>CM057385.1:100024828-102515662 GCA_030015415.1 Cynopterus sphinx
CAGATACCACTTTCCTTCATTCTCGGAGACATGCCCAGACCTCTAGGGTGGAGTGGACAGATGCTAGAGCAGACAGGGTCAGGAGGCACGGCCAGTTTCCCAAGGGCAAACATCCTGTATGTAAGGAACCAGAATTTATACCCAGCCTCGCTCCACTCTATAGCTCATATCAGGCTGCCTAATTTGGCATCAAAACTCAGGCTTATCCTTTTCTAGTATGAGCTGGAACTGTCAGAGAAGACTTCCTGGAGGAGGCGGTCTCATTAACAGAGTTGGGAGATGACACTGAAGGAATTTGCATGTGTGAGAAGCATTTGAGTCTTTGTATATGTCAGTATGTAAACCTGTACATGTGTGAATGGGTAGGTGTGTGTTTGCATGTGTGTATATGCATCTGATCTTCCATGTAAAAACCTCTCTGCAGGCTCTTGTTTTCTCTTCTGTCTCTCTGTCTTTCACACACACACACACACACACACACACACACACACACACACACAGTCTTCCGCACACGAGTATGTGCCCATTCCACTGGGTTAATATTTTCCTGCCTGCGTCAGCATGGTCCCAGTCAGTGGGCAGCTCACTGCAGGAACGTGCCCTATCTGATCTGGTCAGGTTCTATGGGCCTGCAACAAGGGACTTGGAGTGGGCAAGGAGCCCATTTCAGCATTTCAGGGCTAACTACTCTCTCTCCACTCTCTTGCTCAGCCTGAGAAAGTAGGCCGGTCCAGTGACCCAGCAGCTCCCGTGTGATGTGATTGCCCTACTCCCCACTCGCACTGAGGGCTCCCCGAGTGAGGCAGCCTCCCTTCTTCCCTCCGGATGGACAAACCGGTGACTTCCTGAAATACCTTTCCGGGCCCTTGTTTTTGCCCTAATCTCAAGGCCTCTTCAAACATAGATGTTCCATTGAGTAAACACGAAGTAGAGACCTGGAGGAAACAGTGTGCCCACTTCAGTAGGAAAGCATGCTACCCTGTGGGAGGGTGGGATTTTATTTACAGCTTTCCAGAAACATAGTGATTGCACAAAGGGCCTGTACAGAGGTCTGTGTGGGCAAGCACTGGGGCATGGGCACCCACAGGCGTTGAGCCTCAGCCAGGAAGGGTAGGTGGAACATTGAGACCCTGAGCAGGGTGGGGCCTTCCTGGTTCCCGAGCCTCTCCCAGTGTCAGTTAGAGGGTCCTTCCACGCCCAAACCATTACCTGGGTGCAGGCTGGGCCAGATTGGGCTGGGCAGGCAGACAGTCTCTTCTGCTCTGGGCACAGCCCAAGGTCCATAGTGAGTCAGTTGAGATACCCTAATGCATCTCTGTACGGGACAAGGGTGGAGCATGAAGGGAAGACGACGATCACCAGTGAGGTTGTTCTCTATGGTGCAGGCTTAGGGGCTTTTAGCCTCCCTCACATTTCATGTCTGGGCAGTCTCCTCCCACCCTAGGGGTACTTCTGACTTTCATGGCCCTTGCCACTTTTGCCTTATGGGCCCCCACCTCCTTAAAAAAATTAAATAAAAATTATGTAAGACAACTGTGTTGATATAAAGGCCAAGATATTAACACTGTATATTAAAACATTTTCTTGAACCTACAAGTTAATTTTTTTCTTATTTCAAAACAAAACATTTTTTTGTGGGCCTTTAAATAGAACATCTTAGAGGGCACTATATCCTGAGGAGTTGGCCCTGCACATCTCTGACATCCTCTCTGACTACACAAACACTGCCATCTCTCCAGTCCTATTGCCAGTTCAGACCTCACTCCATTGTTCCAGAGCAAACGATCCAACATCACTTCTGTCCTTTCCCATAAGTTTAATGGACATATCTACCTTCGCCTGCTCCAACCCAACTTTATCCAAACTTCTCTCAAATCTATCCACTCTGATTTCATCAGTCTTTTTTCTTATTTTTTTTTATTGAGTATTTAAAATTCCAGCCATTATGTCATTTCACACCTACATTCTTCAACATCCTCTAAAATAGATGAACAATTTCTTAGTAATCACGATGCTCTCCCCTGGAATTACTGAGTACCCACAACTGTTTCAAAGTGTCTTTTTGCATTAATTTGTTGGTTGGTGTGAGTCAGGATCCAAACAAGGTCACACATTACGGTGGGTTAAAGGCTCTCTTAAACATGATCAGTTAGTTCTTTTTCCTCCCTCTTATTTGTTCATGTCACTGACTTGAGTAAATGTTGTGCTTTAGGAGTCCATGTTCTGGATTTGTCAGTTTGCTTCCTTATGGTGTCATTTAGCTTTTCCTCCATCCCTTGCATTTCTTAGAATGTACAGGAAGTTAGCTCTAATGGTATGATTTTATTTAGGTTCAGTTTTGGTGGGGGGAGGGGGAATCTTTTGTGAGTAATGCTGTGTGCTTCCTCTTGCATCTCATCCAGAGGTAATGTCTTAGTCGGCCCATGCTTAGTGATGCCAGCCAATCAGTGGTTCAGAGGGTGGCAGCCTGATCCCTCCATTGTCAAGTTCACCATCAGCCATTCACCTTCTATCCTTTGATTTTTGCCTAAATCAATTTCGAAATTCTTTCACGCTAAAGCATTTTAAAGGAGATGCTCTGAGTAGCAATTTCTTAACCTGCAGAAAAGAAAGGTCTGATAATAGTGAGTCTCTGATACTGGGTTAATCAGAACAAAAAGGGAGTCAGGATCAGGAAGGCTTCAAGGAGGATGAAAGCATGAGGTGGTGGCCAGAAGTCTGAATCTGGGGCTTGTTTGGCATTTGACTATTCAGGGAGGACTCCCCCATTCAGGTGGTGAGCTATGGTTCATAGCTTGGGCTTTATAGTCAAGCAGCCCTGAGCTTGAATCCAGTTCAGGCTTTTAATTGTCATTGGGTAGTAACTTTGAGCAAGATATTTAACTGGGTGTCTTCAACTGTGAGAGGGAGATACTAATCCTCACCTGGAAGTATTGTTGAGAGAATAGAGTTAGTAAGGGGCGTAGGGAGTGCTTGGTGGAGAGTAAACATTGTGGTGGAGAGGATGTCTATTTGAGGAAGGGGACCCTGCATCCCACCCCTCCTGCCCTGGCCAACTCTTGCCTGACACCAGGGCCAAATAGAAGGACTGGAGGTGGAGTGTATGCTCATTCTGCAGACAACAAGACCGAAGCCCATGGACTTCCACTCAGACCTCGAGCCACTCCAGCTGGGTGAATCTGATCTTCTAACCCTTCGGTTGCAAACTGGCCACTCAGCCAACGGGTCTTGACTCTGGTTGGTTCCGGCCTGGGGGCGGGGCTGCCCCAGGCAGCTGCAATCGCCAGCTCAGCCAACAAGCAGCAGGCTCACCTAGTGGCTGTGCGCTCCACCTGTGACAAGGCATTGGATAGGCAGTCTCCTGGGGACATCCTGGCCTGTATAGTATATTGTGCATAGCAGATGCACAATAGATGTATATTGAGAGGTCTATGGCCATGCCACCCTGAACATGCCAGATCTCATCTGACGTCGGAAGCCAAGCAGGGTCAGGCCTGGTTAGTACTTGGATGGGAGACCACCTAGGAAGACCAGGTGCTGTAGACATATATTAAGAGAATTGAGCTCCCACTTCCCTGAGTGAGAGCGAACTAGGTTATCAGGTATGGCGACTATGTCTGTGCGTGAGATGGAGTGGGGCTTGGGCATCCCCGGAATTCGTGGCCCCAAGCCCCGGAGCCCTGGGGTGAACAGCCAGGGCCTAGCAGAGAACCCAGAGCTCTTCACTCCTGCTCTTGTTCCAGCCCACTTACTCCTGCCTCGCCTGCTCCCACCCACAACCTTGGACTCCAGTTAGCCTCTCACTTGCTTAGCACAGCAAGTGAGGCAACCAGCCTAGGGCTTCAGTGAGATGGGGAGTGGGTGTCCAAACACCTCCCCTGCCCCTGTCCCAACCACATCCTTTTAACAGCACTCAAACGACTAGGCACTAGCCCCCCCTGTTGGCGATCTAACCTGACTCCTTTGGCCTGAGCCCACTAGAGGCACCACCCAGGACCACCCTCCTCCTCCTGATTCCCCACAAGAGACTGGCAGGGCCAGCCTTAGCCGCAGGGTCCTTCTCCGAGGGGAGACAAATGGCTTTATGCAGCCCAGCCCCTACACCTTCATTGTGGCTTCCAAGTTTTCTTTTCGTGTCACCTGTGCTGATTTCTTGTTTTGTTGACTTTGGTGCTGTCTGTTTGCTCAGGCTAAGCCTACAGCCCTCAGGATGAAAACTCAACCTGGGAAAGTGTGAATCCGAGAGACGGCAAGCTGAGGTTGTGGAGGCAGGGGCCGGAGTTTGGAATGAGAGAACAGGACAGCTGTGAGCTGGTTCCCAACCCCAGTCTGGGGGACGCTGCCGCAGCAGGTAAGTGGGGTTGGGAGGAGGCAGGGATGGGTGGACAGACTTTCTGAGTCTCACTTCAGGCAGGTCTTGGCCTGTAACGTTAATTTGTTTTGAAACTCAGCCCCAGAACTCTAAATGCCTAACTTCTTCAGGAAACTTGAACACCCCTTGTAGGTCAGAGTGCAAGTTCTCTGGAGATTGTCACCTGCTTTTAACCCCTGGTGTAGCTGAGCAACTTGGGACACTGCCATTCCTCATGTGTGGCCCTCCAGGAATTACTGGCCCTCTCTGGGACAGTTGAGCCCCAGAGAAGGTAAAGAAACATCTCCAAAGTCACTAAGTGAGAGCCTGGAGTAGAATCCAGTCTTGCTGGCTCCTAACCCAGGCTCTGTGCCCCACTTTAAGCATCTCTCAGATCTTGGAGCATGATGGGAAGGCCCTGCCGCAGGCCATGGCTGCTGTGGCAGGGGCCAGCACACCCAGACATGGGTGTGCACGCACACAGCGTGCCAATGCACACAGTGCCACACAAAGCAGGGGCATGGGCTGGAGCTGTTGTGCTCTCTCCTTATATCCCACCAGGCCAGACACAACCTGGACTCTAATGTCCTTCCCACCTGCAGAGGGGGTGAGAGAAAGCTCTGACTCGATGCCCACCCACCACACTCACTGCTCTTGGCCTGCCTGTGAGTCCTGTGGGGTGTGTATGCCTTTTCAGGGTTAAGATGGGGGAGCCACCTTGGCCTGCAGCCAGGAGCTTAAAGGATAAGCTTAGAGAAACCGCTGCCATCACTATGGGCTTAGAGTACCCAGCTCTGCCAGCTGGTCCAGCCAAGCCCTCGTTGGGGAGGATGAGCTGTCATCAGGGAGCCCTCTTCACCTGCCACCCACCCAGGCCTCCTCCTCTCTTGGCTCAGCCATCTCCAAAGCTGCATCCCTCTTTCAGGGAGACGCTTGCACTCATGCACAAGTGCCTTGGGAAGAGCTGTGTGTTCACCCATACTATCTCCACCTCATACCACACACACCCTCCATATCTGGGGCCCACATCTTTGCACATCTCACATGGGCTGTGTGCACAGAGACTTTCCCAGCCCATATGCACCATCAGACATGGGCACGCATCTCAGACTCAGGCATGTAACACAGCGTATACCCCATATAGACGAACACACAGGTTCTCCATTCTACCAGGGCCATGTGAAGGGTGACTCACCTGCTAACCCATGGGACCTGCTGAGCCAGAACAATAGGAAGCCCCAAGCTGACAGCTATGGCCTCAGGGGACCAACACCCCGCGTGGGGCCCGCCCTGCCACCATCTTCCAGCACACCCCAACCCTCCCCTTCAATCCTATTACCTCCTGCCCATACCCTCCCCAAGGACTCAGGACAGAAAGGCACCTTTATTCTTTTCAACTTCATATATACATATACACACACATACATATATATATTCAGCTGAGCTGTTGTCTGTCACGCTACCTTGAGGGCTGCCATCAAACTTTTGCTGGTAAATACAGATGCCCTAGGGGAAAAACTGGGATGGCAAGCATGACCTACCCTCTCTCCTCTCCCCTGTCCAAACCCTATGCCTTCTATCTATACCCGCTCCATGGAAGTCCTTCTATCAACAATAATTCACACTTCTCCCCTCTTTAGCTTGCATACACTTAAGCCAAGAGCCCCACTCTGGGCCCAGACAGGCTCTGTCCTTTCTTGTCTTCCTCTTGCAACAGTGTATTCCTGCTTAGGAGTTTTTACCCAAAATTGGGAGCTCCTTAAAAATGGAGGGGCAGTCTACAAACAGAGAACCAGGAGGCCAGAGTGGTCAGGTGTGTGTGTTATCCACTTGATGAAGGAAGCTGGTAAAGCCCACCTTATATCCCTTCATCACTGATTCAAGTCCTGCTGGGTCTGAAGAATGCCCTAAAACTTCTACTATATGCCAGGCATATCTGTCAGTACATGATCAAGTGTACATGCATTAAAATTAAGAAACAACACTCAAAGTCTCACCATCTTTCTAGTCTGAAAGGTTGAGAGTGTGGCCTCTGAAGCCAGATTGTTGGGATCAAATCCAAGCTCTACTGCTTACTCGTGATTTAATCTCTCTGTGCCTCAGTTTCTTCATTTGGAAAAAGTATATATGAATATCTATGTACCTCATGAAGTTCTTGTTAATATTAAATGAGCTAATAACACACACGGAGTGCTTAGGAGTGGCCCTGGCCTACGGTAAGTGCTCTTAAGAGTTTGCTACCACTGTTCCCCTTCCCTCCACTAATTCAGTGCTTTATAATCTGTCCCTAACAAGCCAATCTTTGTGTATCTGTCAATGTGATCTTCTAAACACAAATCTGATGGGGTCCCTTCAGTATTCAGAATCCTTTTGTGGTTTCTCATGGCCCTCAGGATGGCGTCTTGCTCCCTATCCCTGCTCACAAGGCCCTTCATATCTGCCCCAGGACTCTAGCCTCACCACCTCTCCTTTCATTTTGCCTTGAACCCCCAGAACTCTCTGGATCCTCTTTACCTAGAACCCTCTGTCCCATGTACTGGAAAATGCTTAACAACTAGCTCTCTGGAAAAAATGACTATGTATATATATACACACACAAAGAGATACATAAGTTAATTCTAAATTTTACTGATATAAAGTCATAAAATAGCACACCACTTACCAATACTAACTATACATATTTAAATACATATTTATGTACATTAATACTGAAATGTACTGTGCTCTTTAATTGTAAATTCTGCAGCATAAATTGTTCTGTAGAATGCTTTCTTTGATCTTTGCCAATCCTTATATCTGTAGCCAACCTGTGGTTGCAATGCATCCAGGACTTGACAAAATCAGACTATGAATAAATTCTTGGTTACTATCCAATTCCACAAAAAGTCATTTACATCATTGACTAACAAGTATAGTTCCAACATAAATGTTTGTCGGTATTTTTATTTACATTAAAGAGTAAGGTAAAAGTAAAAGAAAGAAAACATAAGTCGAAACCTCACTCATTCGTCAGTGATATGTGACCTATTTTGCTGAATTTGATGATAGATTGCAAATATTGAAAGAATGTTTCCTCAAGGTTTTATGCTATTCACAATGGAATGGCTACAGACATGACAAACTTTTAAGTTTAATCTGCAGTATTAACATTTTCTCCATCATTTTCTTAAGCCCAGAGCAAGGGTTGATAAATTTTTTTGTGATGGGTCAAATATTAGTAAATACTTTAGGTTTTGCAGGCCATACCGTCTCTGTTGCAAGTACTCAGCTCTGCCACCGTAGCATGAGAGCAGCTGTAGACAAGATGTAAACACGTGGTCCCATTCCAACACAACTTTATTTATGGACACTAAAATTCAAATTCCATATCATTTCCACATGTCATGAAATATTCTTTTTATGATTTTTTTCCAACTATTAAAAAATATAAAAACCATTTTTAGCTCTCAGCCTGGCTTTGGCCTGCAGACTATCGTTTGTCAAAACTTGGTTCATGCAATCAATCAAAACAATAAATTAAGCCTTGACTTGTAGTGTTGGTCAATTTCAACAATCTAAATACTGCCACGATGGCCTGTTTCAAACTACCAATGTGACGTCACTGAACAGGAAGTTGGGAAGCACTGAGCAACAGCACACCATTCTACAGTTTCTCCACCTTAAAGGCTCAATAGATGTAAGTAGCTTTAAGAGCATAGATAACAATAAAATGTAATAACAAATAAGAAGTGATGAGTTTGATTATTTATTACCTTTGTTTTAAAAATAATGTATATAATTACACATTTATATAATTCAACGCTTAATAATGGCTGTGTTTAATAAACAGTTTGGAAAATTTTTGAAATTTAATTAGCTCCTGCAAGCCTCTTGGGGTGGCTCCAGAGCCTCTGTTATCCCTCACGGCCTCTCTGGCCAATGCCAACTGGCTCTTCCAGTCTCAGCATCCATATTGCCTCTGCCTTGACCTTTCCTAGGCTGGATGTGGCACTTTCTTCAGGTTCCCATAGCTGTTTGGGCTTTTCTCTTTCAGAGCCAGTAAGGATTAAGCTATCTCACTTGTTTGCTTTCCTATTTTCCCTCAGAGGAAACACAAAGACCAACAATCTTGTTCACCTCTCCAATCCCAGGGCTTAAAAAATGCCCGGGAGATAGAAGAAACTCCATAAATATTTGTGTTATAAAATAGACTGAAAAACCTTGTGGAGGTATGTGGGGCAAAGAGACAGGATTAGGGAAGTGGGAGTCTGACAAGAGGAGCTTAAACCAGGTGTTCATAATGTCTGGGAAGGCAGGATTGGAATACTCCCTAGCTGTCATAGGGGGCTTCAGGTAGGGATGTCTGATCAGGCTACTTGCATCCTAAGCTCTACTCTGCCCCCAACAAGTCTAGGCTCCCCCATCTCTACCCTAGTCAGCTCAAATTTCAGCTGTGTTCTCTTAGCTCTCCAAGACTTCAGGAGGAACTTACAAGGAGGACTCTCTCATCTTCAGTGGCTATGTCAGGGAATGCTTGGTCTTTGGGAGATAAGGACCAAGGAGATCCTCCTCATTACACAGAGGAACAGCTGAAGTCCAGGGCTGAGAGGTGACTGACCCAATCTTAGATGTCCAAGGGCTGCTTCTTTAGCTGTGAATTCTCCAAACCCTGTCTGAGGGCTATAGGCTAACTTGTTCCCAGATTATTTTATCCTTTCTTACAAGACAGCCCTCTCTCTCAGGGCGGAGCTGGGTGGTGGTATAGATTTTCCCTTTCCTCCTGGGAAGCAGCCCAAATCAAGAGGCACTTCATATTCCCTGATCTACCATCACCTGCCCCACCTGTAGTCTAACCTGAATCCCTTCTTTTTTGATGACTCTGCCTTGCCTTCCCAGAATGGGACCTTGGCTCCCATCCTAGAAGTGACCTCACCAAGGGGCTGTTCTCCACCCCTGAGCCCCTCCCCAGCCTCACAGTAGAATCAGGACCCATCACCCAGCTCAGCATGTTTTCACAGTTCCTGAAGGCAGTCATCAAGCAAGGGCAGCCGACTTGCTGGAGCCACCTCTCCCATCCTTGACCTTTGCCTGACATCCACCCTTGTCTACCCCCTCTCTATAATACAGACACACACACACACACACCTCAACCTGGGGCCCAGGCTCCACTCTCCACCTGTCCAGACTTGTCTTCTGTCCTGCTGGCTGTCACACCCAACCCAGCCAATACCCTTTGGTAGAATATCTCACTCAGATCAGAAAGAGGAATAGAAAGAGGACCTCTGAGGTGTCAGCTTCCCGTCATGCCCATGACTGACATCCCTTCCTCAGATTGAGAAATTCCATTAAAAACCCCAAGACCCAGGTCACCAAAAGCCCCAGTTTTATGGGTGAACAAAGTGAGGTCCCAAAAGGAACTCAAGAGTGTGGGCCATGAGAGCTGACCCAAGGCCTTAGGATAAGTTAGTGGCAGGGGCAGGATCCTATGCATAGCCTCCCATCCCTGCACAGGGTGGCCTCCTTGCTGCATACCGCCACCACCAGCAAGGAGAGTCAGAGTGTTCCCTTGAGGGAACTGGGGGTACCAGAGAAGTCATAGGTGGGTTCCAGCTCTGGCAAAGGATAACCTTGCCCTGCAGAATTTTGAGAGATTGGACATCTCTCAAATCACTCCTAGCTCAATGCTAAAGAGAGGAAACAGACCAGCTCAGCCAATAATCAGGGTTCCTTTTCAGTGGCATACTAAATGGAAGTGGGGGTGGAAGCAAGCAATTGTTGGAGACAACCAATAGTGAGTGCATCATTGGCAAAGAACCTAAAAACAATAAAGCTGACTAAAAGTCTGCTTCTTGTTGTCACCATCAGCAGCAATTCTAAACAAGTCAGTAATAAAATACTTTTCTCAGATGGGGTAGACCACTCCCACTGCCTCCCCCTTGGTACACCACTATTCCTAACTACATATTCACCCTCAAATTCTGCCTATCAAATCCACATTATTTCTTAGATTATAAGATAATTTCATCTCTTTTAGAGAATTTATGGGATCTTTAGGGACATCTTTTTCTGAATGTCTACTTCTGAGCTTCTTAAAAAGTATGAAAAAAATACTTGGTTTATTCTTTATTCATTCATTCATTCATTCATTCATTCATTCAACAGCTATGGAAGCCCTACCAAGTGATAGTAACTAGATGTCCAAATGGAAAACAAGTCACAGTTGCAGTACTGGAGGGCTTACAAGGCAGTAGGAAGCTGGTGAGTAAATAAGTTGCAGTGCGGGTATCAGAAGTAATAAGCACAAGGGCCTGTGAGAGTTGAGAGGAGGGGCACCAAACCAAGCTCAGGGGTAGGGCATGGCAATCAAGATGCCTTCCTGGAAGAAGGGACATCCTTTTGAACAAGTGAGAAAGAGTTAGTCAAACAAAGGTGTGTGGGGTGAATGGATGCTTTCCCCTGGAGAAGAGATAACTCATATAAAGGCCTGGAGGAAGCCTGGGAAATGCCAACAGCAAAATTCTGTGTGGCTGGAGTAGGGTGGGAGCCCGTGATGATAGAGGTCAGCACGGGACAGATTATGAACTTCTTATACTTGTTCCTAAGAGTGATGGGCGTCATTGAAGGCCTGTAAATAGGGGAGTGCCAGGGGTAAATTAGTATATTAGAAAGCTCAGCTTGGCTGTAGCTCAGAAGGCATGAATTTGGGGTGGGAGGAGCAAGGGCAGAGCAGAGAAACTGGTTAGGAGGCAGTTACAGTAATAAAGGCAAGAGATGGTGGTAGCAAGAACAAAGGGAATAGCATTAGGAATGGAAAAAAGGGTTATGTTGGAGCACAGTGCCGAGAAATGATTGTCAGGGTGCTGGAGCAGGAAGCATGGAGTGACTCCCAGGTGTCTGGCTGGCATGGTACCCCACTCTGAGACCTCTGAGATAGGAACAGAGAAAGAGTAGACTTAGAGCATAGCTGGGTCTTATTTTCCTATTGATAAGAATTTCTCAAATTCACATCACTTCTTATATGTGCACCACAGACATGGGATTTTTTTGGTTTTGTAGGCAGTCCTCAAAACACTCTGAGTAAGGAGGGGTTACTCCGAAGAATTAAAGTGAAAATTGGTGAGAGATGCAGCAAAAGAGAGGAGAGAGAGAGAGAGAGAGAGAGAGAGAGAGAGAGAGAGAGAGATGGAGTTAATTAACTCCACACTTTACTTGTCATTCATTCAGGCCAAGTGTTTGGGAGATAGACAAGAAGCCTGGCCCCTGAAATCAAATCAAAAAGTAATATAGGATTATAAAATACTGACACACATAAAACATTATTTTTGCCTCTTTTTGTCATTTATTTTTTACAAATGCATAGCTTTTATTATAAAGATAGTAACACCCACCAAAGAATATAGAAAACTATAAGAAAGAAAAATAAATTGCTCACAATTCAGAAACAACACAATCCCTATTATTCTTTCACTCTGTTTCATCTTTTAATCTTTCTAAGTACTCTGTTGACACAATTGAGTAATTCTGTATAAGCTTGTTTTTATAATGCCCTTTTCACATAATGCCATGATTATAGAATAATTATCAACTCTTCAGAACCATGCTTTTCATAACTAAGAGACAAACCATATCTTATTTAATCTACCTCTATCGTTTAGTTTGTTTTCAAGTGCTTATGTCAAACCAGCTAAAAAGCCCTTGAAATACTCAAAAATACTCAAAAATAAATAAAAAAGACACCAAAATTACAACAGGGAATGAACAAGTTAATATCCATACAGCACCTAGCACAGTGCCTGGCCCTGTTCTGTGCTCTATAAATAGTGTTTATTCACACAACACACATTCCTGAGCCCCTACCAAAAGCCAGGCACTGTGCTAGGCTCTGGGGACCTGGCAATAACACAGATGGACACAGTTACTGCCCTCCCAGAGTGTCCTGTCTGGTGGGCAAGAAGGCCTTAAACACATAATTCTGTGATGAATAGTTGACCATAAGCTTTTTGTGTCAAGGTACTGGGGGATATGAGAGTATATCATAGGGAGGGGAGGGCAATAGTTGAGGGGACATAAGAGAACCCTAAAAAGGGAAATAATAGTCAATTTAATAAATGAAGATTTTGGTCCAGGCTGGCCTCAGAGTACCTACATAGGACTGAAATGAAGCCCTGCCAGAGCAGAGATCAATGGTAAGGAGTGTGACAATTCCAGGTAGGGAAGTCCAGAAGAAGCCAGAGGCTGAAAAGGCAGGGGCAAAGGCTCAGAGGTGGGCACATGTTTCAGATGTCTACACCAGAGGGGAACGCTCAGGGGAACACTCATCTCAGGACCTGATTGAGGCACTAAAGATAAGGAAGATGTTAATGATAGTGACAGGGGAGGAGGCAGAGATGGGCAGGGCTAGTGACCTAATAGAAGGAATGGAGAAAGGTGATGACAGTTCAGAGGACTTAGAGGTGATGTCAACTAGTACAGGTGGTGACAATTAAGGTGACAGGGGAGATGGAAATGGAACAGGCAGTGATTAGGGTTGGGGTAGAGGCAGTTGATAAAGACAGGGTTGGTTCAGATAGCAACAGCCTTGGGCATGGGGCTGGAACTAGGATGTCAACAATGCTGGAGAAGGTAACACAGTGATGGAAACTGGGTCAAGTGACAGCACAATTAAGAAAGGGGCAGTGGTTGTGATGCAGGGATGATGTGAGGGTGACAAATGAGTGACAGGGTCAGAGATGAATTGTGACATGAAGGTGACCCAAGGGTGACAAGAAGTGTGGGTAGTGATGATGTCTGTGCTGGTGGCAAACTAGAAACACCACCCTGCCCCCTCCCCTGTGTTTCAACATCAGAACTGTTTCCTAGGCCTCAGGTCCCATGACTCAGAATCAAGCATCAGCCAAGTCCCAGACAAGATCTCCAGGTGCAGCCACAGCCAGAGGCACAGCTGGCCAGGTGCCTTCCCTGGCTGTGCCCAGGCCCATGAAGGTGGCCAGGCATGGAACCTGAGTGTCATCTCTGCCTCCTCCTTCCTGGGTCCACATCCACCCCAATGTGAGGTCCACCAGGAACCCATAACCTTCCCTTCCTTGGAGAATACAACCTTAGTCTCAACTGTCCTAGCCAGGGCTTTGTCTATTCCACCAGCTTCTTCCATGACCAACCCCATTAGAAGTTTCTGAGCCTTCTAATGCTTTGTCATAACCATTTCCTGGGATGAGCGAAAAGAGAAGGTAGGCTTCAAGGCATGTGGGGGTGAGGTTTCTGAGTAATCCCATCCATTCACCCCACAAATAATTATGGGTCCCTTTGCAAAGTATAAGGGCCTGGCTTGTACAATTGGACCTGTGTCTCCCTGTCTCCATGAAGTATAAGCTCAGGCTGGGGAACAGACATGTAAATGGCAAGGAGAGCAAATAGCACCCTTGGAGAGAGTGCTATTCTCTTGCAATATAGGGAGGCAAACTGCTTTTTAAAACCTGAGGAGAATGGGTCCCTAACTTGTCTGGCACCAGGGACCAGTGCGTGCTCCTGTGAGAATCTAATGCCTGATGATCTGAGGTGGAGCTGAGGCAGGGATGCCAGAGTGGGGGAGCTGCCGCACATAGAGATGAAGCTTTTCTCACTTGTCTGTTGCTCACCTCCTGCTGTGTGGTCCGGTTCCTAACAGGTCACTGACCAGTATCAGTCTGTGGCCCAGGGGTTGAGGACCCGATTTAGAGTATTGTGAGCAACAAGGAGGGAGAAAGTGAGAAAGGGCAATGAGAAGAGAAAAACAAAAAACAAAAAACAAAAAAAACAAAACAGCGAGGTGCCAGAAATTTAGAGTGCTGTGAATGAAAAAGGGGTTCTATGGAAAGTATCCTCAGGGTGATTCCTAACTGGGCAGGTCGTGGTGGGTCATCACTCCCCAGGCCTGTAACTGCTTTAGAAAAGTTTTATCTTCACCTTAAGCAAGCCGTGTCCATTGTTTCTGTGAATCTCGGTTAACACTCTTTTGAAATGCCCCTGTTCAGACTCTTCCCTCTAAAGTATGACCACCCAATTCTTAATTTCCTTCAACGGACTGTATTTGTAGTCTCTTCCACTAATTAGGTTTTAAGTTCCATGAAGACAAGAACCATTCGGTCGGCTTTGGTTTCCCTTTTCCTGACAGTCTTCAGTTTCCATTCGAGAATCCATTTTGTTCATATGAAGCTGACTTCTCTCCTGGGGCCAGAGATGGAACCTATGACTGAGGCTAATCTAATCATGTCAGGCTATTCTTGTGACATAGAGATGGGCATGTGACCAAGATGGTCCAATCAAAATATATCTTCGGGACTGCTGTGACAAAAATTCTCCCTTTTCCCTGTCATACATTAACAAGAAGCATGGAGCTACTGCCAGGTGGCTTAAAAACACAAGAGGATCCAGGCTTAGGATGAGGCTGACGCCATGAAAAAAAAGAAAGGACATGGGTGCTGGATCAAGCCTCACCTGAAGCTTCCTTCTGATTTTTTGGTTATGTGAGCCAATGAATTACAGTTGCTGCTCAAGCCACGATGAGTCATAGTTTCTCTTTTTTTGCATGCAGATGCTTCCTACCTGATATTGAATATATCTTGCTCATTATAATATTCCTGGTACCTACCACAACCTGGCATAGAAAATATCCCCAATAAATACTTGATGAAATAATAAGCAAGCAAATAAATGAATTAAACCCAGGCCCTCGGGCAGATCGGTTAGAGATACTATTTTGCCCATAAAAGCCTTCTAGGAGCCCTTCTGCAGAGTTTCTGCTGGTCTCATTGATCTTATTTACCTCAAGGGACCCCTGCAGGTCCCCCTTTTTCCTGTCTATGGCCCAAATCCTGGAACAGCCAACAGCTTAGTTACTTTCTGCTCATTCCCTGCTGTGGTTTCACTCCGCAATCAGGGATCAGTAGGCTTGGAAGCCGTCCCCTGAGAGAACTCAGGTGTGCACTGGTCACTGCCTTACGCAGCAGCTTCATGCAACTTTGTATGTGAGACTCGGCCTCCTGCTCTGTAGAATATCAGAGAGGATGTGGACCCATTGACTTGAGAAGGTGAGGCGGCCCTGACTCTCTGGTTGCCTGGGATTCTAAACTTCTGTGCGAAAGATAGCACTGCCAAACAGAAATGAAGAGTTTTAGTCAATTCTGTTGTTCTCTCTTTCAGCAAGTATTTGTCAGCAGCTACTACATGCCTTACCCAGACACTGGGACTCTCAGTCACATTCTTTAAACCTCCTGATTCCTGACCCCCTGCTCCAAAAATCTGGTTTGTGACCTCAAAACCTAAAGGCTTCCCAATCCCACATTCTGAATGCCGTGGCCCCATTTTTTTTTATCCCCTATCACTGCACTAACCCACACACACAGTCCTAGCCTGTCACACTCATTGCATGGATGTGTGGCTTCTGGAGACTCATAAGTAGCAGTATATTCAAGTATGAGTGCGAGATAAGTGTGAATGCAGTGTTGACGTGTGCTTGAGCACGCATGACTGTAAGAGTGTGTGTGTCAGTATAAAGACATGGAGTGCAGGTGTGTGTGTAAGGGTGGGAGTACACTTAAGTGTGTCTAAGTGTGCTTGAACATCTGGGTGCGTAGACGAGTGTGAGTTGATACCAAAGTATGAGTGTGCCTATATGAGTGTGGTGTGAGTGTGGAGCGAATGGATGTGGGTGTGTCAGAGGAGAATGAGTGAAAGTGTAAATGTGTTTTTGTGAGTGCACAGACACCCACACACCCCATCCTTAATCAGTCACAGCTGACACACCCTCACGTATGTGTGGGCACATATACACCTCCAAAGGCGAAGGTGATTCAAGATGTAAACCCTTAGTCTGATAAAGGGAAGACTTTGTCCAGAGGCTGGGGTCAATCTCCCCTCTCCACCCCTGACATGGAAATGGGCATTCCCCAGCTAAAGGCTTCCTCTATCAGGAAAGAGCTCCCTCATACGAGCCTGCTGCCTACCTCCCCGTTAGGCCAGGCCACCTTCTCCCCTCCCTCAACTTGTTTCCGTCCAGGCCCTGTCAATGACCCTGAGCAGAACGGTAAAGAATGAGGATGGTGGACAGGACATTCCAGGTACCTCGTCAGCTATGGGGAGGGGGGCATCTCCATGGAGATGAGCCCTGGACCATGTCCAGATGACTATCGGAGCTCACAGAGTTCTCCCTCCCCTCGCCTAGCCTCTCCCAGCCAGGCCTCCCTGGCTCTGAGTGCAGTGAGGAAGCCTGACAAAAGCCCACCACTCTTCACAGGGGCTTCAGAGAAGCTGAGTAAGGTGACTGAATCTGGTTTAAGGCTTTATCCCCAAAGAGCTCTAGGGATGGGGAAAGGTAACACCTGCTCCTTCTCCACACTACATCATATCTCATTCTGCCCCAAAGGAATAAGTAAGGAAGTCCAAAGGAAGGGACCCCAGGTCAGGTTAGTCAGTTTTCAGCCCACTCCTAACCTCACCTTCAGCAATCCTGTCTGTTCCATAAGACTCCCCGATTCGTGCTTCTCCGCTATCCAGGCCTTTTATGCTTTGGACATACACAGAGATGTTGGACTCCCAATGTGATGGTAAAAGCTAGAAAAGACTCCTAGAGTCATCATAATTATCTTGGTTTCAGCCCCATTCTTGAGGAGCTGAAGCAGGATGACAGTGAAACCTGAGGAAGGCCTTCCTGGTAAGGCTGTGAAACAAGATTAGGAAATAGATTGGGATTGTGCTTCTGCCTTCAGACTCCCTGGGATTGACTCTCTCCCCTGATTCCCTGTGCAGTACCCTCTAAACCCCTAATTCATGACCATAACCACTCTCAACCTACACAGGAGCTCACAAGGAAGCACAACAATAATATTTTATCTTCTGTAGCTCTCACTGCTACATCTGGCATCGTTCTATATGTATTATCTCATTTAATCTTCACCTTGTGCAACCTAATAGAATAAGTACTGTTATTATTCCCATTTTACAGATGAAGAAACAGAAGGGCAGAGATAGACTCTGTCAGGGATCCAGCAGAAACAGTATACCCTGGACCTACTGAAGAGAGCTTATGAAGGGACTATTTACAAGGGGAGGTGGGTGGGCAGAGTCACAGGACCAGCAAGGGATGGCCTGGGAACTAACAGTAGGCAACCACTTCCCTCTCAGCCAGAGGAGGCCAGAGGAGAGAGCAGTGGAAGTCCTGGAAAGGCATCAAAACCCTGACTTTTTTCCCCCCAACCATGCCCACCCTTCCTGCCTTTTTCCTAGCTGTGCATGCCACTTACTAAACCAGAGGGCAAGAGGCCCAGGCAATGCAGCCCATAGGTATTAGCCTCCTCGGGCACAGAGCAAGCTGTAGTTTGGATAGGGAGGAAACGGAGACTCCGCATCTCCAAGGTCCATGGCTGGGAAGGGCTGGTGTGGAACGTAGGTGATCTGGACCCAGAGCCCAGTTCCCTGAGATGCTGCAAAGTGCTTTGTGAGAACGGGGTTTAGGGGAGCCAGGTTGGGGACAGAAGACTGGATTCTATAGTCTAGGTTGTGCTGCACTGCTCTGTGACCCCGACTGAGAGTCTGAGCCTTAGTTTCCCCTTTACACAAAGAGGAAGTGGGTGCCACTCTAGGACAGCCAAGGTACCCAGACAAGACAGAGCCTCTGTTCCCACTGCCACCCTTACCTCAAATGAACATGGCACCAAAGGTTGAAGCTCCAGCACGGAGACACAGAGCCCTGGAGGAAGCCACCCCCAACTGCTGGGCAGATGTACCCACTCCTCTGGCCCTATGGACTTGAGGTATTCTGGGCGAGCCCCCTCCCTGTGGGCCCCAGTGTCTCAGTCTCTCTTCCCTGGTCCATAGCCCAAGATCTCCACCCTGAGATGGGCTCCCTCCTTCCAGTGAGGAGGTACAGAGCCCTGCCTAGGCCACAGACCCTTCCTTAGGGGATCAAGGGCATCCCTGACTACTGGGGTCTTTGAACAGGTAGAGTAGTCCCTCCTCTCCCCTTCCACCCCACCCAACTCTACTCCACCCTGCTTCCTCAAGCCTGGGGGTGTGCCCCACCCAGGTTTTCAGACAAACAAAATCAAGGGGAAAGAGCAAGGAGGGAGCTCATTACCAGGAATTAAGAAGGAGGTATGCCCTGGGGTAGACAAGCGGGGCTGGGCTGGCAGGAGAGTCACTCCTAGGTATGCATGGAGCTGGGCTCTGAGGTTCACAGATATTCACTTAGAAGTACAAAGAAAGACCCAGACACAAAAGGTGAGGCGATGACAGAGACGCAGAAAGAGACAGAGACATAGAGGCACAGACCCACAGAGATGTAACCAGACTTACTGAGAGAAAGGCATACTCAAAAACACTGAGAAGGGCAACTTGCATGTGTGCACATACACGAAAGCAGCCAAGGGAATAGGAACCAAGCTCAGGTTTCAGGGAGGCTGATTTCAATCTAAACAAGTCAGAACTTTAAGGAAACATGGGCTCCTTCAAAATGGGCTGTGGCAAGAGCACAGCTCAGGAAGAAGGCACAGAGCTGAGGTGTTGGGTCTGTCTACCCTTCTACTGGGTGATCCTCCAAGTCCACCTTGGAAAAATGAATTAAGACACTTTGCCTAAAGAAGATGAAGAGGTTTTTTTTCCTAGAACTTGCTATCAGCCAGAACGGCTGATTAGAGGCACAGCCTGCCTGGAAGTGAGTGGGGAGGTTGGGACGCTTTCCTCCTGCTCCTGGAGGGGTCACACACTGCTACTTGGCTCAGCCCCTGCCCCACCTCACTGCTCCTGGCCCCCAGCCAGGCCTTACTCTTTCTCATGACGACTTCCCTTGGCTGCATGCTCCTCTGCCCTCCACACCTGGGTGTGTGGCCCCTCTTGTGCCTCCCTTCTACCCTACCTCAAAACCTCCTCTAGTCAGGGCACAGCAAGCTATTCCTCCCCTCCTCTTAACCCCTCTCTCCCCACTCCCCAGGAAATTCAGAATTAGTGGAAGGAATCTGAGGTGGAAGAGGATGTTGAATTCAATGACCCTTAAAAAACAGTCTTTGGCATCTCTCCACCAACTCCACCAACCCTCCCCAGGAAAATTCATGAGGTGACATGTACTGACTATTTACCATCCACTGGTCACTGTGCTAAGTCCTTTTCATGAATCACCTTCCATTACCTCCTCCTCTCAATATCTCCCAATTCACAGATAAGGGAACTAAGGCTCAGGGAAAGAAAATGAACATTCTATGGTCATATAGCAAGAAAGGCCAAGCTGGTCCTGGAATCCATGTTTGACTCTTTTACTCAACCTCTGCACCAGAAGGCCTCCCACCGCCCCCTAGACCAGGGTCAACTGCAGGGCTTGAGAGGAAGGGATGACAGCAGAGCTTGAGGCACGCTAATGAGGACAGCGGGGGTCAGGGGCCACCGAAGGTGGGACCTATGTGTTTGGAATGAAACTCCAAAGTGACATTCCCCTCCTAAGGTTTGCCTTTCTTCTCCCAGGGCCTGGGAAGGGGACACTCCCTCTGGCATGTTTCTCTCCAACATTCCATACACACCTCTAGGGAGCTGGGGACAATGAATGGGTGGACACCTGAGCAGATGGAACTGCCTTCTCCCATTTCCACTTCCCCAGAGTCCTAGCTGTGTGACCCTGCATTTGCCACCCACCCTCGCTGGGCCACGGTCTCCTCATCTGTGGAATGGCTGGGGCGTAAGAGCTGGTTTAATCTCTAAACCAGTTCTCCTGCAGGACTCAGAGATCCTCTGGCTCTCATAGGGTTAACTCTGCAGGAGGGCTTGGGTTGGGGCTGCCTTCCCTTTTATTCCCAGTGAAACCTGAGGAGGATTGGGTAAAGAAGGAGGTGAGAAGGGGCACATGATCTCCTGGCACAGCTTCCTGGGCTCAGGTATCATGACCCCCTTCCTCCCTAGGCAGTCAGAGTACGAGTCAGTCCAACCCCAGCCTTACAGGACACAGATGTGCCTTAGACTGAAGAACTGAAGCAGAGGGGTAGATAGAAATAAATGCAACTGTGGTCTCTGGGCTCCAACAATTAACTGTAGAAGATAGTGGAAGAGTGGGGAAGAGCAGGATGACTTCCTAAAGGAGGAGGCATTAGAGAAGATCAGGAGAATTTCAGTGAGTGGGCACTTTGGAGCAAAGTTCTGAACGTAGGAAAGCACTGGGGCACAAGAATAATCTAAGGTGGATGGAGCATTGTGAAGGGATGGGTTGGGACAGGGACAGGTCCTGGAGGGCCTCAATATAGAATGGGGGTTTGGGATTGTCTCTGGATGGCAGCCGCAGAAAGAGGCCACTTTCAGCAGGAGTTTCAGAAAGATCCCCATGGTTACTGTGTGGACTGACTGACTGGGACAGGCCCAGAGGCGGGGACACTGCTAAGGGGGCTGTGACCAAGGTCTGAGTGAAGGAGGTGCAGCTTGAATAGGTACAAAGTATAGAAGACAATATAGGTTCCCAGTCTGATCGGTCACATCCAGAAACAGGGAGCTCATTACTCTTGGGCAGCAGTCCTCCCCTTGGGGCAACTCTGCCTAGGAGAAAGTTCTTCCCCAGGCCCAGGCTCAAGTCTGTCTTCCTGGGGTGAAGGGTGGGTGCAAGGATCAGGAAGGAGATATCCTTCATTGTGCTGGAGGTCCCGGGAAGATGGAAGCTTGGGAAAAAGTGTGGGACCACTGAGTTCAAGCTGAGATGCAGAGGCTCTGTGACTTGTCTGTGTGACGACCTCCTGCCCCCAGGGTACCCTGGCCAGGTTAAACACCCAGCTGGGCACCCTGGGTAATTGTAGCCAGACACACTGAAGTTCCTTAATTGGCCTCAGAAAAACAGTAGAGTAAGCAGAAAAATACGTACATAACTGGCAATTTTAGGCATACATTTTATTGTTTTCTTATATTTATATATATATAAAAAGCAAAAGAGTACATGTGTTGAGTGGAAGATTAAAGAAATGAAGACTCTAGTTAGTAGGATCTCCAATCCCCACTCCTAAAACTATAACATCTGCTATTATTTTTTAAAAACACAAAAAACAAAAAAAAAGAGCAAACATGAAACTTATGACCTGGACTTCGCCCTATCCCCTCATGCCTACATCATGACAGAAACGTATTTGGCTGTTACTTATACACAGCCAGAGGTCTACATTTAGGCTGTGGACCCCTCCTCCAAGCCCCACCCATATCCCACCCTACCTCCCCCACAGCCTCCCCTAAGCCCCTGCTTGGAAAACAGGGCAGACACACACATATATCTGGTCTCTCCTCCATATGGATCCCCTGAAACCAGCAGACCCCATGCACTTTCCTCATTCATAGGTAAATACATCACAGCTCCCCCCACAGTTAGAATCCTTTCCACTTGGTCCTTTGCCCTAAATATCTGGGAAAACATGTATACACACATTCACACACACTCACACATGCACTGCCTATTCCCTCCCTTTGAGAGACAAAGTTTTATATTGGCCCTAGTCCTTGACCCAGCACAGTTTAAGGGTAGCGGCCCTTATTTGGATGGGGTCTGGTGGAAAATCCTGGAGGGAGCTGTCCCATGGGATGGGGGCAAACAAGGAGTTTCTTAGCCTGGGAGGGGGATCCTGAAGGGGGCTTCTAGGGAGCAGCCCTTGAACAGTCAGTGGATACTCCAGGAAGAGGGACAAGGGAGATGGCCCCCGTCCACTCAGACTTGCTCCTTGTGCTTCACGTGGGCCAGCTTCACATTCTCTTGCTCAGTGGAGGGTGGAGGCTGCTCCAGGTGGCAGCCGATCATGACCTGGTACACGAAGACTCCCGCGATGGAGCCCAGGAGTGGGGAGATGATGGGCACCCACCACCAGTTGCGGCCCGTCCTGAGGGACAGAATATGTGGTTAGAGGAGGATGGGACAAGCAGAGAGAAGGCAAGCCGGGGCAGGCTGGGTAGGGGCAGCACTCACGTGAAGACTTCCGAGCCCCAGCCTGCGATGGCAGTGAAGAGACGGGGGCCGAAATCTCGGGCAGGGTTGACAGCATAGCCGGAGTTGAAGCCCATGGAAGTGCCAATGACCAAGACCACCAGGCCCACGGTGAAGGCCTCCAGGCCTCGGGGGACAGGGTTGTTGTAGGGGTCCACAATAGCCAGCACACACACAATGAGAGAAGCTGTGCCGATGAACTAACAAGTAGGGAGAACAGGGTGAAGAGTAGCCCCACCCTACCTTCTGGTCCCTCCTTCTGGCCTCTGGCTTCCCTCAAGCTCTTAGAGTCTTGTCACCTCCTGCATTCTGCTCTCTAGGGCAAGTAGTGCTACAATTTCTGTGGGCACAAGTATCCCCTAGGGTGCTGGTGAAATATAAGTACCTGCTACCCTAATTCTGAGGTAGGTGTCCCCACATATTAAGAAACCTTGCTCTAGGTAAGGTGTCCTGACCCGCCCCCCCCCACCAGCCCATCAGCAACCCAGGGCAGTCTGGTCCCCCTCCTTGTGTTCCCCTCACACATCCCCAACCCATACCTGGTCGAAGAAGCCGTTGACCATGTCCAAGTGTCCAGAGGGATAGGTGGCAAAGATGCCAGCTGTGCCATTGGGACCCGAGACTACAAGCTCGTTGCTGGCAAAGTCCCAGATTGCATCTGGTGACAGATTAGACCCCAAGTGGGTGAGGGCAGAGGCCTGAGACCAGTTGCCCAACTCAAGTTGGGCCCACCCTCCCAGGGGTCATGGGTGAGTTGAATCACTGCTATATTATCCTGGAGTTGAAGGCAGTGGGGTGGGTGGGGTAAGGGCCTGAGACGCTATTGTTGCCCAACTTGTTTCTTTCCCCTCGTGCCCCCCACCTTAAGCCTGTGCATGAATGAGTGAGTCATGAGCCTGAGGCCTGGGCAGGCCCTAGATGTCTGTCATCGGAAGGCTTGGTGCCAGCAGGTCCCAAGTAGAGGGAGAGGGAGTGGAGGAAGGTAATGCTTACCATAATACAGCCCAAAAACGATCCCAGCACCCAGGAAGGCTCCCAGTGTCTGGGCCAAAGTGTAGATGGGCAGCTTGATCCATGGCTCGCGTGCCAGGAAGCACATGGCAAAGGTCACAGCAGGGTTCAGGTGGGCTCCTGGGCAGAGAGGAGATGGGACCTATTAGCCATAGCCTGTCACAGTGGGAAGGCCAGGATTCCACACCACCTTCATATCCTCCATCTCTGGCCTAGGGAAGTGGAGGTGCAGAGAAGGGTTTCTTGTGCTGGATAGGGGTTTGGACTGTGTAACTGAGAGTGGTCCCCAAACTTTCTGGCACCAGAGGCCAGTGCTCCTATGAAAATCTAATGACTGATGATCTGAGGTGGAGCTAAGGCAGTAATGCTAGTGCTGGGGAGTGGCTGCAAATACAGATGAAGCTTCACTCACTTGCCTACTGTGTAGCCTAACAGGCCGCAGACCTGACCAGTAGTGGTATGTGGCCCAGAGATTAAGGACCCCTGATGTAACAGACCAACTCTGCTAACCTCTGATTCCAAGGTGAGAGTCAAAAGTTCTATCAAGTCCCTTCTCCATTCTCCTCTTCCAAAGGCTTAGAACTCAGGTCGCAGCTATGCCCTGCTCTTGGGAATACCCTGCCACCCCATTCCCCAGTGGGACCCTTTGTGGGAATGCTGTTCAAGGGTAATGAATGAGGGTGGGGTAAAGTCTTACCGGAGACCTGGCCAGCAATGAGGATGCCCAGGGTGACGGCAAAGCCAAAGGCCAGGTTAATGGTAAGGAAACCACCATGGGTGCCCCGGCTGAGCACAACCTGGGCCACAGAGCCACAGCCAAACATCTGTGTCAGGAAACAAAACAAGGCAAGGACAGTGAGGCCCAGCTGAGGCCAGCAACTCTCACTCCAGAGGAAAAGATAAAGCCAACAACCTCTGCCTGTCTCCATCAGGAGCATGGAAGGCCCATCCTGGAATTCAAACAAAATCCCTTCTGCTGCAACTGCACCCTGGGAAGAAGCAGACATGCCCTCCCACCCCCAGTGTCCCAACTCTAACATAACAGGGCCTTATGGAAGGAGCTGGAGGCAGAGTCTGCAACTAGGAGCCCAGAAGATGGCTGAACCATCTCCACTAATTTTTGTCAAATCTCAACAGAAGCGGGGTTGAGGGGAGCAGCTTTCACCTCAGCAGTTTTGCCCCCAACCCTTCAGGCCTGGCCCATAGAGGTAGGAAGGCTCTCACTCATCCCCCACCTACAGTTGCATCCCTCTTTGCCCCAAAGTCAAGCTCAGGTCTGGTGGTCGCGGTGATGTGGGAGGGGGGACAAAGAAAGAGGAGGCCAGAAGTTAGGTTGAATCCACCTCTGAATCTGGGGTGTCAGAGCCCCTGGCTCTTCCCAGAGCCTTTCTTAGTACCCTCACTGTCCTTGACCCGTCCCTGTCCCAGAGCTTCATCTTTCCATCCAGCCCGACCTCTCTACCCTCAGGGGTCCAGGGTTCCCTCTCAGATTTGGAGGTCCTGAAGACAATGATCTGAGTGTCACTTCTCAGTCCATGCCCCAGAGCAGCGGAAATGGGGAGATTGGTTTTAAGCTTTCTGCCAAGGATCAGGAGATTCAAAAGAACTAAGGTCCCTGATATCCTACAAGGATAGAATGTGCTATATGTCTGTTCCCTTCATTCAAATATAACAATGCTCCTGTACCAGTTGTAAAGAGTTGTTGCCCTGAGCCCCCAGAGTAACCCCCAAAGCTGTTCCAGCCCCTGCCCAGGTCTCCTCTTCCACCTCCCCTAGCTAAAGGTTTTATTGCCTCCCCCTAGCTAAAAGTTCTTCCCAGATGCTGACACAGGAGGCAGTCTCCAAGACCCCGTGCTAAGGGCTTTTGTCCATTCTGATGGGTTAGTGTACTGGGTTGCTAGGCATTTTAAATTATCCTTTAGAAAAACCAAGAGATAGTGGGGAAACCAGCCACAATGATGCAGGGCAAAGGTATACAGGCAGGTGAAGCAAAGATCAGAGATCACGAGTATGCCTGGGGAGGGGGGTAGGGGATGAAGGGGCACATGTGGGTCTGGGGCATCCTGCTGGGCTTCGCAAGCCCTGGGCTCACTTCTTACCCTGCCTGAGGCCCAAACTTGGCTCCATCCCAGAAAGCCTTGGAGGGAGAAGCTGTCAGAACCAGTTCTTGGGGCTAATCTTCCTCTTCCCCTTCCTTCTCTCCTGTGCCCCCCTCTTACTAGATACCTCAGAGAAAGGGGCTACCAAAGTCAGCCCTGATTCTGCCACTGCAGGCTCTAAGTCCCCAACCCACAGAGGTATGTATGCAGGCAATCCCTCACCTACCACCCAGGGGACTCCCAGGCCTGGCCCTTGCTCTCCAGGTTGACCTTGAGATTCCGCTTTTCACTGACACCTGATGCCTCATACCCACCTGAGCTTGAAACTCTCCAGTGCTAGGCCTTATTGCTCTTTTGTGGGAGAGGCAAACTAAGACTTGGGAGGGGACAGGAAAGCCACTCTGTGAATGTGGAAAACAGCTTTCCCTGTCTTGGCTGCTCTCAAATAGAAGGCTGGACAGTAAATCAGGGGTTGGGGACACAAGACTCTGGGACAGGAGGATGATAAGCACTTACCATACTCCTTTCTTCCCTTCTTGAAACAGGGGAGAAAAGGGATGGAAATGACTGGTAGGGCTACTAGTCTTGTGAGGGGCTGTGGATAAAGTGCCCCACCAGCTTCTCTCTTCCGTTTCTGGAAGCCGGAGGTGAATCTCAGCCCTCCTCTCCCCACGGAGACTTCTCCACCACCACAACCCATTTGGGGTGGGCCACCCAGCCCTACTTGCCTCTAGTTAAGTTTCCAAATGCACAGGTGGCTGTTGCGTCTGTATTACCTAGGTAGGGGCTGGGGCAGGAAAGGAGTAACCCATCCACTGCAAAGGAGCAACTGAACCCAGAAGTAACCCAGGAAGAAAACAGGTGTAACCACATGAGAGGCTGAAAAATCAGAGTAACTGGGACAGGAAATAGAGACTATAACTGGTGTGTCTGCCAGAACCAAGAAGTGCAAACAGTGTCACCTGGGAACAACCCAGGGACAAAACTAGAGTAACCAGAGAGTAACTGAGATTGGGGAGTAATCCCAACAGGGGAAGTCTCCCACTCAGAGAACCCACAGAGTGACTCAGAGTGCTTCTTCACAGAAGCTGACAGCATCTGCCTGGGTAACTGACAAGGTCTGGGCATCATCGCTCAGCAGGAGGGGTGCGACTTTAGTGACACCGCTTCCTCTGTGCCTGGGGCCCAGCAGCCTTGGCAGCCTTCCACAGCCTCCTATCTTCAGGATCCTCCTTTCTCCTCATTCTGCTATGTGCACCCTGTTCAGCCTCTGCCCTCTGCCCCCACCTGTAGCAAACTGTCCTCATGTCACAGGAACTTTTGGACTTTCTGAGGCTTAATTATTTATTAGGGACCAGATGTAAGGCCCCAAATAACCTAATAAGGAGAAGCCCATTTGCCTCTGCCTCCCTGGAGGACTCTCAGAAAATGGGGATCTGTGGGAGCCTTGAGAAGGGGCTTAAGGTCTCAGACCGCAGTGGTGACCACTGCCCTCAGCCTGTGGGCTGGGTCCCTGGCAGGCGGGTGAAAAGGATCAGAGCTGTCACTGGGGCGTGACAGCTGTCCTAGATGGGGTCAAAGCTATGGGGGGGAGAGCACCTTGAACAGGGTGGAGAGGTGGGGGCGGGGCGGTCAGAGCTAGGAGAGGGGTCAGGGCTGTCTTGAAAAGCACAGCCCTCCGGGCGAACAGAGGGGATGGGGAGGGGAGCGGCTGGAGACAGAGGGGCTTCTCTGGGTCCCCCAACTCACCACGAGGATGAGGGTCCCCAGGCACTCCGCCAGCGCCTGGCGAAGCAGCCGGTAGCGGATGTGCAGCATCTCCCCGCAGCGGGACACGAGCTCCTTCTGTCGACCCATGGCGGGAGGGCGGCGGGCAGGATGGCAGCGGCGCTGCGGGCGGGCGGCGCCCTATATAGCAGCGCGGGAGGCGCGGGCCCCGCCCGCCGCCCGCCCCGCCCGCGCGGCCCCGCTCGGAGCCCGCGCAGCCCAGAGGGCGGGCCCCCCACCGCTGGGTGAGGGGGAGCCAATGAGGAAGGTGGAGGAGCAGGAGGTGTGAAGTGCCTTGGGGGTGGGTTTGGCCCAGGCGGGCACTTAGGGGAGGAGGGGTCTTGGAGGCTGAGAGGGCATCGAGGGGGCTGAGAGCCAGTGGTGGGGTATGGGCGTGTGGAGGAGCGCGGCTGGGGAGAATGGGGCTGCTAGAGAGACAGACAGACCTCTTTGGCCCATGACAGTGAGACTCGCAGCCATCCTTACCACGGTGGGGGTGAGAGGAGGTGGAGGAAAATAAAGGACCTGGTTCCAGATCTACAGGATTGCTTGTCCTTAGTTAGGGGGCTGGAGGGTGAAGGAAGGCTATGGGCCCCAAGGGAGAAGAGTGGACCAGACCCAGGTGGACACACACAGCCCATGTGTTGAGTTCCAGCCAGAGTTCGTGGGCCCTTGCTCCTCGTGCTTTGAGTACATGTCGCATGTTGCATTTCCTGACCAGCTCTGTCCACAGGCATATCTACACATGACATCTGTCCCATGTGCCTGATCACACTGCTGGAGCATTTCTCATGGCTGTGCACTAGACTGTCAAACGTAGCTGGGTTAACTGAGATTGTCACACGTGTACCTGCATGAGTTTTGCACATGGCTCCAGAGGCTAAGCCGAAGTTGTCCTAACATGCCACATGCCACCTGCTTGCCAGCAGGGTGAGTCCCAGCTGTTTTTAACCCTCTCCTCTCCCACGTTGGCTGATTCCCCGCCAGGGGAGAGTCTGTTCCCTTAAGACATTAAACTGGCTGAATGGTGGGGATGTCAGCTCCGTCCAAGGGGGCTCTTGGGGCCACCTTGCTCCTTATACTACATTCAGTAATTAGGAAATAGGTTTGGTGGCCTGGGCCTAACTCCCACAGAACTGGGAGCAAACATGCCCTCACCCCAGTCCCTTATGTCAGGGGAAACTGAAGAAACCAAATGTTCTAGATGGACTTAATCTAGGTGGGTTAAGGGCTCTAGGGACTTGTCTCTGGAGGAATGGCTGTCAGAAATTAGGGCTCCAAAAGTGACTTATAACTGAAGAGATGGGGTTTAGCAACACGCATTGGGTAGATTTATACACATGTACCCACGTGAACCCACATACATCCTAAAGACACCTACAGGCACTGAGCTCTGCTCACATGTTCATGGGGTCCTGTTCACATGAGAGCCTGGCCATAGGCTCTCACACACATGGAACCCACAAACAATGTCCTTCATGGCCCTTGGTCTACAGAGATGCACCCCACCCTCTGGGCCCCCACGGGCTGGGAGGCCCCATGGTGAATCAGGGAGCCATCACTGAGTGCCTGCCCACAGCCTCACTGCCAGTCCGTGACTCAGGATGGAACCCTAGACTTTTGGTGCCAGAGCCCAGACTGGGAATGAGGGAAAACACTGCCCTCTCTTCTCCCTGCTCCATGGTGTGCTTATCAGCTCCTCACTGCCTCAAAGGTGGGGCTGCAAAAGCAGCACAGGATGGGATTGGCAAGGGACACCAAAAGGAAGTGGGGAACCTCAGATCACAGCACCCTTTCCTCACCCTGACCCATCCTGGGCCTGCCAGCAGTCAAGCCTGACTGGGATTCAGAGCAAGGGAGGAAAACAGGGACAGCTCTGCCACCAGCAAGCATACAAAAGGCTCCTGTACACACACGTTTGCACTCAGCTCATATAGGTGTTCACATGTGCTGCATTGGGGAGAACAGGTCATATGCACAATTGTGCATTTGTGTATCTTCTTCACATTAAGCAGCATTTATTAACACATGTGTACCTACATTTACTCACACATATGTGCATGCATGTATGTGCCTACCTATAATCCTGGGGCTACAGCTCACCAAAGAGCATCTTTTTCGACTCCCTGCCAAAGCACATAGCTTAGCAAGTGGAGCAAGAGCTGGCTCTCAATGTTCTATAGCCTCAAATCAGGGCCCAACCTTCAGGACCATGATTCCATATACTCCCACCAAACTCATTCCTATCTATAACTAATGTGTACACACATCTTCATACATGGATGTACATATGCACATTAGAATGGGTTAGGGTTGAAGCTGAGAAGGTATGGGTAGTTCTCTTAGTGGGCCTGAAAGATCTGGAGGAGAAGGAGAATGCAACGCCTTCCAAAGTTTCCTTGTTCTTGTCAGCCCACCTTGGGTCATCTGAGATTAAGAGGAGTCAGGGCCTGAGAATACTTGTCCAGAAGCACCAGACTGACCTTAGTTTGGGAGGCAGAAGCAAGACCTCATTGCAGAACTTCACACTTGGGCATCATTCTCATTGTAATCAATGTGAATGGCACCATTGGAGGAAAAGGCAGAAGGAAGTTTGGTTCCACAGAATAGAGAGTGAGTTTGGTGTGGCCCTGACTCTGAGTCACACAGCCTACCCAGAGCCTTCTGGGCTCCCTCTTGTGTTTTGGGAAGAAAAGCCAGGGCTGAGTGCAGGCTGGAAGCCAGCCCGCCTAGGAGCTCCAGGAGGAGGCTTCATCTCCTCCCAGGGCATCTTGAGCAAGGTCTGTGTCTCACCTGGGCGGGAGACTGAGCTCAGGAAGGGGCCTTGAAGGCCCATCCACCCTGTGGGAGGCCGTGACACCCTGAGGTCAGAGCTGGGGGAGTGGGTTCCCAGCAAAGGGAAGGGCTGAAGACAGATGCAAGTCACAGCCTGCTGAACCAGAGGGGCTGGCTGGTGCCCTGTAAGGGGTGGAGGTGGCACACCCTTTATTTCCTGCCCCCCAAACTTTTTGCCTGAATGGGAGTAGTCTGAACCAGCAAAGTAGACATGGGCTTTGCTGTTCATCAAATGAGGTAGAGAAGAGTGTAGACATAGAAAGTGAATCATACTATGGTCCACTCCAGCCTCCCTGAAACCACTAACCTCTTCCAGAGAACTGGAGCAGGGTAGGGGAGGAGCAGACCGAAACCGACATAGACATTTTCTTTTCTTTTTTATTTTATTTTATGCAATTACAGTTGACATTCCATTCAATATTATTTTATGTTCGTTTCAGTATAGTGGTTAGATATTTAGATAATTTATGAGGTGATCCCCCCACCTGACACTATACATAGTTACTACAATATTATTGACTATATTCCCTGCTATACTTTACATACCTGCGACTATTTTATTACTGCTAATTTGTACTTCTGAATCCCTTCACCTTTTTCATCCAGCCCCTCAAACCTCTTCTCACCTGGCAACCATCAGTTTGTCTCTGTATCTATGAAACAGACATTTTCAAGTTTAGAAGGCACTTCCTCCTGTATGCAAAATAACTCCCAGAAGTGGGTGTATGTCCCCCTTTTCACAGATGACAAACTGAGATTTGGAAAGAAGTCTCACTCAGCCACTGAATTTTGAGCTGGGATTCAAACCCCATGGGAATGGGGAGGAGAGGTGAAAGGGCAAAGAGGACAGGGAGCCACAGGCCCAGGCTGAGGGGAGTAGGGAGCCAGGGCATGGCAACCCACTCAGTCTCTCCAAACTTAAGCTCCCTTTCTACAGTGTACCCCACTCTTAGGCCACTGCTGGACACCATTTCTGTTTCTGAGCCTTAAGAGTTGAGAGGTGACTCTGGAATGGCATGGGGAATGAAGAACTGAGATGAATCACCCTATTATGAGCGTCCCCAGAATGGGGGGGGGGCAGGAGAGTAGCTCCTCCTACTACACCAATGGTCACTCCATGTCTCCAGACAAATGAGATAGTAGAGAGCCTGTGAACACAAACTGCCCCTTCAGGTACCTCTGACCAAATGTCCAGATTGACCTTGAGAAAATCTGCCTTTTGACTCAAATCCTGGGGACTCTGAGTTTACCTTCTGGTGTCTCTGAGCTGCCCTTGGCACTCTTTGAGGACAGCAGTGTTTCATAGAGAAGAGGCAGAGAAATGGGATTGAGGTCTAGACCCTTTGCTGAGGAAGGGCCCAGAGTCCTAGAATCAGGCTGATGGGGGTAGAGCCCTCTTGCAGACTCAGAATTTCAGTTCAAGCCTGGCTCAGCCACTGACCATCAGGTAACCTAAACAGCTCTCTTCCCCACCCCTCAGAGTCTGAGTGCCTTCATCAGCCACCTGGAGGTTTCAAATGGAGTCCCCTCTCAACCATGAAACAAGATTATGGATGTTTCAGACTTTAAAAACTGCATTATATGATCAACACAGAAGGAAGTTTCATTCCAGAAGCTGCCTCCTTAATCAGAGCCACATTTCCTCATGTGTGAATATCCATGTGCATTTTTGGCTATGTGTGTGCATATATCCATGGAGGTCTGTGTGTACATGTGGGCAGCCATGGGTTCCACACATGTGTGTATATCCATGAGGGCCTGTATGTGCATGTGTGTACCTAACGGAGTCTGTGTGCATACCTGTGTGTCCTTGTCTGGGCCTGGATGTGGATCTGGGTCCAGCGTTTATAAAAGCCATAGATAGGAGAGATGGGGATCTGTTGAGGAGTCTGAAGACACAGTGGCTAGACATTTGGGCCTACCCCATACCAGCCTGGGGGAAGGATGTTAGTGACATGTAGCTGACACTGACCAGACTGTCACTGAGAACAGGCCTTGGGTATCTGGAGGGCTCTGGTTCACACCTCAGGGACATACCCCTGGAGCCCCTGGGCATTCTGATTTCTCATCTCCCTCCTCACTAGCAGTAAAGCTCCTTGCAATGAAGATGGGGTTGCTCCAGAGGATGAGGAGTCAGGACCAGAGATCAGTGAAGAAGGAAAGCTGACAGGCTTCCTATGGGGCCTGAACCAAGGCCTGCCATTTGCTTGGTGTCTGAAGCCAGGAAGGTAGTATGGAGGATCCTTTGGGCTGAGGTGGTTAAAAGGCTTCTTGGAGGAAGAAACATCTGGCTAGGGATTTTGTAGAGAGTCTTATGGCTTAGAGACTTCTGGGCCAGGCCCTAGTAGGAATGGCTGCTGGCTGGGTATGTAATGAGATCAGCCATAGCTAGGCCAGAGTGACACAGGTAGCTTGGGAAGGGTCTTGGGTTCTATACTAAGGGCCTGGACCTTACTACCAAGGGCCAGAAATATTCAAGCTGTGATTCTTTAAGCTCCAAAGGCCCTCAGGAAGCTCTCACAAAGATCGCTGCAGCTGGAAGCAGGGAGAAGGAAGCCAAGAGGCAGAGCCCTGGCCCCACTTCCTGCTCTAACCACAGCATTTTAACCATTTTATATCAGGGTTCTGAACGAGATTTCAATTGACAAATGTTCCATGGCCAAGAACAGTAGCTAATGGGAGACCTGAGGGTTTTAATTAGGGGGGTGATATAGTCTCCACTTGCCATTTAGAAGATCCCTCCAGCTGCTGCATGGAGAATGAGTTAGAAGGGGAGAGACTAAGGCTAGGAGGCCTGGAAGGAGGCCATGGAGGAGAGAGATGCAGGGCAATTACTGTAAGGAGGAAAGAAGGTTTTGATTTGTGATTTAGGAGGCAGAGTAGGCAGGGCAGATGGGCAAAAAGTTGAAGTTGTAGGCAGGCAGAATTGGGTAGACAGGAACCTAAAGCCCAGGACAACTGATGTCTGAGAGGCCTGTGATCTCAAGGGGGTAGGGGTGGGGGACAGGTAGTAAAAGGAAACTTTGCATCTGGCATTCCAGAAAGGCGATGGGTGTGTGTGAACCCCAGTATACTCTCCCTTCATTTCAGCCCAGTCTGGATGCTAATTACAGAGCAGTCACCAGCTGCCTGCCCAAGGCGAGAGGAGTCACAGGAGAAGAGAAAGGCTGCAACAGGAGATTCTGCAGTCGGACTTCAGGAATGATCTCCTGAGGGTCTCCAGACCTGGGGTCAGTAGGAACTAGGCTCCAGTGAGACCCCATTGGTTGAAAGCTAAAGACAAGTGTGTTGTGGAGAGAGACGGAAAGGCCAGAATGTCATATCTATCTTTTTCATCCACACCGTTGATCGTCAAGTGGAACAGGGGCTGGATCTCTATGCTCCCTGACTCCCTTTGTCAGGGCCCAGTCTTGGTGTTCTAGATCTTTAAGGGACCCCAGCTCTGTCCTGTGGAGGTTTCTAGTCTAGGAGAATGGAGGAGAGCTGGGTCCTGCTTTTGAGGAGCTCCCAGCCTGGGGAACAGAGGCAATTCAGGCTCACGGTAAGGGGGACCAGTGTGTTCATGCTCCCACCCCTACCCTTAACCCCCCTTCTCTGAGTCTTGCTGGTAACAACTTCATTCAACTACCTTGGGCACACAGAGCGGGGCAAGGCTGGCAGGCAGCCCAGAATAGGGAAGGGGAATAAGCTTTTCACTCCTCCCTGCCCCATTAGAGAGATCTGGAGCTCAGGCCTCTTTGCTCCTTTATTCCTCCTCACCCCACCCTTTAGCTGAAGGAAAGCTCAGAAGCAAGACCTGGAGCCTGGACACCTAGATTCTCCGTAGCTCCGCTCCAACTCCCTGTGTGACCTTGGAAAAATTCCTACACCTCTCTGGGGTTCATGCAAAGTAGAAAATTTATCCTCCCCATCCCCCTTCCAGAAAGTGAAGCAGAAGAAATAAGTAACTCTTCTTTGGGTTTGGAACATGTCGGTCCCCCTTAGTTTCTTGGGGCAGTCTGAGATGCTCCTCCTCCATCTTTCTCTGCAGTAGGGGTGGGGAGGCAGGCTGGCTTTCCCTGAGGAGGGCAGGGGTGACTCACGTGCCCCAGGCTTCTCCTCCCTTTTATGGCTCATCTGTATTAATCTCTGACTCACAAAACAACCGGATGTTGGGGGGTTATATGTATATTTATGGGTGGGGGGGCTCAGACTAACCCTAATCTGATTTTATAGGTCAGGGACTGAGCTGCCCTTAGGACTTAATTGAATGTCACCTGCTGCAAAGAACCCCTAGGTTTCCAAGTCTTGCTCTTCTTTTACTCCAAAGGAGCTGGGCAGAGAAATAATAGGGTTTTCAGTTAAAAGGATTCTAGTTTAGAGGAAGTGGTCAGATACCACAACCAGAAGGGAGGACCATTTGAGAATTTACTATATGCAACTTATTTTAAGCCATTTAAAGCCACGGGAAGGAATCCAGAGTTCCTATCTCCTACTTGAAAGCTTTTCCTCCTGACTTGATCTTCAAAAACGGAGATTTCTTTTACAGCAACTCAGAGCTGGAGATAAAAACCTAGACTAGTGGACACAGATGTATGCATTCCACCACCACCCCCAACATACAGAGCAGAGAAATCATGTCATGCGTCAGAGAGACCCCCAGCCCATCCACATCTACCTACAAAGGTAAATGCAAAGGCCCAGAGGTAGACACTCCCAAGGGGATTCATAATCTACATTGCCCCGCACACCCTTACTCACACTGAGGTTCCTTCTAGGCTTTTCTCTTTCCCTTCCCCTAAGGTTCCAGCCCCCCATACGCCCCATCCCCTTCCCGAAAAGTCACCTTAGATCACATCAGCCTCCCTCACCTACTTCTCAAAGAAAATCTTAGGAAAACAGGTTATAGCACAACGTGAGGAACTGAAATTGGAGCCCAGGCTTCCTGTTTCCCCCGCACCCCACCCCCTAAGTTGCACAGGAAGGATGGTGCAGCTCCTTGAGTGAGTCCTTCACCCTCTTCCCTTGCCACATGGGGCACCTGACAAACTCATCATCATGCCTATTTTAAAGGTGGACAAGCTGAACAAGGTGAAGTGACTTGCCCAGGACCATGTGGGGAGGTAACAGGGCCGGGGCTCACTTCCCAAGTGGAACTGGTGTCTGTATCTCTTCGAGCCACCTGCTGCACAGTCTTGCCTGGAGGCAGGTTCTGTCCCCTGCCTGCACTAGGATAATCCAAAACTGGGTTTGTAAAAGTGCCGGAAGCTGCAGGCCTGAAGCTGACTTTCACAGGAAATAAAGCTTGGTCTACAGTGTGGAGTTGGAGTTGATGAGTCAACAGCACAGGGAAAGGTAGACCTAGCTCACACTCCAATCAATGTGTTCGCTATGTTAATTTCAACCCGAGGCCTAGCTCTTTCATGACACTGACAGATAAGGACTGACAAAATTGAACACCAGAGTTCCCACATGTGGCTTATCATCTTGAGAATGAAGCCTGATAGTCAGGCATGAAATTCCCTCCACAAACAGGACTCTGCCAGCAGCTGAACCCATTCCCTCATTCAAAAAATTTAAGACAAAAGTTTGTCCTTCATAGGGCTGGTATGATTGTATAATCAAATTCCCATATACAAGATATGCAAAGTAGTGCCCAGAATTTATTAGGCACTCAGTAAATGTCATTTGTTTACCTCTCAGGCTTATTTTTCACCATCACTACCCCAACCATTCTAGACAGAGGTCACAAAATGATTCCCAACTCCTTAAAGTCTTCTGGTGGCCTTCCCACCTCCATCTGCCTCAACAAGGTGCCCCTCCTGGACATAACTGTACCCTACTTGAGTAGTGCACATTGTACTAAATGCCACAAATCTATGTTCGAATATGTTCCGTGACCCAAAAGAGATTCCATATAGGAGACAAAGTTAAAACTAAGTGAAAAACACCACAATAATTTTTAATATTAAAAACAAACTGTGAAAATGACAGACAAGCCAATGGGAAAATAAAGTGATTTAATTTTAAATCAGAGTTTAAGACAACAGAAAGGTTCATGGCACTGTACATGATTAAGAAGTGAACTCATCTTCTGGAAGTTCAGTCGGGTCCAGAAAACTGTAGGACATCATGGCCCCTGCCCCAAAGCTGAGGCATCAGACAGAAAATTGGGGCAGGGTTTTTTGGGGGAATGATTCAGTGTGTTCAGGCCAGCAGGCTCTCCATGAAGGGTCCATGTACAATAAGGGTGGAGGTCACACCACTGACATCTTGTTCCAGAGGTCTGAAGTCCTGCTGTCATCCATCTACAGCTTGTTCTTGGGGCTGGAGATTATACAGTCCACCTCTCACTTCGGGCCTCCACAGCCTGTACCAGGCCTTCGCCCAGGATGGCAAAATCCTCTAGAATTGCTTCAATATTGGGCACCATCACAGACTCCCCACCTTGAGACACTACCATGTGCCCTTTTGTGTTGGAGGCCTCGGGGAATAGAGAAATGAGGTGTCACAAAGGAATGCCCAGGGACAACAAGACACACACACTTCACACCCGACACAGGGTCACTCATAGAGCAGGCCACACACAGACGTGCATGCCCACGTGGAACCACGTGTGCACTCAATATGGCTATTACCAGCCAGGATACCTTGAAGGGCTGAGGCCGGAAACTAGTGGGATTCCAGAGGACACCAATCACCTCTCCACCATGCTGGTCATAGAAGAAAAGTGCCAGCTCCCCGAAGGACTTCTAGGAAATGGCAGGACAGAGACAAGATTATAGGTGGGCACCTGAGAGCCACCTCCAAGGCCCCAGCTTCGCCTTCCCAGGGTCAATCAGCTCTTTAGGACCTACTCTGAGCTGTGCCAGATACAGCTGAGGAGGATCATAGCCCAGCACAGGCATTAGGGATGAGGGCCTTGGCTCACTGAGTAGACCACGGCAGAAGGAGGCAGCTGGTGAGTCCACAGCCTGGCGGTGCCGGGGTATGTGGCGGGGAGACAGGCGGATCAACACATCGTACATGTCTAAGGGTGGCCGGAATACTGTCTGAGGAAAGACAGGGAAGGGTCAGCAGCACCACTTGGAGTTGGGAGCTGGACCACATGCCTGCCTTGATTCTTCCCTTCCCCTTTGTGTGACCACCCATTATGGGTCTGAATGCTCATCTGAAGGCAGGAACATCAAGGTCCAGCTGGTGCCAGCGTGGGGTTCAGCAGAGGAACACAGCTGGAAGCATGAGGCATGGATGGAGCGGGACCCCTGGTTCTACTCCAGGTTCCACCACTGCTAGGCACTGTGGGCAGCTTCAATTCCTTCTCCAGATTCAGTCTCACCAAAGAGACTGGGCATCCTATGAGGGCCACTAGAGCCCCAGACATCCACAGTTCACAGGTCTAATCCCCAGAGTCCCTGGAGTCAGTCTTGGTCAGGGGCTTACCCTGATGTCCCCAGGCCCCCGGGGATCCATCAACTGCTTTTCTAGGACAGGTAAGGCCTCGGCTGCTAGGACGACGAGCTGTTGTAGAATCTAGGGGTACACAGATATCAGACAGGTCAGACCTGACCACACATCTTAGCCCAGGCTTGGACTGCTTTTTCTTGAGGGAGAAAACCACACATTTGGGAGTAGAGATGGAACTGAACCTGGGGCGAGGGTCCATCCTGTGTCCATATAGAGCTTTTGCGATCCTGGGGGGTAATGATGACCATGACAGGGAGTTGTGCCCGAGTTGCCAGGAAGCCACTGCGGATCTCCACCTGCTCCTCCACTGTAGACAAGATGGGATCCTGGCTCAGCTTGCCCTTCTCCCCCAAATACCCTTTACTGCCCCAGGACCTCCTCCTATACACTCAGCAGCTACCCATCACAGGGATTTTCCAATGCCCCTCCTCCAGGTGGCAAAGGTGATGAAAAGGACACCGCATTTGCCTCAACTGGGTGGGGAGTTAAACTCCCAGCCTCAGCCAAGAGGCAAAACTTTCCACTCCCTGGCATCCATCTGGTTTCTGGGCCTATACAAGCTGAGGCCTGCCCATGGCCCCCTCCCACCCTATGTTCCCACACACCTGGGGAATTAGAAAGCTGACACCTTCCTCTCTACTGGGATCAGGAACTCCTCATATTACAACCAGTTATCATCACTTCCACCTCCCCCCTCAAGAGGTCTGGGCATCTATTCTAATCTGGACCTTTCCCTGTTCCCCACAAGAATTCTCACCTGGTGTTCAGTCTCCCTTCCACTCTCCTCTCCCCTTCACAGTCCCCCAGGTGGCCTGCTTACCACGCCCAGTCTACTCTGTTTCTGGTCATCACATGGGCAAATCACATCTCTACAGTCTCCGAACTCACTAAAGGCTTGATCTGGGCCTCTTCCTCCTCCTAATTCCCCACCCCAAGGCAGTCAAGATCAAGTGTGAATATTTGGGATAGGGGAGGCACAGAAAAACTAACAGACTGACAGGGAAAACCCTTGCCTGCCCTATGCTGCAACCCACACAGCATAGTTCTTCCAGTGCAACCACTTACCAGTGAGCTCATTGTTGAGGTTGACGATAAGGGGATTGTTCTTCCAATCAAAAGTTGATACCAGGAAAAGGAACCGAAGGAAGCCCACCTGGGGAGAGCTGAGAGGAAGGAGTAAGCAAAGTAGAGTCCAGCCACACATTCCCCAGGCTTCCCACACAGTCTAGGGAGCCTGGACCCATTGGCATCTTGGGAGGGATGTCTTAGAACTCCTCTGTCACTTACTTCTCTCATTTGGACTGAAGGTATAGCATGAAGGATAAAAGTCCCAAGGGGAATTTACTGGCTAAGGAAAAGAGGGAAGGAATTACCTGGGAGGGGTGAAGGGCTCCGGGTGCAGGAAAAGGGCAGCAGCCACCAGGTCCAGGCTCTCGTCACTGAACCCCTCACCCAGAAGCTGGGCACGTACCCACCGCTTGGCAAGCCGAGCCACACTCGAGAAGGCTGGGTGCTGCTGTTGGAGTCTATGGGGCGGAGGAGTGGGGAAGTGGTAGTGGCAATAAGACTTGGGCACTCAGGGCCGAAGAATAGTGTTTCAGCCCTAGCACCACTATTTATTCATACTTTACCCAACACTGGACTCTGTGCTAATGTATTACATGTGTAAACTCATGTCTCCCTAACTAATAACCCAAGAGGTTGGTCCTAGCATTATTCCCGTTTTACAGATGAGAAAACTAAGTTCCAGGGAGGAATCTTTTCCAGAGGGATTTAGTCAATGAGATGGCAGGGCCAGGATTCTAGAACTTGCCTGACTCCAGAACTCATATCCTTATTATCTAGCTGAACTCCCAGAGAAATAGGTGGCTAGGAGAACAGAAATGGGTCAGAAAAGCATCTGTGGAGAGAAGAGCCCATACAGGTGGCCATACCCATGCAAGGCACTGGTGAGCAAGGGTAAATGCCTTGTGTCCTTCTCAAGGCGGAAGGAGGCAGGCGTGTCCCTCAATGAGATCATTCCCTCAGGGCTCCGCATCTCCTTCAGGATCTGGGGCTCCCGCTGGTAGGCCACACGAATCCGGAACACAAACCCATCCTGTTGGAAGAGGGTAAGGGGTGGAAGGTATATGTTGGCTTGGGGCACCCTGACACCACTTGTCTCCTCCCTCCCTAGGGGAATCCCTGCCCTGCACCAGCCCGACCTTAAGGACATCAGTGTGTGTGGCTGTGGCCCGACACTGTAACCCATGCTGTTGCATCAGCAGCTCTGCCAGGCGCAGCTGGAAGGCAGCTCGGACCCGCCTTATAGCCTCAGCATCTTGTGGCCACTGACCACTGCCCTCCAGGTGACATATCACTGGGGAGAAAAATGAGAGGTCTCAGACTTCAGTCTGGGGTGAGGACAGTCCCTCTCATCCCCACCGCAGAGCCCCCTCACCAGTCATGGGCTCCACGTAGGCTGGACAGGGCTTGTCAGGCCGGGGCAACAGCGAGGCCCGCTCTCGCAGGTGTTCATGGAAGGAGTAGGCTGGCCAGACTGGAGTTGGTGGGAACACCTATGAAATAAAGCCTGAGAAAGGGGTCTGGGATTGGAGCAGGGAGGAGGAGAACCCAGAATCAAGAGTTGAAAGGGAGAATACTGGGTGAGTGGAGCAGAGGTGGGGCTCTCTGCCTTCCTGAACCTCACCTCCGTGTAGCGCAGCACTGGGTGAGCTCCCTGCACAGCAGACACAGTCAACGGGAGACCTTCCAGCCCCCAGAGCAAGCGGCTGAGATCATCATAGCAACGCACCGCAGCTGCCAGGGCCTCCTCACCTGTGCTGGAGGTCTGAGAAGGAGAAGACAGTCAGGAGGCCAGGTCCCGCAGAACCAAAACGCCCCCTGCGATTCTGCCAAGGCTCTGGCTGCTGCAGAGCCAGCACCCCCTCTGCTGGACACCCTAGAAAGTGCAGCCTGAACTGAGGTAAAGGCTCTCCACCAACCACCCAATCCAGCCACGCCCGCTACTCTGCAATCCCTACCATTTGACCACAGCCCTGAACCAGTGTCCTTACCTCTTTCAAGCCTTGGATCAGTGCATCCAGGAGGCCCCCCATATAGTGGACACAGGTATCAGGGATGTCAGCATGGCTATAAAAGGGATACAGACACAGTGTGGGCATTGTGGCTAGGAATCAGCTGCTGGATGTGAGCTGCCATCCCAAAAGCCTGGGCCAGACCCTCCCAAAAGGCTCCACAACCCAAGGTTGCCTCTTGGCATTCATACGCTAATACTTACATTGCCAAGAGGTGGGTGACAACCTGGTGAGGAATAAGGCGCTTCTGGGACATAGAGACTGCCTCCCAGACCACAGCTTCCCGAATGGCTCCATCCTGGAAACGCCGGAGCTCCGAGCGAGACCCCCAGAACTGGCGGAAGTCAGTAGCCTATGGAGAGGAAAGGAGTGATGGGAGAGTTCAACAAAGAAGGGCTCTGTCAGGAATCTCCCTAATGGGCCTCAATCCAGGTGGCAAGAAGACAATCCACATCACTTCTTCCAGTGCACATGCTGGGCTTCCCAAGACAAGGCCAAATCACCCCTTAGACCCTGGGCTCCTCACCTCAGGCTGGTCGGCCTCTGGACCCAGTTCAAGGACACTGGTCAGCCCCTCAGGCCGGAGCAGCAATCCCAGAGTCAGGGTCCCAGATTCTCTGTGCTTTGGTGGATCTTGACTAATGGCCCACTGTAAGGGAACAGAAAGGCTGACTCAGCCCAAGATTCCCCCAACTTAATCTGGAAATCTACCTTCTAGCTAGAGGGATGGCATGTCTTTTGTATTTCCTGGGACCCTGGATCAAACCTCCCTCATACCCACAAACTCCCTGACCCAAATCACCTCACCTCTGAGATTGGGGGCCTAGAGTGGGCCAGCAGTTGCAGCCGGGACCCAAGGCCCTGCTCCAGGAGGGTAGTTAGTGGGCCCAAGGCAGCTGAGACATAATCCCCACCATTGTCCTGCAGTTCTGGCCATAGTTTTAGCCGGTGACATGCTGCCTGCAGACGACTCAGTGGACAGAGACTGGGGGTGGGACATAGAAGGACAGAGGGATAATCAGGTATTGTTGGCCTCAAGTATCTCCCCAACCCCGCCACAACCAGGAATATCTGAGCACCTGCCTGAGGACCTCTGCACCATCACTGTAGCCCCAGGGAAATAGGATCCACTGACATACCCTGTCACCCCTAAACTTACTTCAGGATGTTGTCAAAAGCCCGGATCATGGGTTTGGGAGTCATCAGCAGCAGCTGGAATCCATCCTCAGCTTTGCTATCCAGCAACATCATAGACAGCCGTGCCTCGTGTTGCACCTGGAGCCACAAGGACTCAGATGTGAGACTGCCACTACTGTACCCTTCCCTTCACTGGGCTCAGACCAAGAGACATGCCTGACCTAGCTCTTTGGAGAGAAGTTTCTTAGGTTCTAATGCTTGCAAAAGGGACAAGGTCTGGGCTGGAACAGCTGAGGAACCACAGCCCTGAACCAGTGGGGGACCATTGGTACCTGATGGTAAGTGGAGGCAGTGACATCAGCACAGAGGTTGAGATGACCTGAGGAGTCCAGGAAGACAACTGGGAAAGTCTGGTGGAAGTCAGCCAGCGCCGGCTTAGAGGGGCAGAGAGATGCCAGTCAAGGTTGGGGCCTTACCTTCAGGTGTCCTTGCCCAGACTCAGTCCTGCCCCACTCACCAAGGAGGGATCAGAGTTGAGACATAAATTGATCCCGTTGACTGTCAGATCTGTGGTGGCTGAAGTGAACCAGAGAAGGTGGGTGTGTCAGAAAATATTCCCTTCCCTGGGTGTGCAGCCCTAATGACACCCTCCCCCCAGCCAGGTGGCTGTAACTGTGTGCCTCTGGGACTCAGTTTGCTCATCTAATGGCAAGAAACCAAATGATCCCCGACAAAATGAGAAGATTCTCTGGATGAGTGAAACCCTTTGTCTTTCTGAGCCTAGTCACTCACCCAGAAACTGCAGGACACTTCTCAGAACCTGGTAGCCACTCATGGTGGTGTGGATCTTGCGCGTGGACACGAGGAAGGCAACCAGCATGGAGACAAGGAACCCACTAAACCCTCCCAAGCCCTGAAAAAAAGATGGAGAAAGAGGCTTAAGCTCAGAGCCAGCCTACCCTCCGTGAGGCAGGGAAGCTGGACTACTTCCAACTCACCTTATCCAGTTCCCGCTGCCGTAGCCAGACCTTCAGAAGTGCCACACCATCCTTCAGTCCCAAGGCTGAGCCTAACACGGTTGACAGCAGCTGCACATGAGACTCAAGGGCTGTGTCCTGTAGGATCCATGTGTTATAGTGGGGGGTAGGGGGCTCTGAACTTCCTGTGGAAGGAGAGGAAAATTTTAAGAAAAGTCCTCATGATACACTTCCATCCAGCTCCACCTTGACACCAGTGCCTGCTCACCATCCCCTGGAGGACTGTGCCCTCGGTACCAGGCAGAGCGCACATTATTCTTGGATGGCAGCAAGCGGCATAGGCGAAAGAAGTCAGGTGGAGGGCACGGATGCAGACGTACAGTGACCAGGCGCTCATCCTTCCCTGGTGGGGGAAACGAGGTGCTGAGACCTTGTAGCCCCCTAGAAACAGAGAGGTCCCTGCATCACCACCCTAGCTACTTAAGGGCCCCACACACTCCCACCTCAGAATTTGAGGTCTCTATACTGTCTCTCTCAAACTTGAGGCCCCAGCCTCTCACCTTGGACTTAAGGCCCCTGTGCCCTTCCACCATTGGATCTGTCAACCCATACTATGCCCTCAGCCCAGTGTGTGCCTCCCACCATGTGGCCGCAGCAGCAGTGAGGGTTTCAGGTGGCAGCCATTGGTGTAGGAGAAGCGAACACTGCCAAAGAGGGGGTCTTGAGCCAGATGATAAGCCAAGTGGGCCAGGTAGAGAGCACGCTTGCGGAAGTAGCGCTGGTTCAGCCCATCCTTGTCCTGTAGGATCTCCTGGAGAGGATCAAGAGAAGAAAGAGATAGCTGAGCACTTAAGTACCTGCTGTTGTAGAGAGCTTGGGGGCCAAAATGAAACCAAGGTAAGAATCACAGTTTAGCAACCCCAGGGATTCTCTGCTGGCCAGAGTGCCTGAGTCAGGGCTAGCAACACAACACCCAGTTCATAAAGGTCTACGGGAGCAGCAATTGGCCCAAGGGCACATCTCAAGATGATTGTGGTGGTCTGCTCTTTTGATTTGGAATTCAGATTTCAATCCAATGGCAAGTGGCAGGTGGGAAAGAGGGAATAGCTCAGGGATTTGTAGGTGGTGCAGCAGCAGGCCTCTCCATCCTCCAAACTCTGGACCTCACCCTGGGCATGGTCAGTGCTATGTCCACATTGATGTCCGGTCGGATGCAGGTGCCGAGAAGGTAGCTGCCCACAACAGTGACCTGGGCTGGGGGCAAGAAGCGGAAACAGCCCTTCACCGTATAGGGCACTTGGTGGAGGGGGACTCGAACCCCAGCCGGGAGCCATGCCTGGTCAGTCAGCTGCGGGGACAGAGATAATGACATTTATTTGATTGCCTTCGAAATACGTCCCCTTGATGTCTAATAGATCTCATATTCAACAGGTCAATATGTTTAAAATCAAACTCCTAATCTTCCTATAAACACATCTTCCCCATTAAGGCAATTCCATACTAGTTGCTCAAGCCAAAAACATTTAAATTATCTTGAGTGATTTGTTAAGAACACCCATTTCACTTTCAGTATATGTGCTGATGAAGCGAGCACCACTTCACCTTCAAAAGGCAACCAGACTCTGACCACTTCTCTACTTCTCTTAGTCTGAACTATCATTTTTCAGTGAATCAATGCATAAGAGATTCCTAACTAGTCATCTTGATTTCACCTTTGTCTCCCTCCATTCTACTTTCAACACAACAGCCTGAGTGAACCTTCTAAAATTAGGTCACATCACTTCTTTCCAAATAAACCATACAGTAGTAGTCCCTGATTTCACCCAGAGTGACAACCAAAGTCCTTGTTTTGGTACACAACAACCTAAATGAAGTGACTCCTCCATTACCTTTCTGAGTTCATCTCTTTTTATCTTCCCCTCATTCATTCCAAGGAATGCACCAGACCTACCCCTGCCTTTGAGCTTTTGTGTTGTTTATATCTCCTTCCTGGAATGCTCTTTCTCCCTTAGATGTCTAAGGACTGCCTCATTTCCCACAAACCTTCACACAAATGTCATTTCAATAATGCCTACCTCAACCCCCTTATTTAAAATTTCAAACCATTCCCATTCTCTGACATTCTCACAATCGATTAACTTGTCCTACTTTTCCCTTTTCACAGTTTTTAGCACCTTCTAATGTTGCCATATGGTTTACTCGACATGCTGAGTATCTATTGCTTATAACCCCAACACTAAAACATAGGCTGCTTTGCTCACTGATGTATCCCTGATGACAAAACTACTGCAAAGTACATAAATGTTTGTCAAATGAATGAGCAGGTGATTGACCACACTCCCAGCTGAGCCTCCTGGCAGTGAGAATGAGCTCCAGAGATAGCAAGGCCCCTGTTTCAGATGTCTCCACTGAGGACCTCTTCTAGGCTTTTAATTACCCAAACCACTAGCCTAACCTCTGTCTCAGGAGTTGAGGGCACCCTCATGATCCGCTGGTTGACCTCCTGTAGAAAAGCATCAATTCGCTCCTTCTTCTTCTCTGACAGCCTCACTTCCTTCAATAGCTCCTCTACCTGTAAGAATGGGTGAAGAAGAGTCCTTTAGCCTCAAGATCTCAGGCCTGCCCCTCTAACCTAAGCCCCAGCCACCCAACAGTACCTGTAAACGAAGCAAGCTGGAATGAAATAGGCTCTCGGTTTCCCGAAGGCGATTCAGCTCCTCACTGGTAGGCTCCTTGTACAGTTCTGCCTGACTGAGCTTCACTGGCTTCAGGAGGCCCTCCACTGGAGACCTAGCCACTGTATGGCTCTTTGAAGATTGCTTTTTTCCTTCCTTGCCTGTGACTTTCAGAGCTGACTCCATCTCCTGGGGGCAGTGAGAGGGAGTAGCCAATGTGAGGTCACATGTTTCTAGAATCCATCACTTGAAGTGTCACCATGATAGGATATAGATAGAAGCTTGCCCCTGGTTCCTCTTTTGAATGGAAGTCAGATTGTGTAAAACTCAAGTTTATCGTTGCTGACAGACAGGCAGGGAGCTCTGCTTCGAGCTGATAGGGGTAACAGCTGACTAAGCCCTGCCCTAAGTACTCCCTAAGCTCCTTTTACTTCCAGGTACCATGCATCAGGGCGCTTCCTCTTCTGCTGAGTTAGTTCTGGGACTTTGCAAATGCCATCTCCACTCTTGCTCCATTGAAATTTTGCCAGGTCCTATCTCCCCTGACTGTAGATTGTATGCATTCATACTCTGCCATGGGAAGAGCTAGAACCTACTGGCTCTGGAGAACACAGTAAGTCACCCAATCCTTACAATAATCCTAGAAAAAAACAGACACTTACTTAAGTCCCGTGAGCTCGAGGTTCCACAGTTGATATGCCCATAATGTGCGCAGGCTTCACACCCTGGTCTGCGGGATCCCAAACCTTCCTTCTCCCTTCCAGTCCTGGACCCCGCCCCCACAGACCCACACCCGGGAGAGCCTTACTGGACCACTCCGGGAGCGCCACCGTATGCCCGAAGCTGAAAGCAGCGAACGAAAGGAGCTCCTACAGAAGGGGCTGCCTTCATGCTCCTGGCTGGCGAGCGGTCAGGCTGTGCCACTCCTGGCACGTTGAGCATCCCTTCCTCCTCGATGGCGCACCCACCTCCAGCTCCCCAGTAGCTTCGCGAAGCTGCGTTCCCGCCGGCGCTGGCCCCATCCCTCCGGGTCCAGGTCTCGCTCCAGCACTTGGGGTTTCGAGCCGGCGGCACAATTTCTTCCCACGGCGACAGAACTGCCGAAGCCCGTCTGCAGAGGCAGAGCCCCCTCCGGAGATATGCTGCACACCCCCCAAACGATCCGCTAGACTGCCCCGAGAGATCTTGCTAGAGCAGCCCCCAGAGATCCGCTAGGGCGCTGCCATCGAACCTCGTGCCGCAGGACTCCGCCCAGCTCCAGAGCCATTGGGCGAGTGCCCGAGCTGCTGCTCGCCATTGGTCCCTGCCACCCCCCGCCAGACCGCCCGTGGCGTGGGGCGGGGCCAAACAGGGCTCGCTTTACGTCTTTTTGCGACACCACGCCGGAAGCGGGCCGGAAGCGGACCGGAAGCGGGCCGTCGCTTCCTCTTCTCCCCGACTTCCTTCGTTTGGGTTCAGAGGGGAAGGGCGGAGCTCTCTTGGACCCTCTGGGAAAGGTATATTTACACCAGTGGTGTCTCCTTTTGTTTGTCCACCATGTCTAAGCAATTACCCAGTCTTGTAAGTTCTCTCTCCAAAATATATCTTGAATGTATTCACGCTTCTCTGTCTCAACTGCCAAGTGTAGTCCAAGGCACATCGTCTCGTCCCTGGATTATTGTAATGGCTTTTATCCAGCTTCTTAAAAGTTCCAAATCTACTGAAACGTTGCAATACTAATATAATGAATGCACATATAATCGTAGTCCAATTATAAATTTCAGGAAATTTTACCTTGATTCGATATTATATAAAGTTTATATTCAAATTTTGCCAATTATCCCGCCAATACCCTTTACATAGTAGCATCTTATTTCCTGATGGAAGATCATGCATCAATTTAGTCACGTTTATTTTCTCCCAGTCTGGAACATCTCCTGAGCATGCTCTCTCCCTCTCCCTCTCTCCCTCCCTCTCTCTCTCTCTCTCTCCTTTTTTTGTCTTTTATAACAACCTTTTGAAGAATATAGAAGTTTCATTTAATAGCTTTTAAAAATTTTTTTGATTGAAGTACAATATACATACAGAAAAATCACATAGAGTACAGCTTTAATATTCACAAACCAAACATTCACGTAATCAGATCCTAGAAAAGAAACTCCCCTCATGCTGCCTTCTGGTTACTCCTTCCCAACAGTAACCACTATCCTGATTTCTAACAGCATAGACTAGTTTATGCAATAGCTTTTAGAGGAACTTTCACAAAATGGATTTGTCCTACAATCTGTTTACACATCATTTCCAGAATGAGTTTCCCAAAACTAAAATCCTATCATGTCACTCTCCTTTAAAAATTCTTTAGTGGCTCCTAAAAAAATTAATAAAGAGAAATCTCACTAAAATGATGTCAGAAGACCAGAAGAGGAAGCTCTCACAAAATACCACTGGAAGAATTGTCAATTACAGACTCCAACAGAAGAATTGACAAAAGAAAGAATCATGAATTATAGGGCTGAACAGGAACATTCTACAGTGTATCTCCTACAAGAAATCAACTAACCCAGCAACTCAGCCAATAGGAAACCATCGTCTCCTTGAACTCTCACTTTTATCCAATGGATTTTTTTTTTTTTGTCAAAATCCCTCCCAACTTCCTACTTTTTCTCCTCTCTGCTTGTGGGTTAACACATTTAACACATCCTTCATCCCACATAATAACTATTTGTTGTTGTGGGTGGTGGTGGTGGTGGTGGTGTTGGTAACATTTAAGATCTACTGTTGAGGTCAGAGAAAAGGCAGCAGGTGGAAGCTACAGCAGGCAGGCAGCCTAGCCCAGCTTCACCATGGTAGATGCCTTTGCAGGCACCTAGAAGCTAGTAGACAGCAAGAATTTCTACAATTACATGACTACATGGTGTGGATTTTGCTACCAGGCAGGTGACCAACATGACCAAGCCTACCACACTTATCAAAATAAATGATACTGTCATCATAAAAACAGCACCTTCAAGAATATGGAGGTCAGCTTCAAGTTGGGGGTGGAGTTCGATGAGACAACAGCAGAATACAGGAAAGTCAAGTCCATTGTGATACTGGATGGGGGCAAACTATCCACATGCAGAAATGGGACGGGCAAGAGTCAACACTTGAGCAGGAGCTTGTTGATGGAAAACTAATCCTGACACCTATGGCAGTGCAGTTTGCATCCACACTTACACTTTCACTGACTGCTCCTCTGCCAACTGGCTACCCCTGGACTCAGCACTAGATTGCCTCATTTTTTCCTCTGGCATTTTGTATAAATCTATGTTGGTTTGGGAAATTCTCCTACGGACTCATCCTGGATCCAGTTTCAGTTCCCATTGTGTTTTTTTTTTTTTTTTAATTGCATCCAAAGTGTGCTCTGAGGTCAATAAAACAGAAACAAAGAAGAAAAATCTATTCAGCAACTTTCAAGTATATAACATCTAGTATAGTCACCATGCTGTGCATTAGATCCTCAGAAGTTTGTACCCTTTAACCAATGTCATCTAATTTGCCCCTCTCTCCAGTCCCTGGCAACTACCAGTCTGCTTTCTATTTCTATGAATTTGGCTTTTGAGATTCCACAAATAAGTGAGATTATACAGTATTTGTATTTTTCATTATTTGACTTATTTCACTTAGCACAATGCCCTCAGTTGTCATGAATGCAGGATTTCCTTCTGGCTGAAGAATGTTTTGATTGATTGTTAAGGAAGCTTTCTTGGAGGAGATGGGGTTTTGCTAAGACTTGAAGTATGAAGTGAGTTTGAATTGACTGAGAGGAGGACGTAGTACCATTGATGTCTGAGGAAGAAAAAAGAGCTGAGAGATAAGTCAACCATTTATTCCACACTGGATAACAAGAAATGTCAAGCCCTGTGTTCAGTGTCAAGGATAAAGAGTTAAATAGGACATGATGATCACAAGCCAGAGATCTAGAATAATGCTCTATCCCTTACATTTCACAGGCTGGTCCTTCTATTAATTTAAATAAAAACTCCAGAGGTTTCTTCTGCCCCTGCCTTGCTTCCATTTAAAACTGCAACCACCCCAATATTTTCAGTCTGAGGCCCCCTTTAATCACCTTCATTAGTATTCACCAAAACTTGAAATGGTATTATTTGTCTACAAATTACTTGTTTTGGTCTGTTTCCCTCTCAGCCACTAGATTGTAAACTCTATGAGGGCAAGACCCATCATTTCTGTCTCATTCACTACTATATCCTTGGCATTTGGCACAGGGCCTGTCACATAGAAGGCACTTAATAAATATTTGTTAAATGAATGAATGTCTATTTCTTAAGAGTACTTTGGAGGCTAGGTGAAAGATGTAAACAAATAATTGCAGTATAGAATTGGGGTGATACGCACACATTGCTGTGGGAACACTGGACTAGGACTATTACAGCATGATGGTTGAGAGCAGCCACACTAAAGTGGGATGGCCAAGGTTCAATTCCAGGTTCTGCCATTTACTCACTGAGCAATGTAGGGTGACTTTCTTAACCTAAGTTTATCATAATCAGAAAAATAGATATTCTAGTAATCACCATGTCATGGATTTTTGTAAAAATGAAATAAGATACTGTACAAATGTTAACTATTATTATTAAAGAAGATTGTGGCTCCTTAAGAGCACTATTCAATACTTAACATGCGTTAATGTATGCAGAATGAAAAAAATGTTGGTCCCTTAAAAAAAAGTCATTCTATAAGGTCAGAATTGTCCTTTTTAAAGCAAAGGCCTCCTCCCTCTCATTTATTTTACCAAGATTTCCATAACTTTTATCTTTGCAAGAAAGATAACTGATTCTACAGAAGAGCCCTGGTTATAGAGTACCAGGTGATGCCAGAGAGACCAAGAATAAATATCCTATTTTCTCTACCACCAGAGGGCACCAATAAATCAAGTCAATCTCTTATTATGAAACTATGAGAAAGCTCTAGGAAGCTGTTTCTGACATTCATTCTTTTGACAAATATATTTTGAGTACCTACTATTTGCCAAACATCGTCGTAGCTTGTGTATGCTTATGAATAAGACCTGTTGTCCTTATGGATTTTATAATCTTAAGCACCTACTATGTGTCTGAGAGCTCCTTTTAGACATGGAGGTGGAGGGTGTGGTTCAATTTGTGATGACTGTTGTTTTGTTACTGATTGTCTTCCTGCCCTTAGTTGCCAGTCCATGAGAACAATTACTTGATGTCTACTTTATGTCAGACAGTGTGCTGTCACTGAGGATCCAGGGATGAAGAAGACACAGTTGCAAACTACTAATAAAAAATATCTTTCCTGCTAAGATAAAAAGGCATGAGACAAGTTCTGTGGAATTTTAGTTCTTCTGAGCTAAGAAGGAAGGACCTTAAGCACACAACTCATTAACATACTTGGCTGTCAGCCTCCCAGACAGGTATATGTTTAATTAGCCACCCAGCATAGGGCCATGGCCACTGTTGATATTTAGTATGAGTTTGTGAGTTGATTTGAGCCAAGGGAGCAACTTCTGGTCTGAGTGCCAGGTGTATGTTCCAGTGGGTTAGGCTTAAGATCTACCAACTTCTGGGTCAGGGTGGGGCTGTGACGCGTTTATGTGGGTGAAATGCTTTGAAGATGAATTTTCTGTCTATTTGTCTACTCACAGCCTTGTTATTAAAGGTGTCAACATCATCTCTCATGTTTCCAGGTCAGCAATCTTCTTGTTCCTAAATTGAGTGCTGGAGAGGAAGTCAGAATCAGTCATATTTCATTATTTTTGGAGCAAGGGCATCATTGACTGAAACACTCCTCCTCCTCTGAAGTGAGCTGTAAGTCCAGTGGAGTATGGCCTCAAGACCTATAGAATTGGGAGCTAGGGAATGACTTCTTTAAAATTCTGAGACCTCATTTTTGAGAAAAGAACAACAATAAAGGGGCTCCTTCAGCATAGATTGTACACAGACTTCCTTCTGACAAGTACAGTATAGGAAGGAGATAAAAAGAGTAACTTTACAGTAGAGAAACCTGAAACACTACCTCAGCCAGGTGATTGAGGTCAATATCAACAATGATGTCATGATGATATTATGTGCCCTTGATATGTGATGAAAATGTTATTTTTCCTGTGATTTCCCCCAAACCCCGTAACCCTGCTCTAATTATGAGAAAAACATTTCAAATCCTACTTGAGGAACATTATACAACATACCTGACTAGTATTCTTTAAAACTTTCAAGGTCATCAAAAACAAGGAAAGTCTGAGAAACTGTCAGAATCAAGAGGAGTCTAACAAAACCAGAAAACTGAAAATACTAAGGTGTCCAGGATAGGATCCTAGAACAGAAAAAGGAAACTAAGGAAATGTGAGTAAAGACTTCAGTTAATAATATATAAATATTGGTTCATTAATTGTAGTGTATATACTATACTAATAATTGGGGAAAATGGGTGCCTACGGGAAAATATGAGAACTCTCTGTACTATCTTCTCAATTTTTCTGTCTAAAACTATTGTGAAAAAAAAAGTCTATTAAATTATGGAGGGGGTTGTATCCAGAATACAGCTTTGCCTTTAAGTTATTTTTTCTTCTTATTAATGGATAATTTACCATGTGCTAGTGTTAAACCTTGTATATAATCTCATTTAATCTTCATAACTGCTTATCATAGGTATAATTTACCTTCTTTTACAGAAGCTTGTGAAGAAGGAAGAAATAATATAAATGGTGGAGCCAGGGTTGGAACCAAGGATCTTTTTGATCCTAAAATTTTAAGTGTGTGAAACTTTCACAGTATCTTGGATTTTTTAGGAAACGTTTAGGCAGTTATCATAGGACATGCCATTCTGAAAGAAAGCGGTATTCTATCTAAATCACGAGGACTGAAGACTGTCTCCACGTCTCACTTCTGCACGATTACCTTAAAGTTCCTCGATTCCAGGTTGGACCTTCAAGCTGAAAGAATCTACAGCGGGGTCAAAGTTCACCAACAGTACTTCAATGTACAAATGGGTAAACCAAAGGATAGCCAGAGCACTTGTTTCAAATCACAGAGAGAAGGGCCAGGTTCAGTCCACATTGTTATTTCTCTATTTCCCACAGCTTCCTCTTTGTAGTTACGAAGGGAAGTAGAAACTGGCCTGCCTTCCCCATTTCTGGATGGAGTCTGTTCCCCCCGCCCCCCAAATGGGCGACACACTACCCCCAAGGACACACTGGCGTGAGGGCTGAACCTGCAGAAGAGCTGTCGGGACGCCTGTTTCCCCCGATAAGGCCCACATTCTCAGCACAACCTCGTCGAGAATCTACCAAGTGCAGGGACAGCAGCACACTGTGTGTCGCGGGGAGGGGCCTGCAGAGGACCACAGCTCTAGGGAGGATGGCTGCGCAGGACTCCGGACACACAGAGGGGAGGGGGAGAGCTGATGGCTCTCGGACCAGAGGTCCCATCCGTGGCGCACCTCGGGAACCACGGCGTCAAGCTGCACAACCGTCATTTTGAGGGCCAAAGGCATTCCCTGAGGCCACCCTCGGCTCCCACCACCGCTTGGCCCTTTAAGGGTGGGGTACACGCGCCGGCGTCACAAAGCGCAGCCACCGCGCGGGGCGGCGGAGGGGAGGCGGGGAGGCGGGGAGGCGGGAGGAGGAGGAGGAGCAGGAGGAGGAGGAGGAGGACGCCGACGAGGGCGGGAGAGGGAGGGGCGCGCGCAAGCGCGTCGGGCCGCCAGCCACCGAGAGCCAGCCCCCTCCCGGCGCGCGCCCCTCCTCCCTCCCTCCCTCCCTCCCTCCCTCCTTCTCGGCTCCGTCGCTCCCGCGGCGCGAGGCGCTCTCTCTCTCCTCCTCCTCCTCCGCCGTCGCCCCTCCCCCCGCGCCGCCGCCGCCGCCGCCAGACCCCCGCGCCGCGCTCCCCCCGCCTCGCGGCCCCGCGCGCCCCCGGCCCCGGCGGCCCCTGAGGAGAACCAGAGGGCCAGCGAGCGCGGCGCCCCCGGGCCGGCCCGGCCCCCGCCCCTCGCCGCCCCACCGCCGGACCTCCGCCGCCTTCCTCCGCCTCCACCTCTTCTCCCCCCCCCACCTCTTAAGTTGCGGCCCCCTCCGGGGGGGGGAGGCCCGGGACCGGGACCGAATCCCCGAACTCCCTCACCCCGCCCCCCACCCGGCGCGAGTGTGGGGGAGAAGGCCCGGCCTGTGTCGTGTGTGAGGAGGAGGACGTGGTCCGGCCCACGGGCCGTCCGGGGCCTGGTCCGGCCCGCCGGGAGTGTAGAGACCGGGGCCCGGTGCGGCCCGGCCCGGCCCGCGGGCGAGCGGAGCGGAGGGGAGGGGCCTGGTCCGGCTCGGCCGGTGCGCGAGGACTGGGGCCCCGGCCGGCGCCGCCGCCGCCGCCGCCGCCGCGATGGCCCAGCAGCAGATGACCAGCTCGCAGAAGGCCCTGATGCTGGAGCTGAAGTCCCTGCAGGAGGAGCCGGTGGAGGGCTTCCGGATCACCCTGGTGGATGAGTCCGACCTCTACAACTGGGAGGTTGCCATCTTCGGACCCCCCAACACCCTCTACGAAGGCGGCTACTTCAAGGTATCCCCCCACCTCCACCCCACCGCACCCCAGACCGGGCTCCCCTGGCCTGGAGGCCTTTGGCTCCCCGGCGCGCTCGGCTGTTTCCGGGGCCGGGAGTGGGAGCGCGGGGTTCGCGGAGGGGCCTCCTGGCCTCGGCAGCCCCCTTCCCCCACCCGGGGAGGCAGGAAGGCCTTGCTCACCGAGTGCCTTTTCTTTGTCATAGGGGCGGGGGCGGGAGGCCCGACTGCACCGGGAAATGGGAAAGCCTCCCTGGCTAGGGTAGTGGCGACCAGGGGAGGAGGGTGGCTGTCTTTGTTTTGTTTCTTCAGCTGAGGGTGTATGGGAAGAAGGGTGGTCTGCCTGTCCCCTCTCGTTCTCCCATCAGAACCATCCCTGCGCAGGCTGGAACTGCCCCAGAGGGCAGAGTGACCTGCACTTATTGGATTGGACCTTTCTTTTTGGGGGGTGGGGGAGGGGTATTAGCCTGTCATTCCATAGGCTGCCCGGTGACCTGACATTTTGAGGATTTGATGGGTTTCTGGCAGAGTAGTAGTTCCAACTTTGCATTCCAGTGGCGGTAATAAAGAATAGGAACCTAGGGGCGGTAAACAAGGATACCTGCATTTTCTAGCCTTTTCCATTCGAGGGAACTTTAAGCCCTCTTTCTGCCCTCATTCTCTATTTACTTCTGTGGTGTTTCAAAATGCCCTTTGTCCTCACCCTGCCACCAACTTTACTGGCTTTGTTGTTGTTGCTGCTTCTGTTTATGTAGGAATAGCCAGAGGGTGGAACTTGTTATGTATGGAGAGTGATAGTTTCCCACTTTAGTGAGACGAAATTGAAACCCTTTGCTCAGGTGGCTAACTAGCAAATGGAGTGGTCTCACAGATTAAAAGTATCATTTGAGGTGAAATGGTTTCACTGAGTAGGACGGCTCCGTAGACAGGGACTGTAGATAGTGTTTCCATTGTTTCCCATGACTTTAGAATAGTGATTATTTTTCCCCATGGGATTATTTTAATCTCATGGTAGAATAACTTGGAGATATTAATGTGTTTTTTTTGAATTTTCTGTTTTATCTTTTACCATTTTTGAAGGCACGAATCCCACATTGATGGTTGAATGTTTTAAATGGTGCAGAGACAGAGAATTGAGTGCTTAGGAATCCATTTAATTTTTGTATTTCCAAAGTTAAGTCAAATAAGAACAGTGAGTAGTTTGTTTTGAAGGGAGGGGCTATCTTGGCAAAAGGTTTAAATGGGTATCTTAAGTCAGGGAGTTGCGATGTTTATTTTTAGGACTACCCATTTTTTGTTTTCTTTCTAAAGGTAGAAGCCTGTTTCAGGCTTGGAATTGGGTCAAGTTTGTAGATAATGTGAAGAATTGACAGAGGAATGCCTCATTTTTTGTGGACACCACACACAGTACTTTTCAGATGCAAATATTTAAAATCACTAAGTAAACATACAAGTTATTAGTTTAGGAACCTTTTCTTGTCAGTTATAAATATTTTTAGATACTGGAAAAATTAGTTGCCCAAAATGCAATTTATGTTATAACTTCTAGCAAAGCATTATTTAGCAAAATTTACTGGCTGAATTTAGTGGAGTAAAGTTTAATTTCCATAGTGTTTGGAACAATTGATAGTCAAGGTAAATGGATACTAGTTAGAATAATATCACTCCAGTGGAGTTTGTTAAAGAACTGGGTTTTTGGTTTGTTACATTTTTGCTTAAGTAGCTGTGAAAGGAGTGTGGATGACCACCTCAGTTTGGAATAGGTAGTACGTAAAGAGGATTCCCTGTAGTGAACACTCATGTACATTAAGTGCTTATTAATTTCATTTCTATTTAAAAGAATGGTTTAGTTACCAGTTTTGTTGTTTCTTTTATCTTTGAGTGTTTTGCCTTTAATTGTGACATTTAAAATGTATGAAAGTTCTGATTTTATGTTTTAGTTTTGTGTGAGACTTCGGTTCAATTTCATTTTCCCCTTATTGTTGGGCCTTTTGTCCCAAAATCCTTAATTGGAAACAAGCAAATTTATGGTCCTGAACAGTTACACTGGTGATAGATTTAAAACCATTGTTTTTTATTTCACTGTTTTTGTCTTAAAACAAGGCTTTTAGTGTGTCCTGCTACAGCTGCAGTTAAAAGTTGGCACAACTTTCTCTCTACCACTGTTTTCCCTTATCAAGTCGTAGTCCTTCAAGGTTTAGTATAATTTATTTTCTAGATAAACTTTTCTATTTTACATAATAGTTCCTGAAGGCAGTGCAACTTTAAAAAGTTTTTCATAATATAACTTTTAAACTTTTACCTATTAATAAATAGGCTTCTAATTGATCCTTTTACCATGAAATAGTTGGCTTCAGTCTGGTTCAACTGTGATGTCTGTTGTAGAACTTGTGAGACCTATATATCCCAAATTTTCTGATTCATCCTGCTTTTGTTTCTTAAAAAATATCTTGAATTCATATGATTCTTAGCATTGGGGAGTATTATGTATGTATAATGGGCAAAGATAGTTTCTTGTATTTATTTTTTTTGCTTATCATAAAATCTTTGTGTGGCCTTGCTATCTTCTTGTCCAGTTTCTTGATCTCATTGACCTACCAAGTGAATTTCTTTGCTGCTCTGAATTTTTCTTCTAAGGGTCAATCATTACAAAACAAAAAGTAGGAGATGGCTTAGAATAGGTGTCCCCAGTCCCTGGGCTGCAAACCAATACTGTTCCGTGGCCTGTTAGGAACCAGACTGTACTGCAGTACGCTAGCGAGCTAAGAAGCTTCATCTGTATTTCCAGCTGCTCCCCAGAGCTAGCTAGCTATATCACTGCTTCAGCTCCTCCTCAGATCATCAGGGTTTAGATTCTTAGAGGAGCACCAGTCTCTGGTGCCAGAAAGGTTGCGGACAGCTGTCTTAGAACACCAAGAACACTAAAACTGTGGAGTAGGTTGGAATTTTATAATGGTATGGGAGGAATGAATTATTGATTGAGTCAGCAGCTAATAATGACTTTTAACAAGTGCACCCATTCTTTTAAAAAGAACTGTCGTTTCACATAACTCTTGGTAATGAGCTTAACTTAATGTAGCTGCTTTGATATAGAACCTCCTTGGAACTCCTGCATTAATTATCTAAAAGCATGATAGCAGTGAGTCTAGAGATCAGAAAGTGAGAATGGCTCTTTTAAGATGTGCATAACATAAAAATTTAAATGATACAGAAAGCTTAAGTATAGCAGTTACCTTTTTGTAGTTTTGATTTCATTCAGTAATCTGAGGGAATCAAGTATTAGGTATGTTCCATTTTTAGAAGCTCCAAACTGATTATTTATTTTTATTTTTATTTTTTAGGTGAGGCCTTGTCAGCTTACAATCCCTTATTTTTTATTTTTTACTCCTACAGCACCTGGTCTTCCTAGGTGGTCTCTTATACAAGTACTAACCAGGCCTGACCCTACTTAGCTTCTGAGATCAGACGGGATCGGGCTTGTTCAGGGTAGCATGGAGATAGACCAAACTGATTATTTAGGAAGTATTTGTTATACATGCAAAGGTTTCCTTAGTAGGAGCTGCTTTATCAGATTTAACACTTTGGTTTATGTTAAAGAAACTCTTTACTAATATAATAGTCTTTAAAAATAATATGTATATTATTTTCATTTGTTTTAGAAATAATGAATTACTTCTCCCCCTGCCCTCAACCCCCCCCCCAAAAAAAACCCCACAAAACTTTTGTGCCTGGCAATATCCTTCATAATATTATAGTGTACTCTATTTTATGACTGTAATTCTTAATATGTAGTTGGAAGAATTGTTTTAAGAAAGTGATTCTTAGTCTTTTTGCTATATCGATCTTTTTGAGAAATGAATTTTTTTCTGGAAAAAAATAGATGCATAAAGTAGTATATATTTTCAGAGAGTTAACTGACAAGTTTAGGCTTCCTGTTTTATGGGATTTGATAGGCAACTAAAAACAACAGCTTTAAAATTATAAGTGTAATGCTATTTTTAAAAAACAATTGTATGGTGAGTCAGTCAGTTAAAAATTTATTTTTTAATTTTTCCTCTGTTACTTTGAGAATACATCTTAGAGCTTTTAGCTATAATCTTTTCTGGATGCTGAAGTTGCCTTGAGTGCTGGGTCAACTAAGGCAACATTGTAAATGGAAACATAGTTAATATCCAGTGATTTTTTAAAACAGTACTAAGAGTAATTTTAGTGTCCCCCTACCCCAAAATTATAGCACCTCAGTACTTTATAGAATATGCTTTTACCATATTGATTCCAAGAAGCATATTTATCTAGTTTTTAACTTCTCTGAAATTGAGCTGTGTCTTAAAATCTATGAAGTTTTATAGTTGCCACTAGTGCAAATATTCCCTATGCATGAAACTTCCTTATTCTGGAAACAGGTGCCTGCAAAGATTTTCACCAGTGTCAGTTGTAAGACTTAATGAATTCTAATTGTGAGAGAACATTTAAATCTGATATATTTTTTTAAAATGCCAGCATCAGTGTCTTTAATTTGATAAAATAAGGATTATTTCTTCTTGAACAGAGGATTTGGGCCTTAATATTTTCTTTGCAGCATGTTGATTTCTTTTTTCAGAGATTCATGTTAGCAAACTATTTATTGAGCACTCATCAAAGGCAAAGTACTTTAAGAAGAGTCACTACATTATAGATAGTAAGAGAAAGTATAAGGACATTGATAACCTTAGAGCTTTTATGAATGATCTCATAAAATTCTTTGTGGAGACTTTAAAATACGGAAATGTGAGGTGTAGGTATTACTGATGCAATTGTAAATGGTAATTAAAATTAAAGCTATTAAATTGAAGCTTAGAGCATTTGTCAACATAATTTATTATGATAAAATATTATGTTCCATCTTTGCAATTTATATTAGTGGTCTTGGTCTGTTTGAGACAAGTGAAAGGCCATCGAAGAAATGTCCATCTCTGCTCATCTTGTTGTGGGAAAGAAACAGTGAGGAAGAGTTAAAAATTCAGAGATTAGGACTCTAGAACTCCATCTTGCTGAAGATATTTTAAAGGTTTAATTTTATGTTCCTAAACTTCTTTTGGACTGTTTCACATATAATACATAGATATCCAAGTAAGAGTGAACCCCTTTGAATGTGTTCTGCCAATTCAGAACTATTTTATCTCAGCTTTATTCAGCGAAGAATTGTTATTCAGAATTTATGTACCTTTAAATAAGTTGATTCTGAAGTAAATAGAATGATTAATGATTTTAGTTCAGATTGCCAAAGTTTGAAATTAGGGAAATATTCTTCCATGAGAGAATTGGAAAATTCAGATTTTGGAATATGTAAGATAGAAAGTGTTTTAATAACAAATATAAAAATGCTTTTGTTATAACAAATAATAAATCGAATTCCTGTTAACCTGTTGGCAAGGTAAGTAGAATGAGCACTTAAAACATGCTAAAACTTTGAATGCCATATCGAATTGCAGATACACACCATTATCCTTAGTAACGAAGGCATTAGTAGCTAACATTGTTGAGTGTTTACTATGTGACACAACTTTGTATAGAATATCATATAATCCTCCTGTGAGGTGTGGTTACTATTATTCTTATATACAGTAAATCCTCACAATGTCTTTAATAGTTTCGGGGACTTTAAGTGAAATGACATTTAGCATAGGCTAATTGATATAAAAAGTTAAATTCCTATGGCGTCTCATCAATGTTATAGCAAAGTAACATTGAATGAAATGATGTTATTCGAAGACCTGCTGTACAGTCATGCATAACTATATTTCGGTCAATAATAGACCACATAAACAACAGTGATTCTGTAAGATTATAATGGAGCTGAAAAATTCTTATTGTCTAGTGATGTCATAATGTTATAGTACAACACATAACTTAGGTTTGTGGTGATGCTGTTGTAAACCTGCGCTACCAGTTGGTTAAAAGTATAGCACATACAATTATGTACAGTACATAATACTTGAAAATGATAAATGACTTACTGGTTTATGTACTTATTATACTATATTTTTTTATTGTTTTAGAATGTACTCTTTCTACTTAAAAAAAAAAATGTTTACAGTAAAACAGTATGCCGTATTGTGCCTGCGGCATCCTCAAAACCTTATGTTTAACACTTCTCTTGATTGCATCATTCCACTTATGTTTGATTTAACCATGTGTTGTTTTGTCATTATGGCCCCGAAGTGTACAAAATTAACACTGCTAATGTATCTTTAAGAAACCATGTTGAGTTATTGACATGGAAATAAAATTAAGAGTGATTAAGGACTATAAAGGTAGAAAATCAGTGATGGTTATTGCTTATCAGTCAGACATGTCCCATTTTGCCATAGCTACGGTCTTGAAGAACAAAGTGATGGAAGCCATTAAGGAGTATGCTTCATTGAAGGCAATGAGACTAACAAAAATTCGAGAAGGGTCTATGTATCAGATACGGAGAAACTTCTAATGACCTGGATTGAAGACCAGACATAGAAGCATATCCCTCTCAGCACTATGATGATAGCAGGCAAAGCAAAAATTTTGTAAAGTTAAAAGAAAAGGCAGGATCCAACTACAATGTTGAATTTACTGCTAGCTCTGGGTGGTTTAAACGATTTAAGAATTCATTAAATAATGAAAAAGTGAGTGGTGAGTCAGAATGCTGACGGACACTCTGGAAGTGCTGATTGTGGAGGAAAATTACTCGCTATAGCAAATATTCAATGTGGATGAAACCTTATTCAGGAAACAGGTATGTGAAAGGACTTTCATCCATTAAGGAGGCTAGCTCAGTGTTAGGTTTTAAGGCTTTTAAGGACAGGATAACATTCTTGCTTGAGGGCAGTGTTGCAGGCTATAAATTCAAACCCTTCTAGATATGGCTGGGTAAGAATCCCAGGGCTTTCAAGCATATCATTAAGCACTCATTGCCAGTAATAACAAGTCATGGATGACCAAGCTCCTTTTCCAAGATGCCCTCCTGGATTGCTTTGCCAGCAAAATGGAGAAGTACTGTTTGGAGAATAACATATCTTTTAAGATTTTGCTTATTGTTGATGATCCGGGACATCCTCTTTATTGGTGATCTTCGTCTGAATATCAGTGTGGCTTCTCCCTCTAACCAACACCTCTTTGAACCAAACAGTGGATCAAATACTTATAGCAGCTTTCAAAGCCTACTACCTGAGGATGACCTTTGTCCAGGCTATTGCTATAGCTGAGAAAGATACGCAATTCTGGAAGGATTACAACATCTATGACTGCATCAGGAACCTTGGGCTTGGGGTGATGTCACCAAGGAGTGTAATGAATGGCATCTGGAAGAAGATACTCAAGAGGTTTTATCTATGACTTCAGAGGATTTACCAAGCATGAGAAGGTTGCAAAAACAACTGTGTTGAGATGGTAGAACCTTTAATCAGGGTGTGGATGAGGATGACATTGAGGAGCCTACTGGAGGTGTTTCCTGAGGAATTGACTAATGAATTGTTGGAACTGGAACAGGAACACTGTAGCTAAAGAAGAGTTAAGAGAAAGGGAAAATGCAGAAGAAAAAGAGGGACCTACAAGAAAACTCAGGAAAGGGTTTAGCAGAAGCTTTTACAGACTTCAACAAGCCCCCTAAAAAGTTGGAAAACATGGACCCCAACATGAAAGGTTGAATATTCATGGTACATTATCTACTTACAAGAAAGTCTATGATAAAAACAAAACAAAACACCATGGACATATTTCTGAAAAGAATGACACCTAAGAAGATTCTGAGGTAGGTCCTTTAGGAAAGATTGCATAAGAAGCATTGTTATCATAGGAGGTGACAGCTTCGTGTGTTACTGCCCCTGAAGACCCAATGGGACAAGATGTGGAGGTGGAATACAGTGATGTTGATGTTCCTGTCCCTAAAAAAGCACTATTTTAAATTTAAAGTTCATAAAAGTAATTATCTGCTCCTTCTAAATTATGGGAAGATATTGCTATAATGACTTCAGTTTATATCTTTTTAATTCGCTGGAAAAATTGGATTTTTTTTGTTCTTGGACTATTTGAATTAGGGAATGATAAATCGTTGTAGAAGGATTTTTTAAATTGCCATATTAATTTCTTTAATAGTGACTTCTCGTTACTTTAAGTGGGGAGGGTGAGATGGCACTACTGTTGATTAATATAAACCTAGGGAAACTAGTTTTGGGATTAGAAATTATAAAACACATCTGAAGTGACGGTGCAGGGGGGTGTTTAAGCACCATAGGAAATTCAAGCAGTTCAAAACGTCTTTGTTGTTCTAACAGTTGTTTATGTGGTATTCTTTACCTCTATTCTAGCATCTTTAGATTCTAACTTTAAATTCTAAATTTCATAATTCTTTTTTGTTGTTGTTGTTGTTTTAATATTTTTTAGGTGAGGTAACCCTTGGTTGACCTCACAGATTACAAGAACCTTTTCAGCTTACATTCCCTTATTTTTTTATTTTTTACTCCTACAAGCACCTGGTCTTCCTAGGTGGTCTCCCATCCAAGTATTAACCAGGCCAGAATCTGCTTAGCTTCTGAGATCTGACGGGATCGGGCTTGTTCAGGATGACATTGCCATAGACTCAATTCTTTACTTACCTCCTTTGCAGTATTTGCTGCTGATACTTAATTTGAGGAATAAATCCCAGAAAATAATTTGGATTTTGTGGCACACTTAGTGTACATAGTAATTCAAATTGTAAAAATCGAATGATTACTACCTTGTTGAAAATAGCGATGGCCCCATTTATGATAATATTAAGAATTGGCAAAGTTACAAAAACTTGGGCAATATGTAGTAATCTTTTACAGAAACAGTAATTTAAAGCTTGGAAAACAGATTTTTAAGTGTACATATAACCATACCTGATATATGTAGTAAGACAAAACAAAAAATTTTATTTTTCAAAGGAACATCCACCTATACAATTTGATTAACCAGGTCACCCCAATAAACTTAATAAAGTTAAAAAGAATATCCTTTATATGATTTGAAACTTTTGAAATTGTTGGCAGAGGCACGGGTAAAATTAGTCTAATACTTTATCTTTAGTCATTTTTGACTGAAAAATTGTATTAGTCTGATTATCTTATTCACTATGTTAAGTCTGAGAATCATTTTTGGATGTTAAACAAAACAAAGTGCACAATACAGAAGTAAAGATCTTCCACTAAAAAGACATTAAGAAGTTGTACAATAGGCTCTGAAGACAATTCTCAAAAAAAGAATCCTAAATTGTTTTGAGCAGTGGTGTTGTAGCAGTGTTGGAGGGGGTGTATAGCCAGCCTTCTGAGGGGGGCAAAGCTCATTTGAGTTCTGGTAGTTGGGTTTAAAAAAAAAAAAACTATTACTTGAAAAGGGTCATCTTTGTCTTATTATTTAACTGCTGTTTCCCTCATTAGCTAAACAGAAATAGGAATAATGATGTTTTTAAGCCATTAAGGACTAACCCCTGTGGAAAAAACATCAATGCTAATGTTTTTTTAAAAAGTATAACAACAGTATTCTCAAGGTTCTTGCCTAAATTCTTTGGAATTTGTTAATTTTAACATTTGTTGTAAATAAGAATAACAATTATCTAGATAAGGAAAGAAAAGTCTTACTGAAGATACAGAAATTCAGTAGAATTTAAAGATTTAAGGAATCTTGTGTTAATAGAGCTTCAAACGGGGAGAGTGCTTCCTGTGTTTTGAATTGATAAGTCTCTCTCCACCTTATATAACTTTTTTTCTAAAGTTATTTTTTATTGGTTAATTCTGGAATAAGATGTACAGAGAGGTTTCTTGAATTAAAAAATAATGGTAGTAAGTGGTAAAACTGGAAAAGTTACGTGTAGCTATTAGGAAATCAATTATTTCTAACTTAAAATTTTTCTGTTGTGATGAATTGTAGTGTGTGAATCTAAATTAATCTAGATTATGAGCTCTTTTAAGAAATTCCACTGAGTCTTTAAATTTCCTTAGCATTTGGGGGCAGCATCACATCTTTTGAGAATGGCAGCCCCCTTCCTCCAAATTCTGCATGTAATTTCAAGCAATTCTGATATCTGAATTTTTTCATAGACCTTTAATTCGACCCTTAGTCTGCAACTTAGTGGTACACTAGTGGCTAAATATTTAGACTGTTCAGTCCCTCTAGCTGTGGTTTCTTTTTGGGAAAGGAATTGTATTTTATTTGAGTTTTTTCATCAGTGATGTTTTATCTGTAGTCACCTGGTTGCCTCAGATCTAATGTTCTTGGTGACTGAAAGTTTAGCTAATTATTAATTGATCAAAATCTTGGTTATATAGTAATGTAATATAGCAAATTAGGACCTTTGTATAGCACTCCTTGTAATTTAAATATTATCTAACTTATTTAGGAGAGGTTAAGAATTTTGGAACAGTGGTAATGAGAGGCATTAGTAAAACCTGCCTGCTATAGCAACCTTGACTTTTATAGTCCCATGATGAATATTGCTTAACTTCATTTGGAAAATCTAATGAATAAAACAAAAACAGTTAAGCCCAATTCTTTTTAACCTTTTTTGAATATCAGAAGACATTACATCTTTTGAAAGCAGACTAAAGGGCATTTTAGAAGTGCAGAATTTCTTATGGAGCAGAGAATTTTGATACATTAACAGAATTTGAATAGTTAGGAAAGTACTTGTACTTGGATAATATTCTGCATACATGTATTTTGTTAAAGAAGAATTCTGATGACGTTTAGCCAAATACATACATATATCCCCCCCCCACTTCCATGTATAAAGTCTCCTAAATATAAGATTAACTATATCTCGTCCATTCTGTTTATATATATACCTCGAACAAATAAAGCAGTTCTTACCAAGGTAGAGTAGGGAGGGAACTTTTAAAATAGCCTAAATTTCTTTGGTATGAATTGTTACAAACAAGCTCTCCTAGGTTATTGTTCCAGCCACCATATATATCCTGAAGACTTTTAAGTCTACAGTCTCTAATTAGACCTCTTCAGTTTTTGCCTGCATATTAGACAATTCCACCAGTATGTCCTATTTAAAGATTTAAATTTTAAACTAGACTCCACCTTTTCCATAAGCTGCTTTTATATTTGCTCTCCTGGATATTGGACACTGTCTACCCAATCACAAGCCTGGAAGCAGGAAGTCAGTTCAGATGATTTCTGCTTCCCTATTTCCACATATCTAATTCTTTTTAGTACTTCATGTCTCTGGTATTTAGCCCCTCTTCATTCCTACTGCCACCATGTAAGTTTACTCAGTTGTAACTCATTTGAACTGTGACAGTAACCTCTTTACTCTGTCTTATGCCTCTCCAGTTTATGATGTCACCAGGGTAACCTTTCTAAAGCTCTAAACTGACCTGTCCCCACCAAAAAACAAAACAAAACAAAACAAAACAAAACAAAAAACTGGCAGCTCATCTTCCACAAAATTAAGTAGAAATTCCTCTGTGTGGCATCCAAGGCCCTTCATGATCTGGTTCTTGCTTACTTTTCCAGCTATTTTCTGTTCTTGCCTGATAGGTAATCTTTGACAGTGGCATTGCCAAAAACTATTATCTGTCTGGAATGCCCTTTCCAATTTTTCTCCTGCCTTCTTTAGACCATTGAACTCCATCTTATATTTTACCACCCAATTTACTATGAATAACTTCTTGAGAACTTGAGTGCTTTCCCCTCAACCCCTGCTTCCCCCAATTGTTTTAAAGTAAACCCCCGACAGTATATCCTTTCATCCTTAAATACTGGAGATCCTAAAAGATAAGGACTCTTTTAAAACATAATCATATTAGTCTTACACTTGCATAATAAACAATAAATTTCTTAACATTATGTTCAAATTTCCTCAGTTGTCTCATAGATATACTTTTAAGTTAGTTTGAATCAGGATCAAAAATGAGGTTCAGGTTTATGGCCATGCTACCCTGAACACTCCTGATCTCGTCTGATCTTGGAAGGTAAGCAAGGTTGGTCCTGGTTAGTACTTGGATGTGAGATCACCTAGGAAGACGAGGTGCTGTAGGTGTGAAAAAAATAAAATAAGCTTCACTTACATATGCTGCCTACAAGACTCACTTCAGATTTAAAGATACACACAGACTAAAAGTAAGGGAATGGGGAATGATATGGAATAACAGACCTAGAGAGTAGTGTGCTGAGTGGAGTAAGAGGAAGACAAATGCCATGTGATTGCATGTATATGTGGAATCTAAAGATCAAAAACAAACTCAAAGAGAATGTTATGAGGTTCACCAGATGGAAGGGGGGTTTAGGAGGTCGGCAAAAAGTGAGGAGGGATCTAAGAAGTACGAATTGGTAGTCATAGAAATAGAAAGTGTAGCATAAGGAATATAGCCAAATCGTGATAACTGTATGGAGGGGCACTAGATGTATTAGGGTGATTACTTTGTGATTTATATAGATGTCTGATCACTGTGTTGTACACCTGAAACTAATATAGTATTGCATGCCAACTATAATTGAAAATTTAAAAAAATTATAAAAAAGTAAGGTTCACAATTGCATTTGGTTGATTTGCCTGTTAAGACTTTCTTAATCTATCAGTTTTCCTTTTTTTTTAAATAACAGCTTTATTGAAATATTTACATACCATACAATTCACCCATTTAAATGTGCAATTTAGTGGTTTTTAGTTGTACAACCATAAAGTCAATTTTAGAACATTTTTATCACCCAGAAAGAAACTCCATACTCATTAGTAGTCACTCCCCAATACACCCCAAACCCTAGGCAATCATTCTACTATCTGTGACTATAGATTTGCCTATTTTGTAAGTGTATAGATTTACGTTTCACGTAAATGACATAATATTATACATATTCTGTGACTGGACTCTTTCATTTAGCATGTTTTCAAGGTTTATGTAATTTGTGGCACATATCAGTACTTCAGTTCTTTTTTTGTTAGTGTGCCATGGTATGGACAGTTTTATTTATCCATTCATCATTGCTGTACATTGGGTTTTCCACTATTTGGCTATTGTAAATAATACTACGTGGACATTTTAATTTCATTTTTTCTTGAGTATTTACCTAGGAATAGAATTACTGGATCATATGATAACACTGTGTATAATCATTTGAGGAACTGCCAGACTGTTCTCCAAAGTAGCTGCACCATTTTACATTCCCACTAGCAGTGTATGAGGGTTCTAATTTCTTCACAGTTTCACTAATACTTTTTTTCTCTCTTTTTAAAAAGTATTTGTTGGTGGTTGAATGTATTTACCTGCTGACTGCTGCTTTCAGTTTTAAGGAATTCACAATTGGACTGGTCATAATTATATTTTTTTACGAACTAAAGGATATTATTATAATACTATATTTTTAATACTGGAGGTTACCAGTCATTTGTTATAAAGTAACTATGTAAAGTTCTAGCCCTATACCTAGTTAGTTAGCTACTTATTTTTCCATATTTTTTCTTCTCTGCTTTAATTCTTAAACTTTCCCGTGCAAGACCTGGTTATATCTCAGCTTCAACATGGAGCTATTTAAATTCAGGTTAGTAGATTTGGTGGAGAAAAATACTAAGTTCATAATGGAGTTCATGTATTACGCAGTTGTTATACAGGAATTTAAATTTTATGACATTGAAGAAGTAATGAAGAACATTTATTAAGGGCATTCATTTATCATTTTTATTTTAAACTGGTCTAGAAAAACAGTTCAAGCAGTATGACATTCTTTCTCACCCCTGAAAATTACTTAACTGTTGATACGTAACCTTCCAGAAATATTCTATACATATACAAACATCTGCATTTTTAAACCATAAATGTGGTTATTACTATAATTCTTGATTTTGTTTTTAAAAAAACAAGAGTTTATCTTGGAGATCTTTCCATTACCAGGATTTAATTGTTGCATAGTATTCCAGTTAAGGATATACTTTAACTATATCCTTATTGATGAATAATTGTTTTCAGTTTTTTATGTATAAGCAAAGCTGAAAGGCACTTTTTAACATATCTTTTAATACTTTTGTGAGTGGATTTGCTGGATTAAAGGATATGTTATTTAAATTTTACTGTATAATCATAATCAGATTACCCTTCAAAATATTAATTTATATTTCATTATGTAATGTATGTGGCTATTGTCAAACTGTAAAACTTGCAGTCCTGATAAATTAGCCTTTTTGGTGGTTTTTTAAATTGAGAATTAAATTTATCTTTCCTGTCATTAGTCATTTGTAATGTTTATGCACATTATCTATACTTGTTCCTTGCCCATTTAAGGTTTTTGTTTTGCTTGTTTTTTAAATAGGATAAAGCCTGCTTGAATAAAGGAAGTTAGTCATTTTTCAGATGTATTGCATGCTGCAAACATCTTTTCCTTATGTGTTATTTATTAATGATGTAATTTAAAATATTAGTTTGTAGAAACTTTTAAAAGTTTCTGAAACTATGAAGAAAAAAGTCAATTGCAACTCTCTGCGAATAATTCGTTTAATATATTTATTTCTGAAATATGCTGTATTTCATCTAAAAAAGTGAATTACTATGTATTCGTTTTTAAAACATTTTAAAGATATTTCCATCTTTCGATTATATAATTTTTTCCCTTTTGTTGGACCTGGAGAATTACTTTGTTTTCTAACCAGTGTTATGTTGAACACATTTTTATATCCATATTTGTGCATTTTTCACATAGGTTTCTGGTACTGGATATATTGGGTCAAAAGTTATGAACATCTACATCATGTATTTAGAGAAGATATTTTGAACTGGTTTTGACAAGATAAAGCACAACAGTATAAATGTTCATTTTCTGGAGGGCAAGGAAACCATGCAAGAGATAGCTGCTATGGCTTTGGTTTTTAAAAATTATATATGGAAAGTTAAAAGAACTGTAATAGCCAAAACAGTTTTGAAAAAGAACAACAGAGGTGGAAGACTCACTTGATCTACATTTAAGATGTACTGTAAAGCTACACTCACCAAGGCAGTGTGTATATTGGCTGAAGGAACAGGGAGCATAGAAATAGACTTAGACAAATGTAGTCAACTGATTTTTTTGACAAAGGTTTAAACATAATTCAATGGAGAAAGGACTGTCTTTTCAACATATGATGTTGTAAATGGCACCCCTGTGTAAAAGAGTGAGCCTCAAACTATATAACTTATATGTATATTTATAAATTAAAATGTATCATGAACCTAAGTGTAAAGCATAAAGTAGCAAAACTCTCAAAAGAAAGCTTTGGAAAAGGTTTTCCTGACCTTGCGTATGGTAAAAAGCTATTAGATACAGCACCAAAAACAGAGCATGATCCATGAAAGAAAAAAAAATGATGAAGTTAACTTTGTTTAATTTAAAGCTTTTATGTGAAGGTCACAGTTAAGATAATGAAAAGACAAGCCATGAACTGGGAGAATATATTTGTAAACCACATATCTGAGAAAGGACTTGTATCCAGAATTTATGAAGAACTTTCAAAATTCAGTAAAGGGGGGGAAAATCACACCCAATTTTAAAAACAGGTAAGGTTTGAACAGACATTTCACTAAGGAATATATTTGGATGGCATATAAGCACATGCAAAGATGCTTATCACTAGTCATTAGGGAAATGCAAATTAAAACCACATGAGGTACCGTTTATATACCTTTTAGAATGGCTAAAATAAAAAATATATATATATATTGTACTGCTAGTACTGAGTGTTGGTGAGGATGAGAATTAACTGGAACTCTCATACTTCTGATAAGAATGCAGACTCTGGAAAAGTCTGGCAGTTTATTACAAAGTTAAATATACATTTGCTATTTGTCCCAACAATCCCACTTCTAAGAATTTCTCTTAGGGCAATATAAGCTTGTGTAAACATTAAGTTTACACAAAACACTTTTACATAAAAACGTGAATACAGATGTTTATAGCAGCACTATTCATAATTGTCCCTCATTGGAAACTACTCAAAGGTCCTTCAGTGAGTGAATGTATAAGCATGCTAATATACCTATAATATGGAATGCTATTCAGCAATAAAAAGGAACCAACTGTTGATATACCGTTAACATGGATAAATATCACAGGCATTGTGAAGTTTCATAAGATTACATTCTGAATGAGTCCATTCACATGACATTCTGAAAAATACAAAACTATAGGCACAGAGAAGAACAGTGGTTACCAGAGGTTAGGGGTGGAGAGAGGGTTTGATTACAAAAGGGCAGTGTGAGGGACTTCTTTGAGGGTGTTGGAATTGTTTTGTATTCTATTTATGGTGGTGGTTACAAGAAAACATGTACATCCTAAAACTTAACAGTATATACCAAAAAAAATGAATACTGCTGTTTTTAAATTTAAAAAGTAAAAACAAAAATTGCAGACTTAATAATTTTAGTTTTATTTTTTCAATTATACTCAGTAAAGCTGAAAAATGTAAAATTTAAAAGTTTTTGTTAAAAAATTAACAAAATGTTAAAAAATTTATCATGGCTTTGTTATATTTTCTGGGTGCTTACATAACTGTACCTATTTCTGAGATTGAATGAGCTAAATAAGCAAAAAGCAGTTCATTGTCAGGGGTTTTTTAAAGAAGCTACTATATATAGGCTATTGCTAGGGCCTACACCCATTCAGCCATATGTCTTGTGTTTATATCTACAACAGCACTCTGTCAGGATCAACGTTAAGAATACCATGAAAAAATGAAATTTTATTATATATTTTTTTCAATTAAAAAAAAAAAGATTCTGGAACTTTAAAGCTTAGTAATGAAATGAAATTTGTGGCAGTAATGCTTAGCTAACTAGAAGATAGAAGTATCTAAGAACCAGTTTTTTGGTGTCAGAAGAGACCTTAGTGGTTATTTTTCAATTAAAGACATTTAGGTCTAGGGAAAGAAATGGCTAGCGCAGAGTTAAAAGGAGAGTTTGTTAGAGTGCTAGCTATAATAATTCAGGTTTTTTTATGTTCATTTCATTGAGTCAGTGTATAATAATCAGTAACATTTCGTACCATTTGGTTGAACTTTAAATTCTAGTTCTTTTTAGTATTCAAGCCTATGGAAATATAATTTATATGCATTAAAGTTAATTTCTTATGTGTCTAGTTCTAAAAGTTTTGATAAATACATAGCCACAGTATTCAGGTTTTTGGAAGAAAAGTGATTGAAATAACAGTAGGGTAGTTTTCATATCATACTTGTGTGCATGTGAACAAAGTAAGATTATTTTTTTCTCCCAAAGTATAATGTAGAAAATGGCTCTAATGATTACCAAAAGTTATAGTTTGCACAGTACAGCAAATCTTCATTATTTCGAATTCTACTAATTTGAAATTTGTGGCAGTTTCTAACAAGCTCAACAGTTCACTTCCAATAAGTATGTCTAAATAAGGGAAGATTGTGAGTTATGAAAGATTAAACTACATTGGTCAATTTTCAAAATACATTTGATGACATTATAGCTTTTTAAATTGTGGTTATATATATAACATTTATGGTTTTTACCATTTTTAAGTGTATAATTCATTGACATTAAGAACATTTATAATATTGTATAACCATCACCACTGTCTATTTCCTGAACTTTTTCATCATCCCAAAGTGAAACTCTGTAATTATTGAATAATACTCTTCAATTCCCCCTGCCCTGGTAACCTGTATTCTACTTTCTGTCTTTATGAATTTACCTATTCTAGATACTTCATGTAAGTGAAATCATATTTGGCCTTTTGTGTCTGGTTTATTTCACCTAGTAAATTTTTAAGGTTTATCTGTGTTGTAGCATGTATCAGAATCTCAGTCCTTTTTTATGGCTGAATATTACTACATTATATATATCACATTTTGTTCATCCATTCACCTATTGATGGAGCTTGGGTCGTTTCCAACTTTTGGCTATTGTGAATAATGCTGTTCTCTCCTGGAAGCTTACTTAAGACAGTTTCTGCCAGCTCAAATGGTCATTTAAGTGGAAGGACAGATTCCTGGAGCTTCCGACTCTGCTGTCATCCATGATTTCACCATACTGGCTTTTAAGTAACTAATTATGGTACATGTTCACTATATAAAAATTAGAAAACACAGACAAGCAAATAGAAATAGTCATTACCCATGATCTCATTTCTCAGAGTAATGTTTCCTTTTTCACCCTTCTAGATGTTTAAATTGGGCTCATGTTACAGAAACTATTTTCTAATATTTTTTACTTAATATGTTGTAACTGTCTTTTCATTGAAAAAACGAGCATGTATACTCTATAATTTTCAGTTGCTTTGTAATATGTGTGCTATAATTCATGGTCTGTTGGTGGACATTTGTTTCAGCTTTCTCAACAGTTTTGCAGAGCTTTCCATACATTTTAAAATTCTTAACTTTTTTGAAATGAAATATTTGAGATTTAGAAGTGAAGAGATTAATATAATGAATATCCATATAACCACTGGATCTCTGTGCCCAGCTCTGTCTGGCTGGTTCTCTTCTACTGGCAAAAGCATCTCAGATATCAGACGGCGTTTTGGCACTCTTTCTGCCCTGCACCACCTTGTGTATCACCACTCTCTGCTATACTTATGCAATATATTCCCACTCCTCAGTGCCCCTCCCCCCCCAACTGCCTGGGGTCCCTATCCTTTTGGCTTTTCTACTGCTGCAGTGTCTTCTTGCAGTTATTCCACTGATGGCTTATGAACCTCTCCTTGGTTCATTTGATGGCCTGTAACGAAGTGCCATAGATTGAGTAACTTCTAAACAACAAATTTATTTCTCACGATTCTAGAAGTCCAAGAATCTTATCTTGGCTGGAAGTCCAAGATAAGAGTGCCAGCCAGCATGGTCAGGTTCTGGTGAGGGCTCTCTTCCAGGATGCCTCTTACAGAGGGCAAGAGAGTTCTCTGGAGAAGTACAAATCCCGTTCATGAGGATTCCACCCTCGAGATCTAATTACCTCCCAGATACCCTGCCTCCTAATACTGTCACATCTGGGGTTAGGATTTCAGCATGAATTTTGGGAAGATGTAAATATTCAGTTTATTGCTACGACCATCCAGCTTTGGCACAAAATATTACAAACCACAATTTAGTTACATTTTGGGGATAAATTCCTAGAAATAGATTTTATGGATCAAATATGTTCACATCTAAAGATTTTTGTTACAAATTTAACATGATTTTTAAAAAGGTTAGATTGAAGCAAGTTCCTAAAGGATATTTAGATTTTTTTCTTTCCTGCGCAGTGTGTCCAGTGGCTGAGTAGTTTTGGCATTGAATGCTAACATCTTTCAGTTTAATCCTCAATTACTAAGAAATTAGAGGCATGAGAAGAAGTAAAAGAAGGCAGATTCAACATAAGTAAGGATTTCCAGAATTTAGTGTTTTCCATAAGAATTAAAGTATTTGGGGAGGTGGTGGAATTTTGTACCTGAGGATAGTCAGACACATACTGGATAACACCTAGGGTCAGTGTTCTTAGAGGATATTAAGCATCTGAGTGGTTAAACTGTTTTAGAATCGTGTTTAGAAACTTTAAAAATGTAGGTTCCTGGCTCCATCCTCACACTTTATAGAATCAGGTTCTTCTAGGGAGGGACACAGGACCCTGGTGGCCATCTCCAGGTGATTTTGATGTAAAGCAAGATTCCTGTTCCTGAGATTCAGTATGATTCTGTTTTGTTTTATGAGTAGAATTTATATATATAAATTCTTTATTAGTAAAAAAAGAGTACTTTACAGCATAGGTAATATAGTCAGTAATAATGTAATGGCTATGTAAAGTGCCAGGTGGGTACTAGAGTAGTTAGGGAGTTCACTTCATAAATTACATAAATGTCTAACCTCTATGCTATACACCTGAAACTAATTTTACAAAAGCGTACTTAAAAATTCACTGTTATGTTTGTCTCTACCACCAGATATCATCCCATCTTAATATAAAACATACACACCTATGAAATTATAACCAAAATTTTTCTTTAAGCTGTGGAACTTTTATTAATAACTTATGTTTTTATTGCAAGAATTTTTGTATATGATGCTTTTAATAAGTAGTTGATAGTTTTGATTTTTGTTCTGACAAGGAAATTACTTCACAGCATGTTTGATTTATTTTTCCGAGTAATAAATTTCTTTAGTAATGAGAACATTAATTGAAAGTATTGTTAAGCTATTTTAGCTTCTTAGGTAATGCTTTGCCATTTAGAAAAGGATATGGGGCCTAAGGAAACCATTGGTATGTTCTTATATTATCAAAACTATAATACTAACTTCAGAAATATGGAGAAAATTTACTTGAAAGATGGTTTTTATTTATACTTTATTCAACAAATATTTATTGAGTGCTTACTGTGTATCAGGCACTTTTGTTAAGTGCTGAGGATACAATGAACAAAACACAAAAATTCGTAGTACTTCACTGAGCTTATATTTTAGTGGGACAGAGAGACAATCAACAAAAAGTGTATTGCATCTTAGAAAGTGTTAAGTGCTAAGGAGAAAGTGAGCAGTGAAGTAGGGTCTGAAATTAGGAAGAGAGTATTAAAATTGTGTGTGAGGGGTGACATTTTAGATACCTAAAGAAAGGTGACTTTTGGCATAAAATAATAAGATAAGGAGGATGGAGCTAACAATGAGGATCCATGGAAGAGCGTCTTAGTTATGGAAGATCTAAAGAAAGAGTGTTATTCTTTATTGTATGAACTCCTAGATTAATCAGATAGAAAGTATAGTGAGTAAAAGTTGAATTCCATTTGTCTGTATAAAGGCTTTTGGTTTGATTTTTTTTTTAAAGTGCTGCTTAGTGCAACTAATTTCTTGGGGTTTTATGAGTTATGATTTTAGTCTGCAAGCAACTTTAGAGACCGTAACCTCAAGGTTGCCACTTAAAACTACTGCTATTTATTTCTCAGTGGAGTTAGAGAACATATTTTAGTGAACCTTGAGTTTTATTCTGCTAAACCTAATTCTTAATGTTAATTAACAGGCAGTGTAATATAGTGGTTAAAAATATGGACTCTAGAGTCAGACAGCTTGGTTCTAGTTCAGGCTCCATAGCTGTGATCTTGGGCAAATTATTTAACCTTAGTTTTCTTCTGTAAAATGGGGGGAAATACAGCATCTACCTTGTTAGGGATAATGTGAGAATTAAATGTTAGTATATGTAAAAGTACTAAAAATGTGCTGTTTATTTAAAAGAACTCAGTAAATGTTAGTTGCCATTAGTGTTAGCAACACCATATTGAGTAGTACTTTTCACTTTGTGAGTAATACAGAATAATATTAGAACTAAGTTTTATATGCCTACTACTCTATCAACCTTTCCTATATCCCTGACCTTACTTCCCAGAGTTTTTAATTTATTAAAATAAAATAAAATTTTATTTTAATAAATAAATGGTTAAAATAAAATTTTCTATTTTAACCATTTTTAAGTGTATATTTCAATACCTAATGTCAGTGACTTTTGTAGTACTTTAAAAGCTGTCTTTTTTTTTTTTTTTGCTGTGGAAGATGATCATGTAAAATACCGTCTACTACTTTGCTGTATATCTTCCCAATTTTCTTATAGTTTCTTAAACCTTTAAATTTCTCTAACATTTTATAATATTAAAGTTAAACCCATCCCTAGCTTAAAGAATCAAATGAATTCTACAAAGTAATAACATAAAATAGCAGCCCCCCAAACAATTCTCTCCCCATTTCTACCACTCCATAAGAAACAAATTCTTATTCTTACTCTTGAAGAGTAAGTTATTTTGGAATATACCTCCTTGTTAAAAAAATGCTTCTATAGCTACTTTTTGATTTAAAAATTTTATTAATTATCTATGATTGCGCACCATGGAGGATAAGGATTTCTCTCCACATCCTTTCTCTCCCTCCACTATATGTGCACAAATACATGCCACATACATACCTCTACTTTCCCAGTAAAGTTATATTTATAGATCTTCACTGCTGACACTTAAGATGCAGTAAAATGTTTATTTCTACATAACATTTTGTTTTTCAAATAATTATTACTTTATATATTCCAGGTTAATTATCTTTTTATACTTAGTACTTATCACTAATTCTAATAGTTTTTTATAACAGCTTTGAGATACAGTTCACATACATTTGTTCAAACTATATAATTCAGAGAAACGTGGAGTGAGAGATGTCCCCAGATGTCTCCCCTTGAAACAACAATAAACTGAACATCTAAAACTGAACAAAAAACACCCAACCAGCACTCAAGCATGTCTGAGCTATGGATCTACAAATAAGAGCTACCACAGTGCACATGGAACATTCTCAAGGATTGACCATATACTGGGACACAGAGATAGCCTCAAAAATATAAGAGGGCTGATAGTCATACCAACCATATTCTCTAATCATAATGTTTTGAAGCTGGAGATCAACTGTAAAAAGAAAGTGGGAAGAACCATAAATACATGGAGATTTAAACACATGCTACTGAAGAAGAATGGCGTAGAGAAGAAATGAAGAGATCAAGAGATATGTAGAAACAAATGATAATGATAGTAAGCATATCAAAACTTTTGGGACACCGCAAAAGTGGTAATAAGAGGAAAGTTCGTATCATTACAGGCTTTTCTCAAAAAAGCAAGGACAAGCCCAAATAACCTAAGTTTCATCTTAAAAACTAGAAAGGGAAGAACAAATGAAGCCTAAAATCAGCTCAGCAGAAGGGAATACATAATAAAAATTGGAGCAGAATTGAATGAAATTGAAAAAAAAAACCAATGAAAAAAGAAATGCAACAAATTGCTGGTTCTTTGATTTTGGTAAAGAGTGAAGCTTGGTTTGTAGCCAGGGATCTGAGTGTGTTAAAACAAAACAAAACAAAACAAAACAAAACTGGTTCCTTGAAAAGGTTAATAAAATTGGCAGACCCCTGGCTAGACTATCTAAAGAAAAAAGAAATGACAAAATCAGGGATGAAAAGAAGAGAAATTACAACAGACACCACAGAAATACAAAGGATCATAAAGGAATACTATGGAAAAGTAGATAACACCAAATTTAATAACCTAGAAGAAACGGACAAGTACTTAGAAAGATACAACCTTCCTTGACTGAATCAAGAAGAACTGGAAATTCTAAATAGATCTATAGCAGTATGGAAACTGGGACAATCATCAAAAACCTACCAAAAAGTAAAAGTCCAGGACCAGATGGTTTCACCAATGAATTCTGTCAACATTCAAAGGAGATTTAATACCTATTCTCAAACTCTTCCAAAAAATTGAAGAGGAGCCAGTATTACTCTGATACCCAAACCTAGCAAAGATAACACACAAAAAGAAACTACAGACCAATCTCTCTCATGAACACAGATGCAAAAATCCTAAATAAGATACTAGCGAACCGAATACAGCAACACATTAAAAAGATCATACACCACGAACAAGTGGGCTTTATCCCAGGGGCACAGGGATGGTTCAGCATATGTAAATCGATTAAAGTGATACACCACATACACAAAAAATAAGAATCATGTGATCATATCCATAGATGCAGAGAAAGCCTTTGACAAGATAGAGCATCCATTTATGATCAAAACATTTAACCAAATCGGTATAGAAGGAGGGTATCTTAACATAATATATATAAAGGCCATATACGACAAACCCTCAGCCAACGCTATGCTCAATGGTGAAAACTAAAAACCTTTCCTCTAAATCAGGAACAAGACAAAGCTGTCCGCTGTCGCCACTGTTGTTCAGTATTACATTGGAGGTCCTAGTGAGTGCAATCAGGCAAGAGAAAGACATAAAAGGCATCCAGACAGGAAATGAAGAAGTCAAACTGTCAATATTTGCAGATGACATGATTCTCTATATATTTAATTCTACAGACTACACAAGAACAGTACTGGAAACAATAAGACAATACAGTAAAGTTTCTGGATACAAAAATCAATGTTCAAAAATCCGTGTCATTCCTATACTCTAATAATGAAGTGTCGGAAAGGAAGATGAAAGAATAATTTCTTTTGCAATGTAGCAAAAAGTTAAATTCCTAAGAATAAATTTAATGAAACATCTGAAGGACCTATATGATGAAAACTATAAGACCCTCTTAAGAGAAACTGAAGAATATACAAAGAAATGGAAAGATATTCTTTGACTTGGACTGGAAGAATCAACATAGTTAAAATGACCTTGTTACCTAAAGCATTATACAGATTTAATGCAGTCCTCTCAAAATCCCATTGGCATTTTTTAAAGAAACATAAGCAAAAATTCATCAGATTTGTATGGAAGCACAAAAGACCCCGAATTGCCAAAGTTATCCTGAGAAAAAAGAATGGAGGCTGGAGGAGGCATAACTCTGCCCGACTTCAAATTATACTTCAAAGTGACAGTAATCAAAACGGCACGGTATTGGCAGAAAATCAGACAGACCAGTGTAACAGAATCGAGAGTCCAGAAGTAAACACATGTTTATATGGGTCAATAGTTTTTGAAAAAAGAGCCAAAAACATACAGTGGAGCAAGGAACGCCTCTTTAATAAATGGTGCTGGGAAAACTGGAAAGCTGCATGCAAAAGAATGAAACTAGACTGTTGTCTATCACCGCACACCAAAGTTAACTCAGAGTTAAGGATCTGAATACGTGACCCAAAACAACAAATTGCATAGAAAGAAACACAGGAACTAAAACTTAAGACCTGGCACTTGAAGAGGATTTTATGAATTTGACCTCAAAGGTAAGGGAAGTAAAGGCAAAAATAAATGAATCGGACCACATCAAACTAAAAAGCTTCCGCCCAGCAAAAGAAACTGACAAGGTAGAGACAACCATCTGAATGGGAAAATATATTTGCAAGCAGCACACCTCCAATAAGGGCCTGATGTCCAGAATGTACAAAGAACTCATATGACTCAATAACAACAACAGCAGCAGCAATCCAATCAAAAAATGGGCAGAGGACCTGAACACACGTCCCCCCAAGAAGACATACAAATGGCCAACAAACATATGAAAGGATACTCAACATCACTAGCTATTAGGGAATACAAATCAAAACCACAGTGAGAATACCATCTCCCACCTGTTAGAATAGCTGTTATCAACAGGGCAAGTAATAACAAGTGGGAGAGGATGCAGAGAAAAAGGAACCCTCCTCATACACTGCTGGTGGGACTGCAAATTGGTACAGCCACTATGGAAAACAGTATGGAAGGTCCTCAAAGAACTAAGAATTGATCTACCATGTGACCCACCAATCCCTCTCCTGGATATTTACCCCACAGACTTGAAGACGCATATCCAAAAAGATATTGCACACCGATGTTCACAGCACCATTATTCATGGTGGCCAGGACGTGGAAGCAACAGTAGACAATTAGATAAAGAAGCTATGGTACATATATGTAATGGAAGTATTCGGCTATAAGAAGAGATGAAATACTGCCATTTGCAACAACGTGGATGGACCTTGAGATGCCAGATAAAAAAAATTGATAACCACATGATAACACTTACATTTGGGATATAAACCTAAATGGAAGAAACAAACAGGACAGAGACTCATGGACATGGACAATAGACTAGTGGCCACCAGAGGGAAGGGAGGGGGAATGGGAGAGGTAGGTAGGTGGGGTAAAAAGGGTCAAATATATGGTGAAAGAAAGAAATTTAACCTTGTGCAGTGAACACACAATGCAATATATATGCCTTACTATTGAATTATATACCTGAAACTTACTGGATTTCGTTAACTAATGTCAGCATTATAAAAATAAATATAGAAAAATAAAGTGTATAATTCAGTGGTTTTCAGTATTTTTACAGTTTCACAGCCATTATTACCAAAATCAATTTTAGAATACTTTCATCACCTTCCAAGAAAACCTCTTACCGAGTAGCCATCACACTGCATTTCCCCTCTGCCTCTTCAATCCTAGGCAACTACCAGCCTACTTTGTGTTTCTATAGATTTGCCTGTTCTGAACATTTCATGTAAATGAAATTATATAGTACATAATATGTTATCTTTTGCTATTGCTTGAATTTAGTGTAAATTTCTCAAGGTTCATCCATGTAACGTATCAATATTTCATTCTTTTTCATCGCTGAATAATTGTATGGACATGCCACATTTTGTTTATCCATTCATTTGTTAATTTGTTATTTGTTGACACTTGTTTTTCTTTTTGGCTATACCAATAATGTTTTTGTGACTATTAATGTACAAGTTTTTTGTGAACATACTTTCATTTCTCTTGGGTGTATATTTAGGAGTGGAATTGCTAGATCATATGGTAACCATGTTTAACCTTTTGAGGAATTGCCAGACTGTTTTCCAGAGTGGCCACAACATTTTACCTTTCTATCAGTCTCTTGGAGTATTCTGAACTTCCTTCTGTATCATTGCCTTCTATACCTAGTTCACAGCTATTGAGATCACAACCTTCATCATCATCATACCTGTGTTGATGTGATTGTTTCCCCTATTTTCTGTGTCGTCTTTGATTCATTCTCTTATTTTGGTATATCACATTCTTCAGTAGATTTTTGAGGACGTGTGTATAGCAGATAAATTTTTTGAGCGCTTGTTCTAACTTTATACTTGAATTGCTTGGCAGGGTATAGAATTCTAGGTTGGAAATTATATAGCTTTAGAATTTTGAGCCTATTGCTCTATTATCTTCTTGGTTCCAGAAATGCTGTTTGAAATTTAAAGCCATTCTAAATCCTATTTGTCGTATGGGAACTGTTTTCTTCTGGAAGTCTGTAGTATCTTGTGTTCCCAGTGCTCTAAAATTTCACATTACTGTGTGTGCTTTAAGCTTTATATTCACATTCTTTAGCTTTGGGAAATTTTTTTGAATTATTTTAATGATATTTTCTCCTGTACCTTTTTGCTGTTCTCTTTCCGAAGCACCTGTCTAGATATTGGATTACCTGGATCAGTCCTGTAATTTAAAAAATCTTTTCCTCTGATTTTCAGTTTGTGTTTTCACTCTTTTTAACAATTATCTCACCTTTATCTTCTGTCCTTAAATTTTGTATTGTTTTGTGTAGCATTTTTTAGTACAATTTACATACAATAAGATGTACTGATTTTAAGTATGTGGTTTGGTTAGTTTTGATAAATGTATGCATCCCTTTTAGCGACTAGAATAGTCCAATTATAGAACATTTTCATTTCAGAAAGTTCCCTTATACCCCTTTCCAATCATTTCCCCTCATCCTAGGCAACTACAGGTGTTTACTGGTACCTATCATCATAGTTCTTAGTTTTGCCTGTTCCAGAGCTTCATATAAATCAAATTGCATATGTACTTGGTTTCGCTTCTTTTGTTCATCATCATATTTTTGAGATTCACCTCTAACATGTATAGTAAGTTAATTTGTTCTTTTGATGATTCCTAAAGTATTAGTATACCATAATTTTTTTTTATTGATAGACATTTTGATTGTTTTCATTTTTGGCTACTAAGAAAAAACTTTTATGAACATTATTGTTAAGGTCTTTTAATGGACATATGTTTTTTTCTCTTGGGTAAATACCTAGAGTAGAATTTGTTGTATATGTTTATTTCTGCTGTTTATTTCATTTCTAAGACTGTTCTCTTGATAGCTGATTTTAAAAAATAACATTCTGAGTCATGGTTGCAGTATCTCTTGTCTCTATGAAGGAAAAAAAGGCATGTATATCTATGAAGGAAAATATATATGTATGTGCATATGTGAATTTTACTTTTCCCTCATGAACCTTTTTCCTTCAAGTTGTTACTTGTTTTTGATAATTGTGTTTCATGTTAAAGACTTTCTCTAGATGTCTGGTGATCTGTGGTTATCTGCTTCATAGTGTTTTTTTTTTTTTAATTGAGATAACATATGTAGTAAAGTGTGTATATTTTAACAGTCTAGCTTAGTGAACTTAGCTATATACTCAAATATCTATCTATTCACTTCCCAGAACAAGAGAGTATTCTTAGTGTCCCAGGAGGTACTATTGTGCCACTTCCAAATCAGTACCCTTCACTCACTAGAACCACCAAATATTCTGATGACACATCACTGTAATTTACTTTTGCCTGTTTTTCAACTTAATATAAGTGAAATCGTTCCATTTTTTGTTATGCATTTTTATAATTTTTTTTGTGGTTACCCTAGATCAGAGTTTTTCAGCCATAGCACTATTGACATTTGGGGCCAGATAACTTTTTTGTGGGGTGGAGAGAGCTGTTCTGTGTGTTGCAGGATGTTTAGCTGCATGTCTGGCCAGAGCCCTCTATATACCAGTAGAAATCTCTCTGCCCCAAGTTGTGACAACCAAAAATGTAATCTCTCCTTGTTAAGAAACACTGCCCTAGGCCTTTCAGCCATCCTCTCTTGCTCAGGCCCGCTTCCGCATCTGGAAGTGTACTATTGATCCTAATAAAGCTTTTCTTTTCTGCTGTAAAAAAAGAAAAAGAAATACTGCCCTAGGTATTTCAGTCTGCATTCTTAATTTATTACAGTTTAAGTTAGTGCTTTTCACAAAAAATGCAAGAACCGTTTAACGGTTTAATTTCATTTTTCTCCCTTTGCCCTTTGTGCTATTGATGCTGTTTATTTTAGTTCCACATGTCTTATAAACCTCTAGGGCAGTTGTTGTTTGACGTAGTTATCATTTTCAGTCTTTGTATATTGTAAAATAGCAGAAAATCATGCGCGCGCACACACACGCATGCACGCACGCACACACGCGCGCACACACACACATTTTTCTTTTTAAAAGTAAGGCAACATCTTTGCTACCACGTGACCCAGGTCAATGAATACAACTATTCAGCCGTCCCAGAATTCCACGTTTCATTTTGATTATAATCCTCTCCCTCTCCAATTCCAAATAACCACTGTTTTAACTCATATAGCACCCATTTCCTTATTCTTTATAGTTTTCTATAAAGTGTGTATTCATAGACACTGTAGTGTTAACCATTTAAAAAAATGTTGGTATCCTTTAAATCTCTTAATTTACAGCTTACTCCTGTTTTTTTTTTTTTTCTTACAGTTTCTCTGTTGAAGAACCCCGTTCAGAGTTTGAATTTTAGTGATTGCACACTCATGTTGAAGTTTAGTATGTTCTTTAATCCTCTATATTTATTGCAGTTAGGTAGCTTAGTCAGACTGGTTCAATCCAATTCCTTTGGCATTACTATAGGCAGTGCGCTGTATTCTTTCCATCAGGAGGTACATTACTGGTTTTCTGTCTTTTTAGATATTAGTAGTTGGGCTCAGTGTAGATCTATTAATTTGTTGGTGATTGCAAAATAGTACATTCTGTTATTTTTCATTTATCGGAATACTTTTTTAGAGATGCTTGTACTTATCACCTGTTTTGTTATCCAGAGGTACAGTTCACGTAGGAAAAGTAGAATACAGGCTTGATTCTTTGCCTTTTTTTCCATGGTAGCAAATTAGTTCCCTATTATCCTTTAAGAGAATTATCAATTTTTAAAATTATCATTGTGAACTTAGGGATTCAAACATATTGGATGAGTTTTTATCAATGGCAATTATTAATATTATTGATGCTACAATTGGTGGCTCCTCAAATTGGTTCCCGAATAGCTTGGTCCACTCCAGGTAGTCTTTATAACATCCTTGCTGTCAAATATTCTAGGTTTGTCTTTCACATATCCTGCTTCAGATCTGTGTCTAGTTGGTTTCTCCAAGAAGTTGTAGTTTTAGTGGGAAATGGTATTTGCAAATGTAATTTGGGTATTGGGGATGCTTATTGCTGTGAGTTATCCTTGTGTCTAGGACAGTTAGGGGTGAAATATATGTATGTATGTATATGTATATGTATATAGATATACACACATACATACATACATACATACATAGATATGCATCTATATGTCTACACGCACACACTTGTACATTAACATATGTATCTCTTTTTTTCCATACCTAAAATAACTGGTTCTCAAGGATAAAGGAGATAATGAGTTAGAAGATCCTCATTATAAAATACTAATTTGTTTTATCTTTCATCATACTTTGTCTCAGAATAACTACTAATAATACCATTACCAATATGATTACTGTGAACAATTGCATAAACTTTGCATATGCTATACTCATTCCCTCCTCACTTTATATCTGTACTGTATCTAAATTATCAGATTATATTATCATTACACATTAACTCTCTTTTTACCTTCATTTATTTTTAGTTCTATAAGTAATTGTATAGTTCAGAGGAATTATGTAGTTCAGAGGTTGACATTTTTTTTTCTGTAAAAAGCCATATAGCAGATATTTTAGGCTTTGTAGGCCAAAAGGCAAAGTCAAAGATGTTATGGTAGTTACTTAAATAATGAGAGAAAACAAAATTCCACAAATCTTCATTGGCAAAATTCAAAATAAAGATAATTGAGTATAATTTTTTTGTAATGCAGTTCTGCTAATAAGAAAGATGGGATTAATTTGGGGAGTTTAGATAATGTTTCACTTAATCGGGGTTTGGAATTATTTTTTATTATTAAAATTGATTGTAAATGTTCATCTGTTAATGTTGATCTCTAATGAGATTCCCCCTTTTTAATTGCTCTCATTGAGATTTCTTCTTTGAAATGTCTTTTTCACCAGATTTGTACTGCTAAATACAGACATTGATCTCTGAGTTATATGATTTTAATTGAGATATTTATCTCTTAAAAGGCATTTATAAAATTCTGTTAGATTCTTTTGATATTTGTCTTTTAGCATGTCATTATAGTGCAGGTTAATCACTTACAATTGAACTTTAGGTGGAAACTCCTCAATTGCACAGTTAAATGAATTTTAAAATACTATGTTAGTTTCTGTTGTACTTAGCTCAACTTTTGAAAAATATTGCTGAAATTGTCCTTTGAGCTCAGAAAATATTTGTTACAAATTTGTGTGGAGACCTCACTTTTTTAACTTTTGATGGAACAGAAAGTGTATAAAGCAATTTTACATTATAGATGATTCTAAAAGCTTTAGTTAGTTGTCTTCAAAATATAAGCTTCACTGAAGTATAAGTTTCGCGCATAAGCAGTCTTTTGCTATATGATTTTATTTTCAATTCATAAAGAAACATTATCAAGTTTGAAGCAAAAGCTAATTTCCAAAGTCATTCAGTGTTCCATAATAATGGTTGAGGCTGGTTATTTTCCTTCAGAAAAATTTTGAGCTCATTCCTGAGCTCAAAAAACATCAACTGGCAATAAAATATCAACTGCCAAGCTTTCAAACTGTTGTGAGGTGGGACAGATCAGGATATTCAGCTTCTCTTTGGAATTAATGATGGTTAAAATCCATAAAAGTGAATGGAATTTATCTTTTGGCACTACTGGTCAATAATACATAATAGATTCAGATATTTTCCACAGAGTACCTGCTGATGAATAATACAATGAGTAGCCATAGGTTTGAAACATAAATTTTACATTTTTATGAGTTTTGTTATTTTGTTCAACTAAGTGTTTTTCTGTTCCACACATTTTTACCAGCATCACTTAAAGTGTTCCTTAGCAGATTTCATTTCAGGTTGTACTGAATTAGTTGTAGTTGTTTTCATAAAGGCTAATTAATTCTTTAGTCACTTCAGCCTCTGTATTGACTGCTGAAATAAACTAAGCAGTAATTGTTAATATCTGCTCACTTACCTACAGCCAAGAAAACCTAGAAATCATGTACCTTGTTTTTTAATTGACTATTGATGTTGCTCCCGATATCCTCAACTTGCTTGAACAACTGTTCTTTCCTAAAGGCTAATAATCTTAAACAAGTTTATTTTCTCTAGACACATTTCTTTGGCTGCTGTAATCAAATATGATTTAATTAAATCACCATCAGTAAATGGCTTTCTTTGCTAGGCTGATGAATGAGCTACTCAAACATGTAGCTTAGTTGTGGTTTTATTTTTTATTTTATGAAGAAAATCTGTGGTGGGATATTCAATTTAAAATTTTCTGATTTTTCTATTCCTTTATTCTGAGTTGGGGTCTGTTGTGATGATGTAATCTGGTATGTCTAAGTGTATTGTGTTCTTTCAACATAATTATAGTGTCATTGCATAATAAAGATGACACGTTGCCTTCTAATTTGATGACAAAACACACTCCACCTTACCTTATTGTATGACATTTGAAGTTCACTTTGTTCCGAAATGATGAGTTATACACTTATAAATAAAAATATCATGGTACAGCCATATATGTGACCCTCAAAATGCTGTTGTATATAACTACATCACTGCAGTTTGCAGTGCACTATGATGCAGAAGTGTGAACTGATAAGAGCACTAAATATAGTCTCTATTGCAGAGTATTCCACTCTGCCATTGCAGTTTTAAAGCATCCACAGACAAATCATAAATAACTGAGCGTGACTTTGTTTCAGTAAACTTGATAGTCACTGAAATTTGAATTTTATATGTATTTTTATGTTACAAATATTCTTTTGTATTTAACTATACTTTTCCCTTTCTAGTGTTTTTCATTTCTTCCTGCATTGGTACTTTTATCTGAGCTAGTTTTCTTCCGCCTAAAGACCTTCCTTTTAATACATTTTGTAGTGCACAAGTCTGCTGGCATCAACCTTGCTCAGCTTTTGTTTGCCTGAAAACATCCTTTTTCTTGCTAGGTATAATTTTAGGTTTTCCTTTTAGGACTCCAGAACATTTCATTGTTTTCTAATTTCCTTAATTTCTCCTTTTCTCCCTTGCTTTTTTGAGATATAACTGATATTTAGCCTTGTGTAAGTTTAAAGTATAAAATGTGATAATTATTGCAAAATGATTATCCCAGTAAGGTTAGTTAACACATTTAACATATTCTTTACCTCACATAATTACTATTTTTTGTTGTGGTGGTGGTGAGAACATTTAATAACTCTTGTGGCAACTTTCAAATATACAATGCAGTATTGTTAACTATATTCACCAGAATATACATCAAATCCCCCCAAATTATTCCTTTTATAACTGGAAGTTCGAACCCTTTGACTAACATCTCCTAATTTTCCATTTCCACCCCACCCCACCCCCAAAACCACCACTCTATTCTTTCTGAGTTTGGCTTTTTTAGATTCCATGTGTGAGATCATACAGTATTTGTATTTCTCTGATTGGTTTATTTCACTTAGCTTAATGCCCTCAGTGTTTATTCTTGCCATAACACATGGCATAGTTTTCTTACTTTTTTATGGCTGAATAATATTTCGTTGTATATATATTGTATCTTAGTATCTTTTAACACATTAGCCATCAATACTATTATTGCTACTGTAAGATAATGTTTTTCTTCTGGTTACTTTTCAGATTTTCTCTGTTTTCGACAGTTTATGGTATGCCTGGATGTGGTTTTCTTTGCATTTATCTTTTAGTTATTAAACAAATATGTGTGTAGATATTTCAAGTCTTAGAAAATTCTTGTCCATTATTTCTTAAAATATTGCTCTGCTCTGTTGTTTCTCTTCATTTGCATATGTGTTAGACCTTTTATAACTAGTTCCCACCTGTTCTGTCCTATCTTTTTCCCTCTGTGCTTCAGTTTAGATGTTTTCTATTCACTTGAATTTGAGTTCACTAATCCTGTTTATTGCCCCAAATCTGCTGTTAAATCTGCCCGTTGAGTTCCTAATTCTAGATGTTGTATTTTAGGTTTAGATTTTTAAATTTATTTTTTAGATTTTTTTAAATGGATCCAAATTATTTGTTCAAATTTATTTTGCCCCTCTTTTCCCTTACTTTCTTTTAACATACAGATTGTCATTTTAAAGTCCTTGTTCGCTAACTCCAATATCTGAGTCATTTCTGGAATTGTTTCTATACTTTTTTCTTTACGATTAGCGATCATTATTCTGCCTGTTGCATACCAGTTTTTATTATATTATAGACATTGCATGTAAAAATCATAGGCTGAAATGATTTTTCTCCAAAGATGCTTTGCCCTTTCCTCTGTTAGGTAGACACAGTTTTCTTCACACCAGTCAAGGATTAATTTAGGTTGGGTCTTGGGTTACAGTTTTAGTAAAACTGAGTCCATCTTTGGCTGTCGTTGTGCTTCTGGTGTATCCCTCTGGGCTTTTGATTGAAAGAGGTGAATCTATGTCTCTTCAGCTTTGAGCAACTATGGAAAATTGAATTCTACCTTTCAGAGGTTTTGAGTTTAGTTTTTTACCCTTGGATACCCTGCAGCTATAAATCTGAAGCAAAATTTCCCTTGGGGAAAATTGACTATATGTTTTAAGAACTTGTACTTCATTCCATCCCTGTGTAACCACCAAATTGGTCTGATTTCTTTCTTTTAGTAGAGTCCCTTTGCCTTTATCCAGTCTGATTTTTTCATCCTACCTCCAAAGTTGGCTAATTTCCCCCAGAAAAAGAAAAATGAATAAAATGGCCATCAATTTTTGGCTCACAAAAGAAGAGCCCTTCTCTTTCCAAAATTGTAGTTTAAATAGTTGTTATTTTGCAAAGTCTTTACAAAAAAATAGAATTTTGCAGCATTCCCGCACTTCCTCCCACATTATTACATTGGAAGCATTGGTCTGCTGTGATCTGCTGTATCCTGTTTGGAAGCAGAACTGTCTTCTGTTAAGTTGAGTAAGGGACCAAAATGCTGATAAAGTTCTGAGGGCATAGGTGGAGGTTGGCAACTTTGGAATTCTTTATAGGGTGATCTAGCTGACTTTTTTCTAATGGAACCTCCCAATGTCACTATCTCTAGGCCTTTCTCTTGGGCCCATGAGTTTCCCCAGTGAAGGATCTTCCAGCTTTCTGTCTGGGCGGTAAGGGACTAAATGCCAGCATTCTGTGAGCCACGTGGGGAAGAGAATTAGGGTTGTCAACATTTAGTATTAACTTTTCCTCAATCCCCCTTGTTTAGAGCATGGAGTTCATACCCTATATTGAGCTTGATGTTGCCAAACTCAAAGACTATTCTTTACCTTCTCCAGAGAAGAATATCTTATATGTGTGAGGACACAGCTGCATAAAGTCAAGGAGGTGATCTGAGACTCTCATTGCTTTGTAAATAAATTTTCAGATAGTCTTTTTCCTCTTAGCTCTGTTTTGTTGCCACGTTCAGAGCTATTTGATGCTCAGGTTTTTGGAGGGATTGTATGTGTAAATTATATTGGTTCTCTGTTTTCCCACTACCAGTTCAAGACTTGGCCTTCTACATTCATTTGGAATTTTTTCTTTTCCATCTGCTTTCTGCTGGTCAAAATTTAAGTGCTGTTGTCTCTTCGCCCATTGTCTTTGTCTTTGTGGATGTATGCTTGTTAAAAAAATCCCTATATTTTAACTTTTAGTGGGTTTTGAGAGGGCAAAAATTGAGCTGTGTTTGTTCAGTCTTTAGTACTAAAAAAAAGATATGGTACAAAACTCATAAGATAAAAATAACAGGGTATATAGCGAAAAGTATGAATTTCGATTTGTCATGCTACTTTATCATAATCTGGATTCCCTTGTTTATATGGGTCTGTTTCTGTTGCTTGTTTCATTAATCTCTACATACTTTTACTTATTTTGGTTTAGAATATATTTTTATATTCTAAAATGACATGGTCATTTCCCTCTCATTATTTTAGTTTTTTCCCTGAGAAATTTCTTGGCTGTTATTATTTTTTTGTTTGAAAGCTTTGAATCAGAGACCCCCCACAAGATCCTTTTAGTATTTATTTTGTCATTGCATTTAATTTATAAATTAATTTGGAGAGTGTTCACATCTTGACAATATCAAAATATTTCTATGACCCTCCACTAAAAAATGTAAAATTTTAAAAAATTACAGTTAACATACAATATTAGTTTTAGGTGCACAACATAGTGATTAAACATTTATATAATTTATGAAGTGATCACCCAGATAAGTCTAGAACCCATCTGATAACATACATAATTGTTACAATGTTACTGACTGTATTTCCTATGCTGTACTTTCCAACATGACTGTTTTTATGACTGGCAATTTGTGCATCTTAATGCTTTCCCCTTTTTACCCATTCTTTCAACTCCCATTCCATCTGACAGCCATCAGTTTGTTCTCTGTATCTCTGAGTTTGTTTCTGTTTTGTTCATTTATTTATTTATTTATGTTCCATTTATTTATTTATGTATGATTTATAAATAAATCATCGTATTTGTATCTCCCTGTTTGACTCTTTTACTTAGTATAGTACTTTCTAGGTCCATCCATGTTTCGGATGGCAAGATTTCATTTTTTATTTTATTATGTATATGTATAACATCTGTATTTGTCTATCAATGTACACTTATGTTGCTTCCATATCTTGGCTATCATAAATAATGCCGCAGTAAATATTGGGGTACATATGTCTTTTCAAATTAAGTGTTTTTGGTTTCTTTGGATAAATACCCAGAAATGGGATTGCTGGGTTATATGTTAGTTCTATTTAAACATTTTTGAAGAACCTTCATACTGTTTTTCATAGTGGCTACACCAATTTACAGTCCCCCCAATAGTGCATGCGGGTTCCCTTTTGGAGAAATGTCTATGCAGGTCCTCTGCCCATTTTAAAATTGATCGGTTTTTTTTTTTTTTGGGGGGTATTAAGTTGTATGAGTTCTCTATAAATTTTGGATATTAACCCCTTACCTGGTGTATCATTGGTGAATATATTTTCCTCTTTGGTAGGTTGTCTTTCTGTTTTGTTGATGGTTTCCTTTGCAAAATATTTTTAGTTTGATGTTGTCCCTTTTTTTGTTTGTATTCCTTGCTCAAGGAGACATCCAAAAAAATATTACTAAAAGCGATGTCAAAGAGTTTACTGCCTGATTTTTTCCTAGGAATTTTATAGTTTTGGGTCTTCCTTTAAGTCTTTAATCCATTGGGTTTATTTTTGTATATGGTATAAGAAAGTGGTCCAGTTTTATTTTTTTGCCTGTGTCTATCCAGTTTTCCTAACACAATTTATTGAAGAGACTGTCTTTACCACATTGTGTATCTTTCCTCTTTTGTTGTAGATTAAATGACCATATAGGCATGGATTTATTTCTGGCCTGTCTCTTCTGTTCCATTGATCTATGTGTCTGTTTTATGCCAGTACCATGCTGTTTTTATTACTATAGCCTTGTAGTATATTTTGATATCAGTTTGGGTGATACTTCCAGCTTTGGTCTTCATTCTCAAAATTGCTGTGGTTCTTCATGGTCTTCATGGTTCCATTTAAATTTTAGGATTTTTTTTGTTGTTGTTCTAGGTCTGTGAAATATGCCATTGGTATTTTGATAGGGATTGTGTTGAATCTATAGATAGCTTTGGATGGTATGGACATTTTTAACGATGCTGTTTCTTCCTATCCATGAGCACAACATATGCTTTTATTTATTTGCATCTTCCTCAGTTTGTTTCTTCATTGACTTACAGTTTTCCAAGTACAGGTCTTTTTCCTCCTTGGTTAAGTTTATTCCTAGGTATTTTATTGTTTATGATGCAATTGTAAATGAGATTGCTTTCTTAATTTTCTGGTAGTTCATTATTGGTGTATAAAAATGCAACCAATTTTTGAATATTAATTTTGTATCCTATTTTACTGAATTCATTTACTAGTATTAATAGTATTTTTTATGGAATTTTTAGGGTTCTTTCTATATGGTAGCATGCCATCTGCAAATAATGACAGTTTTACTTTTATCTGTCCAATATGGATACCTTTTATTTCTTGTGTAATTGCTGTGTCTATGACTTCCAATACTATGCTGAATAAAAGGGGTGAAAGTGGACATCCTTGTCTAGTTCCTGATCCTAAAGAAAAAGCTTTCAGCTTTTCACCGTTGAATATGATATTAGCTGTGGGTTTGTCATATATGGCCTTTATTATGTTGAGAAATGTTCTCTTTATCCTCACTTCCCTGAGTTTTATCATAAATGGATATTGGATTTGTCATGCTTTTTTCTGCATCTATTGATATGATTTTCATCCCTCATTTTGTTTGAAGTATATAATGTTCATTGATATGTGGGTATTGAACCAGTCTTGCATTTGGGGATAAATTTCCCTTGGTCATGGTGTGTGATCTTTTTTAATATATTGCTGAATTTAGTTTACTGATTTTTGTTGAAGATTTTTGCATCTATGTTCTTCAGAGATATTGGCCTATGCTTTTAATTTTTGTAGTGTTCTTGTCAAGTGTTGGTATCTGAGTAATTCTGGCCTCATAAAATGAGTTTGGAGCCTTCCTTCCTCTTCAGTTTTTTTGGAATAGTGTGAGAAGGATGGGTAGTAAGTCTTTAAATGTTTGGTAAAATACACCTGTGAAGCCATCTGGTTCAGGGCTTTTGTTTGTTGGGAGTTTTTTGTTTATTAATTTAATTTCGTTAGTATTATTGGTCTTTGATCTTCCATTTAGTCAAAACCTATTTTGTTTCTCTTCTTGACATCTTATTTTGTCTTTTTGTAAATGGTATTTTTTAAAAGACTTTTTTAGGGCAGTTTTAGGTTCATAGCAAAATGAAGGAAGGTACAGATTTCACATGTTGTACTACCGCTACCTCTGTATATGCATAGCCTCCCCCATTATCAGCGTCCCTCACCAGAGTAGTATATTTGTTAAAAATCGATGAACCTACATTGACACATCACAGTTACCCACAGTCTGTAGTTTACATTGTTTCAGTCTTGGTGGTGTACATTCACAAATGTACATTGGCATGTATCCATCGTAGCATCATACACAGTATTTTCTGTGCCCTGCGGGTCTTCTATGCTCTGTCTATTCATCGCTTCCACCCCCCCAACCACTGGCAACCACGGATCCTTTTTCTATCTCTATAGTTTTGTCTTTTTCATAATGTCATGTATTTGGAATCATACAGTATGCTGCTTTTCAGATTGATTTTTACTTAGTAATATGAATTTAGGATCCTCCATGTCTTTTAATGACTTGAAAACTTATTTATTTTTTAGCACTAAATAATATTCCGTTGTCTGGATGTACCACAGTTTACTTATCCATTCACCTATTGAAAGACATCATGGTTGCTTCCAGATTTTGGTAATGAGGAATAAGGCTGCTATGTACATTCATGTACAGGTTTTTGTGTGTACATAGTTTTCAACTGATTTGGGTTTTAATTACTTAGAAATAAAATGTGCAGGTTAATAACTAAAAAAGAATGAGGATACTCTTTAATAATATGAAAAACATATTAAGTGAAGAATTGAGTGCATGATACCAAGGAGAATGATTGCTGGATTGTTTGATGAGTATGTTTAATTTTGTAAGAGACTGCCCCCCCACTGTCTTTCAAAGTGGTTGTACCATTTTACATTCCTACCAGCAATGAATGAGAATTCTAGTTGTTTCACATCCTTACCAGCATTTGGGATTTTAACCATTTTTAAGTGTATAGTGGAATTTCATTGTTTTAATTTCTAATTCTAATGATATGCAATGTTAGAATCTTTTCATATGCTTATTTGCCATCTCTATATATTCCTTAGTAAGATGTCTGTTCAGAGATCTTTTGCCTATTTTTAAACCAGGTGGTTTATTTTCGTTCTTATTGTTGAGTTTTAAAAGTTCTTTGTGTATTTTGGAAGTCTTTTATCAGATGTATGCAAATATTTTCTCCCACTTCATGGTTTGTCTTCTCATCCTCTTGGCAGTGTCTTCCACAGAGCATGTTTTTAATTTTAATGAAACCCAGAATATCATTTCTTACTTTTATGCCTTTGGTGCTGTAAATAAAAACTTGTGGACAAATCCAAGGTCATGTAGATTTTTTTTTGTATATTGTGTTGTAGGCATTTTATGGGTTTGTGTTTTATATCAGGTCTGTGATCTATTTTGAGGTAAATTTTGTTGTGAAGTGTGTAAATTCTGTGCCTAGATATCATTTTTTTTAACACAAATGGTTAATTAAGCATACTTAATTGCAACACCCTATTTTTTCACTTAATATATACTTTTTATGTCATTAAACAGTATCCTCATCCTTTTTCTTTAGATATTAATCTTGCACTTTTTTTCTAAGTAATTTATCTTTTTGTTGCTATTTCAAATAGGACATATTCTTCTGTTTTCTAAATAGATATTTGTATGTGGGAATACTATTGAATTTATTGTGTTATTTTGTACCAGCGCCCAACTAGGTCTGTTACCATTTGGAATAATTTTCCAGTTGATTCTTTTTAGCTTTCCAAATAAAGCATATAACTTGAAAATCATGAGAGTTTCAGTTCTTCTTTCTAATTTTTACACTTTTCTTTCTTTAATTGGCAGGTATGTGCAGAATGTTAAGAAATTATAATAATAATACTTTCTTATCTTTACTGACAGTGCTTATAGCACTTATTAAATATTTTGGGTTTGGGATTAGACATATGCTTTACCATTTATTAAAGTAGCTTTTTAAAAAAATCAGGAATGAATTCTGAATTTTGTTGCATACCTTTTCCATATTTATGGCGTTGATCATATGTTTTTTTTTCATTCCTGATTCTATCAAACATTAGACCATTTGCTAAATATTGTGTTCTGATAGAGTATGGTTATTATTTAGAACCAGTTAGAGAAAGTGAAAATGGTCTAGACTTACCCACTTGGTTAAAATAAGACAGCCTGGAACTGAGCCAGACTCACAACATGTTATAAAACAATTCAATCTAATGGGCCTGGCAATTTTCAGGTCAAGATGAGTCTAATCTCATGTTAGCATGAGGAAATTGTCTAACTCAACAGAGAATTACAAAAATAATAATAGGTACTGTTTATTAAGTGATTAACATACGCTGCCCTGTGTTAAGGGAGGGAAAAACATATATATATATTTGTGATATTCAAACTCCATTAGTCATTATTTGTATAACCTGTGCAAGTTTCTAAAACCCTTTTTATTTAGTTTCCTAATTTGTAATATTGGGTTTGATGAAAATATGTACTGCATAGGATTGTTTTAATAATTAAATGAGTTAATATATGTAAAGAATTTAGAACAGTGCCCCATGAAGTGTCCCTGAACTAGTTTTATATATGTGGGGAAATTATGCTCACAGGGAGTTTTAAGTCCAAGGTTACGCAAATTGGTTTGCATTTCTGATTCTGTATCTTATCAATTCTCGTTTGCCTTAATTGTATTTTGCCCTGGCTCCCGAAGTAGGATACTTGGATGTTTAGACAGGGTGCTTTGTCAGGAAGTTGTCTGGTAAAGGACTAGATAGACCCCTAGATACTGGAGTTTGGAACAGAGCAGAGTACAGCCTTCAGGAGGATGTTGGCTGTGGCAAGAAGGAACTGAATACACTTTTAGAACAAGAACTTTAGAACTAAAATTGGGTCTCACATTGACATTTGGCCTGGAGGAAAGAGGTTGGAGTCCAATAATTAGACAATTCAGGATTTAACTGTGTCTGAGGCTCAAGAACTATAAATAGTAATCAACTCAGACTTGTTCTTGAGAGTTAGAGATCTACTAATTCTGTGGGAGTTGGAAGTAGCAAGGAAGATTGCTGGGGAAACTGGTAAGCAAGCCACCAATACTTAATTCATTTTTCAGTCACCTGTATTTACTCTTCATCTCATGATAGGAGACCAGCCATGCCCTGATATTAGCTGGACTCCTGAGCTACTAAACTCATGGTTTAGATGCTGTTTGCAATAACAGGTTTCATCTGTGACCTGACAGCTGCTGACATAACTGACTTGCCTGATTCCTGACTTCTGGCTTAACTCTTTACCTCTCAGAATTTGCCTGCCCCTCCAAATCTTGCCAACCCAGATTCTGTACTGTCTTCACATTACTGATTTGACAGTTCTTTCTTTTTTAAGTTAAATTCGACATTCATTTATAAAAGCAATTCAGATATATAGTTTTTAAAGTACTATAAAGCTTATAATAAGAAAACTAGGCCCTTACCACTCCCAGAAGCAACCTCTTTCAGCTTTTATTTTTTTATCCCCGCCTCCATGGATGTTGCTGTTTCCCCTTAAGAACTGGATCTCTGAAGGTGGAGCATCTCCTCCCACACGCTCGAGGCATGCACCCCGGGCCTGGTGCACCTGGGGCATTATCCATGGCTCTATCTGGGGTACGAACCCAGGACTTCAGCGTGTAAAGCAGACATGCTAACCAGTATACTATGGAGCCACCATTTTTCGGCTTTTCAGAAATGGAGAGAAAGTCTTTTTGTTGTTGTTGAATTGAGTTAATCATACTTCCCAATTAATGGCTTTTTATCATTGGTTTGCCATACCAGATTTTTTTTTATTTGTTGGTTGGTGTTGGTGTGTGTGTGTGTATCCATTTCTTTTTATTCCCATTCCCACTTCCCCTTCCAGCCATTAAACAATCATTCTGATATCTTTATATGAATATCCTTTGATAGGCAGTCTTAAAAATGATTGAAAAAAAGATTAACAATCGCAAACTTGGAGGAAAGCTCAAAGATCTTTCTTCCTGAACTATTTGAGATAAGTTGCCAATATCTTAATGTCCCACCATTCCTCTGAATATTTTAGTTTATTTCGTACTATTGAGATTATTCTATATAATCATAACTATCAACAATCAGAAAATTAAGATTGAGACATTATCTATAATCTAATCCTCAAGTCCTATTCTATTTTGCCAGTATTGTAATACTGTTTTTGTAGCATCAGGATCTTGTTCAGAATTATGTGTTGTCTTTAGTCATCCTGTCTCTGTAATCTCTTTCAGACTCCGTGTCATCATCATTCCTTGGTCTTTCCAAGACTTTTCATGGCCTTCATAGGTTTGATGGTTACAGGACACTTATTTTGTAGACTCTCTCTGTTTGAATTAGTAAAACTTCCTTGTTTATTTCAGGTGGTCTCATTACTTATGATGTCCACTTTGGTTACATTAGATGTCTGTCAGGCTTCTTTGAAGTCACTCTTTCTCTTTGTAATAAGTATTTTGGGGGAACTGCTCTGAAACTACATAAACATTTAATTCTACTTAACTTTTATGTCTACATGGGTTTATAGTTCCCTATTTTATTTAGTAGATAATGATGGTATAAAATGAACATTTTATATGCATGCACATTACGTTGCCATAAATGATACTCAATTTTATTTAAATATGTCGCAATATATTAAAGTATTAAAATAGTATCTAAATCTTGAAGGTCATATTCCAGAATGTTCAGAAATGATTATCTGGTTGGTAGTAAGTAAAACCCTTCCTTAATAGTAGAGTTAAAAAACCTAAGCACGTAAAATATGAGCCTGGTATTATTTGTAGCTGGCCTGGAGCTGCTTGATCTATATCTGACCTGGTCCCGGCTGAGATTTGCTGCCACCTGGTGGCATTTCTCCACTTCAGTATACAAATAAATGAAGACAAATCTGGTTGGCTAGGAGTTCCAGGCTTTGGCAGCAATTTTAGGCATGGTTAGTTGATGCCAGGTTTTTTAATGCAATCCTGGGAGAGTGGGCCAGTTGAACTCTGGAAATGAGAAGATCCATTCTCTACCTTTTTGCTTTCTAAGACAGCCTGCCTGCTTTTCTATTCTAGGCTTCATATTTGTTTCTGTCAGGGCAGGGGTGAATGGTGAGTTAGGTGTATTCACTAAATTATTGGCGATTTTTAATTTCTCTTTTTAAAAATATGTACTTTCTGATATTTTTTAAATTACATGTATAAAAAGTTAAAATCTTAATAAAAATTATTTTTAACAGAAAAAGACAGTTAAGATGGAAGGCTCATCTGTCTCAGGTATGAGGGAAACTATATTAAGTAGATGATTTACATAGGAACTGTCTACACAAAAATTTTTAAGTGGTATTTAAGGCCTATTAGGACTTACTGGATTCTCTCTTCTAAAGCAAATTTTGTCTTTATAGTTTCTATTTTAATTCTGTTATGTACTTTCACCATTCCTGAATTATTTTAAAAATTCTGCAGATCACTTTATCCACCCACAAACATTTTCTTTTGGATCTTAGATGCAGAGGTTAAGTTAGTCATAATTTTCAGTTTATAGCCCATTGTTACTGGTCTATGAAGATGACCTCTTGGTCATTTCCTTCCTTTTATCCTCATACCCCACTTTTTCTTCTCTCTTCTTGCCATAGGCATCCATTCTAATGTATACCTTTTTACTTATACTTGTTCCTACAAAGTGTGTATTCGTGTACATGCATATTATTTTATGTAAGTTCGGTATTTTTCATATTTCTATTTATTTCTTCTAAGCAGTATATATTAAAGATCTGTCTGTGTTGCTGTGTACACCTAATTGCTTATGACTATTGCATAGTATGTGGTATGGTTTCACCCCAGTTTACCTGTCCATTCTCAGTGATGACCACCCAGGTTGTCTCCATCTTTATTTTGTAGCAGTCAGTGCTAAAGTGAACTTGCAGTTTGGGGTCCTGTTATGTGCCTTTATGAGAATTTCTTTGGAATATAGACCCAGGAGTAGAATTGCTAGATTATAGGGGATGTATAAATTTAATTAAACGGTGTAGGATTGTTCTCTAGAATAGTATAGGGAGTAGATTAGAGGAGAGGAGAGGAAAGTAGAAAAGGGAAAAATTAATTTGTACTCTTAACTAGCAGTGCATGATCTTTCCTTTATCATTGTTTTCCAGCCAACAATTGACAATATATAGGTTTCTTTTTTGTCAATCTAATAAATAAAAATACCTCACTTTAAAAATTTTTGTTCTTCTCTGATAATAATTGGTTTGAGCATCTCCTCACATGCTTATTATTGTTTCCTTTTCAGTAAAGTGCCTATTTCATCATTCACATTTAGGTCTTGAAGACATTTGTTTTATATCCACATGGATAATTAGTTTTCCCAGCACTGTTTACCAACCAATTTTTTTTCCAAGATGATTTCCTTAAATATTTATAAAATTTCTTCATGATAGGTTAAATTCCCACATAGGTCTCTGTTCTGTTTCATTTTCTATTCTCAAGCCAGTGTCAAATTATACTGCTTTTATTTATAATTTGTTATTTGGTAGGACACTGTTATCTCTTGTACCTTGTTCTTTCTTCCCCCTAGGTTATCTTAGTCTTTTTTATAGGAATTTTAGAATAAGTTTGTTGAGTTAAACAGGAAACAGTTGGAATACTTATACTTATTGGAATTGTATATCGAATTTATAGATTAACTTAGGGAGAATTTTCATGAAATTTTCTCTTTTGAATATCCTTTATTCAATTCTTCTCTATAGAATTCTTAATACATAGTTTTTAGCTACTTTATAGTTTGTATTGCTGTTGTGAGTGGTATCTTGACCTTTTTATTTTATATATTAAATATGTATCATTTAGGTAAAATACACATAACAGTTTCCTTGCAAATCGTTTTTAACTGTACAGTTCAGTGGTATTAAATACATTCATATTGCTCTGCAACCATCCATCCCCATAACTCTTGTCATCTTATAAAACAGAAACTCTGTATACCCATTAATCAATAACTACTATTCTTCCCCCCATCCCCCAAATTCTTGGCAAACAGTGTTATACTTTCTGTTTTTATGATTTTTGACTACTCGTAAGTGCTTCATACAAGTAGATTCATACAGTTTTTGTGGGTTTTTTTTTTTTTTTGTGACAGGCTTATTTCACTTAGCATAATGTCCTCAAATTTCTATGTTGGAGTTTTTTCCTTTTTTGATGGTGAATAATATTCCATCGTTTGTATATACCACATTTTGCTTATCGATCTCTTAATGGACACTGGGTTGCTTCCACATTTTAGCTATTGTGAGTAATGCTGCTATGAATATGGGTGTACAAATCTCTTCAAGACCCTACTTTTAATTCTTTTAGGTATTACCCAGGCATGGAATTACTGGATCATATGGTAATTCTATTTTTAATTTTTTGAGGGACCGCCATACTGTTTCCACAATGGCTATGCCATTTTACAGGGTTCCAATTTCACCATGTCCTTGCCAAAACATGTTGTTTTCATTTTCTTGATAGTAATCGTCCTAATGGGTGTGAAGTATATCTCATAGTTTTGATTTGCATTTCCCTGATGATTAGTGATGTTGAGCAGTTTATCATGTGCTGCTTTGTCATTCATATATCTTGTTTGGAGAAATGTTCATTAAAGACCTTCACCCATTTTTGAATTGGGTTTCTTTTATGTGTTTGAGTTTTAGGAGTTCTGTATGTTGTGCATATTAATATCTTATCAGATACATGATTTGCAAATATTTGCTCCCTTTATTTTCTAATTGGTTATTTTTTAGGTAGACATCTGATATTGACTTTTATAGGTTAATCTGCCTGAACTCTGTTCTAATAAGATAGTTTTTATAGATAATTTCTAAAAATAATGACAGTTATCTCTTCCCTTTCAATCTTTATATTTTTTTAAATTTGTTTTCCTCCTTATAGTGATATTTAAAGCAGAAGTGATAGGGTTGACCATATTTATATTTCAAATACTACTATAAGATTTCAAATAAATCTCAGGTTTCTCTGTTAAGTATAATAATTATTATAAGTTTTTGAGCTGTGTAGCCATTACCACGTTAAGGAATATTTCTTTTCATTCCTAGTTTGAGACTCTTAAAAGTTTTTAAATCATTAATATGTGTTAAGGTTTATTCAAAGTATTTTCTAAATTGATAGAAATATCTATTTTCTCCAACAGTCTATTTATATTGTCAATTATGTGATGAATTTTTCTGATGTTGAACCATCCTTACATTCTAAAGAAAAAATTTGCTTGATAATTATATTTTTAGAATACAGTTGAATTTATATACTCAATATTTTATTTATCTTAATTTTCTTCTATGAAAACAAGAGAGTTGAAACTATAATTTTTCTTTTATCTAATTTTGAAGCTAAGATTATACAAGCCTCATTAAATGACCTGGCAGTTTTTTCTCTTTTTTTTTTAAATGTTAGAAATAACTTTTATAAAATAGGACTCAACTTTTTCTTGAAAGTTGGTTAGAATTTACCTATAAAATCATCTTAGGCTGGAGTATTTGAAGAAAGAGAAGTCTTTACTTACCAAATCGATTTCTTAAATCCATATTGATTCACTTAAGTTCTTAAATTATTTTGTACCAGTTTGTCATTTTAGATTTTTCTGATTATTTCTCCATTTTTATCTAGGTTTTCAAGTAATTACCATAAAGTCATTTGTAATAGCCTTTTAATTTTTCTCTTGTTTTTATTTAGTCTTATTAAATCTGTATTTATTTTCCCCTTAGAATAATAAAATTTGTTACTCCCCCTCAACACATTTTTTTTTTAATGGGAACTGCCACTTTCTTTATGGCTTTGTTGAACTATAAGACAGTTGCTCATATTTACATTGTATAAGTCAATGAGTTTTTTTTAAATTACAGCTGTCATATAATAATATATTAATTTCAGTTATACAGCATAGTGATTAGAGATCTATATAACTCACAAAGTGATCACCCCACTAATACTCCTCTTCCCTTTGCATGTTTATTACAGCATTGTTAAGTATTTTCTTTATGCTGCACTTTATATCTACATGTCTATTTTGTAACTATCCATTTGTACTTCTTAATCCCTTTGCCCTTTTTCAGTGTCCCCCCCAACCCTCCCTCCCACCTAGTAGCTCTTAGAATATTCTGTGAGTTTGTTTCCATTTTTGTTATTGTTGCTGTTTATTTTGTTCTTTAGATTCCACATGTATGTGAAATCATGTGATATTTGTCTTTCTCTGACTTCAGCAGAATACCCTGTAGTTCCAGCAAGGCAATATCTTTTTCAATCCCCTTCCTTTTATTCTATGTATGTCTTTTAAGTTGAAGTGAGTCTCACGTTGGCAGCATTATATAGGGGTCTCATTTTCTTATCCATTCAGCTCCTCTATCTTTTGGTTGGAGCACTTAATTATTTTCCATTTGAGGTACTTGTTAATAGGAATTTAGTAATTACCATTCTTTATTCATGTTTTTGATATATACTTTTTCTTCTTAAAGAAGTCTCTCCATTTCCTATAATACTGACTTGGTGTTGATAAATTCCTTTAGCTTATTTTTGTCTGGGAAGCTCTTTATCTGTCCTTTGACTAAATAAAAGCATTGCTGGATAAAATATTCTTGATTATAGATCCTGGATTTTCATCACGTTGAAAATTTGGGCCAAACTCTTCTGTCATCTGCATAGTTTCTTTTGAGAAATCAGCTATCAGTCTTATGGGTGCTCCCTTGTAAGTAACTAACTGCTTTTCTCTTGCTGCTTTTAAGATTCTCTCTTTGTATTTAACCTTTGGCTTTTGAATTACAAAGTGTCTTGGTGTGGGCCTCTTTGTCTTCCTCTGTCTGGGGACTCTGAGCTTCCTGGGGTTGTATGTATATCTATTTCCTTCACCAGGTTAGGGAAGTTTTCCATCATTATTTCTTCAAATAGCTCTTCAACATCTTGTTTTCCTTCAGGTACCCCAGTGACACATATTTTTACATTTAATTGTGTCCCATAGGCTCCTTAAATTATCATAGTCTTGGCTCTTTTTTTTGCCATTCTGATTGAGTGTCCTTGGCTTCCCCATTCTCTATATCAGTGATTTAATCCTCTTTATCCACTCTTTTGATTCCCTCTAATCTACTCTTCATCTCAGATAATGTGTTCTTCATTTCTGATTGGCTCTCTTTTATAATTTCCATTTCCATTTTTATGTTTTTTTTTTATCTCTTAAAGTTCTCACTGAGTTCATCTATTCTTCCCATAAGTTCTTTAAGCATCTTTCCAAACAGTGTTTTAAACTCTGCATCTGTTAGATTGTTTTACTTCATTACTCCTGGAATTCTGTTCTTTACCCTCATATGGTTTCTGCTTCTTTGTCTTCCCATTTTGGCTACCCTTCTCTGTCTGTTTACATACTAAGCAAAGCTCCTCAGTCTTCTGGTCTTATTACCATGGCTTTGTGTAGTAGGTGTCCAGTGGCACAGTCCAGAGAAGGGTTCAGCTGCAAGCCAAGTTTAGCCTTCCATGGTCACCTGTTAAGATTCAGTAAGCAATCTGCAGATTCTGTGCTTATAGTTGCCTCAAGAGGCCACGCCAGAAGTCAAAGCCAGCTGCCACCAGTGTGAGTCTTGGAGTTGGCTCAGCAAGAAGCACCAGACTTGTCAAGGATACAGTTGGGTGGACCACCAGTTTTAGGGATCTGGAGTGCAGAGAATCCTCTTGGCATAGCGACCTCCATTATCCAGTTTGATGATGTCTCAGCTATGACGGTGCTGTGTCTGAACACTTGGGAGCAGGGAGGGCTCAACAGAGGAACAATTGATACTGCCGGTTCTTCTGCCCGGGAGAAAGCCTCTCCTCCGGTCCTCACTCCAACAACTCAGTGTTCCCCTGTAAGTCCCTGCTGCCCCCTGAGCCACTGACCTGCACTGGTGCTCAGTGAGCAATTTCTTCACCGCAAAAGTCCACTTACTGACACAGCCTCTTTAAGAATTGTCTGCAGCTGCCGCTACTGTAGCCTCTGTCCCACTCAGCCACTTGGGACCAGGCAGCATTGTGTCTTCGCCCCCTCCTACCTTCTCCTGTTGCAGGGTGATTTCTTATTTCTCTCCTTAGTTGTAGAGCTTCTGTTCATCTAGATCCCAGGTGACTGTGCTTGCTGTTTGCTCCGTGTTTCTGTTACAACTTTGATTTGGTCACAAGAGGGATGAACAAAACCTCTATCATCTACGCCATTTTTTCCCAGACTCTCTAACAGAACATTTTTTTATCTTGCTTGAGGTCTACCTATTTGTTTTTTCAAACTACTTTTTAGTTTGTTAATTAATGTTATTATTTTTTGTTGTTGACATATTTCATTGATTTCTGCCTTTTATTTTTATTTTAGTTCACTGTGTTCTATGTCAGGCTTCTTGAATTTAGTGCTTAACTTGTTTTTTTTGATACATTTATTTAAAGCTATAACATTTCTGTGTAGTTTTAACTGTCATACACATTGTAATGTTTTGTCATTTCTAAGTATTTCTTAATTTCCCTTTAACACAAAAGTTATTTAGTATGTTTAGGGTTTAAACATGGTATTTTTAAGCTCTTCTTTGGATACTAATGTCTTAACTTTGTTGTATTATGTTTAAAGAGCATAATTTCTGTAATATTGATCCTTTATATTTTATCCAGGCTTCTTTTATGGCTCAAAACATGTATGCTTTAAAAGACTTTGTTCTCTCTTTGCTGGGCGTAGTGTTCTATATACTGTCTATTTAATAGTTCAAGCTTGTTAATTACATTCAGATCTTCATTACATTTTTCCCTACATGATTTGTCAGTTTCTGAGAAGGCTCCAAATACAATTGTTAATTCTCTCTGCATTTCTTCCACTTTTTACTTTATATATTTGTGGCTGTATTTTTAGATGCATACATGTTTATCATAGTTATATTGTTTTATTATTTCTTTTACCAGTATCTTCTGTTTCTTTCGGCATTTTTTGTCTTAAATTCCATTTTATCAGATTGCTTCTCCAACTTTGTTTTAGCTTATATTTTTATTTATTTATTTATTTATTTATTTTTTCAGTATTTTTTGAATCTCGTAAATAACGTGGGATTTTAGAACAGATGAGTCAAGAATTTAACACGCATGATAATATTTAAGGAAATAAAGGATTCAAATGGTATATGTTGTCTCATTTTTGTATGTCTTTTACTGTAGTTGGATGTGCTCTTCAGGTGACTATTATGGTTCATGAGTTTTTATGGGATTTTCATCTACTATGTTTGGTAATGTGTTTTGGAGGAAATTATGAAATCTTGGTCTAACTCTTTGCCCATTTCTCAGGGGAGAATGATCTCTAGGCACCATAAAATCCTTGTTGATTATTCCTTTTTGCTGCCACTTCACCTTACATCAACATTGGACAAGGCTTTACTTTGAAATTCACAGGAAGAAGTAGTGGAAGGAGACTGTTTAGATGATAATATCAACCCTGGGACCTAGAAGCAGAGAGGCTTGGAAGAGTGAACGCCAAGGGTGGCTAATTAGCCTACACCTGTTGTCACCACTGCCTTAAAGTAGCAGGGCTGTTGGACTGTTCTCGTTTTACACTGCAGACACCTACAAATTATGATGTGACTATTGGTTATTTGGAGAAAGGAATGAGAAGTGATTATCCCAAAGTATAAATGGGGGAGAACCAAGGATAAATGTTAAAGTTTTTCTCCACCCTGTTCTTTAATCCCTCCTTCTCCCAGGCAGTGCTTCTACCCCAGGCAACACTCAGCAAAGCAACATTTTCTAAAGTTTTTTATTTTGTTTTACCAAAGTAATATGTGTATGTAGTTGTGTGGAGTTGTTGTTGGTTTTTTTTTGTTGTTGTTGTTTGTTTGTTTTTGATTACTTTATACCTGTTGAGCTACTCCCCATTTTCCCTTCCCCCATCCTCTGGAACTACCATTCTGTTTTCTGATTCTCTGAGTTTGACTGTTTTGGATACCTCATGAGGTTTGGAAACATGTAATATTTATCCTGTAACTGATTTCACTTACTATAATACTATAAATGTTGTCATAAATGGTACAGTTTCCTTTTTTTAAGATTTAATAATATTCTGTTCTGTCCACATTTTCTTTATCCATTAATCTGTTGATGGACATTTGGGTTATTGGTATATTTTGGCTATGTGAATAATGTATGATTGTTTTAAAAATTAAAATACTTCTGGTCTTATAATAAACAGTAGTACTTGCTTTACCTATTCTTTCCTACATTTCCTCTTTCTAGGTTTGCTTGTTTTCTGGTACAGTTTTTACTCTCCAGATTTCTAAATAGTGTGCTGATATTGTTACTTAATGATTTTTGAATTTTTAACATTTTTTGACTTACTATATTGCAGCTAATAGTTTAGCCTTCTTATACCACTTCCTTTTATGACCATTTCCCCTTCCTCTATCCTCCCAATATAATTATAGCAATATGTAGCAAAGTTTACCTTATTTTGAATATATGTAAGGATTATGTTGACTCCTTTCTCAGTTCTATAGAGTGATTACATTTTCTTTCTTGGAAAATCTTGTTACTTATACTTGGAGGCTTCTTTCAGTCTGGAAACTTCAATCCTTCAGTTCTGGAAAATTTATTCCTTGAATTCTATTTTTTTTTCCTTTCTCTCTGTAACTCCTGTTTCTTGGATGATGAGTTTGATTATCTAATTATCATGTTCTTGTATTTTCTACATTTTTGTTTTTCATTCTACTCTGTTGAGATAATTTTCTCAAATGTAATCTTCATATTCTCTTGATGTATTTGTTTTTAAATTTTGGTTATTTTAAAAACTTTATTATGAGAATTATAAACATAGAAGTGGAGAGAATGTACCTATCATCCAGTATTAGTGATTAACATTTTGCCAGTGTTTCATACCTCCAATTTCTTAAAGCAAATTTAGATGTCATGCCATTTTACCCATCAGTAATTCAATATGCTTCTTTAACTGAGATCTTATTTAATTGGAAGGTTTTATTTTTCTCTGAGTTTTTTGTTTTATAACTTACTGTTTTGTTAAACAAAAATTATCTGATATAGTGTCGATTTTTGTTCTTTTTACGTTTTTCTTTCTAGTTTTGTCATTCATTTTATAGGTTTCCTCAAATTTCTAAATTAAATTTCTTTTGTCCTTGGTTCCTATTAAGGAGTGAGTCTCTAAGAAGCTGCAAGTGGGAAACTGTGAGTGCACCTTGCTCATTAGTGTGCCTCAAATAAGCTTAGGTGACAAATTGGGACATAGTCCTTTTTTTATGGGAAAGCCCCAAGTATCTCTGGGCTCTTCAAGTGTGTAGTTTCTCTGAAAAATAATACTCTTTTCTTCTCCCTGACAGATAAAAATGCTCATATCTTGGTTGAGATGAGTGAGACAAGTCTGTGGTCTTACCATTCAGTCACAGACTTAATCTTGTTCAGTATATCTCAGTTCTGCTCTCAGGAAGAAATTGTCTTGTTTAACCTTCCCAGATGTAAAAATCCTTGTCTTCTGCAATAAGGGGGTAGTCATTTGACTGAAGGACTGGAGGAAGAGGTCTGGGTATTTAACTGTTTGTAACTTTATACACCTTTCATCAGTTTATTTTCAGCTCCATCTCACACCTTGACTTTGAAAAAGACCAACCAACTGTTCAGATCCTAAGCCTTTTGCAGGTTTCCCAATACACATGTTCTTCAGTACCTCCTCTTCTCCCATCCCTCTCACGGTTTGGCTTCAACTTTCTCATGTCTGCTAAATTCATCTTTTTCATATTGTAAAATTCTCTGATATCTGATCTACTTTCTTCTTCCATTTTCTTTATTCTTATGAGTTTATATTTTATCCCTCTTGCTGTCATTTTGTTAGGGTTTCAGAAGAAAATAGAGATGATTGCTTAAGCTCCTCCTCTGTTTAAGCCAAAATTAATATTAACTTTTAAGTAACTTTAGGTTAGAAAGTGTTATTTCCTGTGATAAACTATACTTGAAAGTTATATTTAATAATTAGTTTATATAATAATGTTTAGCTTTGTGTGTGTGAGAGGGTGAGGGAGAGAGAAGGAAACAAGTCAGCTGACTGATTAGACTGGGAAGATTAGATTGTTAACGTTTTATGCCTTAGCCATACAAAAATGACAAATTGTTCAAAGGCATATGAACTGTTTTACTTTTAGTAGCATACAATGCCTTGAGAGATTTTTGTTTAGAATTATTCCTTAAGGGCTAAAGCCCTAAGGCGTTATCTTCTTTCCTTTTTTACATATAAGTTGAGAAGTTTTGGCTCATATTCTGTTTTATGCTACTTATAAGGCTAAGATAATAACTTAGGCAGTAATTCTCATTGAGAATTTTTTTTCAAAGTTGGAAAATAATTGCATAGCTAACCTGTCCATTCTTGCAGATAAAATAATCACTTTCACATATCTACCTGTAGTACATTACTGAATGGTGTAAATAACTGTTTTAATGTAGTATCCTGAAATATCTTCACAATCCTCTCAAGAAAACTAAATTAGGTTTAGAAAGATCACTTGTCATTATCACAAGATAGTACTCCTTACTCCCCCATAAAATGTCTTCTTACCTTTATTCTAAACAGATTAAAGAAAACGTTATGATAGTTACCAGGGGAACAGATGAAGGCAATAATTATTTTTCTAAGCTAGGTCTTTGGAAATTGATGATCTCTATTACATTGTATAAATGTTACATTTCTAATTATAATCATAGGTAAACTATTGCATTTCACTGTAGGACTATGTCAGATAATGGTCTATGTCCTTTACATTTCAGTTTTCGAAAGAGTTTATTTTAGCATCTTTTAAAACACTGTGAATTATGGTTCCTGTATTTTGGAGCAGTATTTCAAAGTTTGAAAACCATTCAGCTTTTATTAATTATTAGTTTGAAAATGTTAATTCATATTTGTAATTGCTACTATAGTTTTCCTTTGTGTATTTTATCTCTTGGTTAATATCTGCCCTATGCTGACACACTCGGATACTAATGAAAACTAAGCTGAACTAGGAAGGACAGTTTATGTTTAAATTTGTTTAGGTTCAAGTTTTAGACACTTGAGAATATCCTTATTTTAAGAAGGAAAGTCATATTTTCAAAGTGCACACAAAATTATGTAAATTACTAAAATGGACTCATAAAATCTTAAGACTAGGATGGATTCTTAGTTTTTCATTTTACATTTTTTTTGAAAAAGTTACTAGAAGTCAAATTTTTTGTAATAGAGGTAAAATTTTACATATGTTTTTGTATGACAAAGAAGACCTAAAGCCTTATTTAAATTTCTTTGTTTTGTTTTCCAGGATGAACCTAGATTCAGTAAAATAGAATTTGGTTATTTAAATGTAGGTTTAATGGTTAGCATATAATCCTTATGGATGTCCAAACGATTTTATTTTAATATAATTACATTTCAGGAATGCACATTTTTCAAGTAATTTGCCAAAGAAAATTTTCTTGATTAGGAATAACACTTTTCCTGACAGACCAAATATTGGTCCATAAGCCCCTTTTCTTCTTGACATCTTAGCCTTTAATTTTATTTGTATTTTTTACCTTCCCCTTACCTTCTGATTTCTAGAGGCGTCCTGTAACATTTTCTGTCATTAATTGTGTTTGCGAATAGTAAGTACCTTTTTGAGATCTTGAGGATGCAACATCTTGTGATTGTGGCATGGCATAATATTCCATAGCATTATGCCCTACCACTTCTTTGGCTGAGTAAAACCATTGCTGCGACTACCTTTTTTTTTTTTTTTTTTGGAATGACTGAACTTTTTAAATGAGTTTTCTGTATGTCACATTTGTTCATTCTTGAGTTCATGTGTGTTTCAAATTTCACAGCTTCATAGTTGTATAACATCAAATTTCCATTTTTGATTGATTTGGCATGTCTGGCACATGACTTTTTTCTTTCTGGGGGTGGTGTGATTAAAAAAAAAAGTATGAGTTGACTCTGTTAAATTTTAACAAGCTATTCTTTAGTAATAAGATAATGCAAGGTAACAAGACCTGACTTGGTCCTCTACAATTTTAATGAGATCTATTTTCTGTACTTAACAAATTTTTGATTTTGACAAAAGATGGCAAATATAGTTAAGCTTTATTATTTGACAGAGTAAAATGTGGATTAGTGAAGGGAAGGAGTTTTAAATCTTTTGAGTCTATTGTTTCTTTTCCAAATGACTGTCACTGCAGGTAACATTTATTGATCTGCTTTCACCTTTGGTAATAAAACTTAACTGCATGTCATTTAATATGATAAACAGAGTCAGGAGTTAGACATTTTTTTCTTTTGTCTCTTTTGCCATTGGCACTATCAAAATCTAGACTTTTTTCCCTTCATATCTGAAGATAACTGATTTCAGTTGTCATACATGTTTCTTAACAGATATTCAGTGTGTCAACCTCCCCTCAAGAATCTTTGTCTTTCTTTGGTGTTTAATTAGGCAGGAATGCAGAAGATGCTATTAAATTCCACCACCACCCCATTTTTTTTTGCTTTGATAAATTTGATGCTTAACATGTATTTCTGCTTAGCTGAATTATATATATGCTGTGTACCCTCATTTCTTCCTGGCATATCAAAAAAAAAAAATCCTATATTTTAAGAAAAGTTCCTGACTCATTTTGTATATAGGAGTGGTTTTAGATATAAGCACCTCAAAGTCCTAGAGAGTCCATGAATTAAGCTACTAAGTAGTAGAGAGTATGTTTCTTCTTCTTAGCTTGTTCATGTCCTTTGCCTGTTTACTATAGATTAGGTTCGTCATTATGTCCTGATTTAGGAGCAGTCTTTTACAAAGATATTGACCTCTTGTCAGAAGTCACAAATTTTTACTGGTTTGTGGTTTGGGGTTTAACCATAGTTATGGTGTATTTTTATGGCTATGTTACATAGAATTAAAATTTTTCATGTTAAAAAATTTATCAATTGTTTCCTTTAGGGTTTTTAACTTTTGGTGTCATACCTAGAGAAAGTACATGTTGTAATTTAAAATTTTCATGAAAAACCTAAAAGACTATAATAGGCATTCATTTTTGTCTTATTTACAGCTCTTTTTAGAATTGGTTATGAATAATCATTGTTAACTTGTCTTAGGTACTCTCATCCAGTACTATGTCAAAACTGGTTGGTAATTTTATCTGCTGCTGTTCATAAATATAAACATATGAGGTGCTAAATATACCTTGTTAGTAAGGGCAGAAAGGGTTGAGAAGAAAAATACCTTAGCACTGGAATGCTTTTTCTTGTGACTGAAAGCATACAGTCTTTTTAGGTTTGAGCTCCTGTGTTCAGAGATCAAGAATCCAAGATGTCTTATCCTGGTTACCAAGGGGTTCCATCATTCTTAGGATAACCAGAACAGATCATTCATGGATTATTTGTAGCACATGGTTATGTAGTAGGAACTCTGTGAGAGGCAAAAATGCTACATAATTCTTAACAGTTAAATATACTTTTTAAAGTTGTCAAATTCATACTTGTATAAGGTTTGGAAAATCTAACAATCCTACAAGATTTATAATCACTTGTACTATGCCCTTCCTCCCCTAAACACTTCTCCCTATGGACAACTACGTTAAAACTTTTCAAGCTTGTCTTCTGGTGCTTGCCCCCATATTTCTAAATATTCATATTGCTGTTTCATGTTTGTTTTGTATTGTTATTTTACTATGGAAGATAAGTATTGTATTATGATAACACTGCTTCCTACTCACTGTCTCTCTTCTTCTTCCAATGGTTTAGTTATAATTTTGGTTTAGATTAACTTTCAATGTTGAATTATGACTATGTAAATAATAGTCCCAGTTGAGCCATGTCATGTACCTTTTTTCTACATGCAGTGTTTCTGGTGGAGTTGGTTGACCACCCTACCCCCTATTTACTTAGTTTTCTAAAGTACTTATCAATAATTTATCTCTGAACTCTGCCAGAAGTATAAATCTCTCTTCAAAATGTTTTAAATACTCAGGGTTATCATATTTTAATCCTCTAATTAAAATATAACAAACATTTTAAATTTTATCAAATTATATGAATACAGACAAAAGTACATATGTCATAAATATACAGCTTAGTGAATTTTTACAAATTGGGACATTCATGTACCTAGTAGTATCCAGATCAAGAAAAAGAACATTACCAGGACTGCAAGAGCCCTTTTTTGTGTTCTCTTCCGAAATTATCTTCCAGCTCTTTATATATTGTGGATACAAATCATTTGTTGGATGTATATTGTGACTGTCGTCTCCCACTCTGCAGCTTGCTTGTTCCCTATCTTGATGTCTTCTGATGAACCAGAAGTTCTTAGTTTTAATGAAGTCAGAGTTATCATTTGTGTGTGGTGGGGGGAGAAAGAGAGAGAGAAACATATAAGTATGCAGATAGTTCGGTGGCATTAAGTACATTCACATTGTTGTGTAACAATTACAATCATCCATCTCCAGAACTATTTTATCTTCTCAAACTGACTCTAAACCTTTAAACAATAACTCCCCATTCCATCATCCTCCTAACCCCTGGCAACCACCATTCTACTTTGTCTCTGAATTTGACTGTTCTAGGTAACTCATATAGTAGAGTCATATAGTATTTGTCCTTTTATGATTGCTTATTTTCACTTAGCGTAGTATCTTCAGGGGTCATTCATGTTTGTAACATGTGTCAGAATTTCCTTCCTTTATTAAAGCTGAATAATATTCCATTGTATGTATATACCACATTTTGTTTATCCATTGATGGATACTTGGCAGCTTTCATCATTTGGCTATTAAGATTAAATTCTTTGAATATAGGTGTGCAAATATCTGTGTAGCTGTATAATATACTAATTCTATTTTTAAGTTTTTAGGAACCACCACACTATTCTTTCATAATAGCTGTATCATTTTACATTCCTAACCAGCACTGAACATTTCCAACTTCTCTACATCCTCACCAACATTTATTTTGTTGTGATGTGACTTGATAATAGCCATCCTAATGGGTGTAAAGTGGTATCTCATTGTGGTTTTGGTCATTTCCCTAATGACTATTGATATTGAGCATCTTTCCATGCACTTATTGGCCATTTGTATATTTTGTTTGGAGGATTGTGTTTTCAAGCCCATTGTCTAGTTTTTAATCCAGTTGTTTTGTTTCTTAGTTGTACTTCACTGTATATTCTAGATATTAACCCCTCATCAGATATGTGATTTAGAAATATTTTCTCCCATCCTGTGGGTTGTCTTTTCCCTCTGTTCATAGTGTCGTTTGATGCATAAAGTTTTTAATTCAGATGTTGTCCAGTTTATCTATTTTTCCTTTTGTTGATGTGCTTTTGATATACCCTAGAAATCATTGCCAAACTCCATGTCATGAAGTTTCCCCCCACCCCACCCCCATTTTCTCCTATGAGTTTTATAATTTTCTGTCTTATATTTAGGTCTCTGATCCATTGTTAATATTTATATATAGTGTAACCTAAGGGTCTAGCTTCATACTTTTCCATGTACATATCCATCTTTCCCATCATTTATTTAAAGGATTGTTTCTTCCCCTTCTAATGGTCTTGGCACCTTTGTCAAAAATAATTTGATCATATATCTAAGGGTTTATTTCTGGGTTCTCTACTCCATTGATATATATGTCTGTCTTTATACTGGTATCACATTGTCTTGATTACCGTAGCTTTATGTAATAAGTTTTGACTTCAGGAAGTATGAGACCTCCAACCTTGTTTTTTTCTCTTTCAAGATTGTTTTGGTTATTTGGAGTCCCTCGAGACTTCCTATGAATATCAGGATGGATTTTTCTGTTTCTGCAAAAATCATAAATGGGATTTTGATAGTGATTGCATTGAATGTGTAGATTGCTTTGGGTAGAGTTGACATCTTAAACATATTGTCGTCCAAGCTATGAACAAGGATGTTTCTTCATTTATTGTTGTCACCTGTAATTTCTTTCAACAGTGTTTTGTAGTTTTCAATGTACAAGTCTTTTACCTCCTTGGTTAAGTGTATTTCAAAGTATTTTATTCAGATGCTATTCTTTGCTATTTTAATGCTTTCTTATGATATTGTAAATAGAATTTTTTTTATTTCCTTTTTAGATTGTTGTATTAAAATGCAACTTTTTTGGCAAGTAGATGTTGATTTTGTATCCTGCAACATTTTGCTGAATTTGTTTATTCTGACAGTTTTTGTTTTGTTTCCATGTCTTGGCTGTTGTAATGATGCAACAAGTATTTTTTAAAATGCTGCTATAAATGGTATTGTTTAAAAATGTTTTTAATTTTCTATTGTTGGTAGAATATATATAAACTTTTTTTGTGTAATTACTTTTATTCAGTGACCTTGCTAAATTTCTTATTGATTGTAATACTTTATATATTCTTTTGGGTATTGCTCAGAATTATGGTGTGTGTGTATGTATGTGTATGTGTACACACACACCATAATTCTGTTCTAATAGCTTCCAAGAAAGGATACCATTGGAGATAGTATTGAGACCTATATATTTAAAAATACTTTTATTTGATCTTCATAATTGATTGACAGTTTTGCTGAGTATAGAGTTAGAGGTTTAAAATAATTTTCCTCAGAAATTTGAAGGCATTGTCTTGTTTCCAGTGTTGCTGATAGAGAAGTTTCATGTGATAGGATTTTTTTCCTCTGTGGAACCTTTCCCCCTTCCCAGCTTTATTGAGATATAATTGAGACAAAATATTGTGTAAGTACTCTGTGGAATCTTATACGTTCTTCTCTTTGTCTTCAGTGTTCTGAAATTTTATAGTGATAATGCCTTGGTGTAAGTTTTTTCACTTGTTGTGTTCACCATTAGTTGATTCTACTTGTGTCTTCAGTTTTGGACATTTTCTTAAATTTCTCTCTCTTGGCTTTTTTAAACTACACTTATATGAATGTTGACCTTCTGGATTGGTCTAATTTTTTTATCCTTCTTTCTCATATTTGTTTTTCTTACTCTGTATTCTGGGAGGTACCTTCAGATCTGTTCTATAGCCAATATACATGTATGTGCATGTGTGTTTTTCTTCTCTGTTATCATGGTTTTAATTTTTCAAAAGCCTCCCTTTTTATTTGTTATTTGAATGTGCCCTCCTCTCTTTTTTGGCCTCCTTATTTTTCTTTAGCTTCAAGTTGTTTTAGGTGTTTTTGTTTGTTTGTTTTTGTTTTTGCCTCTAGGCTTTCTTTAAATATCTGGAGATCCTGTCTACTCATATTTAAGAGTGAAGTACTAAAAAGCCGATTAAAAATTCAGCTCTTTGTGCAAGGGCAAAATTTGTGAGCTCTTAGGTGTTACTGTATGGTGATCTGGTTGGGATGGGCTGGTTTGGGGGTCCCCATTTGTTATATCTTTATTTTTTCTTTTTAACCACTGTATTGAGGTATAATTGACGTTAATGAATCAATCAATCAATCAATCAATCAATTGATTTCCCTGTCAGGGATGATCAGCTACCTCGGAGAAGGTTTCTTTCTTCTACCTGGCATGTATGGACCTGATTGCCAGCCTTCTTAGACTCAGGTGGAAAAAGAAAGTCCAATATCTTTATCGTGCAGTAGGGAGATTTCCTCTTTTTAGTTTATTTTCCACACACTCAGCTCTACTCAGTGCAACAGTAGTGGAAAATTGACTTCCACTCTTCTGTTAGCGTGGTATGGGCTACTCACTGATCAACATGGGGAGAGGTTCTGGGGGATCTGACTACTCTTTACACAGACTTTTGACCAGTCTTGTTTTTAGCATTAACTGCACTTGGTGCCTCTAATTTGAGTTTTTCCATGGTTCTGTGTAAGTAAAACTACTCTTTTCTTTACTGACCACTAACCTGGGCTTAAATTTTCTTTGGTCTTCTAAATTAGTTACCACTTATGCTTTCCAGCTTCCAAAATTTTGTTGCTTTGTGTCCTCGCATTTGTCCTCCTTACTCTATTTGGGTTTGTGACTCTTTAAAAATACCTTTTTTTATAAACTTCATAGTTTGTAGGAGCAGCACTAGATAAGATGTGGTGACACATATTTAACCAAAAGTCCAAATGTCTTTTCTACTATTTTATTTAACATTGACCCAGCTGATGGTGCAATTGGGTTCTTCTAGCATAAGGGGCCAGAGCAGGGTGGGGGGCTGGTAAAAGGCCTTACTTTTTAAGCTTTAAGAAATATCTTGTATTATTGTATTAAAAAATAAATACAGACTACTATCAGTATTAATGCTAAGAGTTACCTCTTAAATGTCTGAAGTTTATTTTTTATTGTCCAGTATCAGGGATTTCCTGTTATTTATATTTATATTTCACCTTAATTTTAAGATAATTATATTATACTAATTCTAAATTAACCTTTCTAGATTGGTACTTTTAATCAATAAAACTCATAATTTCTGGACTAATTTTTATTTTTTATTTATTTATTTTATTTTAAGGCAAGGAAACCCTTGGTTGACATCACAGATTGCAAGGATCTTGTCAGTTTACAATCCTTTGTTTGTTTGTTTGTTTAATGCCTACAGCACCTGGTCTTCCTAGATGGTCTCCCATCCAAGCACTAACCAGGCCAAACCCTGCTTGGCTTCTGGGATCAGATGGGGTTGGGCTTATTCAGGGTGGCATGGCTGTAGACATATTTTCTGGACTTTAAAGCCTTTGGCACATATAATATCATTAGGTATAGCTACTCGCTTTACACTGTTAACAATTTAAAAGTTATACTGATGGTTAGCAGACTTGAAACTTTCAGCATGTTAATAAGAAAGCATATTTTGATTGCTTTTGCTGTCATGTTGGAAACATTATCCTATAGCAGACATGAGCTGATGACATAGAAAAACTCAGCAGTGGGAATGTCCTCATTTCACACTATCTCTGGGCACTAATCCAAATGCAACAGTAAACACTATACTTTTGCTGTCAACTGAGCTATTACAAAGTATAGTTGTGTTAAGGATTGAAAAGTTTTTTTCATAACCTATTTAATAGCATGTGAATAACCAGGTAGCAGGAATGATTGGAATACATTTCATTATTCATATTTAATTTTTTTTTTTGTCATGGCTGAAATTCCACATGAAAATAATTGATGAGATAACAAAATTACTTTAACATTTTGTCCCAAGCCAGTGTTTACTTCATTTACATTTATTACAGTTCTCTAAATTACTTTTTGGTTATTTAGTAGGCCTCTTTTTTTTTTTTTTTTCCGCCCATATATTTTTGGTTTTTGTAATGTGTCATATTTGGGGAGGCTAGAGAACCAGGGAAAGTTATAGTAAGCACATTATGTGAGGAAGAGTGGGCAGAAAATCTAGAACATAAGAAGACAGTGGAATTGGAGAACTCCAGGAAATAAGATGGTTCAAGAAGACAAAATGGTAAACATGGGGACTACTTGGTAGTCAAAGATATGAACCAGAAAATTACCAGTTCCTCAATTAATAGGTCATCTGCATTTGTGGCTACACATAACTTCACAACTGAGTGATGAAAAGAAATGATGTATATGAAGCATTTATTAGCCCAGTGCATGCTATTTAGTAAGCCCTTTATAAGTATTATTTGTCGCCATTTCCACCTTTCATTGTTCACCTATTTCTTCAATCCAGAAAACTGATAGTCATCCTTGATTTTTCCTTTTATCTTCATTCCCCCTATTAAATCAATCATTAGGTCTCATTGATTATACTTCCTGTATGTATCAAAATAAGTCTTGTGTTCATTCCTACTGTCTCTGCCTTTGCTCTCATGTGTAAGCCTTTTTACATTTTTTTTTTTTCTCCCGTTAGGTCCGTTTTCATTTTGGCCCCAGTTTGGCTAAAGTATCATATCACCCTTCTGTAATCATCTTTCTTAATCACCTCAGGAAGAGTTTACATTTCTTTCACATTGCTCTCTTTGCCACCTAGTAGATCTCATTTAAGTCACTTAATTTGTAATCATTTATGTGTGAGTGTCTTTAATGTTAGACTGTAGCCATTTCAGGGTTAGGGATAGTGTTGTAACTATCCTGGTTTCCCACCTCCTATATTGGTACCAGACAACATAATTAGTTTTCAATAATGATGTACTAAATGATTGAATAAATGAAAATATTACCATAAATGCTCAGTTTCTAAATAACTAAAAACAGATGTCTGGCAAGTTCAGTGATTTTATTGAGGGTACACTTAAGAGTGGCCTGAGCATTTTAGAGAAAGCGTATATTGTAATGATACAGAAATTGTTTTGGAGGTACTTGTCCTTATGAGTTTGCAAATTAGTCAGGAAAGACCTCTGAAAAAGAGTCTCTCTGATTCTAAATTGCTTTTATAACAATTCTGTATTTTTAGGTGTAGACTTCCAGATTTTCTGTATTGTTCAAATTTATTTTTCAATTACAGTTAATTTCAGGTGTACAACATAGCAATTAGACATTTATATAACTCAAAAGGTGATCACTCTGGTTTAAGTCTAGTACCCATCTGTCGCCATATGTAATTATTACAATATTATCGACGTATTCCCTATGCTGTATTTTACACCCCGTGACTGATTTTATAACTGGCAATTTGCACATCTTAATCCCTTTCTCTTTTTACACATCTCCCCAACCTCTTTTCCATCTGGCTACCACCAGTTTGTTCTATCTCTGAGTTTGTTTCTGATTTGTTTTTTTATTTGTTTTCTAGATTCTTTATTTGATCTATTCACTTAGCATAATACCTTCTAGGTCATCCATGTTGTTTCAGATGGCAAGATTTTATTTTTTATGTCTTAGTAATATTCTATTGTATATATGTACAGCATCATCTTTATCCATTTGTCTTGTTGATGGATCCTTAGGTTGCTTTCATATCTTGGCTATCATAAATAATGCTTCAATGAACATTGGGGTGCATATATCTTTTCAAATTAGTGTTTTGCGTTTCTTCAGATAAATACCCAGTAGGATTGCTGGGTCATATGGTAGTTCTATTTAAAAATTTTTACGGAACCTCCATGCTGTTTTTCATAGTAGCTGTACCAATTTGTAATCTCATCATCAGTGCACGAGGGTTCCCTTTTCTGCACATCCTCACCAACACTTGTTTCTTGATTTTTTTTTTTTTTTTCATAGCCATTCTGACAGGTGTGAGGTGGGTATTTCATTGTGGTTTTAATTTGCTTTCACCAGGTGATTAGTGGTTGAACATCTTTTCATAGGTCTATTAGTCATCTTTGTGTTCTCTTTGGAGAAATGTTTATGCAGATCCTCTGCCCATTTTTCGATTGGATTGTTCTTTATAAATTTTGGATATTAACCCCTTACTTGATGTATCATTGGTGAATATCTTTTCCCATTCAGTGGGTTGTCTTTTTTGTTGTGTTGATGGTTTCCTTTGCTGTGTAAAACTTTTAGTTTGGTGTGGTCCCATTTATTTTTATCTTTTATTTCCCTTGTCCATGAAGACATATCCAAAAAGTATTACTAAGAACGATGTCAGATAGTTCACTGCCTATGTTTTCTTGTGGGAGTTTTATTTTATTTTTATATGTGGTGTAAGAAAGTGGTTTAGTTTCATTTTTTTGCCTGTGTCTGTCCAGTTTTCCCAACCATTTATTGAAGAGACTGTTTTTACCCCATTGTATATTCTTGACTCTTTTATCTTAGATTAGCTGACCATGTATGGGTTTATTTATAGATTATATTCTGTTCTGTTGATCTATGTACTTCTTCTATTCCAGTAGCATGTACACATTTTAGAAAGAATACACTGTGCTTTCCAATTATATTAAAATTTAATATGTACAAATTATTGGATTTTTCTTATTAAAGATTAAGATGATCCAGTGTTTCAATCTTTTTGCTAACAAACATTTTTACATTAATTTGCATACTTAAGGCCCTTAAGTTATATCATCCCAAATGTCGATTCTCATTGAAAAGTAGGTATATAGAAGTGTGTAGAAAATTAATGAATGAAAATCTTGCCTTTTTTTTTTTGGTTCATTAAAGTAATATATGTCTGTTGTATATGATACCTTACAGAAGTTGTGATAGCTTAAGTTAAAAATAATTAGGATTGCTAAGGCTCTTACAACACTGGTTTCACAAGATTCAAGTTCTTCAGTTGGCAGGACTCCCCAGTTGCCTTTTCTAAAGCTAGTAGTGTTATAATCTTAATCCTAAAGGGAAGTAAGGAAAAGGGATAAAATGAAAATGAGCAAATAAAAGGGGTTTTTTATAAAAGAAACTTCATGACATGACTTCTGCCTGTTTAATTTGTATTTTAAACAGAACTCATATCTTTTATTATGTATTAGGCACTGCTCTGATGCATTTTACAAGCATTAATTCATTTGATCCTCATACCAAGCCTTGTAATAAGTACTGTAAGCTTTATTTTAATAAGAGGAAACTGAGACACAAGTTGAATAACTTGCTTAAAATAACAAGCTGAGTGACACCGTCAGGATTTTAACCCAGGAAGTCTAGTATTTTGGTTGGATGTTCTTAACTACTACTATTCCATGCTACCTTTCTTACTGGTGTGCATAATACTTCTTAATAAATTTTCATGTAGCCGTACCCAAGTACTCTGCAAAAATTTCCTTTAATATATTTAGTAGCCTATGAAGACATTTTGGGGGCCTGAAGAATTGACTACACAGAAGTACTAAATTTTATTATTTCTGTTTCTGGAAAAGATAATATAATTTCCCCATAGAAATGTGATAAAGGAGGTTACATTTCCAAGGGCCATATTCGCAACTTTTTATGGAAATTTTAATACTCGTGTTTTATCCAAAAATACATTATATAACTATGAAATAATTAATAAACCTTTCTAAAGTGTGTGCCAATTCTGGAGATGAGACTTACTGTTTAAATGGAAAAGATAGAAAACCACTCCAACTTAGCAGTTTTTTATCCTGTTCAACCTTTTTGCAGTGCTGCCCAGAGTCATTTTTCAGTCATTTTTTCTAAAATATACATCTCACCATTACTTTTCTAATTAAATATTTTCTGTAACTTCCTACTAGCACCTATATAAGGCTTCTGTCCACCTTCATCTAGTCTTTTTTTGTGTAGTTACCACCAAGCATCCCTATCACTCTTTGTACCTGGTGCCTATGCTGTTTCTTCTGCTTTTAATCATTCAGGGAACTACTCAGTCAACACTTAGCCACAGTACCAATATATAGTAGGCACTCAGTAGATGTTGAATCAATAAATGATGTCTTTTCTGTTTTTTCCCAGCAGCCTGAATCACTTTCTTTACATATAACATATTTTATGTATTATAGTATTATGAGTGATTCTTAGTTTGCTGGATTGTAAGGGGGGAGGAGGAGTGATTACTTTCATCTAGGACTTAGAAAATACTTATTAAGAGTTTGAATGAATAGTGGGAAAATGGACTTAACAGTTATTAAAATTTGCTCTATGCTTCCCAGGATTCTATTTATGTTGATGCAGCTTCAGGAAAATAGGTTATCTAGGCACTTTGGCTTATCTTTGTTATATTTGTATGCTAAAGATTTCTGGCCAAGATTTCTCTTATGGCATCTGTAGGAAACTTTTATAGGCACTTGTTTTGTTTTTACAATTTGTAAGATTTTCTTATATACTATCATTTCATATCTTGATTGAGTTATTTTCAATATTTCAAAATGCTGTCACACTTTTATTTCTATTTATTTAATTTCTATTTAAATTTTGCATTGCAAATATAGTAATCTCCCCTTATCTGTGGTTTCACTTTCTGCAGTTTCACTTACCTGCAGTCAACTATAGTCTGAAAATATTAAATGGAAAATTCCAGAAGTAAGTTTTAAATTACATGCTGTTCTGAGTAGTGTGTTGCAGTCTCGTGCAGTCCCACTCTGTCTTGCCCAGGACGTGAACCATCCCTTTGTCCAGCGTAGCCACTCTGTATTTGCTATCTGACCATTAATCACTTAACCATCTCAGTTGATCAGAGAGAGACCATATTCACATAATTTTTATTACACTATATTTTATTATTTTGTTTTATTATTAGTTGCTGTTGTTTATCCCTTATTATGCCTGATTACATTTTACAATGTAAAAATCAATCACCACATTAGGATATGAACCCAACTCGAATTCCTGTGATAAACTCCACTTGGTCATGATTTATTATCTTTTAATGTATTGTTGGAGTCTATTTGTAAATATTTCGTTGAGATTTTTTATATCTTTTTTCATAAGGGTTATCGATCTGGAGTTCTAATTTTTGTAATTGGCTTTTATATCAAGGTATTGCTGACCTCGTAGTGAATTGGGAAATATTTCCCCTTGTTATATTTTCTAGAAGAGTTTGTTTAGAATTAGTGTGATTGCTTCTTTAAATTCTGGTAGATTTTGCTGTTAAAGCTGCCATCTGGCTCAGAGATTTCTTTGTGTAAAGGCTTTTAAATACAAATTCAGTTCCTTTAATAGATGTAGGGACTATTCAGGTTATATATTTCATCTTAAGTAGCTTTGGTTCTTCGTGTTTTTTAAGTAATTCCATAAATTTCGTTGAATTTTGTGAACATGACATTATTCATAATATTCTTTCATTATTCTTTTAATATTGGAGAATCTGTAGTGCTGTTACCTGTTTTATTCTAATGTTGGTATTTGCATATTTTATTTTTTATTTGTCTGTTAGGGACTTATCAATTTTCTTGATTTTCTCAAGAGACTTAGCTTCTGGTTTTATTGATTTCTCTTTACAGTTTTCTCATTTCAATTTCATTAATTTTTACTTTTATCTTAATTCTGTTTCTTCTGCTTGCTTTTGGTTTAATTTATTTTTTTAATTTTTCTTAAGCAGACATTTACACTATTGAGTTAAAGACCATTAATCTTTTGCAATAGAGACATTTAATGCTAAAATTTCTCTCTGAGTACTGCTTTAGGTGTATGTCACATTTTTTCATTTATCATTTTTCATATTCGGTAAAAATATTTTCTAATTTGTGGCTTTCTTTTTAAACCATGGTTACTTTCTGTTACTAATTTCCAAATATTTGGGGATTTCTAGTTAACTTTCTGTTATTGGTTTCTAGTTTAATTCAGTTGTGTCCATAGTATGTCCATATTATGAATAACACTATGTGCATAAATCATACATGATTTCAGTTCTTTTAAATTTGTTGATGTGTTTTATGTCTCAGAATATGACATATCTTGGTGCGTGTTCTGTGTGTCCATGAAAAAGATTACATGCTGCTGTTTTGGGGTGGTATATTATCTTTTATATCCTTACTGATTTTCTCCCTACTTCTTATTTAGATTATTGAGAAAGAAGTGACGCCTTTAGTAGTAGGTTTTTCTGTTTGTTTTTTTTTCAATGATATAATTTCTCAGTGATTTTGTATTTTGAAGCTCTGTAGTCAGGTATGTACACATTAATAATTATTGGCTTGTGAATGAATTTAGCTCCTAATTATGAAATTGCCCTCTTTATTCCTGATAATACTCCTTATTTTAAAAATATACATCCTCTGATATTCCTATAGTCACTTGAGCTTTTTCCTTTCCCTTGTCTTCCATTCCCTTCCCTTCCCTTCTTTCTCTTTCTCCACCAGGTTTTTCACTAATGTACTTTTTAATAGAGATCTAATTCATACATCATAAAATTCATCCTTTCAAGTGTACAATTCCATGGTTTTTAGTATACTCATAAGATGTATACAACCATCATCATCATCAATTCCTGTATACCTCATTACCCTACACACACAAATGCCATACTCTTTAGCAGTCATGCTTCATTCTCCCCTACCTACCACCCCTAATGTCTTATTATTCCTAGATCCAATCTAAGATACCATATTGAGTTTAGTTGTCATGTCCACTCCTTCAGTATTTGATGGTTTCTCCATATTTCTTTGTTTTTCATGACCTTTACAGTTTTGAAGATAACAGGTCAGATATGTTATAGAGTATCCTTTTGTTTGGGTTTGTCTAAGGATTTTCTCTTATTAGCCTGGAATTGAAGGTTTTGGGCTAAGACCACCATAGAGAGATGTACTGTCTTTCTCACTATATCATATCAGGGAGATCATGATTTCACCATGACATAGCACTGGTAATATTAACTTTGGCCACTTGGTTAAGTTGGTGTCTGCCAGTTTTCTCCACTGTAAAGTTACTATTTTTTCTTTTCCATACTCTATTCTTAGGAGGTGAATCATTAAGTCCAATGCACACTGATGGGAAGAGAAAACAAACTTCACTCTCAGAATGGGATATATCTACATATATTATCTATAGAGTACTACTATAAGAAAGATTTTTTGATTCAGTAATTTATGCCAATATATACTCATTAAATTTTATTTTTTTATACTTTGGTTTATGATCCAGTACTTTGAATTATTTTAGTTTTGGCCAGTGGGAGCTTTTTCATGTTGGCTTCTGGCATCCATCATTTTTTTTTTTTTAAGCATTTCCTTACTTTCAGGCACTATAAGATGTTCCACACTCATCTTGTTTTTCTTCTTCTTTTCTTTTCTTCTTCTTCTTTTTTTTTTTTTTTTTGTTCCAGTTCTAGAATCAAGTATTTCTCCAAAAAGCTTTGGTTCCTTTTATTAGAAAATTTTATTTAGCAGTCAAGAGGTGAGGAATTAGATGTGCTTGTTGCTACTGGGTGTGACTACTTTTGGGCTGTAGTTTTTTTTGTTTTTTTTTTTTTAACTAAGCAGCTTTAAAGTACACAATTCAGTGGTCTCTACTATATTCATAAAGTTGTGCTACCATCATCACAGTCAATTTTAGAACATTTTCTTCACTCCAAAAGCCCCACATGTTTTAACAGTCACCAGTTTTCCTTCCCAATTTTATTTTCACACCCAGCCCTCAGCAACTACTAATCTATTCTGGACATTTCATAAATATATGGTCTTCATGAACGCCTCCTCTTTCACATAACTAATGTTTTTGAGGTTCATCCACATTGTAGCACATGCAGTGTAGCATGCAGTGTAGCACATGTAGCACATACAGTACTTTATTCCTCTTCATTGCTGAATAATATTCTAGTGTGTAACTGTATACCACATTTTGTTTATCCATTCTTCAGTTGATGGGCAATTTGGGGTTCCTACATTTTGGCTGTGAACATTTGTGTATAAGTTCTTTGTGGAAATTAAATGCTTTATTTGGAAATAATGCTTTTCTCTTTGGCATACACAGGGTAGTGGACTTTCTGAGTCACATGGCAACTATGTTTATTCTTTCAAGAAACTGCTAGATTGTTTTTCAAAGAGGCTGTACCATTTTATATTCCCATCAGCAATGTGTATAAAGCATTCCAGCTTCAAGACATTCTGACCAACATTTTTTTTTTATTTGTCTCTCTAACTACAGCCATCCTAGTGGATGTGAAGTGGTATCTCATTGTGATTTTGATATGAATTTCCCTGGTAGCTAATGGTGTTGAGCATCTCTCCATGTGCTTATTGGCTATTTGTTTATTTCCTTTGGATAAATTTCTATTCAGATACTTTGCCTACTTTTAAATTGAGTTATTTCTGTTATTGAGTTATCATTTTTTACATATTTTGGATACATGTTCCTTATCAGATAAATGATTTGCAAATATTTTCTCCCATTCTGTAGGTTGTCCTTCTCATTTTCTTTATGGTGTCTTGCTCATTCTGGCATCCCCGTTACATTTATGTTGACACCTTTTGTAGTAGTCCCATGGTCCTTGGAAAGTCTGTTTTTTTTTTTTTTTTTTTCAGTCTTTATTCTCTTTGCTTTTTGGTATTCAAAGATTCTGTGGATATTTCCTCTAACTTGGAGATTCTTTCCTAAACTCTTTGTAGTCCTAAGCTGATCAAAGGCATTCTTCATTTCTATTATAGTGCTTTTTATGTCTAGCATTTGTCTTTGGTTCTTTCTTAGGGCTTCCATTTCTTTGCTTCCATTGCCCGCCTGCTATCTACTTAATCTATTCAAATCCTTAGAGTCCTCAGAAAATTAAAAATAGAAACTACCATGTGACCAGCAATTCCACTTCTGGGTATTTATCCAAAGAAAGCAAAAGAAATAATTCAAAAAGATGTATGCACTCCATGTTCATTGCAACCTTGTTTACAGTAGTCAAAATATAGAAGCAACCTAGGTGTCCATTGATAAAATGAATGGATTGGGAAGAATGTGGTACCTATATACAATGGGATATTACTCAAAAACATAAATAAGAATGACATCTTGCCATTTACGACAACATGGGTAGACCTAGAGAAAATTATGTTAAACAAAATAGAGAAAGACAAATACCAAATGATTTTACTTATATGTGGAATCTAAAAAACAAAACAAAGAAGAAGCAAACTCAAATACAGGGAACAAACTCATGATTGCAGAAGGGGAAGGAGGCGAGAACTAGGAGGAAAAGGGAAGGGGATTAAGAAGTTCAGACTTACAGTTAGTTATAAAATAAGCCACAGGGATGTGCAGCATAGGGAATAGAGTCAATAATATAATGAGTATGTATGGTAACAAATGAATAAGAGACTTATTGTGGTGATCACATTATAAAGTATTTAAATGTCTAATCACTGTTATACACCTGAAACTAATACAATATTGTGTCAACTATAATTAAATTATTTTTAATAAATTTATTAAATTTAATAAATTCAAAAAGAGAATCCTGAATATTAATCATAGTTGTTTTAAATTTGCAGTCTGATAGTTCCAGCATCCCTGTCATGTCTGGTTCTGATCATTGCTCTGTCTCTTCATTTGTTGTTTTCCTTTTGGTACACCATGTAATTTTTTTCTTGATAGTTTAATATATTGTACCAAGGAAGAAGAACTGCTGTAAATAGGCCTTAGTAATTTAGTGGTAAGGTATAGGGGGCAGGGGAAGCATTCCATACTCCCATGATTAGGTCTCAGTCTTTTAATGAGCCTGACTCTGGATTGTAAGCTTTTCTGAGAGTTTCCCAGGTTTATTCCTCCCCTCTCAGGTAGGGACATGCAGGCTGAAGTTGGGTACTGTATTCTCTTCCCCCAGGTCAATTAGACTCTGATAATACCCCAACATGTTAGGCTCCACTTAACTAGTTATCCCTGAATGCAGGCCTTGTTAAGAACAGCATTCTCTGTTTCAAATATATAACTCCATTTCTTTTGCATGTGAATATCCAGTTGTTTCAGAATAATTTGTTGAAAAGACTTTGAAAACTCCATTGAATTGCCCTTATACTAGTAACAGATTATCTCCATCACTGTGGATTTGTCATTGTTTTGAAATTGGAAAGTGTAGTTGTCTAGTTGTCCTTTTCATATTGTTTTGGCTATTCTAGGTCACATGAATTATCATATAAATTTTAGTGTCAGCCTTTCCACTTCTGTAAAGAAATCAGCTGGGATGTTCATGGATCACTTCTTTTCTCTCCACTTTCCTGGGCATTGTAGAGGAGCTTTGTGTGCATGTCATTGATTGCCTTAGCCTTCCTTCTTGTGGGATCCTCAGGTTAAGCCAAAGATGATAGTTTAGGGCCTTCTCATTAGTTCTCATGACTTTTCTAAGCTTGTGCATATAGACTGGACATAAGCACAGCCATACACATCATTGGCCTGGTCTTCTAGATTCTTAGGAATTTGTCATAGCTTTTCAAAGCCTTTATGGACATGTCACATCTCGGTTTTTCCTATTAAATTTTGTGGTTAGTCTCTTTTGGCCCTAACAAGCAATTGGGGTTTTCTAGGGAACCACTAGAAGGGTCAGTTAATAATAGTGCTTTGAAAGTAAGCCTTTGAAGAAGTTCCAACCCATTTTGTGCCTGCTGTTCACTTCGAATGTGTGCTATTCTTTTGAAGGCTACCATGGCTCTGAAGAGCCAGGCATGGGACTAGGGCAAATTAAAAGACCAAAAAGTTTACTGTTATTATAGAGTTTCAGCTTAAATAGACACTCACTAAATTGCTGCAAGCCTTTGGTTATTTTCTAGATTGTGAAGAGGTTTGATTCTTACAATGTTGCTAATTTTCTCATTGCGTTTATTGAAGAATTTTTGAGAGTCCTGACTGCAATTTCCACTAATGTCCTTAGTTTATTTACTCTTAGCTTGTCCTTTAATTCCCTTCCTCACTCTCTTTTACTGGTATTGTTAGAGGAAGCTCTTTCTGGATTTCTTTGTATTTAAAATATGGGACTCTGCCAATGACATTCACTGCAGCAATATTTACAATAGCAAAAGAGTGAAAAAAAAAACAAATGCCCCAAAATAAAGAAATGTGATTTTTTTTAAATGAATCATCTATATATCCATATGATGGAACATTGCACAGATACTAACAATCATACATACAAAGTTTATTTTATGGCATAGGAAAATGTTTATGATATATAGATGGAAAAAGTGTAAAATACAGTATATTTAAATTTTTGAAAATAAGCTTTGTAAATAAGTGTATGTGCCAACAAACTACTGGAAGGAGCTATTTCAAATGGTAGCATTTATTTTTCTGGGCAGTTTTTAAATTATTCGAGTAAAAAAATATATATATCTTTGTTCTGTATTATGTACCATAAGGTTGTATTATTTTTTGTTATAAAAAATGTAATTAATGTTATACATCTTGTCCATATTACTGTTTTCATTCTTGTGAGTTCAATTAAAAATTGTAGTTGAGTTTTAGTGATTTTACATAAACTCAAATATTTGAAGAGATGCTATAAGATAGTGCTAATAATAATCCTGGCGCATTTGGGTTAACACAAATATATGCAAGCTATTTTAATCCCCACTGTTTATAGAAAGGAGTTTTGTTTTATTGGGGTGTAATAGGATGAATTATTAGGTAGATGAAAAATCTGTAGTCTCATTTATTGGCATTTCATATTTTCTTTTTCTTTTTAGGCTCATATTAAATTTCCTATTGACTACCCATATTCACCACCTACCTTCAGATTCTTGACCAAAATGTGGCACCCAAACATTTATGAGGTAAGAGACATCTATCATAAATTTCTCTGAAGATTTATTTTTTTAGATATAATCCTTTACAATAGCCTTTATATATCTGTACTTCGGTAGTTATTCTATAGCCACAAAGGGGACTGTTCATGACTTCCCACTTTTTGTTAGCAGTCTCTAGTTTAATTGATAATAAGTGTATATTGTAGTTAATTTAATTAAGGCTTTAAACCTTGGCTCAAATTATAATGCACATGTGTTGACATTTGCATTTTTTTAATTTAGTAGATAAAAGACATACAAATTTATTCGTGTACCTATCTTCTAGCCTCCATAGCAAAGGTCACATGTTGCTATGATCAGAGAGTCAGCTTTTTGAGGGGATTTATCCTATTGTATTTGGATTGTAGAGCAATTGAGCTTTTTTTTGGAATATATCCAAGGTGAAGATTAGCTTTGGAGGAATCTATAAGGATACTAGAATGATCCATTATGTTTCTCAGAATAATACGTCAGGGACCACTAAAATATTTTTTGAGTTCACTCTTTTACCATTATATAATTTTTTTTTCTTTGCAGCAGAGCTCTGAAATGGTCTCATTTTATTGTAGCTGTGTCCCAAGCATTAAAATTGCTTTGTAAAATTTTTAGCCTTAGTCATATAGTCCTTTTTTTTGCCTGCTGGATATTGGGAAGTGAATTACCTTTGGTCCAAAAACAGCTACTTAGCCTTCAAAATGCTTGTTAGCAAGAAATGAAGAACTTACCCAAAAGTCCTGAATTTGGATCTCAAATCGGTATAAATTAGCATGCTGGATAGCTTTATTGTTTTTCACAGCCTGGTTTTTTTCTGTAAGGCATTATCTTCATTTTTCTTTTCTTCTTAAAACAAATTGGTGCTTAAATGTTATGTGTGGTTACATTTTCAGAAATAAGTTCCCAGAATATTTTATTTTAGTATATATGGAGTTTGACATAATCATAATACAAATAAGCAACAGTGGGTACCTTATTCTAGTCTATATCACAGATTTATCCTGCCTAGAAAACTGAGTTCAGGACACACAGAAATATTTTTGTGTCCCTATCCATTTAACAATCAGAAGCTCTGCCCTTCAAAATTATATAGTATATATAGATTTTAGATAGCAGAATTAATTGAGAAGACTCAAGCTTTGTCTTGCTGTTAACTAACTTATTTTAAAGCTGTATACTCACTTCTTTGATTCTTAGTTATCTAATTCTCAAACTTCACTCAGAAGAAAAGATACAGAGCTCTGGCAGAAGAAAGTGTAGGTAGATAAATTCCCACATTTTTTCTTTTTGCTACTGAGGCTATTTAGTTCTAAATCATAAGATTTATCATAAGATCATTATTTTAAAAATATTTTTCATATTCATAATAAAAAATTTTAACAACAAAATAATGCATGAAGATCTTAAAATATGCATTTTCCTTGTCATAATATTTTGTTTTTAAAAGAAGTGATACATCATAGTTAAAAATTATATTTGATGTAGCCAAAGAGTTTGTAAGAGATTCTTCTCACAATAGTTAATTTATCTTTGCTACACTCTGGAAATGGTATCAGAGCTAAACTTTTTTTTCCCCCCCATTTCTGAGATACTTTATTTTTATGGTGACATTAACAAAATCCATGCATTAGCAGTAAGGCATATATATATTTACACTGTGTGTTCACCTCCCATAGTTAGAACTGAACTTTTTGAGGGCCCATGTCAGTATTTGTGATTCTAGAGATGATTGGAGCTCATGGTTCTTGGCCAAAGGAATAATACTGGAAGTTGCTCCCTACTTACCCGCCTATGGTAGAAACACAATAGATCTCAAATTGCTCTAGTCACCAAAATGTTTACTGCAATTATCTATTCTAAGTAGGGATAAAGTGAGAGGAACAATGAGAGTAACACCAACAAAACAAATATACAAAAAGCAAAAGCCTACTCAAATGTCAGAATAAGGGAATTGATGAGTTTATGTTATACTAACTTCACAAGCGCTAAAAATAAATATTATAGACTATCGTTAGTAGAAAAAAGTTTATTATGTTAGCTTTTAAAAATCACAAGACCTTTGGTTACAGTTTTATTAAATATATACACTGGCACATGACTACAGCCTCAGTCTTTTTTTTGTTATTGAATAACAGTCTGTTTGCATGTGGTAAGCAATCCATATGTGTTTTGACTTAAATGTACTTGTGGCTTAGGTCTATAATTTAAGTTTACAAATCAAAATATTAAAATTATTGTGAATTCTATCTATGTACTGAGGGAGTTATAATTAAGTTGCTATGAAATGTTTCAGTTTACATATAAACCATAGTTGTTAAAACTAGTGATTGATATTAAAGGTGATTATACCATCTCTTTTCAGGTTTTAAGCAAGGACATATTTTTTTCTTTTTATGTACTTTAGGTACAGATGTGTCTGAATAAAGTGAGATGTAATTGCTTTTTAGGATTCTTGAATCTTGATTTATCATGTTTATTTCTATTTTGAAATGATTTTTTTAGAAGAATAGTGCTACATATATATCTTGGGAATAGGTCAAAACATTTATAATATAACAAATGTTTAATTTTTATTTTATTCTTATAATGGTGACATTGGTTAATGACATCCAGTAAGTTTTAGGTATACAATTCAACAGTAAAGCATATATATATATATATATATATATATATATATATATATAGTGTTGTGTGTTCACCACCCATAGTTAGATTTCTTTCTTTCACCATATATTTGACCCTTTTACACCATATCTGCCTCTCCTATCCCCTCCCTTCTACCCTCTGGTGACCACTAGTCTATTGTCCATATCCACGAGTCTCTGTTTGTTTGCTGCCTTTAGGTATATATCCCACATATAAGTGATGTCATGTGGCTTTCGATTTTTTCTGTCTGCCTCATTTCGCTTAAGCATAATTATCTCAGGGTCCATCCACGTTGTCGCAAATGGCAGTATTTCATCTCTTCTTATAGCCGAATACTTCCATTACATATATGTACCATAGCTTCTTTATCTAATTGTCTACTGTTGCTTCCACGTCCTGGCCACCATGAATAATGGTGCTGTGAACATCGGTGTGCAGTATCTTTTTGGATATGCGTCTTCAAGTCTGTGGGGTAAATATCCAGGAGAGGGATTGGTGGGTCACATGGTAGATCAATTCTTAGTTCTTTGAGGACCTTCCATACTGTTTTCCATAGTGGCTGTACCAATTTGCAGTCCCACCAGCAGTGTATGAGGAGGGTTCCCTTTTCTCTGCATCCTCTCCCACTTGTTATTACTTGCCCTGTAGATAACAGCTATTCTAACAGGTGGGAGATGGTATTCTCACTGTGGTTTTGATTTGTATTCCCTAATAGCTAGTGATGTTGAGTATCCTTTCATATGTTTGTTGGCCATTTGTATGTCTTCTTGGGGGGACGTGTGTTCAGGTCCTCTGCCCATTTTTTGATTGGATTGCTGCTGCTGTTGTTGTTATTGAGTCATATGAGTTCTTTGTACATTCTGGACATCAGGCCCTTATTGGAGGTGTGCTGCTTGCAAATATATTTTCCCATTCAGATGGTTGTCTCTACCTTGTCAGTTTCTTTTGCTGGGCGGAAGCTTTTTAGTTTGATGTGGTCCGATTCATTTATTTTTGCCTTTACTTCCCTTACTTTTGAGGTCAAATTCATAAAATCCTCTTCCAGTGCCAGGTCTTAAGTTTTAGTTCCTGTGTTTCTTTCTATGCAATTTGTTGTTTTCGGTCACGTACTCAGATCCTTAACTCTGAGTTAACTTTGGTGTGCGGTGATAGACAACAGTCTAGTTTCATTCTTTTGCATGCAGCTTTCCAGTTTTCCCAGCACCATTTATTAAAGAGGCGTTCCTTGCTCCACTGTATGTTTTTGGCTCTTTTTTCAAAAATTATTGACCCATATAAACATGTGTTTACTTCTGGACTCTCGATTCTGTTACACTGGTCTGTCTGATTTTCTGCCAATACCATGCCGTTCTGATTACTGTCACTTTGAAGTATAATTTGAAGTCGGGCAGAGTTATGCCTCCTCCAGCCTCCATTCTTTTTTCTCAGGATGACTTTGGCAATTCGGGGTCTTTTGTGCTTCCATACAAATCTGATGAATTTTTGCTTATGTTTCTTTAAAAAATGCCAATGGGATTTTGAGAGGACTGCATTAAATCTGTATAATGCTTTAGGTAACAAGGTCATTTTAACTATGTTGATTCTTCCAGTCCAAGTCAAAGAATATCTTTCCATTTCTTTGTATATTCTTCAGTTTCTCTTAAGAGGGTCTTATAGTTTTCATCATATAGGTCCTTCAGATGTTTCATTAAATTTATTCTTAGGAATTTAATTTTTTGCTACATTGCAAAAGAAATTATTCTTTCATCTTCCTTTCCGACACTTCATTATTAGAGTATAGGAATGACACGGATTTTTGAACATTGATTTTTGTATCCAGAAACTTTACTGTATTGTCTTATTGTTTCCAGTACTGTTCTTGTGTAGTCTGTAGAATTAAATATATAGAGAATCATGTCATCTGCAAATATTGACAGTTTGACTTCTTCATTTCCTGTCTGGATGCCTTTTATGTCTTTCTCTTGCCTGATTGCACTCACTAGGACCTCCAATGTAATACTGAACAACAGTGGCGACAGTGGACAGCTTTGTCTTGTTCCTGATTTAGAGGAAAGGTTTTTAGTTTTCACCATTGAGCATAGCGTTGGCTGAGGGTTTGTCGTATATGGCCTTTATATATATTATGTTAAGATACCCTCCTTCTATACCGATTTGGTTAAATGTTTTGATCATAAATGGATGCTCTATCTTGTCAAAGGCTTTCTCTGCATCTATGGATATGATCACATGATTCTTATTTTTTGTGTATGTGGTGTATCACTTTAATCGATTTACATATGCTGAACCATCCCTGTGCCCCTGGGATAAAGCCCACTTGTTCGTGGTGTATAATCTTTTTAATGTGTTGCTGTATTCGGTTCGCTAGTATCTTATTTAGGATTTTTGCATCTGTGTTCATGAGAGAGATTGGTCTGTAGTTTCTTTTTGTGTGTTATCTTTGCTAGGTTTGGGTATCAGAGTAATACTGGCTCCTCTTCAATTTTTTGGAAGAGTTTGAGAATAGGTATTAAATCTCCTTTGAATGTTGACAGAATTCATTGGTGAAACCATCTGGTCCTGGACTTTTACTTTTTGGTAGGTTTTTGATGATTGTCCCAGTTTCCATACTGCTATAGATCTATTTAGAATTTCCAATTCTTCTTGATTCAGTCAAGGAAGGTTGTATCTTTCTAAGTACTTGTCCGTTTCTTCTAGGTTATTAAATTTGGTGTTATCTACTTTTCCATAGTATTCCTTTATGATCCTTTGTATTTCTGTGGTGTCTGTTGTAATTTCTCCTCTTTCATCCCTGATTTTGTTTATTGTGTCATTTCTTTTTTCTTTAGTGAGTCTAGCCAGGAGTTTGTCAATTCTGTTAACCTTCTCAAAGAACCCAGCTCTTTGTTGCATTTATTTTTTCTGTTTTTTTGTTTTGTTTTCCTTTTCATTTAATTTGCTCCAATTTTGATTACATCTTTTCTTCTGCTGACTTTATGCCTCATTTGTTTTTCCTTTTTTAATTTTTTAAGATGAAGCATTAGGTTTTTTATTTGAGCTCGTTCTTGTTTTTGAAGGTAGGTCCATAATGATAGAACTTTCCTCTTATTACCGCTTTTGTGGTTTCCCAAAAGTTTTAATATTTTGTACTATCATTATCATTTGTTTCTACATATCTCTTGATCTCTTTATTTCTTCTCTGACCCAGTTATTCTTCAGTATCATGTTGTTTAATCTCCATATATTTGTGTTTCTTCCCGCTTTCTTTTTATAGTTGATCTCTAGTTCAGAGAATATGGTTGGTATGATTTCAGCCCTCTTATATTTATTGAGGCTATCTCTTTGTCTCAGTATGTGGTCGATCCTTGAGAATGTTCCATGTGCACTAGAGATGAATGTATAAGCAGATCTTTTGAGATGAAAGGCTCTGTAAATGTCTGCTATGTCCAATTGGTCTAATGTGTTGTTTAAGGATGTTTCTTCCTTATTTTCTGTAAGGATGTTATGTCCATATCTGACAGTGGAGTACTGAGGTCCCCTACTGTGATAGTGTTTTGGTCTGTTTTTCCCTTTAGTTGTGCTAATAATTGCTTTATATATTTCGGGCTCCCTGATTGAGAGCATAGATAGTAGTAAGTGTTATGTCGTCTTGGTGTATGATTCCTTTATTGTTTTAAAGTGTCCCTCAGTATCTTTCTTTACCCTTTTTATTTTGAAGATTGTTTTGCTTGATATTAGTACTGCTACTCCCACTTTTCTCTGAATGTTGTTTGCTTGAAATATAATTTTCCACCCTTTCAATTTGAGTCTGTATTGGTCTTTGGAGCTGAGTTGTGTCTCCTGGGTTTTGTTTTTTGATCCATCTGCAACTCTGTGCCTTTTTATTGGTGAGTTCAGTCTATTTACATTTAAGGTAATTATTGAAACATGAGGTTTTTCTTTAACCATTTTATCTTTTGCTTTCTAGTAAGTTGTTTCCAATGCTTTCTTGGCCATGTGTTTGTTTTATTTTTTTGTTTTTTTGTGTGATTTTGGTTGGAGTTTGTGAAATTTTCCTCTGGTCCTTGTTTTATGTTATATACTTCAGTTCTGAATCTTTGGCATGTGGTTACCATTATGTATATGTAGAGGATAGTTATATATAGTAGTCCATTTTCTTCTGTGTGTATGCCTTACCTCCATTCCCCTTTGTGAATTTGGATCTTTGCTCCCCTTTTCTATTACTGTTGTCTCAGTTTGTCCCTTTGTATACTGAATGTTCATTACTATCTTGCAGTAGCAAATATCTTCTTATTGTTTATGCTTATAATGCCCTGTTCTTAACAAAGGTTACACTCCTCTGCTTGTTGCATTACTCATAGTTATGGGTTTTTCTTTGTTTTTGTCATTTTGTTTTAGGTGGCCTGACCTCTTTTAGTGTTTCCTGTAATTCAGGTCTTGTAGTGGAGAATTCCTTCAATTTTTGTATGTTTGGAAGGTCTTTATTTCTCCTTCATATCTAAAGGAGAGCTTTGCTGCTACATTATTCTTGATGGTCCTTTTCATTTAATAGTTTGGATATTTGATTCCACTCTTTTCTTGCTTGTCAAGTTTATGTTGAGAAGTCCAACGATAATCTAATGGGTTTTTCTGTATAGGTTACTGTCTTGTTTTCCCTGGCTACTCTGAGAATTCTTTGTCATTGATTTTTGATAATTTTAATACAATGTATCTTAGCGAAGGCCTTTTTGGGGTTGAGATAATTGGGTGTTCTGTTGACTTCTTGAATTCCCAGGTCCAGCTCATTCCTTAGATTTGGGAAATTCTCATAAACTATTTGTCTGAAAATGCTTTCTAATCCCTGCTCCTTTTCATCCCCTTTGAGAATGCCCATTATTGTTTCCTCTTCTAATGTATCAGCTAGTTAGTTCTTATATTTCTTTCATTATTTTTCATTCTTCAGTTTCTCTCTTCCTTCTGATTTATTTCTAGATTTCTGTTTTCAGTATCACTGATCCTTTCCTTCATTTGGTCGACTGTTTCCTAAGCTTGCTATTTCATTTTTCATTTCTTTTAGTGTGTTCTTCATCTCCAAAAGATCTATTTGGTTCTTTTTGAGGGTTTCAGTCTCCTCGCTAAAGAATTCATTCTGTCGATCTAGTTGTTTTTTCAATTCCTGGAATTGTGGATATGTATTATTTTGGATGTCATTGAGTTTTTTCAGAAGAAACATCCTGAATTCTCTTGTCATTTAAAAGTCACATATTTCAATGTCTTTAAGCTTATTTTCTGGAGATTTACATCTTTCTTTCTGAGCTGCCTTGTCACCGTCATTGTTCATAGTGTTTAATGGACTATTTCTCTGCCTGGGCATTAATGGAAGTGTATTCGGCTTTTTTTTCCAGGAAGAGTTCTATATAGGTCTTTCTTTAGCCTGTTGCCAAGAAGGAGTTTTTCTTTTGGTTTCCAGTAGGTGGCATCTAAGCCTCTTGGATCCCTGCTTTATATAAAGTGTAAAAAATGCCTTTTTCCCCCTTATATTTAGTCATGCTCGCTACCCTCAGTCTCAGCCCTTATCAGTGTTAGTGACAGTTTCCATAGCATTTGCTCAGAATCCCTTGGGGCTCCATGGTGTTCAGTCTTGGAGGATATGGGGAGAAGGGGTCATCTGAGTTGGAGGATGGGGGCTGCAGTTCAGCTTGGCATTTGCAGCTGCAGGTGGTAATAATCAGCTGTTGCTTCTCAGTCATCCCTACTTCTCTGCCATCCCTACTTCTTTGCTTTCTGCCCTGATGCCTGTGCACTGCCATCAGCCACATGGAGCTCATAGCTCTCTGTGGCAGGGCTGTTTAGGAAACCTGCTACACCTTCTCTGCTCCCCATCCTTCTGCTGGGAGCTCTGGCTGACAGAGGCAGCTTCTTTGTTTTTCCCAATCTACCTCCTACTCCTGGAGTTCTGACGTGTGGTAGCTCTTATTCACAGATCCCTTACAGACATACTTCTGTGCCAGTTGGGTGTTTTATGTTGAGTTTTAGGTGTTCAGCTTATTGTTATTTCAGGGGGAGATATCTGGGGACATCCTTCACTCTGCCATATTTCTGACATTAAAAATGTTTAATTTTTAACATTGATTCCAAATGTGAAGTAAAAGCAGAATTGTTTTCTCACTTATTGATAAGGAAACAAGTTTTCTAGGAATAAAATTTCAGAACTGATGATGTCCTTTTTTAATATAATATTTTTGAATATTTACTGAATGTGATATTTGTGTCTTGTAGAATGGAGATGTGTGCATTTCAATTCTTCATCCACCAGTAGATGACCCACAGAGTGGTGAACTGCCCTCCGAGAGGTGGAATCCTACTCAGAATGTCAGGTAAGGGGTTACTTAAGGAATAATCTGATTTTTAGGTGGTTCTTAAGATTGGCTATTTTAACAGGAACTAAAGAATCCTATTTATAATTTGGTTGTTTTTTCTTCCACTAGAGCTTTAAGTAGCATGTAGGCATCATTTTGAAGAGTTGTATTTATGGAGCAGTAATGCATATGTTACTCGTTTCTCTCTGTTCACCTTGGAAGAATTTTCCTAGTCCAAATTCTTCCTCTGCTGGTATCTTAAGTTCCATCCTGCACCTCTGGATCTCGTGATGTCCATATTTGGATTCATTGCTGAATTCCTAGTCTTTACAGACTGAAAATTGACTTCTGTTGTTTTTTGTTTTATATACATGTGGATGTTTCTTATGTTTGGAAGGCTCATATTTTGTGATTTCCTTTGATTATCTGTAATTGATTGATGTCTTGATCTATCTAGATGGATGGATATTTAATCATCTGTTTCCTTAGTAGGGTTCTCTGTGTGTGGGGGTTGGCCATATAATCCTTAAAATAATTTTGTAAAACTATATGTACTGTTGCAGCTTCTTACATCACAAATTTAATTTAAAAATACACTTTTCCTCATTGCCTTCAAGTTTCCATTTACTACCCCTACTGAGTTTTATCTTAATACTTGAAATATTTTTGATAGCTTTATATTATTTATCCTATAATATTTTTTTACAACAAAAATCAGTAAGATTTTTTAATTGTTTGTGACAGTAAGGCTCTGGTTAAGCTTATTTTTGTGTTGAATTATTTTACTAATACAGTTGATTAAAAATAATAAAGGTATATTATACTTTTAATATATTTTTACTTTTTACATTTAATAATTATTAGAAATGCATTTTTAATCAGATAGATATCTATTTCCAGTTAGTTCATGTATCCATGAATAACTGCATTGCTAGAATGAGACTGAATACAGGTTAAACTTTATATATTATGTATGAATAATATACATTATGTGTATATTAGATGAAATGAGTAAGAAACCTTGCTTATTTATCATAATAGAATAAAATTGTAGAGTGGTCAAAACGAGTCCTTTTCACTTGAGTTATATGGCAAAAATCATGTAATCTGTTGTCAGTCTTTTACAAATAAATTTTGTTACAATTCCTATATCATACATTCTTAGTTCAGAGGACACTTTCATGTAGGAGGGTCTCTCTAGGGAGTAGAGTAGGATATTTTCTTATCTACAGCCCACTGAAAGGTCAGGGAGCTAGGGAAGGCCCCAAGCATTGGGTGGCAAAGTAGGCAAGATCAAGGAAAATGGTCTTCCTAGCGCTCCTGTAAACCCCATTCTGAACCAGGATGATTTTAATTGCTCCCTTAATGTTTGCACTTTGGGTCCCATCACACTCTACTTGCCATTTTCATGCTGTGCAAATGATACATATTTTTGTGCTTTTTAAATTTCATTTTTAAACTCAAATGTTCTGATTTTGCGTTTTTCTGTGTTTCAGTCTGAGACCCTCATTCCTACCATGTGTTCTCAAGGATATGCCAGTCAGTAGCAGCTCTAGGACTGCACAGCAGGAGCTGCTATATTGTTGCTTTACCAGCATAAAGAGAAACTACTTCTAAATTGTGACCCATTAAACCGCCACATTTACCTAGTCAAAAAAGACTTCTTTGCCACCATGGACTCTTGAAATTCTCTCATTTGAAACATAAGGACTGAGTTTTCACTGAGTGGTCTTCTGGTGTTACTGGTCCATCTTTTGAAATAGTATAAATGAGAGATTAAAAGGACCCAGGTCAAATAGAAGGGTTAGGCACCGGGTTTCACTTCATCACACATCAACTTCCATCAAATTTTGTTAGTCCTATAAAACCTGAGAATCTCAGTCAATCAGCATCTCTGCAACTCCATCTATTTATGTGTATGTATGTATTAAGTCAAGTAAATTTAGATTTTTAAGAATAACCCTTTCTATCACATGCTGTATGGAGGGTATGTATATACTGGCACAAAAGTGCTAATCATTAATTCTGCAAAATTCTAAAGTTTTTCTGCTTAGTTTCCAGGCAGACCTGTAAGCCAAGTCATATTTTGTTGTGTGTGTTAGGGCCAGTTTTCTGTCCTCTCTACTAAGTTGTACATATGGTGATATAGCGGTGTTATAACAGAGAAGGGGCAGAACCATATCATTAACTTCTGTCTATATATGTTGAAAAGGGGCAAATACAAATACACTCATTGGTTCATAGATGTCTCCCTTAAATACTTCTTTAGTTTTGTTGTTTTTTAAACATCTCAGCTCTGTACAATTTCACAACTTGCTAGTTTGCTGAATGTGTATGTCTGTCTGTATGTAATTAGACTTTATTTTCCTTGGGTGTTTTTATTGTTCACAAACTTATATTTTATTCAAAAGAAGATAGCTAAATAAAATACTAAAGCAGGCAAAAGGATCTGAAACATGAACCTGAGGACTACATAAAACATAGTGCTTTTGCCTATATTTTTGTATTTCCTTTCTCCTCTTAATGTTTTTCTATCTTGGCCCAGATCCTGTCTTGAAAACTATCCGTAGTCCCTTGCCCTGACTTAAAATGGGGGCGGAGGGAGCACATTTATCTAACTCTGGGAATGGTGGTGGTCATGGCAATTATATAGTAAGTTAAAAACACTTAAGAACTCTTTGTCCCTCATTTTTTATCACAAATTCTTACTGGTTTAGGTTTCCTCTTTATTGTAACACATGTAAAACACACCACTGGATTTGGACAGCTAGACCAGTTCCTCTATACCTACAATGGAGGACAGTGGAGTTCTTCTTTATGGGAACTGCGAGTCTGGGGGTGGATGCTCGGAGTCTGTTCCAAAGAATTTATGTACTAATCCAAAAAATGTGTGTCCAAGTGCCACAAGATTGTCTAAATGGACAAATGCAATTCTATGGTACTGCTAAACCCCAGAGCTTCATGTGGAACTGTGAACTTAATGGACAGAATGAGACGAAGAGTGTTTTCCTGATCATTTCTCCCTTTGTTCATGATTTATAGGAAACCAATTCCTTCAATGGGTTTGAGTAACCTCTTTACTGGGGGGTATTAATTTGATAGTTTCATTTTCTGGTCTCTGTTGGTGGATATTAATTTGATAGTATTTTTATTTTACCTGTTTTTAACCCTTGTCACCTTCAGTTTTTCTTCTGAAAAAAATAAAAATTTTCGTAAAACACTGAAACTAACAATAACAAAAGATGGCAACAACAGAAAGAGCATGTTTTGTACATTCTGCCAGTATTGTCTTAACAGTTAATTTTTCCATTGTATAAAAATAGAATTAATAACACTTTGCAGAGTTGTTTACCATGCTACAGCTGTACTGCCTCTGTCAAATTATTTTGGTACAAGTGCTAGACAGTTTAAACTATGTATGACCTTTTCTCCAACCCTTTTCAGTCATGGTACATCAAAAAGATGAAATGATAGTAATTTTACAGTGTAGTGAACTGAAGGTGCCCCTTTGGCCAGTAGTTGATGTTCCAGAGGCTCAAGTTGTCCTAAGTTTAACTCACCCAACTGTCCCAGGGAGTCAATATAGGTATAATTTACCTGTAACCCATCCATAACATACTGGTTTGGGAATTTTGAATAGGATGTTGCTTTTGAATTGCATCAGTAAAATCTTAATTCTGCTTTGCTCTATTTTAGCCTTATTAGGCAGGCCCTCATCTCTTGGTGAAAAAGATGGCCACCTGCTCTAGACTTTCCATATTCTCAGTTGTCAGTTTAATTAAGAATAAAAAATGACCTTTTGTTAGTTTAGAACCATCATAGTGATCACCAGGGTTCTGATTGCTCCAGCTTAGGTCACATGCATATCCCCAAACCTATCATCATCATTTTAAGATAATGGAATCCTTTGGCCAGCATTTGGAGATATGTCTACTGCTGTGGGTATAAGTAGGTTGGTATGAGGTGTGGCATAATGGTAAGGGAAGATTAATGCCACGTGAATCAATAGAATGGATTCCCCATACCAAAAAAAAATCTATCATCTATCTATATGTAGATATAGATGATAGATTAGATAGATAGACAGACAGACATAGATATTCTGCTTTCCAGACGAAAATGAAAATGTCCTGGGTTAACTATTGTCAGTCCACTAGAGTACCTGATGCTTCTAAAGCATCATGGGTTTCAGTTAAGAACACATGATAAAAGTTCTTGTTTTGGCAGAAATGGATGGTTCACCATTTTTTTTTTTAAATTGTGTTTCTCAATATAGTATTTTAATATACACAAGATGTCAGAAAAATGAACTTGGTGCAACTCGTGGGGAAAGTTTAATTAATGATTCATCTAGACATGTGACTAAACTTACCTAGTATTGAAAATTCAGTTCCTCAGTTGCACAGGCTACCTTTCAGAGTACTCAGTGGTCACCACATTGGATAAAAGATTGTACATTTCCATCATCACAAAGTTGTAAGTATACAGCACTGATCTAGACCATTAAAGCTATTTCCCTTTATATCACACTTTGTCCTTAATCTTATCTGACAGGTTTTGTATGTTTTCTTCTGAAGCAACCCTTATAGAATTTCCTACCCACATTTTTCTTTTGCTTCTAGGATGTTGTGTCTGTCCATTTCCCACTGTTGGCAGTGACGAGCTTGAGTCTTTTAAATGTAATTTTTGGAGAAATCCAGGATCTTGGCAGGAGGGGCAAGGAATTATCCTAATAGGTTGTGTGTGTGTGTGTGCACGCGCGCGTGAGAGATTGAGATTATAACTAGATGGGAAAGTTTTGAAAGTACTTTTGTCATAATTTTATATCATCACATAACAAACTCTACCCTTTTTAGGAATAGGTTTCATCAAATCAAACATCAAATTGCCTGGTACCCCTCTTTATTTTGTGCTTGGGGCCAGGAGCAAAAGGCTGTTTTGCAACACAGTCTATAACCTCGCAACAGTGAGAAAAGGTAGAGAAATTTAATTTTTCCTCCCATTTTTTTCTTTACATGCACATAGCTTTTAGGGGAAAAACTTTGGAATAATTTGGAATATTTTGGGGAGCCTGTTATGCTCTTTTGGTTAATTTATCTAACAGGAAACTTATTCCCTGTGATTAAGATGACTAGTTTTTATCTGTGGATGAAAACTGCCTGTTTATATCTCCCACAAGACCTATAAGTCCTGGGAGATCAGGCGATGGTATCTAACTTGTTCGCTCTTATACATCCATCATCTCACTTGCTGCCTCTGGCATATCGGTTTGCAGTAAAAAGATTTCTGTTATTCAAAGACTTGTTCTTTTTCCTTCATTCTCCTGCTTAAGTGTCTTCCTTCCCTTAAAAGGATGGAAAAATACATTTGTATATAATACTGTTTCTTAGATCTTCTAAGCAGTCATGAATAGAAATTGGATGTATGAAGCAGCATCATTTTTATCCTCTCATCTCCCATGAAAAGATTGCCTTGAAGCTAAATATTTTTTACTTTTGTTCTTCCTGTTAAACTTGTAACTTTTAAAATGTTATTCAAAAAGCTTCAGACCTCTACTTTTTGCAGATTGGAACATGTAGCCATTTGGGATGGTGCCTTCCAGAGTTTTATTCCTTGCAACAAGATCCTATGCTAGACTCACATCTTTCCTCTGCTTTTGTCTCCCAGTTAGCTGAGTACTGAAAACAAAATTTATGATGCTCTATTTCCATTTCCCTAAGGTCTCAAAATATTATAGTCTTAAATTTAAAAGAATAATTTTGAATCCTGTGAATATTGGGTATTTGCATCTGACCCTTTTTTCCTGTTTCTAGGACTATCCTGTTAAGTGTAATCTCATTGCTTAATGAGCCCAACACCTTCTCCCCAGCCAATGTGGATGCTTCGGTTATGTTCAGGAAATGGAGGGACAGTAAAGGAAAAGACAAAGAATATGCTGAAATCATTAGGTAAGATGCTTTGTCTTGTTTAATTACTTCACATCTTTATACTTAGAACCAAGGTTGTATCCTAGAACCATAGGTATAAATTGAACTTCAATGTCTACTCTCAATTAGATTTATTGTCTGGGAAGAGATTTGTCCCAGAGCCTAGGAGTTTGTTTGGAGAGACTACATAACACAAGACCGTACTGCAGCAGCTCTGATTTCCTAGGAACCAGACTTCTAGGTTCTGGGTCAGTCAAGTTTGTAAACTCTCCCTTCTAATCATTTTTGGGAGGATTACACTATGGAGTTTCAACATGTTAAGTGTAGCACGCGCCTAAGGTACTTCAGACATTTCAGGCATTTTTGTTCTCAAAATTTTTATTCATGAAGCCCTGTTGTTTATTGCCCTTTTTGACGATAGCAGCAGTATCTTCTGGGTATCGTCATCATCACCAACATTGGTATATGGTTTAACAGAATCCTAGAATAAGAATTAGGAGACTTGGAATCTACTCCTAGCTCTGCCACACTTCATGTGACCATTTTATCAGTTAAGTTTTTGGGTCTTTAGTGTTTCCATCTGTGTAAAAGGAAAAAAGTAGAAGGCATTAGGCTCTTGGTCATGTCCTGAGTAGGTAGGACATACGGTTTTCATAACAGTACCCAAGAATTGGTACTTGAATGGCAGTTTGAAATTCAATTCCCCTTAATACAATTCATTTTTATACCCTTTAAAGAGTTCCATCATCTCTGCAGTTTAGTAAGCACTTGAATTTATATAAAATGTCCCTTATTAAATCTAGTCAGCATTATACAAATGAAGATCATCAGAAGAAAAACTAGGTAATGGTAAGTAGTATAATGTGATGGAGCGATAAGATGGCTTCTCTAAATTGGGTTATCAGAACAGCCCTCCTCTAAGGTGAGATTTAAGTTCAGAGCTAAGTGATGTGAAGTGTGATCCCTTGTGATATTAAAAAAAAAAAAAAAGCAGAAAAATGCATGTTATCTGAGAACTGCTAATCTATATTATTCAGCTAAGTTTTCTGACTGGAAACACCTTTAGATACTCCCTCTCTAATCCATAACCTTTCAGTAAGATCACAAGTATAGAATCTTGATTTCTGTGTTTTGTTTGTATCAGCCACCTAGGTGACTGGTATACACCAAAGATTGAAGATAATTAGTATAAATAGTAAAGACCTATAGAAATTTAGAAGAGCAGGAGTGGATTGAGGATTGGAAGATGGGAATGCTTCATAAAAGGAGCCTGATGTACAAGGAAAGGAAGGATTTAGTAAGTGAAGAATGCATGACTATTCCCAAGGTACTTGTATTCTTCACATTTCTTAATTTAATAGTTTATTTCATTCTTTCTTTCAACATTTATTATGCACCAGCTCTGTGTCAGGTACTCTGCTAAGTCTCTAAGATACAGCTTTTCTTCCTGGAGAGCACACACTTTACTTAGCAAGCATTTGTAAACAAATGACCGTGTAATGTAAATACAACTATAGAAGCTTAAACATGATACACAATGGAAGGAATATATAATGCTGTGGCATTCCTTAGAATGCCTCATAAATAAGAATTTCTCAGGTAAAAAGGGAAGGAAAAAGCCTCATCAGGGAAAAACATGTTTGTTAACACAGGTGTATGACAGCATGTCTTGTCAAAAGAATTGTAAGTACTTTTACATAAATCTGAGGTGATTTGAGATCCACTGTCTTTAAACTCCCTTCAAAAGGTCATTAAGTGTCCTTCAGAACAGTACCTGACAGGCTGAGAGCCTTTGGTGTAGTGGAGGCTGTCAGATGCTTTCAGACAAGTACTAAAGTTCAGAAATTTGAATCATTATTTTAAAAGGCCAATTATAAATCCATCTTCAAGACAGAGACTTACATAAACTATTCTCCCTTCAGAAAACAGGTTTCAGCTACCAAAGCCGAAGCAGAAAAAGATGGAGTAAAAGTCCCTACAACCCTGGCGGAATACTGCATCAAAACTAAAGTGCCTTCCAATGACAACAGCTCAGATTTGCTTTATGACGACTTGTACGACGATGACATTGATGATGAAGATGAGGAGGAAGAAGATGCCGACTGTTATGATGATGATGATTCTGGGAATGAGGAGTCGTGACGTGTTCCTTCGATGCCCCTGTACCGCCCTGCCGTCTCAGGCCAAAGGGAGGAGAGCAAGTAGGGACCTAGCAGTGGCCCCTCAGCAAAAACCATTCACAGGGGGTGGGGAAAACAAACACGGCTCCTGCTGACTCCCCTTATGGATCTCAGTTTGCTCCTTTTTATGGACCTCTTAATGGAGAGAAGGTAATCCTCTACAGAAATGTCTGAATTCTTGCATTCTTTACCCTTCCATCACTGTATTGATTCTTTTTTTCTTTAAACACAAACCCCTGCCTCACTTCATCTCTACAAAGTGTTCACAGCAAAACACGTTTGATCTGTCTTTAGATTCTTGAAGAATAGTCTTTCATCAAGACGTTAATGTGTTTAAAGCTGAGAACCCATTGGGAGTTCACAAGTGCTGCATATGCTGGGTAGCAAAAGAAAATGGAAAAAAAAAACATAAAAATCCCACAAAACTTAAAAAAAAATTTGCCAAGGTTTAGCTGCTCCATTTACATTAGTGTGTGTGCATTTGTTCAGCCCCATGGTGGTGAATTTTGTTTCTTTCTTGTTCTTAAGTCTGGGGTACAGTGGGCGTCAGGGACTTTGTGCTAAGCCTGATGAAATGTGTTCTTAAGGCCACAGAGCCCCTTCAGCTTCCAGGAAATCAAGGCCTCAGCTACTCTGAGGAGAGAAATCAGATTTTGTTTTTTGAAATCGATTGGGATATAAAGTCTGAAATAAATATTCATACTTTACATAGAACTGAGCACTTGATTGCTATTTATTTTAAAAGGCAGAATTGTTCTCCCCCTCCCCCAAGGGAGGTGGGGGGGAGAGAGGGGATTAGTGTGTGTGGAGTCTTAGTGATGGCAACAAAGAGCTAAAACTAACTTTGCCAAGTTTGGTTGATGCTGCTGGGGGGGCAGGGGGGCGTCAAAACTACTGGTGATCACTGTTGGGAGAGAAAACATCTATTTTATATATGTAACAAGGCCTTTCCTGCTATACTTTCACCATGAGGATTTTTTAAGTAGCCAGTTTTAAGTACTCAGTATTACTACTAGGTGCATGTGTTAGGATTTTGGTTTTCATTGAGCTAGTGATAACTGTGGATTTATATGTGACACATGAGTGACCGGTTACCTTTCCTCAGTGGATGTGACCTGGACTTTTTCTCTCCTTTCATTGTGCTCTGGCTGTGGAGTGCAAGTAGAAGGTGTGCATGGAGCTTGCCCTGGGCTTCTCTGACTCTTCTGGCAGGGCCGAGGGAGTTGGCTGCAGGTAGTGTCTGGGCAACACTAGATCTTCCTGCCGTGCAGTTGCTGCAGCTTTAATTTCCCTAGTCTGAATCATGTGTTACTTCAATCAGTACTAAGATCCATCTGCCTTCACCAACCAGATACTTCAGAACTTGGCAGTGATTTTTGTTTCTTACGGGGAGCAGGGCCAGTTCATAGGAGGGCAGTGTTCTTTCAGTGGGGAAGATCATTATGCAAAACCACAGGTTTTAGAAGGAAAATACAGCAAAGACTGACTACAGTCCTACTTTGTATCCCTGCGTACTAGTGTCAACTCTTTTCCTCAGATCTTATAGCTCAGAAAGAGCAAAAGGTTTGATGAGGGACAGGGTAGGATGGATCCTAGGACAGAGTAGGTGATGCTTGCTTCCATAGCTTCTCCTTCCTTTCTGATCTCAGGGTTTTCATTCACTCTTCAAACTCTCCAAACATTTGTTGACTAATTCCCAGTAACCCTCTCTGGCCACTATAAAATTGGTCTGGTGTGAAGAACATTTAACATGCTATGGTTCATATGGGACAGTGTTTAGCCCAGTCCCAGAATACATCCAGTCCCCATGGGGCCAGGGCTGCTTGCACCCCTGAACCTAGTAACTCCAAATTCAGAGAACAGAGCAGTTATTTGTGTGACATAACACTGACTGCACACGCTGAGAAGGATGTCGAAACTAGCTTTTTACTCCCCACGCTTCTCGAGTAATGCTTCCAAATAACTGGCAGTCTTCTGGAGCCCAGTCTCATAATGCTCTAGTATCTCACCACTCCACCCCATTGACACACACAGTTTACAGCCAGTACCTTGGTCTTACTCTATTGGAGTCCTAAAATTAAGATTTTCTTTACCCTTACTGCTAAAGCATTTCTCTCCCAGGGCAGGCCAGGCACCTTGGCATTGTGGGAGGTGCTATGCTGCTCAGCCCTGTCCCATTAGGCCCTGTTGGCCTCTGTTGCACATTGACTCAGGGAGCCAGAGAGCCAGGTGGTCATACCTCTCAGCCCTTTTGGGTGTTACTATTGAGGGCTGGGTTTGCCTCTGATAAAAGTACAATCAGTTCCAGAAAAGACTGCGGTGTGTTTATTTGCCAATAGGTAGACATTCAGATAGTTCACACTAACCTGTAAAACCCAGATACTGGTTCCAGAGCTCTGTCCTGAGAACACATCCTATGGCAAAAAGGAAACTTGAGCATGTAACTTTTTTATTTTTAGAAGTGGAGATCTCAGGCTCAGGCCAGAACCTTAAGAGTATATATAGTTGTGCTTATCATTTGGTCAAAATCCTCAAATTTTAAGATTCCTTTTGCTTCTAGTGGAGACCTCTCTGGGTGCTCTTCAGGTCTGTTTTTTTTGGGGGGGGGGGTGTTTTTTTTTTTTTTTTTTTTTTTGAGGCTGGGTGGAGAAAGTATATTATCATGATTCCGTTGTTGCTTCTCAGAGTCTTCCCCTTTTTATTTCATATCATTCCAGAGTTCTTTTCTATTAGCCAACTTTTTTTTTTTTGTAGTCCTTTCTTTCCTCTTAGTAATTATTTGCTGGTTTCCTTATTTTGGGGACATATATAGAGATTGAAGGGGGAAATGTGTAGTTCTCCACTGAAAATTAACTCTCCACCCCTCCCATCCTGATAAAAAGTTTACATTTACAAAAAGATTCAGATGCAATTTTCAACTATTCTGAAACCAGCAGGACACACCTGACTTTAATAGTTTTCTTAGCTGAAATTGTAGATGTTTTTCTTCAGTTTAACTTATGAGAAAAGATTATCTGATGCATTTGTGTTGAACTTCCTCCCCTTTAGTGGTTTATTTTGTCTTTTTCTGCCCATCTGTCTACTAATAAAATGTGAAATAAAATATACCTGTATTGCTACTTCCCCATGGGATGACCCTCTTCTTTTTTTCTCGTGTTAAAACTAAAAGATGGTCTCAGTATTTCCACTGTTCCCTTGCAGATTATGCCCAGGACTCAGCTGAAAAATTAAACAAAACAAACAAAAAAACCAGATCTTGTTTGACCTGCCTTTTATGACATTCTGCTCAGCTCACCTTGCAGAACAATCATCCTCAATCCTTATTAGTTTCTAAGAAAGGCTATTAAGTATACAGCCTTTTTGTTAACCTTAATTCTGAAATAGGGTGCAAAAACTTCCAAAAGAAGTAGGTCAGTGGAAGGGGATGGAGGGGTCATCCACTGCTCTCCTTAGGGATATGTTTTCATTGTCACTATCTTCTGAACTTCCTGCTGCTAAAAGCAGAGATCAGGCAGATCACATAGTTTAAAAGTTCCCATTTTGTTTTCAGTTGTGGATAATTTTTTCTGGTCAGCATCCCAAGCTGTGGCTTAGCAGCAGTACATGTCCCACTTGATGAAAGGACCATTAATTTTAGAAGCAAAAGGAGAAAAGGTAAAGACTGGGACCCTGGGCTGGTTCTGGCATACCACATGACCAATACTTGACTTGAGGCTACTATACTCATTTTTTTGCTTATTTAGCCTAGTCTTATTTCTGACTGAGATAAGAGGCTATCTGTCATGCCTCAGGCAAACACCTCCAGGCCTGAGCTACCTTGTCAGATTGGAGCACAGTTGTGCCAGACAAGTGGGGAGACTAGCCTCCCCCCCAGACACATAGATCTTAATGGCCTAGGAGGAGGAGGAACTGGACTAGCTTAGGGGAAATCAGAAATCTAGTCCCAGATGAATGGTTACATGGGGCTCTCTGGAGTTGAGACTTAGCCCAGGACCTACTTCCCTACCCTACTTTATACCACCCTGACTCACTAGTTACCTGTTCCACCACAACCCTAGAATGTCAATCAAGGTTGTATTTGGTTGATGAAGAGCAAATGTTCAGCTGTTCAAACTCACAGGCCTAGAACCGTGCTCGCAGTTCTTACCTTTGCTCCTTTGAAAAAGAAATTACCCTGCCCTGGCATTCCTGTTGACCGGGCCCTGTAAGAGACTGCCTAGCCCGTAAGTTTGTTATGGAGCTGCAAGAGAAGCAAAGTTAACTTTGATAAAAGCACTGTGGACTGTCAGGAGGGTTTGCTGTCTTTTCAGCTGTATCATTTACCTTTTCACTCTGGATGCTGACTGTTTGGGACCAAGGCAAGAAAGGAGCCCAGCAAAGAGAAGATACTAGTTTAAGCCTTCATAACCTGCTGTCAAACTGACCACATGAGATCTGCTTCAGCCCTCTGAAGTCCAAGAGTCCCTGGAACCATAAGTGAGACAGCCTCTGCCCTGAGCTATTCTTTAGTCAGACCACACAGAGACGTGCATGCTCTCAGAATTTTATTAGGTGGAGTTTGGGCAAAAGAGAAAACCCCTGAAGCAGTCGCCCACCTGGTTCAGGACAACTGGAATAAAGGAGCCTTTGCGTGGAGACGTGCTCTCATTGAGCATATCTTCGATTTTTTAAAAGCAGAGCTGACTGGCTGAACATCTCTGAGCACAAATTCAGGTTATTAAAATGGCAGCCAGAGGAAGGCAAGTCTCTGGGGACAACACCAGACCAGAAGCAGATGCCCCTGCTCTCTATGAAGGTAAACAGGTGCCACTTTCATGCTGAGCAGGGGGGATATCTCTGCTATTCCCAGATTAAGATTTGGCAGAAAGGGGACATGACAAATGACAAGAGGACCAGTTTCTCAAAAAGAGAGGGATAGGATAAAGTAATCACACAGGGACGGAAACTCAAATAATGGTTTACAAGGTCGCAAGATAAGTCGTGATTCTTCATTGGTACCTGACCCCATCACCCAACTGCCTTACACCAGCCCTTCCAGACACTGCCCATAGCAGCCTGCTGGCTGGTTGAAGGGTTCTGTAGAAGGCCTGAAGGCAGAAGCTGGGAGGGGCCTTATTTTGCTACAATGAGAAGGAGCTTGAGTGGAGAGAACAGACCTAAGAGTAGCAGCTGTACCCCCTCTACCCAACCCTCTCCCCTCAAGACTTCTATCACATTTACAAATACATACATAAATACATTACATACAATAGCAAGTCTGGGAGGCAGGCTCCCCAGAGGCTCGGCTGACACAGTTACACGTCTCAGGAATTCTAGGAAAGGGAACTGGGCTCCAGGTGTTCTCCTGCCCAGGTTAAGCCCCGCCTCAGCCCACCCCTCTCTTCAGGGTTCAGTTTGTCCAGTATGGAGAGTTGCCGTAGGCAGGTTTGGAGGCTTGCGACTTGGGCTGCAGGGAGCTGGGCTGGCTGCGTTGACCCGAGCCACTCTGAGGAGAAGAGAAGGCTGTCAAGGTTGGAGCAGAACCCCCAACCGAGGGTAGGGTGACTGCCTCCATCACTGGGCTCACCTGGGCATCCTGTGGAAGGTGATGGTGTAACAGCTGTGAGTGAGGCTGCTGGTGGGCGTGCAGGATGTGCAAGAATGGTGGGGGCACATAACCAGGGGCTGCCCCAGGGGCCAGGGGCCCAGTGGAGCCCAAGGCCGATGGCAGGCTGAATGGTGGAGGGGTCCCTGCATGAAATCCCTGCTTGTCAAATGTCTGCGAGACAGAGACAACGGTGAGGGCCAGCTTGGGTTGCACCTCACATCAACCTATACACCCACCTTTGTTCCTCCCTCACCTGAGTCTTGTTGTAGACAGAACCAGTCATATCAGGTAGACCAGTGGTGCTTGAAGACACAGACACTCCTAGGAGAAAAAGCAGTTTTTCCCACAAGCATTTGGCCCCAGTTCTAGCCTCCCCCACCTCTAGGGGCACTCTGGGGTAGCCTTGCCTGAGAAGGAGTCAGAGAAGAGACAACTACTCTGGGCCTCCATCCTAGAAAGGAGGGTAGACGCTACCTTTGCCAGGCCCAGAACCTGCAGACTTGTTTTGTGCCTGTGATGATCCACCATAGCCACCCTTGGTGTAGTCTCCTGCTGCTGTCCCCTGGGTCAGGTCATCATAACCTAGCATAGCAGGGTACAAGAGGCATGTGTAAGCTAAGCAAGCCTGTCCTACCCATATCTTTCCGTGCTGAGGGCACCCCTCACCTGTGCTATAACTGTGCTGGCCATAACCACTGGCTTGCTGGAAAGGGGTGGTAGGGGTGCTGAGGTTCACACCATGCTGCTTGGCTGAGGCTGGAGGGACCTGGTAGGACAAGCAAGAGAGGCATTAGTGGAGGAACAGGGCAGGGAGTAGCAGATCAGGTACCTCCTCCCCAGCTCTGAGGTGGCAAAACCACAAGGGACCTGTGTTAACACATGCTGAATCTAAAAATAGGAAAGCAACCTCACCCCAAGCCTGAAACATTCCTGAAGGCCAGCTGAGACTTTAAGTACTGTCATGTTCCTCCCTCCCTGCTTCTGCTCCCAGAGTTAGAATAACAACACCCCCCCACACACACACACACACACAAATACTCACAAACATGGTGGGCCCATATTGAAAGGCACTGGGCACACCTGTGTAGTACGGGAGGCCAGTGTAGCTGTAGCCAGGTGGCAATGCAGGATTCAGAAAGGGCTGCTGGGCTGTGTGGTGGGCCTGGGACTGGCTCTGCTGTGCCTGAGCCAATGTGGTGGGGGGTGCAGGGGATGCAGAGTCACCTCGGCCAAACTTTGTGACATCACCTAGAAGAGGAGCATGGACTCCAATCACTGCCCCTTATCCAACCAGGAAAAGCGCCAGGCTGGCTCCTTTGAACAGGAATGAGTCTGGCTGCCCACTCAACAATGGGAAGCTAGCAGGCCTCTCAGCCCTTCTGCTTCTATTTCCAGATACCTGGGATTAGCTACAGACTAGTCCACTGTCCCTCACTCCACCTTTCCCAATCCCCTGAACAGACTAACCTGAATATGGGTTATTAGTGAGGCTCCCGTCTCGGCTGGCAAGGGCTGTGGGCGTAGCAAAGGGAATTCCGTAGTAATCCTAAGAGAAACCAGGGAGGCTAATAAGAAAATGGCCTTGCCTCACTCCCAGGAGAGCAGGCCCAACAGGCAGCACAGGTGCTCCCTGTGATGCCACACTGCCAGGAAACACCAGACTACAGGGACATCACATGCACACTTCCAGAGGGCAGCCTTCACAGAGAATTCAAAGTAAACGGTGTCCATCCAGGGTCATACAATGTGGCAGCCACATAGTACGCAGTATGCAGACACACTAACCCTCAATCATCCACAAACAGGGACACTGGAGGCCCCATCTCACACATCCATTTTACACTGAAAATGGATGCTAGTGAATGCCACAGGCCAAACCAGCTCTTTTGGCTCCTCCTATGTGAGATTCTAAAGAGCAGCTAGGAAAGTTGACTGGATGGTAGAAACCTGAAAAAGAATCAGCGGGAGCAGAGATGCCCAAGGGTTTAAGAGGAGTCAGGGCAGCAATGTCAGGTAGGCACAAGTACAGGGAGCTAATGTGCCAAACCTGCCTCTCACTACCCGCTCTCCCCTGGCAATGCTGACACCTCACAGGAACCAGAAGTGTGGAAACCAACAGGGCAAATCACAGCGGAGCTCGGCCAACCTTACTCACCACCCAGAGCTTTACAATCCGAGACATCCTGCACCCTGGCCTCTGAGCCAAGGGAAAGCACTCTTGCTTTCCTTGTGGGCAGCAGTGCTTGGTCACAATCAGACAAGGGCCATCCTGACTGGGAAAGCCCAGAAACCCAGGAGGAGGCAGGACTAGGAAAGCACAGAGCTAGTAGCAACACAACTGGGGACAGGCCTAGAGAAAGCCCAAGAGGGGGAGCTCTTTCACAAAAGAAAAGAACTAGGCACAAAAGTGCCAGAGAGGCCAAGCAGGAAATGATCAAAAGGTAAAATTAAAGCACTGTATATCTCATAAGGTAGACCCAGAGGTGATTTCATCTAAGGCACAGAATGAAAAAGAAATACAGGCAGATAGATGACTCCAAGGGCTGGGATCCCAATGAACCACTCCTGGGGGTCCAACTAGGACCAACATGCAGACTCACTTAGGACTACCTCTTACAGTCCATCTCGGATACTCTGGGGCTCCTAGGCCAGATATCTATGAGGTTTCATGAGTATCTGAGGAACCAACCAACTCCACTTTTAGTTTCCCCACAGAGCCCTGAGGCTCAGGCATCCCTAGAGACCCTAAGTTTTGTTGACCACCCTAGAAATCTGCCATGTCTTCAACATCCTTTCTGGACCCTCTGGGGATGTGGACAACAGCTAGAGTCCAGCAGCCCCTTTACCAGCAATGTAATGGGCTGCTGGTTTGCACATAGGAGAAGATCTGCTCAGCTATCAGCCTCTGCCTCTGGAAATAATACTTCAGCCAATGGATAAGAGTTCTCCCAAAACAAGAGCTTCAGCCACAGGGCCTGGGTAGAGAGAAGTGGAGATGAAGGTAAAAGTGATACCTGCAGCTCCCTGAGCTCTCTGTGGCCAGATGGTAGGATGGACATCATCAACAGTGAGGAGTCTGAGGAAGGGACATCTCACTGAGGAGAAAACCTCTTCCCCAGGGAATAGCAGAAACCACATCCAGTAGAGGGGAGGGACACCAGTGTCCAAACAGCTTTTTACTTCCCAGTAATGTAATAGACTGATGCCCTGGGCTGCTGAAAATTATCAGGAGTTTGGGAAACACCAGAGCAAGAAAGGAGTGGTGAGGCAGAAGCCTGCAGACTGTCAGAGTAGGTGCATGCCTCCCTTCACAGCCCTTCTCCACTGTAGTCCTATTCACGTAGCCATCCCAGGAAGGCCTAGTGCTTCATTCTCAAAGCAAAGGTCACAACAAAAAGGCAGCTCTGCCTCAGAGTGAGGCGGCAGCAACCAGAGAGAACCTGGGACCAACATTCTTACAAACAGTGATGGCAGGGCAGACCCAAAAAGGTCTTTAAAGACTATCGGCTCTAGCCTCTCGCTCAGCTGTGGACAAGAGCAATGGTGCATCACGAGGATTACCAATGGCCACCTTCAGAGGCCCAAGACACTGAACGGCACTTCAAAGGAGATTATAAAAACTCGAAGGGTAGGCGAGCAATCCCATATCTTGTGTCTGATAAGTCTTTTTTTAAAAAAGGGGGGGGGGCTGAGGAAAAAGAATGGCACCACATTTAGTAGAGGCTCTGCCTGCAGGGGCCCTAGGTCCTATTGGTCCTTAAGTCCCCCAGGGTTAAGCTCAGGACATTCATATGCCTGAGCTGCAGTCACACCAGGCACAACCACCAAATGGAAATGGTTTCCTCAGTGGTGGTGCAGAAGGAGATCCTTAGGGCTGAGTGTTCTGAAAGCCAAGGCAGCATAACAATCAAAGCCAAAGAAGGAAGGACCTATGAAAGAGCCTAAATCCGTCCCAGCGCCATATCCCACTCACCACTGGCAGCCGTGACTGCAGCATCTGGAGCTCATCATAGCCATAGATCTGTGAGAGAACCAAAAAGGGGGTTAGGGACCACACATTATCCCTTGGGAAGCCTAGGCTCATGTGGGAGCCTAAATAGGGCTGGGGGAATAGAACACACTCAGGAAGGAGAACTGAATGATCTGCTGTGAGAAGATACCCCGCTTTGCTGGAGTCTAGATGGTGGAGAAATACTAGGGGTCTGAGTGGCAGTAACCCACAGCCCCACCTCCCTACCCTGCCAGGTGCCAGCCCCTGAGGCCAGGGCAGTTGGGGCTTGGCCAGGAGCTCCACTGTATGCTCACCGGGTAGGCAGGAAGCAGTCCCCCAGGGCCCACGAGGTACTGGTTGTGCAGCAGTGGAGGCATCCCCTGAGGCAGATTGGGAGGTGCTTTGCCTATAAAAACAAAAATCAAACAAAGTGAAGTAGCCACCACAAAGAGTGAGATTCCTCAGCTATTACAGGGGGGTGAAGGGTACCAAGTTCACTGTCACAGTGCTGCCCCAGATGGGATCACAGCCAAGAGGGAAGGGCAGCAGCCAAGAGTTAGAGGAGGCCATCCTAGGAAGTGGGGAGAGAGAGAGCATGTGCCCTACATTCAGGCTGTTTCGATGTCAGAAGATTCCATGCCCAGAAAGAAACACTGACCCTTACATACTCCCTGAATGTCACATTGCACTGAATAAACCTAACATGAAAAACAATGTGCCTCCTCAGAACAGAAGGCAGGCCAGGCAATGCCAGGACAGGGATAAGCCATGTCAAAGGTGGGTTTTAGCAGTTTCTGCCAAACCAGTTTGCTTGGCCCACACAGACTGCCCAGGTCTGGCTGACAGGCCATCAACCACAAAACAATGACCAGAAGGAGCCAATGATAGCTGCTCCCTGGCCCCTTCACATCACCATGTCATTGCATCTCTGGAAATAAGCGAGGACAGAAAAGACTGGGGAGCTACAAGCACAAAGGACGCCAGGAATTCTACCCAGGGTAGTCCACCCAGATGACCAATTTCACCCTCCCCCACATCAGCACTGGAAGGACCAGGCCCAAGAGGGCAGTGGAACAAACAGGACAAACAAGCAATGGCAGGGCTGGAGAGACTGTATATGTGTGGTTGCCCACCGTGCCCTGCCCATCTCTGGGCATCCTCCTGGGAAACCAAGTGTGCACCTTCGAGAGGCTGGGGGTAGGTGGAAAATGCCTCTGGATACCCACCTGATGTCACCAAAGGCGTGGTCCTGGTACTGCTGCTGGGGGCACTCACGGTGGTCCCACTCAAGCAGAGGCTGCTCCCTGTGTTCATGCTGCTCGGCAAGCTGAGCCCTGAGGATGTGGCATTCGAGGCAGGGGTTGCTGCCGTTGAGAAGGTGGCCGAGGTCTGGAGGGAAGGGGTGCTCTCCACACTGGCATGCTGGCAAAAAAAAAAAAAAAAAAAAAGCCAGGACAAATGGATCTGGAGGCAAAGCACGAGAGTGCAAGAGAACCTGGCCAGGGATTTGGGCCTGCAGTCTCAAGACTGACGTGAGGGGCTCTGTGCTTAGTGCTCACTGTGGCCGCTCACACTACAGGTAGGTTAGGCCATCTGGATACAACTCGTAAGCTAAGTATCAAAACTATTAAAATTGAACTTTATTACCAAAACCATCCTAAAAATTCTTAGTTTCTCATGCTCTGGTATCTGAAAACAAGGCACAAAAACCTCAAGTAAACCTTCAAAGAACATAGATCATCTGAATATGAGGTGGGAATCCATGTCACAGAAAAGCAAGTAGTCTCAGGAAAACTGACAACAGTTTGAGAAGAAAAGCCTAGCCCAGGTCATAACCTTCTGGAGATGTCCTTCTTAACCACTCTGATCTGGAAGTCGCAGGTGGCCAAGAGAGGCCTTTGCTCAAGAACTAGGTGACACTTTGCAGGTCACCAGGGCTTACCTAGAAGGTAAGCCCTTATCTTATGCCTACTTGACAAAATCCACGTGGAAGGAAGGGCAGAACATAGCAGGAAGCTCTGAAGAGCTGGAGTTCCAGGAATCCGGCCTCACTACTCAACTCTAGTTAGTAATAAGGTGCCAGGAAGGGCTCCAAGAGCTGAGGGGTGGGTGAAAGAGAGGTCCCTGCTTGGGCAAAGGCAGGCCCTACAAGGAAGAGAGAGGTTCTATAAAACTGAGACCAGTCTCTAAACCAAAATGTGTGCAGAATAAAGAAGCCAGGAAACTCCTAGAGGAGAAGCCAAAGAATAGGAAAGGCCCAGGAGAAAGGGAACCACGTGCTCTGCCTCCCATCTCACTAATAGCTCTGTGCAAGGTCCCAGCCCCAACAGGCTGCCCTACCCACCTGAGCACTAGCCTTAGGGTCCTACCATCCAGAATTAGTGTAGCAAGGTGAAGACAACTAAAATCATGGTCTCCTGGGGCTCCCCAGGACTCCTGTTCCTTCAGCTTGGATGGACAGAACAAGGGTGAAATAAGCTCCAGAGCAGGGTGAAGGCTGTAGGGTGAAGGCTGTACTGGCCTGCCCCAGCCAGATCACTCCATACTCTGCACAGGTCCAGGTAGAGACCATCAAGAGCCACTGCTAGAGAACTCATTCCTGGTTTGCTAAGAGGAACTCAAGTGTCCTCCAGCAAGCCTCTACTCCCTCCAGCTAAACCGCACCTCCCAGATTTGTTAGGGCAACAAGCTGCTGGCATCACAGGCCTCCGAAATTTAAATGGCTCCTCAGTCCATCCAATGGCATTGTACAATCAGCAACTCAGGATGGACCCAGAAAAGCACAGCGGCACCAAACCTTCCACAAGGACATCAAGGGCAGGGGACCACACTGAGATTTCCTTCATAACTTTAAAGTGGGAAAAACCTAAATATGACAGATGATGAAAGTGGGACTGATACATCTCATTATATAAAAATAAAAATTAAAAATATTTATTAAATGACAAACCTACGGAAAATATCTGCACCTCCCATCAACAAACGAAATACATAGCTCTTAATGTAATGGCCAGGTGGAGTAAGAGGAGAGAAAGAGCCATTAGGGGGATTATTCTGTAAACTTTAAATGTCTCACCAATGTACTGTATACTTGAAACTAATAATAAAATAAAATTAAAAATAAATAAATAGCTCACCAAAAAGGAAATATAATGGCTTCCAATATAAAAACATGGCCAATCTCATTCAATTAAAAATTACACTGACAGATCATTTTTCTATTAACACACTGGAAAAATATAAATATTCGATAACACCATTTCAGGGGGCAGTAGGGAAATAGGACATTTCATTCATTGGCAGTGAGAGGTAAAAAGTTAAAACCACTATGCAGAGCAATTTGGCAATTTGTATAAAATGACAAATGCCTAGGAGTTCCACATCTAAAATTTACCCTCTAGATATTGCTACATAATGAAATGACATATTTAGAAGGCTATCAAATGAACACTGTAGTATCAAGGCTAAAAATGGCCCTAAAGTTCTACCAGTGGAGGACTGATTAAATAATGTAATGCAGGAGAGCTCTGAAAAAAGGACTCTGTGTTTCAACATAGAAACATCTCAAAAATATATTGGGTACAGGAATGCTAAAGGACACTATGAAATACTCCCACTTATATAATAGGGGGAAAAAGGGCAAAGGGAAAATGACTATGTGTATGCATCTTCTATTTTATAGGTTAAAAAACACTCAGGATCAAGGAAATAAGAACCACAGAGATGACAGAAAAACTCTTCAATATATATTTTACATTTTTATACTTTTCATTTCTGAATCTTAACTATATTAGCAACGTGGCAATTCTGTCACATTGATAAAGTGTAGGACTGACTCCCTGAACAAGGCAATTCTGACTAAGACTGATGGGCCTTAGCTAACACAAAGTGCAGCTAACCCATGAAAACAAGAACATCGGGTCCAATACACCAGTGCCCAGGGAACAGGAAGCCAGCTATTCAGTGCTCACAACGGAGGCAGCTCACAACTCCAACTGGCCAAACAGGGGCACTGGCAGGTGAGCAGAGGTATCTACATGTACTCTACCATGAAGATGGTGCTCTGTGTGTTTTATGACAAAGAAATATACCTAATGCTTCACTTGGAAAAGTAGAGCTTGAAAACCACAGTGGTAGCTAGATTGTGATGGAAGGATAGAACTGACCTTTTTCCATCATCTCATTCTGCAGCAAATAACTTGATCTCTTCTTCAGAAGAAAAAAATTTCCCCAATTTCCTGACTTCTCCATTCATTTGTACCCAAAACCTCCCTCTCTGCTTGGGGACCTACCCACTCCAGCCTTGCCAGTAGCCTCCAGTCTCCAGGAGTGAGACATACTATTCTTTTTAGGCACCTTTCTTTCCACTGATCCTTATGCTCAAGTCTCTCCTAGCATTTAGTTAAATATCCTCCCACTACCCTGCCTCCTTGTCATTTCACAACCATTCTTTCCTCAACACACCACAGTCTAGAATGATGCCTACCAATTAAACCAATTTCACACCTCAAGAAGCCATACTCCAATAAACACCATCTAGGCTTACTCTGTGGCACATTCAGACTTCCAGCTGGCACTCACTTGTGCTTCCATTCTTGCCTTTCCAGACTCAACTTCCTTCCTCAATATCAACCTTCCCAAAGCCTCTGACTCTGAGCTGGGTAAGATGGCCTGAGATGTCTCAAGGTAAGAGTGAAAAGAATACCTAATGTCACAACTAAGAAAGTCCTCATGACCACCAGTTAATTAGAAAGCAGTTATAGTGACCAGGGTAAAAGCCAGAGCTGCCAGTCTCAGAGAGACTGTGTACATGGCAAAGGATGAATATTCTCTCACATAAGCTCTCCCTTTTCCCTTCTAGCATTCTCTCTGCAATGGCCTTACAAAGTAAGAGAGGGTTATCCACAAAAACACCCTTGATTAAAGTTAACTTTTAATAGAGGCCAAGCTGAAGTTAGCCATGACACTTTGCTCTAAAGAGCTTGCAAATAACACTTCCCCCAAAATAAATCACCCCTGCTAGGCAGAAAGATCTCCTATAATGAATAGGGGAGCTTAGCAAGTTTTGGGGCGCAAACTCACCACCTGACAGCCCTGCCCATCACATATCAGGTCTGGAGAAGCAATTCCTCCACAGAGGCATGAACTTTTAAGGAAGCAAGATATCTTCCATGGTGCCTAAGAATTCAACAGCTCAGACCATGCACTTCGATGGAGACATGATAGTCAAGCAATTTGAGATTATCTCAGATATTTAAAACCCACAAACTAAAGGCCCATCAGCAGGTGACTAAGCTCCAAGCTCACTGAGCAGGGTGGTGAATGAGGGAGCCCAGAGGACACTTACTGTATGTGATATGCTGGAGGAGAGTGCAGCATGCGCAGAGGAGAGGCTGCTCTGATGGCTGGAGAGTGAACTAGAAGACAAAACAAGGCACCACGTGTGTCTATCCCATGAAATCATTCCACAGGAGTGGGGCCCATGCATCTAGATGGGCTAAGTATAAGCTTGCCCCACCCCTTCAGGGGAAGCCCCAGCCTCACACCCATCACCTTGGAACCCAACCCAGTCCAGGAATTCTGGTGGTCAGAAGGATCTAAAGGGTACTAGCCATGAGGATCTGGAATATCCTGACCTGGAAAACCTCCAGGACCACCTTTGGTCAGCTATAACCTTTTGCTCTTTAGACTGGAAATAGTAAAAATAGGACTGCACTAAGAACACTGTCAGCCTTGGAGACCCCACTAAATCTGTGTGTGAGGGTAGAAAGTTCCTATGTTCAACACCACATGCCAGAGTCAGAGCCTGAATTCTCATCAAATCCAGAATTCAAATCAAATCAATGCTTTTGCTACTGACTAAAGGGAAAAAGAGGTGAACTCTACTTGAAAGACAAGTTGAGGACCAAACAAAACCCATTCTTCTACACCCAGTTTTAATAACTTGATCTTTGAAGCCATGACAAGTACAAATCAGAGATGTGCTGAGAAATCCAACATCATTCTCACTCTGCATCAAAGAGACAGGAGCCTGGAGGAGAGGCTCAGCTAGGGGTACCCTCCTGAGGGTCAAAGAAGAGTAGCAGCAACCCCTTGACTCCCTCCACCCCATTCCCAGGAGGCCCAGTGCTCTGTGACAGCAGAGGCATTACAAGTATGCAAAGTTTTCATCTCTGGTGCTTCTATGACTCCACTCAGCCAAAACCTTCCCTAGAGCATTATTGCAGAAGGCCAGAATGCCATGCTAGAGGAAACAAATAGGTTGTGGGTTTTGCTCATGGGAAGAGCCTTCTATAAGATCTCTTGGACTTTGTACCAATGGACTTCTCATTCTGGGCCCCATATTTTCCCCATACCTGCTAAGCTGAGAAAGGGGACTGCTGGACAGGTCACCAGGCTGGGACAAGGAGGGCAAAGTGGCAGTGTGCTGGGATGCAGAAGGTAGAAGCGTAGTGCAGGAGGTGGTACTGGGTAGGGAGCCCACAGATGGGAGGGCGGAGGGAGAATCTGTTGTCTTTGGAGCTGGAACGGATGAAGTAGCTGTAAGAAACAGATCTGTTTAGCTCCAGAACCAACCGTGAATATCTAAAATATGCTCAATGTCTTGTGACATGTCAGGCTTAGTTGAGACATATGTATAATTACATTCTCCATGGAAAATGCCCAAGAATGTCACCAGACAGTTTCTTTCTCTGTCAGAAACCATTATCAAAAGGACATGTGATGGTAAGATGCACAGGACTCAGGCAAAGAGTAGAAAATGACAACTTTATAATTATAAACTGCCCTCTGACATAGATACTTCTCTCAACTGAAGGAACCTGACCCTAAGCTGCATCTAAAAAGTTAAGAGGCTCTGAGATTTACATACATAATTATAATGTGAGGCAAAATTTCTTCAAAAGGCACAAGGGGCATAAGAATCTGGTGGATGACACCACCCAAGAGTTACGTCTTTGCTTCTATTACATTGGAATGATCTTGTGAAAGCTCACAGCCAATTTAGGGCAGGTGAGGGTTGAGAGCCCAGGGTACATACACTGTGAGGCTATATATGCCTAAAACCTATAGAAAAAACATACACCTGCTGTCCAACACCTACTATCAAAGGCACAGTGAGCATTTCCTTCACATGTCCTTGAGCAGAATAACCTCAGAGAACATGAGGCTTCTAGAAGTCCATGAGTATGATCAATCCCAACTGCAGAAGAGACTCAGTTTTAGTGCCATCCACACATACAAATCAGATATGTGCTTGGAAATAAAGCATCATTGTCTTTTCCATTTAGGAAGGAACAGCCTTTAACCTCTTGCAGCACTCCTTGGAAGCCCAGTGGAAAACACATTAGTTTCTAAAAGGAAGGATGATTTAAAAACAAGCACAAGCAGCAATGGGGTTAACACACAACTCGGTCAATTATTACAGTAGTCTTCACACTCCTGAAGCTTGCTTTTTACTGACAATCTATTCCAAATATGACACCTGTTCTTATAAGCAATCAGATAAAGACAACACTGATGTCCTTGACTCAAAATTCAGACCCCAAAAGTTACCTCCCTGGGTCTTGTAATACATTGATTACAGGTCCATCAAAAGCTACTCAAAAGAACAAGTGTATGTGTGTGAAGAGAGAGAGATTGGGTTGAGAAGAAAATATGGGAGGATAAAAACCTAACTAAAATGCATAATTTTCCAGATATTTTGTAACTCATTATTTCATTTAAAATCTCCAAGTAATCTAGGACACCTTTATGTGTTCTCAACCCCATATCCAGACAAAAGAAACTTGCCACCATGGCCTGTAGAATGAGCATTTCTTCTGATACTCAATGTTCTCCAGGATACCAACATATCTCCAAACAGTTCTGGCAGCCCAGCATTACCAAAACTAATGCTGAGTAAATCACATGTGTCATTTCAATTCTGACTGAGGCCCAGTCCTGGTCTGGTAAAATTCCATGTCCACTCTCCAAAAGTTGTAAATAAAACGAGTCTTCCTGGTTTCCATACCCAATACACATTCACCTCACAAGAATAACAACAGTCATATACAATCACAGACAGGTAGCCAAGAATAAAAGAAAGAAACAATTAACAAGGGATTCACCGGCACCATCTCCGGTGGGTGACCCATGAGCTAGACTAGAATTGCGGGAGGGGAGGGTCCCATTATTTTCCCCCAAGTGTTTACAGTAAGCATCATTTTATGTCTCTTCCTAACAACAGTGTCAGAACCTATAGGCAATTAGTATGTCTTTCCTTCCTGAACTAGCACACCAATTCTCACTTTAAAAAGCCTTCACATTACTGTAGTGAGAGTCCTCTGATTATCTTAGAACCTGTACCTCTGAGCAAAGTATCTTTTACATCAATACCACATTCTGGATGCAGTCTGACTAGGGCAGAATGTGGGACTATCCCCACTCCTTCTTCCTGTGGCTATGGCATTTCTAATACCACCAGCTACAACCTGGTCACTCAGGAATCTCCAGATGAACTTAGCTGAACTTCTAAACCCTGCCAAAGAAAGGGTGCCAATAATAAATCAGAAGTAGCTATCAGAATAAAATTTTAAGACTATTTTTGCACATTTAGCCATTAACTTATTGTTTTCACCACTGTGTTTTTTTGTTGTTGCCTGTTTCCACCAGCCATGACAAGGTCAACTTATACACTTACTGTCTATTGTCTGCTGACTTCGACCACCACCATGTCCATTCTATAAGAAAGAGAAGAAAAATTAAACTCACAAAACCAAATGATAACTTGGAATTTATCTACAAATATATGATATACAAATTAATCAAGGAACGGTGGCCTGTTCTGTCTTTTCATAAAAGGAGGCAATACGACAAATTCTTAATAAATCCAAGGAGCTGACATTTTTGAAAATCAGACTGGGCATTTAGGGAAGTAACAAGGATATAACATAAGACTCAAATCACAGGAAGCAATGAAATAGTCCTAGAATTTATTAAACAGTATGAAGAACTTATGAACTCATTACATCGAGATCATCGAAAGCCTTTCTGTCTCCTGTATATTCTGTCTCCTGAGTACCCCTCATGCAGGAAAGAAAAAGTTTCAAAATTATAACAAAGAACTTTCACATGAGGGATGAATTTTATAGTAACAGCAAAATGCTTCTCAGAGAAAAAGAGGTGTTACTTTGAAACATGGTTTTTCTGAACTGGGTAGGGAAAGAGTGGTTTAGGACAGTGTGGTAGTCCCCAAAAGAGGAGAACATGAAAACAACTCTGTTAACAGTAAGGCATTTCATTGGGACCAACTCACAGGACAACTTCTGCTCCCATAAACCGAGGCAGAGAAGACATGGCATAGATAACGGAATCTACAAGGCTCAGACACTGTCCCGAGATGGGAGAAAGAAATTAACAGAAATTTCCTTCTTACAAATGTCAAAACTACTAAAGAAAAAGGCAAATCTTATAACCATTATCTCTACTTTCATCCAAATCCTGTACAATTTCTGCATGAAATGTTATTTACAACACATTTTAGTCTTAAAACAATTTGAGATTATTTATAAGAAATATAAATAATAAAATAGAACTGCTAGAAAAAAAAAACATAATTAAAAGGTTAAAGTCAGGGAAAGGATATCAACACATCTCACCAATTTATAAAGCTGGGTAGAGAGCAATCAAAGTTCTACTCCCTTGTCTCCCTCTCTGAACTAGGGTCACTACTCACTAAACATACACAGAAAATATCGAGCATATGCATCCTAAACAGCACAAACCTTGACATGTAAAGGCTTCTCAAAACTGTACCAGACAAGAAGAATGGAAAAGGAGAACAAGAAACAACAGCCATCAGACCTGAGGAATATTTTGTTCCACACTGAAAACCATTTTTAAAACATAAACACTAGACAAACTGACACGACAGAAGAGCCATATTATTTGTGGTGGGGGAAATTCTAGGGAAAAGAATGGTGGTAACAAAAGTAAAGAAATTATCAAATGGTCAGGAAAAATCAGAAATCTATATGGGTTTTAGTTGGGCCATCCAAGAAAGAGATGAACAGTGATGTATGTAAGCAAAATAAGAGGTAAAGGTTAGAGCTGGAATTGAAATGTCACAGAGATAACAAAGATTTCATCTTAAATAGCATGTACTCTGATTGACGTTTTAGAAACTGTAAAGACCAGTACTGCCCAAAGAAAAGTTCTGCAGTAATGGAAATATTTTGTGTGCGCATGGTTCTGTATTGTAGCCGCTAACCACATCTGGATATTGAGCATTAAAATAGGGTTTGTATGTCTGAGGAAGTGAACTTATAATTCTTTATTTAATTTAAATAAAATACAACATGTGGCTGGTGGTTACCATACTGAAAAGCAAAGGAATAAACTTGTTAAAAATGACAGATCAAGAATACGTGTTTTTTTTTTTAATATATAAACCCAGAAAGACAAATACAAGTGAAAAAATGGTAACTAATTTCAAGCTGACCTCATAAAAATAAATCCTAAGCAATAGTATGGAAAACCAGAAAACAAAGACCCATACCAAGCAATTCAGTATTACCCAATACAAGATAAGTTTAAAAGTGGGAGTAGAGTGAGGGCTAAATGTAGGAGGATTTGTTTAAAGACTGCGCAGAACCAGATGCCCTTCCTCCCTCTCACTCTCCGCCCTCTGCAAAGCAGAGTGAATGCCCCCTCCCACCTTTTCCCATAGGCTCTAAACTCTATCAAGAGGAAAACATATGGCCAAGGGTACTATTAAAAAAAAGATGAATCGAATCAATGTAGACAAAATGAACAATCTAAGTGCAGCCTTCCTTTCCCAGTAGGCTCTTATGACACTGACAGACAGGTACAGGCCCTACAAAGGAGAGACTTAGAAATAGTACCAAGAGAATCTAAACAAGCTCAACAGAAAAGGCCCAAAAGGGCTAACAAAAGAGTTTCCTACCCCAAAAGAAATGGCCCACGCATGCTGTCCCACATTAAAGTACACATTCAACAACCCAAGCCAGAGCTTTTAGTTAACCTTTTAGTGTCAAGTAGATACCCTGGAATCTCCAGACGTTTGAAGAAAAATCAAATATCATGTGAAAAACAAATAAAGGGAGCTAAAAACAACAACAATAACAAAGAACTCTGAAGTAGAGATATGTAAATATCACCCATTTAGAAGGAAACTTAGAAAATGTACACAAATTTCTGCTAGGCCAATTCAACTGTTTTCAATATTTTTAGGTCCTTGTTCACTTTTTAAAGTAGTTCTCACCAATAACACTTGAACATCTTTGCCTTACAAGAAACTAAAATATTATGGATAAGATTATAGTCCCCTCCTACCCCACCCAAACCACTATGAACAATCTGGGGTATGTCCTTATACTAAGTTTCTGGGTTCATTCACACATCCCTGTGTATGGTACTTACAATGTTGGTCTCCAATGAGATGCCCACTATTAGCAAATTCAACAAACTACACGAATTCTACTCAAAAGGTTAGCCAATTTCTAAAAAAAAAAATGTATCCAAAATCTTAATTTCCCATACTACACACTGAGCTCCAAATAGGACAAAAAGTCTGAAAGACCACTTACCATGACAGTTCCTGGAGCTGACTCCGATGGACTCACAGAACTTTGGTATGCAATCCTGTTATGTACAGAACTCTGGTCATAGGAGGAAGACGTTGTTACTGGACTAGTGGAGCTCAGGGATGAGCTGGTCAGACTGGAGGAGGTAATGACTGAAGTTGTATAGGTGGAGTTCTGTACTGCATTGGTCATTGGTAGAGTGGTATTCAAAGGATCACTACAGAGAATAAAAGGTATTAGACATAAATTTGTGTCACTTCGTATGGCTTCAGAAAGTAAAACTATTTCATCATTGTTATATTCTAAATTAAATAAACATGTCTATAACTACAAATGTATACTACTACATTCTTTAAACGCATTAACAATGTAATGCAGATGCAAAATAACACCAAAGCCAGACTCACCTAATTTAATTGACAAACAGGGGAACAGTTTTAAGGAATCCAGATGTCTGAGACCATCTTTAGAAAGGGAACCTAAGCAAATATCAGGATTAGGGCTCTGGAAAGTGGAAATTTTAACTAAAAGAATAAAATCTAAAATCTGGACTTCTCTATTTATAAAATATTCCATTGAAGGAAAGTAAGTGTTGGTGAGCTGTGAAGAAATTGCATCCCTCAAAAACTATTCATAGGAATGTAAAATGCTGCACACCCACCATGGAATAAGTTTGATGCTCCCTCAAACAGTTAAATAAAAGAGTTACCATATGACCCAGCAATTCCTAGGTATATTTCCAAAGAACCAAAAGTACACAAAATCTGTAACTGAATGTTCACAGAAGCATGATTCATAATAGCCCAAAAGTAGGAACAACCCAAGTGCCCAACAACTCATAAATGAATAAACAAAATGTGGTATTTTGTCTGCACAATAAAATATTCAGTAACAAAGTGCATACATGCTATGACATAGATGAACTTTGAAAACATTGCCAAGTGAAGAAGGCAGACCAAAAACAGCCACAAATTGCACATGTCTATGCAATGTCCAGAAGAGGAAAATCCAAAGACAGATTACTGGTTGCCGGGGATAAGGGGAGGGGGAAATTGGGAGTGACTGCTAACAGGCACAGGGTTTCCTTTTAGGTTGATGGAAAAATTCTGGAATCAGATGCTGATTACCATTACCACAGGTTTATGTATTATCTTCATCAGGTAATTTCTTAGGCTGTATTTTTTTTGCAAGCAAGACTTAATTCAATCAAAACCAAAGAAGTGGGAGGATATGTACCTTAAAGACTTCGAATACAAGCTGATGGGAATCTGATTACTCTTTTCACTGTTTGCAGCTGATCCAAATTCAGAAAGAGAAGACTCTGATCCAAATTCCAACGCGCCAAACTGAACATTTAAGCCTGTGACATCTGCTGAACCAGGCATTTCCACTGCAGAAGCTGGGATCTAAAAAAGCAAAGCCGCTATGTCAGGGACAGAGGTCAGGGATTCCAAGTCTCAAAAGTCTATACCAGAGCCAAACGGGGCACTGGGTTCACAGGGCACTCCTGGCAGGCCTAAGGAACAAGAGGTCAAAAGGAAAGAAAAGGGAAAAGGATTGATTTTTTTAGAGAGAGAAGGGAAAAGAGCAAAAAAAATTAAAAGTTAACAAATGGTCAATGCTACCCCGGGCTTCTTAGAACAATACGGGTGGGAGAGGGAGGGTTGCTGGCTCTGTGGTCATGGCTGAGTGAAGGAGAGTAGGCTTCTGATGAAAGCATTATCTGATCCAAGATCCACTCATCCTCTATGTATGGGACACAGCTAAACACTAGAGACCATCGGATTCTTCGAGCCAGATTCTATAACTTGAATTAACAGTCTCTCTCAGCACCAAACCATCCCCTCTAATATTAACCCAGTCACACTCAGAAATGTCCAATTCCTCATAGAGCAGAAAGCTTGAAAAATACATCACAGTTTCTTAGACTTGCAAACCCAGCACTTGAACTACATGTTAAGTAAGATACATCCACCTTTGGGACTGTGACTTCAAAATGAAATACCCACCTTAGAAGCCGGAGGTATCCGCCGTTTGGGGAGTTTCATGTGTTTAGGCTGTTGTTGGTGGGCAGACACAGCGATATTTTCAACAGTCAGGCTAGGAAGCTGCAAGAGTTTGTTCACAGTGGAGGTACTGTCTCTAGGTGTTGACTCTCGGAGTTTTACTTGGGAAGGAAAGGACTCCAGCCCAGGAGGAGGAAGAGTCACTGCCTGAGTTTGGTGCTGCTGTCGTTGGCTCAACTGGCTAAGAACTGGGGATGGTTCAGGCTGAGATTTAAAGTCTATGAAAAACGTAAAGAGAGGGTAAAAGAAAGTAAGTGACAATCAATTATTTTAGCACGCAGGCTTAGAACTCCCTCTTCCACCATCACTGGTAGTAAAGAGTTAGTCTCCATCAATTTCTCCCAACCATATTCTAACTAAATCCCGTGTGTGTGTGTGTGTGTGTGTGTGTGTGTGTGTGTGTGTGTACACGCACGCGCGCATGAAACATATATGATAAATAAGAAAGGATGCCTGAATAAGTTTGTAGCTAATTTCTTAAACCGACAGGAGATTGAGTTTGTGCTAAAAGTATATAGGGTGATGAATAGGTAAGGATAGTATGGAATTGCTACACACATCTGGCATTTAGCTAAAAGAATATTTCTGAAAATTATTTTATTAATTTTTTCACTAATATATATAATATTACAAAATCCAAAAGGTACAAAAATGTAAATGACTACCTATCACCCTTCCACCCCCATTCTCAGATTCACTTCACAGAGGCAGACCTTGTACCCGGTTTCTTGAAAATCTTCAGATATTATATACACACAGAAAAAGACACACACACACACACTACATATACATATGGTTTGTTTCCTCACACGCCATTTAGGTTTTAGAGACTATTCCACATTAATATATGAACAGCTACTAAATTTTATGGTCACATAGCAATCCAGTGTACATAGGTATTGTTTTTTTTAAACTAGTACTATATTAATAGGCTTTTTGGTTTTCCACTCAATCTCTTGCTATGAAAAATAATGCTACAATGACTATATTTTTATGTAAGGCATTTTGCTCAAGTGCAAGTATACCCACAGAATCAGTTACCAGTTCAAAAAATAATTATATTTTAAAATTTGAAAAACACTTCCACAGATAGAATATACACTTTTTAACATAGTGCGATATCAAATTTTTATCCTTAATTTGACTGGTGGAAAATGGTATAAAAGATGCAAAATAAAATAATTTAAGTTCACTAAGCAACATTCATATACTTAAATATTCTTTGCCTATGAACTCAACATGTCCGTACCTCTTTGACCATTTTTACTTCTCCTTGATTTCAACTTACTCCTTTTATCTAAGGAAGTTGACCCTTTGTCTATGATACGACTTTAAAATGCTTTTTCATACTTTGTTTCTTTTGAGTTGTTTATGGTATTTCCTGTCATATCTAGTAAGGTCTACCTCACATAGACTATATCAAAACCTTCCTATGTTTTTCTCTATTAATGTTCTAAATTCACTATTTATGTTTAAATATTTGACCCATTTGTGGCCACAGGGATACAACTTCATTTTCTAGCCAGATATCCAACAGCAATAAACACCTTTTCACCAATGATTTCCAATGCTCTCTCTATCAATCTTTTTCTGCAAAGAGCCAGACAGTAAATATTTTAAGCTTTGTCGTCTGTTAGTAACTATTCAAATTTGCATTTGTAGACTAAAGTAGTTACAGATAATATGTAAATGACTGGATGTGTTCTAATAAAACTATATTTACAAAAACAGATAGCAAATCCAGTTGAAGGTTTACCAACCCATGACTTAGTACATTTCCATCTTAGATGAATCTATTTTTGGATTTAATATTAGAGCCACCTAAAAAAAGACAAATCTTTACAAAGAACATGAGAATATCATGCTCAAATCTATAAACTCATTATCACTCAGTAAGTGTGCAGGAAAAAAGTTAACATAGGAAGCCTATATCTGCCATTAGAAATGCTAGTTTGCAAGACTGGCTCTTGGCTTGTGTGTGAGAACACAGGATTTTAATATTTTCTAGCAAACGAGTGCCATCACTTTAACCATTAAAAGGACTCTGTGCCTTGAGTGTTTGTACAATGTGATTTATGCTGAATACCTGCTTTCCTTCTTGGAATACAGAATTTTGGTATGTACTAGGAAAAGGGTACCTATGTAACCAGCCCCCCAATAAAAATCTTGGGCATTGAATCTCTAGTCAATTTTCTTGATAGATATCACTTCAAACCTGGGAACAGTATCAGGTACTTCCATAACAGTAAGCCATTTCATTCAACAGAGAAATTCCTTAATAATAGTGTGACATGTGTGATGGTGGGAGATGGTGATTTAATGTCACAAAGTCTATAAGAGTATAGTTTTAAAAACATCCAACTTACATGTATTGCCTTTAAATTATAAACCACAGATGGTTAAGGCTAAACCAAATCATGGTGGATATATGCAAATATTAGATAAAGCAACCCCAAAGGGTGTGATGTCAAATGTTATCCACATTCTACCTTCTGACACCACCTTATTCTAATACAGCTCAGAAAATTCTGTCTAGGTATTTACTCAGCATTGTTTACTTATATTTGCATGCCTTTACCATGCTTTTGCACATATCTTCATAGTATGTATTGTTACTACTAACAACAAATAAATCAGGCATTTATACAATACAAAGTTTACTTAATTCAGAAACTGCAATGTTCTACTAAAAAGAAACATCTCTGGACAAATTCCACATTAGTGTTCACAAATCAACAATCTCTGCTAATGTTCAGTATGTCCTCACTAGAGGCAAACCATCACAGAAAATGTATACTTACCAAAATGGTTAAGGACTGAGGACTGGGTAGCTGAGGGCTTGAGGTCCCAGGAAGTAGTAGTTGTGGAGGGACTTGTACTATTCTGCTGTGAACTTGGGGTGGTAGTATACTGGCCCAAGCTCGGAGCTTTCAACTGGTCCAAAATCTGGGAGCTGGTGATGGTTGCCATTTTTGAAGATGCAAGCTCTCCAAATCCTGAACCAAGGACGGATGACTTTAAAGAGAAAGAAAGCAGAAATCCTCAGCAATACAGAATTTCTACCCCAGACTTTAAAACACACCACGTATTTTCACAAGGATTTTATAAACTATAGCCCAGAACATCTGAATTAGTAAGATTCACATGTGTAAATACATAACATTACTATGCAACAAGATCTCACTAAATAATAAATCCAGCAATCCTTCCTGATTCTGATATAAGAGGTTACAGGGAAGGGGAATATTCTCCATAGATTTTAAGAAATTGATTTTTATAGTCAATAGTATTGTAATAGCTTCTATAGTGTCAGACAGGTAACTAGATCTATCAGAGTGATCGCTTTGAAGTTATATAAAATGTCTAATCACTATGCTGTACACCTGAAATTAACATATTATATGCCAACTGTAATTGAAAAAAATTTTTAATTATTTTTAAAAAGACATTGACCTTTTAAAAAGTGATGTCACAAATTTATAAACAAAATACTGCCGTTTTTAAACTAAGGAGGAATAATGTTAATTAAATAACAAAGACAAACTTATGAAACAAAATAGCTTTTTCTTAATATGTGGAATAGTAATCATCTTTAATAATTAGAATAGGTTTGGTCACAGAAAAGATCAACCACAAAAAAAAAAAAGATCAATCAGGTTATAAGATTAAAGGCAGGTTACCACACTTATTTAAAAAGTTAGTGTTACAAATCAAGACACTAAATTACACAGGAGGTATGTGTGTATTGAACAGGTACCCTGGACACTGCTGTGTTTATTTCAAGTTGTTTTAGATGACTAAAACCATCAAATATATTCTATAAGTATACAAAAAAAAAATGCTGTACCTTCCCCATCTATCCTGTCAGGTCAGATATCAAGATCTCAGGAGAATGAAAACCTATGATTAGTGAACATAGTGACAAATCAATTGTATTTTTCTATTATCAAGATTATCCAGCTTCTGAAAAAACAAGTTCTTTGTCAAAAATAACTTTCAAAACCACCTAAAAGGTCAAAAACAGAAATGATCTGCATTCCTTCAAGAAGCCAGATCTAGGAAGTTGAAGTAATTATTTCTGTTATCAATATCCAAAGACACAAAGTATCCTAGTTGTTTTAAGGAAATCCAAATTCTCTACTATAAGCAAAACTTTAAGTTGTGAGCATTTATTGCACATCAATCACAGAATCTGCTCCTATTAGAACAGTTGCACTAACATTACTTATCCCTACTCCAGATTCTTGGCTCATGCTGTCCACTACAACTCTCTTTTGAGCCACAAATCCACCAAAACCCAGCTCAAACCCACTTGTTCAATGAAGGCTTCTTGGATGATGTTTCTACTCTTCATCTTCCGCTTTATCTATCCTGCATCAGCTTATCAAATGAACTTTTTGTGTGCTTTACTACACAATAAAATCACTGAGTCAATGACTAGCGCCTTGCTCCAGGCAAGACTGAGCACAGATTTTTTTAATCATACCTACACATTTCAATCAACTCTAAAAATGTGTATATTGGTACATGTGTACATATACTCACACATACACCAACACATGTTCCCAACTCCCAATCACAAAAACTCTGACCTATTTAGTTTTGTGTAGACTCTGGCATTATATCATCATCAACATTCTCCTCTTCTTTCTCCTCCTCATCACTGCTGTTATTTACTGACATCTCTCATTGATTATAAAAATACAGTGGGGTTGAGAACCACTGCTCTAATATATGAAACATGCAATTATTGCTCTAGTTTCTTCAAGTGCTTGTTCGTGACAAAAAGAAGAACACCTGAAGGTCACTGTTAAAAAACAAACTCATGTCCTACCTATGCTCTCAGTGGCCTGGCTAAGATTCCAACAAGTCAGCAAAGACATGATTATAGTGAAATGGAAAGACAGAGGAGGAAAGGGCAAGATGGCTCAATCAAAACTGAGTGGTATTATTAGGCCCTCTCAAACAGCAAAGGCACCATGCCTTGGGCTGTCTACTCCAAGCATTAACACTCATGCACAACCATCAATGACACTAAAAATGTCAAGTTCCCAAGCCAGTTACACTCGATGTGATATGACTGTGCAGAGTAGAAGACACCAATGGAAAGCTTGCATCTTCAATTCTCCATTTTATTAAGGTACAGCAAATGATTTTGAGTCAGGTAGGGGAAAAGATTATATCACATTCATAAGAAATTGTTTCTTACTATAAATTTCAGGTAAAACACAGTAAAAATGAACTGAAATAATTATCACAACTGAAAACTATAGATCTATGCTTACAGTCCTTCCAGCCTCCTTTCTGCCAACTCACAACTGCCCGTAGTTGGACAGGGACTTCACTTATCCATTGTGCAACTACATTCATGCTCTAAAGCTTCTACTCCCATCAGCCTACCTTCATGTCCTTCACTAACAACTCCTAAAGTTCTTTCTGATGGGAGCTTAATTCTCATGGGAAGTCAGAGTCATTTATGCAGCAGCAGACGATACTGTTTCAATAAAAACGCATCCAAATTATAAGGGTCTCTACTATATAGTGTGGCATTTTAAGAAAAAGTATACTAAGTTTATGGAATAAAAAAATAAAAATACAAAAAATATAAGCACCTAGGCAGACTTGGAAAGAACTGTTTTTGCATAATTTAAGCAACCCAATACTGACAAACATTGTCATTTAAGTAAACTGGAAAATAAATGAAAATTTTAACATCTTAAATATAGAGACAGACTTTGAAATAAAATCCAAGAAAAAATTATTAATAAAAAGGATGCTTGAGTGATTATGATGGAAAAGATTTCAACTAATCATAAATATTTTTATCTTTTGTCCAGAAAACTCAGAGTAGTTGAATTCCACATGGTATCATCAGATATGTGCTTGGAAATGAACACATCATTGTTTTCTGGATTGAGATCTACTACAGAAATTTTTATATTTAGAAAGTAATTATAAGGCATGTGTCATTCTAGAATATATTTGCTCACAGGCACATTCCTTAAAATCCCATACTGAAATAAAAGTTAAGTTACCAGACTCTGAGGAGAATAGGAGTTGACAGTAGTGGAGCTGCCAGTCCCTGGTGCCATTTGACTGCTATGCTGAGAATTTGTGAAGACAAGGGCTTGGCTAAAGCCCTGCTGTTGGGAAGTTTCAAAGGAGTTGACTTCTGATGCTTGACTGGGAGGAACAGGCTTCTGGAGCAAGGCTACCAGATCAATGCTAAGCAGACAAAAAGCAAATGAGGAACAAGTCATAAACAAATCTTATCAACAAATGAATTTGAAAAGTGAATCAATATAAAGTAAATTCAGGCTAAAAAGTAATTAAGTGAAGAAAGCCTTTGGAAACGGGAGTGTAGGGGAGCCAAAAGGAGAGTATTAATGGCAAGAAAAAAAAATAGTAAGCCAGAGACTGAAGCAGGGCCTTGTAGAGGAGAAAAATAAAAAAGATACACACTGAGATAGTTCTACAGAAATGACATGACAACTGATTTAAAAATTTGCAATAACAAACAATTTTCTGACATTTAGAATATTTTCCCCCTCTTTTTGGAACCAGTATCTCAAACTTCCCTTAAGGAGAGCAAACCCATATTTTGCGGAAATGAGGACCACAACCACAGTAGATCATTCAAGTAGTTTCAAATTTACCCTAAGTGTTCCTGTAAGCTCTGCATTCCATCCAATAACATATTTAGGCTTATATAAATCTCATATAATTTTCATTCTTAAATATTCAGAAAAAAATGCACAATATATTAATATACTGTTAACAAGAACACTTGTAATGCTCCCAGAAAAACAGATATTCTAATCTGTGAACCATGACCTAAAAACCTGAAAGCATGAGGAAGAAATGATCACACACACACACACACACACACACACACACACACACACACACACACTACCTGACATATGAGTTAGCTACTAACTCTTTTCCATAGGACCTATAGGGCCAGTTACCAATCAGTTCTCTTAATTGCAACTTTCACCACATCAGTGAGACAGATTCTGAGAAGGAAAATAATTCAAGACTCACTCCTAATATAGAGCAAAGTTTCTGGGCCTGAGTTCCTCTCCCTATGCACCACCACTTTCACTTTCCCATAACCAGACCGAAGTCCAAGACTAGTATTTTAGATCCTAAGGTAATATTCTAGTTTATGATATCCTAACTTCAGGGATATAGATCCAGGGTAATTATATTACATATGATCCATCCCAAAAAAAGTGTCATTATTACAAAAAACAGCAAATTCTATTCCAAAAGATTGACAGGAGATACGCATGAAAAATTCTACAGAACTGTCTTCTGAAAAATAACCACAGAGTCTACATACTTTTTAAAAAATGAAAATGACCCTATCAAATTCCTTGAGTAATAACTATAATAAAGAAGTTATATCCACTTAACAAGAAATTTTGGGCAATTCACAAAACAATATATATTGCAAGACATGACCTTTGATCATTTTTTCCTTGTAATGAAGTCTTACAGCCATCTCATTTAGCATGAAATTTAGCATGTTAGGTTCGAAATTGCTTTCAATTCTTGTGTGTGATATATATCAAGGCTTTCATCCTTCTAGATCACTGCATTTTAAAACCCCAAAGGTTTTCAGAGTTATTGTAAAAATTGGAATATAAATAAATGCTTTTCAATAATGCAGTTCTGTATACTTTCTATCAATATTCCTATTACCCCAAAAGCTCCTTCATTTTTTTGTAATCTACATTACTAGATTAAAACTGATAGAAAAGTTTGTATTAGCCTGAGATCTAAATAAATGGTATTATATGAAAAAACTAAAGAATACTTTGTTTTAAGTTAATCTGTCAAAAACATGTTTACAAAAGTAAAAAAGAACCATTAAATAGATTTAATATAACCTCTGCCACAAATAACAAGTCACAAACATAATTCCTATTTTAATTCATTAGTGAATATAACCAATTAGGAAATGATAGAGGTTCTGTCAGTTTACCAGATAGGTTAGGGATAAAATAAAGTCTTAGACAGAAAGGGAAGAGAACAGAGATTCAAAAAGAGAGAAAAAAACAAAAAAAGACCTAAGTACCAAACAATTTTTTTGAGGCAATAAATTTCAATTGTGCTTTGAATAACAAATAAAAAGTGGCAAAAAGAGTTTACCTTTGCCCAGGTGTGACAGGATTCTCTGGTGGAACAGAAGAAGCAGTAAAGACCTTTGTTTCAGAAAGCTATGTGAAAGGGATGAAATAATATTTTAATCTTATTTTATGTAACATAAAATTAAAACCTTAACAAATTCTTGACAATTTTTAATTACCAGTAGTCTCATTAGTACTGGTGAATTCTTTAGTTCACCCAAAAGGTGGTCTAAGGAAAAAAAATACACGGGTGATTTATGACGAGTGATTTTCATAAGATGAACGTAATTTTAGATTGATAAGCCTACAATAAAGATTTTACATCAGGGAAACAACACAGTGAAGTAGTGAGACTAGGGTTCAAGTCCCAATCTCACTACTCTTTTTGACATTATACAAAATGAGAATATCAAAAAAACCACCACCAAGTGTGAGGCCAGAAAATATTTTTAAAAACCACCACTAATGTCTCCATAAATGCCAAAAAGAAACAGAGAAGTTTGAAAAGCCAAAAAATTGATGTTTTCTTTCCCCACAGACAGATGGCTTTAGTATTTCATTTATGAGTAATCTCTATTTCCTTTTAAGTTATAGGTTTCCTTGTTTTCATACAAATAAACCTCTTGAGGTATAATACATTCAATAAACTGCAAATATTCAACCTGAATAATTAAATGAGTTCTCTCAGGTGCGTACTCCCATGTAGCCATCACCAAATCAAGACAGTGAACATCCCTATTACCCTGAAAGTTTGCTCCTATCCCTGGGTAATCAATCCTTCCCACCACTCACCTTCATCCCCAGGTAACAACCAATGTACTTTCTGTCACTACAAATTAAGTTGTATTTTCTAAAATTTTAAGTGGAATTTTAAAATATGCAACCTTTTTAGGTTCTTTCACTCAACATAACATTCTGAGATTCAAGCACATTGTTTTAAAAGCACTTTTAAGGCACACAGGATAAAATTTTTGAAACCTCAACTGACATCACTGAAAGAAAGGTAGGCTCCTTACATTATCAAAGTAGGGCATGGGATTGTTAAAGGCTGATAAATGTTAATCTAACAAGATAATGTAAGAAGGTAATGAAAATGCTATTCAAAGATTGTTTTAGCTCTTACCAATTCTAAATGTCTCAGAACATCCTATAAATTCAGATTTTCTCAGACATTAATATTCAGCAGAGGCAAAGCAGACAGTAGGTATTCATTTTCCATAAAAACAAAAAGTGAATTGATTTTTATTTCAATAAGAAGGGTTTAATGCTGAACCCTGTTCCAAAGTAGTATCCTAAGAGTCCCAAGAAATCCATTTTTGTCTTAAAGAATGCTACAGATTAAATAGAGTTAAGACAAAGAGAGAAGCAATACAGGTGTAATTCCTTTTTTCAACAAAAAGCAGTGATAGAGTAGATCTAAATCCTTTAAAACATTAATAAGTTCAAGGTAAATAAGAACCACATTAATCACTGACACCCTATCTAACCCAGTACAATAAAGAAAATTAGACTGCTTCCTTCTTCTTTCTTTAAAAAAGGGGAGGGGAAGGGAAAAGTGAATAGTTATTGTTCTAAGCTCTAGAAGGAATTTAGAATTTGAGTTTTAGATTACACACCTTTCAATTACCATTACCTTGTATCAACTCAGAAAACTTGCAAAATTTTCTTTTGATAACTCCTGAGAAAAGACGACCAAATTCTCTGTGCTAATTCTTTTTAGTAATTATAAATTACATTGTGATACAATATGGTCTATGTAGCAGATTATTAATCTCTGTATGTACATACATTTGAACTGCTTGTCATCTGACTTACATATCATAAGACCTCATCTGACCCAGAGAAAAACCCTATGAGTCAGGCAAGACAACTATGATATTCATTACAGAGATGAAAGTAGGAGGCTCAGAAAGGAAAGATGGCTTGTCCAATGACAACAATCAACTAGGTTAGAATTTGAATACACTCCTTTTCCCTTCTGACTTCCTGCCTGATTTTCAACCCTGCCTATGACCCGGACAACAGCAAAGAGATGGAAAGCTTTTCAGAGCCTGGTGACATCCTACCCCAAGGACTTACAGTTAGTATGTGACAGAAATGAAAATATACCCTAAATTTTCTAAATCCCAATCAAATGAGGATATCTATTCTCCTTCCTCATACCCTACCCAGCTCACTCCCTAACAAGCCAGATGTAAAACTCTTAAAAAAGAAAGCATTAATGCAGCTTATTTTTTAATATATTTTTGAATATAAAATGAGATAAGGAAAAAATAGATCCAAAAAAATCTCAAAGTCTGGGTCAACTGATGTGTTTGAAGGTCAATACCTCTAACCTCTGTATTCTCTCCCTCCCAGTGTCTACTGTAACTCTCTATCATGTACATACATCTGGTTCTGGACCTTGGTATAAAATATGTATGGTATAGCACTAGTTCAGTTACTTTTACTTTCTCAAGTTAAATATTTTTCTCCAAGAATATCTTATGGTGAACCTATAACTAATAAATCAACACTACTCAGAAGCTAGTATAGTAGACTCAAAAATATCAGGGGAATAAATGAATACCAAAAAAAGAGCCAGCCTAGGAAAAGGGAAGAAGTTGGGCCTAGAACCAGAATGATTTATTTAGGTTAATTTCAACTGTGACCCAAAGTGCATAGACTCTCTCCTTTAATAAGTGTTATAAAGAATAATTAATAGTTCACAGGCCGGGGCAATAGCATCACTTGGTTATCAAGCCAAAAAAAAACAAAAAACAAAAACAAAAAACGATAAGCTAAAAATTTATTTCAGTCCTATTTAACACCTGGCGATTTTTAAATGGATACTTTAAACCAAGTTCCTTAAAAATCTTAAAACACCAACTTCTGGAAAGCATTTGATTGGGTGGGGGGGGGAACATGGTAATCACAGATGTCTAAAAAGGTACCATGAATATCCATAAAGTATCTCAGGCTTTTCTTAAAATACACATGCCCCTACTACCGAAGCCAAAAGAAAGATGGGTCTCTTCTGATACTAAACACTTACATCTTCAGTCCAGTCTTCAGTTGTCCACTCTTCCACAGAATTCTTCCAGGCCCCTGTTGATAACAATCACAGCTTACACAACAAAGTCAAATATCATCTTATTCCAAATAATTCTCTATTGGGTACTGCACAAAATATATATCATGTATCTCATTAGCAATTTAGTTTACAATCCAAGAAACATGAAGCTCTTAATCTAGTCTCAATAAAATCTGTCATGTTTTCGAATGCAATTTAGCTATGTACTATGCAAATAAACTCAAAGCAATGTCTCAAATTGATTCTGCTTCAGTATATATCTTATCCAGGCAATTCTGCCATAAATAAAAGTATGGGAATAACATCAATATATACATTAAACAGTGAGATTATTCCTTATATATAAAACTTAAAACAGAATTCAATAAAAGTAGGTCTGCCTTAGACTATTAGGTAGATTACTGAATAATTAAATTTAGAGAAGCATCCTTTTTAATAAAATATTAGCTCCACTTCATGGTTTCCTAATAGGTCTCCAGCAAAGCTGAACACATAAGTCAAGCTCATAAAAAGTCTGGTGCTATAAATCCTGATGAGGATATGCTCAAACAGTTCTTACCGAGAACCATCATCTATGAAACAGTTAAGCACTGTTGTTCAAAAATGCTGATTTTAGTACTTAGAGATCCTATGTAAGTATACACCCATTATTTTAAAGCATATATGCAAACACACACCCAGAGAAAATGATTTTAAGTACACCAAAATATTAACTATAACCACCCCCAGGAAGTAGAGTTGTGAATGTTTTCGGTTCCCTCAATGGGAAGAAATGAGTTGAGCATCTGACTACATGAGGTTGTGTGAGGAAAGAAGAGAAGAAAAGGAGGAACATACTCCTAAGAAAAAAAAGGAGGTGACCAGATCTAATTCTCTTGGAATCTTATCAATAAACCTAATAACCACCTCATATATAAACTGATGGTATCACGTAGGAAAGAGTCCTATAGAATGCTTGCAACAAGATATCCCAAATTTAGGACTGATTATGGCAAGCAAATGCAGAATCTATGAATCTACAGAACATGGCTTCCTATAAAATATCACCTAAGATATGCTATTATGTAGCTACAAAAGGAAGATGTTTTAAACCTGAAAACATTCCCTATGTGAGAAACCTAAGCACATCACTTAGAGACCTCATCTATTATTGTGGATCACGGGGCATATGTGCTACAGGAAGGAAGAACATGGGTAGATGCATTCCCTGCTCTTCTGTGGCTTTCAATTACAGGTATCCATTAACCCTTGAACAAAGCGTATAAGTGAACTCATGAAGTTCAAACTCAAACTATGCAGCGGTCACCTGCTTTTTTGATCTTCTAATGGGAATCTGGGTATGTTGAGGGCCTTCTTAAGTTATACAGGGATTTTCGACCATGCTGGTAGTCCGTGCACCTCTAACCTTAGTGTCGTTCAAGGGTCAATTGTTAATAGTAAGGCTTGATAGAGAAAGATTTTAATATTTGAACTAGCACTCTGATTCTCTGTATTGGCTCACTCATACATTTAAATGGTTTTCATAATTTCTCCAGAAATGTCATAAAATATGTCTTTGAAGTAACAGATTTTCTTAAAAAATATAAAAAATGAAAAACACAAAGCACATTTAGTGTCGGCTGGAAATCAGTACTGGAACCTTGTTCTCTAGACCTCTGCATAGGCCTTTTAGCACACCGTACATGAATCTAAATGAATCTAAAGCAAGCCTCCCACCTACCTTTTAAGTACTAATACATAATCTCCAGTATTTTAATGTATTTCCTTCCAGACTTACCTCTATGTACATGCAGAGTTTTAAATGTTCACAACTGAACTAATTTCAAACTATGGCTAGTACATAGTATTCTTGGTGCCACCTCCATCCAATCTACATTATGCTCATGTCAAATACATCACAGAACACAGTACTCTAAATTAAATATTGACCAATTCTACAAAATAGAGGTTTGACATACGGAGTTTCTAATCAAAAAATAGAGAACAATTTCAAAGCCTCAAAAATCATAATAGGAAACTATTTATGGTAAAATTTTCTTCAGGAACTCTTCAACAATTATCAACCAGTTAATACTGGGTTAAAAACCTACACATTAAGCATGATGCTAGGTACCAAAGTCATATCACATTAGAAAGACAATTAAAAATTTTGTGAGTGACTAAGGCAATATGTTACTGAATGATAAGTTATTACATGAAGCTGATTAATGCACTGAAAATTTGGAGGACAAAGTTAATGAAAGCTAGAATGGTTAAGAGAAAGCTTATAGGATTCAGTGAAGCACAGAAAAAAATTTAAAGGCGAAAAATAGCAGAAGCAATAGATATATAAGGGATATTCCAGGGAAGAGAAACAATAATGAGACATTACAAAAATCTATATATAAACTATTAAAAGCATCCTAAAGTTTAAAACATACTTTTTTCCAAAAAAAAATTTAAGTTCTGGTAAAATACTTGTAACATAAAATTTACTCTTATTTTTAAGTGTACAATTCAATGGTATGAAGTTAAAACATACTTTCTAATACATGATATGTAAAGAGACTAGCCTACCACTTAGAGAAAAATATTATAAAAATAATTAAAATATAAATTTAGACATACAGAATAGAGTGAGGTTCTGAATACATTTAAGAGCAGGTAGAAGACAACGTATGTACACAGTTGTAAGCAGAAGTACAACACAGTAAAGTGGTATGGCAGGCAACAGAAGGGAAAGCCACATGTCAGAAACCAGGACCGAGATGTTACAATAACCTACCCTAGATACATAGACTATAAAAAATATCAGACCTTAGATACACAAGAATTCAGGGTCAGGTCCTAATCCTATTCTGGAATATTAAAATTTTATAGTAAAAGCTTGGTCCCCATTAAAGGCCTATACACTTAACACCTCAAACATATATGAAAACTTCAATGACACTTATTTACTTTATTTAAAACAATAACTTTGAGATGTATGCTTTATGTTCAATTTAACTTGATGTTAATCCTCTTATCAAAAGCACATGTAAGGCAGCCATGTAGGATAAAGGCAAATGATGGCAAAAATCTGCAATGACTTGAAAGCCAACCTGAAAAAACACTTTACATAATTAAAAGCTGATAATTATTTTGTCAAATAGTTGTAAAAATATAGATTACAAATTTTTATGTGATGAATTACCTAGCCCTAATAAAAATGAAAGATATTGTAGTAAAGCATTTTATAAAATTCTTAACTAAGGAAATTTTTTAAATAAAGTATTCATACCTTTATGTCCATAAGAATTTTTGTTTGGCAGATCCTGAGCTACATTTTGGGTATTTGATGCCAGTTCTGTGAATCAATGTAAAATGGAAGGTTTTAACATATCAAAACAAATAAGGTATTCATTAGAAAAGAAACTGGTCAGCAAATTTAACAGAGAAAGCGAAGCATAAAAGCTCATTATATGCTGTACATCCAACGAGAGGGAAATTTACTGCAATCCATACTGTGACTCAAGTATAAATTAGCCAGGTGGCCCTTGAACATTATTTGCATCAACTACCCTTGTTCTCATTCCGAGGTTTACCAAGCTCCCTTCCCTGTTGTCAAAGACAGAATTCTAAACTATTTAACTGATAAATTTTTTACCAAATTTATAAATAAGCATTCTGACTTTAGTCTTTCTACTCTGGTTAGTGTCAGTCTGCCTCTAAGGAAAGGATATGACTTATACCGTCAAGAGTCAGATTTCTGAGCCTGTAAAACTTAAGGCTGGATTCGGAACTCAACAAGACAATACCATTCTATGAGTCCTCTAGAAAAATAGCCAGCATCCCATCAGCGCAACAGATATCCTTTAATTGTATTCTGCAAACATAATTTGCTTATCTAAATGTTTTTCAGCAAGGAATCTGAAACTCTAAATGAGAATGAGGGGAAGGCTGGGTGGAGACAGGAAACAGAACAGAAGAAGGAAGAGGGGAAACAAGAAAAAAGAACAATAACCATTAACTAATTCAAAATTATGCTTCGACAACTGATTTGAAAATCAGTGATTATGAATAAATCCACTATAACATCATATGCAGGTTTTTGTGTGAATTTGTTTTTCATTCCTTTTTAATAAAAACCTAAAGTTGGGATTGTCAAAGTACATACTATATGTATGCTTTCACACTGGGAATTTATTAGTTTGAGTTATTCTTACATCTTCAAACACTTGGTACTGGCAGTTTTCTTTTAAAGCTATTTTAATGGATACATGGTGGTAACCTACTGTGGTTCTAATTTTTATTTCTCGAATGACCAAAGAAGATGAGGGTGTTTTTTTGTGCTTATTTGCCATCCATATAGCTTCCTTTGTGAAACATATGTTCAAATCTTTAGTTCATCTTTTATTCTGAAATAATTATAGATTTACAAAAAGTTACCTTTCACCCAACATCCCTGATAATTACATCTTTACCTAATCCAAGGTGACTTAGATTTGCTCCTCTATTGTCTCTAGAAGTTGTGCCTTTGAGTTTCACACATTTAGAGCCATTAACCACCTGTGGCTATTTTTTTGTGTACAAAAAAAAAGATTGTATTTTTTGTATAATGTATGGCACTGAACTGTCTTGGAATCTTTGTCCAAAATCAATTAGCCATGTATCTGTGGGCTTATTTCTAGACCTACAATTATATAATTGATCTCACTCTATGTTTTTGTTCCACAGTCTTGATTACCATAGCTTCAGAGCAAGTTCTTGAAATCAAGGAATACATGTGAGTCTTTGAACTTTGTTGTTCACACAACTACATAAGTTTATTAAAATTTACTTATATCTATTCAAAATGGTAAATGTTATATATAAAATATATCTCAATAAACCTCACTTAGAAAGCAGTGGGGAAAATTTTCATGTGGTGGACTACCATGGATCAATAAATCCACAGAGGGAGTCAGTAAAAATTAAGCTTCACAATAGTGAGACTTGAAATGTTAATAAAAACTATAGAACTTTCCCTTATTTCTTCTAGACTCTCTCAATTTTATATTTTAAATGAGTCTGTATATTTTATGTTTTCATAGGCAGTCATCTTTAGACTTCTTCATAGGTATTTGTTGTTTTTTTGAGACTACCTTTTTTTTCCCATTTTCTTTGCTGATGGCTTGTAGAAATATACATCTATTTCTTCAACTTCTATCTAGCACCTTGGATATACATCTAGGAGTTGATTGATTTTAAATGTTAAACAAATTTGAATACCAGGTATAAATTTAACATGGTCATGATTTATTATCCTTTTTCTATCTTACTGGATTGCTTTCCAGTTTTGGTTTAATACTTTTATACATGTTGAAGAGTAAGATTAATGTATAATTTCAAATGTCAGCATGAAATGTAATGCCATAAAGTATCTTCCTATGATCTTTTAATATCTATGTTTTTAATTATAATAATTATAATTAATCATTAAAATAATTAATAGTCCCTTTCTCATTCCTACAATTATTTATGCTGCTTCTCTTTCCCTTGATAAGGACCATAATAAGTTTATCAATTTTACTAGTCTTTTCAAATTACCACTTATAACTTCTACAGTATCTTTGATTTCCAATTCACTGACTGTGTGTCTGTGATGATGGCACTGTCATTTTTTGACCAGGGTTCATCTTATATGGAATGTCAAATTATGTCTTTATAAATATAATTTCAGTATTTAATAAATATTATCATGAACATATCCTCCAATGAGCTCTATTAAATAATCATGCTGATTAACAAATATCTATCCACGAATTTCAGAAAAGAAATAATCCAAAAACATCAGGATACATAAAAACACGCAAAAGCAATTGTTGCCCCAAACCCATCTATCATCTACCATTTTACCTGGTTAAAATTTAGTTTCTATCACTAGGAATGGTAATTACTCTCAGTAACAAGGTCTTCTCCTAAGAAATTCTATAAATCCCTGACATACTGTCTGGGGTGGGTGGGAGAAGGGGATGTTGGGGGTGGTTCTCGACTTATTGGGGGGATCACTTCGTAAGTACAGCAATGTCTAACCACTATGCTGTAACTAATATAATATTGAATGTCAACTGTACATGAAAAAAAATTTTTTAATAAGTTTTTAAAACATCCCTGACATACTGAGATTTCAGTGGGGGGTTTGTGCTGATTTACTCTGATTAATTATAACCTCTTCCTCAGAGTGCGGAAGGCAAAAATTCAAATGTACCTTACATCAGTGAGATTTATAAGTGAGAGACATTGGAAATGTTAAGAACGAGCGAACAGTAATCTCAGAGGTAGTACAGGAGGTTGTTTTTCATTATTCTCCATCAGCACACTTTGATGTCATCTTTGTATGTATATTAACAACTCAAACAATTAAAACACATCCTCAACAAGAACAGACACTTACCACTTCCCTCATGTGCACCATTCTGAGCAGCTTCCCAAACTACTGGTTTTGTCCCACACCCATCTATAGATGGAGAATCTGAATAGTCTGCAGGATTAAATGTCCTGGAGTTGTAAATAAAGAATAAAGGCAAATGAAGCAATCATCAAGTCATAAAATTAACTTTACATCATCTTCCCTCAAACAAATTCTGTTCCTTCTTAGAAACACCATGAGAAACTTCACCCTTCTCCTATTTAATTATAGCTCTCTGGCCATTAAGATACAGATCTGAAAAACAGAGGCTGTTTAGGGACCTTCCATGCACTCATATGATACCCCTATTTTCCCTAAGTTGCTATCCTCTGCATCCTAAAGGCGTAGAGACATAATCATTCTAGGCAAAATGAGGGCTCTCTGAAAAGCCCTCAGGAAAACTAAACCCAGACTTACATAGTTAATAAGTCTTTTCTTCTCAAGTCAGAATCCAAGTTTGGCTTTGAGCCTTTTACAACTGATTTTTAAGATCCTTGTTATATAAAAACAATGGTTATTTTTTCTTAATTTTGTTTATTACCTTTTCTTTTTCCATTGCAATCCCATAATTCAGAGGTCTAACTACGGCCAAATTAAATTCTTCCTTTAAATTTTTCACAACAGAATTTTTATTGTGCTATCACCAACAAATTTTGTTTTTAATCACAAAAGACTGTTTTTAAAAGTATACAGCAAAATCCACAAAATAGTTTAAAGCTACTGGGCTGGACATACATGTTAAAGTGTTTGCTCCCTGTATTTCCATCCTTCATCCACAGAGAGCTCAGGCAGAAAGCAGAGATGGCAGGAGGTACCGCCTGAAAGTAGTGACCCACAATAGTGCTGCCCTGAAGTTATGAAGAGACAAAGGGTTTTTCTTGGAACTAATTTCTTTCCCTTCTTGACCGTCATCTACATATGACATCTGTAAGATGCTTAAAAGCTTTTTTTGTAAAAGTTCAGGGGGAGCTGATGTTTTAGAAGCAGCATAAAGTGAAAGAGCAATAAGAAATAATGAATAAACAACTGATTATATCATTTACAAAGTATAATCACCCTTTACTATTATAATTCAGAAAAAAATGATCATTTTTACATAAACATTGCATTTATGTACCAAAGACAACGGCTAGATTTACCAACATAATTTATGTGGTGATTTTCAGCTAGGGGTAATTGTGTACCTCCCTCCCAGAAGACATGTGGCAATGCCTAGAGACATTTTTGATTGTCACAACTTGGAAAAGGGTGCTACTAGCATCTAGTAGGGAGAGGTCAGGGATGTTGCTAAACATTATACAATGTAAAGGACACCCCCACACCTCAACGAACTATCATCCAACCCAAAACGTTAACAGAACCAAGCCTAGAAACTCTGCTCTAAGGCCTATTATGATACAATTTTATTTGTACTATTTTCTTTTTTACTATTTTCTAAGTATAGAAAACTTCTGACTCACCACAATAAAATGGATACGGAATAGAGGAAGGAAAACCTTAGAGTTAAAACTAGAGAAGGTACTAACTACAAAAATAGGATGGTTAAGACTTACCCCATGCCTTGGGTTGAGAATCTTCCTGCTCCTCTCCCTCTGCCACGTCCAAATCCTTTAAAAAATTATAGTATAAAACAGTATTTATGTCCTACACAATTATAATTTTACCAACTGCCTCCTATAATACACCTACACAAACAATACTGTCATTGTTCCTAACAGTACAGTCTTTCCCTTCAGTGCACTCAATCTGCTGCTCCCTACTGACACAACCACCTACATAATTATTAATTTAAAAGGAGAGAATTTAATTTTGTTTGTATAATATGTGTGTGTACCAGCTTAACACAAGCAGGTTATTTTTAATATTCTGTGTTTAATACCAGCAAGTGCAAACATCATGACACTGTACGCCTCTACTATAAAATGAAATGAGAAAAAGGAGAAATTGATAAGTTGGAAGTACTATAATATAGCATTTAAATACTGGCACTTTGACAATGACCAAAATGGCAGCCTGCAAGAGAACTAGCAAGAAGAAATAATTTTATTCAGCTCTTCAGTCTTTCTTAATCAAAATCCTAAACTGTGGATTATAGATCTAAATGCACGAGCTAAATCTACATAACTCTTAGAAGAAAATAAAGAACAAAAGCTTCAGAGCACCAAATTAATGATTTCTTGGATATGACACCAAAGACAAAGGCAAGAAAAATATACACATTAGAGTTGTACATCAAAAGACACTATCGACAGAGTACAAAGGCAACTCGTACAACATTTGCATATCATATATTCTCAACATCACTCATCATTAGGGAAATCTGACTACTATTATGATGGCTTACTATCAAAAAAAGAGAGAGAGTAAAAAGAACACTAGCAAGGTCAGCAAGGACATGGAGAAATTGAAACCCTTGTGTACAGTTTGGTTGGAATATAAAATAATAGTCACCATGGAAAACAGTATGGCAGTCCTCCCCCCTAAATTAAAATTACCATACGATCCTGCATTTCCACTTCTGAATATATACCCAAGAAAATTTGAAAGTAGGGTCTGAATGAATATCTGAATAGTCATGTTCACAGTATCCTTACAACAGCCAAAAGGTTTAAGCAACCCAAGTGTCCATCAATATATGAATGAATAAGCAAAATGTGATTTTACATACAACAGAATATTATTCAGCCTTTAAAAGAGGAGGAAATCCTGACACATGCTACAACATGGATGAACCTTGAAGACTTGTGCTAAGTGAAATAGGCCAGTCAAAAAAGGACAAATATTTTATACTTCCACTTAAGTGAGGTACATGAGACTGGTCAAACTCAGAGGAAGGTGGTTTCTGAGGGGTATATTAGCCATACTAATATAACATGTATATTAGTCATGTATACGTTAACTTATCCAACAGTTCAAGTTAAACTATTAAAAGTATGGCCTTAAAAATCTACCCTACTCTCAGAGATAGGGGAATAGAGAGAAATGTCCTGGAAAGTGGAAGAATTTAGTAATGCATATCAATAGCTGCTACTGTAACACTGTCAAAAAGCAAAGGTAAGACTTCATTCCAACTTTTACCACAGCCTACAAGAAGGTCGAGAATGAAAACACTTCACTGTAAAACAAAACAAAACAAAACAAAAAACCTTGTGATGTTATCCATACAATGGGATGCTCTTTGGCCATGAAAAGGAATGAAGTACTGATGGTATATGCTACAACACTGATGAACCTTTAAAACATTAAGCTAGATGGAAGTAGCCAATCACAAGAAAACCACTTATAAGACTCTATTTATATGATATGTCCAGAATGGGCAAGCAAATTTATACAGATTAGAAAGTAGATTACTGGTTGTTTATTGCTAAGGTGGGGGATGAGGAAAGCAAAGAATTGGGAATTGATAAAGGATACATAGTTTCTTTTTGAGGCGATGAAAATATTCTGAAATTAATTATGGTAATGATTACATAATTCTATGAATAAAAATTACTGAATTATAAATGGGGTGTATTGTATGGTATCTAAATTGTATCTCAAAAATATTTTTTCTTTTTGGCTATAATGAACACTGTTACCAAAGAAGAATGCAAAAGAAAAAACACAATAGATATATATATTTTTTTAGTTTATTTGAGCCAAACATACAACATGCCAGAAGCAAAATCTCAAATGCTCCCAAAACACAAGAGTTCTTGATAAGTGAACCCATTACAACAAAAGAGAATTCATTTCAATAGCATGCATGTGGTAAATGGCACTAACACTGGTTAAATATTAATAGTGCCAACATTTTTAAAAAAGGGATTCTGCTAAGAAATCATTAAATGATAATCAACATACTTGAGTCAGAAAGCAAGATGTGCATGAAAGAGAAGAAAGGAATTTATAAAAGAAATACATATCAGGGTGGCTCCATAGTGTAGTGGTTACTGTGTCTGCTTTGCATGCAGAAGGTCCTGGGTTCGCACCCCAGGTGGAGCCACAGACCATACCCTGGGTGCACCAGACCCTGGATGCACCAGGCCCTGGGTGCATGACACGAGTGCGAGGGGAGAAGACTCCCTGCCTTCAGAGATCCAGTTCATAAAAAGGGAAACGGAAACATCCATGGGGAGGAAATTAAGGAGGGAAAAAGAATAATAACCACTTTAAAAAAAAAAAAAAAAAAGATACATATCCTAAATTCAAAAATCCTACAAATTCCCTGGAAAAAGTCAATATCAACTACATATCTCTCTCTCTAGATATGGAAACAGTTAATTCTTACACTCAGGTTATTAATGACAAACAAGCCAAACCTCTTAAGTAGATTTTTAAGAATAAAACACATTATTTACTGTATGTATTTTAGCAAGATAACAAATTGTTCTTTCCTATTCCCCTGGCTAGTAATGCTACTAATAACATTGTTTTCTGTGTATATATCATTTCTCTACACTGTTATGTGGTACAAACAGCTACTTTCACCTAGCAGCTCAAAGGCCCAGGGTCTTTTAAAAGAGAAAAACAAAATTAAAGATTATTATAAAGAATAAACCAATGTAATGATAAATGCTATACCTTTTCTCCAGTAACTAATTGGCCAATAAAATCATTCTATTCTTTTTATTACCTTCTGTTTTCCTTTTCTTCCAAGGTGGGCAGTTTGAGGCCTAAAGCTTAAAACCAGGGAGAGTACAGATGCTATCCATCTTCTTTACCATCTTTTCTATACCTATAGTGACAGTGGCAAATTTGGAATTTTTACTTATAAAACTTGTTCCTAAATATACACACTAGTAAGCAGTTAAAAGCTCCTCAAACACAGAACTAAAGTTTTCACTAATTAACAAGGCATATGAAAAGAACTTCACACAGAACACTCCAAATCTCATGAATTTCTAACAGATCTTTAACCTCAAAATTAAGTCAGTATCATCCAGGAACACCTCCAGTCATACGGTGGATACTTAATAAATACCAGCTAAATTCCACATATTGTACACAAAACATATTATTTGATAACAAAATACCTCTAAATGGTCAACATTTATAATGTTCCAAAGATTTTCATACCAACCACCAGGCTTAGTGCCTAAAAAGCAAAGACCAGGACACTGACAACAATCAAGCACAACTGCTATTCTCCTCCTCTAAAGGATGTTGTTTTTTCACAAGAAGAACTCATAAATACTTTTCCACAAACTTTAAATGTCGTACAGAAAAATTATTTGTTACAAGTATCGCATTGATTCTTGATCCTCCAAATATATACAGCAAACATTCAGGGAAAAATATAGAAAACCTAGGCATAAATATAAAATATACTCTCAAATCATATAACTTGTGTAATAAAAATTATCAAATTCTTTACATATATTATCCAAAAAATTATAGGTTAGCTTATTAAATCCATGTTGTTTCATATTTTTCAAAACCAATACCATACAGATAAGGCAAAAATTAAGGAGGGAAGGAGTAACTTAATGAAATTTTAACAACCTGAAATTTTAGCAGATTTAATCACAAATGTAAATTAGTGTTCTGAGGGAAAGCCAATACGAAGTCAGTAAGAGCCCAAAAGTATAGTCAAAAGAAAAGAATAAATGCAACGGGGACCTTAAACACTTTTTAAAGCATGTACTTCTTTTTTAAATACACTTTAAAATTTGCCTGCTACCCCACAGACTAAAAACAACTGGAAAGAGACAGAACCACCAACTGTGTTAAGGCTAATTCAAACACACTATAAAAGAGTAAATTCAGACGTTAAATATCTTACAACCCAGCTTCTGGGAAGGAACATGTTGCATAAAGCAGAGAATGTATATTCTTCAACTATGAATGTGATGTAAACTATTAATCCTGTACCATTATTCACTTACTATCAAACTGGACTTAATAGTCACTGAACAAAATAACTATTTTTATGCATACTGGGTACTATATGAATGTTTTCCCCCTCTTGCCCTATGCTGGACTTTGGATACTGACTCAAAGAAATCTCAAAACACAGACCACTACCGTTCAATATCCTGATTAAATAGATTCAAATATAGGTGTTATGACATAAAAACTATACCTCACTGAAGTTTATTTATATGTGGGGGAGGGTAGCAGACTAATTTTTTTTAAGTCTATGTGGGTTTATAAAGAGTTAATCCAAGTCTCTTACCCAATACTTTACATCCTTTCTAAAAGTAAACATGCTTCAGTTAGGGATTTTAATGCAAGCCAGTATCATCTCTAGATTTTACTTGGTTTGGCTCCTTTCAATTCATAGAAATAGTTCCTAGTGGACTTGGTTTCAAGGCTACGCACTTGGGTAAGTCCTTCCACTTTTCCATAATAGAAAGCTATTTATTTACCTCCACCTCCAACATAAAGAAGTTTGTCATTCTTGAGAAAGGAAGGAGGCAACAAGGCAGATAATCACCTATTACCAACTCGGACTCTCCTCTCCCTCCCTCAGTCTCCCTGAACAACCCAGGTTCCAGAATGAGACAGAACTACTTCAAACTCTAACCAAATGATCTAGTTCTCTCATCTGTAAAATGAGAACGACAATCCTTAGAGGGTTTTACTGAGGAATTAAAGAAAAATGCATGGAAATCACTAGCAAAATCCCGCTACAAAAAAAAAACACTCAGAGTAAATGTTGGCTATTATTTTTGTTAAATTTCTGGCCAACTCACAGGAAAAAAAAAAAATCAGAAACAGGTATTCTAAAGACACGTAAACACCACAAAAACTCATTTCACTAAAAAAAGTGCTCATAGACCTGTAGTCCTCAACATTGGAGAGAGAAAGCAAAGTCCAACACATCCCCTAAGCAGACTATTCTTGCCACAAAGAAAATCACAATGTGGAATTATATATGTTGCGGTACCCATCTGGAAAATTCTAAGAGAAATCTTTTAAAAACTAAACTGTAAAAACCAAAGTAAAGATTTTAAAAATTTCAGTTAAATTAATTCTAAACCCACTGATAAACTCACTAAAAATGAACAACTCATTAACCTGAACATCACTAAATAAAAAGACATAAAAGTACCCTCTGGTGCAATGCAATATAGATACACAACACCACCCATGCTTATCTTAAAAACTGAGCATGAATCTAACTTTTAAAGTTACATTTACAGTAAACATGAGGGCTTACAGAAATAAGCTAAATGATACCAAAGAAACAAAAAGACAAATGTAGAATGTGAAACATGACATCCTATAGGACAAATCACATGGTTCTGAAGACAACTCAATTACAGAGAAAAAAGTGAAGGTACAAAGAAGATGATTCTCTAGATTACAGAGAATCAAAATACGTAATGTATAAATCTTATTTAAATCCCAATTCAAAGAAATCAATTACGAAAATACTTTTTTTTAAATATCAGAGAAATTTATGTATGCATTGAGCATCAGATGATAACTAAAGTTTACCACAATTTTTTTAGGTGTGAAACAGCATTATAGTTACATATGAAACTGTCTACATTTTTCAGAGATGCTTACCATAGTAATTAGAGGTAAGTGACCCCCCAAAAAATCTACTTTAAAATATTTCTGCAGAGAAAGAAGAAAGAGACATATAAAGTAAACATGGCTAAAATTCTTAAGCATTGTTGAATAAGAATAAGGGGCCATGGAGTTCATTTAACTACTCTCTGCACTTTTTATATGTTTAAAACTGTTCACAATAAAAAAGGGTTAGAGAAGGGAATTATAATTAAAATCTATTTGATAATTCCAATATTATTTTAACTGTGCCTGGCAAGTTTGTAAATAATTTTCTCTTTTTTTGATCTCTTGAAATCATTTACCTTTGCCCCATATAGTGGAAGCTAAATGAATGAATGAACAGTTGGATGAATGAACAGCCAAGGGAGTTGGCAGTATATGCACTACCTACACTATTTCTACACTAAATATTGATGAAAATTTCTCCCACTATTTAATGTTCATTTGAAGAAGAGTCACAACTGCATTGAACAATGGATCAAACACATCAGTCAATTCAGGAAACTCCTCCACTGAATCAAAAGAGAGTCTGCATATTACATCATATACTTCATTTTATAACCCTGAGAAAATTCAGTTGCAACTCTCAAGTATATGTAACTACATTCTTGAAGTGATTTAATGACATCCCAAATTAATAAAATGTAAAGAAATGATCACTAACAGAAAACTAGGAGGTTGGGGGATAGAAATCAATAGATAATTTTAAAACCAGTGAGTAAAACACATTTGTTAAAGTTGGAGAATTAATAATGACATTTTGGTCAGAACTTCAAGTTTTAAATTATTTATATAAAGTATCTTCTCAGCTCATTTGAAAACAACCAATGGGTTTTCTCAAAATTACAAAATCCAAACACTTCATTTATAAGCATCAGTAAATAAATCAAAAGATTTCAGAAGAAAAAGCATTTGTTTAGAGTACACTGTCATGCTTTAGTCAGAGCCCAGGATAGCAATGGCCTGTCTGCTTCTTCAGTCACAATCATCTCCTTTCCCCTTATTCTGTCTTACCTCTACCACGAGCTCGCTTGCTGCGGTCCGAAGACTTGTCCCCTTGATTGCAATCAATTCCATTCTCTTCACCTCTACCTACAGAAGAAAAGAGCATCTCTTTTGCATAATCATACCAGGGAACTATTAAAGGCAAAAACAAAAACTTTTTTTAAAAGGCTAAAATTTAACCTGAGTCCAAAAACACAAGAAAAACAAAACTATATGAAAGTGGCTCAAAACTGAATGATAGCACATCTTACTTAATTCAAAGATAAAAAATTAAAAAAAAAAAAAAAAAAGGACATACCACTTTTTCTCTCTCCTATTTGGACTTCCCCTCCCCTAAAATAAGTTTGCTTCAAAAAACCACTTTTGTTATTCAACTATGTAATACACCACAAAATTTGCTCATTGGTTAGGTTTAAGGCCTGAAAAGGCACAGAAGAACAAAATAACACCACCAAGGAAACAGAGTTATTGGGGAAATATATGTGTTAGAGACAGGTTTTTTTAGGATACTCTCCAGAAAATGCCAACTATCTTTTTTTTCTCCTCATCCTATATTGGCATTCATGATTCTATATAACAAAGAAATTTCATGAGCCATACTGATACAGCTTGCTGACCTCATCTCTTTCAGGGCTTAACTCCCATAAGTTGTCAGTGAGGCCTTTCTTCGTGGTCACTCTATTTAAATTTGCTAGACCTCTCTCTATAAAACCCACCTCTCTGCCTCCCCACCACCCCTACAGCACAATCCTTACATAACACCATTAAAATATTAATATAAAATGTTACTTTTTTTATTGTTACATCTCACTCTACCTCTATTAAAAGATAAGTTATAGGAGGGCAAAGATTTCTGTTTTATTCATTGCTGTGTGCCTGTAAGAGTACTTGCTGTATAGTAGGCACTCAACAAATATCCATGGAATTAACTAGCAAAAGTCTCTAAAGTGGTAAGTTAAATACATACATTTTATTTGTTCATAATTTAGGTACTTTGGTATGTCTGTACAGCATATATGTTGTTTTAGGTAAATAATGCCAAAACTTGGGTTGAATAGAAAGTATTGAGAAAATCTTCCTTTTCCCACAACTTTCTGCTTATTCTAACACTTGCCTATACCATGAGTATCTGTACATGAATAAGAATAAATAGCTTCATCTATCAGTGAATGAAAAACCTCTTTTAAAATTAGAGGATATACTTGATTCTCAACAGAAGACAGTCTTAAAACACACAACACAACTATCTACATCCCAGGTCAGTACTGATATGAAATTCATCAGTTAGGGTTCTAATAAACTACTTAGTTGTAGCTCATTACGAAGTGTTAAATATAATAATGAATGTTGCACTGAGGAAGTAGATTTATGGGCAGTCATTGGAACACTCTTTCAGCTTTTCAGCATGCATAAAAATTTCATCATAAAAAGTTGAGGAAAAAGGTGTATACTTACACTCTCTCCCACGATTGCCACCTCTTCCTTTCCGATTGTTGTTTCCACGTCCACGACTCACTTCCCTCTCATTTCTCTTCTCTCTATTCTCTTTGTTTTCTGAACTTTCTTTTCCAAAACTCTTCTTCTTCCCCCCTACAGTCTCCCATGAGGTCTACCGAAGATAAGAGTTGTCATTCAGAGTGGTCACTGAAAGTGTGTACAGATTATCAAGGATGCATGCATGTGTCTTTCAAACCTAATCACCCATGCCTTGCAGCTCACTTGCCTACCATTTTCTTTTCCATATAGTTCTTTCTGATAAGGACAGCAAAGCTCTTGCTTAGCTCCTTTGCTATACAGATTACAGCAACTAGCTGAATTTACAACTACTATATGTTGTCCCACCAGAAAGCCTTTTCCTATGCTGATCTGAAAATAAAGTAAATGTCATTTCCCCAAGCTCCTACTATATGCTACCCCCACCTCAGTAATGGGCCTTAAAACTATTAAATACATAGATTAGCTCAAAGATTACAAAGTTACATAAAATGCCCTAAAATCTCAGGTATAGAACTTTTCCTATTCAGTTATCCATTTAAAAAATTTTAATGTTAGACAAATAAAATTTGAGGATTTTTACTTAAATACCCTAAATTTCAACCTCAAAGACCTGTCCCAATGAGAAGTCAAATGATTTATATAACCTCCTTCTCCACCTCTCCTCTAATGGTGACCCCAAATCAAATCATACCACATATTAAAAATTGCTAAGGAAAGAATGAGACACTATATTCTTGTGAATATAAGTAGCAGGCTATTAGGAGGTATTACTGGGAAATCCCAAAATTGGCCCATTTGTTTCTATTTACTTTTTCATAATCTATCTTCTTTCACAAGAGTTGAAATGATTCAATCTCCCAATTACTAACATTGTATATCCAAATAAACATAAGCACTGGAAATTAATAAACTAAACTTAAAGAGATATAGCTGAATTATTTCCATAATGGGAGAGGCCATATTTAAAACATTTTTAGTTACAGTGGAGAATAATCAGGTATTCTTAATTCTGGTAAGCATGCATCTATTCTAACCTTCCTGGAAGTCTGTTCATTAACAGCATCCAATTTTTACTTAGTTCACAGCTTATGACCCAGCAATTCTACTTCCAGGCCTTTATTCAGAGGAAATAATCTGATAATTGTGCAAATATTAATATATAGAATATAATCACAATAAAATAGGGGGAAATTCCCTAAATATCTAGAATATCCATAAAGGGAGCAGTATATAGCTATTTTAAGAGTGATCCAAGTATACAAGAGATTGATATAAATGAAGCATGCTATCAGCAAATAGCATATAAAATAGGACATTTTTAGTTCAATAACAGCCTATCTAATATATATATATATATGAAAGTTAAAATTAGTTACACGAGGAAGTTTAACTTGAGTTAACCTTTTAATATTTCTGCATTGCTTTTTAATTAGAGAAATCAATAAAGCTTATTTATTCCAGTAAATAACTCCACAGTATACAAACTCAATTTATTATGTTCACTAACATGACTAAACAAGACAACTGCATAAGATTGATTCCTATCCTCTTAGGTTAACAAGAGGCCCTGCAAAATTCACACACAGTAGAGTCAGCACAAGGTACCTACATATATAATATATAATGTCTTTATACTGCCAGACCTAAAAGTACTCAATCATTATGAAGGGACAGACTTTATTTGTAAAACACTTGAGAGAAAAACTTCTTACTCCATTTCATTCAGCAAAAGAACCCTAAAGCAAGTCTTGGCTTGTGAACTCTACAAACACTGACAAGAACTTATTTGTGAGAAGTAGGAAAAGACCTTTAAGGAGCAAGCAATTGGTTTACCACCACAGTAAATGCTAGAGAATATCACACATTTTGCACAATAATCTACAAGCATGCACACAGGCTTTCAAAGTGAACTAATTACAAATTTTCAACAGAACTTCTGTCATCTGTATTTTGCTACTTATAGGGCAGGTCTGAACAAACTCTAAGACTTCACATTTAGTAATCAGAAAAACAGCTTTCCAGGCCAGCCATTCAAAATCACTCTCCTACACCTTCTTATTTGTCAAGAACTACTCACAAATTAGTTTTTTATTACATTAATGCAAAAGAATGATTTTTCAAAACTATTTTGTCACTCAAAAGCATTATAATGAAACAAAAAATTTTAGTACTATGATCATGTTTTCCTTTGTGACAGCTACCTTTACATGAGAAAAACATTCATCTTTAAAAATGCCATGGACAATTTCCACTTGACATTTTTCAAAGTAATAATTTTGTTTCAGATGTTGGCACAAAGTAAGGTTATCCAATAAGACAAGATTTGTTTGCTTTCATAGCTCACTGAAATGTTCTTGCTCCTAGCAACCATAGGTGTTTATGTTCTCTAGCATCCCTACTCCAATTAATTCTATCCTAGTCAAGAGAAGATATCCCTTACAGCTGGTTAGTCATAGGTGCTACAGACAGCAACCAGATAAGAGACAAGGCAAACTGTGAAAGAAAAGATGCACTGCAAAATAATCCTAAAAAAACAGGGTTTTGTAAGTACTTTCCCTCTGCTTCTGGACTTCTCTCACAGCTCCCTTACTTCCAAGCAAGCATATATATCTTTTGTGTCTATAGTCAAGCCCTAATTTGCCATTTTCTGATTTTGAAGAAAACAAGCCCAATTTGGCTACCACAGTGTGACTTCTAAGCTCAAGAGGTAACTAAAGAGACACTCTTTATGTAACATTAAGCTCAGAACCATCTCCTCTTTGGATTTGGTCCCAAATGAGAAGTTAAAAGTCAATAAACCAGAGAGAGAACTGGACTTTTAAGACTTAAAAATTCACCCAATTACCACTAAAAAGGATTGAAATCTGCTAGAGATAAAGCGATGGCAACAATAAGTAGTTACCAAACAGAACATAAAAACATAAAAAAAGAAAGTAGGCCCTCCAATTAATGACTTGGAAATATTTCACTTATTTGGTATTATTTTTAATAAAGAGGAAAGTTAAGCCCTTCAGTTCATTTGAAAATAACAGAGAGCCATTCTACAATGAATCCATTAACAATGAGGTAAACACATTCCCCATATTTTATAAAACCCAGTAAATACATGCCTGTCAGCAAACAAAAGCTATATAAAATTTTATTTCACCATTTAACATGATATATTTTCCGAACGAATTGACATTATTTGGTAGTTTATCATGTGTACCAGTGTTACTGTGCATGGAATTTTACCCACAAATGCTATACTCAAATAGTGAAATATTTTCCCAAGTATCTAATTATTTAATTACAAAATTCATTCTCCTTGTTCCATATTAAGTAAAAAAGATATTCATTTTACTTTTGAGCTTGTCAGGACAGTTCATTTTAATACAGCCTGACCCTAATACAGCTTATCCCTGGAAAATGAGAACCTAATTAAACCTGAACATTGACAAGGCACTTTTTAGTGTGTTCATCTTTGTACCCCTTTTTAGATAAATTATTTGTTTTAATCTGCTCTGAAATGGTTTCGTCAATTTACAAATACAAATGAAATCCTGTGCAATCTCCACGTAGGAATCAAAAGATTAGAGCTAACAACAGCCTAGTGTGGCTTTATTTAGTTGCATCCTTCCTAAAATAAAAAAGATGACCTCTAATGTGGCTACACAGTCCTCAAACTTTACTAAGCTAAAAAAAAAAAAAAACTTTGTTCCTTTTATATATCTATCAAACTGTCATAAAAATGTGTCTGTAGAATATTCACACATAAGCAAATAGATATACCAGCAAATCCTGGTTTTCTGTTAGTCTAGAGATATAAGGAGTAGTAAGAGGTGACGACTGAGATGAAGAAACATGAGCAGTGGAGCCAAGAGAAGTTTTTTCAGGTGGTGAAAATGTCCACAGGCCCAGAGAATTTTGGAAACTGTGTAAAGCTGGAGTAGATGACCAAGTTCTCTTTCGAGTCTTCAGATTCTACAACTTCATGAAGAAACCATATATAACAAAAACAGTCATTTCAGGTTAGTGTTCTTTCTGGAACGTAAAACAAATATGGAATGGCACCCATAATTTCCTCCACCCCCACCCCCATATTAAGTGAAGTTTAAAATGCAATATGAAATTGGAGACAAATCTTAGCACTGCAAATCAACTAATAATACTTATTAATAATCTTACCGTGTCTGAATTCCCTTCCAGCAATATATTGATAGCTTTGTTCACATCCCCATTACAGTCATGTAGGGCCACTATGCATTCATCCTGATTTTTTCCTGTCACTTCCATAAGCTATTGAAATTATAAGAAAATAGTCAGAACCTCAAAATGGCACTTAATTTTAAGATTCTATAAAGACAGAAATTACGTAATCTTTCCACATAAAGATGGCCTTGTCTAGACTCTGAGCTTACAATCCAAGAACAGCTTTACCTGTTTTTATTGTTTGTTTGTTTTTTCTTTTTTTGTGGCTACCACAAGTCTTCTCATCAATACTGGCAGAGTCAAACTACAAAATCAACCCTCCTCTGAGCTGACCAAATATCAGATTATTAATTAGTAGCATGCCTACATGTATACAGCAATATCCTCAGAATACTCAGGATCAGCTAACTACTCAAGTTTAGTTCTATGGCCTGGATTCCCCAAATTCTAAACTATTTAACTATTAAGTAGAACTATAAGTTTCCGAAAGACTAACTTTTGAGTATGTGTCCACTATTAACAGAAGCTCCAGTCCACCTGTTTTACACAGGGACAAAGTTCCCTATACAGGCTATTATGGCTTGGACTAGGATGTTCCACATAAGTGTTATAATGCCCTAAAGTCTGACAAGTAGAATTCTGCAGCTACCACAAAAATCATTCCAAGATATGCTATGTTCTTGAGCAGCTTCAATAGCGTGCAATGTTTGAAGTAATCAAAGAAATCTCTTTGGTGCATTCTCTTTAACAAAGGAGATTAAGCTACTTAATATTCCATCAAAGGAATAATCACAGATTAGGCATAATACAGGTTCTCAATTATCAGGTAACAAATGTATGATTTAAGTATCTGTTATGTTTTAACTGTGTTTAACTATTTTAGCATGTACTAGCTGTTGTTCAAAATAGTTTGACCTCAACATTTGAAGTGATTTCTCTGTGGTCAAAAAACTAATAGCAAAGCTTATGTAGAATCCAGGTCTCCTGATCTCAAATACAGATCTTTGCACTATGCCATTCTCTCATTTCCTCCCTATAATACTACACAGCAAAAGCTCTAAACACTCTAGGGTCCCCAACCCCTGGGCTGCAGACCAGTATCAATCAGTCCATGGCATGTTAGGAACAGGGCTGCATAGCAGGAGGTAAGCGAGCCAAGCTTCATCTGTATTTACAGTTGCTCCCCAGTGCTAGCATTACCGCCTCAGGTCATCAGGCATTAAATTCTCATAGGAGCACTGGGCTCTGGTGCCAAAAAGTTTGGGGACTACTGCTCTAGGGATTTCCACTGCTTCGGTCTTTGGATGTCTACTAATAATATTAGATTTTTATCAGTGATCTGTACGAAACCAATACTTGTCACATGCAATTGTTAAGACTAATAAAATATCAAAATCCCTCTAGGGATTAGAATAGTAAGAGACAGAAGTTAGCACTTAACTCTGAACTCTGCTCTTTTACTATGTATCTGTTATGCTATTCATATAAAAGGCAACATGTAGTATGTCTCAAACTGTACATAAATTTCATTCCAAATAATGAGTTCTATGATTTTTAATAAGTATTTCTGTGGCCTTCCAAAAATATTACCATTAGTCTGATGACAGCAACCAAAAGTAAGAACAAAGAGTTTATACACAAAAGGGCTAAAGAGTTCACTATGGGACATTCACTCCAAGGAACAATTACTGGTATACCCCCCACCAAGGCCAAGGTTTTGACTGAGGTAAGGGTTATAAAAGCTTGGTTTCCAGAATCTTGAAGGGAAAAGAAGTCTTATCAGGAAAGTATATAAAATTAAGACTGTTAACAAGTCTCCTCAATAAAGTTCTAAATGCAGACATCATCTTATAATTTAATTGTATGCTTTTTCAATATATGTTTGGAATCACCATGTTTGAAAGGGCAATTCAGTTCTTCCTTAACATTAAACAAAATTTTATGAAAACTTGCCAAAGACTAAATATACTTTCTGTACACAGGTATAAACAATGTCAATGTGCTTTCACAAAAGTCTAGCTCACTATTCACCTTTAACACAAGTAACTCAAAAATTCTACTACCAAAAAGATGGACGTACTCAATTTCTTCATTCTAGCCAGGTATTTAATCATAAATTCAAAATACAACAAGTTGAGAATAAGCAAGAAGCATACTTTAAAATTAAAATCTCAGTAAAATTATCTTTGTAAAGCATAATAAAAATAAATACAAAAATTATAGCATCTTGCTAGAAACATACCTGTTTAACTTTAGCTTCAAACTCTGTATCATTTTTATCAAAGATCACTTGAGCAAGACGCATCTGTTCAGCTGTTGCCTAAAAAGTACATACAATTATTAAAGATTTATGCATGAAAAATATTATAAGTTAGATGCCAAAATCTGATGCAAACAGATAAAACTCTCAAGAGCTCCAGCACTATGGTAATAGAAATACTGCTTAACTTTAAAAAACAACAACAACAACAACTCTGAATCAAGACCTCTCAAACGCCTACAACCTGTTCCTGTAAGGTAAATAAGTGCCAAATTAAATAATATAAAGGTCTCAGTCCCTTGGCCAAAAGACCTAATGATCTTGTTTTCCTCACTGGTCATCTGACTCATTTGAATTTTCTTTCCCCTATGGAGATGGGAATAATCAGCATAAGAGAAAGTGAAAGATCAGGAGCAGTGAAAAAAACTGCCAGCACACTGGCTCTGAACCAGCCTTGCTGTCAGAAGAGCAAAAAATCTCTGCTGTCAACTCTACAAAGGTATCATGGTCACTTCTGAAGAGACTGTATTTATCTAAATAAAATTTATTTTCAAAGTTACTCTTTTTAACCACAATTTAAAAAATGGTTTTAGCAAAATTTCTTAAAAAGAAAACTTTCAAACACTAGTCACCTCTGCAGAAAACTCTTTTTCAGCTGATTTTTTTCACGCAAAATCCTTTTTTAAAAAATCATATTAATGAATTTTTGAGGTTTCAGTCTGTGGCATTTTTGGCAATAAAAAATGAAAAATGCATTTTAAAAGTTACTCTTTTGTGCAGCAAGTTACTAGGAATATACCAATTTCATTTCTTAGCTTTGACAAAGGTACCACGGTTACAGGGAAACTAGGTGAGCAGTATGTATACAGGAACTCAGTTTATCTCTGTGCAACTCTCTGGTAAATCTAAAATTACTCCAAAAGTTTATTTTTTTCAAAAGTTATTAATTCCAACATAAAAATTTAAAAAGTTTAACAGTTTAAATTACTGAATGATCCCCACAGGTGCTAATAATGAAAACCTTTCTTCTCTGCTTTAAGTACATATATATTTCAAATAGTCTCAACATCCATGTCGGTGGGTGATTATACATGATCCAGTTAGCTTTCACACGTTTCCTCCAATCTAATGGCCAATCACTTCATCCCAGCCCATGCCTGCCTGTTGTACCCTCAGTTGAACTGCTACAGAGCTACTTCATCAAAGCCAGATAAATGTTTATACAGAAACTGTGTCTACACACCGCCAACTTCACCTCAATACTACCCAGCATATATAAAGACCTTATATACATTCTCACTATACCTGCACATCAATCATTTCCCTGACCCATAACCAACTGAGAAGTCCCAGTGCTTCAGCCAAAGGACCAAAGGCATGAAATAACTGAATGAGATAAAAGGGAAAAATCAAAGAGGAAAATGAGCTCTGTAAAGATGGCACTTTCCACTATATATTTGTGTTTGGAAATTTTCTATGAATGAAATCAAATCATTGGTGCCCCTGGTGCTGAAAACCTACATTATTAATTTTGCTCACTTTCCCTAATACTAATATTTTCCACTCCGAGTCTCAAACCTAAAAAGTGCACCTTACTTGTATTCATTCAGCCTTGCTCCATTCCAAGCACACTAATGCTCATTACTTTCCACAATTAAATGTGCCTAAATTACAAAATTTTCACACATCCCACAAGAAAAGTGGCCCCTAACGTAACCATCAAGTACCAAAACTATTTATTTGGTACTTATATATTTTTCCGTGATATCAAAAACAGAATATTAAACATTACTTCATAGGGTACAACACACACACACCCTTACTGTGAATACAGCACAATATTTACTGGCTGCCTAACAATCCACTGGATAGGTCCTACATTTCACTTACTAAAAAATTTTTCCTTACTACATAAACACTACAGAGATCAATTTTATTCCTAATTTGTATACACATATCCATGATAGCTTTCTTAGAATACAAAGATTTGAAATAAATGCCTAGAAGAATGTTAAAAAAAAAAAATCTCATACCATATGCTCAGAAATATCCTGCACAAAGCCTGCAAAAATTTATACTCCCAGCAGTACAAAAGAGCCTGCTTCCTCAAATTTTTCCAACTTAAAAAAAAAATGCCAATTTAATCAATAAAACAGTTCCTATTTGGTTTAATTTTTATTTCTTAGATCACCGGTAAGGGTAAACTTTTTAAAATGTACTTACTAAAATGGTCATGATAAAAAGACTAAGAGCTACATATAATTTTGCAACCAACAGAATAAAGATTAGTTCAGAAAAGAATAATCAATTAATGCTAATTTTAAGGGGGAAAGTTTTATGAACAAGCTATTTATGCATGGTCTCAAACTGTCTCCACAGAAATTGTTTTTCAGTTGCTAGACAAAACACAGTAACAATGAATTAGAAAAATAGGCAAAACCTAGAATGAATGATCAAAATCAACGTCCTCATGGGACTCCACAAGCAGTACTCTGAAAAACACTTTTCAGTTATGTATTCCAATCAGAGTTCTGTAACCTAAATATACTCATGAGGAAACATTAGACACAGTAAAATTAAGAAACATTTTATATAATAACTGGCCTTTATTTCTTCAAAACTGCCAATATTATGGAAGACAAAAAAAGCCTGAGAACTGTTCCAGATTAGTGGAGACTAAAAAGATGGCAAATAAATACAATGTGATGATTCTACACTAGAAGTGGCAAACATGCTATAAAGAACATTACTGGAGTAACTGACATTATTGGAATAAGTAAAATTCCCACACTGACAAAATTAGAATATGAACCATAGATAACATTGTAGCAATGCTAAACTTTACAAAAAAATTGATAGTGAAACTGTATATATAAAGGAAAATCCTTGTTCTTAGAAAATATACTTAAACATTAAAGGTAAAAGGCAAAATATATTTAATAAACTGCCAAATGGTTCAGAATAAATAATGCATGAGTATGTATATATACATACGTGAAAAAAATATGACAGAGCAAAAGTGGCACCATGTCATAAATCTGATAAGAGGTATATGAGAGTTCTCCAAACTACTCTTTCAACTTTACAGCAAAATCAAAATCCTATGGACGACAATATACAACAAAACCAGATGACATGGTATCCCTCTCACAAACCCCAAAATACAAATAAGAAAAACCAACAATGGATAGAAGTTGTGCCACTTGAAGTAAGAAGAGGCAAGCACTGGGGTGTCTGAGTGGTTTAAGACAGGAAAACCTAGCCACTCTGAACCATACTGTTGTCTAAAAGTTCAAGAAAACTCATTTCATATAAAAATGAGCAAGAGAAAAATAAAGGCCAAATCCCATACAAAGTCATTGTAAGAAAAAAAAGAATAAAGAGCAGTATAATACCCCTATAGTCAATGAAACCCACTTAACCAAGTGGTTAAGAGGTATTCACTGGAAAGTAAAGTGAGCCAATTGGAGAACAGAAGCTGGCATTGTAGGGCTCCAACAATTCCAATAGTAAGCTTAAGTGCCCAGACTGCAGAAAGGTTTCATGAGGCTGGGGTAGTTACCATCATAAACTCTTGAAAAACCAGCTAGGACTTCTGTCAGGAGAAACCACTAGGAGTGGAATCATAACTGAGCCACAGACATAGGGAGAAAAAAAAAAAAGAGAGACCAAAATTGAGGGAAGAGAGCAGAGCTATGAAATCTCAAAAAGCAAGATTACATGATTACATAGAAAAAGAGGAAACATTCTGAAATTGAAAAAGCTGTCTAAAAGTCCAAGAAAACTTACTTCACATAAAAATGAGCAACAGAAAAATAAAGGTCAAATTCCATACAAGTTACTGTCAAAAAAAAAAAAAAGGAGCAAGGTAATATGTAGTCAATGAAAGCATGCCAAAAAAGTGCCTAGAAAACAAAAATGGTCTTCTGTTTCAAAACATACTGAAAGATACTGAGCATGAAGAAAATCATAAAAGACATAATAACATGCACCTAAGTTTACCTAGCTCAAAAATGAAAATGAATAAACCAAAAGAAACACAAAAATAAACTTCTAACAGTTAACACCTCAAAAGAAATATAACGTGAAAGAGGAAAATATTTAAAGTAAAAAAGAAATTTTAAAAAAGAAATGAAAAAAATGCGAGAAAAGAAAGTGCCAAATATTGGACATAGGCAAAAGACAACCCAACCAGAACCTGTGGATAATACAATTCTCTGAAGAAAAAGACAGAAAGATGTCTGGAAAGCAAATAATGCTTAAATATGTGAAAGAAAACACTCTGTATACTTGAGAATATCAACCCATAACAGCCCACACTGAGACATTTCCTAGTAAAAGAGTTGGATTCTTAAAATGAAAATAGCCATTGGGTATGTAGACAGAACAGGCAAGAGACTTAATCCAGGAAAGAAACTGTAGTATCAATAAACGTGTCAAAAGCAGTGCTCTATGCAAAAAATAAATAGAAATAGCATTTAAGATACTTAAGAAAATATGAGCCTAACATTTATAGCCAACAAAATGACTTTATATTCAAGTATAAAGGGCATAAATTTACCAGCACCAAAAAACACAGGAATTATTCCCATGAGCCTTTCCTGAGTAGTCAACAACAGCACTGGCTTTAGACAACCGGAATGACTAGATATGTTGACATAAGTATTAATGGTGACTATTAAGCATATACTTATTGTAGAAATAAAAGTAAATGATGTCTCAAAGGGAGAATGTACGGTATACAATAGATATATAAACAATGTATGTAGATACAGTATTATTTAAAAAGGAGGGAGGTGGGGCATCTCTGCAACTTCCAGATGGCTTGATGGCTGATTGAGTTGCACTGGGTACCACATCTTGTACCGGAAGCAGTGGGTACACCTATCTGTCCTTCAGGCTGGCACTGGCTGTCACAGTATCATTTTTCACATAAGGGCTATCTCTATCAGGTAAAATATGCTTTCAAGGCTATTAATTGATGTGGCCTTTTATTAAGACTGCCACAGGAAAAAACCATGTAGTGACTGTCACAAAGATGACAAAAAATTACTGAACTCTAGCAGAGTGATTAATTTATTCCAGATAATCAAAAACACTGGCTATGTAATAGAATAATAGAATGACGGCTGACAATGGTTCCAGGTAGGGACACATGGGACAGCGAAACGCTAAAACAAGCATGGGTATGCAATCCGTGCTATGCAACAGTACTGTAGACACTTCCCACTTCCACAAAGTGCCTCTTGGTTGCTGAATGATGTTCACCAATACTGACCAAGATCATACCCTTGGGTATACAAGTGTGATCATCCTGCATGTTGCTGTTGTGGGTTTACAAGCTACTACTACAACTGAACTACGCATTTTCCTTGAAATGAGTGTGCAGAAAATATTTGACTAGACATTTGTTCTATCAACTGATTTCAAAGTAAAACTTAAAATCCTAAATCCAGAAAATTCGTACAGAAACAAAGAATGATGCACTACCTTGCTGCCAAACAGAGAGAATTTAAACATTTCTATTTAGTGTGTCACATTCTGTTGCTGATGACCGCAATATTTTATAAAACCAAGCCAACACTTACAGAAGCCTCTGGAATGGAAAAGAAGCCTCTCCTACTTCTTTTTAAAATATTAAAGAAATAGCTGGGCTCAGAAGAGATTAGAGTAAGAATGAGGAAAATGATGGTGGTATTAGTTATTCTTAGATTAGTATATACATAAAGTGGGACAAAGCAAAAGAGTGATTTTGGCATATTCTAATTTTACCATCTCCAGTTCTCAGGGAACAAGGATTCTCAGTGTGGAGGTGATAATAAACATGTAATATAAAAGTAGTCCTGAACTTGAACTATCGACATTAACTTGTGAGGTATTTTACCTTAAAAAAGTTCTCAGAGCCTTGTCCACTGAAGAGACCTACGAACAATGACCAACCCAGTAATAATAAACATCATTTACCAGATTGACATGTCTAAATACCATTTCCCACTAAAAGATGGCAGGGTTCCTTATGACAATGGCTGATTCTAGGTACAAAGCAGGAAGTATACGAGATAAGTCTGAAATATCTTGTCATACCAATTTATAAAGAAACTATCAAAGATGTTAGGACCAAGTCAACAAGCACTCAGGAGTCATGACTCAGGAGTTATGGGGATGTAAAATACAGTATAGAAAATAGAGTCAATAATATCATAATAAGTATAGTGGCAGATGGTTATTAGACTTACTGTGGTGATCACTTTATAAGCTATATGTGACTTCACACTTGAAACTAATAATATTCTATATCAACCACAATTAAAAATAAATTAAAAAAAAAAACTCAGGAATCAATGTGAAGAGACTTACAAAAGATGAGATCATTTGAACTTCAGAAAGGATAACTAGAAATAACTGAAATCCATCAAATGTTTAAATCTATAAATTTATAATGATATTTTTTAAATACTAGTTATTCACCTTTAAAGAATAGGTAACCAATTATTTATTTTTAAAATGATAAATATACTCTTTGAATATGTGATGGTCATGAAAAACAAGAGAAGGTTGAAAACTATATAACAGATCAGAAGAGACTAAGGAGACAACCAATTGGATGGGATCCTGGAACAGAAAAGGGACCTCAGTTTAAAAACTAGTGAGACCCAAATAAAGTCTATAATTAGTTAATATCATTCTATATCATCTTAGTTGTAACAAATGGTTTTGTAAAACAGACGTTGGCAAACTACATACAACCTGGGATCTGATTTTGTACAGTGTGCAAGCTGAGAAAGGTTTTAATATTTTTTAAGTGTTGTTAAACAAAAACAAAGAATATGCAACAGATTGGGTGTGGACTACAGAGCATAAAATATTTGCTGTGACCTTTAACAGAAAAAGTTTGCCAATACATGATGTAAAATATTAATATTAAGGGAAGCTGAGTGAATGTTGAATATCTTTTTGTTGAAGATCTTATTGTTTTCCAACTTTTTGGCAAATCTTAAAATTATTCCAAAGCAGTGATTCCAAAAAAAGTTTTTTAAGGAAGTAAATAATAAAGACTACAGTAGAAATTAATGAAATAGAGAACAGTAAATAAGAGAAATCAAAGAAACCAAAACGTGAAGCAAGGATGAAGGGTTCAACCAATTGACAAACCTTTAGCTAGACCAAGAAAACAGAAGACTCAAGCTATTAAAATTAAGAATGAAATAGGAAACACCATGACCAACTTTAGAGGAATAAAATGATTATAAGAAAATACCATGAACAAATGTATGCCACTAAATTAAAAAACCTATACAAAAATAGACAAGACAAAAACTATGGAAACTGACTCAAGGAAAATTGAAAATGTTTAAGAAGTGGCTTAATTAGTCATCAGAAAACTTCCCACAAAGAAAAGCCCAGGCCCAGATGGCTTCACTGGTAAATTCTATCAAACAATGAAAGAATTAACACCAATCACCAATTCTTCATAAACTCATCCAAAAAAAATAAGAAAACAGTTGTTATTTCATTTTGTCAGTATCACCCTGATACCAAAAGAAAAGACATTACAAGAAAGACATATCAGAAAAATATCTCTTATGAATACAGATGAAAAATATTCCATAAAATCCTAGCAAATTAGCAACATACAAAGTAGATTATATACCATGACCAAGTGAAGTTTATCCCAGAAATGCAAGGTTGTTCTAACATCTCAAAATTGAAGGATGTAATACACAATGTTAGAATACCAGATAAAGCCACATGATCATTTCAATAGACACAGAAAAAGCATCTGATAAGGTGCAACACCCTTTCATGATGCAAAAAAAAAAAGACAACAAATTAGAAATAGAAACTTCCTCAACCTAATAAAAGCAACTACAAAAAAACCAAACTAACAACATATTTAATGGTAAAAGAAGACTGAAAACTTTCTCCATACCGAGAACAAAACAAGGGTGTCTGTTCTAGCCATTTTTACTGGAGGGTCTAATTACAGCAATTTGATAAGGAAAGTCCTTAGGCAGTTAGGCAAGGAAAGAATATGTGCATAAACCAATTTCTTAAAGTTTTCAAATAGAGAGCACATGTATATACACACACACACAAGAAAACGTCCAAATGTAAATAAACCCTTGCAATATGTATGTAAACTTAAGAAAAACATACTAAAAGTATATACAGAATAGGGCCAACAGCAATCTGGACAACACCCATCATGAAATTATTCATCCATGAAGCATTAGCTTTCTCTAAGATCAAAAGTTCCTATTTTAAAAATTATTAAATCACAAAGTAGAGCTTCTATTTTATTGCTGGGAAGGCTCTTAGAGGTAGTAATCTAGTTCAACTCTGTACTGTGCCCCTAAGTAACTTATTCACACTTTTATGCTGGTATTAATGGAACAGGTCCCTTAACCACCAGGATGCGTAGAGTTTAGTATATCAATCATGCTGCCTCCCAGTGAGGGAGGAAGCTATTTAAACAGTCTAAGAATATAATAATGTGGGTCTAGGTTAGCATGGATGCCATTAGAAGAAAGGAGTGTTAAGGAAGATTTTTGAGTGTGTGTCATTTTATACTTGAAGACTGAGAAAAGTGACTACAACATGTGCAAACTGAGCAAACACATCCTGCACTAGAATTATGGGAAACCTGAAAGAGTCTGAAGTAAAAAAGGGTACACAGAAACATGGAAATGAGAGTTGAGAGCAAAGGTGAAAGCAGTCAGCAGTACAAAAAGAAAATCACCAGTACTCTAAAGTAGGCAGAACACCTGCACCACGAAAACAAAATAAAATTGGCAGAATTTTCTGGGATGAGGACGGTGTTTTATATCTTGATAAAGGACTAGGTTACACAGGTATGTGCATCCAACAAAAAATGATCTCATACACTTACAATGTACCTGTGTAAATATCACCTTAAAAAAAGAGACCCAAACAAATATTATCATCGATGATATATACACTAAAGTATTTAAGTTTAGAGCATATAGATGTATTTAATTTACTTTGAAATGCATAAAAATTAAGATAGAATGCTGGATAGCCAGTCAGATGTGATAAAGCAAATACAGCAAAAAAGATAACTGTGAGTATATGGGTGCTTGCTGTACAACTCTTTCAACTTTTTTTATTTCAACATTTTCATAACAAAATGTTAGGGGAAAAAATTCAATGGATCAGAAGCAGCCCTGGGGGAAATTCAAAAAGAAAATATGAAGGTAAAGAAACCAATGTTAAACAGGTGCTAAAATAAAAAGATTAAAGGGAAAAAAATTCAAGAAAGTGAATCACAGACCACTTATAGACACTCAACCACTATACTATATTAGAAGAATGAGTCTGATTCAAGACATTTCAGACAAAAAATAGAGTATGTAGAAATGTCACAGAATCCAAGATAGACCAAAGTCAAGGACTTTGGCTGTAATATCTTTCTAATAAAGGGTGTAGGATCAATTAAAAGTAATGGAGCAAGGCTGGTAAAGAGTCATAAATAAGAATTCTAAAGGCAGCAATATTTAAACCTGAAAACTGCCTGAGAATTGCCTTTGCTTCCTATATGTACACAAGTTACAGAAACAAAGAAAGCTTCTCCTGACTCTATTAAAATGTCTTATAAAATATTAACAGGAAGACACTCAAGTTGATAGACTTACACTAAAGATTATAAGTAGAATACTTATTAATAATAACATTTTGCTATATGCCAACAGTCTGAAGCTTCTACATATTTCTATATTTTCATTCTGATACTGTCACAGCCATACATTTCGAACTGTAAAGTCATTATTACTAATTTATTTGGACTTAGCTCTTGCAGCTTAAGTATTATGACTTGATTATTGCATTTAAAAGGGTATAGATCATCTAGACATAACTTTTGAAAGCACAGCTGATGCACTCAACAGCTGTTTAACAAGTACAGTATCATAATACTACTATACCACATTAATGATACAAATGAATCTTGTTAATTAAAAGACATCTAAGATTAAAGCACTCTTCCAAGGTAACAATGCTTGAAAGAAAAGAAAGCTTTTTAGAACTCTCTTCAGATATCTCTCCACTTCAACATACCATTTCTATATATATTTTCAATTTTCATATTATATTCCAGGGACATACCTAAATTAATAATTTTAAAAAGTAGATGGCCTAGATGCTAATAGGTAGCAGGAAAAGTTAAGGATTAAATAAGGAATAACATCCAACTGTACCTGAACCAATGATATTCCCTCTTTCCTATTATATACTATCTACTTTTTTAAAACAAGTTGTTTAAAATCCTGAGGTTTTCTACAAAGGAGAAGGACATTTTTACATGTTTAATTTCCATAACTCTAAATAAGGCAAATAAGAGTTCCACAAAAACTTACCTGTACTACTTGCTTCTGTAGTTGTGCTGCCTGTGTTGTTGAAATCTGTGTTTTTTCCCGAGCACCTCGGGAACGGTCACTGCTCACCGAAGTCATCATATACAGTATATACAAAATAATGTATGTACAAAATAGAAAATCTGCAAGAAATCAGACATGGTAAGGAAAAGACCCAAACCACAGTAAAAGGCAAGCATAAAATACAGAGATTAGGAGGAAACATGAGAAAAAACAAAGATTCTCTAGAATACGGTCTCAAGAAACAATCCATTAAGATTTTAGATTTCCCTGGCAGCTCTTAAAAGCCAATTTTACTAATACAATCAAAAAGGGTAACTAAGGTTTACAATTATAGCAATTCTAAACAAAACTCTCAAACACCACAAATTTTAACCAGCAATTATTCTACCACTATATGGATTATTACTACATGTAGCTAGCTTTATCTGCCTCTTCCCATTTAAATCCAAAGACAGCATTGCATCCAGCCAAGATTTTACCTGGCAATAATCCAATTCAAAATGTGATGGCCAGGAGGAAGCTATACCTAACAGCAAAAGCCACTTAAAGACATTTAATCTTCCAAGACAAAAAAATGATTGTACATATAATGTTACTTTATTTATTCAACAAATATTTACTGAAGAGGTACTAAGTGCTAAGTATATAACTAAGTATGTCATCAAAACATAACAAAGTATCACCTCACAAACACATTAGGATGACTAGTATAATAAAAAATAAAAAATAACAGGTTTTGGTGAAGATGTAAAGAAACTGAAACCCTTGTAGGAATGTAAAATGGTGCAGCCACTATGGAAAACAGTACAGAAGGTCCTCAAAAAATTAAAAATAGAATTACCATATGATCCAAGTAATTCCACTTCCAGTAATACCCCCAAATAATTGGAAGCAGGGTCTCGAAGAGATATTTGTACACCCATGTCCATTGGAACTCTGCAATGAGGAAATCATCAGTAACCACTGCCAATACGTTTTTGGTACAGTGGTGAGGAAAAAACCCAAGGCAAGTAAGGAAGAGAGCAAATTAACTGTACTTGCAAGATGTGGTATACAAAGCATCAAAGTAGAATCTTCCAAGAATGAGGTACTCTGAGCAAGTCTAATAATGCACTGTAAGCTCTGATGAGGACAGTGATTATTATATGTCCTGTCACATTTGTTCTTCCAGGGCCTAATACAGGATGTTTGCTCTGTCTTGACTTTTTAATAAAATAGACAAAAACATCTGCAGAGTGACCACTAGATGGGGAGTGGTGTAAGAAAATGGCAAAGGCCTGTAACTGCTAAGGTAAATATGAGAGGAAACTGATAGAAAACAAGTAAAAAGAACTGAAAAGTGACACTGAGGATTCCAACTGAAAGCAGAAATCTTGAGTATCTACCTAGTGGCACTAATCCGCATGTTACTCTGAAAGCAACTGGAATGTCAAAAATTCAGGATCACAATTTAATTGAATAATCAAGGGAGAACTGAGTTAAGATAAATAGATCCCTTGCTGAAATACTGCACAAAATTAAAAGGATTGGAAATTTAAACTAGAAAGAGTCCATTTATTCAAGGCACAGATGACGTGGCCAGATGAAGAACTGTCCATATAGAGGTCTTCCCCTAAGTTTTAAGCTTCAATACTTATTTTAAAACATCCCTTCCTAAAAGAATGCTCTCCAGCTCTCCTGGTTGCCAGATTTGCATTTCAACCTCACTAAAGGTAAAAATAACACTTTAAAATGTTTTTCATTACAGGTGTGCTTCATTCTAATATGATGACACTTACCTTTAGGACGACTAAGTACTCAAGATAATCTAATGGAAACTATGGGCCCTCTCCTCAGAAAAATGCATATCCACACCAAATTCTGCCTGAAATTTCATAAGATATATATCCCTCCATGCCCCTCCCCAAGTCTGTCCATGGGCCACCCCACCACCCCCTCAATGTCCATGGGTACCCAAGCTAAAAACCCTGCTCTAAGAATTTAGTAGAGCTCTAAAGTATACTTAAAGCTAAGGATATCTCTGAAAGAGCAAAGTTAACAATATAACTACTAATTTGATGATGAAACAAAACCTCAGAATTCACAAACTTATTTAATGGGTTCCCTGCTAAAAACAAAAGGTACCTGCTTTGTTCCCAAAGGAACAATTAGGGAAAACACATACTCTGACCCTCGATAAACTTACACTTAGTATTTAATCAACATACTACCTATATCCTTTTAGGAAAAAATGGTTCTCATCAAGATTTGCTGACATGGTAGAAACCCAATAACTAGTGATAATGTTAAAGGTCTGCTGTTTTAGATGAACATAATTAGTGGAAAAATCTCAATATCCTTTCCTCTGAACCACATTTAAGAGCATCAACTGGATGTAGAATAACCTTCTATGGCCTACAGATATCTGCCTAAATCAACTGGTCTAAATATGGCACATGAAACAATAGTGTACTTCCTATTAAACTTTTTAAAATGCTGAGCCTACTATATTGAAAAATTATATTAAAATTGGAATGTAAAACTGTCTACCACTTACTTCCAAGATGATTCAATGGATGAAAAGTCCAGGAAAGAGGCATACTGCACTGCCCTAACTGTTCCAACCCATCTCCTTTAGGCCGTATACTAACCTATTCCCCTCCACCCCACTTAGGAAAGCCTAGAAGAAGCTCATTATCAGCCTTCTCAAGGTCCTCTTTTTAAAGAGCCAGATTTCTCTCTGCTGCCAAAGTCCTAAATGGGAAAAACCATTATGTCTAAAACCAGCATTTTTCAAAGCACCACTCTGACACCTCATAAACCTAAGATTTTGGCTTTGCAGTTATTGCTCCAAGAGCTACTTCAAGACCTCTGAACCCTGCCTCTCCAGAAAACAGAGGCTTCAAAATAAAGGGGGAGAGAGGAGTTGGAAAATAGCAAAACAGAAATCCAATTCTAGTGACTAAATATGAACTACATCACATTTTTTAAAATGTTGAAAAGGAAGAGAGGCAATATATGGCAAGCTGAAAATTTTAATTTAGAATGATCATAACAGGGGTGGCTCCATAGTGTAGTGGTTAGCATGTCTGCTTTACACATAGAAGGTCCTGGGTTCGCACCCCAGATGGAGCCACAGACCATAGACCCGGTGAGCCAGACAACCTTCCCCATCCCAACCCCCCCCCGCCCAGTACGCCAGGTGCCCCTAGTGTGCCAGGGGCAACAGGCCCCAGGTGGACACCATGAGCGGGAGGAGATGTCCCGCCTTCAGAGATCCAGTTCTTAAAAAGGGAAACGGCAACATCCACAGGTCAGGGGTGGAAGTAGCAGGGGAAATTAAAAAGCGGGGGGGGATCATAACAGTGCAGGCTACACGGAGCATGTAAAAAAGTTTTAACAATCCATGTTAGCAACAAATCATTTTTACAAAGGGATAGCAGTAAAGCAAGAACACCCACTTGGGTACAATTTCCTAAATATTCTTTTGGTCAAGGAAAGAAAAATAAATAAATAAATAATAAGCAAGCAAGCACCTCTGTATCTCTCTACCCAGATAATAACCATTAGGACTCTAAATTATTTCCCTCAGCCTTGCACTCCACTATCATTCCCCACAGTACCTTTGCATCCACAGCCCCTGGCAAAGGTTAAAAGTTCTGGATCTGTAAATGGTACTTCTCAAAAAACACACAAAACGCAAATAATAACACCCTGGATTGAAACCAGAAATAATGGAGTCACCCCTGAGCAGCAAGAGTTTTAAAAAGACTCTGCTTTCCAGGTATACGATTCAGAGGAACGAGGACCTTAGTTAAAAAATAAAGAGTAATGTTACCACACTGCTACTCCCCACTGAAGAGTAATGATCATATAAGCATCTCAGCAGAATAAAAGAATTGATAAAATTCAACATTCACTCAAAAATAAAATCTTAGGAAACAGGAATATTTCTTTGACTTGATAAAAAGGTATCTACATAAACTTACAACAAAAGCCACACTGAATAAAACCACATTGAATAATCAAATGTTAAAATCACTTCTTTTAAATGATAAAAATACCATATAATTGCATTCATACGTGGAATAAAAACAGAAAGCAACAAATAAACAAGACAAACAAGCAAAAACTCAATAGCCACAGACAATAGTATGGTGCTTACCAAAGGCAAAAGGTGTTGGAGGGGAAGGAGGTAAAAAGGGTCAAACATAGGGTGACAAAAGGAAACTTAACTTTGGGTGGTGAACATACAATGAAATATACAGATGATGAACTATTATTAAACTGTACACTTCAAACCTATATAATCTTATTCATCCATGTCGTCTCAATAAATTTAATTTTTAAAAAAGACAACAAAAATAAACAACAAAAACTAAGAGTTGCTGCCACAATGCTTCCTAAACACTGAATTGAAGGTTCTAGTTATGGCAAGACACACATACTCACAAAGAAAATAATACTTTTAAAAGTTCACTTCCCTAATAATTGTGCACAAAAAAACCCCAAAGAATCTTCAGATAAATTATAATTAATTTTAGCAAAATTAGATACAAAAAAATTAATATATAAAATTAAGTATATATGCTAGCTAACAAAATGTTATCAATTTCTAAAGAAATTGTGGCTGCTTTTGCACTAAAATGGAAGTACTGAATACATATAACAAAGGCAAAGCAGAAAATATTTACTATCTGGCTCTTTACGTAAAAACCCCTGTTTTAAAAGTTCTCTCAACAAAAGTAATAATTCTTCCTCAACTGCAGATTCAACTTAATCCCTATCAAAATTCCAACAAGGTGTTATTGTCTTAAACCTAATAAGCAGATTCTAAAATTTACACGAGGGAGCAAACAGTCAAGGATAGCCAAGACAATCCTTTAAAAAAAAATGACACAGGACTGATCTTCCAGTTTTTAAGGATTATAATGTTACAGTAACTACAACAGTACAACACTGGTATAGGGGTAGACAAACTGGCCAATGGATTAGAATAGGAATTCCAAACAGAGAGAGCTATGAGTTCCAACAGAGATGGCAGCAGTACATATGGTAAGGAAAGGTATGGAAAGGTCAATATTTAAAGAAATAAAGTTGAAAGAACTGGTTGACTATACTCATTATATCATACATTAAAAAATCAATTTTCGGTTATTTTAACAATATATGAAAAGCAAAATTACAGATTTCAAAAGACAATTAGGCAAATTTTTTCACTCTATAGAGAGTAATTTTTAACTTATGAGAGTTATGGTTTTCATAAAAGAGTAAAACAGTACAAAAAAAACCTGCAAATAATAATAAATAACTTAAAATTTTAAAACTTCTTTTCCTAAAAAGGCAGCTATCCTTGTGAAAATACAAACTGGGGAAATTTTCATCAACATACACTGACAAGAATTAGTATTTAAATTATACTAAGAAATATTATGAATCAAGAAGAAACAGAAAATTACCCAACAGAAAAACCAGCAAGAGGTGATTAGAACTTCATAGCAGGAAACCAAAATAGCTCACTAACATATTAAAAAGATGCTTAACCTCATTCATAATCATAAAATACATTTAAATGACAATGAGATGCTATTTCAAAACCTCCAGGATTAGCAAACATGGTAATACCAAGTGATGGCAAAAAAAAGTGAAAAAAAAGAACCACTCATCTATTGCTGGTTTGAGTGTAAACTAATACAACTACTTTATATAAGAATCTGGCATTACGCTATGACTTAGCAATTCTATGCCCTGGCATATACCACCCAACATGTATATACCTCTAGCATGTCTGCACCAAAAGACAGGTACTAGTACATTCAAGGGAACAATCCAAACGTTGTTTTCAATATATTCTCATCTAAGAATACTATAAAGCAATGAAAATAGATAATGGCCATATACGTATTGAAAGAAATTCAGGAACATAAACTAAGGCAAATTTAAGAAGAAACCATAGTCATTAGTCATAGTCACATATACACTATGGTTACATTAATTTAATATTCAAGAAACATATATTAATTATATATTGTTTATAAAAATAAGTGATAAAACTACAAAAAAACGCAAGGAAAGGATAAACACAAATTCTGATTAGAGGCTAACTTTGCCTAATTCACAGACTGGGATGGGGAAGCAGCATCCTAGGAACTTCGAAGATGCTATTTTATTTCTTAACTAGGACATGGTACATGGGTATTCTTTGTTTTGTTCTTTATATTTATGTATACAATTATCAAACCATTGATTATACACATTTCTATGTTATAAAATTTCTGAAATCACAATACATATTACAACCATCAATATCTAAAATTAATATTCTACGGCCATGCCACCCTGAACAAGCCCAATACCATCTGATCTCAGAAGCTAAGCAGGGTCAGGCCTGGTAAGTACTTGGATGGGAGACAACCTAGGAAGACCAGGTGCTGTAGGTGTAAAAAAAATAAATAAATAAGATTATTTATTTAATATTTAATAAAACTTTAAAGTATATATACTTCAAAAACATTACCTTAAAAACAAAAAACAATCTGCCCTGATAAAATAAACATACAAAATTAAATTGTAAAGTATCAGGATCGTTTTAATTTTTGGCATAACATAGAAGTATAAAGGCAAATAATTCAAATATAAGTGATCACACTAACAAGCCCTTAGGTTTCCATCAGAGTCCATTTAAAATATTCCAAAACAAGCTACAGATTTCTAATATATTTCTAAATGCTTTTTACATATTAACTTTCCTAGACTTGTAAAGTACTTATATGCAATTCACATTTTAGCTTATCTACTCTCTATTTTTTCTATATTTAACTTGCCCTACTACCTTAATATTATAAGTGAGTTAAGACCAGAAACTCATTTCGTTTTGTTCCCTTCACTACTCAGTAGCTGCCAATGTAAGAGACATTTGATAAATGTGTTTAAATGACATGCTGCAGGAGTTGGTAACTTTTAGTAATTAAGAATGACCTAAGAAAGGCCAAATTATAGCAAAGCCAATGACTGTAAATAGAACAATAAATGGAATTCTGTCTTCTAGAACAATCAGTTACAAAGATCTCAAAGCAAGTAGTCACATGATGTGGAACAATGTTCCCCTATTCACCAACCTTAATACATTCCAGGTTAATGAAATGACATTATACTAGCATTTCTAAGTATCTTTAAGACTTACTAATACTCTAATTCTATCCTAAGTATCTAAAGCTAAGCATCCAAACAAAATCTGCCTGGTTGAGTGGTGCTCCTAGCTAAAACCTTTTAAAAAATCATTTTTAATTTATTTATGTACCCCATAATGTCATTTTGGTCACCAATGGACTGTTTATACAACAGTGGTCCCATAAAATTATAATGGAGCTGAAAATTTTCTATCACCTAGTGCTATCACAGCCTAGGTGATACATTACTCACGTTTGTGGTTATGCTGGTGTAAACATATCTGCGCTGGCAGCAGTATAAAAGTATAGCACATACAATTATGTATAGTACATAATACTTGATAATGATAACAAACAACTGTTACTGGTTTACAGTACTATACCTTTTATCATTATTCTAGAGTATATTCTTTCTACTTATAAAAAGATTGTTGTAAAATATGCATTACACTAGCAGGAATGGCAAACAGCCTGTGTTTACTATCTCCTGATTGCTTCATCTTCTCTTGTGCTTGGTTTTATCTTCTGTTTTATTAATTTACTGTAGCCTAAGTATGCAGTGCTTATAATGTCTACAGTAGCATAGTAATTTCCTAGGCCTTTACATTCGCTCACTGACTCATCCAAAGCAACTTCCTATCCTGCAAGCTCCATTTGCGGTAAATACCCACTCTATACAAGTATGCCATTTTTTATCTTTTATACCACATTTTTACCGTACCTTTTCTATGTTTAGGTATGTTTAGACACACAAATACTTATCATTGTGTTACGACTGCCTATAGTTATCAGTACAATAACATTCTGTATAGGATTGTAGCCTAGGCTATATCATCTAAGGTTTGTGTAAGCACACAATGATGAAATCCCCTAACACATTTCTCAGAACATAACTGTCGCTAAGCGGTGCATGACCATGTGTACAGATTTCCAAACAGTTTGGTTGTTTTGTTCAATTACACGATCCTTTTCTCACTCTTCTTTGGAACTGCTTATTCCTCCATTTATGAAAATTAACTAGGTACGTTAAATATAACAAGATGAGGATTTCTTTTTACAGGAGTGCCATCTGGTGATGAAAATCTGCATGTACAAAAAAATGTAAACTAAGTTGAATGGATGCTAAAGTTGATTTGAGTGATTTACAATAAAGACTTAGCCTTTATAGCCTTGCTATTACAACCAAACATTCTGATATAATGTACCTAAATCCCCATGTGTTGATCAGGAAAATCAAACTTTTTTTGTTTCAAACTATTAAAATTTTACCAATTCACTGTCTCAGTATAAATATTAACACCTGATATCTCCATTTCAATCATCAATCCTCAATATGCATTTGATAATAGGTTGACCATTAGACTATAAATAATGGCTGCAGTTCCATGGCTCGATCAGAATAATTGCTTTGTGAAACGTGAAAAGTACACTGCTTACTTTAAGTTTAAATATATTTTTGAAATAATTGTTTTTCTCTTTTAATTAAGGTTTACTACTCTGGGTTATATATTCATAAATTGCTACTATGACAGGATATTGGCATAAATATTGCAAATACAATCCTTGCAAAAGAACTTTTAAAAAATAATGATGGCCCCAGAATCTACTTCTAATGGTGCTTGCTAAACGAATTCAGACAAACTTATTTTCTGTCAATACAACTCTCCACATTAACAATGAAAATGTCAGCGTAGCTAAATTTGTTCATTAAGAAAAACTTTTAATGCTTAAGATGTTAAGCAAAACACACACATCCAGAGATAAAACTGGGAGTTTACAATGCAAACACAGTAAAAAGGGTTACTCAAATCTTCTAGAAATATAGACCTAAGGAAATATATAGTTAACAGGATGTACGGTTCAAATTTTCTTATACTAATTTTATATAGAACTTCCAGAGACAGTGAATTCATAAATCAAGGCAACAGAATAAATTAGCAAAATGATTACCAACACCTTTAAAACCTGTTACCACCAATGATTTATGAAAATGAATAAGGTATGGAAACTAGACTATAAAAATCAACCTCTTTAATTAACATACTATCATATGAGAAAATTCTATGTCCTCTTTTCTGGAAACAGAGTTGTGTAGTAAATAGAAATGCTTCTGCAATAAGCACCCGGTTGCCAGACCATGGGAATTCAGTTTACACTGTTTTCCATCCTCCCTACCACTCTCCACCCCCAAGAGTTCTACTACCCTGGAACAGGTTCCAAGAGAATTCTTAGAATAGAAACAAGAGCAAGAGATTCTAAAAATAATTCTGTAGAAACTCATACATGTCACAGGTTCTTGAGCTTCAGGAAGCACCAGGTTATTTCAAGCTATCCAACCAAATTTTAAAACCCTATTTAACCTCATCTGCTTCAAAGTTATAGATGTGATAGCTTTTGACAAGGTGAGAACTGCTACTACCTTTTTAACCTCTAAAACAGTATCAGCAAAATGCTATAAAAAACTTCCTAGATTAAAGTGCAAGAATGGCCTAAATTACTTGTAATATAAGGAAAGTATACCAGCAGAATAAACCAACTTTATTAAACTACAGAGACTTTCTCTGTAGAAGGACATTTTCAGAAAATCATTTATTAACTGTTAATTTTTCCAAGGATTTTTTCCATGATAAAATGCTTCAATGAAACAGCTGCATTTTCAAGTGATTCCAGAGTTTACAAAATTTAAACTTACATAAGCAAATACCACAAATCATAAGATGACCCTAACTTTAAGGCATAAAAAAAATCTAACTAAAAACCACGTGATATTATATCCTAAAATCAAAACAAGGGTACATTTGAACATTCTGAAAAGTTACAGAACACTTGTTGATAACATGCTGAAAACTGAAGATTTTGGTGAAAACACCAAAGGGTATTAAGATAGTGTCACCAAGGGACAACATTGGAAGATACCTCTAAAACCAGGAGGTTCACACAATGGTGTAGAATATCTTATCAACTGACTAAATAAATATTCCTTTTTTCCAAAAGAAAATACATAATTAATTCAGATAACATGACTTACTCAGCTAAAAATTCAATCACTAAAAATTTAGAATATATAATTAATGTTCAAGAAGCAAATCTCCAACAAGAATTCACAGAGATAGTTCATATCTAATGCAAAAGATCTGGTTCTGAGTCAGACTCTCACCTACGTTCCAGCATAGGTGCTCCCTTTGGCTCTATACTGTAATGTTTTGTTACCAGTTCTGTTTCATTTTTATTTAACTTCCAATCTGTGTTCTTGATTTTTCTAATAATACCCATTATTCTCAACCCTTTTCTGCAGAGGAAATTCACTGTTCATTTCTGCAGAGAACAGGACTGATTTAGATTAAGAACCTCAACTGATTTGGGAGGCCCAGTGCAGCCAGGAAGAGGAAATCTATCCCCAACCCAGGAGAAAGTAAGGCAGCTTGAGTGCCAAGGAACTCTAGTATGAGACCCAATTATATGCAGCTCAACTGCCTGTGCCCTGCATGCCAGGAGCTGACCAAGCTGATACTTTTATTCTCCACAGCTGCTGAGAGCAGGGTCAGCCCTCAAGCAGCTGGTGGACAAGGCTGAACTCCTCCACACCCAGGATTGGCTGACAAAGAAACCACAATGTTATCTGCTGTTCGGTAGATATAATATGCTCATGGAAAACATGAGTGCTAGTGAACTCTTGAACATTATATAACATCAAAAATAATTAGTATACTCACATTTCTATTTCAAGTTAACTAAAGGCAGGAAGGAAAAGGTATCTAATTGCCTACAGTTGTTTCCATACATTTGTCCTGCTCCTACTCCACTAATTTTTCGGCTCTAAACCCTTCGCCCTCCTAACCCTTGAAAAGCCCCTCATTATTCATGACCTGTCTAAACCCTCTTTAACAGAACATCCTCTCCAAAAAAGGCCAATATTAGATGCCATTTCACAAGGCCTATCAAATTATAGGATTACTGTACTATATTTACATAACATTTAAACAAGTACTCACCAAATAATACCAAGATGATAACGCCATTAGAGTTACTTCTTCATAGACAAGAACTAGTAAAGTCTATTTTTTAAATTAAAAAATATTTTAATTAAAAAGACTGTAACCAGCTTTAAAAAATTTCTATAAATCATCCACTTTGCACAACACAGCATTAATGGCTTTCTCATAAGTACAGTAATAATTATTTCTAAACACAATCCTTCTCTCTCGCTTTTTTTTTTTTTCTTTCTCTATTTCCATCAAATTCTGTTCACCTTCCTATGTATTATTCTCTGGTCTTGCTCCCCTAGAATTTGTACCCACCCACACATACAGTAGCACAACTAGTTTCCTTTCTTCTTTAAGTCTCCATTTCTGAAAACTTCCAAGTTCCTCAGGTTCTGGCAACAAGGAACTGCAGGCATACCTCAGAGATACTGTGGTTTTGGCTCCAGACCACCATAATAAAACGAGTATCACAATAAAGCAAGTCATAATCTTTTTGCTGATGGAGGGTGTTGCCTTCAATTTGTAAAAAAATGCAATGACTGTGAAGCGCAATAAAGTGAGGTATGCCTGTGCTGGATAATGGTGCTATTATCTCCCGCCATGTTCTGATCCTGAGGTGGTACAGTGGGACTGAGGACAGAAAAACAAGTTAGAAGGAGCCCAGAAAAACTACCACTCCATGCAACACTAGAGTCTCGACCAAGGTTTGTCAGCATATTCATTAGTTAAATGTGCCATTCTATCCATGTCCAAATGTTAAGTGATACTATCTCAGAAACATCAGGAAATTCTCATCATCAAATAAAGATTATGACTCTGGAATAGTGAATCATCTTCCATCACCACCCCTGGATGCACAGTGAAATCACTTAAGAAACTTCTAAAAGATGAAGCCAGGTCCTATTAATCAGGGCTGCTCAAAATAGGACCCAGACACCAATAATGTTTTAGGAGTTCTCCAAGCAGTTCCTAAAAAGATAAACAGAGTTACCATATAACCATGCAATTCCACTCCTAGGTACACATCCAAGAGAAATGAAAGCATATTCACCCAGAGAAATGAGCATGAATGTTCATAGTAGCATTACTCACAATAGCCAAAAGTAGAAACAACCAAATGTCCATCAACTAATGAATGAATAAACAAAACATGGTATAACCATACACTGGAATATTTAATTACTCAAAGGAATAAAGTTCTCATACATGTTACAAAATGAGTGAACCTTAAAAACATTATATAATAAGTGAAAGAAGCCGATCACAAAAGACCACGTGGATATTGTATTATTCCATTTATTTGTAATGTCCAGAATATACAAATCCAGAGAGAAAAAAGTAGATTAGTGGTTGCCATGGGCTGGGAGGAGGAAAGAATGGACAGTGATTGTGTAATGGGTATGGGTTTTTTGGAGGGTGATGAAAATGTTCTAAAAATAGTGATGTTTGCAAAACTTCATAAATATACTAAAACCCACTGAACTGTGTAATATAAAAGAATTATATCAATTTTTTTAAATTCTCTAAGTTTCTCATGTGCAACTGGAGTGTCAAACCTCTACTCTGGAACAATAGCTCAAGCATGATCTCTGGACCAGTAGTACCAGTATCACCTGAGAACAAGTCACAAATGCAAATTCTCAGACTTATTGACCCAGAAATTATTTAAACAATTTAGTAATGCACACTAAAGTTTGAGAATCACTGCCCTAAAGAACCTTAAATGAAAATTTTGATCCTCTGTGGTTCAAACGGTAAGAAAGCTGCACCAAGTGTAATTTCACCTTTCTTATTTTACCCATATAATGGTTATATGGCCATTATACAATGTTCAAAAAAAGAGAAAATAAAACCACCACCTATAGTTCTACCACCCCAAAATAACCAATGTTAACAATTTAGTGAATATCCATCCAGTGTTTTCTATTTTTTTGCACCACTCAGATCTGCTAGAGACGGATGTATCATGCTTTTATTTTTATCACTGAACATTAACATATAAACTATTATGTAAAAGCAAGGTAGCATGATAATTATAGCACCTCAATTATCACATTTAGCTGAGGAATCAGATATTATGGGACTATAAAATTCTCTAGAGCCAACATGTTTTTGGTTACAATCCTTTTTGATATAAATGCATTCTAAAATACAACACATACTTCTCTTCCTTAGTAAATACAGTACATTAATCATGATTTAACTTTTTCTGATTCTGCCATCAGTTATTATAGCCATGTGATGAGTGATGTGGGAAATAAGTATGAATCTAACTCCAGGACAAACCTAGAAACTTGCTTTCCTAAATAAATTCATCATTTCACAGTGTTTTTTTATCCTTGATCTCTTTCTCAAAAGCGGCAGCATTTACATATCTGCATGACTTCTGGGCATGACTATCTTCCAAAAGTAATTATTGAACCTAAGGACAATGCAATCTTTCAAGTTTTTTCCTTGTCATTTATTTTAAAATCACCTGCATTGTTTTTAATCACTGCTTTACTGTCTTTTTTGGAGGCCTTTTCTACCCCAAGCCTTATTCAGGATAAGCCCTCAAACATTTTGATTTTTCATCAGGTTACAGAATGACTTACACGTTAGCTTGCGTGAATGAGACAATTTAACCCACCTGCAAGCATCCACTAATAACAGCATGCACTATAACAGACACCAAAAAAATAAAAGGCCTATTTCCTAGGTATTGACAAAAAGTGGTAATAAATTGTCAACTGAAAAAATTTTATTTTTCTTTTTTAATTGCTACAGCATTCCTGGCTAGAAACCCGTCCCTCCCTTTGGGGAGTACTATCTTATCTCTTTACCTCCTAAATTCCACAGAGCTGCAGCCTTCCTAAGCTGGGCCATCTCCTAAAATGTACTTTCAATAAATCTTACTTTTTCTCAAAAAAATAACCTGCCAACTGAATGTTGCCATCTCAAATTCTTTATCTCTAACTCCTAGTTTAACTCAGCCCTTCCCCAACCATATTCACCTAAATTTGTCCCCACCTACTCTCTTGAGGGAATCAAGTCTCAAAGAGTCATTAAAACAAGATATTTAATGCCAACAATAATCTTAGTCTGTAATAAAGACTAAGACATATTTATAATTTTTTGTCTTCTCACCCTCACTACCCCCGCCTTTCAGCTCCACATCCATAAGAGCAAGATTAAATTCTCACTAGTTGCTCTGTCCCTAGGGCTGCACAGAAAAGGAAATAAAAGCAAGGAAGTTACCTTCTCCTTTTGGCTTTTTTCTTCTTCCTAAAACCCAGTCAAAAAGGGGAGGGAATTACAGCACAGGGAATATACTCAACAATATTGTAATAACTATGTATGGTGCCAGGTGGGTACTAGGCTTATTGGGGGATCTCTTCAAAAGTTATATAAATATCTAACCACTATGCTGTACACCCAAAACTAATATAATATTGAATGTCAACTATAATTTAAAAATTTTTTAATTAAAAAAAGAAAGGGGAAGGAAGGTGTTAAACTATATATAAGCTAATCTATCTCACCATTCATGGGGATACAAGTTCAATAAGCCAAACTTTTCTTTTAGACAACCACCAAACACAATGATCAAGAATCTCTGATTTTTTAAAAAATGAGAATCTGATTCTTGATACTCTAAGCCAAAACGTCCAAACCATAATGTCAGTTTAACTCTTGCTTATTTTCAAGCACAGAAAAACCATTAACAATATATTTAACACTAGCAAATCTCCAATCTCCAAGGTGTGAAAAGAACTTCAGGAAATATCCCATATGCACACCACTCAAAATGTTACCTAGTTAACTCATAATCACTTTTAAGTTTTAATCCATTATCTCACATTAATTTGTTGTTTTGGCTTTTGGGTAAAGTGGCCTCTCTGCTAACCACTCTCATAAAGTAAATTAGACATTACTGCTAAAAGCAGGTAAATCCCAACTATCCTTCACAACAGACAAATCTTTACTAACCTTTAATTCTTACTGAAAACAGATGACCTAATATATCTCTGCATGAACCATTTGGTTCTTGTTACAATACACAAATATTTTCACAACTGATTAATAAGGGCTTAGCATATTATTAAGTTATTCCAAGACAGTTTTATCATCTCTATTACTAGAAACCAAAACTATAAATAATAATTTTTTCAAAGTACTTCAGACCCACAGTGTTTTTTATTACAGTTCTTCAACTTTCTTCATGAGTCCAAGATATAAAGTCCTGAGTAGTTTTTTTTTTTTTTTAAGCATAGTTGTTTTATTCTAATGGCATCCTTATTATTGTTTCACTCATGCCAAAAGCAACTTTAAAAAATGTCAGTTACCTGAAGAATGTATCAAAACACAGTCATTCAATCCACTTTGTTAACATACCTGTCACTTATGCACCAGGCCAGTTTTCATTCAAATAACAAATACAAAATTCCTTAATAAGGAAATCTCCTACCATTACTATTGAGAAAATATCCCATATCCTTTTCTTCTCACAAGTATGTGTATAAAAACCTACTCAACGATTCTCCATATACATCCAAATTAATTTTAAAAACAAAGGCTTAGAAGAATTACCTTCCAAGCACTCTTGGAAACTGCATGTTCTATCTTGTAAGCAATGACTATTTAAGCTGTATTTCTCAAAAAGAATATACTTGCTGCCTTCATTTCCTCACTAAACATCCCCTTAACTTTCAGTCTGTTTTCCACTGTCCCTCATTCCAATAGTAGAAAAAAATGCTACTTCCCAGGTCACCACTGACCTCCTAATTTGGAAGAATGGCAAATCTCCCCAATCTTTCTTCTGTTCTCTTTCCTTCATCCATCTCTGACATTTGACACATTTCATTACTTTCTTCCCTGACTTCTTAGACACACCGTACCATCCTGGTTCTCTATTCCCGAATCCTTGGCAGCATCACACCCTTCTCCCACCCCTGAAATGTAAAACTGTTCAATTCTTGAGTACATTCTCTTCTCTCAGAAATTTTATGTTCTACTAGCATCATTATCTCCAACTTCAAAGCAAAAGCTCTTAGATACCTGTCTCTCCAGAGATTAAGCCCACATTTAATTTCCTGATATCTACACCTATAATGAAATTCATTCAAAACCATTGCTCACTTGAAAACTTCCAAATTTTCCAAGTGATCAATATTTTTCAAGTGTTCCAGAGCTCAAAACTTATAAACCATTCTTTTAATGCCACCATTTCTTCCCATACACTTTTAAGTCACAAAGGATGTAAGGCCTTATACACCTTATCTTCTTTTACATTCTCTCTGCCATCAACTTAGTATAGATATCTAAATTAAGGGTTATTATTTGTGCTTAAAGATTCCTCCTTATTCTTCTAAGAATAAGTTAGGTAGCCCTTGTCCATCGCTAGTTTTGATATGCCAATCTGTCACATATATAACCCAGCAGTTTATAAGGCACCTTTATCAACTACTATATCAATAACTTCCTCCTCTCTAGTTCACTCATGCCCTTATTTACCTGTCTGAACTATATAAATTGTGAAACTGATGCCAAAGTGCACTGTTTAATCTTTTAGAATACTGCTAACATCAATCTCTGTTCACAAACCAACTCCTTGATAACATACAAGCTTTTATTTCTTTCTGATCCCTACACTTTGGTCAAATTGGCCCTGCCATTCCCTCAAAATGCACCTGCTTTTTTGCCCTTCCATGTTTTCTCAACAGCATACTAAACATATCCTCCATTTTCTCATTTTCTGTCCTTCGATGTATAAAGCAATTACTCTCTACTTGATGTCCACGGTAACTGTGGCATTTGAGTCACTTAACAGCCCTACTTAACAGCAGCTTGAGTTAAGAGTAATTTTATAGCTTTCCTCTCTCTTCTCAAGGTGTGCTATCAATTGCCACCTCTTAGTGTTGAGTGCCTGACCTCCTCATAGGATGCATCTAAACTAGCAGAGGACTTAAGAGAACAACTTGTCATGCTGATTAGAACAGGTAGTAAAATAATGAAACTAAAGCAAGAGCAGCCTCTTTTTTAAACCACAAAAATCAAGTCAGTCAAACCGCTGACTAAACCCCAACATATTAAGTGGGCCCAACAGATATAAATGGGCCCAATGAAACCAAGCACACAAGTTCAAGGGCCCTATCTGCATAGCCATCCCTCATTCCATACCTAGTGCAAAAGCCTTATGTGCCACAAATGTGGACATTGTTTGACTTATCAGCTAGTATTTGGCTGTATTCCCAGAGAACAGTATTTCAGATAGGTAAAGTAGTACAGTACTGTGATTAAGAGCACAGGTTTGGAAGTCAGAGACCCAATTCCCAAAGTTACTAGATTAGGTTACCCTGACCAAGTACTTATCCTTCTCAAGCTTGTGAGGAGGACCAAACAAAAGAATGTATCTCAATGCTTACCCTAGACCCTGATAGCAACTATAAGGTTAATGTACACTGATAATTTTCTTCCTGCTGATACTGTTAATTTCAAAATAGTGCCTATTTATTCAACAATTTAAATAACTTTACTAAGGTAAAATGAATACCATAAAGTTCATCCTTTTTAAGTGTACAATTCAATTATTTTTACTATTTACAGAGCTGTACACCTATAACCACAGGCCAACTATCACTCCACTGGTCATTTCTTTGTTCCCACCAATGGCTAAAACTATCAGAGTATATAAATTCGTTTATGGTATGCTAGCTGCATTCCATTATAGCTAGGATCTTTCAGTGAAGTGAGAAGAGCATTAGAATAGCTCAAATTGTCTTTAAAAAAATGAAAACTCTCCTGTGACAAAAAAATAGCAAATGGCCTATTTTAACTAACAAGGTTTTTGTTCCAATAACCAACACCTGGATTGTTCTGTAACATACATGGATATTTTTCCATATTTTGCCTTTGTAATCTCAATCACAAGGAATTTAAAAGGTACAAAATAAACTGAAGTACCAAAGCTAAGAATTTTCAAGAGGCTTTCTGGTCTTCAGCAATTGAAAGAAGTACTTCATCAAGTAATCAATATTATACTAAGAAATTTCAAAAACAAAATGGGACCCTGATTAAAAAAAAATTAAAACATTCGATCAGTTAATATAAAAAAATTGACCCAAAGAAAATGTTTAATGTGACTAACTTACATTAAGAGAGTAACTTTCTTTTACTAGCTGCTTCAAATAAACTACCAATTGAGGCCAAACAAAAGATACAATAACACATAAATTAAAACATCAGCAAATTCAAAGTGCTTTAACCAAAAAATACACATATGTAAGTTGAGGAATTTGGCAATTCTTGATCCTATGAGAAGAACTGTCACAGGAAAGTAAGACTCAGTCTCCCCCTCATTCAAGGAAGCCTTGCCCAATATCCAGACTCAACTGACAGTGCTTTCCTCTGTCATTTCCAACAGCATCCTGACTCCTAACTGCACCATGTCTGTCTTCCCACTAGAATGTAAGCATCTAGAGAACAGGAACAGTGCATTATTCATCTCTATTCCTAACACCTAACAGTTGCTAACAAGTAGCAACAACAAATCTTTGTTAAAGTGAACACCTATATAGTAGCCTATGTCAATGACCAAAAAAAAAGAAAAAAGAAAAAAACTATCACTCAGGCCTAATCTGGATTAACCTTTCTGAGCATTTCAAAGAAATAAAATGTCATGAAAATATACTATTTAAAGTTTTTATCATTCTCACACATCAAAAGAACTTTTCATCAGTGTTTCAAAACCTGGGGTCTGCATAGGAATAATTGGATACATAGAACATTTTTAGTCTTTCCAACAGGCCAAGGAAGTTACACTTATCCTACAATAATTACAATTTACTCAACATTGCCAAGAATTATCTGAACTAAGTAACAGCAGTAATTATATCTGGCTTATTGGATGATCTATCTGTCAATTACATTTGAGAATATCATTTAAGAAATGGATTATCATTCAATACTGTTTTTCAGTCAATATGTAAGGAGGAGGAATCAGAAGCCCTGATTGGACAGGAAAGGAGGCTAAAAAGACATTTGTACACAACTGAGAAAATCTGAATATGGACTTATATCAGATATTAAATTGATACTATACATTATATATACTATATTATTAATTATTCATTTTCCTGGGTAGAATAATGTTATGGTGGTTATTTGTAAGAGAAGCTCTTTATTGTAAAGAGATACTTGCTAAGAAAATATTTAGGTGTGTCAAGATGTTTGCACTTTACTTCCAAATCATTTCTCATCAAAAGAATGTGTGTAGTATAGAGAGAAAAAATTCAATATCCACGGGTGGCTCCATAGAATAGTGGTTAGCATGTCTGCTTTACACACAGAAGGTCCTGGTTTTGCACCACAGGTGGAGCCACAGACCATACCCCAGGTGCGCCAGGCCCCAGGTGCATGCCACCAGTACATGTGAATAGACACCCCGCCTTCAGAAATCCAGTTCTTAAGTGAAGAAGGGGGGGCGAAAAGGGGGGTGGAGAGGGGGTGGGGAGGGGGGTGGGAATTAAAGAGGGGGAAAAATTCAATATGGAGAAATGTTAAGTGACTCTACAAGGTACACACATGTTCATTATACTCTTTCAATGTTTACAAATTTGAAAAATCTTCAAATGTTGGAGGAAACCAAACAAAACAAAATCAAAACTGCAGTAAGGACAAAAAAAAACAATAAAGACCAGGCAAAAAGATTATGATGAAAGAAATATATCCAAAATATCCATAATTACAATAAATGTGAATGGTCTCCATGCTCCAATTAGAAGGGAAGTTGGCAGGTTGTTTTAACAAAGCAAAATCCAGCTGTAATGTTCATAAAAGATACATCAAACATTCTACTAGAATTGACTAAAACTTAAAATGTAAGCTCTACCAAAGGTTGGCAAGGATGTGGAACTCTTAAGTATTCAGTCTTGAAAATTAAGTTTCAATGTCGAAGGCAGAGGTTCCCAGCCTTTTTGGCACCAGGAACCAGTGCTCCTATGAGAATATAATGCCTGATGATCTGAGGTAGAGCTGAGGCGGTGATGCTAGAGCTGTGGAGCAGCTGCAAACAGATGAAACTTCTTTGCTTGCTGGCCCACCACTCACCTCCAATTGTGCAGCTCGGGTCCTAACAGCCCATGGACCACTACCCATCCATGACCCAGGAGTTCGGGACCCCTGGTCTAAGGTATCCATTATATACATATGAATTAAACTTTCCTAGACTCCTATAATAATACTAGTTATGTAATGTCCTCAGGAGAATTGAGAAAATAGTCACCCAATGGTCTAGTGTTCTGTGGGTTCAGATGAGGAGCCTAATAAAGAATGACTGTACGACACCATGGAAAACAGTTTGAGATTACCTAGTAAAGTTACATATAACCCATACACAGCCCAAAATTCCACTCCCAGTTATACAGTCTTGCGAAATCAGTCTGTCTTAGTATGATAGGGGTCATGCAAGTGTTCACAAGTGGACAACTATAATTTGTAAACAGAAAAAACTAGAAATGAGACAAACATCCATCATAACAGAATAAGATGTGGTATATCTTTACAATGGAATACTGTACTACTGAAAATGATTGCTGTTAAGAATCAATCGCAGATGAATCTAAAATATGTTTGAGTGAACAGAGTATCAATAGAATCATAAAATTCCATTTAGATCGAGATTTAAAATGGGTAATAATAAACTACATATTGTTTGTAGATATATACATATATGTAGTGAAAATTATTCTAAATAATAAACCCAAAATGTAGGGTAATGGTTATCTCTGGGTAAGAGGAAAAGGAGTGCCTTAGGAGATGGCATACGCAGGGGGCTTTTAGATAGTTATGTTTTATTTCTCGGTTGATCATTTTATTCTTGTTTTTGAAAACTCTGCATGTGTGTTTATACCTCATACACCTTTTCCTCTGACTTTTTAAAAAATATTTTATGTATAAAGATTTATACTAAAATGTTAAACCGTACGTTATTTTTACTTAATTTTTTCAAATTTTCTCAAAAGCATTTTCTTAGATAAAATAGTGCCAACCAGCATGACCCAAAAACCTACTCTAAATTAAAAGTTTGTAAATTAATTTGAGAAAAAAGGCAGGAATGGGGGTGAGGGGACACCTGATTTAGTCTCAAAAACATTTAAAAGTTAGGCTTATCAATCAATCTGAAAGGCAGTCTTTTTTTTCTAGACCCTATTTCAGCTAAACTTGAATTTTTAAAGCCCACTTATTCTCATTTAATGATTTGACAATGCCAAACACTGTTATCAAATGAAAAATCCCATCCTTCAAAGAGCACACATTCCAGCCAGGTAGACACACAAAACAGATAGCACTATATACAAGCACATGTGGTTGCAAAGATATTTTAAGTTTTCATCTGCTTGCTTGGGAAACAGCATGTTATAGTGGCAAGTAGAATAAGAGCTATAACCTCTTTAGTTGAGAATGAGTTAAGTGTTGAGAGTCTTTTTGTATGAGGTGAAGGGACAAAGGAGACAGAAAAAGAGAATGGAGAGAAAACGAGAGAAAAAAAGAGAAAGGAGGGAGAAAGTGGAGAAAATTAAAGAAGGCAGAGGAGGAGAAAGACATTAACAAGAAGCAACTTGGAGCTTCCAAAGTCTTCACAGGTATGGTATCTAGGACTGACTTGATAAAATTGAGACTACATGTAAAAAAAAAAAAAAAAACCTGATAAACAGTATCTCACTAAATATTGGATTGCATATGTATGTACATAGTTCCTACTTAAAGATAGATTAATCATAACACTATAATAACAAAAAACAAAGTTATACCAACAGGTCTAAACCCAAATGAAATTCTCTCCTCTATAAATCTTTGAAAATATTCTCATAACAAAACTTTTAAAACTTTTAGAGCCCAATCAAATATGTGTTCTATTACTTTTAGCATTCCAAATGGTGAAATACAAGCACCACATTCCTTACAACCTTTATAAGTAGAGCACACTGCCTAGTCTTGAATAAAATACCTACTCAATCCAAGTCTAATTTCTTAAATTCCACATAGTTAACTGGGTTCTCATTTAATTTAGCTCATAACTCCAGTATGAAAATGAGTTATCTGAAAATTGAAACACATTAATTTGGTTCTTGGACTTAAAAAAAAAAGGAGGAAAAAAAAGGATTCAATTCCTAAATACTTATTTGATAGGTCAGAATTATTTCAAAACCTACCACAGGCTTACATAGTGATAGTCTCTATTTAATTCTTCCCCTTTTTGTCTCCCTTCAAGTTACATCTCCACTTTTTTTGTGTGGAAAAATATATCAGCAATTCACCACCTCATCAAACACCCCAGGTGCCGTAACACTCAACTTTTAAAGGACTCTCCATTTACTCAAATTAACTAAGAGCTGATATTTGCTGACCCACAGGCTACCTCACAGAGAAATAAAGAGCAGAGGGTCTTCAGTCTGTGAATTCATCCAGACTGCTTCCCTTGAGGTATTAATCTTTCATAATACACTTTGACCAAAAAAAAAAGTGTCTTATAACAAAAATAAAATCTTACAATAAGTCAACATTTAAAAAAAGACTGGGGAATCAACACCTTAAGACTAACAAAGTGAAGGCTTCACTTCAGACCAGTTTGAATTTTCAAAACTGGTTTATACTTTCTACATGTAGTTTATATTTAAGGGAGTAGAAATATCAAACATTTCCCACCAAGACACAAGCACATACTTAAGTAAACCTATTCTCTATGTTCTCCTACTATTTCTTCCCAAACAATAAAAGTCACTCGGGCTAATACCATGAGATATTCCTAGTGAGCACTGCACAGGCTGCACCAGTTAGTTACCAGGAAAGGGAAGCAGAGGTGTTGTTGTTCCAGCCTCGCTCTAAAGGCAGCTCCTCCATGTGACTACTGTTGGTCCAGCCCACATTTAAAGAGAGAGGCCAGAGGAAACCAGAGCAGCAGGAAACAGGCAGGGGAGGCAATCACTACCCCATGGCCTCGTTCCCATGCCATCATTTCCAGCCATATTTCAATCATAACAAAAACGTCCCTTCTCCGAATCATTTCTTAATCATTGAGGGTTGGAGGTAACAAGGAAGCAAAAAGAGGAAATCAAGAGTGGGAAACAAGCAGGATGGGTGGGGAGAAATCTCATCACACATGTGAATTAGCCATAAGGAGGAAAAGTAAGAAGGAACTTTCTGGAGGAGAGCAGAAGAGTAGTGTGGGAAACTAATCATTTCCGCCTAATGATAAACGCTCACAGCAATGGGAGGATAGCTCTAGCCAAGAGGCTTTGCAAATGTGTAAGAGATGTTGGTGTACTGGAAGATGCGATCATCTAAAGAGAGTGGAATGTATTCCCTTTCTTGAGACAGAAGGGTACCATCCCAATCTAGGCACCCAATGCCTAGTATACAGGAAAGTTTAGGTATTATGTTCATCTTCCTTCCACCTTTATTAGAAAAACTGACACTAAAAAGGACGCACATTTCATGGCGAAAAATGAGGAACATACTAATTACTCGCACATCTCTTGGTTTAAAAAGTACTATCATAATGGAGAAGAAATATTAAAGAACTGGGTTCATTCAAACAATTAATTATATGACCTTAAGATAAAAAATTATCTTTGGATACCTTATTGAGACCTTAAAAGTCTCCAATTGTTAGGACACACAGGTGCGGAAGTAAGTCAGTCTAAATATTGGGAAACCATATACCTTGAATACAAGTAGAAAAATAATCAACGGAGGTAATAGTAAAACAGGATTATGTCAAACAGGAATGATGATGGGATCAACTCCTAGAGAACCAGGATATGAGACCAGAGTGGTGGCACTTGAGATGCCTGGGCAATTAATTAGTTTGAAAACCCAAGAGGAAAAGTGGGTAAGACAAGTGAGAGGGATGCAGAGGCAAAGAAAACCGAGATGTAATGCACTAATGAAAAAACATTTTGAATATTTATTGCAACAGCAAGAGCCTGAGTTTACAAAACGCTCTTAAACCTACACTGAAGAAAACAACTATGACACAAGCAGACAGCAAGAAGCGGGACTGAGGAGAAAACTGAGTCCCAAGAATCTGACACCAAAACCTTTCCGAATAAAAAGAAGTGGAGTTGAACTATGCCTCCGGGTAAGCCGGGAAAGGCTAGACAGCGCAGAACTTGGGCTCTGAAAAGTCCGGTCCCAGGATTAGCGAGCGACAGGCGTGAAAACCTAAAGACGGTCAGGATGGGGAGCGTCAGCGCGGCGCGGGAGCTCCGGCGGACAGGCAGGAAGGGACCGAGGTGGGAAAGCCACACCCTCCGGGGCAGAAACCCGAACGGGGGAAGGGATGGCGCCCCCTGGGGCTAGGTGGGGCCGGGCCGACTAGAACCGGAGCAGGCAAGCACAGGGCAACCCGCACGCGGGAAGAATGAGGGCGCCCGGGCCTGGGCATACTGAGGACGCAGAAAGCCGGCGAGAAAAGCTCGGCCCGGTCCTCACGGGTGAGCACCGGGTCAGTGTGAAGGGAGTTGGGGAAAAGAAGAGCAGAACCCAGGACTAGAAAGCGCAAACCGCAGCGCCCAGGGCCCTAGACCAGGAAGGCTAGAGAGAGGATGCCAATTTACCGCTGCTGTTCTCGCTGGACTCGGGACCCGCAGCCGCCGCCGCCGCTCGTTACCTGCCAATGTGCCTCTTACAAAGCGGCGGCGGCGGCAGGGACGGCCCGGCCCGTCACGTGACGTCTACGTCACGGGCGAAGGAGGAGTCAGCACGCGTCGCAAGTGCGAGGCTCACCCGCTCGCCCACCCCGCGCGTCGCTTCTTCCAGCCACTCCTACCTCCCACCCTGCGAGGCCCGCAGTGCCGACGCACGGTATAGAGCAGATAAGGAAGATTTTACGGGATTTCTCGTACTCGGAGTTACCAGGAAAGTACTACCCACCGCATCCAGGATGTCCACAACTGCAGCTCGTCGTCGCGCTGTGATGACCTCACAAGGCACCACGAGTCGCTTCCCGACCGCCGCCTTGCTCGCGTCACGTGATGTGGTCCAACCACTCAAGGCCACAAACGTTGCGCGAGGGCACTAGGATTCCCAGACTGCTGCACAGCAAAGGCATCCACCAGCGCAGCCTTTCCCTCGTGGGTTCATAGGCGGTGCATCTAAACTTAGGGCGATGAAGGCCCAGGCGGCAAGTGGACAGGGTTAGCTTCTGAGCCTAATGCCAGTGGGTGCCGCCTGCCTGGTGGCCGAGCATGGTTCCGGTTGAGAGATGTAGTCCAGGCGAGGGGGTGGGTTTCCACACCCACATTCCCGGGCTCGCGCTCCGCCCCGCCGGCTGCGCGGGAAAACGCCAACGGCTCGCCGCGGTACCCGCAACACCGAGAGGGCTTCAAAAAGGACCTGCACAGAGTTGGGGGGCCGCGCGGCTTCCGTCTAGTTAAATGTGGGGTCGAATTGTGCATTCCTTAGCCCCTTCTGCGTGAAAAGATTAACATTAATTGAAGATACCAGCCGTTTATATGACCGTTTTTACTAACTCACATAATAAACCGTTTGAGGCAGGGATTTTCCCGGTTTTAAGCATGAACAGTTTAAAGCGGCTCAGTTGTTAGCTACCTCAAGAGACCCAAACCAGATTTTCTATCTCAAAATGAGTAATCCTCCCAAAAAAGATTTCATCTGCTTCCACAAGAGTTAAGCATAAAGGAGAAAATGGCTTATGGTTGTAGTACAATGTTTTAAAGTTTAAAGTATTTTCTCATTTACTTTCCTGTTTGATCCTCAAAGGCAGTATCCCAGACAGGCTAGAAACATGGACTTTGGAGTCTACCAGGCCTTACCTCAATTCGAGTTTTCCTTTGTGATAACACTGCTTCAGCAGGTTATGAAAATTAAATGAGACTGCATAAAGTATCTGATCGACTGGAGAAATCCTCAATAAATATTCATAATTATTTTCACACCCCGTATATACCCTTTGGGCATAACAGGTCTAAGTAAGGTGGGAAGGGAATTAACATGTACTGTTCTTTGTGCAGAGCTCTATGCTAATTACTATAGTTATTAGCATAGTTGCTACGCATAGGAACTTGCTAGTTACTAATAGACTAGTTGTAGGTTAAATTACATGAGGAAAATCAATTGAAACCTTAACAGCCTTGCTCAGTTCTAGGGATGCCTTTGTTATTCATCTAAATTAATCAAAGAATGCCCAGGCTGTGCCTTAAACAAGTAGAACTTATGCTCATTCATGTGTAGATGTATGTTATCTCTCCCCTTTTGACAGTGACCTAGGATTGTTTCTGTTCAGTACAGTCTTCCTACTCTGTATTCCTGTTTTATAGATAATGTGTGGGAGACTTGGAAACTGCCCTTGAGAGGCAAAAAATTAATGAAAAGCACAAATCTGTTTCTTAGGAGTGGGAAAGATGGTTTGTGATCCAGGGTTCTAGTCAAAAGGGACTATAATCTATAATGTTAATTTTTTACATGAAGAAGGTACTGGTGTTTTAATTAAGGATTAACCTTAAGGATGTGGTTCCATAATTTAGCAGATAGCACGTCTCCTTTACATGCAGAAGGTCCTGGGTTCATTCCCCAGTGGAGCTATATAGTCCATGGTCTGCCACCATGCCACCCTGAAACAAGCCTTTTGTCTGATGTCAGAAGTTAAGCAGAGTTGGGCCTGGTTAGTACTTGGATGGGAGACCACCTAGGAAAACCAGATACTGTAGGCATAAATAAAAAAGTTTCTAAAAGATTAACTTTAAGAAGAGACTTAAGACTGTGTGTTAGCTGTGTGACTTTGTATAAGCCAATGTCACCAATCCAGGCCCCAATTTCCTCATTATTATATTTTTTTAAATCTGTCTTTTCTGTGCCGGGCATACTGTCCTGGATACTTTCATTAAATTATCATTTATGAAGGGAGAAGTCCTACCTAGGGCCTAGAATCAGAAAAAAATAGGGACATTAAAGTCCTAAAACCTCACTGATTACCACCTAGATGCAATAGAACCATCCTCTCACAATAGTTTCCCCCAAGGGATATCACTAACACCCTTTTTCACCCAGCCTGACTCTGAGACATTGACTCTGAAACTGATTTCATATCATGTGACTGCAAAGAACATCATTCCTTTCACCCTTTTTTCTTTGCTTAAGTGCTCTTGGCTGGACTAAAGTGAGAGCATAATGTGATGGAAAATACACTGGAGAAATTCTCAGAAGCCTGGGTTTTTAAGCCTATACACAGGTAGGTGGGTAAAATCAATCATTCTTAGATGAGACCCAACTCAAAAGCAGTAATAAGTGGCCGAGATTTAGGAAAAAAGAATAAGATGTACTGACATCAAAGCAGAATATTCACAACCTAGATAAAGCTAATCGAGGTTTAAGTCTAATCTACTCAGTTATAATAAAAAGAATGATCGTAATCAAATGCATTGTGCTTTGTCTAAGGAATGTGATAATTGAGAGGGAATGGTTTGTGTTTGTATCAAATCTTTTTAAAAAAAAAAGTGAAACTTAAGCGAAAAGGTACACTGTGCCAAGAAAAGGGTGGCCTGACCCAGCACATGGAAGGAACATTTTGGTTCCTTTGGCAGATCTCTGTCTTTAACAAATAGAGGTGGTGCTCCATACCTATTAGCCATAAAGATCACCCAAGATTCCCCAAATTATGTTCCATGTAATCAACCAATCGCTTTCTAATTAGAACTTGGCTTTTCATCAAGATTTTCCTCCAGAGGCATGAATGCATTATCGACCACAATACGACATGCTATTTTGATTGGCTAAAAATTAGTACAGTGACAGTTTTGACAATGAAAATTTGGAATATAACATCGGTTCCTGAGGTATGTTTATTCCCAAAGCCAGCTGAGCTGTGGGGCGTGCTGACCTTTGGAAGCAGTAAACAAACGAATGATACTGCCACTGTGTGAGGTGTGTGGAATAGCCAAAAAGACTCCCTAGTATACTGTTGTGCCTCATTTCTTTAAAAGTCCACTTTCCTCCTAACTCTATTAATAGCTTTTACTTTCAAATCCTGTTTCTTTATCTATAAAAAAGCTAAAGTCTGCTTATTTTATAAGGTATTGTCAAGTTTATGCAAGAAGTTACATATTAAAGTCCTCAGAAAATAATCATACTCTAAGAATTATAAGGAACTATTATTACCAGGAAGAACTTTATTTGGTTACATCAATAGTTGTATAGCTCTAGTCAGTGGTTAAAGTTTAAGTTCTAGAGGAATCCAGGAAGGCCTAGATTCTAGAACAAGGGTCAGCAAACTACAACTCATGGGCCAAATCTATCTCTTATTTTTCTACAACCCACTAGCTAAGAATGGTTCTTCCAATATCAAATGGTTGAAAGAAAAATCTAAATAATATATAATGACACACAAAACATGAAATTCAAATTTTAGGATCTATCAAGTTTGGAACTCAGCCATGCTTATTCATTTATGTATTGTCTACGGCTGCTTTCACACTATAATAGCAGAGCTGAATATTTGAAAAAGAAATGAGGTGCCCCAGAAGCCTAAAATATTTACATTTTAGCCTTTTACACAAGTTTGTGAATCCCTGTTCCAGATAATTCTAAGTGTGTGATCTTAGGCAAGATACTTAATCTCATCCTGTTTAGTTTTCTCATCTGCGAAATGGGGATAATAATAACTAAATCAAAGAATTGTTTAAGGGATTAAGAGTTCAACTATCATGTTGGGCTTTTGTTTTTTGTTTTTATCCTTTTTGACAGATACTGAAATTTCTATGATATTCTGAAATCTCACTAAAATTACCAGATAAATGAACATACCAACAATTCCTAAAGGAGGGAATATAGTTAATCAACAAACATGGAAACTTGTTTGGCCTCACTCACAAATTTTTAAATGAAAGTTATAACAATATTATGCATTTTGCCTATCAATAAAGAGAAAAAATGATGACAGAGGAAAAACCTGCTTTATACTGTTAGGTATAAAAAGCCAAAACCATATTGTTGAGTGAATATAACTATATAAGAACATTATGTATAAGTAAGAAAAGTTTTGAAAATATGTCAAAAATATTATGACCATGTTTAGGTAATGAGATTATAGGTGACATTTTCCTATTTTCACTCCTGTATTTTCAAATTGTCTTTAATACTCAGGTCTTTCTTTTGTGATTTAAGAAAATATTTAAAAAAATATTTAGAGGTGGGATATTGAAAGCTGTATACTTTAAGAGCGTAATCCAAGATATATGAATATAACTTATCAGGAAAGACTAAGTTTCCAAGATGGTGTTATGGGCCGAGTTATGTTCCCCTCAAATTCATATGCTACAGTCCTAACCCCTAATACTACAGAAGGTGACTGTATTTGGAGATAGTGTATTTAAAGAGGTAATTAAGGTTAAATGAGGTCATTGGGGTGGACAGTTATCCCATACAACTGAGGTCAGGACACAGAGGGAACAGAGAAAAGACTATGTAAGGACAACAGGAGAAGATGGCCACTTACAAACCAAGAAAAGAGGCCTCAGGAAAAAAAAAAAAATTCTGCCAACACCTTGACCTGGGCATCTATCCCCCAGAACTGTGAGAAAACAGATCGCTCTTGTTTAAGTCACCCAGTCTGTGGTGGAACCCTAGCAAATTAATACAGATGAGATATTAAGAGTTATATTAAGCATGAAGGATAGGGGTTGACAAAGAATTGTCTTCCCTACCTTATTACTAGAATGTTTTCATTCTAGTAATTCCATAGTTTGGGAAATAGAAAGACCTAGGACCATTACTATAGAAAGACCTAGAACCCTACCACTACCTTGTATCCAAACTTCAGTGGTCTTCAAGGTCCAAGACCTCACTTAACACATAAATGTTTCCTTAAAAGACTATTGTATATCTGTCTTTTATAGAGTGAGTGCATTTTTAATGTATGGAGAAATCATTTTCAAAATGTCACTTCTGTTCAAAAATCAACACTGTACTTGAAAACAAGTATAAAATAACTCTGCCTACTTCTCTTAAAGCCATCCATAATCTGTTTCATCCTACCTGTCACACTTCATTTCTCTCTCCTACCCATTGGAGCCCCTCCACTCCTGCAACCCAGGACCTTCATGGCTTTGTACCCTCAATAACTCCCCAATGCCTATCTTGACAGAACACAGATCTCACCTCTTCTCCAAGCCCACCTCTTTAGGGAATTCCAACCCTCACTAACGCTCCTAAGTCTCAGTGTTTTTAATTCTTCAAATGTGTGGGTCTTGCTATTCAAACAGACTATAAATTAGCAGGAAAAAAAAAAAACAATCACATCTTGTACGTGTTCTAAATGCCTTCATGATATATCCTTCATGATACTCTGAGAAAGACCTCAGTAAATGCTTATGGTTTAAAAAAAAAAAAAAACACTAATACTTATTGAAATGTATAAAGTGCCCAATGCAAGATGTTTTACAAAAATTTCTTTCCCACTGCAACTCTGAAGTATTTTTTATCATCATCATCATCATCACCCCTCAGAAAGAGTTAACACAAAATCTTACTGCTACAAAGTTTCAGAGTCATCCCCTACCCCACCCCTAGATCTTTCCTATTCTAAACATGGTACTTTATTTTCTCCAGCATTATTAGTGTTTTTGCTTGTCTCTCCCCACTATATATACTATGTTTCTTGAAACAGGGATTAGGTCTTTTCACGTCTATATTTCTAGCTCCTACTCCAGATCTAGCTCATAGTAAGCAAATTCAACACATATTTTTAAAATGAAGAGCTTTTAATATTATCTTGTAAAATTCTGTTTTGCACTTCTACATTTGCTTACAAGAGAGACGCAGAAACCAATAAAAACCTACTTACATATCCAAATTAGAATTTAGCAAATTCTAGAGATGGAAGAAATAGTAGCCAAGTTTGATCTCAGGTTTATTGTATGCCCGCTGTGTGCCCAGCTCAGTTCTGGGTGTTGTGAACAATTAAAAAAAAATCTCTGACAGAGTGCTACACAGAAGTAGGTGATAAATAAACATCTACTGACAAATGGAAGAGAGACAAACTAGGGGTAGGTAGGTGGCCAGATACTCTAGGCAGGCAGGCATTCCTGCCAGGGGAAATTGTGTGAACAACAGGCAGTTGGCTCAAAGACCAGTTTGGCTGAAGGAGATCAATGTAGTGGAAGTTAAAATTATAGAGATAGCATTCAATTGTATAGTGTCTTGAATGCTAGGCTAAGTAATATATTTCCTCCTGTTACTAATCCCTGCTAAAATGCTCTTTCAGAAGGAACTGGAAAGTCAATAGGGTCTTTAGAAGCAGCAAAGTCTCCTTAGAAACCCTGAGGAATGACAGGTGGAGGGGTGGATATTTTAGATTATGAAGCCACCCCCTCAGATCTTCTGCTGACATGGTGCCAGTTCTGCAAACTCGATGGTGGGCCAGCTGTGGTAGCTAAAGAAGGAATATTTTCATTGAGCGCTCACTTACATATGAATCTTAAATTATTGAGTAAACTTAAAACTTTTCTGTTGAACTTCCCAGCCTGAGGAAGAAAGTGCACCTCCCGCAAAACTGTGGGGAGAGGAGGGGACTTAACCTGTCAGCCCAAACCTTCCCTGCATTCTCCCAGCCAAATAATTTTCCAGCAGTTTGGGCCCTGTTCTGAGACAAAGATATTTCATTATGGCCTTTTACAGGGACAGAATGGCTACATCTGTTGGCTTCTTAAACAAATGCCTTTTGGTTGAAGGTATTGTGCCTTTGGCCACAATGCTTCTCAACATTTCTCTTGCTGGGCTCTCCTCTAGAGAAAATTTTGAAGTGGGTCATGGATCTGGGAAATGGCTTGTGAGCTCATCCTTAGCTTCCCAGCAGGCAAGGAAACATTATCCTTATTTTAAAGAGGAGGATCTGAGGCCCAGGGAGATTAGCTGTTATGCTTTCCTCTCCCTAGGCTGCCCCTTTAATAAACAATTATTGTTGCTTACTAAATAAATGCTTGAGACTATATTAGGCGATGGGAAATAATGAGATTCTGTCTTCAAGGCTTTCATAATCTAGCAGGGAAACAGATATGTCAGTTCTTTATTTCTCCAGCTTTATTAAAATGTAATTGACATGTAGCATTGTGTGAATTTAAGGTATACAATGTGATGATTTTATATATAATATATATATATAACAAATATATATATATATTACTAAATGCTTACCATAATAAGGTTAGTTAATAAATTCTTCACCTCACATAATTATCATTTTGTTGTTGTTGTTATGGTGAGATCATTAAGGCTCTATTCTAATAGCAACTTTCCAGCATACAATATTGTTAACTATAGTTATGTAATGCTATACATTAGATTCCTGGAAGTTCATCTTATAATTGAAAGCTATACCCTTTGACCAGCATTTCCCCAATGTAAATTATTTAAATGTAGGAAAAAAAGAATTAATTATGCCAGAGGGGATGGAGTACCAGCTAAAAGCTTAGAGAGGAGAAACTAAGCAAACAGGATGTGAAAAGATGGAGATTTCTCCAGGTCAGGAAGGAGGGGGGCATTCCTGGTGGGGACTCTAGCCTGAGAAAAGGTCTGTAGACAGGATAGTGCAGATCAAGTTCAAGGGAAGATGAATGGTCTGGTGAGGCTGGATATAGGGGTATAGAATAAAGTGATAGAAATTAAGCTAGAAATATGAAGGGCCTAAGTAAAATTTAGAATTTTATCTTGAAGGCTGGAAGACATGGCAAGACTATATTAGCAGAAAAGTGTTTTAAGAAAGTAGTAATTGTGATGGCATTGTGGAGGATGACCGAAGTGGTAATGTTATGGACATTCCCACTTCTCATACCTAGTCTGGAGATTTCAGACCTCCCTGACCAAGTTACCCTCTCTATCCAACCTGCTTCCAAAATTCTTTAGACAAGGCATAAGAATCTGGCAAAAGCTCAAATAGTATCTATCCCCTTTTTACTCCCCCACACAGCTGAAAATTAATTTAATCTAGCTTTTTAGGTGGCAAGGAACTAAATCCACTAAAATTACCTTCACTCATTTATTCAAGATTAATTTATTGAGTGTAAATTATGTGCCAGGAATTATTTTCATGGGGCTTACAGTCTAGTAAGGTAACCAAGGTATCCTGGTGCTAAATCTGTAGCTGAATTGTGTGGGCTCATGAGAATCAATTGCTATATTTTCAGGAATTTTGCAAGCTGTCAAAAATTAAACTACATAAATGTAAAATTATGTAAATAGCAAAAATAAAGGTAATAAACACTCAAATTCATTGCCTTCTAACAATTTTACTATTATCTATGCTATTGTATCCAAATGATGGAAAAACTATACAATGATGTGCTAATGTGCATTTCTTCCTAACTTATGCTTAGTGACATCATGTTGGTAGCTTGAAATAGGCTATTGTGGAAAATACGCTATTTATGCCATAGAAATCAGCAAATGCTACAGGAAATTGGGGCTTGTTTTATTCATTGTATTTTTTTAAATGATGAAGAAATGTTAATAATGAAAATTATACTTACGAGTGTTTCATGGCTCTGTTATATTATGAATACCACAAAAATTAAATATTTTTCAGCATTCAGAAGCTGTTATTCAATTCAGCAAGGAAGTTGCTCACTTCCTTGGTGAATGAGTGAATTTCCTACTTTTTCACCTTACTCTATTGTATAAGAAATATATACATTTGGTCTCTACTTCCTGGCACAGAGCTCCTAAAACCTTTGTAAGAGGGAGAAGAAAAAAATAAAACCTTTGTAATTTTCTAAGTGATAAGAGTCCTTTTTGTTATTTATAACTAGTTCTTCCTCTCCCACCTGAATTTATGCTAATGAGATGACATAAAGTGGAGTTCCTACTCAGCTCAGGTTAGGACTAGTCATCAGAAAGACTCAGTGATTAGAACACTCAGCCCTACCCACCAACTTCAGTGAAGATTTGATGAGCTTCTGGGTTGCTGAATGCATCCGTCTGCCAAGTAGGTGGCGCACCCTAGTCCCTCTCCTATACTTCAGGATCCTTCCGGACTTCATCCTGTCTATCTTTTCATCTTGATGTTTATCTGTATCCTTTATAATATCCTTTATAATAAACTGACAAACATAAGCAAATGTTTGCCTGAGCAGTTCTAACAAATGATTGAGTCCAAGGACGAGGGTCATGGGGACCTCTAATTTACAGCCAGTCAGAAGTATAAGTGACAACCTGAATTTGTAATTGGCAGCTGAAGTGGGGGCAGTCTTTCAGGACTGAGCCCTTAACCTACGGGAATGCCATTACCTCCAGGTGGATAGTGCCAGAATTGAGTTAAATTATAGGGCACCCAGTCTGCATCCACCTAAGAATTTGAGAATTGCTTGGTGGTGTTGGAAAACACTCCATCTATACATAAAAATATCAATCAACATTTATGTTAGAACTGCACTTGTTACTTGGTTGCAATGATAGAATGGCTATGGAAATAAAAGTTCAAATATCAACAAAAGCATTCAATGAGCATATGGAATTTATAATAGAGTATATCTTATCATTTGTAAATTGTTTTATACATCCTCTTATTAGTAAAATTTACAAATAAAATTCAGACTTTTCATAGATCTAGTTTTTAAACATTTTACCAGCATGCTCACTGGGAGAAGCAGACAATAAACAGATAGACTATAATTAATGCAAGGTCTTAAGGACTTAGGAAGAAATAATAAAGCTGAGTGTAGAGTCAGAATGTCAGGGGATTGTGCTATTTTGGGTGGGCAGTCAGGAAGGTCTCTATAATGACAACAGCAGAGACCTGAACGAACTGCGGGAGTGAGCCATATAAAGAGTGCCTCAAATAAGGGAACAGGCAAGGACAAAAGCTGCGAGGCAGAATTGCTTGCATGTTCAGAGAATAGCAAAGAGGCTGTTTTGGCTGGATCCTGGTAAGCCAGTGGGGAGAAGTAGATTGAGATCCAAAAGATGAAGAGGCCCTTGTAGGAGGCCAATGGTAGAGATTTTGATGTCTGTTATACTCTGAGAGAAAGTAAGCATTGGAGAGTTTCACACAGAGTTGTGTCATAATCTTACATGTTTAAAAGATCACTCAGGCACTGTGTAAACAGACTGAAGGGGAGTGAGCATGTGAATGGTGAGAGAAAAGTAAGTTAACGAGAGGGAATGTGGCTTGGATCAAGGAGGCAGCAGTGTAGTTAGTGAGAAACAGTTAGATTTTAGATGTATTTTGAAATCTGCCTGACAGGAAATGCTGATGGATTAGATTTGAGGTGAGAGAAAGGGGTGAGTCAAGGATGACTCCGAGATTTTTGGCCTGAGCAGTTAGAAGACTGAAATACTGTTTACTTGAAAGACATCAGAAAGTGTTTGGAGAAGGGCAGGTTGAGAGCCATGGTGGAAATGTATTGGTTAGAGACTTGAATGAACTTCCTGGGGTGATGGAAATGTTCAAGTTCTTATTTTGAGTGGTGGTTGCCTAAGAAAACTCAATGAACTGCATATTTAGTATCTCTTCATTTTATTTTATATAACTTATACCTAAACAGACACACACACATACACCACCACCACCATCAGAAATGACCATTTATTGATATGGAGAAGAGTTAAGAAAAAAAGGGGTTTACTTTAAAAGTTACACAGAAGTGGAAGCTGTTGAGATCCAAGGCTGTTTTAGGGGTGATTCCCCCCTTTCTCTCATGAGGTCTTTGCATTTCCCTGAGCCTCTGCAACTCCACTACTTTCTTATTATTTGACAGCCAACACAATAAACCCTGATTTGTAGCACTTGCTGATTTCTGCGACATAAATACTCCCACTACATAGCCTATTTCAAGCTACAGGATATATCAAGCTATATTAAGCTACAATATAATCAGGGAGGTGGTAGAGTGAAGTGGAGAATATAGATTCCAGTGCAGGCAAGCTTCTTCGCTTCTCTGGGCCTCAGTTTCCTCATCTGTAAAATGAAATGATAATACTAATGCTTCCTCCATATGGTTGTTATGAGGATTAAATTAGTTAATACGTGGGAAGCACTTAGAGCAGAGCCCAGCATTATGTATCTTTTAACAATTATTAGCTCTGCTATTAATTTACTGTGTGACCTTGGGCAAGACCCTTCCACTCTCTGGATATTAGCTTCTTTATTTGTAAAACAAAGAGGTTTATTATAAATAACCTTTGAAGTCCTTCCAGCTCTAGAAATCTGAGGGCCATCTATGATTCCAGTTAAAGAGAAATCTCATCTTCCCTCTTTGGTTTTTAAGCACTTTCCCTGAAATCACAGGTACCAGACACTTCAGTGGTGCAAAAAAACAGCCAGGCAGATTCTGTTCAAAGTGGATTCAGTCCAAAGTATAAAGTTAAAATGAATTGTCAGCCTTGGTCTCAGCCTGGGAAAACTCCTCCAGGGCCAAAAGTTTTCAGCTTTTAGGACTCTTTCCCTCCAACTGGCAGCTCCAGGTGCTTGTCAGTTCTGGCTGTCTCATTTGTATGCCTGCCAGGCCTTTGTTTAGAAACTTTCTGATTATCCCTTGCTCTGTAGGTTTCTAAGGGACATGTCTTTTTCTTCTCTTTTTCTTTTAATGGGGAGAAATAAAGAAATAAAAAGAAGGAAACACATACAGAGAGGCTAGACTAATGGAAATAGATTGTGAAAAAATAACAGGAGAAAGATTTTCCCAACATTTCCTAACAAGGGAAGACAAATACAGAGTTGGCGATAAAATAAAAGCCAATCCCTAACACATCTCCGGAGAATTTCTTGGAAAGGACCATGTCTAAAATAAATATACATACAGCACAGATGGAGGTATTTCTTGCCTTTTTTCCCTATTAACTCTCCCCAATCCCTACACCCAAACGCCCAATGGAAAATTCTATATATTTTGCCATGTAGGCCCATAATCTTCTGGTTGAATTCTGTAGAAGCTACACTTATCAAAGATTCTAAGAGCTGAAAGTAGCCTCCAAGCACTCCTCCTTTCTCTATAGTATTTGCCATATGAGAAAACAGGCTCAGAGAAGTTAAGTAACTTAAGATCCTACAGACAAGTCACAGAGCTAGGTGAGGTGGTGATTCACATATCTCAGTGGTACCTGTGTTATCTTTTGGGGTCCCAGCAAGAAACAGATGAATAATTGAGGAGAATTTAATAAAGGAAAGGAGATAAGAGATGGTGCCAAACCCCAGGGCTAGTGAGTGTGGGAAAAATTGATCACTACTAAACCTGAGGGGACAACAGGGAGGGAGCAAAGATTATATGGAAAAGGCCACCTGACAAAGGTCTGCAGAGACTCTGCTTTTAGGAGGGTGGGGTGTGTGCAAGGCAATAAATGATCTCACCATCCCTCTTCTCTCTCCTTCTAGTCTCCATTGGCTGAACTTAACCAAAAACCAGAGGATAAGGAAGCTTGGTGATAAGATACAAAACAGAGGAACTGGGCAGGGAAAAAAAAGCAGGTTTGGGGGAATAAGAGGAAACATACCTATCATAATTTTATTTACTGACATTTCAAACAATGTGGTTTATGCCCCGTAATCTGGCCTTAAAGTATGCAACACAGTGGGAACATGATATAAGAGGAGTCAAGGAAACTTTAAGGCACTGAGCTATATTATATACTGATGGAAGCAGAAGACTGGATGGGTAAATGGAAGTTTTCAGAGGCCGTTCTGCTCTGCTTCTCAGCCCAAAACTGATTCTGTGCAGCTCTTGTTTAGACTGGGACTACAGCTCAGGCTCTGCCCTGAAGGAAACTGAGTCTAGTGTACAGAGAATGAGGACTAAAAAATGATGACTTTTCCAGGAGAAATTATTTTAGCCCAGAGAAATTCAGTTGACAATGGTGATGGGCAGGGAAGACTTCTCCAAGGAGGCGACTTCCTGGAGGGTCAAAAGAGTAACAGTAGGAGAGGCAAGAGAGGGATTGGGGTCTTTGTGTCCTGAGATCTGTAAGGAGATAGTTTGGTAGAAGCTCAGGCATAAAGTTACCTCTCCAGGAATCTCCTGACTTCACAGTTCTCTTTGGCAGTATCCTGTCTCCTCACCCCTCCACCTCCCTTCCCTGAAGCCAGAGGAGTCTGGGGTGGAGCCAAGTCTCTTAGAAGCAAGTTAAACTAGTTCCTGGACTTGCCTGCTAAAGAATAGACAGAAAACTGCTGTCCCCACAACCAGCTACAGATGGTGCAGATAAGAGAATTGGGGAGGGGAAAGATCTCAGCAAAAACACAAATCAGATGGACCTGACACAGATGGACCCAAACTGGACCTATAGTTGCCAGGGCCTTGATTGCAGAGCTAAGCTAAGCTAATGCTCATAACCCCTTAACTCTGTTCAGCAGTGGCCACTTCTGCCTGAGAGGGTATTTCCTGCAAGTACCAACACCTCTTTCCTTGAGACCTTACTCCAATTTTACCAGCTCAGCTCCTAGTAGTATTCTTAGTGTTCTCTGAGAAACTGTCTCCCAACAACATCTCAGGGAGCCCAGCTTTCAGCCTCTCTCTAGGGTTGCTCCAGTCCTGAGTCCAGGGGAAAGCCCACACATTGCTTCTGCCTGCAGTGTGGGCAACCTCTCTGCTTAAAAAGGGAGGCTGCAACCAGGAGGCATGAAGAGCTTCCTGATTCCTGCTTGAGTAAAGGCCTGGCTGGATACTTGAGGTCTTGGAGCTTTTTAAAGTTAACTCCAGCTAGTCCCCATGCTCCTGGCTGCCCCAATAGTCTGGATTATTTGGACTGAGTTTAAGTGAGGATCTGCCATCTCTCTGGGACTGTAAAACTGTAAAATCTTCAACAGATGGCTCAGCCTGTTGAGCAGTGAGAATGCTTTACAGTTGTGCTTTATTTAGAAGCACCTTCATGTCCCTTATGGCAGAAGTTCACAATCAGCCCAGAGAGAGTCAAACAGTTAAACAGGTGGTTAATGATTACAGGAGATTTAACTAGGAACATCAAACTCAGATCCGGTACTCTTTCTCCAAGCTGCCTCCTACCTCTTTCAACGAAAACTCAGTTCATTGAATGTAGAGGTGCAATGGCAACGTCCTGTTTATTCCTTGCAGAGCAAAGTCTATCCAGCTTTAAACAACACACAGGCAACACACACACTTTTGAGAAGTTGTGTGCATGTATTTTTGTAAGTCAGATGTTCACATAAATGTACAGGCTACTTGGTTGCTACTATGAAAAGTTTATTATAGCAAAAACAAAAACAAAAAACACCTTCAAGACTTACATTATACTACAGCCATGCTATCTTGTACAAGCCCAATTCTATCTGATCTTGGAAGCTAAGCAGGGTCTGGCCTGGTTAGTACTTGTATGGGAGACCACATAGAAAGACAATGTGCTATAGGCATAAAAAATAAAAGATTGTAAACTGACAAGGTCCTTGCAATCTGTGAGGTCAACTAAGGGTCGCCTTGCCTTAAAAAAAAAAAAAGACTGACATTACAGCTCTGCCTGCCCCTTTCCCCTCCCCCCTTTGATCATACTCCAAGTGAAGTTAATTTATGCAGGAGTTGTACCTCTGGAAGCCGGGAACTAAATTCTGGCTCTCCCTCCTGGGTGTAGGATGCATTCATTGGCCCAAAGAAATTTACTCAGTCTCCCCAGAAGGCTCTGGAAGCTCTCAAGACAATCCTGTACCCGCCCATGCTTGGAAAGACCACAGAAAGAAGGGCTTCCTGAAGAGTAGTTTGATCAAGACTTTTTAGAAGAGTTAGGACCTGAGCTATACACCTTGAAAGATTTTGATAGGACAAGTTGGTTATGAGCAATTTCTTTTTGGTTGAGGGCAATTTTGACAGAGTGCTGTGTGAGCTGAGAGTGGATGAGCTGGTTGGCCTAAGCAGAAGGTTTACGCTAAAGAAAAGGGAAGTGAGGAATTTTTGCTACAGACTTTTTGAACAAAGGAGCAATCAAGATTTTCTGTCTACTCTCCTATTATTAATTTCTTATTCCCACATGTTGAAGAACAATTGGTTGGAAGCATTTTAAGTGACACTACTAGAAAATACAGATAAGCAGAATTAAAAAGTACCATCAAAATTCTGCTGCCAAGAGACCCACTACTGACATTCTGGTGATAACATTTTAAATTTTTTCTATACCTAAGTATAGATATGTATGAATTTTGAGATGCTGCTTTAGAAGCTGGGTTATAAACACGTTGTTATTTAATAATATATCTTAGCAATCATTCTATGTCAGTACTATAGATTTGCCTGTATGTATCATTTAAAAAAGTTTTTATTCTGAAAAATTTCTAACATTACAAAATTAGAGAGACTAGTATAATGAGCACCCATATACCCACCTACAAACTTCAATACTTATCAACATATTGTTTTAAAATCATCTAAATCTCTGAATGGTTTTAAAATAAATCCATAACATCATGTTGTTTCATCTGTAAATAAAATATCTCTAAGAGCTAAGGCTCTAAAAAAATTAATCATAACCACAATATCACTATTCTACCTAGAAAAAGAAGTAATTCTTTACTGTTACCTAATATCCAATCAGTGGTAAATTTTCTGATTATCTTTTTGGTTACATTTTTTTGAATCAGGATGTAAACGCCATCTATGCATTCCATTTGCATGATATGCCTGTTTCCCGTCTCCCTTAAGCTATGTTATTTTATCTTGCTCTTTGTTAAAAAAAAAAGTCATTTTCCCTACATTCTGGATTTTTTTGCATCCCTGCTATACCATTAATATGTTCCTTTATCTACTGTTTTCTGAGAACTGACAGATCTGAAAGCTTGTTCAGATCAAGTTTGATTTTCTGGCAAGGATACTCTTTTTAGGTAATGATGTTAACTTCTTGTGGCAATCCATCAAGAGGCACATAATATCTGGAGGTCTTTTTTTTTGTGATAAGACTGATCTCCGTGAATGTTTTAGATTTTTATTTAACAATTTCTTTATTAATAGACAGGATACATCTAGGTTTTTTTGGTTGTTGTTTTGCTAATTAATGCTACAATAACCATCCTTATACATCCATCTTTGCATGCTTGCCAGGAATATTTCCTAAAATTCCCAGAAGTGAAACTGCTGAGTCAATGGATATAATCAATAATATTCTAACAAACACAGTAAATGCCATTTTGATAGGTTAATGGTTCCTTATACAGACCACGACCATCAGTTAAATAAATCGGTAGCCTAGGAACAATAAAATAAATGCTGACTTTATCTGATGACGCATGCATCCTCCATCTTTGGAGATCCTTCTCGCATCCTGGCTAGCTAGCAACACCAGGTCTGCACAGGTAGGCACAAGATCTTATATTAAAGCAAATTTAGGTATCTCAGGCCTTTGCTAGATCTTCTATTACCTCCTGCTATCAAGGGGGACTGCAGATAGGTGTACATGTTATTGGCTAATAAATTCAGGTTAGGAAAGCATCCTAAGACTCTATGTCTGTACCAAGAAAAGACAATCTACAGTAAATGTTAAAATTGTTGAGACAGTTTGATAGGTAGAAAAAAAACCCGAAGATGGGTACTTTTTGGGATTACTGTCTCAGTCTTGGAAGGGACAGAACGTTTTCCTAGGCAGAATCAATGCAAGTGTGGTTCTGAGTTTTAATTATTGCTTTTAAAAGTCTTAGCAATCCTATGTGAGTACGTCTTTTTATTATCAAAAAAGTAAAAAAAAATTCTTAAATCTCCAATGTGTTTTGGCATCTGAAAATTCCTCAGAATACCCCTCCTGTATTAGTTTGCCAGGGCTGCCAAAACAAATTATCACAAACTTAGTTTTAAAACAACAGAAATTCATTCTCTCACAATTTTGGAAGCTAGAAATCTAAAATCAAGGTGTTAGCAGGGGCATGCTCCTTCCCAAGGTCTCAGGGGAATCTTTCCTTGCCTCTTTCAGCTTCTGGTGGCTTGTAGTGTCCCTTGGCTTATAGATGCATCTCCAATCTCTGCTTGTCTTCATATAGTTGTAGATGTTAAGGATCCAGGAAATCATCTGTCTAATCTGAACTCCTCCCATTATTGCACAATACAAGATGAAAAACTGATGTCCAGAGAGGGTGAAAGACTTGTCCCAAGTTATATGGCCATTAGCAGCAGCAGTTGAACCTGAATAGAATGCATTACCTTCCTCTTTAGTCCATACTTACCCTGAGTGGTTGGCAGTGGGGGGGCAGCATGTACCCCCTTTCAGGGAATAAGCAATAGTATCTTTAATCAGGTAATATAACATTCCCATCCCCCAAAAGGAGAAAAGATCTAATGGAGGAATCTTAAGCATGGTGATTGGGACAATAATTTTTTTTTAAGCAGTAGGGCCTAGAGAGGCAGAGGTAGTAGGGGTGGGGAACACGAGAGATGTTTCTCAGATAAGCAACACATTACAGAGCCCAAACTGCCACACCTCAGGCCAGGATACCTAGCAGTGTTTTTCTGCAATAAGGAAATGGACTTGAACTTGAAGAACAAAAAAGCCTCATCCTTTGCCCAGGCTAAGAGAAACGTAGATATGAGTAAGGGATATTTATTTTCTTTAAGATAGGACTTGATCATTTTTTTTCTTCCTGTCCAGAGATAGCACTTGGGATGTTAATTACAGCTCTGAATACTGCTTAACGAGAAATGCAGTAAACATGTCACTCTGAGCTCAGTTAATGAGTATTATTATCCTTTAAAAATTCTGACTTTGGCAATTATATCCTAATCAAGAGGAGTATTCAGATGTTCTCAACGGGGTGTGGGGGCGGGGTATGGCGGGAAGGGGAGGATTTGAAAGGACAACTTACACCTCTGTCTTCCAGAGTTGAATCATAAGAGCTTAAAACCCCATCCTGAGTTCAGTTTACACCTCTCTCTCTCTAGTGGTAGTCTAGAAACACATTTCTCTCATTTGTTTCTCTGGATTATTCTTTGGAAGTGCTTAAGTGAGGGCAGAAGAACCAAGCTAAGAAACCTGCAATTTTTTTTGTCTTCACAGTAGTTTCAGAATTAGAAGCTCACATTTCTACTCTCCCAAAGCTTCCAGCCATCTCATCACACTAGCATGAAATGTGTCTGAAAGCAAGCAACATTGACTGATTCTTCCCCTCCCCCCATTTTGTTATCTCCCAGATACCAGCCAACTGAAAAGAATAACAAACAAACAAGCAAAACACTAGGGTTCTATGTTCTTATATTAACCCCAATGCTAAGCCAAGAGTCTTGACATTGTGACCCGTTATTTCTGGGTACCTGTTCTATGAACTGTTTGGGTAGCAGCTGGATCAGAGAGGCCGGGACTAGGAGTCTTTGGTTTTATTAGAACACTGAGGGCCAGATCAATACTTTCAACTTGGAGTGGGAGAGGCAGGGAACCTGGAACATAAATGAGGTGCTAAAGGACCCAACAGAGGAGCCAGTACGCCATTTGGAACGAGGCATGTGGCTTAAGGGAGAACAAGGAAGTTCTTTCATGGCCTGGGAGTAGGGACTCTTGGCAGGAAAAGGGAGGGTCTCCATAAAGTCCACAAAATCCTTCTGTGATACATACTTTGCTGGAAAGTCTGGCTGGAATATGGGAGCAGGGCCAAGATTCCATTGAGGCCAGAGGCCCAGGCCAGGCCCACTCCACATCCCATCACTTTTCTCTGAGTATATTCCATGAACGTGAGTCCCATAGTAACTAAAAAACCTGGGGTTGTGAAGTATAGAAGTGTGTTTTAATCTGTATGTCCCCTACATAATCTGACTGTAGAACATTTTGCAAATAACAATTACTGTTCTATGGATTGGGGGTTCTAAAAACCTCACTTTGGAAAAAGCTAATTCTAGGATCTTTCCAAATGTGACTCTTCTTTTCTAGGGAGCCCTCTCAATTCTTTCAACTCATTCACCAATCCCTCCCTGTTTTGCTGCCTTTAATCATATAGTTAGGTGCCTGTGTGAATCATGTTCAGAACCAGTGTCTTAAAGGCAGGTGCAAAGGACAGCTGTATCCAGTATGTCCTGGAAAGGAACAAGTGCATTGTGCCTGGGGAATAGGTTCTACTTTGCCTAGCTGTGGCCCAGCCTTGATGGGTTTTCCAGAGATGGCTGTGAGGAGTGTGGTATGATTTAGCAGTCTGCCTTTCTCTCAGCTACAGCCCCTAAACAGGCTCTGAGAAGAGCATCACTCCACAGGGTCCCCGTGTCCTCTGCTTACAAAGGGCAGCTAAGGATCTACGTTTTCAACTTCAAAAATAAACGATGTCCTGGTTCCCAGAACACTGTGCAGCCACTTTCACATTCTCAGGGCACTCTCCATGAAGCGAACAGGTCCTATCACCAATCCTGGTTTATGTAAGAGGAGCTGATCAACTTTCTCAGATCCACAGCCATTTGGAGCAAGGATTAGTATCCTCCCTTCTCATCTTCGGCCTGTTTCTTTTTCAAGCACCACACTACTTTCTCTGGGCATATCCACCCTCAAGTGGATCTCAACTGATCTTGGGCTACAGCTGCAGACCAGGAACAAGGAGGTCTAGTGTTTGTGTGTTTGCACTTGACCCATCTTTACCTTGAGGAACTCTTGTGTTTCCCTTATGCTCCAAGCAGTCCTAGCACCCCAAGCTGACCTTCCAACTACTCATTTACGGCTTTTTTCCTGCTGCCTTTTGGTAGACATACTCGAACCAACCACTTTGCACTGGAATAATATTTATTTTTTTACTTGGCAAAAAGTCAAGTGCTACATTTTTGAGAACAAAAACTCAATCAAACGCATTACCCATCACAGAAGAGGGTCTGGCAACAGTACAAAACATCCTACTTAAGAACTTAAGATCTTTTTTTTTTTTAATATACAAGTTGGTTTAAAATGATAAAAGTTCTGTGAGAACTAAGAAATCTACAGCCTGTAGTTCAATAGAAAAAAAATTAAGACAATTAAAAGGTCTACAGCATCCAGCATTTTGCTTAATTCCCTGTTTATAGCACCTATTTCTCTAGGTTAGAAGATGAGAATTCTATAACTTGTGGTGTATGCATTACACCACCAAGACATGGTGACTTGTTGATTTCCTTCCCCACCAGCCCCATCATCAAGGAGAAGACACTCTTTTTTTCTATTTCCCCACTTACACCGAAGCAGAGAGGGATGACTGGGAGGCCAACTTAAAAACTGGAGTGCAGGAATAAATATGACTTTTCCTTTCCCCACAATGGGCTGTTGACAGAAGCAGAGTATGTGCTTTGAATTGAGGAGGAATTTGTGGGTGGGAACAGCTGTTATCTGCAACATGATGCATAAAAAGCAAGGAATAACTGGACATCATGGTCAGTCAGTTGCCTACAAGTTTAAAAACCTCAGACTAAACAGAGTGCAAGGGAGGAACAAATTACTAATCACACCAATGCTTTCACATGCACACTGTTGCTGGCTGTAGGCCACTCCATCACCATCCCAGAGCTGGGCCAAAAGAGTGGGAGAGGCGGCTTCAACCCCAGCCCCACAGTACTAAGGAAACAAATGTTCCACACATGAAGCACTCACTACACACAGATAAAACTCCGCTCACCCCCACCCTCCTAGACAGAACCCAATTTAGAAAACAAGAGCAAAATCCACTGGGGAAATCAGAAGAAAGGCTAAGAAGTTTCTCACCAAAGCCAAGGTGACTGAGTATGTGACTCTTAGTAGGCTTGATGTCCCCAGTTTCAGGCACCTGAGACACCAGATCAGGCCTTGTTTGAGGAGAGGGTCAGGGAAGTTGGGATGGGGATTCTCTTTAGCAAGTCCTACCAAGCCTTCTGCAGCCTCCAGAGCTCTATCTGGATGGAGATGTTGATGTTTTAGGGAAGTGGCCACTGGCTAAGCAAATGGGAAATTAAGTGGAAGTGACACATACACAGAAGTGTTCTCACTTGGGGAACACACAGATGAGAAGGCAGGTAGGGGATGGACAGCTTTGGAGTTCTGGCTCCAGAGTTCCCAGAAAGCCAGCAATCCAACTCAAAGAGTTCTCCTGGTGATTTGTTTTCCTTTCTGTTACTTCCTATAATCAGTGTTGTTAGACTTCAAAAAACAAGATAAAGACTAGTCCCAAAGCTGGACTCTGAATAAAGTTGTATCTTTTATAAATATTTTAATTACAAATAATCTTCACTCCAGGTAATTTCAATAACACACAGTACTTACAGGCACACAAATTCACACACACACACACACGCACACATGCACAAACAGCCCTCAAACTTTCACAGAAAGTTTGACAGCAACCACATAATTGTAAAGTAGCCCTACCACTCAAGAGTGAAGGAAGGGTGAGAATGACAATGTCAGTCTAAGAAGCCAGAGTCTAGAGGAGAGTGTGTGTCACTTGAAGAAAAAATACAAATAGGGATTAAAAATGTTTGGTTGATAAGCCAGAAAGAAAAAACAGTAAAATTCTGATTAGCAAAAGGGAAAAGGTAAAAACAAACAAACAAAACTTTCAGATTTCTGAATAGCACTTCTTCCTGTTAAGAGCCTAACCATAGGCAAACTCTGGTGTTCCCACTAAAATATGAGGGCCTCACACAATTGGAAAAAATCAAAAGAAGAAACAATAAAACGAAGAATGGAAGTTAGTGTAAATCTCTGCATTTTGGGAGAGAGTTTTCATTAACTCCAGAGCCCAGCATAGTTTCCATGGAGCCCTGAAGGGAGGGGACCACCTGCCACAAAGAGTTTCGTTCCGGACGAGTCGTAGCAGTGGGTGTAAACAGCATTGGGGAAAAAATCAATGTCCGAAAAGTAATTCCTCCAGGTTTCATCATGATTCTATGGGAACAGAAAGAGACTCTGTTAGCACCTCTAGGCCATAGAGTAGAAAAGGGAGAAGGAAGGGACAGAAATGCTTTCTGGTCTCTTTAAGGAAAGAGGGTATTATATCTGTAACCTGATGTCAAGACATTAATGCTTATGTGAATAGGGAACTTGTTATTTTTCCAACTGAACAACAGGAAGGAACTTGGCAGGCTAAAGAACTGCTATACAAACTGAAGGTCTCATGACAGCTGGAACCAAACTCTTTAATAATTCACTGGTGGCCTCAGTGGAAGGTTCCTTCCCTTTCCTGCTCTGTTATCACCTTAGGGGAAATCCTAGGTCAACCAGTGTCTTATTGGGCCTGATTTCCCATGGACATACACAGACATAAAAGCAAAATCAAGGGAAAGTGTCTTTGGTCCAACGAGTGAAAAAGTATGTGGATAGGTGGTGTGTCAGTAGGGGATAGGAGTGAGTGAGGAAAGCAAAGACAATTTTTCTGTCACTCTCCAGTAAGCATGTTGGGCAGGAGCTTACTTACCAGCCAGCCTTTGCCAGTGGTTAGTTTCAGATTCTCTCCTGCTAGTCTGGGTTTGGACCCATAACAAGCTGAGAGCCTTTCTTCCAGGAATCTCTGAGCTCGGATGTCATAGAACAGCAGGGAGCCTTGCCCTGTGCCCACAGTGATGATATGCTCGTAGAAGCTCACTGACCGGATCCCTGAGAGAGAAAAGTAAAGGGCAATGAGTAGGGGGGAGAAGTACTTGACAGTCTGCTAATCTAAATTTCTCTGACACTGTGTTCACATGGTACTCCTGAATATCAGACAGTGCCTTTCCCACAGCAGGAAGAGCTTATGCAAATGGACAGAACCCTGAAGCCATACTGTCATCCATATAACTAATAGGAACCTTCCCATAAGCCTCAGAGAAATATCAGATGCCTGATGATGCCCAAGATGCGTTTGGCCTAAGATCATAAGTGTTCCCCTGAACCTCCCTGCCTCCCCAGACTCACTCTGGAGTCATCTTTCATAACTCTAAGCTCTTCTTCATCATATGTTTTTAACCTATATTGAAACTGAAGGTAATCTGCATATGTAAAAATCATTACATTAATAAGACCTCCTTGTATCTTACCTAAAATGCTATCTTGGTACTGCAAGAGGTCTTTATCTGGTACTGTGTTATGAGGGTGGCAGATGGCCTAGAACTGAAGAACCCATGAGAGCACTGTCTCTCACAGAGTGAATTTTAAAATAAGTCACTTAACTACTCTAGGTCGTAAGAGAAAATGCATCTGTGGATCAAATAAGTACATGGGATATGAAGATGTCCCTTGGCACATGAGAGTTTCTCAATAACATTGGTGGAATCAGTATTTCCTTATCAAGTATGAAGGCTACTCCTACAACAGTAACCAAATTCTCAGAACTTTTCAATGCAGATACCATTCCAGAGAAGCCTATTCTTTCCCTTGCTACTCTCATTACATACATTCTCTGTTCTAAAATGTGAGCATCTTAAGTATAACTGAAAACAAACAAACCCAAAACAAAACCACTTTTGCAGTATCTGCATGAAAAGAAACACTGCATGAGAGGTTAAATTGTAATCCATATTGTGCCCTTTACGGCTCTCAGGATAACACAGTCACATTTTTGCATGAGAAGGGAGACAAAGTGAGATAACAATAAAACAAAACAAAACAAAAAACCACTGTGTTAAGTTAGATGATCTAGATTCTGGTCCCTGGCTGTTCCCTGACCAACCTGTGTGATATTGAGCAAGTTATTTAACTATTTTGGGTCTCAGTCTCATCTATAAAATGCAGTTACAACTATCTTTTCCTACCTGATTTCCTCACGGTTCTTGGAAAGATGAAATGAGATTCAGATAAAGGTATTCTGAATCTTAAAGTACAGTACAAATGAAGGTGTTCTCCCAGAGAATATGCTATTAAAGATGGCAAGCTAAAGCCTAATTCACCCAGTAGTCAAAACTAAATGAAATATTTTCTTTGGTTTTACTGAGGTATTATTGCCATACAGTACGCACTGCACACATTTAAAGTATACAATTTGAGTTTTAACATATGTATATATCCATGACACCATCACCACAATCAAACCAATGTACGTATTCATCATTCCTAAGTTTCCTCATGCCCCTTTGTAAACTCCTCACCTCACTATGCCATTCCTTAGCATAAAATAAATTTTACAGTTTAAGCAGGCCTCCCCCCAAAAAAATTCCCACAGGATAAAAAGTAGGACTCTGTGAAAGAACATGGAAATCACCAAGATCCTGACTGTTGGCTTTCACCAAAGGCTTCTGTGGCTACACATCTGTCTGTGGTGTTTGAAGCTCTGCTGCCATATATAGGTTTCCCTCTTGTGTCACCAAACACTTCTACTAGGTTCCATAACAATCATTATACTTGTATGGAAACCAACATAGAAACTGAAGGTCAAAACTTACTGCAATGCAGCTATAAGCCTGAGGACCACACTGGGACTCTTACCACTGCCTCTCTCCCTGGAGCAAACAGACTTGATGTTGTATGATGGCTGCCGTGGATCCAAGAAGGAGACATGAGCTTGGGAGCCTACTGCATACACTGACCATTCACTACCATAGGCCAGACACACATTCTCACGGCAATATGGCAATTTGGTGGAGAGAAGCTGAAAACAGAGAAAAGAGATACACCCATTGCATTTCGAGAGAACATACAGGAGGGCTTGTTAGATGCCCACCTCTGTGGACTTGCCTCGTATACATGACACACAAAATCAGAGACAAAAAGACAAGCCCTCATTAAGGGATTAACACCCTGCTCTAACCCAAGGTATGTGAGAGAAAGAGAAGGTAACTATAATAAACAATAAGATCTGAGTACTGGAGAAGACTGGGTAGGAAAAACCGTTAAGCTGGAATTAAATAATCAGAACCACAGAGAAAGGCCAAAGCCTGCAGGTTGTTTCCAGGGATAACCCCAAGGCACTAAAACCACTCTCTTCTCTCTGCCAGCAAGAGCCATTACCCTTTTCACTGCTCTTCAGATAAAGAGGCTGAATGCTGGCTACCCTCAGTTTAACTGCCAAATTGTTTGAGAGTTATAAACTCTAGAAAGCACACTCATGGGACTGGCTCAACCCCAGGCAAGATAAATTAGCCTTAACACTGGATCCTTGTCATTCATGCAATACTCAGTGGGTGTCTATTCCACGTAAAGTACCAAGTTATCAGAGGCTGCTCTGACATGAAAAAATCAATAATTCCTAAGGCTCTACTTTCTTTTGAGAAAGAGTATCACAGAAGTAGCAAGTAGCAAAGGACTCTAAGACAAGAAGAGGGCAAATGATTCACAGGCAGACTTAAGTTTATGCAAAAGTTGCTTATAAATATACAAATTAAATTCGTATTCTTATTACATGATTATTTCAGAGACAGTTTTAGTTTAATTGGTCTTTCAGTTGCCAATGGTTTCTTACAATTACATTTTTCTGCACTCACAACACATCAGAGTTAATTATCCATAAGTAAATGATTAAATGCATTGTGGATTGGAAAACTGCTAGTTAAAGGAACCTCTCAGCAAGCCTTTGCAATGTGAAAGAATCACCCCCTTCTGAACTCTTTAAAAGACTTAAGAGAGGCACACTAGACTCAGGATTTCATGCACTGTGCAATCATATGCCCACATCCTTGGAGCACTGATGCTTTAAAACAAAAAGGAAAAGGTTCATGGAGAATTAAACTATTTTAACCATAGGTGAATTTTTAAGTAAAACTACTAAGTCATATTCATCACACCTTAGACAGTGTATTTTCAGCCTTCCAGAGATGAAAGTAGCCATCCAGAGATACTGCTCCCAATTCCTACAAGAGCAATGACAAACAGGTTATACCGCAGTTTGTACCAACTAACATACAACAGTAAATAGGGGAAGGTCAGGTCCTCCCATTCTTCATTCCTATCCTATGATGATCCCAGCATAGGTGACATAGATTATCATCTCATTATCGGCCCTATGTAATGCAGCTGGACAGCTTATTAAATCAAGGGTGCTTCTTGAGAGAACCCAAGGAGCAAGTCCAGTTTATAGCAATAACATAAGACACCCACAGTTCAAAAAGCCCTTACTATGCAATCATTCCCATGACATCCTGTTTGATAGAGCACACACATGAGAGATAGTTTCTTAAGTCTCAATATAAGTGGAGAGCCTAAGCTAGAAGAGATAAGTATACCTTCAAGCCATAAATATGGATGGGAGAAAGGAGGCTAAGGGAGCTACCCTTCAAATTGTGGCCTGATTCAGATTTTGGGAAAAGCCTATACTCCTTTTCTGGTGCTGGGTCTCCATCCCAACATAACTTATACCCCAGTTTCAGGAGATTTAGCTCAATGATTAGGCAAGACCTGGTGGCACTGTTGAAACCAGGCAGTGAAGAATGAAAAGAAACTAAATACCAAAGAGGAAACAAAAATGATTGCTTTTAGAGGCATGTATGAAAATCACACCCAAAATAGTAAAAACTGTCTAATGTGGAAGAAATATCACCCCATTTGTTTGTACCTGCAAAGGCATATGCAAATGAGAGAGAGTCAAATCAGAGTGGCACTGGGGAAACTTTGGGAGACTGACCCACAAATATGGACCATCTAGAGAAACACGGCAAGCTCAATACAGAGGGCGGATCTCATAATCTGTTATAATTTCTCACTAGCATCCCTCGGCCTTCAAGACATGCTCTGTGGGCTCAGAACTAAGTTATGCAGGAAGCACTGACTTAGAGGAGAAGTGCATCCCCCAAGACATAAGCCAAGATGTTGAAGCAAAAGAAATAGGCTCCAGGGACCTTTGGCAAGCTCATACCTTATTCTTGTTGTTGAAGGCAAGAGCACGAACTTTGCAGTTGTCAGGGTTTGTGTCCTCCTTGGGGATGTCCTTTAAGGCCTTGTGAGTGATGTGGGCATACACGGGGACCTGTGACACATTGTGTCTTGCATCACTTCTAGTCAACACATCATCTGTCACCTCCCAGAGTCCCATAGAACCATCACGTGAGCCTGTAGGTCAAGGAGACCACATGTCAGACATACTCAGCTCTCCATGGGACAGTCCCACAGAAGCCAAGATGAGTTTTCTTAGTCTAGCTCTTTTTGCATCATCCTCATATGTGCTGAAACTTGGCCTAGTGGCCCACTCCATAACAGAGAGCAGCAGGCATTTTAATAGCTACACCAAGTGAGTAATTCAACTAAGGTGTAGGAGCTAAAATGTAACATTGAAGCATAACATGGTTGGTGCGATTTTTCAAAAGAGAGCACTATACAGTCTGATAAAGCTCAGTAATTTCCCAAGCCAAATGCTTAGTTAGGTACTGGGGCATTTATATACAGGTGATTTCTACTGAGCAGCAGAGTTTACAAACCTCCACTTTAGATCAGTGGTACTTAAACCTTTCCAAGTCTTGTACTGCCCTGCTCACCCCGCTCACCCCCCGATAGAAAAATATTCAAAAACACATCATACATTTAATTTCAATGAAGTTCATGGGCCTCCTGAAGGCTTTCCATGGATCCATAGGGACCACAATCCTTGTATTAAGAATGACTGTTCTACATAAAAGGAATGCTTAAAAAATAGTTTTCTTTAGCAAACAATAAAGCACTTAAAAAACTAAGAGTTTTCCTTGAACCGAGCCCTGAATGCACTGAAGCTGGTAAGCTAAAATGGGATCACCTTTCTAGAGTACAACTGAACAATATGCACCAAAACCCAGAAAGTTTGTGTTCCCATCTAGGAATAATCCACTATAAGACCCATATACAAAAATATTTATTTAGAAAAATGTATATGTCCAACAATATGGCTATGTTGGACCACTAAAAAAAAAAAATCAGTTTTAAAATTCCTTTCTATAAGGTTATATATCAACTCTCCTTTAAGACCAGAAGGTGCCCTTCCTTCATTTAAATCTCCTGAATGCTTTGTAGTAAAAATTGTCTAACATGGGAGATATAGGAACCAATTTGTTTGCATCATAAGGCTTGTGGCCAGGGATTCAAAACAGAGGGTTCATCATGTGTGAAATCTAGAAAAGGCCAGAAAGAGGGCACATCTGGAGAGCTACACATGGTTTATTATGCAAATTTAAAAACTACATAAGTTTTATTATGAAAAACTTCAAGCATTCTGAAACGTTGAATTTTATAACTTGTATACTTACAACTATATTCTATATCATTTTATTATTCTTGGTATATCACATTGGTACTCATATATCCATCCTCTGAGATCTCATTTTAACCAACTAAAAAAATACATTTATTAAAAAAAAAGGCTAAAAAGATATATTTCAGAATGTTAGCAGTGGTTATCTCTGGGTAGAGATGTTGTGGGTAATTCTTATTTCCTTTTTTATCTATATTTTAAAAATTTCTTATGATAAACATATATTACATTTACAATAATAAAATATTAAAGAACTAATTTGGTAGCAACATAAAGATTAGATTGGAAAAGACAAAACTAAAACCACAGGGAAAACATGGAAAGATACTGGGATCACTCAAGAGATAATGAGCACTCAAGTAGAAAAGAAATTGGTGGATATAAGAGATATTTTAGAAACTACTATCCATAGGGCTTGGTAATCTAAGAAGACTAAAGAGCCTAAGATGAGTCTTCTCTCTCTGGCTGTGCACCTGGGTGGGAGGTGGGAGCATTAATCAATATATATCAATGGGGTATATGTGTGTCTTGCAAGGGAGATGACGCGTTTGAATAGTGATTTTTTTGGCTTTATTGAAACATAATAAATAGACAATTAGTTGCTTGTATTGACTGAATATACTGATTCAGGGTTGATGCTCATCATCAAGTCTGAACATTAGCACTTGTTAAGAAGTACTAGCATTTTCCATATAGCAGCCCCTATGCATTATTTCTTTTAATCTTCCCAATGACTCTCTGAAGTATACATAATCATTACCCATATTATAGATGAGGAAGCCCAAGTCTCAAAAAGCTTAAGTAACTTGCCCAAGATCATAGTGCTAGTAAGTGATAGGATCAGGATTCAGTCAGGTCTCTAATATTAGAGGCAATGTTCTTAAAACCTGCTATTACTGTTCAGGAAATGTACACTTGGGAGTTATCAGCTTGAAAACATTGGATACCAGTAGGGTATCTGAAAGAAAAAATGGGAGGGTATCTGAAAAGAAGAAATGGGAGGCTCTCAAAGCCAAGGCCTGTCTCCCAACCAAATTTAGTGCAGGTTACCAACATATGAACAATCCCTAGAGAGGTGACATGACAGACGCTATCTTCAAGGAACTCTAATTCCTTGAAAAGATAAATGACAGGGATTCCAAAAGCTTCTGAACCACTCCTGGGTAATTTTGACCTGCAAATATGCTTGTTCATTGGATTTATGTTCCCTCCTGGCTGCTTTCTATTGCCTTACAAAGAATCTAAAGAAGAAATATTTATATTCCCTAAGCTTTGACAGTAGCAGTTTGAAGTATGGGCTTTGAAATCAGACCTGGATTCGGATTCTGACTATCTCTCACTACTTGTATGGCTTTTGGCAAGTTATAGTAATAACCTCTCAGGATGTAAAATTTTCTCATTTGTGAAATGAGGCTTAACATGTGAAGTACCTAACAATTCTCAGGATTATTTTTATTTGGGAATCTGGAATAAGGGATTTTATTTTTACCTATGGGTATCTAGTAATAATAGTACTCCAAGCCTACTTCCTAAGCTATTGTGGGTATCCAGAAAGCATTTGTTTATCTCAAAGTTATCTTCTCTACATTCATCTCCATATATTTTTTTTCCAATTGTTCTACCATTAGGAAAGAAATTCTCCCAATCCTATAGATTTTATCAAGAAGAAACTTAATGGTATGTAGTAAGTTGTACAGAAAATGAGAATTGCTCCTAATACTTTATAGAGCACATCAACTTTCCAAAACACTTAAACTACCATTATTTTAATCAAGTCCCACAAAAATGTTTAGGCTAACATGCCATCACACATATTTTTTGGAACAGGGCAATACCTCTGCTTTCTAGATCAGGAATACACAGGGGCAATGACTTATCCAAGGTCACATGGATAAGTCAGAGAAACAGCCAACAAGATCTCCTGGCCCATGTCTGGTGGTCTGTTTACTGGGTTATTTCCCCACACACTACTATCTTCTTTTTTCTTTATTTCCCCAAATTCTAGCCTCCCTCCCTTTCTGCCATACCCAGTTCCCTACAAAAGGGCAATTTTACCAGACACCGCCATAGTGTCGTTGATCCACGCAATGGAAAAGATCCAGTCCTTGTGCCCATCCTTGGAGAGTAGGGAGTGACAGGTATAAAGAGGAGAAAAAAAATTAGTAAAATAAAGATTGTAACACATACTCTTGAAGAGCATACAAGTCTGACTAAAAATATCTTTGTAAAAATTATAACTCTGTTCTCTGGTGATTTCAACCCACAGGTCATGATCCCATAATCTTTTAAGGTCTGTCTTGAAGAGCTCAAGGTTAGAATGAAACTGGCATTCCTGTGGGCAATAAACATGTCTGATGGATACACAGCTCTGGCCTTCTATCTCTAGACGTCTTTGGGGCTCCTACAATCACCCACCTCTCATCCCTTCAGCCTTAACCTACTACTCTCTCCCTTGCTTTTTGGGACAACAGTCATAAATGACCTCTCTGCTATTCCTTCTGTCTGGAACTCTCTTCCTCCAGACATCAACATGGCTTGGACCCTCATTTCCTTTAAGTCTCCCTGCTCAAATATCATTCTTACCAATGATGCCTTCCCTGATTATCTTCTGAAATAGCGTTCTCTACTACACTCTCTATAGCTTTAGCCTGCCTTTACTCTTCTCCATAGCACTTACCAACTCTGACGTATTTACTGCTGGTGAATATTTATTTTACATATTGATTTATGTCTTCCTTTATTAGGATGCAGGCTTCAAGAAGATAGGGATTTTATCTGCTCTATTCACTACTGTGCCCCTAGCGTCTAAAATAATGCCTGATCACAGACAGCTCAATAAATAGTTACTGAATAAATGATTTAATAAACTTTTCTCTCTATGGGCAGCAGATGTCTGGGCATTGACTAATCCACTGCTGCTGCTCAACCCTGTCAACATACTTGATACTCCTCACAGTGAGTCCAGTCCTCCTTCTTAAGTCTCTACCTCCTTGCCCCTGGAGTCAACAAAAATCCACAGGAAACTATCCCTTCCCAGGGGGCCTGTGGGAGGAGGGTCTATGGAACCTACCAAACTCCGTTGGAAAATAAGGCTACCTCTAACTAAAATTATAGGAGAAACTTACATCTCCCACACACACAGGATCTAGTGTAGGCAGACGATAGATAGCAAGACTGTTGGGATTGTCTCCTCCAGTGGCTAATAGTGTTCTAGAGGGATTCAGCTCGATGGCATGGATACCACAGCCCTGCTGGGTCACACCTCCAGGCTCCCGGTCCTTCAGAATGGGAATCTTGGTAATCTGGCCTGTCTGGACATCCACTACAAAGAGCTGTAGAGAAAAGAGACACAGAGCTGAACACAGTTTCTCTTAATGTGGCTGACCCTGAGTACAAATATCTATTCACTCAATTATCCATCAAACATTTACTTAATGCCTACTACATGCTAGAATTATTAAAGGAATGGTCAGGGCTATCAGTCAAATAAATATGAAAATAAGAAAATATAAAAGAAATAGGTGTAATATGCTATGTGAATACAGATTAAGAAGCAATAAATTTTGCTTGGGATTCAAAGACAGCTTCAAAGAAGACTTGCATTAGATTATGGTCCTAAAGAACCTAACTAAAAGTTTTCTGCCAATTTTGGCATATCTTATATATCTAATTATCTACATATGCTTAGAAACAAAGCTCAATTCCCAAAACACAGCATAACCGCTATTAAGCATACCTGTTACTAGATCTGGAGTGACCTGAGACATATGACAAGGTAAGATTATCTCACTGCTTGTCTCTATCACATACACCATTCTGTTCTATGCCTCTATGCCTCTGCTTATGCTGCTGCTTCCGCCTGAAATGCTTTTCAACTCTTTACTGATCCATCCCCTTCTCATTCTCCAAAATTCAATCCTCAGAGATTACCAGTCCAGAGGCTAGATTGAACTATGTCAAATTCTTTCATGAATGCAGAGCTGGATGGAGGCATTAGACTGTCTGGGTGGTCAATTCCTACCAAAGGAAGAGACTGGTGAAAACAGAACAAGACAGAAAGCATGGCTATTTTTGGTTTCTAGTGCCTTTCCAATTCTTAGTTGTTTCCTTCTGAATTCAGAAATACTTACTTTTTTCAGGTTTGTAAACTAGCCCTTTCAATGAATGTGAATGGGTTTCTTACCCTTTTAAACAAATGGTCTCTAACCAACACAGCCCTGCAAAATGAACTGCCCAATTACCCCTTTGTGTTATGTGGGACAATGCATCCACAACATGTCAGCTTCTAGACAAGTGATTGCCAAACTGATTATTACAGTATAACCTGGGGGACTCTTTTTTTTTTTTTAAGCTGCAAAACAAAAACAATTCTCAGGCCCTACCCTAAAACTCCTTCAATTAGAAATTACTGAGTTGGGGGCCAGAAAAACTGATTCCACCTCCCACCCCCCTTAATACAAGATCTCCAGGAAAATCTGTTGACTGCCCAGGTTTAATAAACACTAATCCAGACCCTTGCTATTCAAAGGAATATTTGGGTGCTTGTTAAAAACAAAGAATCTCAGGCCCTATCCTAGATCTACTAAATCAGAATCTGAAGTTTCCCAAGATCTCCAGGTCTCTGAAGTTTGAGAAGTAATGAGGTTAACAGAATCTAGTCTATATACCGAGGGTAGTGACTTTGATAAGACACAAGAATAAACTGGCCAGTAAGCCGGAAATATCTGAATTTCTCCCTTGGAAACTGGGGGCTGGCTAAAACTCCTAAGAGAGCTAATAAGACGTAGTATCTAGCACAGGGCTCAGCACAGAACAGGTACTTAACAAGTGATAGCTAATAAACAGTAATATACTATTCTAATGTTTGGTTTTACAGGGTGTAGAAAAGTTTCTACACTCTATGAAAAACATCTGATACAAGGGAGATGAAAAACTGGTAACAGTTGGGTCTGCAGAGGCCCAAGAGTTTACGCCTAACTTCACCCCCATCTTTGCAGACAGTGACAAAGTACCATGTGAAGGATAGAGCCCTTTTGCTTCTTCAAAGGAAGGGATAGTCATGTGGAGGAGCTGCCACAGAACATCTCCCCAAGCACTTTGATGAGGGGCCAAGGCTTCCTACAGCTCCTTTAACACTTCCCAGAATGGGGACACTCCACATTAACCTACTGGGATCCATGCCAGAAATTAGCGGCATGGCAAGGTAAGCTTGAGGCTCAATGGCTTCCTGCAGTTTACATTCTAGGAGAGGAAAAAAAAAAGCAAAGGCCTTATAATCAGGAAGACTGTTAAGACTAGTGAGTACATCTTTGCAAGCATGAACGTGAATGTACACACACATCAATGTGTGTACAATGAAAGATCAAAGTGGCATAATAAATTTTCTAATATTCAAGAGTGTTTTAGCTGAAGCCTAAAGGAGAAAAGAAAGCAAATCCACACAGGTCACACAGAAATTAAAATAAAGTATGCTGAGTCAGATAGTAAAAGGTAAGTGAGCAGCCTACATTTGTTGAAAGTTGGTGAAAGGAAATACAATTGAAATCAAGCAGATGAATCCATTCCCTATCCCAAACGCAGAAGATGGAGAGGAGTGAAGGGGAAGCCAAAACCAAGAAACACAATAGGAAATAGACTACATGTATCGAAAATTAAAAATGTGTAAACTTTGTAATTCCAATTTTAGGAATTTATGCTAAAGAAATAATGATGGGTGAACAGTTTAACTACAGTGCAGCAATTTTATACCAGTGAAACACAACAGGGGATTGGGTATAGCCACACTCTTACTTCCTGAGGATTACAGCACAAAGACTTAAGGACAATATGGTTATCTGTTTGCCCACTGAAAAGCAAGATCTCTCTGTAGGTGTTATTTTGAGCCCCAAAAAACTCCTTGAGTGACTGAGAAAGGAAACTCCTTTTGCTGTATGTCCCACCACTATATTTTCAAGCCCCTACTTCATTCCCTCTCCCTAGGGAAGATGTATAACACACATAACTGTGTTCACTTTTTGTCAGCAAACAAAATAAACAATGAAGAGTAAATGGGTGAGGCCACTTTCACCATTGCTTTAGGCTAAGAAAAAATAAGGTTTATCTAGCTGAAGTAATATTTTAAAAATGTTTATTGATAACACTTTATCAGCAATAATAGAAATAAAAAATGCAAGAAAGCTCATTCAGGATCCTATCTCTTTTGAAATCATTTGTCAAGTTCCTGTTTAGTCCTTAACCACATGCATGTGTAATGGTGCATAACTATAAGCAAAAATAGAATTTTATATCTCATTACATTTAACATATCAAATGCTTTGCATGTTATTACAGTCTTAAATGTTAACATCTGCAAAATAACATGCAAATTTGATTTACCATAAATTACTCATGTATTCTATTGTTAGCATTTAGATAAAACAGCTTCCAATGACTGTTGGTAAAGAAGAAAAAAAAGAACTCTTCTCTTCCTTTGGATAAATTCCCTATGTTTGAAAATATTAGGTCCAATATTTTTAGGCTGTTTATTCAACAAATAATCTGTACCAGGCTTTTGAAACATAATGCCAAATTACTTTCAAAAAAGGTTTTTGCAGCAATGTATATCTGTACTCATTCCACCACATCTTTATGAGAACTGGGTATTTAATTTGCACACAGAAAAATATTTTGCTTTTATCTGTATTCCTTCTATAATGAAATTAAATATAATTTCCTATAATATACTAATAGTACTTCCTCTTGTATAAATTATGTCTAAATGAATTATTTTTCAATGTTTAAGCTATTTGGGGTGTGACTGACATTCAAAAGCAGCTATTTATAGACTAGAGAAATGCTCACTTAAGTATACTGAGCTTGGCCAGAAATGTACCTAAAGCCTAGAACTGATTATCAAACCACTGCCACCAATTCTGTCCTCATCCCACTACCATTAATTACATCAACAATTTGCTAAGCACATATTCTAGGTACTGTGCTAACGCATTCATTTTCTTCATGACTCTGCTACTCTGTCCATTTATTTTAAAGGTGGGAGAAGTCTTAGAAGATATCTGGCTTGTCCAAGGGCACAAAGCTAATAAGAAATGGAACCCAGACTCAACCCACAAATCTTTAAATCCAAATATACAATACAAAATGACTTAAACTTATTGTTATAAATGCAGATATTTCTGACATGTTTACATATTACTCTTCTAGAAAAGAGATCAAAAACTTGGAAACTAATACCCTAAGATCTGACCTAAAAAACTAATGGGCAAATCTCTTATTTTATCTATTCATGAGACCAGGAACAGGCAAAAAATTAATTAATAGCCATATGTTGAGGTTTCAAAAAAGTGCAAAAATAAGATTTAATAACACCCGACTGTCAGCTGGATGGTTATAAAACAAGATGGTTACAAAGAAATTCTTCCAGGTCCACTAAATCTGATGCCCCAACCTGTGCCTTGAGTGTGGTAGAGAAAATACAAGGAAGATTCAAACTATTTGACTAGATTTAACAAGGTAGCAAAAAAAATTATTGCTATATAATGAAGTCTAAGACAGTGATTCATATAAAAATATTCAGTGTGTTTAAAATGCCAATTCCTAGTTTCACTGAAGGAAATCCTGAATTAGTTCTGGAGTGAGGATGAAGAAACTAGATATTTAACATGTACTTCAGATGATTATAATGCAGGTGGTTCCTGAGTCATGCTTGGGAAACAAAGGCATAAATGATCAGAAATCAAACATGCACCCATTTAAAAGGTAGACTGGCTTAGCTCATGAAATTAAAAAAAATTCTTTGGCATTATGGCAGCCATACAAGTGATTAGGCCCAGGATTGGGGAAGACAGGTTTCTAACATAAGGGCCCAAGGAAAGCAAGAACCAACTGAAGTAATTAGACTGTCTTATTATTATCTATTCCCAGGTAGTTGGACTGCTAGGCATCTCCAGCAAAACTCTGCTCTTGGCAACTCAGGTTCCCCCATCTTCCAAGGATATAGGGCTGCAGAACAGGCCCTAAATTCACCAGGGACCAAGTTAGTGTGAGACTCAATTCTCCAGATGAGGAAGATGATTAACAGGATTATTTATTATTAAAGGCTAGATATGAACCAAGGGGAAAATTTAAAAATTACCTAAGGAAAATTTAGTTAGCCATGCCATCCAATTCCTCAGTAACTGAGTCACAGTACTTCTTGGTGGCTGGTGCTCTGCATCAACCAAATGGGTCTATTCACAGTCTCTCAACACTCTGTACCTTCCTGACTCTGCTATGGAACAGACACCTCTGTTTCCTTCCCAACAGTTGAGGCCCCTTTCTCCTCTAGGAAATTCTCTCTGAAAATCCTAACTATGGATGACTTCCTTCATGGAGCACTCCTGATTGGAGCTACTAATGAGGCATTTATGTTGAAATTAACTTTGCATGTATCACATCCTAGCTAAGCTAAGCAAAGGTCAGGATCCATGTATTATACATAATGTGGCAGTGTGCTTTTTACAGGAAAAACTGGCACCGCATCTTCCTGAAACATTAATCAGGAGACAAAGATTTCCACCCTCCCTGAACACAGTGTTTTTATATTAAGAGAATTATGAATATATTATAGCATAAAATGCAAAATGCACATGAATATTTAAGATATTCTTGGAACTTCAAAAAATTTCACAGTTGCTCAATACTGTCCAATCATTGAGTAGTCTTCTGCCATTAGGGGTATTTCAGTGAAAAATTTTGAGGAATACTTGGTGTAACATAAAGAATTCTGACGAGGAATAAGGAAAATTGAGGCCCAAACTTAACTCTGCACTTATCTCATTATAAAATCTCAGGCAATTCACTTTTCTCCTTTGAGTCTGTTTCCTCAACTATAAAAGGAGAAATAGAGGTCAGTGGTTAGGATTCCATTATCTTTACAGCCCCTTCCAGCCCTTCCTGCGATTTGTTTTTATATCACTGCAACCCCACACTGAGTACAGTGTTTTGCTAAGAGATTCAATCAATGTTTATGGATGTAATAAACGCAAATACAAATCCCAAAGTTGTCCCACTATATTCTAGCCAATGAAATGTAGAAATATTACCCCAATTCCTCTCATTGTCCTGATGAGAACCACCGCACCTAACAAGTAAGAGGGACTGGTGGCACCCCTGAATCCAAAGGCAGATAAGGCCATTTAAACGAAATCAGCAGCCAAACTAAGAAGCCAAATGTTAGCCCAATCATCCTGGATTCAATCCAGTTGCCAACTTTGGGTCAGTTTCTTTCTTTTGTCTCCTAGATCAAGAAACAAACACATGAATAGTTCCCTACTTAAGGGTCAGGCAGAAAAGCAATACTCCTAGATATCACTAGGAAAAACTCATATTTCTCTACTCTTATCTTGAATCAGACCCAGGCATTGTTCCCATTCCAAAAGAAAATGTCCATATGTCAGCTTGAAAAGAAGTAAAGACCTTTTTCTCTAACTGTAACATCTATCGAGGATAGGGAAAAAAGAACCAGGGGTACAGGAGTCAATCTGTTCACTCTCCAGTGTCCCTAGTTTCAAACAGACTATACCTGAAGTAAATGGCTCAGGTAGGAAAACTGCTTGACTCAAGATCTGCAGCAGTTGTCAACTGGGGGCATAACATTTCAAAATGCATGTACATGCACCTATGTGTATATGTGCATGTGCCTGATTGTCACAATAACTGAAGGTGCAGGGGTGTGTGTGCAGGTGGGGGGGGGGGGGAGGAATTGCTGGCATCTAAATAGCAGAGGCCAGGAATGTGAAATATCCAGCAATATGAGGTAAAGTCCCAGACAAGGAAGAAACCATCGAAATACCATCATTATTGTTGAGATAGCTGCTCCAAATAAATTCTTTTTTCTCCTCTTTGATTTCATTCCCCCACTTCCACCCCTGGCACCCCTGGGGTATGGTCTGTGGTTCTACCTGGGGTGTGAACCCTTCTGTGTGTTAAAGCAAATGTGCTAACTACACTATGTAGCCACCCCTCCAAATAAATTCTTTAATCTCTCCATAGAACTGCTGCTTAGGTCCTAACATTTTTTTTTTTAATTAAAGTATAGGTGACATATAATAAGACCCAAACATTCTTGATCATTACTTTCCTCACATAAAGAGAGTGACCGAAAGATTGTAACACACTACAGGAAACAGATTTCTGGGGCCCACACTCATGCCAACCCAAGCAAGACCTTCCCAAGATGAAGACAAGTCAGAAAGGAGTAGTCAACTCTAGCATCATCATATATGAGAGTATAAACTTATTCCTACTACTCCTCTTCCTGAAGTCTTATGACATCAATTAAATCTGTAGAAACTTAGAATTTATTAAGCATTTCCATGATTTCCAATCTAGAAACATTTCTGTACATTGCCCCAGCAGAATGAACTTGCCAACAGAACAATTCTATCACCTCTACATTTAAAAATCTTCCTCAAAAGAGAGAAATATTCTGAAAATAAGATAAAGACTAATTCTGGGATAAATCTGAATGTTTCCTACTAGATAGAGGATAACCATTTGCCATTTAAAAATGACTAAATAACAGGTTACTGTCCAAAGTACAAAACATAGATGGATCATATAGAAAGGCATACTGTTATCCTGAGATGTATACCTAGCAGGGCACAAGGAATTCTGCAGGCATTTAAAGCATTTTTAAAAGGTTGTAAGCCCTTGGAAAAATAGAATAGTAAAACAAGGGGGAATGAATAAAAAATCTGGCCAGAGCAAAACCCCCATATCTCTTTTCCTTTTGTCTCAAATAGAGTTTCATATTTTGCTTTTATAATTTCAGGAATCTGAATATAAAACCCAGTGATATAACATTATAGCTATTCTTTCAACCCTAGTATCTACCATGCCACCCTACCCCCCAAATTCGGCTTCTCAAAGCTCTACTTCTCATCTGGTAGCAAACTGCAGCCCAAACTTATCTTGTCTGCTTCAAATCTGTGAAGTCAGCAGTATATCTCTGGGAGATGGTGAGAAAGAGAAAAGCAGCCCTGACATCCAACTTAGTACTATCAGGCTAGCCCTTGGTGCCCTGGTGAAACTTTCACAAGAAATTTTCCTGTCAAAGTCCTATTTCCTTAAGCTTTCATCTGGATCACCTTTGTAAAACCCAACATTCACTTACTATGGGGTCCCATGGTTCCCTATGCAGTAGGTTCTCCCTAGGAGCAACAAGCAACTGTATCTAAGTCCTCCGTAGTCTTTGGCTCGAGGGCATCAATAAACAGAAATTAAATAAGAGTTCACGTCTAAAATTAAATACCCCAAACCCTGCACACATTATCACTTTGCCTATCACCATCCTTATCCTCAAACACCACCCCCCGTCCCCTCAAAATATCCACTTTCTTAAATTGTTTTTGGCACTCTTCTGGTTTTCCTCTAACTTCCCTGCTCCCTGGGTAGCAATTCTTCCTGCCCCACAAATATAGGTGCTTTCCAAAGTTCTGCTCTTACCTCTTTTTCAATATCAATGGTTCTTACTCATTTTTGGCTCACAGTATTTCTCTTGAAAATCTAAAGAGAACTATGAACTGCTTCCTACACCACCCTCCCCATATCATGCCCCCCAAAACATATCTATAATGAAAAATTTGCAATTTTAGGGAAGGTTTATGGAACTCAAGAGTGCCTACTCTACCCTCTCTCCTATGGTAATACAAGAATAATCCTGTATGTGATTCCCAAACCACTAATTTCTATCTTTACCCCTCTCCCAAACTTTAACCAACTGAAAGCACAAAACTAAACTCATCTCTTCAAATCTGCTCAATACTTACTCTGCCATCCTCCAGGTTCAAGACAGCAATATTAATTCCAACTTATTCCTTCGAATGGATTAAATCTGAGCATGTCATCATTTATAGATTCTACCTCTGAGATGTCTTATATCTGTCTCCTCCTCACCTTTCCTCCAACGTCCTGGTTTTGCACTCATTACTTCTCAACTATACCATTGTACTACCATCATATAACTACTCTCCCTAAAAGCATTACTCCAGCCATGTCAGTCCCTGCTTCAAATCCTTGGGTCCTGTCTCTCTCCATTCCCCACAGAATAAAATCCTAGCTTGACATTCAAGGGCTTCCACAATTTGATCCTAATGAACCTTTCCAACCTTACTCTCACAACTCTCTTTTAGACACATAAAGCTCCTGTTACAGCAGATTCTCAATATTCCTCATAAGAAGTCAATATTTTTCCCCTTAAAAATCCAGACTGCCAGTTTCCTTTAAAAAGAAAAAGGAAAATTTACTAATTCCTAAATGGCAACAACTGGCTAAAGCCAAAAATGCCTTCTCCGGCTCTTTGTAGTTCCCACTACTTTTGTCTCATGCCTAGCAAGCTTCTTTTACTTAGCCTTTCTGTCTGGCTCTGCACATAATCTGAGCTTGTAACCCTTAGCCAAAAAAATATATCTGCTCACCCTGATTTCCAGACCCATGTTCCAATTAAGATTATACTACTTCTCCTTCTTTAAATAATTTAGTAAAAATATGACTATACTAATATTATCAATGATTAAAACGTAAGCTGATCATCTTTGCCATTAACCCTGTGCTTATTGGCCTCCTAGGTTGAGCATCAGTCTACAGCACAGCACAGCGCCAATTCCCAACCCAGGAATCAAGCTAAAGAAAAGTTTACAAAATGCTGTTTTTACCAAAGAGGATGACCCATTGCCTTAACAGAGATTTCAATATTATAGCCTGAAGCCAGTTAACGTGGAATTGACCTGGGTTTAGAGCATTTGTGTACATTCAGTTAAATGCTGATGAATACCAACCAGCCAAGATAAAAACAGCTTTCAACCTACAGATACATATTAATAGGTTATTTTTAGAATATGAATGGTTAGGGTTAATTTTCCTACTGAATACATTTATGTCATTTTATTGATGGTAAAATTTCAATACATTAAAATTTACTATTGAGACTCCAACTTGAAATCCTCCTCCCCTCAAATCTTCATATATTATCCAAAGACAGTTCTAATTATTTAAATAATTTTTCTTTTGTACAAACTGAGGGAAGTCCCAGGGAATGACAAGAGCATTAGAAAAGGCTTTGAATTCATTATCACTAGTACTATTTTTGAATAAGTAAATATTGCTAACTTGAAGTATTCCCCCAAGGTGTCCAGAGCCACCTTCTCAGCACTGGGTATTACCACTCTCATTTTAGAGATGGGAAAACAAAGGCACAGCTAAGAAAATTATTTGCCAAATGTTCTGAGAAAAGCAGTGTTCCTGGTTCCCAGCTTTGCTCCTGGAAGCTAAGCAAAGAAAAACACTAACTATAAAAAATAAAAGAAAAAGAAAACAAACCCCCGCTTAAGCTCATGAGGACATAGGAAGACAGAAAGAGGTAGGGACTAGCAGTAGGTTAAATTATTACTTAACATTCTTGCCTTCAAAAGAGTCAATAATAAATGCGATGATACTATAACAATTACCTCAGTTTACAATTCAGTGAGCAATATTTGCTGGGAAAAATACTATAATGGTATGTGTGGGGAGTGGAATGAATTCCTCCAAATAACTCTTTCTATTCCTAGCAACAATGACAGTTCTCTTAAACCAGGAATGGTGGTCTGAGAGACTAGGAAAGTGAAGTTTTGTACTTCCCGCCACTACTTAGTTTTGAAAGGCTCTATATGATAAGCAACCCTCAACAGAAGAGGAAATGAAAGCTTGGTCCCAACCACCATGGTATTATTTCCTTCCTTAAAACTCTTGTTTAAATTTTTGCCTATATCCTTTACTTAACACTTCTCTTAATACTTAACACTTTCTTGATTTAGAGCAACCTTCACTCTTCCACTTGACCTAAGACGTGTTTCTGTCCAAGGGAAATTCACCCAGGCCTTATATTGCATACATACTCACACAGGGTGAGGTGAAAATGGGGAGAACAGCTGGGCCTACATCTGATCTTTTCTCACACTTCAGAATCATTTCCCACGTCCATGTCCTGCCTCTTTTCACTTGCCGTTCCTATGATAGCATGCTATTTGTTACCTTCTGTTCCAATCATACCCACCATATTCGATGGACTTATTTCATCCATGTCTGTAATTGTGCTGGCTAAATACCTTACTGATTTCCTCCTTCATTCACTTACAATTGTCTTCTAAGTCATTCTATGTAAAAATATTCTCCTACTCACACTTAATTTTTCTCTCTTCTGAATCCTTTTCAAGGAGACTGCTTTGCAAAGAAACATGTATATCCTGAAATACACCAAGAGGCACACATTCCCTGCCTTTTTCTTATAAGAAATACATCTTTAGAGTCTATTCCCTAAAAGTGTATGTTTGCCAAGTGTTAAGAATTTCCACACATGTAGAAATTAGGCTAGCAAATAACACCAAGGTTTTCACTATCATGTAGCCTGAATGTCGCCCTGAGCATCCTTCTTTTCTAAGTCTTTCCTTGGAGGCCTCTGACTTAAAAGAAACATGAAAAGGTGAAGCCTAAAGAACTCTAGAAGCACTGGCATATCCATATGGCAAGAGGCCTAAAAAAGAAATGTAGAGGTGAGAAAAGGGGAAGAAAAAGAGACAAAGAAGTCATCTATAGAAGGAAAAGGAAAGGAGAAAACAAGCAATGATCTAGAGCAGAGGTTCCCAATCCCCGGGCCGCAGACCGGTACCAGTACTGGTCCAGCAGTGGCCTGTTAGAAACCAGACCGCACAGCAGGAGGTGGGCGACAGGCTAGCAAGCAAAGTTTCATCTGTATGTGCAGCTGCTCCCAGAGATAACTAGCATCACTACCTCAGCTCTACCTCAAATCATCAGGCACTAGATTTTCATAGGAACACTGGTGCCAGATGCCGAAAAGGTTGGATATATGGCATGTGGAGCCACATATCCAAGGCCTTGGAGAAAGCTAACATCCCCCCAGATGCTTACCGTATTGCATTTTGTGCCACACACCACTTGCCTATGATTCAGCCACTGAGATGCAAACACTTTATTGAGGGTCCCAAGGTGAAATTCTCTCTCCTTCAGGAGACTGGGAAGTTGCTGTGCTGCATAACCATGCAACACTCGAGAGTAGCTGGTTTCATTCTGTAGCCTGACTTCTCGGTTCTTCAGGTAGTACACTAAGGATCTCTTCACTGGGGGGAGTCTTTTCCTTTTGTGAAGGGAGTGATCCCAGCCAAACTGTAGAAAGCAACATTAGACAGAACTTTGGCTACCTTTCTTCAGAATAAGGGATCCTACTATATTAGAGAAATCACCAAGAATTCATCCTGCGGGATTTGCATACAAAAGAAATACAAATACATTAAAACAGGAGTCGCAACCCAGACAGTCCAGTTTAACTCTTCCAACATTGAAAAGATGCTGTTCATAGTCAAACCTACCTATGAGAAAAAAAGGAATGAAAAACAGGAGAACAGAAGCAGAGAAGAGGATAAAGGTTTACTAGGCCTTTCAGGGATGAAAAGATTCAGATCCCCTGAAGTTATCCTTGACAAGGAAGGGAAGGAGGGGCCCAATGATTACCATACCGATCTGAGCTGCATCTCTGCCCAGCTCCCTTCTTCCTCTCCGCCTGTACTCCCCGCGGAGCTTGGAGGATGAACCCCAAGGAGCCAGACTGGGGTTCCAGGTTTTCCAGGGTGCACTATCAATGGCTGCCCCCACCCCCCCGACCCCCGTCACCAGGCCCGCGCTTCAGGCAGTTGTAGAATTCGAAATATCAAACACCAACGGGGTGGGAGACATGGTAAATCAGAGTCTCCATTAGCGTCCAGCAAGGACTTCCCCTCCAAAAAGGAATGGAAAGGGATGATACCCGGCAACTGCTGTTTCTTCTAGAGGTCCGAGTGCCAGCTCAGGGCTTGGGTATTCATAGGGAGACTCCTTCCCATATTAGACGCAATCATCCACGCGGGAGCCCCTGTAAGGAGGACTTCACTCCCTCTTCCCTTACCTTCGAGGAGGTTTTGTTCCGAATTCCCCTCCACTTCGGTTTCCCTTCCTTCCTATGCCAGATTCTGGTTTCTCTTCAAGCCCCAATCCTGGCTGCAGGCCTTCCCCCCGAATATGCCCCATTTTCAAGTTCCCCTTTAGCTCCTTACCCCTTCAGCCTATCTGCCCTATAGTGAACAAGTGATGGCCCAGCCCTGACCCTGCAGCCCAGGGCTCTGCTCTTGTGCCCCCTGACCTAGAAACCTTGGATCCGGGTTCCGCTTCTCCGATCTGCAAACTAAACCCCTCTGCAGGGGGGTAGGGGGTGGGGGTGCCTTGGCCTTAAGACCCGGATCACAGCTTCTCAGCTCTCACCTGCGGGCCCTGAGCGTCACTCCCAGCTCCCGGCGAGGCTGGCGCTTTCCGCTTCCTGCTAACTGCTTTCCGGGCCATAGTGGGCAGCGCCACCGCGGCCCCGCAGCCACATGGGGCGGGGGAGGAGAAGGGGAGCAGGACAGCGGGTCATAGACTGGGCCCCGGGGCCGCGCACTTTAGTGTGCCCGGGCCCGGAAAATGGCCCGGACCCGGGGCGGCAGTAGAACAGAAAAGGGGAGGCAGGCAGAAGGGAAGGAGGGAGGGAGGACCGGGGCTGGGAAGGGGAAGAAGGGGAAGGGGAAGGGGAAGCAGGAAAGCAGGAAAGCAGGAACGAGCAGCTTTCCGACGACCGAGCCGGGAAAGGACGGCGAGCGGCTGGAACCAAAACACCCCCTCCCCCTCGCCCGCGCGGCGTCACGCCCGCGCAGGCGCAGTCCGCGGCTGTCGCCCACGAGCCGCCCCGGAACTAGAGGGGGGCAGGCCTTGGAGCTGCGAGGTTCGTTCGCGGCTGTTGCTTGGGTACCGCCCGCTTTTTCCCCAACGGTCGTCGCGGGGTGGGGCCGCCGGAGGTGAGTGAGCTGGGGCCAAAGGCACCTGGGTTCCAGCCGCCGACCTTGGACCCCTGCCCGCCCCAGGGGGCCTCAGGCACCCGGAAGTGAGGACGACGAGCCCCGCTCGGGGAAGGCGTCCCTCCCGAACACGTGCCTTTATCTGCCGGCCGCTACTGGTTGTCTCTCTCCTACCGCCGCACGTTTCCCCGAACCCGTCACACAGCCAGCCCTGGCCACACTCCGAGCCCTGGCGCCCAGGCGTGGACGCTATGGGAGGAGGCAGAACTCCCTCCCTCGTACCCCGCATCTAAGCAGGGTCCGGCACAGAACCCAGAACCCGCGCCGGCCTGCCGGATTTAACCGCAGCAGCGGACCTGCCCTTCCCAGCACGTCCAGCCCAGGCCGCATCCACCTTCCACCTCCCTGCTCGGCGCGGCCTCTGGCCGCCCTTTCCCCATCCCTGAGGAGCCCTGAGGCTTGTTTTCCACTCGGTCTCCTTTCTTCCTTTCCCCCCACTTGACCATCTCTTCTGCCTTGACCTCAACAGCCCTTCAGTCTACTACTTTCCCTTAGCTGCTGCGACCTCGCCTCCCTTTAGATTCCCATGACCTTTTGTGCTTTATAAAATAGGCCCAAACCCATAATTTACGTTTCTTACATCTCCCATGCAGTCCTAAGCTGAGGACTGGAACAGAGAGCTGCCACTGCCTGCCTCTCCCTCGGGGCCCAGGTTGTGTCTGCTTCAGGGCATTGGGTAAAATTCTGAACCATGCAGAAAAGAGTGGCCATTGGATTCTCAATCCAGTTAGGGCTGGCATTGGGCATTAGGAAAGGGGGCTTCTTCAGGATCACTCTTGCCTCCATTGTTAGAAGATCCTGTAGGAATTTGAGTTCTAGCCTCTATTTTCCACAGGCAGAATGAAAGAGAAAAACCTATGCTCTTTCTCGTGATTGACCAGCTTCAGGCTGTAGGGCCGAGTTACCTGCTGGTCCCTTCAGGCTTCAGGCCTCATACCTCCAGGGAGCTCTGTTGGCCCATCTGAAGTTCTGCCTCCAAGGAGTTTTGGATTTGTTTTTGAAGCGGAACCAGAGACCAGTGACCAGGATGAGATAGGATCCACTGCCATCACAGATCAGCACTGCCTCTTAACTCCTAGCGCCACCTTGGGAAAGGGGCAGCCCCATCTGACTTGGTCAGGCCTATCCCTTCAGAGACATGCACACAGTGAATGGGTCAGAAGTGGGTCAGCTTCCTTTTTTGAGCCTGTTGTTCTGATTCTGTCTTGCCTCACAATGCCCTGGGTGACCCAGGAGTCCATTGGGCAAGAATCTGGAATTCCTTTGAGAATCTCTAGGCTCATCCAGGGCTACACTTGGATTATGGTCTCCTCTGCCCATGTTAGAGACTGCAGGCACATAAATCCTCGAGGTTGGTATACTTCATTTTGACATCTCAGGCGCTGTCTCCGAATGCACCTCACCACAGAGCTCACCATTTCTGTGGAAATGAAATAGAATGAAGATTCATTTGGAAGTTTAAAAGCTCACAACTACTTTTAAAAGACTGAAAATACCAAATTAGGAGGTAGAATGGTTGGAACTCACATTACTAGTGGTCATGTAAATTGGAACAAACAATTTGGAAAAATTTATGGCAGTACCGACTACAATCAAACATGTGTACCTTATGGTCCAGCAGTCCTGCTTCTGATTATAAACCCAACAGAAATCAGTCTTTACATCAACAAAAATTAACTTATAAGTATTTATAGCAGCTTTATTCATAATAATCCTAATTTAGGAATAGTCCAAATGTCAACTGATAGTAGAAAAGATAAATTTCCCATGACCACCTCATCAGGATCAGTAATTTGCTATAATGGTTCACAGAACGGAGGGAAATACATGACTTGCTATTACCAGCTTATTATAAAGGATATTATATGGATACAAATAAAAAGCCAGATTGAGATACAGAGGGTGGGTCCAGAGGGTCTTAAGCACAGGAGTTTCTGTCTCTGTGGAGCTTGGAGTGCACCACCCTTATAGCATGTTGATAGTTCACCAACTCAAGCTCTCTAAACACCATAGTGCAGGGTTTATCTGGAGGTTCGGTTACATAGGCATGATTGATTAAAGCATTAGCCATTGGTAATTAACTCAATCCTCAGTTTCTCCCCTTTCCAAAGGTTGCAGGTTGGGGCTGAATGTTCCAACACTCAAATCATATGGTTGTTTCCTCTGGCAAGCAGACCCCATTCTGAAGCTATCTAGGGGCCCATGTCGAGTCACCCCATTAATATAAATTCAGGTATGGCTGAAAGGGACCTATTATGAATAACAGAAAATGCTCTTCACCATTATCACTTAGGAAATTACAAAAGGTTTAGGAGCTCTGTACCAGGAACTGGGTACAAAAAGCAAATATATATATATTTCTTATCACAATATCACAGTACTAGAAGTCAGATTAGTCATTATTCTTGGTGGATACGAACTAGGAGAACCAGGGAGGCTCCTGTTGTACTGGAAATTTCTATATCTTGATGGTGGTGGTGATTATACTAGTGTGCACATATCTAAAATTCCATCAAGCTGTACATTTAAGATTTGTGCCATTTATATAAGTATACCTCCATTCATGTGCTTCTTAACAATGGATATGCTCTGAGAAATGCATCATTAGACAATTTTGTAGTTTTGCAAATGTCGTAGAGTGCACCTTACACAAATCTAGATGGTATAGCCGCTACATACCTAGTCTATATGGTAAAGCCTATTGCTCCTAGGCTACAAATTTGTCTACCATGTTACTGTACTGAATACTATAGGCAACTTATTTGTATCTAAACATATCTAACCATAGAGAAAGTATGGTAAAAATATGATTAAAAAGATAAAAAGTGGTACACCTCTATAGGGCACCTACCATGAGAGGAGCTTGCAGAACTGGAAGTCACTCTGGGTGAGTCAGTGAGTGAATGGTAACTGTGAAGGCCTAGGAAATCACACTACTATAGACTCTATAAACACTGTATACTTAGGCTACACTAAATTTATAAAGTAACAATATTAAATCAAGCACAAGAGAAAATGATGCAATCAAGAGAACGTAATGGACATGAGACGTATGAGGCTGCTGCCAACATAATGCAACATATTGTTTTACAGCAAACTTTTTTATGGGAAATTTATTGGGGTAGCATTGGTTAATAACATATAACTTTCTAGTGTACAACTTTGTTTAAAATTTTTTTTAATTTATTTTTTGGTGAAATTGGTTAACCAGTAAATTTCAGGTGTACGGTGTACAACTTTATAATACAAGATCTCTATACTCTGTCACGTGCTCACCAGGCAAAGTCTAATCTCTTTCCATCATGTTGACATACGAAATATTCAAAACTATAGAAAATTTTTAGAAGAGTTAAAGTAAAGCTGATGACATATGCTAGGGAGTAAGGTCTCAATTGCTCCCCAGAGTAAGTTTTGCAACTCCTTTTATGCATTTGAAATTAAGGAAGGGACCTAAGGAAGATTGGAGAAAGCAATTTGGTGTTTAGATTACAGGACAGTTAATAAGATTATGTGTTCTCTTAAGAGTTAATACTCCCTTGCAGGGGTATTGCTTCTGGTATTTCAGAGATGTGTTAACCTATCATGCACAAGAACAATAGACAATAGATGGGGCTGGCTTAAAACATTTCACTAATAGGTTCGGGGCATGACTACCCACCATGACTTGCCCAGTTAGGAATTAATTATCAGATCACCCTGTGAGGTTACTTTCCATAGGACCCCTTTTTTCCTCCACAGTCACCATATATTTGACCCCCTTTACCCTCTTTGTCCTCCCCTCAACCCCTTCTCCTCTGACAACCACCATTCTGTTGTCTGCACCTATGAGTTTGGTTTGTTTGTTGAAAAACTTTTTTTTTATAAGTAGAAAGTGAACACACTACAATGACAATAAAATGTATAGAATAGTAAATACATGAACTGGTAACAGTAGTTTATTATTATTATCAAGTATTATGTGCTGTACATAATTGTATTTGCTGTACCTTTATGTGACTGGTAGCACAGTAAGTTTGTTTACACCAGGATCACTACAAACAAGTGCATAGTGCATTACACTACTACCTGCATTAAGACGGCTGCAACCTCACAACTATGACCTAAGTGATAGGAATTTTTCACCTTCACTATATGGGACTACTGTCATTATATGTAGTTCATTGTTTACCAAAACATCATTATGCAGGGCATACTGTATAAAGAAACATTCAAAATTCTTTCACCTGAGTTCTTCCTCTGTATCTTTTAAGAGACAATCAGTCTAGGAAGGAGGAAAATTTAAAACCATAGCCCTAGCTGAAGTGAACCCGAGAGTACATTGAATTCTTTACTTCACCCTTACCTCTACAAATAAAACAAAAATACTCTCCAGACATATGAAAGCCTGGGAATCATGTTTTTCTCTTCCAATTCTTATACTATTCCTCACACACACACATACATCTATTCTACCACCAAATCCTATTTGTTTTACTTTCTAAATATCACTTTTTATTAAAAATGAGGGTGACATTGGTTAATAAGTTTTAAGTGTACTATTCAACAATATGTTGATATATACTGCATTGTATATTCACCACTCAAAGTTAGATTTCCTTACATCACCGAATATTTGACCCCTTTTATCCCTATCTACCCCCTCCCCCTAGCGCCTTCCCTCTCGTAACCACTAGTCCACAGTGTGTATCCATGAATCTGTCATTTGTTTATTGCTTTTAGTTTTGTATCCCACATGAGTGAAATCATATGGTTTTCAACTTTTTCTGTCTGACAATTTCGCTTAGTATGATTATCTCAAGATGCATCCATGTTGTCACAAATGAATGAGTAATATTCCATTGCATATATGTGCCACATCTTTATGTAATCATCTGTTGTAGGATATTTTGGTTGCTTTCATGTCCTGGCCACCATGAATAATGCCACTATGAACACTGGGGTGCATATACCTTTGTGGATAACTGTGTTCAGGATTTTTGGGTAAATACTCAGAAGAGAGGTTGCTGGATCATATGGTAATTCAATTCTTAAGTTTTTGAGGAACCTCCTTTCTGTTTTCTGTAGTGGTTGTACCAATTTGCTTCCCACCAGCAGTGTATGAGGCTTCCTTTTACCTTATAACCTCTCTAATACTTGTTATTACTTGTCCTGTTGATGATATTTCTAACAGGTATAAGATGGTATCTCATTTGTAGTTTTGATTTGCATTTCCTAATAGCTAGTGAGGTTGAGCATCTTTTCATATGTCTGTTGGCCATCCATATGTCTTCTTAGGAGAAGTATCTGTTCAGGACTTCTGCCCATTATTTAATTGGACTGTTTGTTTTTTTTATTGTTGAGTTGTATGAGTTCTTTATGTATTTTGGATATTAGACCCTTATCGGAAGCGTTGTTTGCAAGTATATTCTCCCAATCAGAAGTTTCCCTCTTTGCCTTGTTGATGGTTTCTTTTGCTGTGCAGAAGCTCTTTAGTTTGATATAGTCTCATTCACTTTTGCTTTTACTTCCCTTGCCTTTGAAGTCAAATTCATAAAATCCTCTCTAAACCCAAGGTCCATGAGTTTAGTACCTATGTTTTTTTTCTATGCAATTTATTGTTTGAAGCCTTATATTCAGGTCCTCGATCCATTTTTAATTTGGGTGTATGGTGATAGACAACAATCTAGTTTCATTCTTTCACATGTGGCTTTCCAGTTTTCTTAGCACCATTTTTGGAAGAGGCTTTTCTTTCTCCATTGTACGGTTTTGGCTCCTTCAGTGCTCCTTCCTCAAAAAGCATTTGCCCATACCTTCTAAATATCCTGAGTCAATTTACATCTCCCACTACCCTAGTCTAAGACTGATTGCACCAGTTAGGTCTCCTAGGTGGACCACCTGCTTTCACTCTGATCTCTTTTGTTATTGTTTTGTGTCCTTTTATCTTTTTTGAATGCAAGTCTTCCCTACTCTCACCTCCAGATTAACTTTCTTCAGAGTCTTCTTCTTGTTCTTTGGGTAAAGATAAGAGATAAAGATGAAATCTTTGAGTATGAAGAAAAAATTTCAGGAATTTTCATTAAAATCTAATCAGATCTTTGTTCTGCTTCTGTAAATACACTTGCCGCATGCAAGAGTTCATTTGCACAACTCCCTTGCACCTTGTCCTACTTACACTTGGCTAGAGGACTGTAACTGTTTATACCTTAGCAGCTCTGGTTTCTGTAACAATTTATATTCATTGGTTACCCATAGCAACTCCCACCCTTCTGCAAAGTTGCTACTTGCAATCTGCATAGCAACTCCAGTCCTTTCTAACAGTTTGAGTTCAAAATGACCAATCAGCTTGTGTAAAATTCTTGTATATAAGTAATGTTGCCACTGAGCACACTGCCCAGATCTTCAGAGTATTAGCTCCTCTGGGACCACGCCTAATAAAACTGAGTTTTCTTTCTCTCCGAGTTACTGCTTGGTTTTCTGCTGGTCTGATTTTGGAGCTTTTCTGAAACAGGTAAAGAGAAAAATAAAATCTCTGGCCTATGAGACCCTGCATGACCTAACTCCTAACTTGACTCCAGTCGTATCTCATACCATACTCATCCTTTCTCAGCTCCAGCCATACCAATTCTTTTAAGATCCTTCCTAACCAAAATGCTCCCTTCTATTACAGGGCCTGGGCACAACTTTGCTTCGTTTTGGTTTACTCTTTCTGCCCCTCTTTGCTGTTGTAATACCTAGTCATCCCTCAGATCTCACTTAAAGCATTACTTCCTTAGGAAAGTGTACACTGGCCTCATTGGTTAGTTCTAATTCCCACCCTCTAATCCCATTATTCACTTTCATAGCACCATGTGTTTCTCCTTTGTAGCACTTACTACATTAGAATTTTATATTTATTTGTATGATTATTTGATTGCCTGTCATCACCACTAGAATGTAAGCTCCATGAGATCAGGGACTATAGTTTTGTGGATGAAAAAGGGGTTCCACAGAAAGTAACTCACAGGGTGATTTGATCATAAATTTTTAACTGGGCAGATCATTGTGGGCAGTCAACTCCAGGCATATAACTACTTTAGTAAAAGGCTTATCTTTGCTTTAAGAAAGCCATATCCATTATTTCTGTGCATCTAGGTTAACACACCTTTGAAATGCCACTTTTTAGACCACTCTTTCTAAAGCCTGACCCCCCCCCCCCTCCAGAAAACATAATCCGGTTAACTATCCTATAATCTGATCCCAACCTCACTTTCTCCTACCTTCATGTAATTTTCCTTAAATTCCCTCCTTAATTCCAAGTACATTAAAAAAAAACTACCAACTCTTATTCTCTGAAGCATTTTTCTCAGAGTGTTGAAATCTTGCTTCCAGACATGTCTTCTGTTTTGCTCAAATAAATTATAAAAATTCTCTACAGGTTTTGACATTCTTATTTCTTATGTTGACAACACTATATTATAATGGTCTGTTTCATTTCTGTCCCTCCCACTAGCTTAAGAGCTACTTGAGGTAGAGGACACCCTTATTTATCTGCAAATCCCTAGTGGCTGGGAAGGCACCTAGCATATTTTATGCACTCCCTAAATGTTGAATGAATAAAGAAAGAACAAGTCAAGTGTGTGTTTTACGAAGCCCTATAGATATGTTCACAGTAGGGGTAACAATCAGTATAGGGAAGGGACTGTGTGATGAAAATAATGTTGCAATAAATCACTTCCATAATCTTGGGTAAATCTTTTTTACTTATTTAAAACAACAATTTTTCTAATTAAAAAATAATACATTCTCAAAATATAAACTTGGAAACCAAGGAAAGAAAATACACAAAAAGCAAAAATCACCCATAATTCCACCTTCTCAACTCCTGTTTACATCTTGATGAGTAATCTTCCAGTTCTTTTTTGTATGTAACTATGTGTCTATATACCCATATATAATTCTTTAAAAAGATGATTTCAAACTGTAATATTTTATGACATTAAATAAAAACCACAACAGTTCCCATTTTCTTCACCCCTACCTCTCCAAATCAGTTTTTATAACCATTCCATCATGATTCAATGTGCACCAGGAGGTCCATCAACAGGCAGGGGACCCAGGACCTGCTCATCTCTTACCTTCTCTTTAGCTTTATGATTTAGCTCTTTAGCTTAAATCATAAGAAATACTATAAAATACTTAGGAAAAATTGAGTCGTAGTATACATGCTTAGTAATTCCTTTTGTTTATTTGCATAGATTCCCCTTAGAACAAACAAAACATATTACCACTGTTTTCTCTTTGACTGTACCCTTAATGAGTTGGAGCTGATTAACTGTCCTTGCTAGCAAAGGGCTTAGGAGGAAAGCATTTCTTTTAGGAAAAAGGATTTGGATTGTAATTCATAACACAGGAAGAAAAGAGAACGGGAGGACATAGGAGCATGAACTGGAACATATAGTATGCCCTTAATAATTGCTCTCCTATGATGTTAAAGATTTTAGAGTTTTCTGAGGAATCTAAATGGTAATTATTTCACCTTCTATGGAAGTATTTTCAGATCCTGGGGGCATAGATTATTAAAGGTAGATGACATTATAGAGTCCACTTATCTCATTAAACTCATACTTTTACAGGAAACTGAAAGCAAAAAAAGTCAACTCATACAGTCAGTGGGTGACTGAGAACTCTAGTCATCCTTATTTTCTACACTGCCACGTGAAATACCTGGGTTCATTTGAAATCACAAGTGGTATTTTAGCATTTTCCTAGTACTCCCATGTTTTCCCTTTTTTCAGAACCGAAATATTTTATCTAGAACATCAACTACTTTGAGAACAGAAATTCTATTTTAAAAACTATTACCAAGAAGTAAATGCAGGAGCATTTACTCCCCAGCACATGTCATCAGTTTGGGCTCAATTAAACTCATAAAAAAGGAAATGAGTGCAATAAATATTTTTGAGATTTTTGTGCCATATGTATGTGTGTATTCCTTCCATCAATGGGTGTGTTTATTTTTCAAAATTACAGACATAAATTCCCCCCGCTATTTAAACTTAACATGTTATGAGAACTTTCCCATGTTCTGTATATATCTCTTGAAAACATGATTTTTAATACTGAAAAATAATTCAATAAAAGAATGTCCCATAACTATGTCATTATTCTTGGATTTTTAGCCTGTGTATCAGGCAGGGTTCTCTACAAAAAAGAAGCAGAAGACACAAAGACTATATACATCCTTCTGATGTATATGTGATATACATATATATATATACACATACATACATATATATATACTTGTAACCTTATGTATTTGTAACTCTGTATATATTTGTAACTATATATATAGTAACTCTATATATATATCAGAGAGATATATAAGAATTGGCTTATGTGATTGTGGAGGCTAAGTCCAACATCTGTTGTACAGGCTGAAAATTCTCAGGCAACAGTTCTTTGCCATTTTGAGGCAGGATTTATTTCCCAGGAAAACGTATTTTTCTCTTGGGGACTTTCAACTGATTAAATGGAGCCTCACACACATTATCAAGAAGAATCTCCTTTACTTAAAGTCAATTTATTGTGGAATTAAATTTTCTTCCAGTTTTATTGGGATAAAGTTGACATATAACATGGTGTAAGTTTAAGGTGTACATCATGATGATTTGGTATACATATATATTGCAAAATACATGAGATAATAGAGAATATGTGTATTGGTATCTGCTCCTGGTTCCTGACACAAAGTTCCTAAATCCTTTGGAATTTCCTGGGTGATAGCAGTGTATTTTGTTTTAATAAGGTTACTCTTGGTGGGCTCCTGGATGGAGGTTCATCATCAGAAAAACCACACCATGATTAGAAGTGCTCCAAAGTGGTGGACTGGAGTCAGTCTCAGTGCTTGAAAATAGGGGCTAAGTTAAGGAAAGGAAGCTGAAACAAGCTGCTGCCTTCTGATTCCCAGATCTAGTTTTTGTAATCTAGGAATGAGATGGACACAGACATAGCCTCACAAGGAGGGTCTATGCCAAACTGTACAGGGCTGTAACTGGATCCACAATGTTCACTCTCTTCCCATAGCAGGTGCCCCTAGCAGCCAGGGTACTGGGCACTGGAAGAGGGTTAAGGAGGAGTGAGAACAATGAGAAAAAAAGCCAAAACAAAAGCAGCAAAACTTCCTGTTCCAAGATGAGTTTGCAAGTAAATTTCCCAAACTTATTCAGAAAATTAATTGTAGAAAAGACAGACTCTCTCACCAAAAACTCCATAATTAGGAGCATAATTTATTACAAATAAAGGAAAATTTTAAAAAAATCTTTAAAAGACTTTAACAGAGTTATGCTTTGGATCCTCAAAGGAACAAAGGAAAGATAAGAAATTGAAGAAAGCATAAAAAAGAATTAAAAATTGTGAAATAAAAGCAGGCAAAAATAATATATGAACAGGCATATATAAGAATTAGAAGACATGTTAAAACCACCATAATCATTAAGATATACTGTGGTGGTTTTAATAATGTCCACACATTCTTTAATACTTCTCCCTGTAGGCATAGAGCTTAATTTCCTTCTTGAGTATAGGCTAGACATACTCAATTCTAAAGCATTGAGAACGAGAAGGGAAAAATAGTAACCTTTACTATTTTTATACCAACTTAATCAAGTAATCAAGGTTAACTTCAATAATATTACGTCAGAATGATATACTCCCTGACCTATAGTGATAAGAAGGGCACTTAATTTCTGAGGCATTCTTCTCAAAAATCTATAACTAGTATAATAATAAGGCAACATCAAAAAAAAATTGAAGAACATTTTACAACATACATGTTTAGTATTCTTCAAAAAAAGGTTGTAAGACAAAGACTGAGAAACTCACAGATTGGAGCAGACTAAGGAGACTTGATAACTACATATAATATGGTATCTTGGATTGAATTCTGAATATTAAAAGGATTAGTAAAAAAATTGGGGTGATCTGAATAAAGTTAATAGCATTGTGTTAAATTTAGTTTCTCAGTTTTGATTAATGTACCACAGTTATATAAGAGAATATTAAGAGAAAGTGAAGAATATATAGGAACTCTCTACTATCTTGTAACTCTAAAATTATTTCAAAATAGAAAGTTAAAAAAATAAAATGAATCAATTAGAAATTATGAGAAGGATTTTCTAACTGGAAAGATACAATTATTGAGAAATAAGAAATCTCAGTAAACAAAATACACTATCTTAAATGGACACAGTCAAAGAGAGAATTAGTAAATTAAAAGATGGCTCCAAGAAATTCACCTAGAAAACAATATGAAAAGATAGAAATTAAGTATAATAAAAAGGCATGGAAGATAGGAGTGGCATCAGCAAAAATGGCAGAATATGCAACCCATTTATCCTCAGAAACACTGAAAAAAAAACATGGCAAAAACTCAATCTTATCACAACTCTGAGAGCTAGTCAAAAGTTTACAGAAACCAAGTAAATGCTTAACCAGAGGAAAAGTCACTGAAACACGTAGGAGGTCTTTGTGTTGTTTTTACTTGTCATAGTGCCACCCTCTTCACTGGTTCAGAAGCAGTCTTAAAGATGGCAACCTATATTCCTGGTGGGGGTACCTGCTTCTGGAAGAAGCAGAATAGACCTTTTCCAAAGGAATGTAGTTTGTCTTTTTGACCTAGCTTCATTTTCCCTGAAGGGCTGATGCAAAGGGCTTCCCTTTTTTTCACCTAACTTGAAACTCAAGGCAGAGGGGCTACACAAAGTATTTTCTCTAAAACCATTGAAAGGCAAATGAACAAACTGCTTTTCCCTGGGCAAAAAATTATCAGTTTGGGAAAACAATAGACACAACAGAAGTCTGAGAGGAAAATCTAAGAAGTGATTTTGAGAGGAATAAAGGCTTTGAAAGGTTCCTGTGTCTACTGGAAAATCTAGAAAGCCACAAACATGAGAAGGGAAGGACAAATTCTTAAAAAACTGAGAAGACCATATAGCCTTTACCTCAGGCTGATTTTTAGGCTCAGGTAGATAGTAGAGAGAGGTCAAGGTAGAGTCTCTAATTTTCTCTAATTTTCCAACATAATAATAATATTTCCAACTTACTCGCAAAAAATCCAGAAAGAGAAGAAGTTTCACTAATTTAGTAATAATTTCTTAGGCCCTACTGTGTGATAGGTGTGGTGGACAACAGAAGTCAGATTTGGACCTTATTCCTGCCCTCAAGGAATTCATAGGGTAACCCATCTAACTAAAATACCAGACAATTTAAGGGCCATAAGATGTGTATAAAGGAAAATGGAAGCTCAGTGGAGGGAGAGGTTCAGGACTGGCTTCTTAAAAGAGGTCACAGAAGCTAATTTCTTTTTATTTTATCATTATTTTTTAGATGAGACAACCCTTGGTTGACCTCACAGATTGCCAGGACCTTGTCAGTTTACAATCCCTTATTTTTTATGCCTACAGCACCTGGTCTTCCTAAGTGGTCTCCCATCCAAGTACTAACTAGGCCTGACCCTGCTTGGCTTCTGAGATCAGATGGGATCGGGTTCATTTAGGGTAGAATGGCTGTAGACTAATTTCTGAAAAATGTAGAGAGTCTAAAGGGAGAGAGTTGGGTAGAAGTTGGCTTTGATTAGAAGGGTGGAGAGTGACTGCTCCCTAATATACCAATCTTTCATTTCAGTTAGTGATGAATCCTCTCAAGTTTAGCTGAGTACTTGGCAGTCAGCTATTCTACTTTTTAACCTCTCTTACAGCTATGTATGACAATATGACTACATTCTGGCCACCAACAGGAAGTGAGCCAAGTGATGTTGGCAGCTCTCAGGTCACACCATTAATAGGAAGCTGCTTGACCTTCTCTTCCTCTTTGTGATATAGTAATGGTGAGTAAGCTTTGACCTTGAGGAGGAGTGTAATACCATGGGTGGAATAACAAGTCGGACAGACCTAAGTCCCAGGGTACAGAGCCCTGACCAGCCCTGCATGGACTATAAGCTCAGGCTTTTACTTGAGAGAGAAAAAGGACTTCTATCTTGATTAAGCCACTGATATTTTTATTTTCATCTAGTCAGTAACCTAATAAAAGCAGAAATAAGAGAAGGAAGACAATGAGAATATGAAACCTGCTTAGAAAATCAAATATTGTCTTTTTTTCCTTCCTCTCTTCTAATCCATTCTCCTTTTCCTATAGTTATGTATAAAAGAACACACACACACACACACATACACACAGCTTCTCCAAATCCCACTGGTTCCAGATTTTTAGCTTCAGGTATATCAACAGACTCACATGTTCTGTGTTTTTCCTGCTTAATCCAGTCACCAATGAAACAGCCCTAAGAATGGAAATTATATCCTCCTTCAAAGGCTCTCCCCAGAGCAGAGTGAGGCAGTAGGCATTTGTCCAAGCAGTGGACAGGTGCATCTCTTTGGTCACAGTGGGCAGAGGGTATAGCTTTCCTTGTACAATTGGATTTGTAGGGAAAAGAGGAGCTGTATTGTTCCTCAGAAGCTTTTTGTTTTCATAAAAGGGCATTTTGAGGAAGTCTTCAATGTGGCAATCACAAATGCTTTATGTTCCCCCTTTCCATCAGAATTGCTAACTTCTCTATACTACTTTACAGGATCTATATATATTTTTAACACCTACAGCACCTGATCTTCCTAGGTGGTCTCCCATCCAAGTACTAACTAGGCCCGACCCTGCTTAGCTTCCAAGATCAGATGAGATCAGGCACTTTCAGGGTGGCATGGCCATAGACTACAGGATATTTTAAGTGTTGTTTTGGTCTTTATAGTATCCATGCTTCTGATAAAAGAATCTTAATGAACTTCTAACTTCTCTACACTACTTTACAGGATATTGTAAGAGTTGTTTTGGTCTTCTTAGTATCTATGCTTTTGGTAAAAGAATCCTGATTTTACTCTTAATTTTTGTTCATGTGGTATGGCCTGGGGCTGACCTAGCCATTTGACTCTAGGATTGAATATGTGATCTAGTTTTCGCCAAAGCTGAAGGTATTAAGGAAAAAGTTTTCAAAATGCTAGAGTTACTATAGTAGAAGAATATAAAACTAAAGCTGCTGGGATCAATTTGTTATCCCCTGGGGGAGTCTATCTAAGAATAAAATCCACACCAAGGAAAATAGAACCAAGAGGTAGAAGCCAACCCTGATGACTTTGGGAACTTCATACTCTATTCTATTTTATAACCTTTTATTCTTCTTAAAACACAATCATAGCATTATCCTGCTTGAGCTCTTCAAAAACCCTCAAAAGTAGACAGTGTCATTCCCATTCTACAGAGGAGAAATTTGTGATTCACAGATATAAGGCACTTTGCAAAAGCCACATAGGAAATTAGTGGCAGAGGCAGGACTAAAACTATATTAATTGCTACCCAATCCAACCGTCTGTCCACTACATCACACTGTTAGGGACATCATTTACCCTCTGTAGTGGAAGGTCAGTCAGTACTCACAAAAGCCTATCATACTCAAGGAAGTTAATTCTAGGCACAGGTAGCTCTGTTAAGTCATTTATCTCTCTGGTCCTTAGTAAAGCCCCCTCACCTTGGCCAGAGCCAAGGAATCTCTCTCATATCAAATTCTGCACACCTGTCACTATGAGTGTATAGTCAGTGCTAATGACAAAAAAGTGTTCCTTCATCCTCCACACTAAAGTTGAGGTCAGAATCAAGTGGTAATCACCATCCTAGGCTCCCAGGTCAAGTCAATATAACTGAGTACGTTGACATCATAGTTTTTCTACTATTAATGAAAATGCATCTGGGATAATCAGCAAGAACCCATAAAAGAAAAATTTCTGCCTGCATAAATATTTCAGCCAATTCTCCTTTATATAGAGCCAGATAGGGTAGACCCAGAGAAAGAGGTAAAGGATAAAATATCATTAAGGAAATTGTAAAAGAGGGAGATGAGGAACTCTAGTGTTTCTGGGAAGGAATGTCAAGATGTAGCACTTAGACTGTGCAAAGATTCAAAGGGTCTTTCAAATCTTTCGTGTCTTCTTTTTTTTTTTTTTTTTTTAAAGCAGTCTGGCTATATGGGGATTTAAAAATGCTGAGGATTTAACTTCTTTAATTACTTGGGAGACCATCTGTGCCCTGGTTTGATGCATGAACCCCTGCTCTGGCAAAGGAACCACATGCTAATGCTAAGCTGGCCAGTTCTTTTTTTTTCCAGCCTTCCCCACTCTCCATCTCTACCATCTGGCTATGTGATCATTTTTGTCAGAGAGTAGGTAGCTAGAGCTCTAGGCAGAAATCTTCCCCCATGCAGCTGTGCCCTGATACCTTGGGGACTGGCAAACATCAGAAGACCATTTGACATCAGCCTATTTTTGGCCACCAACCAATATTCAAGTATTGCATCTGGCTGGAAACCTACTCTGGCTGAAGAAGTTTGTTTTTCTTCTTCGTGGAGACTTTTGCAGCTTTATCTCCCTTTCACAGACCTGACTTAAGTTCAAGGCTGAGTCATCAGGGTGAGCATGGGAATATCTTTTCTATACTTAAATAGAGGCTAATGACATTATAGAAGAATTCTAGAAATGATATATATTGATCTGGTTAAAATTTATTCCATATAATGAAAAATCATGAGCAAAAATTGATTTTTCAGATTTATATTTACCATCTAGAATGAGACTGTTCTGGGTTGTTTGGAAAGAGGAGTGGTTTAAATTGTTGCCTTTTTTTTTCCATCCAGCACCAATTTTTATTCAACTTCATCTACTCCCTACTCTCCCAAGAATATGGGGAAGAAATAAAATAGAGCTAAATATAGTGGCAGGAGGAGTAGAAAACGAAGAAATTTGCCTACTTTTTTTTTATCAACTACTCTATTGTATATCACTGTTCACTTTACCCAGCCATTTCTCCGCTGCCCGCTTCTCTACCCCCAACTTTACAGAGCGTCCCCTTCTTTACTGGAATAAGCCACGCCTTTTTGTTCAGAGCTCCCTGCTGGCCCAGCACGAGCACGAAGTCCATTAAGTGGACCTTGTTCATCATCCCTCTGCCTGTGTTTGTCAAGGATCTCAGTGTGATATCCCCAGGAAATCAGCATGAACTCAGGGTTTTTCTTTCTAATCTCAGGCGAGTTGGAAATGCTTCTCTTTTTCCTGGTAAATCTTCCGGCCTGAGTTAGAATCAAAAGTTATGATTACCTGCGGGACAGGCTATGTCTGGAAGCCGGGAAATACAGGGGCAAGGACCGCTAAGGTCTACAGAATTAATGTCTGAAATACTCTGTAAAGCACTGTACAAATGTTAATTTTAGGCAGTCATTTCAGGTGATTCCAACAACACAGAATTTTCTTAACACGGAATTCAGCTCTTTGCCCTGCCAGTGGAAGCAGAAATCAGAATTAGAGGGACCCGCAGAGATAAGGATAACAGATTCCCTTATTATGTAGGTGAGGAAGCTGAGACCACCTCCTCTCATTGAGAGGGGTTGGCAAAGTGACAGTCTTCTGGCTTCAGTGCAGAAAAGGGCACAGAGTTCCACGTGGGCTGTGCAGTATAGTGGTTTGGAGCAACGGTTTTGGAGTCTGAAGGACTTTGGGTTTGAAAGCCAGTGATTCTGAGCAATAACCTCTACTCTCTAAACCTGTTTTTTTCTGCTGCAAATTCGGGTTAGTAATATTATCTGCCTCATCAGACCATTAAGATAATTAAATACAAAGATGGACATAAAACACTAGAACATATTAAGCATTTGAAAAGTGACTAATATTATTTGTTTCATTGCAGCATGCTTTTTTCCCTTCTTTTTATAATCAATGACAGAAGAAATGAAGGAACTAGGAGGCTACACACTTCCAAGGCCATGCTCTGCAAGCATAAGTTAGCTGGTATATCCAAGCTACCAAGGAAACTCAAAACAAATAATTACTTCTTTTTACTGATGGGAAAACTGAAGAATTCTGGAAATTCAATCTTCTACCATGCTGTAATAGAAAGAGCATCAATTTTGAAAACAGGGTTTTGACCTGAATTCAAACGTTTGTTATCCTGCCTAGTTGCTTTGCGATCCTGGGCAAATTCCATAACCTCTCTGAGCCTTTCTGAGAAATGTTAATACCCATCACAGAGGGTTATTATGAAGAGCCAACCACATATTAAATTGTGGAAGAATCTATTATTTTTGCATGTTCTAGTATCCAATATCCCTTTTTCTAATAGCATACTTTGATTTCTCTTTGAGGAATTATCATTCCCCTGCTGCATTCCAAGCATGGATCTATCAATCAAGGTGCCCTATTGCCTAGGCCAGATGGGCTTTTCACCCAACTTTGGCCAATCAGACCCTCGTTTTTTGTTATTTGAATCCTTTTCAGAGTGAAACAGAGATGGAGAATGGTTGAAGCTGATTCATCCCAGGTGGCACCCTGAAGAGACTCTTCAATAGTTCTTGCCATCTAGATACCTGGTTCTTGTCTTTTCTCAGGCTTAGAGCTACAGCTGTCCTTTCAAGGCTCTGAGCACCCCCATGTCCTTCCAATGACTTTGATATTATGTTAGCCAGAGTCAATTCTGTTACTTGCAACCTCAGAACCCTAATTGCTGCACAGATGTTTAATAAATATTAGTTTTCTCTTAACTATCTTCCTATTCCCAGCAATCCCCCATACTCTTGTGTTCTCTACACATATAGAATATTCTCGTGTTTCAGGACAACCTAAAAAGTGGACTTTTGTCATATTTTGGCTGGAATCAGGTCTAGACTGTTGATTTTGTTGTTGCCAATTAATCAGCAAATCTTATCAGGTCTACATTTAAAACATGCAGAATCTGATCATCTCTTTATCTACCATTTCACTAGTGTAAGTTACACTCATCTCTTGCCTAGACTATGTAATAATTTCCTAACTGTTCTCCATGTTTTCATTCTTTCCCTTTTATAATCCATCACTACCTAGGAGCCAGTGTGATTTAAAATAAAAAATAAACCACACCCCAGCTCTCAACACTTCAATGATTTCCCATTGTACTTAAAATAACATAGACTCATAAGACTGAATGATTGGCTTTGCTCCTGGCCACCTCTTTGACCTCATTCCTTTCCACTCTCATCCTTGTTCACTGGTCTTCACCAACATTGGCCTTTCTGCTCCTTGAACATGACAAGTATATTTTTGTCTTAGATATTTGTACTTGCTATTTTCTAAGTGTCCCCTCCCTGTGTATTTGCATGGGTCTCTGCTCTCTTACTAGCACATAGTGGATGTGCAAAAGATAGATACTTGTTGAATTAATGAATGGATAGAGTTCTGATATATCAATAAAATGGGATACTCTGAAACTGTTAGAAAAGAATAAGGTATAATGTGCTAATATGGAATGACCTCTAAGAAATACACAGTAATAAAAAAGAAAAAATAAAAAGTGTATCATAGATAATAGGCTTCTCTTTGTGTAAAAAAAGATATATTTCTGGAAGTTTACACAAGAAATTGATAATATCAGTTGACTCTGGGGATTAGGGCTGTCTATGGGAAAACTTACTTTTCACTGTATATCCTTTTGTATTTATGATAAAATTAATTCTTTAATAAAAACTAGTAATCTAAAAAAATCAGTAGTAGACTAACAAAAAGAAAATAAATATTAAATAAGCCTAAGACAATAATTGTTATAATTTGGTACCATTAAATTTTACATCTATTTTTTTGGTCTGTTTGAGCTCATAGTGCTAACTCTATTAAAATGAGTTGACCTACACTGTTTCTTCAATACTCTTTTCTTTCCATTAGTTCTAATGTATTTAAATAGGGTGAAAAACAATCTACAGTAATAACATAGGTCAAGAGTAAAATTAATGAAGAGCGCAGGTCAGAAACACTTGAATATTTTTATAGTACTTAATAATTGAATTATTTAATTTAAACCAATAATTAAAAAAATAAACTTGACTTCATAATGATTTTATGTAAGGAAGTAACTACTTTAGGAACAAATGAACAATTCTCTTAAAACTTCTATAGGTCTTTCTTGCTCCCAGCCATCTTGGCCACTGCTCTTGGTTAGGGGCCATCCACCAACTAAGTCAGGGAGATGGTGGCCACAAAGAAGATGAAAAAGTTGCTAGTGTCCATCAACTCTAGGTTTCAACTTGTTTTGAAAAGTGGAAAGTACATGCTTGGGTATAAGCAGACACTGAGAATGATCAGACAAGACAAAATGAACCTGGCCATCCTCTCTAACAACTGCCCAGCCTTGAGGAAATCTGAAATAAGAGTCCTGAGCCATGTTGGCCAAGACTGGTATCCATCACTACAGTGGCAATAATATTGACTTGGGCACAGTGTGTGGAAAATATTACAGAGTATGCACCCTAGCTATCATTGATCCAGGTGATTCTGATATTAGAAGCATGCCAAGCAGACTGGTGAAAAGTAACTCATGCACAGTTTTTCTTTAATAAAACTGGCCAGAGCTTGTTTTGAAAACTGCAAAGCAAAACCAAACCAAACAAAACCAAACAAAACAAAAACATGTAGATTTTAGTCAATGATTTTTCTCTTCATTTTTTTTATGCCAAAGCATTTTAAAGTAATTTTAGACATTCCTAAATCTCTTTTCTTACATAGCCAAAATGATCTAATTCTCAATTCTCATTCTAATTTCTCTATTTGTACCAAAAATGACTTATACAGGTAATCTGTCCTAAGTAGGATCCAAGCACAGACCACAGTTTAAATCTTTGAATCTGTTATGTTTCTTAAACCTTTTTAAATTTAGAAAAGCATTTTTTAATAGATGTTATGTTTTAGAGCAGTTTTAGGTTCATGGCAAAATTGGGCAGAGAGTACAGAGTTGACATATAGGCCCTGCCCCTCCACACACACAATCTCCCCAACTATGAACATCCCACACCAGAGTAGTTTTAGAACTTTTTATTTTGGTAAAACTATAATAATGAAAAATATTTATGTATAAAATAAACATTTCTGTTTTAAGTGTTTTTAGGTGTATTTCTGTTTTGATTTTATTTTATTTTAAATGACACTAGCTTGCTCAAGAACCCGGGCCAGTTTTTCTGTAGAATGTCCCACTTTCTGAATTTTCCTGATTGCTTCCTTGAGGTGTCATTTAATTTCTTCTTCTTATTTCCTATAAGTGAAAGTTAAATTTAAAGGCTTGATTAGTTCAGGTTGAACATTTTTAACCAAAATACATCGTGGGTGATTCTGTATTTTCCCTCTTCCCACCTCTTAAGAAAATACATAACACTGGTTTGTCTCACTATTAATGAGGTCTTTCTCATGAGCCCACAGGGTCTTTATTACCTTCAACTCAAAATAATATACATGCCAAAGTGGCACATTTTGGGGAGGCCTTTTCTGAAACCCTATAAAGAAATACACAATGCAAGAAAATACAAATAAAAATCCAACCAAAAACCATTTATAACACTGACAAAGTTGAAAAAATTGATAATTTAAAATGGTAGCAAGGACACAGCAAAACAGATACCTCCATATACTTTGGTTCTAGCGTAAATGATTAAATCTCTTTGACAGGCAATTTGGGGAAAAAGGAAAGCCGTGGTGAATGGGAATCCATGCTGTTGGATCCATGAAAAGCCTCCATTCCTGCCACTACTGCTATTTTGTTTATGTGCCCATTGTGCCCTCTATGGGGTAGTCAATGACAAAGGCCTTCTGTTATCAACTGGCTGAGTAATTTTCTTTACTTGGTTTTGTAGTGCCTCTTATGTAGTGGAGTCTCTCTGATATGCATTAACATGTTATGTACTGAAATGTGTCTCCCCCACCCCTATTTCATATGTTTGAGTCCTAACTCTCAGTACTACAGAATATGACTGTATTTGGAAATAGACCTTTAAAGAAGTGACTAAGTTTACAGTAGGTTAAGGTAGGCCCTAATCCAATCTGACTGGTATCTTTTATACAAAGAGGAAATTTGGACAAAGAGACACCAGAGATATGCAAACACTGGGTGTGTCTGTGCACAGTGGATTAATTGTGAACTGAACTTGGGTCAGGACTCCATTTATTATTTAGTCTTCACATGCCTCCTTTCTAACTGGGGACCACTAATGCTGTTTGGGGTCCTCTAGAATCAATTTCATCTCAAACTCTGTGTCCAATAGTCCTTGAATTGCTGGGATAATATTCTGTCTTCCATGGGTATGGCTGTCCAAGCAAATGATAGTACATCCTTTTGGGGAAAAATTGGGGTTGTCATTGCCATATGTACTTGCCATGGTGTTGCAGGGTTCTTCCTTCTGAAGACCTGGCCTATTCTTCAGTCACTGGGTTCCAGGCCTAAACACTGGTTCTGGTTCAGGAACTAGGCAACAAATTACTTGGCCCCTCGATCTTCTAGCCTTGATTTTGATTACTAGGTTGGCCATCTCAACCCTAGGGACATTGTATACTATTAGCCATCTCTATAGCTCTCTGCAGGTCAGGCCCTTCTGGCTGTCATTTCAACCTCATTGCTCATTGTGAAAATTGTATCTAAGTTGCTTCTGATGGTTAAGTGCTGCCATCTATTATTTTGGGATCCTATCATTCCCATTGCCATCAAGGAGCTCTGTTTGAAAGTGCAGAGGCAGCTACCATTGTGCCAATTCTTCTTTCCTCAGATAATTCCTTATGGCCCCTCATGTGGAAAAGTCATTTGGTGAGTTTTCTGGTTTTTACCTCCACTTCAACTTTTCTCTTTGCTGAGCCTTTTGATCTTTAATTTCACCATCCTCCACAGCAGTTCTGACATTCCTATTTTATATATTATAAAATGGATTGTGCTTTCCCCCTGCTTTCATAAATCATCCTAGCAACATGTTAGTACCCTCTCAGGGTCCTTGCCAGTGTGTTATATCCTGTGTCTCAGAACAAACCCATATTGATAAACTTTTCCTCCAATTTTAGGTTCAAATTTCCCCACTTCGATGAACCTCAGAATTCTCAGAATGCAGTTGTATTTATATTCTCCCGGCTTCTGTCAGTATATATTAATTAAGTTCTACAGCTTATTTAGGTCCCTTTTTAGTCCCGTTCCCACCATATCAGGTCCTGGCTGTTGCGGTTGTTACTTAATCCTAGTTATTGGTCTAGTGGCCAGGTTGGGATGTTGGGGTAGACCTAGATGCAGAGGCACATTTCTTATAAGGCAGAGATTTCTCCAACATCTTCAAGCAAGGGGTAGAACTAAACTTTAACAAGAATCGAGCAACTTAGAAAGGCCCAGAGGTACAGAGGAAATTGGAGATTCAAGACTTTCAGGTAGATAGACCCAGATATTGCCATCCCGTATCTCCCATTTGCAATCTTTCCCAATCAGGACTCTAATCTGGGTATAGTCAGTTTGCTATGGCTGAGAATTCAACATCTCTGGAGCTTTGCAAATCTTATAAAGTATTGCCCCAATTTCTCCGGAGCTCTGCAAATCTTATAAAGTCCTAGGCCTGATCTTGATTATCAGGTTTTTCTGCCATCTGGCTGCAGGAGGAGATAGCCTCTTTATATATTGCCAAAAATGCCCTTTGATTTTTATACTTGCATTTATAGTCCTTCTCCAACCTACTACTCTACAAAAAACATCCTATTACTTCTCAGAGCTTGATACATTATGCTCTCCCTCCCCCCATACATTCCTTTCCTCGGGCAAAACATACCAATTTGCCACTAGTGAAATTTTTGTTACTATCACAGCTAGTGTTTAACATTCTCCACCTACCACGAGTGACGGTATCCTCATTGCCAGCAGGTTGGTGAGTGATCCATCTCTCAAATCTCATTTCAGAGTTTGCTTTCTTGGCTCACTCCTGGCACCAATTATTGTTAATCAGGTACTCTAGGAAGCAGATTTGAATCCTGAAAGTTTATTGGAGAGTGTTTTCAGGATCATTGTGGGAAAGTGAAGGGAACAGGATTGGGCAGAAGTTAGGCTGCAATGCATTCATTAAAAAGCTTCAGTTTATTCCATGTAGGGTATTGGAGCTAGGATGGCCCTTCAGAATTGTCCCTATTTGGAGCCAGGGTGACCAGGTCTTTGAACGTGGGCTGCCCTAGGGAAACGGAATGATTTTAAATGAAGCAGCTTTTCTCTGGTAAGTAAGTCTGTGTGGGGTGCAAGCTATCAGCCATTAACACTCCCAACAGTTGGGGGAATGAATGTTTCAGTTTTGAAGGATGGGGATCTGGGGAGCACACCGTAATATACTAAAATAGGCTTCCTATTGCTTGAATCATTTACAATGGGAAACTATTCATGTGTTTTGCATAATAGAAATGTTTAAAAGCATTTAAAAATAAGCAAGTAAAAAGAAGAAATCAGAAATTACCCATAATCTTTCCAGCAAGACATTACCCATAATCTTTTCAGCATAATCTTTACCACTGTAAATATTTTGGCATGTGTCCTTTGGAACTTCAAATTCAAAATTATATTGTGTATAATTTTACAAAAATGAGACCATCTTGTGTATACTGTTAGTTTTTTTAATAGCAATATTTAATAAGCACCTTTTCATATTTACATACTTCTATTACATTGTTTTTTTAAGACTTTCTTAGAACAGTTTTAGATTTACAGAAAAAAATTGAGCAAATAGTAAAGAGTTCCATGTATTCTCAGCCCCACCAGTTTCCCTTAATACTTTGCATTAATTTAGTACATTTAATGTTACAATTAATGAACTAGTATTAAAATCTATAGTTTATATTAAGGTCACTGTGTTGTACAGTTCTATGGATTTTGACAAATGCATAATGTCATGTATTCATTGTTACAGTATCATGCAGAATAGTTTTACTGCCCTAAAAATGCTCTGTACTTCACCTATTCATCCCCTTCACCAACCCCTGGCAACCACTTACTGTCCCATAATTTTGCCTTTTATGACATCCTTTTTAATGGCCACATAACATTGTGTCCTCTAGCTGGAATCTACCGATCTGTTACATGACTTAAAAGACTGGAATGGTAACAACAAACTTTGGATTCACAACAGTAGCAAATCAAACTGCTGATCCCCACCCCTCCCCTGCACAGGATTCACTTGCCCATGTGCTCACACTTAACTGTGTATTTATGTTTTATTATCTTTGGGCAAAGGAACTTTTTAAATCTCACACACTATCTTGGAAACCAGAAGAAAACATCTGGCACTTACTCTGATGGGAGAACCGAAGCAAAGCTATAAACACCATCTGTCAATTTTTCCTTCCAAAAGAGCTTTTCCAAATTTTTGGAGGTTCTCTTTGCCAACTCCTTGTCACAGCAGCGTCAGAAGCAAATAAAATCATTGAAGTTTTAATCATGTTCTGGGCTAGGAGGCTGGCTCCCAGAGCGTCCTGCTGCACAGGTGCACATCCTCATAGGCTACTGCAATTCTCCTTCCACAGGTGCCAGGCTCTACCTCATGCAGGGCAGCCATGTATGGATGTATACTTTGCTCTGCACAAAAGTGCCCGGCTGAGGGATCCAGAGAGGAATGAAATTCAGCTGCAGTTTGCCTAGCTGTATACTCTGGCATTGCATCTACTCACAGAGAGATACATTTTTCTATTTTGCACAAAGGTTCAGGTAGGTTAGCCTAGTAGCTGGTCTTGTCCTGGAGCTCACTGAGATTATTTAACTTTATTGTATTGTTACCATGTTTGTCTTCATCCTAAGGTTCTTGATGATTGAAACGTGGTCTTATTTAATCTTTGTTCCCATTGCAGCACAGGGGTAGGTGTATAGTATACCTCAGTATATTAGCTGAATAAATTACTAGGGACAGGGTTCTTTTAGCTCAGTGCCAGGACAGTCTCCTCACACCATTTAAAAATAATAAAATTAATTATCTTATATTATTACTATTTATTATTGACTTATTGGCTTTTATTCTTTTATAGGATGGCTCTTATCATACTAGTTCTCCATCTAAACTACTTAATAACTTTTTGAAATTGGTTATTACCTATTTGTTCTTAAACCCCATTTTCTGTTCTACTAAAAACTACATTTCCCAGCTCCTTTGCCAACTGGATACTAGTAGATTCAGTTGATGGGAAACACTGGCAGGACATTGAAGGGGGGAGGAAGAGAGAAATCAGGGTAGTTTTTCCTCTTATGCTGAGGGAGCATTTTCCAGCACTAGCTCCCATCTTCTACATGGTTTCTGTTTCCCCTCCTTTCTTGGTCCCAAGTTCTGCCCACCCACCTCTAGCCAAGTCCTATTCTCTCTGGAGCCACAATTTATAGTTTGGTGTATATCCCTTCAGTCTTTTTCTGTGCTTAAACGTACATATATATGTATATATAGTTTTTTTTTTTTTTTACAAAAATGGATATAAGACATTATTCTGCAACTTACTTTTTAACTTCATAATATATTGTGATAGTCACTACCAAATTGCTCTACAAAAAGATTTTACCATTTTATACTGCCATTAATGCTTACTTCTCCATCCATGCCAGCACTGGATATAGTTAATCCTTTTCAACTTTTGCCAATTTATTAGGTGAAAAATGGGGCCTTGTTTCATTTTTTAAAATTATCAGTGATGTTGAACACTTTTTATGAGCTATTTGTGTTTTTTCTTTAGTGAACTTCCTCTTGAATAAGTTATATCCATATTTTTCTATTGAATCATTCTATTTCTTAATTATTTGTAAGGGCTCTTGTGTATTGGGGAAATTAACCATTTTTCTGGTATATAGGTCACTAATATGTTTTCACTTTGTGTATTTTTTTTTTTTTTGCTATTATCAAAACTATCAACTATTTCTTTTATGGCTTCTGAATTTAGTGTCCTGATCAGAAAAATTCTTCCCACTCATGATTAAAAAAATATTCTTCCATATTATCTTCTAATATTTTAGAGTTGTCGTTGTGTGTATGTTTATATTTTCACCCTTTTGGAATTTGAAATCATCTTTATCCATTCATATTTATCAGGATAATTGCATCTTCATATGATAGTTATCACATAGGTCTTAACATCAGAAAGAACCTCAGAGGTTACCCAGAGACCTGCGTCCTTAATTGTAACCTTGTGTTTCTGAGAAAGGGCAAAGGATTTCAGTCTCACCTCCAAGGTTCCAATGATTCATTATCCTGACTTTTCTCTCGGATTTCCCTGGGAAAAAAGGTGCCAGTGACTTTATTTATGTGTTACTTAGGGAACTCAGGTGATTATCTGCCAGGTACCATCTTTATCTGAACAACTGTCTGATTCCCTCACTCGACCTCCTTGAGAGCATCTTTGTAGACTTATTGCACCTGGCACATGGTAGGACTTAGTCAATGCTGGCTAAATGAATAAAAGATTGTAGAGCTGGTTGTATGTCTTTCCTGTCTCTGCTCTTAGACTCCCCAAAAGTCTAGTGTATGAAGGGAGGGAGAAAGAGTAGGAAAAGAGGGAGCAGTGCTTATTGGCCTGAAATGCTGTTTCTAGAACAGCAGGTGTGCTGCCAATGTCTAGATGCACTGGGAGGGGAAAGACACAGAGTAGGAGTAGTAGAGGACTGGTATCCTGTTCTGTCTTTTCTGGCCACAGGTGAGTTACTACAGGGATTAATACCTGGCAACTGACAAGTATGAGTCATTCCTAGGAAGGTGAAGTATTTGTTTTTCCAGGAAATGTCTCTACTTCCTTCCCATTTCTTAAGGATAGGTGGCACACAGCAGGCTGGCCCAGGAGTAGGTGGTTAGCAAACTGGCCCCCACTTAAAGCAAAAGGGAGAGAAAAAAAAAATTATTGTATCAGGAGACCTCTGATAAGGAATCTCAAGAAGTCCCTGTCTGATAGGGGAGGCTTGTCTTTGGTCTCAGGGAATCCTATTTTGAGAGAAGATGAATAGGCCCAGACATCCAAAGGTTTTTCCTTCCTAAACTTCCATGGTGCCATAGTCTTCTGATTTCTTTTCTACTTCTCTGGCCACTACTTTTTCATCTCTTTCTCTGCTTCCTCTTCTCGTGCCCTATTTGTTAGTGTTCCAACAGGTCCTATCATCAGAAATTTTAATTTGAATTTCCATTTGTCTAGCCAATCCTGCAAGAATTTGCCTCAGGTCAAAAATGTTAAAGTTATCCTTAAGTCCTCTCATTTCCTTACACTGTGCAACTTATCTGTGAGTAAATTCTTATGGCTCTACTTTCAAAAGGTAGAACCTGACCATTTTAAATCACCTTCACTGCTAATACCACTCTGATAGAGTACTATCATCTCCACCCTTGCCCTTCTTGCTTAGTGTAATAGCTAGAATGATCTTGCTAAAAAGTTAGACCATTTCCCTTCTCTGCTCAAAACTCTCCAATGGTTTTCAGCTCATTGAAAAGTTCTACAAGACATTATGTGATTTAGCCACCTGTTAACTCTCTGACTTAATCTCCTGCTACTCTTCAGTTTGTTTGCTTCACTCTAGTCACACTGGGCTGCTTTATGTTCCTAGATCATAGGTGAGCTTCCACCTTGGGACCTTTGTAGTTACTGTTCCCTTGGTTTGGCATTTTCTTCTATATAACTGAATGACTCATTTCCTGACTTCCTTAAGGTCTTTAGTCATGTCACCTTTCCCTGGCCATTCTTTATAAATGTCAACCATGGATATTTTCTGTCTGCTTTCTCTTCCTTTATTCTTAACACCTGCTACCATTATTATTATTTCCCTCTAGAATATAAGCTCTGTGGGCAGGGATTTTTTTTTTGGGGGGGTGTTATTTAAAAAAATTAATTAATTTTTCTTTGGTAAGATGGTTTCTTTTATATACTGTATTCCCAGTGTGTAGAACAGTGCCTGATATATTGCAGGAACTCAATAATACTTGTTAAATGTATGAAGTTTTATTTGTTCAAAGAATACCAATATACTACACATATACTCCTTTCCTGATTTCCAAGCTTACATCCCCTCCTGAACATTTCTTCAGAAAAGCTGCCATCATCTTAATTTCAGTTTAGCCAGCTGAACTCATTATTTTCTCCCTTAGGACTTCAGGGAACCCTAGGTCTTTCCTGTTTCTGTTAGTAAGAGATCCCCAAAACTTGGCTCCTCCTCCTTCATTATTTCTCCTTCCATCTCTAAATCTTGTTGAGTCACTTTCCAAAATCTTTTTCTAGTTCTTCCCCCCTAGTCTCCATTCCCACTGTTTCTGCTTTAGTTCTGGTGTGAATCTTTTACCTTTCCATAAATCTTCTGTGGCTGTCCATTACCTGTTGAATTAAGTAGGCAAATAATCCAGAATTGTTGGTTTGTTATTTTCTGCTTACTTTAACTCCCCCCTTCTGGAGTGCCCATCTTCTCTCATTGTGAGTTAAAACTGCTGAACTTTTCAGAGTACAAATATTATCTCCTCTGGAGTTCTGGAGAGAAAACAGGGCTGGAAAATTAGGCATGAGGATGTCCACACACTTTACGTACATAGAAAGTGTAGATGTAAATCCCTTAGCCAAAAGTCAATTTTTTTAGATCACCTGATGCACCATTATCACCCTCTTATTCTTCTAAGAGTTAACTGTTTATGCTTCTATTTCCTTCACTATTTAGAAACTTTTGTGAACAAACATTCATCTCATTCAGTAAGGAATCCTCCATGCATATGATTCTGGAAGACATGCAATAAGCGCAGAAGGCAGTAAAGGTTTGGAATTGGATTATCTGATTTTTAAACTGGTTGAATGTCAGAACTGGAGAGAGATTTAGGGGTCACCTTTCATCCCATTCATTTGTAAATGAGGAAAGTGACGCCATTACCAGCAAGGGTAGGCCTTCTACCAGGTCTGTGACCCGGCACCAGAAGCCAGACATGTTGATTCCCAAGTAGGTCTTCCTGATAAATCTTTGTGCGTCCCTTTGTGTTTCAAGGCTCCCGGAATTCTGTCGGATAGATGTCTACTGTGCCTATCTTCCAGTAGTGTATAAGTCCCACTGATCTGAACTAATTTTCCCGCATTCCATCTGCCCTCCACTCCTTCAACTTTGGTCCCCTCACTCAAACCCTTCTTCTGCCTCAATCTGCTTCTCCAACCCCTACGCTTTACTCTCTTAGTGACCCTCTCCTTTCTGCCCTACCTTTGGATCAGCACAGTTCACCCGCTGCAATCGCAACGCTCCAGGAACAGCAGTTCAGCACTGGAAGAGCGATTAGGGATGTCACCGTCAGCCCCGCCCATCGGCCGAGGTGGGAGGGGTGGGTGGACGCGGCGCCATGACGTCAGACGCCTGAAGGGGCGGGGCGACGTGGGGAAGGAGGAGGGAAGTAGGACTTCAACATGGCGGCTGTTCGTCTGGCGGCGGCTCCGGTGACGGCCTGGCCCAGGGTGGGCAGAGTTGAAGGTGGTGGCATTCGCTCTCCCTAGGGGCCGTCAGGGGCTCAGCGGGGACCGAGCCTGGGAGGTCGGCTGGCACCAGCACCCTTTGGCTTCTGGGACGGCAGCGGCAGCGGCGTTCAGGTGAGGGGGCCTCCTTTTGGGGGAGAGGGGCGGAGTTGGGGGAAGGGTACCGGTACTGCTCGATGGATGGGGGAGGGAACCAGGGGAAGAGGCTAGAGGCCCTGCTGGATGAAAGGAGCTGCCGCCCAGGGAATTGGAGAGGGAAGGGCCAGAGTTCCTTGACTTGGGAAGGATTCAGGGTGAAAGGTCGGAGTGAGGAGACCAGAGTTGGAGGGGCTGAGGGCAGATGGAATGTGGGAAAATGAGTTCGGATTAAGGAGACTAATACGTTTCTGGAAGACAGGCGCAGTAGATATCTATCTGGCAGGACTGAGAGCTCGATGGGAATCAGAGGAAGTCGAGGGAGAGGGATTCAGGTTTTAGTAAAGAAGGTGAGTGATGAGGAGTTGAGGGTGAGCTGGGGATGTGAGGCGCAGATTTAGTTCTCCCCGAAGCAGTGAGATTTGGGAAAATGGGAGACCAAACCCAAGGTGAGTGATCTTTGGGAATATCTTTGACATTGCCTGGTCTTCTCTAGGTATGTTTATCTTGCCTCTTTTGTTTCTTGGGTGGAGTCTTACCTGTACAGTCCACCTGGGCCTCAGATTCAACCCCAAATCTTTCTTGTGGAACAACAAGTTATACAGTTTGTTTATTTGATCTATATCAGTCATCTCTGGTCTTTTTGTTGTCGCCACATGTTGTTTTCCAGACTAGTCTCTTAAAAGTATGGCTGAGCATAAAAATGGATTTTATATTAACTGATATTTAGAGTTTTTAAGACAGCGTGAAGTGTTGCAAAACTGGATTTGATAATTTAGTTACTTAACTATTAAATATATTCTGTTCTCTCTTCAGTTCTGGGTTAGTATTTGAGAATTTGAATAGATACAGATGTTTCTCTTTAGGATTTTGTCAGATTTGATGGTGGGAAAAACAGGACACTTAGTCTTTAGTGATAGCTAGCTTTTTCCAGTTAATGTCTCAAACTAGTAAAACTGAAAGTTTCTGTATTTTATAGCAGAGATTGTGAAATGTTCAAAGATTACATTGCGTTTTACTTATTTTTAGTGGAATTTTATAAGTTAAATTTTTGTTTCTAGTCCGTCATATTCTTTGTTATTTATTCAACATCTATTGAATGCCTGTTGTGTTGCATCAAGTCATAATTATGGAAATGGGAAATTAATAATTTTTTTTAATGGGCATCTCTATCACTACACAGCAAATAACTTGCAATGGCCTCATTGGAAGATAAAGTATTGTTTAATAATGAAGACAAAAGAATAAATTAAAGTATGTGAATATTAGAACTTATTGAATTTTTTTTTGTTTTGTATTTGACTCATTACCTCATCATGACATTGTATGTATATCTAAAAGATTTTATTTTTCATTTTGATTTTGGAGAAGGCAGTAATAGTATTGTGATAAAAAAAAATTAGGTCTTAGGCAGTTCTCATCACACTTTTTGGTCTGGCAAATGTCACTTTATCTTGTGTTATGTTTTATGTCTTGACTGTAATAAGGTATTTAAAATGAGATTCCTGAGGTTTTGAATTCAGTGACTAGAATTCTCAAGTATTTTCAGCATTATATATATATTTTAATTATCCTGCAGTGTAAGATTATACATGTTTTATCTTTTCTCTAATTGTTGAATGTTTTGAGATTTTTCATATGTAGATTATTTTAAGTGTAAACTTTTCTCCTACAGACTAACAGAAACCATAAAAGTCAACCATCAGCTCATTAATCAGATAATCTTCTTTAGACAGTCTTTCTCAATAAATGCAAAAGGTAGTACTCAATACCTTAAAGTATTAAATAGCTTTTTCTTAGAGTCAAAAAAAAAATTTTTTTTTATTTAAAGCTTAGAAATCATTTGGGTTTAGTTTTTTACATAGCATGGGAATCTCTGGTTCTGTATGATGAAGATAAGTGAAAATCTATCTTTTCCAGAGTCTAATTTCTTATAGGAAAGAGCCTTTCAGTTAGAAAAAGGAGAGTATTGCTCTTCTAATCTGTAGCACAGTTTCTTGTAATATAAGAAAATAACTTGAATGTAAAAGTAATATTTTACTGTGAATTGAGAGATTATTTCAAGCTTTAAAAATTTTAGGTGAGGGTAGCAAGATTTACAAAGGGAAAGGTTCTAACTCTGGACCTATGGTAATAAACTAGGCATTGTTTAGCACTTTACATAATCTCACTTAATCTTTACAATTAGATTAGGTAGGCAGGTGGTGATACACTTGCTTTTTAGTTATCAAGGAAACAGATGTGAAATAACTACGCTTATAGCTATAAAATGGTAGAGTCTGAATTTGAGCTCAGAATTGTCCAACTTTAATGCCCCATATTGTATCTGTTTTATACACACACACACACACACACACACACACACACACACACACACACACACACCATTTTGCCCCTCTTAGTTGGTGACAGGGCCATTCTAATTCCTGTCAATTAAAGTATAAGAACTTGTTTTTAAAAATAATTTGTTTTCAATTATAGTCAACATGTGATATTTTATATTAGTTTCAGGTGTATAGCATAGCGATTAGACAATATAATTTACAAAGTGATCCCTTGATGTCTAGTACCCACCTGACATACATAGATATTATAATATTATTATTATTTTTTTGACCAGAATTTGTATCTTACATTTATTATCATTATAATATTATTGACTATATTCCTATGCTGAACATTACATCTCATAACTATTGTTTTTCCTTATTATTTTTAAATTACATTTATTGGGGGACATTAATAAAATTATGTAGTTTCAAGTGTACAATTCTATTTTAAACTACTTGATCTCATTGAAATAGTAGTGTTACCAGAATGATAAATCATTAAAATTTTGGTTAAGATGTGATTAGTTTATAGGAGGAAATGAATACGTGAATATTTTGTACTTAAGGTTTTTTAATTTTTTAAGGGACTAAAAGTGTTTTGATTTATATTGCTGAGTCAGGTTGGACCAGCTCATTAAGGGCCAAAATTTGTATTTGGCAGTAATACAAATGTGTTCTCAGAATTCTGGATTGGTCATTTTATCAGTTGCTTAATGCTTACCAAACACTTGCAGTGTTTGAGTCACTGAGTTGGCTCATGGTGAATGTGACTATTGTGGTTACTGAGTCAAGCTAGTGTGTGTTTTGGTTGCTTCATTTCCTCAACACTTTATATTGTCAGACTTTTAAATTTTTTTCTAACCTAGGGGGTTTGAAATGATATCTTGTGTTTTTAGTAGCATTTCCTGTAGTTGAGCATCTTTTTCATATATTCATTGGTTGTTTGTGCTTCTGTGAAATATGTTTTCAGGTTCTGTGCCTATTTTTATTTTGAGTTGTTTCTGATTTTTAAGAGTTCTTTAAATGTTTTGCATGCTAAAAATTATTTGTTAATTTATGGGTTGCAGATACCCTTTCCCAATTTGTGACTTGTCTTTTCATCTCTTCATAGTCTTTTTGGTGAGAAAAGTTCATAATTTTAATGGAGTTTTTCAGTCTTTTTTTTTCATGGTTTGTCCTTTTTGTATCAAAGAAATTCTTCTATTCTGCTAGACATCCTCTTTTAACAAATACAGTAATGTATCCATCTGTAATGTGGCATCTAATGTGACATTTAGGCCCAACATTTCCTTGATTAGAAAGGCAAATTTTTCAGGAGTTGTATTTCTGCTGTCTTTGGAGTTATAGGGCAAGAGAGGTTTTATTTAACTACTTATATTTTAGGCAAGTCAACCTTTGGTTGACCTCACAGATGGCAAGGACTTTGCCGGTTTACAATCCCTTATTTTTTATTTGATTTTTTGCGTCTACAGCATCTGGTCTTCCTAGCTGGTCTCCCATCCAAGTACTGACCAGGCCCGACCCTGCTTAGCTTCTGAGATCAGACAGGATCAGGCTTGTTCAGGGTGGCATGGCCGTAGACCAAAGGGTTTTTAAAGCAGCTTGCATTGTGCCTTATACACACATATATTTTCCAAAACTGAGAAGCCAACAGTTTTATGCTTGACATGTTTATTAGTAACATTTTACTAAACGTTAATGATGTGGTTTGACAATGAGAGACTTGTGTAGACAGTATTAGTTAGATACAATTCATAATGAATCAGTCTAAGCACTTAGCATTTCTACTAAAATGTTTAAAAAGTTTTTTTTTTTATATCTAGTTCTTACAGTGTTGAGCTTTATCAAGAATAATTGTGGATTGTGGAAAGACTGATATAAAAATATTTTGGAAGTTTTTTAAAAAGTATTTTCAATTATACAATAGTATATAATTAAGATTCAGTTCTGTGGAATGTACATACATGGTCAGGTGAAAAAGACAAATATGTAAATTTGCCTTGTTAAACAACAGCTTGTTCATGTATTTTTTGGGGAGGATGGTTATCACATGTTTATTTACATTTCATTAGATACATTTAAAAGAATGAGATAACTTATTTTCAATATTGGAGAAATTAAATCTATTTAAAGTTATAAATGTTTCAAAGCAACTAGAACATTTGTAAGGGAGTATGTAGTTTTTGTGTTTCTTTGTTTTTAAACCTTCTGCCCTATTCTGTGGACTTGTGTGGCTTCTTTCGACCATTAAACCCTTATCTCTTAAGTTATATAAATAAATACATAAAAATCATGGGGTATTTGATTTTCTCTGTTGTGTATTAAAGCATGTTAAAAACTTTTCCTTCCATAAGATGACTTGGGACTACTTTGACTTTAGGAAGTGTTCTGAGATGTTACATGTTTGATCCTGGCAAAGATATGAAATATAAAATATCCACTAGACTTCAACTGTACTGCAAATATCATATAGTGGTATACAGTACATTCTTTTTTTTTTTTTTTTTTTTTTATTTACTTTAAGGCGAGGTAACCCTTGGCTGACCTCACAGATTTCTAGGACCTTATCAGCTTACAATCCCTTTTTTCTTTATTACTCCTACAGCACCTGGTCTTCCTAGGTGGTCTCCCATCCAAGTGCTAACCAGGCCTGACCCTGCTTAGCTTCTGAGATCTGATGCGATCGGGCTTGTTCAGGGGTAGCATGGCCATAGACCAGTACTTCTTGATATTTGTGAAAGGTATGTTCCTAGATATTTGAGAATCCTTACATAACTACCATAGTTTAGAAGGTCCCTCATAACACACAGAAAAATATAATGGAAAAATATTTATTACCATTGGATTTGATGGGTAAGTAGAAAAAGGTAACAAAGTTAGAGAGCTGGATGCTAAACTTGTTCTTCAGCTACCTTTAATTCCCAGTCTTTTTCTGTTTATTACTACTTGCTGGCCTATCCCTACCCTCCGAAAACAACCCTTTGGAGACTCAAGGTCAGGCTGGCTTGGCTTATCTTATACTGTATCTCATCATCGTGGTCTTGGTCCTAGGAAAGGTTTGTATCCTTTTCATTTCTCCTTTCATTGGTAACAGTGGAATCTTCTTAATCCTAACATCTTCCTATAGTTTGCAGTGTTAACGTTTCCTTCTATAATTTGATTGGGGAAGGATATGAGCAGTAAATTCTTTTGGTGAACTATACTATGTCATTCTTTATAAGTCATTCTTTTTTATGGGTGGGATTCAAAATCAGTTGTTAGCCAAATTACAAATTATTATATGGAGCGGACTTTAGGGGTAGCTTGCAAGTTTTCAGAATTGGAAATATTTAATTTCTTTCATCAAAAGTTACTCTATTTTTAAGTGGTTCTAATAACAGGAAATAACCAATCTATAACAAATTTTGTTTTGAAAATACTTAAAAATCGCTGAAAGTCTTGAAATATTTACATCTTGTCCCATTTGTTTTCTGGAACAGAAAATTCTAGTTTATTCAGAAATCTAGGTGTTTTACATAAGCAGAATTTTAAGATACTGCACAGTTCCCTTTTGAAAGCCTATATTAAACAAAATTGTTAGATTATTAAATGAGAATCTTTTATAAATATACCTTCCATAATGTAGTCAGTAGTAAGGTATGTAGAGCTTATTACAAATGTCTCTAGGCTGCTATATGTTTGAGTTGGGTCAAAAAAAATTTTTTTTGGTCTGTATGTATACTTAGTGAAAGTGAATATACTAGGGTAATGGAGACTTATTTAGTATTGTAAGATATATTTAGGTACAGTTCTAATTTGAGATGTTCTAGATCTCTCCTATTTAATACAGTAGCCACATAGACAGTGCATCATAGAAAGTTGTTGGACAGTGATTCTCAAATCAGATCAGTGATTTTCAAATTTTAGGTTGTATATGGATCACCTGGAGATACTGGTAAAATGTAGATTCTAATTCAGTAGACTTGGGATTGTGCATTTCTAAACAAGCTCCAAAGTTATGGTGATGGTCCAAGGACCGTGCTTTGAATAGTAAGATTCTGAATTTACTATAGCATGAAGTTTGATTTGGGATTTTTTACTTTATTATAAGCTTTCTGATTAATGTCTTTTGCCATGAGAGGTTGTATAGTGATAGAATTCTGAGCAGTGAGTTGGAAGATCTAACATTCTAGTTCTGGTTTTCCATTTAAAAACTAACCATCTCTTTCAACCTCGAACTTTTTAATTTATAAAATGAGGATACTAATAAGTGCTTAAATCTCATAGCATGTGAGGCTCAGATAAGATGTCTATGATAGTATTTTGATACCTACATGAGGCTTCACATATAGTTTTGAAAACTTAGGTTTTCAGTACTGTACTTCATTAGAGTATAAAACTTCTTTTCCACTGTTAGCTAATAGTAGATTTATTTTCTAAAGCTAACATACTGCATTTTATTCAGGAATTCTCAGTAACTTTTATTTCTTCATTTATATTTAATGTTTGTCTCTCTCCAGTAAAATTAGTTTAATGAAGGATTTTGTCCTGTTACTGCTGCCTTTAGAGCAGTACTAAGCAATAGTAGCTACATATTAAACAATTGTTGAATGAATAAGGCATGAAACCTGAGAAATTTTGTCTTATGTTATGATCAGGCAGGGATAGTTTTTCGTATGAACAACAAAATTTGATCTGGAAACCAGCTTTTAGAGGGTGAGCAAAGAAATAATAATTATTTAGCTTGTTTTTCCATTGGGGAAAAAAAGTAAGCCAGATAATGGACTTCTTCACTACCGATTTCTATTTATGTATTAGTGTCTTACTATATTCTTTTTAACAGTGGTTTTAGTAATTGTGTACACTCTCTTGGGTGTCCTTTGACAAAGTTTAGTGATATTTTCTGTCTTTTTTTATGAAATATTTTAAAGTTAAATTGTAGACATTTCATATGAGAATACTTATGTAACTTTTTAAAAAATGAGGACATTTTCCTTTATAAACACAATACTGTTATCATATCCAACCATCAACAGTAATTCTTTAATGTCATATTATACCAGTAATTAATTCAAATTTCCTCATTTGTCCCCTAAACGTCTTTTACAGATTCAGTGCAATTAGGACACTACGCATGATTAGGCCAAACTATACAGGTAAAGGGCACAGTCATTCAGAAGACTGCCGTCACTTCAGGTATCAGCCAAAAGCTTGAGGGTTTCCAGGCCACTGGCTACAGATTTGGGGCTTCCCATTCTGCTAGAATGATTCACAGGAATCAGAAAGCACTATACATACATTACAGTTTTATTGTATCCAAAAGGATATAAATCAGAACTTGCCAGAAGAGATGCATAGGGTCCCAAATTGGAAGCTTCTGTGGCCTTTCCCTTTGAGTCAGGATGTGTCACCCTGTGTGTCACAGTATTGTTAACTAGGGAAGCTCACCTGAACTTCAGTGTCTAGAGTTTTGATTTTATTGGGCTTTCATTACATAGTTATGATTCATTGAATTCAATATTTGATCTCTCTCCTACTTTTTTTTGGTGAGTTGGGAAATTCCTCAAGTAGTTTAAAGCAAATCTCAAACATTCCTGTAAATTAATAGTTATGCATCTCTAACTGATAAGGCTTTCTTTTAAAAACATAGCTACTATGTTATCACATCTAACAATTATTAGTAATTCCTTAATATAATTTAATACCACCTGTAGTAAAACTACTTTTACCTTGAAAGTGTCACTTTCCAGGTTTTATTCACAATTCACATGCTTACTTGGTTTTCATGTCTGTTAGGTCCTTTTTATAATTGTATGATAATTTAATTACCCCTTTTCAAATTATTGATTCATTAGAGAAACCAGGCCTTTGTCCTGTTGGTACCGCATATTCAGAATTTGTTTGTGTTCTTGTGTTGTCTTTTTGCTTGATCCTGTTTTTTGTAAACAAATGGTTAGAAGCTTGATTTAATTAATGTTTTTGGGGCACAGAAACACAGGTGTGCTGTGTACCTCCTTTTGCATCACATCAGGAGGTGGATAATGATCGGTCGTTTTGCTTTTAGTGATTCTAGTTGTGCTCCCTATTATAAAGTTCCCTATTAATCTTCATAGTTTAGCATCCACTGATGATACTTGAGTCAGTTATTTAGATGTTATGAAATTGTACCCTCATGCTATTTCTTTCATGTTTATGATGTGCCATTCTTCTGTAAAGAAGAGCTCCCTCATCAACAGGGTTAATCCTGAAAGTCTAGTTCCTATTAGAAAGGCAGGATGAATGCTTCTTTTCTTGTAACTACCATTTTCAAAGTAAAGAGTTGATATAGCAGTTATCTCTGATAGTAACAGGTTATGGGGAAAACGGTTGGTTTTCTAAGGACCTTTTGGCTTTGAGTATCATCATACACTCATGGATTTATACCATTAGTTTGAAACAATTATAGTCATTATTTTTGATACACAAGTTGTTTCATTGATCCGTGGGAATAATTTCAAGTTGGTAGCTTTTTGACATGTTCTATAAATCTTTGAAAGATTTCTTGATTTCATGCACAGCTGATGGTCTAGGTTCACTTTATGAATTTTTCCTGCACATCTGAAAACAACCATTCCTCCAAGAATTAATGCAGAAATAATATTGAGAACTCAAAACCTGGGTGCTCATTAATACTGTCCTTGCTTCTACAAATATTTTTAAAAATCACAAGTTCATATTGATTTTTACAATTTAGATTTAAGAATTTTAGAGTTTTTACTTGACTTTAACAGTTTATCTTTTTTTTGTTTTATATAAAAAAATTTGGTTCCTTAAAATATAAACATAATTATTTATTTGCTATATTGGACATATAAATGCTTTCAAAATAGTGATACTGATATTACTGATAATAAAAAAAAGTAAAATCTAATATTTTTGCAGTAATTTATGTTTCTAGAACACATCCACTCGTGTGCAGTTAGAATACTGAGTTCTAAAGTCATGTGAAATAATTATTTGGATGTGGTCATTTTACTAATTTTATGCACAATTAGGTTTATTTGTTTCACTCTGTATTCATTTAAAAGACGTAATATAGTGTTACTTTGAAAACTCAGGATATAGAGATAAATAAAAGAAAATGTAAAAATTGTCCCTAACCTTTGGAAATATCCCCTATTAAAATACCACGTATTAAAATTGTTCTAAGTACTTTATGTGCATTACTTTATTTGATCTTAATGATAACCCTGTGAGGTAGTTAAAATTATTATTCCCATTTCACAGGTTGGGTACCTGAAGCTCAGAGATACTAACTTGTCTAACGGATACACAGCTAATAATTGGCAGTACTGGAACCTGAACCCTGATCTTTCTTTAAAACTTATTTTCTTAATAACTGTGTATTTTGTTTTCAGTCTTTTATCTGTGCTTATAAACAATCATATTAGAAAACATTTTATATCTTTGGATTATTTTTCTCTTAACAGTGAGAAGTTTTCAGTTTTGATAAAGTTCACTTTATATTTTCTCTTTTATGGTTTGTGCTCCAAGAAAAAAAAAATTATTTACCTTCTCTTCCCCTCAACCTGTCTCTTTTTATCTTTATTGACTTTTTAAAGTTTTTTTCCCTCCTTTTTTGCCATTTGTATTTCTTGCTTTTTTCCCCCCATTTTTTATTTTTTCCATCCCCCACTTTCTTCCCCTTTGGCAACTGTTAGGTTATTCTCTATATCTCTGGGTCTGTTTCTGTTCTGTTCATTTTTTTATTTTAGAGTCTTCATATAAGTGGAATCTTACAGTATTTGTCCTTCTTTCTAGCTTATTTCATTTAGCATAATACCCTCTAGGTCTATTCATTTTGTCATAAATGGCAAGATTTCAGTCTTATTCCATTCTGTATATACCACATATTTAATCTGTTGATGGACATCTAGGTTGCTTCCATATCTTGGCTATTAGTAATAATGCTGCAGTGAACCTAGAGGTGCATATATCTTTTTGAATTACTGTTTTTATTTTCTTTGGACAAATACCCAGAAGTGGATTTGCTGGATCATGTGGCAGTTCTATTTTTAATTTACTGAGGAATTGATGTACTGTTTTCCATAGTAGCTGTACTAATTTACAATGCCACCAACAGTGTATGAAGGTTCCCTTTTTCCCTACATCCTTGCCATCACTTATTGATTTATTGATGATAACCATTTTGACAGGTATGAGGTGATATCTGATGTGGTTTTAATTTGTATTTCCCTCATGACTAGTGATGTTGAACATCTTTTCATACATATGTCTGTTGGCCATATGTATGCCCTCTTTAGAGAAATGTCTACTTAGGTATTCTGCCTGTTTTTAAATTGAATTCTTTTTTGGGACGTGTTAAATTGTAAGAGTTCCGTGTATATTTTGGATATTAACCTCTTATTGGATGTATCATTTGTGAATATCTTCTCCCATTCTTTAGGTTGTCTTTTTGTTTTGTTGATGGTTTCTTTGCTTTGCACAACTTTTTAGTTTGATGTAGTCTCATTTGTTTATTTTTTCTTTTGCCTTTTTTCTGAGGAGACATGTTTTCTCTAGGAGTTTTATGGTTTCAGGTCTTATGTTTAAGTCTTTAATCCATTTTGAGTTTATTTTTGTATATGTATAAGAAAGTGGCCTAATTTCATTTTTTTGCATGTATTTGTCCTATTTTCTCAACATCATTTATTGAAGAGACTATTTACTTCGTCAGATATCCTTACCTCTTGACTTATATTAATTGACCATATAAGCAAGGAAAAGAAAGAAGCTTTATTAGAAGAGAAATTATACTTCCAGACATGGAAGCGGGCCTGAGCAAGAGAAGCGTGGCTCAAAAGGCCTAGTTAGATTGTTTATTTGGGATTTTTCTTGTTTTTGAAGTAGGCCTATGTTGTTATGAATGTCCCCCTTTGAACTGTTTTTGCTGCAACCTGTAAATTTTGAAAAGTTGTATTTTTCTTTTCATTTGTTTCAACTTGTATTCCTGGGAAAACCCCCAATTCCTCATGTTATAGTAAGCTCTTTATATATTGTTGGATTTGAGTTGCTACAATTTTGTTAAGAAATTTTGCATTTATGTTTATGAGGGATATTGTTTTGTAGTTTTCTCTTTGGTTTCAAGATAATGTCTTATAGAATGAGGGGAAGTAGTCCTTTCTCTTTAATATTCTGGAAGTTTTTGTAAAAATTGGTATTATTTCTTCCTTAAATATTTGGTAGATTTCACCAGCTGAGCCATCTGGGCCCTGAGTTTACTTTATGATAAGGTTTTTAAATACAAATTTAATTTCTTTAATAGCTTATACAGCCGTCAAAGATATTTTTAATTGGGTGAGCTTTGGTAGTAGTTTTTGTTTTTCAAGAAATTAGTTCATTTGATCTAAAATGTGAAACTTTTGGCTTAAAATTGTTTTTATATAGTATTCTCTTTTAACCTTTGTAGTGGTGTTCCCTTTCATTCCCTTTAGCAGCTTGCTTGCTTCCTTTTTTCTTCTACTGAGCCTTGCCTAGGGATTTAAATTTTAGTGAGCTTTGAAAAGAATCAGCTTTTAGTTTTAATAATTTTCTCTCTCTCTCTCTTTTTTTTTTTAGTTATTTGGAAAAGAATTGATATTTTTTTATTTGATGTTAATAGTATTCTGATTTTTAATGTTAGCCTGGCCACCTATGGCTTCATTGTGCTATAGGCAGGTTTCCAAACTGCCTGCCTTGCTTACAGTGCAGGTATTTCCCATTTTCCTGAAAATTATGTATAGTACTTACATTATAGGTAAGTTAATTGCATATAGTTAGATAATTGTGCATTGTATTGATAAGAATCCATAAAATTGTATTATGGGGATAAGGATTTTTAAGAGTCAAGTTACATTTTTATTAGAAGTAGTTTTCTGTTACATAAACTTCATGTTATGCAAAACTCTTTATATTTGGAATTTCCTAAACACTTTGGAAGAATTTCTGCTTCTGTGGTAGAGCAAAGCAATATGTCATTTATGACTTCGTAGTTGGTAATTCCAGTTAGACACTGGGATACTATTTTTCAGTAACTTGGTTCTAGTAACCTGGTAGGGTTTGTTTCTGTTTAACATGATATGAAAGGTAATATTAATATTCTGTTAATGGACATAGCCCACTGTGTTGAAGTTTTTGTAATGTACTGTGATTTTCTTTTTTAGTCTAAAATAAAATATACCGATGTCCTCATTTTTGCAAAAACTTTACATGATGGTGAGAGACTTAATGGAACACTTTCTTATTCTTTGGAGGATCATAGCGTTTTGGTTAATTTCCAGGGGCTTTTCAAAAGATTTAGTACATATGTATGCTGAAATTTAAATAATTAATCAATCAGTTAATTAATTCTTTAATCGAGGCAACCCTTGGTTGGCCTCACAGATTGCAAGGACTTTTTCATCTTACAGTTTCTTATTTTATCTATCTATCTATCTATCTATCTATCTATCTATCTATCTATCACTCCTACTGCACCTGGTCTTCCTAGGTGGTCTCCCATCCAAGTACTAACCTGGCCCAGTCCTACTTAGCTTCTGAGATCAGACAGGATTGGGCTTGTTCAGGGTAGCATGGCTGTAGACTGAAATTATATTTTTAAACTTTAAAAGAGGGTTATCTTTTTGACTGTTAGAGACTGATATGTTAAAATAAAAACGAATTTTTTTTTTGTTACAGATGATGGCCTTTTGGTATCCACTTTCTTTTTTTGTTCTTTAAAATACAAGAACTGTTAAAATAAGATTAAGATTTAGAAAGACAAGGAGGTGCCAGTACACACTAGTAATAACTATTGCTTGGATTGTCTTATTAATCCTTGTAATAACTCCCTGTAGATTCACTTGATAACAGTGTTTAATTTCTTGTATTATTAATCTTCATTTTTATTGGTAAGTGGAATATATTGAGTTTGTTATCAGAGATAAATTATAGCCTGTTATGATAGGTATCTATCTAAAGCAATTGAGATTAATCAAAAGACCTGGTGTGGGCTTTTTGTGTACCTTCCTTTATTAAAAATCTTTTCATATTAAGATTTCTCGGTTGTAAAATATAGAAGGAAGATTCTTTTGTGTATATATTGTTTGTACCTTCAGCTTTAGAAGTAGAGCTCTTACTAGAAGTGCTGATAATCTTGTTGATTGCTACATGTAATAATCTGAAGGAAAATCTATTAGTTGGTAATACTTAGAGGAAAAGGGATGCCTTTGATCTTTTGATGATTTTTTGTTTCCTGGACTTTAACAACATAGGTATCTTTTCTATGACATTTTCTATCCTAACTTTCCATTTTCTAAAATGTTCGCCTTTTCTGCTTTTTCTGTGTTTAAACCGAAGTTGGAAATTAGCCTTTGAACAGAGGGTGTAAATCTTTTCATATTAATTGTGCTTATAGATATATTTGGATTTATTCTTTATGTTTTCCATTTATTCTCTTGTTTTTTTTAAACATCTCTTTTGATTGCATTTTTCTTATTTGACTTTGCTCTAGTTACTTTAAAGTTATTCATCCTATTTCTTTTTTTCTGTTGGTTACTCCTAAATTTTTTATACTTGAGTTTTCATACATAAAATCTATCTTTGGTGTATATGTGTTCTCAGGTATCTGTATCTTCCTTTCTCTGCAACAGGACAAGTTTATTTTACTTCTGTCTCTCCCAACCGCCTATTTTCAGGCCATCTAGGATTTTAAGTTCTAGGCAGTAAGTTCTAGATCACTTACTTTTATGTCATATGTTAACAGTCACTGATTTCATTGCCTGCTGCTTTTTCTTATGTATTTTGTTTCCTCCACTTTAGATTAATTTTTTGCTTTGCTAAACTTTACCTTTGAATTATTCTTTCAAGGAGGATTAAATGGATAGTGAATTTACAGTCTCTGGATGTTGAAATATCTTAATTTTGCTCCCTCATTTAGATAAGAGGATTCTAAATTTACAGCTATTCTTCATTAGATTTTTGAAGATAATCGCTCCATTGTTTTATAGCATCTGTTGTTGATGGTAAGTTTTTGAAGCCAGTTTTTCCTTTGTAGATAACCATTCTCTGTCTGGAAGCTACTTGTTATTCTTGTTTTTAAAAATCTAATGATGTAAATTCTCATGATGTGTCTAGATTTCAGTTTTTACCAGTGCATTCTGCTTGTTAGTTGGCTCTTTCAATTTTAAGCTCTTAGAGGTTTTATTTCTTCCACTCTCTCAGTTCTTTCTTGAAACTCCTGTTAGACAAATTTGGGAACTGCTTGAAACCGTCAATCCTAAGCTTGAAACGCTTTCACCATACAACTTTTTTTTCACCTTCTGTATTTAGGGTTCATTTTTAAAAATAGCTTTATTAAAATAAATTTTATATATAAAATTAACTCACTGAAAATGTATAGTTCAGTGGTTTTTAGTTATTTTCACACAGTGGTGAAACTACCACCACATCCTATTGAAAATGTTTTTCAGTACCGCAGAAAGAAATCCATGCCTTTTAGCATTTATTTTTCATTTCCCTCTCCTCCCAGCCCCTAGCAACTACTGGTTTACTTTCTCTTTCTGCATTTGCCCATTCTAGACATATCATGAAATGGAAAATGTATAATATGTAGTCTTTGTCAGTGGCCACTTTTATTTAGTATAATGTTTTCTAGATTCAACCATGCTATTGTTTTTTTTTTTTTTCATTGCCAAATAGAATTTCATTGTATGAATATACCATATTTTATTTTCCGTTTGTCATTTAATGGACATTTGGGTTGTTTTTACTTTGTGTACAAATTTTTGTGTGAATATATATATTCATTTCTCTTGAATGTCTTTTTCAATTACGTCTTGCAGATTATATTTAACAATTTAAATTTCTAACAGTCTAGTTTGAACTGAAACTAGCTTAAACTTCAATATCATACAAAGACTGTTTCATCGTACCCTTTTTTAATGTCACAAATTGCAGCTCTGTGTATACAGCTCTGGAAAGGCATTCTACTAAGTGAAATAAGCCAGACAGAGAAAGACAATAACAGATTTATAATAATTCTTATTATAACTAATTTTTATTTATGCATTTGTGTCTTTTAAATCCTGCAGTAAATAAAAAGTGGAGTCTTAAACCAGAAACACAATACAATCATGTGATGTATAACAACATTTTGGTCAACTACAGACCACAACATATATAGCAGGGTCCCATTAGATTATAAAGGAACTGAAAAATTCCTGTTGCCTAGTTACTTTCTAGCCATTGTAATGTCAAAACACATTACTCATGTGTTTGTGATCCTGATGGAAACAGACCTGCTGCTGCAGTCAGTATAAAAGTATAGCATACATAATTATGTACAGTGCATAATACTTGATAATGATGAACGACTGTTACTGGTTTGTGTATTTACTATACTGTTAATTGTAAGTTTAGAATATACTTTTTCCACTTATTAAAAAAAAGTTTGCCATTAAACAGTATGTTGAATTATGCTGGCAGTAGCCTCATACATTTCATGTTTACTACATCTCTCGATTGCACCTTTTCACTTGTGTTTGATTTAATCTTGCATTGTTTTTATAAATTTAATGTAACTTAAGTATACAGTATTTATAAAGTCTACAGAAGTGTACAGTAATGTCCTAGACCTTCCCATTCACTCACCCAGCATAACTTCCAGTCCTACAAGCCCAGTCATGGTAAGTGCCCTATAGAGGTGAACCATTTTGTATATTTTATATGTATTTTTACTGTACTTTTTATGTTTAGTTAATACAGATACCATTGTCTGTGATATTCAGTACAGTAATATGATACACAGGTTTGTAGCCTAGGCTATACTTATAGCCTAGGTGTGTAATAGGTTATACCATCTAGGTTTATGTAATTACATTCTGTGGTGATCACACAATGACAAAATTGCTTAATGATGCTTTTATTGGAATGTGTCCCCATCATTAACTGGCACGTGACTGTACTGGCTTCTATATTTGCCTGTTTCCCTGTACCAGACATCTTTATTTTTTACTATGATTTTAATTATTGTCTATTATCCTGCAATTTCAGCTTGAAGAACTCCTTTTAGCATTTCTTGTAGGGCTGATCTGGTGGCAACAAACTCCCTCAGCTGGTAGTTATCTGGGAATGTTTAAAACTCTCTCAGCTAGTATTTATCTGGGAATGTCTTAATTTCTCCTTCACTTTTAAAGGACATTTTTTACCAGATAGAGAATTCTTGGTTGACAGTTTTTTTCTTTCAGTACTTTAAATGTCTTATCTACCATCTTTTGATCTTCATGGTTTCTAATTGTAAATTGCATGTTAATCTTATTGATAACCTCTAGTACATGATGAATCCCTCCTTCATCATTTAAAGATTCTTTGTCTTTTTCCAGCAGTTTGATTATAATGTGTCTTGGTTTGAACCAAGAAACATTATGCTGAGTTGATTGTTCTTGGAGGTCATTGAGCTGCTTGATTTTGTAGAGTCATGTCTTTTCATTGAATCTTGGAAGTTTTGGTCATTGTTTCTTAAAATAGTCTTTGTGTCCTTTCTTCTTCAGGGACTTCTGAAATGTGAAATGTGTATACTGACGTGCTTAATCATGTCCCACAGGCCCCTTTAGGTTCTGTTTGCTTTTCTTCTTTTTTATTTCTCTTCAGACTCAGTAATTTTATTTGTTCCATTTTCAAGTTCATTGATTCTTTTGCCTGCTTAAATCTGCTGTCATACCCCTCTTGTGAATTTTTTGTTTCAGTTTTTGTACTTTTCAGCTTCAGAATGAAAGCACCAGAAGTATAGAAAGTGGAAGGTGAAAGCCTTCTTTTTGCCTTCTTCCAGAACTAATCACTATTCATAGTTCGCTATGAATCTTTCCATATTTGGGGATATATACAAACAACCATATAAATGTATGCGTATTTTTTTTTTAATGCCTATAGCACCTGGTATTCCTAGATGGTCTCCCATCCAAGTACTAACCAAGCTGATCCTGCTTAGCTTCCGAGAGCAGATGAGGTTGGGCATGTTCCAAGTGGCATGGCCGTAGACTGTGTATGTTTTTTAAAGCTTTTTGTTTTGATATAATTTCAGACTTGGGAGAAAATTTACAGTAATGGTACAAAGAATTCTTGTATATCCAGATTCCCTAAATGTTGCATGTTTTTGTTGTCTTTCTCTGTTGCTCTTCTCTGTCATCTGTCATCTGTATTTACATGTACGTATTTTTTTCCGAACTGCTTGAAAGTAAGTTGCATACATGATATCTTCTTACCCTTTTACAGTATATGTTTTCTGAAAACAAGGACAATTTCTTACATAACGCCAATACTAATGATCAAAATCAGTAAATTAACTATTATTGAATCCCCAGTTGTCAAAAAAACACCCTGGTTCATGCATTATAATCAGTTGTCTTTAGACTTCTTTAATCTGAAAATTTCTTAATCTTTGTCTCATGACGTTGACATGTTTTTAAAAAAGTACTGGACATTATTTTGTAGAACTGCAAGATGGTTTATTTGATATTTCCTCATGATTAGATTCTGGTTGTTTGCTATTTCTTCATGATAGATACATTTTTGGCAGGAATACCACAGAATTGATGTTGTGTTCTCAGTGCATCATATGTGGAGGCATGTGATGTCAACATATCCTATTATTGGTGCTGTTAATTTTGGTCATTAATTTAAGGTGGTGTCTGCCAAGATAAAGTTATTATGTCTTTCACTGTAATTCATAAATATATTGTGGGGAGATACTTTGAGACAATGTAAATACCTCATTGAACTTTCATCCACTTTGTGTTAGCACCTAATGATAATGATTTTTCAAATTATTAACATGATGGTTGCCACTTATGAGTTAGCTTTGTATGAACAATTTTAGAAAATTAAAATGTGATTATTCTTCAGCCTCTTTCATTTTGTACTATAGCAGTAACATCTTTTTTAGTATTTTTTTTTTTTTTTTTAGAATTCCAAAGTTGTAAATGTAGATCCAGCTCTAACAGCTATCAATTTTATTTGATGTACATACCTTGATCCCAGTTATTTTGGAGCAGACCCCAATCATACCATTTCATTTCATTTGAGAGTAGGTTTTTGTATATATCCTAAAGATAAGAATTATAAAAACTATAATACTGTTAATCTACGTAGAAATGAACTTATTTACAAGTTTTATCAAGTATCCAGTTAGTGTTCATCCTGTCCCAATTGTTTCATCTATTTTCCCCAATTTGTTTGAATTGAGATCCAGATAAGATCTGTATATTGCAATTGCTTGAGATGTATCTCTTTTTTAATTGATAGATTCCTTTTCTTTCTTTCTTTTTTTTTTTTTGAAATTTTGTGTGGAAGGTAGCTATCATTTTTTCTGAAAAGTTTTCCACAGCTATTTAATTTGCTGCTATTTTAATTAGAATTTGGGTGTGTATATATTTAAATACGGTAGTTCTCCCCTTATCCACAGTTTTGCTTTCCATGGTTTCAGTTACTTGCATTTAACTGGTTGGAAAATATTAATTTGAAAATTTCAGAAATTGTGAGTTTTAAATTGCACACCATTCTGAGTGGTGTGATGAAATCTCACACCATTCCCTTCCATCCTTGACCAAGATGTGAGTCATCCCTTTGTCCAGTGTATCCATGCTATATGCACTACCCATCTGTTAGTCACTTAGTTGCTGTCTTGGTTATCAGATGGACTGTTATTACAGTATTGTAGTGTTTGTATTCAAGTATTCATTTTATTTAATAAAAGCTTCAAAGCACAAGAGTATTGCTGCTGGCAGTTCAGATATGCCAAAGAGAAGTAGGAAGTGCTTCCTATAATGAAAAGTTAAAAGTTCTTGACTTAATAAGGAAAAATTTTTAAATTGTGTGCTGAGGTTGCTAAGATCTATGGTTAGAATGGATCTTATATCAGTGAAATTGTGAAGAAAAAAAGAAATTTGTGATGGTTTTGTTGTCATACCTCATTGTAAAAGTTATAGCCACAAGGCATAATATAGTACTCATTTAAGATGGAAAAGGCATTAAATGAGTGGGTTGAAGACATGAACCAAAAACTTGTTTCGATTGACAGCAATACGTTGCTCCAGAAAATGTTGATCTTATTTGAAGGAGACTAAACCAAGGGATCCCTTTTAAATTAGTGACACCAAGCCATTCATTTACTGCAGGGAAGGATGATTACACAAATTCAGGAATAGGTTTGGCCTGAGAAATAAAAAATTACTGGAGAGAGACTACATTCACAAAATTTTTATTTCAGTATATTGTTTTAATTTTTTATTTTATTATTGTTGTTAATGTCTTACTGTGCCTAACTTAAAAGTTAAACTTTAATGTAAATAGGTGTGTCCAGGAAAAAACATAGTATATATTTGGTTGGTACTATTTATATTTTCAGGCATCCACTGGGAGTCTTGGAATGCATCGCCCTGTGGGAGAGGGGCAGTACTGTATACACATGTATAAATATATGTGATTTTGTTCCTTATTTTCTTTTTTAATGCTATCCTTGTCAAGTTTTGGTATCAGTATTATGCTGTTCTCATATAATTAATTACTACCAAATTTGGCAACATTTATTCAGCATGTATTTACTGAACAGTACTTACAGACACTATGCTTGCTGCACTGGTGAATGAAACAAGTGGCTCTGTCTTCATAGTACTTAAAGCCTAGTGGGGGAGGTAGGCAATAAAAAAATCGCATATATAACTGCAAACTGAAAAGCTGTGTTTGTTTCCATATTATGAGTTGGAATAGTTTAAATAAAATAAGAATAATTTGTTTCTTATCAATTTGATAGAGCTTTAAAAGTATTCTGGTGTTTATTTTAACATTAAAGTATTTTATTTGCTGTGAAATTAACAACTCTTACTTTCTCCCCTAAAATCTTTGATATTCTGTGAAGCTGTGCCGTCCTTATATTGTTTGTTCTCTTGGGGTTATGAGTTTTCAAGTTTGATGGCTCTTTTACTTCTTTGTTTCTGTGGGGAAAATTATTCAGAGTTCATGTGACTGTAACAGTCAGAATGGTATAATCCACCGAGTATTGAAGACTGCTGGAAGCACAGAAAATTTATGTTTGTGATTACTTCTCTTAGATTAGATTAATAGCCTCTAGTTAGGTTCTTTGTAGTTTATATTAACCAATTATATTGTATTGGTTACTTATAGAGTGAAATAGTGTTTTTAGTGTCAAATAGTAAGCATTTTCTTAAACAAGGTGTGGCTATTACATACTTACTGAGTCATAGACTCAACAAGTGATTACATTTGTTTATGTGCCCTCATAACTAGGAATATGAAGTCTTGTAATATTACTTATATATATAAGGCTATAAAAACCATTGAGGTCCATATTTATAAAAGAATATTTCTAGATCCCTAATTCTGAAAGGGTTGTCAGAGACCATTTACTCTTTCTCTTTTCTTACAGAAGTCCTGAATGTTTTTTTCTTTTCCTTTCTTTCATAAGTTTTGACTGCTCCAACCCATTCCAAATTGATGGAAGCAGTGAGACTAGAACCGAAATGTTTAACTGTCCATTGGGCTCTTTTCTCCCTTATATTGTGGCATGAGTTGGTGATGTGATTTTTGAAAGAGTTGGAGAGGAGATGACATTTTTGGTTTAGTGTCTTCTTGAATTTGTTTTTTCCCCAGTCAGTGTTTATTCACAATTTTTAAAAAGCTAAATTGATTTGAGGCTGAATTTCTTTTTGGGACATTGTACTCTTACTTACTAAACTTACTTAAATCACATTGGAGAGAACATGTTAAATAAATTTTAATGAATTGATTAAGATACTGACTGGAAATTTCTAATTGGCCTATGCTTTATGTCATGACTCCTATTTTAACTTAACTAGTCAATACTATTCTGTTCTTACATTATGTTTGTCTCACTGGCATTATGATTTCAGACTAGTTATTGGTGACTACAAGAAACCCTTTTTCACTTTAAAGGCATTATTTTGTTTAGTTGTATTTCCAAATTACATACTAGTTAGTGTTATAGAACTATATTTTCAGAAGGGTAGAGGGGAGAGGGCAAGAACATATGAAAAGGCCACCCCTGCTAAAGATTGGATAATTGCTGGATACTGAGAGGATTAAGAGCAGCCCAGAGTTGAGAAAAACCTTTGGATTTTTCTTGACCCATTTTGGAACTAGGAAGAGTTTATAACTGCAGTTCTTATGAAATGAGATTGGGTCAGGAATTTGCCTTGATAATACCACATTCTCTTTTTATGTACTACTTGTCACTTTTTAAATTTTAGCGAGTTTATATTAAGTTGTAACCAGTTGTTATTAAACCGTGAAATAAGCTTTGTATTGAGTCACTAGTTGCTTTTCTTAAAGCCTTAAGTATACTATATGATTAATAACTTAATACAATCTCATTTGCAAGAGTAGTTTTACATATACATTACAGCAACTTGACTTTAAAACAACTTATTTTCTAAGTTTTTCATAAGGCAAGTATTTTCTTGGATTTTAAGTCTCAAAAACTTTATGTTTGCCTATTAACTTTCTGTGTAGAGTGAAAATAGGATTTATACACTTGGGCAGTTGCATATTGTTACTATACTTTTGATCCTTCTGGAATTTATTTTGGTATGGAGTGTAGGTGAGCATTCAGCTTTTTTCTAGATAACTACCCAGTTGTGCTATCACTTCACAAATTTTAAATGCAGCCTTATTATATATTAAATTTGTGTATTTTTAGGGATTGCTGCTCTGTTCCATTGATACATGTTTATGTACCAGGGCAACACAACTTTAAATGCTATATCTTATGATAAATATTTTGGTATTTGATAAGCTAGTCTACCCATTTTTATTTTCTTTGAAGTTTTCTTGGTTGTTCTTAATTGTTATTTTCATATGAACTTTAGACTCAGCTTACTTAATGAAAAAAAAAAAACAAAAATGAAATACTCTATTTTTCATCTGCATCATGTCAAATTTAGCCATTTAGGGAGAATAGATCTTAATGATATGTGTCATATCCAAGATTATCATATGATTTTCCAACTATATATGTCTTTTTTGTCTTTCACTAGACCATTAATTTTCTTCCTTCACATCTTAAGTTTATTTCTACTTCGTACCTCTTGTGATATAATGCATATTTCCATTCTTATCTGATCATTGTTTATATGAAGGCTATATGTTTCAGAATGTTAATTTTGTACCCAGAAACTTTATTGTATTGTTTTTTTTTATTTGTAATAGCTTTGTAGTTTGTTTCCCTGGAGAAGTCTCTTTTCTGACTTTTTATGCCTTTTACTTTTAGCTAATGTTAAATAACAGTGTTAAGCAATTGTGATAGTAGTGGACATTTGTTTTGGTCCTGTGCTTAGTGGGAATACTATAGTTTCCCTGTTAGCATTCTCTGGCTTTGGTATTGAGAGATTGTTTTTTGTTGTTTTTAACTTCATGTTAAGGATGTGTCTAAATGATTTTTCTTCTTACATCTATTAATATGTGGTGAATTCTATCAACAGATTTCTAATATTGAACTATCCTGTATTCATGGAATAAATCCCACTTGGATATATCCCTGTAATGTACTACTAAACTTGGTTTGCGCTTTTTATTTTGAGGATTTTTAATCAGTATTCATACATGAGAATTCTTCTTTAGTGTTCTCTTTTATTACATCAATGTTAAGCTTACTTTACAAAAAAAAATTAGAAATTGTTCTTATGTTTTGGAACCATTAAAATGTCATTAGAGTTAGATTTCTTTGGGGTGGCAAGAGCTCATTAATAACATTTTCTCTTTCCTCTGTGGTTATAGGTCTGGTTAAGATTTCTGTCTCATCTAGAGTCATTTTTGATAATTAATGGTTTCCAAGAAGATTATCCATTTTTATCCAGGTTCTCAAATGTATTTGTAAAGAGGTGAACAAAGAAATATTTTAGGATTATTTTAATTTCCTCTATTTGTATACTAATTCTGTTCTCCCTCTTTTATTAAGTTAGCTGGATGGTTTACCTATTTACCAAAGAACCAGTTCTTGGCTTTATATATTATTTGATCTACTTTTCTGATTTTTGATTATTTTCTGCTTATATATTTACTGTGATTATTTATATCCTAAGTCCTTGTGCTTCGAATATTTTTGAGTGCTACTTTAACTGCATGTTATAGGTTTTCAAATACATTATTTTCATTGTCCCTATCTTCTGCAATTTTTTTTTGGTCCCCTCTTGCATCTATGAGTTCTGTAACAGACAGTTTAGAAAATTAGGCAGTATAGGATTTTGTTTTCTGATGTAATTTCTTTTGGTATTTCTACTATTGGCTGTGCTACTTCTGCTTTTGGAAATTTATTGGAATTTTCTTTATGGCCTAATTTTTACTCATGTTTTGGTAAAGTGTTCTGTAGGTCACTTAAGCATATTATGCTTTCAAGATGCTTTTGACATAATATAAATTAGATGTATTTCATTTATGTATTTCTGCCTAGTTGTTCTGTTTCCTGTAGTTTTTATTTTATGAGTGGTGATGTTATGTTATTTGGGGGCAATTCGTAATGTTAGCTCTTCAACATGGACGGTGTCCTTTATTAAATCTCCATGAAGTTTGTAACCTGAAAATATTTGTCTCCAGGTAATTTTACTCATCTAGAAACCAGTGTAATAGTCTTTTTTTATTCTTTTTTTCCTCTCAGATTGTGATTTTTCATTAGTTATATACTATGTTGTTTCTATCTGGGTTTTTACCCACCTCTGTTGCTCACTAGATTTTTCCCCTCTAGTTAAAAAGTATGAGTATGTGTGTCAGTTGATAGATCTGTGCTTAATATAGAAAACCTGGAAAGCAAATAGCACAAAAGAAAACCAAAAGCGCCCCCTCTGCTGTAAACACATCACCCAAATATTACTGCCATTATAAGGCTGTCTTACCCATATTTGTTTCCATACCTACATACACATTTTCCCCTTTTCCAAAGTGGTATGGCCCATTAGATCTTGTTTCTGCAGGTTAGTGACTCAAATTTAGATTTTCATTTTTAGCTTTCCATAAGATGGCGATGCTCAGGAAAAATCTGACTGAACAAGCAGTATTCTAGTTGAATTGAAAGAAGAAATTAATGCATAAAAAAGCTTACTGGGGCTATTGAAATACTCAGCAGAATCAGTGCACTGCTGACCTATGTTTTTGGCCTTCTATCTTCAGCCAAATATGCTAACATGTAGCAGCCAATAATGAGGGGACTTAGTTTTGCATACACAGAACTGGTGAACACTGATGTATCCTGAAAATAGTGTCTCTGGCTAATTCTCAGACTTGAAGAGACTGAATCTAAGATTTCATAAACTCAGTTTAGTGTTCGCATCCACATTCTTCACTCAGTAAGATTCTAATATTATGTTCAAGTAAAAATCTACATTTTGTGTATAGGTTTACCAGGTTACTGGTAGAGTACTTGGAAAATGATTTACTCTTTTGCAAGTTTTATTCAGTTCACCAACCTTTGTTGAGCTCTTGCTGTGTCTCAAGCAATTTTTTTTTTAATCATACTCATTTGAGGTTATTATTTTATATGTAGTGTAGGAAAACAGTTTCGAGACTTCTGGGTTTCTTGGATCATTAAAATAAAAGAAAAGGGGAGGGAGTGATTGTTGCTTTATGGTTGCCAGTTTTTTTGCCAACAAAGACATCTTTAAAAAGTTACTGTGTACGGAAAATGATATCACTTGTTCTGAATGCTGAGTATTTAATTTAGAAATATAAATAATTTTCCTTTATTTTATTCTTCCATTATAGATATATGTAGAGTCGGCTGATTATTCAGTCTACTACCCTTATTTTACTGATGAAGGAACTGAGGCTCCAAAATGTCTATGGGAACCGAGAGAGAAGAAAACTTTTTCTCATGCATATAATATAGTCTAGTGATGACATATTAAATTACACGTGTGATTTTTTGATATGAGTGCTGGTTGTATGGGTGTTAACTTTGTTTTCAGACTTGAAATTTGATGATTCCCAAAGCCATCTTTTTTTGTAAGTTGGAGAATTTCCTGGATTAATTAGTATCTTGGGAAATTCCTGATTGCAGCTCTTAATAGTGTAAATGTGATTGTGATAGATTATTGAGATGCTAAATTGCTATTGTGTATTGGGAAGCTATTTGTAGGGTGTAATTTCATATAATAGTAATTTAATGACTTTAGGAGAAAGAGAAGAAAGAAAATAAGAATATCAATATAATTGCTCTTGGGCTTTCTCTTCCTCTTATGAAAGAGCCTGGGCCTTGCCTGGATGTTTTTCATTCCCCTGGTCTCCTAGACCTACCTTCCTCCTCCTATCCATTTCACTTCTTTTTTTTCTATTCCTTACTCCATCTCCTGTGCCTCTCACATTCTAGCTCCTTCTTTCCCTGCGGTTCTCATCTTGTTGTTGCCTATGCCATCTTTTTTTGTTTTTAAATGTCTTTTATCAGTGATTCAAATTTTAAGTTACTAGATTTTCTTCTTGTAGCATTTGAGTTGAAATGGCATTGCACTGGCAAGATAGAACAATGTTGAAGTGCCTAGTTGCTTCAGGGATTTCTCCATTTTACTAGTGTAAAAGTTTATAAGTGAAGAATGTGTGCTATTGTTATTTCTACTTGATACATTTCCTTTAATAGAAGCATTTATTTTAGTAGAAATTTATGCTTGCTTATGAAATATTTTCCCCCTGTGAGCATTTATAGTTTTTACATTGTGGGCAAATGTGTTTTTTTAGTTTCGTGTGTTTTTAATAATTAAAATAATTCAGTCTAAGTCGTAAAAACATTTTATTTTTAAAATTAATTAATTTTTAATTCTTTAATGTCACCACATATTTGACCCTTTTTACCCATCTACCTCCCTCCTCTGCCTTACCTTCTGGTAACCACTAGTCTGTTGTCCAGGTACATGAATCTCTTTGTCTTATTCGTTTGTTGCTTTAGGTTTATATCTCACATATGAGTGATATCATGTGGTTTTCAACTTTTTCTGCCTGGCTTATTTTGCTTAGCATGATCATCTTGAGGTCTGTTCATGTTGTCGCAAATGGCAATATTTCACCTTTTTTTTTATGGCTGAGTGATATCTGCACCACATGTATATATATGCATCACAGCTTCTTTAGCCAGTCTTCTATCATTGGATAGTTTGGTTGCTTTCATGCCCTGGCCACCGTGAATAATGGTGCTGTGAACATTGGTGTGCAAATATCTTTTCAGATACGAGTTTTCAAGTCTTTGGGGGTAAATACCCAGTAGAGGGATTGCTGGATTGTGTGGTAGGTCAATTCTTAGTTTTTTGAGGACCCTCCATACTGTTTTTCATAGTGGCTGTACCAACTTGGAGTCCCACCAACAGTGTATGAGGGGGATCCTTTTTCTCTGCATCATCTGCAACACTTGTTATTACTTGCCCTGTTGATTATAGCTATTCTAACAGGTGTAAGATGATATCTCATTGTGGTTTTGATTTGGATTTCTCTACTTGCTAGCGATGATGAGCATCTTTTCATGTTTGTTAGCCATATGCATGTCTTTTTGGGAGAAGTGTCTCGTCAGGTCCTCTGTCCATTTTTTGATTGGATTGTTTGTTTTTTGTTGTTATTTAGTCGTATGAGTTCTTTGATATCTTGGATATTAGGCCCTTATTGGAGGTGTTGCTTGCAAATACATTTTTCTATTCAAATGGTTGTCTCATTACCTTGTTGACAGTTTCTTTTGCTATGCAGAAGCCTTTTATTTTGATGTAGTCCCGTTTATTTTTTCTTTTGCTCTCCTTGCTTTTGATGTCAAATTCATAAAATCCTCTTTAAGTCCATGATCCAGGAGTTTAGTTCCTGTGTTTTCCTGTATGTACTCTATTGTTTCAAGATGTAAAAAAATTTTAAAACATATTTATTTCCCATTAACTATATGCATTTAATAAACACTTTTAATGCCATATGATTACTCTTGAACTTTTATGATTTAATGATTTTACAAAATTGAACATTTAGACTATAGGAAGATATTATAAAATAAATGCTTACAATTAAGTAAAATATAGGAAGTTTATAAGGAAGCATATGTCATAGATATGTATATGTGTGTGTGTGTGTGTATATAATTCATCCACTGTGTTTCATCGGTTCCCCCTTCATTTTTAAAAAATTTTATACAAAATTACCATAGTACAGAAAATTGTATGTCATTCATTCCCCACTCAGAAATTTCAGTGTGAACAGATGTCAGTAAAAGGTCTAGATTTGCATAACTGAATAAAATGGGATATTTTTCTTAATTGATTATTGACATATTTGTGTCATATCAGGAAGATAAGTATTTAGTTAATTTTTCCCTTTTGATAGTTTGCATGTAAGTTGGTCAGTGGCTATTATAGTTGTCTAATTTTTTTTTGAATGTGCAGAGTTTGGAAATGTTTAATTTTTATCTAGAAAACTCATTTCTCCCCCTTTCTGCTTTCTTTTTTCGGGAAGTGTGAGGACTGTGACAGTCCTGAAACCTTTTAGTCTTCTGGTTTCTTTATTATAGTTTCAGTTTTCTTGTAATGATTTATTATCCCCTCAAGGCATTATGAGCCTAAGAAATTATTTCTTTGTTTTTCAGGTTCTAAATGGCTTCTAAGAAGTTAGGTGCAGATTTTCATGGTAAGTAGACTGTTAGATATATCATGCATAAATTATGCTTTAAGTTATGATTTGATTGGAGAGTTTGAAATCACTTAACATTGTTTATGCCCCTTTTTGCCCTTTTTATTTGCTTAAATGAGCAGCTTGAGAAAAATAAAGTTGTAGAACAATGTACAATAACCATAGAGAGACTTTAATTTTAATATTGAAGCAGTTCTTCAAATGGGTAGAGTCTCTCAATGGTTATTGTACTTGAAATAACCATATTTCAAGAGATGATTAGGGAACCTGCCTCTTTTCTTGTTCTTTAGCAGTATTTTGAAGTAGTCGTGATTCCCTGTCTTATTCCCTGGCCATAGTTCTCCATCTCAGGTATGAAAAATTCTAAACCTTTAGTTAATAATGTTTTAGTTTAGTTCCCCCTCTCCTATAAAAAGAAGTAATATACTGCAAATAAGCCATGATCAGTACATAATATCTCTATATTACAGAGATATCAGTAGTAGTAATTACAATTTTGCCTTAGTGACTAATAGTTCATCTTTTTCTAAGATATGACCTTTCAAAATAGAATACATTAGTCTACGGTCACGCTGCCCTGAATAAGCCCGATCCCATATGATCTCAAACGCTAAGCAGGGTTGGGCCTGGGTAGTACTTGCATGTGAGACCACCTAGGAAGGCCAAGTACTATATGCGTAAGAAATAAAAAATAAGGAATTGTAAACTGACAAGTTCCTGGCAACTTGTGAGGTCAACCAAGGGTTGCTTCACCTAAAAAAAAAAAAAAAAAAATACATTAAAAAACTTTATTATCTGCATTTGGAAGGAATGGAAGTGCCCAAGAAGTTAGACTCTCTTTTCATATAGTAGAAGATAAGAACTAAACACCAGAAATATCCAAACAGCACAATTATTTTATAAGCAGTTTTAAAACTGATCTTCCACTTAAAAATCACGTCATTGTAAGAATGATTTGCTAGACTGCTTGGTAACATGTCTTGGTCTGCTCTTCTGATAACAAATGGTTGATTGATAATAATAAGCAGAGTCAGGGTAATGCAGCAGTCACTATGGTTTTAACTCGCTTATGTATTTTACACAACAGCTTTAATATTTTGAATTGTGATTGTGCTTACTTTATATTATTTGCATATGTTTTGTTAAATCCTTTGGAGTTTAGTCATTCAAACTCTGGTATTTGTGTGCTATATAACAGGTCAGGCATCAGATCTTCCAAGTAAGTTATATCCTGTATTTAAGGATTATTACAAGGCTTTCTCAAAGCACAATAATGTGCTGCATAACTGCTTTGGTTAATAACAGACTGAATATAGGACAGTGGTCCCATAAAATTATAATGGAGCTGAAAAATTCTTATCACCTAGTGATGTCATAGCCATCATAACATCATAACACAATAATGCCTTACTTGTGTTTGTGGTAATGCTGGTGTATACCTGCACCGCTAACTGTATAAAAGTATATGCATTGTACCAATTATGTACAGTACATAATTTGTAATAATAGTAAATGACTTACTGGTTTATGTATTTATTGTACTTTTTATTATTTTAGAATGTACTTTGTATATAAAGAAAAGTTTGCTTAAAACACTATACTATGTAACACCAGCAGCCTCATAACATTTCATGCTTCTTTCATCTTGTGATTGCATCATTTTCTCTTGTGCTTGATTTAATCTCATTTTGCTTATTATGGCCCCTGAGCATATAAAAATCCACTGCTAATGTTGCCACACTGAGTGATTGATCCAGAAATGAAATTAAGAGTCATCAAGGACTATGAAGGTGAAAAATCAGTGATAGTTATTGCTTGCCAGTCAGGCATGTTCCATTCCACCATAGCTGCAAACTTGAAGAATAAGAACAAAGTGACAGAAGTTGTTGACGTATCTGCTTTATGGAAGGCAACAAGACTAACATAAATTTGAGAAAGGCCTTTATGAGATATGGAGAAACTTCTAATGACTCGGATTGAAGACCAGCTACATAAGTGTATTCCTCTCAGCACTATGAGGATCATAGCCAAAGCAAAAAGTTTGTGATGTTGAAATAAAAGAATAGATCTGACTATGGTGTTAAACTTACTGCTAGCTCTAGGTTGTTTAAACGATTCAAGAATTGTTATTCATCACATAATGTGAAAGCGAGTATGAATCTTCTGTGAGTGCTAATATGAAGGCAGCTGAAGTATTTTTGGAAATTAGATGTATTGATTGTGAGGGAAAATTATTTTCCAGAGCAAATATTTAATATGGACAAAACCACCCTATTCTGGAAAAAGATGCCTGAAAGGACTTTCATCTATTAAGGAGGCCAACTCATTGCCAGGTTTCAAAACTTTTAAGGACAGCACAGTACTCTTACTTAGGTCCAGTGTTGCAGGCTACGAATTGGAAAACCCTTTGCAATATGGCAGGGTGAGAATCCCAGGGCCTTCAAGCATGTCAGTAAGCATACAGTGCCAGTGAGTTTACTGCAGAGGCAGTAAGGTTATGGGTGACCAAATTTCTCTTTGAAGATACCCTCCTGGATTGCTATGCCAGTGAAATGGAGAAGTACTTTTAAGAGAATAATATACCTTTGAAGATTTTGCTTATTGTTGATAATGCTCCTAAACATCCTCTTTATTGGTGATCTTCATCCCAAAATCAAAGTGGTGTTTCTTCCCCCAAACACTACTCTTTGATCCAAACAGTGGATCAAGGACTTATAGCAGCTTTTAAGGCCTACTACCTGAGGAGGACCTTTTCCCAGGCGATTGCTGCAACTGAAGAAGACACAGGCAGTTCTGGAAGGATTACATCTTTTTTTGGGCTTAGGGTGATGTCACCAAGGAGTGTATGAATGGCATCTGGAAGAAGACACTCAAGAGATTCATCTGTGACTTCAAAGGATTTGCTAAGAACAAGGAGGTTGCAAAGGTCAACGAGGCTGTGGTTGAGATGGCAAATACCTTGAATCTGGGTGTGGATGAGGATGACCCTGAGGAGCTCCAGGAGGTAGTCCCTCAGGAATTGACTAATGAATTGTTGGAACTGGAATAGGAACACATAACTGAAAAAGAGATAAGAGAAAGGGAAGCTGCAGGAGAAGAAAAAGAACCACCAGGAAAATTCACAATGAAGGTTTTAGCTAAAGCTTTTGCAGACTTCAACAAGCACCTTAAAAAGTTTGAAAACATGGACTCCAGAACTGCATGGTTTTCATTAATAGGAATAGTCACGGTGCATTATCTGTTCACAAGCAAATCTGTGATGGAAAAAAACAAATCAAGCAATCTACCATGGACATATTTCTGAAAAGAGTGACACTTTCTCAAGAGACTGAAGCAGGTCCTTCAAGAGGTATTGCACAAGAAGGCATTGCAGTCATAGGAGAGGACAGCTCCATGTGTATTACTGCCCCTGAAGACCCTTCAGGTGGGACAAAATTTGGAAATGGAATACAGTGAGGTTGATGCTCTTGGTGACCATGTGTAGGCATAGGCTAATTGTTTTTGTGTCTGAGTTTTTAGCAAATGTGATAACCACTATACTATAGAGCTACCCCTATTTTACTTTATGTTTTAGCATCTACAGCACCTGGCCTTCCTAGGTGGTCACCCATCCAAGTACTAATCAGGCCCGACCATGCTTAGCTTCCAAGATCAGATGAGATGGCACATTCAGGGTAGCCATGCATCTAGGGTTTTGTAAGTGCACTCTTTGATGTTCATACAGCAATGAAAGCACCTAGTGATGCATTTCTCAGATTGTGTCCCTGTCATTAAGCGACCATGACTGTATTCATATGTTAGTGGGAGAGGCAGATCTGAATTTACCTTTGGATCACTTTTTCAGGGGAAAAGATAGGATAGAGCCAAAGATAGAGGAAAGACCTAGGGAAAGAAAATAGCAAAAATGAAAAATTTAAGCTTGTAATAACATTTCAAAAGAAAAGCTTTCTATCTTGAATCTTATGGAACTCCTTTTTTTGATTGGAGTGAAAATAAATTGGATCCCAGTTTGTGTTCCAGCTAAACAATTTAGAGAGGAGATTATAATTCTGAAGTTATCTGATCAATAAAGACCTTTTTAGAACTACTTCTGTCTCCTTACATTCCTAATCAAAATTTTCTTGATTAAATGAAACTTTCTACCTGAGCAAAATTTGAGAAAAAGATTTTCTCTTTCTTTGGCTTCTTTTGCTTTAATTTGCTGAGCTCCCACTTGAATTTCAGTGGTTTTCATTGAGTTTTTAGAGTAAAGACTCTAATTTGTAGATATTATGAAGTGTAAGAAATAGAGATTAAAGGGAATAATTGTAGACTATTTAATAGGCAATCTTGTAGGGGCATTTAGTGCAGGAAATCAAGTTCAGCCTGTCCTTATAAGGCTGAAATTAGAAAGCCAGGAATCTAAGGCTACTATTCCCTTCATCTCTCAGGAAGCTAAATAACCTTTTCCCACTGCTTTTCTCCATTTTTATTCTTCTGTTATATATAGGCTTGCTGGCTTGGCTTACTTGTGTAGAGTGCATGGGGCTAAAAATAGCTACCCAAGTTATGGTGCTTCTTGCTATTTGATCTTTCAGCTTAAGTGACTAGCATCATATAGCTAGATTTTTTTCTATCTTTTTGGTTAAGGAAGTATCTGATTGGCACAGCCTAGCTTATGAGCCTATGAATTAGTTTCCCTTAAATTAGATAGTCTCTAACTGGACCGTTGAGGGTTAGTGGGTATATATGTGTGTGTGTAAGTCTTCTAGGGATTCTAGGGCTATGGACAAGGAAGTGACGACTTCTCTCATGACTTGATATGAAAATGCTTTTTTTCTCTTTAAATGTTTGGGCCAACTAGACCTTGTGCTGTGCTGTCTTATGACTTGTACTTGATTTACCTTCAAGTTTATTCTTTCCAACTGAAGTTGAATGTCTTCTACTGTTAATAATTACATATCCCTAAATAACAGAATGAGAGAAAAAAGCAGTTACTTCTCAAAGATTTTTAAAAATGTTGTCCTTATATAAATTGCAAACCATTAACTCAGTTTAAATCAGGCCTTTGTTGGATCCTGGTGCTTTAAAATGTCAATCCTCTTTAATTTTTAACTTGTTTTCCACTTTTTGTTGAAGTAAAAAATTATTTTTCAGAAGTGACTTTTAAAGGATTTTTAAAAATATTTCAACAAATTACTTTTTACTATCTGGAAAAATGTTATGAGATTCTAATTTAGGAAAACATGTTTCTATAATTGGACTTGATAAAACTAAACTCCCTCTTTTGGCAGGCCAAGCTATCCTATTTAATGATCATTTAGCAACTTCTAGAAAGGTTCATTTTGCTCTTGGTTTAATTTCTACTAAGATATCGAAATATTTTTTCTGCTGAGCGATAGGAAAAGGTATATAATAGAAAATATTTTAAATGTTGATGCTTTCAAATGCTTTACAGGGTAATGTAGAGAAGTTGACATCATTTAATCATGGTTCTCCTGTATGTAATATATTGCCCCCTTCTTTTAAGATTTCTCTTTATATTTTATTTTCAGCGTTTTGATTGTGATATACCTTGGTCTGATTTTTTATGTGTTTATTTTTCTTGGAGTTAGCTTGGATCTGTAGTTTGATGTTTATTTATTTTTTTAAATCACTTGTGGAAAATTGGCAGCCACTCTCTCTTACCACATTTCTTCTGTTCCATTGTCTTCTATCCTTTTGAAACTCCAATCACATATACATTAGGTTGTTTGATAGTGTTCCAGAGATCTCTGAAGGCTCTGTTCCATTTTTTTCTTTTTGTGTTTCAATTCAGTTAATTTAATTTAATTTTTTTTACCTAACTTCAAGTTCTCTGATTCTTCTGCTGAGTATTGTCTTCTGATTAATGCATAGCCTGGTTTATGAACTATTAAAAAATTTTTTTTCTGAGACTGCATTTTTCATTTCTAGCATTTCTAGTTGTCTCTTTGTATTTCCATCTCTGTTGAAATTCTCCATCTGTTCACATTGTTCACCTTTTTCATTAGATCTTTTAACATTTATTATAGCTGTTTTAAAGCTCTCCAGTAATTTCAGTATCTTGGTCATCCCTGTATTTGGGTCTGATAAGTGGTTCTTCTCTTGATGGTAGATCTTTTGTTTCATTCTGTATGTTATTTTTGATTGAATGCCAGACATTGTGTATTAAAAAGCTCATTTTGTAAGTTATCTGGCTTGTTTTTGTTGTTAGGGTATTGTAAGGTAAGCGTGACATGCCAGAGAAGTTTTAAAAGCAAGCATTTATTGAGAACTCCCGGGCGGGCGGGTGAGGTTCTCTGGTCCAGAGAGGAGAGGGGCCAGAGAAGTCGCGCCTCGGGGTGGGAGGGCACAGCTTTTATGAGTTACGTGGGGGGTAGGGGTAAAGGGTGGGTAATGTTAATCAAATGCTAATTGAGCCTCTGGATTAGGGTGGTTGCACCTAGGGCTTTAGGGTGGGCCCTATTCAGGTCTGGATTCCCTGTATCAAGCTGGGGAGTCTCCAGGCAGGCATCTTGCTGGCCCTTCCCCCGCAGACCTAACAGGTATGATTAGCATTTTCTTGCTACTTCACATCTTATAGTAGGTCTCTATGTAATTGTGTTTGCATATGTCCATCTAGCTATGATTTTGTGTTACCTGATTTAGGCTTTAAGATAGTGGTACACAATCATGGAATTAAAATTTTTCACTTAAAGTTTGATCTGTTCTTTTCCAAATACCTCAGTTTGAATCTTCAATTTGAATTAACAGTAAAACCTGAATTAAGCATAATTGATTTGCTACCTTCTGTTAGGACTTTTCCCCCCACATGGAATTGTACCCCGCTTCCTTTTTTTTATCCCCAGAAAAACAAGCAGGTCGCAGGATCATAAGCATATGCAGCCTGGTCTCTTCCACTGTGGCATAATGTAAGTGATGTGCAGAACCTGACTTCAAAAACCCATCAGCCACAGTCATCAGAGATATGCTGTATTTTTCTGAATCGAACTTAGGAAAATGGGCTCAGACATTTTAGAAAAATTTTCAGTAATAAAGTTTGAAACTAGAAGGTATTTGGGGTGAGCCAGGAAATTGTTAGCCACAATGCCTCATTCTCTGGTCCGTGTGGTTTATTGAGTCAATTTAAAAAATAAAATATATTGAGAAATTGATGTGTTTAAGTAGATATTCTGATATATTGGATAAAATGAATAGTTCCTAAGGTGCATAGTTGGTTATATTTGCCAAAAAAAAAAAAAAAAAAAAAAAAAAGTCTTAATCCTCATAGCATGATTAATTGTACTTATGGTAGTCTTTGTCCATTATTCAAAAGATTGTTTTTCTGGTTGCCATCTCATTAAATGCCTTTTGCTCTTTGTCCCTACCCCTTCCCCCCAATAATCACAAAACTTCTCAGTGTTTTTTAGCAAAATTTAAAGGACTAGTGGAAGGTTAGGGGATGTGCTAAATTACCTTGGCATTGGCTTTGATAGTGAAATGAAACTGCTTTTTAAAGCAGATCCCTGTAATTGGTTCTATTGAAGAGGAACAGCAGTTTTTTACAGGGAGTTCTACTTGATCTTGTCTGTCCTTAAGTAAGGGCCTGGTTGCATTTATAAACTATAAAGTCATCAGTGTATACAGCATTGTTATAGTTTCCTAACTGAAATGTAGGCAAGGAAACGGAACACTTTTTTGAGAGAGATTCTCATTTGGCTCAGATATCACAAGTATAGTACTTTTTGTAGAGATTTTTTTCCTCTCAACTTCTCATTACCAATCATAGGTAGAACTGTTTAAGAAAACTTTGTTAGTATTATTGTGAATAGATTTTCTTATACTTAAATATCACATATGCTTGTTACTATGAATAGGATTTTTTGTAATATGTATTGTATAACTTTGAATATTTACTTTGACTTTTCTTAAAAGACTTAATTTTGTGATTGTTAATATGAATGTATTCTTTCCAGTGCTTCTTAGCAAATGCTTATTTTAGTTTTGTTTCCAATTAATCAGCCAAAGTTAGAATCTGTTACTTTCAGTAACATTTGAACACCCATTTTCATAGACATAAAAATTCTTTACAATTAAAATGAACTTTGCTCTTAATCTCTATAATGAAACATTTATAACTGGCAGAAGATTTTAGTGTTGTAACCAACACTTAGTTTCTTTGATGGTATTTGATGGTATTTGATACTTATTTTTTTTTTTTTTGGCACCTGGTAGATTTTTGTGACTTTGTTCACAATCTTAGAAATGCATTTGTATTTTGAATGGGCACTCTATTAAAACGTTTTCATTGCTAGCCTTGCCATTTTAGGTAAACCGTTTTTAATTTTAGTAAATATTAATTGATTGTGCATTAACGTGGGGGTGAGAGTTAAATACAAAAGTATAAGACCATGTCTTCTTTATTTGTTCTTTACTTAGCAAATCTCATCTGCCAGACATTATGTTAACTTGAGAAATGTAGATAGGAAATATGTATCCCTTATTAAGGAACACTCAAACTTTTGCTCAGTCTCTAGAGGGAAATATAAGGAAACAAACTATTAACAGTACAGATTGGTAAGACCTGAGGCGGTGGTATGAGCAAGGTGTTCTGAGACTGAAAAGGAAGTTGTTCTTAAGCTCATTCTTAAAGGACTTAAAATTATTAATCAAGTAAATAAAAGTGGGAACTTGACAGTTTTTGCCAGCTGAGAAAACAGCACTTATAAAGGTATGACCAACTTGGAAATTTTCTAGAGTGTTAATTATTATAGTTATGTCTCAGAAAAATTATTTAATGGAACACAGTTATGGATTTAATTTGCTAGCCAAATGAGAAATAGTTAAAATGTTTGATTTTTGGCTAGAAGTTATATGGAAAAGGGAGACTCCCTACCCCCAAGAGTGGGATCAGGAGCCTTTTTCCTGATGGAGGATTTAGGTATATCAGAGCAATATCTATATCAGGAGTGGGAATGATAAGATTACAAATATATCTTAATCTTGATAAATCTTTAAATCTATAGAGTTTTTAGAAAGGATTGAAGTCATATTCACAGAAGAGGTATAATTGTTTTATTCTGTCTGTGAACATAACACTAGTGTTAGGCCCAGAGCAGGCCTATCTGACCTGCTAATATTCAAAAAGCAAAATTAATTTTATCTACTATTTCATTATGTGTGAAGGTTCTGTCAGTAAGTTAGCCCCAAACCTGGTCCAGAAAAGAAACCATGGTTTAGTGTGGAGTGTATAGCTAGTGACAGTTTATGTACAAGAGTCACTCTCATTTTGTTTGACCCTGTAAATTGGTCTTTCTCTGTTATTTAGCTATGATAGGCAGAGACTCTTTAGGGAGTTAAAGCATTTCAGTAGTAGTGTCTCCCGGCAATCCTATTCTGACTCCTGTGGTCTTATTTGATTTTTTTTTCATAAGTGCTGTGCTTCTTTCTACATCTGCTCCAGAATGTAGTCTTAAAAACAGTCTAGAGTATTTCTTTGTATTAATTAAAAAGTGATTCTTAAAACTAAAGTGGAAAAATTCTAATCAAGGAAGTTCTTTTGTGATCTAGGGTCAGGAGAAGGAACCCTATAACTTCTAGTTTTAGAAGAGCATAAATTAATGGTGTATCCTAGACATAAGCTTGTAGTAAAACAAAAAAGATTTTTGCTGATATTTTCTACTTTATTTTTGATTATAGGGACTTTCAGTTACCTTGATGATGTCCCATTTAAGATAGGAGACAAATTCAAAACACCAGCTAAAGTTGGTCTACCTATTGGCTTCTCCTTGCCTGATTGTTTGCAGGTTGTCAGAGAAGTACAGGTAAGTGGTGATTTTTAGTTAAAGTTTAGTCTATGTAAAAATTTAAAGAGTAAGAATTTGATGTATAATAAAGAAAAAAGCTCCTATCTCTTATTAGTATTTCTTATAGCTGTTATTGCTTTATTGTCAAACATACATGTTTATATATCTGTTACAACCTTGTGTAATCTGTTAGATTATATACTCCTGGGATTCTATGCCTTGTCTGAAACAAATTTCCATTTGCCCATCTGACTTGCTTATTCACCTCTTTTCCTTTTCTCTCTTAATATCTTCATTATCTTCTTGGTCACTCAAGTTAGGTAATATTTTGCTCTCTGCCATGTCTCCTCTTTGCTATCTAGTTCACTCTTACCTTATTATTTTTACTTGAGCTATTGCGATTACCTCTTTAATTGGCTTCTCTGATTATAGCATTTTTCTTCTATTTTCATATTGTTTCTAGAATAATATTCCTAAATTAAATTTAAAAATTTTCAAATATCTCTGTTAAAAAATTTAATAATTCACCAATCTTTATTGAATCAAGTCTAGACATAAGGTTATAGTTAAAACAAAACAATCTATCCCTTAGCTCATCATCTCTTCCATGTTGCTTCTAAACCAAGTTATTAGCAATTGTTGAACATACTGTATGTTACCTGTCTATACCATGATTTCTTCTCGTTATCTGCACTTGAAATATTTTTCTTTTTCTCACTATACTAAAAGCTGTTATTCTTTTAGACTGTGCTGAAATTTTATCTCAAAAGCTTTTCAACCCTCTCATCTTTAAAGCTCAGTTATATATAAATACATGTAGAATTACTTTTTGAAGGCAGTGCCTAGCCCTTTGTTATGTGACTTCCTTTCGTCCTTCAGTACACATTTATTGAATGTTGCTTTTTGAGCAGTGCTCTTCTAGGCTGAGGATAGAGATAAATGCCTTGATCACTGTCCTCGAGTTGCTTACACTTTAGAGGAGTTACATGGAAAACAGAAAAGTACATTATTCACTCAAACGCTTCTTCCTGTGGCTTAAGATTTTTTAAAATATACTTTCCAGCAAAGTTGTTTTGTTTCTGGAGGATTCACTAAGGCATCACCATGTTACTCTAAAAAGTATTCTTTGCTATACCTTCCAGTCTATATGTAGTGAGTAATCTTAGTGGGAATATTGCAGTTATATTTTTAAAAAATAATAGTGTTATTGAGATGTAATTCACATACCATAAAATTCACCTTTTTAAGTGGTTTTTTGTGTGTTCAGAGTTGTATAACCATCATTACTATCTAATTCCAGAACATTTTCATCATCCTAAAAAGAAACCCAGTGCCCATTAACAGTTACTCCCTATTTTCTCCTCTCCCCTAGCCCCTGGCAAACAGTAAAACTACTTTCTGTCTTTGTAAATTTGCCTTTTTTGGACATATATAAATGGAATAATATAACATATTGCCTTTTGTGACTGGTTTATTCATTAGCATAATGTTTTCAAGTTTTATCCGTGTCCTATGAATGAAGTATTAGTACTTCATTTTTATGACTGAGTAATGTTTCATTGTATTGATGATACCATCTTTTGTTTATTCATCAGTTGAAGGACATTTTGATGGTTTCTACTTCTTGACTATTAGGAATAATGCTGCTATGAAGATTTTTATACAGGTTTTTGTGTGGACATATACTTTCAGTTTTCTCGAATATATATACCCAGGAGTGGAATTGCTGGGTCATATGGTAATTATATTTAACATTTTGAGGAATTGTCAGATAGATTTCCAAAGTGGCTGCACTATTTAGTCCCATCCACACTACGTGAGAGTTCCAGTTTCTTAACATCATTGCCAACTCTTGTTATTGAATATCTTTTTGGTTATATATGTCCTTGTGGGTGTCTCTTACTGTGATTTTGATGTACATTTCCCTAATTACTAATGGTATTAAGTATCTTATATATTTTTGAATACTGAATTGCAATTCTTTTTGTGTATGGAGACTTTACTGGGCCAGAAAACATAAATTTTCCTTATAAAGTTTTACCTTGTTTTGTTTGCCTAGTGATTTTTTTTATTGGCAACAACAAATATTAGGTAAAAACCTCTTTGTGTGCAAGATACTGTTAGCAGTATGATTGAAAAACACATCCATCATCTTTTATTAGTTCTCATATTATTCACCACTTCACTGATGCATTAGAAAACTTGTTCTGAATGCTGGAAAGTTTTATTTATTTGATCAGTGCCCACTGTACTCATCGTATTCACTAATAATGAGAGATCAAGGCTCTGAGTTCTGTTCCTATGTGGACCAGTTGAATAATTTTTGTTTTCTAATTGCAGATTAGCCATAAACTTTGACTGCCTGGGTACTTCTGTGGGGATTTGGCTGTAACATTGGTTCTGGACTCCTCCCTATCTAGAGAAGAGTCAGACCTAGAGCCATAGATCAGGGGACCGCATTCCCCAGATCACAGACCCATAAAGGTCCGTGACTGTTAGGGACCGGGCTGCACAGCAGGAGGTCATTGGAGGGACTGAAGCTTCATCTATACTTGCAGCTGCTCCCCAGTGCTAGCATCACCACCTCAGGCATTAGATTATATCATAGGTATACCTGTCCCTAGTGCCAGAAAAATTGGGGACCACTACCATAGACAACTAGCTTGAAGCTTCTTATGTCTGTCATATTTACCCTTGCTTGGTCGTACAAACTCGAATTTTCAGCTGAAAATTTATCAGAGTGAGCAGGTAGAAAAACATACATAACCCTTGCACCCAGAGTCCAGAAAGCTTTTATTGAATGTAGTGATGGTAGCCACAGTAGTGGGAAGTGGTCCTTAGTGTCACTCATTCATAGACTGGAATTGCCACATAATAGCTATGTAATCTTGGACAGATTGCTTAAACTCACCAAGCCTCCATTTCTTCTCTGTAAAATGGGGATAATTAGCTTTTAAAGTTGTTATAAGGATTAAATAAAATAATGCATTTATAATGCTTACCCTGGTTCCTGGTACTCCGTAAATGTTTTTGCTGTTGTTATTTATTATTGTACACACAAACCACATTCTTGTTTTTTTCACTGTGATATTTCTGCTCCCCTTGCCCTCCTCCCCACCACCCCCGTGTTCTAAGTATTCTACATTACTTTGGTAATTAAAAAAACAAAAGCTCAGTATAGCTTTTATAAAAAAGGAAAGAAATTTCCAATTATTCTTGGGAGTAAAACTTCAGAGACCTGTGTTTTTACAGGTGTCAGGAACTTGGTTATAGCCTTAGTTTTTGGTGGAGGAAACCAGTTAGAAGCAGCAGCCCAAGTGCTCTTTTCTCACTGTGCTGCTAGTAGTAGAAAGAAGCACAGTGATCCCCAGATGCCTTTCTGGGGCCTAGCAGCAGGCTCAGGGATGAAAAGAGCTTGATATGTGCATTTCCAGGCTTCTCTTGTGTTGTTTAAAACCAAAATGCATGGAAATTACCGGAGGTACTTTATTATGTTTAAAACTCTTGCACTCTTGCACAGTAGGCCTGTTTCTTCTCCTTTCCCCATCTTTTTGATTCTTAATGTGTCTCCAACCTTGAACATGCATACAGACATTGTTTAGCTTTGGTGCTTTAGAGTGACCACCAAAGGCTTTGTTTTCTCCTATTGCTAGGTGAATTTCTTTTTATATTATAAGTGTATTTTTTCAAGTATGCAAATGAAATTTTTGTAAATTGAGCCATGCTTTAAGGTATTGTAAAGGAACCATGAAGTAAATCCTTATGCACTTTACACTGTAAAATATTAATTTGAATATGTCTAGATTTTTTCATAAGCAGTTTTCCTGCATTTAGAGTACAGTCTGTTCATTATAATTTGATAGTGACTTAAGAAGCATAGATTCTCTAGTCAGACCACCCAGGTTCAGGTCCAGGCTCTACCACTTACTAGCTTTTGTTACCTTGAGCATAGTCCTTATAAAGTGAGGATAACAATAGTACCTACTTTAAAGGGTTGTTGAGAAAATCTAGAGACTTTAATACATAAACTGCACTTAGAATCCTGCATGTACCTACCTTGTAAGTGCTTCTTAAGTGTTAAGTGCTATTATTATTGGGCACAGGATCTATTAGGGCATTGTGTTAAATAATAGAGACCTTAAGAGGGCCTAAAGCTCAGTTTGCTGCCCATAAGAGGCTTATGATATTGTTGGGGAAGTGTTTAGAGACAGGTTAAAGCTACATGTGGTCACATGCTCGGCATCAAATTATATAGGCAGATACTTTATAAGAGTTCAGAGGAAGGAAAGGGCCATCTGGAAAGCTTCATAGAGGAGGTGGCTGAGCTCTGAGTCAGTGAAGAATTCTAGGAAGGGAAATAGTCTGAAGGAAGGGAAACAAGGGAAATGGCAAGGTAATATTTGTCTTGGTGCATAGGATTAGAGGTGGGGGAGCTCTTTCTAGTTAATTTCTAGAAAAGTTGAGATTGATTCCTATAAGATTAGGAAGCCGTAGTCTTCCTGCGTGGGGATCATTTAGTACACCTTGTGTTTAGTGGGGAAGTGAATTGGGTGGGAGAATTGCATTGAGGAGGGGCAGCCACCCTGAGTTCACACCTCCTTTCTCTGCTGTATCTTTACAGTATGATTTCTCCTTGGAAAAGAAAACCATTGAGTGGGCTGAAGACATTAAGAAAATCCAAGAAGCCCAGCGGGAAGCAGAGCTTAAGGCTGAGGAAGCAGAAGCTAAAGTGAATTCTAAGAGTGGCCCAGAGGGTGATAGAAAAATGAGCTTCTCCAAGACTCACAGTACAGCCACAATGCCACCTCCTATTAACCCCATCCTTGCCAGCTTACAGCACAACAGCATCCTCACCCCGACTCGGGTCAGCAGCAGTGCCACGAAACAGAAAGTTCTCAGCCCACCCCACACAAAGGCAGATTTCAATCCTGCTGACTTTGAGTGTGAAGAAGACCCATTTGATAATCTGGAGTTAAAAACTATTGATGAGAAGGAAGAGCTGAGAAACATTCTGGTAGGAACCACTGGACCTATTGTAGCTCAGTTATTGGACAACAACTTGCCTCGAGGAGGCTCTGGATCTGTGTTACAGGATGAAGAAGTCCTAGCATCTCTGGAGCGGGCAACACTAGATTTCAAGCCTCTTCACAAACCCAATGGCTTTATAACCTTACCACAGTTGGGCAACTGTGAAAAGATGTCGCTGTCTTCCAAAGTGTCCCTTCCCCCCATCCCTGCAGTAAGCAATATCAAATCTCTGTCATTCCCTAAACTTGATTCTGATGACAGCAGTCAGAAAACAGCCAAGCTGGCAAGCACTTTCCATAGCACATCCTGCCTCCGCAATGGCACGTTCCGGAATTCCCTAAAGCCTTCCACCCAAAGCAGTGCCAGTGAGCTCAATGGGCATCATACTCTTGGGCTTTCAGCTTTGAACTTGGACACTGGCACAGAGGTGCCAACCCTGAATCCTTCTGATATCTCCCAGATGCCTTCCCTCTCTGTCTTGTCTATGTGTACAGAAGAATCATCACCTCCTACAGGTCCCACGGTAAGCCTTTTAAATCCCCTTAAATTAAAGCTCCAAAGACTTCTAAATTCTTCTACCTTGTGGCTTCAATCTTTACATTCTTCTTTTCAAAATTTAGAGCAAGATAGGGCATGACCAAATTGACCTTGCTTATGTATGTAGTTCTGGTTTTCCTGAGGATAAGGATTGTTAGCTGTGTACCTACTGTGAATATGTGGGTTTGTTCCTTTCTACATCTTTTGGTCTTTTTTTCTTTTTAAAGATCACGTATGTCATGTGAATGGTATTTTCCTGCCTAATCAATTTTATTTCTGTGGTACACATCTTGTTTAGATTTTTTAAAGGCTTTCTTTGTACTTTTAAACTATTACCTTTCTTCCTGCTTTTTTTAAGTTTGCTTTGTACTCCTGCCTCCCTCCATTTCATTCTGCCTTGAAGTTTGTTTCTTGTGTGTACCATGGTTCAGATAATTTGGGGTTATGTTTCTTCAGACTGGGTAGTGCCTTAGTAACTGGGAGTTATTTGTATTGGAAGTCCAAACGAAAGGTAGAAATTCATCACTTTTAAACCTGTAGGTTTTAATTCTAAAATTATCTTTTCTTCTTTTTTTTTTTCTGCTCACTACTATGAATTGTGCAGTTTTCTCCAAAGGAAGGGAGAGGGGAAGGTAGGAATTCACATTTAGAGTTGAGTATGAGTTGATAAAAAATGTTGCAGCTTGTGTCTTGAAGAAAATCTGTTTTTGTCACACACACAAATTCCCATATTCAGTAAGGTTACTTTGTCACAGAGTATATAAGTGTAGGTCTTGATGTGGTTGTGGTTGTTTCAGCAGCACAAAATGATACATTGTTACACTCTAGGATAGAAATCATGGAAGTCAAAGGATCTTGTTACACCAGTCCAGAGATTTTTCAAATGATGGTATATCAAAGACAGTATTTCAAGCCAGAAAGGAGCCCGATTGTATTGGTGGGACATCTATTAGAGATCACAACAAGCCTGGTAGAAAGATGAGTCTTGGCGTGCTTATAGCTAGTATAAGGTAAAAGAGGGTCTCTGTAGGGACTTCCTTTGTCAGAGAGCTGACTGCTGCATATAAACTTCCACAGACCTTGTCCCAGATAAACTTAGTAGAATGCATAACACTTTTATTGTTACCTCCTAGGAATGGGCTTTATCTTAATTCCTCCTGGTTCATTGTTGGGCTGTGGTCAGCAGGATACTCCTTCATGACTCATTGTATGCTTTACAGAAATTAAAAGCACTCTGGGAAAGATTAGAGATCCTCAGCCAGCAGCACACCCCACCCACAGTCCCTGCCCCTTTAAAGGTACAGTAATAATTTAGATGAACTAATGGCAGAGGTCTTCCTCAAAACAGAACACTCATCATTCTTTGACCCACCTGATTGTGGAGTTTCTTTTGGACCTATCCATTTCAGGGTGGGAGGGAGCCTGTTTCTTGCTAGATTGAGGACTTGTTGCCTTCAAGGGGCAGATATAAACAGAGCTGGAGTTCTAGTGTTCTTCTAAGGAAGTCACTAGAAGCAAAGACTGGTTTCCATTCTGGTCCCCTATCTCATTGTGAGTCTTTGAAGCCCACAGTGAGAACTTTACCCTGTGAGAGAAGCTGTTCTCTCCAGGGTAGTTAGTGACTTGAAGCCAGGGTGGGGATGGAGAGTGGTGGTGGTCAACCAGGCTATAAACACCCTTCACTTAGGAACTCCCTGGGAACTATTCCTGGAATTTGGTTCTTGTTGGCTATATTAGGGCCAATATTTGGGTCTTATTTTTCAGATTTAGATTTAACATTTTACTGTTTATATTAAACTATCTACAAGTTGAGAAATCCATGGGATCATCTTGAGAGGAACAATCTTACAGTGTGCCCTTATTCTGAATCCAGCATAAAACTCCCTGACCTAACCCTAGCCAGTGTCTCTGCTCACTATCCCACCAACCATCCAGGGTCCTTGCTCTGCTCACAGGTACTATAGTAGGCTCCTGCCATCATTGGGTTCTTCTCCAGGTGTGGATACGTTGCTTACTCTTTCATAGTTATTTCAGCAAAATATTTCTGCCTTTTCTTTTATACTTCTTAGTTCTCAATTTACTGATTGTGGTCCGTAAGCATGAGTGCCAGTTTGCTTTTGAATTGTATTTTAAATGATTTTTGACATATAGAATGTCTTTACTTTTAGGTGTTTGAATCAAATGATCATTTCTTATATTCTCCATCTAGATTTTAAAAATGAACTTATTTGTATCAAAGTAATACAAGCACATTTAAATGAAACCATTTAAAAGGTTTTTTATTGAAAAACAGTAGCTCCCTGCCTCACCTCTCCCCAACTCTAGTTTTACTTCCTGTTAGTACTTTTAACTCTAAGCTATTTCTGCTTGGATTTATCTCTGTTTCTAAATAAAATGCTTATATTGTTATTTTAAATTTATCAATTTTAGACAGTTTATACTTCCTGTTATATAGTAGCTGAGGATTTACCTCTTATAGTAGCCCCTCCATCTTTTCCCATATCTTCTATCATATTTATATCACAAATTTTGGGTAAGTTAATATTATTGTTCACATTATTATGATTGGGTATTTACTGCCACATTCATATAGTATAATGTGATCACTTTTTTTCCCAACTTTTTATTTCTCATAAACTCTGGCCCACATACATTTTTTGCACAGTTTCTTTGTATCTATTTCTAATTTTATTCAAATGCTCCAAAAGACCTATCGAATATCCAGAAGTGTTGTTTAACTTTACCATCATGTGTGGATAATAGTTTGGCTAGATCAGATTTCTGAGTTGAAGATTATTTTCCTTTAAGAATTTTCAAGGCATTGGTATCTTTTAGAAAACAAAAACAAACTTTTTTTTATTGAAGTGTAAGCACCAGTGATTTCTAATATTCTGTATTCTGGTACCATCTGAGTCATTCCCTACCCTGCTGCCAAACTTACGGGTTTTTTTCTTCATTTATGGAGTTTTGAATTTTACCAGTGATGGGCTTTGTTCATTGTGCTAAGCTCTCCTGGATCCTTTTAAACTAAGGCTCTGGCTCAATTTTAAAATATGGGATTTGGGTGGGCAGGGGTCTTAGATATTTTCTCTCTTTTTCTAGAATTTCTGTAAGCCAGATACTGGATCTTGACTGTTCTAATTTCTATCTTTTAAAAATTTTTATATTTGTTTTACTTTCTGGGATATACCCTTGATTGTCTTACAGCCTTTAAAAAAATCTCACAAACTTTTAAGTAAAAATTTTACTTAATCGTATTTTAAATTTCCAAGTGCTTTGTGTATTCCCTCTTTTGATTTGGTATCTCATGTTTGTGGCTTGGCTTTCTATTCACATTTACGAGCGAGGCACTAAAATGAAATGAAAACTATCAAAAGAGGAGAATGTGTTTTGGTGTATGCTTGGTTATCATTAAGCTTCACTATATGTTGAAGGTTAGTTGTCTCTGAGGGAAACTCTCCAAAATGTCAACATGTGAAGGTCTTTGGGGCTGTTATAGTTTCCCCAGAAAATTCTGCTTAAGGGCTAAGGAAGGTTTAGTAAAATTGCTATAGACTTTTACTTAATCCCCTTTTTGGTTCCTGCATCTCTCTGCTGTAACACTGTGCCTGGTATCTTTAGTCTTTTTAGGTGTCTGGTTCATTTTCTGGAGACTAAACCTTCTGCCTCCTGCATAGGGTAAAGGTGGGTGGGAAAGGTGTTGCCTGAGGATTTGACTGGTTTGATCACTGATTTTGTGCCCTTGCCTTATCTCATCTGGACCTTGTGCTTCCAAACGCTCAAAAAAGTCTTGAGGGGCTGGTGGACTGACTGACCTGTTTCACAGTTACAATTATATTTCTTCTAATAGTACCATGCCTCCATTAGCATTCTGCATTGTGAAATTTCATCAAAATATATTGTCCACTGCTGTTTCTTCTTTTTGACTTTAAAGGTTACTACAGTTTTCATTGTTTTATTATCATTTTAGTGGGCTTTGGGGAGGGAGTGTCAGTTTGCTGTGTTAAATTCCCCCTTTGAAATCCTTATAGACCTCCATTTAATCAACAACTGTTAAACAGGGCCCTATAAGTGCCAGCCCCCAACATTCAGAAATGCATGTGACATGGTACTAACCTCTAGGAGCTCACATTAACATACTGTACCAGCAGTGTAACCAAAAAGCTATTAGGCTGTTGGTATTCTTGATGCCCCTGAGACACACACACACACAGAGACAATTTGAGGCCAGCAGAGTGACCAGATTGGTGTGATCCAGTCTCCTCGCCCTACTGTAACTCCTGTAACCTAGTGACTGAGCCGTGTGACTGGGCTGTCAGGAGTGTGCTGTGGGTGAGACGGTTATGTAGAAAGAATGGGTTTTGAGGCCTATAGTCTTCTTGGCTTTTCCCAGCTGACTTTGAGGAGAGCATCTGGTTTTGAACATGCTTCTAGGACAGTAGGCTCCCTGCCTCCTAACTCCACTCCACCCCACCACCACCAGAAAATAAGGGGGAGGGAGTAAAGAAAGTTATGTTGAAACATTTTTTCCTGGTTCTTGGGAGCTGGGCCGAACTGTAAAACAGCTTGTGACCTTATTTCCATGGTAGTTTTGGTCCTTTGGCCCGGGAGTGTGCTGCCTTCATGCCTTGGGCCTGAGTCATTATCAGAAGTGATGGGAGGAATTAATCATGAGACTCTTTCCACCAGTCAGACTGGAGTCAGTAAGGCTGGGTGGCAGGGGGCAAGCTGCCCGTGGACAGTGCAGTAGAGGCAGGGGGCCCTGTTCTTGAGGGAGGGATTCAGTCCTGGCTCTGTAGGACGGCAGCTGTAGCAGGGAATCGAAGCACAGTGCATGGTGTAGGGCCGAGGTGGAGTGCCTTCAAAGCTTTGGGGCCCTGAGCTGGCCGTGTGTGGGAACAGCGCTTAGTCTCCCCAGCCCAGTGGTAGAAGTGAGGATAGAGACATTGTTGGGAGAGTTGGGGGTGTTTGAAGTGAATCCCTTCAGGACTCTGAGATGTAATTGTGTAGGAAAGGGATAATTGGAGCTATGGAGGGGAATCATAGCAGCCAGCTTGGGCTTCAGTCCCATGGGCAGTCTCAGAACTTCTCCAGCTCAAACCCAGAGGATTTGAGCATGGGAGATCATGTGGCTCTTGTGGCACTCTCTCTTTCTGCAAGGTGAACTAAGACCAGAGGACAGTCACATTGCTGGTGTCTTCCCAACTTTTCCCTCTCACCTGGAGCTCCCCTACACCTCTTCATTCCTCTTCAGGGTGTCTGGCCAGGAGCCTGGCTCTTTCTTTCAAGCTGACTGCTTGAGTAAGGGTTTGGTTAATGTCAGAAATGGTAAGCCCCTGGACAGGGCCACCTCAGTGACATGTTTTCTTTCTTCTTGCCTTGATCTTCTTGTTTCTCTACCACCAGGTCACAACTCCTAACTTCTCAGTGTCACAAGTGCCCAACATTCCTGGCTGTCCCCAAGCTTATTCTGAACTGCAGACGCTGTCACCCAGTGAGCAGCAGTGTGTGGAGACTGTGGTCAACATGGGCTACTCATACGAGTGTGTCCTGCGAGCCATGAAGAAGAAAGGAGAGAATATTGAACAGGTGAGCGGTTGGTCAGCAGGGTGGTGGATGGTCAGCCAGGAGAGAGGTCCCAGAACTCTGGTGCTCGATTAGTATTTTGCCTCTATCCTGAAGCCCTTCAGACTCACAGGACCAGCATCTGTCCCTGTGAGTCACAGGGAAATCAGGACACTTTGTTGGGGAAACCAGCAGCCTCAGCAGCTGTAATGCTGCTTTGGGGCTGCTCTGGGACCTAGGCAGAGGAAAAGCCTTGGGAGTATTGGAGCTGTTGGACTCTTATCCAGCTACCCCCCTTCTCTGTTATAGCTGCCCAGGTAGTTCCAAATGGGTACTGGAGTCCTAAACCTTAGGGGAATTTTGACTTGGGCTATTTCTTAGAAGAATATCCTGCCCAGGCTGTGTGGTTGATGTTCTGGGAGATATGTCAGCTGTGATAGGAACTCCTTTGAAAAATGCCTACTCACGTTTAGAAGGGTGTGCCTGTCTGTTCAGCAGATAGTCAGTAAGGTCCTGCTGTATTGGATGCAGTTCAAGGCACTAAATCAAATCCTGTCCAGGATCTAATAACCAGGGTGGGGAGCACACATCACACTTGCTGGTTTGTGTAAGACTCTTGAGAAACAGACAGGAGTGGCACTTAGGCGCTCAGACCTTGTGTTTCTTTTCTTAGATTCTCGACTATCTCTTTGTACATGGACAGCTCTGTGAGAAGGGCTTTGACCCTCTTTTAGTGGAAGAGGCTCTGGAAATGCACCAGTGTTCAGAAGAAAAGGTAGGAACCTTCATGCTTCACGGGAACCCTCTGGAAAGGAGAGACAAAGTGGTCTGTTCTGGATTGCTTCCTGGCCCACAACTCCTTTTCCCCACCAGTGATGGCAGGCAGAGGCAGCTGAAATGCAGTCTCCCAAGTCTTCAGACAGGTGTTTGGGTGTTTGGCTCAGATGAAACAGTGGGTTGAAGACCACCTAGGATCCCAGTGAACGGAAGGAGAAAATGACATGGACAAAAAGCCATATTTTCAGATGACTTGCAAGATTGCTAGCCACTTTGCTTAGCCTGCTCTCTAGAGAACAACTGCCTCCAGGTTCAGTAGTCTGTAGTTAGGAGTGTGGATGTGGGTGATGGGAGTGGTATGAAGGTCAGCAAGAGTTAGCATGGGGCGTGGCTTCTGAGATGATGCACTGTGGCCTCACCCTCCTGTCTGCCTTGGCTTCCTCCACAGCACTCCTCTGCTTTCTGGGGGACCTCAAGAGAGGCTCATGGGGCTCTGGCCAAGGGGGCAAACTCCCTCAAGCAACCCCCTATATTCCTATTTCTCCACTCAGCTGTGCTGTGTGGCAAGATCCCTTTAATCTGTATTTTCTTCTATTCTTTAGATGATGGAGTTTCTTCAGTTAATGAGCAAATTTAAGGAAATGGGCTTTGAACTGAAAGACATTAAGGAAGTTCTGCTATTACACAACAATGACCAGGACAATGCTTTGGAAGACCTCATGGCTCGGGCGGAGGCCAGCTGAGACCAGGCCCTGCCTAAGCCCTGCCACAGAACCACCCCTACAAGAGGCCCTGAGGAGCCCACCCATGGGGAACGAAGAAGGGGCACACTTCCAGATTTTCTTTTGGGGGTGAAAGGTCAGGCGCTAAGACTGTGCTTGCCAGTCTCTGAGCCCAGGCCCTGTGCTGGGGAGAAAATTGAGAAGATTTGGGCATGTGAATGTCCCCAGAACTGTCCTGGCTCCTTCCATATTAAATGTATTTATATTTTGAGAAGTGTCCTTCCCACCTTGGCCCTCCTGAGACTTCTCTGGTTTTTCTGGGGTCTGTATGTCCTCAGCTGAAACCTGGCCCGGCTGCCAAAAGTAGTCGGGGAGAAGCGGGAGGGCCAGACTCAGTGCTGCTCTGGGGCTGGATGCTTCCCTCCTCTGCACTGGTGGAATGAACTCTAATCCAGGTTGAGTGCAATTGAAAGGTTCTTCCAGGGTTTTACTTTTCCCCCTTTTAACAAAGTCTCTTAGTGTTACACTGGCTCTGCAATGTCTCTGAGGTGCAAAGAATGCCCTTTTCCCCATGGGGCTGTGCATTTGCCTCTTATGCCAGGCAGTTACCATGCTTCCCTGCCCCAACCTGTTTATTTTGGCTTGGTTTGGACCACTGTCCTCTGCTACTGGGATTTTAGAGCCCCCTGTTCTAGGAAACAGTATGTCAGATTAAGAAATCATTGGCCCCTTCCCAGCTGGGCCCTGAGTTGGGGAGAAACCAGCCGTGATTTAGTTGCCCAGCACTAACTCCACCTCAGTTCTTAGAGAACAGCCTCTCCTTCCATCCCCCTGCTCTAGGATGACACAATGAATAACACCTAGTCATAGAAATCAGTCTCTTTGGTTTGTTTTGTATTATGTTGTACATCATTAAAGATCTAAATACAAAGGATATACAGTCTTGATGAATCTAATTTGCTAATAACTATTTTGATCTTCAGAGAGTACTACTAATAAAAATCTAAAAGGTGTGTCTTGCTGTCATAATTTATTGCCAAGGGCTGTTTTATTGATAGGTAAGGGATTTCTTGCTTAGTTTTGCTGGGGATGAAATAGGACCTATTTTGTCTTTTCAGTATTTTCTTCATTCTAGAGCCTGTGGGGCCCAGATGAAGGTCTGTTTAAACCTGACCTAGCTTGGTCTCTGTGCCAAGGACGCATGCCTTCCTGCAACACTGGCTGTTGAGGTGAAACAGGCTGGGCCTTCAGGGGAATCACCCAGAAATGAGGAAGCCCCTCTTCTTGGGAGTAGCGCCAGGGATTTATGCCACAGGTAGGACTGGATTCAAACTGCTTCACCAGCTTTCAGTGGTACTGCTATATCTGATAGAACCAGATTTAGCCATAAAGTTTCTTGTCCTTATAATTACTACTATCCCCATTAGTCTCTTGTGCTCTTGCCTGGAGGTGTGTTTCTAATCCTTTTAGTGATTAGAGCCTTTAGGCTAGGAAGCACCAAACTGGGGAGATGCTGCCCTCTGGTGGTCAGATCAGGCATGGCTAGAAGCTGACAGGTGACATGGCTATAGTCTCAAAGCCAGTTATCCCCTCTTCTGGCCTTTAAAATTAAGTCCTCATTTTAAAACCTTAATAAGTTATCCTTTACCAGTAGGAAATTAAATGTTCCACACCATAATGGGTGTCAGAGCCAAGGATGTGACACATGAATCTCGATTTAACCCAAGGCTGCCTTAGTAGATGATGGGCCACCTGGAAGCTACTATGTATTTCTTAAGCTTCTTCCCGCTGAAAGCTAGCAGAACTCAAATGAAGATGTGTGTCCACGTGTGTGTAAAAATTCTGCATCCAACGCCAAGATACTGAACACAGGCCCTTGAAAGGGGAAGTGGGCAGCCAGGGTGATTGTGCATGATGGTGAGGCTACGAGATGGACTTGCCTGAGGTCCTATAACTCTTCACTCTATGAGTGGGTGTGGTAGGTAAGGAGTCTCAAACAGGAGCCAGGAATACTGCAGGAGTGTGAGGGCTACGGGGGCTTCTAACAGGCTGGTCATTCCAGCAAAAGGCAGAGATGGGAAAAGAGTAATGCACTGACGTGGGCACCCTCTTCTGTCTCAATACTCCGATTGCAGGAAGGAAGGGGAACCGGAAGCATAAAGCCCATCCCACATCTGCTGTTAAAGACACATCAAGTCAAGGTTCATTCATTTTACATTTCAAAAGCCAACCTAAAGCCTCAAATTAAGAGACAGAACTCACTCTGCCCCTGCCCCACTAGCACCGATGTTTCAGTTTTTGGCCAAGTCCTGAAGAAAGGCACAATTCAGCTGATAAAGCACCTGGGCTCAGCATTACCTCTCCCAGCTTGTGATTGTGACCTCTAGGTTACCAGTGACCACCTATCCTTTAATTCAAAAATTCAGAAACATCTACAAGGTTATTAGACCCAGGTGTGTTTCCATAAAAGGGTCAGTAAGATAAATTCTCTTCTAGCTTCAGAGAAAAGGGAGGGTTACATTAAGATGCTCCTGTCCCTGGAACTGAGAGACAGAGGCTTGGCCCTGAGAGAACAGCTGGGGCCTGGCCAAGCCCATGTGTAGCTATGGAGGCTAATGTGGGCAAGACCAGGAAGTGGGTTCTAGTACCTGTAAGGAGGACCTGGCAGAGGTTCCTCCAGCTCCTGAGACCCCCGCCACCCCATAGTGTATGGATCTTGTTCTAAGACACCACTGTCCTCTCGGGGGCCTCAGACAGCCTGTGGCAGGCCAGGTATAGCTGCAATTGGTTCCTCAGACTCTGGATGCACTTGGATTTCAGAACCATGATTTCATCCAACTGGGTCACAAAATCTTCAAAATCCTGATAGGAAACAAAGGACAAATGGAGCTGTTGCTGGCCCTCTCCTATATCTGTAGTCCCATCTCCTGCAGGAAGATTTCAGAGCCCAGGCCCCTCAAGCTGGAAAACCTGCAGGATAGTCACTGTGGCACAGGGTGGGCCCCACCTCTACATTTGAGACACTTTATACGTAGAGAAGTGTCTTTCAGGTTAGAGGGGTGTTTTCGTAAAAGTACCTCTGGCCTGCATGTGGCTCACTGTTACTGTCACAAGGAGGGGCCCCAAGAAGCCACTAGGAAGGCACAATGGTGAAGGATAGAGGCCAGAAACATTTTAGCCTGGGAATGGGGAGTGTGGTACCTACCATGTCCCACCTGTCCCTGCACTCCCTCCAGCTATCCCAGAGGAATGGCAAGAGAAAGCCCAAGGCCTCAGCAATGGTTAGAATATGACAGCAGACCCTCCTCACCTGACACTAACCACAGCAAATAAAGCTCCATCAAACTAGCTGAAGGCTAATTCCCAACAGCCCCCGAGTGTCCAGACAAAGGCACTTACATTAGGAGCCAGCTGGCTCATCAGGGTCTCCTCCTTGAAGCCCAGCTCAGCCATTTCATCCAGCTGTTCCTGGTGTGCTCGAATGACCACCTGCCTGGAAACATCAGAGAGCACACTGTGGGCCTCCAGGCCTTCCATCTCCTGGGCAGTTTCTGGAGTTAAGTCCCATTTCAAGGCCAGGAGCTGCCACTGCCCAAAGTGGTCAAGGCTTTGACCAGGATGGGTCACCCCACTTCCTCCTGTCACATGTTCTCTGGACGTAAGAGACTAGGGAATACCAGTGAGATACTGGGAGAAAGAGGGGCTTCTGGAGCTGACTCCTGCCTTCCCAGGTACACTAAGGGACAGGACTGGGTGCTGCTTCTACAGAGGAACTGCCCTCAGCTTCCCTGCAGAAATGCTCAAGGCTATGCCACTATAGCTGGCATACTTGGCACAAGGTAGAGCCTACTGTCTAGGCTGCTGTCATGTCTACTTCTTATGTGCGGTCTGAGACCAAAGTAAGGGGATTTGAGCTAGAAGCTGGAGGATCTGCCTTTTGTCATACCCTACTGATGGGTAGAGACTAGGGAGACAGCAAGATTATCTACCTGGAAGAGGTGGGCTCTTCACCTATACATCCCTGCAATGCCCTTTTTTGTCCATGACCCTGGCCCGAGCACCAGTGAGCAGCAAACAAAGACAGCTGGCCTAGGTATCAGGAGCCTTAGAAAAGGGCTGCAGCCTCATAAAGGAAGTCTCTGCTCCCACAGGCTCACCCTGCCCTCTAGCTCCTAGGCTTCTGATGCTGAGAGGGGCCCTGCTAGATCTCACTGTTTCCTTTCTTTCACATCCTCTAAGGCTGCTGTCTCATTGCTGCTGCACCATACACAGCATCTTTTGGGAAAAGTAGCACAAACCACCATCCTCTGCTTTTTACCTTCCCCGTCTTGAAAGGTACCCAATCTGCTTTAGCTCTGGGGGTACAAGGTGGCAGCTGCTGGGTCCCTGGGCAGCACTTCCAGGAACACAGATGCAGGAGAAAGAAGAGGATTCTGACCTTACCACAGGTCACAGGCTTGCTTTTATGGAGACAGATTCCCCCTCTCACTCACATCTCAGCTTTCCCAGACTGAGGGTCCACATACCCTGGCAGACCTCCTAATACGTTTTATTCCTGCTATTTATGCCAGATGCATCTAGGCAGACTCCTTGAAAAGTTGGACAAAGTCCTTCTCTAGTCACAGTACAACTGACACTGAGCCAACTATAGACATCCTCAGAACAGACAAAACATTAAATTAATCTGGGTTGGGAGTAGGAGCTCCAGTCTTGAGGAAAACCCAACTTACTGTGCGTGCCCCAGGGTGGGCCGGAGTGTCCCAGCAGTCTTGGGAGAGCAGCTGGGGACCAGGGGAGAGCTGGGTCTTGTTAAGCACCTTTGTATCGGCCTCTGTTTGAGCCATTCGATGTCCTCATCGGAGGAGGGCAACCGGATGGGGTCTGTGGACAAACCCAGCTCCTGCCAACCAAGACCTGCCAGATGCTTTCTCTCCTGGGCCCAGGGCTGGTCAGCCACATCACTATTTTCTATTCGTGGGGTGGGTGTAGGCTCACAGTGGGGTCCTCCAGTATGTATGGTGGGGAATGGCTTTCCTGGGAATCCCTGGGAGCTGCCCAGCTCTGTCTCCTCAGCATCAGCATCATACTGCTCACTAGCCTCATGTTCCTGGAAGCGTGCAGTCTCCATGCTCTGGCAGGCCTCCCCCAAGTCAGCCTTCCTGTCAGGCAGCTTGTCAGGTGGGTGCTGATGGATGGGTGATGGAGACAGAACTGGAAGATCAGCACCAGGCTTATTGTCAGGGGGAGATGATGAGAGCCACAGGTGCCCAGTTGAAGACATTGGCAGGACTGCCTCTTGATCACATGACACTGTGTGGCCCACAGCTGGCCCCCCTGTGCTTGCTGCCATCTGACTGTGTGCAGCCTCAGTCTGGTCTGGCTGTTCCAAGGGAGGAGAAGCCTCATCATCTATGTTCTCAAGGAGGGACACAGTGAGGGGGGCCATCAGTCCAGAAGCATATTCAGAGCATGTGTCTAATTCCTCTCTAGAGTCCTCTTGAAAAAGGTTACTGTTTTTCACTGCTGTGGTAGCCACATTTGGGCTGTCTTCACTGACTTCTCTCAGAGTTGTGCTGACTGTGTCTCTTTGATCAGGAACTGCAGTGAGAGATAGTGAGAAAGTGAAACCATTTTCCTCTAGGGACTGCAAGCTGCCCTCAGCCTGCCTAGGAACCTCACTCCTGAAGGCATCCTGTCTGATATCAAAGGCAGAGCTGCTGCCTCTTTTCTGGTTATATACAAAGTCTACCTGTGAACAGTAAGGCTTTTCTGCCAGGTTGTCTCTGGGAGAGGGCCCTGAAAAAGTAGAGTCCTCCTCTCTGCTCCAGTCCAAGGGCACCTTACTTGGGCTATGGTTGTGATCAAGGGCTGCTCTTCTATGGTTTGTGGGGTCCCTGGAGTATATCCAGCTTCCAGCTAGATCCTTCTCATAACCTTCTGTCCTGGGGCTAAAAAACACACTCTGCTGCCTTTCGGCCACCTGCTCCTCAGGACCTTGTTCCCTTTGATGAAGGAAGAACGAGCCTTCACTATTCACAGTGTTTCTCTGCTTTGTGGTCCTCTGACTGGAGATATGTGAGAAAGAATCTTCACTGAAATCACTGTCATCAAGGTCTTCAGCTTGGGCTCCATCATGGCTCTCGGAATAAGAGTGGAAGGGAACAGGGGTCTCATTCTGGAGCTGACCCTCCTGGGGCCTGTACTGGCATAAAAGCCTTTCCAGTGGTTGGTACTTTAACTTCTGCTGGAGGAGAGGTGGCTGCTGGAACTGCTGGTGATAAAAGCGCAAATGTTCCTCCCTCTCCTTCTGATGTGGAGGGATGTTTGTCCAAGCTTCAGAGGCGGGCCTGGCAGGTACCCCATTGCTGCCCTGACTGTACTCTGCCAAGGGGTGGATACTGCCAAAGGGAAGCTCACCTCGTGACACAAGCTGCTTCTGCACTGGCTGAACAGTCTGCACTTTCTTACACTTAGAGGGCAGCTTACCAAGCACCATCTCTTCTCCTGGGCCAGAGGCAATTTTGTTGCTGATTTGATTTTTTTCAGAGCACAGTGGAGTTGACTCTTCTGCCTTTTTTTTGGCTGAATGTCCAGACCGCATGGTTCCTTTGATAGGGCTAGTCTGAATGACCCACTCTTGGGGAGGATTCCCTTTGGAGCCACACTTTGTGCCATGGACTTTGGGTACAGAAGTAAAAGGGATGTTGGGTGGGTGGCTGGCCAGAGGATGGGCCTTCCCCCTTGTGGAGCCAGGTGCCACTATGAGTGACTGCTGAAGCCCCAATTTGACTTTTTTGGGAGAACACTTGTCCCCTGGCAGGGCCACAGGGGAGCTCTGAATTCGTTTTGGAGAAGAGTTTCCAGATGTCCGATTTCGACTGGCAGCTGAAGTGCAACACTTAATGCTTTTCTTTAGTTCTTTTACCCTGTAAATAACAATTTCATGTTAAGTGCATATTTTGCATGTTCTATAATTCCTTTTCTACAACCTTTAGGGAAAACAAACACCAAAGAAAAGTATAACAGGGATTAAGAGTTATTTTTTTTTTAATCTGAGAGAGAATAAGAAGAAATGGGAGATTCTATTTCAGCATGAGATACCTCTTTACCTGAACAAAAAAGACCAAAGACTTCTCTGAGGATACAAGCATGCGCCCAACATTCTGTTAGGCAGAAGAGTTTTGGAAATCACCACAGTCCCATGGGAGGAACAGGCCAGAGGAGCTAGTGTCAGGATTGCACTATGTCCAAGCAGAGCTTATGCCATGCTTCCTGCAGATGGGCCAACTCAGGAGCTGCATGTCTCCCACTTGCCCACTCACTATTCCACAAAAAGAACCCTCTTTTCCCGAAAACTACCTCTTCTTAGGCTTCTCTGAGAAAACAAGTTCCCTCAAACCCGCTGGGCATTTCAGGAAGCAAAAATCCTTTGGAAATAAGCAGGCTTGTGCTAATTCCATTAAGGGAAAATGATCTGTCTGTTCCCAGGGTTTCTTAACCTTAGCACTAGTGGTATTTGGGGCCAGATAATTCTTTGCTGTGGGAAGCTGTTCTGTGCACTATGGGATGTTTAACAGCATCCTTGGCCTCTACCCACTACATGCCAATAGTATTTTTCTCCAGCCACAATAATTAAAATTATCTCCAGACATTGCCAAATGTCCCCAGGGAGACAAAATTGCCCCCCACCCCCAAATAGAGAACCATGCTCTATTCCACAAGGTATTTTAGAGAACATAGACAAATCCAGATCTAGGTCTTTGCTAGGATTCAGTTGCCAAGATCAAAGTCTCTTATCTGTAATACTTAACATAAAAATGCTATAAGAATTAGGAATTACAAAAAAACCCCCCAAAAACAAACAAACAAAAACAACAAAAAAAATAAAGAATTGGGAATTATAAGGAGACATCAAGTAAAAATGTGACTCTAGTGTTTTGTTCTGCATTAAAATCCCCTAACAGGAAGCAATACTTCTTTTCCATTGTTGTGGTTTTAATCCAATCCTCAAAGGTAGCCAAATGACCTTTCTGGCCATTTCTGAAGATCAAGATAGTAAACTCAACACTGAAACTTGATTTAAAAATCTTTCTTTTAGGTCTGAGAGGAAAGGCAGGCAGATAACAGCTAAGCAAAGAGATGTAGCATGCGACTAAAGACATCTGAATTACGTCCACGGACAGGCCTCTTTGCTTAGGTGTTGCAGTAGGGTGCCCATTAAGGAATGGGCTGAGAGATGCCATAGCATGTCTAGATGGTTCCAAATCACTTCCTATTATAAAAATCTGAGCTATTTTAGTTTCATTATGAGAGAAACACCACATCTTCCTCCTAGGAGTAATAGTAAATAATTCTAGAAACAGTACCAGAAGCAATCTTACAGGTAATTTGGTCATTGATGCTAAATGCTCCCAATGTTCTCTACCTGTTACCAGAATCACTCCTGTCACTGAGCTAGCTCTCTTCTGATATACCTAATAGGGGTCCAGCTGGAACTTTGTTTTTGGATTACTAAGCAATATTTTTCTACTATGTGGAAAGATGAAAACTTTAAAGCAGAGAGGAAATTTTAAAATAAGGAATAAAATCATCCGTATCCTGTGTGTGCATAAATTGTTACCTAAAATTAATTTAATTAGGCTTCATTTAAGCACATAAAATAATGGTTTTCATATTTTTAATAATTTATCAGACTGCTTTGAATGGGAGAGATTTCTACTGTACTTTTTATTTTTTAAACTAAAATTATTTCAAATAATTTCTCAATTGTACACAATATATACCCCATGAGAAAGAGTTATTTTCATTTTCCTTTACTGCACTCTGAGAGGAATGTCTTGTTCTCTGCTCCTAATGATAAAGTCCATGCAACTGATATGATGTCTGTGATTTGGGGACGGGGTAGGGTTATGAAACAAGATTGGCTCAGAGTTAGTGGAATACATGGAGGAAAAGAACTTCAAGCCATATCGTTTTTTGGGGGTGGGGCGGGAAACAACTTTGGATCACCCCATGTCTTCTATCTGATCTCAATTCATAAAATAGACACTTTCTTCTAGCAGTGGTAGCGTACTGGCATTAGGAAAGTATGCAATTAAGGAAACCTTCAAAAAACTTACTTGGGGGACCTATTAATAGTATTATTATTAAAGTTAACATATATTGAGTTCTATGTGCTGGGCAAGGTGCTAAGCCTTTCATACATATTACCTCATTGGTTCTAAAACTGCTGTATGAGGTGGGTGCTATTTATATACCCTTTAAGATAAGGAAATGGGCTCAGAGTTGAAAACTTGTCCAAGGCCACTCAGCCAGCTAGTGACAGAGGCAGGGTATTTGGCCAGATAGTCTGAATCCATAGCCCACTATTGCAAGCACTTTGTAAACTATCTCTCTTATTTACATAAGATACAGTGCACAGAGGGCCTTACTCCAGCCCTACCACCCAACAGGAGCTTCTCCTTCCATTTGCAAATATTTATTATGCATCTACTAGGTATCACATACTGTCCAGGCAGTAGAGATATAGTGGAGAAAAAGACAGATAAGGTTTCTATTCTCGTGGAACTTAAATGATAGCTCATCTTCCTTCTTAATGAGTTTCATCAAATGTCATGGATACTAAAAATTCTTTAACAGTAATAAAAAAAGATTTTCTTCAAATAGTTTGTTAATCTTGGAGACAGCTTCTGGGAGACTGAAGAGGAGGGTATAAGACAGGACCAGGTAGCAAAGGGGCCAGAAGAAAGGATGGTAATGACAGCATATTCACCCTCTGTAGGAGACACATGTGACCATGGGTTAGAGGTACTAGCTCTAACACCAACTCCCAGTGAGCCCCTTTAATGTTCCTGCCTTCCTCTGGGTCTGTTTATCCTTCTGTAACACATCTGGAGTTGGTCTCTAAGTGCTTCTGCCTCGGCAAGTAATATTGTATTCTATCCCTTACAATTTAGGGCTTAGGCAAATGGAAAGAAAACCTCACTGAGCCTTCCACTCCAGAGAATTATTTCATCTCCCATTAGCCATTTAAAAGCCACTGATGGAGTTCTCTTGAATAAGAGAACATGTTTCTCTTATCACATTCACACTTATAAAGTGGCCTACCAGGTCACATTTTTCAAATGACAACTGCATAAAACCCTGGTGGTAGGATCACTGCCCCCAAAACAGGTTTCTGGAGCCCTAGGTCAGATCCCTGTGTGTGTAGAAGACACACATAAATGACCTGCTTCCTAAGAGGGACTCACCGGTCAGCATAGCGCAAGGTATTCAGAGTGTGTTCAGCGGCCACATGGCTTGGTGAGATGTTGGCGATCATGCAGGTTTTGGCATTGCCAATGAAAGAGTCTTTCAGGACCTGTCCAAAACAGAAGGCAGGGCAATGAAGTCAACTGACAAAGGGCATATTGACTACTTACTGTATGCAAGACACTGGACCTAAAAGAAATTCTTTTGTCCCCTTATCGACAAAAAAGCAATTCATAAAAGAAGAAACACAAATAATCAACACACAAAGGTACTCACTTCTCCACTAATCAAAGAAATGCAAACAAACCATTAAAAATACTAATACTTTTTCACCCAAAGATTAAGAAACACTCATGACACCTGCCCATAGACGGCATAGGGAAATGAGTGCTCTCACACACTGCTAAGTTTTACCATGTACTGTGTACCATGAACTGGTAGAAGCTTTTGGGAGGGCAGTTTAGCAATATGTATCAAATGTAAAAAATGTGCATGCTATTGTTTGACAATCATGCTTCAAGGACTTTATCCTAAAGAGAGAATTTCTTAATTGATCCAAATGAACAAATGGAGTACAAACAGAATATTGGTCACAATAACAAAATTTGAAAAATCTAGGAGTCTATAAACAGAGAACAAACTAAATCAGTGTAAACTGAATACAATACAACCATTAAAAATAATTATTCATATCTGTTTTTAGGTACATGAGAGGACCTAAACTGTCTTAGCAAGAAAAAAGCATGATTCCATAACTCTAAGTGGACCTATGTGTAGATATCTGAGTAGAGAGATGTCTGGAAGAATATTCACCAAAATGTAGCAGTGGTTGTCCCTGAGAGCAGAAATTTTGTACTTGTATCTACTGTTTGAATTATTACTTTAACTAATAGGAACACATTTTCTTGGGATGGGGAACTTGTTTTAAGAAATAGAGTAAATGTCAGTGTCAGGACTAATCACCTGTAAGAAGGGTCTCCTAGGTCTCTGGTTGAAATCATGTTTGAGAAGACATGATCTAATCCATAGATCAACAACTCTGCCTAGTAAGGAGCTGTATTATTATAGGTTCTGACTCAGGCCCTGTAGAACCACTAGCTGGTGTCACAGAGTGAAAACTTCTTCCAAAACACAAAGATCCCTGCCTACACCGCCATCTGCCTAGTCGATTTTCTGTGCACATGACTTGGTGAAGAAAGGAACCAGGGACACCCATAACTGTCTTAGACCCCTCCATGGGCCACTCTTCTGCAGCCATTACAGATCCTTACTGGTATTTTCTGTTAATATGAAGCAGATTTTCATGATAGAAAAACAGAAGAAATATTACCTATAGTTCTATCACTCAGAATAATCAGATAACAAATGCATAGCTTTTCTGTGTAGTTTTTTTCTCACATATTTTTAAACTACAGATCTTGATCACGTGTCAAAATCTACCCCATTCTTTTTATGTAGCCATTCTTTTCGTCTTAAAACATTGGTCTAAGTCTTAAAGCTAAGAAAGTACCAAACACAGCTACTCCACACGCTCTTCAAAGGCTCAGAGGCTCCATTAAATCAACAAGGTTTTTTATATCAGGAATAAGCAGAAAGCTGTTGAATGATAACCAGAAGAGCACTGCTGCCCCATGGGACCTCAGCTGCCTCATACTATAGGTATCTCTGCCTGAGGATGCCCCTCTGTCCTCCTAGACTAAGAGCTCCTAGAAGGAATGTGACTCTACCCTTTCCCTCCCTCTTCCCCCATGCTTAGCATTATATCTTGATGGCAGTGGATGCTCTGCTGAATGAACAAGTAAATGGAAGAAGGAACAAATGAGTGAAACTCAAAGCTCACATTTAACTTTACCTGAGTTAATTTGCTTTGCCGAAAGGGAGTATGGGTATGTTCCTGATCCAATGCTCGGATACATTCCTTCAGCTGAAAATAACAAGCACATCAAAGATCATATGCAATGAGAGAATAACAAATCAGATTTTTCTTACATTCAAAGTCAGTCAGTCAGTCTTCCAAAAGGAAGTCAAAATGCCCTGATAGTTTCTTGTTCAACAAGAAAAATCAAGCTAGACTGGAAAACATCATTCTGTGCTATCTGTGCCTAGGTTAAGGGTCTCCAAAATTAAAGTTGTGATCCTAGGACAAGCCCTGACAGCATGGAGCAGACAAACCTAGGGACATTACCACAGGTCCCAGAGTCTAAGTTTATGCAGTGGCAGTTCTGGCTTGTTAGCACCATTTCTCTCATCATACTCTTCCCAACTACAGAAGCACTTAAGTAGAGAAAATATCTATACCACTCTTCCACCTCCCCATTTACATCTGCACACCTATAGGTGTAGACTCAAGTGTAGATTCAGACATAAGTTGTCTGAATGGGGAAGGAGAAATTCTAAAGTCAGAGCTGGGAAGGAACTTAGAAATCATCTAGGTCTACCTCCTCATTTAAAAAAGGGTGGAACTGTGGTCCAAAGGCAAGGTTATGTCACTTGCTCCTGGGCATAGCCCCTCAAAGAAAAGCTCACAGGGCATCGCTAGTGCTAGCACAGACCAGGGTATGCACACTTTTAGAGGCAACAGGCAGAGCAGGGGTGAGGGGACAAAATAGGGAGGAGAGATCTTCTATTTCTAGGCTAAAAGGCAGCAAATGAAAAGAAGAGGAAAGAGCACAGAAGGAATCCCATGGAAGTGCCAGTGCTGGGAGTTCACCAAGAACAGGTAAGTAGCCTTGAGAATCTGCTGTGGTTGTTCCTGGCTGCAGGCAGGGATGTCTGCAGTTAACCCTCCTCTATCTAAGAAGCTGCAGAATATAAGAAGAAATAAGGAAATTTCCTCCTTTATTACAAATCAATCCAATATTCCCTGGGATATGAGCACTGAGAAGATTCTCCAGAATGGATGAACAGGTAACCAAACCCTGGCCCCCTTAGTTACACTTGCTCCTTATATACTCAAATCCAAGTGTGGCCACCAATCCCTATAAGCTTGGTCCCTTTAGCCCTGCTGAATCAGAATGGAAAGTAGAATTTACTAAACACTAGGAAGAACCAAGAGAAATGCCCAGGAAAAAAACAAGGGACATTTTTGTGTACCTCACAGAGTAATATCAGCATTATTCTGAAATATATATATACTGAAGTAGAGCAAATACATTATATTAATGTTTTAGGAACAATTCTACTGTAAGAAGAGAAAAACACAAATTCAAAAGTTAAGCAAAAACTCTTTAATCTTAATTTTGAATTAACTTATTGGTATGAATTCCTGATATATTTTTCTCCTTCTAAAAAAAGAAATCTATTTCCGAGCTGTGTTCATCAGAAAGGCCTAGAAGCAATGACACAATGATAGTAAGCCCCACTATCACCCCTAAACGGTCTCTAAATTCCACTTCCCTCTAAAACCAAGGCTTATTGAATAATGGCTGATCCAAACCTGGGGAAGGAAATGTACAAGATGAGCCTAGAACTTCTAGTCATTACAGAGAGCCAGGAAGGAAGCTATCAGGGACTAGAAGACACAGGAACATACTTGAAAAGGCTCCAACTAGCCAAGATGTACAATATAAGCAGCATGCCGGAATAATATTTTGAATATATCAGATTAACTAAACATATAATTAAGAGTATATATTTAATATAATTAGTATACCTATTTTAATGTGGATATTAGAAATTTAAAATTACATATATGGTTTGCATTTGTGGCTCACATATTGGGAAAATGCTTAGTTAAAGGCTTGATCAGATTTAGGTTCTATTTTTTTTCTGGCAAGAATTCAGAGGTTGTTCTTAGACATCCTATAGGAATATGTCAGGAGGTAGAGAATGTCTGGATGTCTCTTTTTGTGGTTTTAAGAAGAAAGATTCCAGTGTTGTCAGCCTAATTCCTCCATTAAAACATTTCCCATCAGCCTTTTTCACCCAATGGTTTTAGCAGCCATTGATGAGCATCACTTATATCCACTGTTTCATTAGAGTTTCCAAAATGGTGTAATTCTAATATTCCTTCTGTATTTATTAGCTGGAAAAGAACTTTCCTTCAAGTATCTGATGATCCTGAAATATAGTTCATACAGTGGAGGCAAGATAAATTCTTGATTCTTTGTCGTTACCAGTTTTCAGAATGAGTTGATGTTCTGGTAACCTAAACGTGACCAATGAGTTTGTTGTGCTTTGTTTCTTTTGTATTATTATAATCTCACTATTCTACTGTCCCATCATTGGATCTTTCCCCTTTTTCAAAGAAGGCAGGGAGAGAAGGGAATAGTTGCTTAGAATTACTGAGAATTTGCTTGGGCAGCTTCCATCTATAACCGTGGAATTCACTGCCTGGAATTCATGCCCTTGCTCTGTTGATACCACCCCACTTGCAGCCACTCTGGTGGGGCAAATTCTCTCAAGAAGAATTTTTAGATTAGAGCTTTCAAACAACTCACAGCCAGAAGACTCTGGTTTATTTCTGCTCCTTCCATCTTTGTCTGTCTGTCTGAGTCTCTGGCATCTGCTGCTCTTTCACTGCCAGCCAAGTCAATGAAAGAGATCCTGGAGAAAAGACACAGCAGGATGACTTCTTTGGGGCTTTTGTTTCTTTTTACATCAGTCAGCATTTTGTGATGGCCGGAAGAAATTAACACTGGCTCATACTCAGGAAAAAAAAGGCATTACTGTCAGCTTTCCAAAAGTATAGCAAGACACTGATCTATCCACTGCTGCTGGCACTGTTCACCCAGACACTTCCACTGGCTTTAATCATTTGTGAGAAAGTATAACAAATTAATAAAACATTCTTCCCATAAGGCTAAATGACCACAATGTAAATCGCTTAAGGAACCACTTAGATAATTAAATAGAAACTTCAGTGGGCTGCTTTCCAGCCCCCAAAAAAAGAAAGGAAAAAGAACGAAAAAAAAAGACTCATTACTCAGAGATGAGATAGGCTCATCCATCACTGTGGCAGAGTTTGCTAAGATAGCACCAGAGAAGCAATGAATGTACCCAATTGTCTTATGGCTTCTTTCAAGAAGGATGGATTAATTTTCTTTTCTTTTTTTTTTGGCCTATAAGCTCTCTGAGATGCATTCTCTGCTATTCCTCTGCTGATACTGTGTTTCACATTAGAAGCAATCAATGTCCCTTTTAATAACTTAGGGTTGACCAACAATAGGTCATTACTTCATGGTTAATCAACTGATGGCACTTCAGTACAATGATTTATTTCAGAGCTAACAAGTCTACTCTGTATCCTTAAAATAAAGAAATCCATGGTGGCAGGGTGTCCTGTTGTTGATAACATATTTCAAAGTCACATTAGAGAAAAGCAGACAATGCAATTCCCTGCATATTTCCAGCTCACCTGCCAAATGTCCTCTTGGCTGAATCTTTGATCTGAATTTGGATGATAGCATGGGAGCGGGAGGAGTCTGCGTTAACTCCAGTGGCTCCGGTGCTGCGCTCCTTGCTACCCTTCAGGATCACCTGAAAATAAAATCCATAGGGTGACTTCCCCAAGGAGTAAACAAAGCCCTCTGGCTCCTAAGAGTCGACTCAATGTAACAGAGAACAGACAAGTAACTTTGTTAGTACACTGCAGCTTTTTCCCTTCATGTAGGAAGCTGCCTAAACACTAAATCATATAAAGTACCCAACAGCAATGAAAACAATGTGGAATACTAATCTTGAGGGGGAACATTCAATAGCTCAAGAGCTAATTTACTTCTTGATCTCATATACTCTTTTTAATATCTTTGATGGATTTAGCTTGACTAAAATCCCTAGGGTATAACTTGGCTCCAAAGCAAGGTCCCATAATATCCATCTATCTTTGTAACTGAAACAAAGGACGGAAATGTTCATCATGGAATGACTGATCACATCCACCTGCTGTTCCACCAGGATGCAGTCATAAAGGAGGCCAGGCCTGATGTGTGGGAAATGGAAGTGATGAGTTATCACAATTGCCATAAGGCCATGATTTCTTTTGAGACCAATGCCACTCCAAATGGGAGTAAAGATTAACCTGGGTCACTCTGGCTATCAGAGAATTAGGGAGAGGAGGTAAAGCCTCAGAATTGGCCTCTAGCCACTGAAAACAGCTAATTATGACATGCTGTCCTGGTTTTGGATAGGGGGAGGAATGTTGATTCCTGAGAATCAAAAAGGTGAAGAACTTTAAAAATATTATTTGATAGAATCCTCACAATAGCCTGATGTGAGAGGAATATGATTATTGTGCCTAGCTTATAGCTGAGAAATAAACTCAGAGGTTGACTTCCTCACAAACAGCTGTGGTATGGAAGAACCAAATTCCATATACAGCACATATGACTCAAAAGTCCATGTGATTTCTACTATACTATAGGGCACTGATAATAAACACATTTATATTGTAGTGAATTAAGGGTAGGAAGTCATTTCATTTTTTCTCAGTCTCTCAGAATCTTAACAATATCACATTGAACACAGCTAGTTTCTAAATTACATTTCTTTTCTTTTTTTTTTTTTTTAGGTAAGTCAACATGGATTTTAAGGACCTTGTCAGTTTACAATCCCTTATTTTTTTTATTTTTTACACCTACAGCACCCGGTCTTCCTCAGTGGTCTCCCATTCAAGTACTAATCAGGCCTGACCTGGCTTAGCTTCCGAAATCAGATGGGATTGTGCTTGTTCAGGGTAGCATGACCATAGACTAGTTTCCAAATTAAGAGTCCGAAAGTTGACAGTCAAATTTCAACAACAGGCCACAAAATAACTTAACAAAAAGAGGCTTGTGCTTTTTAAAAATTTAACTAAGTTCTTCCATGGTCTAAGCAATAGTTATGTTACTAAAGATTATCTGGATTGAGATATAGAATTATATTTTAGAATCAAATTTAGAATCATATTTTAAATGTATTCATTTTGTAAATAGCTTGCTAAGTTTAAAGGGACTACCTGTTGAATCCTTTTGTAAGAAGAACCTGTTAACTTATAAAACTGGTTTATCAGTTGCATGGATAGCACGTTGTTGCTAATCAGAAAATAGAAAAATTAGATCAGTAATCCCTTATACTAGGTGTGTCAAGTGTCAAAAAAAAAAAAAAAAGGAAAAAAAAAGCACTGCTAAGCTTGGATGTTGGCTAGGTCACTTAAAGCTATATCTGTGACTAACTCATCCAGTTTAAATGCACTTCCTCACCTTAGCCTCTCCCTATGGTCTGACTTCATGCTTACATAGGCTGTAATGCAATGATGATGGATCATCTTAGATTTGTATTGTTCTTTTAATCAAATCTTTCTTCTTTCTCATTAGAAGATCAAGACATGCTTACTGTGAAAAACTAGGGAAGTATAGGAAAAGTAAGCATAAAGAAAATATACACCTCCCATAATCCTACAGTTAACAAGATTCTGGTGTATTTCCTCCTAGCGTTTTAGGGTTCTCAAAGTTTTATTTTGTCTTTTACAAACTCCATGTAGAGACAGGAAAGATCTTTTAAATCTCTACATTTGTGTAAGCAATATGCCTGACAGATAAGGGAGGAATCACAGATAAGTGACTTATGCAAGGTCATAAAGGTAGAATATTGTCAAGCTGGGAATAGAAGCCAGTGTTCCCTGCCACATGTGTAATGATACTACTTCTGCTGGGACCTAGTGAGAGCTCAGAGAAGCCTCAAGATTATACTTGGCCAGGAACTGTGAATATTGACAGGAAGCTGAAAGGATGGCCTTGTGGTGAAATTCACCCCCAGAGGAGTCAAGAAAGACTGCTTCTGGGGTTCTATTACAGAGTTTTGCACTGGGTTTTTCACTGTACCTGTTTACCAAGATGTACTAGGTACCTATCAGTGTGCCTCAGAAAACAGTATGTTGAGGCAACCTTTCCTGACTAAATGTCTTCTAGGAAAGGTGTGAAGAAATTTCTGGTCCTTGGTTGTTTCCTCAACTTCAGTAACAGCCTGCAATCACCATTCCTTTCAGAAACTATGGAATAAAGTGGGTTGAGCTCTGAGGAATAAAAAATAAGCAAATTTGTGAAGACTGTCACACAAACTTTTGTAAATGACATACAACGGAAGTGTAGCAGTTTGCAGTGTGTGAACACTTGCAAATTACTTAATTTTTTAGGGTCTCAGTTTCTTATCTATAAAATGGTAATCTCACAGGTTACTTATGAGGACTAAAAAAGATATTACATGTACCATGATTAGCATATGGTAAGTTTTCAGTAAATATTAATTTTTTAAAAAGATGCTAAAGAACTAACATCTCCATGTAAACTTCCAAAACAAACGATTTTTCACAAATGTAAAACAATCAGTTTCATAGGGAAATAGACCTTGATAGATCAACAGGAGATTTCATGGGCTCCCCAGTACAAGTAAGAAAAAAAAAAGAAAAGGAAAGAAAGGAGGGAGGAAGAGACAAAAGAGATAAAAAGACTATCTGTTTGCAAGTCTCGGAGTAGACCAAAGTTAATAAAACCACCTTAAAAATCCCTAGGCCTTCTTTTCCTTTCACTGCCTGTCTTAAATTCCTCCTTCAGTAGCTAAAGTCTATTGGGCAAGTTTCTAAATCGAGATACTTTAGACTAACCAGGTTATGTGAGTAGTGAAATGGGAACCTGCCACAATAGAAAGTACAGACAAAAGCTGAACTCTGTGGCCCTGGGAAACACTGAGGGACTTACTAGTAAGAGTAATGGATGAGCTGGCATCACAGTAAGCATTTTATGTACATTATCTCATGTTCTTCTCTATTACATGACCCATTCATCTACTATCAGCCATGTTGCAGGATCAGAAAAGTACTTTTCTCAAGGATACACAGCACTGGGTCTAAGCTCCACCTGGTTATAAGGCTTAAATCACTAAGCTTTCTGTACAAATAACAAGGAAGGGCTAACACTTCAGTAGGAGAGGCACTGTGTACAGATTAAGTCTCTACACTGGCATATAACTGAGGGTTATCTAGGGGAAGCTCTTGGTATGCAGGTCTCTACTACCAGTATAGCCAAGGCAATGATAAAACATGCAGTAGATTTATTAGAAGTTTGGGAATATAAATATGTAAAATGGCTATAGAAATGACTCAAAACCCCACAAATCTCTACAACTGAAAAAAATGCCATTAATTGCCTGACAGGCAAAATCTTGATTCCAAACCTGGATGAGTCAGTGAGTCCTCTATAAAGGCAGGGAAATCCTGGTGCCTGCATTGGTAAGACCAGGTAATAAGATACACTTAGAAGGAGATGTCCTGGAGGATGGACAATTCCATGTGAAAAATAAGATTATCAATTGTGAGGCAGGCAACAAGTGTCTAAGTGAGCCTGTGAGGATTACACTTGAAGATGACACCTGAAGGTGACACTGAAGCAAACACTTGGGTGACACCTGAGTAAGCATGAATGGTGACACCGGAGAGATAAAGGGTGACATCTGAGTTAGCAAATGCTATTGTTTCGAGTCAATAAATGTTTATGAGGGTAACCATGTCAGATATCCATAATTTATATCAATTTTCCACCTTGATCTCAGCTTGTTTTCCTTCCATACAACCTCATCTGTACTACAGACTGAGGTATCAATGGTGATAATATGTTGACTAACAAGAAACTTCTTTCTTTTCCTAGGAAACATACTTTCGGATAGAGCAGTGCCACAAAGTCTTCCAGGGTAGAGGGGTGTGATCTGACACCAGACTGCCCATTAGCAGAATGATGACCTACAGCCCAAGAAAAGGGACTCCCTCCTGGTATTCATTTGGTCTAATATCCCATTCATTTGGTCTAATATCCACAGACAAAGGCATCATTGAGAACCAACTCTCTTGAAACTCCTGAACAAATGAAGAAATGGCTTAGGAAAGTAGGGGCAAGAGGAACATAGGAAATAGTTGTATGAAAATTTTCTTTAGGACTCTACAGTGGCGGTAGCTTTGGACAAGTAAGAATGGTCACAGTCTCAGGGGAGCCCCTTCAATAAGTCCCACACCGTTTGGTTCTGTGCCTATCTTTTCAATCATGAGAAAGGGTTCTTGGCCCTAAGGTGACTCTCTAAAACAGTCACATTCAGGTGGCATCTTCAAGTTTTGGATTCCAAAACTCAGGATCTAATAATCACACAAATATGAGGTCTGATCCTTTAAACAAAATTTACCTATTTGTCCCAGGAAAAGGAAACTATGAGAAAAAGACACATATCAATGGTGGGCCATCCTGCCATTTCATGCACCAAAGTCCCTGGAGGGGCACACTATGAAGCTATTCTAAAGGTGAGTATTGTCAGGTACCTAACTTGTCTTTCTAGCCTTCTCCCTTTGACTTATGTTTTTAGTATTTTCAAAAAGTTGTACAACCATCAGCACTACATAACTCCAGAACATTTTCATCATGTCAAAATAAAACTCCAGACCATTAGCAGTTACTCTTTACCCCTCTGCCCTCCAGTGCCTGGCAACCACTAATTTCTATTTGTATAGATTTGCCTATTCTAGCCATATCACATAAATGAAATAATACAATATGCAAGCTTTTTGTCTCTGGTTTTTTTCACTGAGCATATTTCCAAGGTTCATCCATGTTGTAGCATGTATCAGTACTTCATTCCCATTTATGTCCAAAAAATACTCTATTGTATGAATATGCCATATTTTATTTATTCATTCATCAGTTGATGAACTAGGTAGGCTGTTTCCACTTCTTGGCTTATGAATAATGCCAAATACCAGAGGAATACATATTAGCAGCCTTTGAACTAGCCCAAGAGTATCCTCTCATGCACTAGGTTCTCCCACGTGCCTCCCACTACCATAGCACTGAGACAACACCTTATAAAGAAGATACACTCTCAGAGAAGGATTCACATTTTATAAATGTGAAGTAGTATGCTTGTCATTCCTAAATCTGAGTCCATTTTACTTGCTAGATAGCAAAATAATTTTTTTCCTTGTACTTAGTCTGACATAGTGGCACATAAAGAGAGAAGAGTTACCTCTAAGAGGAGCTCCACACTATCCACCTGAAGCTCTCGCAGTCCCACAATCTGTACAACATGCTTGCTATCTTCTCTTGCGAAGAGCCTGCAGATTCAAGAACATGGTTGGTATGGCAAAGCTGCTGTAATAGACTTTGTTCTTACCTCCCCAGAAACCACTCCAATACTCTCTCACCATTAAATAGCATTTGCTGTTTGGGTAGAACTGATATGCATTCTCTCCACCCACTCCTACACCTCCTGACCCCAACCCCTGGCTTCAGGGATGGTCCTTGATTGTTGTAAACAAATCAGCATCTTTGACCACAATTGAAAGAATCAGCACATAAGAGGCGAGGGGAATCAAAAAAAAAAAAAAAAAAAAAAAAAAAAAAAAAAAAGAATGACCCTATATCCCAGACCTATGCCAATCAGTGGATGGTGTGTTCCTGGCTACAGGGATACGGGACTCTACAGGTCCAATCAAAATAAAGTCCTAGTCTCTGGTTTTGAGATGCCTGAGGGTGCGGTGCTCTATCTTTCTCTGTGGGAGAGAAAGCATGTAGCCCAGGGACCAGTGGCAGCCATTCACTATTCACAAGAGAGACAGTTCTGGAATGAAGCTAACACCACAGAAGGTAAAGCAAAGAGATGTAAAGAAACTGGGTTCTTATAACATCCCTGAGCTGCTGGAGTAAAAAGACCCTAAGGCCTAATTGTCCTCTAGGCTTTCTAGTTATATAAGCCAATGACTTCCTTAAATGCCTTAAGTCAGTATAAGTGGGCTTTTATTTTACTTGCAACGTAAGGAGTCCTGATATACCTTCTGAGAAAGCAAGAAAGAGCCTGGTGCTGCAATTGAATGCCCCAGGCCTGCATGTAAGGTAATGAGTGGTTATGGTCTATCATCATTAAAGCACACCCATCACGGGGCATGTACTGAATATATCAAAGACTATTATTTTTTGGCCTTAATAGGCAACTGATTAAGATTAAGATGTACACACATGTACACACACACACACACACACACACGCACAAACACACATGTCAAAACCTCACTATTATTAGAGAAAATATATTTTATTAATAAAACAACACAATAAATCATAACAACTCTAAATCAGAAGAAAGGATGCCATCAGTAGATCAGGACATTTTAGAAGTCCTGGAAAGGGAGGAAGCAAACAGATATTAGTCAATTAAAAGAGGTTAAAACAAACAAACAGACAAACAACCCATAGCACAAGACACGTTCGAGTAAGTCTGGGTCAGCACTAGAGAGTCCTAGAGAAGCTTCAAACCCAGGAGTTAGTATACTCTCATCCCATGGCTATAATTAAAGGATGCAAAAATGTAAGGCAATATACCTGGATCATTCATTAAAGAACTACACTCACAAATAGCTGGATAATCTTACTGTACCTTCACACAAACCACACACATAGCACAACGATAGCTTTCATTCTCATGCCAATTATTTTTTAAAGGAAGCAACCATTCTGACTGGAAACCATTCCTAATAAGGATGTTGGGGTTTGGAAGCAAAGTTGTGATTAATCTAACATGATGCTTCAAAAACAAAAGTGAGGGTAGAAGAGAAACTGCTAAAGCAACCCCAGAGTGGCACCCTCCTTTATTTGGCAGTTGTAGCACAATTGAATGCCCAATATCTATACATTCTGAGTCATAGCATATCCAAAGGTCCCTTTTTGTTGCAATACTCCACAGGTCAGTGGCCTGCCTAAGCCTACTCAGTGGCCCCTCCAATTATGCTACTAAGTACTCTAATGCCCCACTACAATGGGGGCTGGCCCTTCCACACTCTCCCTACTGAAATGGAGCTGCTTCTCCACTTCCACCCCCCATTCCTGCGCTCGCCTGGAGCTTGTGGAACTTTTAGACAGATCCACAGAGGCTTGAATCCTTTTGCTGAGGGCTCGTCTATTTCACTGATTTGGTTTTCCCTGGCTTTTTACCATGCTCGGCCTCAGCTCACTCTTCCTCACCTGGTGTGGCTGCTCTCAGCACGTCTCAGATCTGGTTAATTCTGTTATGACAAACTTTTATTCTTCCACCTCCCTTACTTCCACTCTCCTCCCAAGTCGCTCAGTCAGCTGATAACCTTCACAATTCCTTGCCTCCAACTCAGTTAAAGTCATATGTTTCAACCTAAATAAAACTTTATGCCATAAAAATACAATAGGGGTTTAAAAATCAGTTACTGAATGTTATTTCTAAATTACTATTTATGTTGCAAGGGCAAGAGTTTAAGTCCTATAAGAGTTAAAAGTTTAATGTAAAGAAAAGGGATTTTCCTTTTCTTTTTACTGATTTCAGAAAATTCTTCTTGAGGTTATTGATAAAAAGAACAAGAGAAAGTGGGAAACATTATTTAAAGTTCTTCCAGTGTAATAATTGGTCAAAAGACTAGGATGGGATTTAAGTACATGTTGGTTTCCTGACTTCTTGAAATCATGACCTTTTTTACAGACCAAAATATCAGATAAACAGGATACTGATCACTTAAAAAAATACTAATGGAAGGTTGGTTTACATTTTTCTATAGCTGAATGAGCATTTAAAAATATGTGTCTGATTTAGGAGACTCTCATTTCACATAAGGGCATTAACGTACTGAAGATTTAATTCCATGATTCAGTGGGACTCTGGCTGAAAAAATGATGAAAAGAGTTTCCCGCTCATATTCAGTACCTTTTTCTTCTATTTAGGAGGTCATAAAGCTGTCCACAGTAGATTTCATAGAAGCTGATCCACACAAAGAGGTGCCTTCTTGGCTGAGATACTTCTAGTTGCCTGAAGATATCTTTGGCAGCCAAAGCATAAAGTCCTGGGTTCTGATGAGTTCCTATCATGGTGTAGGTCTTTCCAGCACCTGTCTGTCCATAAGCAAAGCAAGTGGCATTCCCTCTGAAGAAAAAATAATTTGTATCACTATACATATTAAGATAAATGCTAATCTCTACATAGATTTTTAATGACAAAAGTCAGGTAGAAGAATCCTTGACAAAATTCAGCCATAAACACACAATCCTTTAAGGAGAAGTGGGCTTTACATTATAACAAACATAGAAAGAAGAAAAAACATTCTCAAAGCAGTATGAGTTCTCATAGTAATTTTTTATGAAACTGGTAAGACTATAAGACAATGCTGGAAAATAGTCTCCAAACTTATTTTAGAAATTTACTCTCTCAAAAAGTACTCCCTAGATTTGGTGCATGGAAACAAAGACTCCTGCTAGGTGTTTTAGAGGATCCTAGAGACTTTACGTTAATCCTGAAAGATAAGTTTGGTGAAACAATAGAAAATTTAAAACAATAAATAACAGAAGATCATATGATAAACATGAAGGTAGTGACCATTCATATGAATATTAAAGAAGTTTAGACAGAGGTGAAATCAATGTAAGCAGAATATTTGAGGAAGTACTCATAAAAGAGCTTCTCTAAGAGCCCCAGTTTTCACTTTCATCAATACATTACTGGGCTGCTTGATTTCTAAGATCCTTTCTTGCCTTGATGTCCTGTAATTCTAAGTGAGAGTCACTATTCTTGGATGTGAATAACATTATGATGTCTGCCCAAGGAGAACCCCAAGTTCAGTTTAAACTTGTATTGGTCGGTGACGGTGGAACTGGAAAAACTACATTTGTGAAATGTCATCTGACTGGTGAATTTGAGAAGTATGTAAGCTACCTTGGGTGTTGAGGTCCATCCCTTTGTGTTTCATACCAACAGAGGACCTGTTAGGTTCAATGTATGGGATACAATCAGGAGAAATTCAGTGGACTAAGAGAGACGGCTACTACATCCAAGCCCAGTATACCATTATAATATCTTATGTAACTTCAAGAGTTACTTACAAGAATGTGCCAAACTGGCACAGAGATCTGGTATGAGTATGTAAAAACAACCTCATCATGTTGTGTGGCAACGAAGTGGATATTAAAGACAGAAACGTTAAGGCAAAATCAATTGTCTTCCACCATAAGAAAACCTTCAGTACTATGACGTTTCTGCCAAAAGTAACTACAACTTTGAAAGCCTTTCCTCTAGCTTGCTAGAAAACTGACTGGATGGAGACAGTAACTTAGAGTTTGTTGCCGTGCCTACTCTTGCCTCACCAGAGGTTGTCATGGACCCAGCTTTGGCAGCACAATATACGCATGATCCAATGGTTGCTCAGACAACTGCTCTCCCTATGGATGATGGTGATGAGGATGATGACCTGTGAGAAAGTGAAGCTGGAGCCTGCCTTCAGAAGTCTAGTTTTATAAGCAATTGTCCTGTTTTATCAGTGGTGCAGCACGTTTGCCACTTTATTATATAGCTAAGCAGAACACGTGCTTAATCTTTTGAATGGTGAAGGAGATGAATGGGCTTCGGAGTGCCATAGTAGTTAAAAAATACCTTTGTTTTATGGACCTACATATTTAGCTGTTTTGGAATGTGGTTGTTTCTTTATTGAGTTTCAAATATAAGACTGCTGCAGTCACATCACAATATTCAGTGGTAAAATTTTGTTATTGTCATTCCCACCCCCTTTTATTTAGAATCAGAATAAAGTTGTATTTCAAATATCAAAAAAATAGTGCATGAAAAACTGTTCAGCACTTTCTTATAAACAAACACCTATCCTATGACCCAGTAATTCCATTTCTAGGTTTTTATCAAAGACAAATGAAAACGTCCACAAAAAGACTTGTACAGAATGTTTATACAGCTTTATTCATAATAATCCAAAATTGGAAACCACCCAAATGTCAATCAACAGGAGAATGGATAAACAAATTGTGTTCATAGAGAGGAGTATTACCCAGCAATAAAAACTGTGAGTACACGTAACAACATATATTAATATCAAAAAACATTATGCTAAGCAAAAGGAGCCAGGCATAAAAGAAAACGTATTGTAATGATTCTATTTCTGACATTCTAGAACAAGCAAAACTAATCTATAGTGATAAAAAAGTCAATCTTATATAAGACCTGGGAATGATGGTGAAGAATTAACTAAAAAGAGACACTAGAAACCCTTCTGGGTGGTGGACACATCTTTATTCCAGGTACTGGGTACTTGGATGTACACAACTATCAAGACTCATCAAACCTGAATAATTCTTAAGAACTGTGCATCTTATTGCATGTAATTTACACCTCAATTTTTAAAAAGTTATTTAAAAAAATAAACGTCAAAATACTCTAGAATCAGCAACTATAGCTGGTTATTTGGCATTTTCAACCTGCACATACCTAAGGTTTAAATGTACAACAGAAGTTCCTACCACTTCTTCTGTCCCATTTAATGTTTATTGAGTATGAACAATTACTTCAAAATTTAAAAAGTACGTCTATGAAAAATAAGTAAGTCACTTTATCTATCTTATTCCAATAAAAATGTTAACAGAACCACTATTAAAAGTTCAAACTAACTACAACCACTTAAATCTTTTTATTCTGAGGACTTTCATGAAATTATATTGCTGTCAGCTTGTATTTTTCCACTAAATAGAGAATCAATATCATAAATAAAAAAGAAATTTTACTGAAATTTTCTAAATGCTTGGTAAATTCTGTAGAGAAACTGAACTGTTCAGAAGAGACTAATTTAAATTCATTAGAACAAAACAAATTCATGTTCAACTCAAAAGGAATGAAAAGCATAAGTGATATTTATTTTTATAATATAATTTATAGAAAATAAAAAGAGAAGCAAATAATTACTATCATACCCATTGAAAATATGCTGAATGAGTGGGTGAGTAGTCTTCATGTATACATCCCAATTGGTGCATGCCTCACCAAAGACTTCATCAAAATAAAAAACATGCTGAAAAAGAAATTTGATGTTTATAGAAAGAGAAAGGGAATTCTTCAACCATATTCTAGGTTACACATGATAAAGATGCAAATACATTTTTAACTAACAGTAACTGACCATGATGAACGTAGAAATAAGCAATCAACAACTATCAAATGACAGAGTGTTCTTTTACTTGAGATGTCTGTAGACATTTTTATAATGCAAAAACTAAAGCACACAATTTTTGTTCTCTCTTAAGTAAACTGATGAGTACAAAAGTGAGCCAATCCTCCTTAGGTCCAGGAGAACTGAAATCTATAAAGATTATCATCATAGACTAGATATGGCTAAGATACTTAAAATTTTGGGGGAATTCTAGATGAAGACCTCCATTCCATATGTTACACAGCTTGACTTTAAATTCCATAAACATCTATTGCTCAACTGGTAGCATGTATATTGCAATAGGCAGTTCAAGGAGCCCCAGAATATCGACATTACCCTACCATTACCCCTACCATTACCCCACCCCTAAAGATGTTAATCCAGACAAGTATACAAATGACTATAAAATAGAAAAAACTTGGGAGATAAAGTACATGTGAAATTAAAAGGAGAAACATATTCCCTCTTATTGGGAGAGACTATGAGAATGGGAGAAGAGGAGGAATTTGAGAAGCAGAGATGGAGGGAGGGACAGTCTTCCAAGCACAGGGGAAACATGAGCAAACAGCCAAGCAGGAAAAAACAAAGACTGTTTGGGGAACATGGAAGATTCAATGTGGCTGGAAATGTAGAATGTTGGAAGGTAGAAAAGTGAAATAGAAGGCCACAATATTGAGTTGTAAGGGTCTAGGGCAACAGCCTTAAGGGAGAAGGTGGGATGCTCATATTTAATTCAGTAAACTGTGAAAATTAAAAAAAAAAAAAAAAAAAACTTCGAAAGGAGAGGGGGTAGCTGAGTCATTTTATTGAAAGTTAAATCTGGCTTCACACTGTGAATGGATTGGGAACATAGATACTAGTAATTCAGTGATGACGTAAAAAAGGTCTAAATTAGATAATGATAATAGAAATAAAGAGGAGATGGACACATGAGAAATTTGACAACTGCCTGAATGTGGAAAGCTGGGGAGAGAAGGGTGACTTCCAAATGAAAAACCATGGCCATCTGGAAAAGGATAGAAGACCCCATTATTTGGGTCTGGTAAGCATTAGTTCAGCAGCCATAATCACTTGCATAATTTAGAGGTTTACCATGTTGTCAGTCCAACTACATCTGCATAAGAAATCCTAATAATTCCAAGCCTGACTCAGCATCATAATGGCAGTCTATACACAATGAATGAGAGAAAAGGCCCTATCTTCTGTTACCTTTTGGGCCTACTTCAAATATTCAGTTAAGGACAAACTGTATGGACAAAACCAGAAAGATGAATTGAGGCCTATTTACTGTCGGTCTCTTTATCCCAGGTTTGATTTTGTTTCGGGTACGATTATATTTCTATTAGAAAGGAAATTTGTTAGGTCATCTGAGAAGAAATTGGGGCCACAAAGTTGAATTTATCAGTTAGAAAAAATCTCCAAAAGTTAGAAGGTGAGAAAATAATGAATCTCTGTTGCATGATAAAGAGATCTGTAAACTTTTAGTGCTTTGAAAAATGTGATATGATTTCAAAAATAATAAAATGTTTATAACTGTTGAAACTGGGTAATAGCTATATGGGGGTTCATTGTATTTTTAACTAAGCTTGAAAATGGCAATAACAAAGAGTAAAATATATTTCTAAAATCTGACTTTAATGAACATGATTTATATCTAACTCATAACTGGTCTTTAATCAAGACAAATCTGTTTATTGATCAAATATCATCATAAGTTTTTTATAGTGAAGTATGAAATCAAAAACAAAATACATACATTGTATGTAGGGGAGGGATATTTCTCAGGAAAACAAGAAAAAATGAACAAAAGTAAATGTGGGAGTACATTTTTTGGTCTTTTATTTCAGTGAGTATATGGCTAGTCCTTTTCTTTTATGAATATTAGTGAATACTTTAACTCTTGAGTAAACACCTTAGAAAACACTTACTGATTAAAAAGATTGGTATCTTTCCTTCCAATACAATTTAGGTATCAATTTTTCCAGTACTTTCATAAGAAACTTTTGTGAAAGAAATGTGAACATGCAAGATTATTATAATTCACAAAGTCCTTTATATCACATATATTTTAATTTGATTAGATTTTATCAATGAGGTTGAATTAACACTCACTTTAGCTTTGATATGATCAGAGTTACATAATTTTTAAAAATATTTTCTTAAGATTATGAAAGTAATATGTATTTATATAATATGTCTGGAAAGATACACTTCTAACAGGTAATACCGACTGCCTTCAAGGAGAAAATGGAATTAGAGAGACAATTTTCACTGAATACACTTTTGTACCTTTCAATTTTGAAATTGGTGAATCTATCCTATTCAAAAGATTTTTGGCTATTATCAATAAATCAACAAACAACAAGAGTTGACAAGGATGTGGAGAAAAGGGAACCCTCATGCAATGTTGGTAGCATAACAAACTGGTGCAGCCACTATGAAAAACAGTATGGAGGTTACTCAAAAAAATTTAAACTAGAACTACCTTATGACCCAGCAATTCTACTTCTGAGTAATAACCCAAAGAAATCCAAAACACGAATTAAAAAAAATAGATGCATCCTTATGTTTAGAGCAGTATTATTTATGAAAGCCAAGATATGAAAGCAACCTACGTGTCCATCAATAGACGACTGGATAAAGATATGGTATGTATATATAATGGAATATTACTTAGCCATAAAAAGAATTAAATTTTACCATTTGTGACAACATAGATGGACTTAGAGATTATTGTGTTAAGTGAAATAAGTCAGAAGAAGACAAAATACCGTATGATTTCACTTATGATTTCGCTTACACATGGAATCCAAAAAACAGAATAAACAAAATAGATACAGAGAACAAACTGATGGTTACCTGATGGGAGGGGGGTTGGACAGAGATTAAGAAATACAAATTGGCAGTTACAAAATAGTCATGGGGATGTAAAGTACAAAATGTGGAATATAGTCAATAACATTGTAATAACTATGTACGGTGCCAAGTGGGTACTAGACTTGTCAGGCAGACCACTTTGTAAGTTATATAAATGTCTAACTACTACATTGTACACCTGAACTAATACAATACTGAGTGCCAACTATAATTTTAAACATATTTAAATAAAGGTTTTACATTTTTATATAAAAGTAACAACAAAGCTAATTGTAGAACATTTCAAAAATATGAATAATGATAGAGGAGAAAACCAAATTATCTATAAATATTACTATTCAGAGATAGCCACTGTTGACTTTTGGTATATTTCAGTACTTTTTTTCTAATATTTTTTCTTTACTGAAGAAATTGAAATAAAACATATAAGTTTGTTTTCTTGTTCTTCCTTATTAAGTTGATATAAAATGTAATGGTAAGTAGGATGGCACACTACATGTATGTGGTCATATATACCAAGTAACAAAAGATTTGAAAGGCTAGAATATTCAATTAAATGAACGCATAAACATATTGTTTGAATTCCTAAATAAGTTTGATAAATAAAACCCAAAGAATCTAGAATCATTATTTATTTGCTATAAACCTCCCTTTTCTTCTTTCTACTTAAGGAAAAAGGAGCAAAAAAAAGCCCTCCCAATACTTTTTTATTATAGTATTGATAGGTAAGGACTTTGACCTATGAGAGCAAAGGTCCAAAGTTCAAACAGCAGAGAAAGTACTATGGAAACTATGGGTATTCAATAAGTATTGACCAATGGTAATAACAAAGAAGTAAGGTTATTGTGTTTTGGGATAATGGAAAAATACAAAAGATAAGATGATGTCTTCCTGAGGGCATTACTGTGACAAAAGTATCATTAACGTGGTCTTGGGTAGATGGTGATTGGATAGGGCTATTACTATGGCTATAAGTTGCTATGGAACACATTTCATTACAACTAATTGTTCATTTGGACCATCTTCAAAATAAACACCTCCTACCTAAGTCCTAATAGATTGTGCATTGATCAGCAATCAATAAGGCTGTTAAAGTGATTGGGTTGGTTATACAGCAGCCTAGTAATTTAGTGCCCATAGAAAGACTGTGGATTATTTTGAGTGTTACTGTGAAACCCAGTTTTGGTTAGCAAAAAAAAAAAGAACAATTTAAGTGTAAAAGGAGGGAAAGTTAACAATTTGACTTCAGTGCTAAAGGATTTATTCTAGTAGAGTAAGATTTTTGCTGGCTAAGGTGAATTGCTAGCAAACCAGATTACTCACCACTTTTTTTTTTCTCTCTACCAGTCACTGGGTTTTGAGGCGAGAGAGCAAGAGAGAGAGCAAGAGAGAGAACAAAATGAATGTAATGTGAAAATTATAGGGAGGCAGATTCAGAGTAAGAGAAACTTTTAATTCTCAAATTTTAACATCTGGTGGGCTATCCCCTATTTTAGATTATTCACAATTGCTTCACAATTTTAGGAGTATCTAAATTACAATATCTTCCACCTATGGGGTTTGCTGCTTCCATACGAGACTGAAGAGTTACTGCAAGAGTACTTATCAACTTAGAGTAAGTTCCTTTCAATACCAAACCCTTTCTCCTTGGACTCTATGATCATTCTGGCAAAGAGTGAACAATTTTTATGTGTTGGAGCTACTAGTGTTTTATTTAAATCTTTGTATGTTAGGTGTGAAATCATATCTCTGGATTATATTTACCAAGTGTAATCTACCCTGTACAAAGTGGACTGCTCAAGAGCCCTACTTCCACCAAATAAGTCTAAGCCCAGAGACAGTTGAGAATCAAAATAAACAATGGGCTGAGAATCTGAGGCCTTGTTGCTCAAAAATAAATCCTACATAATTAAACTCCAGACTCACACTCAGCGGAGTAAGAAGTTCATACTGAGAGAGACTGTGTAACCATCTCAGTCACTTTGGGGCATATGCTCAATGACTGATTCTATCACCAATTCATTATTTAAATTCTTTTTATCCCCTCATTTACCCTTTTTTGCTGAATATGTATAAATTGATGTAAAGTGTGTCAAGTAAGTGTATGATGCAACTCTACTGTTCTATAGTAGAGGAATTATGTTTCTGGTATCCTCCACTGGACTATATTTTTTTAAAGTCTAGAATAGCAATGATTTAATGCAATGTCACATCAGGGATGCATGCCAACAAACTAGAAAATAAATTTTAGAATTTGTACGCTGCCACACAAACAAAAAGCAAAAATTTGACACATGATAATATTAGTTCCAAACAAAAAAGGAAAGCATCATACCTGTAGAATATATTGTGTGAGGTCAACTGCTTCTTTCTTTTCATGAACAAGTAGAGTTTCTTTGTCTTCTACAGTAATAATATTAATTTCTCCACGACGTACCTCCTTCATGCCCAGAGGGCGTTTTCTAACGCAAACTCTGATTTTCTCCATCTCAGTCCAAGGACTCTCTTTCTCTGAGGTATTCTGTCTGATATGTTAATAAGTAGGCTTTAATTTTTACTAATAGGATAAGGTTACTTAAGAGATCAAAGTATCAGTACATTTTATTATACATCAGGTGATATATATATATAGTTGCATGATAAGTTTTGACATTGGGAAAGTTCTTATTAGCTAAATCTTCCTGATTATTTCTATCTCCATCCCTACTCCATTCTATCCTTTGTCCAGACCAAAAAACATTCCCAAACCCTAAAAGCTGCTTTAGCTCCAAGACATGTGTTTAGCTTCCAGATGTAGTCTTCCAAAAGGCTTCTAATGATGGATAAGGATGTTCTTTCTTTATGGCCCCAAAACTCAGGCTAGTCAATCCTCAAAACCTAATGCAATATGCTACCATCCCTCCAAAGCCTTTACAAGACCCAAACCCACATCTCTTGCTTCCTTTTAATCCAATTATCTTTGTAAATTTACTGTTCTCTTGATTGTTCAATCTAATTTTTTTTAAATCCTGAGTTTACTAAATACCTTAAATTAGGTGGTAGGTTTTAATGTATTCTTCCCCATTCCTCCCAGGTATATTCTTCCTTTGCTTTGTTCTTGTACTTCCTCTTTTTGCCCACCCTGATATGTATTTGTTAGAATATAATCCTATATTTCTTCTTCCTGGGACAATATTATGACTGGCTCTGCCTACCAACTTCACTCTTCTATTCAGATGCATTTCTTCTCTGGCTCTAACTTCAGTGAACTCATCAATATTAATATCCAGAATATTTGAAGAAATATTCCTTGGGTTAGGGATATAAATTCATCAGGTTTACTTGCTGAGCTTATGGTGGTATGCATATGTACATCATATATATAGGAACTGATCACATACCTATATAGAAATTCCTTTCAAGCTAGGTAACAAGTAGGATTCTTGAAAGTAGGAGTTTTATAAGGATCAATGGCCTTTGGTCTATATACTATGAATGTCTTAGCAAGACAAATTATTCCTTTTCTTTATGTTTTAGAATTTGATTAATAGCCCCTAAAAAGCCTTTTATAATAAATTTTGCACAGGATATTTCACTATATAATTGCTTCATTATCAATTTCAATTTTCTGAGCCCTCAACTGGCTAGAAAGTTATTTTTGCCGGGATCTAAATTAGTAAAAATAGCAAATGAAATTTCTAATATAATGTATAAAGGACTACTCAAGTCTTTTAAGGCATATTTTGTTTTCTTAACCAACATATAGCAAACTTTTAAAAACATACCATTTTGAGGTTAAGTGTGGCAAAATCTTGACAATCATTAAAAGCAGATGATGAACGGGGGGGAGGGGGTTCATTGTTTTATTTTCTCTTCTTTTGCATGTTTGATTTTTTACAAAAAAAGCAAACGTTAAATACATCATTTTAATAAGGGCTTTGTGTTAAGATCTCTAGGAGTTGGTGTTAGCAATCTAATTGTATAAAGCTATCAAAGAGGACAGAAAATGTCCTTTCTAAAACTGACCAGGGACTTTAAGATGGGTCATATAGACAAAAAGATTAGTTTTCAAATTCAAGGGACAAAAAGGAATGAATATTCTTTTAAAAGGCATTAAAAGGTTTTAATGTCCAATCTTCCCTGTCTGACATGCAAAGAGATAAGACAGCTGGGGTTAGGTCTACTCAAGTCTTAAATAAGTCAGGGCAACTAGTTCTCTAAATGCCTTAGACTTATTAAAATTCCAAGGTCAGCAATTTATTCTGAACTTATCTGAGTTGAGGCATCCAAAGAAAATGCTCTTTGAATAGAAGACTCCCTAACAGCAAGCCTTAAGTTCTGAAACCCTGACTCCCACTTAAGGTATGGTGAGAAAACAATATTGAGGATTATTGGGGAAAATGTACCTTGTTATGTCTATTTCTCTCATATAGGCAGTCCCCAACTTACAATGGTTCAACTTAATGATTTTGTGACTTTACAACAGTGCAAAAGAGGTACATATTCATTAGAAAAAGCACTTCAAATTTTGATCTTTTCTTATGCTAGTGATATGTGGTTAGATCCTCAAGATGCTGGACAGTGGCAGCAAGCTGCAGCTCCCAGTTAGGCAAGTGATCAAGAGGGTGAACAACCAACGGTCTATTTTGTTGCTAGTGTTTTTTGGATACTGTGTTCTGAGCATGCTTAAGGTAGGCTGTGCTAATCTATGTTAGGTGTATTAAGTGCATTTTCAACTTATCATATTTCAACTTAACGATGGGCGGGATATAACCCCATCATAAGCTGAGGGGCATCTGTATAATAAAAAATGGGAAGACTAAGATAATAATGATATAGAAGTTGAAAAAGCCTTGGGTTTGTCATGTATCAACTTCTATAACAGCACTTAACTCACCAGAGGATAGTCTATCTTCCCACTCACTCTATCCTCATAGAGACTAAGAGTCTCCAGATATCCTAATTATCTGTATATCTAGAATCAAGCCTAACAGAGGTGGTACTTAATATTTGCCAAATAAATAAAATAACAATATTTAAACTAAAATATCCATTCTATTCAAATATATAATGCAAATTGGCATTTTCATTCTATTTATAAATAATTCTAATTTAGATTTTTATGTGTTGTTCAATGAAAGACTATACTAATTCAAAAAATATTTGTTTTTCACCGCTAAGCTAACCAATAGGAAAGCGGCAACCCTGGTTTTGATGATCACAGACAATCTAATCCTCTCCAATGAAAAGAAAACAGTATTAAATGCTGTGTTATGTTAAACCAAATGCCCCCTCCCCCAAAAAAACTTTCAGAAACACTTTAAAATTAATTTAAATATTTCAAATTACTAAAGGTACTTTTATCTTTAAAACTGGGTCTTCTTTTTTGGGAATAAAACAACTGATTGGTTATGAGATCCTTTGAAACCTTAGTCAATAAGACCATATGTAAATACCTTGTTTCTCCATAATTCACCATCTAAAACTTTTAAAGTAACAAAATAATACATGTTATTAAAAAAGTTTTTTTATCTATTACACCAATGTTGGTATTAGGTTATTACTCAGTATTTCACCTTTTAGGGACTTTATTTCAAAATCTAACTTGAAGCACAACGTGAAAAGAACTTATTGTCACCTAAACTCTATCAGAAATGTTCATATTCTTTGCAATCATCAAAATCATCTGTCCTTCCTGGAATGGAATTGTAGAAGGTATTCAAAATCAGGACAATATTTCAATGTGTGCACGTAAACTAACTGTTCCAAAGACATATTTACTTCAACTATATGCTCTGTTTTTAACTAAACTTTGTCTCCTGGTTGGTTTAAGGGAATTTGATAGCATTAAAAAAAAATCGTGTGGAATGCATTTTTTTACCCACTGCAGAAGCCTAGTTAACTATTTTACCTTCATGGATGCACTGGTTGTATCAATGTTACACTATAATAAATAAGAGAAACAGGTCTGCTATTGAAATAATAGCAGATCCTGGCAAGTAGTAGCTGTTTGATGTACCTGAATAACATCTCTCTCACCTGAAAAGTCCCAATTCCTCATTAATTTTCCATCAAGGTATTTCTATTATCAGTGCAGAAGCTGTTCGCTATCATCTTCTGTAAATAAGGAGTACATTCCTCTCCTCTGGTCATGAAGAAGACTGCCTTTGCCTGAGATCACCCCCCTACCCCCCACCCCTCAAAATAAATAAGAATCATTACCTGATACCAGAATGAGGGATTCCATAATTATACCCTGAAACATGAGAGACTCTTTGAATGATGGGAATACTACAATCCCCTAGCATTGGAGAAAAATGATTTGATGAAAAGAGTAAAGTATTAGTTTCTGTTTGCACATAGGAGTCAGCAGCTGTGGCATTCAGGATTCTTGTTTTTGTATGGTTCTGGGAATCATCTGGTAGCATGTGCTCTAGCACTTTTAGGTAACTAGACTTCTGTTCATTTGCAGAAAAATCTGATAAATTGCACATTTCAAACTCATATTTGCTGGCAGTTCTATCCTTGTTGTCAGCAGGAGAATCAAAATGCAGTTGCCTGCGAGGTCCAGATCTGGGTTCCCGAGGCTTGATATCCAGGCTATTTCTCTGAAGAGGATGCTCTGGGCTACTGACTGCTTCATCTTCTTCCTGCATAATCTTAATGATTTTGATAAGTTGGAAGAGACGTTTGCGGTCGTTCATGTCATGGACTCCCAATCTGGAGTAGTCCTTCATTGTAATCTTGGCTAATTCCTCTATTTTCTGAAGGCCAAGGGCAGTAAAATGAGGATAATACTGTGCAAGCTCAGCTTCACAAAGACATTCATACAACCAGGATGTCATTTTTGTGAATGGGTTTCTACAAATTCTGAGGAGGAAAAACAAGTCATTCATTTAAAATTCAGTATATATAATTATTCCTTTAAAAATAAAAGCACAAAACAAACATGCATTCTTGCATACCAAATTTTCAATAAATAAATGATTAAACAGCATAGTGCATAAACAAAGATATGAGTAGCAGATGCAATTTGTTCATTTGCTTAATAAAAAGAGACTTTCAATTGTAATACATACATAGCTACATGCACACACACTTAACACAAGTCACTTACTTATTTCTAGGGAGTTCCTTCCAACTTTGCAATATCTAGTTAACACATGCCACAAACTACTGAAACCTTGCTTCCAACCACTGACTATAGTGAGACTAATTTTAGATGTTCAAGTTAACACCAAGGCATGTTGCACAACTGTTTTCCATGATTAATGAACAAAGGCTAAGAAATCTCAGAAAGGGAAGCAAAGTTAAACAGCAAACTACAGAGGGCTATAAACTAATATAACTCCAAGAAAATCTCATTTGAAACTGTTAAGTACTAGTAAAAGTTGTATAAAGAGGTAAAAACATCATTAATTCAGAATCTGCTGATTCACAATTTCAGATCATTCTAAAAGGTAGGTGGTTGTAGATGTCTACCTGTACAGAAGCTAGGAAATACGAGGGTCAAGATTTTAAAGTTGCACATTAAAATGCTTAATATGCCAAGACATTTAATTAAAGACTAACAAATCATGTGGTTATAACATATAATCCTGGTCTATTATTAAAGTCAGGACCCTAAGGAGTTCTCCATACCACTATTAAGTTCAAGTTCACAAGAACATTCAAAAGTAAACCACATTTTCTTTTAAAAATCTGTCTAATAATTCAGTGTTTTAAAAATGCAATTTGTTCATGGTAAAGCCTTTCTGTTTTTCATTTCAACTTATATTTTGTCTTCACTCTAAGAGAAAGAGAGAAAGAGGTCAAGGCTGGGTAATAATGACAAAGGACTTTGCATAATTAACTTTGGAGAAAATGCTACTTAGGCTAAAGAAAAGTCCAAAGGGGCTAAGTAACACATCCTAAACTCATCCGGCCCTTCTCCATTTGTGGTAGACTAAAAAAAAACAAAAACATGACTGACACACACACATTCTTTGCAGGTCCCTTCATCAAGAAAAGGGGTCTATTTCTCCTCCTATAGCATCTAGGTTGGTCTTGTGACTTCTTTTGGCCAAGAAAATGCGGTAGAAACAACACTTTTTGATTTCCATGCCTAAGCCTCAAGAGAGCCCTTGCAGCTTCTAATGCTTTGGAACTCTTGCTACTCAGAGCCTACAGCCATTACCAAAGCTAAACATATGAGAGAAGCCATCTGCAACTACTTAGCCCCAGCAGTGCCACCTGATGATTACAGGCACATGAGTGATCCCAGGTGAGACTAGGACTATCTAACAGTCCAACCCAAATATCTGATTCACAGAATGGTGAGCAAATAAAACAGTAATTGTTTTAAGCCACTAAGTTCTAGCTTACACAGCAGTAGACAATGACAACAGCACTTCCATTCCTTTTTAAATGCAGTATCTTTACCTGAAATGTTCCCAACTCCCTTTGCCTATACAATGAGTTATGTCCAACCTTTCAAGATAGCTCAATAGCTATCCCTTACCCCTAAAATACCTTTCATTTCTCCACCCTTCTACCATTTTATCACCAAACACTGGAATACAGTAGTTAAACCAGGCCACCAATTCTACTACTGTTTCTTCTACCTGTAATACCCATCCTTCCCAGAAAAAATCCTATTTATATTTTTCTTCTGGGAGGTATGTGCTAGCAAAAGGTAACTGGTATTTCCTCTGTGCTTCAGTAATAATAGCAGCAATAAGTATTTACTGAGCATTAATTATACACCAGGCACTGTTCTAAGTACTTTGTTAACCTCTAATCTTATGAAGTAGATAAAGGTGTGACCTTTTATCTACTTAATTTAAGGAAGTTACTTAATTTAACATCTCTGAAACTCATTTTCCTCAACTTCAAATGAGAATGTAATAGTACCCACAATTCCTAGGGGTAAGTTTCAATGAGAAAAGATTTCTAAAACTCTCAGCATAATGCCCAGTACATACTTAGTACTCAATAAGTGTTTGGTAGTTATTACTACTGTGATTGTTATTTCTGTGTTACTATCTTCACCTCCTTGCCCAGAACCTAGAAAAGAATAAGGCTTTAATATTTTGGCGTGTTTTAAGTTATTTCTAAGCAGTTATATTCCTCCACGTGGCACAATCTAAGCCAGAGGAAAAGGTTAAGTGCTATACAGTCTTCTCAATTTCCATAGGCTGTACAGGATCCTGTATTTGACAAATTCCCTCTGCAACGTATCAAACATTTCCTAATCTAATTATGATAGTCATGGCTCAGTAAGTATCTGCAAGACTCACGTATTCATCTAGCAATGTTTAGAATCTCATAATATAATGGATGTGACAGTGTCAGAGATAGCAGTAATCTGGACATGCAGGTTAAAGCAGCCATGTATGTAAGTATGCACGTAAGGCATGCTTCTACATAAATTGGAAGCATGGTGCCTTTCTGAGCTCTACAGTTAACCTATGTTCTTTTGTTTTAAAATTAGATATGCTTCTTTGTACCACATTACATTTTACAAACGTCCAGCCCCTCAGAGATACCTGAGTCCCATCCCAGAGCAATTGAAAAAAAAAACAAACTCCCAGGTTTTTGGGTGACAGACATTAAGATCACTGGAAAAGCTCCCTGGGTGATTACGACTGTACTCCATTGATCTATATTTATCAAAATTTCAAACGCAAATGCACTGAACCAGCAATTCCACTTCTAGGAACTTAGCCTACAGATATTCTGTATAAGTACAAAATGACATAGGTACAAACTTATTCATGGCAGCACTTTATATAGCAGCAAAGAAATAGAATAGAGACTGGTTAAATAAATTATGGTAATCCATTAAATGGAATACGACTAATTACAAAGAATAAGTAAACACTCAATATATTATTAAACAAAATGAAAGCTCTCCAATATATTAAGTGACTAACGAAGTAACAGAACAGTTTGTAAAGGTACCATTTATTAAAAAGAGGTCATTGATCTATAATAAATCTATATATTTGCTTATCGGTCATAAAATATTTTTGACAGGATGCACAAGAAAGTATTGATTTTGGTCGCTGGAGGGAGGGAACTAGTAGTTGAAGGGCAAGCATGAGGAGACTACTGAATACCAATAAATGCCAGTGGTTATTATTACTTTTCCTATTGTTATTTCTATTTCACTGCTGTCTCCATTGCCCAGAGTAGGACCTAGAACAATTGTTTTTAAACTCTGAAACTATGTGACCATATTACTTAATTAAAAACACATTTCTAATTTCATCTGCCCCCTCCCTCCCAACCTCCCCAAATTTACCTGAAACTACTTGTTACTATTTTCGTGTTTTTCCTTATACCTTTTTAAAATGCATTTTTTATATTGTATATAACACTGTACTCATAACTATAGCACATTCTACTTTTTATTTAACACAAGTATTTGCATATGCTGATAGTTATAGCCCTTAAAAACAATCCACACTATTATGTTTGCTGAATAAATTAATTACATCAAGGAGATGTAAGTTCTTTTTCCAAACTCCTATAGTGTTTTGACTGTAAAATTGATGAGGCATTTATTAGACTCATGTATCTTTTATTTTTTGCCAGTCTTGTTCCAGAGATGATGTAAGGTGGCTCTGCCTTATACTATAGTGCAAATTCCTAAAGAGGAGAGCAATATGATCTCACTCAGGATAGCACTGTCCTAGACAAGTGTGCAACAAGTATTTGTTGAATGAATGGAATCTGCTTAGATAGGACAAAGGGCAAATAGGACAAAGGGCAAAAAGTTTTACCATTTCTACTTTTTACCCAAGGCAACTAAATGATTAGAAGATTTCATGAAGCCTGCTTATGTGGCTATGGAGTTGTTTTCTCTCCGTTTCCTAATTCTTTACAAATCCCATCACCCAAAATAACCAGGGTCCTTACAACCTAGAATTGCCTAATACACAGGTCTTTACAAACATCACCCTGAATACCTCATAGTTCAAAGAAACACTATCTAACAAGGCTAATCTCATTATTTCAGCAAATAGTCCACAATCATACTATTTTGATGATTGGACTAAACTAAAATTTATTGAATTGAATACATTTATTGAATAGCCCCCAAACTAGGGCTATTTCGTTATCCAAAGTAGAGTTTATATATGAAAGCAGGCCTAAAGTAATTCTTTCAATTTCCAATTTTCAGAGTAAGTAGTCATTTTAGATGGAGTCCAGTAAATTCTTTCAGGGTTTTTTGGTTTTGCTTTTTCTGGAGGGGAAGGGGTGTTTTTGTTTTCAAATTCATTACCTCATGAGTTTTTATCCATTTCCCATCCATATATCCATTCATATATTTTATCAATCAATTGCCTTAGTCTTTGACACCTTCATCTTGTATATATCCTGGCCATACTAAAATCGGCTTTCCTCCAAGAAACACATCTCTGTTCTAGAAGTAGCTGCCCATTGTCCCATATCCAACTAAGGTTATACATTCCCAGCAAGAAATGATAAAGCACAGAAGGCCTGGCATCAAGGAAAGAGGGAAGGAGAGAGCACAACCACATTGGCTCTTCCCTTCAGAGATAAGGAACAGCTCCATACAGCCACAAAAGTAGCTAATCCAGAAAGGTAACTATTCACTTCATATTTGGGTTACTGAAGAGTCTCTCCAGGTCAATTTTTAACTCCAACGTCAACTCCAAACAATTAGTTGTGGCTTCTGGAAGGATTCATTTAGAAAGACTTTGAGGCATTTACAACCATTAATAGAATACAGGATAAGAATTTGGGAGTTGGGAGGTATCAGGTCATTTCCGTTTTGTTTCCTGTGCCCCTCCTTATATATGAGTTAAGAATTTACCACTGATGCCTTTGTCACACAATAACTATAGGATGTAAATGAAGTGCCTCAACATAAAGATGATAGGATATAATAACCACTAAACAGAAAAATCAGACAAATGGAATATAGGGCCAAAATTTGTAGTAAATTAAGTATTTCAAATATTTTAAGAAATTTGTCTGATCTCAAATGTCCTCTACCAATACTAGTTCACATAAAGGTTCAGATAAAAATGACAAATGGGTAAAGGGAAAGTTAGAGATCAAGGTTGATGATTATTGACTTTGTTTAGTGTTTGAGCATTCTACTAACTTAGCTATAATTTTCCTGGGTAACCTCAAGCAAAGAGGGCAAATACATAGCTACAAATACACAAAATAAATACATATCAGTGCTCCTAGACCCATGGAAAATAATATAAATCTATTTCAATATTCTTGTATTAAACCCTGAAACAACCTCAGAATCCCTTTTTTGGATGTCTGTGCATGATAGTGTATAATTTCATGAATTTTGACAGTTATATATACCTGTGAAACCACCACTGAAATTAAAATAGAGTGTTTCTATCATCCTCAATAGATTTCTCATGCCTCTTTATATTCCATTCTTCCTTCTGGCCCTGGACTGAGGCCACCACTGATCTGCTTTCTGTCATTATATATTAGTTTATATTTTCTAAAAGTTTAATATAAATGAAATTATACCATATATTCTCTTTTGTATCTGGCTTTTTTCAGTTAGCATAACGATTTTGAGATTTATCCGTAATGCACATATCACACACACACCTATTTTATGAGAAGAAAGGTCAGAATGGATCAGTGAGTTAGCTGCCCAAGGTTAACACAGCACTCAAATCATAGTTCTAAGATTGGAACTTAGGTCTTCTCATGGCTGGTCCCATGTTTTTTTTCCACTATTCCATGCTGCAAAGACAGGCCTATTGCAAGGCCAGCTAACAGGCCCACTATCTATGCTGCTCAGCAGGCTGGTTGCCTCCTTCAGATCTCTACCACAGCATGGAATCTCTAACAGCTGCCACCACCAGGAAAATGCCCTGCAAATCAGCAAAATCCAATGGGGGACAGATGAGGGGAGGGTTTACGTGTAGGGCCCACTCACATTCAATGCCACAAGTATGTAGAGTTCTCCTTTGTGACAAACCAAGAGATTGCTAGGTCTCAGCTGTTGGGGTAACAATCAGATATAGAGTCTTGGAAGAAATCCAGTTGGCAGAAATTCAAATTTACTTATCCTAGTGGCAGAGCAAATAAATTGAAAAGGGAATACATGCAACTTTAGACACAATTAAGGAAGTTTATTCACATTCCAGGATGTGGATAAGATTCAACCATTTAACATGTTCCCTCAAACTCTCCATTTATCTACCTAAACTATGTAACTCTACCCACCAAAGCTGCCCGAAACTGAACTTGGAATCAGAAAACTCTTAGTCATAGCTGTGTAACCTTGGGCAAAGTCGCTCAGTTTCTCTGAGTTTCATTTCCCTCTCTCAAGGATGCAATAGGATATTCATGTAAAACTAATTTGAAAACTGCAAAGTATTCCATAACGATGAGGCCATGTTCTCTTACTCAGCACTGGATCACACTGTGCCTGGCATGTAGAAAGGAGTGTTGACTTAGAAACAAATACAAAAGACTTAACATTATTGAAAGATGGCTTCTATTACAGTGAATCCTTGCTGTCATTGATAGGTTCTGCAACTAAGAGAAATGATGCATAATGAAACCAATTTCACCACAGGAGAATTGATGAAAACAAGAATTAAGTTCCTCTGACATTTCATCAATGTTAGAATCAGATGACATTATTCAAGGACCTGCTATATTTGATGAAAAGCTGAATATATAACACAGAATCAAAGGTAAGGGATTAGAGATACTGAAGTAGATGTATTATACTTGCAAAATATAGTAATAGTAACACCATGTGTAGGCTTCTGCTAACTTAATACTGTTTCAATAATGACAATTGTACAAGTACTTTTTTCTCCTTCACTGGCATAGTTGACAAACATGCCTGATTACCATCTATAATATGGAGATAGCAGATGACGCTATATGTCAAAACCAATGCTTGATGAAAATATGTCATGTATATGTGTAGTCTTAACTGATTTTCTTTACTTAGGTATAATTTATACATGATAAACTAGACCCATTTTAAGTGTACAGTTCTATGAGTCTTGACAAATATTTACCCATGTAACCACCATATCAATCAAATACAATCAAAACAGTTCCATGAAAAATCTCTAAAAGTTCTTAATACTTCTTGGTGGTCAATCCTGTCCTCCACCATTGCCCCCAGGTAATCACTGACTCATAAATGAGTTGTCTTTTCTATAATTTCTCATGAAATAAAATCATGCAGTGTCACTGTTATATTAAATCTATATATGGAGAGATTTCCTACTTTTTGAAAAATCCACTGAGTGGTTTTCTTTCTTAAGCCTTTGTAAACAAGCTAAAATGATCATTCTATTTTTTATAATCTTTTTAACTGACCTAAGTGACATCTGCTAATAAAGAAATGTCTTAAATCAGTCTAATTTTTTTTATGTCAACCTGAGGAAAACAGCAAATTAGTGAAACAAATATAAATATAGAGTCAATGACTTGGAAAAAGTATTTATTTTTAAAGTGTTCGAAGTAATCCCATGGGTAGATAGGATGTTTTTGTTAAAAGAGTTTTGTCTTCTACTTTTAGGGGAAGACAGTTCAGTAACTAACATGAGCTCAGGAGCAGGTATCATAATTTCAAAAAATTTGAAAAAAATAATTTGTTAATCTATTGCTGCTTGTTTGTATTATTGTCTAGATTATTCAATATTCTAATTAAAGTTTTTTATCACTACAAAAAAGTACAAAATCTAAATCTAAAGTCTACATATTCCTTGCCAATCAGAAAAACTAGAGGAAAATTGCCCAAATTCTAAAACATCCAAGTTATTTTTAGTTTCTCAGATTCATTGACATCCCAAATATTTCAATTATCTAAAAGGAAATGAAAAAAATAAAAGGTCAATAAATCCCTCTAGTACATCATTAAATTTTAACAACTTTGTGAGAGAATTAGTTACAATATTTAAAAATCAGGAACAATTAAAAATATCAAGTTTATGCTTTTCTTGAAATTAAAAGCTTACATAGGAAGGTCAGCAGGCATTAAAGTACATTATATGCTCTAACTATTCTTATATGAGTAGTATGAAAATACAAGTACTAAAATAGCTTGATTACCAAGAAATATTTCTTCATCTGAGTTTCCCTAAACTGTGATGACCACTTTTTAAAATACAAAGAATAGCTTTATTAAGATATAATTCACATACCATACAATGCACCCATTTAAAGTGCATTCAATGGCTTTGGTGACTGGTGGGTACTAGACTTATTGGGGGGATCACTTCATAAATTATATAAATGTCTAACCACTAAGCTGTATACTTGAAATTAATATAAATATTGAATGTCAACTGTAATTGAAAAATAAAGTGAATTCAATAGTTTTTAGTAGGTTCACATACTAAAACCCTCAACCCATCCAGCCCTAACCAACCAATAATGATAACTTTTTAGGAATTACTAACAAAGTCACTGGGCCCACTCTATCGTAAGAAATGGATGCAATACAAACCAATGTTAGGCATAAAGTCCCTAATTAAGAACGAAAGAAATCTAGTATTATCAGTGGAAGATTAAAAGGTAAACAAATAATATAGTATATCCTTTTTTCCCAACAAGGGAATTAGTTATTTCAAACTCTAGGAATTGTTCTTTTTCTTTTTCTTTTCTTTTTAATAATAAAAACACTGCTTTTATTTAGTTTAATATGTTTCTATACAGAATGCAGAAAACACATCTTAAAATCATATAAAAGGAAATAAAAACATCGGTGGTTGGTAAACACTTGAATGTGAGATTGGCTGTGAGCTTATTCTATCTATAGACTACTGATCTCAACAGAACACAAGTGATACTAGACAACTGCTTAAAACAGCTGCATAGGAATGAGAATATGATACTTAATGGAATCCTTAAAACTAGATGTGGATTTTGGGATACCAGCTGCGTAAGTTATACCCAAAAGTAGTTTTTGAGAGATTGTTTCATTTTATAACTAAAAAAAGTTTCAAATTTGTGAGTAAGTAGCTAATGCTTTGCAATTACTGCAATTCTTTTTAAGAGCCCCACTCTGAGGTTAAGTTTCTAAGTTTGATGAAAAGCATGGGAGGAAGCACCTAAAAATAAACACAACAAAACTGTTAAAACAGGGCAAGTATCACTCTATATATAGAGGTTTAATTTTGAAAGACTTCCCAGGAACAGGTGGTAACCAATGCCGGGTTTAAATTCAGTGCTTTATTCTTTTAACAACTGCAGAAGTTATTATTTGCAGATTTTTGCCATTTTGCAGTTATAAAATACTTTCAACAAAATACATCTCATGTGCTTAACTGGGAAAATAACCATGACCAGTTTTTATAACCAGTTTTTATAAATTAATAATATGATACAGCTTCTTTTACTCAGAGTTACATCCTTTTGGGGACCATTGCCACAATGGCACAAGAAATTATTTATAAGGGAGTGACACTGAGAAATCAAAGAACAATTAAAGCAACAGTTCCACTCACTGAAATCCAAATTATTAATATATAATGAATTGTGCTACTCGATTAATCCTCCAAAACTTTATCTCCTTTTTTTCAATTATAGTTGACATTCAATATTTGATATTAGTTTCAGGTATATTGCTCAGTGGTTAGACATTTATAATTTACAAAATGATCCCCTTGATTAGTCTAGTACTCACCTGGCAATACATATAGTTATTATAATATTGACTAAATTCCCTATGCTGTACTTTACATCCCTATGACTATTTTGTAACTTCCAATTTACACTTCTTAATCCCTTCACCTTTTTCATTCATAACCCAACCCTCGTCCCTCGTCCCACTTCCAAAACTTTTTATGATAGATGGTAATTATCACCTCCCTTTTACAAATGAAGAAGCATCAAGGCATGGATAATTTATTTAAAACAATTATATTAATTTGTTTTAGAAAGTAATCATATGCATATGTTGGCTACATGATTCCATACCATTAGTTGTTATCTAATCAAATCACGACATAAGCAAGCAACTAACTTAAAAGAATAATAGACATAGCTCCTCATAGCTGGTGAACTCTCAAAGTCTTTTTGGCTTAGATATTGTGCAACATTAATAATTGGGTATTTTCAGAATTCTAGGATAACTTCAGTTCATCTAACAATGAAACTGACAATCTCAGGGATGTCTTACAGCAAAAACATGCAGGAATCATTACCAAAATGTCCCCATAATTGAGCATTTGAACTACTTGTCAAAAACCAAGAATCATTACCTCCCCCACAAAATCTGCCCTGCCACTTTTCTCTTCCTTGGCAGGTGGGGCTGGGTGAGTGACATTACCATCCATTCAGTCACTCAGAGCTAAACCCAGAAAGCATCCCAGACTCCATTCTCTCCCTTTAATCCCAAATCTAATCAACAGATACAGTCAATTTAATCTCCTAAATATTTGTCAAATTTCCCCTCTACCATCCTCATTCCTACCATCACAACCTTGGTGGTTCAGCCCTAGTATCCTTCACCTAGATCATTACAAGTCCCTTAACTGCTCTCTGCCTCGAGCTTTGTCTCTCCAAACTATCCTCTACACTACAGAGGCAGATCATTCTTTTGAAAGCAGTTATGACCATGCTGTTCCCTTATTTAAAACTCTTCAGTGGCTTCCTGTTACCTACATAAAGGACAAAATCCAACCTCCACAGCATGTCCTACAAAGCCTTCTTTAGTCTAGCCCCTTCCTCTCTCTCTAGTTTAGTTAGCTTCTTAGCTAGTTTTATTTCTCTGTGCATTTACATTGTGCTCTTAAATAGCCTCCTCCTTCTCCTCTCATCGAATCTCACTTAACCTGTTTACCTCTTACCCATTGATTAAAACAAAAATGAGGTCTTTTTGGAACACCCTAGATTTGGACGGATGTCCCTTCTGTGTTCGTATCATACCTTTTGCATACCTCTATCACTGCAGTTACATTCTGTAATAATTGTGAGTATATCTATTCCCTCCACTAGAATATGATCCTCTAGTAGTAAAAGAATATGTCTTATCAATATATTTATCCCCAGTATCCAAAACAATGTCTGTAAATAAACAACATTCTATAATCATTTAATAAATAAATAAATATCCCTACATTATTTTAAAAACTACATAAAAGCATATGATATCATTTGTAGTCATAGGCAAGAGAAACTTACATATCGGGGTAATTTGATTACTTAGGAAAATCTGGCAGAGTTGGTAGTGCCCTAACTTACTGCTCCTGGACAACAAAATGAAACAAAGTTAGTTATATTACTCAAAGGAATTGCTATGGACACAGCTACGGTCACAATTCCAACTTTGATCCAATTATTCAAGATAGTTTTTGAGGACCTTTTATTAAGTTAGGTTCTCTTCTAGCCATTGAAGATACATCAGTGAACAAAACTGGTAAGGTCATTACCTTCAACATGTATTGTTCTAGTGGGAGGAGATAATCAAATAAGCAAGATAATTTCAGAGAGTGATAAGTGCTATAAAAATTAAGCAGGGTTAAGGGTCTATTTCACATTGGATAGCAGAAAAGGCCTCATTCAGAGGGGAACATTTGAGGTGAAATCTGAAACAATACTGAGGAGTCATTCATGTAAAGATCAAGATGATGAGTATTCCAGGGAAGCACATTGGTCCTAAGGTGGAAATGAACACAGTATGATGAAGAGAAGACCAATTTGGCTCTAGTACAGTAGGTGAAAAGGAGAGGAGAATGAGGACAGAAAGGTAGGGGCCAGATTGAGCCATATAAAGGTGTTTCAATTTTAATTTAAGTCATTGGACAACTTTAAGTAGGAAAAGAACATGATCTTTAAAGATCACTCTGCTAGTTCTGTGGAAAATGGATTATAGAGGGTGGGCAAAAATGGTAGGAAGGAGATAATTTAGAAAGCTATTAAAGTTAAACAAGGTAAAAAAAATAGTGACTTGGAAAAGATGTTTGCTTCTGTGAGAATTAGGATAATGTAAATAAAAGGCTAAATTCAATGTCTGACACAAACACCAGCAATAAAATGGTGTGAGATAACAGAAAATATATATTGGTCTTTACTTCTGGTTCCTGGCACAGTGCTCCTAAAACTCTTGTATTTTTCCAAGTAATAAGAGCATTAAGGAAATCTCTAATATTTGGTCTTAGGCTTTGTCCCTGACCCAAGGGCTCATAAAACCCCTGTAAATTCCAAAATGATAAAGCACCAGGAGCATCTTTTGTTCTGAGAAAACTCTGGGTGGGCTCCTGGATGGGGGCTGGTCACAAGAAGGACCAAGCCATAATTAGAAACTTGGAATTTTCAGCCCTACCTACTATTCTCCAGAGAGGAGAGAGGCTAGAAACAGAGTTAGTAATTGCTCATGCCTATGTGATGAAGCCTCCATAAAAATCCCAAAAGTATAGGGTTCAGAGAGCTTCCAGTTTGGTAAACACATCTACACTGCAAGGGTGAAACACCCCAACTCCAGGGACAAAAGTTTCCATGCTTGAGATCCTCCCAGATCTTGCCCTATGTATCTTTCCATCTCGCTGTTCATCTGTATCCTTTAATAAACTAGTAAACATTAAATGTCTCCCTGGGTTCTGTGAGTTGCTCTAGCAAATTAATTGAACCCAAAGATGGAGGTCATGGGAAGCTCCAATTTGTAGCCAAATCTGATGGAAATTGTGGGTAACCTGGGGACCTACTACTTGCAATTGGCATCTGAAGTGGTATGGGAGCAGTCTCATAGGACTGGGTCCTTAATCTCAGGGATTTGACAATATCTCCAGATAGATTGAGTAAATTGTAGGACACGTCACAGAGAACTGTTTGGTAGGGGAAAAGCCCCCACATATTTAGTGACCATAAGTGTCATAAGTGAAGTATTCTGTGTGACTAGTAAAAGAGGTGTGCAGGAGTAAAAGAAATGAGGTTTTTCCCTACACAGGAAAAAAGATACACAGGTACAAAACAGTTTTTCCAGTACAAATGGTATCTAATGTTAGTCTATGCCTACGGAAAAGTCTTACTTAATAAAATATAAACATCAAAATTCTTGAGACAATAACTCAGGAAGTATACAATGACCACAGCACTCAAAGTATAAAAAGCAGAACTCATTCATTTAACAAAATTTGTTGAGGATCTACTCTGCACAAATTATGAACCAGTTTGCTGAGTCAGCATAGGAAATTGGATTAAAAGATCAATTAATCTGTAAGGGATCTGAGAAGAGTGCAACATCTCACTTTATAAACAAAATTGTAGCCCATGGAAAGAAGCTGCTATTTCTGATGAAATTGCTACCTAAACTGGAACATGAGAGGGTCATACCCTAGTTTCCCCCAAGGACATACTATGAATAACTAAAGATTTTCAATAACAACGTAAACCAAGTTTTTAATGAAATGCTTTGTGGGCAGCACTTTAATGCACTACACTAAGAATAATGTAATATTTATATAAAGCATTTGATATAGTGCTTTGCACAGGGTAAATGCTCAATAAATGGTAGCCATTACTTTTCATCTGTATGGTCTTTAGAAGGCTGAGTGCATGATGTCTACCTGACATCAACTACTTCATTAAGTTGATAGTAGAGCCACAGGAATTCTAATTCAACCATTCGATTTTCCAAATGGAAAAAGTGAGGCTTAAAGGGGCTAAATGACTTGCAAAGTCAGCCACAATGAATGAGCTGGAGACAAAGCCGAGAACAAACCCTGAATTCCCAGTTCGGTTTCCATTACGTGTCACAGATCTGCAGTTTAGCTCTAAGGTAGTGTTCAAACTTTTATAAGACAGTACTGAGAACATACCTGCTATACCTGACTTCTTTAGTCCTTTTACTAAAGCCTTCAGTGAGCTATGATTTCGATATAAAAATCATCAACAATCAGATTGGGTTATATTGTCTTATGAGTTAGCAATGATATAATAGTATTGGTAATGCAGTTGCGTAAAGGACACCTGATAAATGGATAGGCTACCAGAACAGCTATTACATGCGCTGAAATAGACTACAAGCAGAATACAAATGCAAAGGAGAAAATGATTTGAAGAGTGGTAGCCAGTATTCCCTTTCACAAAGGGAAACTTTCCCTTTCGCTGAGTGGAAAGGCCAACAGTAAATTTTCAGATCCTTTTGCATATAAGATTAGGATTTCTGTCCCTTGAACCCATAAAAACAAATAATAACCTGTGTATGGGAGGGAAAATTAGACAGACATAGAAGGGAATCCAATCTATCTGTGGTGAATTAAATTCAACTCATTTCCTGAAAAATCTACAACAGGCATACCTTGTTTTATTGCTCTTCACAGATGTTGAGGTTGCTTACAAACTGAAGGCAGCACCCTTCACCAACAATAATACTGCTACTCGCTTTATTGCGATACTCCTATTATGGTGACCCAAACCCGCAATCCGAGGTATGCCTCTTTGTGTAAGACACTGTGAAAGATGCTTGTCTTGACTCAAAGAACTCAAAATTATACGCAAGAAAGGAGGAGAATGGGACGCGCCTTAGTACACAAATTAAAGCGGCACAGAAGCGCTCAAAAAAGGTTAAAAGGCAGGACGACTTCGAGACTCACAAAATGCTTCATGGGAGAGACGTGCCGTTCAAGACAATCGCTGAAGAAAAAAGGCGGAGATATGGAGATGAAGAATAGAAGAGTGGGTGAGCGTTTGCACGACCGGGAGAGGCCAACTCCTGGCCCCCACACAACCGCCTGCCTCCTCACGCGCTGGGCGGGCGTCCCACGCACCCTCTTACACGCGGCAGGAGCCTAGGTTTTCGACCAGGCCTAACCCGCCCCGGCGGCAGTTCTCCCCCGCCCCTTTCTCACCTCGGAGGCTCCAAATTCCTCCACGGTCAACCCTAAGAGCAGGATTAGACGACGCCGACGGGAGAAAGCTCCAGGGACGGCGGCGGAGGTGTTCGTCAACTCACGAACTGGAGCCTACCGCCAGGCCGCATCCCCATGGCAACGCCGCCAAGCGCCGTTTGGAACGCCCGCGCGCGGGCAGTTCCGCGTTGTCCCCCAATGGGCAACCAGAGAGCTCGTTGACGTTGGCCGCCTTCTCCTCTCGAGGACCAATCAGGGATCCGAGGAGACAGGCGGCGCAACTCTCAAGTCCCGGCTTTCCACCAATCGTTCGGCTTGAGTGGAAATCTCGCGATGATCTAAGTGAGAGCGCGGCACCCCGGAGGCGGGTCGAGGGTCTTTCTCCTTCATTCGATTGGTCGCCCAAAGCGCAATCTCGCTCTCCGGATTGGTCGACATGCTCTGTGTCCGTCAGAGGGCCGCCTCTTGCCTGCCTCTGGTTCAGGTGAGTAACCTTTTCAGTGGGCCCTCTGGTGGTTCTCTGCTAGGGCCTGAGCCTCTGATGTGGAGAGCGATGGGATCTGCAGCGGACTAATCTCGCGTCGCTGCCGAGTCAAAGGTGGGAGCGCCCCTCGCCTCGCTGTCACCGAGGCGTGGCCAAGCCAGCCTCAGCTCGCAGGATGTCATGTTTTCCCATGTGCACAGCGAGAAGGGAGGGTTCAGCACCTGCCGAGACTTGCTTACCCCCGTGCGAATGGTCATGATCATTCGTCGGGATCCCCTAGTGCTCGGGTCTAGGACCCAGCGGTCCGAGCACCATAACTTCTCCTTTCTGCACCTCAGTTTTCACCTGTTGTTAAAATCTGTTTACTTTCCGAAAGAGATCTTATGTTTCCGAATTGCTTCGTGCATCGAATGAATGATATCGTGGCAATTATAGCAGAAGAAAGTCACACAAGAGTCCCACCGCCTAAAACAACTTTTTCTGTGTTCTGGCCTGGTTTGGGCCCTGTGTATTTGTTATTGTATCTAAAATGTGTAAGTAGATCGAATGCACTCAAATAGATAGCTAAATGTAAAATGCTAAAATCAAGTTGAGACTAAGAGCAGTGATTTTGGGAGTCAGGTAGACCTGTTTTTGAGTTACTACTTAGGCATCTCTGAACCACAGTTTCCTTTTTCTTCTTGTGAAAAATGGCGGTGATGCCTCAAAGGGTTGTGAAAATTAATTGAAATAACGAAGGTCAAACACTTGGCACAATGCCTGGCAAGTAGTAACTCCTCAAAAAGTGATAGCTATTAACTTCGTATTAGAAACAAGCAAATATACTAGCCAACAGGTCAGTAGACTTACTGTAATTGAGTACCTAATTTAGTTAAAAACTTGTTAAAGAACTAATAATTAAACAATCAATTCTTCAAAAGAGTGAAATTTCTTCCTAGTTACCTATATTAAAAGGACTTTATCTTGTGGGACCTTATACATGAGGAATATACATGGTGTGATGAACAGTGTATTTGCCAGCACTTTTGCAGAAAATATGAAAAATTATTCTTGATTCAACTATAAATAAATGCTAAAAGCATGTCATTAAAACAATATAAATAAGCTTTCTGATTAACTTTTATTATAAGAGATAAGAGCAACTCACATATATTCAGTACTTCTAATATGTCAGACCACTGTATGCATTGTTTTAAACACCACAACTATAAAAAGTAGGCTTAGACAACTATTTGTGCTCAAAGTAACACAATTGTTAAATTAAGGGGCTATGTCTTTCTCACTGCAAAGCTCACCATGCCTTTCTGTGTTATGCCATTCTGTTTCTGACTGAAAGAAGATGAAAATTCTTAGAATACCAGGTGCATGGGTAGACTTACCCAAATGGAAGGAGGTGGGCTGCAGAGGTACCTACAGTACAACAAAATTTTTCTCTAATGGGAATTTCCACCTTGGGAAATGAAGAGATGGGACCAGATGATCACTGAACTCTAGACACATGACCATTTACCTTGTGGTTAATCTATAACACTTCAAGTTCAGCTTGTCTCAAACAAATCATTAGCTTATATATTACTTTGTATTTCACCTACTTCTCTTCTGCCTAGTGACCCAAGCCAAACACCTTTCTCTTTCTCTCCCTTGGACAATGAAACATAGTGTTGCTTTTCTCTTTGAGATATCTCTCAATTTTATCTCTTCCTCTTTCTCATTGTTATCTGGACTGTTGGCATTAGTAGTCTTGTAACTGGTCTCCTCGCCTCCAGTCTTTTCTTGTAATTCAGTGATGCCCAACCTTTTTGGTACCAGGGACTGGTGCTTCTATGAGAATCTAATGCTTGATGATCTGAGGCAGAGCTGAGGTGGTGCTAGCAACTGCGAATACGGATAAAGCTTTGCTCACTAGCCTACTGCTCACCTCCTGCTCTGCGGCTCCTAACAGGCCACAGGCTAGTGCCAGTCTGTGGCCCAGGGATTGGAGACCCCTGTTCACATTCATTCTGCACCTATCTTGCTTCTAGAAATTTGTAAAATTTGTAGAAATTTGTCTTTGTAAAAATGTCAATCTGACCATAATACAGCCCTGCCTAAAACCAGTCAAAGGCTCCTTATTGCCAACAGAATATAAACTAAACTGTTTAGCAATGGACTGTCATCTGCTTGAGGGTCTTTGCCCACACTCCTCCTTTGTCTGGAATGTCCCTTGCATCCACATTTATTCTGCTGGTCAACTTCTAGCCATCCTTCAAAATCCTTATGGGGAACCCTTTTGACCTAAAGATAATTGCTCTTTTTTCTTTTCTCCTTTCCATCTTATACATACCCCTATGATGCACAAACAATCTGGTAACTTGTCTGTTTAAATATCTTCCACTTTCACTAGGCTTTGAACCTCTAGAAAACAGGGACTTTGTAGTATTCAGCTTCATGTCTACTCTTTAGTCCTGTCACACTGCCTGTCACATGGGACACACTCAACAAATTTAAGATGAGTAAATGAATCCCATCAGTCTCTAATTTTAGAATTCTCCGTGTTTGCTTTCCAGAATTGTACAGTAGATGGCACTAATAGGCCACTTATCAGATCCCCTTCACTAGAAATGATTTTTGTCCCAACTTGTCTGACTTTGGCCTCATCCTAGAAGCTGATATTCATGTTATTACAGGTGAAATCTCCTGTTTCCTTCCTCAGCCAAATAGCAAAGATAGCAAGATGACTCAGCAGCTTGGTCTCTGTGAGAAAAGAAAATGGCAGATGTCCAGGGAATAGTGCAGTTGAGGGAACATTTTCTTTGTCTCAATTTAGTCATTGGGGCTTTTTATTTCTTTTCTTTCTGTTTTTGTTGTTGTTATGAGAAAGGGCTTTATTCATGGATGAGCAGCCCATTTCTGTCCACTCCTTTGAAAGGGAAGAAGAGCATTAGAGAATAAGAAAAGATCATTATGATGTGGGAAGTAAGGGAAAGAATTGCTTGTGGCCTGGCAGAGTTGGCCCTCCTTACACTGGAGTGGCCTGGGCAAATTTCCTGGACACCAGCACCCTAAGTTAGGCGCTTATGTTCTTGTCCAAGGCTAGCATGAAGGTTGTTCCCAACACTTGGTACTTGGGAACCCCCCAGGCTACTAGGTATAGTTTCAAACATGGGTTTTAGGTTTCTATTTTCTAGGTAAAATAAGCAGAGGAGGCATAGAAATTCTTATCAGAGAGGCAAAGGCAAAGTTTAGGGGCCTCAGACTACACTTTACCTCTCTAGTGTTGTCTTTGGGTACCAGGTTCTTCATCTACTCCCCACTCTAACTAAAACCTGTTCTGTGGAAAGGATTCCAGCCCAAGATCTTTAAAATTCTTCACGTGAGTAATAGATCAAAGACTAGAAATTTGGAAACTGAAAGTAATTTTTTAAATCATTTGTGCATCTTCTCTTTCTCAGGGCCATTTGTGCTGTAAGCCCTGCTCATTCATAGTAAGGAGAGCTGAGAATGGAAAAGAGTCTTTGGTGTTGGACTTAACTTGGATTCAAATCTCATCATTCACAGACCAGCTATACCTTTGGGCAAGTATTTTAACCTTTTTGAATCTCAGTTTCCTCATCTTAAAATGAAGATAATAATGCTTATCACAAATGGTTTTTTTGGGCATTTAAAAAGATACATGTGAAGAACCTGGCACAGTGTAGCTGGCATAGTGTCAAAGCTTAATTGATAAGATGGTGGCATGAAACACCGTTTTTGCTAAAGGGATTTTTTGACAATGAAGTACAAGTTGGGGGAGGATTTGGGGAGCTCTTTCTGTATTTAAAGGTATATTTGAGGGCTTTGGGATTTGAGCTATGCTTGCAATAGCACTCTGATTTGATGAAAATATCGGAACACAACACATCAGTGTAGCTACTTATCTGTGAATTATTTTTTGGCACCTAAATCCTAAACCTCCTAGGCTGTGAGGGAATTGTATATATAGAGAACGACAAGAGCACTTTTTTTAGCTTCTGGAACCTTCTGATGACATTGAGGGTTTTTTGTCATTATTGTTGTTGAGGTTTTTTTTAACCACCTAAAGCACTTCTCCACTTTCCTAAAGTGTGAATTGCCTCCTGTCAGCCTGGAGTTCTTACCTCTGCAATCCCAATCCTGGCTGCAGGCATCTTTGCATATTGGAGGTTAACTCTTGAGGTTTTAATTCATTTGGAGTCTGTGGGGGTGGGGTGGGGGTGGGAGGGAAAACGAAAAGGAGATGGATGCCGGCAGGCTTGCACGACATCCAGCAAGCAGGCTCAGAGTGCTAGCTGCTTTCAAACCCCAGGATTGTTTAGGCTCTGTGACCTCCAGAAAACCAGAAAACTTCCAACAATAGCTCCATTGACTCTTATGTAAATGGCACTCTTTAGGAAAACACTGGGCTATTTCCCAAATTCCCAGAACTTACCCTGAGCATTTGTTTGAGTGAGGGGTGGAAAGAGTTCTCTTGAGTCAATGAACATCTGTCGAGAGCTGCTGTGCTGAGTTCCAAGGAGACAGAGCTCATGGTTGGGCTCTTCCCTGCCAGAGGTACAGAGATTTACTATACTAGGTGTGTGTGCTTAGTGCTTACTTATCTAAACTGGGATTAGGCTCTGCAGGATTACCTTCCTATATGGTCCCAGGTGAGAATTGACCTCAAGAAAATTTTATTCGAGATTTGGAAAGCTGAAATCAAGTTAAAGATAGAGCAGAATACCAGGCATGGTGGAAGTACATACCTTTTAACACTGATCTGTTGGCTCACCTTGTTGATGCAGGATAGCACCAAGGCCTGCAGCTCCCAAACTCCTCCTGAATCCCTTTCAGCTATTCTGAGTCCTGAGCCAGGTGTACATTCAGCTCTCTGGCAAAGGGCTTCAGCTTCTCCTGCAAGTCACTGCATCAGTGAGCTTGGAGACGGTGAAAGGAAGTCACAGGTTTCGGATTGTCCTCATGAGTTTCAGAACTCGTAGGCTCTCATTTGTTCTCACAGGTTCCAATTTCCCTTGCTCTCTGCTTCACAACCAGCTTTTCTTCCCAACTGCTAGCCTCACTGACCTATAAAGACTTCAGGCCCAACAGCAGACACAGAGGCAAAAAAGTTGCATGGATTTCTCTCTCAACTTCCATAACTGTACAAGTTCTTATTCTTATACTAAATTCTTAATTCTCTGTTGCTCATAGTGTTTGGCTTTTCTCATCAAACCCTATAGTAGTTTATTCAAGACATGTGAAATGCCCAGAAGATGGAGTGATTAGAAGCCAGAAGGCTTCACAGAAGAGGTTACATCTGAGCTCCTTCTGAAATGATGAGCAGGAGATTACCCATATGGGGAAGGAGGGAAAAATTCTAGAAAACAGTTGGCTTAAGTCAAGCAATTGAAAGGGCAAAAAAGGAGTCTTTTCTTTCTAGAACAACTGTCCTGTCCATGGTTGCAGAGCATAGGTAGAAAGAGAACATCTGAGCCTAGCTCTTCCGGTCCTGTTGAGGTGAACCATTAGTTGATCTGGTTCTTAGATGTGGTCACCACATTGGTATCTACTGAGATACATTTTTGCTAGAATGTGCCCTTGTCACTACCCTAAGTCCCTTCCCCATAGGAAAATATTGGCCTGCTCCCCTTTCCCTATTGGCTCTACATGGCCTGTCTGTCTTGGCTCCCTCATGCAGGCATCTGTTTTCCCTATGCTGTATTGGTGATGGCAGTGGTGCGGAGTGGTGGGGCACTGTGCCCTCTAGTCTTGGATCCCTAAGCTTATCTAGGGGTTCTAACATTAATTCCAGGATTCCATCTGGGGCAGGGGTAAGGTGCCCTACAGTTATAACTTGCTAAAACTTTTTGAGCATCTTGATGAGGGGTGGGCGGTGAGTAGGTGGGAGGCATGGGATCAGGTACCTGTTTCCACCTAAACTTGGAATCAGTAATTTGAAATCTTTGTTCACCAGTTTTGTGGTAACAGGGTGCTTCTTTCTGGCTTTCAGAATGGGTAAAGTTCTCAGCATAAATAGGGAGGTCAGGGAAACAGAACACAATGTTTAATAAAAACCTGCTACCACTTTACATATGTATTTTTAAACTCAAATGGGATCACAGTATACATACTTTTCTAAACCATATTTTTTTTACTTAGTATGTCTGAAAATCTTTTTACAAGCAGCACATATTGCTCTACATTATTTTTTATGGCTTCATAATATTTTATAATATAGATATACTGTACTATATTTAACTATTCCCATATTGACGGATCTTTGTTTCTGCCTTTTATCTGATATTGCAAACAAGGTTATAAAAAACATCCTTTTGTGTGCATCTTAAACATATATTTCTGTATGGTATAGTGCCCAGAAATGGAATTGCCGGATCTAAGAGAATGTGCTGTTTTTTTATAATTATAACCAAATTGCCCTCCTACAGGTATATACTAATTTACTCTCCCACCAACAGTATATGAGAGCACAGACCATTTCAAAATCCCATTTTGAGATGATTTTCAATCATTAAAACTCTCATTACAGGTTTAGAAAGGTTTGGAAAGTTTGCGGCGTTCAGTGTGTTTGTTTTTTTTTTTTTTTTGGTAAGGAACTACTATTCCCTAGAACAGCTGTCCCCAACCTTTTTGGCACCAGGGACCAGTGCTCCTATGAGAATCTAATGTCTGATGATCTGAGGTGGAGCTGAGGCAGTGATGCTGGTGTGGGGGAGTGGCTGCAAATACAGACAAAGCTTCTCCGACTTGTCTGCCGCTCACCTCCTGCTGTGTTCCTAACAGGACAGGACCGGTACTGGTCCACAGCCTGTGGGTTGGGGAACCTTTCCCTAGATATTACCATCTGTTGTCAGTCCTGAGAATTTCCCTGGAAGAGGTTTCAGTTTGAGTCTGAATTTTATGTCTTTGATAAATGCAAGCTCATTTTGATTGAGAATCAACAAGGGACCATCAGCTCCTACCCCAGCCACCCTCTCTGTATCAGCTCTGCTGTCCATAAGAACCAGCTCTTTTTTTGGTCCTGGAATCTTGCAAGTGAGGCCCTGCTGACTCTGGCCTCTTCCTGTGTGAGCCACCCTCCCAGGCCTTCACTGCATTTGAGATACCTGGCTTTCTTTCAGTTCTGCAATCCTACCTCAGGACCTTTGTCCATGCTGTTCTCACCACCTGAAGCACACCTCTCTCCCTCTTCCCTTTACATTTACCTTTGACTCATCGTTTACATCTCTGTTCAAACATCCCTTCTTTCAGGAATTCTTCCTTGTTCTCTTAGATAATGTTAGGTTTCCCATGACACATTTTTCTTTTGTAGCACATACCTATTGCTAATTATTTTTAATTTGCTTCAATAAATATTTGTTGAATGAACAAATGACAACAAATGTTTCTTTAGAAGGGCCTTACATGAAAGATCTTCCATATTTTTGTTGCCTTGATTACATGTCCCCCTTCAGATGATGAATTTTTTTTCATTTCAGATATTTCTATTCTTTTCCCATTCTGTGTTCTGCTGTTGTTGACTTTTTTTTTTATGGAAAAAAAGACTACATGAAGTGGAAAAGACTAAAAACCTTGTCTTTATTGTATTTTTTTATTATAAAATTAATAAATGCCTTCTGTAAATTTCCAAACAGTACAGAATTATATGGAATAGAAAATGAAAGTCTCCCCATAATCTTATCCTTGAGAACTATTAATGCTGTATATCCTTCCAGACATTTTTATATGCATAATGAAATCTATTTACATGTCAGGCATTTTTCTCACCACTTTTTGTACATCCTCAAAGCCACCCTTTGTGGTAGAACCGTTATTATCCTGTCTTACATATAAGGAAACTGAAGCTTAGGAACTAATCATACAGTGGCAGAACCAGAACTTGAACCCAGCCTCCAGATTCATACTCTTGACCGCTATGCTAGTTTGTCTCTGATGAAGTGGGAAAGAGACTTTCTATTATGTATGCTCTTTTGAACTTTGAATTTTGAACCATGTGAATGTGTAACATTCTAAAATATGGATAAAAGACTAAAAAATCAAAAACAGAAGTATTTAGTACACCAAACTACTCTTCCTAAGAGACTCCTCTGAGCCATCAGCTACCACATTTATGGGTCTCTTTGCTCCAGAGACTCAGGCTGGAGGCCAAGGGAAATAGGATTGTAGATTCAGTAATAATGTACTGCATCTCTCCCATTCCCAGCATCTCCCCAGTTTCAGTGAGTTTGCTTCCAAGGATCTCCAGTCTCTTAGCGAATACTCATTAGCCTTGTGTTTTAGCAGAGAGACCTGGAAGAGTTGGAATCGAGCCACACTTACAGGGTGGCAACAGGGTCTCACAGTTACACACACAGGCCCATCTCAGATTGGCCCTTGATATGCTGTCTTTTCTGTAGATGCTGAAGTCACTTTTAGCTGGGTCTGTGCTACACCCCAGCACCAGAGTATTGTCCCCCAGTGTGGATATTCCTGCTTTGTGTAACTTCCCAATGTCCCACATCTTTATTAAATCCTCAGACAGACCATGGCCCTGAGAGCATGTGGCTTGATCATCTTCCGAAGACGCCTCATCCCCAAGGTGGACAACACTGCAATTGAGTTTCTACTGCTGCAGGCATCAGATGGCATTCATCACTGGACTCCTCCTAAAGGTACAAGGCCAGAGATGCTAGCTTTTGGGGAGTTACTAAGCGTTACTCAGAATCCACCCTGCCAGGCCCCCCACAAGTCTTGCTTCCCAGTGACTATGCAGCAGGAGGGTGTGGGGTAGAGTAGGTAGGAGTGCTTGGTCCTTTCTACATTCAAAGTCTCCATGCCAGGCCAGAGCAGAGCTTGAAATAGAGCTCTGTGACTGAATCGCAGGACAGAAGAATCACCTGGGGGTGTGTATGTGTATCATTCACCAAAGTGCCAGTCTCTGTGATAAACAGCTGAGGAGAAAAGACACTAGGCTGGACATTGGGGTCCTTGGGGTCAAGTCATTACTGGGTTACAAGTCAGGAACCCAGAGTGAACAGTTCTCGAGAGAAAGGATTAGGACTTCAAAAGGGAGTGGGGTGGGGGAGGAATGAACAAGGATCCAGAGGTGGAGGAAAATAAGGAAATGAGAATAGGAAGTAAAATTTGCACAAGGGAAAAAACAAGGTGAGAAAAAAAAAAGACAGAGGTGTCATAAATACTATGAATAGGAATATTCATTCACACTTATCTCCTGACCACCTAAGTCATACTGTATGGTATACCTCTCACTGAAAGATTTCAAAGGACTCCAGAAGTTTTTCCTTTTTGGGCCTGAGGGAGAAGTTACCCTTTTGATATTGATGGGAAGAATGCTGAATAGATCATGTTGGGAGGGGTATGCTCAGAGATCCCTATATACTTCTAAGGGAAGGTGACATCCCAGATCAGTCATCCCTGTCACCACCAGCATCCCTCTTGCCTTCCTCCCTTGATGCATTACCTACCTGTCTTTTTGTACATGACTATATGAGGTGTTATATGGAGAAAATTCTCCAGAAGCCATGAGCTAGTATGGATATTTAAGTTCACACTGCTGATTGCTTTCTGTCGGAGCTGTGCAGCAGCAGCTGACTCAGGACACTGCTATGAGGACCTCTGGGAGGATGAGGAGGAGGGCTAGGAAATAGCCCCATCTCCAAACCAAGAAAGGGACAGCTAAGAATTCCTGCTCTCCATGAGCTTCTGAACCAGGAGGCCCCCAGCAACTTGCTGGAGCCATGTGCTGACAGAGGCTGCCAGACCCCTCCCAGTCCTTCTTGGCTCCTCTGGGCAAGCTGAGAATGTGCAGGGAGGGCCTAGAGGCAGAGCTAAGGGCTGCTTCAGTCTGCAGAGCTTCAGGTTCTCCTGCAACAGTTTCTTGGCAGCTGTCTGCTTAGTTTTGGGTCTTGCCAACAAATTCTCTTAGAACTTTTTCTCAGCTTGTCCTTAGTCTAAGTTCCCATCAGGACTTTCCCTATGAAACTGGAATCTGGTCTTGCTCAGTTAGAAAGATGAAAACAATTTGGAAGAGCCTTGATAGCTACTTGGAAACAGCTGCTGGTGCTACAGTGCGTGGTTTTGAGCCTGTCTGTTGGCCCTGGGACTTCAGAGACCAACTGTAGACAGTGTTAAATCCTTACTGTGGATTGTAGGCAAAGTGCTCCCTCTTCAGCCAGCTCCCCTCTGCCAAGAAGGGACTGCTTCTCCTTGGGAAAATCACTTTAAGGTCTCCAAGGGAAAGGTCTCCCTGAGGATATGGGATGAGGAGAGTTCCAAAGAGCAAGAAAGAAGAAGTCTGAGGGGGGCCATCTCTCTCACCATCAAAGAGCTGTATTCTAGACCAGACTTGCCAAACACATGGTCTGTTTCAGTCTGCAGAGAAGATGGGGTGGGGAGGAGGAGTTTCCTAGACACCAGAGAGCAAGACACTATCTGCCCTGTACTCCTAAGTATGTTAGGATGTTGCCACTCTCTAGGCTCTCTTTAGCCCAGCAACAGCTAGGAAAGTCACCAAAGATCCCATCTTTAAATCATCTAACGTGGAAAATTCAGTTTTTTTGAAGATTATCTGATCCTTCTCTCCTTCTTTTCTCTAACCAGGCCATGTGGAACCAGGAGAAAATGAATTGGAAACAGCCCTGCGGGAGACTCAGGAGGAAGCAGGCCTAAAAGCAAGCCAGCTGACCATTATTGAGGGGTTCAGAAAGGAGCTCAATTATGTGGCCAGGGAGAAGCCTAAAACAGTCATCTACTGGCTGGCGGAGGTGAAGGACTACAACGTGGAGATCCGCCTCTCCCATGAACACCAAGCTTACCGCTGGCTAAAGCTGGATGAGGCCTGCCAGTTGGCTCAGTTCACGGAAATGAAGGCAGCACTCCAAGAAGGACACCAGTTCCTCTGCTCCACAGTGGCCTGAGCTGCCTGAAACAGAGTAATTTGCCTCAGTAGGATCCTTGAGGGCCTTCTGAAATGAACCCACTTTCAGCTCCAGGAAAGGTTGTTCTAGTCTTTGGCTCATCATAGCAAAGAGTAGATAGGTTAGTCAAATAAGCTGAGGACTCTCAGAGGAGAGAGCAGGCAAAAATCTTAGCTGGGTAGAAAGAGAGGCAAAGGAGGAGTTAAATTAAAAAGACCAATAAGTGCATCCTGTACTTAATAAATTTCAAACAGAGATCTGTTCTTCTAACTTGTTGTATTTATTTCTTGGACCCTTGCCTCTGGGGACAAGAACGCTAAAGTGAATGGAGCATTGACCTTAGCCAGAGGGAATCCTGTGTCCACACATGGTACTCCAGAGAAACTAAGGGAAGCAGGGGAGTCAGAATAGGAGAGACCCAAAACTTCCAGGGTCATTCTCCTGCCTCTGGAACTCCTTTCCAGTGTACCTGAGACTTTGTGACCTGTATTCGGACAGGATGTACAAGTGAGTGGAACTGGAACACAGGAATGGGATCTGTTCTAGTCACTAATGTATCTCTCCTGACACCAGGAACATATGTTGTAGGTGCTCATTAAATATTTTCTAAAATAATTAGAGACCCAAGGAACTTTGGGGCATAGCCCAGATCACAACAGAGAAAGGAAGGACAGGTAGCCCTGGGCCACCAGGTCAGTGACATATGTACTCCAACCTCTTGGCCCAGTTCTGCCTCCCAGAGTCAGCATGGGCCTTGTTAGCATGATTAAGGTCACTGTCAAGAGGCAGGTCCAGGCTTGGGGAGCCCCTGCTGAGCCACCCAGCAGCCCTGCCACTACACATGTGCACTTCTCGCCTGCAGCTGCTTTCTCAACCTTTAGCAGGCCCTTATTATTGTTTTTTCTCTCTTTCCACCTACTCCCTTTCTCCACAAGTCAACTATAAGACCCAGAGGCTCAAGAGTTGGGTCTCAGCCCTTTTTTCCCTTGCTACTAGGACTCAAGGAATTCAGGGCAGGTGTTAGATCATACAGCCCTTCCAGGAGCTGTTAGCAGCTGGATTCATGTGGATTTTATTAGAGCGTTGTTGCCCAATGAAGTGCAGAAGATTGGATAGGAAGGGGCACTGGCAAAGGTCAATCTGGATTTCCAGGGTCAAGAGCTGCCACCCCCAGAGGAAGGAGAGAGAAGTCACCCAGGTCTTAAGCAGGCTTCCAGATGTTTTCAGTCACTGGTTCTCCGTGCAGACAGGGCAAAAGTACTAGCGAACAGGATCTTGGAGCACCGCCAGGGACCTGAATGCTGCTCACCCTTCTGAGCAGCATTCTGAAGGAGGCCTGCTGCAGGAAGTTTTTGGAGCTTAATGTTCTCTTTCTAGGCCAGCAGAGACCACATCCCATTGATTTAATAAATGCCTGCTGGGCAGTGGTGCCAAACCACAGACTAGCTGCCTCCTAACAAGGGCTGGCCAGCCCTGTGCTCTCAGCATGGGAGGCTGTGGAATCTTAAGATGCTGAGACCTCATATGTCAGAGTTAGAAGGGACCTGGAAAATGACCTGATTTTGCTGCTTGTTTTTATAGTTGGGAAATTAAGGCTTAAGAAGGTAAATGGCCCTGGAAGTTGCCTATATGTGGGGTACTTTGAAGATGAAGTGCCAGAGGGAAAACTCTGCTTTTGAATATCTTGTATAGTATTGGGGTCATTCCTCCAGACCTTACAGAATTTTTCATTAAAACAGGTACCTTGGAGAATGGGGAGGCATAAATAATACTCAGTTGTTCACATTGCAGGAAGAATTGATGGCAGGCTGGGACCAGGGCATGTTATGGGAGGGTGGATAAGGGTGGGAGAGAGTGGAGCGGAGACTGAGATGTGGCAGGTGAGTAGACTGTTTCCACCATTTTGTTTTGAGCCAGCTGGAAGTTCAAGAGCTATGGGGCCAAGATTTCAATTTTCTCTTCAATCTTAGACCCTCCAAGCTCCAGAGTATTTCCTTCTAGAAGCTACCCATCCTATAAACACCATCCTGTTTCCTTACCTGTACCTGAAGCGCTTCCTCTTGGAACTCTACCTGTTCTCCCCACTGCCACCTTCATCACCCCAGTGTTAAGAAGCATCCAATGGACTTACCCCCACAAGGGTGGTCTCAAGTTGCCTCCTCCTAGGGACATTTAACAGATGCTCTGGACAACCAACATGTCCCTTTGACCCCCAAAACACCACCTTACACCCACACAGTAGGCATTTGTTTGCTGGATTGAAGATCCAAAGGAATGAAGGTAGCTTTTAATGGTAGTTTTAAAGGTAGAATTTCAAGTGAAATATTTGTGGGGTTATAGGACCTCAGCTGGGAAGCAGAGGCTAACTTCATGTGTCCAGCCTCTGCCCCACCTTGTCTTCTGTATCAGCCCCGCTGCTGCCCATTTGAGGCTGTGCTATAGGTGGCCAGAGACCTGCTTTCTCCCTTTCCCCCAAGTTGCCCCGCCTTTGCTTCCCTTCTTACTCCACCTCCTGCTCAGGATTGTGTAATAGGAAATTCCCAACTGGGCTCCCTAAGGAGGGGAAAGGGGGCTAGGGAGGGAAAAACAGCACAGGATACAAAGTACAGAGCACAACCTTTTCCTGTTCTTCAGACTGGGATCTCTCAAGGACAGGACCCCCTCCTCTTCTGTCTCATTCTTCCCCCAACCTTACCCCTAAACTCAAGGCTTGCCACATAGGACCTAGGATTTTCCCCTCCCCTAATAGGTGAAGGGGGTCAAAAGGTAAAGACTTCCCAGTATAAAATGAATAAGTCTTGAGAATGTAATGTACAGCATGGTGACTATAGCTTATAACACTATTGCATATTTGAAAGTAGCTAGGAGAGTGGATCTTGAATGTTTTTGTTACAAGAAAAAAATGTATGGTGACAAATATTAACGACTTATTGTGGTCATTTTATAATATATACATATATCGAATCATTACATGGTATACCTAAAACTAACACAGTGTTTTGTCGATTATAGCTCAATTTAAAAACTAAAGAATTCAGCCTCTGTTTTCCCCTATATTCTATTAAAATGATGAAGTACATTTTTTTAAAAAAGAATTCTTTCCTCTGCTCAAACTGCTGGAAAGATCCTTAGGCATAATGAAGTAAATAGCCTTGAGATAAAAACCAGGTTGTTCTTTGGAAGCTGGAGTATGCCAGAGAGGGGAGGGTGTCAGCGGAAGTCCCACTGAGTCAGACAATGGCAAGAAAGGAAATCACTCAGTTGCCACAGTGGATTTCTTCAAGGCAGGGTCCAAGCAGGCCACCCCTCACAGCAATGAGCTGTGCAGCTGTTCCCAGAATGGAAGGTAGTATTTCTTCAAATGCTTTTCAAAATATGTTCATATGTACATGTGTGAGAGCAAAACAGAAACAAAAAAATGAGGATTCAGGTCTTAGAGGCTTTAAACACCAGAGCTGGATTTTTTTCATAAGTGATGTAATTGAATTTCAGGAAGACTTCCTTGGCTGCTAAGTGGATTGTATCGCAGGGTTCAAGAGTAGGAAGAGTTAGGAGGCCACTGCAGATGTCCAGGCTAGAAGTGATAAGGTCTGACATAGGGTAGTGGCCAAGGGATGAAGAGGTCAAGATTGGCTTTGGACTTGAGGAGGGAGTAAGGGACAAGAAATCTCAGTGAGGGTAACTATCAGAATTAGACTTACTCTGGAGCCAGCCAGGGTGAGAGACATTTTACCCAGATCTGGGGGAACAAGGGCAAATGCCCATCCAGAAAATTTACATTTTGGGCTTAGAGAAAGGGTTTCACCAGGGTTCAGCTGATTCATATGGTATTGGAAGGGAAACTGAGGCAGATGGACCCTCAGGGTGCACACAGTCACAGAATGAGGGCATTAGGCCCTAGTCCCAGATTTTCTACAGTGACCACTCAGTCTCTCCCCATATCCTAGGGAAGGGAGTTCCCATTCCTTCATATCAGCAAACCCACCACCAAAAACCAGCCCAGGGGAAAAGGGGAGACCAATGAGGAATTCTGGCATGACAAAGCTGCTAAAATCTTCATGAGGAAGGGGCAGCCTCCACCCCAATCCAAATATGCAGAGAGAGAGAAATGAATTTTTAATGCATAAGAGGTATTAGCAGGGATGAGAGGTTGGACAGGCTGGAAAGGGCCAAAGTTCCTGGCATCTTGGGGAATAGGGGTAGAGGTAACTTCCAGTCCAGTTCCATCCTCTTCTATATTTAAGACTCAGCTCTTTCTCACAGTTCCTGCTATTCCTGCCATTCCAGCCCTCACTCCCACCCCAATTTCTTGAACTTCATTTTTTTGGCATCAGTGGGGGAAGGGAAACATTCTTGGTCTAGAACCAGGCCCATTGGGTGGCAGCTTTAGAGATACACATTTCAACTGGCTCCCTATCCTTGGAGGTATATAGGCCAGGGATGGACCATGTTGTTGACAGGTAGGTGAATGCTGAGTGGCAGATTCTAGGCGTGTGGATGTAGGATACCAAGTTCCAGTCAGTGTTAGTTATTGATATCCTGTGTGACTTCAAGCCAAAGCCCTCCTCTTAGTGCTTCAAATTGTTCATCTGTGCTTTTGAGAGTAATGTGGCCAATGGAGGAAGCAAGGCTAGAAACCAGATCACAAACCAAGGACCATTGTGCTGGAATTCAGCCAGGGCACTCCTCCCTTTGGCCCTGCCTCCACACACAGTGAGTGCTCAGTAGACATGGTGTGCCTCTCCCCCATCTAGGCTGTAAAACACTGTTGCCTGCCCTCAATGCCCTTCTAAAGGATGTTCCTCCACCTCGCTGCCAGGTTACTTAGGCGTTTCAGATTATTTTATCCCTCCCCCTTCTATTTCCGACAGCAAACACTGCTTGGTTCTGGGCTCTCCAATAGTACTTTCTGCAACTGTAGAAATACTCCATAATCTGCAATGTTAGTCACAAGTCACACATGTCTTTTGAACACATGACATGTTAGTATGCCTGAAAAACTGGGTTTTAAATTTTATTTAATTTTAATAATTTTAAAAAATAAATTTAAGATGCCACATATGGCCCATGACTACCATACTGGACAGCACATGTTCTTGGCAGAGCTTTTCTTTGTTCCTTGTTTATAATGAGTTAATAGGAGTTACCATTCATCGAGCACTTAATCTTTGCCAAGTTTTGCATAAGTGCTCTATAGACATGTCTAAATGAATCCTAGAAATTCCATTTTGAAGATGAAGAAACCAAGGTTTGAGAGATTAGGTAAACTGCCTTTAAGTTGCATAAAAAGTTGGAGGGCCATTCAAGTGTGAGTCATGCTCTCCAGCCACTTAGGGAACTTTCCAGGACCCAGCCTGAGTATTCTTCTTCTATAATCACTCCATAGCACATGGCTGGGCACCAGGGCCTGGGGAGGCTCAATGTTGAGTTCTGATTGGTACATTCTCTTAACAGAAAGAAGAGAGAAGCTAATTCCATTACTCTCCATCTCCTGGAGACCCAGAAATCCTGTCTCCCAAAATCCCACTTTCAGATATCTCTTCTCTTGCCTTATTCCTGGACCACTGTGTTCTTTAGATCACAACTCAGATCTCAAATGGGTGCTATATACAAAGGTTTGGGAAGAATGTGTCATATGTAGGCCCAGAGGAAGCTAGTCACACTGGGAGCTGGGGCCTGGAAAAATCTTTGTCATTTTCAAGCAAAAAAAAACAACAACCAAGAAATAGTATTATAATAGCTACTGTTTATTGAGCACCTACTAGTGCCAGGCACTTACTTTACATACATCTGTGCTTAAAATTCCCAAAACAATCTGGGAGGTAGGTAGGCATTATTATCACCATTTTACATATAAGGAAACTGAGGCTCAGAGAGTTTAAGCAGCTTGCTCAGGGTCACACAGCTTGTAGATGAGTAGTAGAATCAATACTGGAGATGGGCATCTGGGAGTATCCTTAAACTTTCATTAGGCATTCTTCATACTGAGAAAATGATGGAGGGGTGGGCAAAGGGATGCATTCCTTAGGCTGTGGGTTCTATTGTCTAAGCTGTTGAGAGAAGCTAAGCCCTTCCCTGTTTTCCACCTGTCCCCTCTGGCAAGCCACGCCTTTCCAGATTCAGCTGCAAAGTCAGGAAAAAGTCACCGTGGCTGAGACTGTTCTTAGAAAGGAAAATGGTGGATGTGTGCGTGTAGTTCAGGTGCTCAAGCACACCACCACGAGAATAAGAACATTACTCCTTTTTAGGCCACACCCCTGCCATGTGTGCAGGGAATGAGGCAGCAGAGGAATCTTGAAAGGGCTGTTTATTTTCTACCAGAATCCCAGAGACATTACCTGGGAGGAGGGCAACTTAACAAGCAAAGCCTCAAATTTGTTCCCTGCCCACTCCCTCCAGGTTTATCTAGCTCCAGGGGTGCTATGTTCATTCAGTAGATCCAGGGACACAGGGTGCCTTTCTCTCTCTCCTTCACAAAGACACACACACACACACACACACACACACACACACAATTTCTTGAGTTAAGGCACCAAGTTTAGCTTGCATGGCCTTGCAAGTCTTTGCCCATCAGACAGTGGCCTTGGCCCAGGGTTGAGCCCATGTGAGTATACAGAAGAATTAGCGCAGTGTTAAGAGTCTTCACAGATGGGGAACAATAATGATGGCTTTGTGCTGAGCCTAGTTCTCCTATCTTATGGGACCTCTTACCTCCTTGTCAGTTGGCCAAGTATCCCCATCCATCCTTGCCAGCTGGGGTGGGACCAGGTTAGCCACAGTTCAGGCCAGTACTGGGAACTCAGGGCCTGGCTTCCAGCTCCAAGAATGTGCCCTTTCTAAGTGTGGCAGGGGGCTATTTTGAGACCTTAAAGGGGATCAAGTCCCCACTTCAGAAGGACAAAAATGGCCACTCAGGCCAGGATGGCAGGTGAGGTTTCTCTTTGTGCTTTTAAAAACCAAACCAAACCGGAAGAGCACTGACCTTTTTCTCTGAACTCACTCACTTCCCCTTCCCAGGGAACAGGTTTCTTCATATTAGAGTGAGTGTAGAGGGAAAGGGGGCTGCTAGGATTGTGCCTTGGAGTGGGAGGTTGCTTCAGTGACCCTCCCCTGGCCTAACAGGAGCTGGGTTGAGCAAATATATCTCAGCACCCATTTACTGGGTGGCACAGAGGTAAGCACTTTCTGGGGATACACGATGTGACTGTGATTCAGGGTTAAAGGACTGCATGAAGACTGGGATTGGGGCTGTGGGGTTCCTGGGTCCTGGGCTGGGTCAAGATGCCCAGATAAAGTAGGCGACCTCATCTAAGTCAACAGGGTAATCGGTGAGCAGAACTGGCGTCTTGTCGAAAAGCTCACCCTTATAGCTCCGCCACTTGCCTGCAGGCAGGTAGACATCGCGTTCTTGTTTGCCAGGCTCCAGTACTGGCGCCACCAGCAGTGTGTCCCCAATAAGAAACTGAGAGTCGATGCGGTGCGCAGTCTCATCGCCCGGCGCGATCCACCAGAGGGGACGCACGATGGGGTCACCAGTGTCAGTGACCTCACCAGCCAGCTCAAGCAATAGCGGTGCCACTAGGGAGGCCCTCAGTGCCGCGAACTTGTGTGCAATGGCCACCACCTCGGAGTCGTATTGCCAGGGCGGGATTGAGAACTGCATCGCAGGCATGAAGGCGGCCACCTCCAGCCAGCGCACGTAGAGCTCGCGCTCGGGCACATCGCCGCCACCTGCTATGCGCTCCGGCACCACGTTGCCACCTACCATATCCGGCAGGATGAACGGGTAGCCCAGCATGCTGACGGTGAGCACTGCGGGGATGAGCGACCGCAGCCCCAGATCGTAGCCCCACACCGAGTCGCGGTCCACCAGGCGGAAGAAACACGAGATGTTCTGTGACTGGTAGCCCACGCGGACCTCTGCCAGCGAGAAGAAGGGCAGTGCCATCTCGGTGTAGCGCCTGCTCCATATGCTGGGGTCTGGCAGCGGCCTGTAGGTGCTGAAGTCCCGTGGCAAATAGCTGACTTCGCCGGCGTCGAACTTGAAGGAGGCCACGGCATAGCGCGAGCGCAGCCGCCGCAGGTGGCCCTGGAACCAGTCTCGGGCTTCGGGGTGCGTGAAGTCCAGCACCGCCCCGATGCCATTCCACCAGCGCACCAGCGCGGGCAGCCGGCCGCTGGGCTCGCGCACGAACAGCTCGCGCTCCACGCCCTCGCCAAAGGACGACGAATTGTAGTTGACAAAGGGGTGCACCCAGAGAGTGACCTGAAACCCAGCGTCACGCAGGCGACGGAACATGTCGCTGGCATTGGGGAACTTGGCCTCGTCGAAGTCGAAGTCCCCATAAGCAGGTGTATACATGTCGTCGATTTCCAGGTGGCTGCTGTTGAAGCGGTGCTGGCGAATCTGCTGGGCAAAACGCTGGACCTTGTCCTGGTCCACCGCGCGCCCGTACAGCACCCACGTGGACCAGATGGGGTCCCGGAAGGTCTCGGGTGCTGGCACTCTCGATGGCTTGTTGAAATAGCGCCGCACCATGTACTTGTGTATGGAGGTGACATCTGAGCCAACACACACGCGGTAGCTGAGCTCTGGCACAGCGGCGCGGCCAGCTGGTGGCTTGTAGGGAGTGTCGTGGTAGCGCGCCTGCAGCCGCAGCGAGCGCTCCGTGCTGTTCCAGCCCAGGTGGAAGGGTACCGAGTCATTGACCTTGATGGCGGCAGCACGTGAGGACAGCCAGTAGCGCTCCAGGATGCCTCCGAAGGCCGAGTCGGAGGAGTAGACGTCGCTGGTGACGAAAGGCTGTGGCTCCTGCTGGCCTTCCAGGCGGATTGGCCAGTGCTGGGTCCTCATCTCAGCGCCACCGTACCAGTGCGCCGCGGCGTCTCCCAGGAACATGGCATGCTCCACAGCGCGCCCCGGGGCCGCCTCCTCCCAGCGCACACGGTAGCACATGACTGTGTCCTTGGGCCGCACGGTCTGGATGAAGAAGTGCAGAGGACGCCCATCGGCTGTGCGAGAGCAGCCCAGCAGGGCGCCGTCGCGGCTGCAAGAGTCGAGGTCCAGCGCGCCGGAGCGGAAGGCGAGACGGAAAACCTGCTCGCCCTTCTGGTTGCGGATGGAGAAGCCGCCGAGATTGAGGTCCAGCAACTCCGCCCGCAGACGTTCTGCCTTGCGAAGAGAGGCGCTATAGTAGCACCAGGCCACGACTGCCGCCAGCACTAGCAGCAGCCCGAGCAGCGTGGCGCCCAGCAGCGGCTTCAGCTCTTTGGATGGCTTGGGCTTGGCAGGCGTGAAGTTGTCAGGCAGGAAGGCGTACATGGCTGTGGCTGAGAGGGCCTTGGGGCTTTTACGGCCTGTGTGGCTCCCAGGGCGGCGGCTGCGGGGGTAGGCCTGGCTCTTCTCCTGAGGGTTTTCAGGCATCAGCCCTCTCAGCTAAGGAAGGAGCAGGCAGTGGGGCCTCCTGACAAAGCCCATCTGAACCTGACCTGCCAGAGTCTGGAAGGGGAAGAGAGAGGTGGAACTGACCTCATTCCATAGTATTTCCATTTGCTGCAGCAAGAAAGAAGTGTATACTTTGGGAAGGTATATTCTGGGACATAAAGGCATGACAAGTGGCAAAGGTGAGACCTACTGGGACAATCTGTGTCTTATCCACCCTTTCTCAGGCCCTAATGCTTGCCAAAATTAGTCAGGACTCTGAATGGGGAGGAGAGATGGCATGAATCTTATTTCCATGGGGAAGAAACAAACCCCGACAGGGTCAGGGAGTTGTCCAGATCACAGAAAGTCAGGCCTTCCCAATCACACATGGGGAGGGATCTGGAGACTGCCTGGTTTCCCAGAGATGTGACCATGGTGGGAGAGGAGGGAATAATCCAGTCAGCTTCTTTAATAGGGCAGTAAGCTGGCTTTCCTGTTCCCAAAAGGGGAGAGGAGAGAAGAGTGAGGAACAGTTCAGGCATGGAATTTAATCTCAAATCAGAAGCCAGATTAAATCTAGAGATTAGGTCAGTCCTAGGACCTGGTTTTAAGGGAAAAAGGCATTAGGACTGGTTCAGAAACCTGGCTTGGGGCTATAGTGGCTTCTCAGATCTCCCCCTCTTTGCCCTCAAATTCCAGCCTGCTCTTAGACATTGTTCACCAAGTCCATTTCCCTGCCCACCTTTCTGCTTTGCTCCCAGAACCACCTCTGGGGGCCAGCTACCACCTGGCTTTGGCTCTGCCACTCATTCACTGTCCTGTGGCCCTTGCTCTAGTTTCTCCCCTATATTATTGCAACACTTGCCTTATAGTCCTCCCTGGCCTCAACTTCCTCTCTCCAATGCTTTCTGCTTATAGCAACCACAGTGATCTTACAAAATCATTTTTCAGATCACCTCTCTTCGTAGTTTAGAGAGCTGCTCATGCATGACCCCTATACTGAAGTTCAGAAGTGTAAGCTTTGCAATTGAGGCTCAAGGCATGACGTAGTCTCATCTGCCTTTCTGATTCTATTTCCAGCAAGGCCTATCCTATGACTACCAAGCTCATTCCTTCACTAACCTAAATTCTTCAAGCCACCTACTTTAGGACATTTCATCTACACACCTTGGACTGATGTCTTTCCCAGGCCTACCAGCTATCCAGGGATCAGACACCACCCCTCCACCAGATTATGCTACTCCACTCTGACATATTGTATGTAAAACATCCAAATATGACTGCAGGGAAACATAGACTTGGGGTGAGGTGTGTGTCACAACCTGCTACTCAAGGCCACTGACCCTTCCTGTTTCAGCCCTCAGGGCAGAGTCCAATAAAGAAATAGCCCTAGCTAGGTACATACACATAGTTCCAGCTAGGAGGAAGGAGAGAGGGAGACTGGCAAATAGTAATTAGTCTTCTCCCAGATGCCAGTCTGTTTCTAAGTCTCCTGTGACTTCCCAGGAGATGCCAGAAGTGTTCAGAGTCTTTACTTCCCCCACCTCTCCCATGAAGAGATGATCAAGAATCCCAGGTGCAGGAAGCACTCCTAACCACTTTCAGTTTGGCACTGCCCAATTCAAAACAATTTTGCTTAAGTAAACTATTTAAAAAGAGAATGCCAGGTGGAGATTAGAATTTTTATCCTAGATGTCAATATACAGCTCTCTACAATGCCCCCATCCCCAAGGTGCTATCTCAGGGCCTCTTTCTCTGTGATCTCCTCCCGCCCCTAATTCCCTAAATTCCAGCTGCTCTGGAATAGCCTCTTATTCCCTTCCTCTCAGTCCACACAACTTAGCTTTCAAAACTCCCCACCCGACTATGACTCCCTTCCCGTAGATTCAGGTTAGGAAAGCTCTCCTGGGAAATGCAGGCAATAGCCTTTAGCTGATGCTCTCAAGCTAAGCAGAATCCAAAGAAGGCCTTAGGCGGCCCAAGCCAGACCTGCTATACAATATGCATTCATTCAAAACAACCAAGGCCCCTTTATGGGCACTAAGGGAATAAGGGGGAAAAGTCCATATCTGAATAGGACTTCTTCATTCTCACAACTTTCATATTAAATCAGAACATTTCAAGAACCTTGGAAGCGTGGAGAGGCCACCAAGTTGACCTCAAAAGCCTTTACCAACATTTAAGTTCTGAGAATCTTAATTTTCTAGGATTCTAAGGTTCTTTGATGAAGGACAGGAGCCTACCGGCCTAGCTGCACACTTTTTGCAGGCCCTGTGCTGGTCTTTCAAATGTCACAAGAACATTCACCCTAACAATAATGCCAAACAGGAGGCACAGTCACAGTACCCAGAGTACATGTGAGGAAACAGCGGCACAAACAGAAAAAGGAAATGATTTGAAGTTACCCAAGTAACAAGATTGCCTGAATCCAAAATCCCAGCTTAACTCTCAACAGCATAAGTTTTAGGAGATGTGAGGTAATGGTCTGGCACGCTGTCTGAATGAAGCAGAGGAAAGGAGCTTTGTGGTCAAGAGGCTGGGACAGGCTTCCATCAAGTGGGTGTGGGCATGGTGAGGCCTGTTTTCCCAAGGGCTGGCGTCGCTGCTTACAGTAAGGCTTGAGGGTGGGAAGGGGCAACTTTAACAGCATCTGATGCCAGGGCTGTGGGGAAAGAACTGTTGTTCCGGTAGCACTAGAGATCTCTATATCCTACCGCCTCCACCATCCAACCAACCACGGGCTAATGCAGGCAGGTGGGGTCTGCCCTAGTCAAGCCTCTCCTCACTTGACATTCAACCTTAATCTGGGCTGCTAGCCTCTAGTAGGGTGTGAGGAGAGGGCCTAGCCTGGCCCAGCTGAGGGGAGGCCATTCCAAACTGTGTCGTTCTTCAGCACAGTTCCCAGGGGAATGTGTAGAAATGTCAACAGCAACTCGATCCAGCCCATCTACCTGCCCTGCTCAGCAGCGGGATCCTGGGGAATCGAGTGACTGCACCTACAGCCTGGAATACTCCACACCCACCCCAAGTGACCCGCCCAACAGCTACAAAGTCCAAAAGGACAGACTGAGGTCAAGGGGCCTGTCTCCCATTGGAGATCAAGGCAATCCAGGTGTCCAGGCTCATTCCACCCAGCGATATGAGCAAAAGTTAAGAAAGTGTGCTCCCTCGAAAGCCCCGAGGTCCTCTCCCTGGAATCACTCACAGTAGTGACCCCAGAAGTGGGGTTGAAGGGAGGGTCCTGCAGATCTCCACGCTAGCCAGCCGGAGTTGAGCTGCCACTGCGCGGCGCGGAGAGCTGGCTAGTTGGGGACAGCTGAGGCCTTCCCCAGGCCCCGCCCTCTGGCTGCTGGGCCACGCCCTGGCCTTTCGGTCTCGCCTTGGGGACTGGGAGCCCCGCCTCCACCTCTTCCCATATTGTCACGCGGACCTGAGGGCTCGCCCCTTCCCCCCACCTTCTTCCTACTGGTTGGTACCCAGCTCCCGGCATCTCAGGCCATCCGCAAGCCGGGTACCTCCTGGCTCTGCCTGCACCTTCGGGCCCGCCCCCGCTGGGCCATTAATTGCCCCCCCGTGGGCGGGGCTCTGCTCTAGGCCTGCTGGAAAATGTAGTTCGGGAGGAAGCCGCAGCAGTTGGGGTTCTTGCGTCTCCACGGTAAATTTTGTATGAGAAGGAGCGAGAAGCAGGGTAAAAGGGCAGAGCTAGCCCTTGGGATTCCTTCCCCTCCAGATCTGGGCAGGTGGAGGCCGTCTCCGTATATCGCTCTCACTAACTTTCCCATATGGAAAAAAGTTTCCCATATGGAAAAAGGGTAGAGGAATCCTGAGAGGATCTTAGCGGCTCAATATAGGATACATACAATCAAGGGCCCCACGGAAGGGTCTTGGTTTCACTACCAGGGAGGCCCAAGCTGCCGGTTCCCAATGGATCAGACCAGCAGTGTCCAAGGTCTGGGAATGAGAAGACCAGCTTCAGATGGGTATTTTGCAGCGTCCCCCCTCCCCCAGTGACAACCCTTGGAAATGCCGTGCGACAGCAGGTGGGTGTGCTCTGCCATACCCTGCCCCGCGGGGGACTGGGTGCAGAAATACTGAAGATCCCAGAGATTCCAGAACACCTCACACGTTGCTCTCTAAAGGATATAGAAACGGCTTTGTTGTGTAATTTCTTAGTCACTAAATCCCCCATAATTATCTTTTGGACCCCTTGGACTTGGGTGGGGGAAGGCAGCCAAGGGCATGTGAACGTAGGCTTTTTGGGGGGTGGTGATGGAGACTCTGGAAACTGATACCAAGACCTTTGGATATAAGGATAGGTCTCTGACTGCAGAATGGAGAATTCTGGGTTCACTGAGATGCTGGGGCGAAGGGCATCTAAGTTTGAGGGACAGTGGGGAAATGTTAGCTGGAAGGCCCTCCTTGCATGGCTAGGTGGACCCATCTGGATTTGAGAGGAGGATGACACCAGATAGAGATATAGGGCTACTGTTATGTGTCAGGAGGACACTCAGGACCACCCAAGGAAAGTACTGAGATGATAGAAGTGGGGAGGGCTCAGGTCAGTTTGATTTTGAGAAACTACATCTCAGTTGAGGGGACTTGGCAGAGGCCTGAATGACTGGTTCCTCACTGCCAGATCTTGCTGGGTGAGGACACAGGAAGCAGTCTATGGGGTGAAAAGTTTATTTATTGCTCAGCCCCCTTACATAGCTATCCCTGGCTCTACCAGCAGTGGTAGTCAGGGAAACTCTCCGACACAAACTCAGGGTGGATGACATAGCTGTTTCTCTGGGGCCCACCAGTCTTCTTGAAGTGACTTGTGTCCCATCTGTGGGGAGAGTTGGGCCAGCCCTTTTGGACCTCATCTGGCTGATCCAATCTCTATGCTAACATTATCCCAATATTCGGCCTCTGATATTGACATTAGGCTCCAACAGTGACCTCCTGACCTCAGGTTCTACCCTTAAATTTATGATTCCCAATATCTGCTCTTTAACATTGACTTCTTACCCCCTACTTCATGCCCTGAACCTAACGCCCTGATCTCCTGACTCTAAGCCCCATTGCCAACCCCGTAACTCCTCAATGCCGGCCTCCACACCCTCGTGGGGTCCTCCATCTCATTGCCAGTTCTGACTTCCCCATGGCACTGGCGCCCCCTGGTGGCATTTTCCAGTAGGTGCCTCGCAGCAGCCGGTTCCCACCCCTATTTCTTGGATGCTCCGCCGCGCGCAGTGAACACTAACCTCCAGTGTGCATGTGATTTTGCCTGTGTGCACTAGACTTACCTAAGGTTTGGATATGGGTAGTATGCTGGCGGGGAAGTTATAACAGCACATTGCATTCCTGGCCGGTGCTCGTAAGGCGATACACTCCTGGAGGAGGAAGTGGTGGGCAGGGAGAGGTCGGGCATTTTGATTTCTCTATACTCCCCAGTCCAGACCAGGACACTCTGAGCAGCGCTTCAGGTGTCTGTCCCACGACTCTGAGATCCTGCCCTCCCGCCTCCTGGCCCTTCAAGACTCCACTGAAGCATCAGATTTGGGAAGACACCTGGAAGTTCCCCCTCCTCTTTAGGCCTCATTTCTGCTGTCCAGGCTGGGCCATGGGGCACGCTGAACTCTGGGGAGAATCAGGCCCCAGCCGTGAAGACCTAGGAGGCCCCAGATCTTCGCCATAGGATGGCAATCACTCCACACCATCGATAAGGTGACGTTTCTGAGGCTCAAACCTTTCTTGCTCCCTCATGACCTTGTAAGGGATAAGACCCAGTCTTGCTCAGGGAATCAGGCTCTCTCTGTCTGGGGAGGGACGGGATGGGGGGAGGTCAAGATGGATTTAGGGACAGGGTTCCTAAACAACAGCCCTGCACAGCTCTCTAGACTGATGCAGACATTGAGGTTTTCCCAGGCTCAGCCTGCCTTGTCTGCCACAGGGTACAGGGAGAAGGCTGCGCTACAATCTGGGCTATGGCTGAGCGCTCAGACCTTGCTTTTCTCAGCAGTAACCTTCGTGAGGCTGGCTACCTCTGGAGGCGGGGCTTCGAAGAGGCCAGGGGCCCTCTGGTGATGCATTCACTAGTTCCTTGTTCACTTAGCACTCAGCTATGACCCTGCCCGTTACTGGCGGTGACCCAAGGTCCAGGAATAGAAAACACTTTTCTGATAACAGGCTGTCCTATGAAGGTTAGAACCAGCATCTCCAGGGCCTGGTGTCGAGGTAGGGGGCGGGGCCAGCGGGTGTGGGAAGAGGATGCGACTGATGTGACTGATAGGTTTTCTTCCTCAACAAAACCCTCCGGTGGGGCCTCCAGGACAGATACAGGAGTCAGGCTGATCTAGAGCCCACTTCCGGAGAAACAGAATCTTCCTCTTCAGTTGTCCGCTCAGGCTCTGGGGCCCAAGACGGTGGGACAGGGCAGGGCCCAGTAAGGGGGCAGAGCAGGCTGGAGGAAGGGTGGGGTCTGGCATAGAGGCAGATCAAGGTTAAACTTGGCGATGTTTGGAGCTTGTGCAGCCGGGGTTGGGCTGGACTCTGGGGACCAGGCTTGTTTAGGGGCGGGGTAGGGCTGAGCAGGGCGGGGCCCTGCGAACCTTACAGTCGGCTGCACAGAGCACAAAGGCCGAAGGTGGCGTTCCGTACAGGGTGCCCCGGTGATGCAGTAGTCCATCCCGCGCAGACAGTAGTGGCGTCCTGAGCAAGTGCTTTCATAACCCTGGAAGGGCAGGCGGCCCAGCAGCGGGTCCACGCACCGGCATCGGGGCGTGATCTGTGGCAGCGGCTGATTCCTTGACAGCGAGTTCAGCATGTTCACCACCACTTCGCGCTCTGAGCCGGCAGGTCCCCAGCCCGGGAGATCCAGATAGAGTCACAATAATGGGAAGAGACCGGGTCAAAGGCAGGGAGAGATGGAGACAAAAACAGGGACAGAGTCACCGTTACACCCTCTGCAGGGCCCTCGGTCTCCATCTCCTCCCCCAGGTTCCCATCCCACTCTCCTGGCCTCCTGCTATCGGTTCCCCTCCACCGGCCCACCATCTGTTACCATAGGCATTGAGTCGCTCCGGCTTTGGAGGGTACTCCAAGTGCATTCCTCGAACTACTGTCTCCATCCCGGCGTCCTGGAAGTGGCACACACGCTACCTCAAGCTCCTTTTAGAGGTTCCTCCCAGAACACCCAGATCAGTCCCAGGCCGCACCTTATCCCTCCCTCCAAATGTTCCCCTCTCTCCTAGGCTCTGAGTGTTTGGGGTTGTCGCCGGCAATGCGTTTACTCCACCTACGTGGGGGGAGTGAAACTGTAGGTGAACTGGGTGGGCACCTGGGTCTCTGATAATTCAGCCTCAGCGTTTGCATGTTATTTTACCCCCTTTTTTTCTAGCTTACTCTGTCAAGCTATGTATAAGTGTCTCTCTAATAGGGTTTTCAACATTGCCTGCCCATTAGAATAACCTAGGGAACTTCTAATTCAAAAGGTTTCAGTCAACCTGAGATCAGTCATCAGCCTACAGCTAACTCCTGCTATGGCCTAAGATCCACTCACATTCTCCTTTCCGTCAGGCCTGGGGCTGCCACAGGACTCCTTCTTCCCTCTTTAGAAGACTCTCCTACATTTATCTGGGTGCCCTTATTCTCCCTCCTTTTTACTTGCTTATATCACAAAAGAGGGGGGTCAGGTAGACTCAGCCTGTTACTGACTCCTTGGCTTGACATGTGGGAAGGAGCCAGGTGGCCAGCTTCAGGAAGGCAGCACCTCAAGGAGTATACATTAGCCATGTCCCCCATAGAACTCAGCCAGAGATTGGAACCCAGGGACCCAGTACTCCTGAGCTCCTTTGTCTCCTAGAAAATACAAACCCTAGCTTCACAGATGGGAAAGAGCCTTGGAGCATTGTTGAAGAAAAAGGGACAAGAAACTAATGGTGATATATCAGTCACTATGGTTTGGGAGCTGAAGGGTGTGTGTGTGTCCCAGATCCCATCTGTGCTGAGCACAGTAGATACCTTAGGCAATCGGGGAAGGCATGTAGTATATTTGTTACAGCTGGTACAGTTGCAAGGTCCCATCCTCCATGTGTTATACCGGTCACTGCACAAGTAGTTTGGGTTGCATTTGTCTGTTTGATGATAGGGGTGAGGATAAAAGATGGTATTATTCCTTACTCCACTCCTGGATCTGGGCCTCCCTAAATGTTTTTCCTCTGATCTCTAGCACAAAACTAGATTCTCCCTCAGGCCAGTCAAAGCCCAGCCTAGCACCACACTTGTCTTAGACACTGAAATGCAGCCCACTTCCCACCTAAAGCTTGTTCTTGAGTGGGGTCTGAATCCTTTGAGCTGATCACTTTTCATCCTGGCACCACCCTCCCTGAATCAGCTAACCTGGAAATGGGACTTAATTCCCTCTTCTCTCTCATTGTACACATCCAGGTTCCAAAGTTTGCTTATTCTGCCTCCTTAAAATCACTTGACTCTGCCCCCTCTTTCAGTCCCCCATGATCTCACCCCTGTATCTCTGCAGTGCCTTAACCATGTGACAATATAATGTTGTGACAAATAGAATAGACTCTTCAGACAGATTGCTTGGCTTCAGATATTAGCTGTGTGTAACTTTGACTGAGTTAATTTCACCATGTCTCAGTTTCTTCAATTTTAAAATGGGTAATAGTGCTATTACCTCTTAGGGTTGTTGTGAGATTTAATGAATAGACACATAACTTAGAAACTTAGAAAACTATTATTATTATTATTATTATTATTATTATTATTATTAGTTTATTCGTCTCCCTGCCTTATCTTTGAAATCTCACAATCCAATCTCCACATAGAAGCTGTGTCACTTTTTCAAAAATGAAAATCTGACCAAGACACTTCACTGCTTAAAATACTCCAAACCCCACCTACCCAGTCATCTAACTCTGTCCAGCAAGGCCCTCTATGGTCCACTCCCCTAACAGTCTGGAAGACCATATGTGAGAGACATCAGGAAAGGAGGGCTAGGAGCCTTAGAAAATGAGGCAGAGGGTTGGGATTTAGAGTTCTTGGATGGTGGGTTGGATATACCGAGTTTGAGGTATTTGAGACATTCAGGTAAAGATGACCATAGTCAGATGGAGAGTGGAATTCTGATGAGAGGTCAAGGCTAGAAATAAAGACTGGGAATTGTCAGTAATTAAAGACATGGGTTTGATAAATAGTCTCAGGAGAAGAGTAAGGAAAGAAGAGGCCTCAGATTAGCACCCTGGGGAACCCCACATTTCCAGAGTGGGTTGACAAGAGACCCAGAAAATTAAGGTTTCAGAGATGCTAAGAAGAAAGAAGTTTAAAGATGCAGAGAGTAGTCAGAGAGTGAAATGCATAGGGTAGGTCTCGTAAGATAAAGATTGAGAGTCTTGTGGATGCGGTAGCTAGAACCACACAAGAGCAGTTTTAATATTTAAATGTGGGAGATATAGACCCCGAGTTTCAAAGAAATGAAGATTTATCATCAGTTCATTCAACAAATACTTATGAAGCCTGGTGCTGTTCTGGGTGGAGGGGGCACAGATGTGAATAAGACAAGACTGCTCTTTTGGAATGTACAGAGAGACAGATCATAAACACCTAATAAAATGATAATTTCTCATAAGGTATAAGAAGGAATGAGGGAGTAAGGAAGTAGAGACGGTGAGTATAGGTTATGTTTCTGAAATTTTTGGCTGGGAAGGGGAGGAGCAGGAGATAATTTCTAAGAGATTAGAAAATTCTTTCAGGTGGTAGGGCAGAGGAATGCAGGGGAGATGGAGGATGTGATGAAATGGTCACTAAGAAGATGGGAGGAGATGGCACTTGGAATATACTTGGACAGGTTTATTTGGAGGAGGTCAATACTTTCATCATTTCTTTAGGGATGAGACCTATGCCTCTTCCAGTTCTTTAGCACAGAAAAAGAGCTCCCAAAAGGTAGGGCCTGCATCTCCTCCAGGGTCAGGGTCAGGTCAGGTGGGTGGAAGTCCAACTGCATTGGGTGTGTTTAGAGAAGCCCAGATCATGGGTGGAAATAAGACATATATGATCAGTGTGGAGGTCGGGATACAAGTTAGGTTCAAGTTGTGGGTCATTGGGGTCATTGAGTCAGGTCAGAGCTGTGTGAGAGGTGAGGCCCTACCTTCTTCTTCAGAGAGCCAGTATTTCTCAGGCAAGTAGGGGTGGCCTGGTATGGATCCCTTATAGCTATAGTCCTGCACAGCACACTTGACCATCTTCTGCAGTGCTTCGGAATCCACATGACGCCGCATGCTCTGAGCCAGGCCCTGGGCAAATGGAAAGGGGAGGATATGGCTAGTTCCATAGAGACTCTAGCCTTAGGGTTCTATTGGACCTAGATCCAGCCCGTGTTGGGAAGGTCAGCCCAACTGGGTCTCTCAAACCCCCTCCCTATGCCAGAGGGATCCTCATGCCAACTTTGGCACCCTCTGCATAGTTCTTTTGTTTGAATTACCCCTTTCTCCTTTCTTTCCATACAAACTAGGGCTTAGAGTCAGGTATTTGTTTCAGTCAGAGTGATTTTCTGATGTTTTCATTTCTGTTGTTTTTATTGACAGGGAGCTCTCTAAGGGCAGAGTTGGGAGCTCCTGTCCATTTTCTTCTAGATTGTATATTGCATGGGAGCAGGATCTGGGTCATCTCCAACAAAGCAACAGGGCCCTTGTATAACCTGGAGCCTCAGAAAGGCAGGCTGCCCTAGAAACAGGTGTTTCAGCCAGGGAGGGTTTTCTGGGAATCTGACACTTTGAAGGAGATAAAAATTGGGACTGGAGGTCCCCCTACTTTAAAACCTAATTTTCCTTCTCTGATCTGACTCTGATTCTGCTATGGCTTCGATCTTGATATTATTATTACCCTTGGCCCTGACACTTTGCCCTAGTCTTCATCCTACCTGGACCTTGGTTCAGGCCCTGGGCCCCTCTGCTTCTTGGGGTTCACCTCATCTTAGTCCATTACCCTTTATTGGGCTACATCTGTGAAATGCCAGATCAAGGCCTCCCTTTGGGGACCCCTTTTCTTCAGGTGAGGGCAAAGTGCCTAGTTATGGGCCATAGATCTCTGTAAGCAGCTGATATAAATAGACAGTTGGGCCACAGGGGTAAGACACCCAACATAGTCAGACACCAGAAAGGACTTCCTTATAGTGGACAGCAAGATGTTGAGATGGTGGCAATGCCACCCACATTTTCCCCTTATGATCCAAAGAGTGGAGGGGTCTCTTGGCCAGGGATGAAACTTTGCTTGTCTTAGTGCCCCTACCACCCTGAAAACTCCTCTGCCAAAGGGCTTCTTGGATCCTCTGTGCCCAGCTGAGGTTTTGTTCTGTGGGCACAGTTATATTCCACATGGATGGAGGGGCCCCATGACTTGGCATTCCCTTGAAATTTACACACACACACGCTCACACACACACACACACACACATACACACATCTGGACATACACATAGATCTATGCTAATGTACTCATAGACATAAATACAGATGTACATTTATACATATACCCTCAGACATAGAAAAACACACATGAAGATACAAAGACAGTCATTTAGAAGAACTCATAGATATCATCAATTTTTCTGTTAGAGGCTTTCCTCAGATATCTATAATCTTCGATTGTCTGCTCACATTTATGCATAGCTTATTGGAGAGCATTGCCCTGGTGGAGAGGAGACCGGCTTTCTGGGTGGAAATATGTGTAACACACTCACTGTGACCTAGGAAAGGCTTCCAGGATGTCTTCAACAAAGAACATAGGTTTTACATGGTCCAAATAGATCTGAGAACCAAGTCATGTAGTGGAGTGGAATTTTCTACTTCTGGTATGCTTACACTGATACAGGAAAAGTGTCAGGCAACCTAGATACCAAATATAAGGTCTATAACTATGTACTTACCTTCACCCCAAAATGGAACTCAGACAATACTCTTGGAACAGAAACCTCTTTGGAGAATAAGTTGGCTGAAGGGTTGAACCTGACTCTTGATACCATCTTTGTACTGAACACAGGAGAGAAGAGTGGGAAATTGAAGGCTTCCTATCAACGCTATTATTTCAGCTTCAACAGTAACGTTGATATGGATTTTCTGGACCAATAATCTATAGCTGGGATGTATTAGCCTTTGAAGTTTGGCTTGTTGGCTATCAGATGACTTTTGACACAATACAAACTGTCATAGAATAACTTCATCCTGGGTTATGAGGTGGCAGACTTCCAGCTGCACACTCATGTGAATGATGACACTGAATTTGGAGGGTCTATCTACCAGAAGGTTAATGAGGAGGTTGAGACATCAATAAACCTTGTTTGGACAGCTGGTAGTAACAACACCTGTATTGGCATTGCTGCTAAATACAAGTTGGATTGTAGAACTTCTTTATCTGTACTGTGCTAAGGGCTTTACGTGTATTATCTTGCTTAATCCTCACAATTACTATAGGTGGCTAAAGTAAATAAAGCCAGCCTAATTGGTCTTAGTTATACTCGGACCCTTCAACCAGGAGTCAAATTGACCTCATCAGCTTTAGTTGATGGAAAGAACTTCAATGCAGGAAGTCACAGGTTGGGTTGTAATTCTAACTAGAAGCTTAATGTGATTTTAAATAAAGTATCACATTTGTTCCTGGAGGTGAAGAGAAATGAACCCAGCATGTTTTGGCCTTAAACTTCTCTGAAATTTCAAAAGTGTGACCTTTTATTTCTTCGAAAGATTTGTAATTCTCCCCACACTGAAGTTGAGAGATTGCAAGTCCACCCTAAGGGAGGTGCTTAGAGGCATGCCTGGAAATTGTTGTTTGTGTGACATTTCAGTTCCACAGTATTATTTTAAATATATTCCTCAGAGACAATGAAGTGTCATGTTAAAAAGTTTGTACATCACGTCCTGCATGTTCCACACCACTTCTTCATGACTGTTTAATATGGTCTCTGTGCTGTAGTGGAATCTTTGGTTTTGCAACAGAGTAAAATAAAATAAACCCATCACATTTGAACATTAAAAATAAAAGCTTATTAGAGGCTTTGAGCTGCAGGTAGGCTTGTCAATCATGAGCATCATTTTAGGCTAGACAATTTTTTACAAACTCTGTTAGTATATGTAGGTCTTTCCTCTTGGAGTGATCAGATCCTTCAGAAGAGACTTTTAATCTTTGGCCTGAAGGTTGTGATCTACCTGCCAGTATTCTGAGAACCTAGTGGAGAAGAGGGCTGTTGGGAGTTTTAGCATTTAGTATATAGAATTTCACCTGTTTTCAATATGGTGCCCTCACCTGGGCCTAGTATCCCCAGATCCTCATCAAAATGTAAGCTTTCCAGCTTTTGATGGGGCAGAGATGGGGCAGGCAGTCACCCTGTGGCGTGGAATAGAAGAGGGGATTAATGGGTTTAACTGCTCCTTAAACAGATTTAGAATCATCCTTATCTTAGTGTTGGTTCCATCTTCAGTTCCAGAAAAGCCTAGTATTGCTAACTCCTGAGCTTTGTGATAATTCTGAAGTTTTCAGTTGAATTATATCTCGTGCATTTATCATACCTTCCAGCTTCTGAAATTTTGTTGCCATGTCTCTTCATTCTCACTATTCTTGTGAGTTTGTCTTAAATATCTACTTACTGTAGTTTTAGAGGTTTCAGGAGGGAGTCAAAACACATGTGTTCAATTTTACCCAGAAAATTATAGTTTTTTATATATTCTATATACTAATCCTTTGTCAGTTATATGTTGCAAATATCTTCTCTTGGTTTGTGGCTTGTATCTTCATATTCTCTATGGTGTCTTTTGATGAACAGGAGTTTTTAATTTTAACATAGTTGAATTTATTAATCTCATGTGATTTAAGAAATCCATCTACACTCAGATAATATTCTATATTTTCTTTTAAAAGCTATACAGTTTTGCTTTCCTTATTTAAGTTTTTGTCAGATATTTCTTTTGGAGTTAGGGATCAATTTTATTTTACCCATATGGATTACCAATTGGCCCATTGAATGGTCTATCTTCCTCCACAAGTTTGTAATGCCATCCCAAGCCCGATGTAACTTTTCTCATAGCTTTACTTTCAAATCATCTGTTGTATATTATTTCCATGTATATGTGTTGCCATTTCTTATCTATATTAGTCCATTAATCAATTTGTATATCCCTACAGTAATATTATGCTTCATGCATTTCTCTGGCTTGCTAATAAATATTAATATCTGGTTGGGCAAGTCTCCTTCTTCAGGTGTGTTTTAGCTATTTCTAGAGTCTTTTATCTAGAAATTCTTTTAGAAACAGTGTCAAATTCTTCAAAAAATCTTGAGATTTCAATCAGAATTCCATTAAATCTTAATTTTAGTGACTCTTCCTACCCACAAGCATGTTATACCTCTCTGTTTATTTTTTAAAGTAGTCAAAGTTTTATATTTTTATAATTTTAACACATTAAATTTATTATACTTACTTTATTTCTTGTTGCTAGAATATATACATATATATATTTAATTATGCTTTCTAAATATTTGTCATTGAATTAAAGAAATATGATTGGCTTTTTACCTTATATTCATCCAGGCTTCCTTCTAAGTTCTCTTGTTTTGATAATTTATAGATTCTATATGCACAACTGTATCATCTGTGAATGACAATTTTTATATTCACTTCCTATTCTTGCATCTTACATGATACTGTTTTCCAATATACAACTTACATTATATTCTTTTCTGATTTTTTCTTTAAATTTTACAAATTAAAAATTATTATAACTATTTTTTGTAGACATTTGCTTAAATTTATCTCATGTTTGCCAATTTTGTAGCTCACCATTCCTTCTTGTATCGCAGACCTTCCTTTTGTGATCATTTAACTTTCCCAAGTATAGCCTTTAGAAGTTTCTTTATTATAATTTATTTATTTATTTATTTATTTATTTATTTATTTATTTGTTCTTTAAAAGAAGACACTTTGGAAACAACTTTTTTCTGCCTATTGTTAATGTCATCTCTTAAGCTGGTGTTACGCAGTGTCATTGTGAAGTACCGAAGTGTGGAATTCCTTCTATTTATTCTGTAGCTGTGGATTCATTTCTTTCATTAGTTCTGAAAAATTCAGAGTATTTTTATCTTCAGATGTCTATTCTCCTTTCTGCTCTTTCCTCCTGGGACTCCAAGTAGATGTGTGGGGGATCTTCTCCATATATTGCTTAATATTTCGTATTTTCTCTTTTTGTCTCTCTGTGCTATATTCTGGGAAATTTCTTCTGTTCTATCTTTCATTTCACTGACACTCTTAAGCTGTGTCTAATCTGTTCTTTAACCCATCCAATATCCCAATATGAGCATTTGGTTTTAACACATATAGTTTTCATTTCTAAAATTCTTATTGCTTTTTCACATTTGTCTGGTATTTTAAAAATATACCAGACAGATGTAACTTCTTGTGTTTGGTCATTTTGATGATTTTACATTTCATTTTTAAAAATTCATAATAATTCTTTTGTATGCTTTAACTGTTAATTCCAACATCTGAAGTCCTTAGAGGTTTAAGTCTGTTGTTTGTTGTTTCTGCTGTCATATTGTGGCTCATTTTCTTACATAACCTATTGTAAGCTCAGATTTGATTGACCTTACTTTGAAGGATACCTGGAAGCCTACACTGAGGATATTTTTAACTATAGAAGGTATATATTTGCGTGTGCGTGTGCATGTGCATGTGTGTTGGGGATCATGGAGCCAGATATTACTCAACTTTCTGGTTCAGTTTGAAATTTACAGGTTTAGTTTCTCCATTTTTCAGCTAGTTTGAGGCTTAATTTATACTTATAGTGCTAATATTGGCATTTGTCTTTAGGGCAATCCTGTCTTCAAAGTATACTTACCACTCACCTCCATGAGAGTCCAAAACAAAATAAAAATGAATTTTTATGTAGGACCTAGTTGATTTGAAGCAGGAGGGCCCTTCAGAGTTTCTAGACCACCTTACTGCCAGAGGAAGCCTATCCTTCATTCTTAATCCCATCATTATCTGGCTTTCACTCTACTCTGTTCACTGAAGCTGTCTGACCAGGTTACTAAGGGTTACTACATCCAAGACATTCTTTTCTGTGTTGACAGCATTTGATGCTGATCTTTGTCTAACAGTGCTATCTTTGTTGGTTTTTCTTTTTCCACCTATCACTCTGTCTCCTTTTATGGCTCTTCTTCTTTTACCTACCCCTCTAAATATTAATATTCTCCAAAGTTCTGTCAATGGCCATTTTTTTACTCTTCCTTGGCAATCTCATTCCCTCCTATGGCTTCAGCTACCATCTATATGTTGCTGATTTAAAAATCTATATCTGGGGGGAGGGACAAGGTAGATGGGGTAAAAGTGAAAATATATGCAGTTAAAGAAAGAAATTGAACTATGGGAGATGAACACACAATGTAAATATATATATATTACTGTCAAAATGTACAGCTGAAACTTACCAGATTTTGTTAACCAATGTCATCATAAAAATTTTTAATTAATTAAAAAAATGTAAAATCTGTAGCCCAAAATTCTTCTCTTCGCTTCAGCTAAGTACAACCAACTACCCACCAGAAATCTTCTTCTAGAAGTCCCTGAAAATTTTTTTCTCTCAAAATGAACACCAAATCTCTATAATCTGCAATTCCAAATCTCAGTTGCCAGAGCCCAAAACCCAGGAGTTATCTTCATCTCTCCCTTCTTTATATCTAGATGGTGACCAAAATCTTTGATCTACTTAAAATTCGTTCCTATTGACTGTAGAAAAGCAAGCAGGCACTCTCATATTTTGCTGGTTGGCATGTAATTTATTACAAACCATATTATAGCAATTTGAAATGTATATTAAAAGTTTTTAAAATATGCATTTCCTTTCTTTCAAATCTTGCAAGTCTAGGAATTTATTCTAAGGGAATAGTTGATGTATACAAAAATATATATGTACAAGAATGTTATACTAGCAAATTTTTATAAATAACCCAAATTTCCAATAATATAACATTCCTTAAATATATTTTGGTACATTCATACAATACTATAGTCATGAAAATTACATTATAAAAAATATTTGCTTCCTAATAGGGTATATAATGGTAAATTAACAGAGATTATTTGGGTTGTGAGATTATAAGCCTTTTTCCTTTGTGCTTCTCTGGCTTATCCCCATTTTCTGCATTGAGCATATATTTATTTTGTAATTATAAAAATTATTTTAAAAATTCTCTCCTATTTAACAAATTCTCTTTTTCACTGCCATAGTTTCTCCTTATCTCCCACTGACACCCTCCTCTCTCCTCTTTTATTATCTCACTGGGCTTCCTGCCCTCAGCCCCAGCCCTATTAATCTCTTGCCACTGTGGCCAGAGTGGCTTAATTTACAATCCCATTATGACACTCCCAAATTTAAAAACCTGATTCTGTCCTCTTTCTCAACACAGCCTGAGGCTCTTCTTGGTCTGCAGGCTCCTCTTTAACCGCAAGGCTAGCTTTTCCCCAGCTCCTCTAGTTCTCATTTCCCAGTGGGTCACTGCCCCCAGGTTGCTCTTTCTCATGACTCTTCTGCTGAAAGCCTCCTCCTGCTGGATTTCTTAGTAGACCTGCCCTTCAAGTCCAGGGAATGCTCTCCTCTTTCCTGCTCTTTCATGCCTTTGTTGGTGCAAGTTCCACACGGGGCAACCTTGTTTTGTTCACTTGTTCGCTGAATTCCTCAAAGGCAGGGCCTGGCCCTTTATTGTTGTATCTGCATTGTGCCTGGCACATGTAGATATTCAGCAGTTTGTTGGATGGTATACACAGATTATTTTCCTTAGGCAGTCCAGTTAGACTCACAGGTCTCCTCTCCATTTCATGTAAGGTGCACTTGGCTATCTGTCTTCAAGTACAGACACAGATACAAGGAGACTGTGATAAACACACATAAAAACATGCCTATTGGACATTTTTTGGCTAATCAGGCAGCTTTAGGACCTTTGCACTTTTGGATCACTCTGCCTGGAACCTTATTCTTTCAGCTCTTCACATAGCTAGTTCTCTCTCATTTAGGTCTTCTATGGCCTTCTATTTAAGTAGTTCTCCCTGGTTACCTTCCATTTCCATTATCTTATTTATTTCCCTTATAGCATTTTAGATAATTTAGAAAACTCTTGTTTATTTCTTATTATATAACTCTTCCTACCTCCTACCTGGGTGTAGTAGTAGGATCTTGTACTATTTTATATATCATAAATTCCATGCTTAGGCAAATGAATAAAACACATACAAACAAATCTAAAATAATTACAAACACATGACAACTATACACTGCCAATCATCCAGATACACATGGTCATACACTCTGGCTTGCCCCTACTGCCCTCTCCCCCCAATCCCCGCCTCCACTTACCGGGGTCACAAACTTGTTGGCTTCCCAGGCACATAGAGGTGGGTCCTTATAGACCTCCTTGATAGAGGTTGGAGCCCTGTAGGAGTCACTGTAGGTGCTGATGGGAGTCTTGGTCTTACGGGAGGAGAGGAACATAGTGGTGTAGGGAGTGCTGTGGTAGGCTCTACCTACCAAGGTCTCCTGCAAAACATCAGTGACCACCCCTCTCCCAGAGAGCCCACACTGCCAGCCTGGCAGGTGCCCCTAGTTGCTGTGACCCTCCTGTGGAGGATCTCTCAACTTCTCTCCCACACAGACTTTCTGCTCCTACCCCACCCTACTTCCTCCTCTAGGATGGGCACGGCCCATTATGATATCACCTGGCTTAGTCTCATCCCTGGGGAGGTGAGGAGGTCCAATTCTCTTCCCACTCCCAGCCACATCCTCCCTCAAGCCTCTCAAAAGAGCCCAATTTCCAAGGGATCTTCTAGGCTAAGCTTCTCAATTTGATGAAGAGATATGGCGGTTTCAAAGGGTCAAGTGACCCACCTGGGGTCATACAGAAGGTCAGTGGCAGGCTTGGCCTGGGAACCCGCAAATGGAAGTATAGCGAAATGTGCATTCAGAGGATCAGTTTTTTCCCCTTCACAGCCCAACTGTCCCTTGCCCACACCCCAGGTAGGAAGCTGAGGCTGGCTTGTTTGATGCTTTTAATATTGTTATTTATGTTACACGATACACAACCAAGGATGATGGTCAATACTGCGATGGAAATGTTAAAAAAAAATATTATACACGGCTCATATCTTCCATACACCTTCCTGGAAATAAATTAGTGAGCGCGGAGAAACCTGGCTGGGTGGCAGACAGAGCTGAGGGTAGAGGGAGTGTTAAGGCAGTATCTACAAGGGAGAAAGGTGGCAGGGGACAAGCTAAGGCCTCGATTCCTCCCCTCCAACCTCCCAGACAGGGAAGGAGGAAATCGCACACTCTCCCTAGACCCAGAAGGTGCTGGCTGCCAGCTTCCTACCTCTCTCTGCCATTTGTACACTTACTCGGAAACCATTGCCTTCCAAGGAACTAGGTATATCCTGTGGGGAGGGAGCTTTTCCCTAGTTCCTCAAGGCCAGAGGGGTTAGGCGGGGGGCCAGAGTCACACAGCAAGTCAGCAGCAAAGGCAGAGATATAAATGAGCCCTGTTGGGGCCCTGCCTGGAAAAGAGGAGGTACCCAGGTTCTCGAAGGGTGAGTCAAGGAGCCAGGGTGGTGGTGATAGTAGTAGTAGGCTTGGCTCTGGGGCCCAGATGACAGAGTATAGGGATCTAACCACAGTGGGAGAAATGGGCTCAGACAGAGGCCAATACTGGCCTTGTGGGCCCTGAAAGTGGCTTCTCTGTCATGCCTCCCTTTGGAATTTTCTCATCTAACCAGGATCCCTGCACGAGAGGAAGTAGGGTAAGTTGGAGGAATTTAGGGTAGAGAGCTGCATCTCAACACTTTGGAGTTGGCAGACCCTGAGTGTGGTACAGGGAGAGCTGCTACCCTTCCTGAGCTAGCAGAATTACTCTCTCCCTCTTACTACCCTCTCCCCCGTTCCAGCTCCCACTTCCCAGGAAAGACATCCAAGGAGTGGGCTGTGGGTGTGTCCTTCACATGCTTGCAGCATGCGAGTGGTAATATATAAGTGGATACACCAGTGTGTGTAGGATGTCAGAATGGAGGAATGGTGGGTGTACACCCTGGCCTTGGGGTATGGGGTTTCTGGGGCATAGACCTGAGCAGTCTTAGGCTATCTGTGCTTTCACTTTTTTTTTTTTCACATGAGGGCAGGTCTATATTACTCAGTCCCAGTGGAGGCCATTGGTCACCTCCTCCTTCTTGATTTTCATCCTCAGTTTTTCTGGCACACCCTCCCACCCCAGCAACAACAGTGGAAGCAGCAGTACACACATTCTGACTCAGACACCGCATATAGCCACATACACAAGAGATACGCATACATGTATATTCATAGACACATACACATGTATTCCCAAGTAGATCCCCATGCATTCAGACATAGACAGGTCCCATGGAACTGCCTCTTCTCTTTTCTACACAGACCTACAACTCAAGAAGCCTTCTGGGTGTACTCAAAGATACACAGAGGCCTCCCTATACACCTCCACAAAAGTTCCTATGAGAAAATTCCTTCGGGTTTGAAAGAACCTTAAAAATAATTTCAGACACTGCTCATTTTACAGTTGAGGAAACTGAAGCCTGGAGAATGCAAGTGGCTTGTTGAAGACCACAGGGAGAGTGCCAGAGCTAGGACCAGAACCCAGGCTTCTGATTCGAAGTCCAGAGCTCTCAGTCCACTGCACTGCTGAATAACCTCTCACACTGTTAACAGAACACACAGTCACTTTCCCATCATCTACAGCAGAAATAGACGTCTAGAGAGACCGGCCCAACTGCAGAGACACAGACACATACCCTGACAGCCTCAGGCACACACATTCTGCTAAGCTTTCCCTACTATACAAATGCAGCCACTGTATTTTAATCTTGCTTCCTTGAAGAGTCTTACTGGGAAACAGAATCCGGAATCTCGGGCTGGAGTGAGATGGGAATGGCGAATTTGAGGCCAGCCTTATCTCCTGCTCGCAGTATGGGATAGAGACCAATGAACAGAAACTTGTGGGGGTGGGGGCTTGGCAGAGAGATAGATGCATTGGTTAGGGGTGGATGAGGACAGATCATACTACCCCAAACTCTGGCCTGTCTCTAAACCAGAGAGCAAAGAAGGGGGTAAATGGAACAAAGAGGAGGAAGAAGGCAGTGATCCGATGGGTCAGGGGCAATATCCCACTGGGCAATTTTCCCAGGCTTCCCATCTGGAGACGAAGGGAGAAATGCAAATAGGTACATGGGTTGGCAGGGGGTGCGTGGAGGGGGCTCTGAGGTGCTGGGCTTTGCCCACTCCCCCACCCCCCAGGGCCTTTCTCCCTCAAGCCCCTTTCCTTGTCAGGCTGAGGCTGAGGGAGTTCATGGCTTCACTGGGGTGGGGCTGAGCCCCTGGCTTTGTGATCTCTCTCCAAACTTACTACTGTTGACCTCCCTGCGGTCCAGTCCTCCCAGCAGACTGCAGCTTTGGGGAGTGGGGCAGGGTGCTGGGCAAGGTCCCTCAAATAACTAAACATAGAGCTGCCCCCCTCCTCAGCCCCCGGGGTGAAGAGAGACCCGGTTTTGGTTTCTCCGGCTCCATGAACACACAGAAGTACACGTCCTACCATAGGAGGAAGCAATGACTGTTAAGAGGTTGGCGGCTGTAGAGGGCGCGGGGCCAGGGGCAGGCAGACAAGCTAGGGAGGGGTTAGCCCCTGCCCTGTCCAACCTGGCCCTCTGTGGCCCTGCTCCAGCAGCTGCAGTGGCCCCACCCACTACTGAATGTGGCAGGCGGTGGAGGATGTGGCCTGGCAGCACATGCACGTGGGGTTCACAGACTTGGGGGGGATGAGGTCCAGGTCCTCATCATCAGGGATCTCATCTAACCGGTAGCCGTCCTTCAGCAGCTGAATGTTCAAATCTTGGTTGATCTGCTGTAGACAAAGGGGAGGGAGGTCAGGCTCCGGCAGATCCGGAGGTAACGCCCACAGCCAGGCTGCATCCCCAGGCCTTCCAGACCCAGACCCATCCCATCCCAGGTCTCCCTGAAACCTCTAGCTTCACCCCTATTCAGTTCTTGGCCTCACCTTCCTTATAGGCACTTCCCTATAAGGACCATCCCACTACAGACCCCACCCCATTCTAAGGGCAACTTCTCACCTTAGATCCTGCCTCTTTTAGAGCCCTGCCTCTATTTCAGGTGGCATAAGGTGCCACCTGTTTTTCACACCCCTTTCTATTCAAGAGCCCAGTGCCAAACACAGTGTCCATAGCTCCCCTCACATGTGATTTGGGCCCATGGCTTCTCCTAGATGGAGGGCTTGCTCTAGATTGGGAAGTGTAGGCCTCACCTCAGCAGAGGAGTAGCCAGAGGAGGAATATCTGGACATGTCAAAGTCATCATCACTGGCCATAGAAGAAAGAAGACAGAGGGAGAGTGATTCCCAGAAATCAGAAAACTCCCTGCACCCCCATCAGTCAATACCTTATATCCCTCTCTCATGCTCTCAAATAAACAGCACAATCTAAATAAAAACTGGGCTTGCTGTGCAAATGCTGTTTTAAGACAGGTTCCTTAGCTCCACCCTTCTGAATAAATTTCCACACTTAACCTCCTTCTTAATAGAGATGCTACGCTCTTCCCCCTCAACCAGCCCCCTTTTTTTCTAAGCTCAAACCACCCTGGCTTGTTGAGTTTTCTCAAAGTCCAGGTCTAGCTAGGTGTGTTCCCAACAATAGGGCTGCTCCCTTAGAGGGTGCAGGGCATTAAGCATCAAATCAGGGCCCATTCTTGAGGCAGCTATTGGATCAGCATCCCAGTACAGCAGCAGACTGCACCAGTCCCCTTTTCCTCTCTCTGCTTTTCCCCACGTCCAGGTAAAAATTCCATTCCTTGGGGGATTCACCCTTGGAGAGCTCTTGGCTGTCTGAGGAACATCTCAATTCTGACAACATAGCAGGTATGGCTTGTACAGTCCACTCATATGTTCACATAGGTTCCTGTGGCTTGCCCAGCTGCCCCAACATCCCCGTACACACCTGTCAGTATCAAGGGCTACCAGTGGCTTCTCATCTGGGCTCTGGTCAAGTGAGGAATAGCCTTTATTGGGAACGACCAGCCTGCGTGGGGAATTTGGAGGATTAGATTGGCAACTGAAGCACACAAGCCTGGCAAGGAATTGGGTCTGGCCCCACCCCACCACTTCCCTACCCCCACCCCCTTGGATCCTGTTGAGACTTTCTCCTCTTACAGAGGAGCTAGGTGGGCCTAAGGAAGAAGAGAAGAGGGGGAGGCTAAGGACAAGCAGAGACAGATGCTAGCTGGCAGGTTTCAGGTGGGATGGGGGGCCTCTACCTTGTCCGGGCCATAACATTGTTCTTCTTGGGTTGCTGGTTGACAGGGCTACCCATGTTGCCATTCTTCAGGGAGCCTTTCCGGGCCAGCTCCCGTTGCTTCTCTGCAGGGAAACATGGGAAGGAAGCTGTGTCCTGCTCCCAGGGCTACCCTGCCTTGCTGCTCTGTACAGCCTAGGCTGGGCCTCTGTTGGGAAACCCCATGCTTCTCTAGGAATCCCATTTCCAAGGACTGCTGCTCAGTAGAGATAGTAATTGGCTCTGCACAACCCAAGGCAGATAATAAAGGGCAACAGGAGGCTGATCCCTGTCTTCTAGGAGCTGTACTCTTATGTGGAGTAATTAGTGTATACTTGATACCAGAGAAAGGCTGTAGCGGTAGAGATGGAGCAGAAGGATGGAACAGTCAGGGCTTCCTGCAGGGGACACCTTGACTGGAGAGAAGGGGGCATTCTAGGAAGGAGGGGTAGTGTATACAAATTTACATTTACATTAGAAGTGAGCACATAAGTGTGGATCTGGATGGGAAGAAGGGGTGAAGATGGAGGGAGGACAAGTTGGAAAAGTAGGATACATTTATTCAGTTGTTTATTTACCAACGACACCTATGTCACCAATCCTAGGTCCTGTGCTGAGAGGCTGGGGACTCCCTCTGATTCCAAACTCAGAGCATGGCCTTGAATGCCAAATAGAGGAGTTTGGGATTACTTCAAAAAGAAAAGAAGCCCTAAAAGTTGTAGAATGGAAGGGGTAGAATGGGGTTAGCAGGGGTAAGGTGCAGGAGGCTTGGGGAGCCCCTCTGACTGTATTTCTGACTCCTTTGCCAGCCTCTGAGTTCTCTGAGGTTCCAGAACCTACCAGATTCATGAGACTGGCAACCAGTTCACCCACTGCCCCATGTGTGGAACTGTTACTAGTAGCTATTAGCTGCCTGGGTCCTGAGGAGGCCTGTCCACCCTTTTCTACTTATCTCAAGTATAAAGCTCAGATGTCGGGAAAGGAACTGCTGGTGGAGAACAATGCTAGGGGAAAGCACTTATAAGATAATCATGAACTCCAGAGAGGGAGGATGGATGGGCATTTCCAGCTACTGTGACTCTGGAATTTCCCATGACTGCCAAGTCTCTGAGTCTCTCATCTCCCAGTCCCTGACTTTCTATCTCTGCTACTGCTCATTTGACTACTTCAGTTTTTTCTCAGCCTCTCCTGCAGGTAGGAGCTGCCACTGCTACTCCAAGCCTCTAGGGGGTGTAATTTGTCTTTAAGTTCCTGGTGGTGGTGGTGATTTTCCTTAGTGCAATTGGGGACAAGATTGTTAATTTTCATGAGGAGCTTTGGTGGTAATGTAATGCAGAGGGGAATAAAGTGTTATTTTACAATCATGTTGGAATTGTTTGAAATGTGAAAAAATGTAAACAATAAGGTGGCAAAACCAAACTATGGTGTATTGTGCAACCATTTAAAAGAATGAAGTCATTCTCTATATAGTGACATCAGAAGGGGCTCCAAGACATTAAGTGGAAAACAAAAACAAAAACAAAAAGTTTCAGAAAATGTGTACAGTATGATACCACTTACGTTAAAATACAAAAATAAAACTGGAGAAACTTAAAAATCTTAGAATGATTATCTCAGGAGAAGAATGTAATGGGGGGAGAGTAAAAGGAGAAGTTATACTTGTTAAAATACTTGTATTGTTAAACAGTAATAAATAAAACCAGCTGCAGTTTAAGCCTGGTGTCTTGGGAAGATGAACAAATTCCACTGAGAGAATTGCTCTCTTGTTTAGAAAAACATCCTGGGGGGCTCCCTGGATGTGGTCTGGAAGGAAAGAAGCAAGGTAGCAAAGTTAAAAAAAAAAAAAAAGAAAAAAAGGGTCTGAGTAAAAGAACAGACCTCTGTGAAAAAAAAGTTCTGGCAGCTGCAGAGAGGGAGGTTTTAGAATAGACAGAAAATGGCTCTTAGGACTGAGAAGCGGTCCAGTATTTGGTGGGCAGCTGGAGCCTGAGGAGAAAAGTAGCAGGGGTGGCAGAGGAGTTTTGAAGGATGGCAGTGACCTGTATTTAATTGTAAGCTCTTTTCTGAATGTAATGTGTTGTAATTTCTCTTCATGAAAACAAATTTTTGGTATAAATCTGTTATTATGCAATAGCCTTGGGTGAGCAAAACTTGGCCCCTGAAGGCAGAGGGGCAGTATTTGGCCTAAGGTGAAGTGAGAACAGCAGCTTCAAGAGCTATGGGCAATGGTTGGAAGCCAAGTGGCTTTGAAGAGCAGGATACAGCATAAACTGACTTCAGAGTGGATGTGAGATAAACCCCAAGGGAAAGGTGACCTTGGAAAGAGGGGGAAATATTTGGGTTTAGTAAAAAACTAAGGGAAAGCTTCCTAAAACAAGAGCCAACCAGGACCTGAGATCTCCAGATAGGCTGAGGAAGGAATGGGGAGATGGGCTCAGCTTCTAGGCTTTGGGATCCCCATTCCTCTCTACCCCTCAGACATAGCAATTGACATTCCACTCTAAGGCACCTTCTCAGCCTGGTTCAGTGTTTAAAGGGACTTCCAACCATCTCTCTGGGGTTCCATGCTTTTATCCCTGCAGCTATCCCCTGAAATACCTGAAGCATTCTTGGACTCAGAGATGTCTCCTAGAGTTTTGGGTCCTGCAGAGAACTATAACTTCTCTCTTTGCCTTGCAGAAGATAAGGTGCCTGGCAGTGCCAATGACTTGGTGGCTTGAGTCTTGAAATCATCTAGTCTGAGCCGGTTTATTTGTAGCACTTCACTGTAGACCCAGCCCAGAGCACCTTATCCACTACCCACATCTCCCTCACCCCCCCGGACACACTCACCCAGCTTCACTTGGAGCGGGGATGGTTTGTAATTCATGGCTACTGACTCACCCTCCCGGGCGTCACAGTCTCCGTCTGAGATGGAGGCGGCGGCTGGGTCCTGCGGGGAGAAAGCAGAGATAAGGAGTTGTTAGAAAGTGAACACAGATTGCTGCTCTCAGCCCTGAAGCTGGCCTTCCCACTTGTCCCCTGGGCCTCTGAGGGCATTTGCCCCTGGAAGCAGGCAGGAGATTCAGGAAGGAAGAGGCAGACCCACCCACCCTGGGAAGAAGACCCTGAGCTACGTAGAAGAGTCAAGGATCTTAACCCCATTAACACCCACCTGGGTGTCTGTCTTCAAAGTCCTGTGTGATACAGTCTATCCCAGGAAGCCCACTGGAATTCCTTCAACCTACAGGACCTCCTTCTCCAACCTCCCATACTAGCTGCCGTTTGTCAGAGTCTTTCCTATGTACTTGATCGGAAAAGTTTTTCTAGGTTCTTGTGAGTTTAAGTCTCCATTAAGGTTAGAGTAGGTGCTCCCTAAGACAGGCCTTCTCCCTTTGTTTTCCCTAGCCCTGGACAGGTCTCTTCACAGGATCCAGAGAACTGACTGGTCAAACCAGGCCAGACTTCAAGGCTGCAGCTACTGGATAAAAAGAGTTCTCATGAGGATCTGTCTATTTCACAGGTGAGTATTAGGGAGTATCTTCTCGAGAAGCCAGAAAGGTTAACGGGGGATGGTAGGTGAGAAGATAATGACAGATCAGTTGGTGGCCAGTTAGTCCTGTATTGCTCAGTAATCTAGTCTCACTATTGCCTCTAAAAAACCCCAAACCTCTGCTACAGATCCACGGTTCTGGCCCACCCTGCTTCAGTCAGTTGGAAAGGGCTGGAGTCATTCTCCCTGAGAAACTGATGACCTATTGATATGGGTGCTGCCATTCTAGGCATCTGTCTAGGACCACAGAGTGGTAAGCCCAAGGACTGAGGACTGCAGAGGGGATTCAAGGCTGTCTGTTCTGCCTCTGGAAAAGCACAGAGCAGACGGACAGGCAGGTAGAATGCTCCAGGACAGGCCCCTTAGTGTCAGGCCCCCAGGAATCTGAGTGGCTGCAGGTGACCCAGCAAGGGAAGGATATATAATTACTATGGTGGTTTCTGTTCCCTTAAGAATGGGGCAGTAGGAATGAAAACATGCTTGTCATTAAAGGGACAGAGAAAAGTCTAGAATGTTTGGGAGGAAAATTATGACTTTACCTGTGTTCCTTCAGGCAACCCAGAGGACAAGGGCCTGGGTAGGCTGTGTTGCTATGGTTTGTGAGTGTTCCTGAAGGCAGAACCTGGGCTTCTGTCCTCTGCTCTGACTCCTACGCCTTAGCTGGGCACAGCAGGAGGCTCTGCTCAGTAAAGGTCAGGTGCTGCGGTGACTGCATCTCAGGTAACTTCCCATGCTACAAGCCTTTCCAAAACCTTCATCGTCCACCTCCCTGTCTCAGATCTTCCTTGGGAAGACTTCTTACTGACAGCACCTGTCCCCCGCAGACTTGAAGAAGCAGGCCTCTAGTGGCCCTTACCTGCCTCTCTGCCGACAAAACGCATTACCTGCAGGAGAGGGAGAGACCTGACAGTGGGAATCTGGCTGTCCCCTTAGGCCACAGGAACAGCTCAGTCCAAAAGTAGCCTGAGGGAGGATTTCTTAAAGGGCGAAACCCATTAACATCCCTATTGGACCCTACCAAGAAAGTATTGGCACATTTTCAATTTCCTTAGTCACATGACTCTTTCTATAGCATTTATCACACATACTACATACATTTGGAAATGGTTTTCTCTGCTGACTTTTAGGATACTCATTTCTGTCTCCTCCTACAGCCCTTTATCTCCTCTGTCTCCTGTCTTCAGTTCTCCTCTCTCTCTTTGGGGAACCCTGATATCCCCTACAGTTTGGATTAAATGTATGGCCTTCCAATCATGCATCTCCTCCATAACCCTCTACCCTAGGAGTCCTCAACCTCCAGGCTGTGGACTAGTACCAGTCCATGGCCTGTTAGGAACCAGGCTATAGAGCAGGAGGTGAGCAGCAGGCCAGCGAACCATCATCTGTATTTGCAGCTGTTCCTCAGCTCTAGCATCACTACTACTTCAGCTCCACTTCAGATCATCAGACATTAGATTCTCATTGGAGCACTGGTCCCTGGTGCCAAAAAGGTTGGGGACCATTCTACCTCATTCATTCCATGGAAGTATTAAGCCTCACTGTCTTTTTCTTGGACTAATTTTAAAACACAAGCCTTCAAGCATTTGGGACTAACTTTCCCCTCCTCAGTGCAGATGAGTTCATCAGTTTCTTCTCTCAGGCTGGAGGTACTTGGCAGCAATGATAACACTGGAGGGAGATTATAGGAAAGACAAGACCTGACTGGGGACTGTTGAGTAATTCTGGTCACAGGGACCCACATGTGATCCTCAAGGCTACAGGGAGGGTCCTGGTGCCATTTGGTCCCTGACTGAAACTGCTAGTCCTTTGGCTTAAAAGCCATGGTGCAAAGCCCTAGACTGAGAGATCTCTTGCAAAGCCCACCATTCAGCATCTCCCCTGTCACTGTCCATGACAGAAGACCATCTTAGTGGTAAGAACAAAGATCTCTGACACTGTGCCTGCAAACTCAAGCCTTTACTGTGGGTTTCCTATCTGTCTTCCCTGAGAAATGCAGCCAATACACCATGACAATCACATGGAAATTTAATCAGGGAGAATAAATGTGAAATATTCATGAATATAAGATCAGAGAAGAATTCAGGCAGAAGGAAGCATCGAACTCCAAGAAATCAGGGAGAGTTTAAAATATCCCCTCAAGGACATCTGACAGGAGTTAGATCTGGTAACTGGAGTGGGGATTATCAAGATTATTAATAAACATTCAGCAGAGACAGACATTGAAATGCATCTCTAACAACAACCCATGTTTCTGCAACTCTTCAAATGAAGTTTCCAATTGCAGAAATGATTAATAGCCCAGTCTCACTGTTTCTGAGACAGGATATATAGGCTAATGGCCTGTGCAAAGCCTATATAACTAGAGGAAGGAAAAAGTGCCAGAAGAATCCTTAGAGTTATTCGGTCCAATAATTTTCATTAGATTGTGTTCTCTGAACCTGGTACCTTAAGCGGAGCTGAGTACAAGAAGAGAGCAATAGGAGGGGGTCTGGCTTCCCTTTGATCAGAGTAGATCCATTTTTATTTTATTTACATATCTTCCTTTTCACAAGATTTTGGTTGGAGAAACTGTTATGGGTTAAAATCCATTGATTTAATCCAATCTGGTCTTTAAAAACTTATTATAAAAATTATTACACTTACATGAAAGTAAACAATATAGTGAGATTCTAGGTAATTATCACAGCTTCAACAAATATTAACTTTCCATGGTTTTTATAAATCCCAGCTCCTCCATGTATTACCTGTGTGATCTAGGCTTCAGTTTTATCATCTGTAAAATGGGACTAATAATATCAAAAGTTCTTGTGAGGCTGAAATTAGTTAATACATGTAAGCACTTAGAATATACTAAGTATAGAACCTATTGAGCACCATATCTATGCTAGCTGTAAACTACAGGTTCTGTGAGGCCCACATAATCACGGACAATGTGCTCTTGGAGTGATTGGCCCACAGTTGCAGCCCCAGCACCACACAGATTGGGGCCTGGCTCATATAGGGAGGTATCTGTGGTTGAGGACAAGCCTGATCAAGGAGGCATTCTTAGTCTTCTCATTACTCCACTATACTGCATTTCCCTCACGTACTTAACAACGATAGGCCTGGGGCTCATAAAGATAAATAGAAAACAGACCCATCCTTAAGGAGCCCCCAGTAATTATCAATAAAGGTAATAAGAGCCATAGAAAAGTAGAGGCAAAGTGACAAAGAGAGGATCAGACAAAACTTCACAGAGGAAACCATTTCAAAAGATCTCAAAACATCTGTTCACCAGTTAGCTTAAGAGGAAGGAGAAAGAACATTCAGGGAACATCTACAAAGGCTCAGAAACGTAAAACTAACATTGCATATTCAAGAAATAGTGAGTATTTTGTTATAGTTGAAACCTAGAAGGTATGATGAAAAGTGGCAGGAAATAAAGTCATGGGGGCAGGAAATAAAAGTCATGGGGTCAGGAGGGCTCAGATTATGGTGGAAGATGGGCCTTGATTTTGTTCTTTACTCAGAAGATAATGGGGAACCAATGAAGTCTTAAGCAGGAGAGTAACATGATCATATTTGAGATGTAGAAGGACCTCTAATAGCAATGTGGAAGATGGAAGGCAGGGGAATGAGGCTGAAGGTAAGGATAACTAGGAAACTACTGCAACAGTGCCAGCAAGAGATGACAGTGACTTGAACTAAGCAGAATCAGAAGATAAAAGGTCAGAAAGGAGGATGTTAAAGAGGGTAGACTAGAATTTGGCAGACTTTAGAGATAAACTGTAGAAAGAGGAGTCTAGACATTCCCAGTTTTCTGTCTGGGGTAATTGGTAAAGGGGTACTAATTACTAAGACAGACAATGCAGGAGAAGGCACAGCTACACTGCCAGACAAACCAGATGAGTTCAGTTTGAGACATGTTGAGTTTCAAAGTGCCTTTTGGACACCTAGATGATATCATTAGTTAGTAGCATTTGAAGTTTGGGACCTCAGGTGTGAGCTGGTGGGGATAGAAGCCACAGAGGGAGAATAAGCCCTCTCGGAGAGACTGAGCAAATGAAAAAAAGAAAAGAATGAAGATGGAGCTCTGAAGCACATCCAATCTTAGGCAATGAGTGGAAGAAGGAGACAGAATAGAAGCAGAAAGATAAGATGTAGGAAAATATCTAGGAAGTAATTTTAGTAGAGTTTCAAGGTAGAAAAAATCAAGTGTCAAATAAATAGGTAGGTGGATAAGATGAAGATAATATTTAGAAATAAGAAAGTCAGGCAGCTTCAGCAAACAATTTTAATTGAAGGGTAGGAACAGTGCCCAAAGTATAGGGGATTTAGGAGGAAACAGGAGATGAAGAAGTAGAGATGGAACACAGGCTATTCTTTCAAGGAGCCAGACTAAGAAGGAAAGATATGAGAATGAATGACAGCCAGAGGGAGCTTTGGAGTTGAAGGATTTCTTTGGAGCTAGGGAACACCATTGTCCTAGACTGAGGGGAAGGAGCTGGATAGAAAAGGAGATGTTTGATGGGATATAGTCTTTGAGGAGTCAAGAGGTTATGGAACCAGCACCTTCAACAAGAAGAGGAAGGTACCTTACTGAAATGGAAGTCAGGATGGGTGGGGAATGCAGATAACATGGAGATAGAAAGGTGGTGGAAAGTTAAAGGAGTTCATTCCTAAAAGCTTAGTTAGGTAAAGGAAGGGATTGAATACTAAGGGGATGGGAAAAAGAGGGATACTTGGTGGCTGGCCTGGGATGGAAGGAGATCAGACTGGCTGTACTCCCAGCTACAAATTCACTCACCCTAGATCTGGTCCCCAGGATGAAAGGCGCTCTCCATGGTGCTGAACAATTCTGCCTGTCTTGTGACCTGAACATAGATGATTCAGGGTCGAGACATAATTCAATTTTAGCTTACCCACAGGAAAAGCAACCACTGTTCTCACCTCCAAGCATCAATTCTCAGGAAGATAGAAATTGAAATGGATTTAGAATGAGGTATGAAGGGGAAGAATGCTTGTACAAACATTATCTAAATTTTCTTTGCTGAACACACATGAATTTTCCTCTAGTTTTAGAAGGGAACTGGAGGCAGTTCTGGATTGTGATATGCTCAAAGGCTACTTCTAGGATAGAGACATGTCTATGCCCTGTTCAATTCCCCTTGGCAAAAGTAGGAAGCAGGATAACCTAGAGCAGGAATAGGTAGCCAGGAAGAAAGATAGTGCCGATAAGGAAATAGAAAAGCAGGGAAGACCTGGAGCTCAGGCTACTCTCTGACAGGTGAGTGTAGTATGATAGGGTATCAAAGACCAAGTCTGTTTCTGTCACAATTTGTCCAGAGGTCAGAAGCTATGGGGGGCTGTGGTCCCTGTCCAGGATTATGTCACTCTCCCAAAACATCTTTTGGCAGTAGGTGGGTATAAGCATGTTTAGATATTATATTTTAGAGACATATACAGAAAATATAACTCGATGCCTTTGTCCAATGTCCATGGCTGGAATATTCAGTAGCAATCCAGGCATCGGTTAGACCTCTACTTGGTAGATGGCTGTTCCTTCAGCCTCTAAAGTGTTCCCATCTATTTCTGACTCCACACCTCAACAATAAGAATCATGTGGAAAATGACAGTTCTTACTCTGTGGTATGACCTGAAGTTCTGAATCCAATTGTTGGGCAGCTCCCACTTTTATTCCGCATCTCCCCTTTTCCAGGATTTCTCTAGGAGCTGCCTGCAGTACCAGGCAACTGGCCAAGGCTTCTATCCTTTTGGGACACATTAAGACTCTTAGGGGTCTCATTTTTAGGCAAGGTCAAAGACCTCTCATAGGGGTGAGGTCTTTGGGGGGAGATCTGGAGAAGAATCATGAAAACATAAGGGAGACAATCTCTCTAAATGTTAGTGGCTATTACAAACAGGAGAAGAACAGAAAAACTAGAGGAAAACCTGTGAAGCCTGAATTTGAGAGAAGGGGCAAAGGATCCTACCTAGCTCAGGGAAGCCTTTTCATCAATCTAAATCCCCTCAATCTTCTAGGGTTTTCTTTAAAAGAAGACCAATGCAGAAAAAGTCAAAACACTGAGTGTTCACTTTCTTTCCAGCACTGGACTTGGTGCTGGTAGCAGAATGCAGAAGAAGAAAGCACTCTTTCTTTATACACATCACACTTCTGCAGGGTATTTTGGGACAAAGTAAAGTTCACTGAAAAAAAGTAGAGAAGATTTTAATGCTAGGGCTAAAGTTTGAGACTGAAAATTGGCCCTGTAAGTTGCTGAGGATTTTCTATCTCCTTAAGCAGTTTCTAGGATAGCATTCACTAACAAAATCAAGCACCATCAAGCTTTAGTATCTTTATGGTGGCTGTCATTGGGAGAACCAAAATGGTGGAGGATGCTGCTGATCCCAGGTCGAGCAACAACTGTAGCCACAGCAAATTTAATAGATGTCTATTACTAAGTAATACATGCTAAAACTTTAAAAAATAACCTTAAGTTTCACCACCTTGAGACAACCTATGTTAATGTTCTAGTATATTTGAGTCTTGTGTGTGTACTACACAGCAACACTCTGGGGTTATCCTCTCTGGGATCTGGTGCTGCTCCTGTCCTCATGGTCACAGGGTGTCCAGGTACCATGCTGGTTCTGTGTGGTATCATCCCTGCTTGGACAAGATAAAGCCAATAAGAGTCTCCTCAGAATTGGGAAGCGAGATTAAAGGGAGATATAAAGCTCAAGTCTCTGGATTAGGTAGCAGAGAAAGACATGGGGCAAGGAGAAAAGAATAAAGCTCATGTTTAGAAAGAAGCAAACACAAGAGATAGACAAAATGCTCCCTAGGTTTTAGGCTCTGGTTCTAGAACTTGGCCTACCCTTCCAAGGCCTGCCTACATACCTATCTTTAGACACTATGAGAAACCCTAATGTTCTTATAGTCTAGTCTGCTTTTTAGCTTAAACTTCCTTGAGTTGGATTTTGTTCCTGTAACCAGAGAGTATCAACTAATACACATGTATAGAATATTTAAAGAAAAACACACTGTATCTTAGATTCTGTATTTTTAAAAATTAGCATTAGAACATAATCAACTTTCCATATTTTTACAGCATTTTGTAACCCTCAGTTTAATGGCTGTATAATATCCATAGAGGGAATGTACAATAACTTTTTAACCATTCACTTATTTTGGACATTCAGGTTAGTTACCAATTTTCGCTATTATAAATAACACTATACTGAAATCCATATATATATATTTGTATTCAGGATAATTTTCTACATCAAGTAGAATTACTAAGTCAAAAACATGAGCATTTTTGAAATTCTTGATACATATTGCCAAACTGTTTTCCCAAAGGATTGTTCCTCTTTACAATGCTTCCAGTCATGACTGAGAGCTATAGCTGGTTTTCAACATTTTATTTTTCACTATGTGCCAGGGAATTTCAGGTCATCACTTCTATCCATCACCTTCCAAGAGAGAGCTCTGCTCCAGTCACTATTTACATGGTTCCTTCTGGGGAATCTTCAAAAGAATAGAATTTCCTCTGGGCATCATCTGCCAGACAAAATGCTCTTGACTTCAGGCACCAATTAAAAACAAAATGAGGGAAGACTTTGTTACACTGAAGCTTGGGAAAGGCTCTAAATGGAGTACTAGTACTGCCTGGTAGCTAACCACCATTCTTCAGCTGGTCCAAGGCTTGTGCTTGCACGTCACTATAGGAACCATGACTGTAATTGCAGAGCCAGGACACAAACTACACAGAGTGAGTCTCCCTTGCTTTCAGACTTGGGGTGAGAGAATTAGCCAAGATGGCTCTGGAGTTATCCCAGTGGGAGTGGCAGCTCCAACTGCCTTACCCATTATTTAGTTTTCAAAAATAGCTACTCAGAAATAGAGAGAGAAAAGAATGGTAAAAGACATGAAGCTAGTACTAGGATGGCAAAGAACTGGATTCATTTTTGAAATGGGGATACAAGGTACCAGTGAGGTTTGAAAAAGGTTTAGAATCCTATTCTGCCCTCATGGTTAAGACTGCTTGTCCTAGATCAGTGTTCTGCTATTCATTCCTATTCCTGTTCGCCTGGAAACTATATAACCAGAAAGCCTTCATTTAGGATATAGGACAAATACTTCAACTCAGGGACATCAACTATTAGCATCTGTGGCTAGGGGATAAGTCTTATGGCCTAAGATGCAGGAGCCAGAGCCAGAAATTGGCCAGAAATTGGCCTTGCCCCTTCATTCCCACCCTTAAGCTCATTCCCCTGAGCCAGATGTTGAGAAGGATCTTGCTCTATCCTGGACTAGCTAGAGACACATATGTTGGCCTATACAGTGACCTAACAGGTTTTTGAGCTCCACATCCTGCCACTCACCTCCTATTCCAACCTCTTTAGGAAAAGACCATCTTACTTAATAGCAAAAGGGATGAAGGTGTAAGTTACTTTAAAAATAGATTGACAATGGTAAAAATGGTAAATTTTGTTATGTATATTTTACCAAAATAAAAAAAAAAATGAGGGAAAAGGGTTGATTGGCAGGGCATGAGGCATGAGAAAATGATGTGAGAGTGAGTGGTGGAAAGAAAGCAGTCCTTTATCCTCTATTTTTTTTTTTTAATTCAGGTTCAGCCAACAGACTTTGGGGTTGAGGCCTTTCATATGAGAAAAGAAATGATTCTAAAATCAAGGAAGTTGAAGGGGCTTGGGTTGAGTTTCTTGAGCCCTTTTACTGCCCCTTAGGGAGGGCCTAGAGAAGTGGAAGAAGGGAACCAGATGTTCAGGGCTAACAGATCTTTCCATTTCCTTCCAGGATGTGGATTCCAGTTCCTCAAGATAAGGAAGGAGATATAAGACACTGAGGAGAGATGCTGCCCAGGAATCTTTGATAAAGGGCATTAAAGGGCATTTGTTTAGAAAGTCTTTGAGACTGAAGCTGAAGCAGGAGAAATGTTAGTGGACACTGATGTTTGGTCTGAAACAGACTGACTTACAGATCCCCATCTAGATCTTAGCCCTAAATATCACTTGAGGATTTTGGTAATTTCAATTACTCAAGAAACTGCTCCTGGCCTGCAATGATTCATGAATCTTTTGGACTACTTGATTTCCCAAGAGAGCAAAGTAATGATCTAGCAGCCTATGGGATACTTTCACAGAGCGGCCATCTCTGACCCCTTTACTCTGGCCTTGGAAGAGTAAAGAGTTACTTGTCTGCAATGGAGAATGGTCTTGGAGGGCTGGTATCGAACCACTTCTCTGTGGCATTCTCTGTCCTTGCCTTTCCCCTTTTTTCAGCCTGTTCTAACTTTCTAACCTCCATTATGTCTGGCAAGCCTTACATTTTGCTCACAAAGACAACTTACAGCACTAAAGCTCAGCTCTCTAGCCAGAGCAGTCTCCTAGTTTTTCCTTTTTGTTATACCAGTAATTAAACATCGGTAAACTCATCAGGTGTTAAAAAAGCTGGATATTCACTGAACACCAACAAGAGTAGGCAGGGCACAATGCGCTTCTGGAGAGAGAAAAACATCAAAACCTGATTCTTGCCAAGAGATTTTAAGCTGAAGTTAGGGAAATGAGAGGCACGCTAACTAGCATATTTAAGGCAGAGAGAGGATCATAGGAGGCAGGAATGCATGATGGCTGGTCAGGCCTGGGCAGAAGCCTGGTTAAACCAGAAGCCCAGGTATTAGGTAACTGGGTACTTTGGCAAGAGGATTTAGAGCAATGACTGGCTCAGCTCTGAGGCTAGGACCTTATCTTACTACTTTTAGTTGTTGCTGCTGCTACAATCCCTCTAGTCTTCCACAGAGCACTCAGTCCACCCTATTTTTGGTGGGTCAAATACAGAAATAGAGTGGGCTGAGTATAGCAGGGGTTTTTCTTTACTGCAGAGAGGCACACACAAGTCTCCCACAGAGGAGAGTCAAGAGGCTCTAAATGAGTGGCTGAGAAGTGTTCTTGCTGGGAAGGCAAACAGGGATTCAGAGTCCTAAGAGTGCTAAGAGAGATATGGTGGACCTAGTGAAACAAACTCTCTCTGCCTCCAACTGAGCCTAGAGCCAGCAGTCACTCACCAGGCCTGTTTGTATAGCAGGGAGATGAATACTAAGGACCCCTGTAGGCTCAGGGCCTAGTCCTAGAGTGAAGGAAGTCAAGGGGAGGAGAGGGTTAACAAAGTCAGTCCTTGCACCTTGTCTGGGGTGGGGGGCGGTGGAGGGAGGGAGAGAAGTACTAATTGCTGGTTATGTATCTCTCCAGGGAAACAACACTTATCTATTAAGCTAGATGGTTCTGGGATCCCTTGCTTGAGGAGGTAGAGATTTTTCCTGCCCACCTGTCACTCTCTGGCTGGTATAGTGACAGTGACTAGCTAACAACCTTATTCCCAAGGCATCTATAGGAAAAGGCCCTGAAACAAAAAAAACCAACACCCACCCAAAGAGCCCCACTTCAGCTCTGCAGCCCACACCTCTGACAATACCACTTTTGCTTTGACTACAACCCCTGCCCCCAGCTCCTTCCTACCTGTGCAGCCTTCACCTCTTCTGGACAGCTCTGATACACCTGCACAGCCTATAACCCACATACCTGCTAAGCTTATCTATGTGTCTTTTTAAACATTAATGTGCATACAGGTCATCTAGGGATATTATTTAAATGCAGATTCTGATTCAGTAGGTCTGGAGTGGAACCGAATGCCTATATTTAATACAAGGTCCCAGGTGATACCAATGCTTAGTACTGGGACCACACTTTAAATAGCAGGGTTCTAAGGTCAGCCCTTCTACACCCAACCCACACTATCCCAAGATAGCACCTCAAAGAGCTCTCTGCCCCAGCTTTAACCTGGATACATCCTTAGTGTGAAAAGAGGACAATGGTTTGGTGTGGAACCACCCAAAGCTCATGTATGGGAGGCAGCTCTGTTAAGAGCTCTGGCTGGGCCCACGCAGGGAGTTGTTCAGAACAACTTAGCCCAGATGTGATTCTTCTGGAATTCATCACTTAGATAATATTGCTTAAACAACTGCTATATGTACAGCTATGGTGCTTTACATACATTATCTCATTCAGTCCTCCTAAAAGACCAAGGAAAGTAAATATCATTCCCATTTTAAAAGTGAAGAACCAGGTTGTATAAAGTAATATGTTCAAAGTCACACCTTGAAGAACCTGGTGGACTAGTATTTGAATCTAAATTGTTCATTTCTTATATCCCAGGCCCTCCTCAGAGATATCAGATAAAGTAGGCATTTGGATGCTCGTACTAGTCTAATCATGTCTCCAGTGCTCAGCATACACTTGGAAATTCTCTTTAGAAAATAGCATGGGTGCTTTCTGATCACCAACGTCTTGCTCAATGAGTTCTCCATAGGAGGAAAATATTGGAGCCACTGAAGCAGTCAATAACTCAAGATGCAGAGAGAGACTGGCAGGAAGCAGCAAGCAAGAAAAAAACATTAGGAACTCAAAGTGCTGAGCCCAGGAGAGAAAAGCAGAGGGAGTACAAGAAAAAAAAAGATGAAAAATCTCAGCCACTAAAATTCAGTTCTAGTCCCACATTTTAGGGGCATTTATATTTTAGGCATTATAATGAGAGCCGTAGATATGAAGATAATATGACTTTTGCCCATGAAGCACCTATTCTACCCTGGGGATTTAGGGAAGACTTCTCCAAGGAAAGCATGAAGGATGAGTAGTAGGCATAAAGGAAGGTAGAAGTGAACCAGATGAAGAAAGGAATAGGGAATAAAGTGAAAAGAAAAAGTGTGGGGAGGAAGACATGCATGATTACGCAGGCAAAAGGATTAGCTCAATTTTGCTGGAATGTTAACTGGTAGGGGGTGAAGTGGCAGGTGATAAGACTAGAACAGGAGGAAGGCTTAATATCATGAAGGGCTTTGTAAGTCATGTTCCGAGTTTAGGACTTTAAATGGAAATAATGGGGAACTATTGAAGGATTTTAAGCCCGTTGTCAGATTAATAGAGACAGATCACTCTGGAAGCAGTGTGGAGAGAATTGGAAGGAATGATTAAACTGTAGACAGGAAGACCAGATAAAAGGCATTCCAACAGGTATTTAAAGCTTGGAAAAGGCAGTCAGTGGGACTAGAGAAAAGGGGATGGAGAAGAAGAGCATATCAAGGTCAAACTACCAGGGTTCAGCAGCTGACTGGATCTGGGTTTAAGGGAAAAGATCCAGGCAAAGATGACTCCCAGGTTCCCTCCTAGTTCATGAGAGTGGGTGAATTGTGATGCCACTAAATGAGACAGAAACATGAATTAGAGTAAGTTCTAATGCTTTTGTTTTGTGCAGGGGTATGTATATGTCTATATATATATACACACACACACATATACATATATATACATATACATATATGTGTGTGTGTGTGTGTGTGTGTGTGTGTGTGTATGAAAGGTAGGAGGAAAGAATTCAAGAACACCAACCCAGAAAGAATAGGCAGAAGACTGACAGCTGAGGTCAGATAGGCAGGGGACCAAGGAGAAGCTGGTGTCATGGATGTCTGGGAAGGACAAGGTTTGGAGAAGGATAATGTAAGACAAGGAGGAACCAAAACCAGAGATCTGGAGAGGCTCTCACATGATAGGAGAGACTAAAGGATGATTGAGGGTGAGGAGAAAGAGCTAGCAGAGAAAGACCAGCTCTTTGAAAACATCAAGAAAGAGAACTCAAGACAGTGTTTGTTCTCTGGTCTGTTGATATTTCAGCAAAAAATTTTACTTTGTTCTCAACAATTAAGAGTCTGGTCCTTTGGAAGCTTGAGACTCCCCACAGAGAAAAGCCCTCTAGTAGAGAAGTCCAGCATGGTCCAGAAATCATGGAAGGTCTGCTATTTCTTAGGAAGAGTGGGCAAGGATGGGCTGAAGGCAAGGAAGGTTGACCAGGGCCTGGTGAATCTCAAAGTAACAGCAAACAGAGAGGTGGGTAGTTCTGGCTGCACCACTGTCCCCTGACATAGCCACGGATCATCCTCCCAGGTAATGGCAAAAAGCAGCAAAGACCATGGCTTCGAATCCTTGGTGCAGGAGGCCTGTGTAGTCCTAAATGATCTGGGAATGTAGAACAGAAGAAAGCAGGCTGCACGAAGACTTTTCTAGAACCTGGAACACCTGCTCCACCAACTGTGATCATCCAGCAGAGGCTCAACCTGGGAACCTATACTCCAAGTTATCACGATCATGCGGCAATCATGATATCTCACTTTAAAAACTGTCATTAATATTTTTCTGTTAAATCAGTTAAAATTAAAGAATCACTGGACTGCATTATTAATTTATCCCTTAGGTATAGTAACAGAGTCAGTAACTGCAATACCTCCACTCTGAGAAAAGTCAAGAAATGTGCAGTTAGAGTTAGGGCAGATCCTAGTTCTTCTGTATCCTGCATCCAAACACCAGAACCTATGGGTGAGTGGGCAGGGCATCAAGGTACAAGAAAGCTAGGTTTGCATTAGTGCAAAAGATTGGCAACTTCAATGAGGTTAGACTGATTTCTCCCAAAATCCTGACCTTGAGGGCTTGCTGCTTTTTGAAAATATGTTTTGGGGATGAAGAGGCTGTATTTGGATATTTACAAAAATAGGTTTGGAAATGCTGCCATAGTTGAATGACTTTTATGCTATTTAATGTATTCAAAATAACCCAATAAGTTGCAACTTTTTTTCTTTTTTCTTTTTTGCTGTGAAAGCATTCTCCTCCTATAGAGTTAAATCTTGGTTACAATTAGAAAGGAAACTCCAAGAGTTCCTATGTTTCCTGGCAGGGGAACAATGCTTTTTCTTCACTCCACAACTGTGTAGCAGTCAGAAGGTTACAAGGCCTCACATCTGGGCTTCAAAGAAACAGAGAATAACCATTTCCAGGCATATTTTTTTTTTCATATGGACACCTAATTTCACAGGCAATAAGAACCTGCCTTGTTTATATTGACTTCTACTCTCCCCTAGTCCCTTCTACCTTTCTCTCCAATGAAAACATGAGCATTGGATCTTCAGTGATTTTATCATATTCCAGTGTTTAGGAGAGTAATTTTCAACTTTTTGTTCCATCTATGTGTGAATAAGACGAGTTTTCTCTCTACAGATAGGAGAACTGATGGTCTATGAAGAGAAGCCCAAAATCTTGGACCCCAGTCTACACTCAACCCTGGACTGCTCTGGATCCTGAGAGAATTTTGCAGCCACCCCCTTCTGGACCAGCTCCCGCCAGCTGCAAATTGTCTGGATCAAGCTGCTTCGACACACTGATGTTATCGGCCTCGCAGTGCCTGAAGCACACAGATAGGAACAGGCAATGGTGCTGTCTCATCGGATGTAGTAATGTAATTTAGTTTCTGAAATCCAAGTATAAAATCTTGAAAGCTGACTTTTTGATCTACCTCAGGAGGGGGAGGATGTTGTGGAATTCCCAGTGGAACCATATAAATAGGAAATGGCTTCTGTCATGTATTAATAAACAGTCCAAAGCAATGAAAAACATACAGAGAAGTTTTATAGGGGAAGTAAGTGCCTAGTCTGTATTGCCTCCACCCTCTCTTCTCTGAGCTGTGCTGCCAGGTGAGGACCACTCCATCATGGCAGGTCTGCTATTTCCTAGGAAGTGTGGGTTAGGGTGGGCTGAAGACAAGGGAGGCTGACCAGGGCCAGATGGCAGCCCTAGGGTTAGAATTCATGGGCCATTCTCTCTAGCCAGATGCTCCCACCCATATGTGAAACCCAGGCTGGGGCTAGATGCATCTCTCCTGAGCATTCCTGTCAGAGTTTCCTGTGCTAGGGAGATGGAAAAGGCACGAGGGCTCCCCTGGGGGCAGGCCATGGAAGTTTGGGTGGGTCTCAACTAGCCCCCCGCTTTTGAAAGGATACATTCAGATTGAGCTAAGAATGGTGACAAAGAAGCAGTGCTTGCCAACCTCATTTCAGTGCATGCTTCCCAACCTTACTACATTTGGTATCACCAGTCTTCTTTGCTCCTGATGGAGTACCAAAGTCTTTCTCACCTCATGGCTAGGTCTTACTTGTCCTTCCAGCCTTGGCTTATACGTTACCTCTTGAAAGCAGCTTCCTATCAATACCAGGCTAGGTTAGGCCCTTCTATAATATATTCTCACAGTCCCTTCCCTCCATACAATTCTTTCATGCAGTTATCAAATTTTACTTAAATGATTAATATACAATTTATGTTTAATTAATGTTCATAAAGGCAGGGACCATGCCTGTCTCTACTCTGTTCTCCCAATGACTAGCACAGAGAATAGAGGGTCATAATCTGATAACAGACAAATAGATTTCTTTCTACTTGTTTTGAAGCCACAGCAAGTTTCTGAGCTGTACAAAAAGCCTGTGGCTTGCCAGGCCGTGCCAAGGCTTTGCCTAATGGTGTCCCAGACAGATGTTGCATTGTGTGCTCTTTGTAGCACCACTCTATTGATGTAAGCCTCTGGCCAGGGGCTGAAAGAGTATCTTCCAGGATGTTATTTTGGAGAATAGCCAATGTAGAAGTCTCCAAAACCTTCACTCACTCACTTACTTGAAGGCTTGGCCTAGTTAAAACCCCATGTAAAGTCCATAGCCAAAGCAGCAGCTCAATGCCAGGTCAACTTCTCAGGAGGACTGATCACTAGCTGAGCAGACAGAGCTTTCTCTGTGACTCAAGGGTCAGGCTCTGATTCTGCTTGCAGATTAGACGTAGATTCCTACCATTAAATGAGTAAGGCTCAACTCTTAAAGTCAAGTATTAAAGAAATAGGCAGCCAGCTTGAAATCCAAACCACCAGAAAACCCTTTGGGGTGTGGCTGCTCTAATCTTTTGTCTGTTCATAGTGATTCTTGATAATGCAGGTCTTACAACCATGTTTACCAGATATTATCAAAGGTAGGGGAGCTCTTGGGAGTTCAGACATAAGGGCAAGGAAATGGCAAAGGAAAACAAAGAAACCCCCCTGAACAGAAAACACAACATCTGGCTGAAGAATAGGGCCTGTGGATTCTAGTTTTGCCTGTGAATTGCACTGACTTTGAGGGTCTAGACAGGTCATTTCAGTCTCTGAGTTCTCAGGGCTCTTTTGATTCGGGCCTTGAGATTCTAGAAAGAGCCTTCAGGGCAGAAAGTAAATGAGTTGTCCCAGGTCAATGCCAAAAGACAGTCCTGGGATTAGAATTCATGGGACCTTCTTTCCAGCTAGCTGCTCCCTCCCCTGATCCCTGAACTGTTCCTTCTTCTGAATGTATTCAGAAGGATTGTATTCAATCTAATAAGTGATGTGGTCACACAATCACTACTCCTAAATAAAACAATGACAACAGAGCATCTGCTGTAAGGAAGGCAAACATGGAAGGTGGGCACCTTTGCCTCTCAGAGAACAGACCAAAAACAAGCTCTGGCTGAGGTTGGGCCTGTTCTACTTCCTCTGAGCATCTATCTATTCATAAATTAGTTACTACATTGTTAATGCTCCCATCTCCAGGAGTGCTAGCCAGTTGTGCCTCTTCAGATGGGGTGGGGGCAGCCCTAGTCCTTCCAGACCAAATTTTGACAAGTTCACTCATGACTTAGCAAACATCAAACATTATTTTCTCTTCCCTGCCCTTCCCTGTCCCACTATGACTGGCTGGTGCTCAGAGAGGGAGCCTGCAGCTACTCTCTGATGGTTTCACTATTGCTTTAGCACCTGTTTTTTTGACTAGGAAGTTTTTGGCATATAATAGCCTTTGGGCTCACATTGTCTTCATTAAGGGACTCAAGAGCCTATAAGAGGTGAAGAAAACCTTGTACAAGGTCTACAAGAGGGCTGCTTGGGAGGGATGGGATCTGAGTGTTCTCACTCAACCTCAACACTTGTAGACTTACCTTCCTCCTCACTCACCAGCCCAGGCAATCAAAGTGAGAGCACAGTAATCTCATTTGCTGGTTCTGATTCATTTAGCCATGGAAGAGGCCCAGAGGTAAAGGAGGTAATTTCAACTAGAAAATCCAATCCATAGAAGATGATTATGATTTCTCTGCCCTTCCAGACTCCTCACATACACCACTCCTCTAGATGACTTGGGGAAATTGGGAGAAAAACTCCTCTTTTACAGTGTTATTTTAACTCCTCTGGCTAGGGGCCATGTGCATGGCTAGGGTGGGAGTAGGAGACTATGAGGCTCCAGACTCTCTATTTTAATTTCTGGTTCTACTTGCTACACCTGATCCTTTCCATCTTATGTCAATGTCCTTTCCATAAAAAAAAAAAAAAAAATGATGTCTTTAAATCAAGTGCACTCCCAATGCCAGGCTGAAGGTACAATGATGGCTCATGCAAGGTTCCAGCGTGGGGCCTTAGAAACTGCTCAGTGCTTCCCCTTAGTTGCCCCTGCCTCATACTCCGCATTCTCAGATTGAAGAGGGGAGTGCAGAAGTTGTAGAGACAAAGGCTCATTTCATATTTCCTTGGTCTACTACTTTTACCCTCTCCCCAGAGTCCTACAACTCTGAGGTATCAGGGTGTCTGGGCCTGGTTGGAGACAGCTCAGGAGGTGACATGGTTATTTTGAAAGTTCATTTCACCTTCAGAGTGATAGTGACCTCAATAGAGTTGTCAGGCTAGATGTGTGTGGGAGGAGATGGGGCAGGGGCTGGAGGGGCCAAGGGGAAGTCCCTGGATCCATGGGGCTTACCTTGTAAAGAGAAGAGGGCAGGCCCATTAACAGTTAGAGACATGTGCAGGAAGGCTGTTCAAAATTAAATAAGTAAGGGCATAAGGACCCAGGCCTCTAAGCTTTTCAGACCTGGTAGGGACGGGGGCGCCTCTGGGAGCTATCCAGGGTGCTGAACTGCCTCCACCTGAAGATCTTGGCAGCTTTGGACCAGAGCCCCACCTGTTGGTTGATGCCAAACTTAAACGGCGCTGGCTCCTCTCGGCTCATCGCTAATACCGACTGCCTGCTTGGACCATGTCCTACCTACATGGCCTGCAGTAGCTCCAAAATGACTCCAATCATTCTCTATGGCCACAGCCTGGGCTTCATGCCAGCAGCATGACTCCCTGGCCAGATTTGCCAGATTTTCAGCAAAGGGTAAGTTGAGGATCTCAGTGTGTGTGAAAAATGTCTTCCAGTACCTCTGGATGCTCAGGGCTAAATAGGCCTGACTCAGGGACAAGGTGGCCATAGGGGAGGGAGAGAGTTCTCCATGTGGCATATCCTCAGACAGCTCGTTCCCTAACCTCAGTGGCAGCTGCACACATGTGCTCACATAAATGGACAAATGCATGCCCACACACACATTAGATTCTCCATCCTATCACTGCAGAGACTATATTGCTGCAGAGAAGTAGAATCTCCTTTGTCTGCATTTGAGCGGAATGCATCTGCTTTGTTCCCAACATGAATATTACAGAAATTTAGCAAAGAGCACCCAAACTTCAAACTTATATAAATAAAAATATTGTCTTTTTCTGAATTCAAGAGGAATATATAGTCATGCAAAAAAAAAAAAAAGTCCAGATAAGCATAAAAAAGTAAAAAAAAAGCACCCTTAATCCTACATCCAAAGCTGCATCCCATGTTAACCTCTTGGCACATACCCTGGGTCCTTATCTGTGTGTGTGTGCATGTTCATGCACACATGCACATGAGTGTCAGTAAGAGTTGTGGTGCAGTGGTTAAAAGTATTTGTTTTAGAGTAAGTCCTACCTCTGCCATTTACTTATCTGTGTGATCTTGATCGAATAGGTCTATATTTCATCTTTAAAGTGAGGAAAATAATAATACCCACCTCATAGAGTTGTTGGGAGGCTTAAATAGGGTAATGCATACATATAAAATGCTTACCACAGTCCCTGGCATATGGTAAGCAGTCAATAAAGAGTAGCTTTCATTACACACACATACACCCCCACAGAATTCATTCTGTAATATTGTTTAATGCCTAGTTTTAAAACATCAATTGTTTTCCACTTCAGATAAAAAATAAAGGGAGGATGAATAAGTTCAGCTTACTTCATCCCTTGTCTGGCCTAACTTTCTAGACCACAGTGGACATAAGCTTGAACTTGAGAAACAGATGGCCTCCTAGCTTAGGAAGAAAAAAAAAACAGTCCTTGACCCAGGGCTTCCAGCTTTCAGCTTAAGTTCTGCAGCCAGGGGATGACAGGGGTTTCCTTTTGGTTAAGGTTCTCTCATCTTCTTGAGCTTTGGGCCCCAGCCCTTTGGCCAACTCGCTCTGGTCAGCACTTTCTGCCTCTCTGTCCACTTTTCTCCAGGTGCTCCTTCTCCTTGGCACCCACACAAGTTCATATGCTTGGCTTGAGTTAGTCTGTCTGTTCACTAAGTCCCAGCCATTTGATTCTTATGTCTACCATCCCACTTCTCCATACCTGTTCTATGAATACTGTTCTCCTTGAGGTTGGTACTGAGCTCCCACTTAAAACCCAATGGTCTTTTCTCAGGTGATATTCCATCACCTTCCAGTATCATTGGACAGTGTTGACCAGATCTTTCTTTTTAGAAATTATATTTTCCCTTGACTTTTATAAAAAGATCCTATCCACCTATTTTGACCACTCTACATTCATACCCTGAATGTAGATCCTCAATGTGGTCACTGGCTCCTTCCACATGTTCTCTCCTCGCATGTGGAAATATAATATTAGTATAAACTTATTACTTCAAGTAATATCTCTTTGGATTTTACTCTCAAATCTATATCTCTAGCTCTGACCTCTCTCTTAAGCTTCAGACCCACATTTCCCACTGCCAACTACTTTTACTGATGTCATACCCCTCCTCCAGCCTACTTCTTCCTTTTAACTATTCTTGTCTTGTTAATAGCACAAACCATTTTACAAGTTAAGTAAACTAAAAAAAATTGAGAGTCATTTAAAAAACTTTTAATTTTGAAATAATTTTATATTTACAGAAGCGTTACAAGGACAGTGCAGAGGATCTTTGTATACCCTTCACTCAACTTCCCCTAATGTTAGCATCTTACATAACCATGGTACATTGATTACTTCTATACTATTCACTGAACTACAGACTTTATGAAAATTTCTGCCTTTTCCCATTAATATCCCTTTTTCTGTTCCAGGATCCATATTTCATTTCATCAATATGTCTCCATGGTCTCTTTAGTTTCTCAGTCTTTTCTTGACTTTCATGTCTTTGACTTGTCAAAAGTACTGGGCAGACATTTTCTAGAATGTTCCTCCAATTTGGATTGTCTTGATCTTTTCTCACAATTAGCATGAGGTTATGGATTTGGGGAAAGAATATTATACGGGTGATGTGTCTTTTGCATCACAGTATATCAGGGGGTATATGATTTATTGTTGGTGATGTTAACTTAAATCACTTAGGGTGGTGTTTGCCAGGTTTCTCTACTATAAAGTTGCTATTTTTCTTTTTTTTTTTTTGCTATGATCATATTCTATTAGTCCGAAGCAAGTCACTAAGTCTAGGCCACAATCATGGGAATGAGAATTAAATTTCACTTCATAGAAGGAAGAGTATCAAAGAATTTGTGGACATATGTTGAGACTACCACAGTAATTAATACATATTTTGGTTGAGATTCTTATAGGCTATGCAAATGTCTTGTTTTTCCTGAAAGTTTTACCCACTAGTTTTAGCAACCAGTGGATCTTGCCAGCAGCAATTATTACTACAATGTTCTACAAATATTTAAAATTTTTTTCTCATTCTTTCTATAAACTTTTAAATAAAATTTAATAAAATTTTAATACATAAAAATATAATTCAAGAATTTGTCCCTCTCCCAGTTTATTTATTCGATCATTTATTTATATCAGTATGGATTAATGTATATTTATTTTCTTTGGGGGTTCTAATTCAATACTATCATTATGTATTTTGCTGTTCAAATTGTTCCAGCTTTGGCCACTTTCTAGTTGGCTCCTGTTTCCTTTTCTGACCTGCCTAGAGGGTCATTGTGACCCACCTCTTTCCCTTTATCCCCCTGGAAAACTAATCATGATCTATTTTTATTTACTTATTTAATTTCTGACAATCATAAGAGAGAAACAGCATCTAATTTTTCATTAAGACTTTTTGAAAGAGCAGTTTTAGGTTCACAGCAAAATTGAAGGAAAGGTACAGAGATTTCCCATAATACTTCTTGTACCTACATATGCATAGCCAGCTTCACCCATTATCAACATCTCCCATCATTGTGATATATTTGTTACAACTGATGAACCTAGTAACAAATCATAATTACCCAAAGTCCATAGTTTACATTATGGCTCATTCTTGGTGTTGTACATTCTAAGGGTATCATACAGAATATTTCCACTGTCCTAAAAATCTAGCAACCATATTTATCCCAATTTTACAGAGAAAGAAGCTCACACTCTGTAAAGCTGAGCAGCTCCCCTGAAATCACCTAACCAGAACCTGGTCCCAAGTTTCCTGACCCTTTTCCTACTTCACCACATAAAAAAGCCACACTGAAAACCACAATACAGTGAGCAGCAACACTCATGGGAGAGAGGCCAGAAGCCAAAAAGAACCACTCAGAATGCTGACACATCAGTGACTGTGGGGAATATGAGAATAATTTTGTCCCTTTCCTTTTCTTTTATGGTGAAGGTGAGACTGAAAGAGATCTCTAAACAGGAAATAAGAGACAGGAATGTATCTGACCAATGTGGATGGATTTCTATTTCCAAAGAAATGTTCTGCCTCCCAAAAGCTACAGGATTCTACAGAACTTGGGAAGGAAGTGAATAGAATTGAGTCAAATGTGGTCAGTCAAAGCTGGTGGTGCCCGGCAGGAATGAAATTGGCCAGACAAGTGGCATAAAGGTATCTGACAGCATTTATAGCCAATTCATCTCACTATCATCTCCTGATTGAAAAATATGGGAAATATGAGGCAAACCTGTGTCTCATGAATAGGTATGATACAGTAGTAAGAGTACAATTTTTGATAATTTGTTTCCTAAAATGGAAAAATAGATAATTAGAGGAAAAGTAATATTGGTTTGTCATAACAAATTCAAACATACAGAGATGAACAAATTCAAATACACAAAAGGTTATAAAAGTTCTCCTGTAAGTCAGAATAATTACTAGTTTATTATACATTCTCAGACTATTAAAATGTGTAATTGTATATATAAATTGAAACATACTGAATCAGATCATATATATTCTAAATATGTGAAAATGCCAATTTTTATGTTACATGCATTTTACTACAAGGAAGATATATCATGAACATCTTTTCATGTCAATCCATATTAGATCTCACCTCCTTTTAAAAAGCTTCCTATATATGTTGTGGGATGGATATACCATAATTTATTTAATCGGTCCCCATTGATGGAGATTTATGTTTGTTTTTTTCCCATTCACTATTATAATGTTACAGGGCAGATATTATAACTATTATAATGTTATATTGTATTTATTTACAACTATTATAATAGCTTGCAAAAAAAACACACCTCTGTATACATTTGTCTATTTCTTTAGTTTAATATAATCCTAGAAGTGGAATTGCTGAAGGGATCAATGGGCATGCACACATTATGTTGCCAGTTTTCTTTCCAGAGAGGCTGTGACAATGTATATTCTTACCAATGGGGTGTGGTGGGTCTTGGGTTTTGAAATCACAAAGACCTGGATGAGTTCTAAGGCTGTTGGTTGTGTGACCCTTAGCAAGTTACCTTTCTTAATGTCCCTTGCCTTTACATGTGTGTAACATTAACTGCTTTGCAGGGCCAGTGTTAGAATTAAATAAACTTGACACATATAGCAAATGGTATCTGTTTTTGTTTTATGTTGCTCTTGCCTCATTTATTTTGTTTCCATCTAGTCTAAAGTATTCATCAATTCCAATTTCTCTGGCCCCAAAAAGGAGCCTGGGATATTAACTTGAGCTTTTCTAATCAACAGCAAGAGATACTACCTTCTTACTGAGTCTAAGTTTCCCAGGAAAGCCTCAAAGGCAATTTCCAGAGTCCTGCCTTTAGTGACTAAATCACAAAGAGATAAACTCTCCTCCTCTCAGTAATCCTTCCTAGTATCTGAATAAGGACATTTTTACTCCCCAGGACACTGCTGATCAGGCCATTTCAACAGCTGGTCCTTCTGGTCTTTAAAACAGCACATTTTATTAAGCCCTGAAAAGCTACAAAGGGTCCACGGAAAACAGATGGGAGACAGACTATGAGACACACGTACCCTGGGACAACAGGGAGTCCAGGTTGAATTCCCTTCCCTGTGTCCTTCCACGGGCCCTCCCCAATGCAGGAGGCCTGGAACTGGATCATGGCTTCTTGATTTAAGTTCCAAAAAAGAACTCATTTATGGTTGAAATTAACCAGGACTCCGAGACAGAAGGCTCTCAGGGACAACTCTCCAAACTGCCAAAAGGGGGCAATGTAGTGTTATGATTAAGAGCATGGGCTTTGACTCCACATCTAGGCTTGAAACTGGGCTTGAAATTGGGCTTTTCCACTTATTTTTTGCTGTGTGACCTTGGATTTCACTTGCTTTCTCTGTTGATTAAGTGTATAGCTTCTTCGTATTGTTGAAAGGATTAAATGAAATGTGTGTCCGGTGCAGATACGCAGTTAGTACTCATAAACAGGACACACATCTGCAGGGTGTATAGTTGAATACGATAGCTATGACCTGGGGTTACAAAGTAAAGGAGACTAAAAGACTGAACTTATTCATTCATTCATTCATTCATTCATTCAACAGTTATTTAATGAATGTTTACTATGTACAAGGTACCTTACCAGGCACTGGAGACATAATGGGAAATAAAAATAAATATGGTCTCTGACTTCATGAGATTTGGCTTTTAGAAGAACCCATGTGAATAGAATAATGATAAAAACATATATAAAATTATAAATGTAAAAAGTGAAATAAGAAGGCCACCAACCAAGTCTAGAGTTTAAGAAAATCCTTCTGTGATGAAATTATAGCTAAATTAAGATATAAAGGATGAGTAAGAGTCAACTGCAAAAAAGGTAGAAAGTGCAAAGAAAGCATTTCAGGCAGAAGGAACACGTGCAAAGCCCCTAAAGCAGAAGGGAGCCTGGAATATCAGAGGAATGGAGGAAAAGTCGGTAAGGTTGGATGCAGTGATGGGGGTTAAAGTGGTATAAGATGAGCAGGAGAGGAAGACAGGAGCCGTACCACATAAGGCCTTGCCGGCCATATTAAGGATTTGAGTCTTTACAGTAAGAGCAAGGGGGAATCTGTTGAAACATAAGGGATTATACTTGACATTTCTGCTAACTGGTAATACTTTCCTGTGATATCTCCTTTCCTGGGAATGAAAGAGAAAGGACTTCACACAATTCCTGCTGTGGTCATCCAGGAGAAGGGAGTAAAGAATTAACCTCTACCAGGTCTCTTCCCAAAACAGAATGAGTCTCTTTGGACACTCATTGCCCAGGAAAGAACTAGAAACAAGGAGGAATGTGAGTGGGGCATCCAGGGCTGTGAGACTCTGATTAAAAATCCTGTATAGGGTGATTGGCTGATAAATCTCTTAATGTTTTCTGGCTGCTACATCAGTCCCTAGTCAGCGTCTACCTCTCAGACTTCCTGCTCCATCAGATGCTCCATTAAATTGGACATAATGACTAAGGGACTAACAGCTATTAGGCTGGGGTGGTAGATGTGCAGCACTCTTGTGGGCAGGGGCAGAGCCCAGGGGTGGGTTCAAGTTTGCAGGAAGCAGCTCTCATCCTCTGTGTGCCTTCCTGGCTAGCTGGCTCACAGTGCCCACAGTGCATGCACTGTGTTTGCTTAGAGCATACACACACAGTAGCTCATAATCTCTATAGTCTCTCTGCTGTGAAGAGAGAAACTAGGAGTGGAGATCCTGGGCAACAGAGGAATGCTAAAGTACTAGAAAGTGGTAGCTGTGTTCTAGCTCTCATAGGTTTTTTAATTTGACTGCAAAGAGAAAGGGCCTAAGAGTGTTAGAGCTGCCTATCCCATTCCTCTTCCAATCTCTTCCAGCTCACAGCCCAGCTAAACAGGAAACCAGGCTTGGCTAATTGCCAGGGCCCAGGCTGGGTTATGAAGCTCAGGTAACAAGTGAGAAAGACCCTCACCAGCATAGAAGGATGTTGCTCAGAAATCCCTGGGAAGGTAAAATAAACCTAGCTTCTGCTGCAGTCTCTCCCACAGGAGGAAAAGACTAGAGCTTCCTCAGAAATGGTCAAGTGTGGTCCTAGCAAGATTCACAAAGAGCAGACCAAGGAGCTTCATGAGGGGAGACAGTGCTGTCTCAGTGAGAACAGGCTCCAAGTAAGGATCCTCCCCTCAGAAACACAGGTCTGTAGTGAAGCAGGGTTGGTATGTGTGGTCTGAAGACTTCCTAGGGCCAATGTGGTTGATAAGAAAGGAAATGATGGTATAGGATAAGGGCAGTGGTAGAAAAAGTAGATCTAAAGGAGATAGGGCTAGAGATATCTATGATACCTATAGAAAATGAGGCAGAGAATTGACAGGAGTTCTTTGTTGTCCAAATGTGAAGGAAACTCCTGATGAAATAATGAACTGAGGCAATTACCATTAATGGCTGCTAAAAATATTAGGTGAAAGGCTGAAGGGGAAATTCTGTGATGGAGAGATCAAGCTAACTACACCACTAATCAAAAAAATAGGACAACCAAATGTCTTGTTCCTCCTGATGTGATGCAATAGGAAATACACGGCACACACTCAGAAGTATTCTTCACAAAAAAAGTTGAATATGAATCTGATGAACCATGAGATCTAACCACCAATTTGCAGAAATACAGGAGACAGATGACTACAGATGAAATAATTATTCAGAGTAATCCAGTGAATAGGGTATAGGCAAAACAAGATTTGTCCTAGGTTATAATTATTTAAGTGATGAGTACTAGGGGGCTCATTTCACCTTTCTCTACTTTGTATACGTTTGAAATTTTCCATGACAAAATGTTTTAAAAATTTGAAGGTCTGCAGACTGGAAACTGCCTCCTTCTTTAGCCTATTGTCCTGTAGGACGAGTAGTAGCAATAGTAGCAACTTTTTCAAATGTTTTTTGAGCCCTAAGAGCTGGTCTTTGGGAACCAAAAGAGCAGGACACCCTCCACTAACATCAGTAGTGAGGTGCTACAGGAAGGCTCCATTCTACCAACGGGACTCTGCAACAGCAAAGGCAAGGAGGAGCAGAGACAGGGCCTCCTCCAGTCCAGGCTCACTCAATGGAACCCCTCTGGGAATCAATGGGAGCACAGAGCACTTCTGTCTCTAGCCTAGCCTCATCATGGTCTTGTCAAGTAGCTCAAGGACTCTTCTCATTTGGTGATGAGAAGAATAAACCATTTTCTCGCCATCTCCTTATAAAAGCTCCCATGGAAAGCACTGACAAAAAATGAAAACCACCAACCCCTTAATCACCATCAATGCATGGATCAAAAATGATACAGTAATTTGTAGTTCATTTTCAGATTTTAACCTCCAGCCAAGTAATGGCAGGTCTATTTACCTTTCTGGGATTCTGCTTACATATCTACAAAATGGGCAAAAATGATTTTCCTAATCTCCTTCACAATGTGGTTCAGGTGTTTTGGAAACATCTTTTCATCTATCTTAAAAAGGAATTTAAGGTAAGTATAAGACAATTGAATCAATAAACTTCGCACAAAGACAACGTATTAGGGCCATAGGACAGGTAGAATGGAGGGTTCACGCTTTATTGAAAAGAGCAACATGTCTGCCAGGTGCCCTGGCCTCTGGCTTAGTTTAAGAACTACCACGGGGAATGAGGCAATGAAGTCAGAGGTGAAAGCATGTTCACACTCCTACCCAATGGCTCTGGTTCTTCCCTGTGAAACCATAGGTCATGCGAAGTCTAACCATCTTTCTTTTGTTAACTCCAGTCCTTCAGGCACTTGCAAACTTTAAAATACCTTCCCTGAGACTATTTGATAGTAGGCTGAACAGCCTCAGTTTTTCCAACTGTTCTCACACTATATGGTTTTGATTTCTTTCATCATTCCAGTCACTTCCTCTCTTGAATAATGGCATCATCTAGAATGCAGGGCTTGAAATAGCACTAACCAGTACACAGTAGGACTATCACCTCCTAGGACCTAAACTTCATGCTTCTATTAATGCAGCCCAACAGCACATTAGCTTTTTTGGTGGCTATGTCATATAGAAGACTTACATTAAGTTGGCTGTCCATATAAATGATACCTCTCTTTGAACATTCACCCTAGCCTACCCAATCACATAGCCTCACCTAGATTCTTATTTAAATTCCACATTGCTAAATTTAGCCAGCTACTTCTCTGAGAACAAGAATCACATTACACGCATGTGGTATACTTTCTAATAAGTATGAGATCACTACTTCACTAGCCCCAGTGGACCCTTAGTTTATTAGCAGCCGGCCTAGCCCAAGATGTCCTTCCAGGCTCTTGTCTTGATTTTACTCCGCTAGGACAAAGGGCTACCCTATTTCAGATGTGTCCTGAATTCAATATAACATAGGTACAGCTATTAAATATGATCATGAAACCTCAACTGACAATAATAGAAGTACAATATCAATGTCGGGGAGAGTGGCAGCCCCATAGTAATCTGTGCTGGTCAGATCACATGGAGTGGTGTATGTCTAGTTCCAGGGATGAGAAACTCAAAAGTATCCACTACAACAGCCAGGATGACTGGGGATTTGGAAAGCAGTCTCCAGGAAAATGGTAGAAGAAAAACAGGACTTGTTTAGCTTAGGGAAAAAAAGAGTGCTATGGCTATTTAGCTCACAGTTGGGCCTTTCCTCTCAGAAACTGCTGGCTTAAGGGTCTCCTCTTGTAGTCTACTCCTTCTTGCTCCTTTGGTCAGGGCTATAGTTTCATCTTAAGTTTGGCCAACCACTTATGTGATATTTATGAGATCTCTTCCTGAACCTGCCTATTTTCCCCTTATATCTGCTCAGCAGAGTCAATGTTACTCTCTCTCACCTGGCCTATCTATTTCCAATGGACTATTAACTCTATATCAAGTCCATATTTCAAAAACCCATGCTGAAGATCAGAGTAGAAAAGAATAGTTTTCTCCATTCATTTCTTAAAGAGCCATATCACAGGACTCCAGGCCCTCAGTGAAACAGATTGCTGAACTAGCTAACATCTCCAAGTGTCTTCCTTTCCTGTGTTCTTTGCCTAGTATAACTAAACTGATTCAGGGCTGCTAGGATGTCAAGAAGAGTACTAGAACTGATATTTTCCCTGCTGAAGACCATGACAGACATGGAAAACTAACCATGTCACTCTTTCTCACTGAACTAGGAACTAGGACACTGAACCATGTCACTCTTTCTCACTGAACTAGGACCTTAACATATGCTCTAGGCAGCCATTACTGATCAATGGCATACAGATGAAATCTGCTTATCATCATACTTTATGTAGCTCATGGAGTAGGCTACATTACATATAGGTGAAATGATTTTACAGAACTGCCTCCTGAGCTGCTGTGACCAGTGGGGTCATTTAATGGTACTGCCAAGGAAATATTGAGACACCCTAATTAAGGAATCAGTTTTTCAGCTTAAATCTCAATTGAGATGGGATTCTTCAAGATGAGAGATTTTGATCTTAATCTTTATATTCTTTCTTGTTTAGCAGAATGCAAAAGGGCAGAGCACAGCCCACAGGTAAAAAGACAAACTGAGGCATACAGCAGCCACACCAAAATTAAAAGTAAAGTACTAAATGGGTAAAGTATACAGTATATGAATAAGATCTTAATAAAGCTGTCTAAAAAGTTATTGGTGAAAATGCTGGTCTCATTAAATCATCATTTAGTAGAGGGACTTGAAGAGAAAGAAACCCCTCTTAGCAATATCTTGAGAAAAACTAGGCACTTAATATTTGCTTCTGCACCTGACCAAAGTTCACTGAGAACTTTCTACTGATGGCAATAAGTTCAAACCCTGACACAAAGCAGCAACATCCCATTAGAGACTAGCATGAGGCAAAATAATGTGGGTTATAAAAGAGACTCAAAATAATTGGGAAGGATATAAATCTAGATTGGATCAGAAGAGACACTAATTTCTAAGCCAGAGTTTCCCAATGAGTATTGCATGAAACACATTTGTTCTGTGAGGTATTAATAGATGTAACATGAACAAAGTATCCATAGTTAACATAATCTTGGGGAACATTGGGTTAAACAAAGTTGGAAAGGTTTCTTTACTGCAGAACTTCTCAGACTTTAAAATGCTAGTAAACATTGTGATGGGATAGTGTGTAGTGTTTCCCAAAGGAATTTGTCTATAGATCCTTTTTTTTTTTCATAAAGTATCTCAAAGGACCAATATTCCTAAAAATATACTATAGGAAATGCTAGTCTAAGCCATGCTTGGCTGAGGATTTTACCAATTCCTTTATGAGGATAAAATTGGAAATTAATATGAGAACTATAAATCATTTATAGCTTGTCCATAATTATGTTTAAGTTAACTACATAGTAAAATATATATGGTTCCTACTCTACAGTCAGGGTGCAGTAAATTCAATAAATCTTAGTTAAAGTACCCCTTCAGGTATTGTTGTAAATAGATAGATCAGCTGGGCTCTGATTATGACAATGAGTCTGGTGATGAAAACGGGCAAAACCAGGCCAGGAACCACAGTAGCTGGACTCACTTCTGCCTGGGTGTGGCTTCTTGTCATACTCAGGCTTCTCAAGGCTAGAATGGTAATTCAGAAAATATCCTTTATGGCCATTATTCCCCCTCTTATTTGTGTACACACTCTCATACATCATCATCATCATCATCATCATAACTTAAAATTGACCCTCAAGAAGCACAATCATCTTATCCTCAATTTGACATCTCTGAATAACTACAACAAATGCAAGTACATATTTGCTTGAACTGGTTCCTAAGAATGTAAAGTCTAGGGAGAGTTCCTAAAGGCTCCCATCTATCCTAGCCCTAGGCCAAACCCTCTGGGCCTCCTCCCTAGATGACTTTGCCACATCAGAGACCCTCCCTAAAGCCCAGGAGTTCTCTAGGCTGCCCCACAGTGAGGCCTTTGAGTCATGAGCCAACTTCTGAACTCCAGAGCAGAGCCAGATCCAGAGCTGGTTCCAACTCCGCCTGCTTCCTTCCTTCCTTTCTCTCACTCAGATGGCCAGATTCCCATCAGTCTCCTTAGGAAAAAATGACTTGACAGCCTGCTGAGCCAGCCTCTTGCTTCCTTCAACCAACACCTCTGGGTGTCTGCCCTTAGCCTCATTCTCCCCTTCCCACCCCAGTGGGGGTCCCTGCACCAGTTTTCTTAGGGTCCGCTGGAAGCCATGAAGCAGCTAAGCCCAAGAAGCTGTCTCCCCTGGCCCCTTTCCAGACACAAGATTCTATCTGCCCTTTCAAGGAGGGTGCAGGTCCCTGAAGCTAATCAGGTTCTAGTAAAGAAGGCTCTGATTTCCATTTCTGTTTACTCTGGGCTATAGTCAACCAAGGGCAGCAGGTAGCTGCGGGCTGGAAATGACAGCCTGACTCCCAGCTACCACTGAAGCACCTGCCTACAGAGACTACACTTGGGGCTTTTAGTAAGCCAAGTTACCTCTGAGCAATCTCACCCCAGAATCCTGCTCCCTTGGCACACCTCACCTGGAAGATAGCAGCCTGGGTGCTGCTTCTACCCCAAGTGCAGTTTTCCAGGCTGGTCTCAGAGAAAGGAGATATGTGTCCTTTTTTATTCTGACTCTTGCAGGTGAAGCACTAACTCACAAAACCATTCTAGAAGAAATCAGTAAAAGGGTCTAGCTCAGCCCATTAGTCAGAAAACCATAGGTTTGACCAGACTGATGCTTAAAGGCTAGGCCAGAAACTGCAACCTAATACACTCTCTCAGCCAACAATTTTATTTTTCTTCATCAAAGTGCTGCCAGAAAAACAAAAAACAAGCAAAAAAAACATAGTGGCTCCTTACTGCCACCAATTTGCTTGAATTCATCAAAACAGGTTGCAGGGGGAAAGTATTTACTTGCAGGCATTTCTCAGTATCCTTTTTGAGGCTATGGGGACAGTGTCATCCTACCCTTTTGTTTTCTAGGACTCTGAGTCCTCCATAACCTCAAGAATGCAGCTTCAACAGCAGAGCAAAGGAAAACGGCAGCTTTCTCCCATATAAATAGTCCCTGAAGTCAAGAGATACACAGGCTCCTGAATATTCTGGGGTGGTGATGGTGCCTCTTGCCAGAAATCTGGGGGTTATCCTTGACACTCCCTGCTTTTTCATTCTACCTCCAAACAGGTACCACATCCTGCCTAGTCCACTTTATTAGTATCTGTATATATGTCCCCTCCTCTCTTTTAGCTTTAATGTAGGCCTTCATTATCTTGCCTGAATTATTACTGCACCCATCTCCACTTTAGTTTTCCAACTTTCAATCTTACCTTCTTCAATTTCTCATCCACTACTGGAGGGATAGTCCTAAACTCTAATTTGATCATGTTATTTCCTTAATTAAAACTTTATTTATTCAAATGCATCCTTTTGTTTCTTCTTCTATGTGCTTTGCCTGTAACTCTAGCCCTTGCTCATCTTATTGGTCTGTCAAGCTTCCAGCTCTCTTCTAAGAGCCGGTTCAGAAATGACTTCTCTGTGAAGGTTTCCCTGACCACTTGATAAAAGCCCTTCGTGTTTTCCTTTGGACTTGGTTCTTCCTTTTTGCAGTGCTCATTTCCTGCAGGACTTCAGTCCATCTTGACTGGATGTATCCCGGGCACAAGATTCTGTGTTATGAAGCCCTGTACAATATCTAGCAGAAAGTAGGTTCTTAGTGTTTGTTGATTAAGGAGATGAGTAGTAAGGGAGGAGCTAGGGCCTTTCCAATATAGAAAAAGAGAGAAGCCTCTTCTCACAACCTGAGAAATACTACCAGGTCATAAGCCACATGGACCCACTAAGGAGAATCCACCCTTAAATTGAAAAGTCATCTACAAGAAGGCAACTTAAGGCTCCCAGACTACAAAATGCATGGAGGTCAATTTTCCATAGTGGCTTCTTGCTATTTTCACAGTATTTTCTCTGCCACTTTCAGCAGCTGCTATAACCCACTCACTGAATTAATTGCCCTGAGTGTCAGGACATAGGAGGAGTCTGACACTCCTTTTCAAGCTCACATGGTCAAAAGGTCAGAACTTCAGCATTTTTCATCCTCTCCCAAGGGAAGCGTTACCCTTTCTGAGGTGCACCCTCCATTGATCTTCACTCTTTCCTGACATGTATCTATCCACAACTTTCCTGCAGCCTTTGAGCCCATCCGTCTCCTGGCCACTCACTGGAGAAATCTCACTTGTCTCTGTTAGTACCTGGAACTGAGCATATGCTCATGAACTAAACAAATGAGTTAACAGATAACCTGGGTTTCAAGGAGGCCAAACTAGCATTTCTTTCACATAACCCTGTTTGGCGTCATATGCCATTTTTTGGCATCGTTGGTCTCTGAAAGCACAGGAGGCAGAGTTTTGCCTGACACAATTAAGTGCTTAAATGCTCCATTTGTTTGTTTGTTTGTTTGTTTGTTTTGCAACAAATCTCTTCCTCTCCAGTTGCAACCAAAGAGAAGACATAGACTTTGAGACTGCACCAACCAGCCCAGCAGACAATAGGGCCAGAGAGCCTAGCCCTGCTGCTCACGTAAACAATACCCAAAATTCAACCCAGTTATTCAACAGAGAGCCTTGGACATCTGGGTGCTTCCCTAGATTATAGTGAGGTATGTGGCTTGCACACAGAACTGACATATGAGGTGTGTCTATCCCTGGCAGTTTCTTTGGAAAATCTGTGCTCAGAAACACTAGAATTATCTAGGAGATAGACACCGAAGGAGTGGACCCCAGAGATAGGTCTCCAACGGGAGCTCTCATTCCTTTCATAAAGAGACAGAAAAAGACCCTGGGGAGCTCTCAGGGAGAGGCCCAGGCCTGGTTCAGCTGCTGAGATGCAACAAGGCCAATTAAATAATTGGTGTGATGTGGAAAAGAGGGAGGCTACGCCCTCCAGCCAACTCCCACCCTAGAAAGAAGGCTCCATGCAGCTGCAACAGCAGCAGCAACAACAGGGCAGGGATTTCTTCCTCTTCCTCCCACTAAGCTGAGAACTAATGCTTAAATTAGCACGTAAGAAACACACAGATATGCTGGCTGTGCCTTCTCTTCCAGCTTCTGCTACTTCTCTAGGCCTCTTTTTTTAAGCTTGAGTTTTTCTCTTAAGTAAGTAATAAAAAAAAAAAAAATAAAGATGCTTTCCATCTAGAGTGCATCTTTCCAACTAAGGCATGGCCTTTGAATTTTTCCCATCACTATAAGTAGGGGAGGGTTATTTGATGATGGAGCCCATGTGACAGACATGTGTGAGTACAGCTTAGTCCAAAAAGAGGCACTGATGCTTACACTAGCATTGCCTTGCTTCCTTTAGGGTTTAAGGAGACAGCCCCCACTCTGCACTCAGAGGGGCACATACTGGGGGAGTGAGCAAGAGCAATACACTTCTGTTGAACTATGAGTTTCAGGACGGCAGGGCCATATCTTTGACTATGTTGCTAACAACCGTGTCCCCAACACCTAGTGTAGTATCTGGAACAGAGTATATATTCAATAAATAATTGATGAATGAATTTGTTGAATCGGTGATATCAGATCCCTATGATATTCTTTGGAAGAGAGAGTGAGAAGCTATTGTTTAAACTTTAAAGAGATAATTTGTCTTCATTTCATAAATGGGAAAATCAAGTCCAGAGAAGAGGAGGGACTTCCTAGAGGTCTCAATAAATAATGGCAAGATATGGAATAGGGTCTATGGCCATGCCACCTTGAACAAGTCAAATCCTGTCTGATCTCGGAAGCTAAGCAGGGTCGGACTTTGCTAGTACTTGGACGAGAGACCACCTAGGAAGACTAGGTACTGTAGGCATAAAAAATGAAAAATAAGGAATTGTAAGCTGACAAAGTCCTTGCAATCTGTAAGGTCAACCAAGGGTTGACTCACCTAAAAAATAAGGAAGGAAGGAAGGAAGGAAGGAAGGAAGGAAGGAAGGAAGGAAGGAAGGAAGGAAGGAAAGAAAGAAAGAAAGAAAGAAAGAAAGAAAGAAAGAAAGAAAGAAAGAAAGAGAAAGAAAGAGAATAGGTCATAGCTGAGTCCAAGCCTAAGATCCTATTTTTTAAGGTCTACCCAAAATATCCTTAAATATCCTTAAAGAGACAATTTGTCTTTCTCTTCTTCAGTATATCATCTTGATTCTTTATGCCCTGAAATAAAGGCTCTCAGGGGAAACTCTACATAAGATTTTGCTGGTCTCAATAATACGTATCTTTTAAGAAGCATTTAAGGAGATCATCTAGACTTCAACCTGGGAACAAGAGTCAAGATGCAGAGATCTGCAAGGCAATGTCTGCCTATGACCCTGAAATGAGAGATGACTGTATTGCTACAGCCATAAGTCTTTCAATTCAACCTCAACAAAACAGCTGCTTAAACAGGGCTTCTTTAGCCTTCAAGAAAAGGGTCTGAAAGCAATTATAGTTTTTCTGATAAATGTCTCCTTGTACTTCTACTTCAGAGCCACACAGATCAGAAAGACTAATACCTTACAGAACCAATGTGTTTCTACTCAAACAAACCATCATTGATAACTTCAGGCAATGACTGAGGCACAAAGGACAACTAAGAGAGCCTGGTGACTCCATTCCTTTCCTCCTTTCCCTGGATAGCTATTGACTCCTTTTTTAGGAATCCCAGATGGGAAGCAAGAGCTAACTCATTGCTTTCTTCTCCTGACTCACTTGGACCTCCTCCTCCTCATTCATCCTCCCATTTGGTTCTTGATTAGATGCTTAGAATCAGACCAACGATCTAATTTGACAAGCTGAGTTGGCTAGAAAGATAATCCAGAAAGGAAAATCCTTTAAACCCAGCCCAAAGCTCTTCTTTGAGTTTATGGGACAGACTTCTCGGCAAGATTTTCTGGTTCCCCAGATAATCCAGTGATGGCATCAGGCAAGCATCTCTCTCCTCAGTTTAATATTGTACACTTCTGTAAAGCTTCTCTGTTTTTGTTTCTAGAACTGTCTAAGCAGTCACAAAAGAGGGGAAAAGGCCTTTTCTCTCCTGGTAGGTGGCCTCTAATGATTCTCTCAACAATCCCCCAAAAGGTGTGGCTTAGAGAGTTGGTCATGCATCCTGTCAAGGTCTGTCGTGGCTGCTGTAATGCGCAGGTTACTTGCTCAAGAGGCCACAAAACACATCTATCATCTAGGGACCTGGGGGCCCAAATGCAGAACCTGTTCCTCACCTCCATGCCTAACACAGAGGGTGGAGGCTTAGAGAGCCCGTGATCTTCAAGACTTAGAGTTCTGCTCGGTCCAGCAGAGCTCTGAGACTAGAACATCCACACTTTTAGGTTCCTGGACGACCCTGCCTCCTTCCAGCTCCCCCTAGGGCTTCAGTGGGAAAAGGAAAAGGAAAAGCAAACCAATAGAGCCGGGGCGCTCCCTTCCCTCCTCCTTCTCCCTCTACGGGCTAGCTAGGCCTCGGCGTCTTCCGTCCCGCAGCCTTGCGCACGAGCCAGTCAGGTAGCCCCACACCGCCGCCCCGAGCGATTTAGAACTCCGAGCGGGTATGGTCTGTCCTAGGCCTGGCCTCCTTGGACCCGGATCGCCCTCCCTCTTCCATCCCCTCCGCTCCGGCAGCGATGACATCATTCTTCCCTGACTCCGGGACCGGGGACAGGCGGTAGGATCGGCGCCCAGCAAGGACTCTAAGCACGTAGGCCTAGGATACTGGGGAGCTCTTCCAAAAGGTGGGCACAAGCGGCTCCAGCGCGGCCCCGCCCCCTCTCTCGTCGGTTCCGTAGCTCTCTCATCAGCGTCCCTGATTCTCTATCTCACCGCAGCGCTCTCTCCTCCCCGGCTCCCGTACCGCCAGCTTGGACTACCTGCGTTCTCCTCGGGAGAAGAACGGAATTCCCGGTCCTGCACCCACCCCCGACCCTTTCCGGTCCCTGCCCCATCCATATCCAGAAAACTGGCGCGCAGGCCCCTCCTTCTCCACAAGCCTATTCCCAGTCCCTCATAGCCCTACGAGCCTCAGGCCCCCTCCCCCGCCTTGAGCATCACAGGCCTCCAGGGCTAAAAGCCTCCGCACCTCTCACGCAAGCCCACTGGGCCTGACGCCCGCGGTGTCCTATGACAGTTCCCTTCCTTTCCCAGATTCGGGCCTCTGTCAGTGGGGTGCACCATTGTGCGCCGTTCGGTTCCATCCGACGGCGCTCCCCGTAGCTCCCGTGGCCTGCCTCCTCAAACGGTGCCCTCCCCATCCTCAAAGGCCCCTTTGCTGTCACGCCGCGTATTCCCCCACGGTTTTCTTGTCCCCCTCCCCGGCGATGCGTTCTCGAGGTTTCCTTGGCACCATCCAAAGGCGTCCGCTCCTTGCAGCCCCCCAGGCCTGCCTGATTCCCTCTCCCCTGCCCCGGCCTGTCCGCCGCCCGCCCCCTCACCAGCGGCTGCATCTCCGAGTGCGCGGTGGGCACCTGGAACCGGTCGATCTCCTCCATCATGGTGCCGGCGAGCGAGCGGGCCCGGGGCCGGGCGCGGCTATGGACGCCGACGGGACCTCGCGGGGCGGTGGCCCCCAGGAGCCGGGTGGGTGGTGCAGCCGAGGCCGCCCCAGACGAGTCGCGCGGGCAGGCGGCCGAGCGGGTCGACGGGTGGGCGCGGGCGGGACGCTCGCTGGTGGGCTGAGGCCGGCGTGGCTCCGTGGGCTTGCCTAGCACTCCCGCGGCTGAGTCTGGCCTCGCCTCCTCCGCCGCCGCCGCCTCCTGTCAGCAGCTCAGCCACTGCGGTGACTCGGCAACTCCACTTCCGGGTCCGGGACACCGCCTGTACCTACATTATTCATGAGGAGGCGGGGCCTGGCCGCCCCAGCCCCGCCCACACGCGGGAGTGGCAAACGCGCGCGGCCGCGGGTGGCACTGTTCTGAGGGGGCGGGGCTCAGTGGAGCCCGAGGCGCCTCGCACGCCCAGACCCGCCTCCAGCTCCAGTCGGGCGGGGGCGTCGGAGGCGCCTGCGCCTTGGCTGCCGGTCGGTTGCTGGGTAACCGCGTCAAGGAGGAGCCGAGTCCATCCTGAAAAGGCTCGGGGACCCACCACGACTGCTGTCCCCAAAAAACCCCAGCGACTGGGAATTGAAGTGAAAGGGATTCGGATTTTCTGTCCGTGATCGAGGGTACGGACAAGCTTCTTGTCTTCAGGCCCTGAGGGAGCGCTTTGTAGACGCTCCAAGCGTTGAGGTGTTTCCTGCTTCTTTGAAGATGTCCCCGAAACTACAGCCTCGAAGGCAGGTAATGCAGACAACAACTTGCCCTCTCTCGATGAACTCTGACCTTCACCACCAATGACCACGGATCATACCTCTCCAACGGTTCCTTCATCTTCCTTTCCCTGTCAACCTCTAACCTCTTTCCTTGTGACCCCTGGCCTTTGTTCCCACCGACCTCTGACTCTGTCCTGCGCTCTCCCACTAATCCTAGCCTTCTGCCCGACACTGCCCTGACTCACTGTTTTCCTACTTGTTTTTCACTTATCCCCTCACCACGCCATTCTCTCACTTCACAGACCCATGCTGACCAGCCCGTTCTCCTTAACCGCCTACCCCCACTCCTACCAACACATTCCTCATTGCCCTCACATTTTTGTCCCAAAGAAATTATTTTTCCAGCCCTTTGCAGTGTGCACAGTGCTGGGCTAGGTGAAGACACAGGTCTTTAGAAGCCCACAGCGGGAGTACAGGAGACAGGACAGATTATGTGCCAGAGTCTGATTTAGATTTTCTGTGCCGAGAGACTTGTGAGGAGAGGTCATGTAAAGAGGAAGTGGAGAGAGACCCCTTTCCCATCCTTGGCCTCACTTTAACACACTGCACACCCCAAACACTGCCCTCAAACTCTTTTTGGATCCTCATGTGTCTCACTTCCTTATGAGTCCCTGGTCCACTCCTGTAACCCATGTAAACATTGTGTCCTTGTTGCCAACTGGCCAGATGTCATCTCTTCTCACAGGAAACCCAAGAGTTAGTCCCACTTACCCATCCAGCACTGCTTTCCTCTCCAGTACCACCCTGAAAGGTGAAGTAAGGCCCAGATTCTTGAAGAGCTCTCTGTGGTGAGTCCTTTAAGAATCACTTTTTCCCAAAGCTTTTATGAATTATCACCCTGAGACTAATATGCAGTTTCTGGTTCTGTGAGGCAGGACTTCTATTTATCTGTTCTAAATATCCCTCTTTTAGGCCTAGGTATTCTGAGGTTTGGAGAGCAAATCTATGTTCATACTGGTTATGATTTTACATATTTTGGTGGTCTTCTCCATATTAGCCTTTGTTCCTTTGCTTCTTTCACCTGGCCTTCCATAGCAGGTGGGCCCATCTTAGATCTCTGCAACCATGGGGAGGATGTTTTTCCCATATGGCTATGCCCTTGTTTTATGTCAGGGTCAAGCTGCATTTTGAGGTTCATGTACTGACTCTTAATTTATAGGCAGTTTGTTTTAAATTCAGCATTACTGAGGTCTGGTTTACATACAATGAAATAGACCATTTTAGTTGTACATGTTGACAAGTTTCAACAAATTTATACATTTGAGAACCACCACAACAATCAAGATATAAGACACTTCTACACTGAAAAGTTCCTCTGTGCTTCATCCCAGTCAGTTTTCCCGAACACCCCTAGCCCCAGGTAACCACTGACCTGCTTTCTGTCACTACAGATTAGACTTGTCTTTTCCAGCACTTGCAGTTTGAACATGCTTAGGGATCAGTTTTTCCAGCCCATTAGGGTTAGATGTTCGAGGCTAATTACACTGAGAGCAGAGAGGTAGCAGCAGACAGGAAGCAGAGAAACTTGGGCCAGCTTGCTGTCCCCCTCCCAGGGAAGGGTAGTAAAAAATAAATATTGGTGTGTGGGGTATGAGAAAAGGCTGGGTTGTGTTAAGTTGTATTTATCACCTTCTTGTCTCAGTGAATCCCAGTCTGAGTCAGTGATGAGCTGAGTGTGAGACATCCTAGAGAGGTTTGAGAAGTTGTCTTTGGGAGCTCAGTCCAATGAGGGGAGACAGAACTGAGGCATACAAAGATAAGGGAGGATGGAATCCCTGGAGCTGAGAGGAAGACATGTGAGTTGGAGCAGCAGAAAAGCTTCAGGGAGAAGACAGTTACAAGCTGAATGTCTGCAGGGGAGGGGGAAGGTCAGGGTTGGGTTTGTTTGTGGACAGAGAAGAGTCTAAATTCCATTGCTCATGTCATGTCACTCATCAAACCTTTCAGTGGCTCCCCCTTGCTCTTAGGATAAAGTCTCAAAAGTCCAACTTGCTTTGTATGGCCTGCAGAGCCTTGCAAGATCTAGCCTTTGCTACCTACCCTATTTCAGATCTCACCATTTCTCTGTGAAAAGTCCACAGCCTCAGTACACTGAACTGTCCTCACTTCCTGGAAAGTGATATCCACACTCACTTTCTCCTCTAGGCCTTTGCAACTGGTGTTTCCTCTGCCTGCCTGGTACAGTCTTTTCTGTCTGTTACCATGTGCTCCATGCCACTCTACCCCAAATCTCTCCTTCATTTCCTGCTTACACATCAGATCTCAGCTTGGCTGCCATATTCTCCTACCAGGGATTAAATATCCTTTCAGGAGGCAGGATTGGGTGATGTTCCCACTAGATCAGGGATCCCCAACCCCCAGGCTGCAGACCAGTACCAGTCCGTGGCCTGTTAGGAACCAGGGTGCACAGCAGGATGTGAGTGGTGGCCAGTGAGCAAAGCTTCATCTGTATTTGCAGTCACTCCCCAGCTCTATCATCACTACCTTAGCTCCACCTCAGATCACCAGGCATTAGCATTTGGTCTCTGGTGCCAAAAACGTTGGGGACCACTGCACTAGACTATCAACTTTGTTATGGCAAGGATCGTGTTTGTCTTGTTCATTGTTGATTTCCCAGAACCTGACACAATGCCCAGAATATATTAAGTTCTGAAAATGAGTTGAATATGAATTCTGAATGCCTTAAGCTATTTTTTGGATAGGAAGGGGTGAGCCTGGAATGGGGAGGAATGTAGGGACGGGGGATAACAAGGAAATGTCACAGTAGAAGCACGTTTTTCCAGGTTCACATTAATATCTGCTTTGGCAGCAGGGCTATGAATGATCCACATTTGAACCACATATACCCATGCCTTAAATTCTGGGTGCTTGAGATTAAGAGGTCAAAAGTTCTGATGATAAAGAGCTATTCTCATTTAACAGTTTGTTGCTGAGTACCTACTATGTGCCAGTACTGTTCTGGATATTAGTGATGGAGCAACAAACAAACAAAAAAACCAAAAACCCCTGCTCTCATGAAGCTTAACTTTTAGTTGGAGGCAAATTGTCAATAAACAAAATATATTGTTTATCAAATGGTGTGGTAGGTGTCAAGAAGAAAAATGAAGCAGGGAAAGATGGACTAGGAATTTCAGGGAATCAGAAGAGTATGATTTAAATATAGTGGCCAGGGAAGGCCTCGCAAAGGTGACATTTGAGAGAAACCTCAAGGAAATGAAAGAGTTAGCTATGTGGTATCTTGGGAGAAAGCATTCCAGACAGAGGACATAGCAAATGTAAAGTACCTGAGATGGGAGCTAGCTGCACATGTTCTGGATCAGCAAGGAAGGGGCCGGAGGGAAGTGGCAGGAAATAAGGTCAAAGAGGTACATCCCTCTACCCTGAAGGGTTAATCAAATAATCCATGGCATATTAAATTGATCATCATGGAGCTTCATGATTCATAATTTGTCATTAAAATGCATGAATGTCAGGCACCATAAACCATGATCAGCTCAAAACATCAGTGATAATGCCCCAATAACAAGGTGTCCTTCCTGAAAATTGTGAGAATTCTAACTGGCTGCATGTGTATATGGGCAGTAGGAGCTTTGCAACATTGCCAGATATTGTCTGGCAGCCAGACTTCTTAGTAGAGAACTGAATTAGAGTCTTCTGTGAACTCCAGTTAAAAGCTAATTTTAGTTTATGACTAACAAATTTTAGTACTCCTTTATAACTCAGTTGGTTACCATAAAAAAAAAAAAAAAAAGTCTGGAATTTTTGCATCATTTGCCTGTAAGAGCCAAGGAAAAGACTTGCATTTTGGATCATTTTGTGGTCTCTCCAGAGGCCCCTCTGATACAATACTTGTAGAAATATTGATCCTGATTAGGGGTGACTAGGATAGGGATAAGTAGGCAAGATTAGGTGCAAGGCCAAAAGTAAGTCTTAGATAATACAGAGACTTTGAGTCTTGTATCTGGGCCTGAGATCCATAGAAGAAAGAACAGGAGGGGGTGAACAGAATCTAAGGGAAGTTCATGTGTTTCTGTATGCCCAAAGTAAGGTATCCTCACTCTTGTGACCCTTCTTAGTGTCACCTTTATACCTCCTATGTTCCTCATGCCCTAAATATAATCCTTTGACCCTATACCTCTCAAATATCTCTTGAATCAGACCGCTTTTCTTATATTTGCTGCCGCCTCGCTAGCCCAACCCACAATCATCTGTCAGCCAGAGTGCTGTAAAAAAGCCTTATAACTGGTATTCGCCTCACTCACTCATGCCCCTTACAGTCCATTCTCTACACTACACCAAGTTATCTGTTCAAATTCAATCTGATTATGTCATCCTCTACTCAGAACCCTTCAGTATCTTCCCATTGCTCTTAGGATACGTACCAAATTTTCAGATAACCATTCAAATGCCTGTATTCGAGAGAACCAAGGCTTGCTTGGGTCTCTAAGCCTTAACTTGTACCACTCTCCCTCTGTTTTGCTGTACTTCAGTTCTATGTGCTGTCCCCTCTTTCTGGAACACTCTTCATATGTCCCCTCAAACATGTAGTCACTCCTAAGATTTCAGCCCAAACATCAGTTCCCACAACCTGCCCCAAGACTCCCTGTTAATGAAGATAGGGTTAAGCTTCCTCTATTACATAGTCTTATTGCCTTTTCTTCCTTCCATGGCATGCACTATAGTGTGTAATTATGCACTTGTTTGTGTAATTATTTGATTATTGGATATCTCTTCTATTAGACTGTGAGCTTCTTGAGAGTAGGGCCTGTGGATGTTTTTGCTCACACCTGTATTCTCAGTTGCTAAAACAGTGGCCATCATGTCAGAAACTCTTAATGAATGATTATTGAATTAATGAGGGAATATGGTTGGGAAACTAACATAGGGTGCTATGGAAACATGTTTTAGAAGATCCTAACGCTGATTTTGAGGAATTAGGGAACACTTCTGGGAGGAACACCATGAAAGTTTGAATAGAGGAATAAGAGTCTAAAATGTGAAATAAGGAGTGAGCAGAGAAGTTAGAAGACAAGAATAATGACCCAGAAGCCTAAGGAAGAGTGTGTTTATAGTGAGTTTATAGTGTTTATAGAGTGGTTAGCTATGTTGCATGCTCCTTAGGGGTCAATGAAGATAAGAACTAGACATAAAATAATTAGGAAGTCATTGTGGACCTTGGAAAGAATAATTTCCAAGGTAAAAGCCAAACTGAACTGAGCTAAGAAGGCAGGAAAGACCATGTAGATGAGGATTTTTTTTAAAGAGGTGACTATGTTAAATGCCAAGGAGAGGGACCCTGTCATAGATAGAAGAGGTTGAAGATGAAGGACAAAGATAAAATAATGAGTGGAGTCAGGTCTCTGAGGAGGTGGGAATGGATGAGTTATGGACAGGAGGTGGAACACTTTGTAACAGGAGAGGAGAAAGGAGGAAGGGTTGGATGCAGATGACAATAATTTAGAGGTTTAATGGCAGGCAGTTGAGAGAGTTTTTTTCTTCTCTTCCCCTAGTGTTATGGAATTCCTTCTGGAAGTGATAACTAGAAAACAAATTTTGCCAATGGCTGTTCCATTTTGTTATGATTATATTCATGCTATTTCAGAGTTATGGTCTGAGGTTTGTCATGCACAATTATCAGATTACAAAACAGCTGTGAGCATTTGAGGCCAGAACTTGGTCTCCTCCCCTTTATTGTGAAGCCTAGCGTATTGTTAGTACTCAGTACATGCCAGGTACTCAAATAATAAAAGGAGAGGGCTCTTGTGCTTATCCCTGGGCTTTGCAACCTGCAAGCTGGTGCTGAAGAGTAATTTTGATCCTCTGGCTCCAGCTGTGAGCAAGCCACATGAAATTGTTTTCTGCCAGTTAGGAATGTGTAAGGAGTATTCATGGTTCCCAATTGCTGAGACAGAGTTATATGAAAGAAGCAAGCAAAAGACAGTTGTTGATCAGTCTTTGATTTTACTGCTTTATGTCTCAAAACACTTTGTCCTACTCATGGAGTCACTGGATTCTGGTATATATGGTGGATTTATGTGCTCCATTTATCTCATCTTACAGATGTGAGAACCTTTAGACTGGGACCAACTCAATCTTTATTCTTCTTTAGCTATTATCCTAGGTTCTGGCATCTAATAAATGCTTAATATTAGAAGAATGAATAATGACTGAATGAATTAGTTGGTGAGTAAATGAATGATGAAAGTACATACTGCAGTATTCTAAACACTAACTTTTCTTTCTGGGCCTGCAGAAGAAGCAGTTCAGGCGTCCTTCATCCTAGTCAAAGCAACCTAATTCTGTTAATTATGTAGGGACCGTATTCCTGATGCTAAGCTTATTTTCTTTACTTTTATTTTTACCTTACATACATTTTCTCATTTACTTATTTTCCATGTGTCACACATTCAGCTTCAAATCTTGCTTTGAGACAAATGAAAATATAAATGGATAAAAACATCTGCCAATCTTTGGACAGACATGTGGTTCCAAACTTTCATGCCTTTGTTAATTATTTTTTCCCCCCTGCCTAGAATTCTCAGTGTTTTCCTACTTCTTTTGCCCTTTTTGGGCCTGGGAAACTCTAAGGCACATATATTTTAGTTAAACTCTTTAAGTCACAAAAAACAGAGGCACACAAGTTACCTCAAGTAAAAGGGGTAGGTGGGTAAAGGGGGAAGATATATATGTGGCTGTTTGTGGGTGGGTATTATAAATATACAAATAGTTTAGAACTGGAAGTGGAAAACTCTTGGTTCTGAAACAGATGTAGGTACAAATTACATTCTCTACATCTCTCATGGATGCTTAACAATTATGTTTCCTTTTCTATTTTCATTTCCTAACCAACCAACTTTTTTATCATTTCTGCTCCCTCATAACTTTAGTGTGTTTCCAGCTCATTGTGCCACTTTTGCCTCTCTCGACTTCATGAGCATCAGCATCAATATCTTTATTCAACTACCATTCTCTCTATAGTCTCAGTTCACACTCTTGGAAAAGGAATCTGATTGCTCTTAGTCCATCTGTTTATGCTAGGCTATATCAGAGTGGAACAAGATCCTATGGCCCTCTAAGCAGCCAAAGCTGTGAGCAGAGCAATTTCCCTTAGAAGCAGGTAGAGTCTTTCCTTGGCTCCTCCAGTGCAAGATATAACCTGCTTTACTCCAAAGTAACTTATACATTGTTTCTGATAAATATTTCTTATACATTGTACAGGAAGGGCCTTAGATTTCTTTTGGCCCAATGCCTTCATTCAGAGCTGATATTTACATTACAAAAAAGTTCTATCCTTTACACTAGCTCTTAGGATATTTTTAAAAAGCACTTTTTTTGCAACAAATTTTAGAATGCAGCAACTTTTATATGTAAATTTTAAAGACCTTGATATAATTCATAATGAACCTGCCCTCCACTGTTCACAACTCTAATCCTGTACACAATATATGAAGCAACATTTTAGGCATTCCCTCCCAACAATAATTCCCAAGGAAAGGAAAATACCCAAGATAAGTTACATGTTTATCCTCATTCTTTGCATGGAGACAATTTTTTTATTTTTTTACATATTTTTTATTTTAAAAAATTTATTTAAATTAGTTTCAAGTACACAGTACATCTATATAGTTCATAAAATGATCCCCCAATTGTTCCCTTCCTCCTCTGGCTCTCCACCTAACCATCATATTAATGCTAACTGCATTCTCTCTGCAATGCTCCCCATCCCCGTGACCAACTATCAACTACTAATTTGTACTTCTTTAACCCTTCACCTCATTCTCCCAGCCCCTCAACCCCCTCCCCTCTGTCTGTTACCAAATTGTTGGAGACAATTTTTTGATGATGGTTCAGGGAGATAGATCCAAAGAATACAATGATACCAGTGAGGTAGCCTAGGTGTTTGCATTAGCAGACAATGACTTTAAAGATACTGTTATAAACATATTTATAGATTTAAAAATATATTGAGTTAATGAATGGGGAATCTAAGCAGAAAAATGGAAACGATGAAAAAATATATATCAGAAATGAAAAAATGTATTGAATAGGCCTAACAGCTAATGTGAAGATGGATCCATTGAAATTATCCAATCCAAAGAACAGAGAAAGACAAGATTAAAAAATTAAAAAGAGCCTTAGTGATCCTTGGGAATATGTATTTGGAGTATGTATGCAGTTAGAATCTCAGAAAAAAAGAGAGGAGGGGGAAAATATTTCAAGAAATAATGATAAAAGTTTCTTAAATTTGATGGAAAACATATTATCAGAAGCTCAGTGAGCCCCAGGAAGGATAAATACAAGGAAATCACATCTATGTCTCTTATAGTAAAAATACTGAAAACCAAAGATAAAAATAAAATCTTGAAAGTAGCCAGAGAAAAATGACATATTGCACACAGGGGAATAAGTGATATGATTATGGCTGACTTCTCATTCTACAATGGAGGTCAGAAGACAATAAAATGACATATTTAAAGTACTGAAAGAAAATTACTATCAATCCAGAATTTTATATCCAGCAAAAGTGAGAGAATTTGTCATCGGCAGACCTTGATTATAAGAAATACTAAAGGAAGTTCTTTAGGCTGAAGGAAAATAATACCTTTGGAAAACTCTATCTAAAAGAAGGACCAAAAAGTACTGGAAATGGTAAATATGTGGCTAAAGATAAAAGACTAGCTTTTTTAATTTTATTAAAATACATATGACTGACTAAAGCAAAAATAATACCATTGTAAAGTGAAGCTTATATATAGAAATATATGACAACAATAGGGCAAAGGAATTATCAAGATGTAAGATTATTACATTATGAAATATGAAGTGGTGTGATATTCTTAGAATTGGTAAGTTTAGGATGCATATTATAAACCTTATAGCAACCACAATAAAACCACAGCTAAAAAGCCAATAGAAAAAACAAAATGAAGTATTTTTAAAACTCAGTTAACACAAAAGAAGGAAGAAAATAAACAAGGGAAGAAGCAAATGGGAAAAAATAGAAAAACACATGGGGATATGAAGTGCAGCAGAGGGAATATAGTCAATAATATTGTAATAACTATGTATAGTGCCAGGTGGGTACAAGACTAATTGAGTGGATCACTTTGTAAATGATATAAATGTCTAACCACTATGCTGTACACCTGAAACTAATATAAAATAATATTGAATATCAACTTTAATTGAAAAATAAAAACAAAAACCAACATGGTAAAGACCAATACTTTCAATTAAAAGGCAGAGTTTCTTAGGTGAGAGAGAAAAAAAGCAAGACTGTATGCTGCCTATAAAAAATAGTTTAAATGTAAAGACATAGAAAGGTTGAAAATAAAACAGTGGAAAAATATACAAGTGGGAAGCATAGGAAAACTGTATTATCAGAAATAAATAGGCTTTAAGACAAGAAAGATTTCCAAAGATAAGGACATTTCATAATGATACAGGGTCAATTCAAGAAGAGACATAAAATCACAGACATGTATTCACCTATTAATAGAACTTTAAGATATATGAGTCAAAACTGACAGAGCTAAAGGGAGAAATAGGAAAATACACAATGATGGTTGGAGATTTTAACACTCCTTTCTCAGTAATTGAAAGATATAGAAGATCTGTCATCTAACTTGGCCTACTTAACGTTTATAGAACACTACACCCAAGAACTGTAAATGAAAATTACACCCAAGAACTACAGAATGTTCATAAAAATAGACCATATACTGGGACATAAAATAAGTCTCAATATATTTGAAAAGATTAAAATTTTATAACTTTTAATTCAATTCAAATACCCATCTATAAAAGAAGAAATTTCTGCATACTAAGAATAGTTTAACCAAAATGGAATTAATTTAAAAATAGATATCAATCTTTAAAATCCCCAAATATTTAAAAATTAAAGAACATACTAATAAATAACACTTATCAAAAAAACACACAAGAGATTCAGGATGGCATAGAAGATAAAGTCTGTATATGCCTCCTCTAGCAATCACACCAAAATTATAACAAAACTACAGGGCAACCAGTATGAGGAGTTTCCAGAGGTCTGGCTGAATAGAAGTCCTATAACTAGGTCACTTCAAATAAAAGGTCACCTCAAAACAGTAGGAGGGGCAGAGATGCAAAACAGCCTGGTTCCACAACTGCATGTGTCAATCGAGAATCAGGAGACCTATCTTGACTGCAGAGCCACCTTCCCCATCTGAGGAGTGAGTGGTCCTGGCTGCACACTGAGCTTCCCATCCCAGAGTTCCAGTGCTGGGAAAAGAAGTCCCCACAATCTCTGGCTGTAAAAACCAGCAGAGGTTGCAGCTAAGTGAGATAGAGGGCTGCAGGAAGTGGAGGCCTTCTCTCTTACAGGGCCCACACCTGCCTTACTTATTGATGGAATCATTCCCTCTGAACTCCAGCACTTGGGCAGCTGCTTGAGGGAGGCCAGGGACATACAGGGAGGTGCTAAGCTATCGGGCTTCAGGATGAGGGCTGGAGGGGCAGCTTGCACCTGGACAGGGGGGCAGGGAGAAGCCATTGTTCCTTTGTTGAGCCCTCCCTGCTCCCAGCTTGTAGATGCAGGTGCCATCAACCTAGATAACACAGGCAGCTCTGCCCAGGTGATTCCTGGGAGAGACTCTTCTACTCCCAACTTGTGGGCCCACCCAAGCTGCTTCCAGTGATTTATTCCATACAAATAGGCTGTCTTGGCTCCTGCTGTGAGCTTTCATAAAATCTGAAGGGCTCACAAAACCCAAAGAAGTAGCATCTGGCCTCAGCATGCCTTGTACCTCGTGCTGAGCAGCCCTAAGTCCCACACCAGTGGCAGCTGGCCTTGTTTCTGATTTGGCTCCTTAAGGCACCTATAAGCCCAGCACGGTAGCAGCCATATTTGGATTGCTTGGTGACTCTTATCAGGTGGCCCCGGAGATGCATAGCCTGCAGCTGAACTTGGCCTGCAGCTGGACCCCTTTCAGGTCTGTACCAAGGGACCCCACAGCATACCTACTGCATAAAGCCGTTCTACTCAGGCTGGGAGACTTAGAAGCCCTACATAATGCATAGAAACAGACACAGGAAGTCAGCCAAGATGAGAAGACAGAGAAGCTTGTCCCACATGAAAGAACAGAACAAAGCTCCAGAAAAAATAATTCACAGAAATGGAGACAAGCAATATACCAGATGTAGATAGAGTTCAAAACACTGGTTATAAGGATGCTCAAGAATCTTAGGGGAAGAATATATGGACTCAGTGAGAACTTTAAGAAAGAGATTAAAAAAAGACCCCACACACATAAAAATGGAGATGGAAAACATAATAGGGAGCCAGTCAGAAACGTAGAATACAATATCTGTGATGAAGAATGCATTAGAAGGAATCAACAGAGTGAATGAAACGGAGGACCGAATCAGCTACATAGAGGGTAGGGTAGCAGAGGACACCCAGTCAGAACAGCAACAAGAATCCCCCCTGCCAAAATGAAGATAATGTAAGAAGCCTCTGGGACAATGTCAAGCATAACAACATTCGCATTACAGGGGTACTGGAAGGAGAGAGAGAGCAAAGAATTGAAAACCTATTTGAAGAAATAGTGATGGAAAACTTCCCTAACTTGGCAAGGGAAATACACATACAACCCCAGGAAGTTCAGAGAGTCCCAAACAAGATGAATTCAAAGAGGCCCATACCAAGACATATCGTAATTAAAATGCTGAAGGTTAAATTCAAAGAATCTTAAAAGCAGCAAGAAAAAAGCAAATTAGTTATCTACAAGGGAATTCCCATACAACTGCCAGCTGATTTCTCAACAGAAAGTTTACAGGCCAGAAGGACTTGGCACAAAATATTCAAAGTGATGACAACCCAAGACCTACAACTAAAATTACTTTACTCAGCAAAGTTATCATTTAGAATTGAAAGACAGATAAAGAGCTTCCCAAACAAGAAAAAGCTCAAGGAGTTACTCACCACCAGCCAATATTACAGAAAATGTTAGAGGGACTTCTTTAAATCTAAGAAGAAGAAAAAATATGTGTCAAAAGTCTAAATAAAGAATGGCAGTAACTACATATCTGTCAACAAGTACTTCAGATGATAAAGAATTAAATGCTCTGATCAAAAGATAGGGTGGCTGAATAAGAAAACATGATCCTTACAAGCCTACAAGAGATTTACTTCAGATTAAAAGACACACACTAAAAGTAAGAGGATGAAAAAAAATATGGTGGATCTAGGAGGTAGTGTGCTGAGTGCAGTAAGTCAGATAAAGGAAGACAAATGCCACATAATTGCATGTATTTGTGGAATCTAAGGAACAAAACAAACAGAAACAAACTCATCGATACAGAGAATATTTTAAGGATTACCAGATGGGAAGGGTTTGGAGGTTGGTGAAAAAGGGAGTAGGGATTAAGAAGTACATATTGGCAGTGTAAAATGGTCAAGGAGATAGAAAGTATAGCATAAGGAATGTATTTAATAATATTATAATAACTGTATGGTGTCAGGTGCACTAGATTTATTGGGGTGATCACTTTGTGGGTTATATAGATGTCTAATCTAGATGTCTAATTACTATATTGTACACCTGAAACATGGTATATTGTAGGCCAACTATAACTGAAAAATAAAAATTATAAAAATAAAAAATAAAAATGTATGTAGCTGAAGGATGGATTTCAAAATAGAAAAATTAAGAAATAGCAATAGGTATCTAGTTTTAAAAAGTAGATTTCAACAATAAGTATCTGATTAAAACAAATATAACTATAAAAAAGCAAGGAAAATTAGAAAACATTTTTAATTGAATGGTAATGAAAATATAATATTACAAATTGTGGGATGCTGCTAAAATTATGCTTAATGGAAATGTATAGCTTTAAATGCCTATTTTAGAAAAGGTTTTAAATCAATATTCTAAGTTTCTCCTTAAAAAACATAGAAAGATGTGCAAATTAAATTCAAAATAATGAATAAAATTTATTTCATCAATTCCATTTATTTTATTGATTTATTCATTTATTTTATTGTTTCATAGAAACAATGAGAAAAATAAGAAAATTGACAAATCCAGGCATTCTTTGAAAACATTAATAAAATTGATAAAACTTAGCAGGGCTTATCAAGGTAAAAAGGAAGCACAACAGCCAATATCAGGGATGAAAAATGAGATAACACTACAGATCCCCAGGAATTAAAAAGGACGTTAAGAGAATATTATCAACAACTTTATGGCAATAAATTGAACAACTGAGATGGAGTGAAAACATTTCTCGAAAAATACAGTTTACTGTTAGTGACACAAGAAGAAATGGAAAGTATAATGACTCTATACCTATTTAAAGAAATCTAATTCATAACCTAAAACCTTCCCTAAACAAAACTTCAGGCCCAAATGGTTTCACTGATGAATTGTATCAAACATGTAAGGAATAAATAACACCAATCTTATACAAAGTTTTACAGAAAATGAAGAAGTATGTCCCAACTCATTTGATGATGTCAGCGTAAGTCTGATATCAAAATCAAAGCTATTGCAAGAAAAAAAATGACAGGCCAATATCCTCATGAACATGGATGCAAAAAATATCCAGCAAAATATTAACAAGTCTATGAAAGCAATAATGTTGTAGAAAAGATCCAAAATTAGACCAGCGAGAAACCATACAGTACTCGAAGAGTTGGAACTCAGGTTTATTATGCCAGCGGTCCCAGAGGAGCTAGTGCTCTGAAGATCTGGACCAGGACCTCAGTTGCAACAGTCCTTATATAGACCTTTTTTGGTATGGGCTGATTGGTTAATTTGTCCTCAGACCATTAAAAAGCGGTGGGAGTTGCTATGGTTGTAGGAGTTACATTGCTGTTATAAAGGGTGGGAGTTGCTATGGGTTTCTGATAGTTAGAAAGTGTCACAAAGGAGAGAGTTGCTAGGGGATAAAGCAACATTTGTTGCTTAGACAGATCAAACAAAGGGAAGGTGAGTCTTTAGTCAATTTTGAGTACAGCCCATGCAGCTAGCGTATTTACAGAACAGAGATGATTAGCCTTTTGAATGAAAATTCCTCTTCAATAGCAATAAGAATAATAGGTCAGACCAAGTGGGGTTCATCCCAATAATGCAAAGTTAGCTCAAAATTAAAAATATCAAAGTACTCTTCACATTAACTGAAGAGAAAAATCCTATAATGACATTTCAATAGATTCAGAAAAAAATTTGACAAAGTTCAACATTAATCCACAAAAGATTAGTGTAAGAGTCAAATAAGATGATGTACTTGAAAGTGTTTAACAAATTGAAAGATGCTACGGAAATGGGAATTATTTTTATTGTCATCCCCCTGCTGTAACGCCCTGAAATACATTGACTCCTTTCTGATAAGGGATTCTCGGGAACTGGACAACATACTTTTCAACTATTCAATAAGCGACCTCAGAATGGGATTCAACTGCTATGCATGATAGAATAATAAAATAGTGACAACTACACGGTTTACACTGCCATAGTTACTTGAGGGCTTACTGAATGCTGCGCTTTTCATGCATTGTTTTATTTTATCCTCACAGCAATTCGGAGGAAAGCACTAATATTTTTCTCTATCTTATAGATGAAAGAATTAGGTTTAGAGAATAAATATGTAGTTCAAGGTCTCACATATAGTGCATGGCAGAGTCAAGAATCCAGCTGAGGCTTACTCAAGAACTCAAGCTTTTAAACCCTACCCTGCCTTGCCTTCTGTAGCCTTATCTGAGAAGGGTCCCATAGAGTTGGCTTCTGTCCTCCTGGCTTTTCAGGAAGGCATGAGTCTTGTCTTGTATCCTCTTTTTCTGCATTCTGAGCACTTTGCTAACACTGAATTTAATAGGAAATAAAAATCTCTTTAACTGTACTTTGTGGATTCTTAAATTCCTAATTAGCATTTTAAATTACAAAAGAAATGCATATTCACATGAAAAATATTAAAACCATGAGAATGAGCGTAAGGTGAACAGTATTGTTTCCCTTCCCCACAATTCCTCAGTCACATTCCCTGGACCAAATCACTGTCCACAGATATATATTCTCCCAGACATGTTATGTGTGTATGCAAATTCACAAACATATATATATTCTTAAGCAGATGAGTCATCTGCTCCTGTCACTTGTTTTTTTTTTAACAATACACCTTAGAGAGCGTTCATAACAATACATGTAAGTTTACCTCACTCTGTTAAAAGTATGCACAATATCCCTTTGAATGGCTATACCATAATTTATTTAACCAGGCCCCTATTGATGAATATTTAGGATTTTTTAAAATTTAAAAATATTACAGATAACGTTTCAGCAAGCAATTTTGTACATACATTTTGTGCATATGTATGGGTATTTCTATAGGGAAAAATTGAAGAAGATGGAATTGCTAAGTTGAGGGGTATCTACATTTAAAATTTTGGTAGGTATTCAAATAACCCTGTAAAAAGTTTGCCATCAGTGGGCACACCCAAAATAGTGTATGATACAAAATAGTATATGATAGTGCCCGTTACCCTTCATCAGGTGTTTCAAATTTTTGAAATTTCTTTCAACTAACTTATGGAGGGCCTTCTGTGTGCTTTAGACACTACCTCAGAGATTTGAAATGCAGTCTGTATAGCTAGAGGAGGATTTGTTGGTGAATTACTGTTCCTTTGGGACTAAGAGCTTTTACCCTTTTAGAAACAGGAAACTGCAAGCTGGTGAGGTATTTAGTTTCAATTTAGCTAAATGGAAACCTGTTAGTGAGTTTTAAAATAAGGACCAAGACAATTGAAATGGTAAACGAAGTCTCCTGGGCCCTAGGCAGGAGGATGTAGCCTCTGTGGGTTTGCATGCTTCAAAGAGCCCCTCTTTCCAGGAACAGACATGTTTCTGCATTGAACTATTCAGTGGAGATGTGAGCTGCTGAAGGGTCTAGTCGTCCCTAGGGCACGTGCTTCTTAGTAGATAAGGACCACACAAATCCTGTATGGCTGAGGGCAGAGCAGAATCTATAAATGGGAATATAATGCTGCTAATTGTCATGTATCAGTCACAAATTCTGGCCGGGCACTCCTGTATGCGACTTATCTGCATCAACTCATTTAATTCTAATAAGACTATGACTGTGTGAGAGGGTGTATAATAGTGCCTTTTAAATGATACCCATTTTGAAGATAAGGATACTGAGGTGCCGAGAAGAGAACTTGCCTAGAGTGTAGAACTAGCAGAGTAGGGGGACTCAAACCCAGGTATGGTTGACTTCAAAGCGCACATTTAGGCTCCATGGGTACACCTGATCACCTATTGTATTTAAAATATTATATCTTCATAATTAGGAACAGCTTAAGAAATTTTGGTCTCCCTACATGCCCCTACAATATGTTCAGAGACAAATGAGTTGCTTACACTCTTCAATGGGTCATATACCAAAATATATCTAAGTGCAGGTAAATTCTCAATAGGTGGCAACAATAATTATTTATTACGTTGACCAGAATTTTTATTTTCATAGCAACCTCCCAATGATTGTGGGAGGAAAAGTGTAGGAGACAAGATGGATGCGGTGTTAGGGAGCTTGGGATTCACCTCAGGACTGATGGGGAGCCCTTCCTTGGAGGCTTTAAATCAAGAGAGTGACGTGATCAGACTTATGTTTTAGGAAGATTACTGATAGTAATTGACGTTTGGTAAAATCCTGGCCATCATTGAGTCGATAACCTAATTTCTCTATGCCTCAGTTTCCTCATCTGTAAAATGGGAATAATGATAGCTCCTATCCTATAGGATGTTTGTGAAGATTAAATGAGGTAATTTAAACAGATAAATTACTTAGTAAATGACTGGCCCAGAATAAATGCTCAATAGCCAAAAATTATGATAATGATATAATTATTAGAGTGTAAAGAAACTGGAGTCAGGGAAATTAAATGTAGTTAGGCAAGAGATAGTACGGGCCTGAATTAAGAGGGATATAATTGGAGAGGACAGTGATGAAGGATATTAAAGAGAGTTGTTAGACTTTGAAATATGATGCTAATGGGAATATGCAGGAAAGGCAGGCATCTTTGATGGCTTCTAATTTCCAACCTGGGTGACTGAATAGATGGTGGTGCACTGAGTGAGATAGGAAATTCTAGAAAAAACAAGTTTGGGGTGGAAAAGAACATAATGAGGTCAATTTTTAAGATATTGAGTTTGAGTACTTTGTTATCAATTCAAACACGAGGTTCTGAGAAATCTAAGCTTTGGAAATAGATTTGAGCTTCCTCATAAGATGGGAGGTGAAGCTATGGGTGGGATAAGAGCACCCAAGTGCAGAATATATAGAATAAGGACTCTATGGAAGCCAAGCATATATTCCTGGAGGGGTCAAAGATATTGAGAAGGAACTATTGGAGAGGTTGGTGACATGGAAATGTAGTTGGAGAAGTTTCAAGGAGCAAGGGAGCCCTCAGTAATATCAGGTCCTGTAAGAGAACTGAGAAGTGACTCCTAGGCAGCTGAGTTGTTACCATTAGATGCTCACACTAATATCTGTTACCATGAGAGTAGGAAAATGGTCTACTAGGAGTTTAGGCTAGGGCATCTGTAATCCCATTGATCACCAGGGTTATTGGCCGCCAGCCATGGTGGTCAGAGAGGCAGGGATGGTTCATCTTCCTATATCACTCCTTGGCCAAATAGAATGAGCTCTTCAAGAATAGAGGATGTTCTCTGGTTAATAGTGTAAGAACGGTGGACCTCCCTTGTTAGAATTTCCAACCTGCCTCCTATGTGTACTGCAGTATTATGTTTCTTTTCATAATACTGTCCCCGTTTGCAGATCCAAACCCAGAGATGACAGAGTATCTATTTGAATATAAATTTTATCCTTCATCAGCCAGGATTTGTGGTGGTGATGGAAGGTAGGGGAGAGTTTTGCTCAAAACGAGGAAAGGAAGAGTAGAGGGACGTTGGAGAAAGGTGATAATATATCAGGATTTGATAAAGGATCAGCAGAGGCTAGTTAGGTAGGGTTTTGTTAGGCAGAGACAGTGAGGGCAGGGAGGGGGAAGGGGGGAAGATGGCATTCCTGGTAGGAGGAGTGGTAAAAGTAAAGGTGCAGAGGTGGGAGAGCACAGTCCAAGCTTAGGAAATGTGAGTAGCCTCACTGGGCTGCATCTCAAAGATGTTACACATGAAGAGTGGGAAAGCAGGCTGGAATGGAGATTTGTGGCCAGATGATACGGTTCTGAGGACCAGGGAAGAGAGTTTGGGCTTTCTTCTTCTGTGGTTTGATGGCTTCTGGGAGAAACTATCAAAAACTTTTCAGGAATTTAGGCTTGTCTATCTCAAGCTTTTCCTTATGGAAGACTAAGGGCCCAAAGTGGCAGCCTGACATTCAATCTCCTTCACCATGCTTGGGAAGTCAGGTCTGTAGCTGATTTCATTGGCCTGTTTTGCATTTATTATAGTGTGGCTTTTATAGTGTGTTAATTGAAATATTTCCAACTGCCAAAAACAATTACACTCAAATTGCCTTGTCAGTTCTTTTATTGCCAGATAAATGTTTTACAGACATATTTATGGGGGCAGTGGTAACTGGATCTTGTTTTCTATTTAAGGCTGGCAGTTCGGGTTAGGATTGGCCTTCCAGTTCTCTGTTGTGGGCCAGAAAGCTGTTGGATGTTGTGGCGCTTCCACCTCGTTACCTTAGGGATCAGAGGCTCTTCAAAGGAAAGCAGCTTTCTGGCTCATGCAGCGTAGCCTCAGAGAAGGGATCCCATCACTGGAAACCTTGGCAACCTGGCAGAAATCTGAATCCTGCTGCCTGCCCTACCAGCAACAATCTCAGCCCAAGCTGAGACATGCTTTACTCTCCCTTTCCTCCCCTCCACCACCAAAACCTCTCCCGCAGACCCTATCATGTAAAGGCTTAAGAGCCCATTTAATCAAACTACCTCCCTCACTTTGCATTTCGGAAACTGAAGCAGAGAGACTTTCCCAAGATCACAGAGCTGGGAGCAGAGGTCTCTTTCCCTTGTGCTTTGCTGCCATCAACATGTGCCCTTTGACTTCTCTGCTGCCTTGACCCCTCCTTCAGTGCTCTAGGCTTGCTTTTTCCAAGAGCTCCTCCCTCACGTTTCCAGCCTCCGCTGATCTCCCTCTTACTCCATTATATGAAACACCTATTGTTCTGTACATACTGCAGGGTTTTGTTTGTTTGGTAAAACATTTTACTGTCTCTGTCACTGTCCTCCTCTTGTCTTTGTACATGCTGTGTTTTTCTAAAAAGCCCTTTTAAAAAACATTTTCTCCACCTGGACACTTGTCACCTCTGGAAGCCTTTCTTGTGTACCCCAGCCTGAGTAAGTGCCTCCAAGCATTCCTACAGCACCCTGTGCACACATATCTCTATTGCTGACACAGAGCAGGCTTTCAAAGGAACAAATGCTAAATGAATGAGTAAGGGAGCACATGAGTAAATGATGAGCACTAATCATTCTCATCTATTCTCCATGGACCCTGAGCAAACTGAGGTAGGGGCTTCATCTCTCTTCATCTTTGTCCCACTGCTTAGGTTAGTGCCTGACACATAAATAGATGCTCAATAAATATTTATCAAGTTGAATTGAGCATGCTGCTCTTGAGAATATAAAAATGGAGTATGTTAAAACTGGAAGGTCATCATATACAATCTTATGCATTTTACTGATTAGGAAACTGAGGCCCAGAGGGGAAAAACATTTTTCCAAGGGTCATGATTGCTAATGGGTTTGGTGGAATTCATTCATTCATTCATTCATTTATTCAACAAGTATTTTTGAACACCCACTATATTATGAGACAGTGGTATACAAAACAAAGTACTTGTTCATAAAGAGTTTACATTCATCTCAAACAAGTGTTTAGGAACATAATCTACCCTCAGAATCCCCTTAATGCCTAGTACAGAGCTGAGCACTTTAAATATGCTTTTAAAAAATATTTGTTGAACTCGTGCTAGGTTACCTGGTGGGCTCTCCATGAGTCAGTTCCACTGATGCTGGAATAGAGTTGCCTCAGATGTAGGACCTCCTTGGCTGGGCTAAGAAGCACTTGTTGCCCCTGAGAGAACTATTTTTGAGACTTGAGAGAGCCAAACGTCCCTCCTCTGCAAGGTCCTTGGACAGAAGCCTCCCCGTAATACTGCTTCTGTCACCTCCATGGAGATGTACTTATGACTTACCTTGTTTTTGTGTTCTTTCAGAGCAACGCTGTGAGCAGAGGAGCCAGGAAGAGAGTAAGTCTGAAACACTACAATCTCTCAGCAAGAAGCTAATAGCACTTTTGCGCTTGAAAATATTAGCTATATATTTTTTAGAAAATTTAAATGAGCAAAAAGAACATTAAAATCACCCTTAAACCTACCACCCCAGGAAACCTCTTAGTTAACATGTGATAATATATCTTCCCAGCTATTTCTATGCATATGTAAAAATTATATGCATTTATTTTTAGATGGAATTTCAGACTTTATGCCATTTTATAATGTACTTTTTACATAATATATTTAGAGTATCTTCCTTTGCCAATAAATAACTTTTATAACATCATTTACATTACTATGTAATATTTTACCATAGTTACTTAAAGCAGTACCATAATCAGTTTAATTTTGCCCCATTGTTAGACATTTAGATTCTTCGGTTGTTTATTTAGTATGAATTTATATTTTAATTTTAATTTTAATTTTTTCAGTGATAGTAATATAAATTTCTATACATAGAAATGTGAGGCAAAGCGTGTAATTACTTATCAAGCTTTTGATAAATATTTCCAAATTGCTCTTTAGAAAGATAGTGCTAATTTCTGGCTCCCCATTTTCCCACAGCCTCATCAACACTGGATATTAGTTTTGTTTGTTTGGTTTAATTATTATTATTTTTTACACAAAGACAATTATGTAAGACCTTTATTAACAGGTGCTTACTGTTGACTTTTTTGAAAAAATCAAGTTGTAAACTTTTATTACAAATTGAAAATGAAGTTCTTAAAAATCTCAACTTGACCAGATATGAAGCAGTTAAAAAGATTTTAAAGATGTATTGATAAAAACCAGACTTAGTAAAAACGATTAATGTCTTTAAAGATGTCTTTAAGTAAAAATGATAAAAACCACATGTTGCACAGATAATGCAGGTAGTCCTAGTTATCTGGTCAACAGGCAAAAAGCAAGCACCTAAGGTCTTTAGCTCCAACCTTTTGTTTATTTCTTACTACTGAATTTCATATTTATTTCTTTTTGTTAAATGACTAAACCATATGATGGTAAGAGATGGTAAGCTCATTTACTCAACCCTTCCTTGTTTGGCCTGGGGAGTGGAAAAATTCTCAGCTAGTATATCGGCTACTTTAGTCTCTTTGCCATCTTGTGGTTTAGGATTTTCTAGTCGTCTGCATCAATAATTGAAGTTTTGGTAGCACTGATGTTGAGGTGGCTTCTGACCTTGGGTCTCATCTCCTTGATTTTCCGTATGTTCTTCATTGCCGTTCTCTGTTGCCTGTCTTTGGCAGTGAGGGCCCCGGTGGAATTGTGGTCTATAGTTCCCAATACGTGTTCTGTCTCATTGGTCTACCTTATTCTCCTGCACCCTGGTTGTCAGCTCCCTCCGTCACATCTCAATGCACAGGAGGGTTGGAATACTTTGGTGGATGCTCATAGGGTCTCCGTGTCTAGTTAGGTGGGAACCGTTGCCTACAGTCGGGCCTGCTGGGCCTCCTAGGACACTCTTCGATCCCTCATTCTTTTCTTCACTCTTACTATTCTGGTAATTTCATTGGTAATAACGTGGAGGACCCCTGAGACATAAACTGCGTCTATAACGGTTAAGGTCTGCTGCATACTTACTTCCTTGCACTGGAACTCCACCAGAGCCTGTAACATTTGTGAAGGTACTTCCTCAGATTATTCGTCCTCATGGCAGCCTGGTGTACAAATACATCTTCCTTGGTTTCATTCCTGTTGATGAAATCATATCAGTTTCTTACACTGAACATGTTACTGTTCCCCAAAACATTCCTTGGGATCATCTTGTCTCTGACTGGCAATAGGCGCTGCCAATGTGAGTCCACCCAGGGACTCTGCTCCCTTGCCGCTGCCTGTGGTGCCAGGCTTGGTGTTGGCAGTACTGAGGGCGGGGACAGCAGGCTGCTGCTGGGTCTCAGCCTTGCTTCTCATGGTTGCAGTAAAGATGACTGGGGCTGGCTGCGGCAGCTGCGGCTTCTCCCAAGTGTGATGGTAACTGGGCCAGAGGGCAGCAGAAGGGCTGCTCAGAGCTTTCAGGGGTCTGCTCTCTGCTCCTGCTACCTGTTGAATTTGGTTGATTTTATTTTTATTTTTTGTCTGTTTTTGTTTCAGCCATTTTTACAGGGGAAAATTGCATTGTTTTATTTTGCCTATTTTTGATTTTTTGTGAAGATGAATATTTTTTAATAAGTCATGGGCCACATTGGCAAAGTGTTTAACTGTCAGGGAAAGGAAAAATTAATCCTTGATATTTTTTTTGTTGTTGTTGTTCCAAGGATCTGGTGGGAGTATGAGGCTTAAATTTACTGAGTAATGAGAGTATTGCTGTCAGAGTAAACTTAAGGTGGCAATTTGGAAGGTAAAATATGAATTAGAGGTGAAATAGCTTAAAGAACAGTTGGGTGTCCTTTCATTTTGCATAAAGCTGTGCCTTTGGCAGCTGGTCCCGGCCATTTACTTCCAGGCTGTGTGGGAATCAGCAGTGGGGAGCCAGCTCACTGGTCCTCATTACTGGAGCTAAAGACCCACCATAATGTTCCAGCTAAGCCCTGACTCCCAGGGCAGGGGTGGCCATTATCTTCCAGGTAATGAGAACTCTGGCCTGAGCAGTTCCTTTGGACTATTTCATGAGTGGTCTGTTTATTTTGAATTTTATGTATCAGGAACAGAGCTTGGTTTCTGGGAGGATTTATGAATGAAGGGGCTTCCTGTAACATGCTCACTTGCCCAAGCAGATCAGACACTTCTGATCCTTATTTGAGGTTTTTGTCCAGGATGAAGATTCAGGGACTGAACTGGGAGAGGGGACAGACGAATGGGCCCAGTCCAAAGCTGCAGTTAGACCTCCTGACCAGTTGGAGTTGACCGATGCGGTGAGTTAGCAGCATCATACCCTTCTCCCACTTTTTCCAGCCTCGGAACCTGGGCTTAAGGTATCTCCTGATACCCGGTGAGACTCCTCCCAAGCCTTGGTGCGGGGTGGGGATCCTCAATGTATGACTCTCTTGGTATTTCTCTTCCTTAGGAGCTAAAAGAAGAGTTTACCCGAATTCTGACAGCCAACAATCCACATGCACCCCAGAACATCGTCAGGTACAGCTTTAAAGTAAGCTATCCCTTCTGGGGCAGACACCTGTATGTGCTCCTGGGCTTGGCAGTGACTTGCTACACTGCAAAAGCCTCTTAGCTATTAGAGAAACCATCTTTAAACTGAGATCTTTGGGCAGAACCCTGTGATTTTACATGGAGTTTTCCAGACATTTTTGAAATTTCTTACTGAATCTCTCTTGCAGTCTTGCTAACTGCATTGTTGTAAGTGCCCTGCAGAGCCATTCTTTTCAAGAATCCTGAAGTCAATCATTGGATTAGAAAAAGACTTTTCTGATGTGTATAACACGTTTTTTGCTAACATTAACTACAGCCAGACACCTGAGTGGAGTACAAACTCCCCTCTCAGGCTCTGTTCTCAATGTCTTCTGACATCAGAGTCAGGCAGGCAGCTGACTCCTCAGGGCCTTCTCTTAGTGCATGTGGTATGCACACATTCTCACTTGGTAGACATGTATGTGGCACATCTTTAAGAGGGACTATACTGTTTTCAGCCATAGCAAAGTCAGCAACTATGAGTACTGATAGAAGAAAACTTTCAGATACAATTTGAGCTAAGGTGGAAGTATGCGTGTGTTTTTTATTTAATTATCTTAAGATTCATTTGTTCCATGCTTACTGTGTGCCAGTGTCAGGTCCTAAATTAGACCTTTTACATAGGATATCTCATTTGATCCTCAGATTTCTTTGACATAGGAACTACTTTTATCTTTATTTTATGAAACTGAGGTTAAACTAGATAAAACAAGTTACAAAATTCACAGCCAGGATTCAAAGCAAGATTTGAAATAGTTTGACTCCAAAGCAACATCACACTCCTTCTTAAATATATGTATATATAATTATTTTGAATATATAATAGAAACCCATGGTACAAATTTCAAAAGATTCAAAAGAGCAATGAAAATACAATGGAAATTAAACCTCCCCCTCCTATGCCTGTCCCTGGAGACCACTGCTATTAACAATTTCTTTCTCTTTTTTATAAAGCAGTTTTATTGAGATATAATTTGCATACTACACAATCATCCATTTAAAGTGTATAATTCAGTGGCTTTTAGTATATTCAGATAATGCAACTATCACCACAAATAATTTTAGAACATTTTCATCTCCCTTAAAAGAAACCCTAGACCTCCATCCCTTCTAGTGCTAACCAACCATGAATACATTTTTTATCTTTATAGATTTGCTATTATGGACATTTCATATAAAAAAAATCATACAATATGGGGTCTTTTATGACTGGCTTCTTTCACTCAGCATGTTTTCAAGGTTCATCCATGTTGTAATATGTATCCACACTTCATTTCTTTTTATTGTCAAATAATATTTTATTGTATAAATATGCCATATTTTATTCATTCATAAGATGATGGACATTTAGGTTGTTTCTGCTTCTTGGCTATCGTGAACAATACTGCTGTGAATAGTTTTTTTAACACACTACTTCGTATTTAAAATTGAGTAGAGTAGTCAACCCCTCCACAAAGGGGTTGGGACAAATACAGATGTATTTCCTGAGGAGTTCCACTCCTAAATTATGCTAATGGCTTCCCTTGGGCAACCAATAAAGGAGCAGAGGGGCAGAAGGAAGCTCTCTTGCTCTACCTGAGCTTATACTAGAGTGTGGTGCACTCTATGGGCTCCTGTCTTTCTGACATCTAAAAGAGGGTTTCTCTAGAACTCGGTGTGCTGGCCATGGGAGGCATGCTGCAGGCATAGGATTGGCACTGGTTTGTGAGTGTCAATGCACCCCTTTTGGCCTCTGGGTATCTTACTTATTGGAACAAATTTTTTGAGTCAACTGCCATCTGGTTAGCCCTAAGCTCTCAGGCAGGCTCACTTTACCCCATCTTCTAATAGCCTCCCAGGGTCCCCTGGCATCCTCCCATAGAACTGGTCTCTATTTCATTGGTCCTTCACTGATATTCAAGAGCTGTAGGTCTCCAAAGCTACTACTTTCCCTTGAAGTGCTGGAGTGGGCGCTGGAGAGGGTTCAGATCTAGGCATGCCTCGCCTCCTTTCACAGAAGCAATGGAGTCAGAATTCCACCCCAAAACTAAAGAGGAAGGTGTCAGTCACTGCTGGGGACAGAGTGAAGGTGAAATCTCACATGACAATGATATGGTTCCTGTGGGAACTACCTTTGTTATAGTAATAGTTACTATTTTTATTGAGTACTTGTTATGTATCAGACACTATGTTAATAGATTTTTAAAATTATTTTACAACTATTCTGCAAATTAGAGATTATTATTCTCATTTTATGGATGAAGAATTTAAAGCTTAGAGTGGTGAAGCCCAAGGTCATGTAGATAATAGGAGTAGAATCAGGATTTGAATCCAATTCTGCTTATTTCTATACATCATGCTCTTAACCACTGCACTGTCCCATCTCCCCATCTATCTGAATTACTGAGAGAGGAAGGGCTTCATGGTGATTTGTTAAGGCAGAGCTTTCCAACCTGTGTGCAGAAATAGTGATCTTTTAACCTTCTGGGAGCAAGTGGGCCTGGTATAGGTGGAGCCCATGGGCTGGTTTCCTCTGTAGTGAGTTTACCCCAGTATGCCATACAAATGTAATACTTTTCAATAAGATTTGAAAAAGGTTTGGAATAACTATATTAAAAGAAGGAAGGGACCCCTGGTCTCAAATTCAACCTTAGGGCTAGGCTGCTGATATAATCAGAGATAGTTTAGAGGAACAAGACTATAGGTTCTATGAAAGTGGGTATCATGTCTGCTTTTGCTAAGCATCATATCCCTAGAACCAGAAAATATATGGCACGTTATGTCTATTCAAAATTTATTTAATGAAGAAGAAATGAACCAGTTTACATGAGCTTTAAATATAGCCCTCTTTCTCATTTGCTGTGTGACCTGGACAAGTATCAAACTCTAACCTTTTCTAGATTTCTATGGTCCTCTTGTATGGAACAAGGGAATTGGATATTTGATGTCTCTGAGAATCTTCTCAGCCCTGGCATCCATTAAGTGCAGTGGAAGGAAGGCAAGGCTATGTATATTTAATGTCCACATATGACCTGCCTTATGGTGATGCCTATGTGTGTGACCCTGAGGTATGTGGTGAAACAGGTAAGCCAGGATTCCTTGGCATAAATGTAGGAGCCAGTGATAGTTAAATCTCAAGCTGCTTAAAGTTGGAAGGAGAAGAGATTTAAAAATATGTCTTTGATGAGAGCTTTTAAAAAAAAATAAACTTCATTTAATTTCCTCCTCTTTTCTAAACTGGAATGCAGTGAAAAATTCAGACTAACTGAGGATTTGTTGAGTTACATTTCTGTTAAAAGATGGGCTATCTTAAGCTTTAGAGAATGAAGGCATACTACATTCTGACTCCAGCCCTTTTGAGGACCCCTGTTCTGACTCAGCTCCTTTTCTTCTTAGGAAGGGACGTATAAGCTTATTGGCTTTGTGAACCAACTGGCAGTTCACTACAGCCATGTTGGGAACCTGATCCCCAAAGACTCGGATGAAGGACGGCGGCAGCACTACCGTGATGAGTTAGTGGCAGGTAGACCTCTGGGCCACTCTGAGGCTGCATCCTGGGCCCTTTTCTCTGGTCACTCTTGGGAGTAGATTTCTAAGCCAGAACTTTGCAGAGTCTTTACTTATGTAAAATCCAAAAGCTGGCAGTCCTATTTAGGTCTGGGAGCTAACCCATGAGACTCAGGCCAAGCAGAGCCCTGGGGCACGAGAGGCCTGAAAAGCAGGACAGAAGGTCTACCTTACCAGGGTATGGCAGAGTGGGCCTGGATTGGGACTCATCTGCAATATCCTACCCCAAGGTTCTCAGGAGTCTGCCAAGATGGTGTTTTCAGAAACAGAAATTCTTGAAGAAGATGAAGAGCCCAAGGATGCAGAAGCTGAAGCTGGAAGTCAAACAGATATACCTGCAGCTGAGGTACAGCATAGTATTGCCCTCCATCCTTCCATGTCCCACTCTAGCTGTGGATGGAGATGTCAGGGGTGACTTACTGGGGGTGGGGGCTGAAGGTGAGAAGTTAGAGGCTACAGGTACCAATGTCTCTGGCATCATCACCATCTCCTACTGCCATCCTATTCTAGGATATGACTTCTCCCCACTCCCAATTCCCTACTACCTTCTCACAGCTGAGTCCTCGTCCTGTGGGTCTTTTTTACAGGCAGCTGAAAAAATGACTGAAGAAGAATTGATGGCTCCTAAGCAGCCCAGGGAGCGAAAGCTCACCAACCAGTTCAACTTCAGTGAGAGGGCATCACAGACCTTCAACAACCCTCTCCGGGTAGAGCATCCCCCACCCCAGCCCCTTTACCTCACAGCTCTGCACTATACATGGTAGGGAAGAAGCAGGCCTGACCCCAGCCCCAGCAGCCCTCGGTTTGGCAGGATGACTAGATAGATGCCATGATTACTCTCTCCAAGGAAAGCTGGAAACATGTGTTCAGGTTTCTGTTATCCAGCTAGGCAGGAGTTCAGGGGGAGTAATAAGGAGACTGGAGCCTTCCACTGATAAAGTGAAACTTGATGGATCCTTGAAGAAGAGATGGGGATATGGGAAAGAGACAGGAGGCCAGAATACATCAGGAGAGGTGGAACTAGGAGCCAGTTGGACTGAAGTTCATAGTTTCTGTGATAGACTGACTAGAGAAGGCTAGAAAAGTTCCCTGGCTTATAAGTATGGAGGACCCTGAGTACCAGGCCGAACAAACCTCTCAGGGCTTCAAATGAGGGACTCAAATGTATAAGGCAGTGTTCTATAGAAATGAATCTGTAAGTGAAGTCTTCAGGGTGGGTTTTTGGGAGCTCTTAATCACTATGTGTAGTCCTTATACTGACACTGGGTAATCTGGGTGATACACAGTGGAGAGGGGGTACATTTTCCTGGTGGCACCAGTATTAGGGAGAAGCCTTCTCAGGGTGAGGGATATTAGCTCAATGCCCTTCCAGAGACTGACCTCTGTGTCATGCATCTGGAGACTGGCCACAGGCCTGACTTCTCAAAGACCTGTTCATCCCCCACTTGGAGTTTTTCTTGGTTGAAACTGGCACAAATAGGCTTCACTGACCCTGCTTTCTAGCTTAAGCTTCTTCTAAAGGAGGTTTGGGTGAGAAATGTAGGCTTTTGTGACATCATTTTGTCCTTTTACTTTTTTGGCTCTGGCTCTGGACTTCTTTACTTCTCTAGTTCCGTATCCTACCTCAGCTCCAACCGAAAGCCTTCACCCATGTTGGGTTAAATGAGAAGGAGCTAAGGGCCTTCTATGGATTTTCTATTGTCATTGTTTTCTAGGACCGAGAATGTCAGATGGAGCCTCCTCCCAGGACAAACTTTTCAGCTACAGCCAATCAGGTGAGACCCTGAACTAGTCTAAAAACCACCACCCCACCCCATCTTCATGCATTTTCATCAGGCTCTGCAATAAGGGAAACTGGTATGGTAAAAGATTCCACTACCAGTTTATACTTCTCATCCATCCTCCTCCCTGCACCTGTCCAAGCTCTGAACACCATGCACATGAGACACTAGGTCCCCACCTAGTGAACTCTGGATCAGCCACATGCCCCCCAGGGCAAGACTGACCAAAGAGGAAGTTCCATGGCTTCTGGAAGTTCCTCCAAGACCGGGGGAGAACATTTGTTCCTACGACTCTCTGTAGCCATGGCACTCTGTGGCTGACTTAAAGTATTAGCACTCTGACACTGCCCTTTCAGCAACCTTCAGTATTCTTGTAGAACCTCCTTCTCCCTTAAGTCCTACTGCATAGCTATAGGCCTTATCTTGCTGATTTAGGCAAGATATGATGTCAGGAGACCTGAGCTCATACCCCAACTCTGTTGCTCATACTGTAAGATCCTGGTCAAACATGTCTACCTTAATGCCTGTTTCTTTCGTTGTCAAATGAGAATGACAAGCAGCCTCATGGCATTGTTGGAGAGCTCTGAATGAAATATCGTTGAAATATATTACAGTGTGGAGTACTGGTTTATGGGTGAATTATTAAATGTAAGGTGTGCCTATCTGGCCTCCAGATGGCAGTGACTGCCCAGCTCTGGAGAACACACAGCGTGATCTGGGGCATTCGGCTAGCCCCAGATCCTTGCTACTCCCTTTGCTATTATCCTCGGAGTTCTCTTGATGTCAGATCAAGTTAGCAGGGGTTCCCTTACTTTTTGTATATCTTTTTATGCTGAAGAAAGTGTGGTCAGTGCTGTAGACAGCCAGCCTGAGCCAAGATGTTTATCTCATCTCCATGTGTGTGTGTGGGGGTTAATTTCCTAGTTCAGAGTCCTATAAACCACCAAGAAAATGTGTGCTAGGCTGATGTTTGCCCATTTGTTTTGTGTGATGGGGTCTGTAGGCTGGAACAATACTATCTCCAGCTGACAACTAAACCCTATGGGCTGTAGGGTGAAAAGCCCAGCCCAAAGGTGCCCCGAGAGCTCTTTCATTCCTGGCCTAGAGCTGATGGTTAGCAGGGAAGACAGATGTTTAATACATAATTACAGTGGGCCAAGTAGAGGGTGATGTGGAGGCATCTGACAGGGGTTGACATGATCAGCTCCTGAAGCCCTAGAGGCTGAAGAGAAGTTGACTGGGTGAAAAATTTGCCCTACAATGATCCTTCTCATATCACCCTTGCCTAGTGGGAGATTTATGATGCCTATGTGGAGGAGCTCGAGAAGCAAGAAAAGACCAAAGAGAAGGAGAAGACAAAGACTCCAGTGGCTAAAAAAATGGGGAAGTTGGCCATGAGGAAGATGACATCTATGGAGTCCCAGGTTTGGTGAGGGTTACCGTGGCTCTGTCACAGAGAATGATTGTGTGGGATGTTAGCCCCTAGATAGAAATGTGGCTATCTGGGAGCACGTCACAGGTGCATAAGTGGTGGGTACTAATGTTTAAGTATGAATAGTTCTTTCCTTGTTGGGGAGATGTGAGGAGAGCTACAACTGCTTCTGGCATTCTACACCTCCTCCAAATTTTATGTAGGTCTGGAGGCTAGCAGAGATTCAGTATTGTTGGGCTAGGGGCAACAGAAGATGTGAATACTATTGAAAGCCTTATGTGCACCCTGGAAGAGCTTGAGAGTCTTACCAGGGTAGGGTAGGATGTGAGGATAAGGCACCATTTCCCTGGGCAAGGTCCCAGAGGGTTTGGGACGGTAATTTTCTCTTCGGCCTTTAGTCCTTTAATTTACTTGCTCTCAGTTCTTTACATGAGTTTTTAGAGCCAGGAGCCAAGTCAGATATGACTTGACCAAAGGATGTGGCCTGGATTTACCATGAGGAGCCATGTAATTGTTATAGAGGTCATGGTTAGGGAGCTCACCATGGGTGTAGTGAGCATAGGTTTGGCAATCATCATAGAAGTTACAATGAGAGGTCACTGTAGGGAGGTCACCTCAGGGATATATTGAGACCACATTTCTCCCTTCAACAGAGAGAGCGCTGGGTAAGGAACCAGAATCTTAGTATGGAAATCAGAATGAGTTTGACCTGCAATGCGGTAGGAGGAACGAGGTCCGCAGGAAGCCAAGGTCTGGGTTCAGCACCTTGGAGAGCTCACATACAGCTCTCAGGGACGGGTTCTGCTCCACCCCATAATAGAAGCCAGATGGGTTAAAGGAAATTCTGCTTCCTTTGTCTGAGGTGTGCCCACTTCTAATCAATTTTATATCCCTGATAAAGCCACATTTTAGGAGAAGTTTGAGTGTTACCCACCTTGGCTTAATAGACACTTCCTCAATTCAGTTTTATTCAATCACATACCAAACACTTGGTAATCATGACCATGCTGGGTACTGGAACCCTAAGGTAAGAGATGAAGTCCCTGCCCTGTGGGTGGCCCTGTCCAGATTCTTGACTTCCCCTGCACCATTTTCTAGAGGTTAGGGGCTTGGGAGGAGCTATTGGCCTGGGTCAGGGTTCATTTGAAGATCCATCAGGGGTTTGGCTATGGATTCTGTGCTGGAACCACAGAGACCAGCAGAAAGGTCTCTGTGGCTGAGAATGAAAATTGTCCTTGAGTCTGAGCCTTACCATAGTTGATGTCTAACACCTTTGGGGAGGCAGTACTACACTGGGTTCTTCCAGCTTGGCTGACATGGAAGGCTGTAATTCAGGCAGATTCCAGCCCTGTGGACAAAGCACATACAGTGGAGGCAGGACACTGGAGGGTATAACATATCCACCTCTACCACCAGTGACTATAAATCTCTCCCCAAGGAAATTGAGCTCTAACTCAGAAGTACTGATCCCAAGCACTGGGTCAGGCTGTCACAGATGAGAGTGGCAGTTATCTGCCCCTTTTCTCAGTCCCAGTGTATGAACAGAGTGACAGCTCTTTTCTAGAGACCAGGGTCTGATTTGGTTGGTATAAAATTCAAGTGCGTAGAAGGGAAGAAAGCAGAATAACTTCATGATAACTCTGTAGGAAGGTCTGTAGTGGCAGATTTCTCAGGTTTCTGTTTCATTAATAATTTAGGTGAATTTACAGAAATTAATACAAGTTTATCTGATCTGAAAGATTATGACAGGAATAGATGTTGGGGCTCAGAGGCCACAGTTCACTCAGAACCAATAAAGAACTACAGCCACTCAAATAGCATAGTCTCCAGAACAAGGATGGCAGTAGTCCACCAGATTCACTCCTCAGTGCATATCTGGAGCCCTGAGTCTCCCAGAAGCAGGAAAGGTGGTCAGCCTGGAGAGGGATTGACTTTCTGTGTGGGCCGATGGGTATGGGCCCTGTAGTACACAAACTTGTGTTCACATCCTGGTTTTGCCCCTTATTAGCTGAGTTTTCCTAAAACCTGTTTCTTCATCTGTAAAAACATAATGATACCTACTTTGCCAGATAGTGTGAGAATCCAAGATAATATGTGTACAGCCTCTAACATAGCATTTGATTGGTACTCATTGATAGTGGTGCCATGGCACAGCTGATGAGAGTTCACCTGAAGAAGTACTGACTCAAGGAATGAGACACTATCTCCACTATCTCCTATATCAGAGGAGTTATTACCAGACACATAATTCTTTGTAGCCAGAGGACAGAGTTAGGACCATGGGTAGAAGATCCAGAAGTAAGTTTAAGCCAATAGTCTGTCTGACCACAGAAGATGCTGCCTGACATGGGGAGAGTCATTTGCCAGGAAGCTATCAAGAGGAAAGGATTCTTGTTTTAAGTCAATGAGTAGGGGGAGTAGCTAGTACCAGGTGAACTCTAAGGAGTCTGATCATAAGGCTTCAAAGTGTGTCCTTAGTCAGTTTTCTGAGATAAACTTGGAGCCAGTTTGAGGCCTGACAAAAGATTCTCAAAGGGCAGTTCTCCACAGGTGATTTTATAAGCCCCCACTACATCGTCTGCACCACCATCACCACCGGGCACTGGGTTAGTAATATCCTGTCCATTATTAATTTAATCCCACAATAACTCTATGATGCAGGTGGCATTATCCATTCCCACAAGTACTCTAAGACTCAGAAGTTAAGCAACTTGCTCACAGTGGCTGCCTGGATCCTAGTCCATGGAATAGGATGGGAATGCAAGTCTAGATGACTCCAGAACCGATTCTCTTAACCACTGCCACTCCTGAGAAATCTCATCCTCTAGAGCCATGGGCCTGGCCATCTGAGCCCCTGGTTCACTCCTGCTACCTGCCCTAAATTCTGGGGATTTTCTTGCGAGCCTCAAACTCTTTTGCTCCTCTAATAACCCACTAAGTGGTTCTCCTTGCGGATTAATGGAATTTCACAGAATTTTTTTTTTTTTGGTTCATAATGAGTCATTTTTTCTTGACATGAAACTTCCTGCTTTCTCTTGTATCTGAACAGTGGGCAGGGCCCTGGATTAGGAGTCAGTTTTGCCTCAAACCCTCTGTGTATGAGCACATCTTTCTTTCCTCTCTAAGCCTCTGTGTCTTCCTCAACTCTTGACTAAACCACTGAGGCCTTTAATGGGAGTCTTTGCTATTGTCTGAGCTGGTGAAAACTTTCCGCCCAACTACAAAAGCCTCCGACCTGCTCTTGTCTGCTCTCCCCTTCCAGTACCCTTCCTCGTCTCTTTTCAATGTCCCGTCTTGTGCTCAGATATATGCCTTCTCCAGAACAAGCTCAGAATGAAAGAACATGAGACAGGCTCTGCCCAGGAGCCAAGTATGGCAGTGCAGATTCCTTGTGCCTCTTGTGAGCCTGGTGTTTCCAGAAGTGGGAGATGGGGTAAGCTGGCTGAGGCATGAAGAGATGCCTTTAAAGAGCTCTCTGGGGTTGCTGGTGTCATAGAGGCATCACTGAATCTACTGAGAGCCTGGGCTGTGGTTCAGGGCATGACCTTTCATGTGCTGGCTTGTGAGAACCTGTGGCCTGTATATATCCGCAGAGTGATGATATCACCAAAGTGACCCAAGCTGCTAAAATCGTGGAGCGGATGGTCAACCAGAATACATATGATGATGTTGCTCAAGGTAAGATTTGAAGTGCTGGCAACTACTGTTATTGCCTGTATTAAAAATCTCTCATACAGTTTACAGCATGCCACCCTGAATATGCTCAATCTTGTCTGATCTCAGAAGCTAAGCAGGGTCAGGCCTGGTTAGTACTTAGATGGGAGACCACCTAGGAATACCAGGTGCTGTACATGAAAAAAAACATATCTCTCATACAAGTTAGGTATTTGAGTGTCCCATGTTAGGTGCAAGGGGAGAACAAATAATTTCTCCTTCCCCTGGATGTCACTAGGGAGATAAAACTTACACGAGTCAACCATGAACAATGGCATAAGAAAAAGATGGGTAGCGATGAGATATGACAATGGTGCAGCAAAAACATCTGCACTTCAGTGATCCAGTGTCATTTTCCCAACAATCTTGGAAGGCAGGCAGAGCTGAGATTATTACCTGTATTTTACACACAAGGAAGCTCAGGCCAAGGCCACCTAACTAGTGAACTGACTAGTGAATGGCAGAGAGGACCCAAATCTACATCTTGAGCTTCCTAATTCTGTGCTCTGTTCTCTACTCTGTCCAGCTTGGGGAAAATATAAATGCTAGGATACAGACAGAAACGAGGGATGAGTGGCAGCAGTCAAGGAAGGCTTCATAGAGGGCTGACTGATCTAGATGCCAAGGGATAAGCAGAATCTGAGCTGGAGATTAGCTAAAGAGTGGATATTCTGGGCAGGGGACAGCACGACCAGTGACTCAGTGGTGAAAATGAATTAGAATGGACTTTGGAGACAAGGGACAGCAGGCTTGACCCAAACAGAGGCTTTGTTGGAAAGTGGTGAGAGTTCAGAATAGAGAGGTGGCTGGAGCCAATTAATGAAGGGCCTTGACTATCACAGGGAATCTGAAATTTCTCTGCAGACAGTTCAAAGATACTGTCTAAGTAGGATACACAGCCCAATAAGAGCAGGGCTGGAGGAGGATGTGCTCGGGCAGAATACAAGGATGAGAGGCAAAGGTAAGATTCAGGTGTGGGGTGGAGTGGGCCTTGCCACATCTTACCCAGACTGCATCTTAGGGGATGGAGAAAAAGGAGCAGTTATAAGCCAGGGATTATGCTGTGCTATCTCCATGTGTTATTTTATTTAATCCTGACAGCGATACTGTCAGATGAATAACATTATTATCTCTATTTCATAGATGAAAAATTCAGGCTGTATTGTTTCCACTTGTTCAAAACCACAGCTAGTGTGAGGTGTGAGTGGTGCAAATAAGACTCGAACACAGGCCCTTTTTGGTCTATAGCCTCAGCACTTCAGCACAAAGATATAGAGCCACTGAGCTGGAAGAGACATTTCAAATAAACATTCAGTAGGTCTATGCTGGTGATTAATTAGCAATGAGGTGAAGAGATTGATTTAGAAATACTTAAATCCTGGGAGCCTGGGAAATTCTGGTGTATGTGACAGAGCCAGGAAAACGGAATCCTTCTCAGGGCATGAACGGCACATTCCCAAGTGGCTTGTATTTCCCTAAGAGGTTGCGCATTTATCTGGAGCAGCTGCATCCCCAGAGTTGGCAGCTCCTTGCTGCTGGCTGGTCTCCTTTGCTGACAGCTTAAGGCTCTTCTTGGTGACTTGATGCTCATTGCTCACCCACGGGACATAGAAATCAGGGCTGCCAAGACCAGCAGCCTAAACAAGCCCCCTTGTTATCATTCAGGCTGGAAAACGACCTTGAGTGCTTTTCAAAGCTGTCAAAGTACACAGTAGCTTTGAATGAATTTGTCACTCACACTGCTTGGCTTCCTGAAACCCAGCCTCTGCAACCAGCCCCTCAAAGGGTGGCAAACATGATTAATATCCATGGTGAAATTGGCCTTGGTGAACCTTTTTCATTTATGAGAACACAGTCACATAAAAATGCATTGAACTTTGATTTTTTTAATTGCATACTCTTTTTCCCTCTGGGAAAGTGTAACCATGAAGGAGAAGTGAAAACAGAGAAGTGTTACCAATTAGTCTCTCTGAAATGAGGCATTTTCAAAGATAGCCCAAGTTTAAGGATCTCTGATGTGATCAAGGCTCATGCCTCTGACCACTCTAATCTTTGTTTGTTCTAGGACATTTTTGAAATTGGAATGTATGTAGTCCCAGAACCTCAAGGTGTGGGACATTGTGAGAAGTTGGGGCCATGCCTGGGCATGTTCTTGACTGTGTTGGGTGAATGGATTCATTTTCTAATAGGTCATCCTTGGTTTGAAAGGAGACTGAGAAGCATTCACTTCTGTTGATTTATTTCATTGCAGTCTTTGGACAGTCATTGGGTATCATTTCTGTGGCTGGCCCTGTGCTAGGCACTGTGGATGCAGAGATCAATATCGCATGCTTCCCGCTCTCTAGGAGCTGCCTTTTGGGGGACACAGGCAAAAGGAAAAATAGAAGCAACACAATGTGACAGATGTTTCAGTAGAGGAGTGGCACGGGACTGGAATGGAGAAAGAAATGAACTCTGCTCAACAAGAATATGAAGGCCTCACAGAGAAGGAGCAGTTTGATTTGTATTTGGAGTGAATAGGAGTTTTCCAGGAAGATGGTGGATTAGGACATTTTAGACACTGTTCAACATAGAGGGTGCATGAACAGCTGGCCTGAAAGGATATAGAAGTAGTGGCCTGGAGCATTGGTTTGACTAGGGAGCCCCTGAGCAATGGGAACCATTGAGGGGTTCTCAGTGGGGTGGAGGAGGCAGTATGATGAGGTGATTTATTGTTCTTACTCCAGTAGCTCTGTGGAACATGAACTGGAGGAGGAATTACTGGAGGTATGGAGACCAGTTAGGAGGTGGTGCAGTGATCCAGGTGATGGTTGTTGGGGCCTGAACCTTGGCAGTGGCTGTGGATTTGGAGAGGAATGAATGGATTAAAAAGGCAATCAGAAGGAAAATATGAGAGAGACAATGAAAAGGGATCAGTCAAGGATTACCCAGGTTTTTGGTTTAGAGAAGTAGAAGGATGTATGGGGCTCCTACCTAAGTTAGAGGAAATGGGAGGCAGAACAATTTATGGCAGGAGATGAACTTGTGTTCAAAGAACCCATGAGGGATCAAGGCAGTTTCACTATAGTGCAGCATGGCAGTGGGTATGAAGATGAGCAAACCTGGGATTTTATGCACGCGAACATACCTACTTCACTGTCATTTACCAGAAATGACAACGATGACTGTAATGATAACACGTATAGAGAGCTTACTATGTGCCAGGTATGTTTCCAAGTATTTTACATATATTAACTCAATCTTCTCAAGAGTACTTTGAGATGGGTGGCTATTACTATTCCCACACCGAAACACAAAGAGGTTCATTGTTTTGGCCAGACAGAGAGTGGCAGACCCGGGTTTACCATAAAGTGGCAGTTCCAGGGCTGACAGCCTGTGTGTGTTTAAGATTTTAAGTACTATGAGGATGCTGCTGATGAATACCGGGACCAAGAAGGTACTCTGCTGCCCCTCTGGAAGTTCCAGAACGACAAAGCCAAGCGCCTGGCGGTCACTGCCCTCTGCTGGTGAGTGTAGGCATTGCAGCAAATTAAGAGTTCCTCAGCGCCTGCTGGGTGCCAAGCCCTGAGCAGCGCTCTCCCACTGCACTTAGCCACCTTGAGGGTGACACGTAGCATTATGGGAAAAAATGGGACCGGGATTCTTATGGGATTTGGGGATCAACCCAACAGTAGATGTCTGTAGATAGGTACCAGTGTTTATGGGACAGCCAAGTCCATTTCCTGGGCCAATGGGTTCATATTTCTTTTGCAGGAATCCAAAGTACAAGGATCTGTTTGCAGTGGGACATGGCTCCTGTAAGTAATCTAGCTGTTCATTAATTTTCTAACTCTACCAGCAAACACTAAGCACCTACTCAGTACAGAGTTCTTTGCCAAGTGTGAAAGATACAAAAATGACTAAGATACACTCCCTGCCCTCGGGGCTCACAGTCTAATGGGGAATATCCATAATCACACCAGCAATAAGTGCTGGGTGAATAAATATGCCAAAATGAGCCTTGAAAGAGTTATAAAGGTGAAGAAAGGAGAGATCACTTCTGGCAGAGGGAGAAGCATATGCAAATGTCTGACGGCACAAGAGATATGGCAGGAAATGAAGCTGTCTCAGAGGCAAGGTCAGCCCACAAAGGGCTTGGTAAGCCATTCCAAGAAGGTTGGCCCTTCTCCTGAAGGCAATCTTCTGACCTTCTCCAGAGGGGAAACCACTGAAGGAATTTGAGAAGGGTAGGGTTATGACTAGTGTAGGAAGAATTGCATCTAGGATACTGGAGCTGGAAGACCAGTTAGGAGACTGATGCAGGCATTCCAAGGAGAGATGGCAGGATCTGAACCATGACTATGGAATGGGGATGGAGAAGAGAGTTTGAGAAGCATGAGAAGGTAGATTGGACCAGACCTGGGGAGGGATAGGATGGTGGGGCCTGAGGGAGGGTAGTGTTCCTGGGTGTTCCTGGTAGTGGTAGCAAGTGCTTGATGTTCATCACTTGGCCCCTGAGCCCTTGGAGACCACTGTTGTCTCCTCTCCTCTTCCTGCCAGTCTCCTCTCCTCCTCCCATAGCCGGAGGCAGCTCTGTGGTAACTCTATGGCTATTTGCTTTCCTTCATGTTCCTGGGTCCCTGCAGAAGACCCTACCTCTCTGCTGGCCTGGACATTCCCCCTTCCTAACGGGAGAGGGCCCCACACTTCGCGTTAGCTGTAGCTCCCCAGGCTAACAGTTTGCTCTCTGGCTGGGAAGATCAGCTTCTGCAAACAGGAAAACCTTTCCAATATCCAAGCTGCTTCTGGCTGGCTGGCTTACAAGCTCCCAGTCTCTGCCCCTCAGACCTCCTGTCCACCCATTCTTTGACCAGGGTAGGGAGGCGGGGTGGGCAAGAAGGAGTCAGTATTTGTCATTCCTCTCACGGAGGAGACCTTGGAGCTGCTCCCAGTCTCGTGGTCTGGGCAGCCTTTGAGGATGCCCTAAATGCCTGCTTTGTGTGCCCATTCCTGAGGGTGGGCTGCTGCCAAGCGGGAAGCACCCTCCCCCTCTGGAAGGGAACTAGTACATTCCTCCCCCTCTGCTGTAGCTACTGGGCCTGGAACAGTGCCTGGGGGCTGGGCAGGTCCTCCCAGGAGTGGGTGTAGAATCCAGGCTGTCTGCCCAGGCCTGAGGTGGGGGTGTGGGGGTCTCCCCAGCAGGTGGGAGGAAAAACTGCTTCAGCTCTATCCCCACCCTCCTCCCACCCAGGGCCAGAAGCAGGGTCAGCTGGACAGAGGCATGTGGAAACTGTCCATAGGGGCAGCCTCAGACAAGAGCACTGGAGAAGAGCGGCCCACTCCCTAGGAATAGATGACCTCAAGTCTAACAGGCCCAGCAGCCTCCTTTAGGCAGGCAGTCAGTCACCTAGGAAAGGTCTCTTGGTCCTTTGTTGGTCCTTTTAGCCACATCCACATGCCTGGGAGGTGCCTCAGTCATCTGTAGATCTTCTGGCTGGAGGGTTACTTCCCAGTGGTATTACCTAGGTCCAGAAGCCTTTCTGAACCTTGGTTTCCTCATTGGTGACATGAAGAAGCTGACATCTGCCAGCTCTCCACCCCGGGGCTGCTGTAAAGCACACCTGAAAGAAAAGTGGCAAATGTGCCCTTTTAGCTGTGGGACCACGCATACATAAAGGACAATCATTGCCAGTTTGTCTATTGGTCTTTTCCCTGGTTTTCCTGCAGAACCATTAGGTGACCTGAGCAGGGAAAGGAAGCTGTGGAGACGGAAGGGAATCAGATGAGGCTCCTACCTACTCTTTACGAAGGCAGAGCCTGGTGGCAGCACTGGTGTTCACTGTTGTCACCAGCATCACAATTGTTAACCAGCTCTCAGGCACTTCTTCTCCAGAGCCCTGTACATCTCAGTACCACTCCTGCAGCTGCCTCTGGCAGTCTCGTGCTCTTGAGTGCCCTGTTACCTCCCTGGAAGACAGAAGGCAAAGCTAAGGCAAGCCAAGGGCATTCTAGTTACTGGACAGGGTTACAATGAGGAGCAGCTGGCTTACCGGCATCCATCACGATTCTTTGGAAGCTCCCAGATGCCAGCCTTTGTCATTAGACTTTGCCTCATGTGGCTAAGCACTGGAGTGAGAATTTGTTGTTTTTTTTTGTTGTTGTTGTTGGGTTTGACCCTGACGAACTCCTCCCAGGCCTCCTTTTGCCTGGAATTCCCAGATGTTTATTCTCTAATCCAGCCAAATAAGATGTTAGCAGGGGTAGCTATATACTCTAGGAAGGATGGGAGCCAATCCCCTATTTTGGGGACAAGGAAGGTTACTTGGAGTCAGGCCAGGAGCAAGCAGGTAAGAAAAAGGGAGTCCATGCAATTGCCTGCAACAGCACAGAAGCATTCACATCTGCCTTGCCTCTTGGGCTGTTGGGTGCCAGGTGGTAAGCACGCCAGTCTGTGTACAGGGCAGAGACTGGGTGCTCCCCAGGGCCAGGCTCCATATTCCTAGCAGAGCTAAGACAGAGGCTGTCAGCAGATGAAAACAGATGGAGGAACACTGGAGGGCAAAGGAAGCTAGTCCAGAAAAAGAGGCAAAACTGGGATGCAATTATATCAGCCTGCTACACTAGAGGAGTCCTTTCTAGCCCATTAGCCATTTTATGGCCTGGGAATAGAGATTCCTCATGGTCTGTCAGGAAAGATGGTGGAACAGATTTTAGAAACTCTGTGCGGTCCTGACTAGCTATCACATAGGAGATGGGGAGGAAGTGTCTCAGCTCTTGGGGGAGCACCCTCAAAAGAGCCAAAGTCAGGCCCCGAGTCCTGGCACTAAACTCATTCCCACTCTGTCCCACCACATCCCAGCCTGTCCCTGAGTCTGCTCACAGGTCAGAGATGCACTTGTAAGGATTTAAATCTTTCCTGATCATTTATTTGTCAGCTTTACTAATTAAGCAGTGTTAATTTCATTTACTGAAAATGGAAATTCATCCACCTCATTTCTTCCTGTTTATCCTCTACACACAAAATCCATCACTCCCCGGCTGCAGGCTGCGTAAAATTTACAGGACTAATTATGTTGTCAGGTCTCTTTGTAAATACAGTCCATAAAGGCCACAGTGCTCTCCGGCTTGTAGTGCAAGGGCATTCCTGTTGTTTCTTTAATTACTGGTTAGTTATTTAGGTTCTCAAATGTTTGCCTCATTTTCCCTAAATCAAATTAAATGTCTCACTTGATGTATTCTGTCTCCAAGGCCTTGCTCTTACTTCCCACACTGTTTAAATATGACTTCTAATTGGACGAGAGTACTTGGAAAAGCCCGGCTGCCTGGGAGGCTGAGCTCAGCCTGGCACCTTGGCTTCTGGGCCATGCTGAGGGTTTGGGACCCTCTAGCACCTATGGCCTTTCTTATGGCAGTTGTGGGCTGGTCCTCTGCTTTTGGGGACTATGAAAATCCTAACCCAAGGGGCATTTCTGTTCCTGGAGTCCCAGGTGGCAGGGCTGAGGTGTGGGAAACTGGAGGAAGGTTTCACTGTCGTCATCAGAAGAGCCAGGGATTATTGCATTCATCCCCCTGACTTCTAAAAAGACTGCTTCCAAACCATCCCAGGAAAAGGTACCATCTATTGGGGCATCTCCCTCTGGTTTCTAAAAGTAGGATTGGGGTCAGCCTTCCCTGAATGCCTACAAATTTAATGTCCAATGACTGCTATAATAAATGACAATAAACATAATGGCATACAACAGTACAAATTTATTATCATTCTGGAGGTCAAAAATGTAAAATGGGTTTCACTGAACAAGAATCAGGGATCAGAAGGGTTTTATTCCTTCTGGAGGCTCTATGGGAACATCCATTTCTTTGCCTTTTCCTTTTTCTAGAGGCTGCTCACATTCCATGGCTTGTGGCTCCTTTCCAGCTAGCAGTTGCATCATTCTGACATCTGTTTCTGTTGTCACATCTCCTTCTCTGACTCTCCTGCCTCCCCCTTTCCCTTATAAGAATTCCTGTGATTACCTTGAGTCTATCCAGAGAATCTAGATAATCTCCCTATCTCAAAGTCTTTAGCTTAATCACATCTGCAAAATCCCTTTTGCCATGCTAAGTAACATAGTTATGAGTTCTAGGAATTAGGACGTGGACATCTTGTTGGGGGTCACTATTTGGCCTACCGAGCCCCCCTCCATGTGCCTCTTACATGACTTAATAATAAAGGGAGTCATTAAACAGCCACTGCCTTAGAGTTGGCCCTGAGCTGGACTCATTCGGGTTGCCACAGTAGGAGAGGAGGCCTGCTGTCTGAGCCTGGCTTAGTATGCTGTCTGCAGCTTGGCATCTGCTTCCCTGTGACCACTGAGCTGGATTTAGCCTGATGCTCCAACATACCCTGTGCCTACCTGGCCCTCCCTGAATCCTGAGCAAGAGCCCAGGCTTCTCCTGATATCCAGACTCTCCAGAATGGCCCCCCATAATCTAGAGCTGTTACTTGTAGGGCAGGGGTGGAGCTGGAGGGCTAAGTCTCCCGCTGGTGGTTGCTAATTCAAGAAGACATCTTATCCATGTTCCTTACTTGGTGCTACTCTGCCAGGGCCCTAGCAGAGGGAGCTGGAGGCAGCAAGAGGTCTACCATGGAATTAAGCTACCCCTCCCCTGAGACCATGGCTTTCTGAGAACTGCCAGATCAGGCTCTAGGAGGTGGTTGATTCTCCTCCTCCAGACCTCGTGGATCATTGAAGATCAAAGTCGGGGTGGCCTTAGAGATTATCTAGGAGAGCAGGGTTAGCAGGAAGCAACTCTCCCACTAAAGAGAGCAAGCCTGATGAGCTACTGGAGGCCATGCTCACTTCATCCTTTGTTGGGGCTAAGGATAAAACCTCAGGACCACCTGTAATAATGAGATACAGGTAAAGGAGCTCCTCAAGGGGACACTCACAGAAAAGAGGCTGAATGGTCAGGAAGGTTTCCTGGAGAAGGGCAAAAGTAGAAAGTGGAGTAGGAGAGCTAAGGCCAGATCAGTTTCTCTTTCTCCTTTCTCTGCCTCATGGTCTTAGACCTGGTTGTTTCTTTCTCTGTCTGTCTCTGTCTGTCTCTGTCTCTCCTCTCTCTCTCTCTCTCTTTCTCTCCCTCTCTCTCCCCGTCTTTCTCTTTTCCCCCTCCTTTCCCTACCCTCCTCTTTTTCTTCCTTTTCCCCTTCCTCTATTTCTCCTTCCCTTCTACCCACCACATATAATTACTAAAATCCTGTTGCCTGGAGGAACCTGGAATTCCTTTGCTGGCCCCAGACTTCAGAGTTCCTGCATCTTTATACAATGGGTGGGGTTAGGAGCTCCCATCTCCATCGCTGGACTCTTCAGCCCTTCTTTGAGAAGCCAGGGAGTTTGTAGGATTCAGGACAAAGTACCACAGGGTTCAAGGCCCAAGGCTCTGTAGCCTTGAGCCTGATAGAATCTCATTGTTCTCTCACTGAGAACTGAAGCACTGTAGGCGACCTTGATGCCACTGTTATAATGGGACTGCTGGTAACCTGGTTGGTAGCATCATTCTGGGATTGTTGGAGGGGTGGGCAATGATGTCACTAGGCTGCTGGTGACCTGGCTGGTGACATCATACAGGGAATGTTGGAGGGCTGGGCAATGATGTCACTAGGATTGCTGGTAGCCTGAGCAATGATGTCACATGGGGACCATCGGTGGTCTGACTAGTGATGTCATTTTAGGTCTTTTAGAAGACAGGATGATGATATCATGCTGGGGCAGTTGGAGGTTTGGGCTGTGATGTCACACTAGGTATATACTTGGAAAGTGAAATAATGAGGTTTCATAGGAGCCACTGGAGTCAGAGATGAGAAGAATAAGGAATGGAGAGGAAGGCCTAATTAAATTAGAGTTTTCTCTGCTTTCCACGTGTAGTTTTTCAGATAGACCCTGAACTGGAATTCAGGAAATACATAGTCCAGCATGATCAGAAGCTGTGATCTTTGTCACAGGAGGGCTCATTTGGTTGCAAGTAACAGAGATCACTAGAGCCAGGTTAAGAAAGAGAGGCTTATTGTCAGGATCATGTGGCCTAGGAACTGAGGCCTCAGTGTGATTGGTTGCTCCATATGTCCCTCTCTCATGAAATTCCTGATTCTCTGTGCCAGAAGTTTCCTCTTATCACACTCGACTGCCATGTCCCTCACACATTCTCTAGTCCAGGTTATAGAAGGATTGGATTGGTTTAGTGTCCCTTCCCTTCCTTTCTCCACCTCCATGTAAAGATCAGATTAATATTATCTTGAGCAGGGTAATTTCAGCTATAAACAGTATATTGGGTGTGATGCACCTGAGGCCGTCATTTCTGCCCTCTACCTCAGTTTACGCATCTGTAAAATTAGAGGGCTATAAGTTCAGCTTTTAGCCCCAGGGCTTCTGTGAGTGGGTCAGACATGTCCTCACCACAGAGTTACTAAGCCTGCTTAGGATTTCCTACCTTCCTTTCCTGGTTTCACTGTTCACAAAGACCCTGTGCACACATGCAGGGGCAGGGAGTGCTTAAAGTTTGTCTAGAGCAATAGGTCATCACTACTGTACCTCGAGGGGCCAGGTCCTTTGCCGCAATAAGAGCAATTATGCCTTGGTGAAATAAGGAGAGCATCTGAGACCTCAGTCATCCACCCTTTTATTCACTCACCTGCGTGCTTATCCACTCACCCTCTTTCAGTCTTACCCAGCATCAAGGACAGATTGGACATCAAGGATGTCAGTAGCTCACCTCTGGCCCGGTGGTTAACACTGTAATTCCTTAGGCTTACCTCATTCTACTGCAGGGTCTGGTGCTCTCATTATACTAGAAGCTGTTGAGGGCAAGGCCATGTCTCAAGTGGACTGTTTCTGTCCCTGCCAAGGCTCAGCCCAGGGGGAGGCCTTCATCAGGTGCTCAGGATTTGTGTGATAAACAAAAGGAGCTACCAGTGACTGTAACCCTGTCTACTTGAAGCCCTTCATGGTCTGGGTGGGTGGGAAAGAGGCTCCCCTCAGCCAACTAAAGATCCCTCCCTTGGAAAGTGAGCCCTCTGGGCCCACCCTGGAGCCCCACAGATGAGGTGCTGCTTCCCACTCCCACCTCAAGGCCAGCTCCCTACTGGCTTTGAGATATCACCAGGCACAAGGTGACTCAGTTTAGCTCTGGAGGATCTGGAGGGACTCCAGCTCCTTCGCTTTGTGAGAGGCTCAGTTTCCCCAGAGCAGAAGCATTCTCTTTACTGACTACCATGTTGAGGTGAGGGCCCTCATCTTCAGCTCAAAGGCTGCCTTAGCACAGGGTCCCCAAGATGGGGCTCTGCTCTAGCCTTCCACCTCTCCCAGTCCAGCTCTTCTGAGTTTGGGAAGGTCCTGGGCTGGTGGCAGGAAAGTTGGACTTGAGAGCTGGGACTGGACTCTGTTCAGTGACAGCATTAGGATGGTCACCAAGTGTGCAGAGAATGAAAGAAAGAGTTGGAAGCATTCCACTGACATGGGGTAAACCCAGAGGGGAACCTCTGCCGAGGGATTCACTGTTGATCACCAAAAGCTGTGCCCGAGCCAGAAGGATGGCACAGTGGCTTGTGAAACTCCTCCTGGCTGACCTGAGACTTCTTGATTCTGGGAATATCACTAGAGCTAGGGCTGAGGCTGCAACTGGGGATTCTCGGGCCAGAGGGTATGGGAAGATGCCCCAAGGTGGCAAGTTTGGGACTCGTGTAGACAACTCTCTGTTATTCCAAACCGAACCCCTGTCCTTGCCCGGGGGACAGGCAGGCACATAGGCATTATTCAGGCATCTAAGCACAGCAACCTGCTCCTGAGTGGGATATCTGAGGCCTCTCTGAGGATCCTGCTCCTTCCCAAGCCCACACACATTCTGCACTTAGCAACTCCCTTAGCCTGCATCCCCCTTTCCTGTACTTCAGGAGAATGACAGTCAGTCCCTCAGATAAACTTGGTTACCTTTACTGATTGTTGGATCCTCCCATGAACTCTGAGAATGGGTAGGCCAGGTCTCATGATCCTATTTCACAGATAGAGAGGATGAAGCCAGAGAGGAAGCCCACATGCTCCAGCAGAGGCAGAGCAGGGCAGGGCTTGTCCATCTGGTAGGGAAGGGGCACAGGGAGCTTCCCAGCAGGGTAGCTAGATTCTCCAGCTAGAGAGCTGTCTTCCTTTCGGCAGATGACTTCATGAAGCAGAGCCGGGGCATGCTGCTGCTCTACAGCATGAAGAACCCCAGCTTCCCTGAATACATCTTCAGCAGTGACAGTGGCATCATGTGCCTCGACATGCACGTGGACCATCCCTACCTGGTGGTGGTAGGCCACTACGACGGCAACGTGGCCATTTATAACCTCAAGAAGCCCCACTCCCAGCCTGCATTCCGCAGCTCAGCCAAGTCTGGCAAGCACACGGACCCTGTGTGGCAGGTCAGCCTTGAACCAGGAGGGGAGACTTGGGTATGGATGAGTAGTGTGTGGGCCTGGGAGGCACTGGCAAAGGGACTTTGGGGCAGAAAGGGCCACAAGCACAGGGATAGTGATGACAGGTACCAGGTTAGGGGCCAAGGAGCTGGGTGAGAAAAGGGTGGAAGGTGAGACTCAGGAGGTAAGAGGGTGTGCAGTAAGAACTGAGTTGCTGCCCCAGAGTTGTCATCAGAAAAGAAATAAAGATTGTTTAGGTGTGGTGATCAGTGACTCTCAGCCAGTGGCTAGAAGCCTTCAAGGCCTGATGGGCCTCTGCTGAGTATGTCAAGGGCTCCGGTCCTCTGCCTGTGGGCTTCTTCAACGCTGCATAGGGCTCTTCTCTGGATCTGGGCTAGATTTGGGGGAACTCTCAGACAGGGGTGGGTGCAGTGGTTGTCTGCCCTCTGGGTAGGACTGTAAGACTTGGTTGGTGAGGTCTGACCTGAGGTGCCTCTGTAGCACCCATCTTCTCCAGACAGACATAGAATGGGATATCAGGACTAGATTTCACCCTGTCTCCCATTTTATGGCATTAGGAGTAGATTTCACAGTTTCACTCTCAATGGATCTCATAGCTCTAGCTTTGCAGGCCTTTCCTCACTGTGTTTCAAAGTTCCCCCTCCTTCTGAGGCTTTGTACCCTTTCCCTATTAAAAGGTCTGGGAGAATCTAAGGATAGATTTCTGCCTCAAGTTGTCCAGGGCCTCTGGGCTCATTAGGCAGTGCTAGGACTCTGTCTGATCATCTTCTTCAGCCCCATGCCCTGACACAGTCTGCAGTCATGCTCTGCACCCTTGCCTCTTCTGGCCCTGAGTTCTGAATCATATGGATACCTGCCCCAGGTACTGGCTGTCAGCTCCCAGGTGGGCCTGAGCAGAGGGAGGACTGTTTAGGTACAGGTACATGGTGTTCCCTCAGCTTCATTCTGTACTCAGAGCTGGGGCAGAGGGAAGCACACCTTCCACTAAACATCCACCTGCTACTCTCCACCAAAGCATGGGCCAGAGCTTGCAGCCTCAGGAGTTCTCTCCACTAAGAAACCCGTCTCACAATTCATTGCCTCCAGGCACACAGAGGTCTTCAGACAGGGGTAAAATGTCTGCAGGGATTTTAGAGCCCAGAGAGAGTAGAAAAGAGCTCCTTTAACAGGACTGAATGAGCATCAGCCCTGCCCCTGCTCTCAGATAGTCCAGGGCCAAGCATGGAGCATCTCTGGTTGGCCTGAACATTCTACTCAAGCCCAGGAGAGGGTGAGGGGCCCCGGCCAACCACCCTGCTCCCACTCTGCTGTGATCTCTAAATCAAATAGCAGGTTTGGGGAAATAAATGGAGCATGTAGAAGACACATTTTCCCTTTTACTGGGCAGGCGCCAGGGAGACTGGAACCCATATGGACAAGGGTGGCCTTCTGTTCTTCCACCATCCTGTCAGGAAAACAGGGCTACTGCCTTTGCAAAACCAAGACTCAGAGTTCTTGGCTGCAATCGTGGCTTGGGACATGGGAGGGGCCTGCCTGTCTCTCACTTATTTACTCACTTCCTTTTCTCTTCTTTCTCTCTCATTTCCTGCCCCTCTTCCTTATTCACCCATTTTTTTTTCATCCATTTAGTAACTCCTCTCTGTTTGCTCTCCTGCGAGCTGAGGATGTTTAAGGGTTTGGTCTCCAGAGATTCTAGTGGGGAGATAACCACAGCCAGAGGCTGAGCAGGACACAACAGTACTCAGTGGTCTACAGAGGGCACTGAGGAGGAACGCTCAGATTGTCTAGGATGAGAAGGGCCAGGGAGTTCTTTCTAGAGAAAACAACACCAGAGCTGAATTGTGAGGGGTGAGAAAGTATTAAATGAAGAAGGGCACAAAGGGGTCACAGGTACAAAGACTCACGGGCATCCAACAGGTCAGCCTGCTGGGAAACAACTCATTGTTTGGCGTATAGTGTGAGAGACAGGGAGAGGGAACAAAACCTAAGAAAAGCACAGGCACCTACTTGTAAATGTGCTTCTCTAGCAAGTAAGAGGCTTAGATTTGTAGGTTGGTAGTTTCAAATTAAGTGTTCATACAGAAGCCCAGTATGTTAAAAAGATGAGAGAGGGGCTGCTCTGGTAAGATCGGGGTCCTTGTTTGAGGGTCCCCTGTTATCACTCTTCCTGTCACCTGAGGTACTTTCCCAAGGCTCCTAAATTCTCCCTCAGCATAGTTTGAAGATCACTGCTCAAACATCAGAGGGTTTGGGGCAGAGGGGTAACAAAGTCACAGTTGTGTCTTGGAGACCTCCTCTGGCTGTAGCATAAGGAATCTGGAAGCCTGAGCTAGATCAGGGGTGTGGAGGGAAATGAGAAGATAGGGCCCAGAGCTGTGAGGCAGTGAAATCGGTGGAAAGAAACAACTGATTTGATATGAGAAAAGGGAAGAACTCTTGACGCTGCCTCCTGCCTGAGACTCTGGTTTGTGGTGCCTACAGAAGGGGGAAATGCAGAAGAACTAGTTTGGCCAGAAGTTAATATCAGAAGCCAGAGGAGGTGTCCTACGGGCAGTTGGCCATATGAGCCTGAAGCTTGAAGGAGAGCCAGGCTGATGAATGAGACAGAAGAGACATCAGAGTCTATGTCCTTCTCAAAGGGACTGTATCTCAGGGAGACCAACGAGGTGGTTTTGGATCTCAAATGCCAGGCTAGGGCAGACAGACTTCGTTCTGTCGGCAGCGGGAAGCCATGGAAGGTTTTGGAGCCAGAGAGAGAACTGTCTGCTCAAAGAGGACTAGGTTCCCATCTCATGGGAGCCTGCCTGTTCAGGCCTCACTGTGACAACACTGCTGGATGTTTGTGTGTGTCTGTCTGTGTGTGTCCATGTCTGTGCCTGTATCTGTGTGTTCTGTGCAACACGGGAAAGTGGCAAGAAAGATAATGAATAGAAACTGGGGTTAAGCAGGCCTGCCCTAATCAGATAAGGCAGAAGAGAAGGAATCAGTTAAGCAGCCTGTTTACTACCTGTACTCCTCACTATTTATTCTACCCTCCCACCTCCACCCCAAGATCATGTATGTGACTTGCACACAGTTACACATGTACAAACTCACTTGCAAATGCACACACCAGCCCCCATTGGGCATCAGGCTGCTAAGTGGGGTGTGAAATACAATTTCCATGCATGCCGGGGGCTGCTCATTAAACACTTCCCTTTGCAGCTCCCTAGCGCCTCTTAGAGTCTGGCTTTTCTCTCTCACACACACACACACACACACACACACACACACACACCCACCCATCCATCTCTTTTCTCCATTTAAAGGGACTACTTTTACCCAGAAGGGGAAATGCTGTCAGCTTCAGGGCCAACTCTCTGACTTGTGTCTCACAGATTCTGTGGTGTTCTAGGCCCCCCAGTGAAAGCAGGAAAGAGCCAGTGGCCCAGGCAGGCCCTGGCGGGACTCAGCTGCCCTCCTGCAGCTCTGATCTACCAGGCCTGGGCGGTGGTTGGGGAGGGGCAACTCCTTCCTCCCCCACCTCCCACAGTACCCCTCCAAAGCCATAGTGACAGCTGTGGTTACAGGCAGGGGCACTGGGTTCCTGTCCTCCCTCACTTGGGCCTCCGTTTGTGCCTGGGACGGTGGTCCCTGCATGGGAGGTAAGGAGGGAGCAGGAGGTTGGAAAGCTATAGGCACCCAGTCCCTCCCCAGCTTTCTGGGACATGGCTTGGCCCGGCCTCCACATCTGGCAACAGAAACTTGAGCCTCAAGCATGTCATCTTCATAAGACAACAGCTCTGTCTCCAAAACACTTTCCCATATGTTTGCTTTCAGCCCTGAAAAGATGGGTGGGGCAGGATTATTAACCCCAATTTGCAGATAGAGAAATGCAGCTCAAATCTGAGATTTGAGAGAGAGATTCTGGGAGAAGGAGCTAATGGTGAAGTGAAGGTGGGAACAGAAGAGAGACTGACTAGAGAAAGGTTAAGCCTGGAAGAGGAGTTTGGAGAGGGGGTAAGCAGAGAAAAGCCCCCTGTGGAACCTTGGCACCCCAATTATTAGGATGATGGTGATAATTAGCTACCATTTATTGAATATAATATATGCAGTGTTCTGACCTAAGGGTCTTATATTCATCTTCTAAATTATTCCTTACAACAAATCTGTGCTATTATGATTCCTGTTTTATCAATGAGGGATCTGATTGATAGGCCCTGTCCTTTCCAGGCTCTGTCTATATGAAGGATTTAATCTAACCCTGGGAGGAACTGGACACCTCCACTTGCCAATCTAGTGGATTAGGGCTGCGCTTGGATTTAGCAATGTTGCCCCAGGATGGTCAGGACAAGAGGGATGAGAGAGACAGAGATGATTAGAAGGAAGGAGAAAGGGAAGGAGGAACAATTGTGGGACTCTGGAAAATGGTCTTCCAGAACTTGCTTCTGAACCTCAGATGGGTTCTCTAGGGAGCCTTGCTCAGTTTACAGTCCTAACTCGACACCCTAGCAGGGTCCCAGAGCTCACAGTTTGGGATGTTTCAGGTCAAGTGGCAGAAGGATGACATGGACAACAACCTTAACTTCTTCTCTGTGTCATCTGATGGCAGGATCGTGTCTTGGACGCTTGTGAAGGTGCCTGTTTCCCAGAAAGGGTTGTGCAGGGGTGGATGAGGAAAGCGGGGAGGGGGAGCTGAATGGAAAAGGGACCCCCTCCTCAACTCTGCTGATCCAAGCCAGGCCATGTGCCCTTCCCCATTCCTCTGTGACTGCAGAGTGAGCTGGTTCACACAGATGTCATCAAGCTGAAGGTAGAGAACAGCTCCACGGAAGGCCTGGAGGGACTGCAGCTGCACACAATGGGTAGGAGCCCCAGCTCACTCACATCCAGGCCTAGCCACAGCACTCGGGCCCTGGAGGGTCAGTGATGGTGGCCCTCCCCCTTACTGAGCACTGTTTTCTCCACTTGTACTGAAGCCAGGACTGGAGGTAATGGGAAACCCTGGAGCCCTGTCTGCCTAGACCTTGGCTATTTGCAGACCCTTGCTGTTTATGCAGGTCCTGTTTCTGTTTTCAGGCACTATTCCTGTTTATTCAGATCAGGTGCTGTTATGCAGATCAAACCCTGTTTATGCAGATCAGACCCCTGTTTACCCAGATCCTGTCCCTGTTTACTCAACTCCTACCTTGTTTATGCAGACTATATCCCTGTTTGCACAGAGCTCATCCCTGTTTGCAGACCCTGTCCCTGTTTACTCTGACCCTGACCCTGTTAACTCAGTCTCTGCCTTGTTTACCCAGGCACCATTCCTGTCTGCAAAAGCCTGGCCCTTTGCAGCATCCCAACTGCCTGGGCTGAGCAGCAGTCCAGAGGGCAGATTTCTGTTCACCTGACTAGCCCCAGCTCTCACCCGGGGGCCTGGGCTCAGGCTGTCCCAGGGGCCTGCTGTGGAGGGGAGGTGCTGGAAGCCTCCTGCCCAGAACCTGGCTAAGACTGCTCCCTCTTCTCCCAAGGTTGTGGCACTGCCTTTGACTTCCACAAAGAGATCGACTACATGTTTCTAGTGGGCACGGAGGAGGGAAAAATCTACAAGGTGAGGTAGCGCACCTCCCGTGCCAGCTCCTTAACAGGGCGGCTTAGACCTGAGTCCCTGGAGCTTATCGTTCTCAACAGAACTATCCTGACAGATCTTAATGCTCATCAGTTCTAGAAGCCTTCTGGGGGAAAGAGAATGTTTTTCTTGAGCTGATCAGGTGGCAAGAGGAGGGGCCGACTGCAGGAAAGGGGATAAAGTATTTGGAGGGTGACTTTAGTCCAGCCCAGGCATTTCCCCATCTGGGCCCCCCCTTCATTCCCTCTCATCCCGGGAATGGGGAGGGTAGATTTGAGAGTGGAGGTCGGGAGATTTGGAACATTCTGGGAAGATTTCCTGGAGGAGATCTGAATGTGAGCTGAGCTGTGAAGTCCAGACAATGAGAAAATTTATCTCAGAATATCTGGTGCATCCCAACAGGCAAGATGGAACTTTATGGCCAGTTTCTACAAGGTCTCAGTATTAGTAGATGAACATCCTTCTGAACCTCTCCATCCATCCAGAAATAGCTCTATTGCAAGCTTTTCTTAGGCTTAGAGACTCAGAATGTTAATTACAGGCAGCCTCCTGGGAGTCCCTGAGGCCCAGCCAGAGCTGGGCTGAATGCAGAAGAGGTCCCCACCCCCTCTCTATCCCTCTCAGTGTTGGCCCAGGAGAGGCTGGGGGAAGACTAAGCTGTCATACTTTTCCAGGACAGGAGTGGGAAGGGTACTCTGGTCGGGGCAAGAAACTGAATAGGAAATCATGACCATGGGATTTACTCCTGGCTCTGCATCTGCTCTTACCTGGGCAAAGTGAGAGGTTTATCACTTTTGCAAAGATTCTGTCTGTGGGCTTTGGGTGGAACCAGGGCTCCATCTATCTGTCCACAGGCCTTGGCTTGGACACAGGCTAGACCACACACCTCACCCAGGACCCCCAGACCTACTCTGCCTTGGCAGTCTGGGGGAGACTATAGCACTTTACTTCACCTCCCAGGAAGGCTCCTCTGCCCACCCCAACCCCCAAACCCTTAAGCCTCTCCTTTCTGGGTATGTTGTGGGAGAGAACAGTCAGCATCTTGGCTCCAGTTCAGCTATGACAGTGATGTGGGGTGAGGACAGAAGAGGAGTCTTAGATTCCGATCCTCCAGGGCCCCCAAGGGAAGTGGTGGCTGATGCCCTCTTATCTCATTCCTGACCCCTGATCCCTCTCCCAACCTCCACCTCTACCCCAGTGCTCTAAGTCCTACTCTAGCCAATTCCTCGACACCTATGATGCCCACAACATGGCAGTGGATGCTGTGTCCTGGAACCCATACCACACCAAGGTCTTCATGTCCTGCAGTTCCGACTGGACAGTGAAGATCTGGGACCACACCATCAAGTGAGAGGCCTGCCCCTGGCTCTGCCTTCCCTCAGGCCCCAACCTGGCTGGGGCTTGTAGGCTCTGGCACTGCAAACCCTCTGTCATAAACTTTCCACCCCTCTACCACTACAGGACCCCAATGTTCATCTATGATCTAAATTCAGCCGTGGGAGATGTGGCCTGGGCACCATACTCTTCTACTGTGTTTGCAGCAGTCACCACCAATGGCAAGGTGAGTGCCCCCTTCCTGACCCTCCCGAGCCACCAGTGGAGGTAGGATGAGGTATCTCAGGGTGTACGTCATGGAGAGCCCACTCTGTGCCCAGGTCAGGTAGGGGAAGCTGGGTGTAAGGACTGTGTATTCTCAAGAACCAGGTCATGCACAGGGCCCTGTCAAAAAAGGAACTGTTCATCCATGAGGCCTCCAGGAAAGAATGGGGGTTTTTGTCTTGAAGGAGAGGGCATTCTGGGGGATGAAGTGCCGTGAGGAGCAGTTATCTTCTCTGAGTCCCCCGGGGTGGGAGCCACAGGGCAGCAGGTGCCAGCTTGATGGAAAAATTTATGAGTCAGATTTGGTCTGTGAAATAGTGTCTAAAAGGTGGTGAAGTCCCCATCCTCAGACATGTGCAACTTGAGTCTGAGAAGGGGCGATGGGAGGGGTCTGTTCAACACTGAGAATCAATAAAAGGTCAGCAAAAAATATTTTGTAAGACAATTCTTAGGTGCAAACCCACTTTCCTTGTGTACTTTGATATAAACTTAGAGACAACTATGCAAGGAAAGAATATAGTGATTAAAGCATCACATTAAAATCAGTCATCTGTTTCCTGAACAGATGTTTGCTAAAGGCCAACTGTGGCGCCCAGCTCCAGGCCGGGCCTGGTGATGCAGGTCCCTGCTCTCCTGGAGCTTATATTCTAGAGAGGAAAGGTACAAAAAGCAACAACAAAATTCCCATAATGTTAGTGCTAAGCATAATTTAAAAGAGGACATGGGGTATATACAACTCTTCATAGCAGCATTATTCCTAATGGCCAAGAATTAGAAACTACCCAAATGCCCTTCAGCTGATGAATAAACAAAATGTAATATATCCAAAAGGATTACTATTTAGCAATAATAAGGAATGAAAAAATGATAGATGCTACAGCATGGATAATTTGAAAACATGCTTAGTGTAAGAATTCCAGTCACAAAGACCACACATTATATGATTCTATTTATAGTTGTCTGAATAGGCAAATATGGAGACAGAGAGTAGATGTGGTTGCCTAGGGCCAAGTGGATTGGGAGAAAATGGAGAATGACCGCTAATGGGTACAGGGTTCCTTTTGGGGTGATGAAAATGTTCTAAAATGTTTTGTGGTAATGGTTGCACAACTGAATATTCTAAAAACCAAGAATTGTAAAAAAATAAAATAATTGTGTACTTTAAATTAGTGAATTATATCTTAAGAAAACATATTTAAAGAAGAAAGGGAATGGTGTAAAAGGAAGTACTGGGTGATCTCTTAAAGTGGTCAGGGAAAGCTTCCTTGAAGAGGTGATATTCAAACTGAGAGTTGAATGACAATGACTAGAAAGAGCCAACCATGTGAAGATGGGGGCCTTTGGGTATTCCACAGAGCCTGAGGTGAGAACTGAGCTTGAGGAGTTCAAGGATCAGGCAGGCAAGTTCGCCAGAGGTCCAGTGAGCAAAGGGGATAGAGCACGAGATGAGAGTGGGGAATCTAGAGTAAAGAATCTGGATTTTACGTATGGTGCGGAGGGAGACTATTGGAGGATTTTAGATTTTTTAAAGGTAAATCTGGCTGCTGTATGGAGGATGGATTGTAGAAGAACAAGAGTGGAAGCAGGGAGACCAGTTAAGACACTGCTATAGTGGTCCAGGCAAGAGTTGCTAATGGTTTAGACTTAGGGTATGGTAAAAATAAGAGGAAACATTTGTGGAGCACTTATATGACAAGCACTATCTGAATAACTGGTTTAAACCCTAGCTCTGCTACTTACTAGCAAGCAAGTTAGCCTTAAAAGTCTCTATCTCCTCATTTATAAAATGGGGATAATAATGGAACCTACCTTCTAGAGGGGCTGTGAGGATTATAATTAGATGAAACAACCATGTAACATGCTTGCCCAGAGTCTAGTACATAGAAGTACTCAATATGTGGTAGCTGTTATTATTGTTAATTCTGCATAGACTTAAATTTTCTCCGAAACTCTTTATTTGTGTTTCTTTAACCACAGGAAAAACGTAAACAAATCCCCTCTCCCACTGCCTCCAGCTCCACTGTGCTAGGCTTCTGTCATGTTTCTCCAGAAAGCCCAGGAGTGGTTCCTCTGAGGTGGGGAAAAGGGGCCTCATTAATCCCAATTGTGCTGACACCCACCTCTCCACAGACCCACGTGTTTGACCTGTCCATCAACAAATATGAGGCCATTTGCAATCAGCCTGTGGTGGCGAAAAAGAAGAACAAGATCACTCATGTGCAGTTCAATCCCATCCACCCCATCATCATTGTTGGTGATGACCGTGGGCATGTCACCTGCCTCAAACTCTCACCCAACTTACGAAAGATGCCAAAGGTACCCTTGGGGAGTTTGGGATAATAGAAGAAATCTCCAGGGTGGTGGGGGTGGGATAGGAGAAAGGGGAAGGGCCAGGGAGTAGACCCAAGGTTTGAGGCCTGGGAGACCCAGAGTAAGGGTGGTGTCATAGCCCAATGAGCATAGAAGAGGGTTTGTGGGAAGACCATGAAATCAGGTAAGACCTGAGCCCCCAGGTGGAGATATTCCCCCAGGTGGAGATATTCAGACCATATGGGTCTGAAGCCTGGGGGAAAGCACATGTGCACCATTGGCTTATTTAGTGTAGACCAGGACACCCAGGCAGGGCTCTTGAGGCTTAGTCATTGCTTCATTGACTGGGCTTACATAGGGCTTCAGCTCCAAAGGTGCCTGAGCTGGGAGCTATGGGTCCACACAGGGAAATGAGCCGTGAGGAAGGTAACTAGGTCAGCAGCCAGGCAGTCCTCCTTTTGAGCTCTGGTTTCTTTCTGGGATCCCTAATGATCTGGAGACCCTGCCCAGAGCCCAAGGGCCCCAAATACAGACCACGGGGCCCAGAGCCATGACCTTAAAGTCTGCATCTCAGAATTCTGATTTAGACTTAATCCAAACCTTTGAATCCAGTCCAAGAGCCCAACTTAAAAATCTAGAGCCCAGGAGCCCAGAGACCAGTTCTGCCCACTTGGGTGCTAAAAGAGGAAATGAAATTTGCTTTCTGCCAAATTCTGGGCCAGGATCAAAGCAGAGCCAGGGCTGGGCCAAACTGCCCTGATGACTGTACTCATAGTTACAATTTGAGACATTTACTGCAGTTTGAGGCAAGGGCAGGGGCCTGTCTCTTTCAACTGCTGACACCTGCTTCTCTACACGCCTACCAAGGCAGGGGTCACTGCACCATCTCTCTGGTGTTGGCAGGACTATTCCATTCCATGACCATGGAGGCAAGGGCTGGAAGTTTGGTGGGGCCTGTAATTGTAGCCAGCTGGGGGAGGGGGTGGACTTGGCTATAAATACTCAAAAGGCTGCTAAGCGCCTGCAGCTGTGGCCCAGAGGCTGTGGTCTGCAGGGGCTGGGGGTGGGGTGGGGTAGGGTAGGGCTGGGGGGTGGGGCGCGGCGTGGTCTGAAGTTCTTTGCTGAACCCAGCTAGTTGGCCTCAAGTAGGGGGAAGGAGGCAGCACAACTTGTGGAACAAATCTGCTCTTAATTTAGTGAGTAAAGAGACCCAGGTTTGAGTTGGCAGAGCTGGACAGCCCTGTTGGAGAGATGATGGTCACCCATTGGGACGGGGTACAGCCATTACACTGTAGATCTGGGTAGAGGTCTACTCCATTCACTCTGACCCAGGGAGGCAAGGATCTCCCACAGTCAGTCTCTCAGAGTGAGGGTCAGCCATGGGTGGGAGAGCCGGACTCTGTATCTGATGGCCTGTGTCTCTTGAGGACATGAGGACATGGGTGCCTTGGAATTAGAGCACCTGAGCAAGTGACAGCTGGGAGCTGATACTTGAGTAAACTGGAGTTCCTGTGAAACTGCCATCTGACCCTATCAGCAGCCAAGTGATTGGTGCAAATGGAAGTCCCCTGGGCATCCCTCCTGGCCCTCCTCCTGGGGCTGCAGCCTCCCTGCTTCCCAAGAGGGCTTGGCCACACAGGTCCAAATCCCCACCTAGGGAGCATCCCATGATTGGTGGTCAGAGCTCAGCTTGTCAAAAGCTTTAACTACTGTTTAGATGGGAAACAAGCTCAGAAAGACAAGGGACTTGCCCAAAGTCATATAGGGGGTTAATGACAAAATTGGAACCAAAAGCCAGGACCTCTACTTCTCAGCGGGTGGGATGAGGCCAAGAAGAGAATGAGTGGGAAGGAAGAGAAAAAGATATCTTTCTCCTCTGCCTTAAGAGTGTAGAGGTGAACTGGGTAGTGGCAAAGGCTGGGTCCCACGAGGAACAGAGACAGATTTGGGAGCAGGTGCAGGAGTCACACCAGGAGGAAATATGAGCTTCGCACGGTATCAGCAGCCGAGATGAGGCCAGGAAGGGGGCTGCTGGCCCTGTACACTCTCCCACCTCACAGCCCAGGCCAGACCCAGGCTGGGTTCTCAGCAGGCAAGGCTGGGGCAGGTGCCAGTGAGCAGTGGGCACAGGTGGCTGAGAGGACAGGGGGCTAGGGAGCAGAGGGAGGCAAGAAACGGCAGCTGCCCATACCCCACTGATTGGACAGAAGGGAGATGGGACTGGTGCTGGTCTGCCAAGGAGCTCTTGGGGCCTGTGTGACACACACTCTCTAATGTCCCAACTCTCTTTTTCTCAGGGCCCAGATTACCAGCTAAAGCATCAGAGTGCTCTGTAGGAGAGGGTGAGGGGTCATAAACTCAGATCTGCTCTTCTGAGGGACAGTCTCAGCCAAGGACATCTAGAATTACATGGGATATCCATCCCATATGCCCTCCTGGGTCTTCTGACACCCTCCCCCACCCTGGGCATGTCTGATGCAACACCCCAGGTCCAACCTGACCTGAAAGTATTAGGTTAGAGTACTAAGTGAGGACACCTGTGGCTCTACCTGTATCCTCCCTCTGCCAACTCATACCTCTTAGCTCATAGAACTCAGCCAGGGACCTTCCTCAGGGAAGGGTGGTCCCAATAGTTGCAGACCCAACTCTCCTCAAGGCTACATAGCTCCCCCTGGCTAGTTCCTCCTAGGGTCAGTGGGTGGATATCTTTCCCCACTCCTCCCAGTATCAAGACCTTACATAGATCTGAGGTTCAGAGACAGAGCTGGATGCTTCTTGCAAGCCTCAGCTAGACCTTGTGTCACCTAACCTGAGTTGGGAAAGAATCATGTTAGGGGGTGGACAGGGATCTAGAACCTAAGCAGGCTGGGGAGGGCAGGTCACGGCTGGGTCTGGCTGGGCCGAGGCGGTAGGAGAGAGGTGGCCCATCCCTCCTCTTTCTTCCCCCACATGTATTTCCCTTCTCCCCAGGAGAAGAAGGGGCAGGAAGTGCAGAAGGGGCCAGCTGTGGAGATCGCAAAATTGGACAAACTGCTGAACCTGGTGAGGGAAGTGAAACCTAAGGTCTGAGGGCCTGGCCTCAGTCCCAGTCCCATTTCTTGAACGCAGTACTTGTAACCCCTGACCCGGGTATGCAGGCTTAGCCTTGGGACCTCTAGTACGTGACTCCACTCATGATCAGGTCCCAGCATCTGACCTTAGCACTCTGCTTCAGCCCTGGTCCCAGGAGTTGGCCCTCAACCATCGTTACCCACTCCTACTTTGCACAAATAAACCTATGTCTGAAAGCCCAATTCCACCTTTAATTTTGCTAGCACAGGGCCCTCAGGAAGAGGAGAGAATCTCAGGGTAGAGCCATAGTTCAATTTATTATCCAGCAAACAGTGGGAGGACCAGAGGAGGGGCCATGCCTGGACACCCTCCCATTATTGCCATGGATTCCAGTTTGCTTCCCCAATGGAGAGGGCCTAGAAGCGCTCAGCCTAGGGGAGAGGATGGACCCAGACCCCGGCCCTTGGGATGGAGCAGAGTCCAGATGGCCCTGGCCCTAGCACCAACTCATAAATGCCCACCCCGGGCCTATCTACCTAGGGCCACCAGAGCCAGGCTTGGAGCCAGGCTGGCTAGACTCTGGGCTGCTAGGTCCAGCTCCAGACAGGCTGTACTCCGAGTTCTGGACCCCAGGCTGGCTGGACCCTGGAGTCTTGATTCCAGGCTCTGGGTGGGGTGGACTTAGGTCCCAGACTCCAGGCTAGGCCAGGGACCTTCAGGGCTGCAGCAGATAGCTGCCTTCATGGCTGGGCTTCTGGGGTGGGGGTGCCTTCTCAGGACAGGGGCCAGGGCTGGAGTTGGGACTGGATTCGGAGAGAGAGTCGATGTCAGCAGAGCGGGAATGGCAGGCCCAGCAGAGAATGACCCAGAGCAGTAGCAGCAAGAAGCCTACGAGGCCGTTGCAGACGATGGCTATGAGGGCCCCCTGGGAGATGGCTGACCCCATGACGGGCAGCACCCTCAGACCAGCACAGATAGCGGGGTTCCCTCAATGGCAAGGCCCATGCCGAAGCAGGACTCTGGTATAGCCGGCCTTCCAGGGAGGCTGTCCTGTCTGCACACTCAATGATTCCTGGACAATGGAGATGTCCACCTGCAGTCCTGAGCCTGTGGAGGGTACAGAGTAAAGGAAAGGGTGGTGAAGAGAAGGGATGGGGTGAGGCCTAAGAGAGGAGTAGGGAAGAGAGAGCCCTCCCACATCTCTGGCCCCCCTGGCTGAGGACTTTGGGTTCCAGCAGGCCCAAATACTCCACAGAGCCAACTCCCACAGGCTCAGGCCTGGCTCTGGGCACCTGGAGGAGGGTGTAGCCACAGTGCGGAAGCTGGAGTAGGCAGCCCATATCTCATTCTCCTTAGAACAGGTGGGCATGGCCTGGCCCTACCCACCACGCTTCCAGACCTCAAAAGCACTCTGTGAGTGGGTGGAACTGAAGTAGTCCAAGGCCTGGGAGGATGGGGATTGTGATCAGCCTCAGTGTGGCCTGGGTGCCTCCCCCTTCTCAGCACTCCAGCCAGCCAGCCAAGTCAGCCCAAGAGACCTCCAGAGGCAGCAGCTCACACAGAGGGAACTTTGTGGAGGCCCTGGCAGGCATGTGTCGGTCTGTGTGTCCAAGACTATGTCCCTAGGTGTGCCTCTCTGTGGGACTATCTCTCCAGGTCAGGTGTGTGTCTGTGTGTCTCTTACTCTGTCTCTCTGTTCCCTTGTCTGGATGTGTGCCTCTGCCTCTGTGTACCCACCTCTTCGTTTCTGTAGCTGTCTGTCTGTGTGTCCCCACTCTGAGTGTCTGTCTGAGGATGTCTCTTGTGTGTCTCGTTTCCCTCCCAGTCTCTCTCTGTATATCTGTCTCGTATCTGCGTGTCTTACTCCCTGTCTCTGTGTGCATGGGTCTCTGATGTCTCTCCCTCTCCTTCTTCATGGCTGTGTGTCCCTCTGTCCCCGTGGACGTCTCTCTCCCCTGCCCCGTGGAGGTCTGTCTCTATGGTTCTGTGCGTCTCGTCTGTCTCTCTGTCTTTGTGTCTGTCTCTCTTTCTCCCCCCGACCCCCCCCCCCCCGCCCCAGCTGTGTCTCTATGTGGGTCTCTGTCTCTGTCTCCACCTCTGGGTCTCCAGTTCCCGGTCCCCGTGCCCGTGGGAGGAGGGGCCCTAATCTTACCTGAGTAGAGCCCGGTGCGCGCCTGCGGGAGGGTCCGGGGCGGCGGGATGCGGGGCGCCGGCTGAGATTCGGGAGCCCGAGGGCGGGGGGCGGCGGGAGGCGGGCAGGGGCAGCGTCCCCTCCCCCGGCCCTCCCCCTCGGCCGCGCAGCCTCCGCCGGCCGCTCCCGCCGCGGCGCGACCGGGGCGGCCTCTGCCGCGGGCGGTCTGCGGCGAGCGGGCGCCTCCTCCCCCTGGGGCGGCGCCTCCTCCGCGGCCCCCGCCGCTCGCTCGCAGGCTCCGCGGCGGCGGCGGCGGCCGGGACTCGGGGTTCGGCTGGGCTCGGCTGCGTTCGGCTGGGCTCGGCCAGGCTCGGCCGGGCTCGGCGGGCAGCAAAACACAGCGACGAGCCCCGCCCCCGGGAGGCCCGCCGCCGGAGCCCCGGGGTCGGGGCGGAGACAGCCCCGCCGCCGCCTGCACTCAATTGGCCGGCTCCTCCGGGCTCCTGCGCCGTTGGTCCTGCGCTGGGGCGGGGACCGACCCACCCCTCGTGCCGGAGGGGGGCGGGGGCGGGCAGGGGGCTGAAGGGGCTCTTCTGTCTGGGTCCTTCCCCAAGGGGAATAGGGCGGGAGCGGGGCCCACCTACCGGCAGGGACTTCCTGCACCTTCCACACCTGGAAAAGCTGCACACCTAACATCTGAAAAGGCCCAAACCTCCGTACGCCCATATCCGAGGAGACCACCCCTCTATATCTGGGAGAGGCCTGTGTCCCTGTCATCTGCAGGAAGTCTGCGTCCCCACCCCTGGGAGGTGGAACCTGCTCATCTTGAAAGCCCTCTATAACCCCTCACCTTCACTCCCCTCTGGGTGTGGACTCGGCATCTCCACTCCAGAGGGTCTGTCCTTGGATCCACATTCCCTAAGGGTGTGAGCAACTCTGCTAACACAAGTTCTTTGGACACATTTACTGAGTTCCCACCCGATATTGGTCGCGGTTTGTGCTTTGCTCTGCAGTGAGGGAGCCTAGGACAGAGAGGAATGGGGTACCCTGAGGGATAACTCAGGCCTGGCTGGAATAGGACTAGTCATGACTCTACATACTAGAAGCTCCTGACTGTCTCCGTCTTAGATGCTCTCCTAAGAGGAAGGTCAGCTTGGGCAGGAACCAACAGGTAGGCCTTCCTACCCTACCTCATATGCCAGTGATTCCTACATGTTCTGAACTGCACCCTCTTGCCCCATTATACATATCTGAATGTATGAGCACGTCCCTGAAGCTATACCAGAAAAGCTATACCAGTCTTATCTCAGATCCAAGTGCCCACCAGAATTAAGTGGCATTGATTCCTGGTTCTGCCATTACCTAACTTTGTGACCTGGGGCAAGTTATTAACCTCTTTTAGCCATAGTTTCCTCATCTGTAAAGTATTCACAGTAATAGCTACTTCCCAGGGTTGTAACTCACAAATTCACTTACATCAGACCAACCATGTCTCAGCAAATGGCAACTGATCCAACTTCAGGGGCCAAATGACTAAGGACCCCTTCCCCCAGTTCACATGAGATCCCTGTAAATCCAGATGCTATTTTGAAAATGAGAATGGGGCAGGTAAAATCTGAAAGAATGAGTCATCCAAACCTACTGAGTTACTTAGAGACTGTCTAAAATAAAATTTTGGACCCTACTGAGTTTACCAGAGTGGATTAATTTTAGTTCACCCGCCCCTATTACCCAGCAGGGTGGGGGCATTGTGAGAAAGTTCAAATCAGTTCTAGGAGACTTATAGCATTGCACATCGAGTATAATGTGAGTGAATTTGTGACCCAGCTGCAGGAGTTCAGATTTTATCCTGGAAACAGTGGGGAGGGAGCCACTGAAGAATTTTGAGCAGAGGAGTAATGTGATCATATCCAGAAATTAGAAGAGTGATTTGGGTTGCTGTTTGGAGGGAGGGACGGACTGAAGGTGTTTGAAAGCGAAGGCAAGGAGTAATGACAAGGGCCTGTAATGATGTAGTGGAGTAGGAGTGGAGAGAACAGGAGAGAGCACTGAGGATATTTGGGAGTTAGAATTGGCAGGACTTAAGATACCTAGACCTATGGTGTAAGGGGGTGAGAGGAAGAGAAAATCTAGGATAATTCCCAGGTTGGGGAGTAGGGGTACTGTGATGCCATTTACTGAAATAAGGAATGCATGAGAAGGGGTGAGTTTCAGCAGCGGGGCTGGGGTGAGAGGGAAAATGAGTTCAATTTTGGATATGTTGAATTTGATGTACCAGTTGGACACCCAAATTGAGATTTCTAATAGACAGTTGGATGAACAGGTCTGAGATTCAGGAGAGAGGTCCAAGCTGAAAATAATATTTTGAGACTTAACAACAAAGGGTAGTAGTCAAACCAGAAAAGTAGATGAGCTCACCCAGGAAGAGTAAGGCTGGTTTAAGCAAAATGATACATTTATAATCTGATACTGAAACTTAAAGGGAGGGATGCCTTGGGAACAACTGGAACTAAAAGACGCAAAAGCCATTAGGTTCTCTTTCCATCTACCATCTCTATTATTTTCTGACTGTCTCCTTTACTCCCCCCCCACACACACACACCCCACCACACCACTGCGTCCACCCTCAGCCCTTGCTCTCATTACCCCCAGACTGGCTTTCAGTGCTCTCCTGGTTCACATGGTAAAAAACTTGACTTCACACAATTCCAAAGCTTAAAAACATTTCTGTCTAGGTATCCAACCAAACATTGGCTTCTTTTTCTTGGTTGCAGTTTGCAAATCCCTCAGGGAAACCTCTTAATATTTAGAAATGGAAGAAATAAAAAATAAAATGGAGTAAAAAGAAAGCACTATACAGTGGTCACTAATTCTGAACATTATCTATATTCATTGAATAACAATAAAAATGATGGGACCAGGAAACCATGGCATCTGTTTGTTGACCTACTTCTTGGCTCTGGAGTTCTCCAGGTCTTGCCCACAAGGCTAAGATCCCTTATCCAGTGTTCTGAGAGTGCCATTGCAGAGGATTTCTCTGTGGGGCATTGTACTAATTAGTACTACACTTCCTAGTGGTGTCATAGAGATTGTACTGGGATTGAGCAGTCAAAGATCTCTGCATTTATGAGGATTGGGTGTGGTTTTATTTTTCCTCCCAGATGATACAGTTCTTTTAAAACTGTAATCATCTGTCTGTCAGTTTCATCTGGGGGAGAATTCCTTTTACTAATAACATATTTCATTGATCCTAAAGCACATTTTTTCTAGGTTAAACAACTCAAATCAGAATGTCTTATAATTAATGGCATGTAATAGTTTTTTAGCCTCTTTTTTCTTAGTTCATAAAATAACTTGCCTTTTATAAGTGATGGAGCATGAGATTTATTAAATATAATAATTTTATCAGTCAGAGTTCTTTCTCACAAATAATAAAATCTGCCCTGGATAGTTGAAGCATAAAAGGGATTTGTTAAAAGATATTATTTAGCTCAGAATTGTTAGAAGGGCTGGGTAAATGGACTTGAGGCTAAGTTTCCAGGAACAACACCCAAACCATACCACACAACCCGATAAAGAAACCACACCACTGCCATTCCAAACACTAAGCACCAAGAGTTCAATTCGACTGTCAAAGTTATAAGCTCTATGGCACTTCTGTGGTAGGAACTCAATACTGCAACCACAGGGAAACCACTGCTGTTACCACTACCACGCCCAACAGCTGAACACGTGTGGTACTACCAGCAATAACAGAAATTTAAGTGCTATGTCCATCCTGTATCAGTCAGGATCAGCTAGGCAACACAGCAGTTACAAACAAACCCTAGATTTTACTGGCTTAAAATAACGAAGATGTATTTCTTCCTCATGCTGTAGTTTGAGGATAAGTGAATAGGGGAAGGGGAGTATTGCCCTCACTGCGGTCACTCAGGGATCCAGGCTGCTGGAAATTCCACTATCTTATGAAGCTTCCATCTTCTTGCTATGAACCTTCATAGTTTGCTGTGGCAGAGAGAGTAAGGAAAAACATACACTGGCTTCTGCTTACATTGCATTGATCAAAAAATTTGTGGTCACACCTAACGTCAAGAGACAAAGGAAGTGCAATCCTGCTGGCACTCAGAAAGAGGAAAACCAGAATATTGGTGAACTTCAGTGATATCTACCTCGCTCATATTCCCCACTTCCAAGTCCAAGTCTCACATGGGGAAAATAGCATGCTTGTAAACAGCTGCAAGGGATGCTGGAAGTTTTAGTTCTGACTTCTGTTCCAAGGAGGCTGGATTTAAAAATGATAATTTTTCCATATAGGAAACTGTTTAAAAGATGAAGGACATTTGTGAATACAGCTTATTTCTACTTCCATATCAATACTAGATTTCATAGAACCATGCTCTCTGAATCTCCAGGTTTGCCAAGAAGACACAGGGCCTGCCCAACTCTTGGAAGAGTGATTTCTCTCTTTGAGCACTATGTCTGAGGACTCTTTCAATCCTTCTGACTTGCCTACTGGCTTCACAAGAAATCATGGGCTGGAGTGACAGGGCTGGAAACTTCTCTTCAACCTAGAATGATGCCCTTGCCTCACCCCCATTTCAGTCATCTCACTTTACAATGGGAGGCACTATCACATTTGCCTGGCAGTGTAGGGACATCCAAATGGGCGCTCTGCAAGCAATTAGGGAACAACAGAGTAAGTATTTAACTTGGATAAGGAAATGTGTTTCCGTTTTGACTTCAGACTGCTAGGAGCCAGATCATTATGTGCCTTGCCGAATTGCAGAAGCTGAACTTATTGGCCGTTCTCTAATACTGATGGCCTGATTAGGAAGCTGAGAGGTCCTAGCAATCAGGATGGAAATAACACTGGAAGAGCCAGAGGAATTGGGAAGCCCTGGTTGTTGTCCCCACTCTGCCTCCTCTCCCTCTTTTTTTTTCTCCAGACAAGCTCCCTTTACTTCTCCAGTCCACCTGACATTTGACAATTCTTAACTTAATAGCTTAAGTCTAGGTAATGAACAAGATGTTGGCTCATCTCTTTCATTTCTAGTCCTGGCTTATCTTCTTCAGTTCCAGTTTCAAGATTCCTAGGGACTTCCTCTCATCAGCCTGGCCTTGATCAGATGTCATCCCCTGCATCAAGGATCTGTTTCGAGAGGGGGGTTCATAAAATGGTGACTCCCATGATAACCATATGAGTGAAAGGAGGTTCCCACCAGAAGGGAGGGCCATCCAAACAAAACATAAAGGGATCCACCATACTAACCTTTATTGTTGCAGGGAAAAGGATAAATCTGCGAGATAAATAAGGAAGGAGCTCTCGGAGAGGTAGAAGGAAAACCAGGAGGGAACATAGTTTCAGGGAAGCCCAGAAAGAACAGAGGTTCAAGGAGGGAGCGGTCAGAAATTTACATTGCCAAAGAGAGGTCCAGTAGCTTATATAAAAGGGACCATTGGACTTAAAAACAAGGAGTTGCTGATCATCTTGGCAAGAAGTGGTTCCAGTGAGCAGTGGAGATGATGGGGTATGTGGTAGTTGCCAGATGTTAGTGGTTTCAAGAATGAGTAAGAAGAAGTTGTAATGTAGATAATTCTTTCAAGAGAGTTGACTATAAAAATTAGGAGGAAGGAGAATAGATATGGAAGGATAAGATGTGGAGTCAGAGAAAATTTTTTTTCATTTCTAAAAATTTCTTATATGTTTCTTAAGTGGGCACGTTTGAATACTGGTGGGAAGGAACCAGGAGAAAGGATATCATTGATAGCTTTTTTATTATTACTCTCCATCTCCCCTAGGCTATGCAGGTCCAACCAGGCAGGGGCAGAAGCTAAGGACCAGGCAGAGGTGCAAACCATTTCAGCTTTTTCCCAGGCTACACTGGAAAGTGGGGCAGAGAGAGGAGGTGCCCAGTCCTACCATTGAGTGACCCATGGCTCTGGGATTGTACCATGATTGTAGTTAGACAGAAAGGCCTTGTGTGGAGAACAAAGGGTCCCAAGGCTGGAGCCAGTCTTCAGCAGGTGAGGGCAGGGAAGACACAAAGCAGTTCTGGCACAAACACACTTGCCATGTGCTCTGATTTTCCCATCTCAAAACTATGCCTGTCGCTGCCCCCACCCAACCCTACTCACTCCTCATCATCCCTGCCAAGCTGTCACCTTCTTTCTCAGCTGCACTTCCTCACCTCCCATCCCTCCTCAGCCTCTGCCCCCACCTTCTGCTTTCACTGTGCCTGAAGCTGCTTGCCAAGGTCACTTTCACCTCCTTGTCACATTCAATGAATACTTTTTAGTCTTTATCTTTGTTGACTTCTTAGTAGCACTGAACTGTCGATCTCTTTTTGAAACTATATCTTCCCTTGTTTTCCATGAAGCCATTTTCTCTGGGAACATTTATTTCTCCTTCTAAAACAACAACTACTATGTATTAAGTGTTTAGACTATGTCAGAGCTTTACATCTTCATAGATATTCCTCACGTACATGCAAAACAATTCCATGGAACAGATAAAGGAATCAGAGCTCAAGGTACTCAAGGCATTTTTCTAAGGCTCACAGCAGCCATAGTAGCATCTGGATTAAAACCCAAATTTGCTGCTTCTCCCTTAATTGCAGAGTGCTGTCTATCTCCTTTGTCTCCCTGGCCCCATCTCGGCTTCTTTGGTGGCTGTGCTCTCTGCACCCACCTTCTTCTCTCATCTCTTTAAGTGATCTCCGCCTGTGCATGGTGGCCGCAGTGCCCATTTTTGTGCTGACAGTGCTTTAGCACCAACCCAGACCTCACTCCCAAGTCCCAGACTGGTATTTGTTGCTATTGGTGCTGCTGCTGCTGCTGCTATGGTTATTCAAAGAGCTAAGATTTATGAAGTGTTTACAACATGGTAGGCAGGGTGCTGATTTCTTTATATACATCATTTCATTACATCCTTATAATGACCCTATGAGGTGGGTACTGTCTTCCCATTTTCCACTTAAGGAACTGAACCTTAGATTAATCAACTTATCTAAGGTCAACAGGAGCCCAGGTGTATCTGACTTTAGAATCTATTCTGTTAGCTATTGACCAGATGGCTTCTACCAAGAGGCCCCACAAGCCTTACACTTTACATGTCAGCCTCTGAAACCATGTGCCTTTTCTTTGCTGTGTGACTGGTAGGCAAGTGATTGAATGTATGAACCATGGTTATTATCAACTTCTGCCAAACCTGTCCTCCTCCTGTGCTAACTAGTTCAATAAATAGTCCTACCATCTCCCAGTTAACAGAGTTTGTACAAGATTCTTTCTGCTCCTTTCCCTCTCCACCCCATCTTCATCAAGACCTGGTGGCTGTATGCTCTAAAATGCACTGTTCTCACAGCCTGGGCCCTGGTCCTTCTCCTACCTGCTGTCAGGCCTTCTATGTCATTCATCCAGATCACCTCACTCAGGCCTGCTTGTGTTCTCAGCCACCAAGAGTTTCACATTCTCTTCCTTACCTTCCTTTGCACAGGCCTCTTGAATAGTCTTTCTCAAACACAAATCTGAACAAATGTCTCCAGCTCCCAGGGCCCTCTGACTCTCAGCAGAAGTCCCTGAACCTCTCAGCCTGGCTCTCAAAGCCGACTACCTCCTCTGCAGCCTCAGCTCCCATAGACCACTACTGACCACAGGAGGGTCCTCAGCATTCCTGCTTTTTTTCTCCTTTCCTCCCCTGCCTTTCCCCCAAGGGGTAGGGGGTATCTTCTGCTTCTCCCAGTGGTGAGTGTGCTCTGGTGTGAATAAACTTAATACCATAGAACCATACACTTAAAAATGCTTAAAAAGTAAAACAGAACAAAGTAAAACTAAAAGAAATGTAACTCCTCTCCCAGGTCCTAGACCTGGAGCCAGGAGGAAGGTCATTTTGGGGGGCCCCTCCTCAGCCCATCCTCCCCAACTATATAGAGTTCCTGGGTATTTTACTCTGTGATTCATGTGGTCTTTGCTGAGATGCCCAGATTGAGAGCTCAATGTCCAGAACTCTTCCTTCCCCAGCCCACCGCACCCCCGCTCCTAGGGCATCCATAGGAAGTGTTTGTTGGTCCTACCTGTCCATGCAAACATATACCTCTATTTCATTTGAGGGACCCTCTGGCTCCCTTTGACCCCTTCTCCCCTCTCCTCAGTATAATTCCCTCTAGAAGCTTAAGCTTCCCGAAGACCAGAGTTAGGAAGACTGTGCAGTTGACTCCGGTGACTCGGCCTGGGCCTGCGGTCCTCAGCCCAAGAGACAGGGAAGAAAAAGGCCCAGCCTCCTTCCTGAGACAGGAAAGGGAAGACTGTGGCTGGAACAAAACTCAGTTAACCTCTCAGGAAGTTATCTCAGTACATCTACTCCTGCCTCAGGCAGTCAAATCCCTTGGGAGCAGAAACCAAAATGTATCCCTCCCTGCACATAAAGACACACGCTAACACACAAGCCACAAATCAGAGACACACATACAAGCAAAGACACATGCGTACAGAAACAAGAAGCCTACCCACAAACACAGGCATGCACATGAAAACACATCCATGTAGAGATATGCACGTCTAATACTTCACACAACCACTTATCCAAGAAAATACAAATAAAGAGGTTCACAGGCCTCCATAGCATGCATGTGCATGCAAGCACACACATACAACACACACACATACACACGCACGTACAACACACACACACACACACACACACACACACACACACACAAAGGTAAATCTACCAACAGACTTAAACAACAGGTGTCAGTGAATGTGTTTTTGACCAATGACTGAAGAAAGAAGTCAGAGATAAAGACAAAGGTCAGTTTTCTAGAGATTGAGAGAGTGTACGTATGTGGAGGACAGGCTGGTAGGAGAGAGAGCCAGGTTGAAACAGGGAAGGGAGACATTCTGACATGAAGGAAAGAGAGTAATGTTTAAATGGTGCCAACTGCTCACTTAGCCCTTATCTAATCATCTGTTCATTTAATAGTCGCCAAGCTGGGTCCTCTGCTGGGCTCGTTAGGCAGAGAGGGCTGGGCCCTGCCCTGTCCTCACATATGCACAGCCTATGAGGAAGAGAGACCTATCCACAAGCAACTGTAACACAGAGTGGTGAGTGCTCTGATGGGGGATGCACAGCCTACCTCTGGGTAGCAGTGGAAGGTAGGTGAGGTCAGGGAAACTTTAATCAAATATTGAACAAAGAGGAGTTGGGATAAAGAGATGGGTGCAGAGGTTGGCTTAGGCCAAGAGAATAACTCTTAGGAAGGTGTGTTAGTTTACAGTTACTGTTTTAATTACCATACATTTAGTGGCTTCAAACAACACAGATTTACTCTCGTACAGTCTGAAGGTCAGAGGTCTGAAATCAGTTTCACTGGGCTGAAGTCAAGGTGTGGACAGGGCTGGTTCCTTCTGGAGGCTCAGAGAGGAGAGTCAGTTTCTTTGCCCTTTCAGCTTCTAGAGGCTGCCTGTATTTCTTGGCTTGTGGACCCTTCCTCCACCTTCCAGTCTCTGCTTCCATTATCCCAGCACCTCCACCTGCATCTTTTCTATTAGGATGGTTGTGATTCTATCAGGACCACCTGCTAATCCAGGATAATCTTCCCATATCAAGACCTTTAACTTAATCACAGCTGCAAAATCCCTTTGCTATATAAATGAACATTCACGGGTTCTGGGACATGGAGATATTTGGGGCCATTATTCAGCTTACCACAAGGGAATAGCGTATTATTTCACAATCTTCAAAATGTCCTCTAATGTAAATCTTGTTATCCCCAGATTGAAAAGAGGACTATAAGGCTCATGGAGGTTAAGTGATTTGCCTTAAACGAAAAGAAATGGATAGGTAGATAGATGAGTAGAGATGTAGATGATAGATAGATAGATAGAGTCTTCATTATCTTTGTTTGTTGAATGTTACCTTGGGGGAAATCTGAGATCAGACTGAATTTCCTCCCTGGGTATGGTTCTTCAAGTATTTTTATTTTATCCTCCAAGTTTGATAACTAAATCAGTGTGTCTTAGTATCAGCTATTACATGTCAATTTTTCTGGTATATGGTGTGCTCTAACAGTCTGACTATTCAGTTCTTCCTTTATTTCAGGGAAAGCTTATCTGTATTTCATACCTTAATATCTTTTTCTGTTCCATTTTTGGAACCTCTACTTAAGGGCTGCCAACAATTATGCTTATGGTAGCTTGTCTTTGTCCTTTCTATTAACTTTATTCTAATTGCTTTAATATCTTTATCTTTGTCCATCACATTTACTCTCAATATCTCAAACCTTTCCTATACATTACCTTGATTTTCAGTCATACCAATTCTGTAGTTTGCTGTTTCAAGTTTATTTATTATATCTGTAATGGTATTGTTTTAGTCCTTTATTATTTTCCCTTCATTCTATAATTTCCCTTTTATCACATCCTGTTGTTTTATTAGCTTATTTTCGAGTTCCTGTTCTATTGAGTTCATACTATTATTAAGGCCTTCGATAACAGGAAGAACTTTCTAGGAATCTGCTTTTATTCCTTTGGATTTCTTCTAGATTGGGTTCTTCATCTATTTTTTTTTTTAATATTGTGTTCCTCATTCCTTTCATTTTTCCTCTTTCTCTCCCTTCTTTCCTTTCTTCCTGTTTTTCCTCTTTCCTACCTGTCTTGCAGCTGTGCTCTGCATGCCTAAAGGCCATGCCATTTCCTTTCTAGTTATGACTATCTACTGTGGCTCACTGCATCAGATCCCTCCTTGCTTTAGAATCCTTGAGCCCCTTTTCATATTGTTTGGACCAGTTTATCTTCCTTTGGGAGCTATGGTTTGAAAGCTGGCTGTTGCTTTCAAACCCACTCATCCCATTTCTGTGGGCTAAGAGTAACTTGGCTGGGGCTGCCTGCTGACCTTGATGGAGCCTGAGTGTTGTCTCTCCTCTGAGTCCCTGTTAGCTATCTTGTTCCAGTGTGTGTGTGTGGGGGGGGTGTAGGGCACATCCCATCCTATAGGCTTTGGCTTGACCCCCAACCTCAGCCCCATATCCTGGAAGATGCCAACCCTCCTTACCTCTCCTGGGATCTCATGGCAAAATGTACAAAGGTTTTTTTCCAGACTTTTTTTTTAAGGCTACTTATTCAACAGTCTACTTCTTTCAGATTGCAGAATATTAGTGAAAACACATGGAGTTTTGTTGACTCACTTTTTCTCAGTGCTGCTTTGGGGCATGAGGTTGAGGACACACAGCACTCACTCATTGCACCAGAATCTTCTGTTACTTTCCTTGGCTATTACATTTTAAGATTTATAAAAAGAATTTCCTTGTTTGGTTAGACTTGAATTTGTAGTAGCATTTTTGTTTTGTTTTGTTTTGGCTTTTGTTCATTATATTAGTTGGAAGTAGGATAGGGTGGAGTAATTCTGTACTGGCTTCACTTTGCCATTCTAACCCAGAGATGCCTTTTCCATACCTCTCCCCTCAGACCTCCTCTAGGCAAGACCATAGCAGCACCCAGCACCCAGCCTTTTCATGTCCCTGGGGTGAGACAGGGGCCCATAGGACTAAGCCTCAGCACATAGTGAGTGTTCAGCCTGTGGTAAAGAGAGAATGAGCAGGGAGCATTTCATGGAGGCAGCATCAGAAGGACTTCAAATGCTTCACAAGAGAGCACCTGGGCAGGGCACAGCATGAACCAAGGCATGGAAGCAGGGTAGATAGGAACGATCATAGGAGAACAGGGCAGGGTCGGGGCAGGAGGTATCCAGCTGGAGAAGCACCAGCTGAAATGAGCAGGAGAAGAGTAGCTGGAGAGGAGGGTGGGCAGAGCCTAAGCATGCAGACTGGCCTGTGGGCTGCCCTTGGGTGTGATCGAAGCACTTAGCTCTTGTGTCTGGACTCTCAGGGCAATACTATGGTAGGTAGAGGCAGAAATAGGTAGGGAAGCCTAGTTCCTGACTCTCCTCCCTATCTGAGCCCCTCCCAGGGAAACGTCTCTGACTGCCTAACTCCACTGCCTCTCTGTACTGGTGCCCCAAGGTGCACCTGCTTTCTTCCCTGTAGCCATAGGTAAGGCCTTGGCCATGGCCCTACTGGGCACACTCTCCATCACAGGCTACACATGAATATACCACAGATTTGCTCCTGGTTACCCAGTCACTCAATAACATAATTGCATGGTTGTATGCCATCACCGCAAACTTGCACGTGGTGGCACAGTGACACACGCTATGGCAGGCACACTTTGTACACTGTTTGGCTCCTTCTCTGGGGCCTTTGCCTCTGATGCTCCTGAGAGCTTGCCCTGCCCCCTGGTGGCCACTCCTCAAGCCACTGCCCGTTTGGAAAGACCCTATATACCCACCCCCTTCTTGACGTGATTCCTCCTGCCCAAAGAAGCTTCTAGCCTTGAACAGCCTCTTCCCTCAGACTGGCACTGTCAGACCAGGGCCCCTCAAATGCACTTGCACACAAATCGGCCTCTCCCATCAGACTAGTGCTGTTAGGCAAGGCCTTCTCAAATAGAGTAACCAAATGTCCCAGTTTGCTTGGGACCATTGGGTTTCCCAGGACTCAAGATATTCAGTGCTAAAACTGGGAGAGTCCTAGGAGAACGAGGATGAGCTGGCGATCCTCTTCTCGGACCCATTGCCTTCAGAGCAGTCTCTCCCCAGATTGGACCCTTCAGACACTCTCTGGATAAGCCTACCCCCTCAGACTGGCTCTTCCAGTCAAGATCTCTTCAGCGGCGTGTCCCAGACCAGCCTCTCCTCAGATTAATTGTGTTGCACAGGCCCTCTCAGACCCACTCATCTTCAGATTAGCCTTCCATCAGAGTGGTCCTGTCAGATAAGGTCCCCTCCAGCCTTTCTCTTCAGACTGGCTCTATCAAACTCCCCTCCTCAGACCTTCCCCTCTGCCCTCCTCTGAGAGGGAAGGGTGTGAGAATTATATCCCAACCATTCCTGCCCCCAGGGCTTTAGCCATGCACCCCCTCCCCCCAGACAGGTGCTATTATCTGAGGGTCTTTTCTTACCTGGCCAGGTTCAGTAGCTCTGGGCTGTAGGCATAGTGAACATGTGGCCTTGAGACATAAAGACACACAGGTGCAGGGTGCAGAGCTGGGGATTGAAGCCAAACATTCTGTTCTCTCCATGTGAGAATGAACTTCCTCCAAGTCCCAGCCTAGTGAGTGAGTGAACTCACCAGCTCTGGGGCATTCTCAGGGCCAACGGCTGCCCAGAAGGGATTCCTGCCTAGTGTCCCACAACCATCTCCTTCTCTCCCGGCAGTCTGCTGGGAGGCAGATGTGGGATGTGTGTGGTGATAGCCGCCTGCCCAGGAGCAGGAATGAAGGGCAAACAGGTGGCCGAGAGAGGGCAGCAGAAGCCAGGACAGCCCCTGGCTCAGGCCAGAGAGACCGTGCGGTCACAGGCTGGGGTATGGACCAGGACAGGAATACATAGAGGAAGGCAAAAAGAGGGAAAAACTGACAGAGTCAGAAGAGGCAGAGACACAGAGATGGATGGGGGTACACATAGACAGAGAGATACTCTGAGATGGGGACAGACACACAGGGAGAAATGAAGATGATTTAGAGACGGTGAGGAGGGACATAGAGGCAGAGGCAGAGACAGTGATGGCAACAGGAAGAGATGGTTAGAGTGACAAAGGGCAAGAGAGATAGGAGATGGAGACAGAGAGAGATGGAAATGGGATAGTCATAGAGAAACACAAGATTAGGGATCAGGACAAACACATTCAGAGATAGGAATAAGACAGAGACAGAGATAGGAATGGACTCAGCGAGAAGAGGGGAGGGATAGAGATAAGTTAGTGTTATAGGAATAGGGCATAAAGGAGAGTCCCCATCCCCAGAGCACCTTGGGGAAGCAAAGACAACTAGTGAGCTGAGAGGCTGGGCTGCTACACACATTGGGCCTGGGATCCAACCCTCCCCCAATGGTACCCCTCAGCAGTGTTTTAATTCTCTGAGTGCTGACTTTGTTCCAAGGACTGATGTCTGTACTTATCCTGAGCTCCCCAGAACCACCATAAGAAATGACGGATGTGGACGGACAGAACTCAGAGGCAACAGCAGATAGTCAAGCCCCTCCAAGGCGAGCAGCCTCTATGAGGTCAAGGGCCATGACCCCCAAGGAGGGATGACCACCCCCAGGCTCAAGCCCGGTCCTATTAGAGGCAATGACACTGCCCCTCCAGCCACCTGGGGGCTTGGGAAGGGCTGGGACTCTCTCCTGGGGTTGGAGGCAGGGAGATGCCCCAGTCCTCCTCTCCATCGGCCTCCAAGACTCCAACAGGCCTCCTCCCCTCCTCCTCCTCCCCAGGCCCCACATAATTGCTTTCCCATGTTTCTAATGGAGGCCAGATTGCTGATGCCCAAGCCCTGGGTGGGCGGCGGGTGGGTCAGGGCTGACCAAGGCTCTTAAGGCAGGAAAGCAGCACAAGTCAGAAGTCCCCTCATAGCCCCCATACCCCAAGGACAGGGAAGAGGGAGGCTCAAACCCATCCAAGGAATACAATGTTCTTGGCAAGAGTTGGTAGGTAGCTCCTTGTTTCCTTAACTGCTGCCGGACCTGAGTTCATGGTCAGGGCCGAGCCACACCTCACAGGGGCAAGACAGATAGGCAGAACTGGAGGTCCAGGGTACAGAGGCAGGTCTACAGCCATGTATCTAATGTCTATCCTGGGATCCTCTTCCTGTGAATGAGGACCCATGCGCTCCCATAGCTGAGGCTACTCAGCTTAAAAAGCCACAGGTCTTTCTACCCTGATACTAGCCCTTTGCTTTCCACGAGGTCTCTTGCCTAGAACACCTCTCTTCCTTTAGTACCTGGTTGGGAGAAAAGCCAACCCCCTTCACTCTGAGCCCCTCACCCAGCCCCAGGTACTGTCTAGGCCTGGTGAAAACAGTAAGGAATGTCCATTTTCAGACCCTAGTCTGGGAAAAAGGATTTGGAGTGTGTGACATGGGGGGTTTTGTGGCTTAATGGAGGTGTGGTGCTCAGCAGCTGCTGTGGGGAGTGTGTGCCCACAAGTTAGTGTGTTCATGGCTTTGACTCCACTTCTCTCTTATTGTAGCCACCCAGAGCAAGGCCACACCTGGCTCCCCAGGTCAAGGCTCTAGTCTAACCCTTTGTCACCACCCCCCACCCCCCTCACCCGCGGCCAGAGGTGCCTACAAACTAGAGCCCAGCCCCAGACAACCACAACTAAGAGAGCTTCCACATGTGGGGGCTGTGCCTGAGCAGGCTAGGGCAGCCAGCAGCCCCTCCTCTGAGGAGAAATCAAAGGGATCCTGGAGTCCCAGTTTGGGGACTGGGAGGGTATGAGCAGGGTGTAGAGCTGGACTAAAGACTGGGCACCCTGTAAAACTAAAGCCCATGCGTTCTCCCCTGCACACGCATACCGAGTCCTAACTGTAATCTAACCCTGGGGTAAACCTTAGACTCCACATTTCTAGTCTCAAAGTGGAGACCTGAACCCTAGTCCTTCAGGCAGCCTCCTGCCTGTCCAGACCCAGGTACTCTGAGCCCTGCGATCTGGTTGAGCTCCATGCTTGATGTGCTAAAACTTCTGGAGCACATCTCCCCCAAGGATAAAGCCTGACCTCCTCACCTTCTTGCATCTCTGCCCCTGGGAGTAAAGTCCAGGCCTTGGTATTCATGGAGAGCCACTCCACAGATGGCCCTTGACAGGCCTCTGCCCTGCCAGGATGTAGCAGTCTCCAGGACTGACTGGGACCTGCCTCACTGGGACCCCTCATTTTCTACAACTCTGCCCCTGACCTCCAGGGAACCCCACCCCCAAAGCGGAAAAAAGCCCCATCCCCAGATATATCTGCCTGAGAGATGAACTGCCTTTCCACATCTGTATGGAGAGAATTGTGTCTCTCTCCAACCATAATTCCTTCCTCTCCCAGGCCTGGAAGGGGAGAGATCCTTGGAAGAGGCATACCCTCCCAAAGTGGTCATTCCAAGGACTCATGAAATGGTGACGTTTAATGAGAACCCCCCCACCCACCCCCACCCCTGTATATACATCTATAAAAAATTCAAATACAGCAAGTTACCATTGAGTCAGACTAGAAGGGACTGACAGGGCATTAAATACTGTGGGATAGGAGCAGGGAAAGGGGAGGGTCATACAAAACAGGAGCAGAGGTGGGGGACTGAGAAGTGTGGGTGCTGGGGGGAGGGGGATGGCTGGGCCCCCCCAGTATCAGGAGCTTATAATCTGATGGTGGCAATAGAGACCCTGGGACAGACAGGAGGCTAGGGCAGGAGGAGAAACAGTGGATGTGAGGGGGTCCCCTAAGGCCCCCCAAGGGCTCCTGGGAGTCGCTGGCATTGGAGGGTCCAGCCCAAGGGGGCAATGTGTGGAGGGGGTCTTTGGTGGGTGGGTTAGCTGCATGGTCCTCCTCCCAAGGGAGGGAAGGCCAGTATGGTGTGGTGGGGGCTGGGGGGCGGCAGGCCCGGGCCCGCCGGGGTCTCTATAAATTGTGTCTGAAGAGAATGCAGAAGGTCCTCCTGCCCATGTGCAAAATAGAAACCCAGGTCTGTGGGCTCAGCTCCGGCCTCCTGCTCCTCTGCAGGTGTGCTGGCATGTCCTCATGGGATGCCGGCTCTGGGGAGACAGAGCAAGGGGGCTGTGAGGGATGACAGTGGGATGGGGGTCCCCTCAGACTCCACTCCACTGCCAACCTCTCTTACCAGATCAGGAGACTGCTGGCAGTGGCGGCAGCGGCAGCCAGGGCCAGGGTGACGGGGACACTGATCAAGAAGGGTGCTGAGGGTCCTCCGCCGCTGCCCAACTCCCCAGGGTCACAGCTCTTCGTGGTGGGCAGGGGTGCCAGTGAGCTGGTGGTGCTGGTCGTGGTCTCTGGGGAACATGGGGAAACTCAGGCCAGGGCCAGGGCTGGAGTCCCACCCAGGTCTGGGAATTCATGAAAAGTACCATTCCTGATTCCCGCATCAGCCTAGTGCTGCCCCCGCTTCCATTAGACAGCCCCTGCCTCCTCTCGAACATGTCCTGCCTCCCCCATCAGGCAGATCCCGCTTCTCCAAGGCTCACGGATAACCCCTCCACCCAATGGCCTCTACCAAGAATGTCCAGACAGAAAGGATGAGGAACAGCAGGGACTAGACAGATGAACAGGAGAGTGGAGACCCCTGGGGCAGAGGCTCCAAGTCAGAGGAGGAGTTGGAGGAAGCAAGATAAAACCAGGCAACTGTGTAGGCCCACTAGGATCGCTGGGGGTGGAGGGGGGCTCACCCGGGGCCTGGGCCTCAGTGGTGAGGTGTCGAGGTTCCTCAGTCCAGGGCGTGGCATGGGCGGCCACACTCCAGTCACTCCACGTCCCAATCTCATTGTCCTTGGCCGCCACCTGGATGATATACTCCTTCCCAGCATAGGCATCTGTGATGGTGTGCGTTGTACCATCGGACAGCTCCACCTGTGGTCAGACCATGGGGGTGGGGGTGACCCCTGGGGGTCAGGAGAGTGAGGCATTCCCAGAAGAAGTGAGAACACTTCTGGGGAAAGAAAAGTGAAGATACCCCTGGAGGGAACAAAGACTTCTTTGTGGGGAGAGGGGACAGTGAGAACCTTCTTGCCGGAGAGTACAGTGGGGGAGGGAAGACGGTCCTGAAGAAGAGTAAGAAAGTCTTTTGGGAGACTGGAAGCACCCCCAGGGGACAAAGAGGAAGACTTTGCTCAGCGTCTGGACTCTGCTATCATCCCAGTTCTCTCACAACCCTCAGCCTGAGACCTGAGCTCAGTCCCAGCACAGAAGTGACAAGAATAACAGGTGAGAGGGGGCACGGCATTGTGCTGCCCTCTCCCATCAAGAGCAGTTTATAGGGAAGATTACAAACACAGACATGGAGCTCGGCTGCCTGAGTCCTCTTCCTGCTAGCGAGGTGACCAAGTTAACTTCCACAAGTCTTGTGGTCCACATCTGTAAAATGGTGTTAACAATCCATCTCACGGGGTCGTAATGAGGACTCGGGAACATGGTAAGCCCCAAACAGACTTTAGCCAGCTCTGTCATCATTATGGGTTCCAGCTCGGAACTTGGGTCCCCAGGTAGCCAGTGCATCCACCAGCCTGGCCCCAGCTGGGCCTCCCCCTCAGGAAGGCCTCAGTGTGGCTATCGCCCTGCCTGAGGCAGAGATGGGTGGGGGTCAGCTCCCAGGGTGGCAGGACAACAGAACAGCTGGTCCATTTCCTCTTGGAGGCATCTCCACCCACCCCCCCACAGCCGGCCTTACCCTGCTGTTCTCCCCCCACGCTCCAGGCTGGGCTGCCTGTCCGGAGCCCCTCCCAGGCCTAGGCTGGGCTCTGGTTCATCTCAGCAGCACCCGCCGCCTCATTAAGCCGCCTCGTAAACAGGGGCAGCCAGCAAGGGCGGAGGAGGGGGCTGCTCTGGGCCATGTCTGGCCTCTGGGCTTTTCTGGTCCCTGTTCCAATAACGACCCCCGCCACCCACCCCTGACCAAACTGGGGTCTGGGCTACCCGACTTGACAGGCTGTGAGTACATGCATGTGTGTGTATGTGTACTTGTATGTGTCACTGCATCCAAGTAGAGTGGGAAGCCCCTTCAGTTCCCCAAGTCTATGGCCCTGAGGCAGGAGGCACTGGTAAAGGTCAATGTCAAAGTGAGAGCCATTTGGGGTCCAGACCTGGATTCAGTAAGTCCTACTCCCAGCCCTGGAAGATCAATGGGCCCTATAGACCCTCCTCTCCAGGAGTTGGGCTCCAGTTCTACCTCTGTCCCCTCAGTTCTCTTTTGCTCTGCAGACTCCCTCTGGCTGAGTAGCCCCAGGTCCTTTAGCTTTCTCCCTCTTGCTAGGATTCAGCTCCCACACACCTACTTTGATTCTGTCCTTCCCCAAAAGGAGAACTATGGGAAACATCAAATTATCACCTCCTTGGTGGGCACCATATCTTTAGGAATATGTCTCAGAAGTCCAACGCCTTCTAGGCAGTCATATCTCCTAGGCCTGGGCCCTTCTTGCTAGGTTGTCACTGAGCCCTTAATCCACCCCCTTAAGAGAATGACTTCTCAACTGGCAGGAATTCCCTAGTTGCTGGTATCCACCTCACCCCAGTCTTCTGGCCTCCCTGCTGGCATTCCCCATCCAGTATTCTGGCCTCCCCGCTGAGTTAGGGCCAGAGCAGAAGACAGGGGGAACCCAAACTGGGTCCCAATACTTGTCTCCTCCTAGACCATGGGGAGACAGCCCCTGCCAGACCTCATGGTGCCTATTCTTGTGCAATTCTGGTTTGTATCTCTCATTTCCTCCTGAAAATCCAAATGATGTTTTTCTCTGCTCTCCCCTCCACACCCATTCCTGTACACCTGCCTCTCTCCAAGATCAAGGATCAGGAGAACAGATTCTATTCCGAGCAAAACTCAAGTTCAAAAGAGACATAAATCTAGGCAACCGCAATGCCAGTGAGACATGGAACATGGCTAGCACGTGTCACAGTCCACGCATATTCTTGCTATGAAGCCCACATGTTTTGCTCTGCCCACTTCAGTGCGGGAATCAGCTCTGCCCATGAGTGCACGGTCTTGGCATGTGAGTCACATGCATGTATGGACCATGATTCCTGCTGGGGACCATGTGTGTGCGTGCATGTTCCTGTGTGTGTGGTGGGCTGTGTGCCAGGTCCACTGCAAGGCGTGTGCGCTGCGACGCGCGGGGCTGCTGCCTGTAGCTCGTTAGCGGGGGAGGGGGGCTTGTGAAACTAGACCCTGGTTATTAGCAATGCATTAGGCGCGGGCAGCTGGCCAGGCGGGAGGGACTCCGGACTCTGTCAGGGAACATGTGAGAGAGCGAGCAGCCGTTGTGGGGGCCAGGCCTGCAACCAGGACAGGCACCCTGGAATCGAATTACTCACTTGAAAGGCAAGTAGGGAGGAGGACATGAGGAGATGGGGCTGGAGCCTGGTGGATGCAGGGGAGTGAGTACAGGTTGACCCTCAGGTGCCAGCCTGGGCTGCCCCATGGAGCACCCTCCCAGCCACACTCCTAGCCCACCAACCTCATGAGCCACACACAACTCCTGCAACTCTATGGGCCCAGAGCTCTCAAGGAGTGAGAACCTCAAGCCTGCCCCTAACCCCTTGCTGCTCCGCAGAACTCTCTAGTGTAGCTTGATCAACATCCTAGACCACCGCTTGACCCCACACTGTCCCTTGTCCACTGCTTAATTCCCAGCCCAGGCCACCTTCTGGTCTACAACCTTAAGCTGACCCCAAAGCTAGATCTGACTTTGGAGTCCTGACATGGCCTGAACTCACATCCCGAACCAAATGTGATTCTACTGCCTGATTCTGACCCCATGAGCCATCTGTGAGTCCTTAAGGACAGGGACTGCCCTGGCTCTTAGGTCTAGCACAGGCCCAGAGCCTGGGACAGAGTGTAAGAGGGAGATGCCTGATCAGGGCTGAGAGGCAGAGGTAAGGAAACTGCCTGCCCTGCTTGCCATCAACTTTCCAGCATTTCTCTCCACAACCCTGGGGAGCCACAAAGACAGATGTGTTCCCATTACACTAATGGGTGTCACTAAGAACCCCAAAGGGCCTTAGAGCAGGATACCTCTCTCAACTCCATTCATCCCCCTCCCAGGCCCACCTAGTGCCCTTTCCCCTGGGAAAGCCTCTCTGATTGCCCTCAGGCTTCATATTAAAACAGCTACCAGCAGGAATACAGGTACCTCCCACGCCATGTGGCTGATTCAGGCACTCGGGATCTGGGCAGGGCAGGGCACTCACATGCTGCCACTGGTCCAGGATGAGGGGTCGGTAGCGCAGAAAGAACTTGAGAGGAAAGGACTCAGGGTCGGGCCAGGTTGAGGGGGTCTGCCATGTCACCTCTAGCCGGCGAGGGTTGCTGGGCACTGGCCGGGCTACCACATTTTCTGGAGGGTCAGGCTTCACTGTTCAGGAGACAGAGCTTCATTATCACACTTATCTTTGGAAACAACCCCACTTCATCAACCCAGCCACCATGTCCACCATCTCACATTGCCAACTATCATCATCATGGCTGCCACTCCTCTTCTCTGTGGTCAAGTCACAACCACCATAAATCACCGTTTCATTACTTCTGACACACATCCTTGTCATCACCAATGACTGTCACTACAGTCACTGTCACTAGATCATGATATCAACATCCCAACTCCATCATCATGATGACCAGCATCCCAATGACTAAGCCTGTATAATGGCTCCACCATTACCACCATCACATCACCCCCATTGTCACCTGGCTCACCCTCTCCTGCCCCGACATCATACACTCCCCCAAGCCTGGCTTTTCACTTCAACTTTTCCAGTTCCAAAGTGAGACATGACCTCCCTTGGAAGGATCTGGGTTTGAAGCTGTGCTGTAAGTCAAGGTTAAAAGACTTGGAAGGATCTGGGTTTGAAGCTGTGCTGTAAGTCAAGGTTAAAAGCCTACTTGGGTTGGAGGTAGGCTGAGGATCTGATGGGATTATCTAAGGGCCCAGCTCATGTAGAAACGGTAAGGCTGAAGACCCAGCCAGGGGGTGCGGGGGCAAGCAGAAGGTCTGGCTGGGTCTGGCTAGGGGTAAGAGAAAGCAAGGGGTCTGGCTGGGAAGCGGCTGGGGCAGGCAGAGGGTCTGGCTTGGATGGGGGTGGGGGGGGAGGGCAGTATCTGTCCCAGTCCTGTCTCCTGTTCTGACACCTCATTCATCACAGGCCGTAAGGAAGCCATTAGCGTGGAGTGGGGGGGGGAAGGCTGCAGCTGCACAAGGGTCTGGCCCAGCCTGCCCCCCTTCCCCCCCTCCTGTATGCTCTAGGAGCCAGAGATGATGGGAAGAGCTGCTGGAGTCTCTCAGCCCCTGCAGGTAAAGGACATTCACTCAAATGTTCACAGGTATATACATGCCATGCATATATGTACACATGTGTATACATACCATATATACCTCTGCACACGCATGAATGTCCTAATGCTCATATACGGCTCTGGCACACACCCACTTACACATTCCCACTGGAGTAAGCAGCAGGGACACATCCCCCTTCCCACGCACCAATGGTAAACTCGTCGAAGGTGATAGCTGTGGCGTTGTGGCCCAGGGCATTGCTGACACTTATCGAGACCTTGTATTTGATGGTGGAGAACAGGTGCATGTAGCGGATGTGGCAGCGGTTCTTGAGGGCTGGGTCCTTCTCACAGACCATAATTTTGGAGCCATGCCTGGGGAGGGGTGAGGCCCAGGCACTGTTACCAACATCAGGGGTCAGGTGGGGCAGAGGTTGGGGGAAGGTCAAGCCCAAGGCTGGGCCGAGCTAGGACAGGACTGAGGGAAGGAGGGTGGGAGTGGGGGAGAGGTTAGAGGTCAAGGTTGGAAGCGGGTCACAAGAGCGTCTACTCACAGCACCGTCACATTGAAGGTGTTGGGGATGTAGGTGGGGGCCGGCAGATGCCAGCTGCAGTAGAAGCCCTTGGGGTAAGTGTTGGAACGGCAGCTGAGCACAGGCTCCCGCGGCGGCACTAGGGGTGAGGATAGCAAGGTCAGGGCATTCTTGGAGCCCCCATTCTCCTGCATTAGTGTGGGGACAGGTGGGCCCCAGAACTCCAGCACTCCCCCTCCAACCCATCAACAATGGCAGAGGTTGGTTGGGGCGGGGGGACTGTCAACGAGGGTCTGAGGCTTCCCAGGCCACAGAGAGCCAGATGTTTAATTAAAGAAAAACAAGGGCTGTGAGGAAAGGGAGTCCCCCCCACCTGCTCAATGAAGGCAGGAACTGTGGGGAGTAGGGGGCTGTGGGCCTCAGCTCATCAATCACAGGATGGAGGTGATGTCTGGGGGAATCGGCCTCAGTCCCACCACAACTCCTGCCACATCGTGTCCATTCCCAGAGGAAGACTGTGCAACAGAGGCTGAGAAAGGTCTTGACTAGGTCCTCTGGTTGCTGGGATGATCAGGGTGTACTCCCTGGAGAAGAGACACCCCAGGCTTCTCCTCAGTAGAGACTGAGAAATATGAGGACAGACCTGGTGGTTCCACAGGAACATCATCACTGGATGGCTATTCACATGTATCTGTGTGTACATGTGTGCATGCACGGGTGTGTGTTACATGTGCACCTGTGTATGATATGAATGAATGACCCGTGACAGAATGTGGGTACACGTGGAGTGTCTATGTGCATGGCTTTCAGAGTGCACGTCCATGTATGACTGTGTGTATATGCACTTGCCTGTTGAGAGAAAGCTGCTATTCCTCTGGTGTGTACCTCATCTCGGCCCCAGCCCCAGCCCTTTAAGAAGTCTTTTACATGATCAACAGCTGTTTTCACTCTAAAATGACCAGGCCCAGAGAGGGAGAGGGACCTGCCTGGGGTCACACAGCAAGCTGGAACCGGGGCTAGGGTTACCCACCTACATGGTCTCTCTCTCTCTCTCTCTCTCTCTCTCTCTCTCTCTCTCATACACACACACACACACACACACACACACACACACACACACGAGATTTTTTCTGCTGTTTAACCACTCTCTTTACTGCCACAAACACTAAGACCAGCTGTCCCACCCTCAGACATTGGGCAAGGCGTGAGGACAGCCGGCTCAGGTTCCTGGAAGGAGGCAGCTTCTGTGATCTGACCCAGGCAAGGAATGTCCGTGGTGGCTCCAGGGACACTGACACCTCCTGCCTGTGTTCCCTCTCTTCCCTACCCCGCCCCCTGCCTGACAGGTGGACAGGAAATGGGAGGGGGACAGCTCAATAAGCCAGGGATAGTGAAGGGGAGTGCATGTCTATGCTTGCTGAGTGGCCATGGTGACACATGGGGAATTGTGGGCTTTCATCCACAATGTGCATGTGACTGTGAAACTGCATGTACATGTCCAGTATGTGTAAAGTATGTATGTATGTATGTATGGGGGCTGAATGAATCCCTAGGGCCCTATCTAGCTTTGCAGTGGGAGAGGTGAGGGGGTCAGAGAAGCTTGAGAGTGGAATGGGCAATGCTCTGGGCAGAGGTGCCCCATGTCTGCAAGAGCGAGTCAGAACCCAGCTGAGCCCCCACGAGGGGCAGCTTGCATTCCACACACTGCTGTCTGCATCCACTGGGGAGCCTTCCTGGCCCCATGTCCATCTTGTGTCCCACGTTCATACTGTGTGCCTTTCGTATCCCTTCCCTATCTGCTCAGGGGCGCAGAGGCATGGGGGGTGGGTGCAGCCAAGGACACAGGAAGTGCCTTGTGGGGGCCTGTGGGCCAGGCCAGAGTTGGCAGCTACCCCAGGAGGAAAGGACATTCTAAGGTCGGTAGAAAAGCCGCCACCCCCCCCCTTACCCCCAGCTTCAAAGGAGAAGGGTGCTGGTGGGGGTGGTGGGGGCGGGGAGGCTGAAGCCTGCAGAGTCAGCTCCCTGCTGCTTGAGACTCTTGGGAGGGCAGAGCAGGCTATGGCACTGAACTCACAAGCCCTCTCCCCCTGCCAGCCTCCCCAGTGACCAGTCTCCATTCCTCTGACTATCACCCCCCTCTGACCAGCTTCCCACTCAAACCAGTTCCCTTCTTTAACTGGGCAGGTCACAGGGGGGCTGGGGGGCCAGGCAGGGCTTTGTCTGTCATCTGGCTACTCCTGCCTGGCCCTGGGCCCTGAGTAGGGAAGGGCTTGGGTTTCCTGACAGGGACCAGGTTTCTCAGAGGGAAAAGGAGGAAAGAAAAACAAAGAAAAGGAAGAAAAGGAGTGACTTGCTGCAGCTGGAGCCCAGCTGAGGGGCCGGGTGGGTGGAGGTGGGGGTGCTGTGAGAGACCAAGTGTGAGGCTGTGGGACAGTGTGCGATCAGGCCTGCTGTGAGTGTGCTGTGAGTCGGGAGAGAAGCTGTTTTTAAGACAGTGCGGTTGTGAGGCTGTGTATGCACCTCAGAGATTAAGTGTGTGTGACTTAGACTCTGGGCAGTTGTACAACTGTATGGTTGGCTGTGTGTGACTGGAGGGCTATGTGTCTGACTCAGGGTGAGGCCGTTTGACCTCAAGATTGTCTAGATATGTAAGGTAACGTGGCCGAGGTACTCTGTGAGAGCACGTGTAAATATGCCTCTATGTCTGAAACACAGAGACAGTAAGACTACACGTGTGAGACACTGTATATAAGATGGACCCTAAGCCTTAACATGGTTTTCAAACGAAGTGTAGGAAGGTGCCCAAAATTCCAAGTGTGTTCACACATATGAACTAAACACCATGTGAGAGCATGTTAGAGAGTGTGTGAGCAAAAGCTCGCAAGCATACAATCTTAGTATCAAGCTCTGGGCATACTGGCAGGTTCCTGGATGCCCGGGCATCCTGAGTTGCCCCTTGTGGGGGCTCCTGAGATGTCTGAGTGGTGGCATCAGCCTGCGGCAGGGTGTCCCTGGTCCCATGCGGGGCCGTGTGTGCGTGTGCATGTGTGCGTGTGCCCCCGCTGGCCTGGGGTTTGTTTGTTTTCCTCATAATTGGCTTGTTTTTCCATGTCCAGCCCACCAAACCGCATGTTTTTCCTCTCATCTCGCCAGCCCGCCTGGGTTGGAGCCCCCGGCACGCACGAGGCCTACCCGCGGGTCCAGAGAGGAGGGGAGGGCTGCCCACACCCCTGGCCAGGCCAGATCGGGCTGGGCGGAGCAGGGTGACCCTTCCAGCTCCAGCCCTGTCCAGGCCCCACCCACATTCCTCTTCCTAACTGGCATTCAGGCCCTTGGCCTGTACCAATCCTATCTTGTGGCATCCCTCAATGCACCCTAATTTCTGGACTCTCAAATGCCTCCTTTCTGCCTCCCAAAGGCTGCTCTTTCCTTCCCAGCCAGACGGAGCTGACAGCAAAGTAGTGCTGAATTGGGGGCTCTGGACTTCCCATCCTGAGCAATCAAATACAAATTTTTAAAAATTGGACAAGAAACTGTCCAATTTAAATTCAGTCAATTAATCTCTGATTTCTTTTAGCTTAAAATCAGAATGACACTGCATCAGCTATGTCTAATAAACATAAGACTACTAAAAGGAACCCTGTCGTCCTATTTCCTAATGTGGGGGTTCTCATCCACCTGGGAAGGGGACTCCTCAGACTTGTTTGTGAGTATCCATCTGAGGGCAGGAGGTGGATCAGGAGAAAGCATTTCAGCGATCAATCTGGTTCTAAGAGGACTTTCAACAGAATATTTTTATGATCAGGTTCCCATAAAAATCACATATGTTTAGGATAAACAAATAATTGGGAGTTTGAATGCCCACAAGTAAGGGGTAACTCTGTCTTGTTCTCTGAGTGCTGGCAAAAAGGATAATTTGATATGGAGTGTTGCCAAACCCAGTCTCTTGTTACTAATATAAAGTGACTGAGACAATCATGATTAATGTCCCCTATTTCTCTGACCAGTGCTTTAGAAGGAAATAAGGCAATGAGAGATAAGTACCTATTACTAATGCTACAGCCAATTCATGGCCGCTCTCCTCTGACAGGCAAGGCATATATATATGTGTACACACACACACACACACACACACACACACACACACACACACATATAAAAGGTCTGGGCTCTGGTCACAACAGGGCAGCTGTAGGTATGTCAGGTGGATATAAACTATAACCATTACTTCCAGACCCAGTTCCCCTCCAATGACCCCTCAAAGATGATCAAGCTATCAGGAATGAGGGCCCAGAGTCATCAAAGCCCAGCCACCACTGCCCAGCTTGTCCATCCTGAGAACTTGTGGGACGCGAACTGAGAATGTGGGTGGTAGTGCCAAGCTGGTCTCATTCTTCTTCGATGGCCCTCAGTATCTGGCCTCTCTCCCCCACCCTCCACCCAGTGAAAGGACCAGGGCAGGGCTGAGGGCTCTCCACTTAAGGCGAGTCAGGGAGGATGCCCCTTGGCTGATCCTGCATTTCTCCACCTGGCCAACAGGGGTCATTCCACTCTTGGCTTACAACTAAGAGTTTGGTTAGGAATACCATCTCTCTGGTTTACGTCATCAAAAAGGCTTTTCTGTTGGAAAAAGAGAAAAGGCAACTAAAACATATTTCCGCCCCTGCTCCAGCCCCATTGGTGGGTCAGTGTTTTTGTGGAGGACCCTGAGCAACCCTTTAGCCTAACATTTCCCATGGTTGTCCACACCAATCTCCTGACAATGGGGCAAGGGCCTGGTTCCAGGACCCTCAAGCATCTCCTCCTCTCAGGGAGTTCCCAGGGAGTAAAGAAACCATCTTCAGACAGTGGGGTGCATCACCCAACTGGCATGAGGCCAGAGAAGTGTGAACCTTTGGCTCAAGAAGAAAAGAAGTGAAACTGTTTTCAGAGTACTCTGTCAATGGGGGCCTCTGGCTGAGATCTACAACTTGCCCAGCTGACCCTCAACACTGATAGTCTCATCCCTCCAACTTCTCCAAACCCCTCTTCCAAATTGCACTCACCTGGGCTTCCCTCTACCTTCCTGCTGGCTCCTTCTTCTTTCTTTGTGGCTCATTTTTCTCCATCAACCCTTTATACAGTGATGGTCTTCAGGGCTCGTTCTGGGTCCTCTTCTCTCCTCATCCCACAACCTCTCCCTTGGCCATCTCATCCCCTTCCATGGTCTTGATGCTGACAACCTCCCAATTTTCCATCTCCATCACAGCCCTCCCCCCTGAACCACAGACTCTCAGATTGACTGGCTATAAGCCATTAACTCCCAGTTTTCCCCTGAGGACCCCAACAAACTATCATAGATATCACTAGTGCCGCAGAGCCCTCACCCATACCCACAGCTGCTTCTGCAGTTATTTGCCTAAGAGCTTTCTTTGGCCACCAAAGGCTGCATTGCCTGCCAAGGCATCAGGCCAAAAGTGCTGGAGAATTACAACATCCTCGCACCCACCCCAGGAGAACCCCCCCAAGCTCCCTTACCCCTCTGGCAGGAGATGATATATAAGCATCCAAGCTCCCTTACCCCTCTGGCAGGAGACCTCCAACGTTTATGTTCTGCCTGGGCTCTCAGAGTTCCCCGGGTATGTAAAGCGCCAGTAGCCCAGACATAACAGCTGGTAACTCATTCTTTATTGGTTAACTTAACTTCCTTTTTCTATCATTTTCTCATTCCATCACCAGCCAGACAAGCTACTTACATATGAATTATCATCTTGGATCTGATTCTAGAGAAACCCAAACTAAAACACTGTCCAAAGGGAACATAATATATTCTCCAATGAATCCTCCTGCTGTGTCTCTGCTGCAGTGGTTGATACCACCAGCTGTCTTGAGTCTTCCTGCTTTCTACTCTCCTGTCCTCCCCACCTCCAACCCATCACCAACTCGTGGAGAGCCAACTGCCCTCTCTCAACCTCCACAACTCCTCAGCTCCTAGGATCATGACCTGCCCCATCCCTTTCTTTAGTTCCCTTCCCCTATTTCGTATCCTCCTAGCCTCTGAAGAATATAGTCCTCTGCTACAAATGACTTTTTCAATATATCTTCCAAATCCTCTAAGTCTCCATGTGCCTCCCCCTTCAGGAAGCCTTCCTTCTTCTCTGGGCCTCCCCGAGTGCTCATACCTACACCTACATAACCACAGATCCCATTTTCTTCCATGAGGCTCTAATGAGAAGCCTCTGTGAGAGCACATAGTGGAATGTAGCTGCTCCCAATGTGAGATATGACCCCAGGATTCCTCCCCACCAGGCCCTAGATGGGTAACGAGCTGCCAGCCCTCCTCTGCCCATCAGGTCATAAGAACAGGGTTTCAGGATCTCAGAGACCCCGGGATGATAAAATGCATGTGCAAAATGCACAGGGGTCTGGACTCTGGCAAGTTTGGGTTCAGAGGTCAGAAAAGCAGGCTGGGATAGAATCGGAGGGCAAGGGTCAGGATGCTGAAGCCCTCCCCCATCCACCAACAGGAAGAGGACTTGATCTGGGCCAAGGGTCTGGGCCTCAATGACAACCCTCTTGAGTGAAGTGGGAGATCAGATGAGGGGTCAAGAGTAACACTTACAGCCCACATGTAGGAAGACTTGGTGGCGTAGGTGCCAGGAGTCACGGTGGAAGCAGGCATAGAGGCCACTATGGCCCAGTTCCAGGCCACGGAGTACGAGCTGAGAGCCATTGAGCAGGTCTGGGGCCAGGTCTGTTCCATTTACCAGCCACGTCACAGCTGCATCCCAGTTGGCTGTCCCACAAGGCAGAGTCACATCTGAACCCAGGCGCTCGTACTGCACATGGGGTGCCTCTGTGGGAGTTGGGGAGGGCACAGGACAAAAGTCACATGTCACAGCTATGCCCAACAACTCCAGCTGAATGTACAAGGCTGAGAGCCTGTGAATGTGCATGACTGAGGAGTCCAGGATGAGAGGCTCTGTGTCTGACGGTGTGAGTGTCTTAGAGAGATGAGGAGTGAGCGGAATTTCCCTGTGGCTGTGCAAGTGTAGAGGTATGTGAGTGTCTCTAAATGTGTGTGTGCATGTCTAGGGACTGTGTGTGAGTGAATAAGTGATCTCGGGGTGTGTGTGTGTGTGTGAGAGAGAGAGAGAGAGAGAGAGAGAGAGAGAGAGAGTGAATGTGTGAGTTCTGGGTTAGATCTCAGTGAAAACTCAGTTCACTTCCAGTCTCTAGGTCTTTTAAAAGTTTTCTTGACCCCCTTGACCCTAACCTCTCGCCACCAACAGGCACAGCCCCAGTCACTGACATCTGCTACCCAGGCAAGCTGGAGCTGAGGGGCCCATCTGTTTCTCTTTCCCATCCTTATCTCTTTCTGTCCTGCCTTTCTCCCTCTCCCCGACTCTGGCCCCTTTGAGAAGACCCACCCCAACCCCCAACCAGTCATTCAGGGCTTGGGCAGCAGCAGCAGCAGAAAGGAGAATGGGCAGGGTGGAGGACCAGAGCCCCAGGGAACTCCTGGCAGCTGTCAACTTGGTAAAGCAGGAACTGCTTGGGGTGGGAGTGGAGGAGTGCTGGGACTGAGGGAGCTCTCTGGTCATCCCTCTCCTGCCCCCCAGGAGGGGCCTGTCAGACCCAAAAGCAAATCCCAGCCCTGGTCTCAGCAACCCAGGCGTGATGGAAGGAGCCCAGGAGACTGGAGTAGAAGGGTGGGAGGGAGCACCTGTCGAGAGGCAGTGCTAAGTGGGGGAGGAGAGTGGAACAGAGAAAGTCCCAGATACTCATCTACAGACACCAGCAGAGAAGCAGGCATGCAGAGCCTCGAGATGCAAATCTACTCTCCTCATCCTGCCCCCCCAACCCTGGAAGGACAGATGCTTCCCTGGTTCCAGCCAGATCTGTGGAGCGAGGGTGGGAGGGGAAGAGCGAGGGGGAGGGGGCAGAGTTGGGGGGCTGCGGGATCCCTCGTTAACACTAGCTCACGTCTCCCCTCTGAGAGCCACCCCGCTGAGTTGGGGGATTTTCAGAGGCAGTTCCTGTTAACGAGCCAATTAAGTTGGGCCAGTGGCCTCTTAATTAGACTTGTTAACACCACGAGGCCTTCAGGGGGTAGGATTCCCCCTATGCTGCCCGCTGCCCCCTTCCCTCCATCATAGCCCCCTCCCAGTACTGGTTTTCTCTGTGCTGAAACATCTGTCCCTGTTTGCTGCCTCTTTCAGCCTCCCTGTGCTGGGGTCTCTCCATGCCTCTCCAGGTCTCTCCCCTGCTGCCTGTCCCTGTCTTGCCCCTCTCTGAGCCTCCCTGTCCCTGTCGAAGAGGGAAGCTGGAAACCCAGCCAGCCCTGACCACTCATCTGTGGGGCCTGGGACCAACTGAACAGAGGATGAACGGGGCGGAAGGGCGGTGGCTGGGGGCCTTGGAGGCCACAGCTGTGAGGCTGGACCAAAGACCGAATGGGGGCCTCCCCCTGACCAGAGGCCCAGTGTCCAAGGCTCAAGCCATAGAGCCCCTCCAATTCACCAGCCCTAGCCTCTGAGCCCCCCTCCAGCCTCCTTTCCAAAAACCTGGAGCTTCCAGGAAACATGCCAAGCCCCTCTCTCCGCACCCCACCCCCCAGCAGAGTCTCTGCATCCAGCTGTCTGAGGAAGAGGCTGAAAACTGACCGTTGGGGAAGGGGTGTGGCCATCATGCCCCCCCCCCCCCCGCAGCAACACATCAACATTGACCAATAGCAGCTCAGAACTAAAACGGACCAGGATAACCCTTTAATCCTGGGGGGCAGGTACAGCCACAGGATGAGGAAACAGCAACCCAACGGGCACAAGAAATATAATGGCAATGGGGTGATACTCTCCCACTGCACCTTGTTTGCCTCGTAGAGGAAATGGAAACACAACCCGACAACAATGACAAATCAACAACGTGAGAACAGGGCAAGAATGAAAAATGACAACACAATGACAGAAGACAACTACAGGCCACAAGGCAGAGGCAGAGGGGGCAACATGACATGACAATCACATAGTGTCACAACTGCTACAATAACAGAACAATGGCAATACACACAGCCGTGCAACAGCTCCAGAGATGGCAGTGATTTAATCCTTTGTCTCTGGACAGCTCTCCTCCCGCCCCGTGGGTGCCCCTACTGATGTGCTGTCCATTTCAGAAATTAAATCAAGCAGTAGGGGGAGGATGGGGTTCTTGGCCCTGACGCGGTGACAAATGCTCCAAAGGAATCAACTGTGAAAAGGTTGTTAGAAGCCAGGATGAGAGACAGAGACAGGATGAGGTCATGGACACAGAGAACACAGAGGGACAGAGCTGATGGCTCCCTCGCACCTGCGCACACAGGCTCACATGGGGACCACATGCCGGAAACAGTCCCCCCGGGCATCTTGAGCAACCTCTCATCACCACACACATAGAATGAGGACAGTCACCACAATGAAGAACAAGCACACACAAGACAACCATCCATAAGGTCACAACCACACAGGGACACTGTCCCACTTTGGGGATGGTAAAACCTGATACAAGGTCACATGCATGTACAAGAGGGGCACCGTCATACAGAGGCACAGTTATACGTGGTGATACAATCTCACACACAGGGAAACAGTTTAACAGGGACACATACACAAAGAGGTAGAAACAGAAACTATGAAACTATCATTATGGGATAGTCTCAATCACAAGGACACAACTCCACGAAGGGCACCGTCAAACACAGACAATGTCACACTGGGGCACAGCCCACAAGGATACGACCACACAAAAAAATGTACTTAAACAAGGATATAGTCTCAGCCCCCACACGAATACAGCCTAATGCACAGGGACAGTCTCACACACTTGCAGAGATGTGGCCTTTCACCCAGGGCCTTGGTCACATCTGCCTCTGATTTATGCATAGGGCAGGGGCTAGGCCAATGGTAGAGACCACTGCACGATTAAGCAGTTCGGGTCAGCGCTGGAGCCCAGGATAGGCTGACTGCAAGCAGGAGGTTGATGGGCTGGCCTAGTGGTACCTTGGGTCCCTGACCACTGGGGAGCAGCCCTGGGGTGGGCCAGGCTTTCTCTGGGTCTCAGTTTCGGTCTCACAAGGAAGGGGCCACAGGAGCCTCGACCTATTGCCCTCCTTGAACTCACAGCCTTGAGGGTGACAGAGCTCAGCCATAAGGGTCTACTCCATGCCTGGGCCTCAGAGGTGCCTCTATCTTCTGTGCTTCTACCCAAGGCAATTGAGGTGTGGGGAGATGCAGAATACGTCCAAGAGGGGAGCACCCTATACTTAGAGCCTTGTTCAAGGAGTTTTGAGGTCAGCCCTAGTACTGACATGGCTGTTTGAGGTGCTGCCTCAAATGCAGTGGTCAAGTTCAAGAAGGTGCCTATTTCCCATCAGGGGTAAGCTCCTCAGCCCTAGCTGGAAACTGGTAGGGAGAAGTTATAGGCTGCCAATGGCCCTGCCTGAGCAATTCCTGCCTCTTCCAGCCATTCCAGCTGACTGTCCAGTTTCCTTCCTTTTCCACTTGTCACCCTGCCCATCCCCCTATCCTTGTTCTCAGTTCACCATCTCTGTCCCCATATTCCCTCTAGGATAAGGGGAAGCATTATTGCCCAGTCTCTTTTAGTGCTTCCCACTGTACCTCTGACAAAATCCCAGGGGGGCCCATTTCACCAGATACTGTACAGTAGCCTCCAACTCCCACACCACCTATCTGTACCCTACATCCATCCTAGTGGGCAGAAAGACAGATGGTCTCAGGCCAGAGAGACCATCAGCATGAGACCACCCAGGAGAGACTAAAGACTGTGCCTATGAGACATCAGTGGGTCATCCTGGATATAAGTGTCAGATGACTCATGCCCCTCTGGGTGTTCATGGGTGGCAATGCCAGCACATGCCAGTGTGTGGCTCTTGGGTGAGTGCATACATCTGTGCCAAGGAAAGTTCACACTCAGCTCCGGGAGGGCGATGGCAAGAAACAAACCGCCCCCACCCAGCACTCACCCTGTGAACTATGTCTCTGGGTGTAGACAACGGCAGCAGCGGCAGCAAGCACAGCACAGCAGGCCCATGGGACAGGAGCAGCCATCTGTTGGGAGAAACAGGGGCGTGGGGGAAAGGGCAGCATCAGCCCAGGCAGGAACTTCCTGGGGAACCACCCCCCACACACACCGTTCTCAGGCAAGACGGAAATCCCAGCCCTAGGGCCAGGGCACCTTGACCCCAAATGCCCTTCTTAATGGGGCTCAGGATCCTCTTTCAAGCAATAGAAAACAACATTATTGGCATCTGTAGGCAAAAGTTTGCTAAGATGGTAGAAGGAAACCTACAGTGGTTTGTTGCTCGATAAGGCTGCTGGCTGCAGGATGTTGTCAACCGCGATGAGTTAGAGAACAATGGTAATGTTAGGGTCATTTTTCTAAAAAAACAAAAACTTTACTGGTGAGGTTGACAAGCTATAAACATTGCAAATTGAAAGGGTAATGTTTAACTTAGCTGGAGGTCTATATTTCTTTAAATTGCCTCGAATGGAAGGCCCTGCTGTGCTCTTGGGGAGAGAGCCCCAAAACTGAATGCTCAGGAGCCCCTCAGATCTGTCCTCCAGGGAGCCTTGCCACTGGGCTCTGGGAGGTTCAGAGTAGCAGAGTGCCAGGGCAGTGATACACAGAGGTTGTGCCAAGGTCAGATATGACCGATGACCAAAAGAATGAGGAATTTTCAAATATAAGTCCTTGTCACATATGCCAGCCCATCCTTCACCCAGCCATGTGCCCCAGGAGCCTGGGACCCCCAGCCCAGGAGATGTGCATCAGTGTCTACACACACTCATGCAAGTACATAAAAGACACTCAGGACATGTCCCCAGAAGCCAGGATGGATCCAATTACCACCCTACCTGCTGTCCTCGTTCCTGGAAGGAGTCCAGTTGCCCTCCCCCCATCCTGCCCCAGGACATGCTAATACCTGAGGGCAGGGAAATAATTTCTTTCCTGCTGAAAAAGGTCCAAATCCGAATCTCCCACCCCAGTCCAAGGAGAAAGGGGGGCTGACGATCAGACAGAAGTAGAGACCCAGAGAGAAACAATGCCAGACACTGTCAGAGGTACAGCCAGACACACTGCAAAGACACTGCTCAAAGACACTTCCCAAAACAGCCAGACAGAACCCCAAAGAAATAGTTCCACATAGTTGAAGATATACTGGGAGATTGTGCAAGGCCAGAAAAACAGACAGACATAACCAGAGAGATAACCAGCCAGAATCACTGTCAGAGATATACAGCTGATATACAACCAAAGGACCTGCCAGAAACACTGTAAAAGACTCAGTCAGATGCGAATAGACACAGCATCAGAGAAACAGCAAGAAACACAGGCAGGGAAACCATCAGCTGCACAGCCAGAGAGCCAGAGATACTGTCAAAAACAGTGCCAGAGAAACTGCCTGACACACAAGCGGAGAAATACCAGAAAAACTGATAGATACAAATAGGCATACACCCAGAAAAACAGCTAGAGTGAGACACACACACACACAGCCAGATGCTCAGTCAGAAAGTATCCACACCACTAAAAACACTGCCAGGGACACGCACACACACAGTGGAACACACTGCCAGACACAGCCAGAGACACTGCCAGAAATACCGCCAGAGAAACAGCCAGAGACACTGCAGACAGAGCTAAAGAAGGGGGAGACAAATGTGGGTGTTAGCCTGTAGCAGTGGGTGGGGAAACTGGAGAGAATCTCACTTCCGGGAGTTCCTTTACAGGAGAGGGCTCCTGCCTGCCTGTTGCTAAACTGGCCCCTCACCAGGCAAATCCCCCCATCTGCACCTGGTTTTCTTCCAGCCACAGCCACAGGTGCTCTGACTGCCCCCCTCCCTGGCACAGCTCATCTCTCTAGGCCCCATGTAGCCTTGGCTACCACCCTACATCAGTGACTCCTGGAGCCTTAACTACCACTTGGCCTGGCTCCTGACCCTCAGTCGCTCCCCCATCTTCAGCTACTTCTTAGGCCTAGGAGGTTAAGACAATGGCCAAAGTCACAGTCAGCAAGTAGTGGGACCGGGAAACGAACCCAGGACTGTCTGAATTCAGATCTAGTGCTAGAGAAAGAGAGACGAGAGCTTGTTCTCTACTTCTACCCTTGCAGGTAGTCCTCAGTCCCTCCCCCACCATCTCTGCCATCTGCCCATGTCTTTCTCCTCACAGATAGGAAGATACTTCACCTCAGTGCCACCCACTGCCCACCACATGGGAGCAGGAACCTGAGCATGGGAAGGTGGCAGGGCAAGCAGAGTGGATGAAGGTTAGATCGCAAGATGGGAGAAGAGGTAGCAGGTGGCCCTCTGCTCCCAGTCCTTCCTGGTCTCAGTTGTGGTAGACAGGGGCAAGGAGATTATCTGGCATGGGAGTACATGCATACAAGCAAATGCACACACACACACACACACACACACACACACACACACACACACACTCTTGGGCCCCTGCAGGGGGAGGGGTGGCTTCTTCATCAAAGTCGCCTCCATCAGCCCGATGAGTTACTGTAAGGGCCGGGCCCTGGGCCAACAGGGCTGCAGCCATGGGAGACGGGCGCTGCTGAGAGAGAGCGCTGCAGAGAGTGGGGGATGGGGTACCAAGACAGATATTGCATAGTTGGGGGCACCCCGGAAAGGGAGATGCCCAGGGAGGGGGAAACGGTAAGGCAGGAAGAGAGGGAAAGCCATGAGCAGAGACCCAGAGAGACAAGAAGAGACTGGATTGGAGAAAAATGGAAGAGACACAGGAAGAGAGATGCAGAGCATAGGAGATGGGCGGAGACTCAAGGGCAGAAGGAGAGAAAGACCTAGAGAGAACAACAGAGACACTGGCAAGGTCCCTGGGTCCACCCTAGAGCATCTAAGCCCACCCAGCTCCTCCAGTGTGAGACATTGTCAATGCAGCCGTGTTGGCCAACATGAGACAAGAAGACCCGGGCCTTCCTAAGGGGCTGTAGGGCTCCTCCCTGGGGATCCAGGAATCCAGACCCCAGGGGATAAGGGTGAACTAAAACCCCACCTCATTTCTGTCCCAGAGATCCAGAAAGCCCCAGGCTAATTTCACTTCGTCCTCCCCTAAGAGTGCTCTGGGCCCATTTCCAGGTAGGCAAGCTGAGGCTAGAGGCATCTAGGCTATACTTCAACCGTGCCCTGGCTCACCTCAGGCTGCCCATTCCAGGGCAAAGAGCATCTTTCCCAGGAATTCTCTGAGTTCATATCCAATATCTTTGCGACAGACCTGGAGGATAAATCCCACAAAGCCCCACAAATAAAGGCCATGCAAACTGACCTGGGCTCTCTGTAGACCCCTCCAGGGGCCAACCTGGCCTCTAGTGCCAGCCCCAGAATGATGAGGGAACAGAGGACATCCTACTAGCAAGAAAGGAGCATAGTACTCAGTAGCCCAAACCCTTTGTCAATAGAAAGAGCCCAGTACCTCTCCTGACACAGAACTCCAGCGTTATCATTATACACACACACACAGCTGAAAAACCAAGAAACAAATCCTGAAACCACAGCTTACTGTCACTGTCCCACTGTGACACAAAGACACCATTACATAGTGATAACAACACCAGTATAAATAACACAGTTGTATAGTTGACAATGACACACGAGGTTGTTGACAGTGACAATGATGCAGTGAGTGACAGTTACACACAATAACACCAGCAAACAGGAAAATGACACCTGTTGACATTGACACAGTCACAGTAATAGTAAGGTAACCTCGAAAACAAAAATGCAATGAGACTGACAGTCACATAGAGTAACAATGATGATGACGTCCACTGTGACACAGGGATGTTGACTCAGTAACAGTCACACAGAATAACACCCACAGTAATACTGGTACCATGGAAACTGACAGTCACCAGCAGTGAGACTGACAGAGAGAGTGACAGGCTCCGGATCAGGGACTTCAGTTACCCAGTTTCTGAGTCTGGCTTACGATCCATGGCCCAATAACTCTCTTGCTTGCCAACCCCAGCAAGGTTCCAGGTGCCCTGTACCTCTACCCTCAGCCCCTGCCCTGCTGAAGGCAGAACCTGAGGAAGGGGAAGTATAAATTTTGGAAAGCCCCTATTTATCAGACAGCAGTTTAGGCTATACAAGCTCAACCCTGAGGAATCCCTACCACATCCAGCGTGGGGATGGGAGGTTCTGAGCATCACTGACTGCGGGCCAGCTCTAACTGTGTGTTTGTTGACGTTCAACTGTGTTCGAAGCTTCAGGGTATTGGTTGGTGTGGGTGTGCCGAGGGTCAGGTAGGCTCAATGTGGCCTAGACAATGAGTGAGAAGGGAGGTCCCTTGTGGTGCCTCCAAGAAAATGAGATCCAAAGAACTTCACTGGCCTGCACTCCCCCATGGCCTGAGGCTGTGTGAGGTCAGAAACGTCCAGCTGATGGAGGGCAAATGGCCCATGGCAGGGTCAAGGTGACATCTCTACAGCTTCCATCCTCCTTGGCAACCCCAAGCTCCAGAATTCCTCTGTATGAGGGAACAGGCACTCTGTCCTGCGACCTCATCTCCTTCCTCCCTCTCTCCCCACAGCAGCCCTAGAAGGCCTGTCTTTGGAATGAAGTAAGAACACAGGACAAGACTCAGCATAAACTAACTGATTCAAAGGCCTGGGGAATTCAAGAGTCCTCAGACCTACAGAGGAATTAGGGTGGAGTAAGGAAGAGAGACACCTACACTTGGAGATGAAGGAAAAAAATGAGAGATAGAGTGGGGACAGGGACAAAAATGTGATGGGTAGGAAGGACCAGTTGTGGCGGAGGGGGAGCCTGGGAGAGACAGTAAGGGCTGGCGGGAAGCTCCAGGAGGGGGAGGAGGGGCTGAGGCCTGGAGGTCCCCAGATCCCACCAGGCAGCCTGGACAGCGTGGGTGGTGGGGGAGGGGGCAGAGGCCTGAGCGTCCAGAGACTGGGGGATGAGGGGCAAGCCAAGGAGGGAGGTCTGGCCCCTGGCAGCTGGCCCATCAGGCCCCCTATAGGGGAAGGGGTGGGCTGGGGCAGCTGGCCATGGGACAGGCGGGCTCCCACTCCCTGTGGTGTCTCTGCCTCCTGAGTCTCTTGTCTCTGGCTCTTTCTCCATTCCAGACCTGGCCCATCTTTCAGCTCTCATTGCCCTCGCCCCAAGGGGCATAAATCCTAGAAGCCATGCCTGATTCAAGATTCAAGCCTTATCTCTTCCTGTGCTACCATAACCCCACTCACTGGCGGGGCAAGCCCCAGTGCTCAAGGGAAAAGACTCCTCCCAAACATAGGCTCCCTCCTCCCCGGATAGAAGGGGGCAGGAGAAGCTGAGCACCAGTGGAGGAAGGGAGGTTAGGGGGTGGCCAGGAGGGAGGCAGCGGGGGCTGTCCCCTAGCTCCAGGCGCTGGCTGAGGTTGTGGAAAAGGAGGCGGTCCAATGTGAATGAGTTGGGGGGAGTAGGTATCCACACCTGCTGTTGTGACCTCCACAGCCGGAGATGGGGGCCTGGGGGGGACAAGATTCTATGGATTTTGGCAGCAGCCTGGACTCTGAGTGCTCAAACCCCCCACCCCCAGCCTCCTGCACCTTGGGGACCCTGAGATCAGCATGTGCATGCCCTGCTGCACGTGTGTGCAGGCGTGTTGTGGGGGGAGCCTGGGGCCCACCCATGACAAGCCTGGATGGGCAGCTGGGAGGTATCCTGGGGAAGTGGAAACCTGAATCTCACCAGCTCAGCTCGTGCCCACTTCAGAGTAGGGCTGCCTGGTAACCTGGGCATGGGCTTGTATATGCATGTATTCACAGGCCTGTGCTTATGCAGCCCTCTAGGTGCAAAGAGTCTGAGCTTTCTCCCTTAGAGGTCATCTGGCCCAGCCTCCTGCCTCTTAAATGCAGACCAAGAAGGGGCAGATAAGTTCCTGTCCTCCCTTTGGGCACATGCGTCCTAGACAGCTGCACAGAACCTGAGGCACAAGCACCAAAACCCCCGTTCCCTAACCCCAGTCCAGAGTCTCTTCTGGCTTCTAGAAGAATGAAAAGGACACTCTACCCCCAAAAGCCCATACACTAGTCAGGTTAAGTCTGCAGGGAGTAAAGGCTGCTCCTCTTGGAGGAAGGGAATGCTGCAGCAGGAGGTTAGACAGCTGGAAGAACTCCATGTAAGGTGGGGGATGGGCAGAGCAATAGGGTTGAATGAGACTTCCCTTAGCTGATGGAGGAGAGGGCTTGCAGAGGATGAGCCAGGGCAGGAAGGAGGAGGCTTCAGGGACTTCCATATATACATAAGAATGGATAAAATAGCTTTCCAGACTTGCGGCCTGGGACAAAGACCTATTTGCTTCAGCATCTCCATGCCACCCCTGGCCCCATCGCTGCTATGGTGCAGACACACCCTCGAATACATGCGCAGAAGCCTATGTTTGTAAGCTTGTGTACATATATACACACACGCACACATGTAAGGGGGCTGTGGAGGCAGTGCATGTGAAGCATTGATCTGTAACAAAAAGAACTGAAGACGGTATTTCTGACAGAACCAGAGTTGGGGGTGGGGGAAACAGAAACTTTGATGGTCTATATTTAACAGTGTCCCGTTCTCCCTGCCCCCTTTAACATGCATGCACACTGCACAAACTCCTGAGGAAGCTCTGGTCAGCTCGGCAAAAGCAAGCCATCCTTCCTCCCCCTCACTCCCCTCTTCACAGTGGGAAAGTCAGAGCAATCTGTTCCTGATGGGTAAACACAGGCATGAGAACGTGAGCGCACATGCTCGCACACACACCAGCAATACAGGGCCACACAGCACCCAGTGCTTACTTCATGCTGGATCATAGCACACACTTGGGCTCTCACAACCACCCAGAAGAGCTCCCCAAAGCTCCACTGCCACAGCTTTACGGACACACCCAGGAGCCTCTTACAGACACTGGCATCACCACAGCCACACATCATGGCCTCCCACATGGACACCCGCTGCCACAGCCTCACACACACTGGTGTGCGTGCACATATATCATAGACACAGTCACACACACAAAACTCCCACATACACTCACTCAGAACAGTGACGGTCTCACATATGGATACCATCATATACTCAGAAGAGTCGATCTTCCTCACAGATACTACTTCACCTCCAAAAACTCAGAATTCCCAGGTCACCCTCAGCCTCTCATACCCCTACACCCGGCAGTGGAAAATACACAGATACACATTCAGAATAGTTACTCTGTGCTGGGACCTTGGGATACCCAGGCTGTGCTTGGGGGGAAGGGAGTAAAGCTTAAGGTGGCCTAAGGCAGGAAGGAAAAGGGAAGAAGAAACTTTGTTGATTCCTAAAAAGTGAGGAAATAGACGATTATTCCCCAGGGAGCAACTTCCTTCCCTAACCCTGCTTTCACTAGTATTCAGGAATGACAGGAGACCCAGGCCAGACAAGAGGGGTGAAGAAGGCCCTGGATGAAGAGATGGTGGCAGCAGTAGCACCAGGAGCCAGAAAACTCCAGAAACCCAGCTGGCTCCCCATACTCCTCCTCACCCCCTTCTCCAGGATGAGGATTAGTAGCAGCTCTCAGCCTAGCTATCTGCTGTGTGATCCCAGTCCTCCTCAAAACCTCTCTGTGCCTACTACTGTCTACAGCATACCCCAAATGTCAGCCTGGCTATAGATGGGGAGGGAAGGGGAAAGAGATGGAGCCTTGATTTCAACCCCAGTCCCAGCCAAAGCCTTGTCATCACTGTCAGGCCCAAAGAGAGGTGGGAATACCACTGGTGAAGCTAGTATATCCCTAAGTAACCAATGAGGACAAGAATCCTAAAGTGTCCTTGGATCCTGCAGCCCTACCCCCGCATCCCAAGAGAGAAAACCACGTCGCCGTCCAGGCAGAATAGAATCCAGGTTGTGTTGGCCATACCCCAACCTGAGAACAACTTGCAATGCTGTTGACATCCTCCCCACTTGCCACTCCAGGTGAAGTTTTGGGCCCTGAAGCCCCATCCTAAAGAGAGCCTGACAGAGCTCCATGGAAGCCAGGCAGGGGAGCAAACACCAGGCAGCAGGACCTAAGGAAACCAGACAGGGTGATCCCATAAAGCCAGGTGATAGAGACTTATGGAAAGCAAGCAGTGGGAACAAGAAATCAGGCAGCAGGTTCTAAGGAAACCAGGTGACAGAGCCCAAAAGAGCATAGGCTGTGGGGGCCAAATGAAAGCAGGCAGTGGGGACTAAAGTTAGACAGGAGGTGGGGACAAATGAAGCCAGGCAAAAGGCGCACAGGATGTGAGAAACAAAAGATATCAGGAGCTCATCCCCTCTGTCTAGATGTCACCCCCGCACCCAGGGCCTCTCTTTCAGGAGCCCCCTTCCCACCCCAGGTGGTAGTTTCCTCCCCCAGGCCAATGGACACAGCCAGAGCCCCCTCCTCTCTCAGAGGCCTGGTCCAGTTGCAGCCAATGGGCCCCGGCCCCATCCCTGGGACCTCAGGAAGTCCCAGTCCCTCCCACAGGCTGCAGAGGCAGCGGGGTTTGGGGGGAGAAGGAGCAGAGAGACAGCTTGGCAGGGGGAGCGCGCCGAGCAGCCGCGGGGGGCGGGGGCCGAGAGAGGAGCGGGAAGCGCCGAGGCGGGCTGGGGGGCGGGCGCGGGCGTCTCGGCGGCGGCCGCGGGGGTGACAAGTTCCGCGGCCCCGCGAGGAGCCGCCACTGACCTGGGTCCCCACGCAGGCGCCCCGTCCGCGCCTCCCGCACTCCGTGGGTCGGCCGGGCCGCCCGCGAGCATCGGGCCCCCAGGGCTGGAGGCTGGGGCCGGAGCGGCCCGGGTCCTCCCGGGAGGCAGGGGCGTGGGGAGGCCCCCCACCCCCAAAAGTCCCGGCCGGCGGGCGGGCAGGCACGTCGCCGGGCCGAGCTGCGAGCGAGCGAGCCTGCAGGAGGGGAGGAAGGGGCGCGCCGCGAGCGAACCGGCGAGCCGAGCGAGCCGAGGGAGCGGGTGAGGGACGGCAGGCAGTGAGGTCATCCTTTGAATCTAATTGTCTGAGTCAGGAGGAGATGTGGCACTTGATTCGGGGGGAGCAGAGGGGGAAGGGACCCTCGGGCTCCGGGCTGGGGACCTCCCTGACCCTGCCAAGGGCGAAGTTGCCTGAGGCCCGCTCGGATAGACCCGACCCCCTCCCCTCTGCCCGTCTCAGGACTGACCTCTGCTGCCAGGGGGCATCAGTACGCCCTGAGACGTGGGACCTATTCCCAATCCTCCCCAGAGAGCGGCGACCTTCTCACTCTCTGGGGGTGATGGGGAACCCTCATCCAGGCCCAGGTCACCGGCCTTCCTGCATTTCTGAGGGGAAAGGGAAGTTCCCAACCCACGCCCAGGTCATATTCCTGCCCTCTGAGCATAAAGGGGGAACTTCAGCCAGCCTTCCAAGTTACCTTCATGCACTTTAGGGGCATGGCGTTCCCAACTCTATGCCCCATTACTTCCTGCACTTGAAATTTGGGGGAATCTGGACCTTGAACCCCAGCTCACCTCCCTGCCCTCTGAGAATGATACTGCAATGCCATCCTGTCCTCCAGGTACTGTACTTTGGTGGTGGGAGGGGAGCATGAGGCTCCCCAACTGACCCCAAAGTCTCCCTATTGTGCGTGCCCAACCCTACAGGAGGAGCAGGAGCCCAGCCAGGCTCTTAAGAGTCCCTAGGGGCTGCCCAGGAGACCAGGCTGCTCAGATGGGGGCGGGGGACAAGACAGCAGCTGGGCCCAGGGCTTGTCAGGTGCACACACCCATGCATGCAAACATGTGCACATACACACATGTGCACATACACACCGTAGGGAGGGCACAAGGCAGCTGGGGATGTTCACACCAAGGGCCACACACCCCTCCCCTCACACCCCCCCATGGGGGAGGGGTGATAAATATTTCAGGGGCTTTTAGCTCTGAAGGGGCTGAAGCTGGGGGAGGGCGGGGGATCCACGATGCCTGATTAATGGGGTTACGGGCTTGGATCAATCCGTCCGCCCGCTGCTCCCTCCTCCCTCCTCTTCCCTCCCTCCGCCTAATGCGCTTTATCAGGAGACGCTTTTCTGACTTGGCAGCGTCGGGTGTTTTAAATAGACCCATTTAGAGCAGGGGTTGGGGGAGAGAGGAAGGGGGGAAGGGAGGCAGAGATTGAGACAGACTAGGAGACAGAGACGAATCAGAAGAGAGACAAGCCCTGGAAGAGAGAGATCGGGAAAAGAGAGACCGAAAGAGATACAGAGACATGGAGATAAGAGACTAAGGATGAGACTCCCACAGAGGCTGAAATAGGGTAGTTGATGGGAGGCCAAGGGGGATCTGGGGGGCCGAGAAGCAGAAACACAACTAAATAAATAAAAGAGAAACAGAGACAGAGAGAAAAGGAGCCACTGGCAGCCTTTTTTTTTTTTTTTCTTTCCGAAGAAGCCCAGAGAGAGGCTCTCTGCAAGGGTTGAGTGCTAGCCTGGGAGACAGCAGATATCTTTTATTTCCAAAAACAGTTTTTCATCCACTTTGTTAAATTAAAGAGCTGTTTCTAAGTGGAGCTGGAGGTGCTGCTGGGGGACGGTGGACAGAACTGCCAAGTCCTCCCTCCAGCATCCTCCTCAGCCTCCACAGAAGCTGCCTCAGCCTTCACCCCCAGGGGTGTTCTCCAGCTCCCCTGCTCTCTGCAATCCCTGGGGACAGGGTCAGGGCATCGGAGCTACTGTTTGTTGGCAGAAAGTCCTTCCTGCTGTCTGGCCTCAGTCCCTCCTGCTGCAGGGAGCCCATACTGTTGCTTGACCACCAGCTTTCTCTTTCCTAGTCCCTGTTCTAGCTCCCTAAGGAATTCCCAATTTGGGGGGAGAATTATGTGCCCTCACAGCTCAGAAGCTCACTTTTCCAACTAAGTCATCAGATTCCTCCCAGGTGTGCCCCTATAAATATTTATTACCTATTATTGTGTAAATCTGAATGTCTATCAAATACCCTACTCTATGTCCTTTGGTCCTCTGGGAACCATAAGATGGAAGCTTAACTCTCTACAGCCCTCTGGAGCCTCCCTTCCTCCCCTTCACAACCCCAGCTCCATTTTAAGTCTCTTTTATGGCCATGTGTCAGCCTGGGATCCCCCACCCCACTCTGAACAACACCCCAGTCCTAGTTCTGAAGGGTCAGTACCCCCACTCCCAGGGCCGGGAAAATGGCCAGTCTGTTTTCGAGCTGAGATGAAAAGCCTGGCCGGCCTTTGTGGGCCTCTGGCGGGTTTTGGACAATAGACCCTTCCGTTCCGCTCCAGCGCCTCAATTCCTTGGACAACCCCACCCCCAGGCTGCCAATCCAGGGGCCTTGCCTGGCCTGAATGAAAGGCAGGGAGAGTCAGGCCCAGCCCTAAGGCTGGCCCCAGAAGATTTTGGACTTTCTGACCCCTTATCCCATGTTCTCCAAACCCAGCTGCTTCCCCAATCAAGCCAGAGAGATGCTTTAAGGGCAGAGAGGGAGCTTGACATCCAGGATTCAGCCCCGTCATGAACACCTAGTTTTCTGACCTGACTTTGCCCTTGTCTGTGTGACTGTGGGTAAGTCTCTTCCCCTTTCCAACCCTGTCATGAGAGCATAGAAAGCCTCAGGAGGAAGGACAAGGGAAGAAAAGGCAGGGATCTCAGTCACATCCCCAGACCTACCGCTCCACCCACTGTATGTGCTTGATGCCCTGAGACTGACCTGCCTAGCTTGGGTCCCCAGCACATACCTTTTTACCACTGGTCGCACACAGAGCACATCAATGTCCTCCTCCTCCTCCTCCTCCTCCAGACCAAACTCTTCCCAAGACTTCCAAAACCAAGGGAGAGGGGGGATGATATGACAAGGCTGAATTCTAGAAGGGCAAAGGGTACAAATCAGAAGTCATAGAGGAGCCACAGGTCTTAGACCAACTCAGAGCTTGTTCCATACTCACAACCCCACTGTAAGAAGGGGAGACTGAGGCAGGCAGCAGAGAAACATCTAGAAGAGGAAAAGGTGGGAGTAGTCCAAACTCCATCTGGCACCCTTGCTGACTTCAGGTTCTGAGCCACAAGGACAAAGAGAGGCCAGAAGTCAGTGGCCTGACACCACATACAGATAAACACTCTACATAACTCACAATCCAAAATCCCCACACAGCCAGTGTCCAAACACAAGTACCTCTATATCACATATTTTCTCACATGCGTACTCACATAGAGACATATGGCTATAGGCAAGACATAAATACCCATCATCTTACCATCTTCTTTCTCTGCCTCATCACCACCCTGATTTATTAAGCATTTGTTGTATGCTAGGAAGTGTGTTAAGCACTTTATATGCATTATCTCATTTAATCCTTATGACTCCTCCATGAGGTAGATTCTAATACTATTCCCATTTGACAGTTGAAGAAACTGATATTCGGGGAGGCTAAGTAACTTGCCCATGACCACATAGCTGATTAGTTCCAGAGCACAGATGTGAGTCTTACAGTTCCAAAGCCTTTCTGGTATACCACTTTGCTTCTGAAGATCTCTCTCTCTCTCTCTCTCACTTGCACAATGCTTTCTGATAATAATGTAATGACAGCTAACACTTATTGAGGGTACTTGATGTACCAGACACCATGATAAGTACTTAATATACATTTTTGTATTAAATTGTCAGAACACCTTTGGAGGTAATCTTATTTACATAAATTGAGGCTCACCTTGCCCAAAGTCATGCAACTGGTAGTTGGTAAGGGAGCAGGGGCTGTACTCAAGACTATCTTGATAGCTACTGTTGCTCCGGTCACTTAATAGAGCCCTCACCTTCTATAAGATCCCAGGAGATCCTCAGGGTCCAATGCCCCTCTCCACCAAAAAACAGGTCCCAAAGGCATGATCAGGTGCCTAACACATACCCATGAGACAGGGACTCTATGTCATCCAACTCTGTCCACAGATACAGAGATACCACCAACCAGGGAGAGATGGTCAGAAACTAAAATAAAGTGTTAGAAACAGGCTGGCTGGTAGTAACAGATACAGGCACATCAAGAAATAAGCCTTAGATAGGGAGGCAGAGAGGAAGACAGAGACAAAGACACATACATCAGGACAAAATTCTTGCCCACTTGTGTACCCTCACTGCTCAGGACACCTGGTGGTTCTGCCTCCCATTCCAGACACAGTCCAGGGAAAAAGGCAAAAGAAGGAGAGGTAGGTACAGGATGACATGAAAAAACACAGGCAGCTACACACTAACACAGAGACACAGAGACACATAGAGCCATCCAACCTTCACAAGAAGAAAACTGAAAGCAAACAAGACTCAGGCTGTGCGTGATCTGTGTGTGCACACGTGTTGTGGGGGGGACATGCAGTCTGTATCGCTACGCAGATTACACCAGCTGCTTCCAGCAATTTCATCTGATTAATAATAAATGCCCCGTAATTACAGTGCTCCCCCAGCCCTTCTTCCTGTTTTTTGTCAGCTGCTGCCAGGCTGTCCCCCGATGGACCCCATAGCCCCCTCCATCTACACCTTCTAGGAGGCTGAGAGGACATGGGTTGATAGAGGGGCCAGACTCCCAATCTAAAGAGGAATACCCATTTCTCTATCTTAAGTTAATGCCCTCTGCCTCCAAGTAAAAGCTCATCTCCCTTAGGTCTCACTCAGAACTCTCTATCCGGGATATAACCTGTGACCTCTAATACAATACAGCCTAGGGGCCCCAGTCTAGGATTCAGAGAATTGCACTCTGAACTCCCCTTGCCCACTATTTATCACTCACTGGCTGAAAGAAGTCTACATTCACAAACTTCCCCTAGCCTTGGAACCCCGAAGGCTCAAAGGAGGAAGAGACCAGAACAGAGGTCCCTACCCCATTATCCCAACACACAGAGCCATCCAGCCCAAGAGTCTCTGCCCACTTGTGTACCCTCACTCTCTGGACACTTGGTGGCTCCACCTCCCATTCCTGAGCACACACACCCCCTGCAAGGTCCACCTTCTTCCAGGCCTCCAACCCTAGCTCTCCAAAGCAGCTCTATCAGAATCAGCTGCGGGTTTGTGCTGATCTGTTTCTAATCGCTGGGGCCTGGTTCACGCTTGCCCCCCCGCCCCACACCCAATATTGATTCCATTATTTGGAGAGTCATTGACGTCAGGAGCTTGGATAGGTGCCAAAACCGCCTTTTCTCCCCGCCTGGGCAAGGGCCCTGCCCCCCCATCCTACAATTTCATGAAGGGGCCCAGAAAGGTCAGCTCACAAGCCAAGGTCACACTGCATTTGCCCTCAGAGACTGGGCTCTGGCTACCTTTGTGGGATCACTGTGCAGCTCCCTTTTCCTGAGGAGATGGGTTACACAGAGACCCAGAGGTCAGACGTGAGGTGGGGGCTATAAAAGGCAGTGTGTATCTATAGCCATGCTACCCTAAACAAGCTCGATCCCAATCCTGGCCTATCTTGGAAGTTAAGCAGGGTTGGCCTGGTTAGTACTTGTATGGGAGACCACCTAGGAAGACCACGTGCTGTAGGCGTAAAAATAAAACAAAAACAAAAAAAAATAAGGGATTGTCAGCTGACAAGGTCCTTGTAATCTGTAAGGTCAACAAAGGTTGCCTCGCCTAAAAAAAAAAAAAACACCTTATTGAGACTTGGACTTCAAGGAGGGCTCTATGAGATAGAAAATGGGGCAGTGGCTCAGAAAAGGCTACATCGGGGGAGATTTTTTTCATTACCACACACTTATTTTTGGAACATTCTGAAGCAAGGCTGGACTTGAAATGGTTACTACTGACTACTTGATTTCTATGTCTGATATCACACATATCTCCTGATACATCTCTGAGAAGGAAATTCTCTGCAGTATGGGATAATAGATTAACCTAACTATTGCCATACTTGAACTAACTGGCACCACTAATTTTATCAATCTTTGTTCCATAAAAAACAAAGATTCCGTCTCCTGTGGATCGCCTGCCCGTGCTGCCTCAGTTTCCCCACACTCTCTCAGTCTCTCTGGCTGTGTCTATATGCTCAAGATGCAGCCACCGCTATCCCAGCCCACACTGGCAACTCCTAGGCTCTGGCTGGTCAGGGTATTTTTAGGATGCGAACCCTGTGTTCTCAGACAGCCGTTAATAACCTATACAGACAGTCCACGGTGCCCACAACAACTTAACAACCTCAGAGTCCAGCCTCAGAGGCTCAGAAATAGGGTCTGTTGCCCCAGCTAGGGGCCAAGAAACCATACCTGGAGACATACTCATAACCACATGGGGAAAATAGGACTTTTCCCACAGTCTGAAATTTCCTGAAGCTGGGGAGAGGACAGAGGTTATGACCTCCAACCTCTGCCACAAAATTAGGGTCATTACCCTAACCCAGTCTCCCCTATTACAGATCTTTTCAAGAAAGAAACTACTTACCCTCTGTTTTCCTGCCCTGAGTACAGGGAAGTCCTTCCTTTAGTCTCGCCTGCAATTACTCAGGGGATCTTCAAGCCAAACGGGGGTGTGCAACAGAGGGTGTTGGGTCTTAAGCCCAGGGCATCTCCTTTCCTTGTTGTCTGTTCCACTCAACTATTCATTTCTCAACATTTATTGAGCATCTAATCCCTCACAGTCACTAGCTGACAGTTGGGGATTACTGTTAGGCCCACAAGGAGCACTCAGTCTGATAGAAGATGTATTGTATCAACACTGCCCTCCTACTGTGTGCCAGGTCTGTGCGAGGGGCAGGATACCTCTGGGAGCAAAGCAGATCCAGCCCTGGGTCCTACAAAGCCCAAAGGCAACCTTGCTGAGTGCTGTGAGGTGAAAGTATGGTATACGGTGGAGCATACTGACTGCCCAGGTCTGAAAGAACCCATCCTCCTATAGGACTGAGGACTCTTCAGTTTATTCCTAAACCCCAGGACTGGCTCTTGAGCTGTCCAGAAGTCACCACCATAGTCTAACTTCATTTCCTTCCACCGTAGCTCTAGCTTTAGCTTCTGGGAGCTGGTTCCCCACAGCAACAGGGTCTCTGTCCCATCTGCCCCAGCTCCTCCTTCTACCCCTTGCCTCCCCAGAGCTCTTGGCTCTGGTGACCCCTAACGCAGCATGGCTCTCAGGACTCTGCCCTCTGCTGAGGCAAAGAGGGAGGGGGTGATGACCTCAGTGCTCTTGGCCCACAGGGACCACTTGCCTGCCCAGCCCCTCCCCACAGGAAGCTAGGAACCCTGGTGGGTGTGGTCACCCAGGGCCACAGTTTACATAGCTGATGTCCCCTGGTGGGTCTGGAGGAGGGGTCAGCTCTCTCTCCTCAGCTCGAATGCTCTTTGAGACCCCCCCCCACATCTGCATTTCAAAGAAAATCCGCTCCATATGTTTCCGATTCATTTACACTTCAACTCGCCATGGGGGGACAGAGAGCAGGGCGCATAGCCCCCAAGTCCCTCACCCCACAGAGAGGATGGAGAGCATGTGTCCCTTTCAGGGACAGGGAGCAGTTACAGCCCAGTCATCTGAGCCTGAGGGCCAGGTCCCGACTTTAAGGGCTCCCATTGGTGATAGTGCATCTCAGGCACCGCACTCACTGGCCCCATAGTGGGAGGGCATATAAAGCCCCAGCAGTGTCTCCAAGGCAGGTGGATCCTTGGGTTATCCCCTCCCACCCCTCAAGGCTACTGCTCTTCTGAGGAGGAGAGTGGGGAACCCTGGGCATTCCCTGGAGACAGAATAAGGGCCCAACAGGCATTCCAGGAAATATCATGAGATATAACATAACTTGGCCCCTACCCCCCTCTCTAGCCCCAGTAGAGGATATAAGAGAAGGTAGGTTCCAAACCAGTCTCCTGCCCAGCTACCTTCTCACCACAGATCTGGGGCTACCACCTCACTCAGAATCAGAGATTCAACACCCTGAAAGGGTCAAAGGAGCCAGAGTTCTACTCCTTACCAGGTAATTTTCACACCCCTCCTATCCTAAGGAAGCTCAGGATGGGGGAGATGTCTTAGGAGGTAGACCAGAGTCTTATTTCCCCACACCAGATCCTTCCTACCAGAAAACAGGTGACCAAAACTATTTAAGGGGAATGTGCATGGACAAGGCACATGGGGAACTCTAAGGATACATATCACCTCTATACCAAAAACTACTCAGACCTTCCTGCAAAGAGCCTGGTCTCCTCAGGGAAGGAAAGGCAGAAAGGTTTAATTGTGTCAGTGTTTCCCATCTCCCTTTCCAGCCCACAGCCCAAGAGAGGGATGTGACCACACTTGTATCCCCTCCTTTCTCCATCTTTGGAGGCGACAGACCTTGCAGCAGTCTCTGTTCTTCACCCCAATTAACCTGATATATACCATAAACCAAAGAAAGCATGGATGTACTTGACTATGAATTCTAAGTTCCACTGGGAATGTGAGCACCACAATCCTAGTGTGGGTTTGAATGTGAGTCCCAGGATAGAAGTGTAATGGTGTGATTCTAAGTGTGAACCCAAAGGCCCTCACATGAATATAAAAGCCTCAAGATTGAAGTATGAGTTTGAGTGTGAGCCCTAGGATCCCAGTGAGATTCTGCATGTATGCTCAGGTCTCAATGTAAGAGCCAAGTCAGGATAGAAATGTGAATCTAAGTGTGAACTTAGAGCCCCAGTGTTAGTGAGAATGTAAATCCCAGGACTGAAGTGTATAGCTAGATATGATCCCTAGAATGTAAGTGTGAATATGAGTGAGTTCACTGTTCTATTGTAATTCTGAGTGTGAGTCCATGTGAATTTAAGTGTCCCAGTGTGAATTTGAGTATGAATTCCAAAGCCCAAAGGAGTCTTGAGTGTGAACTTTAAACTTCTAGTCTTTTTGTAAGGCTCAGGGTCCCAAACGGAATATTAGTTCTGATGGAATATGAACTTTAGTTCTATGTCACGCATCCTGACCCAAAGCCCCAAGAACCAGTTCGGAGGATTTGTGTAGGTTTTGACAGTGGAGACAGGGAGGCAAAGTTTATTGAGACACACAGTCCTCTCCCCTCCCCCAAGCCCAGACTAGCCCTGCAGCCATAGGACTATCCAATTGTTCAAGCCCCATCCCCACACATGCAATGGTACACCAACTCACCCAGAGTTAGACACACAAAAATGCACCGTGTTTCAGACCCCCTGGACGTAACAGTAATTATAGACGTATAAACACACCCAGTGATTACAGCCACACTAACACCCCCCAGTGATATAGACACAAATAAAGCAAGTATTACAGGCAAAACAACTAATGTTACAAACATACTCCGAAAGAGGCATGCAGACACACACCCAGTGTTGCAGACAAGCTGCCAGCCACACAGACACACACAGACGCTTCTCAAAGAGAGAGACTAGACGGAGAGAGAAAGAAAATCCTGAATTTTCAACAAGGCGTGAAATAGTCCTGCCCGCCTGAAGCTACCGAAGGGGGGAGGGGACCAAGGGAGCGAGCGAGCGAGTGCGAGAGCTAGACGCAGAAGGAGAGGCTCGAGCGAGGAGAGGAAAGGAGAGGAGAGGAGCCGAGGAGGAGAGCTGTCCGTCTGGTGACCTCCCCGCAGCCCAGCCCCCACGCACGGGAGATACACTACTCCAAGCAACACAGAGACACCCAGGCTGGCTCACATAGAGCCGCATTGGAGAAGACACACACGGGCGGACTCACAAAGAGCCCGGGATACACCACAAGCGGACTCACACGGGCACCCAACACGGGAGGACTTACAAAGAGACGCTGGAAGGAGACCCATCACATAGAGAGACATCCAGGCGGACTCACGAGGAAACCACAGGCTCACGCCGACACACACACACACACACACACGGGGATTCACACGGACACACACACATCGGCAGGCGAGTCCGTTCACACCCCTGGGCCCTTTGAAGTCCAGATTTCTGCGGGAGAAGGAAGCTGCCTCCCGGCGCGCGGGGGTCACTGCGACCCCCCGCCCAGCTCCGGAATTTTCCCAGACCCCGCGGGCGCTGCTGAAGGGTGAGGGAGAGCAGGGGCGCTAGGACAGTCCGCGCGGGCCACCTCCTCCCAGCAGATCGTTCACCCCCACCACCACCACCACGCCCAACCCCCCGGCGCGCCTGGACGTGGGGGCCCTCTTCTCCTGCACCCCCACCCCCGAGTTTGCGGGCAAAGTTTCCCATGAACTTTCCTGTCCTCCCACCTCCTGCTCGCGGGCCCACGCACGTCCCTCTCTTCCCGCGCGCACGGGGGCCACGGGTCTCCTAGGTTAGCTCGAGGGCTTGAGGGTCCGGCCGCGCGCGGTCCATCGCGGGGTACTCACCGCGCCCTGGGACCGCCGGGGCGCTGCGCCTCGCCCTTCGACCGCCCCCGGCAGGGAGCGAGGCGGGGAGCGCGGCGGGGAGCGCGGAGCTGCCGGATCCCGCCGCCGAGCCCGCGCCGCGCCGACCCGAGCCGCCGCCTCCGCTGCCGCTGCCGCCGCCGCCGCCCGCTCTGCACCGGCTCCTCGGCGCTCGGCGGCTTTAACCCCCCCATCCTCCTCCCTCCCTCGCGCGCTCCCTCCCTCCTTCCCTCGCCCATGTGACCGCGGGCGCCCGCTCGGCCGCGCGCGCCCTCGCTCCCCTCCCCCTCCCGCCTTGTCAACCCGCGCCTCCGCGGCCGCGCGCCGCGACCCCCTCTTGGACACGACCCCGCGCGCCCCCGCCTTGGCACGCTCACGCGCCTGGCACGCGCGGCCCGCGCACGCAGGCACACTCACCGTGCACAGGCCTGTGAGCCCCCCTCCCAGGCATCTCGAGCTGGCACGCGCCCTCCCCCCGCTGGCACACTCGCCCGCCCTGGCACGCGTGGCCCCCTCACATTCGCCCTTTCTTGGGAACGCCCTCCAGACGGCGGTGGCCCCGGCGCTCCACGCGCAGCCCGGATCGCGGATCTCAAAGACGCGCACGCACGCATACCCACACCCACTCCGCCGGCTCCCCCAGGGCTGCTGGGCGCGCACCCATCCCCCGGGGTCTCTCATGCACACTCACTCTCTCACTTAGCTTTGGCCAGGTCTCCCGCACGTTCAGGCCCTGAATGCCTGGCACACCCCAGGCCAACTCTCGGGGTCCTCCCACCGGCATCGCCGTAAGAGGAGCGCGAGCCAGAGCGCCCAGGCCCCAATTTGGGCAGAGGAGACCAGAATCTCCGCTCCTCCCCTACTCCTATCCCCTCGGAAATACACACACCATGGGCTTTAAGCACCCATGATCCGGATGGCCCGGGCTAAGAGCCCCCAGGCTCTCACTTCCCACCAAGTCTCCGGTGACACCAGCACAAATACCCTCTCTTTCCTCACCCCCACCCGGACACCTGGCCTGGGGGAAAACCTCCACTGGGAAGAAGGGGATAGGGAGGGTGCGACCTCTATGCCTGGACGGCATTCGAGAGTTTGGCGCTGGAGGTTCACTACCTCGAGCTCTCCTTTCGCAGCCTGGCCTCTCAGGGTCTGGTGTGCTCACTTCACTCACCCCCGGGCCTCCGGTCTGGCTACAAGATGGGGGATTAAGGTTAGATAACCAGAACAACTTCTGAGGCCACGCGAGAGCGCAACAGAAAGGATGAATGCCAGAGGCGGAGAACGAGTGGCCAACCCCATCTCCACCCTACGGATTTTTCACTTGACCTTTGACCCATAATCCTTGCACCTCCAGTGAGCTGTTCCAGGGTTGGGGGTGGAGAGAAGGAAGGAAATATCTCGCCGTTTCCTCACACCCTTCCCCAGTAGGCTGCCCAGAGCGCCCGGGCCTTTTCCCAACAAATGCCTCGGGGACTCCCATTGCAGAAAAATCCTTCCCGCCACTACTCGGGCTTTTCACTTTCATTTCCGTGGCCTCAAAATCCCTTCAGTTCAACCAGCAGCAGTCAGCGGAGCTGAGGCTCACAGAGGGCCGGCTGGGGTTAGAGCACACACAGCGTAACAGTGGTGCCCAGCTGAGATCAGCCCGCCCCCACCCACAGCAGATGTCTCAGACTATTCGGCCCTTCCCGGCCGCAGACGGGAACGAGGAGGTGGGCACGGGGAAGGAGCGGGACGCGGGGAGGGGGCATCTTTGGGGAGCAGGAATTGCCCCTCTCCTTGCGCCGAAACTGGTCCTGGGTGTGGTTGGGTGCTCAGGTGTTCTCCCTGTTCCTGGAGAGGCGGATAAGCGTCGCAGTCCGCCAGTCACTGGTGGGCTGACTTGACCTCCGGATCCTCCAGCGTCCCGGGACTCAGCCTCCTTCTGAAAGGTGGAGAGCAGTGGGGAGTTTTCGCCCCGACCGCCGTCTCCACCTGGGCATGCAGGGTCAGCTGTCGGCAGTGCCTAAGTCCACGGGTGCCCGGGCAAGGTCCGCGCGGGGAGACGGGGTTCTGGAAGCTAGACATGTCGGTGTGTCAGAGAATTGGTGAAGACGGAGGCGCACGTCGGGCGGGATCCCTGCGCCTGTCGAACTGCAGGATCCTCTGGGCGCAGCACCCAGCGGCCGCAGCCTTGCCCGCTTCCCCGAGGCCGCAGCGACACCTGGTGGGCAGTGCGGGACGCGCGTTCCCCCCTCGCCACGGCTCCCGCACGGAGGCAGCGGCCACCTACCGAACAGACAGGGTGCGGCTCGCTGTCTCCCTGCGCCTGGCCCAGAACCGAGTCTCCTCCCACGGGAACAGGGGCAACAATTTACTTGCGGGTCTCACTCAGCTCCTGCCGCCTCCAATGCCCCATCTGCACACGAACTTCTGAGCTTCCTAAGCTTCAGTGTTGAACCCTCTCGGCCTTCACGGCTGTGGGGGCAAAGCCAGGCTTCTTAGGCGTGGCTTAAAGCTCTTGCAGGACAAGTCCCCGTCTCCTCTCCAGCTTTATTAGGCACCCCTATCCCCGGCCTCCCCAGCTCTGCACCAGCCCCTTTCTCTTACCGCATACTTATCCTTAAGCCAAACCCCAGTTTACTGACACCCTCCCACAGTCCTGTCCCATCTTTACCTATATTCACCATCTGCCTATCCGATAAGGGGCAGCAGAAAATAACAGCTCTAGTTCGGAACCCTAGAATCCTGCAAGTCATGGGGATCCCAGATTTGAAAACCCTGGAAGGCCTTGGGAAATTGGAGGAAGTTCTTGACTTTGGGTCCCTGGAGTTTTATGCCCACCATGACAAAGGTCTCTGTGGCAGGACTTTTGACTCCACCCTTCCTCACCCTGGCAGGTGACCTAAATCTGAACCACCTCTCACCCCTACACACACACCTCTAGGAGTCAACTGTGCCATTCGAAGCCTTTGGATAGCAAGGACCCTCCCCCATTCCTATTGATGTGTCCTCAATGTGTCCAGTGGTCTACCTTTTCCTGGGCTTCTTCAGAAATGGTGCTTATTTCTAACCTGCTATATATACCATCAGAAAGTTCCACCATGGGACACATATCTATCTAGCTATCCAGTTACAAAGACACACATGCACACACACACAGACACACACACACACATACAGGCTTTCTGTTTTACCTACAAATGTCAAACGTCCATCATCACGTAAAGTCACATACCCAGTCTCAAAGAGTCAAACGAGTATATTTAACCTCAATATGGCACACTGGGAGTCAGGGTCCCCTGCTGTGGACTGGGAACCAGAGGTTCCAGAAGGGCCAAACTCCCCAAAACACTCACTTATACACAATACCCACACATAGAAACAGTCACACAGCCATGTGCTCAGTCACACCGCATGTCACACAGGCAAAGACGCAGAGTCACACACGCTCTCAATCACACAAAGTCCCACACTGGGGTTTGGCTGTCGAAGCGGGCTCTGGGAGGCAGTTACGTAAACACCCTCACAGCCCCCCCTCTTGCTCCCCCTCACCCCCCCTGCTTCCTCAAGCAGTGCCAGCGCCTGGGGCGGCTTGGCCGAGGCCCGGGAACAGCTCGGCCTCGCGGAGGCTCCAGGCGCCGAGAAACCCGATCCTGACACAGCCCTAGGCTGAGCAAGGGAGGGGGGCCCAGAGCACCCCCCAACACACACACTCAGGGTCCAGCCCAGACCCCCAGGGACGACTCACCAACATCCTGAGACAACTCCTAGCACTATCCTGGACAGCACCTAGGGCCCACTCACAACACCCCCATCCTGCACACTGCCCTCTGGAATGCTGTCAGCTGGACCTCTGCCTAAGTGTGCCCTGACCCTTCCAACCTTTGGCACCAGAAAAGAGCAAAGATTCCCTAAAGGTAGAGAATGGGAAAGGGCTGAAGCCATCATGGGGGAATATAAGTATTCAGCCTGGAATTGCCCCCAATTCTCTGGAACTCACTCCTTTTCCCTCCTCACTGGGCCCTCTAAAGCCACTTTGATAGAAAGAGGTGATTTCACCCCTGCTCCAGGCCCTCCTCAGATTTGCTTCCTACTGGTTCCAACATATTCTCTCAGAATTCTAAACTATTTGCAAGATCCAAAGCCTCCACTGCCTCTCTTCGACAACCTTCCTTCCTCCTTAGTTGGAAGTTCTAACTCTGTTCTAACCCCAGTTCCTTCTGTCATGCTAAGAAGGAAGTTTGAGGGCAACCTGAGACATTGGGAATGAAATTCCCGAAAGGAGGAAGGATTAAGGCTCAGGAAATCCCTGAAAGTCAAGAGTCTAAGAGGAGGGGAGAAAAATATCTGTGCCCCACCCCCTACATAACCCCCACCCCACTCTGCAGCCCAGACTAGATTTTTCATAATAGGTTTTGAGTATCTGACTGGGCTGCCCAGGCCCGAGCAGAAAGGGAATTTCCCCCTATGTTCTCTGTTAATGAACAAAACATTTCATGTTGAAATTCCTCCGCTGCCCCCAGCCCAGTGTCTGTAGGCCCCCCAGCCCGACTGAGCAGGGGACCAGTAGGAGGGAAGTAACAGAGTAGAGGACAGCTCTGAGGGAAAGCAAAATTTACATTGGGGGGGAGGGCATCTTTTCTCATAAATAATTAGGGTGGCTTTTTTTTTTTCACTTTTGGCTAAAATTACCCACTCCTGTGGCAGCTTCCCAGAAAGGGCGGCGGGAGGGCAGCTGGAGCTGTCCTGAGGCCCAGGACATGGCCCCCCTCCCCTGGGCGAGGAGCCTTCCCCAAGTTGTTTTCCTGGTCTCTTCCTCTTGGATGTTTTTTTGATTATTAATCACATTTTCCATCTGCAGGCTTGGTCCAGACCCCCTTCTCCTGGGGTCAGGGCTGGACAGAGGAACGGAGGGCAGGCTCCAGGAGGATAAGTTGGGGACAAGATGGACAATGACCCCTGATTTTGGCTGACTTAAAAGAGGTTGTCAGTGGCATGTCATAGATCACACCCTCACCATTCTGGTACATAGTAGAATCTTAATCAAACAAGTGGAGTGAATGAATAAGCAGGTGTCCAGCTTTCACAGTGCCCAGCTGGCACTGGAAGGCAAAGCCCCTGGTGTGGGTCCCCTTATGCTAGAGACATGGAAACAGCTCAGAGAGGGATAGTCACTTGCCCAGAGTTATACAGCAAGTTATACAGCCAGGGCCAGAGCAGCACCCCAGGAATGCTGATGTCTCCCCCATTCAAAAGGCAGTCAGTAAGTATATATTGAACATCTACTATATGCCAGGTATTGATCTAAGCGATGGGATACAGCAGTGAACCAAACAGACAAAAATCCCTGTCCTCTCAAGTATGTGGAGCAACCAGAACTCCACATACTTCTGAAGCATGTGTAAATTGGTACGACCACTTTAGAACACTGTTTGGCAGGATCCGATAAGCTGAATGTATGTATACCCTATGACCCAGTAATTCTACTCCTAGATTCAGACTCAAAAGAAATTATCATAGAGTTCGCCAAGAACATTCATAGCAATTTTATTTATAATAGCCCTAAACTGGAAACAACCCAAATGGATGAAGTGATTGTGATATAGTAATAGCAATGGAAAAGAATTGACTATAGCTACATACAACAAAAATAGGTAAATCTCACAGACAGAATGTTGAGCAAAGAAAAAAAAAAAAAGGACCAGACACAGAATAGTATGTATTGAGTGATTTCATTTATATAAAACTCAAAAAGAGGCAAAACTCATTTATGTTGATAGAAGTCAGAATTGCAGTTACCTTTGTTGGGAGGGAGGGAGCGGTCTAAGAGTGTACACACATATGTCAATACTTGAGCTGTGCCCTTAAGGTTTGTGCACTTTACTGTTTACTTTTTACCTAAAAAAAAAAAAAAGTTTAAAAATCTCCTGTCCTCATGGAACTCACATTCTAGTCAGGGAAGATGGATACTAAACAAAATGGGTGAGCATATAATTTGTCCATGGGAGAATGCAGTGTCTGACTCCACAGCCCCCTCAGGCAAGAGGTGACAGCCTAAATGTCACCTAAGAGAAGCCTAGATTAAGCCCCTTTGTCTTCTCCCACTGTACCATACTCTTTCTCCTTATAGTAGCTACTATGCCATTTAACTGCTCAGTTACTTGTGTTGGGATCTGGGAACTCCATGAGGGCAACCTTGTGGACTCCTTCTCTAGGCATCTTGAACTGAGTCTGCCATAAAACAGATGCTCCTAACACTTGAAATAGGTTTAAATAAATGTTGAATGAATGAATGAATGAATGAATGAATAGATGCCAGCAAAAGAGCAGGACAACAATGACCTGGGGGAGTAAAGTCCCAGGGCACAGGGGAGGAAGCCTATCAGAATGGGTCACTCGAGGGATGGGAAAGAGGGTTTGGTAATCAGTGAGGAATTAAGCAGAGACCCAGAAAGCAGGCTGAGGTAGCCTGAGTGACTCAGACCCCACATCCTGAAGTGCCTTTGGTGCTAAGGCCATGTAGACCTGCAAAAGTTTAAAGTAAGTAAGGAGCAGAACCAGACTGATGTTTTAGAGAGATCATTGAGGCTGGCTGATGGGTAAAGAGTGGTGAGAAAGACAAAGGCCGGAGGTGGGGTAGTCAGGCAGGAGGTATTTGCAGTGTAACCCATAGAAGAGAGAACTCAGCCTGACCTGGGACAGGGCCATAGGGTTGAAGAGAGAGGACAAGACTTTGGAGGAGACACTAAGAATCATCATCTCTCTCTGCTCCCATGACACCTGGAGGAACACTCATGTCACTCTTTACTCAGAGAACAGATCCCCTGGACACTTAGTCCACTTTCTGCTCTTCCAAGGATGCTCCCCACTGAGTGATCCTGGGGCCTGAGTTAACTTTGGAAAGAGAAGCAGATAGTTAGGGGGGGGGAGGAGAAAAATCCAAAAGGGGTGAGGATAGAGGAACAAAAAAAGAACAGGGAAACTAGAAATTAGAGGACAACTATATATTTGAAAGTGGGAGCAGGGCACAGACTTGCAAAATCACAGATGCAATTTTTAATTTTGTGTTGCAAAAATTTGCATGCAACTAATTCCTGCTCAGAAGCACAAAGTCTGTCTCTCCCTCTCTCCCTCCCTTCCTCCCTGCCTCCGTCCTTCCTTTTCCACTATAGTGGATCCTGATCTCCCTCTCCTCCAATTCTTCTTGGAGGGAGCATATGTCTTCAAAGAATTGTCCCCTTCTAATGCTAGCCCAGAATTTGACATTGATCCCTCCTGCTGTGGAGCTGCCTCTCTGATAACAGGGCTGGGATTTCCAAATAGGACTGATGCCTATGTGGCCCCAAGATTGGTTCCTTCCCTTCATCTCCCACAGCTCCATTTCCAAGTAACCTGCACACTCCTGGGACAGGTGGAGAGGAAAAAAAAAGAGGCTCTCAACACCCCTCTCCCCCCAAACTCAACTGTTGTGATTCAGAAGACAGAGAAAAATTAGAGATTTGAGACTGAAAGCCAGAGATACCCAGGCCCAGGGAAATAGAGGCAGTGGGGAAGTCCAAGAGAGAAAAAAATTGAATTAAATTCAGTTTAACAGAAATTTATCAGCACCTACTGTGTGCCAGGCCTGGAGGGGACATTGTGTACAAAAGCACAGATGACTCCCAGGTTTTTGGCATGAGTGACTGGGAGATGACCGTACCATTCACTGAGCTGGAGCGTTGAGGCTTGACATGTCCAGCTGAAGGGTTTGTAGGATGATGGCCAGCAGGAGCAAGGATGGGGAGAACAGAGAAGCCGAGAGAGGGCAGGCTGGTGCCGGGAGGTATGTGGTCCCTGCCCAACAGCTCCCAGTGCCCTCGGTACCCTTTGTACTAGTGCTGCTTGCTTGAGCATTCATCAAAGTCTCAGACTGACCTGGGCACTATGAAGGTGCTGGGAGATGACAAGATAGATCAGGGAGCAGGGAGAAGGTTTGATGTGAGGGAGGTGAGGAGATGATTGCAGCGAAAACCCTAGAAACTATGATTTAAAGACAGAGCGGGCAGAGAAAGCATGGTGACCTCAGAGGTAGAAGGAGAGCCAGGAGTCAGGGTAGATACAGGAACAAAAAAGAGCCTGTAGAAGACAAGGAAGAGCCCTGGGCTTTAGCAACCATGAGTGGGGTTGGTCCAGTGGGACTAAGTTGGTGTTATGGAGCTGGCTAATGTAGACCCTCCACAGGGCCTGTGAGCAGAGTATAGTCCCCTCCATTCCCAGCCTCCTTGGTGTCCCTGGAGCTCTGCTTGGTCTAGAAACCTGTCTTAGCCAGGCACAGGGGAGGGAGAAGACGAAAAAGCTCCCTGTTCCCCCAGACTTCCATCCCTGAGCCTTTGGTTTCCGGCCTTCCCAGGAGGGTCCTGACCTTCCTCAAACTTGGGAGCCTGCAGCGGTCAGGAAACCCTGGGGACCCTGGGGGTAATTGAAACCAGGGCTAAGACATTAGAAACCATAACGCAGACTCCCCAGCTCCCCCAGGATAGCTCCTGGTTTTCTTCTAATTCTGTCTTCCCTGCTGCTGACAGCTCAGCTCTCTAGGCCCTCACCAGCTGGGTGGATGACCCTCCTCCCAGCACCAACTAGAAAGGGCCTCCAAGCAGAAGGCACCCAAAGCCAGCCCTCAGGGACTTTTCTGTGCTCAGACAATCTTAGTGTATACTAGGCTAACCCACCCACACACATATTGAAGTATCCCCAAATTCTAATCTTGGTCCTTTATTGCAGAACCTATTCTAAGGTTAGACAATGGGAAGTATTTCTCAATAGTGAAAGCGAAGGGAGAGGTAGGAGATGTGGGGCAGATGTGCCTCTCAACTAGGAGGTGCTCAATAAATACGTGAGAAAGAATAAGTCTCAAAGTCTGGGCTCCACCAGAGTGAGGTGTTGGCTGGGCTGGACCTAAAGCAGGGGCAGGACAGGCTGCACACCAGGGTGGCAGGAAGGAGAAGGTTAGATAAGAATTCTATGGTCTAGAGTTCCCCTTCCATCTCTTTCTCTGCTCTACTGTCTCTCCCTCTGTGGGCTTCTCTGTCTCAGTCTTTGTCTTTAATAGAAGGGACAGGAAGCCCATGCTGTTGTCCTGATGGAAAGGCCCTTCACCTGCACAAATGCCTGATGATTCCCCATGAGTGCCTCCACCTCTGTCTCTGTCTCTGTCATTGGCTCTTCGGTGTCCAAATACCTTACTCTACCACTTACAGGCTTTGTGACCTCAGGTAAGTGACTTAATGTCTCTGTGACTCAGTTGAGTAAAATGGGATCATAATAGAGACTATTTCCTAGGACTGTTGTGAAGATTCAGTTAAATGATATAATCCAGTCAAGTGTTTAATACCAGCCTGGTAGGTACTACAGCCGCTTTCATCTGCAGGCTTTGGCTTTCCCCACATCAGTGTCTCTATGTTGCTTCCACTGTCTGTCACAAACTTTCTCCCCTTCTATCTACTCATCCTCTGCTTCTCAGTCTTTGTCTCTCCATCTTTCTCCTGATTCTATTTTTCTCCACTCATCTGGCTCTGCCTAAAGGCCCCCAGAGAGCCCTGTTGACTCTCCTCCAACTCCTGTTGGCACAACTGGCCCAGGTGGGCTGGAGTGAGATGTTTGGGGAGGTTTTAAATTCAAACATGAAATTCCTGGCAGCAAGATCACGCCTGGGCCTGAACATGGGTGAATCAGAGTTGGTGGGAAGAGTGACTGTCTGTGTCCTTTCTGGAGGGGCAGGGAAGCTGGGCACTCAGCCTGAGAGACTCTTGGAGGAAGGGGGATTTGCCCTGACTGCTCTGACTGCCCCCACACCTGGGCCCAAGCCAGCTCCCTCATGTCTAGTACCTGCCTGGAAGTTAGGCAACCTACCGGGAGCCTAGGACCAAAAGGTGAAGCCCTCTACATAGGCAGGCCTGTCCTCAAAATACTCTAGCCCACCCTCATGCCAAATCCTGCTCTAGTTTCTCATACCCGATCCCAAACCCTGTATGGGGGCATGTTGCCTCCATAGATCCAGCTTCTCTTGTTTCTGTTTCTCTATCTCTGTCTCTTTTAACCTTGATCCATGACTTTGGTAGCCACATATGCTTGGTACCTCCAAATTGAGGCTGCCAGAAATAGGAAACTATGGGGTTGAAGAATCTGTGTTTTTCATCTAGACCAAAGAGCCCCTTCTTGTGGAGGAGCGGGAGGACACAAAAAATCCAGATGTCATTTCTGTATCATTGTGGATCTGTGAAGGCAGAGCATAGTGTAGAATGGTGCTCTATAACTGAAAAGCAAATGAAAGTGGGGCAAACAAAGAACCTCAAATAGGGAATTGGGTGGCTGAGGCTGCAGCAGGCAAGAGCATGGATAGACTATGGAAAGGCTGCTGCTTGACTCTGTAGCTCAGCAAGGAGTCTTCTCTAGAAGTCAGGATTGGTCTCAACTAGCCCCAAATGCACACATACCTGAGCCCCAGCCAGAACCCTCACGTCAGCCCTTGGGCAGAGGGCCAGATGGGTGAACCACTAAGACTTGCCTCTTGGTTCCCTATTCCCAACATATCATTGCCTCAAGGTGCTCACCAGCTTCAGAATAAGCTAGAACTACAGATCTAGAGAGGGAGTAACACCAAGCAGGGCCACATGTCAGGCAGAGGCTGGGACAGGAGAGACATGGTGTCCTGGCAGCCAGCCTGTGCCTGTCACAGGAGTCCTGAGCCAACACTGTGACAGGTGCCAGACGTAAAACAGAATTTCATGTAGGGAGAGTGCCTAGGAATCCATGAACATGTGAGCTGCTGGACCAGGGATGAAGCATTCCATCAGGCAAGGACAGATGTGGCAGCTTCCTATCCTTTCCATCACACAGAGACAAGCATTGGGATAAGAGATTCGAAGAGACAGAATCTGAGTAAAAGAGAGGCGAGAGAACCTGGAACAAAGACCAAGAAATGGACATAATCAGAGAGAGAGTCAGACACAGAAATAGAGATAAAAGAAAGAAAGATGTGAGTCAGTGACACAGAGACAGGAAGATGCAGAAGAGTAAAACCTATGGAACTGAAGACATAGAGACAGAGATAGGAAGACCCATGAAGTCAGAGAGAAACACAGTGTTTCAGAGGCACAGAGCAACAGTGACATGGAGTCAACGATATATAGACACAGGGAAACTCAGACTGGGAGACAGGGGGAAAAAAAACAGGAGGGAGAAAAAGAGAAGAAGGGTCGGGGGAAACAAAGACAGATTAAGAGAGGCAGACAGATGGAGAGAGAGCAAGGCAAAGAGAAACAAAGACAGAATGAGGCAAAGAGATCAAAACAGCAGGAATGGGAAAAGCGGATGACAGAAGAGTCTCCTTGTCTCCAGTCTCCCAGCCTAGTCTCCCCAGGGTTTGGGCTTCTCCTGCTATTCTTTGGTTTCCATAGCAACAGGGAGGGCCGCACCAAATTTGCATATATATTTAAGCCTTTTCTTTCTGCATAATTCAACAGGTTTGTGCATATTCATAAGATTATGAGTGAAGGTGACTCCCAATCCCTGTTCAAAACCTGACTGTGGTGCCCCCTACTTGCAGTACACAATCATGGCTCTAGGCCCCACCTCAGAGCTGAACCTTTCTGCCAGACCCTGCTAACATTCCTTCCCTGCTCCCCAAACACTCCATTGCACTTTCCTACCTCCATACCTTTCCTCAGGTGATGCCCCCTCTGCCTGCCAGGGAAGCCTTTCTCTCAGCATCTGTTCTGCCGATAGTACATACACATGTGTGCACATGCCACACATGCACACACACTTAAGGGTGTGCACATGCAAACTCTGGTGGGGGAGCATGGCAGGGAGTGACCAGTGCTCTCTCTGGCTCGCTGTTGGAACTGATCCCTCAGTCACACTCCTATCTGGGTGTTGCTGTTGAAGAAGGGAGTACATGAAAGGACCATATTGAGAGAGCCTGGGGTGTAAGCTGAGCTCAAGGTTGACAAATGTACAGAGAGGGATCTAGGACACTGTGGCCTCCACATGGAAACTGACAGACCCTGCCTGGTTCTAGCCAGAAAAATCAGAGGAACTAGGATAGAGCCAAAAGGAGCCTGAGGAACAGCACTGAGGTAGCTCAAATGGTGAGGGAGAGGATACCAGGGCCAAGAGCCCTTTCAAAGTGCCAGGCCTTGACAGCTCTTGTGGGCTGGTAGGGGCTTCTCCAGGGACTGCTCCAGCTATAATTTTGGCTTCACCATCTCCCTGGAAGCCTCCTCACTGCTTTTCCTTCCCTGTGACCCCAAATCCACTTTCCACACTTTAGCAGTCAGAGCTCTAAAACCCACTCTGATATTCCACATCACTCCCTTCTTAAAGTTTTCAGTGACTCTCCATAACCCTAAAGAAAAAGTCCAACATCTTTGATCAGGAGTTTAGGCCCTTTCAGTCTGGCCCCCATTCATCTCTGCGCCTCATTCCTCACACTCCCTGTCCTGAACTTCAAGGTCCAATGGTCATCTCTATGTTATTCTCACCACTGTCTTAGCTCATGCCTGCCCTTTACCCAGAATATCCTTTCCACTTTTCTTCTAGCTCTTTGAGATTCTACACATGCATCACCTCCTCTTCTTTAAAGTTTTTCCTGTTCCCAAAGACTGAATGAGCAGCTCTGAACTCCTTATGTCTAAACGAACTTCCCTAATCTCTGAATTCACCACACCAATAGTGACGTTATCTATATATATAGTTATGACCCTCATGGGGCTAGAAATTCCGAGCCCAGTGACTATATTTGTCACATTGTGGGTGATCTTTAGCTGTTTGCTGAATTACTAAGAGGTCACTGAGCCCACTGAGGGCCAAGTTTCAAGCTTAGACTATCGTCTATGCCTTGAAGCTCCTGGAGACCTCTGCAGACTCAGCAAAGGGAAGGGATGAGCTATTCCTTTGTGAATCCTGCCACCTAGTGGCAAGACTCAGAAGTGCAGCCAGACGTCACCTTTCCCACTGCCAGAAGCAAAGTAGAAGAGATGTCCTGCAGAATCAGGCCTGACCCCGAAGCTCCAAGCTCGTGGTCCAAAGAGAGGGAAATGGGGAGGTATGTCCCTAGGAGACAGTGCTCAAATCCCAGTACTTGTGTCCTCTGAACACTTTTGATGGGTTCCAAGCAGACAGAATGGCAAGAGCAAAGGCTCATGCAGAAAATCTCATGGTACGTGGGAAAAGTGAGGCATTAGTGTGGCCAGAGCCCAAGGTCTAAGAGGACCAGGCCAAAGATGGGTTGAGCCATGGCAGTGACCAAGCAAGGGTGTCCTCCAAGGCCATCCAGTGAATGAATTTGGATCTTGTCCTCTAATCTGGGTATGGGGAGACTAAGAGAAATGATAGATCTGGGTATGGCCACACACTTGGAGGCTCAATATTCATTCATTCACTCATTAAATATTTATCCAGCACCTGTTATGTTCAAGATCCTTAGGTTAGAACAGTGGAAAAAATGAAAAGTCTTGTCATTTTGGAGCTTACATTCTCACCAGAAGAAGAGAGACAATAAACAAAACATTAAAGGATGAGATTATATTTAAAAGGCAAAAAAAAAAGGGGGGGGATGGGAAGGGAGAGTAAGAAAGATCAAAATGGTTGACTACAATCTTAAATGGAGTCATGAGATAGGCCTCACTGAGGTGACATGTGAGCAAAGACTTGAAGGAGGGAGGGAGATAGTCATGCTGGTATCTAGCAGAAAAGCATTCTAAACAAAGGGAACAGCTAGTGGCTGGGTTTAGAAAGCAAAGGAGACCAGTAAAGAGACTGTTGCCAGATAATGAGGGGCATAGAGGGAATGGAGAGACTTAGGAAGCAAAATTGTCAGGACTTGGTGCCTGCTTGGATATGGGAGGTATATAACTCTGTCATACTGTGTTCTTAAGACTTCATTTCAGGGCTAACTCATTATACATGCCATCTCTAAGGCAGGTAGTAAGAATGCTTAGCATATTCCATCCTGGATGACTCCATCACCCAGCTAGATGCTCCTCCCAACCCACTCAACACACACACACCACCCTCCCTGGCCTCTTAATTCCTCAACCTCATCTTCAGTAACTTTTCCTTCAGGCCACTCAGCTACCTACTCTCATGCCCACATCCAAGTCCTGTCAGCTCCTAAAACTCTCAAAGCCACTGACTCTTCCATCTTATCCTTTAGTTACTGTTATGGATTAAATTGTGTCCCTCCATAAAAGCTATATTCAAGTCCTAACCTCTAATACCTCAAAATATGGTTTAATTTGTAAATACAGAGGCAATCAAGTTAAAATGAGGTCATTAAGGTGGGCCCAAATCCAATATCACTGGTGCTTATAAAAAGGAGAAATTTGGACACAGAATCAGATACACACAAAGGGAAGATGTGAAGTTGGATGACTGGAGTAATGCATCTAAAAGTCAAGGAAGCTAAAGACTGCCAGCTAACCAGAAGCTAGGATGAATCAAGGAAGGATTCCCCTACAGATTTTAGGGGAAGATGGCCCTGCTGACACCTTGATTTCAGACTTCTAGTCTCCAAAACTGAGACAGGAAATTTCTCTTGTTCTAAGCCATCCAGTTTGTGGTACTTTGCTGTGGCAGCTCTAGAAACTAATACAGCTACAATGCCCTCTCCTAGTTCTTTGAATTACTGCACCTCTCCTCATCCTACCCCAGATATTTTCATAGGGACCCCCCAAGCCACTGATTCCTGCCCCTTCTACACTTCTTTCTCAACCCAGTTTGGATTCCTTGGTCTTTTACTACATGCATTCTCTTGCCAGTCTCATTATTCTTCAATCATTCCTGACTGTCTTGACTTCAGTATGGAAGAATGCAACAGTGCTTCCTCTGAGTCCTCACCTGTCCCGTGGGTGCTGCTGGAGCTCACAAACCCTGATAGATGCACTACATGTTCTTGGTCACCAGCCTCAACTGGGTTTAGCTCTGCCTAGTCACCCTCCTATACTTTCCTTATCATCTCTTCTAGTTGCAACAACTATCTCATACCTTCCCACCAGCCTCCTCACTCCACTATTACTAGCAGAGATGAACTCTTGCTTCAAGAGGAGATAGAAGCCCTCTGAACTCTAACTCCCTCATGTCCCACCTTCACCTCTACATCCATCTGCATACATAACCACCCTCAGCTTCTTCCCCTCTGTTACAGGGCAGCATGTGTCCTCTCCCTTTGGGAGGTCCATACCACTATTCTTCTGGGTCCCATGCCCTTCTGCCCCTTCAAGAGTCTCATCCTATGAGGTAACCACAATCCCCTGTATCTTTCATCTTTCTCTATTGGCTTCCTCCATCAGCCTACAAATATGCTCAAGTCTATGCCAACTCATTAGAAATAATTAAAAACTCTCTCTGTAGTCTACATTCCTCTTCAACTATTTATCACCTCTCCTCCCATTCACAATCCAACCTCTTAAAAGTGCTATTTCTATTTCCTTACCTTTTTTGCCATGACATAACCTTTTCTAAAATATTATGGAGGCAAAAGTTATACCACAGTGGCTTAAAGATAAAGAAGAGACTGAAACAACAATTATATTCCTTCCTAAACTTGGTCAGACTTTCCAACCTCCCAAATCTCATTTCTCTCTGGCTCCCTCTGTCAATTCCTCCTGTAGGCCCCAGTTGAGCCCTGTAGAAGATGATGGAAAAAGCCCCAGAACCACTAGCTATCTCTTCCTCAGCCTGTGGCCTATTTCCTGATTCTGAGTTGCAGACACTTCTTCCCAAGGGATTTTAACCCCAGCTTAGTTTCCCTCCACACTACTCCTGCCATCTTCCTGGAGATACCAAGTCTTAATAACGAGCTGCCTAATTGGGAGCCCCTCATAGGACTTCCAGAACTTGTGATGCTACCTCACTGAAGCATTCCTTCAGCACAGGTCACCATGCTTATTCCACATGATCGTTCCACCCTAGCCACATTAGGCTGGATCAAGATGGGATACTGAGCCAAAGATCAATAGTCTGTAAGTAGCCTGGTCCCAAAGCTCTGGGGACTAATGACACAGGGAGCTGTTGATAGTAGAAGACCCATCAGTGGAGATGCTCAGAGAAAAGGCAAGAAGCAGAAGCTGGGAGGAAGAAAAAACCCTGAATTATTCACCAAGTGAATGAGAAGTCAGGCAGTTGCTGGAAACACAACACCTGAGTCACCACTACAGCCTCTAGGGGTGTGTTGGATGCTCCATGACTTCTGCAATTGAGAGGCCTGGCTGGGCAGCTGCTGAGAGGGGTTCCTGTTTCTCCTAATGTCCCCTGAATAGCCATTACCTGCGCCTCCCTCAAGGTCTTCCAAATGACTCTGAGCAACCTACCTTGGAAAGCAAAGTTTGACAGTGTTCAAAATTTTGACCACAGCCTGCTGGCCCTGTAGTTTCCTCAACCCTGCTCTAAGCCCTTACTGAGGCCTCCAATTCTCCAACCATTTCTTCCCCAACATCTAACTGCTCCTGCCCAGACTTAGCAAACCACCACTTCAACACTCAAATTGCTGAGCCCACCCTGCTACAACATATGGTCAGAAGAGCCCTGACTTTGTGCTTTCCTGGTGACCGGACACCCAGTCTACTGGACACATTGGAGAAGACCTCAAAATCTAGTGGGAAGACTTATCAGCGGGATCACTTTTAAGTTACATAAATGTCTGACTACTATGCTGTGTGCCTGAAACTAATACAGAATGTCATCTATAATTGAAAAATAAAATTAAAAAAAATTTTAAATCCAGTCGGAAACCCAATAGACTCAACTCTTTATTGAGTCTACCACTGCCCATAAATCTGCTCTGTTCCCTGTAGTGCCCTGGCTACCATTGCAATCTTCACTTCCTCATGTCTCTGGCCTGACCACGGTGAATCTAAGAGTCTAAGGCCAAGATGAGACAGGAAATGAGCAGCAAGGGGTAAAAAGGCAAGGATGAGACCTGGAAGGGAGATGTGAGATTGAGGTATGTTTTTAAGAAAAAGCATGTTTGTAAGCTGAGTCATTGATAATAGGCAATTAACATTTATATAGCACTATATGCTCAGGTGGTACCTAAGAGCTATATGTGTATCTTTCTTTCAATCCTCCTAACGCCTCTTGAGGTAAGTACTATGTTGTTTTATGGATAAGAACACTAAGGCACAGAGAAGTAATTTCCCCAAAGTCACAATGCAGTAACTTGCTAATAAACTAGAGGCAGAACCAAGATTCAAACCCAGGTAGTCTAATGCTCAAGACCATCATCTTAATCACTACAATATATGCTGTAGATGAAAAACAAATGTCTGACCTGGTATCTGGCAGAGTCCCTAAACCAGCCCCAAAGCATGTGGTAGACAGCCACCCAGAGGTCTAGATATATCAGGTTACTGTTTGAGACTTCTTAACAACTCTAGATTGTCTTGGCACTAGCCTGAGCCTACTTTTCCCATCTCCAGCCTGTGAGCTCCTGGGGTACAAGGGTAGAGATTCCCACTCCCTTAATCCCACTTCCACACAATAGGCAGAGAAGAGAGAGGCTCATTAGACAAACCTTTATTTCCAAACCTACTCCCTGCACCTCTGTCATAAAGCAGATCAGAGGCATGGTAGACGGAAGGCAAAGTCATCCCTTCTTAAGCAATCCAGAACCTGACAGAGACTGCAAACCTGTCATTCTTCATAGCAGAGAGAAGGGGAAGCAGAACAAAAAGACCCACTTCTATGGATTCAAGTCTTGTTGAGGATGTTGAACAGTTATAGAGGCTTCTCAGAGAAGGCACATCCATCCTAGACATTCAAGCTTGGAAAATAGCTTGCTCAGCAGGTCTTCAGGACCGGGTGTCTCGAGCTCTTCTTCGGGTACGGGGTCCACAGCTGGAGCTAGGCGTGGGGCCCAGGCCAGGGGGTGCCCCTGGAGGCTGGTAGCCACACTCACTGGGGTCCAATGGATCGCGGCTGAGTAGTACCCACACTGCAGGCACGTGTCGACGCACTGTGAGGGGATCTAGGCCTGTATCAGGTGAGGTTGGTACCCAGCTGTCCTCAGTTTGCAGGAAGCGCAGCTTGGTAAGCTGGTGTAGGCCTGGTACCCGCCGCTTGACAATCTCAGCACAGCTAACAGCCTTCCCTGCAGCCCGGCCAGAACCTGAGAACACCACATGCCTTGCACTGCCACCCTCCAACCTACCCAGTGCCAGCCCCAGCAAGTTTCGGATTTTGCTGCCATCTCGAACTCGCATCTCCAGGGTATCAGGAGGTAGCTGGGGCATCGGGGAAGGTGCTGGGAGTTCCACAGAGCCAGCTTTCCGGTAGTGCTCCATCTGCTTGCCGTTGGATCTTGCTGCCCACTGCAAGGAAGTGTCAGATAAATGCTAGGCAATGTGTGCCAGGCTATCCCCCTTCAACCTGGCTCTCCAAGACATGGCCCTGCTCCTCATTCCAGACTTTCCAGGGGAAAAAAAAATGATATCCTCTCACTCTTAGCTTCTCAAGACAGTGGCAAGCGCTGGACCTCATAAACCCTTTCCCCTGGACAAGGCCATAACCCTCCCTCCACTCTGGAGTTCTTGAGAGAGAACCAAATTCCCCAAATGTTGGGCTCTCTGGGCTAGGGCCAAGCACCCTCAGAGGGGGCATCCCAAGGGCTGGGAGCATCTTGGGCACCTTGGGACAGAGTCCATACCCTCACCCTGGACTCTCTGAGAGCTCCTCACCCCAGGCTCTCCCAGGACAGGGACAAGGTCCCCCCACATCATGCTTCTAATATAGGGAGGAGGCAAGAGAACTAAAGTGTTAAACCAAGCTACATTTCAGAGATTGCAATATGTTGATCAGCTCTGCAGCCAGGCTGCAGAACAAAGGAAGATTTCTGCTGGCATTGCTAACAACCCATTTCCCACATCTATGAAGGGGAAACAGGAAAAAACAGACTCTTTACCTGGCTGCCCTACACAAACAAAATTGTTCATGCCCTATGGCTAAAACCAGAGAGACCTGTGGATCAAAGACTGGGAAATGCCAGCAGGCCTTTCAAGCTACATTCTCTTTTCCTTCCTCACTGCATGTCCGTATCAAAGTCTTTAAACTGTAAGTCACAGGAACTGAAGTATGATATATAAACTGAATTCCCCAAACATGCAGGGTCCCCTACTGTCCTTACTCTGTCCCTCAGTGTCTGTCAATCCCTCTTTCTCTCTGTACTCTTTACGCTGTCTCTCTCACTGACCTCGGCTTTCTCAAGCTCTCACTCTCTGCCTCTTAGAGGCGCCCACGCTGTCTGTGGAGTGCTACCCCTTTTCTAATACACTTTTCTTCTGACTCTAACTTTGGCGTGTGCGTTGCATTCTTTCTACACTCTCCTCCAAAGGACCCTCTAAGTCTCTCAGTGCAGGGCTTGGTCTCCCCCAACTAGAGGAAACCTGCCCTGTCCTGCATCACTTCCAGGGGACAGGGCCAAGCCCCTACAGCCCAAGCTCCCCACGCAGAGACAAGCGTCCTCACCAAAATGCTCCTCAAAACATAACTGATCCCCAACCCCGCTCCAAAACCACTAGGGCAGAGCGGAGCACCCCTCACCTAGAGATTCCCAGGGTCATCCCCCCAACACAGGTCACTCAGAAACTCGGGAGCAGAGGCTTGACGCGGAGGGTCACTTCGGCTGCTACCGGGCCCCAGACCTGCACCGTCTCCATCTCCACGGGCCACCCGCCCCCTTAGCGTCCCGCCAGCCGCAGCAGCCAAAAAGCCGACCTCTCCTGTCCCCCGCCTCCAGGACCGCTAACCCAGCCCGCTGGGTTCCGGGTCTCAGCGCCGAGGAGACTCCCGCCTGGAGCTCGAGCCGGATCCAAGATGGCGCGCGGGGCGGGGGCGCGCCGGGGCCGCGGGGCCGCGCACGCCAGGCGGGGCGGGGCCGCGCACGCCGAGGCCGCGGGGCCGCGCACGCCGGGCAAAGACCCCCGCACGCAGAGGCCGCGGGGCCGCGCACGCCGAGGCCGCGGGGCCGCGCACGCCGAGGCCGCGGGGCCGCGCACGCCGGGCAAAGACCCCCCCCGCACGCAGAGGCCGCGGGGCCGCGCACGCTGGGCCGGGTGGGGCCGCGCACGCCGAGGCCGCGGGGCCGCGCACGCCGGGCGGGGCGGGGGCCCGAGGGACTCTGCCGGGAGACAGTGTGACCACGAAGTCCAGGAGCGAGCTCAGTCGCGAAGTCGGGGGAACTGGAACACGAGCGTGGTCCACCCTGTGCCGCTCCGCGGAAGGGGCGCTCCTGCCGGGGAGAGGAGAGCCCTGCGGAGGAGAGGAGCGGCCGTCAGAGGAGTCCCGCCTCCGGAGGATGAGGCGGCGGCTTTGGCCCTTGGAAGGTGGCAGGGCGGGTGTTCGCAGCTGAGCGCGCCACGGCAAAGGCGAAGCTGCGGGTTTTACTCAGCACAGGAGCAAGGGGCTCCGTTGGGAATGGCCGCTGCTGCTCGAGCGAGAGCCTGGGTCACCGAGTGCTGAGCTTCGACCTCATTCTGTGGGCACTGGCAAGCCATGGCGGGGGTTGGGGGGCGGTGGTTTCATCGGGGACCGAACCAGTTCGTGTGCACAGTTCACTCTGGCTGCTGCGCAGGATGGGGTGGGGATGGGGAAATCGTGCCCCAACTGCTGGTGGTGACTCCAGGCCGCGGGGTCCTAGGGGCGTGGTCACGGAGGCTCGTCCGGTGTGTAATAGGTACTCAAACACACACTTGATAAAGGATTTGTTGAAAGAATGAAGTAGAGAAATGCCAGTGGAAATGGAAAAAAGTAGATGAAGTTGGGAAATATTAGGGGGTAGGTGTGGTGAGGAGCTGGAGACCGTTTGGACAGAGAAGGAAGAGTCTGGGATGTCTCCCAGTTTCAGACTTAGGTTCGGACATACTCAGTTTGAAATGCTAGTGAGAGCCCAGGTGGGCTTTTGGAGAGGCCTGGAGCCACAGCACTCTCGGAGACCACAAGGGGGCAGTGAGGTGTCACTTTCAGCTTTTTATCATGCTCCGTCGCTTTCCCTAGCGGCTCCCTCCCTCACCCCCATCTCCCCGCCTGCCCAAACTCCTGCATCAGAACCTCTTCTGGGCTCCCCTTCTGGTCTAACAGCATCAAGAAGGCTACCAAGAGAGGATCTTCAAGGCTCCTCTCTGCCTTTGCACATGCTGCTCCTTTGGCTCACAAAGAGCCTGTTTGTCACCCTCCAGAGTTCCCCCCTCCATCCCTTTTCTTTCTGTGCCACTAAAGACCTTGTTCCCACCTGTTGGGACTGCCCTTTTCCTGACTCTCTCAAGAATGCAGCCTGTGCAGGGCTGGGATCAGGTGGACCCTACCTGTGTCTTCCCCACCTGGCATGGAATCTGACCTTTTTAGAGAGTTTCTCGGTAAATGTGGGGTAAATGGATACATAAACAAATGTTCCATTGACATCAAGCGAATCAGTACTGAGGGCCATACACCTCCCAGAAAGCAAGACCAGGATGAGTATAGCTCCTGGTTCAACCATAGGAACACTGACAACTCTGTCCTCCACCACCCTTTTTCCCCTCCCTCAATCCCATCCTGGACCAAGAAACCAGCACACTCCTCTAATGGTCTCTACAGTTTATTGTCACTGGAATAGGGCACTGATGAGAGGAAGGGTGTGCAACAAACAAATCTCAAGTAGCCAGACATCTGATCTCCACCCGAGTGCAGACAGGTGGCTGCGAATCCAATAAATACAGAGCTGCCTTGCTCTGTACAAGGTTGGTACAGGGCCCTGGAGCTTGGCTGCCCTGGCCTGCCCTGGTCCACTCTGGGATGGGAAGCAGCCATCACTCCTCTGCTGGCTTCACTTGCTTGGCGGCTTCTAGCTGGCAAAGTAGCTCATCCCACTGCACAAACTGCTTGGAGAGAAGCATTGTCTAGTCCCAGGTCAAGGTGAGAACAGGAGTCTGAGTGAGGTAGTATAGAGATTTTGCATCTGCCAAGAAGGTGGGAGAATGGGAATAGGCTGGTTGGGACAGGATGAGACAGAGCTAGAGATGGAACAAAAGGACAGGGCTTTGGACAGCATTCTTCAGGGGCCTGGCTGAGCAGAAAGGATACGGTCTTGTTGTATTCCTCCAGGAGAGCCTTGGACTCCTCAGTGATCTCCACACACTGGTCCTGTGGAGCCAAGGTGTGGCAAAGAAAGGAGTTGGATGAAGCCTCCACTTCCCACTACCCTTCCTGTCTTATCAGGGACCCAACTTCCCATAGAGCCTAGAAAAGTGATGTTTAACCCCAAAGCCAAAAAAAAAAGCAAATTTCTAAAGGAGTACTTAAGTTCTAAGATGGATGCCCTAATCGCAGTCCTAAGGCTGATGGAAGGGGGAGTGGACCACACTTTTAAGGAAACATTTCTGTTAGTATATGTCTCCTCCCTTCCCCTATTTCTGAACCCTTTTTGAACTTTACACTGGAGCTTGGGAATAGTGAAAAACTAGCTCCTCCACCTATATTCAAGGAAACACCATCCCCAGGAATTCTCAGGTATCTCCCAACATCAACCTTCTGGTGTCTCTGAATAGCCCTACACTGGGAGACAGGAGAGGTCCCTTCCCCTTTCTAAGGCAGACGGAAGATAAAGGATAAAACCCCAAGTTTTCCCAGGAGCTGGGGAGCCTGAGGCTATTTCCCCAGTCTTCTCCCCTTCCATACCTGCTGCTGGATGTGGATCTGGGCCAAGTGCTGCAGGCGGGCTGCATGCTCAGGAACAGCTATAAAATACAACGCACACAGCCCGATGATGCTTGTGCCTTCCCTTGGGAATGCTCAATAGTCTATTAGGTCTTCGGCAGGATTAGAGTATTGAGTGGAGAAGCTAAACAAACGCCAGGCTTCATCGACCACTGCAGCTGGAGGTAGTGGTGGGGCTCCCTTCCCACCCCAGTCTTACTCAAGGACCCAAAAAGGAGGGGAAGATACAGGTCACTAGGAGAAGAAAAACCTTGGGGTCCAAGAGATGCCTCATACCCCCACCCTAGTGCTGTAAGCAGGGCCAAGTAAAGAGCTTTGCCTATCATGAAACCTGTTCCTTTGCTGTCAGCCCAGTGAAATCAGGTCTGCCCGGCCTAGGGAGCAAGGAGCCTACAGGTGGGCTAAAGATGAATGCCAGGACCCTAACCTGGCTACCTGGAATCCACACCCAAAGCCTTGGCCACCATGCTGGACCCCAAGCTTAAGGCTGTCAGATGCTCAGCAGGCAGCTATCAGGGGTAGGGAGGGGAAGCTGGGAAAAATACCTTCAGAGACAGACAAGATGGATATCTGGATTCAATTAAAGTCACTGTCTGTCAAAACCCGAGCCCAGGGACTGCTCTCAGCAGGAAGAATTTACACACATCCACATACCCAGCAGGGACTCTTATAGTAAAATCTGGACTCTGCAGCACCCTGAAGGACAGATGCTGAGGGGTGGGATAAAAGGCAGAAGGAATTGAGTTGGGAGCTACTGGGCTTATACTAGTGTCCTCAGGCCCAAATTGCCTGGCGTTCTGAAATTTAGCTCTCTGCCCTGGCAATTTTAATCCCATAGCAGGAGGCAGGTACCCCCAGGGTAAAGGTAAAGATAAGGAGCAGCCCTGGTCTGAGCCCAGGGAAGTCCTTGCCCATCTACACACCTCCCCAAGCAGAGTAGTGGAGAGGTACCTTTGATGTGAGCGCTGTCCAGCATGGGCACCAAAGCCTCAACCTGCTCCAGGAGTGCAACCTGGGAGAGGGTAAACTGCTCCTCTGAGGCATAAACAAATAAAATAAGTCAGTGAAGCAAGCCTGGGCACTGTTACTCTGATGCACGGGGTTGAGGACCTGGCAGGGAAGATGGTTGGGTCCTGGAGTTTGGGAAAACTATTCTGACCACTGCCCCTTTCTCTAGGTGCACATCCCCCCATTCTGCCCCCATCTCTCCTCTGCTCTGACCCATCTTGAGCCCAAGGAGCTTTTAAGTTTCTGCAAATCCCACCTTTCTCCAAGTTTTAACTCTAAGGCCTCTTCTTCTAGCCTCCTATCAACAAATTCAGTGAGCCCCCTCTTAGGGCACAGGAGACAAAGTACTTCAGACTTGGATCCCCACACTCAAGAGTTCCTGGGAAGGTCTGAAAGAAGAGACATGTGGCAGACTGCCAGGCAGATCCTACTCAGTGGTTCTGAGATACACAGACAAATTATAAGCTCCTGGAGAGCTGGGACAGTAACAGAAGAGTCTAGCGAGAAAAGCATGCCTCTGTACTGGGGATTTCAATGGTTGCAGAGTGAAAAGGGCATTCAAAAAGGGAGGACTGTTATGTCAAACATTTGGAGGCAAGAATGCTTGTCAATTAGTAGAGGAAAGACAATTTGCTGAACTAGAGCAAAGATAACACAGGAAACAGAATTGTGGGTGGGGGTAAGTCTGGCAGACTATAGAAGGCTTTGAATGGCATGCTAAGGTTTTAGAACTTTATCTTAGCAAGGAGAGAGACACTGAGGTTCCAAAGTAGCCAAAGTGACATGCTGGAAATATGTTTTGGGAAGACGATACTTGACCACATGTGAGATGGGATAGACTAGGGTCAAAAAGAAGACATAGGAGACTGCAACTGTTCATGTGCAAGGGGTTGAACAGTGAGGCAGTAATCACGGGAAAGGATGAAGAGGTTGGAGTCAAGAGTCAGTGCAAGAAAAGATCTCCTTAACTCAATGTCTGAGCCATGGAGATGACTCAGGGACATTCTGGTTCACCATGGTATACCTCACACCTAAGACAGTCTGGATCACAGCAGATGGTCATTAAACATCTTTTGAATGAGTGACAAACACAGGTGCTCGGCAAACCCTACCTCATGAAGCGGCTGACTGATTACCAGACATTGTTAAGACAACACTTCCTGTCTAAAACTCTGAAATCCCAGAGCTTTCTCACATGAAAGATGTTGAAACTCATACCAATATTCTCCTCTCCCAAGTGCAATGCTCTCTGCCCCCACCCTTACCTAGAAGCTCTTCTGTCTAGTGAGCAAAAGCGAGGAAGGTTCTAAAGAACAATCCTAGAGTCAGACCACTGATAGAACATTGGAGTAGCTCCCACTGTGGCTAACACCATGGTCTGCACCTGGTCAGAAATATACCAGACCCAATGTCTACTAGACCACAGGACTGTCTCAGGCCTCAGCCTAGAGCTAGGCCAGAATTCCAAACAGCAGTTTCTAGAGCTGTGTTCATGAGAGGACAGGTAGGGAGGCCATCTTTCTGACCAACTTCCCCCACAATTCACATCCCCAGAGGCATGTATACACATTGTCCAGAACTACCTGCTAAGATGAACTGCAGCTTAGAGGCATCAGGTATGGCAATGCGGTCAATGTATTCTGGATCCAGGTATTTGATCAGGTCTTCAACTAGAAAAGCAGCAAGATGGAAAATAGAATAGGGCTGGGGAGTGGGAATCTGTTTTATGACTGATATTGGGGGAATGGTCTACCTTGCAGAGAGCTTTGAGTGATGAGCTGATACCCACCGTATCCAAAAGCAGGCCTCCACCAGGCCCCCTATGCCCACTTTCCTGTCTCTACCCTCTGATCACCTGCTGGGTGACTTCAAACTTTAGAGCTGAGAACACAGTTGCCCCCTGCAACCCCAGAGCCCTCAACATTCCCAGTGATCTATGTTCACCAGGGGTGGAAGGCCCCTAGCCTCTCAGTGTCACCAAGATGAGCCAGAGTTTTATCTGATTTCTAGTTACTGAGCAGGTTGCTAGAGCTAATAGTATCAAGAAGGCATGGCCAAATCAAGGCTGGGGCTCTCAGTGACTAAGTTCCTGCCTCCGAACCTTGCCTGTGGAAATCCCATACCCCTTCACCCTCCTTCACCAAGTGGACCTTTCAAGCAGAGCTCTTATTCTAACTTAGGACACTGTCACGGGCTTGGAGTTTAACCACAAAATAGAAAGCACACTCCAATTCACTATTTCAGCAGGGAAATGATTCACAGTCTATCCCCAAAGGGTGACTTCATTCTATCTCCAAAGGGCTTCTCCAGAGACCTACTGTGCTGAAGGACCAGGGCCAGGTCCCAGGAAGCAAAGGCATGAAAAGGAGGGCAAGCAGACACCCCATGGCAACACTTACTCTTTTTGTACAGAATCTTCACCCTCTCCCTCTTGCTGGCGATGTTCCCCAAAGCTACCTGCACCTTAACCAGGCCATCAGCCACCTATAAGGGGAGTGGAAGTTAATTCCAAGATTCACCACCTGTATCAAGGCTTTGTCCTAGAAATCTAGGTTGCTCTCCTTCTCTTATATTAAAGGGGATGCAACTCCACCTTCCAAGTATCCTCATTGTGAAGGGGGAAATAATCATGTACCCCTTGGGCCATCTCAAGTCTGACTCAGAAGGTAATGAACTATTTTAGAGTTTATGGGCAGTAGCATATACTATTTAAATTCCCTGGTTCCTACCTCTCTGACTGAACCTACCTAGAGTTTAGGGTAAGAGGGTGAGGAATGCCAATATTCAAGGGTCAAATACATGGGGAGGCAAATAAGACTGAGCAGCTGCAGCCAAAGAGGTAGGAAGAAAACCAGGACAGTTAGCATAGTTGATGTCAAAGGGAGAGAATATTTTGAGAAGTCAGTTCTCAAATGGGGAACAATCGACTGTGACAATTAATTCCACGAGAAGTGTACAGACATCATTACCACTGATGCACTTCATAATATTCCTGACACTCCACCTTCGATAGGTCTTCCCATAGTAAAAAGGGGACGAGAGAGCAACTGAGCTTCACAGTTGTCAAAATTCAGTCACCGGTGTGAAGGAGTGCCAGTCCACAGAGGAACACCAGTATTCAACCCCTTCTCCTACCAATCCTGGTCCTCTCAGACCTCACCTCTCACCCCCGTCCCCCAGACTTCCTTATGCACCTGCGTTCTGCCTCCTCTGGAGTTCTATGGACCGCTCTCTGCACAATTCATTTAGCAATTAATTACATGGGCTCCATGACGGCCCTTCCATTGTGGACTTGAGCTGTTACTGAAACTCTCATTAGTCAGCTTCTCGAGTGTGTCAAGTCTCTCGAACTGGCCTGTGAGAGCAGGGGCGAAGTCTTAGTCACAGTCATACTGAGCCCATTTCAAGTGAGCCTAATAACCCGCAGTGCCCTGCATGGGAGTGAACCCCGAGGATTCAACAGGCTCCGGGTGGTCTCGGACCTTTGTTATTTCAAAGGCCGGGCTGCAAGGCGACAGTACTGGAGCGGTGGCATCCACCCCGCTGGGCTCAGTATACCGCTCGTGCTCTGCCTTAGAAAAAGACCACTGAACCCAGGTCGCTCACCTTCCGGGAACCGCGCGACCCGTCTGGTCCGTACACCCAGCGCTCCAGCTCCTCCACACGGGCCTGCAGCCGCTGCACGTCGGTTACAGCCGCCATAGCTATCACCGCCCCGCCTGGGCTGCAGAGCAGTCAGGGGGCGGGACATCCGACCAAATAGAGAAGGCTGGCCAATCCAAGCGCGCAGTCGCCCCCGTACAGGAAGTGACATCACAACTCAGGTCTTAAGTGCCGGAAGTAACTGGCTGAGCCAGGGAAAGGTATAAAAAGTTGTCTGGTTACCCAGGCAACGGCCACCTGTTAGGCTCTATCTAGATTCCTGTTCCTGTTTGTCAAGACAAACTTTGACTTTCTTCTTGTAATTTCAGAGTACCAAAGAGGTTTTTCCACCAAACTCCCCAAATTTGCACATATAAATATACCCTTTATTCCAGGATTGGTCCATTCCCATAGGTCAGGTGGCCCCGTGGCTACCATAACCTTTTGGAGTTTTCTAAGGTTCAAGCCATTAAGTGCCTTGCCCAGAGGCACTCATCATTATACTGGCAGAACTGAGTTTGAACCCGAGCACTATGATTCACGAGACCCTGCTCTTCAATCCTCATAGACTTTGCTATTCTGTCTTCCCTTCCGAGAACCCCTGGCCAAATGCAGCCTGTGTGTAGCACATAATTCCTCCCCAAATCCCAGACCCAAACAAGGAGAAGAAGCATGTAGAAGAAAAGGACTGCAGCTTTATTGTCCAGATGTGACCTGAGGGACATCTCCTTCACAACACCCCAACCCCAACCCTTCACCTGGCTCCTGTGGAAGCAGGTCTGACACGAAGAGGTAGGGTCCTAGAGATGTCATTAACACTGAAGCACGTGAGGGGATGAGAGGGGTTACTGGGAGCAGAACTCTTTGGTAGATGCTGCTGAAGTTGACCAGGGAGGAAGTGCCCTCCCTTTATAATGAGGTAGATGTAACATCAAAAAGAAAAAAAAAAACTATTTGGCTTCAAGTCCACATGGCATAGTGGGGGAGTGGTCTCCTTCCAGGGCTGGGTCCTAGAGTCAGTACCCTGGAAGAATCAAGATGGAGGGTGTGTCTTCCCCCAGCAATGGGGCTGGGACTCTTAATTCCAAGTGGAAGCTCTCAGGGTAAGGTGCTGGAAGGGGGCCCTGTAGGAGGTGGGGGTGCAGGGTTGTTTGGGCCCTGGGAAGCTGGCATAGGCTGGCGGCGGGCAAAGAGGATGCCTGGCAAAGGGATGAGGAGATGGTAGAGGGCAAGTACAAGCAAGAGGGGGTAGGGCACAGAAACAGAAGGAAACAAAAGTCAGTATCCTGATTGCTAGAACACTACACACATACCCCTGCCACAAACCCATGAGGAAAATTCCCTTGGATTAGTTAGACACTCTGATGCCAATACAGATACCCTCAAACAGGTAAACAATAAATATTTACACTGATACCTAGGCCCAGGACAAGGCAGGCATTCCATGGTACCCATGCCAGAGAGGTCAGACCTTGGACCCCATGCCATATAGATAATCCCCTTTAACCCATGCCACTATAGCAATCCCCTGAACCTCATGTTACCCATGCAAGTTTGGATATCCCTGAACCTCATGCCAGCAGAAAAAGACTAAAATCCCATGCCAGTGTAAATACCCCTAACCTCATGCCAGTACAGACAGCCTGCAGTACCCATACCAGTGTAGACCACCCCGTTGATCTCTAGGGCCATGTTGATACTGCTGATACCACTGGCTGCCAGATTGAGAGGCCCATCCAGACGCTCATCTGTCCAGGAGGCAGAAGAGTCACATATGGAAAAATCAGACTTCAGATTTAAAAGTTCCCCCTCCATCCCTATAGATAGTCCCCATTCCACTTTAGCTCACACCTGTAATGACACGGTTATCTATTGTGTGGTAACCTCCAACACCTATCAGATGTTGGGTCCATCCTCCCACAATGCACAGGCCCAAAGCCCTATCAGCAACAAGCCCCTCCTCACCCCTTAGTGGAACCTTGTCACGGGGCAGGAAACCAGGGGGTGCGGCAGGTCGAGGTGGGTCCATGGGCCCCATCAGCACAGCCCTCTTCTCAGGAGGCTCCTCTGGTGCCAGCTTCTCCCGTGCAGAGGCCAAAGCCAGGCCCACAGGCAGTGCCAGTTGAGGGGCTGGAATTCCACTCTCCTCTGAAAGAACAGGTCATTCCGCTCCCCTGGCCCAACCAACTCAGCTTCTGCTTTTGGTTCTCCCCCCAGGCCTGGGACCAAGGGAGGTCACCAAAGCTCACGCACCAAGTTCAATCTCCACTTCTATCCAGAGCCCTAGCTTAGAGGCTCTGAAGCTCGAGAGCCCAAAGGGTCAATATATATGTCTAGGGTGGTCCAAGACAATTCGGGGGATTTTCTTGCTCTCTCTTGTTAAATAATTCAGGTCACAAGAGGCGCAAACTACATGCCTCCCACACTTCAGAATCCCTGCATTTTAATGTTCTCTATATTTCAGCGACCCTCTCAGTCTCAGAGACCCCAAAATTCAGCCTCTCACCCTTCATACCTTTCTTAATGGGGCTCAGCTGAGCGCAGGCGTGCGCCGGCAGGCCGGAGGCGGAGCCCTGGGCGGGACGAGGACCCGGAGTGGGCGCGGACGGGGCGGGGCCAGCACCCGAGGCCAGACCCGGAGCGCTCCGAGGGGGCGGCCCCGCCACCCCAAAGAGCGGGGCGGCTGTGTAAGCTTGTCGACGGCCCTCGCGCCGGTTGCTGTCGATGGCGGCCTGGAGCTCCCCCGGGGAGCTGAGCGCCCGCGTCTCGCACTCGTATGGGTACAGGTACTTCATGTATCTAGCCGGGGGACAGGGGGTGTGTTTGTGGGAAACTGGATCCCGCTGATCCGGCCCCACACCTGGACGCCCGCTTTGTGGCCAGCCTCGCACCGAGGCCCCGCCTCCCGCTCCCGCACCCGGCCTCACTGGGTGCGCAGGGTGAAGGCGGCCGACGTGATGGTGGTGGGCAGGCTGAGGCCGCGTGTGACCTCCCGCCACACCTTCCGATTGATGACTTCCACCAGGCCGCCTTTGGCCGTCACCAGGCGAAACAGCGCGTACAGGTCCAGCACCTGCTTCGCCATGATGGGCACGCGGTTCACTGGCGTTCCTGGTAGGGGGTGGGCAGAGAGGACACTAAGACCAAGGCCTGGTCTGCGGGATCGTGGGCTCCCTGGACGAGGCCCTGCCTGGACGAGGCCCGGGTACATGGCAGGACCTCGAAATAGGAGAGGAAAAGGGAGAGGTGGGAGGGGGTATTATAGGCAGGACCCACAGAGACCCCCAAGACCTCTATTATAGCAGGAAGGACTGGAGGCTAAGGGCACAGGTAGACAAATGTCTGTAAAGGGGCACCTGGTAAATGTCATAGGCCTTGTGGGCCCAACGGTCTCTTCAGAACTACTGCACTCTGCCACTGTAGCCTGAAAGCAGCTCTAGGGAACATTTAAGGGGTGCAGCTGTGTTCCAATAAAATTTTATTTACAGACTCTGAAATTCGAATTTCACACGTTTGGAAATGTTATTCGTCTTATAGTTTTTTACACTCTTTAAAAACATAACAACCGTTCTTATCTCGCAGGTGACTAGATTTGGTTCACAGGCTTTAGTTTGCTGGCGCTTGGAATAGACAGTAGGAAGGACTTTCTGACAGTGCTGAGGAGCCGGACTCCCCTAAGCTGGGGCCCTGGGTGGCTGCCTGAGGCTGAGGGATGGTGGATGGGAGAAGCAGCAGCTCCTGCCTCGGCTCGCCAACTCCGCAGCCGCGCCGCCCCCACCGGCCAGTCCTGACAAAGGGGCCTGTCTGCACTGAGCGATGGGCCCCAGTTAATTCCTTACCGATCCCGTCCCCTTCCGCTGGCGCCTTTGGACCCGAACAATTAGCTGCGGCCTGATTAATGGGGGGAAATTATCGGCCCCACGGGACTCCTCCCCCTTCGGTGGGAGCAGAGGGAGGCAGAGCTAGGGGTGCAGGGGGAGTTCTGGGGCCTGCTTAGACCACCCTACCTCAACACCCGGTAGAGGGGAGACCTCGAGGAAGGGGCAGGGAGGGTACATGAACCAGAATGACTAGGTCTCCCTGGGAGGAAAAGGACGTGGGCCCCACTGAAGGTCTCTGATTAGGAATGGACCTGAAAGGGGTGCTGGGCCTGGGGTGGGGGCCTGAGGGACTTTGGCCAGCCGCAGCACTAAGGGAGGGGGTGGTGGTGCAGCCAGTTAATTAGCAGCTTATCAGGCCAAGCTCCGAGTGAGTTAATTAGCTTTGTAGAGAGAGATAATGAGTCAGTCTTCGGACCCATGAATCTGGGGAGAAGCCTAAGTGATGAACTGCCACCCATCTTGATCCCCTCCTGGACCCTTCTTGCATTCTCTTTCAGCTCTGAGGTTCTTGGAAAGAAATTCCTCCTCATGCAAAGCCTCAACTCACATGGTCCCCAGCCTACCCCTTGAAAAGTCCTTCCTTCAGTCTAATCCCCGTCCTTCCTGCTGTAGAGCACATTGGGTGTTCCCTGCCTGAAGCAAAGGGAAACTGAGGAGAGACAAAGCTGGAGGAAGGGTCCAAAAGAAGAGCAAGGCATTCCCAGCCCCCTAGTCCTGGGAACCACCCCCTACTCCAGGCCAGCCCCCCACCAGTTCGCCTTCCCAACCTCCCAATTGATCCCACTCTCATTAACCTGCCAGTGGGCTGGCCACTAATTAATCGCAGGGTGGAGGAGGAGGGCCAGGTCAGAGGTTAAAGACGCTATTGAGGGCCCAAAAGATAGGTGCTGCCAACCTTAGGCCTCTGTGGAGAGGACCCAACCTGGGGACTAAACCATGAGGTCTCCCATCCTCAAACCTGGTAAGTAGGAGTTTTTCCCTTATATCACCCCACTCACCCCTCTTCTGCATGAAGCTAAACAGGTCATCCAGAAATTCCTTCCTCTTGGGGTCTGCATCGAGCTCGTACAGCTAAGGAAGGACTAAGGTCATTTTCCAGCTCTGCTGACCTCCCCCTCCCCCTGGAACCCCAACTCAAGTTGTCCCCTGAATAAGGGTCCCCAGCTGAAGGGGTAAGTGGGGTCTGAAATGTGGACTCCCAGACATTAGGCTCTCTCCCCCTGGGGGCAGGTAAGGACACTTTTTCTAATACACACAGAGAACCCTTACTAGTTAGTTGTGCCCTGGGCAGGTCAAACCACCTACCTGGGGAGTAGGAGAAAAAAGAAAGCTGCAGAAGCTCAGCCTGTCCTCCAGGGCATGCACAGAGCCCCAGAGAGGAAGTCAGGCTGGGACAGGGTTCTACAGTGGGGAAACTGACAGATAGATATATATCTGAGCACTTTTGTTCATTCTTGCAAGGGCATTTTGCTATTGACATCTCTTGTGTGCCAGGGCTGGGGATGAGGGGCAGATATGCCTCTAACCCATCCCTTGGGCAAGATGGATGCTGAGAAGCTCCTGGATTGAAACCTGGGGCTCCTCAGCCCACCTTCTGCTCTGATCTTCCAGGGGCAATGACCTGCCCACTACAGAAGCTACCACAGAAGCAATGGCCCTGTACCACCCAGGACATGTAAGATCAGAACTTGAAGGCCCCAGGGGGTCATCCCACACATTCCCAGTCACCTGGATCCCCAACTCCAGTATCACTTCCAAAATACCATTCAGGAAGAACAATCCATAGAGTAACATTCATTTACCCAGAGAACCAGTCTCTAAGTAACACCCATAGTTAATACTCCATTCCCCAATAAGAACTCTCAGTGAAAAACACCCATGAATAACAAATCCCAGAGCTTCACCTTTAGAGCTATGCTCCTACAAGAACTGAGCTCTATGTCTTAGATGGATGCCCATAAGTAACACACATTCTGCAAGTAATAATTCCTAGAATTATACCCAGGAGAAATGACCACATCCAGAGTAACAGAGCCCTGAGTAACACTCCTTTTTACACCAATGTCATAGAGTACTAGCCATATATAAACATTTCTGGAAAATACCCAAGACCAATACCCTACAGAATAGCATACCTACAGTCACAGCTCTGCAGAATACCTTCATAGTGACATCCTGGAATTGTAACTTAAAATAATATCCAGATGGGTTCCGCAGGAGGAAGAACCTCAAATAAGGCCCTATGAGTAAGATCTTGTCATTTCCAACTGCACAGGGGCCTATTAGTTACACTGCGGCTGTAGTGGCCATTATGGGCTGGGAACTGTCACCCACAGAACTCAAGCCAGAGAGAGGATTTGATTGGGAGAATGTGACAGGGAAGAGATAAAGGGGATATCAGTTTGCCAAAGGAGTGGCAACTTCCATCCAAAGCCAGAAGCAGGCAGCCCAGGATACTTACACTGGTCATGAATATAATCTTGTGACTTGATATGTGAAAAGTTAGGATAGGATGGTGCTGGCACTGGAATCCCCAGTCCCCAGATCTCCCCTCGAAAGAATTCTTGAAAGCTCCTTTACCCCTCCCACTTTCCCTTCCAGCCTCACCAAGACCTTCCAATCTGTTGGCCCCCAAGTTTCTGGGCTTCTCCTGCACCTCTTTGTGTGTGCCTATGCACTTCTTTCCATGTCTCTGGGTGTCTGTCTCTCCCTTCCTGTCACTATCTATCCTTCAGCCTTTCCACTGTCTCTCTCCAGTTTTCTGTGTCTCTGTCTTCCAAGCCTGCAGAAGGCAATGGGGATGAGTGGGCTACTAATCACCTGGCTCTGCTTTTGCCCAGAAAAAAGGAAGGGGGAAGGGCCTGACTTGAGGGATTCCTACCTGCTTGAACTGTTCCTCGTAGGTCCACTCATGGGGGTGAGGTCCAGGGGGCTGGCTGGAAGGTGAGCTGGGGCCCCGGGTCCCTGGATGGCTCTGCTCGGCTGTCTCCTCCTCTGCCCGGGATTCCTCCTCATCATCATTCTCCTGGGCATCCTCCTCTTCCTCAGCCCCAACCTCCCTCAAGGCCCCCTCAGGGGCCTGCAGAATCCGGGTGCCAGGCAAGGGAGGCTGTGGTAGCGGTGGGCGTGGAGGGGCCAATGGCCCCACTCCCTGAGCCAGTCGGGCAGCCTGCTGCCTCTGCAGGGCCTCCATTACAGCTTCCAGACGCAGTCCCCCGGCTTGTGGGGGGCCTGGCATTAGGCGGGGCCCCGAGGAAAGGGCCGCCTGTGGGGGAAGGAATTACAGATGCTGGGCCTTGCTGTCCCACAACCCCCAATACAAGGGGAGGTGGTCATGGATTCAGGGAAGTGCAGGGGGGCCATAAGGAAAAAGGCAGAAAGATTGCTTTCCTGGGGATTGACAGAGATGTAGAAAGAGCAGGAGAGACAGCCAAAGAGACAGAAATGGGCATTGGCTGAGGACAGGTAGAGACTGAACAGATGAAAGAGGGTAACGAGGACCAAGGGACAGAGAGAGATGGAGGAGAGTGAGAGAAGAGGGATCTGACAAAGACAATGACAAGGAGATATGAAGGTAGAAATGGAGACGGGATGGGATGGAGGGACAGGAGAGAGAGAGAGGGACTGAGAGGGACCAAGACCGAGAGAGACAGATATCAGGCAGATACAAGAATGGAGAGACAGAGGTGGGGAGAAATGAGATTGATAGAGACACTGGGCAGAGAGACAGGGACGGTAACAGAGGAGAGCAAGAGATAAATATCAAAGAATTGAGTGACAGTCCGAAGAGAGAGACAGAGATGGAGAGACAGACAGGGGTTGAGAGAGAACGGGAAAGACCGATGCAGCAGGAGACAGACAGAAGAGAGCGACGAGAAGGAGACAGGGCTAGCTAGACAGTAGTAGAGGGGGACAGATAGAGAGATAGAGGAGGAAAAAAAAAAAAGACCGAGAGAAGCGAGAGAAGCGGTGGAAACGGAGGACTAGAACCCAGGAGGCGCGGGAACAGAGCCCGGGACCTGCAGGGGACGGCGGGGGCTCGACGCCCGCTCTATGGCTCCCAGCACCCCTGTGCCTCACTCACCAGCCTGGAGCGGCCCGCTGCCCCCTGAGTCTCCACGGCTCTCCCTCTGCTCCGCCCGCCTCTCCGGTGACCTCTGCCTTGGCTCGGCTCCTGCGCGGGGACCCCAGCTGTGCGCTCCTGCAGCCGTGCGCACCTCTGGTTGCGGGGCGCTCACGCTGCTGTATCGGCGGTGGCCACGGGGGCGGGACCCAAGCGGGACAGGGCGGGCGGGGACCGAGTGGGAGAGGCCCCGGGCGGCACTGCCGCTCCCAGCCCTCCCAACAGGTGTCTCCCGCCTTCCCTACAGCTCGATTCGGGGAGGGGGCACTGGAGCGGCTCCTGGGATCGCGCAAAGGAGAGTGAGGAGTCAGTCCACTGTCACTGGGCTCCTCACCAAGACCCTGCCTGCCTAGCCTCGCAAGTTGCACCCCTCCACGTCTACACTTAGTGCCCAGCATTCACACAAATAGCTGTGTTCACACACCCACACACCCTGTCACAAGTTCAGGTACACAGCTGCCCTGTGTCACATACTTGGTTACACGGACACTGTAGCACCAATTTACCTGTGATCATGAGGGGAATCACTCTGCGGGGAATGCTGGGGTAAGTGTGGAGGACATGGACAGAACCGAAGCAATTCCCCTTCCCTGATCAGGTGCTGTCCCCACTGCAATGCGTGCTACGGTTTGCATAATATACTACGTTCACATGGTGGTGGATTCACATCTCTGCACACCTACTTGGAGGTCTCTGAGCTGATTCCACACCTGCAGCAGGGTACACATCCACATGGAGATACACAGCCACTGTGTACAGCTCTTTTGAAGTTCTATTATGGCCATCTTCAAACATGTACACAAGAAGAGTGACTAGTATAATGAATCTCTGATATTCATCACAGTTCAGCAGCAATCAGCATTTTGCCCATCTTCACACATATCCTCCACCCATGTGTGCATGACTTCCCAGTCTGTATTCCCAGACCCCTTCAGCCAACTGATTCAGGCCCACCCTACCCCCAGTTATCCGGCAGATGCTGAGATGCTGTTCTTTATCTGGGGGTCCTGATGGCAGGTCACAATTCTCCTCTGAGCAACCTGAACCTCGATCCTCTCAGGCACCCTCATACATCCCCCAGTTTCTTCTTGTACCCAAGGGAGTCAATCCACCAAAGCAGATTTTAACCAGAGGTGACACTAAGTGTGTGAAAGAACATGTGTGTGTAGGGTGATACCTGGCATGTGTGTGAAACTGCTATGTCAAACCCAAACTTAGCACTTGGGACAATCTCGACCTCATACTCAGTGAGACAAGATTCCTCCCAGTGCCAAGATTCCTCCAGGAGGCAGAATTTAGGTGTGACTTTTGCTTCCTCTCTCCTCCCCCACCCTCTCCCAATCAGTCCCCTCCTCTCAGACCCAGCTTGCCCTGGCCTGGGCACCAGCCTGTCTCACCAAGATCTTGTGGGTGACTCCAGCCTCCACCCTTGTTCTCAGCCTGGCTCTGACTGTGGCACTGAGTCTGTGTTCTCCTTAGTTCATCCCTGGCCACACTAAGGGTCAGTCCTGCTCATACCTTTGGCTCACTTCAGAACCCTTCCACTCAGATTTCAGAGCTGAAGGTCAGATGCCACTCCCGCTTTGGTAATTCAACAACCGTCAGTACTGATGCCCCTTCCGAAAGGGCTTTGTGTGGTAAGTTCTCCTGGGGCAGAGGCAAGCCCCTTCCTCTTCTCACCCCTCTCTAAAGCCAGGCCCGCACAGTAGAGAAGCAGTGTATGTACAGAAACAGAAAACCAAGCCCTGGGGGTCCCCTGGAGGACTAGAGGAGAGAGGGTAGAGATTTGTGGAACTCCTGTGCCCAGTTTGCTCTTCCCTCGCAGGTTCCCCTGGCTACTCAAAGAGGAGGAACGTGGAGAGAGAGATGGTAAGATTACTCTAAAAACAAACTAGCTTGGGGAAATTCTAGTCTGAGGGTTTGGAGATTGCTTTTCAGGAGGTAGAGGGGAGCATAGGGGCCAGAGACTGAGTAGACACTCCTAAAGGAAAAAGAACCAATTAAGCATAGTAAACCCTCCTTTGAGTTTGAGCCTGGAGGTATACAACTGGAAAGGGCTGAGGGGAAGGAATAGATTAATTGGAACCTGGTTTATCTCTCTTCATCTGTGAAGAGGAAGGGCTCTCATATCCACACATAGCCCCCATCTGAACCATACCTCACAAAGACAGACAGGCCTAGTCCTCCATTCATCTACATGTTTACTAAGCACCTACTTTATGCCAGGCATTCCTGGATACAGCAATAAATAAAGTCACTATCATAATGGTATAATTCTAGTAGGGGAAATAGATAGTATGCCAAGTGACCATAAGTAAAACGAAGAAAAATAAATCTGAGTTGGGGTAATAGAAAGGGAAGGGTGTATTAATTACCTATTAATATGTAACAAATTACACTCACACTTATCAAGTTAAAACAACAAACATTTATTTTCTCACAATTCTGTGGATCAGGAATTTGAGTGGCTTAGCAGGTGGTTCTGGCTCCCTGTCTCTCATGAGTCTGTATTAAAAATGGTGGCTAAGGCTGCAATCCTCTGAAGGCTTGACTGGGTTGGGAGGATCCACTTCCAGGATGCTTCACTCACATGGCTGTTGGCAAGAGGCTGTTCTCCCCAGGTGGACCTCTTCGTGGGAGGACCGCATACCTGAGTGTCCTCCCAACACAGCAGTGACCCAAGAGACTAAAGGGGCCCCAATATTTTTTATGGCCTAGTCTTGAAGGTCACATACTGTCGCTTCTGCCATTTATTTGTTAAAAGTACATAACTTAAAAAAAAAAAGCACTTAAGTCCAGCCCACATTCAAGGGTAAGGGAATTAGGATTCACCTCTTAAAGGGAGGAATATCAAAAATTTTATGAAGGTTTTTAAAACCACCATAGAAGGGCTGTTATTATACAAGTGTTAAGGAAAGGATTCACTGAGCAGGAATAGAAGGAGGGAGGAGAGCCAAAGGGCTACCAAGGGAAGAGAATTGCAGGCAGAATAGCTGGTACAAATATCCTAAGGTGGAAGTTTGCTTGATGTGTCAGAAGAAAAGGAGGCCACTGGGCTAGAACAGGGTGGCTGAAGTAAATGCTCAGATATTTGGTCAGAGGTAACATGGGCCTTGGGGTAACATGGACTGAATAAGATGGGAAGCAATGGAAATGTCTGAGCAGAGAGTGAAAGCCTGAATCTAGCTGTTGTGTGGCAAACTCTCCACAGAGGATGCAAGCACGAGGATCAGTTAGGAGACCATTGCAGTAATACAGAAAAAAGGTGATGATGGCTTGGACCAGGGTAGCAGCAGTGGAAGTAAAAAGAAGTGGTTGTATTCTGGCTATGTTTCAAAGATAAAAGTGACAGGATCTGTTGATGCCTTGAATATGGGAGGTGAGAATAAGGGATATGCAAGATGAAGCCACGGTTTTGGCCTGGACGGGTGGGTAAATGGAGGTATCCCTCACTGAGATAGTAAAGACCTCAAGAGGTGCAGGGTTGGGAGAAATAAGTTTGTGTTGAACATTTTAAGTTTGAGATGCTAAATGGACAACTAGGGGGAGGTGTCAAGTAGAGACGGAGGTAGTCAGGTATTAGAAGCTGATATCTGGAGCTGAGATTTAGGCTGAGACGAAAATTAGGAGCCACCATATATAGATGGTCCTTAAGGCCCATCCATGTTGCTGCAAATGGCAGGATTTCCTACTTTTTATGGCTGAATAATATCCTTTCACACACACACACACACACACACACAGGCACACACACAAACTTTCTTTATCCATTCATCCCTGAGGGGATTATGCTAAGTGAAATAAGTCAGAGAAAGACAAATATTCTACGTTCTCACTATATATGTAATCTAAGAAAACCTACTCACAGAAACAGAGAACAGATTGGTGGATGCCAGAGGCCTGGATGGGGGATATGGGTGAAGGTAGTCAAAGGGTACAAACTTCCAGTTATAAGAGAAATTAAGTCCTGGGGATGAAATGTACAGCATAATGACTACATTTAACAATATCATATTGTATAGATCTTGGAAGTTCTTATCACAAGAAAAAAAGAATTCGTAACTATGTGAGGTGATGCTAACTAAACTTACTGTGGTAATCATTTTACAATATATACATATATCATTATATTGTATACTGTAAACTATGTCAACTTTATCTCAATAAAACTTGGGGGAAAAGAACATATAATTGGTATTTAGAGTCTTGGAACAATTAAGATCATCTGGGAGGCGTGTAGACAGAGAAATCTGAGGATTAAGTTCTGGGAAGTCAGTGGTTGAACAGGTAAGAAAAATCTAGCAAAGGAGACAAGGCAGTAGTATATGGAAACCAAGTGTTTTAAGAGTGACTTTTAAGTGGAATTTTAGAAGAAATAACTGCTGGCTTTAGCAACAGAGATGGGGAAGAGCCTAGGAGACTAGTCCTATGTGAAAGAGAAGAGATGACAGGGGAGCAGGAGCATCCTTGATAGATGTGGGCTGAGCCTAGAGGCAGAGATGGGTAGAAGAAATCCTTAGACTTGATTTTGCAGCCTATGATGCATGGAGAGGCCCCAGCCAGGACCTGTCACGGGCAACATGGTGGTAGTGGTAGGGTGTGAGGAAGGCCATCTTACCTGGGTCTCACATTCATTCAGAGCCACAAATTTACTTTTGTTTCCAAATGGCTATATGTGTAGTCTTTTCTATTTTTGTTCATTAGAATGTTGTTTTTAGAATACACAATTTTTATAAACATGTTCCTTCCATTTTTAGCATACTAAAAATCCTAAGAAGTGAGAACTGCCTGAGTCTTGCTCAACCTCAGAGCAGGGCCAAGAAGAGAGTGAGGCAAGTGAGGCATCCAGGGCAGAAAATCTAAGAAGGCCTGTGCAGCCTCCCTGAGAGTGCACCTGAGGCACCTCTCTTGCCTCATGCTAGTTCCAGCCCCACCTACCTCAGATACCACTGGATAGTGTGCTCGCCCCTTCACCCCCAGGATGCTCCACAGAAGAGACAGGTTGGAGAAGGTAAAATGGAGAGGAGAAACTCCTGGGTGGGTGGGGAGAGTGGAGATGACACCCTGGAAACCCAGAAAAAAAGCAGCTGCAGAATGACTTATAAGTTTGAACTCAAAAGTGGGTGTACAGTGCCACCTTGTGGCCGTTCAGGGCAGGATTCCCAGGACAGTTTCCAGACTGGCACTAGTGTAGGGAAGACCAAGATAACAGCTCATCCAGCCCTGAATTTGTATTGTTTGTTAATTTTGTTCTTTAGATTCCACATGAAAGTGAGGTCATACAGTATTTGTCTTTGTCCATCCGTGTTGTCACAAATGGTACAGCCCTGAATTTCTTAAACCATGCCATTCAAAACTTGTGGAGAGGATCTTATTATAACATTGATCTTAAGGTCTCAACAAAGAAGAATTGACCTCTAGGGAATGGGTACAGTAATCTGTAGTCAGTGAGACTCCTATGTGATTCTCAGGCACACTAAAGTATACAGCCACTGTCTTACAAACTCTCACACAGCAAGGGAGAGGGCCTCCTGAGGCCCCCAAGTTAGGTTTTCCTGATGCTCAGACACACAAAGAAATGGAACTATTCAACAGGTCTTTATTAACAGAGAGACAGATGGACAGAGAATGCAGTAAGGGCAGTGTCTGGAAGCAATGATGGGTATGTGTGCAGAAAAGGCCTTTGCTAGGCCAGGGATGGCCCCTTGGGCATAGGCCCACCTCTCCAGGTCCTCTTCCCAGGGTTGGGGCCTGTGCTGAGGCCAGCCTCCCCATCATACCCCTGAGAGGGTCTTTCAGGATAGAAGAGATCTTGACCTCATCATTCTCCACATTCTGGTTCCCTAGATTACTTGGTTGCTGAGAGGGTTGGGTGCTTGCATAGCAGGGAAAAAAACAAGGGTAAGGCATATGGTGAAGACAGGGAGATCAAAGGTAGGGCATCATAGCTGCAGGTGAATGGAGCCTCCAAAGGCAGCTCCTCTTCTCCCTCACCTCCCTCCTCCATTGCTGCTGGGTTAAGGGGTCAGACCCAGGCAGAGTGCTAATAACTACCTCCACCCCTAACTCCAGAGCCCTGATGAGGGGCAGGGAAGTTCTGGAAAGGCCTGAGTTAGTGAGTGAAGCTTGTGTTCTGTGTTTGAATATGTCTGGACCAGTTGGTATACATGAGAACCCCTCTCTGGATGGAAGTAAATACATGATGCTGCCATACACATGGAATTCAGTATCTGAACGTGTGTCCCATATGTTCCCACAGGTCTCTATGTTTGGTTGTATAAGCATGTATGGCTATGGTCATACACCAGGAATTCAGTATCTGCATGTTCTGAGTATGTCCCTGTCTGTTTGCATGGGCTCCAGCAAGTGGATGTAGGCGAGCCTGTCCACTCCTGCTCATCCACAGGTACTCCTTCAGGCTGGGATGGTCAGGGGTCGTGGCCAAAGAGGTAGGTAGTGAGCTCAAGCCGGAGGCCCCGGGCATAGGCGCGAAGAGTGTAGAAGAGGGTGAGGAAGTCCTGGGTGCTGAAGATTGTGTCAGCCAGCGCGAAGGCCAGGGTAGATGGGATAACACCCCGGCCGTATTCCACCATCCACGTGTTTGGCCCCCACTCCACAGCCGTTGCCTCACCAGGCCCATGCATCACTGTCTCCCCTGGGGGATGAGGAACACCCAAATGAGGAGCCTAGCCCTGTCCTTTAATTGCTGCCACCTCCCTGGCCCATGGTAGGGAATGGAAAGGGAGCTTAAGGAAAGAAAAAAGCCTGACCTCACTGGCCAGGTCACTCATCTGGAGGGATAAGAGGCCAAGATGGCCACTCCTAAATTTTCCTCTGTGGCGTCACCTGGCTCATGTCCTCCTTTGGGGGAAGTCAAAGATGGGCACCTCACCTGGCCATGGGCTACTGTACAGGAGTCACAGAATTCTGCATTCCCAAACCTCACTCATGTCAAGTAGAAATTTAGCTAAACTTGGGCTGAGCCTGTTAGATACAGAAGGGTGGTTATAAGACTTGTGAGGCTTTCTGAGAAATATAACTGTTCAATTACAATGCTTGCTATGTTTGTAACACTCAACCTCAAAGTTACTTGAAAGTCCAAACCTCTACTTTTTATGTTAAACATTTCAATATATAAAAAAGGAAGACAACTGTTTGCTTTGCCTTTGGGGGCATGAGAGCATTTCTGATTACCCAACAGTCTCCCAACAACTCCTGGAATATTGAATGAGTAAAATAGTGCCTTGGCAGATAAAAATCAGGCATGGTTAACAGGAAGCTGTTATGTTTTGTTTCCTTAAGACAGAGGAAAGCCTTCAGCCCTGCCTCAACCAACCACCTGCGGCTTATCTAGGGAGTAAGGGAACCAGGGAAAGGGCCTTCAAACACTCCTTTTTCATGCCATGGCTCTCTCCCCCAACTATGGACATCCCAGAATGAAAGAACCCATTTATCTGACAGAACCTCTCTACCCACCTGGGTAGAAGACCTCACTTTTGGTAGTGCCCTCTCTCCACTGGTAGAAGGTGCCAGAGATGATGGTGTCCGAGATCTCAGCCCAATAGCGCCCTGCAGGACAATCAAATGGACATGGACTATTAGCGTATCCACGCCATCGCATGGCCTGGCCAAACAGAAGGGAGGGCACGGGCCCCAGCCTGCCTCCCAGTCCGGCCTGCCGCCCAAACTGACCAGAGTGGCCGCCAGAGCTCAGGGCGGTGCCGAAGAGCAGCACGTACTCGGACAGCGAGGCATGCAGAAGGCACATGGCGCCCATCCAGCCACCCGCGTTCACGAACACCCACTGCAGCTCCTCGTCCGGCAGCACGTGGCCTGGGTGCAGCCGCCGCAGCTCCACGATCAGCCGAGAGAAGGCCAGCTCGTGGTCCAGCCCTAGCAGGGGCAGAGGACCACCACAATCAGGGCCAGCATCGGTCCCGAACTGTGGCACGACGTCCGCGGGACCCCCGGCTCGGCCCGGGCCTCCCCATGCCCCTGCCGTCCACCCATTCATTCCCCCGCCCGCCCGCTCACCGGCATACTGGCGCGCCAGCTGCGCGATCTCTTCGTGCTGGAAGACGAAGCTCTGCGTACCCAGCCAGAGCCAGATCCCCTGGGCCAGCACGGCCGCGACGGCCAGGAGCAGCGCGGCCCACGCCCACCGCCGGCCCACGGCCCACTGCATCCCTTCGGGCGGCCGGACACAACGCAGCGTAGGAGCGAGCCGGCGTCGGCAGCTACGCGAGTCCACGGCCCGTTCCCCCCCGCTGCCTCCGTGGTACGGCTCTCCTTGGCCAATCAGACATGCTCGAGCATTCGGGGCCCCGCCCCCTCGGGTTGTACCATTTCTTCGCGGGGAGCCGGGAGCGCCGAGGGGTGGGGCGGTACCGCGCGCCGGAGGTAGAGGGGGCGGGGCCGAGCCCTCCTTGCGGCCTCACCTTTGGACCTCCAGGCGGGATGTGTCGCGAGCCCTCTTACGTGAGCGTGGGGGTTGGTTGCCGTGAGACCCAGAAAGGACTTTTCCCCCTGGGCTGACTGATTTTGGTAAAAACGTGCCAGGCCGGAAGCAGAGCCCGGGCTCGTTTAGTCTTAAGGCCTGCCTTTGCTAGCCCAGAAGCGCGGGTCGGGGTGGAGGGCGGAGCACTTCAACTTGGGGAAGTTCAGGTTTTCTGGAGGTGGTGACACCTGAAGAGTGTCTAAGAGAGAGATGGGATGGGCATTCCAATGAGAATTACTTTTAGAGCAGAGGCGCTGAGAGACAGCGTAGGGTCGTCAGGGGCCTGCAGTTCATCGTTTTGAAGTACAAAAAATGAGAAGAGGCTTTTGTAAAACCAACTGAGGGTTCGTTATGGCAAGGGAGTGAAAAAAGAAACAGAGAAAAAAAGGCAGCATAGTGCAGTGGTTCTAAAGAAACTCAAGCTGGACTGACTGAATTAAAACATTGACTCCTGCCACCTACAGGTTGTGTGATCTTGGGCAAGTTACTCCTGTGACTCGGTTTTCTTATCTGTAAAATGGGGTAAATAAAAGTACCTACTTCATAACACTTTCATTGTGATAAAGATTAAATGATTTAATAATTATAAAGCAATTAGTACCTGGCATGTGTTGTACTGTTTGTTAGTCAAATAAAACAGAAGAGAACTGAAACAGCAAAACCTCACACATAAAGGTGGTGAAATGGTTAACACAGTCATAGATAATTGGGAGGTCCAATAAAATGATGGGAAATTGTCATTAGGTTTCTCAGTAGGGGCATGTAGCAGAGATGATGCTATACATCCACAAATCCATTTCCTTTTGCTCTTGGGTAGCTAGCTCACATTCCACAGTCTATTCCGTAGTTAGATGAGGCTATGTGATTGTGTTCTAGCTAATGAGGTATAGGCAGACATAATGATGTACAGCACTTCCAGGTCTGGCTCCTGAAACCTGTGAAGTTCTTTACATTCTCTTTCTTCTCTCAATCTATTATCATTGTCACATAGAATTAAGTAGTTACTGGAGAATTCAGAATGCTGCATGGGACAGAGCTCCCCTTCTCCATAATGGACTATTGTGCTAAGCCATAGAGTTTGTGGGGAAAGATAAAGAAGGGACTATCTAGAGGAGAATGCAGAATTAAGGGAACTTTTTTTATTGGCCCTGGCTTCTGTGACACTCTTGAGCTGACCATTCTCTAAGAACCCTAAGTAGCAGGGACTAGCCCCCAAATCTGACCTCTTCCCTGCTGTTCCAGGCAGAGCACTCTGTGACTATCTAGGCCTGCAGTTCCTCTGTCTGGTCTTTCAGAAAGCTTCTCCAGCACACACTATTTAAAAATAAACATCAAAACTCTGAAATGTTTTTTGGCATTGAAAGAGTTCATAACAAGACTCCCCAGGATGTGCCACTTTGGCATGTGAATTATCTTGAGCTGAAAGCAATTGAGACCCTGTGGACTCATGAGAAACTTCTGCCTCTCTTTTAAAGAATTTAAATTTGGGGCCTTGCCCATAATAAGAGTTATTACCAGAAATAACTTTCATCACCATCTATAAGACAGGGCAAACTTCTAATTACTGAACATGTGCTCTTATCATCCTGCAATGACCTTTCTCCCATCTGAAGCTCCAAGGTGCTTTACCTTATGCTTAGCTCAGAATGTCATATATACTTCATTTTAACTTTCTGTCTTGAACCTCTTATGTACGTGAGGTCTCTGACTCTTTCATGTATGTGGGGTTCCATATGTATATATTTAATTAAATTTGGTTTTCTCTTGTTAATCTGTCTCACGCCAATTTATTAGACAAGCCCTGAAGAACCTAGAAAGGTAGAAGAAAGTTTTTTCCTCCCCCACAGCCTTGAGAGGGTTTAAAGAAGGGGAATGGGGCTGGGGGTTACAGCTACCTTCTGTAGATGTAGAAGAGATCACATGCTTGCGATCTGGGAGGGAGAAAACTAGGTAGGTTCCATGTCAGCCATTCTCCTCTTCTCCCTAAAATTGACCTTGTAGAGACTCAGAGAAAGGAGAGCTTTGGCAATAGTTCTGAAAAGATGTTTCTGAAGAGGGTCAGGAGTTAGTTGGCATGATCCAGGAAGTGACAATGAAGCACCAATGTTCTTGGGGAAATGAGGCTGTCACTTTAACAACAAGGACAGCTGAGAGAGTAGAAAAGCAGATCTATCCACCACCACCCTCAATTCCCCCATACCATGGGCAGCCAGTGGACAGGTATCCCACCCCTTAGCTTCCTGCTCCCTGCCCCCTACCCAGTGGCCTGTACAGATTTCAATCAAAGGACTCTGGGGCAGAGATTAGGTAAATGACCAATGACCCAGTTTTTGCATTTGAGCTGCAAAACACCTTGCTTGACCTGGCCTGGCTTGGGGGAAGGGGCCTCCCTGCTACTGCCTAGATTCTAGTTTACTAGACGTCTGTACTATGTCTCACTGAAGTCTTAGAAGCATTTTAGAGAATTTGGAAAAGACTGGAAATTTGTGTTCAAACTGTAGCATGGCCACTCATCCTCTGGATGACCTTGAGGCCTCTGTTTCCCACTGTGAAATGGGGAGGAGGTTCAGACGATGTTTAGATGGCTCTTTAAAAGTTCCAGGAGATAAATTAATTTGAATATTATTCTAATGTTAGCCAATTGGTTCGATCCAAGGAAAAGTTGAAAAGGGAAAGGAGATAAACACCTCTGACCCCACCCAGATGGTGGCTAGAGCTACTGATAGTTCTATCTTCCTCACACTTTCAGATTTCTTATAACCCTTTTACCCTGCCCACTTCTTGTGCTTTTGGTGTATGTGCGTGTATAAGAGAGAATGTGTGTGTGAGAGATAGAGAAAGAGAGAGGAATAGTGAGAAAATGGTTGTGTGAACCAAAAAAAAAATTATTAAAACTTTAGGAAGTTTGAGTTTATTTGACCCAAATTTTGAGGACATGTCTGGAAGCAAAATCTCAATGGATTGAGAGAATCTTCCAGAGAATTACAGTTTTGCAGTTCCTTTTATACAGTTAGAATCAAAAGAGAAAACATATGGAAGGTACATGAAATCCATTGGTGGTAGATTAAGGAGGCAGGAGATAGCAAGTGGGGAAATCTCTAGGGTTGGATTAAAAACAAAATGGAGAAATGTATTTCTTTTACATTAGTGGGTACAGGATAGTTAATAATTAACATTTACAGCACGTTAAGATGGTATATAGGGAAAAAGATAACAATGAAGGGTTCTGTGGTCTTGTGCATTGGTGCCTATGGTTGTGCCTTTGAGGGACCTGGAAAAGAAAATTATTCTGGTATTTCAAAGGTATGTTATCCTGATGCATAATAACAATGGACAGAACTCACCGTAAAGACTGACCTTTGCTAAGGAAGCTATAGGTCTGGGGTGTGACTACCCTTTACGACCTATCCAGTTAGGAATTCCATCCTGTGTGGTTACTTTTGGTCACTGAGCTTGTTGGACCCACCATGTGGCCTTCCTGAGCTTGCCAGGTTTATTACATAGCCCCATTTTTGCTCACAGTTCCTTAGCCCTTTTTTACCAAACCTGTTTCTCCTGCCTGGTGAGAATGGGTTATGGTTATAGTGATGTATCCACACTTCCAGGTAATATTTGAGGCCAGAGTTCAGCTGAAGCAGATCAATGCTCCCTCACCCCATCCCCAGTTTGCCTCTTCTCCACCGTAGCCACTGAACAGGTAATGGAGTTGATTGTGGATCCAGGGTTATACCTTTACTTGGCCCTAGATTATAAATAGCTCCAGGAAGGCAGAGGCCTTGCTTGACTGGTGCACGTAGGGGCATCCCTTTGCTTTAAGTGGAGCCTAGGTGTCTGGCACAGGGTAGATACTCAGTAAATACTTGCTGAATGAATGACCAAAGGAATGACGGAATACAGTAAAGAAATCTTGTAAGCGTCTTGGGGTCCAAAGATCTGCATTCAGAAGCAGCTTTCACACAAGTTTTTCCGGATACTGGCTTTGGCTCTGGGGTGGAGCGCCAAAGCCACACCCTCTACAGAGCCAGGCTGCCCTGAGCCCCGCCCCCAGGCGGCCGATTGGCCACTCCGACAGGCACGTGCCAGAGGCCGACCAATCAAGGGGGTGGGCGGAGCTGACCGACTTAAAGATGGGTACGAGGCGGCGGGGCAGACGTCCCTGACCGTCCCCGCAGGACCCTCATGTCGAGCTGCGGAGCAAACCCTGAGCAGCGCCAGCAGGCGTCAGGGGCGGACGCCACAGCCACGACCTTCCTGGCGAGCGGTAACCGCAGGGCGCTCGGGGCTCACCGGGACGCGGAACCGAGCCTTTCCTTTCCTTGGGAAGTTGCCGTCCCTGCCCCCCAGGTCGGCGCGCCCACTCCGACAGGCCCGCGTGGCGAAGACGCCACCGTGTTGGGCTGCGGGCTGATTGGTGTTGTAAAGCCCAAGTCCAGCCCTTGAGCTCCTGAGCAGGATGGGGCGGGAAAGGGTGCCTCCGACCTTGGGCCTGCTGCTGTCGAGTGAGACTGAGAGGAGAGGGGACCAAGGGGCTTTGCTGAGTGACCTTTACTCTTTGCCTCCAGAGCATCAACATATCCGCTACAACCCGCTACAGGATGAGTGGGTGCTGGTGTCAGCTCACCGTATGAAGCGGCCCTGGCAGGGGCAAGTAGAGCCCTCCCCTCTGAATACAGTGCCCCGCCATGATCCTCACAACCCTCTGTGTCCCGGGGCCACACGGGCCAACGGAGAGGTAAGCCGTTAGAGCTTACATTTGCAGGCTGAGCTTGGGGGAGTAGTTCCCCCTTAGAGCTGCTCTGCACCCACAGGATAGTGGACATCCTTCTGGGTCATATCTTATCAAGCCTTTTAGACCCCAGAGAGGGCCTCTTGCAAATGTCTAGCCCTTGAAACCCACCACGTGACTGGTGGTATGGGGCAGCGAATGCTTTTAGCCCATCCCTGGCTGTAGGTGAATCCCCACTACGATGGCACCTTCTCATTTGACAACGACTTCCCAGCTCTGCAGCCTGATGCCCCCAATCCAGGTAACCTGGCTCTGGCTGCTGTTGGGGGGAAGAGAGGCTAGACCTCATGAGGAGATTTTTGTTACTGAGAGTGCTACCCCTTTATTTCAGGACCCAGTGATCACCCCCTTTTCCAAGCAGAGGCTGCTCGAGGAGTTTGGTAATGATGAATTTCCTCTCTTAAAACCTCCAGCCAAAGGCCTGGACTGAGCAGTAGGATTGGGCTCTGCCCCTACCACAGCCTAGCTCTACATTTCTGTCATCCCATTCTCCCTCCCTCTATTTAGTAAGGTCATATGCTTCCACCCCTGGTCAGATGTGACACTGCCGCTCATGTCAGTCCCTGAGATCCGTGCTGTTGTGGATGTGTGGGCTTCAATCACAGAGGAGCTGGGTGCCCAGTACCCTTGGGTACAGGTTTGTGAGGTTGCCCCCTCCCCTGGATGGGCAGGGATGGGGGTGGTATAGATTTAGTTCTGGGAAGTGGCATCCCTGTTTCCACAGGGTGTGGTTTGGAGGGGTCGGTGTCTTTTTGGCTACTAAACTCCTTGTGCCTACCTGATAGATCTTTGAAAACAAAGGAGCTATGATGGGCTGTTCCAACCCCCATCCCCACTGCCAGGTAAGTGTGTCAGGGACTCAGTGGATTTCTAGGCTGAGTCCAAGCTAGCACTGTGGGGACAGTTATTGAAGTGAGGGATGGGACAGAGGGAGTAGGCTAGTCATATGGAGGCTTGGGGGTAAAGGACTTGCCTTTTTTCTTTTTCTCTGCTTTTACTCCTTGACAGGTGTGGGCCAGCAGTTTCCTGCCAGATATTGCCCAGCGTGAGGAGCGATCTCAGCGGGCCTATCAGAATCAGCATAGAGAGCCCCTGCTGATGGAATACGGCCGCCAGGAGCTGATCAGGAAGGTGGGGGAAAGTCAGGTTCTGGCCCCAAGGAGCCTTTAACCTTACCACAAAAGAGAGAAGTATGTAAAGGAGAAAGGTAGAAGGGAAGTAGCAGAGAAACTTGCTGGGAGGCCATACCAATAATCTAAAGGAGGCTATACCAAATAATCTGATAGTGCTTTAGGCTGGAGTGGTAGTGGTAGAGGTGGTAAGAAGCCATCAAATTCTGGGTACATTTTTCTTCTGCTTCTCTTGCCTATTTTCTGATCCCCAATAATCTGCTTTGATGACCTCATCTCTATTTGGTTTGCCTAGGAACGTCTAGTCCTAACCAGTGAACACTGGTTAGTGCTGGTGCCTTTCTGGGCAGTGTGGCCCTTCCAGACACTGCTCTTGCCCCGTCGGCATGTGCGGCGGCTGCCTGAGCTGACTCCTGCTGAGCGTGATGGTGAGTCTCCCCACTGAGATCCTGGGGCCAAGCTCTAGATGAGGGTGGCTCTGATAGGGCCAGCATCTAGACCCTAGGCTGAGAGTCAGACTCTGTTTCCAGATCTAGCCTCCATCATGAAGAAGCTCTTGACCAAGTACGACAACCTATTTGAGACATCCTTTCCCTACACCATGGGCTGGCACGGTGAGGCTTTTTGAGCACCTGTATTTAGCCCCAACATCTTTTCTAGGCTCTTGTGGCCCACCTCAGTGGACTGCAACCCCCAGCAGGCATTGAAATTCATGCTGAGGGAAGTGTCCAGAGCAGGGCTGCTGGTACTGAGGGTGGAGCAGCGAACTTGGTGAAAATATGTCTTCCAGTGTGCTTTTCAATACCTGGTCTCCTCTCTGGCACAGAATGCTGGGAAATGTAGTTCTGGGATACCTAGCTAGGTTTTGGGGTAGGGGTTAGGCTTTAGAACTAAGGAAGGGCTCTTGCTAGCCATCTATGCCTTCTTTCTGTCAGGGGCTCCCACAGGATCAGAGGCTGGAGCCAACTGGGACCACTGGCAGCTGCATGCTCATTATTACCCTCCGCTCCTGCGCTCTGCCACTGTCCGGAAATTCATGGTTGGCTACGAAATGCTTGCCCAGGCTCAGAGGGATCTTACTCCTGAGCAGGTCAGGAATTGCTGGGTCCCTTTTTCTCCCCTATTTCCTAGAGCTTGGCCCCAGGATCTCAAAGGATCCCAACAATCATGACCCTGAGAACCCCCATAACCTGAGCATATCTAGAGACTTAGGAGCAACTCACTTCCTTCATCCTTTGGTTATTCCAGCAGTCCTTATCACCAGCCTTCTGGTCCCACAAGCCCTCACTCAGAACTCCATACTACCATTCTGGGCCACTCTTACCCTTCCTCTTCCCCTGCTAGGCTGCGGAGAAACTAAGGGCACTTCCTGAGGTTCATTACCACCTGAGGCAGAAGGACAGGAAGACAGCAGCCATCGCCTGACCATGCTGACCCCAGGGCCTTCTGTTTGGGAGAACCAGGGCCTAGGGTTTGGGCAGATGTGGGATCAATAAAACTGTACTTCTCAAACTTTAATCATATATTCTAACATCAGAGAAATGTGAACTCTAACTCTTTCTTGGGGGTCTGTGGTTAAAGGCTAAAGGCATAGCTCCAGTCACAACTTTTCTTTGCTTGTAGATATACAAAATCTTAAGGATACAAAAATTTCTTTCTAAATCTCTGAGCACAATTAGTAGTCAGTGTTATGTTTGGCCTATAATTCTCTTACTCCTGGAGTAACAAAAGCATCCCAGTTTAAGAAACTGATTAAAAATCCTGTGGCTGAGGCTTTGGGAAGACCAGAACCCCCTTTGCCCTAGGATGTCAGCTCACCAAGCTTGGGCCTGAAGGTTTGATGGGGAACTGGTGAGCAGAATTCTGGCCCTAGTGGTCAGTGGCCAGACCCTGGGCTGCTGGCCAGAACCCTGGCTTTGTGAGTGACTGCAACTTGGCTCTGCTCCAGCCCACAGGGGCTGAAGGGGCGGGTAGGGAACGTGTGTATGGCTTTATGTCCTTGCCTTCTCCAGACTTCCACGTGCGGCATGTATGTGCAGGCTCTGCACACATCTTTTGCCCCCTATACCTCAATCATTGTACAGGGCCAAAAACAGCTCTGGCAGAGAAGGGGCTACCAGAGTGAGGAGTCCCAGGGTCTTGAAGGAGGGGATGATTCTTGGAGTGACCTTGGGTTTACCCCCTCCCCTCTGGACCTATTTCCCTGGCAAGACTGTGTAACCATGTGGGAACAACAGGTAATGCAACCCAGCAGACCTGATGCCATAGAGTGTCTTGCAAACTTTTAGATGAGGACAGGGCTTGTGAACAATGCAAGGATGGCCAGAATGCTTTTTGTCTCCATTCTTCTTTCAAGGGAACTCAGTCTCTGGGAGGGGAAATCACACCAAGGCCAGACAGTGATGACAGGAGAACCTTGGCTGTCTGGCTTCTAGTCCAGGGTTCTTTTTATTCTCAGACCCTGGAGAGGAAGGGTCTGATACTTGGAGTGTTGCCATGGTCTGGAAGGAGCTCAGACGAACATGGTACACATCTCCTTTAAGCCCCCAGTGACTGGGGAGTGGATGAAAACCCTGGATGGGCGGCTGGTTTCTTAAGGTACACACATGCACGCTGACCCTACACTTTTGGGATGCATTTTGGGATCATCTGGGGAGTTTTAAAGAATACTGATGCCTACGTCCAGCCTCCAGAGATCCTGATTTAATTGAAGTGTGGATTGGCGGTTTTAAAACCACAATGTCCAGCAAAGTTTGAGAACCACTGCCCTCCACCATTCCTTCTTCCGTATCTTATCTGGAAACAGGCACCGTCAGCTTCTCCAGGCACCTGCTCAGTGGCTCCTGAGCCACTGAACTTGAGGCTTTGTTTGTGGACAGTAGGTACTGGGAGGGGCCTGAAAGAGTCCTGACCTTCACGCAAAGACTCGGGAATCCAGCCCTACTGCCTATCCCCCCAGCAGCCTCCTCAGTCTCCGACGGGACAGGAAGTGTCCGGCAGAGGTGGGGGCGGAGGTGATTGGCAGTTGGAGGCTCCAATGGGCCCAGACCCTCCCTATTTCGCCCCTCTCCTTCCATTGGTGCCTGGGTGGAGCCGCCCCCACTGCGGGGCCCAAGGGCGGGAGGGAGTAGAGGCCGGGGCAGAGGGCGCCGGCGGCGGAGGCCGCTGGCGGCGGAGGCCGCGGAAGGTGAGGCCTGGTGGGTTCCTTGGGTGTGCATAAGGAAACATCGCTAGGAAAGGGTGCAGCAGGATGGTCTACAATCTAAGGGCTCAGAGTGACTGACGGATTGTCAGTGTGTGTGTGTGGCAGTGAGGCTCTGTGTGATGATGTGTGTGTCTTTGCAACTGAGTGTCACTTCGTGCAACTGTCAGTTAATGCGACTGTGTCAGTGTATATGTGGCTGTGCAAGTGTGGGATTATGTATCTGTCAATGTGGATTTTTTGGTGGGAGACTGGGTCGTTTGTGCCTGAGAAGGCCTGTGACCACATTGAGGAATGTATTTTTGGGAAGGTCTCAGACTGTTTCTGGCCAGTGCGAGAGTGGGTAGCTGGGTTTGTATGTGCCAATGTGTGATTTCAGGAGTAGTAGAGCAAGAGTGAGACTGCACTATCTGTGTGCTCTGTATCTTAACGGTTAGACTTATAGGTGTGGAGCTGTGTTCATATTTGAGGGACCCACTTCAATAGCCAGTGGTACTGACCTTTCTATTGAATGTCCAGCATAGACAGACCCATCCCTGACACACCTGCCTGCCCCTCCTCCTTTCTGTACCCAAGAATCCCTGTCACTGGTCTACTGCTCCTTATTTTCCATCGCCCTGTATGACTCAGTTTCCTTATATTTCTTTTTCTCTCCCTATTACTGTCTTCATAGAATTATGACTATGTCTCTTCATGATTTAGTCTCCTTAGGTGTCTCTTCATATCTGCTTTTCATTTCTGCCTCTCAGGTTGTCTGCATCTCTGTCTCTCTCTGTAACCCTCTGCCTGACTCCCCTGTTCACCTTTGTCTCTGGCTACGAAGGCCTGTAACAGTGATGAGATATGGGACCTGCCATGCTAAGAGCTCCCTGGAAAAGGAGGCCTAAACTAAAATGAGGAGTTGCTTTTAGGGAGCACTACAACCCCATTCCAGGGGTGGAATGCTGAGTGTGTAGGTGTGAGTGTAAGAGGAAGAATATGATGTATGTGTCTGTGTGAGCATGGGTATGTGTACGTGTGTCTGAGTCTGAATGAGGATATCTGTATCTGTGTGACTATGAGTGGTCGTATCTGAATTTGTGTGTCTAAAGGTGAGTGTGGGTCTTGTGTATCTAGCACCAAGGGACCAAAGGCATTTCCTGGTGCTGGGGCCTGAAGAGTGGAAGCAGAGGTAAGAAATGGCTGGAACATTCAGGGGAGAGGAAACTGTACTCTTTAGCTTTTCTTAAATTCCCCTATCTGGGGCCTCCCTTCCCCCCAGAACACAGCCAGCTGTGCCCTAAGGAAATATTTTCTGGGGAATGAAAAGAGTAGGAGCACGAGTATGTGTCTGATTTTCATTTGGTTGTATCTACGTTTGATCAAGGGGAGAGTCTTTTTGTTGACTGTGCCTAGTGAGCCCATGCCTGAATGTGGCAATGTTTGGTTGTGTGAAAACACAGGGAATCTGTCACTGTTAGGGACATAAGCAGCCCTCCTTTCCCTCTTGCTGGCCTTGGCTGTGCCTGTGGCTTCCTTTCTAGACTGGGGGAGGCCTCTTTCCTTCCCAGAGCCTCTGCATGAGAAGGGTGGGAGGGAAGAAGGGAGGAGGAATGAGTGGGGAGGGGGCCTGGCTAGGGGTGGCTAAGCTTCAGGGCCCAGAGGGGCGGGGGCAGGGAAAGGGGAAGAGAAAGGAGGGGATGATTCTGAGGTCCCAGAATTGAGTGGAGCTGAGAGGCGTGCTGTAGCTGGTGGGAGGAAGTCCTGGAAGCCATGGACACTCAGCCACTGGGATCACCGAGGTAGGGCGGGGCTGAGCAGGGTAAATGTGGCTGGGGGGCCAGGGGTGAGCCAGTAGACACTCAGACAGACACACAGACACATGGAGGCCTCGGCTTTGTTCTATTTAGAAAGGATCTGTGTTCTTCTGAAGTCTTTCCCCAGGGCCCTCTCCCCATCTGCTCCTTCTGTCCACAGGGCCACTTCACCACTGCCGTCCAACTCCTGCTTGCCCTCATCCAGAACCCCTCTGTTTTAATACCCTCCAACCCTTATACACACAGACACAGATACACACAGACACACACCAGACACACACACACACACACACACACACACACACACACACACACACACAGAGTTGGTTACTTCCTTGGCCTTTCTGAGTTCCCGCTGCCCCACACCAGCCCTCACCTCTAGTCTCTCTCCGTCTCCAAGTTCTGATCTCTGAGCATTTCCTGGCCCTGTGGCCCCCACTCCAGGCCCCTGTCCCTGCAGGCTCACAGCTCCTCTCAGCCTTCTTTCCCTTCCCCGCCACCCTGTCTCCATCTACTGGCTCCTTGCCCACCCCCAGCCTCTGGCAGCAGCCAGGGCATCTGGATCTGTTTAACTGCGCAGCCTTAGCCTGCACCCTAGCCCCATCCAGCCTCATAGGCTCGAGACCAATAAGACTCCAGAGTTGGCCCAGATGAGTGTCCCAATGAGCCAGGCCCAGGCGAGAAGAGGTTTGGCAGCCAGAGCAGGGCTAGGCCCCATGGCAGGAGAACAGGATGGGCTCAGACCCACCATAAGAGCCTTAGGGTGAAAAGGGCTGCCTCAGGTCAGTCAGAGGCAATGACTAGCCCTGGGCCAGGTAGACACTGGGATTCCCAACAGTTGGATTAGGTGAGTTAATGGGAGTAAATAAGCTGGTGCCAGCACTTGGTGCCAGGGTTGGGCGCCAAGGGTTGTGTGTGGGGAGGGCAGTGCTGGCACAGTCTGTTGCCTCCAGCTTTTGTTCTGGGCCCTAAGCCCAGGACTGAGATGGAGGGTGTGAGAGTGTTTGTGTAAATGTGTGCGCGTGCGCACAGCACTATGTGTATAATGGAAAGGGGGAACCTTAAATCAGATCCCCCAGTGATTTCTGATATCCTTATCCCACTCGGTACCTCAGTTTTTCTCCTAGAAAGCCCTAACTTGGAAGAGGAGGAGGCAGGCTTTAGCCTCCCATCTTGGGCATGGGGGATCACTGACACTACCCCTTTCCCCATAGATGAGCAGCAGCTGCTCAGGGCTGAGCAGGGTCCTGGTGGCCGTGGCTACAGCCCTGGCGTCTGTCTCCTCCTCCTGCCCCGAGACCTGGGGCTCCCCAGGTGAGAAGAACCTTATTCTATGACCCCAACTCTGACTTGTGTCTTGCCACTCTCACTGTGAACCCTTCCCATACCTAACATGTGACTCCCAACCACTGACATCTAACCTGGCAACATCCCCTCTGGACCCTGTTCTCTGATTTCTATCTACATTGTAACATGATGCTCTGACCCAGTGACCCCACCCAGGGCTTAAAAGTTTGCTCTTTACCCTGTTACTCTCACAAAGTGGAGGGTTGGGGAGTGGGAAAGGAAGAGCATCTCCTCAGAAGTGCCCTCCACAGGGGTTCAATATGGGCAGCCTGGAAGGTCCATGACGCTGTGTTGCCCTGGAGTGACTGCTGGGTAAGTGCTGACACTCATGACCCTTTCTTGACTCTGCCCAGTCCTCACGCCCCTTCCCTCCTTACCCCCGTGTCTATAATCTTCATTCCTCTGTCAAAACCCTCAAACCATCCTTATTCATGAGAAAATTTCAACTAACATGTATTTAGCACCTGCTAAGTGCTTGGTCTATTCTAGGTCCTGGGATATAGCAGTGCATAAGCCAGGCAAGATTTCCACCCTCACAGAGCTTAGTGGGGCAGACAAATAATAAACAAATAAGAATATTGCCAGGTAGTTACATCTGCAGGGCAGAAAATCAAAAAAGTGATGAGGAAGAGGATAACTGAGGTAATTAGGGAAGGCCTCTCTGAGGAGGTGACATTGAAGCTGATTGTGAAGGTCAGGAAGGAGGCAGCCAAGCAGGTTGGGGTAAAACATTCTTGACAGAAGGAAGAGCTAGTGCAGATGCCCTGAGGTGGGAATGAACTCAACATACTTGAGCAGAAAGAAGACCAAAGGTATAGGACAGGACCAGAGTACAGTAGGTGAGGGGGAGAGATGGAGGAGCTGAAGAATAAAGGAAGGCAAAAGCTAGATCACCAGGGGCTTTGTGAGCCAGCAAAAGGGGTTTGGGTTTTATTGCAAGACAGTGAGAAGCCAATAGAGAGCTATGGCATGGTCTGATACACACTTTAAATATTCTGTCTATCACCTCATCTCACCCTCAGGGCCCCGGTGTCCTGGTTTCGGGACCACGAGACAAGCCTGCTCCAGGGACCTGACTCTGGGCTAGGGCAAGAACTGGTCCTAGCTCAGGCAGACAGCACTGACGAGGGGACCTACATCTGCCGGACCCTGGATGGTGCACTTCGGGGCGTGGTGACCCTGCAGTTGGGCTGTGAGTTGGGGAGGGAGTATTGGGTGGCAGTGATGAGATAGGAGCTCCTGAGGGAATCAAGGTCCCAAATAAGTCTCTGGAATGGTAGGACTAAGGACTTCTCAGTCTCTAGCTATACCCTCTTTCTCTAGACCCCCCAGCCCGCCCTGTTGTCTCTTGCCGAGCAGCTGACTATGAGAACTTCTCCTGCACTTGGAGTCCCAGCCAGGTCAGCGGTTTACCCACCCGCTACCTCACCTCCTACAGGTATGTGCATGATCAGGTGTGTATGTCTGTACACTTGGGTGTGCTGGCACAATGTGGCTATGGAAGGCAGGGAGGAAGGTCCTGAGTAAGGCCTTAGAGGGAGGACCCTCTTTTCTTTCCTGACCTGAGATGTTCCTCTCTCTGCTAGAAAGAAGACAGTGCCAAGAACTGATGACCAGAGGTAGGACATGAGGGAAAGGCTGGGGGCTTCTTCTGAATCCCACAATGAACATTTCCAAAGCCCAAGACTACATCCTCTCTCCTAGGATGAGCCCATCAACGGGGCCCTGGCCTTGCCCACAGGACCCCCCAGGGGCTGCCCGCTGTGTGGTCCATGGGGCAGAGTTCTGGAGCCAGTACCGGATCAACGTGACTGAGGTGAATCCCCTGGGGGTCAGCACACGCCTGCTGGATGTGAGCTTGCAGAGCATCTGTGAGTACCACCCCTAGAGTTCCTCCAGATCCCCTCCGTAAAGACCCCAAACAGACCCTAGGGTATAGATATCTCAACACAGAACTCCCCCTCCCCAGAACTCCCAAACAGTTCCCTCCCAATATAAACTTCACACAGGTGGCTTCTGTGAAGACTAAGAAGACAGAGATTAGAGGCCAGGAGGCAGGGTAATCTCAGTCTCTAAGAGACTGCTGCCACCACCTCCTCCTCTCCATAAGGCTTTCCTGGCTGCCTAGCACCAGAGCTGCCTCTCTGCCTCTAGGCCCTGTGCTGAAGGCAGCCATATTTCAAGTCCTCTCTGTCCAATGGAAGCCTTTATTTTCCCTCCTTCCTTTTGATCTGTGCGTGGGAGTGGGGCACTAAAGCCCTGGCTAGAATTTGGGTCAACTCATCTTCTTCCTTGAATCGGAAACAGAATCACTCTTTAATTCACTCAATATAGACCTTTCAAAAACCTGTCCCAGATCTCAGTTCATTTTATAATAGGGATGATAGACAGGTCTTGAGCCTAATGGATAATTAAGCTTAAGACTTCCCCAGCCCCCTTGGAAGTGCCTCCCTCAGGTACCTTTAGGCTCACACCCACCCTCCCTTGGGAGGTGGTGGGGAAGAAATGGGTGCCTGTCATCTGCCCTTACTTTGTGTCTCCACTATCCTCAGTGCGTCCTGACCCACCCCAGGGGCTTCGGATAGAGTCAGTACCTGGCTATCCCCGTCGCCTTCGTGCCAGCTGGATGTACCCCTCCTCCTGGCCCCGCCAACCCCACTTCCTGCTCAAGTTCCGGCTGCAGTACCGTCCAGTCCAGCATCCTGCCTGGTCCATGGTGAGGCCTGGAGTGTGTATCAATTTGGGGATGTGGGTCCTCTGTCTGGTTTCATGTTCTGGGGTGTTCTGCATGGATTTCTGGCACCGGCAGGTCGCTGAAGCCCTATCGCCTCCTTCTATAGAATGCTTTCCCAGGGTCAGGCTTTGTGTTGGGTGCTGGGTTACAGTAGGATTGACAGACGAAACCTCTGCCCTGCGGGGCTATTACTCTAATGTAAGCTTATCTATGGGAAGACAGCAGTGGCTTTTTAAAAATAACTTTTCTAGGAAAAGAAGTGCTTTTCACCCAGAAGTATATCCTCATATAAACACTCATATACCCAGGTAAGGGTAGTAGTGAATTCTCACTTCTGGAGATGTCAAAGATTGGATAGCATCAGGTCTGGAGTATGGCTGCCTCAGATAATAACCAATATTTATTAAGCACTGTGTGCCCTCCAGGCATTGAGATACACATTGTACATGCACTATCTTAGATGTAGTCACTTCTGTTTTACGGATGAAGAAACTGAGGCACAAAGAAGTCCAAGGTCACCCAGTAAGAGTTGAACCTAGTCAGTCTGATGATACAACATATCTATATAACCACTATGCACTTTTGTCTTCCATACACTAGATGTAGCCCTGACACCGCCAACCACCTCACATGAATCCCAGATGGCTCCACCACGCTAACAAGGGCAGAATGGGGAGGAAGCGTGCTCTTCGTAGATTGGGGCTTGGGGCCAGGTAGACTGGACGTTTACAACCTGGATAACATAGTGATGAACTATCTTCACTGCCAGGTGGAGCCGACTGGATTGGAGGAGGTGATCACAGATGCGGTGGCTGGGCTGCCTCATGCTGTGCGGGTCAGTGCCCGGGACTTTCTGGATGCTGGCATTTGGAGTGCCTGGAGCCCTGAGGTCTGGGGAACTCCGAGCGCTGGTGAGAGAGCCAAAGGAAAGGGTAGAGGTCCCGCCCCTCAGCATCTATCAGCTGGACTGATTGGTTTGAACTTGGCCACTTGGCATATGCTCCCACCCATGCAAGCATGCTGATTGCCTGCAGTTCTGTCCTGGCTTAAGCTCTGCCCTCAATCTCTACCTCTGCTACTTCCCAAGAAGGTGGTTCTGCCCTTTCAGGCATCACCTTTAGGTGCCTCGTGTCCAAGCAAGGCTCTGGCTTCCACAGGCCAGGCTTCGCCTCTGCCCCTACCCTGTGTAGACAGTTCTCCTCAGATCTTACTTCTCTTCAGGGCCCCTACCAAAGGAGATACCAGCTGGGAGTCAGCCACACACGCAACCAGATGAGGACACTCAGGTGGACAGCCCTACCCCGCCAAGGCCCTCCCTCCTTCCAGACCTGCTGCCACTTGGTGAGCTGGGGCAGATGGGCAAAGGTAGTAGAGGATGGGAAAGCCCTAGAGACAAGGGGGCACTGGGTTTGGTTGAGCTCGCTCTTACAATGGCATGTGACCCTCCTTCTCAGACCATAGGGACCCTTTGGAACAGGTGGCTGTGCTGGCATATTTGGGAATCTTCTCTTTCTTGGGACTGGCAGCCGGGGCCCTGGCACTGGGGCTCTGGTAAGTGACAGCCATTGGTATCTCAGGTTCTAATCCCACTCAGACCCTCTGATACCCATAGACCACACCCTTTCCCACCCCTCATTACTGTCCAGTGAACTTATCTGATTCTGATTCCCTCCGTCCTCCGACTTTGTGATTCTCACTGACTCCTCTACTAACTTTCTACTACTAAGCTCTTTTTGAGTGGTCTGAGATGCTTTATGTTGTCAGGGAGATAGCCACTTTTTTATGCTTCAGGCTGAGGCTGAGACCAGATGAGAAGGATGGATCCCAAAAACCTGGGTTCTTGGCCCCAATGATTCCAGTGGACAAGCTCCCAGGTGAGTAGGAACTCCAGGAGGTTTGGACTTGAGATGTGTGCCCTCATTTTGAGTGTCTGAATTAAGAGTCAGATGCCCCCTAGTCTTTGTGAGGGTGTTGGGAGTGAGTTAGGTCTCCTCATTTTTATGTCTTGGCTCAAGGATGGGCCTGTCATTCTTGAGTCCCTGGCCTCAGAGTTGGGTCTCTTCCTTCTCTTGCAGGGTATTGGGGCTTCTAGATGGACTCCCTTCTCATTTGCAGTGTGTTAGGCTCAGAGCTGTTTGTCTCTCCTTATTCTTGTGGTGTCTTAGATCAGAGCTGGGTTCCCTCCCTTGTTCTTGGTGTGCCTGAGCCCAGAGCTAGGTCCATTCCCTCATCTCCAGGGTGTCACTCAGAGGTGGGATACCCTATTCATTCCCAGTGTGTTAAGTTCAAAGCTTGTCTCCTCCCTCATTCTTAGTGTGTCAGGACAAAGATCCAGCCCTACTGTCTCCCTTGATTTGCCTCCTGATTTTTCTAGGAGCTCCAAACCTGTAGAAGACCCAGAAGGGCTTCAACTGATTCCATCTATAACTCTGTCTTGCCGGCGTGGATGGACAGATAGAACACAGGCAGGACAGTGGATCCCCAGGAAGTGTGGGATCTCTGAAAGTTCTGTTTGGAGCCCATTTCTGTGAGACTCTGTATTCCAGACTTGCCAGATGAAAGGTGCCTGGACCTCTGATTTCATCCTAGAGCTGGAGGTCCACCAGTGGAATGTATATAGATGTGTATGTCTGTGTTTATGTGTGCCCATGTGTATGTGAGGCAAGAGACATATGTTCTCTGCATGTATGTATGTGGGTGCCTGGGGAGTATGTGTGGGTCCCTAGCTCTTGCCTCGGGCAGGGGTCATGAAGTTGTGAATAAAGGGAATGAGGACGTTCTTCTGTTTCTTGATGTCTCCCAGCTCCAGATTCAGGGCTCTCAGGAGAATGCATAGAATTGGAGACCACCATCAGAGACCCTTGTTCAATAATGCTTTATTATTTTGGCTATTGGGGGTCCCTGCCCATTTTCCCTATCAGCCAAAATTTCAGGTTGGGCAGAGTCTCCTGATGCCTCTTCCCTTGGTGCTGAAACCACCGAGCCAGGCTGCGGTTCTGGGGGTGGATGCAGACGCTGCGTTGAGACAGGTGAAGCCTGGGAAAGGAAAGGTCCAAAGCCATAGTCATAGTTTGGGGATGAAGTTAGGGTCCAGAGGTTAGGGGCAAAGGCCAGATGACAACCTGAGTTGGCATCAGAATTAGCAATTTGGGCTGGGGTTGGGATCAGCATTAGGGGTTGGGTCTGAGGTTGGAGTCAGGGGTCAGTCTCAGGGGCAGGTTCAAAGCTTACACAAAAGCCTGTAGGTGACAGTCCCCATCAGCCTCTTGCAGTTCTACTCGGATGACTTTCTTTAGTAGCTTGTTTGAGAGTGGCTGTCGGTAGAGCTGAGTACAGCAGGTGGTGCTGGGTGGCAGTAGCACCGCTAGGAAACAGTGGGGCCATGTGTTCAGAGGGCTTCCTACCCCAAACTCCTCCTGTACTTCCTTCTCCCCTTTTGCTTCTATCTCATTCATCCAGATTCCCAGCCTTCTAGACCCCAAGTACTCACCTGTTCCAGGGTCTAGGCTCAGAAGCAACAGTAACAGCAGGAGGCAAATGGTGGGTGAGGGCCCCTTCATGCTGATCAGCCTGGATACTTCTCTCTCTCTCCTCCTTCTCCCCTACCTTTTATTTGGGTGACTTTTGCTTGGGGCACCAGGTGAGTCAGAGGCAGATGAAGGTGTATTACTCATCCTGTGACACTCCTGGGTCCTAGGTGCCACAGCCCCCTGTGCCATAGACCCTTTCCTCTGCTAAGACTGTCATTTCCCATGGGCTCCTAAGCCCTGGGAAGAGAAGCTGGGGAGAGGGTTAGTGTATGATACAAGGACTGATAGCACAATAACTGAGTAAGGGTAGCTAACCACCCTCAGCGGCATCCAATGATGGACATTCACACTCACATACCCATAGTTACACATTCATAGTCACATCTCCATCACTCAGTCAACCACACATGGTCAGACAACCATAAACAGAATCACGTAGCCCCAATTTTATTCGAAAGTCCTACTCCCATACAGTTTTGTTTTTATAATCATCCAGTCACACAATCATATTAGCACATATACATTCTGATGGGGGAGTTATCGATGGGATGGGAGCAGATGGCAAGCCAGCACCAAATTGTCTTCATTTTCCTCACTTCCTGCCCTAGTCTGCTTCTCTTATTGGAATTGGTGGGAATGGGTTCCTAAAGTAGGCCCTTCTTTCTGGTTGAGGAGGTGTGGCAGGGACCAGTTATGTTCAGAGAAGCTAGAGAAGGCTTTTTTTGGTAGTATTGGAAGTTCTTTTGAGATGCTAAGGTGGAAACTTTTTCCTAGGAAGATGAAACTGGGGAAGGGTGGGGTGGATAAGAAGGGTAGATGAAGGAAGATAAAATTTTTTTGGTGCTAGGTCGTTGCTATTAACAAGTAAAAAAACCCCCAAGAAATCTTATCTTCCTGCGTTTGCCTAGTCTTGTCCCAGAAATGTTGGCCTGTTGCCAAAAGGGACCTGCGGTTTCCAGACTCAGCCCCTGGCTTGTTGAGATATCAGACTCAAGAATTCAATTACCTCTTTTTTGTTCTGTTCAAATTCCAGCCTCTCTCCAGTGGGGGCCTGGAGGAACATACCCCTTCCCCACTCAGGTCCAGTGATACCTGTCAGCAACCCCTACACCCTCTGTATCCCATCCTCCTGCTAAAGCCCCAACCTCCCATCTCATTCCTGTCCCTTCTCTCCTAATCCCATACTCAACCTTCACTCCCTTTTCTCCTCATCCCCCAATGCAAAACACCAATTCCTTCTGTCATTTCCTGAAAGCTGGGAACTCCCTAGGGTGGGAGCAAGCTGCTAAGTTTAATGCCCCTTGCACCTTAAAGAATTTCCCACTCCTGGCCTGGGGATTTCAACCCTCAAGTCTTGCTCTGTATTTGAATCATCAACTGAGTTATAACCGTTATATGATTGTTGCAAGAGTGCCTTATGAAGCCTTTTGCTCTGTACTAGCTATTGGGCAGGTCTTCTCGGCATAGGGACCTTCCCTGGGTATCTCATTCTGCTGCAGGGCTGCTCTAATAATCAGGTGGGACCATCAGCTCTGACAATAGGGACTAGTCCCTTTCCCAGGCTGAACAACTGGGGCTTCTCCCTCCTTTTTAAGGTGAGGCTCTAAGGTACTTTCCTGGAGTTTGATCTGTAGATGTTCAGGAATTCTGATGGTTTCCTGGGTAAGTATAGGCCCAACGCTGGACAGAGTACTCCACTTTTGATAGGGTTCTTGATTAGACGTTGTGACAAGGCTCAAGATACCGGGTCCATTTTTGAAGGTGGCCACAACCCAAAGACATTTTGAACTTCTAGTGCCAGAGGCATTAGGGTCTCTCTCCCACCCTCCAGTCTAGATTTGTGCCCCAGAGCTTGGATGCAACGATTGAGGTGCCATCATCTTGTCATAGATAGCCACACATATTGTGGTCTCTCCTGGACCAGTCAGTCCAGAGAAGTGAGAAGGCAAGAAACAAATTCTTCCGGGTATGCATCCATCTCTCCCCTATGCCATCTCCACAGATAGTACGAAGCCTTCTCCCCAGCCACAACCTGTTGTGGCAAGGGTAGTCCCAGGCCGAAAGTTAGTTTTGTCCCCCACTCACAAACTGGTTGTCTCTTTAACTTAATCCCCTGGTGCCCTTTCTGGTATTGGGGCCAACCCCTAACTGAAAGCAGGCCCACTGGAGTCCCTGACTCTTAGCACTTTAGGAGTTAGTGGGTCTCAGGCTGACTGGGTGACGAGACAGGAAGGGGTGGCAGGGAACTGTGTGACTCTTGGGTTCTCCTAGAGAGGTAGCAACAACTGCTAGGTAGCCTTTAAGTCAAGTATCTTTAAACTTGGGATCAGACTTGTGTACTAACCATAGGAAAGATCTCCCACAGTCCCAAGTCAATCCCCTGTTGCAGGCTGAGGTTGGCAGCTTCTAAGAATCTTGCCCTCCTCACACAGCCTACTTCCACAACTCTGGCCTTAGAATATTTTAGATCCACTCCCAGGAAAAGACGATTCTTAGGACACCTGGCAAAGCCCTGTTTAGGAGGAAGGTGGAAGCAGAGAACTGGGGTGAAAACACGTCAATATGGGAATACGGTTGGGGGGAAGACCAAACCAGGACTATTTATTTCCTCTATATGGGCTATCACAGTGATGGGTGTGTGTGTGTGTAAGGGAGGGGCATGGAGTGAAGATTAGTCACAGATAGTAACAGGAGGTCTGACACTGATAAGGGGTCCTTAGGAATAACAGAGACCTGGACATGGAAGGCACCCTATTCGGGAGGGTGGCCCTGTCAGTTAAGGTCACAGCCAGCATGGAGAGGGGCACCCAGCCCGAACAGCAGCAGCGGCGGCAGAGTCAGGAGGGAAGCACGGTGGCTTCGGTTTAAATCTTTAATGCACTGGCTGGCTGGGCAGTGGCGGCGGGGGTGCGACGGGGGAGGCCGCGACCCCAGCGCTGGGGAACAGGGGCCAGGCCACTCGACAGACAACTCATCAGGCCCCGCAGAGGCTCCAGCTTCTGCTCCCGGGGGTGCGCCGAGCTGTAGGGCAACCCGACACTGGCATGAGGCGGGGTAGGGACTCCCCTTATTCCTCCCCTCGCCCCCTGGTCCATCTTCCGAGACTGAGCCTTGTTCATGCCCCGGGAGGGTCCGCGATATCGCAGTCCCCTCACCTCCGCTCCCTCCGCCACATGCGCAGCCACGGGAAAAAGTAGAAGCAGCCCCAGTAGATCCTGCAGAGAGAAGGCAAAGCCGGGCGGCGGGGCCGGGCTGACCCCGCAGACTCCTCGGACGTCTTCCCAAGGCCCCACCCCGCCCCTTAGGGGCGGTGCCCTGCACAGCCCACGCCCCCTTGGGGCCCCACCCCCCTGCTCCTCCCGCCCCTGGACGACTCGAGCCCTCCCCCAACCCCGGACCCGCTGGTTCCTCCCACGCAGAAGCCCGCCTCCACTCACTCCTCCTCCGCCTCCAGCGCCACCTCGTATCTCCTCAATCCCGACATGTCCCGGGCTCCGAACGTCTCCTGGGGAGCGGCACCATCAGACCAAGGGTTCCCCAGCCCCGCACCCCCTCCTCCGTCATTCTCAGGACCCGTCTGATTTGCTCTCAGGTGATCCGAGGCAGGTGCCCCCAGGGAAGCCTCAATTGCCATAGCGGGAAAGGATGGGATGGAACATTTTGGAGGCAACTAGACGTTAAGGGAATTAGGAGGTCGGTCACCTCGGGAGCCTGGGGCTTTTAGGGGGTCAGGGCGAAAAGGCATCGCGGCCATGAGGCTGGGACATTTGGGGCCCGGGTTAGGAGTCTCGGGGGCTGCAGTCACCTGGAGGGGGGCTGAGGGGCTGGCGCAGCCTAAACTCCCGCCCTCCCTGGCTCCGCCCCGGAAACAGGCCGTTGCCGCTGCGCCGCGGGGGGGCGCCGTCACGCGCCGGGGGCGGGGCTTGCCCGGTACCGGAAGGGGCGGAGTCAGGACGGGTCTTCGGAGGAGGCGGGGTCGCTCAGCGGCGGAGCTCGGACCCCCTCGCCACTGAGGTGAAGTCGGGGTTCATTTCTAAGCCCCAAGGCCCGAGACCCTCTTATTTATAGGCCACGGAGTCCGGTTTTGGAGCTCTGCCCTCGGTGACGGAGACCTCAGTAACAGCGAGAAAAGATCTTTGGGGCGCTGTCCCGTAGTGCTTTCCCAGTTCCCTCCGCTACTCTCCATCGCCTTGGCTTCTCTGCTCTGACGACTGCCTTCCTTGCCTGACTCATTTCACTTGAATGACCCTGGGCTGAGGAGGAACAGGCCACCAGGGAGGGCCCGGTCTAGACAGGCCCGGCTATGGAAATAGTTTTTGGCCGAGCGGCGCTGGCCAAGTTGCTTAATAGCCTACGGGTCACAGCCCTTCCTCTCTGAGCTGAGACTGACCTTCCTGTGATTTTTGTTCCCACTGTCATCCATTCGACATTTATCGAGTGTCTGCTACATGCAGGCGTTGTGCTGGGCATGGGGATACAGCAGTGAAGACAGGCGTAGTCTTTTCCCTCAGAGGGCTTATCATCTGGGTTGGAGATGGGGGGATTGAAAGAGACCATCAGAGCATTACTTAGCAGACTGGGTAGGGACAGGAGAGGGTACTGTGCTAGAGCCCAGAGAGAGAATTAGCCCAGTATGGGAGGTTGGAAATAACTGCCCCAGTTGGTCTTTGGAGGGAGGAAGGGAGGGAGCCTTGTGACTGGACTATAGGAGAGAGAGCGATCAGAAATGAGTGAAGTAAAAGTTCTCTCAAACTGAAGTGTGGAGAATGGATACACCTATTCTGTCCCCCCATCCCATCCTTTTTCTCCCTCTCATAACTGTCTTCTCCTGCCTAGGCCACAAACAGACAGGTCTCCGACAGATCCATGGATGCCATTTGGGCTTTACTGAAAGCATTGCAGTCTGGCTGTGGAGGAGAAGCTGTGGTCCTGCCAGACTCTCCCTCTCGCTCACACTCACACTCATTCACACTCACATTGGCACTCCAGGTCCTGCCTGGACTGGGTCAGGTCTTGTGCAGAGGTGCTGGAGGCCTGGTTCATTCTTCCGGTCCTTGGTTCCCCAGAGCCACAGTCATTTACATCCCTTCAGTCAGATACAGGGCTCCCTCTGGGGCTGTCATGGGGTAACTGCTGTGGTGCCTGTTCTGGAGGAGGAAGGAGAGACAAGGTCATGGTCTGGGGTCTTGGGCAGAGGCTCAAAGGGAGGAAGCTGGGCTGGGGAGGGACAGGCTTGTCTTGTCAGAGTTCTTCTGCAGTCTCCAGATGATGCAGTCCACCTAGGAGTGGTCTGGGGATATGTAGAGCTGGTGACCAGTGTGGTGAACCGAGAGTTAGAGGTCAGAGGGAATAGAGCAGCCCTGGAACTTAGCTTCTGGGAGGACCCTGGTGTGTGGGGCAGAAACTAAGGACCATGTCCGAAAACCTGTTTCAGGGGCTTCCTTGTGGGAAGAGGTTCGGCAAAGAGAAGTAACATGGTGAGCTTAAGCCCCAGGGGATGTGATTGGGAGAGGAGGAGACCAGTTACTCTCCACCTTCCACCCACAGGACAGTAGTACTGTGCAGCCATCCTTTAGGAGGAGTAAGGAACATAAAGGTACCAAAAATGTTCCCAGGAACTGGGTGAGAAACAGAATCCTCAGAGTTGTTGGCATCACTCAGAGCTGGCTTAAGGGACTTTGAAGTGGGAAGCCCACAGCCCTGACTGAATTCAGGATACCTGTGTCCAGTGCCATAACTTTAGTGTTCCCCTCTTCTCCACCCATGTGTACTGTCTTCTTCCTCTGGAAACTCAGGCTAGAGGAGACAGAGCCTCTAAAAAGGGCAGGTGAAGGCCCAGGACCTATCCAGGCACAGACACATAAAGGAACACCTGGGGCACAGGCAAGGCACATCTACATCACACAGGTGCACACACAGGACACAGGCACACCCACACCACACAAGGCCATGTATAGATTGTATAGGAATATGCACAATGCACAGGTGGGTAGTACCACAGTACAGAGGGAAACACAATCACAGGGGCACACTCATTTGGTAAATATAACTGTAAGGTTCACAGACACACTCATACCTGGATGTTGACCTGAACTCAGAGTCTCCTTCACAGACTCCCAGATCCCTATTCTACCCCACACCTTACCATTTTATCCCCTCTTTTTTTCAGGGGAGACCAAAAATTCAGGAGACGAAGAAATGAGGAAAGGAGTGGTGCTGTGCAGGAGGCCATGGAGAATGGATGGAGATGGACAAATGGTTAGAATCTTTGGAAGCAGCAAGGGTATGGGTTGCAGGAGTCCTGCTTTTTTGGAGCCTGTGTGAGACTGTGAGTCTGGATAGGGGAGAGAGTGAGTAGAAGAGTGATGGTGAGCATGAGGAAGTCCATGATGGTCTGTGAGTGAACCTGTATGAGGGTGTGCAGCTGTCTCCTATTTATGGCCCCCTGAAGCTTTCACTTTATGTGTGCAGTAATTTCTTTCCTTTTGTTGTATAATAAAGAATTTGACTGGCCTTTGTCTCTGGTTTCTGAGAAGGAGACTCTAATTATTTGGAATTTCCTAAGAGGAATGTCTTTGTTATTTCTGAATCCCTTGAATCACACCTGAGTTTATGCTAAGAAATGAGATGACCGAGGATGAGGTGGTCACCAGAAAGATCAACTATCTCATTAGAGAGTTGGTCTAACCTCCGGGGAGGGAGGGGCCTGGGGATTGACTTCAGTCATGTGGCCAACAATTCAATAATGCCTGTGTAATGAAATCTCAATAAAAGTTCTGGACACCAAAGCTCATGGAACTTCCTGGTTGGTGAACACATTGACGTGCTGGGAGGGTGATGTGTCCTGTGTGTCTCCATGAGGAGAGAGCATGGAAGCTCTGCATTTGAGACCTTCCCAGATTTTTCCCCGTGTGTATCTTCGTTTGGCTGTTTCTGATTTTATCCTTTATAAAAAAGGAATTGTAAGTATAGCACTCCTGAGTCTTGTGAGTCATTCTAGTGAATTATTGCATCTGAGGGGTGTTGTGGGAACCTCCTGGATTTGTAGCCAGTTGGTCAGAAATGCAGGAGCCTGGGGACCCCACTCATGGCTGGCATCTCAAGGGAGGCAGGTGTGTTGCAGACTTAAGGAAGTCTGACACTGAGTGGTTACTGTCTGAATTGAATTGTAGTACATGAGATGGTAGCAGAATACCTTTCTGCTAGATATTTTCCCTACTGTTTCCCTCATCTGGAAGAACCTTTTTTTTTTTTCCCCTTTTCTAACTCTCCTCAATAGCCTCTCCACTCCCATTTTCTATCCTTTGTCTTTAGCTCTGAGAATTTGGCAATCAGCAGTTTGAACAAGGGAAGGGTGTTGTCTCCTTAGGGGCATGTGAAACATCAGTATCAAGGCTAGGGGTCAGGGCTTGGTTCGGGATTAGAGGTCAGGGTAAGGATTGCCTTCCTCTTTCCCAGGTTTCTCCTCGCCCCCAGCTCTTTGCTGTGGTCCTAAGATACCTGGCAGTGCGAAGAGTGGGGAAAATAGGATCCAGCTGGCCCCCTAGATTCCTAGATTCACAAGTCGCAGAGTAAGCCTGGAGAACGTCCCCTTCCAGGTTCCCTAAGTCTCCCTAGGCCCATCACAATGCCTACATATCCATCATCTGAGACCTGCTCCTCCCTTGGACAAGCAGAACTAAAGAGAAAGTTCTTTGGAAGCAGGTCCAGCTTCCCGATCTCACATTTCAAGACTCTAAGGCTTCTCTGTTTTGGCCTGGCCAGTCCTCTTTCCTGTTGACCCATTTTCCTGTGCCCACAGCTGGGTCAGAGAAATAGCTGAAGGTGCACCTGGCCTAGGGCACCCCCTTCTACCATTCTTGCCCTATTCTGGGAATTGAGGGGATTTCTTAGGAGAAGACTGGTCACCTCGCAGCAGTACAAGGAGACTGGAGATGGGGAAGGGGAACAAGTGCTTTCCCCACCCGATGAGAGAGGCTCGAGACAGAGGCCAGAGGAGGTGATCTCTCCTGAAAGATGAATTGTTGAGTGCTATTCTGTGTAGCACTGTCCACCCTAGAGCATATAATGTGACAACTATGGGCCCAATTTTTCGGCCTTGTCTGTCTGTCTATTCATCAGTCCATCTATCCATCCATCTATGTGTCCATATGTTCACCTATCTTTGTCTCTTCATCAATCCATTCTTCCATCTTTCCTTTCATCGATTTATGTTTTCATCTCCATTTATTATCAATATATCCAATTATTACCCATCTGTGAATGCATCCATTCAACTATCAGTTATGATAATAATTAACATTTGTTGATATTTAAGTGTCAGATACCATTCTAAATGCTTTAAATTCATTGTCTCATAACAAACCTATGAAGTAAAGAGTGCTGTGAGCTATGTTTTTGTTCATGTACTTTTCTATGCTCCTATTAATGGTTCCTTTAAGGAGCTCCTCTCCCACTGTATGTGATCTTGGTGGGTCTGTCAACCACAGTGTTGTTGACATATCACAGTACCCCATTCACTGGCCACTGTAATGTATCGAAGAACTGAGTATGTGTTACAAGCACAGTTAATCACAACTTTTCATGAGAGCTGATGTTTGGAGAAAGAGGACCTCAGTTTTAGATTATTCATTATGAAAATTTAGACTTGAGGCTTCCAGAGGCCATATTTTCTGCCGCTAGAAGAGCAGCTATAATCAGAATGAGATCGCTACAGAAAAAGAATTATAAGTCGACTTAAGACATGGAGATAGCATAATTTGAACCTATCGAGCCAATGAAGGCTGAAGTAGACTAAATCTTAATGGATCTACTTATGTGATATGAAAAATTTAACTTTTTGCTTAAGCTAATTTAAGTTGAGTTTTTGTAATTTGCAGTAGAATGAGCCCTGAATAATAATTACTGTATTATTACCCCCATTTTACAGATGAGGAACCTAAAACCCAGAAAGGTTAATTTTCCGAAGGTTTCCCAGTTTATAAATGGCATAACATTGGAATTTGGAGCAAAACTCTTATACTACCTATACAGTAGTACCCCCTTATCTGAGGTTTCACTTTCCATGGTCCAAAAACATGAAATGGAAAGTTTCAGAAACAGTTCATAAGTATTAAATTGCATGCTGTTCTGAGTTGTGTGATGAAATCTGTTCTGCTCCATCCCACCTGGGATGTGAATCAACACTTTGTTCAACGTATCCATGCTGTATATGCTACCCACCCATTAGTTGCTTAGTAGCCATTTTTCTTATCAGATTGACTGTCACAGTGTCACAGTGCTTGTATTCAAGTAGCCCTTATTTTACTTAATAATGGTCCCAAAGCATAAGAGTAATAATACTAGCAATTTGGATATGACAAAAAGAACTCATAAAGTGCTTTCTTTTAGTGAAAAGTTCTCAAGAAGGAAAGAGAAAAAAATCATATGCTGAGGTTGCTGATATCTATGGTAAAAACAAATCTATTGTGGAATTATGAAGAAGGAAAAACAGTACATTCACATAACTTTCAACAGAATATGTTGTTATAGTTGCTCTATTTTATTATCAGTTATTGTTAATCTCTTACTGTGCCTAATTTTTAAGTTCAACATTATCATAGGTATATATTCATAGGAAAAACAGAATATATATGCTTTAGTACTATCTGTGGTTTCAGGCATCCACTGGGGGTCTTAGAATGTGTCCCCAGGAGGTGTTCATCTGCCTGTATGTCCATCTGTCTGTGCATTCATCCATCCATCCATCCATCCATCCATCCATCCATCCATCCATCCATCCATCCATCCATCCATCCATCCATCCATCCATCCCATTCATTTATTTATCTAAACTTTCTTCAATGCTAAGACACCAGTGGCAACAAGCCTTGTCTCACTTGACAGCTCTAATTCTGAGGCTGGGTTTGGATCATGGGTTGGGAGACATTTTCTGTAAAGGTCCAGATAATAAATATTTAAGGTTTTGTTGTCTGGTCTCTGTAGCAGCTACTCAGCCCCAAAGCAGCTATGTACAATTTGTAAATGAACAGGTGTGGCTGTATTTCAGTAAAACTATTTACAAAACAGGTGACGGGCTGGATTTGGCCAAAGGGCCAAAGTTTGCCAATCCCTGGACTGGATTGATATTGTTGGAAACATGAGTAGGGAGTGGGAACATGTATACCTTGCATTTGTTATTACTAATTTAGTGGAAACAACAGAATTTTTATACTCAAACACTTGTGTTTGAATCTGACTTTATGACCTTGAACAGATGAGGGAACAAGTGACAGATTTCTTGTCTGTAAAATGGGAATAATATATATTATTATTATTGTGAAGCTTAGGTCCATTACTATTTCTCATTCATCGCTAGCATATATTACCAGTATTAGGAGGCCTCTCTCTTTTTAGGGTATACTGGGATTCAGTGGGAACAGTTCAGTCTGGCTTGTTGAGTTCAGAAGTCTAGCTTCTTGTTTCCTGAATCTCTCCCAAGCAAGTTCATCCCAGGCTCAGAAACCATATTTATTCTAGCTGCTTGTTCAATTTATCCCTTTGTGGCTCTCAACCTTATGGGGCCTGCAGAGGGCATCTAGTATATTGAGAAAATGACATGTGTGGCTTCTGGCCTGTAGAAGGGGTGCTCTGGCTTGAGTCTGGGCTCAAAATGAACAAGAAACCAGATGACTCAGCTCCTGAAAGTCCCTGATCCTGGAAAGGGGTCTGCTTCACACCCTATCCTCCAAAACCTCTGTCCATATCCAGAGGGTCCGGCTCAGTCAGAGGGACAGAACTTGGCCCTTTGTCCCAGAGTGTGGGTAGAACATTGCAAGGCCTTCCAGAAGTGATTAGACGTCAGAACGGGGGAAGTCTTGAGCAATAGTACACCCCACTTCCCTGCCTCCTGCCTCCTGGAGCTTGAAATAAAGCCACTACCAGGGTTTCCTGAACACCCCCTTCCTTTACTTCCTACAATTTGGGCCACTCTGTGTCCCAGGGTTCCTGGGCCTGGGATGACCTTGCTTGGGAGAAGTGCAGGAGACAAGGGCCCCTGAACCCAAAGCAGAAGGTGATCTGTGTGGCTGGAGATGAGGAACCCTGGGGAGGAGCCATGGGTAGGCTCAGAGGGAAGGCAGGGTAGGCAACGTGGAAGAGGAAGGTCTGCAGAGCCTTGAAGATGGTTGAAGCAGGGGAGGGGACATTCCAGGTAGAATGAACAGCAAGCAAAGGTTCAGAGGAGGGACAGGAGTTTGTGATTAATCCCATTGTGTGTGAGGCAGGCGAAGGATAAGTGGTGAAAGAGGCTGTGTGTATAGGGGTAATCCTTGGGGTAGCTGGGGCACTTCCTGGTCATGCCATCCCCAGTGGTTAAAGTTAATGGAAGACTCCTGTAACCTTAATCAGGCAGGAACACCAGAAGCTAGTATTCCTTGGTATGAAGGTTTAGGTCCCTTAACAGGTGTAGAATGTCAACCAGCTGAAGTGCCAGTTGGAGGTAAAAAGGAGGTGTGGCAAAGAGAGCTCTAAGATTCCTGCCCCTAGGTGTGTATGCTCTGTACAATCTCCTTGCTTTGAGGGGATTTTTTGACTTCATGACTTGTGAATATGATACGATATCACTCACATGATTAGATTATTCTACATGGCAAAAATGAATATGTTTTGAATATGATGTAATTAAGGTCCCTTATCAGTTGAGTTTGAGTTAGTCAAAAGGGAGATTACTCTTGGTGGGCCTGACCTAATCAGGTGAACCCTTTAAAAATTTTTCTAGCGATAAGAAATGAGAAGCAGCAGTAGATGCTCTCATGTTGGCCTTGAAAAACAAACTGCTATGTTGTAGAGAGGGCCATGGTAGCAGGGAGTGGCAGGCAGCTTAAGGAACTCAAGGCCTTAGCCTTATAACCATAGCTGCCAACACCCAGTGAGTCTGGAAAAGGACTTTAAGCCTGAGATGAGATGACAGCCCTGGCTGACACCTGAGTTCAGCTTGGTCAGACCCTGAGCAGAGAACCCACAGCAATTGAGATGATAAATTTTGATTGTTTGAAGCTGCTAAATTGGTGGTGATTTGTTACATTGCAATAGAAAACTAATGTAAAAGGAAGTGATAAACGCTAGTTAGGCCCCAGGCCCAGTTTCAGAACTACTGACTATAGCTTTTATTCATTTTCCTTTCTGGTTGTGAAATGTCCCTATTTATTTAATTGAATCCTCTTTACCTTTCATCCTCTTTGATTCCATTTTTGAATACAGGTTATTGTGGTTATATCACTACTACTCACCATGATTGTGGTTTACTTCTGGCAGGTGCTTCCTTTAAGTTAGACATGGCTATGTGAACTTTGGCCATTTAACTGTGTGCAGAATGACATGTGTCATTTGTGGATAGAAACATTTAAGTTTAAGGGTTCTCCTTGCTGTTTTGCCTGGCTGAAGTGATTATGGAAACATGTGTTGAAATGAAAGAGCCTGCCAAAAGATCAGGGCAGCTTGGAATGTTGAACCACCACATGGAGTACAGCTGTGCTAAAGATCTGCCTAGACCTGCAGCAGGCTTGGTATGCATGGAGAATAGAATTTTGTTGTGTTAAGCCACTCAGACTTGGGTCTCATTTGTTGCTGCAGCATAACACAGTCTGTCTTGACCAATGAAGTGTATTGGTGGTGGTTATCATCAGGTATTGTAGAATAGAGAGATGAGATTACAAAAAAACTGAAGGAGGAATGGATGTCGCCCTGAGATCTTGGATTTAGGATTGGATTTTGATACGGGCTGAATTGTTTCCCTCCAGAAGTCACAAGTTGAAGCCCTAACCCTCAATGTGACTGTATCTGGAACTGGATTACTTTAGGAGGTAATTTAGATTAAATGCATTCAGCATTCATAAGGGTAGAGTCCTAATCTGATAGGACTGTGGCCTTATAAGACAAGGAAGAGAGAGAGATCTCTTTCTCTGCTGTATGAGGACACAGGGAAAAGGCAAGCTATCTGCATGCTAGGAAGAGAGCACTCACCAGAAACCAATGATGCTGGCACCTTGACTTTGAACTCCTCTAGAACTGTGAGAAAATAAATTTCTGTTGTTTAAGCATCCCATCTATGGTATTTTATTATGGCAGTCCAAGTTGACTAAGATTGAAAGCTCTCTTTTTGGGGAGGGGTGAATTTTTTTGGTTGTATTAGCAAAAGTGATATTTGTTAGGTGATATCCTTAAATTTTTAAGAAGTCTAGGGTTTAGGAAGAAGGACGTACATTGATGTAGGATAGCCATAGGGTGGACTATAGAGATATTTATCATTTTTTTCACTGCCCCCAACCTTAATCCCTTTCTATGGTTTGTGGAATTTTCTATTATATGCGTCTTTGTTACCAGTAGAGCTTGCCTTCCAGAATTGAACACCCAAGGGTCACATACTTTTTTCTAGCCCCCTCTGCAGCTAGGACCTGGGCACAGGACTTGGTCCTAGCTAACCAGAGATACCTTTCAAGGACTGTGAATATAAGGTTAGTAATGAAACAAAGGAGCAAGAATAACAGAAAATTTATTTTGGTGGTGGTAGGAGTGTGGCGTTTTCCAGGGGCAGCTGAAGCTGTGATTCCAGAGGTAGCTTCCTTTTGTGGGAGGATCCTTGAATTGATGATCTGACAGGTATAGGGTCAGCAAGGTGTTTGGAGTTTTAATGGTTGAGTTCAGATCTCTACAGACTATGATTCTGAGATCCAGAGCCCTGGGGAATCTGGTTGTCCCAGGAGGGCAGTGTTGAAGCTACTTCAGTGAGTTGGAGCCAGAGCAGCTCATATCTTCTGCCTCCCCACAGGAGCCACAGTGAAGACTTAAAGGTCCTAGGGAGAGAAGTGGGGCCAGAGGTCTGACTCCTCTATCTACTCTGATCGTCAGAGTTTCTGCCCTAACTCTTGTCCTCTTCTTCTGTCCTGCTTGTCTCTGGCCCCTCAGGAGACAGAAGTCGCCCTCATACGTGGGTCCTTTAAGAGTCTGATTCTGCCCCTGCAGTCCTCAGATGCTCTGACCTGCAGAGGACCCACCAGGCTGTCTCAGAGGTCCCCTGAGAAGACTGTTTTTTCCAGAAGCCCTGCCCACAGGACTCTTAGTCCTTCCCATACCTCTGCCCTCCAGATCTCAGCCCCTCCATTTTTCCTTTCCTGTAACATCATCAGGTCCTGGCTTCTGTTACTCCTTGGGAATGGAGGTAAGAAGGTAGGCATAGTTGTAGCCTGATCCCCTTCTTCACTGCTCCACTTGGGAAAACTGAGACCTGGGCAGACCATGAGAACCCCTGCTGTCTTCTTCCTGGAGGCTCTGGGGAAGCCAGCTCTCCTGCTAGAAAGGTCCAGAAAGTGGGCGGCCCTCCAGGGAGCATCTCTGTATCTGGGCTCAAGCACTGGGGTCTTGCTTGAGGCCTTCAGCTTCTCCTCTTGCTATTATCTAGCTCTTCCTAGCAAGCCACATCTTTTCACCTCAACTGGACATCTCAGCTCTCAGATTTTGGCCCTCAGCCCCAGGGCTACCCATCAGGCACTCTTGGGCTAGAATCTCAGCTTTGCCACTCATCAGTTGAGTGGACTTGAGAAGTCACTCTACCTCTCTATGCCTTAATTTCCTCATGCACAGAATGGGGCTAGTGATCCCCACTTCATAGGATTGTTTGAGGATGTAATGGTACACTGGACATAAAGGACTCAGCTTGGATGATGGCACATGGTTAGTACCCTAAAATAATGACTTCCCCTATTTTCTGAGAGCTGCTTCCTCAGACTTGTCTCTTCTTTATTGTTTCTCATTTTTTCTTAGGAGATGGGTCAACTCAGAGAGGTAGTCTATGTAGTAGCTAAGAGTACAGATTCTGGAGCCAAACTGCCCAGCTAAGACCCCCAGCTCTGCCATTTTACCAGCTGTCCAGCCTGGACAAGTTACTTAACATCTGTACCTCAGTTTCCTCAGCTGCAACATAAGAATGACAAAAGCACTGAAAGCAGTGCCCAACACTTGGTAAGTACTAATGGTGAGTTAGCTGGTATATAGATCCATGTCCTTCTATGTGGACAAAGTCTTAGAGGCCTTCAAGGAAGTCCTCTGACCAAAGAGGTGCCTGCTTATTCCTACAGGAAACTCCCCAGATGGCAGTCCTTCTCCTTTGTGAGACTTTTATTTCCAAGATTTTCTGGCTGTTGCTGAATTTCCCGGAGGCCAGAGAAGGGGGGTACGAGGGTGGGGCTTACCAAGAAATTGAACATGAGATGATGAAAATGTGATCAAAACCTCATGGGGCTGGCTCTGACCAAAACCCATGTAACAGAGACAGCCCCACTTTCTTGAGAACTGGATGTGCTCCAGGTGTGAGTGGTAGAGGGGCATCGTGGGAAAGGCATGTTCAATTCCATGTTTAGTCAAATGTATACTGGGATTTGTTCTGTGTCAGCCCTTGTGCAGAGCAGTGTTGGCAACAGAGACAGGCCCCATTTCTTGCCTTGGGAACTCTATCAATGAACAGGACATGAGGGTTTATTGTTGTTGTTGTTATTGTTATTATTTGTTTATTTGTTTGTTTTGTCAACTTATGGAGCTGGGAGTTCCATGAGCAGGGATGTCAGGTCTCTAGGGAGATGTTGGCTGCTGGGTATCACCCAGCTGTCTGTGGGCCTTGAACCTGTAGCAGGCACTATATGCCCTAGAGAGGAAGGTTTCTACCTGTAGGCAGCAAGGCTCCCTGGTTGGGGAGCTGAGTCCACAACACTCCTCAGAGAGCTGGCAGCTTCATCATTATCAGGGAGGCAGGTAGCCTCCTGGACCACCAGGACTCTGGATAAATAAAGAAGTTGCCCTTGTCAGTGAATTAGTAAAACGGAGCAGCAGGTGTTAGTTAGATAAAGTCACAGTGCTAAGAATGTTTGAGTTAAGTTCCAAATTGCTAGGCTTAAGCCCTGATGTATCTGACAGGGAGATAGGGAGATAAACCCTGGTGCCAAGGAGGGTTGTTTCATGGCTGAGGATGGGGAAAAGAGGGAGGGAGAAAGCCAGGAGGGAAGGCACTGGCTGGAGAAAGGCTGGGGAGGGCTGCATGTCTGCTCCCTAGGGGCTCTGGTGTCTGCCACTCACACTTTATCAAAAGTCTTCATTTGCTTCCTTCGCTTCAAGATTATTTTCTGTTTTTCTGAACCTTAGCTTCACCTTTGTTCCCAGAGAGTGGTTCCCTGGGGCCCCAGGAAGTGGTAACATTTCTGAGCATGTGTGACTTTGGGGCAGCCTGTGTGAATGCCAGGGGTTTAGCCTGAGACCCAAAGTCAGTCTTGGTTTGGAAAGACTCTTAAAAATTAAGCCACACTCCTCACCACCTGACAAATGAGAGAATTAAGACGGTGGAGGGAGGAGTGAGGAAGGAACTTACCTGGGGTCACATAGTCAAGGGCAGAAACAAGATTATGGGATTGGCATCTGGTTATTCAGCACAGGACCTGTTCCTGTACCCCTCAGTGGCAGTGTCATGGAGGTAGTGTCCAGGGGCTTCTGTCCTGGTAGCACCTTCCTCAGGGATTCCACCCTCATCTCCACTACCTTATCTGGGTGTTCTCCTGAAGGTCCAGAGAAAGGGTTTGTGTCTGCCTTTGTGGCAGACTGACCTCAGCTTGGCTTCACTGGGAACTAAGAAAGATTTGAGGCAGTGTGTCCCTTTCACACTAATATTTGTCCTCTGCCTGATGGGGTCCAGGGCATAGAGTCCAAATGGTATCCATAGGTGGAACTTTTGAAAATCCACAGCTGGCTGAGTTGACAGATGGCTTAATGGATGGATGGGTAGATGGTTGGGTGAATGGGAGGATGGATGAAGGTCTAATGGATTCAGGGACAGCTAGATGGATGCTTGCATGGGTGCATGATGGGTAGGTAATTTCCCCCAGGCAGCAGAGCCAAACTTCCTAGCGTTAGCAGTTGTTCTTACAAACTATTTCCATCCCTCCCTCGCCTTGTGACCCCCAAACCTGGGGTATCTGAGGTTTTAAATGCTTGCATCTGGGAGCAGAAGGGAGGAAAAAGTTGCTGTGCTCTCAGCTCAGTGAGAAGGGCCTTGCACAGCCCTCTCACTACTTCTTCCCTTTCCAGGCCTGCCCAGGCCTGGTTTTGTTACCAGATGAGATATATCTGGTATATGATCGCTCCTCTTGCTGGGCGAGGATGCGCAATTTGGCATCCTAGCTGCCATTCATCCCCAGTGGCATGGACTTGCTCCCAGCTAGACAGACCCTCAGAGGCCATAGTCGGGAGGCCAGCCAGCCTTTCCGGGCTCTTCCCAGGCATGAGAAGTTCACTCTTCCCAGAGCAGCCTTATGAGCTGCTCTAAGGATCACAGAGCTTTTGTCTCTCAGAGCTGAGATGCCTTCCCTGTGACTTGCTGTGGTGTCAGTGTCATCTTGGCCCTGGAACCCATGTGGGCTACAGGAATATGGTGGGGTTCCTCCGTGCTGAATCTCCCTAGCTTCCCTGGCTGCAACTCTTCCATCCTTTTCGCCCTCTCCCATCTCTCATTTCTGGTGCCCAGGTCTGTCTGTCAGGATCCCTGAGAAGTGTGGCCCCAGAATTGCCCATTTGGGGCTGTACCTGGCCCAAACTGATGGGGTGAGAGTGGAGAGCTGGCCTGGGGGTCAGAGTCCGTATGGATAGATGGACCATTCCCCCTGGCTGCTGAACCCTTTGTCATATATTCATTCTCTAGACAAATATTTATGCCAGGCACGGTGCTGGACACCAGAGTGATAGTGTACACCAGAATATATAAAATCCTTGTTCAGGAATGTTGACAAACTACCCACTATAACTCAGTGTGATGTAAGCAATGAGGGGAGAGGGGCAGGGGTCTCTGGGAACTTGAAAGGGAGGGAGGCTACCTAACACAGCCTGGGGTCAGAAAAGGCTTCTTGAAGGAAGAGTCATCCAGACCCTGATGGGAAGCTTAGGCAGGTAGGAGAGAGAGAAGAGTGTTCCAGGCAGAGGGAATGGCGTGGGTAGATAGGTACTTTCCCCCAAGGCGATAGAGCTAGGTCCCCTGTCCCTCCCCCAGCCATGAAAGCTGATCCCTGACAACTCCCTTTCCCACCCTGACACCTGATCCCTGAGATACCTGGATGCTGGAACACCTGCCTTGGAGAGCAGAGACTGGGAGGCATGAGAGAATTTGGATCGTTTGGGGAACTGACACAGGTTTAGTGTCACTGAATCATGGAGTGTGACAGGGCTTTGAGGAGACACGAAGTGGGGCCCTGATTGTGGGAGCTGATCTTGAGAATACAGGGTGTTAGGTGGAGGTTGATGAGGAGGTTGTTGCAGAATGGAAAACATCCTGTCATTCCGTTCCCCTCTCCATATCCCCGTCCTCCTGCACGGACAGCAAACACAGTTCAGTGGGTACCACCAGTGAGCTTTATTGGAAGCATTGCAGTCTGGCTGTGGAGGAGAAGCTGTGCTCCCACCACTCACCCTCTCGCTCACACTCACACTCATTCACACTCACATCGGCACTCTAGGTCCTGCCCGGACTGGGTCAGGTCTTGTGCAGAAGTGCTGGAGGCCTGGTTCTCTCTTCTGGTCCTTGGTTCCCCAGGGTCACAGTGATTTATATCCCTTCAGTCAGACACAGAACTCCCTCTGAGGCTGTCATGGCCTAATCCTGTGGCGCCTGTTCTGGAGGAGGAAGGAGAGGCAAGGTCAATAACTGGGGTCTTGGGCAGAGGCTTAGAGGGAGGAGGCAGGGCTGGGAGGCGGGGAGGTGGCAGGCTTACCTTGTCAGAGTACTTCTGCAGTCTCTGGATGATGCGGTCCACCCAGGGTTGGTCTGGGGGTGCACAGAGCTGGCGACCCCTCACTGTGGTAAACCTGGAGTCCGAGGTCAGAGAGAAAGAAGCCTTGGAACCTAACTTCCTGACAGGACCACATATGATGGGCAAAGGCTGGGGACCACATCTAAGAACCCGTTTCAGGGGCTTCCTTTAAAGGGCTGGGCTTGGCAAGGAGAGAGGAGATAAGAAAGTGAGGGTAGATAGGAAAGATGAGGCTCGATGCACTCCTTTCCACAACTCACACAACGGCAGGCACTCTGCAGCCATCCCTCATGAGAAGGTAGTGAAAGGATCGCACGATGCTCCCAGGGATTGGGCGTGAGGTCACAGACAGGCAGCAGTCTTCTGCATCATTGCTACCACCTAGAGCTGGTGTGGTGATAGAGGAAAGAAAGTAGCTTCAGAACAAAGGGACCTTTGGTCCACAGCCCTAACTGGGATTCAGAACACCTGTGTATGTGTGGAGGCAGCCAGACCTGATATTCAGTATGCACCAATTTGGTCTTCTTGGTAGCTAAATATCTTGAAGTGCTTTTGAGCTGTTTGGTAAACAAACAACCACTGTCCTGAGCCTCACAAATGCTTTTCTGCTGTCCTGATCACTCCAACCTCTCTCTCGACCTCTCAACTTTCCCACAAATGAAGAGCTAATGCTGGCCACAGCATTAACTTGATAGGGAAGGGGTGAGAGTAGAGCACTGGGGTGGGGTTGTGGGAAGTTAGGTTAGAAGGCTTAGAAATTGCTTAATATTATGATAATTGGCTCTGCCTCGGTGTCTCCAATTCTCCCCAACTTAAACAAACATATATTCTGCCTGGGAAACTGAAGCAGCAGGGAACAGAGCCTGTAGAGAGGGGCATCCATAGGCCCTGGGATACATTGAGACAGACAAACATTGAAATTCAGGGGCCCAGCCAAATATATCCACACTCACAGGCACACACAGGGCAAAAGGCATCCCCAACTTCACTAAACCATGCAGACCTAAACTCAGTGTCCCTCATGTCCAGTGCCAAGCAGTCTGAGAATAGATGACCCCTCCCCTGCTCCCACCCGTAAGCCTCCCTTCAGCCTTACCAGAGGAGGTCCAGAGAATCATCAGGCTGAGGGCCAGTAGTGTGGCTGCATGGGGTGCCATGGAGGGTGAAGGGAAGCAGACTGACAGCGAGGATGTGTGCCTTTGAGTGAATCTCTGGCCGTGTGCAGGAGCTGAGATTTGGCTAGGAGTGGAAAGTGCACAGCCGTTCCTATTGCATGTGAAGGAGTCTAGGAATGTGAGTGTGGAAGCTCATGTGCTGTAATTGTCGACTGCCTTTTATTTATTGTCCCAGAACTTTCACAACTCCTGCCTGCTCAGAAATCCCCCTCTACTATTCCTTGGATTCCCCTTTGCTTCCCTTTTCTGACCCTGCCCTCCCTCTTTCCCCCTCAGCAGCTTTCCCCATCTGCTTTCTTGGCTTCAGCTCTGAGAATCTAAACAGTCTGCTGTTCTGTCAATTCCTTTGAGATGTACAATTACCTCATTAGTAGCATTTGTATCATCAACCATAGGGCTGGCCTTCAGAGGTGATGGTCATAATTAGGGGGCCAGAGCAAGGAGTTCTGCCCCTTCCCTAGGTTTATCCCTATCCTCACTGTTCTCTGTGGTTCTTCTCTTCTCTCCAGTGCTGGTGGAAAAGAAGGCTCCCCGGTGCCCTCAGAATAAGCATGGAGCCTGGGATAGCCCCCCAAGTCCTACCTTTCCATCATGTAGGAACCAGTCCCTCCCTCGGGACAAATAGAGCTGAAGGAAATGTTCTTTGAAAGGGGGCCCAGCTCCTCCACCCACATGTCAGGCCTCAGGGATTCAAAATCCAGACTTCTAGAGCCCTTTCTCTATCATTTTCACATGTCCAACGCTTGGGGTCAATAGAACATCTGGAGGGAGCCTGGCCTGAAATAGTCCCCTTCATCTTTCTCCTCTTTTCAATCCTGGGAACCAACAGGGGATTTCTAAGGAATGAGGCTGGCCAGCTCATATACAAATTTCCAAATTTCAAGGAATTGACAGATGGGTGAGGGGACAAGTGATTTCCCATCCTTATGAGAAAGACCAGAGATAGACCAGAAGAGAAGGCCTCAAAGAAGAAATTAATGTGTGGGATACCCATTGAGTCATCCCACCTAAGCTCTGGATCCTCTTTTGGATGGGATGGTGTTTCCCTCATAAGCTTTTAAGTTATTTCTCTTTCCATCCATCGACAACAATGACAGTGACGACGACGATGATGGTGATGACAATGATGATGATGATGATAACAGCATTTCTGGTTGTTTACTATGTACTGATCCAGCAGTCCCCAACCTTTCTGGCACCAGAGACAGTGCTCCTATGAAAATCTAATGCCTGATGATCTGAGGTGGAGCTGAGATGGTGATGCTAGCATTGGGGAGCAGCTGCAAATACCAATGAAGCTTCACTAGCTCAACTACTGCTCACCTCCTGCTATGTGGCCTGGTTCTTAACAGGCCACTAACAGGTACCAGTCCATGGTCCGGGGGTTGGAGATCCCTATTTTAGGCTCTGTATCAGGGACTTTATCACTATTATCTTGCTTAACTTTCCTAATACAATTATAAAATACTTTTTATTATTATCATATTATTATCTGTGTTTTATACATAAGAAAAATGAGGCTCAGAGCACAAGGTTACATAGCAAACAAGTTCCTTGAACCCAGGTGTCTTGTTGTGAGGTTTACACTCTTTACTGCTGTCCCATACTGCCTGTCTGCCACCTGTTCATTGATCATAGATCAGTACAGAGGAGTAAGACGCCACAGATAGCATACCTAGGCTGAGATTCAAATTCCAACACTTGCTAGCTGTGTGACCATGTGAAAATGATCCAGTTTCTGTGTCTTAGTGTCCTTATTGGTAAATTAGAAATACTAATAGATCTACTTCTTTATTTATTTTTAGAAATTATTTATGTATTTATTTTTTAATTGAAGAAATTATTTTAATTTTTTTCCGCTATCTACCTTCCCCTCCCATCTACCCGCTCCCCTCTGGTAACAACTAGTCTATTGTCCATGTCCATGAATCTGTTTGTCCTGTTCATTTGTTGCTTTTAGGTTTATATCCCATGTATAAGTAATATCATGTGGTTTTTAACTTTTTCTGTCTGGCTTATTTCACTTAGCATGATTATCTTGAGGTGTATCCATGTTGTTGCAAATGGCAGTATTTCATCTCTTCTTATGGCTGAGTGATATTCCATTGTATATATGTACCACAGCTTCTTTAGCTAATCATCTATTGTAGGATATGTCGGTTGCTTCCATGTCCTTGCCATTGTGAGTAATGCTGCTATGACCATCAGTGTGCAAATATCTTGTTGGATATGAGTTTTCAAGTGTTTGGGGTAAATACCCAGTAGAGAGATTGCTGGAGCATATGGTAGATTAATTCTTAGTTATTTGAGGAAACTTCATATTGTTTTCCATAGTGGCTGTACCAATTTTCAGCCCCACCAGCAGTGTATGAGGGTTCCTTTTTCTCCATGTCCTCTCCAGCATTTATTACTTGTCCTGTTGATTATAGCTCTTCTAACAGATGTGAGATGGTATCTCACTGTGGTTTTGATTTGCATTTTCCTAATAGCTAGCGACGTGGATCATCTTTTCATGTATTTATTGGCCAGTCCTATGTCCCCTAGGGAAAAGTGTCTGTTCAGGTCCTCTGCTCACTTTTTTGATTAGACCTTTTTTAATTGTTATTGAGTCATATGAGTTCTTTGTATATTTTGGATATCAGGTTTTTATCAGAGGCTTTGCTTGCACATATATTTTCCCATTCAGATGGTTGTCCCTTTACCTTGTCGACAGTTTCTTTTGCTGTGCAGAAGATTATTAGTTTGATGTAGTCCCATTCATTTATTTTTGCTTTTACTTCCCTTGCCTTTGAGGTCAAATTCATAAAATCCTCTTTAAGTCCAATATCCTTGAGTTTAGTTCCTATGTTTTCTTCTATGCGTTTTATTGTTTCAGGTCTTATATTTAAATCCTTAATCCAATTTGGGTTAATTTTGATATGTGGTAATAGACAACAGTCTAGTTTCATTCTTTTGCAGGTGGATTTCCAGTTTTCCCAGCACCATTTATTAAAAGAACTTTCCTTTCTCCACTGTTGAAAATTATTTGCCTGTATAAATACGGGTTTACTTCTGGACTATTGATTCTGTTGCACTGGTCCTTGTGTCTGTTTTGCTGATAATACCATGCCGTTTTGATTACTGTCGTTTTGTAGTATAATTTTAAGTTGGGAGAGTGATGCTTCCAGCCTTGTTCTTTTTTCCCTGGATGGTTTTGACAGTTCAGGGTCTTTTGTGCTTCCATACAAATCTGATGATTTTTTGTTCTATTTCTTTTAAAAAATACCAATGGGATTTTGATGAGGATTGCATTAAATCTGTATAATGTTTTAGGCAATAAGGTCATTTTAACTATGTTGATTCTTCCAATCCAAGAACACGGAATATCTTTCCATTTCTTTGTATCTTTTTTGATTTCTTTTAATAGGGTCATCATATAGTTTTCATTATATTGGTCCTTCACATGTTTCGTTAGATTTATTTCTAGGTATTTTGTTCTTTTTGTTGCTATTGCAAAAAGAATTATTTTTTTCACTTTTTCTGACACTTCGTTATTAGAGTATAGGAACACTATGGATTTTTGAACATTGATTTTTGTATACAGAAACTTTACTGTATTTGCTTATTGTTTCTAGTAGTGTTCTTGTGGAGTCTTTAGGGTTTTTTATATAGAGAATCATGTCATCTGCAAATAGTGACAGCTTGATTTCTTTGTTCCTGTTTGGATGCCTTTTATATCTTTCTCTTGTCTGATGGCACTTGCTAGGACCTCTAATGTTATATTGGATAACAGTGGTGATAGTGGACAGCCTAGCTTTTCTCCTGATCTCAGAGGGAAGATTTTTAATTTTTCACTATTAACTATAATGTTGGCTGAGGGCTTGTCATATATGGCCTTTATTGTATTAAGGTACTTTCCTTCTATACTAATTTTGTTAAGTATTTTTATTATAAATGGATGCTGTATCTTGTCGAGGGTTTTTTATGCATCTATTGATATGATCATATGATTTTTTTTTTAATTTGCTTATATAGTGTATCACATTAACTGATTTGTGTATGTTGAACCATCCCTGTGCCCCTGGGATGAAGCCCACTTGATCATGGTGTATAACCTTTTTAATATGTTGCTGTATTCGGTTTGCTAGTATCCTATTTAGGATTTTTGCATCTATATACATGAGAGATATTGGTCTGTAGTTTTCTTTTTTTGAGTTATCTTTACTAGGTTTTGGTATCAGGGTAATAATGTCCTCATGAATGAGTTTAGGAAATAATGCCTCCTCTTTGATTTTTTGGAAGAGTTTGAGGAGAATGGGTATGAAATCTATGGGTATTAAATGTTTAGTAGAATTAACTGGTGAAGCCATCTGGTACTGGACTTTTATATTTTGCTAAGTTTTTGATGATTGTTTCAATTTCCATACTGCTGATTAGTCTATTTAGATTTTCTAGTTCTTGATTCAGAATGGGAAGGTTGTATTTTTCCAAGTACTGGTCCATTTCTTCTAACTTATTAAATTTGGTGTTATATACTTTTTCTTAGTATTCTTGTATGACCCTTTGTATTTTTACAGTGCCTGTCATAATTTCCTCTCTTTTATCCCTAATTTTGTTTATTTGTGTCCTTTCTCTTTTTTCTTTAGTGAGGCTAGCCAGGGTTTGTCAATTTTATTATGTCCAGTTGATCTAATGTGTCATTTAAGGATATTATTTCCTTATTGATTTTCCATTTGGATGATCTGTCCATATCCAACAGTGGGGTATTTAGGTCCCCTACTATGATAGTGTTTTGGTCTGCTTCTCCCTTTAGTTCTGTTAGTAATTGCTTTATATATTTCGGGGCTCCCTGATTGGGAGCATAGATATTATAAGTGTTCTGTCTTTTCAGTGCATGATTCCCTTTATCATTATGAAGTGTCCCTCAGTATCTTTATTTACATTTTTTATTTTGCAGTCTATTTCATCCGATATTAGTACTGCTACTCCTGCTTTTCTCTGAATGTTATTTTCCTGAAATATCCTTTTCCACCCTTTCACTTTGAATCTGTATTTGTGTTTGGAGCTGAGATGTGTCTCCTGGAGGCAGCACATGGTTGGATTTTGTTTTTTGATCCAACCTGCAACTCTGTGCCTTTTTAGTGGTGAGTTTTTATCTTTTGTTTTCTGGTAGCTCAGTGTTTCCATTGCTTTTTTGTCCTTGCATTTTTGTTTTCTTTATTTTGGTTGGCTTCTATGGGTTTTCCTTCTGATCCTTCTTGTTTTATGTTATATACTTCAGTTCTGAATCTTTGGTGTGTGGTTACTATTAAGAATATGTAAAGGATAGTTAGTTATATATATACAGTCATCCATTTTCTTCTGCACATGCCTTATATCCATTCCCCTTTGTGAATGTGGATCCTCCCCTTTTCAGTCATTGTTATCTCAGTTTGTCCCTATGTATGCCAAACATTCATTACTATCTTGCTATAGCAAATCTCTTCTTATTGTTTAAGCTTATAATGCCCTGTTCTTAGGAAGGGTTGCACTCCTCTGCTTCTATCAGCCTGCTAGTCACCTTGCTCCTAATTATGTATTTTTTTTGTCATTTTGTTTTAGGTGACCCCTTTTAGTATTACCTGTATTGCAGGCCTCATAGTGGAGAATTCCATGAATTTTTGTATGTCTGGAAAGGTCTTTATTTCTCCATATATAAAGGAGAGCTTAGCTGGATATGTTATTCTTTGCTAGTAGTTCCTTTCATTTAATAGTTTGACTATTTAATTCCACTCCTTTCTGGCTTGTAAGGTGTGTGCTGAAAAGTCTGACGATAATCTAATGGGTTTTCTTTTATAGGTTACTGTCTTCTTTTCCTTGGCTGCTCTGAGAATTCTGTTTTGTTCTGATTTTTGATAATTTTAATACAATGTGTCTTGGTAAAGGCCTTTTTGGGTTGAGATAATTGGGTATTTTACTGGCTTTTTGAATTCCAAGCTCTAGCTCATTCCTTAGATTTGGGAAATTCTCATCAACTCATTGTCTGAAAATGCTTTCTAATCTCTGCTCCTTTTCTTCCCCTTTGAGAATGCCCATTATTCTTATATTTCCTCTCCTGATAGAATCAGTTAGTTCTTGAATTTCTCTGTCATTATTTTCATTCTTCAGTTTCTCTCCCTCCTTTTTTATTTCTAGATTTCTCTTTTTGATATCACTGATACTTTCCTCCATTTGTCCAGTCTATTTCCCAAGCTTGCTATTTCATTTTTCAACTCTTACAGTGTGTTCTTTATCTCTGGAAGGTGTATTTGGTTCTTTTTGGGGGTTTCGGTCTCCTTGCTAAAGAACTCATTCTGCTCATCTAGTTGTTTTTTCATTTCCTGAAGTTGTTGATATGATTTATTTCGGATCTCACTGAGTTTTTTCAGAAGTATCAACCTGAATTCTCTGTGAATTCTCTGTCATTTAAGTCACATATTTCTATGTCTGTAAGCTTGTTTTCTGGAGATTTTTCTCTTTCTTTCTGAGATGCTTTGTCACCTTGGTTGTTCATGGTGTTTAATGGAATATTTCTCTGCCTGGGCATTAATGGAAGTGTATTTTTTTCCAGAAAAAAAAAAAAGATTTATTATATAATGGTCTCTCTGGGCTGTTGCAAAGAAGGCATTTTTTCTTTTGGTTTCTAGTAGGTGGCATCTAAGCCTCTTGGATCCCTGTTTTATATAAAACCTTAATAATGCCTTTTTCCCCCTTATAGATGATTAATCATGCTCAGTACCCTCAGTCTCTGTTCCTGTTATTGTTAGCAACAGTTTTGGTAGCGTTTGCTCAGATTCCCCTGGGGCTCCATGGTGTTTGGTCTTGGAGGATATTGGGAGAGAGGCCCTCTGGGATGGGAAATGTGGGTTGCAACACATCCTTGGCTTTGCAACCTGGGCTGGTAAAAATCAACTGTTGTTTCTCTGCGACCCCAGTTCTCTGCCTTTTGCCCTGATGCCTGGGCACTGCTGCTGGCCACATGGAGCTCACAGCACTCCCAGGCAGCACTGTTCAGGGAACTCATGGCACCTTCTCCCTTACCCCTCCTTCTACAGGGAGCAACAGCTGCAAGGGGCAGCTATTTGTTTCTACCACCCCACTGCCCGACACTCCGACACCCAGGGTTCTGACCTGTCCATGCATGCTGGTGTGCAGTTTGAGTGTTTTTGTTGAGTTTTAGATGTTCATCTTATTGTTATTTTGAGGGGAGAGATCTGGGGACATCTATCACTCTGTCATGTTTCTGATGTCTGAATTTAGGCCTACTTCTTAAGATTGAATGAGATAATCTGAGTAGAGAGCCTAGTTTAAGCTGGCACATAACAAACATTTATTAAATATGAACCATTATTATTATTATGCTAATATTTTTAGCAACTGATAGTTTATTAAAAAGGCTAATTTAAGCATCTGCAATGGTGAATTCAACCTCGACTCCTGGCTCAATACTGATAGAAGTAATCTGATTAATCTCAGAAGGACAGTGTAAGTCAATGAATGGGTCACTTGTGGATCCTCATCTGAATAAGATCCCGAGTCTTAGAAACTTTTCCACAGGGAGTTTTTCTTGTAGTAATTCTCAGAGTCTTGGTAGGCATCTGAACTGGTCCTTTCATTTTGAGATTCTTGTCCTTTGCACCTCTGATCAAGTCAGCACACACCTTCTCCAAAGATATGTTGCGGCTGCTCAGAGTAATAATTTGGTGAACCGCCACCTCTGGTTCCATGGGTGTCTTTCTGGTATCTTTAAAAGTCATGCCTACAGTGTGGCTTCCTGACCAACTTGTATCTCTGCAATAGCGAACAGCGGTGAGTCAGGAGCAACAGTGAGCAGAACGAAGCTCAACTGAAGCTGCTACCATGTCTTCCTCAAAGAGCTGTTACACTGTCTTTTCACTCAAATATGTCAGTTAATTTACTTATTCATCTTTCCACTGATCTATCTCCACTAAAGTGAGGGTGAAATTTTGGTGGAGGGAAAACAATAGGAAATAAAACTTCTGAAGAACTTAACTGCTCAGGCTACAAATGGTGATTATGTATATTGTTGGGTGGGCTGCCTAGGGCTTCCTGTTTCTATTTGTGCTAGCCAAAATACACAAGAAAAAGAGAAGGCTAAGATCATGAACTTCTAATTTAAGGCATGGGTAGAGATCCAGAGAATCTCTATGGAATTCTTAAGCAATCTTTATTTTACATGACCACTTGGCAGATATGGCTAAGGATCAAGCTGGAGACCTGATTTTATGGAATTATAGAGTTACAACATCAGGTAAATATCTAACCATGCCATATCTCTTATGCTAGATTAAGAGTACTATTGGGAGGGAGTAGGACTTTGAGACTTGGTATGGGGATAGTTGGGCAGAGACAAACATAGCTGGGAATTTGAATTTTCAAATCCCCTTGAATCTTCTTTGCTAGCAGAAGAACACTGTCTCCCTCCCCCTGCAATCCATGAATGATATAGCCTTCCCTTTCATTAAAAAAGTTTTTAATAGTTCCCTTGTAAAGGGCATGCATTTTCTCTTCAGTAGCCACCCTGACCACTAATAGCTTCCACATTCATAGTGAGAGTTTGATTCTAACATGGCCTAGATAGGATAGGTGTGCTCCAAGAACAGGAGCATATACACTGAAGGAGTTGCAGATACTTGTCAACTGTATTGAGAAAATCCTGGGGACTGGTGAGGACAGCATTTCTGAAAAACTTAGTGATGCTGATGCAGCCAGTCCTTAGCCAACATTTTTAGTAGCAAAATCAGGGAAGAAGTGCAAAGGTTAGAGAGATGGAAATGTCAGGGTGCACCCATTATGTGCAGCCACTAACTGGATACCTCCAAAGGGTCCAGAAAGATACTTTCTTCTCCATGGCAATATGAACAGCATCGGTGTTCTAGCTTCTTTGAAAAGCCTTGTAAGTGACTTCTTTAGTAAGTAGACATGAGAATGGGAGATGTCCTCTTGGGCCTGGGCAATCTTATTTCTTTTTCTTTTTTAAAAAATTATGATTTAGTAGCAACTGAGGTTCCCAATTTTAACCCCTTGGCAGGAAGATCCAAGTTCCCTTATTCACATATTAGCATCTAAGTGTCGAGGGGTTAAATAACCAGCACAAAAGATACTGCACTTCTAATTGTAGTATTTGGCAGAACTGAAAGGAAGGGAAGTTATGTTACATGCTGAAGAGATTGTGAGCAACAGAAAGAAGACACCGGGAGAAGATAAAACATCACATGAAATCTTCATAGTCTTGTACATATCCTCCACCATAATCTGCCAGATCATCTATCATGGTGGCCTTTAATCCCCCTCCAGGAACCATACCTTTCTTCTTCTTTTTGTCTTTGCTTTTTTTGTTTTGTTTTGTTTTTGCTTCTGTTTTTCACTACAAAGCACAATCAACAAACTGGTAATCTTTTTCAAGTCATCAATTTCCAATGACATATAATCCCAAACAAAGGCTTCCAAAAAACTGGCACAGTATAGTGACTTTTGAGATTGTGTAATTTTATCTTTTAGTAACTTTCCAAATTCTGTGAGGTCATCTCCTGAAAATGGATGGGTTCAAACATCTATCCTATAAACTATGTTAGTAACCGAAGTTTCTTTTGCTAATTCAAGGTCTCATTCTTCCTGTAATTTCTTTAGCTACAGTTTATTGGCTAATTAACACTTTAGGTTCTTCTAACATCTTTTTAATTTCTTCTTGCCTTTTCTTCAGTTGCTGTTCTTTCTCTTTTGTCTTTTTTTTTCTTTTCCAAAATTTTGACTTCTGCTTTTACTTCTGCTTCCTCTCTTTTATTTTCATCATCATCATCATTCAGTTATCTTTGATATCTTCATCCTTGTCCTCTTCCCAGAGGTCCCACCAGCGGTGCCATGGCCCCCACACCTCCTGCACCAGATCTTCCATGGAGAACATGTCTGCATTCAGGAGTCAGAGTCTCCAGCCACTACCATTGCTGCCGCCATCTCGAGCTGGGTGTGAGTGTGTGTGAAGGGTGAATCAGTGAGGAGTTAGTGCTCTGGAGGTGAATCACTGTGGGCAATCTTATTTCAAGAGGAATAATGGAATTCTTGAGTGGTAGAGGCAGATGTTGGCATGAACCGTGAACAATAAGGTGAATGAAATTACTATATAAGCTGCAGGGACAAGCGGTAATCAACATTTTTGCCCACAGGGATTGCTGGTGGTAGCTAATTGATTATAGTGTCCCTAGAAATGAAATAGATGGACAGCTTACTGATGTTCTACTTGACCCATAGAAGTGGAAAATTTCTAGGTCTGGTAGGGAGAAACGTGGTCCAAATTGTTTCGGAGGTTTATAGGCTTTTGCCCAGTCCTTCAATTTAAGTCAGTTCCCCAGGTCAGAAGCCACTTGTTATAGTGGGTGGGAGTGGGAAGTCTTAAGTTTCTTTCTATAAATGTTTCTTCTGCTCAGAGGTTCTCAAAGTGTGGTCCCTGGACCAGTAGCATTATCTAGGAACTTGTCAGAAATGCAAATTCGTGGGCCCTGTCTCAGCTCCACTCAATCAGAAACTCTGGGAAAGCCTGGCAATCTGTGTTTTAACAAGCCTTTCCAGTGATTCTGATCCATGCTAAACTGAGAACAACTGCTCCACGCCTTTTCCAGAAAGTCTGTAGCCATTTCCTAGGGTAACTGTGAATGAAAACAGGAAATAGACCTTTGGGGGAGTTATTAGGTACTGTATTTTGAAAATTCTAGTCTTGGGAACCCAATACCTCACTGTGGTCTACCAGTCAGAGTGAGGATTTATGGAGGTCCGGTGCAGAAGGATCTTGGTTTAGATCCATCTCACAGTGAGTCTCGAAGACCTGTCTGGTGGTTATTTTTCTAGTTTCAGAATGCATAGTGGGAATAGGTGTATCTAATAATTAACAAAATCTCCAAAATGGTTCCTTGACCATGGAGTGAGGAAATTATGGTTGGAAGGGCCAAGTGGAAGTTCTTCGAACTGTGCCTGCCCCACTACGTTCTTGCCAACAATAGTACACTTAAGGAATGCTGCATTGTTAGAGAAGTTGTATAGATTAGAGCACCCTCAAAGATTTAAAACATGCCATAGCCCTTGGTATAGCATATTCCAGCTAATAATCTAGCATTTGCCTTCTTTCTATACCATCAATTGAAGACCACCAAAATCAGTTTGTTTTCAACTGGAATGACAGCAGTATACTTTCACTGTTTTACCTCAAGGATATGACAACTTTTCCACTCTGATTATCATAAGATAATCTTGATATCCCATGGAATATCAAACTGGTTCCTTAAACTGATGACATTATGTTTACTGGTGCACAAGAAATAGCTGTCACCCTAAATGCCTTAGACAGACCCATGTATGTCAGAGGGAAGGAGAAAAAGAAAGAAATCCTACAAAAATCCAGCATCCTGTTAGACAGGTGTAATTTCTAGGCTATTGAGGATAGGGTGGACTGAAAAACAGTGGTTTGGGGCATATTGCACCTTTAGCATAACGAAGGAGGCACAATGCTTAAAGAGTAGTTTGGATTTGGGAGGCAACATATACCATATTTAGGTGTACTGCTGCCAAATATTTAAAGCTGACAGTTTTGAATGAGGCCCAGAACAAGGAAGGAGTCTGCAGCAGGTCTAGGTGCCAGATAAGTTGTCCTGCTGCTTGAGCTTTATGACTTATAAATCCAGTGAACTTCAGATTGTCTGTGGTAGAGAAAGGGTGCTGTAGAAGCCCAAATAGGAGAATTACAGCAAAGACCCTTATTTCTTATATGAAAAGCAGCTCCTGATTTGCCACTGGGCCCTGGTCTAAAACTCAGACTATGTATCACCCAGTGACAGTGTACCCTGATGGAGTTATTTATCTATAGCAAATCATATATGTGCACAGCAGCATTCCATTGTTGAATGGACATTGTACATATGAGACCAGGCCTTAGAAGTTTCAGAAGTATGAGTAAAGCATGGGAAGTGGCTCAGGTTCCTATTTGTATTGTTTTCTTCTTCTGATCACACTTAGGCCTTCATGGAGAAGTTTTCTACAAATAGTCAACAGAGGGAGACAATGCGTGGTCTTGATTTTAAGATGAGTCTCTAAGGTATGTTGGCATCACTTAGAAGTAAGCAGTTGCTTACATTCAGTGGTGGCCCTGAAATACAGTGGTGAAGGTAAGTCCTTTCAGTGAGCAGAATTTCAGGCAGTACGTTCAATGTCTACTTTGTCATGAAAGAGAGATGGCCTGAGTTTGGGAACTATACCAATCAGTGGCCGCTTACCACAACCTTGCCTTCACCTCTGTTAATGGTCCCATCACTACATTTTTTTCCTTAAACCTTTCTGAGCATGCCTTTTGTTTTCCTCCTAAATCCCAAATGATACAAGAGTGTAGCATAGAGCTGACCTAAAAGTTTCAATTAAATTTTAATATTCTCTGCCTGGAATGCCTGTTGTGAAAGGTCCTGAGAATTGGCAGGAAAGAGTGAAATAATGAAGTAATAAAAAAGGGATTAGTACCACATTTATTTAAGAAATATTTGTCAAGGGCCTCTTATGTTTCAGACACTGTTCTTGGCACTAGGATACAGCAGTGAAAAAGAAAACAGATAGATATTCCTGCTCTTGCAGAGTTTTTATTTTAATAAAGGAGAAAGGCAATAAGCAAACAAAAATATGTCAGACGGCAGTAAGTGCTATAAAAAATTAAGGTGGCCAGAACAATAGGGAGTACTGGGAAGGTAGTCAGAGAAGACTTTTCTGATAACATTTGAGCAGAGAGGTGATCTGAAGAAAGTGAGGGAGAGAGCCATGCAGACATCAGGGGAAGATGTTCTAGGTAAAGAAAATAGCAAGTGCGAAGGTCTTGAAGCAAAGGTGTGTTTGATAAATAGAAAGGAGGTTGATGTTATGGGAAAGAAATGAGCAAAGAGTAGAGCAATAGGAGATACAGTCAGGTAATAAGTGGGCCCAGACAGTGTAGGGGTTTGTAGGACCTTGTAGGGTTTATGTTTTACTCTGGGCGAGATGGGAAAACTTTGGAGAATTTTGAACAGAGATATGATGTGATCTGACATGTTTTAAAAGCTAAAGCTCTCTCTGACTGTCAGATGGAGAATGGAAAAAAGTGGTGTAAGAATGGAAGACTGGAGACGAGGTTGGAAGCAATTGCAATAATCCAGGAAGGACATGAGGTTCCTGGGAGTTGGTAAGAAGTGGTCAAATTCTGGACATATTCTGAAGGTAGAGCCAATTGGTTTTGCTGGAGGGTTCAGTATAGTATGTGACAGAAAGAAGAGGCAGAAATACAACAATGTTTTTGGCTTGAGCAATGCTAAGAATGGAGTTGTATTTACCAAGATGTGAATGGATGACTATAGAGGAATGGGTTTGTGGGAAGGGGAGGAGCCTTGTTTTGACTTTTTAAGATGAAGCTGCATTTCCGACATACAGATGGAGATGTCACACAGGTAGTTGATAATGTGCGTGTAGATTTCAGGGGAGAGGTTCTAGCTGAAGACACATATGGATAGTATTTAAAGCCATAAGATAATAAGATCTCCAAGGGAGTGAATATAGATAGAAAAGGTTCAAGTTCTAAGTCCTGGAACTCTCTAACATTGACAGAGCAGGGAGATGAAGAGAAATCAGGGAAGGAAGGGGCCATCAGAGAGTTATGATGGTACCCACTATCATGGCAAAAAGAGAAAAGACACAGGCCCCATGGATGGATCATTTAAGGCACCCGCTCTCTAGCCACTGGGGTTTGGACAATCCAATGGAATGTGAAGGTTGGAGTCCAGGGAGGTAGGTTTGAAACAGTTCTTGACCACAGGTACAGAGACCTCAGTGTGCTACATGCTTCACCTAGTAGTTCACTCTCTTCCTAGACAAGTTGCCTTTGTGGGGTTTCTGGTTCAGTGTGAGCCCTGAACAGATATCTTCCTACCCTCCTCCAGGAGCCAGCCCATTTTCATGCTTCTGGTGTGACCGAATCCATGCTCCAGGGGTCAGAGATTGTGGATGGAGGGCACTTTAGCCATTGGGGAAGGAGAGGGCCTGAGAAGTCAACCAAGTCCGTGATGGTGGTACAGAGGAGTGAATGATTGTGGGGAGAGAACCTAGACTAGATGTTCGGTAAATGTTTGCCGAGTGGATGAATGTGCGCATCCGGAACTATGTGGGGCTGTGCCTGACTGCTGTGCCGGTCACTCGTGTGTGTGTGTAACCGACGCAGACATGGGAAGAATGTGAGAACTCCACACGGACAGTGGACCCAGCCAGAACCCATACCCCCAACCCCTGCCACCATCAACGTTCTAAAGAAAAGACGTGGAAGAAAATGACATTATTGAAGACCTGCTATGTGTTCGGTTGTGTCCAGTCTGTGAGCCTGGTGTGTTTCTTTCCCCGCCTAGGCCAGCAGAGGGCGCCCCAGGCCTAGCTGGGGCGGGACGGTCTGGCTAAGCAGGGCAGGTGGTGCTGGGGGTGCGCTCCGACCCGTCCCGCCCCTCAGAGACCCTGGGAAGGGCTTTGGGTCCAAAGTCCCCAGGCCTGGGATGACCCTGCTCTCTCTGCTCCAGAACCCCGCCAGTTCCGAGGCCGAAGGTCCCAGCCCCAGGTGGCGGGCTGTGGGTGGGGCCGCAGCCCGGGGGGCCTGGGGCCGGGTGGGCCCTGGGAGGCCGCGGGCGGCTGTGACCCCAGGCTCAGCCCGGCGGCTCCCGAGCCCGGCGGGCCGGGGCGCGTGTGCTGGCGGGGGACGGTGTTTGTCCTCGGATATTTCCGTCCCCGCCCCCCAGTATTCCCAACTCACCCTGAGCCCAAGGCGCCCCGGGGTGAAGACGGGAAATAGCGTTTTGCTTTAAAGGCGGAAGGAAGTCCGCTTTGCCTCCGGCGCTTCCTTCGCAGCTTAGATAACCGGCTCCCGCGTGATTCCTAAACCACTCCATTTCGGCGCCAACTCTAAGAACAGGTTTCTGCATCCGACCGCGGTTTGCGGAGAGCCTGGCGGCGCCTCGGCGCTGCGCTCGGCCAGCCCCGGAGGACGAAGGGCTCCGCCCCAGACACGAGCTCAGAACGAGTTTGTCTTGCTCGTCAGCGGACGCGGGGCAGTGCAGACCTCTGGCCCGGCGCGAGACACATTTTGAGGACAAATACAAGTAAATACAAACAGACAGACAGGTCCCAGAAAGAGGAGTAAGATGACGAGTTCACCCCGGAGCCCGCCCGCCGCCCGCCGCCCGCGGCGACGGCGCTGCCCCCTGGTGGCGGGGCGGGACTCGGCCTCGCACCGCCCGGTGGCGCGTGTCGCGCCGCGCGCCGCGGCCGGCTGCTGCTCGGTGGTCGGCAGCTCAGTTATTCTCTTAGTGTAGGATTGAAACTCATTATGAGAGCAATCCATGGCTCTAAAGCAGGAGCCTTCAAGAACATGGCAGCGGAGTTTCCCTCAGGCTTGTGGGGGTGCCACCGAGACACGCAGGTCTTGAAGCAAACGAACATTTAGTCCTCGGTCCTGAGAGGATGAAAATATTGAGGCTGTGATAATGGCGAGAGAGAGGTATTTTTAAAAGGGGGAGAAGAAGAAGAACTTTTAAGAAGAACAAAAAGCCCGAGCGGCAAAGGAAGCGTAAGCATAGTACACTACATTGCTCTGCAGTGAACAATTGATATGGCCATAATAATGTAAATTCTGATCGCGATCTAAATATAGTGGTATGAACTACATTTAGAGGATAGGGTGACAGGAGAGGAAGGTTGGTAAGAGAGCAAAATCTCCCCTTTCTACGATATGCTGTTTAACATAAGTAAATCAAGAAACAGAAATATAAACAAAGTCTTTAGATATGGCGTTAACTCCTAGAAGTAGCCTAAGAGTTAAAAGTTGCAGGAAATGATTATTCAGAATAAGCTTTTTTGTGCTTTAAAAAAATTTTAACCATGAATATGTATTATTTGATTTTTTTTGAATTATGCATCTTATGGAAAGAAGAAAGAACAGGACAACATTGTCAGAGATGAAGGCGGACAAGGAGAGTGGTTATGCATTCTCTGGTGGAATAAATAACATTGCATGCCTACTCAGGGCAGTACTTGAGGCAATACCAGGCATGCAAGTGTGGCAGGATTGTTTAGTGAAATATGTTTTATTTATTCTGCTTATGCTTTTCTTTTCTCTTTAGAGCAAGCAAGGGTTTTAACAGGACTAAGAGCAGAGGCATCCTGATGTCAAAGGCCCTTCTACCTTTGTAAAAGTCTAAAGTGAACCTGGGAAGAGGTTATGCCCAGGAGGAGCTGAGGACGGGGAGAGTTTTGGAGAGAGTTCTTTAAGACTGTTGAGGAGATTGGTGTGTAGGTCCAGCCAGCATGAGCAGTGAGTTCTAATCTTTGGCTGTGATGAAGCAAGTTGCAAGACCTGAGTAGATGGCTCTATGGGGTGTCTGGAGAAATCAGGTCCACACTCAGAGACAATCATAGCTGAATTTCTATGTCTCAAACGTGGCTCAGAGCTAACAGTTTGGGAATCTAGGACCTGGAGAGTCATACCCACTGGAACCACAGGGGCCACAGCACTCACAGGTTTGATGCCCAATGATAGGATGGTGTAGAGGGCAAGTAAGAAGTGTCCCTTGTGCTATGGTGTTTCTATGATTTTTGTATAGCCCTTGGCAGATGGAATCTCAAGATTGTCTGATTTTGAATTTCTCACCAACAACCCGGTACAGGGGTTTGGAGTAGGATTCAAGTTCCTTGAACATTTTAAAATGTAGTAATTCTTGCACATCTGCGTTTGTAGACTAAGCTCATATGGGCTGTACAAGGATATGTAGGGAGGAACCCCTGTCTTCACCTGCCTTAGAAGGGACAGATAGCAAATACTTTAAAAACTTTATGATAAGTGGTGAGTGCTGTGGCATGCTCAGGCTCCTGTAGAAGGAAAAGGTGGTGGGCAGCCACCTCTAGCTTCTTGCCTCTCTCCCAAGATCTTTTCCCTTGTTTTCCACATGGCCTGGCCCCATCTGACGGCCCTCCCTCTTCCTACCTAGGGGTGGAAGGGGAATAGGAAGAACTTTCTCTGGGAAGGAAGAGGTAGGAGAGAGCCAGGCAGGTCTTTTTTTTTTTTTTTTTTTTTTTTTAAGAGCTTGATTTACATTTGAATTTTGGGGTTCCTGTCACTGGAGACTTATCCCTTGGAATCAAGAACCCTGGGCCCCAGCCAGGGTAGAAAGGAGAAAAAAAGGGAAGAGGAGGAGGCTTTCCCAGTTGGAAGGAAGTTGAGGGAGCCAAGAAGCTCCGATGGGAATACAGAGCACACAGTCCCATTAAAGAGAAGAGGCCCAGGAACCCTGCTTTATTGATTGGGACAGAATGGAGTCCTCTTGGGTTTTGGGGTTTTTAAGAGGGGTTGTGGGCTCTGAAGGGCTCCCAGAACTAGAACTCTTCTTAGGGTAGGTTTCAGTAGAATTGTATTTGCCTGTGTAACAGGTGGGCCCAGGTCCAGCCTCCCTCCTGTGGACCCTCTCAAAGAGGTACTTGGAGGTTTGCATTCAGTAGGCCCCAAGGGAAGGGGAGACAGCTTCTGGTAGAGCTGGGATGAGCGGATGCTGGACATAATCAGGGAAGGGCTCTCTTCTGGGTCTCAGAGGCCTACAGAGCCATTGTGGGTGTGTGGTCTGGGTCCACCATCTCTCTATTGACAGAAATTTCTCAGAGACAAGGAGCAGCCCAGGTCCGCCCACCCCGCCCCCCTCTCCCATCAGCTTCCCTTCTCTTGTCCTCGGGTCTGGGCACCTGGGAGGGAAGGAAACTCTTGGGGTAGGTGAGAACATAAAATTCACCAGTCTGAGCTCTTGCTTGGGACTTCAGAGTGTGTGACCTTCCCTGTAGTGACACTGGTTTCCCCATGGACACAAACACACAGAAAATTACTTGGGTAGGAAGCCAGAACAGCTTTTTATTCAGTTATGTATAAATCATATTTACAAGGAAGAGGTGGGGCACATTGGGGGGCAGAGTCAGATCCAGGGTCCTGGGTGACCTTTCCTCAGAGGGGACAGTCCTGCTGCCTCCTCTCACACTCTCTCCTCTGCCTCTCTGGGCCTGCCTGGTGTGGGCAGCTCAGCCATGCATGTAGTGCTGGGAATGCAGAAGGGATGGTTGAAGCAGAAGAAGGGGTGAGGCAAAGTCAGCATGGAGTGGCTGCTCTGGGGCCCTTGAGTCCTCCCTCTCTCCTAGCCCTCTTCTTCCCCCTTGGATTGGGGCTCCAAATCCTGGTGAGGCTGATGGGGGCCTCTTGGGCTCCAGAATAGTCACCGGGCTATGGCTTTTTTGAGGTCCGTTGCTTTTCATTCCTGGGAGGGAGAAGAGGGACTTGAGGGACTGAGCAAGGCTCCCCTTCACCCCCCTACCCCGTCCCTTCAGTTTCCTCACCTCTTATAGCCTTTGGATCCCTTTCCCTTCTTGCCAGACTTGTCCTTCTTACAGCGCTGGGCTGATTTCTGTATGTCTAGATGCCGCATCAGCTGCTGTACCCAGGTCTCTCTAGGGTCTGCACACAGCTCTGGCTGAGAGCGCTTCCGAGGTGAGAACCTAGGGATCTGGCGTTAGCAAGCCTGTCCTAGGGTTGCCCACCGTGCCACCCCCCATCCCCATCAACTCAGCTGGTTTCCCCCACCCCCCTCTTACACCCACTCACAGGATAGCTGGGATGGGGCAGCCCAAGCTTGGCTCCTGCTTCCGGTAGCTGCAGACAACGGAGTTGGGAATCTTCCTTTCGCTGTACCTGAGGCAGCAATCCTGTGCCCCTCCATCACTGCCTGCAAGGTAGAATTAACAGGGAGCCAGGGGCTACTTATAGGCTCCCACCCAGGCCTCTCCCGCTCCTTGACCCCAGGCTAGGAAGCTCCCTCCTTGATACCTTGGGTCCGGGGGATGCAGAGGGCCATGACCAGGACAAGAAGGCTCAGAGCCAGTGACTGAGCCATAGCTGTGGTAGAGGGTGATTATGAGGCCAGAGTTGTGGGCAAGGTGGACAGCCAGCCGTAGGTTGGGGGTCCTGGAGTGTGTGGGCTGGGACTGGTCTGCTGCCTATTTATGCAGGCACTTTCACCTCCCCCAGCCCGCCTCTGACCAGGCAGGAATAAGGATCATCTTCTGTTTCCTTCCTAAAAGGCAGATAAATGTCTTGGCATGCAGCCTCACTACTATGTAAAAATGAAGACAGCCCCTTTCCTCAAAAGGGAAATATGAAAAAAATGCTCCAAATCACTAGTCATTAGAGAAATGCAAAATAAAACCACAATGAGATATCACTTCACACCTGTCAGAATGGCTGTCATCAAATAAAATGGAAAAATAAGTTGGCGAGGAGTGGAGAAAGGGGAACTCTCATGCACTGTGGGTGGGATTGCAAATTGGTCCAGCCACTATGGAAGACAGTTTGGAGGTTCCTCAAAAAATTAAATATAGAACTACCTTATGATCTAGCAATTGTACTTCTGGGTATTTATCCAAAGAAAATCAAAACACTAATTTGTTATGATCTATGTACCCCTATATTCATTGTAGTGCAATTCTCAGTAGCCAAGATATGGAAGCAACCTAAGTGCCCATCGATAGACGATTGAATAAAGAAGTTATGGTACATATATACAATGGAATATTTCTCAGCCATAAAAAAAATGAAATCTTGCCATTTGCAACAACGTGGATAGACCTAAGAGAGTATTATGCTGAGTGAAATAAGTCAGACAGAGCAAGATAAATACCATATGATTTCCTTATATGAGGAATCAAAGGAATAGAAGGAACAAACTAAACAAAAACAGACTCACAGATAGAAAGAATAAACTGGTGATTGTCAGAGGGGAGGAAGGTTGGGAGGCTGGGTGCTAGAGTAATCGGGGGTATCATTTCATAAATCATATCAGTGTCTAACCACTTTGGTACCATATATCCAAAACTAATATAAAATTGAAAGAAAGAGGAAGGAAGGAAGGAAGGAAGGAAGGAAGGAAGGAAGAAGAGAGAAAGGAAAGAAAGGAAAGAAAGAAAAAGAAAGAAAGAAAGAGAGAGAGAGAGAGAAAGAGAAAGAAAGACAGAAAGAAAGAAAGAAAGAAAGAAAGAAAGAAAAGAAAGAAAGAAAAAAGGAAAGAAAGATAAAGAAAGAAAGAAAGAGAGAGAGAAAGAAAGATAAAGAAAGAAAGAAAGAGAGAGAGAAAGAAAGAGAAAGAAAGAAAGAAAGAAAGAAAAAGAGAGAAAGAAAGAAAGAGAAAGAAAGAGAAAGAAAAAGAAAGAAAAAGAAAAAGAAAGAAAACAGTCCCCTAGTCATTTGAGTCAGGTACCTCATTCGGGCCCTCTTCATTCCCAAGCACCTTTTTGGTGTGGGCTTTGCCACCCATCCCCTGAACACACTGTGATTTCCTTCTCTCTGCACTTCGGGCTCCACTATCTCCCCCTCCTTCCAGAAGGCTGAGGACTGTTCTTAAAATGTAAATCTGATTGAATTGTAAGAGTCCTTTGTGCATTCTTGGTAATAGACCCTTATCAGACATATGAATTGCAAATGTTTCCTCACTTCTGTGGGTTGTCTTTTCACTGTCTTGGTACTGTTCTTTGATGCACAAAATTTTAAATTTTGATCAAGTCCAGTTTATCTATATTTTTTCCTATGCTTTTGTTGTCATATTTAAGAAACCATTGCCAAATCCAAGGCCATGAAGATTTCCCCTGTTTTTCCCCCAGCTTTACTGAAGTATAATTGATTAATAAAATTGTATACATTTAAAGTACACAACATGATGATTTTATATATGTATTGTTGCAAGAAAAGTGGCTACCGAAGTAACAGCCTTGAATGCATTTGTGTCTTTCCACAATGACGCATTTATTGAGTGGAACCTTCTCAGGTAAATCAATGAGGTGCCCACGTAGGTAAACACACAACACAAAGAGAGGGGAAGTATAGAGTCTTACATGACAGAGAGAAGAGATGAAGTCCTTACCGTCTCCAAAGTGAGCTGTCTTTACTGGTGGTGCAGAGAGCTGTGCGTTGGTCCTAACCCAGTGGCTATGAAGAGTGAGAAGGTTAGAGTTTTCTGCTCTTAGTGCCCCCATCAGTGATGGTTTCGGGTTAGGCTTGAGCATCATCTGTCTAAGGTTCAGCTATATGGTAGCTTACTAGGTGGGATCCTTATGCTTATGGCTCCTACAGATGGGGCTTATCCAGGATAGTCCTGGCTGACATTTCTGTGGTTTTGGACTTTCTGGTTGGTTACACCCAAAGGGCATTCCCATTATGAGTGCCTTGGTGGTTCTGGTTTCCCAGTTCAGCATTGAACGCTCCAGGAACAAGCGCCCTGATGACTGTGCATCTATTACTAAAGGAACTACTGAGTTCCTAGAGTGCAGATGACTCACACCTTCCCTAGTGTGTGGTATTTGTATACCTAGTGTAGTTGCAGACATTACTCCATCTGTAGCTCCCTGGGGTTAGAATTAGAGTTAGGACTATGCTTAGGTTAGCATTGATATAGTGGTTACAGTTGGATCCTGGAAAACACAGGGCCATGTAAAGATTTTTAGGATAACACCCACAAGCATTACCTTGACAGAGTGTGTTTCTCTTCCCTTAGATTCTGTGTCTTCTATATCAGAGAGACCTGGGGTCAGGACTCTGCAGTGAGGACACTCATGGGTATGGGTATGGGTATGGGGATGGGGATGGATATGTAGGTGAAGAATGGGGCTGCTGAAGATTACAGTGGACCTACTTGCTGACCATGACATTTCTTTAAAAGATGCAGCCAAGTTGTTGAGACAAAGGGTATACCTGTGAATCCAAGACTATTCTTATTAAAGGATAAGTAATAGGATGGAAATGACAAACCAGAGGTTAGTGAAAGGATAACCAGGCCTGGCTTGAGATGGTCTAGCAGGCTTTATGGAAGAGAGTGGCTTTGAAAATGGATTTGACTGTACGTGTGTGGGACTGGACTGCAAGATGGACTGTGTTTACATGTGTGTAAGCCTGTCTTTGTGTCTGTGTGTGTGCTTGTACCTGTGTCTTCTTGAGCGTGTCTGATACAGGGTGTTCAAGAGTCTATGTAGGTACTGGACATGTCTCTTGGTACTCTGAAGTAGTTTCTGAGTGGCGTTGTTGAACTTGTGTCTTTCTGTTTACATATTTGTGTGGTTGTTGTCTGTGTTCATGTGTCTTTGACTGTGTGTGAGATTCTGCCTGTTCTCTCACTTTACCCTGACTCTCTTGTTGATGCACCCCAGCTGCCAGCACTTTTTACCGCAAGGAATAGCTTCCCTTCCTTTCCCGCTGTCTGAATTCCCACAGGTCTGGATGTCTGCCCAGGAACCTGCCCCTGTGGCCTCTGTAGAGGGCTTGACCTTGGGAGTGATAGATACACTCTGGAAAGCCCCCAATATGATCCTTGCCTGGCTATGGACCCAAAGTAGTTACAGTGAGGACAAGGCGGGAAAGGGAGCCAGTTGGCGGCACCCACCCCTCCTTCTGGAAACAGAAATCTGCCTCTGTCCTCTTCCCAGGCTCCCTGTTTTATCCCCATGCTCTCATCCAGACCAAATATTCAGGGTCCTGGCCTCACTGTCTCTGGGGATGAGAATGGATAGTCAGTTCTCTGTAAGCACAGCCAGACCTGCTAAGGATCTGGTTTTCTGTGTCCCCCAGTATCTTACATGTCTGCACTGTGCTCGTTCCTCATATCCCTTCCTGAACTCAGATTGTCCTCCCTTCTTTCCCGTCCCTGTAGTAGACATAAAAACTATTTTTAGCCTTTATTCTATGATAGCCTTGGGCTATGCAATAGGCTTCTGAGTCCAGGTGGAGCTCTATATTTGGAATGGCTGGTAAAGAGCAGAGGCCCAACCCCCTCTCACCTGGTTTAGGAATCAGTGTCTCCATGGGGTTGATTCTTGTGCTCATCCTGTGTTCCTTGCCCTTCCTGCATGGACTGCAGTGAGCAGGTACAAAAATGAAACAGCCATGATCCCTATCCTCTGGGATTCAGTTTTAACTGGAGAAGTGATTTAGTGCAGAAGCTACTCCCCCACTGCAAGTGGTCAGTTGTCTGTAATACTCTCCATAGAATTCTGTAGTGCCCTCTGCAGGGATCAAGGAAAGGGGTCCAGAAAGTCAGAGTCATTCACCATGACATGATGATACTTCAAAGGACCAGAGGTGAACTCCAGTGTTCTCAAGCAAGCACTGATATATTCTAAGCATCTACCAGCAATTCTGGAGTAGTAAATTCTTGAGTTTGTGTTTGCCACGAGGCTTTTAATTCTGATTTCACCTTTTTTAAACCAAGGGGTCGTTCCAAGTTTATGGAATGGGATGAGCAAGGCTTTATCATTCAACATCCTGTATGAAGTCACGGGCTCTGACTCTGTTTTCTCCCAGCCATTGACTTTGCTGTGAATTGAGAAACCTGAAGGTCTTGATTCCAGCTTATCTCTCTGTCCCCAACTCTTTGTTACTGGACTTTTGTCAGTGCTATGAGCTCATGCTGCTTTGGGGCAGGTAGGAGCCTGTGGGGAACCATGGGAAAGACCTATTCCATATAAGCTAGGATGTGTGCACATTAACCTTGGCGTCCCACCATACGCTGCAGTGACCTTTACAGGTTGTTCCCTTCATTCTGGGCCTCCCCGTCATCTCCTTTACTCTGTAGCTCTCTGCCCAACTCCCACCAGGCAGGGAGGATGTGCCTGTCACAAGACCTCCTATGATCTTTGGAGATGCTTTAGGAAAACACTTGGAGGGTGTTGGCTCAACAGGCCTGGGCACTGTGCCTCTTCACTGTAGAGGCCATAGTAGGGGCCGGGCTCCCATACCTCAGGCACAGTCTCCATTAAGAGGAGGGACGCATTCTTATTTACTTCTTCCCATCCTGGCTTTTCTGCATCCTGTTAGCAGTGGATACATCATGTTAAGAGCTTGGGTCCTATTGAGGAAGAGAGACCTGCCATCACCTTCTCTTGGTTTGATGGGATGTTGAGTCATCCTGGATTTCCTTAGGAATCAGTGAGGCAGGGGCACCCAGAGACCCCCATACCACATCATAGGGAAGTGTCAGCACTTCCTGTGCTTCCTCCAGCTCTTGGCTCCTCTGTGGTAGGTCAGAAGGTGAGAATGCAGAGGTGCCACCTTCTGAGAGAAGTGAGGAGTCCAAAGCAGTGGTCCCTTTCTTCCTCTCAGGGCAGCCTCCTGTCTTTCTGTTTTTTCAATTCTCTCCTACCACTCTGCACACTTCCCTGGTCCCTGGCTGGACACTGATATGCCACACCTGCTCTCTTCCTCTCTTGTAAGCCCCATCTTCCTCATGCTCCATGCATCTAGAGCTTTCTCTGCCATCTTTCTCATGGTGTTCCAAAAACACCGACTTGACACATGATCACCAACTTCAACTGTTCCCCCTTGGCTCACCAAATTCTTGGGCCCTAAAACCAAACCAAACCAAACCAAACCGAACCAAACCAAACCAAACCAAACCAAACCTTGCCGTAGTAACTTCCAGAAGTTCTCTCCACCCCTGACCTTGAACTGCCCCGCCTGCCCTTGAATGATTCTTTCCTAGTACCTCATTCATCCCTCTAGGCCTTTTCCCCTTTTCTTGTGAGAAAAATTTTCTTGGTGCACAAAGTCCTTCTTCATTAATGTCATCTTCTAATTCCTCCAGCGAAATGTCTGTGCTTTTAGCTAAGGCCAACCACCCGCCTTGGGGACTCCCCTTCCAGTATTTCTGCACCATGACATTGCTGCAGCATTTCGCCCTTTGGTCTCTTGCATCTCTGATTTATTCCTCTTGACTATGTTTTTAATCAACATCCAACATGCTATATATCCTATTTTTAATTTATTTTTTTATGATTTTTATTTAATTTTAGCTATGATATTAAATTTGTATTAGTATATCAATTTAATAACAAAAATCATATTATTACTCATTTACATTGTTGCGCATATATAGTTTTGTAATTTTATTAAAGTAATTTAATTAATGGATTTATTTAACACCTATTTATTTTCCCTTTTAATTTTTTTTTATTCTTCAGTTCCTGGTGACATACAATACTATATGTTTCAGGTGTACAACATAGTGATCAGACATTTGTATAACTTACAAAATGTTCACTCTGATAAACATAGTACTCATCTGACATCATACATGGTTTATATCTCCTACGTATAAAAAATCCTTGGTTCTGTTTCTTCATTTTTCTGCAGTTGTGTGGAGCAAAACTCCTTGAAGCAGTTATCATTCTCTCTTGAATCTACTCCAGTCATGCCTTACTTCCACCACTCATCTGAGTCTTTTCTTTTCACAGTCATGAATGATTTCTAAGCTACTAGATCTAATAATCAACTCCAAGTCCTCATCTTTCTTGGCTGATTGGCAACTTTTCACGCAGTTGCTCACTTTCTTCTTGCAATGCTTTCCTCTCCTGGCTTCCAGTGTACCATACTCTCCTGTCTTTTCTCCTACCTCACTGGCTGCTACTACTCAGTCTCTGCTTCTTGTTCTTACTTTTTTCCTCCAATTTCTTAATGTTAGAGTATCCCAGAGCCTGGTCTTTACGTTTAGCCTTCATTTATATTTATTGCTTTGTGAACTTATCCAGTCTCGTGGTTTTACATCCATCTATCTATCTATCTATCTATCTATCTATCTATCTATCTATCTATCATCTACCTACTTACATACTTATCTACCATCTAGCTGTTAATCATTTATAGCCAGGACCCTCCCTGTGGACCATCAGGCTTCTGTGTTGAGAACACTGTTGGAGGTACGGTTTCAGGAAGAACTTGGGAGATTAGTTACGATGCTACTGCAGTAATTATAGCAACAGAGAAAGTGAAAAGTGGTCATGTTTTGAACTTATTTTGAAGGCAGAGACAACAGGTTTTACTGATGGATTGTATGTGGACCGTTGGAGGAAAAAAAAGTCAAGGATGACACCAATATCTTGTCCTGAAGAAATGGAAAGATGGAGTTGCTTTTAACTGATATGGTGAATACTGTGATTGGAGCATGTTTTGCATGAGTGATTGAATGATGATGGTGGGTGGGAAATTAGGAGTTGTTTTCTATTTTGAGATGAATATTGGACATCCAAGTATATATGTTGATTAGACCTGTTGGATATATGAAACTGTGTATCCCATGAGATCATGGATTCTACCATGCAAGTCCTGGGTCATGTTCATTGTTGTTTTGCTATAATACTTTGCATATAGTAAATACTCAAATGTTTTAATTATTGTTAAGATGCTCCGCAAGGTCATTTTTATTGTAATCTTCTGGGATCCTCATCAGTGGAGTACTTCCTCCTGTGGCAAGATCCCCCATTTCATGGTGCTAATCATTCTAATGTTAATGATTTGTCTACCTCCACATCCTAGACTTTCAATTCAAGTACTATTAAGGTACTCAATGTGCCAGCCATTATCTTAAGCCCTGGGGATATGAGACAGTACTGTAATTATTTAGGCAAGAATGAAACTAAATATAAGCAAAGGTAGTAAAAATAGAGGAAGGGCAAAATTGAGAGAACCCAGTGACTGCCTTTATGTTTGGGCTGAAGAAAATATGGATGTATAGTTATACCATTTCCTGACATTGGGAAGCAGTTCAGTGGGGTGAAGTTTGAGTGTTCAGATTTGGAATTAGTTTGCATTACCTTTGGAAAACAAGGTTCAACTCATTGCACTTCATAACACTATAGGTAAGAACCTAAACTCAGAGCTTATCCACCAACCTGTCCTTAAAGCACTTGGACATTGGATGGTCTTCCTGGTGGCAGTGGTAGTGATAGATGAAAATCAAAGGCTTTGCTCCCTTAACTGCCCTGCTCAGACACATGACAGTTTCTGTTTCAAATACTCTGAACTCTGTCTATATGCTCCTGTCCCTGCTCCTTCCCTCTCTGCACTTGAGAGTGTGGGTCGAACCCTCATCCAAGCCAAGTCCTACTGTGATCATCATTCCTGGACTCACTAATTCCCAGTAGCTAATAGGCACTGTAGGTGGAGTACAGGCAAGAGCTACACCACCCTTCCAGACGAGTTCTCCAGAAAGATCTAATAACCAACAGGGAACAGAGAGGGGGAGATTCTGTCATTTGCTTTTGACATTCTATTACATTAGTTACGTGCTTTTGATAAATACAATGTACCTCCTCAAGGCTTGAGCACTATGGCACTCCTCTAAAAGGCTCTTCTCTGATGTGGCTGTATACAGAATTCATCAATGAATTTTGCCTGTGGGATACCTGGCCATTCATCCTTGTCAGTACTATCCTCACATCTACATTACTCCTCTGATCCCAAGGACACCTTGGGAAGCCGTGATAAAATTCAAGTCTGACTTTTACCTTCACCTGACCTTAGACAAAGGCCATCCTTCTCTCCTTACGTCCCTTTATCCAGTGTTCGGGAGAGGGCTTGGAGGAGATATGTAGAATGCTGACCAGCCTTAAGGGTGGGTTAAATTTCCTTCCCTAGATAGGAAGGACATTTTAACTTCCCTCTTGCCTTCCCTTAACACACCACAGTGCAGAGAATGAACAGACAACTCTGCTTAGAGATATAGATTGTATTTTGGGTGGCGTTCTGACCCACCAGCACATTAATAAAAATAACAGTAGCAGCCTTCTTCAAGGGATACAGAGGCTGGGAAGCTTACAAAGTCTTTTGATTGCACTGGGTCTTCTTGAACGCACCAACGTTTCCCTCTGAGGTGAGTGTTGAAATTTAGGGTGGATTTCCTGGATGGGTGCCACAAGCCACTCGAGGACAGTGCCGAGGACAGTGGCGGTGGTGGCCCAACACTGAGGCAAAATGGAGTTGATGGGAGACAGAGTGGTGCTGAAGCTTACTGTCTGGGGAATGGGGACCATCTGAGAAGGCCAGGCTCACCTGCTTCTCAGTGGGGGGAGACTGGGCCTTGGGGTCACCTTTTGTCTTCTCTGCCTTAGTTTGCCCCATGGGACTTTTGGCTGTAGCTAGCCTCTTTTCTACGTCTTCTTTTCTGGTATTGACCACTTTCTCAGCTGTCAAGAACATGGATTCCTTGTGCACTTTGCCTTTTGTCTTGACATTAATGCATGGCAGAAAGGTTTTCATTTTATTTTTCAAGCTTGAATCTGGAAGGCCAGGCCTCTTGTGAGTATGAGCTGGCATCGGCTGCCTCTGCAAAACCTTCCCTTGCAAAGTTTGGCCCTGCAATGGCTTACGATAGATGAGATGACCCAAGAAAGGCTGACCCTGTGATACCTGTGGCCCCACAGGCTGACCATTTTCAGGAACCTTGGCTGGTTTGAGAATGCCACTGAGCCTAGTTTGACTGTCTCTCAGGTCATTCTCCTCAGATTTTTTTTCTCCTGGAAGTAGCTCTGGGAGCTGAAGCTGAGAGAAATACTGGAGACTATGTTGACAAGGAGCACGAAGATGAAAGATGTGTCTTCGTCGCCTGGGGTTATGAGGTGTCCTGCTCAGAAGCATCCCTTCTGGCCTCTGGAATTCAGCAGGGTGGCTTTCTTCATTTGTTGAGGAAAGCACAAACCCTGCATCTCCTTCTCCAAGATTTCCTACAGACTTAGGTTTCCCTGGGTCTTCTCTTTTTTCGGCCAGTGTAGGGACTTGGGGTGAGCCCTTGGTCTTGCCAGGGCTGTGGGGCTCAGTGCTCCCAGACTCCTCCAGTCCAGGGTTATCGACACTGGCCTCCAGCTGAATGCAATACACCTGGGCCTCTGTTGTGTCCCCACTGGGTTGTGAGATATTGGAGGACCAGTGAGCAGAATCATTGGATGCTGCTCTGGAACTAGATTGCTTCTGGTTTTCTTGCACTGCCTTTAACTCAATGGCCAGCTGTTGTTTAAGATGATGCCATTCTGGATCTGGGGCAAGAGGAGTGTCTGGTGGGATGGGGAGCTCCTGGAGCAATGTTTTTCCTTCATTGCTCAGACTCTCAAGAGACTCCTGTGTGGATGTGTTCTCTGGGATTGCTACAGTTTGTTCCCTGGACTCCCTTGCCTTTATGGGAATTCCCCATTGTATCTCCAGGACCTTCTTTCTCAGGTGGAAATTTAATTTGGCCAAGATAGCTTTCTTAAGTGAGTATGGGCTAGCAGGCTCTGTCTGAGTTTTTGGAGGCTCCATTTTTGGAGACTCGGTCATTCCCTCCACCTGTTCTTGTGGAGCCTGGGACTCATCTGCAGTGTCTGCACAAGCCTCATTGGCATCTTGAAAGCAAGGCTCAGGACTTAGACACTGCCCTTCAGATGAGATCATCTGAATCAGAGGTTCTGTGAGGATTTTGACAGGCTCAGGCACCACCTCTGTGATTATAGGTTGGGTAGCAATTGCTGGGACCATCGCCTTGGAGAGGGCTACATAATAAAGAGCAGGGAGCCCTGACAAGAAGGCCAAATACTTGTGCCGTAAAGTCGTCTCCAGTTTTTCGATGGCTTCCTTAGACAGTGCTTGGGGCAGCTTAGGATGTTCAATGTCAGTATCCGGTGATGCCTGTTGCTGCTGACCGAGGGCTGGTGGCATGCAGGGCATAACTTTCTGTTGTTGGTCAGGGTCAGTTACCTCCTGTAGCTCCAGGGTCTTGCTTTCTGGGATGCAGGTCGGGGGAGCCTCTTCTAGACCCCCAGGAATTATGCATGCCCAAGACCTATAAACGTGGGCAGGGACCTTGTTCTTGTGGATCTGTCCACACTTGGAGGTGATGTGGTTCTGTAGTTTTGCCTTGGCCTGGTCAAACAAGCATGGCACGGGGACTGACACTGGGTCCTCAAAGGCTGAGAAAGGGTCACCAGCACCAGCAGCTTCTAGGGCTGAGGACTGAGCAACACTCACATTGGCTAGGGCTGTACCACTCCAGGCCAGAGTCTGCTGGTGAGCAGGGGACAGGAGCAACTGGAAGGACTGCTGGCTTTTCTGGGGCAGTCCCCAGCGATGGTGAATCAACTGCCTCTGGAGGTGGAATTCCAGCAGCCTCCGGGCATGGTCCGGGAAGAAGAGTAGTTCGCTTGTGAGGACAGAGATGGGCCTCCTTGGCCAGGAAGTTTTCACAGTCTCAAGAGACTGGGCTTCATCACCAGGCTCCTGCTGCACGGGGCTCTGGGTGTGCTGAGATCTCTGAAAAACAGCTGGCAAACCCCACTGAAGCTGGAGCTGCCTCTGTAACAGGTGCCATTCCAAAGCTTCACACTCGGCCAGAGTCAGAAATGGGACATAGATCTGAGCTCCTTGCTGGTCAGATGAAGTGACCCAATTTGGGGAGGACTGGGAAGAGGGGGAGGCTGACTGAGGTGGAGTTTTAGGCAGCAGAGGGAGGAAAGAGAGGTCCTTGAAGAGAAAAGGGTCCTTCAAGGGGAGCTTGGACATGCTCCCATTGGTGGAGAGGCCTCGAGAGCCCAAGGAAGTGTCAACGAGGGACTCGCTGTGCAGAGAAGGGAGTCCACAGAACAGCTGCCTGTATTTCTGCTGCAAATGGCCCACTGAGTCATTAGCCTGTTGCCCAGAATGTAGATAGAGGCCACTTAAGTCTTTAAGGGCCGGAGAGGGCAAGGCTAGAGCCACATGGTTTGGGGTCTGCTGGTAGTAGTGTGTTTGTATTTGGTCCATGGTGGACCACTCAGAAACCCAGAATGCCTGGGTAGCCTGACCAGCCATACATGATCCCCAAGTCTGGTAGGAAATGGTCCCAAGTTTGTCTACAGACAACTCAGAAGTATCATTCTGGATGAAAGAAACTGGCTGGTTATTTACAGGTTGATACAACAATGGTGAGTTTGGCATCAGCTGCCTCAGGGACTCTTCCACACGTCTGGGCAGCCCCCACCTCTGGAAATGCATCCATTTTTTTACATGCAACTCAAGAAGCCTCAGAACTTCAGGACTGAGGAATGACACGTGGGCAGGGATGACAGCGACCACAGACAAGGCCATAGGTTGTGGCGGGGTAGTGATTTCTTGGTTCTGGGTCAGCAGAGAGACCTGGGAATTTAAGGGCTGCTGACCTTGGTTCCCATAGAGAAGGTTGAGGTTGTGGTGCATCAGTTCCTGCTGGTTCACTGGAATCCTAGTCCCCTCCAGCCCTGAAGAAGACATAGTCTCTGGGCCCCTGGGCATCTCTGGCCCTTGTAATGCCTGTCCTAGCTGGAGGTGTTCAGCCCAACAATCTTGGTTGCTGATGGAACCAGCTGAATGAGTAGCTGTCTTGGTTAAAGATTTTTGTGCAACGCATTGTGTCACTGTGGGGGTTGCATTTGGAAGTGAAAGCCCTTGGGAGTATGTGGAATGATGCTCTGAGCTCTGCTCAAAAGACAAATTTCCCTGTGATTGCCCAAGTGACATGGGAGAGATCAGGGTATTCACATCCAGTAACAAATGCTGGATCTCCAGAGTCATGGTATTGCAGATTTGGCAGCAGGTATCTGCACAAAGGAGATTCCGCACACTTCCTTTCTGAGGAAGCCAGTCCTGGCTGGGAGAGGAAACATGGCAACAGTTAATGATGGAATGACAAGTGCCTCTTTGGAAATGTGTTTCCTGGAGATGGCTTTGCCCTCCCCTAGTCCTGTAGGCCCCGGGGTCTAAATCTTCTAGGTGTTTTCTTCTCTATTTTTTTTTTTTTTATAGAAAAATGCCATTTGGCTACTGTGGTAGGCTGGGCTGAAGGTCTAGGGCTTGTTGGGCAAGGTTTTAGAGAAATCCATGGGAGCACAGGGCCATGGAAGACTGGGAGGTTGTGTGAGTCCTCTGTTGGCTTCTGTTGAGAAGCTATACCAGGAGATGAGAACAAAGATGGGGAGCCAATGGCTGGCTGATGGGGCATCACCAGGGTCATCACCAGACTGAACCTGGAGTCTGGCTCCTTTGTGCCTAAGAAGGCTATAATATGGTAGGTAGTGTTTCCAAATTGAAAAATGAGGTCCTTGTGGGAACTCTGCTTTCTTGGGACTATGAAGAATACATAGCATATCTTGGGGGACAAGCCCATTCTCTAGAGTTTTTAAGAAGAGGGTAAGCTCCTGGCTGAAGGCTGTCCCAGGAACTGGCCTCTCTGAAGACAGACCAAGAGGAGGTAATATCAACAAGGTCCAGGGTCTGTCCTTGAAATGGTGTGGTTGTAAAGGGACTATGACAATGGTGACTTATTTATGCACATGTTTATCCATTGTCCTGCCTGCATAATTTGTCTTGTGGCTGAGTGCAAACCCATAGAGAGTGTTTAATGAATTATGCAGAAGTCAAATCCCAAACTGCAGGAGCACTGTGAGCTTAGCTCAGAGCAGAACTGGGAGACTCCTCTCTCTTAAGACATCTGAAATCCCCTCTGTCCTGGCACCCTCTCAACCAGTACTCCAGTCTCCATTGTGTCTGGGTCCCTCCCAGCTTATCCCTCTCCTTATCCCTGCCCTAGGACCAGCACAGAAATCACAGGCCAGGCTGGAGTTGAGAGACTAGGAAGAGTAAGAGATCACCTTTTCATGATAGAGAGCAGCTCCCATGGCTTCTCAGCTTCTTTCCAGGGAAGTCTCCTAACTGAGAAACCAGGAGACAGTGTTATGTGGAACAGGAGAGGCTTCACAGATATTCTATAGGTAGCTGAAGGCCTTTGAATGATAAGAGACTGGAAACCCCCATACTCAATGTTCTAAGGTACGGTACAACTTAACCAGTTACTATGTGTTATCCCTGAGCTAATCCTATTAGTCCTTTACAACCACACTGTGACTGAGGCATGATCTTCAGATGCCCATTTCATGGATGAAACTAGTAGATGACATCTGCTCTTCTTCCTCATTCTATTCCCTGGGGTAAGGTAGAGAATTTTTGAACATTCCCAGGCTCAGATTTCCCACTCAAAGAAATCCTCTGGTAGAATTTGTTAACTTGGGGAATGGGAGCGTTTGGTGATTAGAGCACCTTGCTCCTGACACCTGGGTCAAAGAGGGACATGGATGGAAGTCAGAGAAAGGACTAGGACTTTACCTTTTTTTGTTGCATTTCTAGCCCATTGTTTGACTCTCCGGTGGCGCTAAAGAGAAAAAAGTTAAGAGTGTGAATCTGGGTCACCATTTTCTTGTTTATGTCCAAAATGAAGGAAAACCAATACACATTCTGATTTTTTTTCTATATATATCTCTATTTTATACTTACCTATATTTGCTTCCCCTATTCCGCCTTTTTCATCCCATCATTTAATTTTTCTACTTGTTTCTCACTTCTAGGCTCCCCATATTCTATACCTCCTGCCCCCTTTCCCAGGACAAGTATTTTTGGGGCTTATCATGACACAGGAAGGATAGTGGGGTAGATTAAATGGCAATTAATCCTAAGAGTCCAAGGACTTTTGCCTACTAAGTCCACCAACTAGAAGAATCCACCATATTGGGAGATATCTTCTGAGATCCAGTGAGATAGATTCCATTTTATCTAAGCCTCAGCCCAAGGTAGATAGAGACACTCTTGATTTTTCAATTAGAATACATGGCAGGGATGGGCTGGTAAGGAATCATTTCTAGGTTCTGAGAAGTATCATATTAGAATGACTGAATGTATGGTGTAAAAATTGGTTGTGAGGGTAAAAAGAGAGGCTCTGAGGTCTTAAAAAAATTTGTATGAGGCTTAATTAGTTCAATTACAGTGTTAATGTTTCCCTACCCGGCAGCAGCTCGTTTTAGGTTCCAACCTTAATCCATCGTAACTCCTTTTTGCTTGCCAGATAATTAGGATAATAATGAAGATGGTGCCATAGTTATATAAGAAGTATCCAACATTCCACAGAATAAAAATAGGGCTCAACATGGTCTAAATCTCATTAGCATGAGGAGACCAGCCATTCCCATATTTAGCCGTTCAGGATCCTGGTGCTTAATTGCTGACAACCACTATGCCTTGTCATCTCCGCCTCACAGACAATGGAACCAGGCCATCAGACTGCATCACAAAGCCCTTCTGGTTCACAAGGTGGGTGTAATGTCAGAGACTTTGATCGGTCATAGGGAAGCTTATGTGGCCATTCTGTCTGTAGGTGAGGATGTCTGGTTGTCTGTAAGGGTTACAGAGTCAAAGACTAAAGGTGCCCACTCACAGGCAGTTTCTATGCTCTCACTTTGTCTTCATTCTCCATACCCTATACCAGCCTGATGGCTTGGCTGTCTCCTTCATGACAGCTACCTGATCACTCATCTCCAGAAAATAGAGTGTTTAGGAACACAGGGTGCCTTTTGAGGAAGAGGGTTGAAAGACTCCCCACCAACTCTTTCACCTGTACTGAAAATGTATCTGAAAGGCACACACAAGCTGAGGGAAGGCAAAGTCTTGTTGTAGCTGGGAAATGGAGAGCTTTGATGTTATAGGCAATGGTGACTGGAAATCAGAGGAGCGTGAAGGGGACCATGGTTGATGTGGTGGGAAGATGCCAAGGTGGTAGTATCTTTACATTTAAATATGTGGAAGAAGGGAATGGCTCCATATTGTAGTGGGTAGCACGTCTACTTTGCATGCCCCAGGTGGAGGCATGGACCATACCCTGCATGTATCAGGCCCCTGTAAGCTGCAAGCCTGTGAGAGGGGATGCCCCACCTTCAGAGATCCAGTTCTTAAGGGGAAATGACAACATCCATTGGTCAGGGGTGGAAGTGGGGGGCAGGTAATCGAAGAGGGGGGGAGATATGTGGAGGAAGGAAAGCCTCCATTGTATGTGGTGGAAAGAGATTTTAAACATTGCCTTCCATGGAGTAACATGAATTTGGCTCATTTCTGGAGTACTATGCAAAGTTTTTGTGTTGTAGAGCTGCCTCTACTTATCTGACAGCATTTTGCTTGCTCAGGGAAATGACTTCCTATAAGGATGTGTCAACTTCTAATTCACGGTCACCTACATATCTTCTCTGGATATATGCTCTTTACTTCTGGAGTTTTTATTTTTAAAACCTGATTTTGGTAACTTTTAGGCAGGACATTTTTTTTTTCAATCATCCCCAGGATCTATCACTTCTATACCTTGACTGTTGATTTAGACATTTTGTTACTTGCTTGGCTTCTGTGGATATTGTGATATGACTTCAATATCCTACGATCTCTGAATTTCCTTGAGAGAGTTTTACTCTGGTGATAGTGGTCTAACAGCCTAAATCCTTAGGCTCAAAATCTCTTAAGAAGTTATTTTGGTCTGTCCTCCAGCATCTAGTCCTCTACACAGCTAGCATGGTGAACCCTCAATCGTGCTCATCCCTAAGCTGGGCAGTGTCAAGGGTACCAAAACATTTGAGTCATGTTGCCATCCTGCTCTTAAAACACTTGACTATTGGGTTTCCAAGGTAAGACTAATTCACATGAAGCAAAAGCCAACAATCTAGAAAAAATAGCATTATATACTCGTTTGTGAGGCCCAGATCACAAACATCTCATTTTAGAGAAGAGAAAGCATAGTGAGGATGAAGATGGCCAGAGGGAGCTCCTGGGTAGAGTAACATGGGAATTGAATCTAAAAGTATAGGCTGTGGAACGAAGGAGCATGTTCCAGGTGGGGGAGAAACCAACATGCAGAACACTGAGGAATGGGCCATGAAGCACATTTGGCCATAAGGAACACAGTCTACTTTTAGCAAACATTAAGGTGGGTTGATTGGGAGGACTAGTAGGGAAAGATTAAAGGTGCTGAGGTAAGGCCTTTTGATGAAGGGACAGGACATTTAATTGATTTTAATCATTGAAATTGTCTTTTGTAAAAATTAGGCATACATATACCTGGTAAAAAATTCAAAATGCAAAAGAAGGTATGTACTATGTTTCTTTTCCACCCTTGTCTCCCCCTTTCCCCAACATGTATCTTTTAGAATTAATTTAGCATAGGAAGCATAAACTGATTTTTCTTTGCAAATGTGAAGATATGATAGTTTCTCCTCTTATTTAATGATATGAATATATCTTGCATATATAATTTTATTTGATGGCTATACATTCATATTTGATAGAACTCCAATATAATTTATCTTAAATCTCACAGTTATTTTCCCTGAATAATAATGCTGACACAAACCTCACAAACATAAGTTCATGAAGAGAGGTATGAGTGTATATGAAATTCCTGAGAGTTGAATTGATGGATGAAAGGGTGTATTTTAAATGTTGACATTGCCAAATTACCCCACCAATTATATGAATTTGTACTTCTCACCAAAACTATGTAAGGGTCCATCTCTTCCAATACTTGTTGATTCAATATCATCAAATTTTTTTATCTTTATCAACCTGATAAGTAATATATTGTATCTTGTATATTTATAAATTTGTTTCAAGGTAAACTAATCACCTTTTTGTGTATTTATTTCCTTTGCTGTTAAATATCTGTTCCTATTCTTTGCTCATATATTATTGATCTTTTACTTATTGATTCATAAGTGCTTTTTAATATTAAAGAAATTATCCTTTCGTATATATATTACAAATATTTTTTTATCACTTTATTTGTTGTTCATGGTGATTTTTTGCCATGTGGAAAATTTTGCATTTTATGTAGTTGAATTTGTTATCTTATGATTAGTTTTTTATTTTATGGCTTCTGTGATTTAAGAAAAGTTAGAAAGGTTTTTACTTCTCCGAAGTTATTAATAAGTTCTCCTCAATTCTTTCAGGTGCCCTTGGTTTCATATTTTATGATTATACCTTTGCTCCATTTAGAATTTATTTCTGAGTAAAGAATGAAGTTGGTACCTATTAGTTAAGAATTGAATTCAAATACACGTAACAAATTTAACTACAAAATAGGGTTTCTTAGGGACTTTTTGATTCTGGTTAGGACAAAGGAAAGCTGGAAATAGCATTGTTTTCACTATAACAAAAAAAGAAATGGCAAGACGATCTGCAAATTCACAACTTTTTTGAATTTATTAGAGATCCGAGGTTCCTAGGCAATCTAATTAATCTAAGGCAAGACAGGCACCTCCAAGAAGATAGTGCACAGGTGCACTTGCTTACTTGGGCTGACTTCCCTCCTGGACACCATCAAGCTGGTAAGAATTGAACTATAAGTTTTATGGAACTGCTAAAGGCAAAAGTAGGCCAGCATGAGAATACAGAAACTTGGAGCCACAAACAAGTACAAGGGCAATTCACACTCACTTGCAGGCTCTTCTCCATCAACCCTCCTTACTGTGTGTTCACAAGGAAAACTTGGGGCAGCTTGTGAATCCTGAGAGTTTCCTTTGTGGTACAATCCAGGGGAAGAAAGATCAGCCACTCCGGGGCAGCGGCAGGGATGCGGGGGAGAGGGGGAGAGGCATCAAGCCCTACCCAGATCTATCTCCCCTATCTTCCCTATAGAATAAAAGCCTTAAGCTGCTAGCAAAAGACTAAAAATCCTGTCGTTAGGCAGTGAATTCTGTCATTAGGCAGGAAATCACGTATTGGTGAAAACCCACTGCAGCTGGAGAAAGGGAAAAGAAAACCCTCTACCCCTGTGAGGCCCAGGCTGTTAGGCATTTTCCAGCAGAGGGTCGGGTAGGGTCATGAGAAGCCCTTATCCCTAAGACTCAGGGGTAGAGTGCCTATCTAAAACTGATGTTGAATCAGAAAAACGGAGAGCCCCACCCCTCACAATCACCAAGCAGGCTTAAGTGTACTGAGTAACAAGTAATAATAGTGGTCTGCTGATGAAATAGCATCAAGAGTACAGAGGGAGATACTTTTTGAGGAGCAGGCACAAGGGGAAGATGTAAAGTTGAGGGTGGAGCAGATATTCATAAAACCCTCTAAAACCAGCCTCAACAATAAACATGTTTGAGAAACTTGAACCCTATTGTGCAGACAGTATTCATAGCATAACAAAACCTAAAAGCAGGTCACCCCTGAGTAGATAGACTCAATCTCTTGACTTTAGAGTCCTAGCAGAGGAAAATGCCCATTTCCAGGCATAAAAACTATTTACCTCAGTCTTTACTAACAATAGATGTCCAGCTTTCAACAAAATATTATTAGAAGGCATGCAAAGAAGGAAGAAAAAAATGACACACTATTAAGAGGCAAAGCAATTAACAGATATGATACAGATATTGGAATTATCAGATAGAGAAATTAAAGAAAGTATGATTAATATATGTTAAAGGATCTAGTACAAAAGGTGGATAGCCTTCATGATCAGATGGGTAATTTCAGCAGAGACATGGAAACTCTAAGAAAGAAGCAAAAGGAAATGCTAAAATTGGAAAAAATGGTAACATAGGTAAAGATTTCTTTTGTTTGGCTCATCAGTAATCTTGACACAGAGGAGGAAAGTATCAGTGAATCTAAAGATAACTCAATAGAAATTATCCAAATGAAAACACAAAGTAAAAAGTGGGAAACGCCCCCACAACAGAACAGAGCATCCAAGAGCTGTGGGTCAATATCAGTCTCACATATGTGCAACTGGCATCCCAGAAGGAGAAGAGAGAGAGAATGGGACAGAAGAAATATTTGAAGAAGTAATGGTGAAGAAATTTTCAAAATTAATGATAGATACCAACCACAAATCTAAGATCAGAGAATGCTAAGCAGGATAAACATCTAGATATATCATATTTGAACTGCTGAGACATTTCAGAGACAAAGAAGATCTCAAAGGCAGCTTGAGGAAAAAGAAACCTTACACAAAAAAGAACAAAGGTAATAATATGGCAGACTTCTCACCAAAAACTATGTAAGTTAGAAGTCAGTGAGTGACATCTTCAAAGTACTAGAAAAAAATGTCAACCTAGAATTCTATACCATACAAATTTATTTTTCAGAAATGAGAGAGAAATAAAGACTTTTCCAGACCAACAGGGTTTCTCTTTCTTATGAAACAAGCAATTGGCTGCCAAGTGCTGAGTTCTATCACTTCTTTCTAGCCAAACTTAATTTAAAAAAAAAAATTGAAGTAAAATTTATATAACAAATTTACTATTTAATTATTTAAAAATATATAATCCAGTGGCTTTTAGTATATGCACAACATTGTGCCACTATCACCACAAACTCCAGAACATTTCATCACCTCTAAGATAAACCCTGTACTCATTAAGCAATCAATTCCCATTCTGTTCTGTTCTCAGTTCCTGACAATCACTAATATGCTTTCTATGTCTATGGAATTTTCTATTCTGAACAATTAATACAAATGCAGTCATACAATATGTGGCTTTTTGTGTTTGGCCTCTTTCACTTAGCATGTTTTCAAGATTCATTCATGTTGTAGAATGATCAGTATTTCACTTATTTTTCTGGCTGAATAATATTCCACTGTATGGATAGACCACATTTATTATGAATGGATATATCCATTCATCAGTTGCTGGTCATTTGAGTTGTTTCCATTTAGGGACTATTATGAATAATGCTGCTATGAACATCCTTGTGCAAGGTTTTCTTTGAACACCTGTTTTCAGTTCTCTTGGGTGTCTACATAGGAATGGAATTGCTAGGTCATATGGTAATTCCATGTTTAACTTTTTGAGGAACCACCAAAATCTTTTCCACAGTAGCTGTAACAGTTACATTCCCACCAGCAGTGTATGATGAACCCTAATTTTTATTCAGGGCTGAAAAATTCCCAGTTCCTCAGGATGAATCATGATTGGTAAAAGCCAACTGAGTGATATTATATTTTCTAAAAATGGACACAACAATATTTCCAGCTTGACATGCTTTTCCTGAAACTTTTTACTCCATCAACAGATGGAGTCTGTTTCTTTTCCTCAAGAAATTGGTCAGGCTTTTGTGATTCAGTTGACGAATAGAAGATGGAGTAAGTAATGTGTGACTTCTGAGGTTATGTCATAAAAGACAACATGATTTCTACCTCTTTTTCTCATGTGCCTTTGAATCCCTGAATAGCCAAGTGGGAAATCCAGAAGACCATGAGAAGAAACTACATAGAAATAGGGAGAGATGCCTAAGGAGCCCAGTTGCCTCAGTCTCAGCTGATTATCTTCTCAACCCAGGCACCAGGTATGTGGATGAGTAAGTCTTCACACCAACATTGTCTGACTGAAACTATGGACAGATACCAAACAAGACTGTCTGACTGACCACAGTCAATCACCCAAGCAATGAGAGAGAATAATAAAATATTGTAATTGTCTTTTAAGCCACTTGCTGTGGGGGTAGTTTGTTAATTAACAATACACATCAAAACAATTGATCTCCTTTGCCAGACTCCCAGTTTCTAGACTATTTTGCATCTAAGAATAGACATGTGAACTCAGTTCAGTCTAATAAGATTCATGTGGAAATTTGCTGGGTGGCTTTTGGGAAATTTCTGTTGAAAGAGACAAGGATAAGAAAACTTGCTTAAAGCTACTTGGCTTATGACCTCTTGCTTTCTGTCTTTGAATAAGAAATATGGACATGATGCTTACATTTAGAGCAACTATCTTCTGATCCTGAAATGACATGTCAGAGGATAAAACATTAACATGTGAGGATGATGGAGAAGAATAGACAGTTCTCACACATTTTATGGCACCAGTAAATCCTTAAAGGAAAACTGGAACTTCCTGAGTTTGACATTTTCTGAGCCCAAGCACTTATATTCCTTCTAACTACTTTTCATTTTTATGTACCATAGTTACAGGTTATGACTGTTGCCTGGTTACATCTAAGATGCAGTTTTAATTCTTTTTTTCCTTGTTTTCAGGTGATTTTTAAAGAAAAAAACCTATTCATCATCTTGAAACTGATCAATTTTACTCATAATAAGAAAATGCTAATTAAAATAAGATATTATTTTAATCTCTCAGATTGACAAAAATAAAAACCTTCATTTTTAAAATACATTAGTAAAGGTGTAAGAAAGAGGCTTTCTTATATGCTGCCCATTTGGAGCATAAATAAAAACAAACTTCTAGAGTATAATTTAGAGGATAACTTTATCTTCTTCCCTGATTCATTCAATAAATGATATTCAAATGTTTATTCCAGTGCATAATTTCCAGTACATATGGTATATCTTTACCTCTTACTATCCCATACAGCAAAGCATCTCTGAATGGAAGTGAGTAAAAGTGGCATATTATAGAGATAAACTTAGATTGTCTTTATTTTTCATTGGGTAAAACATTTTCAGATTTTGACATGGTATTATTTAGTAACAAATAATCAAGTTTGAAAACCACTGCTTTGGAGGAAAGTAGTGATTCTTCTTCACATCAGAAAGCGGTTACTGAGCACCTACCTATGATAAAATCATAAAAAATAATCAAATAACCAGGAATAAATCTAACAAAAATTGTGTAAGAGCTCTGTATATTATTCAGAAAAATTAAAGAAGACTCAAATAAATGAGAACTATACTGTGTTCATATATTGGAAGGCTCAATATTATAAAGGTGTTATTTTCTCTTAAACTGACATATAGTTTTAATGAAATCTCAATCTAAATATCAGCGGTTATGTTGTATACCTGAAACTAACATAAAATTGTATGTCAACTATAAATGGAAAATAAAAAAAAACAACAGAAAAAAAAGTGGTATCTATATATATATTTTGGTGAAAATTGACAATCTGATTCTAAAATGTATATAGAAATGTAAAGAACCAAGACTGACCAAGAAATCTTGAAAAACAAAGAGGATAATTTACCAGCTGTCAAAACTTACAAAAACTAACACCTAAAATTAATACAATACTATATGTCAATTATATCTCAACTAAAATACTTATTATTAAGATACAGTAATTCTGTAATGTGAGAATAGACAAACTGACACAATGGAACAAAATAAAAACTAAAGAAACACTATATCTATATCTATATCTATATCTATATATATATATAGATATAGATATAGATATAGATATATATATAGATACTTCATTTATGACAAATATGGTGCTACAGAACAGTGGATAGCCATTAGTTAAAAAAAAGGTGAAGCAACTTGTACTTCAAACTATACACAAAATTCAACTCCAGATGGACAATATATCTAAATGACAAAAGAAAAACCACTTAATAAAGAATCAGATTCATTTTTTTATGTTTGCTGATGACTTTTTAAAGCTTCAATCCATTCTCTTCCCCCTTGTGCTCCACATGTAGGCAAACTGATAAGAAAGTCTGGTTGCTCTTTCCTTTGGTACTGGTAGGAGATTCAAACCACACAAGGCCCTGCCCACATATGGGAATCCTCATCCTGGCCCCAACACCAAATCCATAATGAAAACTCCAAGACAGTCTCCTTTCTTTGCTTGCTCAGGACCTGAGTTGGAGGCCTGCCCTGCTCTCCCCAGAGACCTTAATTATGTAAGTAATAAACTTTCTCATTACCCCTTGATGTGTTTATGTGGCATTGTGAGTCTTGGCATTTGAGCCAAATTTTGGGTGGGGGCCCATTCTGTTTCTTTAGGGTAGTCACAACAAATCAAAAAGCTTTTAGAATATAACATAGGAGAAAATCTTTAGGACCTTGAGGGTAGGAAATCTTTCTTTAAAAGGACACAAAAAGCACTCATCATAAATGAAGACTGTAAATGGATTGCATCCAGAATATCTAAAGAAGTTCTACAAATCAATAAGAAAAAGGAAGACAAATCAGTAGACAAATAGGCAAGAGACTTGAACAGGCACTTCACATAAAAATGTCTCTAAATTGCCATTAAACAAATGAAAAGTTTCTTAATTTCATTAGAAATCACAAAATTACAAATAATTAAAACCACAATGAAATACTTACTATAGGCCTACCTGACAAGACAAATCTAAAAATTGCCAAGGTTCTGGAGCAATTGAAATTCCTATGAACACCTGGTGAGAGTGTAAATTGGTACAATTACTAAGGAAAACTGTTTGGCAGGATCTATTAAACCTTGTTGAACACATTTTCCTATGGCCCAGCAATTGAACTCCTAGATTTATACCTGAGAGAAATGCATACACATGTTTACCAAAAGACATGTATTTGAATGTTCAAAGCAGCGTTGTTTAAAATGATCTTAAACCAGAAGCAATAAAAATTTTGTTAGATAAATTGTGATATATTTATATAATAGAATACTATACAACAATGAAAAATGAATAAATCACTTCTACATGAAATAATATGAATAAATCTCACAAATCTTGATTAAAATGATACATATTGTATGATTCCATTTATATAAAGTTCAGAAATAGAGATGTTAGAAACCAGAATAGAAGTTGCTTTTAGAGAGAAGGGGAGGTGAGAGGTGATCGGTGGGGGATACAATAGGGATTTTGAGGTGCTAATAACTTTCTATTTCTTGAATATCATATAGGTGGATACTTAGCTATGTTCACTTTGTGCTAATTTATCGAGATGTACACTTAAGGTTTGTATATTTTTTGTATGTATTCTATACTTCAACTGAACTTTAAAGAGTTAAACTTGATAATCTAAAATTGAAATTAAGAAATTCCATATGTACTAGCTTACAAAAGGATAAAATGCTTAGTAGTGAAATTAGCAAAGTTCAAAATTTATACTTTGAAAACCATAGAATATTGTTGGAAGAAATTTAAAAAGATCTAAATAAATGGAAATATATTTCACGTTCAGGGATTGGAAGACTTAATATTGTTGAAATGGCAATACTTTCTAAATTGATTTACATGTTAAACATAATTCTTAATGTAATTTTGCATGGTAGGTGTTCAGTGGCACAGACCTGAGAGGGGTTCAGCAGCAGACCAAATTTAGCCCCAGCTTGTGCCCCTCTGGGGCCACTTGTTAAGATTCAGCTAACAATCCACAAATGTTGTGCTTATAGTTGCCTCAAAAGGCTACACCAGAAACCGAGGCCAGCTGCCACCAGTGTGAGGCCAGGCACTACTCAGCAAGGGGAACCTGACTGAGGACACATCTGGATGTGGCTTGTGTGGGGCTGCAAGTTGGAGGAGGTGGGGTTTCAGGGAATCCTCTGGGCAGAGCAACCTCTGTTATCCAGTTTGATGATGTCTGGGCTATAGCAGCACTACCTCCACCTACTGGGAGGGAGGATGGCTCAACAGAGAACAATGGCTACCACTGGCACTTCTGGACAGAGTGAGTCCTGCCTCAGCCCTCACTCCAACAACTCAGTGTCTCCCTGTAAGTCCCTGGTGCCCCCTGTGCACTGGAGCTCAGAGCAAGTAACTCTGTCACTGGGAAAGTCTGCTCGCAATACTTTAAAAAGATCATACCCTTTAAGAGGTGTCTGCAGCTGCTGCTGCTGCAGCCTTCATCCCTTCAGTGTTTTGGGATTGGGCAGCCTCGCATCTTCATCCCATCCTACCTTCTGCTGTTACAGGGCGATTTCTTAGATTTCTCCCTAGTTGTATGGCTTATTCATCTATATCCCAGGTGATTCTTCCTTGCTGTTTGCTCCTTGTTTCTGTTACAACCTTAATTTGGTCACCAGAGAGATGAACAGAGCCTCTGTCATCTATGCCATGTTTTTCCCCCACACAACACTTGTTTTTTGGTTCATTGATGATAGCCATTCTGACAGGTGTGAGATGATATTTCATTGTGGTTTTAATTTGCGTTTTTCTGATTATAAGGGACATTGAGCATCTTTTCATATTTTTATTGACCATTTGTACATCCTCTTTGGAGAATGCTTATTCAGGTCTTTTGCCCATTTTTTAATTAGATTGTTTTTTTGGTGTTGAGTTGTATGAGCTTTTATAAATTTTGGATATTAACCCATTATTAGATATATCATTGACAAATATCTGCTCCCATTCAATAGATTGTCTTTTCATTTTTTTTATTGTTCCCTTTACTGTGTAAAAATGTTTTAGTTTAATGTAGTACCATTTGTTTATTTTTTTTCTTTTATTTTCCTTGCCCAAGGAGCTTATCAGAAAAAAAAAAATTACTAAGAGCCATGTCAGAGAGTTTACTGCTTATGTTTTCTTCTAGGAGTTTTATGGTTTCAGGTCTTACATTTAAGTCTTTAATCCATATTGAGTTTATTCTTGTATATGGTGTAAGAAGGCAGTCCAATTTCATTTTTTTTGCATGTCTCTATCCAGTTTTCCCAACACCATTTATTGAAAAACTGTCTTTACCCCATTGTATATCTTGCCTTCTTTGTTATAGAGTAAATGACCACATAAGCATGGATTTATTTCTGAGCTGTCTATTCTGTTCTATTGATCTATGTATCTGTTTATGCTAGTGCCATGCTTTTTGATTACTATAGCCTTGTAGTATAGTTTGATATCAGGTAGCATGATACCTCCAAATTTGTTCTTCTTTCTCAAAATTGCCTTGGCTACTCAGGGTCTTTTATGGTTTCATATAAATTTTAGAATTATTTCTTCTAGTTCTGTGAAAAATGCCATTGGTACTTTGATAAGGATTGCATTGAATCTGTAGATTGCTTTGGCTAGTATGAACATTCAATGATGTTAATTCTTCTTATTTATGAACACAATATATACCCCCATTTACTTGTATCTTCTACAATATTTTTTTATGACACATAATTTTCCAAGTACAGGTCTTTTACCTCCTTGGTTAAATTTATTCCCAGATATTTCATTGTTTTTGATGAAATTTTATATGGAGTGCTTTCTTTTTTCTATTTTTTAATTTTTTAAAATTAAATTTATTGTGGTAACATTGGTTAATACAATCATATAATTTTCAGGTGTGCTTTATCATTTGACATCTGTATATTCTATTGTGTGTTCACCACCCAAAGTCCAATTTCCTTTAGCTACCATATTTGACCCTCTTTACCCCATATACCTCCCTCCTCCTCCCCCACCCCACTAGTAACCACTAGTCTATAGTCCTCTGGTAACCACTAGTCTATAGTATGGAGTACTTTCTTAATTTTTATTTCTGATAGTTCATTATTAGTGTATAGAAATGCAACTGATTTCTGAATGTTAATTTTTTATCCTGCTACTTTATTGAAATTATTATTCAGTTCTAACAGTTTTTTGGTGGAATCTTTAGGGTTCTCTGTATTCAGTATCATGTAGTCTGCAAATAATGACAATTTTACTTCTTCCTTTCCAATTTGGTTGTATTTTATTTCTCTTTATTGTCTGATTGCTGTGGCTAGGACTTCCATTACTGTGTTGAATGAAAGTGGTGAAAGTGGACAGTCTTGTCTTACTTCTGGTCTTAAGGAAAACACTTTTGGCTTTTAACCATTGAGTATGATGTTAGCTGTGGGTTTGTCATATGTGGTCTTTATTATGTTGAGGTATGTTCCCTCTATTTCCACTTTGCTGAGAGTTTTTATCATAAGTGGATGCTGGATTTTGTCAAACATTTTTTCTGCATCTATAGATATTATTTGTATCTTTCATTTGTTAATGTGCTGTATCATAATAGTTGATTTGAAGATAGTGAACCAACTGCATCCCAGGAATAAATTTGACTTGATCATGGGGTATGATCTTTTTAAAGTATTGCTGAATGTGTTTTGCTAATATTTTGTTGAAGACAGTTGCATCTGTGTTCATCAGAAATATTGGCCTATAATTTTATTTTTTGGTAATATCTTTGGTTGGTTTTGGAATCGGGGTAATGGTGGCCTCATAAAATGAATTTTTTTGGAATAGTTTAATGTTCAGTTAAATTCACTTGTGATGCCGTTTGGTCCAAGACTTTGTTTGTTGACCATTTTTTGATTACTGATTTGATTTCGATTTTGTTAGCAATAATTGATCAGTTCAGATTTTCTGTTTCTTCTTGATTCAGTCTTGGAAGATTGTAAGTTTCTAGGAACATATCCATTTCTTCCATATTGTCCAATTTAGTACTCTCAAAATCCTTTGTATTTCTGTGGAGTCCATTGTCACTTCTTGTTCATTTCTGATTTTATTTATTTAAGTCCTCTCTCTTTTTTCTTGATGAGTCTAGTTAAAGGTTTATCAACTTTATCTTTTCAGTTCTTGGTTTCATTGATCTTTTGTATTTTTTAGACTCTTTTTCATTTATTTACACTCTAATATTTATTATTTCCTTCCTCCTACTCACTTGAGGCTTTGTTTGCTTTTGTTTTTTTTTAGTTTCTTTAGGCATAAGGTTAGATTGTTTATTTAAGATTTTTCTTATTTTTTGAGATAGGCATGTATTGCTATGAATTTCCCTCTTAAGACTGCTTTCATTGTGTCCCATAGCTTTGGGGTCCCTGTGTTTTCATTTTGATTTGTCTTAAGATATCTTTTTATTTCTTCCTTGATCTTGTTGTTAACCCATTCATTGTTTGGTATAGCATGTTATTTAGCCTCCATGTGTTTGTGTCTTTTTCAGTTTTATTCTTATAATTGATTTCTAGTTTTATACCATTGTGGTCAGAGAAGATGTTTGATATGATATCAATCTTTTTAAATTTACTGAGACTTATGTTGTGGCCTAACATGTGGTCTATCTTGGAAAATGCTCTATGTGCATTGAGAAGAATGTATATTCTGCTGCTGAGGTGAAATGTTCTAAAAATATTAGTTAAATCCATCTGGTTTAATGTGTCATTTAAGGCTGCTGTTTCCTTGTTGATTTTCTGTCTGATCTATACATTGATGTCAATGGGATATTAAAATCCCCTACTATAACCATATTACTATCAATCTCTCCCTTTGTGTTTGTTGATATTTGCTTTATATATTTAGCTGTTCCTGCATTGGGTGCCTAAATTTTTATAAGGTTAATTTCCTCTTATTGAATGTATCCCTTAATCATTATTTAATGTTCTTCTTTGTCTCTTATTATAGCTTTTATGTTAAAGTCTGTTTTGCCTGGTATAAGTATTGCTACCCCAGCTTTTTATTTCCACTTCCATTTTTATCAAATGTCTTTTTCATCCATTTACTTTTGGTCTGTGCATCTCTTTTTATCTGAAGTGGGTCTCTCACAGGCAGCATATGTGAGGGTCTTGTTTTCTTATCCATTCAGCCACTCTGTCTTTTGATTGAAGCATAAATCCATTTACATTTAAAGTGATTATTGTTAGGTATGTAGTTATTGCCATTTTGTTATTCATACTTTTATCTTTCCTTCTCCTCCTTCTCCTTTCTCCTTTCTTCTCCTCCTCCTCCTCCTTCTTCTTCTTTCCTCCTCCTCCTCCTCCTCCTCCTCCTCCTCTTCCTCCTTCTTAAAAAAAAATCCCTTTAATATGTCTCATAATACTGGCTTGGTGATGATGTTTTAGTTTTTTTATTCTCTGGGAAGCTCTTTATCTGTCCTTTGATTTTGAACAAGAGCTTTGCTGAGTAATCTTGGTTATAGGTCTTGCTTTTCATCACTTTGACTATTTCACGTCAATCCCTTCTGGCCTGCAAAGTTTCTGTTGAAAACTCAGCTGAAAGTCTTATGGGAGCTCCCTTGTAGCTAACTAACTGCCCTTCTCTTGCTTCTTTTAGGATTCTCTCTTGATCTGTTCATTATGGTGTGTTTTGGTGAGGGCCTCTTTGGTTTTATCTTGTTTGGAACAATCTGTGTTTCCTGGGCTTGTATGTCTATTTCTTTTGCTAAGTTAGGGAAGTTTTCCATTATTATTTATTTAAATAGGTTTTCAGTCCCTTGCTCTCTTTCTCTTTCTCTTCTTCTGGTATCCCTGTAACAGAAATGTTGTTACATTTGATGTTGTCCCAGAGGCCCCTTAAACTATCCTTTTTTAAATTCTTTTTTTCTTTTTACTGTTTGATTGGGTCTTTTCCTCTACCTTGTCTTCCAAATTGCGGATTCAATCCTCTCTTTATCTAATCTGCTGCTGATTCCATCAAATATATTTATTTCAGTAATTGTACTTTTCACTTCAGACTGTTTATTAAATCATTTCTATCTCTTTAAGTTATCACTGAGTTAATCTATTCTTCCCCTAAGTTCATTGAGCATCCTTATAACCAGTGTTTTGAACTCTGTATCTGGTAGATTGCTTGCCTCCATTTCATTTAGTTCTTTTTCTGAAATTTTGTCCAGCTATTTCATTTGGGACATGATTCTTTGTGTCCTCTCCTCATTTTGGCTTCCTGCTTGTTTGTTTCAATATAATAGGTAGAACTGCTACATCTCTCAGTCTTGGCAAGGTGGGCTTATGTAATAGATGTCCAGTGGTGCAGTCTTCTGGTCACCTGCGCTGGGTGCTCCAGGGGTGTCCCTTATGTGGATTGTGTGTGCCCTCCTGTTGTAGTTGAGCATTGATTGCTGTTGGCATGTCAGTGGGTGGAACTGACCCTCAGGCTGTCTGGTTGTGAGAGCTGACTATGACTACAGTAAATGAGTTGTTGTGCAGGGGTTCACCCCACAGAGCAGGATTCATTTTAGTGGGGCTCTGGTTTCTACTGAGTCCATTCTTTGGGAGTGTTGTTTGTAAAGCTATTTTATGGTGATTTTCTGTGGTCTGAAGCTGGTCACCAGGTATGTTTTTTTCTAGGATCTCTTAGTAAAGGCTCTGGTGCAGGTCATGCTCAGGTGCTGCCTGCGCCTGGCGCAGGGCCACATGGTAGATGCTACAAAGTAATATGTGGTTTGTAGCTGCCTGTTATGAGCTTGGAGGCTCCTGGGAGAGGCTATGCTGTGAACCAAGGTCTGCTGCCACTAGTGCTGGCCTTGAGACCACTTAGCAAGTGATACAGGGTATGCCAAGGCCAGCCACTACTAGTTTGGGGTTTGTGGACCTTTGAGAGGTTTGAGGAATGTTAGCACTGTAGGCCAATGCTGGCCACTTGTGTGAAACTGCTGCTGAAAGAGATTCAGACTGGTGTGCTACTTGGGTGGGGTAGAATCTCAGAGAATCACCAGGGTTAGGCAAGAGGTGTTAGTCATGTTAACAGAGACTCAGATTTGGCACCCACCTGCACCTGCAGGCTAGGGAAGGGGAGGGCTTAACAAAGGAACAATGGCACCTACTAGCATTTGTATCCCAGAAAGAACTGCCCCTCTAGCCCTTACCCTGAAGCCAAATAGTTCAATTCCTCCCTATATGTCCATGGTGCTTTTTGAGCTGCATTCCTTTCACTGGAGCTTAGAGTGAGTGTTTATGAGCAAGTCTGTACTTGGGCCCTTAAAGAAGACACCTGGGTCTACAGAAACTGTCTCCTCTGGATGGGATTCCCCGCTGATTTTCACAGCCAGAATTGTGGAGACTCCTCTTCCCAGCACGAGTGCTCCAAGTTGGGAAGCCTGATGTGGGGCTGAGACCCCTTGCTCCTCAGGGGAGACCTCCACAGCCAAGATATCTCTCCTAGTTCTTAACTGTCACAAATGCATGTGGGAACAGACCGTTTCACATCTCTGTCCCTCCTACCAGTTTTGACTTGGTTCCTTGTTAATGTCCTTAGTAATAGGAGTTCTATTAAGTTAGTTTTCAGGTGGTCCTTAAGGGTGGTTGTTCTATAATTTAGTAGTCATTTTGATGTGGTCATGGGAGGAGGCAAGCATAGCATTTACCTGCTTTGTCATCTTGACCAGAAGCCTTATTTGTCTTTTATATTATAACCAACCTAGAGGGTGCAAAGTGGTATCCCACCATGGTCTTAATTTTCATTTCTCTGATGACTAATGATATTGAGCATCTTTTCATATGCTTATTAACTATTTGTATATGTTCTTTGAAGAAACGTCTATTCACATCCTGTGCCCATTTTTGGATTGGGTCGTTTGTATTTTTGTTGCTGCATTGTAGTTCTTTATATATTCTGAATACTAGAGTTTTATCAGATATGATTTGCAAGTATTTCCCCCATTCTTTGGATTGTCTTCTCATTCTCTTGATAGTGTCCTCTGATGCACAAAAGTTTTATTTTTGATGAAATCAAATTTCTTTTTCTTTTTTGCTTACAGTTTTATCTTATCTAAAAACAAGGCAATAAAGATTTTTGCCTATGGTTTTTACTAAGTTCTATAGTTTTAGCTCTTAAATTTAGTTCTTTGACCCATTTGGAGTTAATTTTTCATCTGCTATTAGTTAGGGGTCCAAATTCAGTCTTTTGAGGATATTTTGCTGTTGTCATAGCACTATTTGTTGAAAGAAACTACTCTTTTTCCCATTGAACTGTTTTGACACTTTTTTCAAAAATCAGCCTATTATATACTGTATTTGACGGTCATTTCTAGCTTTTTCTAGTTTTCAATTACATTCTATTGATACATATGTCTATCCTTATGCCAGTACCATACTGTCTTGATTACTGTAGGTTTGTAACAAGTTTTAAAAGTGGAGCAGGAAAGAATGGTGTAGGTGATAGAGGCTCTGTTCATCCGTCCGGTGACAAAATCAAAGTTGGACAGAAACGAGGAGCAGCAGCAAGGAAAAATAACCTGGGATTCAGAGGAACAAGCCAACAAGCCGTACAACTAGGAAGAAGTTCAAAAAACCCCCTGCAATGGCAGAAGGTAGGATGGGGCAAGGACTCAGTACTGCCCAGTCCGAGCAGCTGAGTGAGATGGAGGCTGCAGCAGCAGCAGTGTCAAAAGCCCCCTAAAGGGCCACGTCCATGAGCAGATTTTCACAGTGATGGACCTGCTTGCCCTGAGCACCAGTGCCAATTCGGCTGCACGCAGGGGGCACCAGGGACTTACAGGGAGACATTGTCAGAGTGAGGGTCAAAGTGAGACTTGCTCTGTACAGAAGTGCCTGCAGCATCCATTGTTCCCTGTTGAGCCCTCCTCGCTCCCAGTGTGTGAACACAGTGCTGCCATAGCTGTGACATCATCAAACTGGGTAACAGAGGTTGCTCCACCCAGAGGATTCCCTGAAATCCTACCTCTGCCAACTTGCAGCCCCACCCAAGCCACATCCAGGTATATCCTTAGGGAGTCAGGTGCTCCTTGCTGAGACTCACACTGGAGGCAGCCTTGGTTTCCAGTGTGGCCTTTTGAGGCAACTATAAGCATAGCATGTGTGGATTGCTTGCTGAACCTTAACAGGTGGCCCTGGAGGGGTAGAGACTTGGGCTAAGTTTGGCCTGCAGCTGAATCCCTCTCAGTACTGTGTCACTGGACACCTACTTCACAAATCTACACTAATAAGACCAGGGGAGTTAGGAGCTTTGCTTAGTACATAGAAACAGACATGGAAAGGCAGCCAAAATGGGAAAACAAAGAAGCAGAAACTATATGAGAGAAGAGAACAGAGATTCAGATATAATGGAGTCAAGTACTCTAACAGATGCAGAGTTCAAAACACTGATTATAAAGATGTTCAATGAACTTTTAGAAAGTGTAGATAAATTCAGAACTTCAACAAAGAGATAAAAACAAAACCATAAAAATGGAAATGGAAATTCTAAAAGGAAACCAGTCAGAAATGAAGAATACATTATCTGAGATGATAAGTATATTAAATAAAAATTAAAAAAGGATCCAATGCCCTCTCTAGAGAACAGAAAAGCCAAGGACACTCAACCAGAAAGTCAAGAAAAAGGATGCCAGGACTATAAAAATAATTTAAGGAGGATATGGGACACTATTAAGGCTCCAAATATCCATCTGATCAGCGTAACTTAAGAAAATTAAGATGTTGAACAGCTGTTCGAAGAAATAATGCTGGAAAACTTCCCTAACCTGGTGAAGGAAATGGACATAAAACCCCAGGAAGCTCAGAGAATTAAAAAAATCAGGGATCCAAAGAGGCCCACACCAAGACACATCACAATTAAAATACCAAACGTTAAATACAAAGAATATTAAAAGCAACAAGAGAAAAACAAATTATTAACTATAAGGAAACACCCATAATGCTGGCAGCTGATTTCTCAAAAGAAACTATGCAGGACAGAAGGGCTTGGCACAAAATATTCGACAGGATGAAGACCCAGGATCCACAACAAAGAATAATTTATCCATCAAAGCTATCATTTAGAGTTGAAGGATGAATAAAAAGCTTCCCAGACAAAAATAAGCTAAAGGAATTTATTACCTCCAAGTCAGTATTACAGGAAATGTTGGAGGGACTTCTTTAAGAAGAAAAATCATGAATCAAAAACAGGAATAAAGAATGGTAATAACTATTTTCCTATCAACAAGTACCTCAAGTAGAAAAGAATTAAGTGCTCCAACCAAAAGATAGAGAATATTTAGAGGGATACTAGATGGGAAAGGGATTGGGGGGAACAATAAAAGGGCAAAGGGATTAAGAGGTACAAATAGATAGTTGCAGAATTGACATGGCAATGTAGAGTATAGCACGGGGAAGGTAGATAATAATGTTGTAATAAATATGTAATGGGGAAGAAGGGTACTAGATTTAGTGGGGTGATCATTTTGCGGGTTATATGGATCTCTGACAACTGTGGTATACAACTGAAACTTGGCATATTATAGTATGCCAACTATAATTTTTTAAAAAAACAAGTGTTTGTGAGGATGTAGAGAAAAGAGAACCCTTGTGTACTGTTGGTAGAATCGCAAATTGGCACAGCCACTATAGAAAACAATTCAGTTTCCTCAAAAAAATTAAAAATAGAACTACTTTATGACACAACAATCTCACTTCTGTGTATTTATTTGAAGAAAATAAAAACACTAATTCAAAAAGATATATCCAACACTATTTACAATAGCCAAGATATGCAAGTAATATAAGTGCCCATCAATAGACAACTGGATAAAGAAGGTGTAGTACATATATACAATAGAATAATATTCAGCCATAAAATAATGAAATCTTAGCATTTGCAATGACATTGATGGACGTAGAGGAAATTATGCTAAGTGAAATAAGTCGAACAGAGAAAGACAAATACCATATGATTTCATTTACATGTAGAATTTAAAGAATGAAATTAACAAACAAAAGGAAACAGTTCATAGATACAGAAAACAAATGGTGATTGCCAGATGGGAAGGGGGTTGAGGAGGCTAGGTAAAAAAGCTGAAGAGATTAAGAAGTACAAATTGGTAGTTACAAAATGGTCATAGGTATATAAAGGGCGACATAGAAAATATAGTCAATAATATTGTGAAAACTATGTACAGTGCCAGGTGAGTACTAGAGTAATTAGGGGGACCACTTAGTAAATTACATAAATGTCTAACTACTTTGCTGTACACTTAAACTAATATAAAATAATATTGAATGTCAACTCTAATTGAAAAATAAAAATTTAAAGGAAATTTAAGACTATTGTGTATCCAAGGACACTACCAAGAGAGTAAAAAGACAATCCATGAAAGGGGAGAAAATATTTGCAAATCATATCTATCTATCTATCTCTATCTATCATCTATCTATCTATCTATCTATCTATCTATCTATCTATCTACCTATCTATCTAAAGAATTCCTAGAATTTAGCAACAAAAAAATGAACAATGCAATTGAAAAATGAGGAAAAGATATAAATAGACATTTCTTCAAAGAAGATATACAAATGGGCAATGAACACATGCAAAGATGTTCAACATCATTAGTCATTAGAGAAATGCAAATCAAAATCACAATGAGATATTCCTTTACACCCAGAGATGGCTATTCTCAAAAAATTGGAAAATAATGTGTTTTGAGGATGAGAAATTGGAATCCTGGAGCACAGCTGGTGGAAATGTAAAAATGGTACAGCGGCTGTGGAAAATGTTTCATGGTTCCTCAAAAGTTAAAAAGAATTTCCTTATGACCTAGCATTCTACTCTTAGGCCTAGAATTAAAAGAAAGCTGATGAGGTATGAGAGCAGGTTAAATTCCAAAATTTGGTAGCTCAGAATGGCCCTCCAGGAGAGGCTATGGCAGCATGAACATAATTATTAGGAATCAATTAGGCGTTCTCAGGCCCCTCTGGCCCACTTTGAACTAGAGAGAGGGTACTGACACCGTGATCTCAAATGAACTCTTTGCTTTTTCCAGTCATTTTTGCAGCATTCCTTCCAGAAAGATTTATTGATCACTTGCTCTATGTAAAGCATTGGGAACTCTCCTTATTTTTCTCCTTTCTGAACTCAAAGAAAATCTAGAGTGCCTTTTTCTACCTGTGAAACCCACTGATTTGGGTTGCTTTCTCACTTCCCTTTTCAGAGGTTTCCTTTGTTTTATTACTGCCTTGTTCTATAAGATCACTTTAGTTACATTTTGGGGCCTTTTATAAATATCTGCCACTCCCATATAAAGAATCAAATGAAAGTACTTAAGGGTAATTTATATTTACCATGCAGGGTGAGGTGGTCCTAGCCTGTTAGGGAGGCTGGTTTAAAACAACACAGTTTATTTTCTTACAGACTCTGTGTGTCAAAAGTCCAGCTTGGTCCTCTGCTATGGTTTCACAAGTATGAAAGCAAGGTATTGGCTGGGTTGTATTCTTTTTTGGAGGCTTGACTGGGGAAGAGTCTTCCAAGTTCACTCAGGTTACAGGCAGAATTCATTTCTTTGTAAGATCAAGGGTATGGCTCCTTGCTGGATGTCAGCTGGAGGCCACCCTTAGCATCTAAAGGCCACAGTTCCTCAAGGCCACCTGCCACATGTGCTTTCCCAACATGTCCACTTCATCAAGCCAGAAAGGAGAGTTTCTAGAGTAAGTACGCTAGAAGACAATCTTAATGTAACATAAGTGACATTACACTTATATGAGTGTCACATGAGTGACATTACATTTGTCACGTTCTGTTGATTAGAATGAAATTATAAGTCTGCCTACACACAAGAGGATGGGATTATACAAAGCATGAACAACAGGAGGTGGAAATCATGGGGGAAGCCAGCTTAGAGACTGTCTCCGCAAACAGTACCAAGGAAAGGTTTAGGTTATCATCTGTTCTCATTTCTTTCATTTCGTTCAGCCAAATGTGCCTGTTCTACTTTCTTGTCCCACTGTTATTTACCACCACCTGCCTGTTCTCCCTGATTTTCTCCAAGCCTTTCTCAAGTTACCACAAATTCTTCAACATTCACCTTATTTCTATGATAATATCTTCTATTTCTCTTTTCTTCCTTGATAAGGAAACAGAAAATCCAATTCCACCTACCAGGTAAAGAAGTGATCATTAAGCTTCACTGAATCTTTGTTAATTGATTTCCTTTTTAAATTGAGTGTCTCTTCTAAGATATCTGCTGGCACAGAGAAAGCCAGTTTCTTTCTTGCCAGCCACTTGTTTTTATACATTGCTAATCACTGTTGGGAGAGGCAACCTGCCATGGGTTTTTAGCATTCCGGAATGTTCTTACTGAGTATGCCAAGATTGCAAAGCCATGACTGTTTTCCAGGCCATTTCTCAGAATTGTATTTGCAAAAAGCAACCTAGACAGATAGGTATAATCTACCCCTGGACAAAGATCAGGCTTGTTTCTTCTTACTATAAAAGCAGTGAATCCCCAGTTATCAGTGTTCCCCTCCTATAATACATTGCACTACCTATACAGGCATCTATCACAGATCCTGTACCACCCACATGGCACTTGGTAGACATGGAGAAGTGATGTAAGAAACTATGGTAAAGCTCTTGCTATGGCTGTGCTGTGAGTAACAAAGTCCTTTATATCTTACCCAGGAGTCGGCCAATATTCATGGAAGAGTAACAGGATAACTTGTTAACTTCTAAGTAGAGTAAAATCCGAGACCCTGCAGAGTTCTTGACAGTCACTACCACTTGTTTTTCTAGAAGCACCTCACGTGCATATCTTTAACCCATTTCCAGTTTAGAAAAAAAAAGTGCAGCTTGCTGACAGCATTAATTTTACATAAACATGCTTTCTGCTCTTCAAGGCTGAAGCAAATCTGACTGGCTTTCAATGTGAAAAAATATATAAAAACTGTTCTTAGAGTTATTTCTAAACAGAGCTTGTCTCTAATCCTAATGTAAGAGAAATGTATACATAAATTGGATTCATCAAATGCATCCTTCAGCTAACGACTATTTGAGAATGATATTAGCATCATGCATAGGAATGCTACATTTTCTAGGATTCAACATTTTCAGCAATCAACAATTACTATATTTTGTAAATGGAAATACCACTACTAAAAACAGAATGCTATAAACAGAATGATGATGTCATTTGTTTCTAGAAACTATCAATATACTAAAGCAATGCCAAAATGGTAATAAAAGTGAGATATTTCATGGCAAACATTGGGGGAAAGGTTAAGACTGTCATCCACGAGTTATCTCTGGGTATGCACTGTAGCCACAAACACCACCACCACCAGTGAGCATTTTTGGGGCAAATGGGAAATGAGTTAAACTCACAGCCTTGAACCAAGCCCCTCATTTAGTCTTCAGGCCAGGCCAGATGTAGAGACTGGGGAAGGGGACACTGAAACTCACATCTGAGATGAGAGTGTCCACCTAAGAGTTCCAGTCTTTTAAGTGAAGGTTTGGTTTGGTGAGCTCTGGAGAGAGCATAGGTAGTTTTGAGAATCTCTGTGTTGGTTACGGTGCAGAGGAGTGCTGCACCGGAGGTCCTGGTGCTTGCAGGTGAGAGGGGTCATGAGTGAGAGGGGTACACATGGCTGACTTCAACTTTACCTCTGCTGATGAGTTAAAAACAAACACATCCTATGACCAGATTGAGACCTTGGAGGTGGAGAGATGTACTAATTCATCTCTACTCACCCCCTGACGTCAGAAAGTTGCTCCCTCTTGAGGACAGGCACCTGGGCCAGGCTCTAGTGGAAAGGTCATAGGTGTGGTATATTGCAAGAGTCTGGAAACCCCCACACTGGGATGAGGCCACATTCCCTTCAGCCCCAGGCTCCAGGCTCATTTGCTTCTGCTTGGTAAGGGGGATCCAGGGCAACAGATGGTCCCAGCTTGGCAAGGGGGATTCAGGGCAACAGATGGTCCCAACTGGCAGGCAGGAGTTGGGGAGGGAAACGGCAGGAATTTCAGCTCAGAGGCTGAGCTAGTCCCGGAACAGGGCTTGGGGTGTACTGACCCCTGCTAACCAGGGTCAAAGGGCCTGGCTGCCTTGGTGCTTCTGGGTTCCCAGACGAGCAATGAGCCCTCTAGAGACAAGCCACTCTGATGACTGTGTAGCTGTTACTGAAAGAGCTACTGAGTTTCTGGAGTGCAGATGACCCACACCTTCCCAAGTGTGTGGTATTCGTATGCCTAGTGTAGTTGCAGACATTACTCCATTTATAGCTACCTGGGGTTAGAGTTAGAGTTAGGACTATGCTTAGGTTAGCATTGACATAGTGGTTACAGTGGCTCATGATGAACACAGAACCACGTAAATAGTTTGGGGGTAACACCCACCAGCATTACCTTGACAGGGTGTGTTTGTCTGGTTTTCTCTTCTCTTAGAGTCTACATCTGCTATGTCAGAGAGGCCTGGGGTCAGGACTCTGCAGTGGGGACACTCATGGGGATGGGGATGGTAATGAACATGTAGGTGAAGGATGGGGCTGCTGAAGAGGATAGTGGACCCACTTGCTGACCATGACATTTCTTTAAAAGCATGCAGCCAAGTCGTTGAGACAAGGGGTATACCTGTGAATCCAAGGCTATTCTTTTGTTTGTTTTGTTTTATGGTCTCGCTGGTTAATGAAATCCAGTAAGTTTCAAGTGTACAATTCAACAGTAAGGCACATATATTTTGCATTGTATGCTCACTGCCCATAGTTGGATTTCTTTCTGTCACCACATATTTGACCCCTTTTACCCCATCTACCTCCCCTGTCCTCCCTACCCTCCAGTAACCACTGGTCCGTTGCCCATATTCATGAATCTCTGTCTGTCATGTTTGTTGCTTTTAGGTTTATATCCCACATATAAGTAATATCATGTGGTTTTCAACTTCTTCTGTCTGGCTTATTTCATTTAGCATGATTATCTCAAGGTCTATTCATTGTTGTCGCTGAATAATATTTCATTGTCTATATCTAATCATTTATTGTAGGACACTTCAGTTGCTTCCATGTCCCATCCACCATGAATAATGCTGCTGTGAACATCAGTGTGCAAATATCTTTTTGGTTATGTTTTCAAGTCTTTGGGATAAATTCCCAGTAGAGGGATTGCTGGATCATATGGTAGATCAATTCTTAGTTTTTTGAGGGCCCTCCATACTGTTTTCTATAGTGGCTGTACCCATTTGCAGTCCCACCAGCAGTGTACGAGGAGGGTTCCTTTTTCTTCGCATCCTCTCCAACATTTGTTATTACTTGTCCTGTTGATTGTAGCTGTTCTAACAGGTGTGAAATGATATCTTATTGTGGTTTTGATTTGCATTTCCCTAATAGCTAGCGATGTTGAGCATATTTTCGTGTATTTGTGGCTGTTTATATGTCCTCTAGGGAGAAGTGTCTGTTCAGGTCCTCTGCCCGGTTTTTGATTGGATCATTTGTTTTTTGTTGTTGTTGAATCATATGAATTCTTTGTATATTTTGGATAATAGGCCCTTATCGAAGGTATTGCTTACAAATATATTTTACCATTTGGATGGTTGTCTCTTTATGTTATTGACAGTTTCTTTTGCTGAGCAGAAGCTTTTTAGTTTGATGTAGTCCCATTCATTTATTTTTGCTTTTACTTCCCTTGCCTTTGAGGTCAAATTCATAAAATCCTCTTTAAGTCCAAGGTCTTTGAGTTTAGTTCTATGTTTTTGTCTATGCATTTTATTGTTTCAGGTCTTATATTCAGGTCCTTAATTCATTTTGAGTTAATTTTGGTGTGTGGTGATAGACAACAGTCTAGTTTCATTCTTTTGTAGGTGGCTTTCCAGTTTTCCCAGCACCATTTATTAAAGAGGCTTTCCTTTCTCCACTGTGAGTACTTGGTTCTTTTGTCAAAAATTATTTGTCCACATAAACATGGGTTTACTTTTGAAGTCTCAATTCTGTTCCACTGGTCAGTGTGTCTGTTTTTCTGCCAACACCATGCTGCTTTGATTATTGTCACTTTGGAGCATAATTTTAAGTCAAGCAGAGTGATGCCTCTAGCATTGTTCTTTTTTCTCAGGATGGCTTCCATACGAATTTGATGATTTTTTGTTCTATTTCTTTAAAAAAGGCTAATAGGATTTTGATGGAGATTGCATTAAATATGTAGAATGATTTAAGTAATAAGGGCATTTAAATTATGTTGATTCTTCTAGTCCAGAATATGGAATCTTTCCATTTCTTCCTTTCTTCTTCAATTGCTTTTAATAAGGTCTTGTAGTTTTCATTACATATGTCCTTTACATATTTCATTAGATGGATTCCTAGGTATTTTATTCTTTTTGTTGCAATTGCAAAAGAAATTATTTTTTCCACTTCTTTTTCTAACAAGTCATTATTAGAGTATAGGAACAGTATGGATTTTTGAATATTGATTTTGTATCTAGAAACTTTATTGTGTTTGCTTACTGTTTCTAGCACTGTTCTTGTGGAGTCTTTAGGGGTTTCTATATAGAGAATTATGTCATCCACAAATAGTGACAGTTTGTCTTTTTCATTTCCTATTTAGATGTTTTTTATATCTTTCTGCTGTCTGGCTGCACTTTCTAGGACTTCCAATATTATATTGAATAACAGTGGTGATAGTGGACAGCCTTGTCTTGGTCATGATCTTAGAGGAAAGGTTTTTAGTTTTTCACCATTAAGTATAATGTTGGCTGAGGGTTTGTTGTAACCAAGACTAATCTTATTAAAGGATAAGCAATTGGATGGGAATGACAAACCAGAGTTTAGTGTAAGGATAACCAGGCCTGGCCTGAGATGGTCTAGCAGGCGTTACGGAAGAGAGTGGCTTTGAAAATGGATTTGGACTGTGTATATTGTTTGCAGGACTGCAAGATGGACTGTGTCTGTTTGCATGTGTGCAAGCCTGTCTTTGTGTCTGTGTGTCTGCTTGAGCATGTCTGACTCAGGGTATTCAAGAGTCTATTAGGTACTGGACATGTCTCTTGGTACTCAAGTAGTTTTTGTGTGGCATTGTTGAACTTGTGTCTTTCTGTTTACATATTTGTGTGGTTGTTGTCTGTGTTCGTGTGTCTTTGACTGTGTGTGAGATTCTGCCTGTTCTCTCACTTTACCCTGCCTCTCTTGTTGATGCACCCCAGCTGCCAGCACTGAGGCTTCCCTTCCCTTCCCGCTGTCTGGATACCTAGGTCTGGCTGCCTGTTCAAGATCCTGTTCCTATGGCCTCTGTTACGGGCTTGACGTTGGAAGTAATACACTCTGGAAAGTCCCCAATATGCTCCTTGCCTGGCCAGGGACCTAGAGAAGCTATAGCACAGGAGAGTGACGAGGCGGGAAAGGGGGCCAGTTGGCAGCACCCACCCCTCCTTCTGGAAACAAGGACATGCCTCTGGCTTCCTCCCAGGCTCTCTATTTTATCCTGCATGAAATCATAGGCTCTAAGCCTGTCTTCTTTCAGCTCTTTGCCGAGAATCAAGAATCAATCCTGAGTCTTAATTGCGACTCATCTTTCTGCTCCTAGCCCTTTGTTACTGGACTTAGCAGGATAAGCCAATGCTGGCATGTGGCAGGTAGGATACATGGGAAGGTTCTGCTCTATCCTAAACCAGGATGTATGCACATTAACCTTGGCTTCCCAAATGGTGCTGCTGTGAACTTCCTGAGTCATTCCCTTCATTTTAGAACTCCCTTTCATCTCCCTTGCTCTGGAGGTCTCTGCCCAACTCCTACCAGGCAGGAAGGATGTGCCTGTCACAAGACCTCCAATGATCTATGGAGAAGCTTTAGGAAAACACCTGGAGGGTGCTGGCTCAGCAGGCCTAGGCCTTATGCCTCCTTACCTTAGAGGCCACACTAGGGGCTGGGCTCCCATATCTCAGGCACAGAGTCTCCATTCAGAGGAGGGATACGTTTTTGCTTTTTCCCGTCCTGGCTTTTCTGCATCCTGCTAGCAGTGGATACCTCACACTAAGAGCTGGGGTCCTATTGAGGAAGAGTGTCCTGCCATCACCTCCTCTTGGTTTGATGGGATATTGAGTCATCCTGGATTTCCTTAGGAATCAGTGAGGCAGAGACATCCCAAAGACCCCCATACCATGTTATAAGGAAGCGTCAGCACTTCCTGTACTTCCTCTAGCTCTTTGCTCCTCTGTGATAGGTCAGAAGGTAGGAATGCAGAGCTGCCACCTTCTGAGAGATATGAGTGGTCCAAAACAGAGGTCCATCCCATCTGCTCAGGGCAGCCTTTTGTCTCTTCCCAGTTGTCTCTTCCCACTCCCGAAAGTCCATTGTCACTTGCTGAACATGAGGTTGCCACATCTGCCCTCTTTCTATATTTCTAGGTTCCATGCATTTAGAACTTCTCTGCAATCTCTCCCGCTGCTCCAGTCTTCCAAGAGCACCTGTTTTACGCACATGATCAGCAACTTCAACCACCCTTTTATGCCCACCTGCACTCTCAATTGGACACCCACTCTTTCGGCTCTAATAGTAATTTGCCATGGTAACTGCTAGAATCCATCCAATCCTCTGGCTTTTGGTTTTTATTATCCATACACTTCCCTCCTCCCACAGCTATAGTCCCTTCCAAGCTCTTCACTCGCCCTTTTTTTTTTTTTGTCCACACTCTCTTAAAAGTGAAAAAAAACTTTCTTCTAAGCTAAAAAGTCTTCCCTCATTTATGCTACTTTCTTTCTACTTGCCAGCAGTGAAGTGTCTGTGCTTTCAGCTGAGGCCATCTCCTAGACTTGGGCATTCATTCCTGTCCCTTCACTTGTATACCACATTGGTCCATCAGTTCTCACCTTGTTCTTCTGCATCATTAGTTTATTGCTCTTGACTGCATCATTTTCAGCAACATCCAATGCACCATGTCTCTCACCTTAAAAAAAAAAGCCCTCTCTGGGTCCCACTTCCTCCTACAGTTATTTCCTCAATTTTCTGCACCTCTGTGGAGTTGATTACACTTTCTAACACCAATCACTCTCATTCCATTCTCTTTTGAATTTATTACATTTACTCACCTGAGTCAGTTCTTCTCAATGCCATGGGTGACCTATGTGTTGCTAAATCTAATGGTTAACTGAATCGTCATCTTGTTTGCCTGATTTGCAACTTTTCATGCAATTGCTCTTTCTCCTTGCAATACTTTCCTCTCTTGGCTTCCAGTATGTCATACTCTCCTGCTTTTCCTGCTTGCTTCTGTTTCTCACTTTCCTCTGCTTACTGGTCCCTCTCTCCACCCCTCAATTTCTTATCATTGGAATGTCCCAGAGCCCAGTCCTTAGATCTCTCCTTCATTTACACTCATTACTTTGGTGATTTTATCTGGTCTCATAGCTTTACATACATCAGTTAATTAATCAATCAATCAATCAGTCAGTCAGTCAATCAACAAATCATCTGTAGCCAGGACCCCACTAGAGTTGAGGACCATCAGGCTTCTCTGTTGAGAATTGACTGTTGGAGGGTTAGTCTCTAGAAGAAGTGGGGAGATTAGTTATACTATTGCAATAATGGTAGCAGAAGAAGGGGTGAGAGGTAGTTATGTCTGAATTCATTTTGAAGATAGAGACAAGATTTTCTTATGAACTAGATGTGAACTGTTAGAGATAAAACATCAAGGAAAACATCAATGTTTTTGGCCTAAACAACTGGCAAGAGATAGGTCCCATTAACTGATGTGGGAAATACTGTAATGAGAACAGTTTTGGTGTGTGTGATTGAGTGGTGCGGGAGGGGATAGCAGATCACTTTTAAGATGATTATTGGATATCCAAGTGTATATATTTAGACATTTTGGGAATGTCAGCCTCTCTACACCTACACCATAAGATAATGATCTCCATGGAGGCAAGGCCTGTGTCTTGGTGACTGTTATGTCTGGTATATTTCTTGGCACATAGTAAGTACTCAAATATTTTAATTATTAAATACAAGATGCCTCTTAAGGTCATTTTTATTGTGACCCTTTTATGGGTCAACTGAGTACTTCCTCCTGTGGCAGGACCCCACACATCATAGCACTCATCACACTAATGGAATAATTTATCTGCCTCCTCAGTCCAGACTTTGAATTAAGTACCATTCACATATTATTATGTGTCAGTCACTATCCTAAGCCCTGGGTCTATGAGATGCTATAGTAACTATTCAGGAAAGAAAGGATGAAAAACTAAACTAAGGCAGAGGCAGCAAAAATAGAGAAAAGGGGACAACTTGAGAGATACTAAATTAGAATCCAGTGACTGACCTGATGTATATTGTGAGCAAATAAAGTGGATGTATAGTGATACAATTTTCTGACATGGGAAAACAGTTTGATGAAGTAGGACATGTTTGGAAATTTCAAATTAAATTGTATTGCCTTTGGACCAAGATGGAGTTTCCCCCGAGCTATTGTCTCCACAGTTAGATCTCAGAGGGAAGACTAGCACAGAGAAGTGGCTTTGGGAATCACCAGTACATTAATGGTAAATGGGGTTTGGGGTATGGATGTACAGTTTTCCCTTTCCCAGATGAAGAAACTGGGGCTCAGAAATCTTAAGTAACTTGTCAAATGTCAGAATTAGGATTCTAGCTCTAACGATTTTTTCCACATTCCATCCTTGTGACTTTGACCTTAAAATCTGCATCCTCTCCAAGAGTCACACATTTGGCCTGAAAAATCGTAAAAATACATGCTCAGAGATTATGTAATGTTTTCCTTGTGTTGAGGTTTTGCTGCCCTTTGTTCATGTTTATCATCTTTCTCTGCAATAATTCCCTGGCTACTTCAGCCAGAAGTTTCCTTCCAAAATGACCCAAATCTTTTACTCATACTTAAGCTTGTATTTAGTGGAACAAGCACAGCCTTGAGCTATGTTGTTCTGCAATGGCCTCCTTAAGGAACTGGGATTTCAGTCTTCTTTCTAGGGAAACCAATATCTGCCCCAACCCAGTTAATAGGAGAAGGTAGGACAGGGTCCATTAACACCTCCTACAGAAGGAGGTCAAAGGAATATAAGTATGTTGGCCACCATTAAGAGATCCACTCTGTGGTCTGGGCTACAGAGGCTGTTGGTGTTTGTATATCACCTATTTGGTGTTTGGAGTAGGAGGTGACAGTGCAGGGAGTGTTTTCTAAACAGAAAGCAGGAAAATGCTCTAGTTATGTCTCAGTATGGTAAGTTATTCAAGAGGCCTCCTAAAAAAGGTCTAAATGAGGAACTGCATGTAGTCTATGTGTGAGGGAGCATGTAGACAAGCTATGGTTTGGAGGAACTTAACATTTCTTAGCAGTTGCTTAGAAATCTCAGCTTGCTTCTCAGCCTCCCTCTTTTCTCCATTTCATACCAAGGGTTTCAGAGAATTTCACATTATATTTCCATTAATGATAAATAGATATTTACTTGAAATAGGCAATTTGGACATTCTCAGAGAGCGGCAAAGGGCCCATAGTCCCACTTAAGCTCTGAGAAGCTTATCTCGTTAGAACTTATGTGTACCATTAAATTCCAGACTCATGGCCACTTTCTGTGTCTGGTAAATGAAACAGGATACTTTCCAAGGACTTTAAACTTTTTTTTTTTGACAGTGAAGGTGAGTGGTTCTGGTGCTTTCTGATCATGGTGGGACATTAATGAGAAAATGGGGAAGGATGACAGGAAGCAAGGACTGGAGCTGGCAGGCTGACATGATACAGTCTTTGGTTGAAAAGGGACAAAAGTCATCCTCTGAAGGGAAGGCACCAAGCAGATCCTATTAGGGGACAGAGCTGACTGAGTTCAACACCAAATAGTACATGAAATACACACACACACGCATATACATACATACATACATACATACATACATACATACATACATACATACGTATATGTGTGTGTGTGAATATATGAATATTCAGGGAGGCAAGTCTAGTGAAACGAATAAAGTGAAGGAGGATCCCAGATGTAGGTGGTGTAAAAATGAGACAGCAGGAGGGCTGGGTACAAGCTGCTAGCGGTAATTGACAGGCTCAGACGTGTTTAGAAAACCCCGAGTGTTTGTGGTTCTTTCCCAGAACTCACATCCTTTATCACACTGAGCAGATTGAGGCTCAGAATAAATTAATTTCCCCCAAAGCACTTGGACATGGAGTTGGCTTCCTGGCTCTAGGTTCTTTTCAGCATAAATTAAATTGGTTTGTTTTCTTATATGGCAGGTCAGGAACATGTCAGTTTCTGTCTCAGATACTCGGAACACTTTCTATATGCGCCCATCACTGCTCCTTCCCACCCTGCACTTGGGAGTGGGCGACAAACCGCTATCCAAGCCAAGTCCTATCGTGATCATCATTCCTGGACTCAATCATTCCCTGTAGCTAATAGGCACTGAAGGTGGGGTATAGGCAAGAGCTACAGCACCCTTCCAGACGAGTTCTCCAGAAAGATCTAACTAATAACCAACAAGGAATAGAGAGAGGGAGATTCTGTCATTAGCTTTTGATATTCTGTTATATTACTTGTATGTTTCTGATAAATACAATACAAGGCTGGAGCACTATGGCACTCCTCTGAAAGGCTCCTCTCTGATGTGGCTGTATACAGAAGTCACATCAATGAATTTTGCCTGTGGGATACCTGGCCATTCCTCCTTGTCAGTACTATCCTCACATCTACATTACTCCTCTGATCCCAAGGACACCTTGGGAAGCCGTGATAGAATTCAAGTCTGATTTTTACCTTCAACTGACCTTAAACAAAGGCCATCCTTCTCTCCTTTTGTCCCTTTATCTACAATTCAGGGGAGGGCTTGAAGGAGCTGTGCAGAACGCTTACCAGCCTTAAGGGTGGGTTAAATTTCCTTCCCTAGATAGGAAGGACATTTTAACTTCCCTCTTGCCTTCCCTTAACACACTATAGTGCAGAGAATGAGCAGACAGACAACTCTGCTTAGAGATATAGATTGTATTTTGGGTGGCGTTCTGACCCACCAGCACATTAATAAAAATAACAGTAGCAGCCTTCTTCAAGGGATACAGAGGCTGGGGAGCCTACAAAGTCTTTTGATTGTGCTGGGTCTTCTTGAACGCACCAACATTTCCCTCTGAGGTGAGTGTTGAAATTTAGGGTGGATTTCCTGGATGGGTGCCGCAAGCCACTCGAGGACAGTGCCGAGGACAGTGACGGTGGTGGCCCAACACTGAGGCAGAGTGGAATTGATGGGAGACAGAGTGGTGCTGAAGCTTACTGTCTGGGGAATGGGGACCATCTGAGAAGGCCAGGCCCACCTGCTTCTCAGTGGGGAGAGACTGGGCCTTGGGGTCACCTTTTGTCTTCTCTGCCTTAGTTTGCCCCATGGGACTTTTGGCTGTAGCTAGCCTCTTTTCTACATTTTCTTTTCTGGTATTGACCACTTTCTCAGCTGTCAAGAAGATGGATTCCTTGTGCACTTTGCCTTTTGTCTTGACATTAATGCATGGCAGAAAGGTTTTCATTTTATTTTTCAAGCTTGAATCTGGAAGGCCAGGCCTCTTGTGAGTATGAGCTGGCATCGGCTGCCTCTGCAAAACCTTCCCTTGCAAAGTTTGGCCCTGCAATGGCTTACGATAGATGAGATGACCCAAGAAAGGCTGACCCTGTGATGCCTGTGGCCCCACAGGCTGACCATTTTCAGGAACCTTGGCTGGTTTGAGAATGCCACTGAGCCTAGTTTGACTGTCTCTCAGGTCATTCTCCTCAGATTCCTTTTCTCCTGGAAGTAGCTCTGGGAGCTGAAGCTGAGAGCAACACTGGAGACTATGTTGAAAGGAAAAACCAAAGTGAAAGAGGTGTTTTCGTCGCCTGGGATTATGAGGTGTCCTGCTCAGAAGCATCCCTTCTGGCCTCTGGACTTCAGCAGGGTGGCTTTCGTCTCTTGCAGAGAGCACAAATCCTGCATCTCCTCCATGGTCTCCTGCCAATTTGGGTTTCCCTGGTTCCTCTCTCTTTTCTTCCAGTGTGGGGACTTGGGGTGAGCCCTCGGTCTTGCCAGGGCTGTGGGGCTCAGTGCTCCCGGGCTCCTCCAGTCTAGGGTTATCGACACTGGCCTCCAGCTGAAGACAAAGCACTTGGGCCTCTGTTGTGTCCCCACTGGGTTGTGAGATATTGGAGGACCAGTGAGCAGAATCATTGGATGCTGCTCTGGAACTAGATTGCTTCTGGTTTTCTTGCACTGCCTTTAACTCAATGGCTAGCTGTTGATCAAGATGGAGCCATTCGGGATCTGGGGCAAGAGGAGTGTCTGGTGGGATGGGGAGCTCCTGGAGCAATGTTTTTCCTTCATTGTTCAGTCTCTCAAGAGACTCCTCTGTGGATGTGTTCTCTGGGATTGCTACGGTTTGTTCCCTGGACTCCCTTGCCTTTATGGGAATTCCCCATTGTATCTCCAGGACCTTCTTTCTCAGGTGGAAATTTAATTTAGCCAAGATAGCTTTCTTAAGTGAGTAGGGGCAAGCAGGCTCTGTCTGAGTTTTTGGAGGCTCCATTTTTGGAGACTCGGTCATTCCCTCCACCTGTTCTTCAGCCTGGGACTCATCTGCAGTGTCTGCACAAGCCTCATTGGCATCTTGAAAGCAAGGCTCAGGACTTAGACACTGCCCTTCAGATGAGATCATCTGAATCAGAGGTTCTGTGGGGATTTTGACAGGCTCAGGCACCACCTCTGTGATTATAGGTTGGGTAGCAATTGCTGGGACCATCGCCTTGGAGAGGGCCACATAATAAAGAGCAGGGAGCCCTGACAAGAAGGCCAAATACTTGTGCCGTAAAGTCATCTCCAGTTTCTTGATGGCTTCCTTAGACAGTGCTTGGGGCAGCTTAGGATGTTCAATGTCAGTATCTGGTGAGGCCTGTTGCTGCTGACCGAGGGCTGGTAACATGCAGGGCACAACTTTCTGTTGTTGGTCAGGGTCAGTTACCTCCTGTAGCTCCAGGGTGTTGCTTTCTGGGATGCAGGTTGGGGGAGCCTCTTCTAGACCCCCAGGAATTATGCATGCCCAAGACCTATAAACATGGGCAGGGACCTTGTTCTTGTGGATCTGTCCACACTTGGAGGTGATGTGGTTCTGTAGTTTTGCCTTGGCCTGGTCAAACAAGCATGGCACAGGGACTGACACTGGGTCCTCAAAGGCTGAGAAAGGGTCACCAGCACCAGCAGCTTCTAGGGCTGAGGACTGAGCAACACTCACATTGGCTAGGGCTGTACCACTCCAGGCCAGAGTCTGCTGGTGAGCAGGGGACAGGAGCAACTGGAAGGACTGCTGGCTTTTCTGGGGCAGGCCCCAGCGATGGTGAATCAACTGCCTCTTGAGGTGGAATTCCAGCAGCCTCCGGGCATGGTCCGGGAAGAAGAGTAGTTCGCTTGTGAGGACAGAGATGGGCCTCCCTGGCCAGGAAGTTTTCACAGTCTCAAGAGACTGGGCTTCATCACCAGGCTCCTGCTGCACGGGGCTCTGGGTGTGCTGAGATCTCTGAAAAACAGCTGGCAAACCCCACTGAAGCTGGAGCTGCCTCTGTAGCAGGTGCCATTCCAAAGCTTCACACTCGGCCAGAGTCAGAAATGGGACATAGATCTGAGCTCCTTGCTGGTCAGATGGAGTGACCCAATTTGGGGAGGACTGGGAAGAGGGGGAGGCTGACTGAGGTGGAGTTTCAGGCAGCAGAGGGAGGAAAGAGAGCTCCTTGAAGAGAAAAGGGTCCTTCAAGGGGAGCTTGGACATGCTCCCGTTGGTGGAGAGGCCTCGAGAGCCCAAGGAAGTGTCAACGAGGGACTCGCTGTGCAGAGAAGGGAGTCCACAGAACAGCTGCCTGTATTTCTGCTGCAAATGGCCCACTGAGTCATTAGCCTGTTGCCCAGAATGTAGATAGAGGCCACTTAAGTCTTTAAGGGCCGGAGAGGGCAAGGCTAGAGCCACATGGTTTGGGGTCTGCTGGTAGTAGTGTGTTTGTATTTGGTCCATGGTGGACCATTCAGAAACCCAGAATGCCTGGGTAGCCTGACCAGCCATACATGATCCCCAAGTCTGGTAGGAAATGGTCCCAAGTTTGTCTACAGACAACTCAGAAGTATCATTCTGGATGAAAGAAACTGGCTGGTTATTTACAGGTTGATACAACAATGGTGAGTTTGGCATCAGCTGCCTCAGGGACTCTTCCACACGTCTGGGCAGCCCCCACCTCTGGAAATGCATCCATTTTTTTACATGCAACTCAAGAAGCCTCAGAACTTCAGGACTGAGGAATGACACGTGGGCAGGGATGACAGCGACCACAGACAAGGCCATAGGTTGTGGCGGGGTAGTGATTTCTTGGTTCTGGGTCAGCAGAGAGACCTGGGAATTTAAGGGCTGCTGACCTTGGTTCCCATAGAGAAGGTTGAGGTTGTGGTGCATCAGTTCCTGCTGGTTCACTGGAATCCTAGTCCCCTCCAGCCCTGAAGAAGACATAGTCTCTGGGCCTCTGGGCATCTCTGGCCCTTGTAATGCCTGTCCTAGCTGGAGGTGTTCAGCCCAACAATCTTGGTTGCTGATGGAACCAGCTGACCATGAAGCTGACTTGGTTAATGATTTCTGAGCTATTATTTGTGACACTAAAGGCATTTCAGATGGAAGTGAAAGCTCTTTGCAGCATGTGGAATAGTACTCCAGACTCTGCTCAAAATATACATTAGACATGGACAAAACCTCTGGGCAAGAGGAGCCCTGCGATGGTCCCGATGAAGTAAGAGAGGTCAGTGTGTTCTCACCTGCTAACAAATGCTGAATCTCTAGAGCCAAAGCATTGCAGGTTTGGCAGCAGGTATCTGCACAAAGAAGCTTCCGCACACTTCCCTCCTGAGGAAGCCAGCCCTGGCTGGGAGAGGAAACATGGCAACAGTTAATGATGGAATGACAAGTGCCTTTTTGGAAGTGAAGCATATGACCTGGAGAAGGCCTTGTCTTCCCCTATTCCTGTAAGCCCCAGGGTCTGCATTTCCTGTGCATTTACTTTTCTATTTTTTTTTATTAGAAAAATGCAATTCGTGTTGGGCTGGGCTGACGGTCTGGGGTTTATTGGGCAAGGTCTCAGACAATCCATGGGAGCACAGTTCATGGGAGACTGGGAAGTGGCATGAGTCCTCTGTTGGCATCTGTTAAGAAGCTAAACCAGGAAAAGGAAACAAGGATGGGGGAGCCAATGGTTGACTGATGGGGCGTCACCAAAAACATCAGTAGGTTTAAACTGGTGTCTGTCTCGTTTGGGCTAAGAAGGCTGTAGACTGGTAGGTAGAGTTTCCAAATTGTGAAAAATGAGGTCTTTGTGGGAACTCTGCTTTCTTGGGACAATAGGTGTACACAACACATCTTGGGAGACAATCCCATTCTCTAGAGTTTTTAAGAAAAGGAGGAGATCATAAGCTGCTGGCTGAGGGCTGACCCAGAAACTGGCCTCTCTGAAGACAGACCAAGAGGAGGTAATGTCAACAGAGTCCAGGGCCTGTCCTTGAAAGGGTTGCGGCTATAAAGAGACTATGATAATGGTGACTTATTTATGCACATGTTTATCCATTCTCCTGTCTGCAGAACTTGTCTTGTGGCTGAGTGCAAACCCATAGAGAGTGTTTAACGAATTATGCAGTAGTCAAATCCTGAACTGCAGGAGTACTATGAGCCTAGCTCAGAGCAGAACAGGGAGACTCCTCCCGCCTGAGACGTCTGAATCCCCCTCTGTCCTGGCACTCTCTCAACCAGTGCTCCAGCCTCCACTGTGTCTGGCTCCCTCCCAGCCATTATCCCTCTCCTCATCCGTGCCCCAGGGCAAGCACAGAAATCATCACAGGCCAGGTTGGAATTGAGAGATCAGGAAGAGCAAGAGATCACCTTTTCATGATAGAGAGCAGCTCCCATGGCTTCTCAGCTTCTTTCCAGGAAAATCTCCTAGCTGAGAAACCAGGAGACAGTGTTATATGGAACAGGAGAGGCTTCGTGGATGTCCTAGAGGCAGCTGAAGGCCTTTGAATGAGAAGAGACTAAAAACCCCAATAGTCAATGCTCTAAGGCATATCTGGGTACGACTTAACCAGTTTCCATGTGTTGTCCCTGAGCTAGTCCTATTAGTCCTTCACAACCACACTGTGACTGAGGCAGGATCTTCAGATGCCCATTTCATGGATAAAAGACAGAGATGAAGTAACATCCACAGGGTCGTAAAACTAGTAGATAACACAGTTAAGGGCTTCTGCCCTACTTCCTCATTCTGTTCCCTACAAGTAAGGTGGAGAATTTTGGAACATTCTCAAGCCCAGATTTCCCACCCCAGGAATTATTCTGGGAGAATGTCAACTTGGGAAATTGGGCCCTTCAGTGATTAGAGCACCTGGCTCTTGACCTTGGAAGTCAAAGAGGGACAGGATCTATGGGGATCTCATTCCCAGTAGAGGACAGTCATAGAAGAAAATGTACTTTACCTCTTAATGCTGCATCTCTAGCCCTTTGCCTGACTTTTCGGTGACGCTTAAAGACAAAATGTTAATGTGTGAAGATGGGACACCATTTCTTGATCATGTCCAAGATAAGTTAAAGCTAATATACACTTTCCAATCTCTTTTTATTTATCTGTATTTTATTTACTTTTGTAACTTCCCTTTTTCTATACTCCATCTTTTTTACTCCAACATTTCTCTTTTCTGTTTGCTGCTATTCATTTTAGGGCTATCCATACTCTGTACCTCCCATTTATTTTTAGGAGAAATTCCACATGAGGTTTATGATGAAACAAAAGAAAGAGTTGAGCACATTAAAGGGTTTGCAGTTCTACCAGACAAAGGACTTCTGTTTCTAAATACCTTAATGGACCACCAACCAGAAGAATCCCCCATATTAGGAGATCTCTTCTGAGATCTAGTGAGGTAGATTCCATTTCATCTAGATTTCAACCCAAAGTAGATAGAGACACCCTTAATTTTTCAATTAGAATACACTTCAGAGATGAGCTGGTAAGGAATCATTTCTAAAGGATCTGAGAAGTATCATATTAGAGACATTGAACGTATGGTATAAAAATTGGCAGAAGGAGAGTCTTTAAGGTCTTATAAGCTTTTTAGCTGAGGCTTAATTAATTCAATTGTGGTCATAGTGTTTCCCTACCCAGCAGCAGCTCCTTTTAGGTTCCAAAGTTAATCCACGGTAACTCCTTTTCACTTGCCAGATAATTAGGATAATAATGAAGATAGAGCCATAGGTATATAAGGAATATCCAATATCCCACAGAACAAAGGTATGGCTCAACATGGTCTAAACCTTATTAGCATGAGAAAACCAGACATCCCTGTATCAAGGAATTCAGGATCCTGGTTCCTAATGACCCACAATGCTATGCCTTGTCATCTCCACCTCATAGACAATGGAACCAGACCATTAGATTGCATCACAAAGCCCTTCTGTTTCACAAGGTGGGTGTAGTGTCAAAGACTGTGATCTGTCTTAGGGAAGCTTATGTGGTGAGGATGTCTGGTTGTCTTTAAGGGTTACAGAGCCAGAGACTAAAGGTGCCCACTCACAGGCAGTGTCTATGCTCCCACTTTGTCTTCACTCTCCATGACAACTGTCTGGTCACTCATCCCCAGAAAAAAGAGTGTTTAGGAACACAGGGTGGCTTTTGAGGAAGAGAGATGAAGGACTCTCCACCAGCTATTCCACCTGTACTGGAAACGTATCTGGAAAGGCACACATAAGCTAAGGGATGGCAGAATCTTGTTGTAGCTGGGAAATGGAGAACTTTGATGTTACAAGCAATGTGTGAGGGGAAATTAGAGGTGCATAAAGAGGACCATTGCTGATGTGACAGGGAAAGGCAAGGGTAGTAGTATCTCTAAATGCCATAATGGGAAGCAGGAAGGAATGCCTCCCAATCTATGTGGCCTCAAGTTTGCAGATGGGTGGGAAGGTATTGAAAATACTGCTTTCCATGGAGACACACTAATGAAATATATAGAGAGAGTTATTTTAAGAGTTGATTTTGTAGAGCTTTTGCAATTCTATTTTCTTTATGAAATTGCTGCTGTTCCTTATCCTAGTGTTAACAAGGAGGGTGGTGCAGATATAAAGAAAATGAGCGTGTGAAATGGTTGGCTTTGGAGTAAAATCATCTATTAGTGCAAGTGCTCATTTGAGAATTATAGTAATATATGTGATATGAATCCAGACAGCACTGTTAAGTGATTTCTTCTACAAGGTTCATCAGCTGTGTGAACTACAGAGATGATTTATCCAATGGTTGAGTCTTGCCAGGCAAGAATTATGGACAGAAAAGAGGAGCAAAGGGTTTTCGGTATTTTAAACAGATCATTTTTAGTGCTAGGTCATGGACTCCAGGCTGGCTAAGAAGGGAAGTAAACATATGATAAAGATGTAAGATAGTGAAAAAGTTTAGTCATTGAACTGAAATTCATCATAGCCAAAAAAAAAAGGGTAACAACCCAGATGTCTATGAGTTATTAATGAATAAATAAAATGTTATATCCATAAGATGGAAAATTATTTGGTAATAAAAAGAAATGAAATACCAGTATATGCTACAACATAGGTGAACCATGAAAACATTATGCTAAATAAAAGAAGCCAGTCACAAAGACTATAATGTGTTATTTAAATGGAATGCATTATTCCATTTAAATGAAAGGTCCAGAAAAGGCAAATACAGATAAACAGTATATTAGATTCCTAGGTCTAGCGATGAGGGGAAGCAGAAGGTGGGGCTATGGTGTGGTTATAGGGTTTCTTATTAGAGTAACATAAAAATTCTAAAATTGGTTATGGTTATGGTTGCACAACTCTTCAAATATACTAAAAACACTGAATTATTAACTTTAAATGGTTGAATTGTATGGTATATGAATTACATCTCAATAAAGCTGTTATTTTTAAAAATTGAAAGAAAGACTTTAGACATACAAAAGCTGAAAGAATTCATCACCAGGAGTAATCCCCTACAATAAATGTTAAAGGCAATTATTTAAGCAGAAGAAAATAATACAAGATAGAAATAAGAAACACACACACACAAAATAAAGATAACTAGAAATGTTAAGAACACAGGTAAACATTTATTTTGCCTATTATATCTCTTTAAAGATACTTGACTGACTGAACAGAAATAATGATAATATGTTGTATGTTTTTAAATATATAAATAAGTAAAATGTATGACAATGCCACCAAAGGCATGGAGAAATACAAGTATACTATTGTAAAGTTCTCCTGCAATACATAAAGTATAGTATCACTTGAAGGTAGCTGCTAATAAGTTAAAGAATTAAACTGTAAACCCTAACACAACCACTAAAATAACAAAACAAGTATTTATAGAAAAATCCAACAAATGAGATAAATGGAGTCATAGAAAACCTTAATTCAAAAGTAGGTAGAAAAAGAAGAAAAATGAAACAAAGCATACAGAAAATGAATAGCAAGATGGTAGATTTAAGCCAAACCATATCAATAATAACAATAATATAAATGGTTTGAACATCTCAATTAAAAAGCAGAAGTTGTCTGACTGAACAAGCAAAACCCAACTATATTCTGACTACAATAAACACATTTTAAATATAAGAACACAAATCAGTTAAAAGGATAGAAAAAGATATACCATGCCAATTCTAATAAAAAAGGAAGCTGCAGCGGTCATGTTAATATAAGACAAAGATTTCAAAGCAAGGAGTAAAAGTCATTTTGTAATGATAAATGGGTCAGTTGATAAAGAGGACATAATAATTCAAAACATTTATGCTCCAAAAAAACAGAGCTTCAAATTAAATTAAGTTATAGGACTGAAAGAGAAATAAATCTATTATATTAAGATATTTCAATACCCCTTTCTCAAAAACTGATAGAATAAGTAAAAGAAAATCAGTAAGATATAAAAAGCTTGAACAATGCTACCAATGATTTTAAAATAGACATTTATAGGAATATTCCATTCAATAACAGCAGAATACACATTTTTTTTTCAAGTGCACATGAAACGTTTACCAAGATAGAAAATATTTTGGGTTGCAATAAAAATATCCATATATAGAAAAGAATTCAAGTTATGCAAAATATGTTCTCTGACCACAATAAAATTAAATTTGCAATCAATTACAGAACTACATCTAGAAAGTCAAATATCTGGAAACTAAATAACACACTTCTAAAAAATCATTGATACAAGGAAAAATAAAAAGGGAAATAAAAAGTACGTTGAACTGAGTCTTAAATATATTTTGAATGAAAATTAGGACATAATTTGTTGGGGTAAAGGGAGAGAGAACTATATAGTACTGACAGGTATATACAAAAAGAAGAAATATCTCAAATCAACAACTTCAGCTTCTACTTTAAGAAACAAGAAAAAAAATAGCAAATAAAATTCAAAGTAAGCATAAGGAAGGAAATAATAAATAGGAGAAGGGAAATCTATGAAATAGGAAACAAAATACAATAAAGAAAATTAATAATTCCAAAAGTATTTCTTTAAGATGATCAATAAAATTGATAAACTCTAGCTATACTGATCAGGAAAAAAGAAAGGTTAGAAATTACCAATAGATGAAATGAGAGAGGGGACATCACCACCAACCCTACAGATAACAAAAAAATAATAAGAGACTGTTTGTTATGAACAACTTTATTGCAATGCATTCAACAACTTAGATAAAAATGACAAATTCCTTGAAAAACACTAAGTATAGATGCTTACTCAAGAAGAAATAGACAACCTCAGCCCTCTATCTATAAAGAAAATTAAATTTTTAGTCAGAGACCTTCCCACAAAGAAAACTCCATGCCCAAGTGTCTTCATTGGTTAATTATACCAGACAATAAAGGAAAAAATAATACCAGTTCTTCACAAATTACTTTGTAAAATTGAAAAGGAAGGGATATTTCCCATTGGATTCCATGAAGCCAACTCCATCTTGATACCAAAACCAGACAAAGACTTTGCAAGAAAAATGCAAATATCTCTTGTGAGCATAGATGCAAAACTTTTAAACTAAATATTAGCAAATTGAAAAAAAATTTAGGAAAAGGAGAATATATCTCCAAGTGGAGTTATCCCCAGGACTGCAAATATGGTTTAATATTAAAAAATCAGTTGATGTAATTCATCATATTAACAAACTAAAAAAGAAAAATATGATCATCTCAATAGAGATAGAAAAAACTCTTAACAAAATCCAACATGCATTCCTGATTTTCTAAAATACCGCAACCTAGGAAAAGAATTTCTCCACCTGATAAAGGGTATCTACGAAAACTCTACAGTTAAGACCATGCTTACTGATGACAGACTAGATGCTTATACTCTTAAGAACAATACAAAGATATCTACTTTTATAACTTCTATTCAGCTTTGTACTGGAGGTTCTAGCCAGTGCTATGAGACAAGGAAAAGAAATAAAAGGCATCTATATTGGAAAAAAAGAGGGGAAAATATCTTTATTCATAGATGACATGATTATCTCTGTAGAAAATCCTGTGGAATTTGCAAAAAAAAGTTATTAGAACTGTAAGTAAATTTTGCATGTTTAATTTGCATATAGTTTATAATATATAAAACTATATGCAAATTAAATTGTACTTCTGTATACTAGTGATGAATGGTTGGAAATTTAAATTAAAAAAATAATATTACTGAAAATACCATTAAATAATGAAATACTTAAGAGCAAAAATGTGCAAGACCAATGCATGACATCTACAAAACATTGCTGAGATAAATTAAAGGAGACCTTAAAAAATGAAGAGCTATACCATGTTCGTGGATTAGAAGACTCAATATGATTATGATACCACCTCTTCCCTAATTGATTTAGATATTAAAGACAATCCCAATTAAAATCCCAGTAAGTTCTCTTGAGTAATTGACAATCTCATTCTAAAATTCATGTGAAAATACACAGGACCCAAAATCACCAAAACAATTTTGCAAAAGCATAAAATTTGAGGATTAATACTACATTATTTCAAGACTTATTATACAGCCACAGCAATCAAGACAGTATGGCATTGGCATAAATATAGACAAATAGATCAATGGAACAGAATAGAGAATATAGACATACTCACTTGTGTATAACAGCTGATCTTCAACAAAAAAGCAAAATCATTTGAGCAAATGGTGCTGAATAATTGGTTATCAATATTTAAGTAAATGAAGTTCAGTCCCTACTTCACACCATATAAAAACATATTCAAAAGGGATCATAGACTGAATATAAAGCCTAAAACTATAAAATATATAGAATAAAGCATAGAAGAAAATTCATAAACATGAGTTAGGAAAAGATTTCTTAGTTAAAACTCTAAAAGTATGATCCATACATGACAAAATGGATAAATCCTACTTCATCAAAATTTTAAAACTTCTGCCCTCTGAAAGACAATGCTAAGGGAATGAGAATACGAGTCACATAGTAGGAGAAAATATTTGCATATCACATATCTGAAAAAAGACATAGTCAGAATATGTGAGACTTGCTTCAGATTGAAAGACACAGAGAGTATGAAAGTAAAGAGATGAAAAAAGATGTTTTGTGAAAATAGAAACAACAAAAACAACAACAACAACAGCAAAAAACAACAACTGGAGTAGCAATACTTACACCAGACAAAAGAGACAAAGAAAGACCTACTTATCCCACTTCTGGGTATTTATCTGAAAAAAACCTAAAACATTACTTGGAAAGGACATGTAAATCCATATGTTCATTGCAGCATTATTTACAGTAGTCAAGATATGGAAGCATTCTGGGTGTCCCTCAATGGATGAATGGACAAAGAAGAGGTGACATATACACATGTGTGCACATGCACACGCACACACACACACAATAGAATATTAATCAGCCATAAAAAAGAATGAAATTTTGCCATCTGCAACAACATGGGTAGACCTAGACGGTATTGGCTGACTGGATTAAGTCAGAGAAAGACAAATGTTATATGTGAAATCTAGAGAACAGAGAAAACAAACAACAGAAACAAGCTCATTGATACAGAGAGCATTTTGATGGTTGTCAGATTGAGGGGTGAGGAGATAGTGAAGGGGGAGGAGATTAAGAGGTACAAATTGGTAGTTAGAAAATAGTCATAGGGATGTAGAGCATAGCATGGGGAATATAGCCATTGGTATTGTGATAACTATATATGGTGTCAGATGAGTATTGGATTTATCAGGGTGATCACTGTGGTGTACACTTGAAACAGATGTAATATTTTATGTCAACTATAATTAAAAAATAATTATAAAAAATTTTTAAGAAAAGTAAGAATTTTCAAGTCTCAACAATAAGAAAGCAAACAACCCAAATGTAAACAGAGGAAAGGATTTGAACACACAGTTCACTAGAGAATTGGTGACACACAGGAACGTTGTGTCCCGAGTCCTTTGGTATAACTGCAGTGCACACACTGAGAGCCTTGGAACTTATCATGGCTTCTCCACTTCTGTCTATATTACTACTGTTGCATAACAAATTACCCCAAATATTAGCCAGTTATAACAGCACATATTTATTATCTTATGGTATCTGCAGGTCAAGAATCCAAATAGAGTTTAGCTGTATTCTCTGCTTCATGGTCTCTCAGAAGGCTAAAATCAAGGTGTCAGCTCAGGGTCTGCAGTGTCATCCTAAGTTTCAGCTGGGGATCTGTTTCCAAGTTCACTCAGTGGTTGTTGACAGAATTCAGTCCCTCGGGCTCTTTTGAACTGAGAGCTTCAGTTTCTCACTGTCCATTTGCCACAGGTCACCCTAAGTGCCTTGCCATGTGAGCCTTTCCAACATGGCAACTTATGTGATAAAAGTGTGCACATAAAGAAGGTAATAGAATTGACTAGCAATTAATTTAGGGTGGCCATGTTTCCCTGGACTGACTGAAGCCAGTGTTGCTGCACTACAAAAAACAGAGGTGAATGGAGGGCACCAGGACTACGTAGATCTAAGTTAAAAATAGCATATAGACTACTGCCAAATGACTCTGGCTAGGAATAGTCTCCAAGGGCACTGTGGTGAGGAGGTTGCTTTACTAACCATTTATATCCTTTAGGGATTGGATTTCGTCAAAGAGCAGGAGTCTCAAAGAGGGGTTAAAAGATTCTCCTTTTTGTTGTGTTTGGGTTATGCTTAGATCCTCATAAGGGTTAAGAGCACCCAGATGTGCAGTGAGCTTGGGTATTGGTATGTGCATTCTGCATTTTTTACAGACCATGGTTCTGCTGGTTTTCTACTTTCTATGTTAGGTATGTGACTTTCCCAAAGGCTGTCAAATAATATTTCAGGCACATGCTTTCAGGAACCAATTATCAACCACTTTGAATATTTTCACCCCTTATACGCAGATGATACTTGTGCTAATTTCTCCAGCTCAAACCCAGGACAGAGGAGATGCATTTTCAAGCTTTCTACACATGCCTTTAGGGGTAGCTGCCCTCTTGTGAGCCAGGCCACAATGCTCTAGGAGGTAGCATAAACTAAGAGAACTTATGACTTTGGCAATTTTGGTCTCTCTTTTCTTATCATTGTAGTTGTGGAAATGAGCTAAATTCCAAAATTCCATAGCTCTCCCCTGTGGTCAGAGAAACCACCTTTAGCTACAGTATGTGTTGCTTGTTCTCATGCCTGCTAGCTCATCATTTATGCTCTACCTATGGGGAAGCAGAGTAGCTGTGATGTGACTGTGATGTGATGAGATGATGATTGTATATTTTCTAGAACTGAGTTTTGAAGATTTGGTCTGGTCAGTCTTTCTGTCCCATTTTAAGGAAAAGAAAAGGTACAGATAACATGATCTCAAACATTTTCTGTTGCCCTATCATTGATGCGGCATTCATTCAACTATATAGAACATAGGCTCAGTGGAAGGCAACAAGAACCATCTAGCTTTATTTTCCTCTCTCCTGATCTCAGTGAAAAATTGGCCCTTCTTTTTCCACCTTTTGAACCTTCATTGGTTGCTTCCACCCATTCTCTCTTTTGGAGATTTCTTTTGCTTTGTTTTTACCTAATGAAGCCCTCTCACATTTCAGGGGATCAGTGTTATTTACCTTTGAGACTTTTCCAAACAGTTGTCACTCATACTGAGAATCGAGTGAAAGCAAAAGCTCATCTTTTGCATTTGCATTTAACATACAGAATGAGATTAGGCTTTCTCAGCTATTTATCCTTATAGAGGTTCTTAAACTGCCTCTAATTCCCTCTGTCCTTTTTCCACCTGCAGAACAACCTTCCCGCCTACTTTGCTCTTATAAATAAGCAAGTTCTCTGCAGAGAATATATATATTTTGTACACGCACACAACTCAAATTGCCACATATATCTTACAAACACATCTAGACAGACTTTTTGCTGTAACAGTCCCATGGAAAGATTCAGGCTGTCATCTGCTTTCATTTCCTTTAGTTCATACAGCCAGATGGCTCTATTGTACCTCTTTATCCCACTTTTTGTCCCTCTGACTTTGTTTTTCTCCCTCAAAATTGGGTTGGCTATTCTGGGTCTTTTACCTCTCCATACACACTTCAGAATCAGTTTGTTGATAGCTACAAAATAACTTGCTGAGATTTTGATTGGGATTGCATTGAATCTACAGATCAATTGAGAAGAACTGATATCTTGATAAAATTAAATCTTCCTTTCCTTGAACATGGAATATTTCTCCATTTATGTAGGTTTTTTAATACCATTCAGCCAGTTCACCATTTAAGAATCATTGCTATAGACTTTGTGTTCCCATTGTGTTTGTTTTCACCTTTAAATCACTATAAAGAATGCTCTTATATTCTTTAAATACATCCACAGGTCAGAGGATCAGCCTCTCAGAGTAGGGTTTTTTCCGTCAAAGGTATATTAGTAGCTGTCCATCTCTGCCTCATAAATTCTTAAGACAAGTTGGAGAATTCTGTTCATACAGAACACCAGCCAAGGGGAAAGTTTACCTTATGTGCCACCATATTGTCTTTGTCTCTTACAGGTGACCTTTTTTAAGTCAAAAAACAAAAGTGTGGTTCTCTAATCAAAAATATAAAATGATCCTATGGCTATGTTTTTTAAAACTGCATGCTCAGGCCCATTAGGAAGTTGTAAAATCACTTTAGGGAGTCACTATCAGAAGTTTTAATAAAATAAAATAATAAAATAAAATAAAATAAAATAAAATAAAATAAAATAATAATAAAATAAAATAAAATAAAATAAAATAATATAAAATAAAATAAAATAAAATAATAAAATAAAATAAAATAAATAAGAGAAGGAACTCTCAGTCAAGATGGCAGAGTAGGTAAATGTGCTCACCTCCTCTTAGACCACCTCAAAATTACAACTAAACTACTGAACAACCATCATTAGAAATTTCCTGAAGTCTAGCTGAACAGAAGTCCTATAACTAAAGATATACAGAAGAAATGACCTCAAGACTGGTAGGAGTGGTAGACACACAGAACAGGCTGGTCCCACACCCACATGCAGTGGTTAAAAACTGGGAGGGCTATCTCTGCTGTGGAGATATCTCCTAAGAAGTGATGGGTCCCAGCCCCACACCAGGATCCTTAGTACAGGGTGCCAATGCTGTGAAGATAAGTCCCCATAACTTCTGTCTGTGAAACCACTGGAGACTGTGGCTAAGTAAGATGAGGGTAGCTAGAGTCCCTGTCATTCCTCTTAAAGGGAGTGTGCCTGGACTTATGAATGGACTCACTCACTCTGAGCTCTGGTGCTTAAGCAGCAGTTTGAAAAGCACCAGGGACATATGAGGAGGAAGTAAATTGTCTGGCTTAAGGGCAAGTGCTGGAGGGGCTGCTTCCTCCCAGACAGAAGTACTGGCAGAAGCCACCGTTCCTTTGTTGAGCTCTCCCCCTACTTAGCCTGCATGTACAGGCAGGAACCATATCTGAGTCTCCATTAACCTGGCTAACACCATTCACACCACCCTGGTCATCCCAAGACCCCACCCCACCTAACTAGTGGGCCCACCCAAGCCACCTCCAGTGGCTTTTCCATATAAGTGTATGGAACTGTCTTGGCTCATGCTGTGGACTTTCCTAAAACCTTTTGAAGGTTCACAATCTCCCCCCACCCAAAAGCAGCATCTGTCCTTGACATACCCAACACATCTTGCTGAACAGCTCCGAGCCTAGCACTAGTGACATCTATCTGTGGATCACTTTGTAGTTCATATCAAGTGGCCTCAGGCAGGGAACAGGCAGTGGCTAACCTTGGCCTGCACCAGAGCCCCTGCCAAGAAAACCTAAAACCAACACAGACAACACCAGAGCACTACCTAATCATATCTACAAATGACACACCCAAAAGGGAGACTCAGCAAGTACTATAGCCATGCTAAAGTGAATCCTACTCTTTAGGGTCAGGTCCTACACAAGAACGCCTCCACTGTAGTCACAGCCAGTCCCCACAACCAAAGAGTCTGAGGGTCATTCCCTCTTGTTTATGTGCCAACAGCATTAAAATAAGAGGGCAATGCAATCTATACAATGACACACTTGGAGCACCCAGCTCAGATGACCAGGGAGACTATGCCACCGGGCCCCACAGAATACCTACTACGTAGGGCCATTCTACCAAAATGGGGAGACATAGCAGCTCTACCTAATACACAGAAACAAACACAGTGAGTCAGCCAAAATGAGGAGACAAAGCAACATGTCCCACATAAAAGATCAGAATAAAACTCCAGAAAAACAACTAAACAAAATGGAGACAAGCAATTTACCAAATGCAGAGTTCAAGATTCTGGTTATAAGGATGCTCAATGATCTCAACGAGAAGAACTTCAGTAAAGATAAAGGAAATATAAAAATGGAGATAGACAACATAAAAAGAACCAGTCAGAAATAAATAATACAATAACTGGGAAAAAAAAGAATACAATAGAGGGAATCAACGATTAGATGAAGCAGTGGTTCTGATCATGGATTTGGAAGATAAGGTAGCAGAAAACACCCAATCAGAACAAAAAGTAGAGAACTTCAAAAAATGAGGATAGTTTAAGGGGTCTCTGGGACAACATAAAGTATACTAACATTCATATCATAGAGGTACCAAAGGAGATGAGAGATAGAAAAGGATTAAAAATCTATTTGAAGAAATACTTATGGAAAATTTCCCTAACTTGGCAAAAGAAATAGACATACAAGCCCAGGAGGCAGAAGAGTCCCAAACAAGATGAACCCTCTGAGGCCCACCCCAAGACACATCATAATTAAAATGCCAGGTTAAAGACAAAGAGAGAATCTTTAAAGCTGCAAGAGAAGGGCAGTTAGTTACCTACAAGGGAGCTACCACAAGACTTTCAGCTGATTTCTCAACAGAAGCTTTGCAGGCCAGAAGGGATTGGCATGAAATAGTCAAAGCGATGAAAAGTAAGAAACTACAACCAAGATTACCAAGCAAAGCTCTCATTTAGAATCAAAAGACAGAGAAAGAGCTTCCTAGGCAAGGAAAAGCTAAAGGAGTTTATCCCACCAAATCAGTAATATAAGAAATATTAAAGGGACTTTTTTAAGAAGAAGAAAAAAAGATAAAAATGTGAATAATAAAATAATTATATGTTTATAATAAAATAATAAAATAAAATAGCAATAACTACATATCTATCAACAATTATTTTAAATGTAAATGGATTATAAAACTAAACATACACATATGATCCAACAATTGTGCTCCTTGCTATTTACTCAAACTTATTGAAAACTTATGCACAGAATATTTATGATAGTTTTATTCATACTTGCCAAAACTTAGAAGCAACCAATATGTTCTTCAACAGGTGAATGAATAGTCAGACTATGGTAAATCTATACAATAGAATATTATTCAGCATTAAAAAAATGAGCTATGAAGCAGTTTAAGACATGGAGGAAATCCATATTGCTAAGTGAAAGAAGCCAGTCTGAAAAGATTGCATATATGTGATCTCAATCATAAAATGTCCTGGAAAAGGCAATACTATGTAGACAATAAAAAGATCAGTGGTCAACAACCAAAAAACAAAAAACCAATTAAAACTGGACAAGGGACTCAAACAGACATTTCTCTAAAGAGTATGTACAAATGGCCAATTAACACATAAAAAGATGCTCATTAGTCATTAGAGAAATGCAAATCAAAGCTACAATGAGATACCATTTCATACTCATTAGGGTGGGTATTATTTTTTTAAAAAAGAGTCAAAAAAGAACTGTCAGTGAACATGTGGAAAAATTGGAACCCTTATGCATTGTTGTTAAGAATGTAAAATGGTAGAGCTACTGTGGAAAACAATTTGGCAGTAGTTCCTCTAAAAGTTAAGCATAGAATTACCATATGTTCCATTAATTCTATTCCTAGGTATATACCCAAAGAAACTGAAAGTAAACATATACATGCACACCATGTTTATAGTAGCATTTTCCACAATAGCCAAAAGGTTGAAACAACCCATGTCCATCAATAGATGAATGGATAAACAAAATATGATATATACATACAATAAAATATTATTAGCCATAAAAAGGTATTAAGTTCTGATGCAAGCTACAACATAGGTGAACCTTGAACACATTGTGCTAAGCAAAATAAGCCATACAAAAGGGCAAGTGTTATAGGATTTCACTTATATGAAGTACCTAAAATAGGGAAATTGATAGAGACAAAAAGTAGAATATGTTACCAGATGCTGGGATAGGGTGGGGGAAATAGGGAGTTATTGTTTAATGGGTATAGTGTTTCTGTTAGGGTTGATAAAAGGTTTTGGAAACATATAGCAGTGATGGTTCTACAATACTGTGAATGTACTTAATGGTACTGAATTGTACACTTAAAAATGGTTAAATGGTAAACTTCATGTTACCACAATTAAAAAAAAAAATCAGTGGTTGCCAAGGGTTGAAGGAAAGGTGAAAGGGATGAGTAGGTAGAACACAGGATTTTTAGGGCATTGAAACTATTCTATACAATATTATAATGGTTAATAAATGTCGTTATGCATTGGCCAAAACCAAAAGTGAACCTTACTGTAAACTATTAACTTCAGCAATAACAACCTATCAGTATTGGCTCATCAATTATAACAAATGTACTAAACTAAATGCAAGATGTTGACAATAGAGGAAAGGCATATGGGAACTCTATGCTTGCTGCTCTATATTTCTGCAAACCTAAAACTGCTCTAAAAATAGTCTTAATATCTCACAAATTATGCTATAATATGAATATTTTTTGTAACTTGCTTTTTTCAATATTTGCATACATTATGAACATTTTCCCAAAGATTCATTCAGCCTGGACAGGCTGGGACAAGTGTAGAGTGGTGATGGGAAGTGTAGCAAAAATAGAGATGATGCTGCAGAAGGTGGATGAGATTCAGAGGATATGGGAATTTAGGGGCAGGTGATGTTTTACTCAGAGACTCACAGAAGAGAGGGACTAGAGTTTGAGTGGGCTAGCAGAGATAACTGAGCCCTTGAGTCTGAGCATTCTAACAGTCTGGGAATTCAGGCAGGGTATGGTTTCGGCTTATGCTCTGAGTCCTGGTCCCCTGCTGGCAAGAGGCTGACATGACAAGATTAAGTGAGAACAAGGAGATGGTCTCACACTCTTGCTCTCTTGTGCTCAGCATGTTCTATGACCTTCCTGTTAGGGTGGAGTGAGTAGGTACAGAAGTCAGGCAATTGTGGTGGTCAGCTGCCTGAAATTTATGTGATAGGAATCTGCTACGGCAGGTAGGAGCCTGTGTGGGACCATGGGAAGGACCTGATCCATCTAAACTAGGATGTGTGCACATTAACCTTGGCTTCCTACCTGATGCTGTTGTGAGCAGTCTGAGTCACTTTCCTTCTTCTGGGCATCCTCTCTCATGGCTCTCTGCCCAACTCCCCCAGGCAGGGAGGATGTGCCTGTCACAAGACCTCCTATGATCTTTGGGGATGCTTTAGAAAAAAATCTGGAGGTGTTGGCTCAGTAGTCCTGGGCCTTGTGCCTCTTCACCCTAGAGGTCACAAAAGGGGCTAGACCCCCATCCTTTAGGCACAGAATCATCATTCAGAAGAGGGGCATGTTCTTGCTTTTCCTCATCCTTACTTTTCTACATCTTACTAGCAGTGGACACATTGTGCTAAGTGCTGGGATCCAGTCAGAGGAACCCTGTACCACCTCCTCCTGGTTTGATATAATGTCACATAACCCTGGATTTCCTTAGGGATCAGTGAGTCAGGGGTATCTCAAAGACCCCCATAAGGAAGTGTCAGCACTTCTTGTGCTCCTTATGGCTCTTGGCTCCTCTGTGATAGGTCAGACACCTGGTTTCTGGACACTAGATGTTTCACCTTCCCTCCGTGTCTCTAGCCCCATCTTCTTCCTCGTGCTCCATGCATCTAGAGGCTTCCCCATGATCTCTCCCACTGCTCTAGTGTTTCAAGAGCACATTCAACCACTTTATTATGTCCACCTGGGCTCTTAGTTGGCCACCGACTCTTTAGGCCCTAGTAGAATCTTGCCATAGTAAACTCCAGGATCTATACCTCCAGCTTGCCAACTTTGGTTCTCCATACAACTCCCCCATCCCCAACCATAGTCCCTTCCCAGCTCCTCACTAACTCATATGAGTCTGCTCAGAAGCTCTCACATGTGAAAGAAACCTTTCTTCTCTTGATAAAAAGTCTTACTCATTAACACTACCTTCTCTCTCCTTACAACTGGCAAAGTGTCTGTGCTCTCTCCAAGGCAAATAACTTGACTAGGGTGGGTATTTACTCACAATCCCTTACCTCTGTACCACCACATTGCTCCAGCAGTTCTCCTTTCCCTTATGCATAATCAATTTACCCCTCTTGACTGGATCTTTCCCACTGATATTCAACATGCTATATCTCCCATCTAAACAAACAAACAAACAAACATTCTGTATCCCACTTCCTTATCCAGCTATTTCTCATTTTTCTGCAACTCTGTGGAACAAAACTCCTGAAGGAAATAATTATACTATCACCAACAGCTCTCCTCCATTCCCTCTTGAATTCACTTCAGTCACCCCTTTACCTCTATTACTCACCTGAATCAGTTCTTCTCAATGCTGTGAGTGATCTCTGTGTTACTAAACTTAATGGTCAACTCTGAGTCCTCATCTTGTTTGGCCAATTAGCAACTTTTCAGTAACCCACTTTCTCTTTGCAATACTTTCCTCTCTTGGCTTCCAGTGTACCTTACACTCTTCCTGGTTTTCCTTCTTTCCTAGGTACTACTACTCAGTCTCTGCTTGTTGGCTCCTTCTTTTCTTCACAGTTTCTTAATGTTGAAGAGTACCAGAGCCCAGTACTTAGATTTCTCCTTCATTTACACTCATTAGTTTGGTGATCTTATCTGATCTCATGGTTTTATGAGTCAGTCAATCAATCAACCAATCATTTGTAGCCAGGGCCCTCCCTGAGAAACATGATGATTCTGTGTTGAGAATAGACTGTTGGGAGTATGGTCTTAGGAAGAAGCAGGGAGATTAGTTATGATGCTACTATAGTAATAATATCAGGAGCAGAAGTAAGAAATGGTCATGTAATGGATTTTTTCTGAAGACAGAGACAACAGAATTTACTGACGAATTGGAAGTGGAGTGTTGGAAACAAAAGTCAAGGATGGCACCAAAGTGTTTGGCCTGAACAACTGGCAAGAGAGAAATGCCATTAACTGATGTGAGAAATATTGTAGTGGGAACAGGTTTGGTGTATTTGATTGGGTGGTGGTAGGGATACAGAGAATCAGTTGTTCACTTTTGAGATGAATATTGGATATCCAAGTGTATATGTTTAGACAACTTGGGCATGTGAGACTATCTACTCCATAAGATGATGATCTCCATGGAGGAAAAGCCCATGTCTTGGTGACTTGTGTATGGCATAGTTCCTGGAATACTGAAAGTACTCAAATATAACTATTGAATGTAAGATGGCTCTTAAGGTAATTTTTATTGTGACACATTTATGTTATCCTCAGGTTCTCCTCATCAGTTGAGTGCTTCCTCCTGTGTCAGAACCTCATATACCATAGCACTTATCACACTGATGTCATAATTTATCTGCCTCCCCAGCCCAGTCTCATGTTTCGTGGTTTTAAATACATCTGTCTATCTGTCTGTCTATCTATCTATCTATCTATCTATCTATCTATCTATCTATCTATTATTTATCTATCATCTATGTATATCTGCTTATCTAGCTGTCTGCCTGCCTGCCTGCCTAAAGCCTGGGCCCTTCCCTGAACTCTGGGACCATGTGCCCAATCATCTAATGAACATATGCATTTGAATGTCCAATATCTATCTATAACTGTATAAAAGTGAACTCCTAATTACCCACCCCCACCCCAATCACACATGCCACCATACTCCAATCACAGTATTTTTTACATCTGTTAATGGCAACTTTATCTTGATAGTTGTCCAGGCCAAAAACAGTGCTGTCATCTTTGATGGTTCTTCTCTGTCCATATCCAATCTATCAGTGAATCCTTTTTTCTCTACCTTCAAAAAGAATCCAGCATCTAAATACTTTTAATTCCTCTGCTTCTACCATTATTGGAGTAACCTTATAACTAATTTCTCTATTTTTACTCAACTCTATTCCCCCAACACTCTATTAGCACCACAGCCTAAGTAATCCTTTAAAAATGTCAGATCTAAGCAGACCCTCTGATAGGTCCCCCATTTACTCGTAGTCAATAGCTTTGCAATGATCTTCTAGGCCTTACCCCGCATGCCCCCCTTACTGCTCTGACCTCCTGCTCTACTATTTTATCCCTTGATTATTCTACTTCAGGCTTGCTGTCCTTGATCCTTGAAATAAGCTACATATGCTCCAACCTTCTGACATTGCATTAGCTTTAATTTCTGACCAGAATGCTCTTCCTCAGTTATCCATGTGGTTTACTCTCCCATCTCCCTCTAGTGCATGCTTGCATGTTAAATTCTTAGTGAGATCTGTCCTGAGCTCCCTATTTAAACTGTTTCACCTATTTCTTCCCCAAACTCATACTCTGATTTTTTGCATATATGTGGTCACCTTCTACATACTATATTTTTTAACTTATGCTTCTTTTATCTGTCTCCCTGGTGCACCATCAGTGTGAGCTCATTGGGGACAGAGCTTTTTCCCTCTTTTGTTCAATGTATTCCCAGCACCTATATAAGTGCCTGGCATAGAGCAGATGTTCAACGTTAGTTGAATAAATGAAAAAATGGATGAGTTAATGCCATTTATTCTCCAGCTTGGCAATCTCATTCCAACATTTTAATATGGTTTTTGATTATTACAAGTATTTCCCCAGCAAGTCACTGTTCTCTGGTATGTTTTGTGCCCATTGATTTGATGCCATGACTTTGCTTATGTTGTATTCCCAGCCTGTGGAAGCCTTTCTACTCCCTGATGGCTAACTTCTGCTCATCCTTTGAAACTTAGTCTGCACAGCATCTCTCCCAGGAAAATTTCCATGAACACCTCCCAAAACTAGGTGAAATTGCTTCCTGTGTACTTTGGCTTACTTACTCTAACCAGCTCTTTCCACACTGCTTCTGGTGACTTTTTAATTTTCTATTCCATGACTCCATGAGCTCCATGGGAGAAAGATCTGTGTGTTGTTCATCATTGTGTCCCTAGTGTCTGGCATAGTACCTTGCACACAAAGTACTCAGATATTTGAATTACTGAATAAAAGACAGCTCAAAGTTATTTTTACTGTGACCCTTTTGGGAAACTTCTCATCAACTGTTCTTTATTTTAGGAGGCATCCATTCCATGCATCTGAAAGGCAATGGTGATCAAAGAGGCAACAGGGCTACAGAAGGTTCCCAGATAGTTTAATTCCTTAAAGATCTAATCAGTAACAACAGAGCATAGCAGGGGGGGGATTCTATTCTTTGCTTTTGATATCTGTCACACGAGTTCTGTGCTTTTGATAAACATAAAGCACCTCCTCAAGGATGGAGCACACCCCTCTAAAAACCTTCTCTCCAGATTGTGGCCATATATAGAAGGTACTCATGACTTGTGCCTATGGGCCAAAAATGCACTGGATCCCTGGCCACTACTGCTTGTACTGTCCTTGTGTCCATATTTCTCCTCTTGGCCCAAAGACACTATGAAAAGCCATGATAGAATTCAAGCCTGATCTCTACCTTCAATGCACTTTAGATGAGTCATCTTTTTCTGCCCAAGTCCCTTTATCTGAAGTTCAAAGAGTTGTACGGAATGTTGACCCATCTGACTCATCTGAAATATGGGCTTAAGCTTTAATACGATATGGGAAGTACTATCTACCTCCTCTACTCTCTCCACCATATACCATATTGAAAATAAGGAGGCACAAACAGGTGGTTCTTTGCTTACAGATATAGAATATATTTGGAGAGGGTCCTGCCTCACTTGCACATGCAAATGATGATGACAGCCTTTTGCAGGAGGATGCAGATGACTGGGAAACCATGGACTTCTTTCTGGACTGGGTATTCTTGCATAGACCAATGCCTTCTGTTGGGGTGAGAGTTGAGACCTGGGATGGATTTTCTGTTTGAGTGGCACAAGTCAACTGAGGACAGTACTTGAAGCTGTTGTGGAAAAGGCACTGGAACCAGGTGTGGCTGTACTAAAGAGGGTGTTGATGCTGTTCATTGTCTACACACTGACAGGCATCAAAGAAGGTCATGCCCTCTTCCTCTGGTTTCTTCTTCAACTTAGCTGGCCTCACAGGGCCTTTGGTGAGGGGTGGACTCTTCTCAACATTTTTTGTCATGGTTTTGGCTACTGTCTCATCCTTAGAGAGAGTGGATTCCTTATGCCCTTGACCTTTCACCTTGGGGTTAATCCAGTGTAGAAAGTGCTTCATCTTATTTCCCAAGCCAGCTTCTGTAGCTTCTGCAAGGGTGGGGCACTTGTGAGTACAAGCTGCTTTTATCAGACCCTATAGCTCTAGGTCCTAGAAAGTGTGGCCCTACAAATATTGTCCCTGCAAAGTTTGGTCTGAAAACAGTGGCCCCTTCAATGCTGAACCTGAAACTTTGGCCAGCAAATTATGGCCCAGTAAGTTGATCCTGTAAGGTCAGGCCATTTAAGCTCTGGGCATTCCTGATTTGGCATTCTCAGGAATCCTTATTTGGGTGAGGTCATTCAACTTAGTCTAACTGCCCTATAGACCATTTGTATCTGAATTTTTGTCCCAAGGAATCCTGTAGTATGCTCTAGAAACTCAAGGTGAAGGAGAGCTGGTGAAGGTGCTGACAGGTAACAGTAAGCTGAGAGGATGGAGATGGTGCCTCTTACAGACAGATTCATATTAGTCAGATTCATATTAGTTCCTACTCACTCAAGGCAACCATCTTGGTAAAACTGAAATTCTACCCGAAAAGAGTCTGAAGATACATTTGGGAAATTAGGGCTCTGGTGGTTCTCTGCTGGCCCCTGAACCTCCTCAGAAATGTTCTCTCTGGTTAGGAAGAATCTAAACACTGCACCCCCTTCTCTGCGATTCTCTGCTATTTTGAGTTTCCCTGAGTTCTATTTCCTCTACTGGAGTAGGGAGTCGTCTTCACCCTTGCAGAGATCTGGGGCTAAGGGGTCCAGGGCTCCTCCAGGTTTTGTTCACCCTGGCCTCCAGCTGAACACAAAGCACCTGGGCCTCTGTTATGTCCCCCACTAGGTTGTGAGATCTTAAGAGGACCAGTGTGGAGAACCATAAGTACTGCTCTGAAATTAGCTTGCTTTTGGTTCTGTTGTATCACCTTAGTTTAGCTGCAAGCAGCTCGTTAAGGGAGGTCATCTGGGATACATGGGATGCCTGGGGGATAGGGAGTTCCAGGGGCAATATTTTTCCTTGCTTTTTAGACTCCTAAAGGACTTCTATGCACAGATATTCCTTGGAACAATCACAATTTGTTCCCTGGACTCCTTTATCTTTATGAGACTTCCCAAATGTATCTCCAGCAATTTCTTTTTCAGGTTAAAATTTAATTTGGCTAAAATGGGTGTCTTGAGTGCAGAGAGGCTAGCAGGGTTTGTCTTGATCTCTAGAGGCACCATCTCTGTTCACTCATACTTCAGCCTGGAATGCTTGTGTACTGTTCATGCAAGTTTCATTGGCATCTTAAAAGCATGGCTCAGGAATTATACATTAATGTATAGATGAGTTGGAGCCAAAGGCTCTGTTGGAACCCCAATAGGCCAGGCATAATCTCTGAGACTGCTGATTGGCTAGTGATTGCCAGGGCCATGCCCTTGGAAAGAGCCACATAATAAAGAGCCAGAGCCCTGATAGGAAGGCCAAACTTGTCTCCCATTTCTCAATAACTCCCTGGGGGGTACCCACACAGGTGCTGATCAGGGTGATCAGTGACAGCATCTGGTGAGGCTTGTTGCTGCTGGTCTAGATAAACTCTAGCAGTTTTGGGCATGCTCCAGGAAAATACTACTTGCCTCTTCAGGACTGAAATAGGCTTCCTTGAATAGGTAGGCCCCTAGGTCTCAGGAGAAGAGTTACTTAACATGTCTCAGGGATTATGTTGTATGGTTCTCTGCATCAACAGAGATCCTTGGGCAACAGCTGTCAAGCCCCATTGAAGCCAGTGCTGCCTGTACAGCGGGTGTCACTCCAAGGCTTCATACTAGGCCAGAATTGGAAATGGGACATTCATATGGGCTTGTTGTTATTCAGATGCAGAAACTCAAATTCAGAAATATGGGAAGAAGGTGGGGCTAACTGAGGTGGAGGAAATTTTAGACAGCACAGAAATTAAAGAGAAATCATTGAAGAGAAAGGAGCTGGGGGCACTCCTTTTGTGGAGCAATATCCAGGGGCAGATCATTGTGCAGAAAAGAGTAACCACAGAAAAATAGCTGTGTTCATGCTGCAGATAACACACTGAGGCCTCGGTGTGTCCCCCAGACAATGAACAGAGACCACTTTAGTAACCAAAAGGTGGTAGAGGGTAGAACCAGAACCATGAAGTTTGGGATTTACTCACATTGATATTTGCTCTGGGTCCATAGTGGATCCTTCAAAACCCCAGAAAGTTTGGGTGAACTGGCTGACCTCCCATGAATCCCAGGTCAGGGAGATAAAACCCCATCTTTTCAACAGAGGCCTTAGATACAGCATTATGATGAAAGAAATGGCTGTTTTTTCCTTCAAGTTTGGAAAATATTTGGGGCAGAGTGATATAAACTGCCATAGGAACCCTTCTACAGATCTTGGAAGCCCTCAGGTGTAGAAATGCATGCATTTATATATCTATACTTAAAGATACCTAATAGCTCTTGTGACATAGGAATAGCAAGTGAAAGGAATGCAAGGCCATGGAATATTTTAGGTCCATGAGCTCTGGGTTCAGATAAAGGAAGGGAGTCAAGTATTCAAGGGCTGCTGACCTTGTTTCTCCAGTACACATTCAGAATTGCTCTTCTTCTTGTCCCGCTGGTTCATAGGAATCTTATGCTCCTCAAGGCTTGAAGAATACAGAGCTCCTGCATCCCAGGACATACTTCGTGCTTGAAACCCCTGCTTTTGCTGGTGTTTAGCCCGGTAATCTTTGATGGTGGCTGCACTTGTTGACTGGGCAGTTGACTGGACTGAGGATTTCTGATCAGTTAGCTGTGACATGGAGGGGGTTGTAGATGGAAGTGAAAGCTCTTGGGAGTGATGGGAACCTTGATTCTGCCCAAAAGACATACTAGATGTGGAAAAAATCTCTGGGCAAGAGGAGGCCCGTGATAGCCCTGATGAAGTGGGAGAGACTAGGGTGTTCTCACCCTCCAGCAAATGCTGGATCTCTAATGCCACAGCATTGCAGATGGGGCAGGAAGGATCTGCACACAAGAGCCTCCGCACACTTCCCTCCTGAGGAAGCCAACCTTGTCTAGGAAGAAAAACATGCAAACAGTTAATGATGGAATGACAAGTGTGCAGCCTGGAGATTAGCCCTGCCCTCCCTAGTCCTACAAGGCCTGGGGCCTGTACTCCCTGGGCTTTCTAGAAAAGTCATAGTGGGCTGGGCTGAGGGTCTGTGGCTTATTGGGCAAGGTGTCAGACAATCCATGGGAGCACAGTCCATGGGAGACTGGGAAGTGGAGTGAATCCTCTCTTGGCATCTGTTAAGAAGCTAAACCAGGAAAAGGAAACAAGGATAAGGGAGCCTATGGTTGGCTGATGGGGCGTCACCAAAAACATTAGTAGGTTGAACCTGGCGTCTGTCTCTTTGGGCTAAGAAGGCTATAGACTGGTAGGAAGCACTTCCAAATTGTGGAAAATGAGGTCCTTGTGGGAACTCTGCTTTCTTGGGACAATAGGTGTACACAACACATCTTGGGAGACAATCCCATTCTCTAGAGTTTTTAAGAAGAGGAGGAGATCATAAGCTCCTGGCTGAGGACTGTCCCAGAAACTGGCCTCTCTGAAGACAGACCAAGAGGAGGTAGTGTCAACAGGGTCCAGGGCCTGTCCTTGAAAGGGTTGCAGCTATAAAGAGACTATGATAATGGTGACTTATTTATGCACATGTTTATTCATTCTCCTGTCTGCAGAACTTGTCTTGTGGCTGAGTGCAAACCCATAGAGAGTGTTTAACGAATTATGCAGTAGTCAAATCCTGAACTGCAGGAGTACTATGAGCCTAGCTCAGAGCAGAACTGAGAGACTTTTCCCGCCTGAGATGTCTGAATCCCCCTCTGTCCTGGCACTCTCTCAACCAGTGCTCCAGCCTCCACTGTGTCTGGCTCCCTCCCAGCCATTATCCCTCTCCTCATCCATGCCCCAGGGCAAACACAGAAATCTTCACAGGCCAGGTTGGAATTGAGAGATTAGGAAGAGCAAGAGATCACCTTTTCATGATAGAGAGCAGCTCCCATGGCTTCTCAGCTTCTTTCCAGGAAAATCTCCTAGCTGAGAAACCAGGAGACAGTGTTATATGGAACAGGAGAGGCTTCGTGGATGTCCTAGAGGCAGCTGAAGGCCTTTGAATGAGAAGAGACTAAAAACCCCAATAGTCAATGCTCTAAGGCATATCTGGGTACGACTTAACCAGTTTCCATGTGTTGTCCCTGAGCTAGTCCTATTAGTCCTTCACAACCACACTGTGACTGAGGCAGGATCTTCAGATGCCCATTTCATGGATAAAAGACAGAGATGAAGTAACATCCACAGGGTCGTAAAACTAGTAGATAACACAGTTAAGGGCTTCTGCCCTACTTCCTCATTCTGTTCCCTACAAGTAAGGTGGAGAATTTTGGAACATTCTCAGGCCCAGATTTCCCACCCCAGGAATTATTCTGGGAGAATTTGTCTACTTGGAGAATTAGGCCCTTTGGTGATTAGAGCACCTGGCTCCTGACACTGGGGGTGAAAGAGGGACAGGATCTATGGGGATCTCATTCACAGTAGAGGGGAGTCATAGAAGAGACTGAGATTTTACCTCTTGATGTTCTATATTTAGCCCTTCGTTTGACTCTCTGGTGGTGCTAAAGATAAAAAAAAAAAATTAGAGTGTAAAGCTGGGGCACCCTTTTCTTTTCAGATCTAAAATGAGGCAAACCCCACAAATATTTCCCAAACTTTTTCTGTATACCAATTTTACATATTCTCCTACATTTCTTTTTTCTATTCTACATTTTTCACCCCATTGTTTCCTTTCTCATTTCTGATTCATTTTGAGGCTCTTTCATACTCCATACCTCCATCTCCATTCCCTGAACAAGTTCTGCGGAGAGATTAGAATAAGACAGGAGAAAAAGTAGAACAGATTAAAGAATGAGTGGTCTAGTTGTCAAAAAATTTTAGTTATCCAAGACTCTAAATGTCTACCAACTAGAAGAAACACCTAAACTTGGAACTGTTCTGGGATTCGATATGGAAACTCCCATAAAATAAAAATAAGTAAATAAATAAATAAAAGCAAGGAGTAAGAGCAACAAGAGAAAGTGAGAAGATAAAATCTTATTTGAGGCTTAATCCTTTCAGTCATGGTCATAAGGTTTTCCTACCCGACAACAGCTCCTGTTAGGTCTCAACCTTAATTTTCGATGGTTCTTTTTCACTTGCCAAATAATTAATGCAATAATGATGATGGAGCCATAAGTGTATAAGGGATATCCAATATCCCACAGTACAAAGATAGGGCTCAACATAATCTAAACCTCACTAGCCATCCTCTTCCTAGGCTTTCCAGGTCTTGGAACCTAATGCCACCATATTCTAGACCCTATCATCTCTGCCTCACAGAGGATGGAATCAGACCATCAGACTGCATCACAAAGCCCTCCTGTTTCACAAGGCATACAGAGCACCCAGACCTTTATCTGTCTAGAAGAAGCTCATGTAATTCATGGTTCAGATAAGGGAGTCTGGTTGTGTGGGTTGCAGAGCCTGGGTGTAATGTGCCAAGATCACTGGCAGCATATATTCTTTCATGCTCTTTCTCTCCCCTCTACCCTGATGGCTCAGCTCTCTCCTTTAAGACAATAGTCTGACATCTATAGTTAACGAAGTCTTTATGTACACTGCCTGCTCTGTAAGAGAGATAGTGGCCAGGTCAGAGCGACTTCATGAATTACATCACCTACAGTGGGAAGTTAACTAAAAAGCATACAAAAAGAAAGGGCATGCAATGTCTTGTTAAGTCTTGGAAAGTGAGAGTTTTGATGTCACAGGCAATAAGTAGGTGGTCAATATCGAGAAGTTCAGGAAGAGAACCATGTCTGATACAACAAGGAAAGGGCACAGCTTCTGTTCTTTTAAATAACTTTCTTATTTAAAGAAGGACTCCTCTCAATCTGTGTGGTCAAGCTTCAAATGCGCAGGAAGAGAGTGTAAACAGTGTCTTCCATGGAGGCACATGAATGAGTCTCACCTCTGAAACTTGATTTTCCAGATGACCTCTACAGATCTTATAGCATCCTGCCTATTCATGGAGATGGATTATTGACAAGAATTTTGATTAAGAATCACAAACTTGTGGTTCATTGGTTGATTCCATCATGGTTATAACGTTTGGCTAAGTGTTTTATGAAAGTCTGAATTTGAACACCTTTAGGCAGGGCAAGCTTGTTCCTGTTCATCGTCAATACCCATCACTCTCATGCCCATTGATTCACATATTAATGTTAACTTCATGAACACTGTTGACATTGTAATATGCATCCAACACTCCAGGATTTCTGAATTTCCTTAAGAAGTTTTTGCCCTGATGAGAGTGGTACCTTAGCCCCACAATTCTTAGGCCCCAAATGAAGACGCTATTTTGTCCTGCCTTCAGCATCCAGTCCCCCACAGAACAAGTATGGTGAGCACTCAATCTGATCTCTCAAGACACTTAAAAATCTAATTTCAAAGACAAAACTAATTAACATGAATCAAGAACCAACCTTATCAGGGGTTGAGGAAGAAGGGAATAGGGAGTTATTATTTAATGGGCAGAATTTCTGTTTGGGATGAATAAACGTTCTGTAAATGGTAGTGGTGATGGCTGCACAACATTGTGAATGTACTTAATGACATTGAAATGTACACTTAAAAATGGTTAAAGTAGTACATTTTGTATTATGTATATTTGACCATAATTTAAAAGACAAAAGGCCCAGAAAACAATCATTGGAATGAGGAACTTTTTACTAGCTGTAAAGAAGAATATTCTGAAAATAATTTGATAAAGAAATGGACTGACTAGTGAATATTTTTCTTAAATGTTCCTTTTATTTTATTTTTTACATATCTTTTTCTTTTTATTTTTAGGCAAGGCAACCCTTGTTTGACCTCACAGATTACAAGGAACTTGTCAGCTTACAATCCTTTATTTTTTATTTTTTATGACTATGGCACCTGGTCTTCCTAGGTGGTGGTCTCCCATCCAAGTACCAACCAGGCCCGACCCTGCTTAGCTTCTGAGATCAGATGGGATCACGCTTGTTCAGGGTGGCATGGCCATAGACTCTTTTTATATTTTAATTTTAAATATAGATCCTTACATTTCAGATAATTTAATAAGAAGAATCTCACCCTGAATATGGGATGAATTTGAGCCATTTCAACAGTATAGGGAAGACTTTTTTCAGCCAAAGAACACTGAATAACAGGTTAGCAAAAATCAACTAAAAAGCAGCTTGCATCAGACTTTAAGTAGCCAGTCCAGATACCTACAAAGTAAATTGAATCTTTTATTACTTTAATTATTCCAACCCAACCTGCTTCTGCTTCCTGAAGCTGCTACTGTCCTCTGTGCTGCTACAATGGTTCTGTCTCACATTAACCTGACCCAGAGTGGCACTGCATGGTGTTTGGTGTCCTCCTCCTCTGGGCTCTGAATACATGTGATTAACAAGCTTCTGTTAATCTCATAGGTCTAGTGTCAGTGTTATTCATTCAGCCATCCCCAGACCCTAAAGTGGGACTCTCCCTCACCAATGGGATGGAGAGGAGTTTAACAGTATACTATATATCCAACTCAACCAGTTTCTGCTTCCTGCAACTACTGCTATCTTTTTGCTGTTGAAACAGTGTTCAGTCTCCATTAGCCTGACCTCTTGTTCCAGGCAAAACCACTGAAATCTGCAAACTTCATCCCTGCTCCAATCAATGTATTTACCTTACAGATAACCCATAGCCACTGTCATCCCACTAAACCATTTAAACTATCTGCTGCCAACTCCTCTACAGAAGCTCACCCAACCTCTGCTCCTCTCAGATCTGAGGAGTTAGAACCAAAGATAATCTTATGCCTTTTGCAGAACTGGCCTTCAGTACAGGTTTATTTATTGATTTGTACTTGTTGATGGGGGGTACTTTTGTGGATAGGGCAATGGGGTCAGTGTCTTCCTAAACACAGCACATGCATGTAATGAACATACTGTTTGTCATTTTCAACTATGTGGGTAGAGATCCTCATAGTTGCCCTTCCTGACTCATGGACAGCAAACAAGGGAGATGAAGTACACGGAAAGCCTCTGTGGACTCTGGAGGACTACATAATTCTAAAGGATTAATATTCATTTGTTTCTAGCAAACATGCTAAAGCCAGACCTTGCTTCCATAATGCTACAGCACCACGATCATTGTAATAGTAGAATTTCCTAAGAAAACTATTCACGGTTATAGATTCTTATATACCATGGGTCATATCATAGCCCTATAAAAATCCTGACAGACATGCCACAATGTGTGTTGTCCCTCCATCCAAGCCTTTTGAGAGAGTTTTGCTATGTCTTTCTCAGAAAATATTACTGATTACTTCAGATATGCCAAGGTGTTGGGACAGAGGAGCATAGTTTTTGCTATTGAGCAGCAATATTTTTATACATGAGCATTTTTATTAACGCCCAAGAGCTAAGATTTCCAGAGAGTTGGACAGGAAGCCCCAGAGCAGGATCAGGCAGCAAGACCACCAGCACTCAGCAGTGTTACTATACTACGCAGAAGTGTAGCAAGCAGCCAGAGGCACTAGAGGGCAGCACATGCCCACTCAATGCTTAGCCAGGCGTGCTCTGACAGGAACAGAGCATCAAATCAACTATTTCAGTATTTCAGTAGCTCTCAATCCTAGCCTCACATCAGAATCACTAGGGGGCTTGTAAAAATAGAGTTTTCCTAGCCTTGCATTATGTGTGCGCACGTGCATGTGCGTGTCCGTGTGTGTGTGTGTTGTGTGTGTGTGTAATACGTCGTCTTTATCCATTCATCCCTCAATGGACGCTTAGGTCTTTTCTACTGTAAGTAATGCTGACATGAATATGAGTGTTCAGATATCTCTTCCAGATACTGATTTGATTTCCTTCAGATAAATAACCTGAAGTAGGGTACTTTTATTTTTAATTTTCTTAAGAACCTCCATCCTCTTTTCCATAATTTACATTCCTATCAACCGTGCACGAGGATTCTCTTTTTTCCATATCCTTGCCAGTGGTGATCTCTTTTATTTTTTTTAAATTTTTCTTTTCAATTACAGTTGACGTTTAATATTATTTTATATTAGTTTCAGGTCTCCAGCATAATATAATTTACAAAGTGACCCTCTCCCTGCCCCAATTAGTCAAGTACCCACCTGGCACTATATATAGTTATTACAACATTATTGACTATAGTCCCTATGCTGTCTTTTTGAGGACATTCATTCTAACAGGTGTGAGATGATATCTCATTGTGGTTTTGATTTGCTTTTTCCTGATGACTTGTGATATTGAAAACTTTTTCACCTACCTGTTGGACCAATTTGTCCAATTTAATCCTCTTTTTGAATTTTTTCCTTTTAGTTTCTTCTTTCTTTCATTTCTTATCCTTCTTATACTATTCCTTTCTTCATTGGAGTTTTCTTTCTGTAAGTTTTTTCTTTGAATCTTCTAACTTAGGGAGCTAATACCATACCCGTCCATACTCCAGAAACAAATGTTTTTAAATTGGAAAAGGGAGCACCTCTTAATGTACAGATATTTTAAACTAATCTTTGCCTTTTATCTTCATTGCCACTGCCATGATCAATTCATTCATTGATTCAACAGATTTTAATTGGGTGCTTTTGTGTATGTTAAAGGCATTGTAGTTACTGGAGAAACAGAAAAAATAGCATAATCGATCAATTTTATTAATTACAGTTGGTCCATCCTTAAGACACCACTGGCTCAGAGAACCTTGATAAGATGAAGTCTTTCTGCTTGTAAAGCTGAGGAATGCTGGCTCCTAGTTCTCCTTTCTGTTTCTCCTAGTTAGTCTCCACCCTCCTGACCAGCGCAGAGGCAGGGAAAGCCATCCAAAACATCAGGCTGTTGCAATAATCATAATCTGCAGTCTCCTTACAGAGGACAGTGGGTCTCACTATTTCTCAGGAAGCTGCCTTCCTCTTGTGTGTCTTAGTTTTCTCCCATTAGAATGAAATAGTATCTATTAAAGACTATTTTTCAATAAAGCACGGAGAGTATGTTATCTAGAAGTGAATCCCAGTAACTTAAAAGTAGAAAATAATAGTTACACAAAAATACTCACAATATTTCAGAGTGTGCCTGGCATAGATAAACTGCTATATACATCTCCTATAAAGAAGAGGGAGATTGTTTTTGGCTGAAGTGATCGGGAAAGTTTCATGAAGAAAATGGCATTTAAAAGAGTGCTTAAAGCAGAGACAGGATTTTAACATGTGTAATTAGAATAGAGAGTAATCTAAATGCAGGAATCAGCACGTGTAAAGCTGCTCGTGTCTCTGTAACAATATGTGACGATAACTGGAGTCCTGAAATATTTATTTCACTCCGGCTATATTATATTTTGTATATATTTGATCTTAAAGAAGTAAGGTTTAAATTTCATTTTGTCTTTATGTAGAAACTAAGGTTGTGCATATCTCCTTGAGGGTATATTTTCTGCATCATATGGACATGAACTGTGGAAATGGGTCTCCTGAATCTGACCATATGTGTTTCTAGGTATAAATGTCTGTGTGGGTGCATTTCTCTACAGATTTTTTTGGTCTTTGTGGGTGTGTGCACATGCAGTCCCTGAGGGAATGAGAAGGAAAGTGAGAAAGGATTAGAAGGGAGGAGGAGATGGTAGGAGTGGAAAGGGAGTAAGAAGTTGTTGAGAGGAACCTCTGAAGCCCAAGTGTGAAACTATTTTACACATTCCTTAGTATTTTAAGTAGTTGATAACTGATTGTCCTGTTGACCTCAAAGTTCTTTTTCTAATAATACATTTACTGGTAAAAGGCTAGTGTTCCAAAATGCCATCCTTTATCCATCGTATTCCGTCTCCTTTTTTTTTTTTTTTTTCATTTGTCTTTCCTTTTATCCAATGAATCCTCTTTTGGGATTTTTTTCCTTTTAGTTTCTTCTTTCTTTCATTTCTTATCCTTCTTGTCCTATTCCTTTCTTCACTGGAATTTTCTTTCTGTAAGTTTTTTTCTTCTCTTCTAACTTTTGGAGCTAATACCATACCCCTCCCATACACCAGAAACAAATGTTTTTAAATTGGGAAAAGGAGTACCTTTGATGTAAAGATATTTTAGACTAAATCTTTGGCTTTTGTCTTCATTGTCACTGCCATGGTCAATTCATTCATTGATTCAACAGATTTTAATTGGGTGCTTTTGTGTATGTTATAGGCATTGTTGTAGTTACTGGAGAAACAGAAAAAATACATAGCATAGTTGATCAATTTTATTAATTATCTTCTTTAACTAAGGTAATCAATTTCTCTTTTCTCCAGACATAGAAGAAAACTAGAAGATGGAAAAGCAAGAGTAATTCAGCTAATTTTTTTCATGGACATCTACTATATACAATCTTAAGAAAATTGAGGTAGCAAATAATCATCTAGTGTATTTGCATGTTTTTTACATTTGTTAATACAATGCAACTCTAAGAAATGAGGGTAAATCAAAACTATGTTTAGTGAGAAATATTTTTACATTTGTTTCTTAGAAATATTTCAGGCAGCCAAAGATTGTTTATTAATTAACTTAACCACTTAACAATTAAGCTCTGAAAGTTAAAGATCTAGAAATATAATTTGAGCTAATATATTACATCCTATGAGTTCCAGAATTGTAAGAACTTCATAAAATTAAACTCCTTTGAAAAGATATTCATTACCACCACTTTGTTTAGCCTAATATATATTAGACCAAATATCTATTATATATAAATTGATATATTATATATTAATATATTATATAATATTTAATATCATATAATATACAAATGTATATTTAATGATATTAAGTAATATGTAATTATATAAATATTTATAAAATACATAAATATAATTAAAATTTTATATTATTGACACAAAAATATATTTGAAGAAATAATGGCTGAATATTGCCCAAATTTAAAGAAAATAATAAATTTACAAACTCATAAAGCTCAATAAACCCCAAACAGGATAAGTGAAAAGAAAACCATGCCCAGACACATCATAATCAAGCTTCTTAAAACCAAAGATAAATAAATTTTGAAAACAATCAGAGAAAAATAATATGCTATAAATCAAATGGCTGTGGATTTCTTATCGAAAACCATATAGGCCAGAAAACCATGTAACAACATCTTTAAAGTGTTATAAAAAATTACTATTAACCCACAATATAAATCCAGCTAAAATATCCTTCAAAAATGAAGATTAACTAGAAATAATCTCATATTTAAGAAAACTAAGAACTTATAACTAGCAGACCTACTTTGAAGAAATGCTAAAGGAAATTCTTCAGGCTATAGGGACATGATCCCAGAAAGACACTTGGAACTTAGTTTCCCACTTAAGGAAGAACAATAGAAAGGGTAAGTATCAGGGTAAATAGACTATTTTTCTACTCTAAAGTACAATAAAATATGTATGAATATTGAAAGCAACAGTTATAACATTGTGTTTACAGATGAAATATGTAAGACACTTATAAAGGAAGAGGATAAAGGCAACTTGTGGTTTTAAGACTTTCTATTTTTCACTTAAAGTGATAAAATATTCAATCTAAATAGACTGTGAGAGCTAGGTATGTCTATTATTATAACCATTGGACCAACCACTAAAAAAATGCAAAGCTATATATCCACAAAGCCAATGGATAAATTAAAATAGAATACTAGTAAATATGCAAAAATTCCAAAGGAAGCCAGGCAAGAAGGAAAGAGGAGCAAGAATAGAAAAAACAGAAAAATAATATAATAGTACACTTAAATCCAACTATTTCAATTATCACAACAAATGTAAATGGTCTGTACTTACCAATTAAAACAGAAATTCTCAGATTCAATTTTAAAAAGACCAAACTATATAACTACATACTGCTTAAAAAAAAAAAAAAACCTACACAATGCAATATACATATATTTCTTACTGTTGAATTGTATACCTGAAACTTACTGGATTTTGTTAACCAATATCACCATAATAAAAATATAAATAAATAATTTAAAAACCTATTTTAAATATGATTATATTATATGTTATATATGGATATATAATTCAACCATATGTATATGCAAATACTGATCAGAGAAAAAATGGATTGGCTCTTTGAATATCAGAAAAATTAGACTTCAGAACAAGGAAAATTACCAGCAATAAAGAGGAAAATCACATAATGATGAATAGGTCAATTACCCAAGAAGACAACAATTTTAAATGTACAGGCCCCTAAGAATAGAGTTCCAAAATACATAAAGCAAAAAACTGAAAAGAAACAGAGACAAATCCACTGGAACCTTCAACGTTCCTCTCTCTGTAATAGGTAGAAAATTATCAAGGATATAGGAGACGTAAACAATACTATCAATTAACTTGACCATATTGAAATTTATAGAGTGCTGCACTCAACAAGAGCATAAACACATTCATTTCAAATGCACATGGAATATTCATCCATATAGTTAATATTCTGGCCATTAAATAAACCTTAACAAATTTTTAAAAACTGAAATTGTACAAAGTATACTGTCTGACCATATCAGAATTAAACTAGAAGTCATAGTTTTTATGATTTAATAACTAGAAAGATATATGAAAAATACCTACATATTTAGAAATTACAAAATGCTGATGAAAAAAATCAGAGAAGACTCAAATAAATGAAGTGACATATTAAATTCAAAGATTAGAAAAATTAATATTGTTAACATTTTAATTTTCTTTTAATTGTTATATTCCCAGCAGGATTTTAAAATAGATTTATATGGAAAGGTAAAGAAAGTAGAATAACCAAAACAACTGAGGAATAGAAGAAAACGGAAGACTCAAATTACCTAATTTCAAGAATTCCTATAAAGCTATAGTAACCAACACAGTGTGGTACTGGAGAAGACACAAAAATCAATGTCTAAACTAAATCAGGGTTGGCAAACTTTGGCCTGTAGACCAGATCTGACCCATTGCCTATTTTTGTAAATACAGTTTAGCTTAGTGATGCCCATTTGTTTACATGTTATTTATGGCTGCTTTCATGCTACATAGTCAAAGTAAGCAGTTGCTACAGATGGCCTGTAGAACTTAAAATATTTATTATATAGCCCTTTAAAAAGAAAATAGTCAATTCTTGAAATAGAGAATCCAAAAATAGACCAATCACACAAATAGCCAAATGATTTTTGACCAAAATAAAAAGCCAAATCAATGGAGAAATGAGACTTTCCAACAAATGGTACCAGAATAATTGGGCATCCATTTGCCACCACCCCCCAAAAAACCTGAATATTGACCTTTACCTGACACTCTGCAAATTAACCCAAAATTAATCATAGACCTAAATGCAAAATGCAAAACTATAAAACTCTTAGAAGAAAACATAAGTAAACCATTGTGACTCTTAAGATAGGCAGAGTTTTTAGAAATACCATCTAGGCAATATCAATAAAACAACACATTGAAAAACTGGACTTCATCAAAATTCTAAACTTCTACCCTTTGGAAAATATTGTTAAGAAAAATATTTGCAAATCAGATATATGATAACGAACTTGCATTCAGAACATATAAAGAACTCTCAAAACTGAAATCTGAATCAAACATAAATGAGTTACAAAAGAAATAGCCAACCAAAGATGATACTGTCACTATTCAAGAGACCCTATATACGCAGGGAGAGGAATGTAGTAAAGATGAACTTAACAACGTAAATGAAAAAAGGAGGAAATGATGTTGGCAAATACTTTAAAATATTCACATTAAAGTAATTCTCAGAGGTATTTCATATTAAAAGTTCAAAGGATAAAATGTTGGAAACAGATCCAAACTTATAAAGAAGTATAATTTGCAAAGGCATAGAAAAGATGTTCACTCCCCACCCTAAAGTACATTAAAAGAAGAAGACAAACTCAACCATTCGTGATAAGTTTTTTTTTCCTGGTAGAAAGTGTTTTATTAAATCTTACCAACACTATCTACAGCCATCACACCCTGAACAAGCCTGATCCCATCTGATCTTGAAAGCTAAGCAGGGTTGGGCCTGGTTAGTACTTGGGTAGGAGACCACCTAGAAAGACCAGGTGCTGCAGTCATAAAAAATAAAAAATAAGGGATTGTAAGCCGACAAGGTCCTTGCCATCTGTGAGGCCAACCAAGGGTTGCCTTACCTAATAGATAGATGATAGATGATAGATAGATAGATAGATAGATAGATAGATAGATCTTACCAACACAGTTCAAGCGTTTATGAGAGCATTATTACTGCTGTTGTACTATGCAACCTTCTTAAAAAGATAGTTTTTCAAAGAGAAGTACATATTTTCCATGTACATGGACAATAATATTTCAAAAAGAAACGTCCTATTTTCTAATATAAATGACTCTATAACTTTGAAGATTTAAGTATCACCGAATGATTTGATTTAAAAATGGAAGCTTTAGAATACTAGAGTAATCATGAACAAAAATCATGGGGATTTTTTATTTAATAAAGTTATAGAAGTGTTCACACCTATAAAATTGTTCTTCAGTGTTGAAACAGAGATATAAAATATACCCTCTAAAATGTCTTCTGCAAGTAGGAAAGAACAATCTGTACACTGTCAGATATTAAGAAATTAGAGACAGGCCTTCTGGTCAAGATGATAGAGTAAATAAATGCTGTGCTTGCCTCCTCTCACAACCACACGAAAATTACAACTAAACTACAGAACAGCCATCAGTGAGAGTCACCTGAAATCTAGCTGAAAAAAGTCCTACAACTGGGGACACACAGAAGAGGTCACCTTGAGACTGGTAGGAGGGGCAGAGATGCAGAACTGGGCTGTTCACACACCCTCATGCAGCGGTTAAAAATCAAGAGGGATATCTCAGCTTTAGAGGTTCCCCTGGAGAAGGGAGGGGTCCAAACCTACATCAGGCACCCAAACCCAGAGTTCCAGTGCTGGGAAGAGAAGCCCCCACAATATTATGGCTGTGAAAACGAGTGGAGATTATGGCTGAGTGAGATGGAGGGCAGCTAGAATTCCTTTTAAAAGGCCCGTACAAAGACTTACTTGCTGATGGACTCAATACCTCTGAGCTCCGGTGTTGGGCAGCTGCTCAAAAGGCACCATGGACATATAGGAAAGAACTGAATTGTCGGGCTTCAAGGTAAGGGCTGGAGGGTCAGCTTTCTCCCAGACAGAAGTGCTAGCAGACAGAGACCATTGTTCCTTTGTTGAGCCTCCTCCTACCAGTGTGCAGTCTCCATCAACCTGGCTAACACTGCTCACCCTGTCCTGGTGATTCCCTATGATTCTGCCCTTCCGAACTTGCAGGCCTACCCAATTTGCTTCCTGTGAATTTCCCATTCAAATGGTCTGTCTTAATTCATGCTGCAGACTTTCCTAAAATCTCTCAAAGGTTTACAAACTGCAAACAACAGCATCTAGCCTTGGTGTGCTCTGTACCTCTTGCTGAGATGCCCCAAGCCTGGCACTAGTTACAGCCAATTTTATTTACTGGCTCAGTCTCTCCCAGGTGCCTCCAAGCCCAGCAAAAGTGGCAACCATTAAAAGATCACTTTGAAGTTCACACTACATGGCCCTGTGAACAGTAGAGGCAGCAGTTGACCTGGGCCTGTACCAGAGCCCCTCCCTGGCCTGTATGCACAGTGGCCAGCTTTGGTTTGAACCAGAGCACCAATTGGGTCCACATCCAAAGATGACACACCCTATGGGCAGATTGGGCAAGCACCAGAGCCCTGCTAAAGCGAATCCTACTCTATATGGTCAACCCCTGCACAATAGCTCCTCCACTGTAGTCACCAGCCAGTCCTCACAACATATCAGCCTGAGGGTCAATCTCTCCTACTGATGTACAAATAGCAACCAAGGTTCAACTAAAACAGGAGGGCACAAACAACCCAGGTGACCAAGGAAGACTGTACCACCGGGTACCACAGGAAGCCTACTACATAAGACCACTCAAGGCTGGGAGACATAGGAGTCCTACCTAATACATAGAAATAAACACAGGGAGGCAGCCAAAATGAAGAGATGAAGAAACATGTCCCAAATGAAAGAACAGAACAAAGCTCCAAAACTACATGATAAACTACATGGAGAAAAGCAATCTACCAGATGTGGAGTTCAAAACACTGGTTATAAGGATGATCAATGAACTTAAGGGAAGAGTAAATGAACTCAGTAAGAATTTTAACAAAGAGACAGAAAACATAAAAGTGGATATAGAAAACATTTTTAAAAATCAGTTAGAAATGAAGAACACAATAACTAAAATGAAGAATATCTTAGATTAGATGAAGCAAATGAATGAATTAGCAATTTAGAAGATAAAGTAGCAGAAAACACCCAATTGGAACAGCAGCAAGAAAAAATAATCCAAAAACAATGAGGATAAGTTAAGGAAACATATGCAAAGGTGTTGAAGTGGGAAAGAGCTTGTACTATGAGGAATTCAAACAGGCAGAGCAGTAGTGAAGAGCCCAGGTACCAAAGTCAAATAGCCTGGTTTTGAATCCCAGCTATGCCTCACACTTACTGTGTGGCTCTGGATGAGTTATACAGCCTCTCAGGACTTTGGTTTCCTCATTTATACCTGCCTCATAGTGTGTGAGGATTGTAATTATTCAGTAAATATTAGTTTATTATGACTGGTGAGACTAGAACGAAGTAGTGCTAGAAGGTGTTGGAAAGAAAAGGACACAATGTCATGGAGGCTTTTAGGCCCTATTAAGAATTTAGGATTCATTCTAAATGCAATGGAAAACTATTGAAGAATTTTAAGCAGAGACATAACACCATAAAACATGTGTTTTAAAACATTAATCTATCAACAAATATTATGCTTCTCTTTATAGCAAAAAAAAAAAAAAAAAAGTATGGGCTAAACTTTTTCTATCAGTCCAGCCTTCTTTTCATTCTCTCTTTGCCCCTTGACCTTTTCATTTGTGATAGTCTCTTTCCACTAAGTATTAAGTCAATTAAAAAAATTCAGCCCTCCATTTTGGCTGGAACCACCATCTTCCAGTAATTTGCCAAAATGACTAACACAAAGCGAAAGAGGAGAAGCATTGTTATATGTTCTCTAGGCCTTTTAGAAAACACAGAGTTTTTCCTTTGGCCACATGTGAATCTACAAGAAAGGTGATAATGTAGACATCAAGGGAATGGGCACTGTTCCAAAAGGAATGCCCCACATATGTTAGCATGGCAAAACTGGAAGAGTTTACGATGTTACCCAGCATGCTATTGGCATAGTTGTTAACAAACAAGTTAAAGGCAAGATTCTTGCCAAGAGAATTAATGTATGCATTGGGCATGTTAAGCACTCTAAGAGCCGAGATAGCTTCCTGAAACTTGTGAAGGAAAATGACCGAAAAAAGAAGGAAGCCAAAAAGAAAAGTACCTGGGTTCAACTGAAGCACCAGCCTACTCCACCCAGAGAAGCACACTTTGTGAGAATGAATGGAAAGGAACCTGAGCTGCTGGAGCCCCTTCCCTATGAATTCATGGCCTGATAGGTTTTTAAAAAGTAATAAAGAACCTCTAATTGAGCTGTCCCTTCCTCAAAGAAATATTTAAGCAAAACTAACTGTCCTAAAAATATATAAAAAATTCAGCCCTCATAGGGGTGTTCTTCCCCTCCTCCTCCTTCTTCTCAAGCACAATGTCGCAATGTAAGTTTACTCCTCTTCCCTGGAAACATGGTGGTACAGCTGAAGTCCACGCTGTTTTTTGCTGGCCTTCAACTAAGCTATTTCATCTGCTTATCTCTCATCCATCCCTATCTGTCAACTTCTGTCTTTCTGGAATCCAGCTAGAACGAAAACTACCACTAGAACTCTTGGGGCACCAACCTCCATTATTGTCATCATTTCAATTGCCCAGGAGTTCCTCATTCTTGCTGTCCTCATACTACTCTGGGTCCATACAGAAACTTTTGAATCTCTGAATGCTAGATACAGACCATTGGCAACCAGCAGCCTTATTTTGGGAGTTCTACCTAGAAATTTACCTTCTCAGAGATGCTCCCCTATTGCCCACTCTCCCCTCCCCTACCTCCATGTCAAACATAGAGCTTCTCCTAGGCTTGAGCCTGCCACCAAGCTCAAAGGGTCTCAGGTCATCCCTCACCCTATCTGAATATTTTTATTGCATCCTCCCACTTCCATACCCCTACTCCCAATGAAAGTGCTTCCTTTTATTTCATCATCTCCTCTGGAGGGAGTTTCTCCTCTATCATATGTTCCTTCTTTGGGTGGGGGCCATATTCGTGCAATGAGTGCAGGGGAATATAATTGAATTTGGGGAACATGATTAGAGTTAGGATGCATGTGAAAAAAATCCATATTAGTTTATGGTCAAAATATCTGTTTAAATTGTTTACTGTCTGTCTCCACTACAAGATACTGCTACATCTCCAGCACCTAGCACAGAATCTGTTACTCAATATTAGTGGAAAGAATGAAGAAATATTATGAGCAAACCAATAAATGAGTGATTTGTGCTACTGGCACTGGGAACCAATGGATGATTTTGAGCAGAGTATTGAAGCGATCAGATCTGCAGGTTAGTAAATGTCTTTGTTATGAACTGAATGTCTATGTCCCCCCAAAATTCATATGCTGAAACCCCAATCCCAATGTGATGGTATTAAGAAGTGGGACCTCTGGGAGGTAATTAGGATTACATAAGATCCTGAAGATGGAGCCCTCTTAAATGGGACTGGTATCCTTACAAGAGTCATGTGAGAGCTTGCTTCCCCCTCTCTTTCTATTGTTTATAAGCCACCCAGTCTATGGCATCTTGTTATAGAAACCCAAACATAAAATGATCTTCAAGATGTCATGGTCATCATAAGCAACACTCTGTATTATCCCAAGTAATAGTTATTAAATTAACTCTTAGGCATACATACTACAGAGAGAGAATTCATGACTGTAAACATTCAAATCCATGAGAAGAGCTCAGGAGACATAAACCTAAGACTTCCTCCCCTCCTCTCTCTAACCTCTCTTTTTACACCCTTCCCCTTTTCCTAACACTGAGGCCTTTTAGTCACTTTAGTAACCTTTTCAGAGAATTTCAGCTGAGATCTGGATAACAAGCCCACTCTGATATGGTATTTGCATTTCATGCTTAATTTGTTTATAACATTACAAATTTTATACTCCTACATTTCTACTGTTATAATCACGATACTATTTTAGTGCTTCTCTTTTACAAGTGAATTAGCATTACCATGTAAAATAGAAAAATTGTTGGTCATCTCCTTAATATGTCTAGGGACTTAATCTAAACTTGAAGTCTAAATTCTCAGTGCCTGAGATGAACCATTTGTGGAGGTTTCTCAGCGTACTTAAGTGCTGCTGTGAACTTATGCCTGGGTCTTCTCACGTCAGAGGATGACCTGGCTGACTTATCTTTCAGTAAAATCTAAAAAATCCAAGATCAGAGACCCTGCCTGGGAGTTTTCTCTTGAAATCATTTAACACCTCTTGTTTCTTACTCTTATAGGCAGAGTGTAAAGGCCTTCCTATTAAAGGAGGCACCAGGAATCCTGTGGGCCTGGTGTCCAGAAAAAAGAAAGCGTAAAGGTTTCTTAACAAGTGCATGCCTCTAGAGCAGAATCAAGAGAGTATTTCAGGAAAAGGGCTAGAAAGAAGCAGCAGTGACCCAAACACATTTCCTAAAGATCAAGGACATTTATTCCTGGTATTTATGAAGATTTCTAGTGATTGAGTGATTGTTATTCTTATTTTATAAAATCTTGCCATCAGGGAACTAACATTTTAAACAGGACAACCTTTTCAGATAGAGTCAGGTACATAGAGAACTTTCCAGGTGACCTTTTTGATATCTTTTTCAATTGTATAATCTAATTCTAACCTTAACATTTTTTTAATTGTTCATAAACTCATTTCAGTGTCTGAAGAGTGAGGAATAAATTGGGAAGCTGCATTTCAATTCAGATGAACCCAGCCTGAGAAGACATTGGTGGCAGCCGGAAAAGAGAGCAAGAGGCCAAAACACATGGCCTGTAGAACTCAAAATGAACTATGTCAGGGTTATCCTGGAAGAGACTCTGGCTTGAATTTCAATCCATAGCCCCAGTACTCTAACAGAAATACAAGTCTTTATGTTTTGGGGTAGGGTGTAGGGGCAGCTATTTCCTCAGAAATCATCTGAGGTTGAGAAGGTAACAGTGAGAACCTGGGGTCCTCTCTACCTTTGGAACCTTCTCTCTGGTCTTCAGGCATCTGGCATGTCCCAGAGATTTAGTCCTGCTTCAGTGTACTCATCTTTACCTGCTCTTTTTTTCTCATGGCCAATAGTCCTCTCCCTTCATCTCATCCCTTTGAAGCAGGCCCTGGACTAAGGGAGTTCAGAATGCCTTTATGTGGCATCTCTCCCACTGCTGCCATCCCACTGAACTGTCTGCAATGCCAGGTCATGCCCACATCAGGAAACTGAGCCTGTTTTTTTCCATGCTCTAGCAGCATTGAAAAATGCTTGGTAAACATGTACTGATATACAAATATATGCTAAGGCAATTTAAAAGAAATTATATTATAATAAAATTATGAATAATTTTTTATTAAGTTTATTGGGGTAACATTGGTTAATAATTATATAATTTTCAGGTGTAAATTATAATTTGACATCTGTATATTCTATTGTGTTTACCACCCAAAGTCCAGTTTCCTTCAGCTATCATATATTTGATCTCCTTCACCCACTTCATCCTTCCCCTAACCCCCTATATTTGACTCCCTTATCCTGTCTACCTCTTCCTTTCTCCCCCACCCCTTCCCCTCTGGTAATCACTAGTCCATTGTCCATGTCCATGAGTCTCTGTTTGCTTGTCTTGTTCGTTTGTTGCTTTTAGGTTTATATCCCACATATCAGTGATATCATGTGATTTTCAATTTTTTCTGTCTGGCTTATTTCACTTATCACAATTATCTCTAGGTCCATCCATGTTGTTGCAGATGGCAGTATTTCATCTCTTCTTATGGCTGAGTAATAGTCTATTGTATGTATGTACCACAGCTTCTTTAGTCAATCATCTATCATAGGACACTTTGGTTGCTTCCATGTCCTGGCCACTGTGAATAATGCTGCTATGAACGTTGGTGGGCAAATGTCTTTTTGGATATGGGTTTTCAACTCTTTGGGATAAATACCCAGTAGAGGGATTGCTGGATCATACGCTTGATCAATTCTTAGTTTTTTGAGGAGCCTTCATACTGTTTTCCATAGTGGCTGTACCAATTTGCAGTCCCACCAGTAGTATATGAATAATTTTTCTATTTTATGAATAATTTTTCTATTTTAAAATGTTCATTGTAGTAGTATTTTTATATAATAATTAAAATATTTTCTTTTAAATGTTTTGTAAATTCTTAAGTATATTTTAAATAAAATATAAGTATATATTTAAATACTTTTATAAAAAATGAATAGCTTATAGTATTTTCATAGAAAATACTATTTTCTATGAAAATTTAGAAAAAATTTCCCCATACATTTTCTAAATATACCCTACAATGCTTCTATCCTCTCTATCCCAGCCTAACTCTCACTAGAATGTAAGCCCTTCCACCGTGATAATGTGAGTCCTCCCCCTGCTGCTAGAATTTAAGATTCATATGAGCAGAAACTCCTTTTCTGTTCACTACTGTATCCCCAGCTCCAAGAACAATGCCTGATAAATGGTAGTCACTCGATAAGTACTGCTGAATAAGTGAGTGTACATCTGCATCTTTATCCAAAGACAAGAACACTTAAAGCAATCAAGTGGAAGCAATAAGAATGCATATGTAACACGGGTCTTATTATAGTATAAATAATAGATAACATTCATAAAGCATTTATTAAGTAAATATGCTATGTACTCTGCTAAGCATTTGATATATAAAAATATGGTATAGACACTAATATTAATTTTACTTTTTTTAAACCTAGAGAAAACTGAATTTTAGAGAGTTTAGTTATCATACACCTACATATGATATGTAGCAAAGCAATGAACCATCTTCATGAGTTATTCATCATAATAAAATTATAGAGTAAGACAATATTCAAGTTCTCATTATTTTGCTCCTCAAAGTCATACAGTGAGTGAAAGAGTTGCAATAGGATTTGATTCCTTAATTCTAGTATGCACCAGATTTCTTCCCAGAAGACAAATACAAACATCTGTAGTAATGTTGCACATGTCACAAGGTTCTGGTGGGGGAGAGTTAATAAGTGATTACAAAATTCTCTGTAAATACAAAGTGCTGTAGAAATGCAAAACATCTACAACAACAGTAATTAATTCTAATCACCATCTCTTTTATCTGTGTGCAGCTGTCTCTCAAATTCACTTTGAGAGTTTAATCACCCCATCTCAACAAATAATGTAACCTCCCTCTTTCTCAGACCCTACTAAAAAGCTGTTTTTCATCACCAGCCCCCCAGCTGCTGAAGCTCTTCCCTTCCCCAACCACCCCTACCCTCTACATACTTCCTAATCCTAGTTGATCAACAAAGGCTAAATGGTGACATTAATAAAAAGAAAGAGTTCAAACTGAGCCTTGAGACTTTCAAAATCCTTAAATTCAAATAAAAGTGGGTGCAAGGGAAAAATATACAGACATTTCAAAATAGAATTCCCTTTTCTCCCCTACACAGGAAGGGAACTTTTCCTCCCTCTGAACTTCAGTTATGCTTAGATAACTATGCTGAAATATCAGGTTGACAAATTATTTAGTTAACAATACAAGGCTCATAATAAGCACTGAATAAATACAGCAATATCACAATGATCAATTCAACATTCACTTATGTCAATGGCTTCTTGAGTAGGTGTAACAGAGACCACATGGCCCCAAACTGAAAATATTTACCATCTGTCCCTTTATAGAAGTGGTTTGCTAACTTCTGATAGGGTGAGCCCTTGGGCCTGGGGTACTCTAATAAGAAATATAAGAACTTTGGGAAGAGGCAGTTACAAAACTGTCACGGGGATGTAAAGTACAGCACAGGGAATATAGTCAATAATATTATAATACTTACATGTGGTGCCAGGTAGATACTAGACTAATTGAGGGATCACTCTGTAAATTATATAAATGTCTAATCATTATGCTATATATCTAAACTACTATAATATTGAAGGTCAACTCTAACTGAAAAATAAAAACAAATTTAAAAAATTTTAAATAAATACAAAAAAGAGAAGAACTTTGAAAAGGAGTAGTTTATGATATGTGCAGAAAACCAGGAGAATGTGCTATCTCCAAAGTCAAGTGATGATCATTATTAACATAAGCGACAGTGATCAACAAGCAAGATGGAGACTGAGACTTGAATTTTGGATTTCATAACCTGAAAGTCATTGGAGACCTTCACAAGAGCATTCTCAGTGGAATGATAAGAATGAAAGTCTAATAGATGTGGTACATTCAAGAGAGAATGGAAGAGAATCAGTGAGACAGATAAAGAATTCTGCTAGAAAGGAGAACAGAGAAAAGAGACATAAACTGAAAAGGATTGTAGAATACAATGTGTTGGTTTTGTGGTTGTTTTTGTTTTTCGGATGGTATATCACAGCATTTTTGCATGCTGATGGGACTATGGGAATGATGCAGGAGAGATGAGAATGATGATGAAGATAGAAATGAATGAGGAGACAAGGTTAAATATCATACAGATATACTATGGAAGCTGCATCTTTACCTGTAAGGGAGAGAGTTTCAGCACACGATGAAGTGATACCCTGTGTCAAACACCTAGAGTAAATAAGGATTTTCAAAAAAGAAAGGGAAATCAGGACAATTAAGGCAGGATCTGAGGCAGAAGACTTGATCCTGTAAAAGGTAGTGGTTTTCACCTAATGGAAGCCCACAAAGGGCCAGGGAGGGTCTAAGAACTTGGGTGAGCTGCCTGGGGATGGAACATAACTTGCAGACTCTGAAAACAAAGCTGACTTCTAAGCCATCTTGCCTACAATAGATACCTGGCACGCTCTAGGTTGTTTTCTCTTTGTTATACTTTACTAATGCCTCATTTAGATATTCCAGCTTTTTATGAAAAACCTCTTAAAAGCCCTGTGTCCATGCGAGAATCAAAATGTTAAAAGAGTCTCCTTGAGGCCAGTGTAGTGAGGCCACTGTGATCAGGAAAAGGTAAATGAATTCCAGAGGCACAGTGCCTGAGCCACAAAGTCCAGACAGCTCTCAATTTTTATTCCAGTGTCAACCTTAGAAACTTTGTTTTTTATTTAATCAAGAAGAGGAAACCTTACAAAATCATAGATTTTGTGTGAAAGATGGACATGTTCTAATAAGATAATGGGTATAATGGCATATGATTTCTCTTATAAAATGAAACTCTGAACTGTCATAGTTTAATTCTCTAGGGAGACTCTTCAGGTAGGGAGTGGAAGCTCAGCAAAGCTGCCCCAGTACTGTCCCTGAGTTTCTCCTTCTCCAGGGGAACTCTTACCTTAAGAACTGTTACAGACCCCAGGAGTACAATGTTCTTCCTTTCACATTATGTTAACAACTATAGTCAAAAACTCTCTTGCCTCTGCAGGGTAGAGACACACTAGAATATTCAGAACCCTTTCCAGGAGACAAAGGGGAGAATGAAGCAAAAAGAAACTGCAGATGCAGGAAAACAGAAATATGAAATCTAGGCACAGAGGCTTTGAAACCAGATAATCCTGGATTTAAATCATGACTCTGCCACTTACTAGCTGTATAACCTTGTGCAAGTTACTTAACCTCTCTGAAGCATAGTTTCTTTACCTATAAAATGGGTAAATTTATACCTACCTGTGTTAGTTCATGTCCTCCAAGAAATAGAAAGCAAGATCAGATTAGACTTGCAAAAAATTGGAGAAAATGACTGTGAAAGAAAATGGGCAGGGGAGCTGGGGAAGGTGAGATCTGTCAGACAGTGATAGACACCTGACCCATGAGAAGGGGAGAGGGAAAGAAAGAAGAGCCTCAAACTGCCATGAAGCTTTCAGAAAGTTTCTGCAAAGCTGATATAGAATCCTTAGGCCAAAATCATCAGTCAGAGTTCTCCATCTCACAGAAATGGGCCTGCCATAACATCCCTGCTGTGTACTGTCATTGGCTGGAAACATGGAAAACATGGTCTTGGAGCAAGTACAGTATCGTATTTACAACTGGTACTCATACTCTGCCTTCTCTATTCTAAACTTCCCTCACTGTCATCTATCTCCTCAGCTAGTCCTGGTGGCTTACCTGGTAGTGTGACCTGACCATTCATTCCAGAAGAGTCTGGTAATCATACCATTGGGAATCACACCCTTCTCAGGCTGGAGCTACTGTGCGTGGTCACTCAAAGGGGCAAGAGAATACCAAGAGATGCCCAACTGCATCACAGAGACTCTACACATACCCCCTTCCTTCCCTGTCCCCTTACCTTCTCTTGATGATTAGGGTCAATTACCTTTACCAATACGGTGAACCCTCTTTTCTCAGACTAGTCCCTGGACACAAGGAGCCCAAAATGCCACAGTGGCAGCCATAGCTTATAGGATCCTTGCTGTATTCCCTGACAGTGGGTATGAAAGTTGACATAGTCCTGAGGCCAAATTATAAATGAATATTGTTGGCTATCCCATGCAAATACAAACTATTCTTTATATTCTTTCCTGATTGGAATTGAAAAGAATGCTTTTGTCAGATCAATGGCCATATATCACGTACCTGAAGACTTATCAATCTGCTCTAGCAATTAGATCATATCTAGCACAGTAGCTATGATAAAAGCTATTGCTTGTTTAAGCCAGCAATCATCTTCAATCATTCTCCAGGGGTGTGATATTGTTTTTGATTTACTATCTCGGCTGAGAAAGGAAGGGAGAAGAAGGAACAGTTTCAAAGGTTTCTACTAGGCATTCCACACTATATTTTTTACTGTACAGATAAAGAACTGAATGTTAGGGTTACTCTAACATCCAAGTATATCAGTGCAATTAGGAAAAGGGGAAATGACCACTTGATGAACCAACAAACCCAGCAGGTCCACTCTGAGCCAGATTTTAGTAAGGACTTCATTTATTACCTGGCCCCCACTCTATTAGAACTGTGATGATGTTTTAGGATTCCAGATATCAATGTCATCTCAGACTGTGTGTCCAATAGTCTTCAAAATGTCTGAGTATTTTCCTTTCCCAAGTATACAATCATCTAAGTTAACTTCTATAGGTCTCTTTGGGAAAAGAACTATGGGAATCATCATAGTATATACTTCTACAGTATTGTTATTTTTCACCTAGAGACATCATGCTCATCTAACAGCCTTAGTTAACGATGTGTCTTCTAAGTTTTCCCATGGAATATAATCATTCGGTATGTTTTGTGGCCTCACATTATATAGCCATTCCTGCTTTCCCATTTCCTCAGCCTCTTTATTACTTCTATTATCTGCTAGGATAGCTCAAGCATTTCTACTTCACTCAACATTGGCCATCACTTTCTTAAAGACTCTAAGAACTTCCACATTCCCCAGGGTTCTTGCCAGGATGTTAAATTCTGTGTCCCCCGAAAATTGCCCATAAGTCAATAAATTCTTTCTTATCCAGTCTTTTACTCCAGACCACCCGATAAAGCACCTTCAAAATTCAATCCCATCTTGCTTCTGCCAGTATTTGCTAGCTAATTCTTGCAGTTCCTTCAGTATATAACATCTTTCCTCCCTTATCAGATCCAGCACTTCCCCAGCCAGGTTATACTGGTATTTGACCCTAAATTATTGGCCTAGGAAAGGAGGCAGGACTCCTGATGGGGGCAGCTGTTACCTACTTGGAAGAGGGATTCTACAACTTATATTATCTTACAATGTCTATCAATATAGAAGTGTAAATCCCTTCTGCAAGTTCTTAGGATTCAAAGGAGTCTTCAGAGCCAAAATCCTCAGAAGCATCCATCTAGATATCCCTATCCCATATTCCAGGTGTTCCCAGACAGGACCCTGACCTTTGCATAACAGTCCTGCCTTGACTGAGCTCTGCTATTCTATCAGATCATCTGTTTGCTGCTCAGTTATATCCTCTCTTCCACTTCAATATATAAGGGCTGTTGTACTTAGACTGTTAATAGCCCTCTACTTCTCATTATCCTTCTGCAGAGAGGGCATATCAATTCTGCTTAGTAGTAGCCAGCCAACTCCACTGTCTTTGTATGCATTGTTTCCTCCCTATCTTCCAAATGACCACATCATTGCACCAGTAAAGTCAATCCTCTCAACCATGAAGTTTTCCCAGGCCACCTCTATTGAAATCTTTAGCAACTGAACAACTACAATCCATGTTTCACACACCACCAAGGAGGTAATAATCTCCGCCCACTGGGAACCGTACCCAAAATTCTATCTTACCACCTGTTTTCTTGGACCATGTGTGGTAGTTGAATCAGCTAAGAAGCAGATGTCAAGACAAAATTATATACACAAGATATTTGTGGTAGGGCAGGGTGAGCTCCTATAAGGGAAAATGGGAAGGGAATCAGAGAAGGCTAGGAGAGCTATCAGAACATGATGCAGGTCTGACCCATGTGTAGGAGAGAAGGAAAGAAGGAAGATTAGGTCAGAAGAATCTTAGACTCCTATGCAATTCTACAAAAATTTCAGCAAGTCCAATAGGAAATCTTTAAGTCAAAATAGCCTGTCAAAGGAATCCAACATTTCACTGGGATGGCTTGCCTTAATATTCCTGCTGCACTCAGTCATTGGCTGAGAACAGTACATGGAAAAGTGTGGCCTTAGTACAAATGCAGTGGTGGGTTCAGAGCACAGGAGCTAAGGTTGCCAGTCAATCACTCTCTGTAGTAGGAGATACAAAAGGCACATTTTCATGACCCCCACAACACTTTGCAGGATTATTTTGAGGATTAAATAAAATAATATACATAAGTTTAACCAGATCTAGCACATTGCAAGTCCCTAACATGTATATTTTGTTCGTTGTTGCAATAATTATCATTAATGGTAGCAGCTCATTGGCCTGCTCATTGAGAGGACATTATCTCATACCACTTAAAATCTATTACCTTAATATGTCGACACTTTCATAGTCAAGAAAAATAGAATCAGAACATAATCCCCAATTGTCTACCCTCACTCACTTCTGTTCTTTCAACAAAATGTTTACTGACCACTTGATATGTGTCAGGCAATGTTCTAGGTTCTGGAGACCTTCAGCAGGATGCTCTTCTTTAGTGCTTCCACAGAACTGCAAGAACATCTTTATGATACTTTATCGCAAAATGTTATAAACCTAGATTTTATGAGCCATGAAACTTATGCAATTTGGTTTTGTGTTCATTGGGGGCATCTTTAAGAAAAAAATATTACTAATATAATATTGCTAAGGCCTCTTCAGGGCTTGTGCAAATCATTTCATGGTAATATCAAGTCCTCTTTTCTTTTCCACTAGACTGGAAAACCCCACTTTGTAGTCACACTCATTCCCTCTCAGAGATTCCTTTTTCCCAAGTCTATTGTTGTTTATTGCTTTCCCAGAAAGGCCATTACATAACAAGATTCTTGCCTAGGAGCTACATCTACCTGTCTTCTCTTAGGTGTGACAGTACCCTGGAATTGCTCTTGAGCTAGTGGATCACTAATTCTAATACTTCATTCCAATTTTTACATGTTATACTGCAAGTAGGAATCCTCTCATAGGACCACTCACTGGCTCTCCAGGGCCTTCCAGATACTTCAATTAGTCATCAGTCTATTCCCATAAGGCATAAGTTCTTAAAGCAGACTAAGAACATGTACAAGAGTGTTCTCTATAGTTGCCAGAGGATTTCAAAACTGTTTACAATAGGGGCTATCACATATACAAACAGCAGACCCAGAATCCAGACAGAAAAATTCTTTCTGGCTTCCTCACTTGGTCTACATAAGACTTGAAGGTTACCTAAATCTTCAGTTTTCTTGGCCCAAAATCACTTAGTCTGCTTCCTCTAGAAGTGTATATTGTATTGGTCTAAATATTTCCTGAGCTGCCTGGAATCAGAGAATCAAAAAGAAAAATAGAGTAATGAGGGACTTAGAGTAAAATAAATTGTATATACATATATATATATATATATATATATATATATATATATATTAGTATATCTATCATGTTTGAGTTATTGTGAGGAATACAAAAGGAGTAACAGGATCCCAGCTCTCAAAGAGCATATTAAAAAGTCCACAGCCAAATTTTTCTTATCTATATTGTTAATTTTCTCTTTTCTCCAACTCTGAACATTTTTTTTCCTTAGGATTTTACTAGACTTTAAACCAGTCTCATTAATAAGTCACATGCTTTTAACACCAATTAGAGGTTACTGAAGGAAAAATAGCATACTAATCAATTACTCTCCTAAATGTGGAAGACATACTCAAACAGAAAAAATTGCCTTTTTAGTATCTTAGAACCAGGCAATATATTCTAGTAATTAGCTAACTTTCATTTGTTGGAAACTAAGCAACTGAGCTCTAAGGAATGACTAAAGTCTTTCACAGGCTTCTATGCCCTCAATTTTGAGGCAAATAAAGAATTTAAGGACATAAAAAGTAATATTCACCATACACTTATCTTAGTACATGTGAGCACTCTCTAAATCTCAGAAATTAAAAATAAACATGGTCTCTTCCCTTAATAAAATCATAATCAAGTAGGAAAGGCAGAAATCTAACAGATAACAATATTACAAAATGGCAGAGATAATAACAGGGATAATCACATGGTGTGCTATGTAAACTCAGAGGATGGGTACTAACCTACCTAGAGTGAAGGAAATAATATCTGACCTTACTGTTAAAAAAATATAAGTTTTACACAGGAAAACTATGAGGCAAGGTAAGGCAGGGTTTCAGTGCCAGTCAGGTTACCAATCAATCAACAGAAAACAACTTTGACTGATTTAATCAGAAAAGAAGTTTATTGAAAAAGTACTGTGTAGCTCAGAGAATCCTAAGACTGAAACTCCAAGATTAAAAAATAGATAGGAACAACCAGATACTGCTCAAAGTAAACAGTCAAAATCACACCAGAAAACCGATCAAGTAAAGATGCTTCTGCTGCTGTCATTGAACCCTGGTTCCTTCAGCTAAAATTGTCAGTGCTATTGTACTGGACATTGGAATGCTGGTACTAGGCAGTGGATGCTGGTACTGGATACTGGATGTCCAGTGCAAAACACTGGTTGCCCCATTGGCAACCTTTAAGACATAAAATTGCTGATTCCTAAACCATAGGAAGGAGTTTCCAATGTTGACAGTTAAAAAAGGGACACTGTAACAACATTCCAAAGAAACAAGAAGGCCAGAGAAAAATGTAATATAGGTAAATGCCTATATTGAAAAAGGATGATCCTAAATCAATAACCTAAGCTTTAAACTTAAATAAGAAAAGGGTGAGCAAACTAAACTCAAAATTAGCAGAAGACAGGAAATAACAAAGAACAGGGAGCAAATCAATAAGACCAAAACTTGGTTCTTTGAAAAGAACAAAATTGACAAATTGTTAGCTAGACTCACCAAGAAAAAGAGAAGACATAAATTACTAAAATAGAAATTAAAGGGGAGACTTAAGTAGCAACCTTACAGAAATTAAAAGAGTTATAAAAATTACTAAACAACTTTATGTCAACAATTAGGACAACTTACATAAAACAAATTCCTAGAAAAACACAAACTCAAGAATAAATGGAAATAGATCCATAACAAGTATAGAAATTAAATTAGTAATTTAAAATCCCTCCATGACTAAAAGAATAATCACATGAATTCCATCAAAATTTAAAGAATAAATAATACCAATCTTTCATGAACTTTCCATAAAATAAAAGAGGAAGGATTACTTCCCAACTCTTTCTGTTAAGTCATTATTACTGGGATACAAAAGCTGGATAAAGACATTAAAAGAAAAGAAATCATAAACCAATATCTCTCACAAATAGACACAAAAATCCTCAACAAAATAACAGAAAACTGAATCCAGAAAAGTATAAAAAAGATTAAACAACATGAGCAAGTGCTGGCAAGGATGTAGAGAAAAGGGAACCCTTGTATACTATTGGTGGGAATGCAAATTGGTGCAGCCATTATGAAGGTTCCTTAAAAAACTAAAAATAAAACTACCACATGACCCAGTAATTTCACTTCTGAGTATTTATCCAAAGAAAACAAAAACTAACTGAAAAATATATTCACCCCCATGTTCACTGCAGCATTCTTTACAACAGTCAAGATATGAAAATAACCTGAGTCCATCAGCAAATGAATAAAGAAAATGTGATACATATACATGTACTTTATATATATAAATATATGTGTGTGTGTATGTATGTATGTATGTATGTGTGTGTGTGTGTGTGTGTATATATATATATATATATATATATATATATATATATATATATATAAAAATTTAGCCATAAAAAGAATGAAATTGTGCCATTTACAACAACATTAATGAACTCCAAGGGACTTATGCTAAGTTAAACAAGTCAGATGTTGAAAGACAAATGTTGTATGATCTCACTTTTATGTGGAATCTAAACAACAACAACAAAAAATACTAAGCTCATAGATACAGAGAACTGATTGGTGGCTGCCAGAGGTGGGAGCTAAGGGTTGGGTAAAATGAGTAAAGAGAGTCAAAAAGTACAAACTTCCAGTTATAAGTCATAAGGATCTAAAGTTTAGCAAGGTGAATACAGTTAATAACAGTGTATTACACATTTAAAAGTTGCTAGAGAGTAAATCTTAGAAGTTTTCATCACAGGAAAATAAGACCTGTAACTGTATATGATGATGAATGTTAACTTATTGTGCTGATCATTTCAGAATACATACAAATACTGAATTATTGTATTGTACACCTGAAACTAACATAATGTTGTATCTCTATTATACCTCAATAAAATTTTTTAAAATTAAGAATCTTAAAATGAGAAGGTTATTCTGGATTATCTGGGTGAGCCCAGTGGATTACAAGGATCCTAATAAGAGAAAACGGTAGGCAGGCAGGTCAGAGAAAAAGATTAACAATGGGATTAAAAGTTAGAATGATGCAATGTAAGATTTGACCAGCCATTTCTGGCTTTGAAGACAGTGTAAAGGGGCACAAGCCAAAGAGCATGGTGGCCTCTAGAAGCTGAAAGAGGCAAGAAACTGATTCTTTCCCAGAACCTCCAGAAGGAATATAGCCCTACTAACACCTTGATGTTAGCCCCATAATACTCATTTGAATTTCTGGCCTTTAGAATTATGAGATAAACTTGTGTTGTTTTAAACTACTAAGTTTGTAGAAATTTGTTATAGCAGCAATAGGAAACTAATATCATTGAGAAAGAATATACTTACAAATTCACTCAGATTATTGACAGAACTCATTTTCTGTGGCTGTAACACTGAATGAAGGCCCTGGATTCTTGCTAGCTGTTGGCTGGAGGCTATAAAAAAAAAAAAAAAACCATACACACACACAAAAAAAAAACAAAAAAAAACACTTCCACAAAAAAACCTATAGCTAATACTTCATGTTGAAAACCAAATGCTTTTCCCCTATGATTGTATGTCTGCTCTCACCACTCCTATTAAACATTATGCTGGAAATCCTAGCCAATGTAATAAGGAAAGAATAAATAAAAGGCATCAGATTAGAAAATAATAAATAAAATCATTTCTATTCACAGACAATATAATAGTCTACATGAAAAATCTACAAAAAAAAAGCTCCTGAAACTAATTTGTGAGTTTACCAAGGTCACAGGATACAAGAGCAATACAAAAACCAATTGTATGTCTCACACTAGCAATGAAATAATCAGAATGAACAATTAGAAATGGAATTATAAAAACTGTACAAAAACATGAAATACTTAGGTATAAACATAACAAAATACCTACAGGATCTATATACTGAAAACTGATAAAATGAATGAGAGGAAATCTAAATAAATGGAGAAATATACCATATTCATGGATTGCAAGAGTCAATGTTGTAAAGATTACAATTTTCCTCAAACTGACCTAAATATTTATTGCAATTCTGATTAAAACACCAAAGTCTTTTTTGTACAAATCAACAAGTTGATTCTAAAATGTACATGAAAAGGCAAAGGAACTAGAATATACAAACTGTTCTGAAAAGAAAAAAGTTAAAGAACTCACACTATCTCATTCTGAGACTTACTTTAAGCTACACTAATAAAGATGACAATGTGGTATGATGAAAGGATAGAGACATAGATGAATGGAGCAGAAAAGAGTCCAGAAATTGATCTATACAAATGTGGCTAATTAATTTTTTTGTGTGTATTGTTGACATACAACTTTGTACTAATTTCAGGTGGACAGCATAGTGATTAAACATTTATACACCTTATGAAGTGATCACCACAATAAATCTAGGAACCATCTGTCACTATACAAAGTTATTACAATATTATTGACTATATGCCCTATGCTGTATATTACATCCTCATGAGTTAAAAAATGGCCAATTGACTTTTTACAAAGAAGCAAAGGCAATTCAATAAAGTCTTTCTAACAAAGGGTGCCCTAACAATGAACATCCATATATAAAATAATGAATCTCAATCCATACCTCATACCTTATGCAAAAATTAATTTTAAATGTATCATAAACCTAAGTGTAAACAATAAACTATAAAACTTTTCCTATAAAACACAGGACAAAATCTTTTGTGATTTTGGATTAGGCAAAGGGGTCTTAGATATGACACCAAGAGTATAATCCATAAAAGATAAAATCAATAAATTGGATTTGATCAAATTAAAAACTCTACTCTGTAAAAGACACTGACAAAAGAAGAAAAAGACAAATTACCAACTGGGAGATAATTTTTGTAAATCCCATACTGAATGTGATTTATTTCCAGAATGTCCAGAGAACTCTCAAAACTCAAAGATAGTAAGACAAACACCTAATTTTTAAAATGGGCAAAATATGTGAACAGACACTTCACCAAAAATATGTGGATGGCAAATAAGCAAAAGAAAAAAAGTCCAACATTATTGATCACTACAATAATCCAATGAAAATCAATACATACTAATATATACTTATTACAATGGCTAAAAACAAAACAAAAAACAACTGACAATCCCAAGTACTGAAGAGGATATAGAGCAACTGCAACACTCACACATTGCAAAATGATACATCCATTTTGGAAAACACTTTGTAAGCTCTTTATAAGGTCAAACATACACTTATAATACCACCTTCAATCACACACCAAAGTATTCACCCAAGTGAAATGAAAACCTGTATGTAACTGTCTCTGCCGACTTTTTCATAATCACCAAAAACTGCAAACAGCCCTAATGTCCTTCAACTGGCTGACCGAAGCATGAGAAAAAGGAATGAAAGGAAGAGAAGAACCAAGATTCAGGAAGAGCAAGGACTCACACAGCTTTGGAGTCAGAGCAGCAGCAGTGGGTGGATTAGATCTCTCCAGGACACACTCTCACTCAGGTCTAGCAAATCCCAAGCGCTGTGCTGCTTGGTTCTTTCTGAGTTTCATATTTCTAGGGGAGACTATCAATGAATGCATCAATTTAAGTTGGTTATCTACCTCTGGATCAACTGGTGGCAGCCAGGAGGTAAATTGCCTGTCTGAGAAGGCTACTGGGACAAGGTCCCTGTGCACTCCAGCCACTCACAGTAAAGAGGAATTGTGTGCTAAGTAGTTGCCCCAAGAGATGTGTATTGTAAACAAAAAGGGTGCACTGAATATATTCCACTGGAGGTCACTATCAGGATATACAGAAGGCAAATAGGGTTCAGTGGCATTCTAATTACTTCCCCCACACACACTTCTCTTTAATATCCCAAAAGGTTTTTGTCTAAGGCTTAAAGAGAAATTACCTTCATTCTCAGGTTTATGTTTTAAAACTTTTGTTTAAACTATTGACACTAGCTCAAAAATTTGTAGGGGCTCACAATTATACTCACCATATTAAAACTTCTACATATTTAGAGCTCTTTATCAAAGAGCTTCTCTCTGCCTTTCCCAACTCCTTATTTATTAAACGTCTGTTGAATATACAATAACCTCTACTTTCTAGACACTAACATGGATATATGGTGACCATATTTGTCAATCTTATTAACAAGAATTTATGGGCATTTGTCAATCTTATTGACAAGAATTTATGGGCAAAATGGAATCAAATATTTGAATTCAGACCCTCCTAGAATATTTATTGCATAAATTTGCTATAACTAAAATGTAAAACAACAACAACAAACAAGCAAACAAACAAAAAACCCACAGTTTACCTTGCAAAGGTGGTTCTGTGTGGTACAGGCTACTCTCCAGCAACCTTTTACCCTATCCAGTCAGTATCCAGATTTACCTTGTTCACCCCCACTTTGCTTTTTCTTTTACTATTTCTTTGACCTTGAAAATCTTATCCTGGGCATCATCATTCTATTCTGTACCTCCTACTTTAGATAATAAGGTAAACTATCTTCAAAAAGTTTGTACTTACTAACTTCTCCATACTCCAAACAATCCTTATAGTAAAAAGCTGTCTCTGAACATGAGAATAACATTGGATGTAATTTTTTAAAATGAATTTGGTAGATTTTATATGGTTTGTAATACTTTAAGATCAACAATAAGTTAAATGATAATTATTTTCCTTAACCCAACCAACTCCCTTCATGAAGTAATGTCTCTCTCTTCCTTGGAACTTCCATTGCATTGAGCACAACTTGTTTTCTGTTTTGTATTTTGGTTCTTAGTCAGTGCTTCCCCCGAGATTATAGATCCTTGGGGGAAAGTACTGTATCTTACTCTTATTTGCACCTCTTCTAGTTCTCAGCACAGTGCCTGGCATACTATATGTGCACAATATGTTTTTTTGAATGAACTAACCAACAGATTTCTATGGTAATATTATTATATACTTGTCTTCCATATAAGCCTGACAAAAGCCTAAAATAAAACACTTACCAAAACAGTTTCAAGAACCCTAGCTGTGAAATTATTTGTGTAATATAATTCTAAAAAATGTTAGGGGCCCCCAGGCTATATGGAAAGCTATCTGCTCTTTTGTGTTACTTTCAGAAGCAAAAAAAAAAAAAAAGAGTAGTAGTTCCTGAGAAATAAGTGCGTACTAATTTTAGAACCTCCTGTATTAATGGTTAGCAGCTCTTCTTTCTCAGTGGCAGTACAGAAAAATGGTTAAGAACTTAAAGTCTGACGTCGGAATACCTGAATTTCAATCTCATCTCCACCACATTAGCTCTGTGACCTTAGGCAAGTTGTTTAATCTCCCTGTTCCTCATTTTCTTCACAAGCAAAATGCAGAAACTAACAGTACATAACCTGCAAGGGATGGTGCGAAAATTAATGACATATATGTAAAGTGTTTCGAATAGCTAGCTCCTGGCATTTTATTTAAAAGCGATATCAATATATAGTATTATATTTACCTTACATTACCCATAGGTAAGTTTCACTATGTTAAGGACAAAACGAGTTCTTTTTTTACCCCCTACAGCACCTAACAGTGTGTAAAAGAATACTAGATGCTCAAAAAATGACGACATGATTGTGTCTGAGATATAGAAATTGAATACACAAGAAAATTAAGGTAAAATGCTAAAAATGTAAATGCAATTAATTTACATTTCAGCATTCTTGATATATCATTTACATAGCTTCAGTTATTTCTTTATAATTAGTTGCTAGATGCTTTATGACTTGATCTTTTTCTTGCCCTCTTCAGAGCATGTAGTTAGTTAGGTACAATACATGTTAGAGCCCTCAGAATTCCTGGCCTCCAGACAAGCTGTCTGGTCGGGTAGTCTGAGGGAAGAGGTTGTCAAGCTGTCTGGTCGGGTAGTCTGAGGGAAGAGGTTGTCAAGCTGTCTGGTCGGGTAGTCTGAGGGAAGAGGTTGTTGCAGCAAAAAGTGGGTTACATGACAGGACTGCTTTGCTGCTGGCGATGAAAGCCCAGAAATTGAAGAAAACGGCACACAGGAGGCGTTGGGTCAGCCAAGCACTTTGTGACAGTTCATCTGGACAGTCCGCTGTAGGGTGCTGCGAAGGTGAGTGCCCCAATGCCAGCCAGGGTGGTGGGCCCTGATGCCTGCCTGAGTGGGCAGCTGGGCTTGGCAGGGGAGGAAGGGGGCGGGCCGAGGCCGCTGGGTGGCTCCCCCTCAGCTCCCCGACAGGTGCGGGCGGCAGGGCGCTTTGCCCTGGCGCGGGCGGGCGCCGCGAGCGGCCCCCGTCCCGGCGGTGCCCCCTCCCGGGACGCGCCTCACGGGAGGACACTGACCTTGCCGCGGGGCGGCCGGGCTGGCGCAGTCCCCGCGCTGCGGCGCCGGCGCTGATGGGGGGGCGCCCACGGGCACCCGGACCGACGGCGCCCCCAGAGCCGGCCGCCGCTCTCCTCCCCCGGGCGAGGTCACCAGCTGAGAGCCCCGAGGGCCGCACCTCGAGGCGCAGGCGGCGGGGGGCGGGGCGCGCCCACCCGCCCGCGGGGGTGGCCTCGCGCGGGCGCGCGCGCCGCGCGGGGGGCGGGGCGGGCGGGGGGTGTGCGCGGGGCGCGCGCGCCGCCGCCGCCGCCGCCGCCTCAGCCCGCCGCTCCGCCCGCGCCGCCCGCTCCCGACGCTCGGTCCCCGCACACGCCGGCTCCCGAGCGGCCATGGGCGGCGCGGGGCCCGCGGTGTAGCGTCCGCCAGTCCCGGACCCGCGTCCCGCGCCCTGACGGTCCCGGTAAGAGGGGGCGGGGGCGGGGGCAGCGGCGGGGACCCGGCCAGTACCCTAGGGGGTGGGTCTGCGGGCGGCGGACAGCCCTCTGGGGGACCCTGAGGTGTTGTGTGGGAGCTGCCCGCCCCCAGGAAGGAAGTCCCTGTGGAAATGTCTGACACCCGACTGTCGGCTGCCTCTACCCTTTGGGAGAATCCCAGAGGCAATGAGTGGGAGCCGCCCCCGTGGAAGCCCCCCCCCCCCGTGTGAACGGAGACTCCCGGGGACCGCTCTGCGTTGGCTGCCATGGGGAGGCCCATGTGTAGTGAGGACCGTCGTCCCCATAGAGACGGTCTGTGTGACTGGGGAGGGCAAGGGAAGAGCTCAGGGGAAGACCCATTAAGAACATAAGGGAGTCTGGGGAGCCTTTGCGATGGGGGGGACCCTGTATGAAGACCTTAGACTGCACCCTAGAATTGGCGAGAAGGAAACTCTGCCTGAGGGAGAGGATGCAGCCATGGGATCCAGGCCGGGAATAACTTGCCACGTACCTAAAAAGCACTTTGGCCTTAAGCCCCTTTAATGCTCAGTGTGCCCGAACTTGTGTCCCTCCGGCGTGGTTGGAGGCAGAGGCCTGTGGGCCTGCTGCATTTGTCCGTTGTCCCTCAGTCCCTCCCCGCCATTACAATTTATATTTTCGGTGGTAGCCTGGTTGGCTGCGAGCTGGATTTTAGTGAAGGCAGGAACTTCTATAAAAGCACTAGGACAGAAGGGAGGAGAGGACCAGTGAGGCCTCTGTAGCAAAGAAAGGAGATTTGAGCCCCTGGGTTTGACCATCAGGAAAAAAAGAAGTAAGCTCTGGTGGACTAACTAACTCTGGCAGGTCCTGTCAAGAAAGTCCTTTGAAAAAGGGAAGGATATGTAGGATTATTGAGCACCAATGTGCCAAGTTCTATACCAGAGATGTTTAACATCTTATATAATCCTTACAACAGCCTTATGGAATTATCCCATTTTAAACATTAGACACTTTAGAGATTTAGCAATTTGCCCAAGGTCACAAAGCTTGGATCATAAAATCTTTTCTTTTTTTTTTTTTTCAAAGTTTATTTGGGAAAATGTATCAAGGAGAAGCAGAAACAAGAATGTACGTTTTTAAGTGTCGCATTAAGGTACCAAGCACAGGGCTTTCCTCAATATATGCTCAGTAAATGTGATGGTTAAATAAGTGGATGAGGACATTTTAATGGGTACTGAGACTGCTGCAGGAACTAATTTCCACTGAATCTCCACATTTCGGGGTGTGTCTTCCTTCCATGGCAACCTCATTTTAAAGATGCCTCTGAGTGGCTCTGGACTTAACTGGGATAGGCCTCTGGGTGTGGTCTTTGACAGGACTTGCTCTGGGGAACTAGAGGAACGTTCCTTCAGAGGATGGAGTGTCCTGAGACCACCCTCTGATACAGAATCCTTGAGAAGGAGAGAGACTGGCTCACTTTTAGGAAGCATGATATACCCTGTCATGTGGCCATCTGACTGTATGCACCAGCAGACATTGGTCCACAAATAACACTCAGGATACTTTTGCCCAAAAGTGCCTCTGCATGAGGAGGAGGAGGGTGAGAAAGGTGCAGAATCGAGGGCTTAATGTTGTCTGGGGAGTGCAGAGGGCCTGCACGTGACAGCGACATACCCTCATCTCGCCCCCTCGGCTGTGGCAGCACTTTCACTGCACCTGAATCCCAAGAGTTTGAATTGGGACCAAGGACAGATTCTAGTTTCTCATCCAAAAACCGAGTGGTGAGGAAGCTAAGCAATGGAATTCACCACAGAGGCTTTTTGGGAGAGCTTTCCTATTCCTGTCCTCTCTTCTTCCATCCAGCCAAACCTAGTGATATCCACCTTTAATAGAAGTGGTTTCCTTGGGCTCCTTGGGTTACACGGTGAGAAGAGAGATCAGGCTTGTGAGAAAACAGAACCTGATTTATCAGTTGTTAGCTTTGTTTTTAACTCGATTACTGCTTGAAGCATGGGTGTGGCATCTCTTGGACAGCTCAATGGAATAAATTGACAAAGGTTTATATTGGTTAAGAACCTCCCCATTACAGAGTTGTTTATAATATCCTTTCAGTACAAACCCCTCTTATCTGCTTAATATGCCAAAATAAACAGGGATATATATTTTAAAAGAAAATCAGAAGTAAGCCTGCAAATATCTTTGCTCCAATTCAGAGATTTATCATTGCAGTTTATTCCTAAAGCAGTCTTTTCATTGTGGGTTCTTGGTATTGAACACCCACTTGTGACCCTAGAAAAATTGCTAGATGGCTCCGGATGCTCCCCAAATATTGGACCTTGGGTATCACCTCCCAAGAATACCAACTCTTTCCTAATCACAACGTAAGTCTGCAAATCAAATCATTCTAGAATGGATGTGAAGGATGTAACCAGGTGGCCTTAACATTAACAGCAACAACAACAACAACAACAATAAATTAACAAAAATGCTTTCTCCAAAGAAAAATAAAAGGGAAGACAATGGCTCATCCAGTTGCACTTGAGTGTACTTCAGTATGTGTGGATTTTTCAGCCTTCAGCCTTCCACATCTTCTCTGACCACATTGTTGTGGTTTTCTTCCTCCCACATTTGCCATTTTTTGACAGTGCTTCCTTTTCCTCAAACATGAATAACGGGACCTTCCCCCAGCCCATTTCCCATACTCCCTATATTTTTTTCCCAGTACACCTATTCCTAAGTGGATCATATTTATGCAAATTGTTTCCTCTATATTAGTTACAGAACTTATTATCTTCCAGTCCCACAAGCTTTTCTCCAGTAGTGCTCTTGGTTTTTGCTACCTTCATTTTCCAAATTGATTTATTTCTGATAGGACTTTGATCCGCTCTACCCCTCAATCTTAATGATCAAGTTCTAACAGGAATTGCTTACCAGCTTTGGACCAAGAAACTAAAACCATCAGTGTCCAGCTGGAGACATGATTATTTTTTCCTTTATAACATCCCCCTCCAGCCTTCCCTTCCAACAATCCCCTCAGAGACCCACATACATTTACTAAGTGATACCGACTTGCCAGGCACTATGCTAGATAAACATGAGAGTTCCTTGCCTTTGAGGAGTTCATATAGAATCAGTCTGCATTTCTCTAATAATTTACTATAAAGAATAAAAAAAATAAGTGGAAAATTATAGCTTTACAGAGTATCCATAGGAATCAATGTAAAGTATGCTTTTTCCCAGGCATCACTGAAAAGCAAGTGTTATTTGTGCCTCCATCTCTGGCAGCCACATTCTTAGCCCCCCTGCCATTGCCCTGCCTGTGTTACTTTTGCCCGTATGCACTGAGTAAACTGGCCACACTCTTGGCTTCTTATAATAATCATGATAATACCTTATATTTGGATAACATGTTATAGACTACAAAGCCCTTTACATACATGATCTCTGTTTGGTTTAAGAAATGTTTCATCTTACTGGGGTTTTCTCCCTAAAACAACAGTATGTAGGTTGACTGGCTTGCTTTCTCTCTCTCCTTTTTTGTTTCATTTCTTTTTTTCTTTTAGCCTCCTAATCAGGGTTATGGGTCTCCCTGAGGGAAAGCCCCAGAGATTCAGTACAATCATCACTTAACCAGTTCTTAAGCTATGAAGAGGAGTTTCCTGTTGGGTCCAAAGGCCAAGCAATGTACTCACTGGTCAACCCTGGAAGTTACCAGGGCTATCCTGCTTCCTGGCCTCAGAAAATCCAATTCTCTAGTTTTTCTTTTTTTTTTTTTTTCTCCCTGAAATCCAAATTTATATTTCCTTCTCTAAACAAATATTTTAAACTTACTATCTCAAACCAGTTCTTTGGGCTGATTCTTATGTGAGGGCAGGTTTCCTTGCCTATTTCTATCTAGCACCCGGCTGGCTTCATACCATCTAAGCCATGATGGAGTCCCCATATAGCTCCATGCCTTGGCATGTGCTTTTACCTCTTCCTGGAATGCTATTTGCCCCCCCTATCCACTGGGGTAACTCCCACTCATATTTCAAAATTTAGCTCAAGCAACACCTTTTTTTTTAATCCCACACTTATGCCCCCTACACATGCACATACTCACACTGCATTCTCAGGCTGACTGAGGTTCCATTTGTCATTCTACCAACAGTTAGCAAGTACCTGATTTGTGCCTGACACATAGTAGGCTGCACTCAGAATATATTTGTAGAATCAACAAACACGTAAGTCATGGTAATTGAGGTGTAATAAGTGTATATCAAATAGGGCTGAATTTGTGCTTCCAGGCCCCAGAGCAGAGGACAAGGAGTGCCTCTCCATCTTGCTGAAAAGCTCTGCTTGCTAAGTGCAATCACACCAGCCAGTCAATGATGGTGTGCTGTTCCTTAACTGTTGCTCTGCTTCTGTGGGAAACCAACACTGTAGCTTTTCAAGAGGATTCATCCCAGGCCCCAAGAGGCTAAAGATCATGCCATAATTTTGTTCTCATATATATTAGAGCTTTGTAGGCTCGCAGTAAATATTAAACCACAGCAGTGCCTCCCTCATGCTTCATTTTCTTGAGCTGAGTATAAGAAGACAGTTTTACTCAGTCTTCAGATTTCTGCTCCTTGGAAACCCCTAAAGAGCCGTGTGCAGTTGGGGTGACTATGCCTTCCTGGACTGACTAAAGCCATTGCTGCTGTGCTGGATAAACAAACAGAGGTGAATAGAAGAGAACAGGGAGGTACCAGGTAGACCTCTTCAGGGTCTGTAAACATGAAAACTAAAATTAGTCTGTATGGTACTGCTGGGCACAGAATGGCTGACTAGGAGCAGTCTTCAAGAGCACTGTGATGAGTTTCCTAAAGCAACATCTAATCACTGGAGAACAGCCAGATGATTTTGGGCTTGAATTTCTTCAAAGACCAGCAGTGGGTAAGGGGACTCTTTTTGATGTTTTTTGTTTAAACTTTTGAGATTGATGTTGTTGTGCACAGTGAGCTTAAAATCTGTGCTGTGCATTCTGCATTTTTAGACCCTGGTTCTACTTGTATTTCAATACTCTTGTGGCCAGTCATCTTCTGTGTTAGATATGTGGCTTTCTCTGAGGCTCTCAGGCTATCTTTCAGGCACATTCTTCCTGGAGCCACTTGTCAACCACCCTGAAATTTTTCACCTATGTGCGAATGCTACTCGTGCTACATTTCAGTTCAAACCCAGCCTAGGAGGGCTCCCTACATATCCCCTTAGGAAGCTGCCCTCCTATGGGCCAGGCCACCGTGCCACAGGACATAACATAAATGCAGGAGACCATTAACTTTGGTAATATGAGTCTCTCTTTTCTTATCATTGTGGTTGTGATAAGAAAAAATTGCAAAACTCTGTAGCTCTCTTCTGTTGTCAAAGAAATTACCCATAACTACTGTATGATTACCTGTTCTCATCCCTGTCAGCCCTGACTCACCACCAGTCAGGGTCCACCTTTGGGAAAGCAGAGTAGATGTGATGAAATGAGCTGGTGACCATGCAGTTTCTAAAACTGAGTTTTGAAGATTTAGTTTGATCAGTGTCTAGCCAACTTCTAGGAAAAGAAAGGCGACTGATACCGTAATCTCAAACCTTTGTGTTGCCCAGTCATCTCTGCAACATTCATTCAACAAAGATTTATAAAACACATGCTCCATGGAAGGCACCAGGAACCATATAAATTTTTCTCCCTCTTGATCTCAGTGAAAAACAGGGATTCTTTTTTCCACTTGTTCAACCTACTCTGGTTGTTTCTCCTGTCCTCCAATTCAGAGGTTTTCTTTGTCTTGTTCCGACTTAGGGAAGCCTCATACCTCCAAGCAATCTCTTTTAGTTGTTTCTGAGCCTTTTCCAAACAGTTACCATTCTCATATCAAGAATCATCTGAAAGCAAGTAAGACACTTTACATTTCACAGGGCCAATGAGGAGATTCCTGCCCTTTAGGAGAGCTATTTCCCCAAGCTCGTCACACCTATGAATTTTTATGGAGAAGCTGGAAAGAAAGGCCCACTAGCTGCCTTCCCTTCCTTAATTCTCCACCAGCGCCTGCTGTGAAGCAACCCCTCCTCCTCCTACTCCCACCACTTTTCCTTTATAAATAATCCCACTTCATTGTAAGCATGTACTCTTCAGAAAATGGGTGTGTCTTGCACACACACATCCCAGGCTCCCTACATATGTCTTAACTGCCTGACAAATACATCTAGAGTATAGATAGACCTCTCTTACCTGAAGAAAGCATCTGATTATCACATATTTTCATTTTCTCCAGATCATATAGTCAGATAGCCTTATTCTGTCTTCTATCTTATTGTCCCTCTGTCATTCACCATCACCTGCTCCTGCCCTCTGAAGTTTTTTCCAGGCCATCCCAAAATACTACAGATGCACTGACAGTCACATCATTCTTAGGACAATGTCTTGTTATCCCCCTTTCATCCTGGTTAGAGAGGCAGAAACCCCCAATTCCACCCACCAGCCAAAGAAGTAATAATTAGGTATAATTTATGGGATCTTTGCAACTTGATTTCCTTTTAACTCACTCTTCTTCCTAGGACTTCTTTCAGCGCAGGAGAGGTCAGGTTTTCTCACCTGGCATTTGTTTTTACCCATCGCTAATCACTACCACTTGTTTCTTTAGAAATTAGAGATGATTTTGTTAATTTCCCAAATACCCAAAGTGCAGATCGTGGATATTTCAGCACACGTGCTTTTAATCAAAATATCTTTTGTATACAGGTTTGATCCTTTCCATTAAGCATTAAGATTTTTAGCCTCACTTTTGAAGCCAAATTTTGTCAAGTTCTCACAGTTTATCTCAAAATCAAAGCCATGTCAATTCAAAATGACTTGGGGACTTTGGATTTTGATGGTTTCTTTTTAATAGTTCAGCTCTTCATTATAGGCCTAGAAAATTGAACCATCTCAGGTAAAAGGAATAGCAGTACTCCAAGATCTTGTGGTCAGGATGGAAATGTCTTTTTTTTATTTGTTCTTATGTTTGTTTGTTTATTTGTTTGTTTGTTTTTCTGATAGATATCATCTTCAGTCTTCATTGAAATTCCTTTAAGGATAGGTTCCCAAAATCATTTCAATAACATGATTAACAGTTGAGATAGCTTAATAGTGATTCTTGTCATTACTCAGAGAGTAATGGTTGTAGCAGGATTATGATGTGTTTGGGAGATGTTAGTTTGCTAATGCACTGTCAATGAGTTGGTTCACTTACAGAGTAATCTCCCTAATTGGTTGGCTTTGTTTAGAACTCTTATTACATTATCTGAAAATACCAATAAGAACCAAATGCATACCACTGATTTTCCTCCAATAAATCATTCTTGAAAAAGTTAATTTTCTGTGGTTATTCCAGGTTTCCAGATTAGTGTTCCTCAACTTTTTTTCAATCTATGCCTTCTCTGATGAACCTAAATATCTTATGATTGCTCCCTGAACTTCTGATACAGCTTCTGGGAGGGGGTCTTTCCAAACTATTTAGAGTGCTAGTACCTTCTGTGTATCACTGAGAAACAAGAAGATATATAAAATTCTGTTGTTTTGTAGTCTATGTTACAAAACAAAAGGTAATGGCTTTCAATATCTTTTTTCCAAACATAAATATGTATATTATAATTGATGTGCTTTTTCAATCCCCCTCTTCTTGAATTTAATTATAGACACTTCCCAATTGCCCAGGATCCAGCCAGTTCATTTAAAAATGATTGCTCTAGACTATATATTCCTATTGAGGAGGTTTTCACTTTTAAATCACTATAAATATTGCTCTAATAAATATTCTCTTAAATATGTTCATAGGTCAGAGGATCAGCCTCACAGAGTAAGGTTTTCTTCAGTCAAGGTATATTAGTATCTGTCCATCTCTGCTAGAACTTCCAACCAGATTCTTAAAACAAGATGGAGATGTCTGTTCTTAAATCACTCTAGCCAAGAGGAAAGCTTATCTTATACACTACCATGTTGTTCTTGTCTCTTACAGTTAACCATCTGTAAATCAAAAGAAGAAAGTGTAATTTTTTAATCAAAAATGTATAATGAACCCAAGACTGCGTTTTTTAAATTGCAGGTCCAGACCCATTAGAAAGTCATGAAATCATTTTAGAGAGTCACTATCTTGATCATTTTAATGAAACAGAATAAAGAGGATAGAAAATCTCAGGGAGTATCACATATAGTAAAAGTAAGATTGTTTCACAAAACTGGGTTTAGTTGCATTGCAGATCTATAAACACATGTTTATAAGTACATGTGTATAGGGTCATATCATAAACTATATTTCTTATTATGAGTCACAGACAAAAATTTGAAAAGCATACCATGTAAGGTTTCTGAGGAAAAAACTGGCCTTAGCAATAGTAATTGATCTTGAGGAAGGTCAACAGTTAGGGGTTGTGTGTCAATTTTGCATTCTCTTTTGTCTGATGTGCCAGTCTTCTTATTGCAAGTTGGGGACTTGCTTTCCCATCTAACTGGAGAGCACACCTGGTGTTAGTGAGGCATATGGGCAGTGTGGGTAGAATATAGGCCCTGCTTCTTCAAAAACCACCCCCCCCACCCATCCCGTGTCCACAGCCTCAGCAAAAGCACTAACATATACATACTCTCCTCTCCACCCCAGCCCCACCCCCACCCAGGCTGGATATCCTCATAAGGTTGCATTGACCTAATATGAAAAAGAACATGAGCATTCTAAATGGTTAAGACTACCTACTCTAAACACACTCATTAACAGATAGAGAAATGAAGCCCAAAGCAGGAAAGCAATGTGTTCCTTGTCACAGACAGTAGATCCAGAACTAAAGTAACTAGATCTCCAACCCTAGGACTTTTACACACACACACACACACACACACACACACACACACACACACACAATTAATGTGTAATATACAAAAATTAGAAAACATAACCAAAAATATTTTTAAAAATGCATTCTATAAAAATTAGACCATAACTTAAGCATTTTTGTACCTTGCTTTTTTCATTTAGATGTTCCTATATTTGAACACCTTTCCATGTCAATAAATATATCTTCAATATTTTTTTTACTGTTCAGTCTTCCATTGCATCATAATTTAGCCATTCCCCTATTTCCAATATTTGTTTACAGTTGGGGAAAAAAGGAATTTTTAAGTGACAGTTTATTATTACTTATCCACTGGGGCATGAACACCTTAAACAATTTCCTGAACTTAATCATCAGATATTTCCTTAACAAATCTCTTTTGCCAACACCCTGTAAAAGACAGTTACTTATTCAAAGTGAATATTCCTTAGCTATATGCTTTAATTTTACAAACAGACTTTACAAATGGGGATAGTGGAGCTTTTCTTTCTCACCAGTTTTTAAATTAAAAAATACAGATTAGGGTTTTTTGGTAACAGTTGATGGCAGGGCAAGCATCCAGGCAGGGTAGGAATTTGTATCACTGTGGTGCATATAAGAATTGTTTCTGGAAAGGATATATAGCTGTCATCAGAAATTATATGTGTTAAGGCTTTATTAAAAAATCAAAAAGACTTCTCCACAATTAATTGGGAAACGTTTATTAAGCATCTGTGCTCTTTCAGGCACATTACGAGGCCATGGAGATAGACACTGTGCAGGGTAAAAACAATCTAATAGAGGAAACTGACATTGATCAAATAACCATCCTATTGAATATGTAATGACAAAGATAAGTTCTCTAGAGCAGAAGAGCATGGTGCTATGAGCCCTCCAACCTGGACTGGAGATCAGCAGTGACTTCCCTGGGAAAGTGATTCTTGGGTTGAGCTCTGACAGATGAATAGGTACTAGTCTTATGGGAAGGAATGTTCGGAGTTCTTTAAAAATAGAGGGAGCATGGCAAACAATGACTGCAAGGAGGCCAGTGTGATTGGAACACAGAGTAAGGAAGGGCGGCCAGACCAAGCAGAGCTTCACAAGCCATGGTACAGAGCCAGCCTGATTTGGAGGACTTTATCTTGAAAGCTATAGAAAGCCATTGAAAAGTTTTAAGCAAGGGATAACATAACACCTGAATATTCCAGAGACATCTTTAATTCAACATGTACAAAATCCAGTTTCATTGTCCCTCTTTTTTATTCCCACTTTCCATAAATGGCCAATACCGTTCTTCTAGCTTGTTGTTTTAAAACTGCTTTCTCAAGAAATCAGACAAAAAAGACTGAATGAAATACTATATGATTTCACTTGTGTGTGGAATCTAAAGACATCAAACTCATAGAAACATCCAGGGATTTAGGGGTGGGGCAAATTGGGAGATGTTGATCAAAGGTAGAAACATTTAGTTTAAGGTGAATAAGTTCCTGGATCTAATGTACAGCGTGGTGACTATAGTTAACAATATTGTGTTGTACACTTGAAAGTTACTATAAGAGTAGAGCTTTAATGTTCTCACCATAACAATATAAATTATTTGAGGTAAAGGGTGTGCTAACCAACTTTATTATGATAAGTATTTTGCAATATATACATGTATCAAATCATCACATTGTACACCTTAAACTTATACAATGTTATATGTTATTTATATCTCAATAAACCTGGGAAGTAAATATAAAACTGCTCTCTGTCCTTTTACCCTTGATCACTTATCATTTTATTTCTAAATTTCTCTAATTCTATTTTCATGCTATCAGTATCATTCCTGCTGCCACCATTTCAATTTAAACCCTCTGCCTCTTACCTGGACTATTATGGTAGCTTTCTAATTGGCCCTAACCTCTCCTTCTACCCCCTGTCACCTTTTTCCCAAAATAAATAGAGGGTAAATTCCTACCCATCATTCAGGATCCACTTTGATTCCCAGTAGTGTGGTTTCATCTTCCTTTAGGCACTTACAGCACTTTGTCTTACTCTTCTTTGAGTTCTGATATTAAGTAGCTTCAGTGGTGAGATTGTTTTTCTGTCTTCTATTTTCTATGAGTGGTTAGTGCCTTGCACATAGTATTGTTCAATAAGCCTTGATTATAATGGATTGAAAGAAAGGCTAAAATGGACTTTCTGCTCCACTTTACTTGGAACAAGCATTCCCCAGCTGAATTCCACTAATACCCCTTAGGCTAGGAAATAGCAGAGAGCTTTACAGTGTGCCATGTCATGCCCTCACTTTCTAATGCTGTACCCTTTTACTGCAGAAGAAAAGCAAGAATGATGTTACTTCATAACCTGTAAAGCATATGGACCTTTCTTTCACAGTTCAGAAAATCAAAGCAGAAAATGTGAGAGTGACATTAATGAAGGCTTAGAAGTGTAGGAAGCATCTTAGAGTTTGTCATGGGCCCATTATCTCTTGTCAAGTCTGTTGATAGAAAAACAGACCTATAAAGAGGCATAGTTACTAATTTGAGGGGCAAAAGAGTGTTTGTGAACTTGACCACATGAATAGGGTGGTAGAGTTTCCTGATTGCCTATTCAGGAGTCCTCTAAAAATAGGAGTTCATTCACTCTGACTCAAAAAGTGGGCATTTGATGTGGATTATTCTGGCTGCATTGTGTATAGCACTTACTGGAGGAGCTTGCCTTCTGTCAGGAGTCCGAAATGTGTTGCTGCAGTCTTGCTTTAAATCTTGGGTCATCTTGTGTGACAGAAGAGAGACGACCTCAAAGTAGCAGAGGTCTTTGAACTCTGGACCTAATTGGCTTTGGGACAGGAAGGAACACAGAGATACCAATTCACATTTGTAGACTCCTTTCCAGTCTTCTGAGCACTGTTAAACCCATTTTCTTTTTTTTCTTTTTCTTTTTTTATTTTTTATTTTTTAAATTTAATTTTTATTTTTTATGGTGATGTTGGTTAACAAAATCCAATAAGTTTCAGCTGTACACTTTAACAGTAAGGCACATATATATTTATACTGTGTGTTCACCTCCCATAGTTAGATTTCTTTCTGTCACCACATATTTGACCCCCTTTATCCCATCTACCTCCCTCACCTCCTCCCTCCCCTCTGGTAATCACTAGTCTATAGTCCATGTGTCTCTGTTTTAAACCCATTTTTGAATGTTATCTTCATGATGGCCCTGTGAAGTGCACTAGGAAGATAGCCCTTATTTCAGAGGTGGGAAATTCAAAGCCACAGGGCCAATCAGAAGTATAACTGATGTCTTCTGACTCTAACAGTTGCTCTCACCATCCCACCACTACTGAATTCCAGAATGGAAGAAACTATTTAATAGCACTTGCCACTTAGGTGAATGCTTGAAGCTAATTGGCTCAATATGGTCAGCCATTGGCTGAGTCTGGGCTTTTTTGCTTTTTGTCTGCAGAGCCATGGGGGTATTGATGTCCAAGCGGCAAACAGTGGAGCAGGTACAGAAGGTAAGCCTGGCTGTGTCTGCCTTCAAGGATGGGCTGCGGGACAGGCCTTCCATTCGACGCACAGGTGAGATTCCAGGGTCCCGCCGTGGCACTGTAGAGGGCTCTGTCCAGGAAGTGCAGGAGGAGAAAGAAACAGAGGCAAGCATTCCAGTGCTTCAAGAAGGGAGCAGCATCTACCGGGTAGCCTGGGAGAGGCTCCGAGATGGGCGTGGAGTGGAGCCTGAGGAGTTTGACAGGACCAATCGTTTCACACCTCCTGCCTTCATTCGCCCCACCCGGAAGCTGGATGACGACAAGCCTCCAGATATCTGCTTGGAGCCCAGAGAGCCTGTGAGTGTCCTGTTAGGGTAGATTCCTCCAGTCTTAGACCTTATGAGGACTAGGGAGCAGGACAGGGAGGCCTGGGTATGGTTGAAGTGAGATCTAAAACCGGAAAGATGGAGCTGACTCCAGAACAATCGAGTTTCTTCTACAAGAATAAAAATGTCAGTTACAGCCAAGAGCAGTCTTAGTGAAAGACTTGAGGCAATGTGTAACAAGGAATGACACCATGGCAGATCTTCTGCCAGCCCTCTCACCTAAGGGATAGTACTACCCCTTGAAGGGGACATTTGGAAATGTGTGGGAGTGGGGGGAATTTGGGAATATCACAGTAACTGTGGGAGTTGCTGGTATTTGCTACTGGTATTTGGTGCCAAGAAAGCCAGGATGCTAAGAGTCCTGCAATTCTTGGGACAATCTCTCACAACATATGAATTTTTCTAAAAATGCTAGTAGAATTCCTGTTCAGAAACATGAGGACTGAGCAGCTGGAAGAGCCTGCTAGTTCTTGCCTTCCATAGAGAAAGTGCTAGTGCCTTAACACTAGCTTCACTTGGAGTTTCTCTCTTGGCTGCTCCAGAGAAACTCAGCCCCATGTGGGTAGCTTTGTGCTTGGTGGCTGAAGATCTTGCTGCCTGTGCTTATACATTCCTGTTCATTCCTGCCATCTTTCCCCAGGTTGTCAATGATGAAATGTGTGATGTCTGTGAGGTCTGGACAGCCGAGAGCCTCTTTCCATGCAGGGTCTGCACCAGAGTTTTCCATGATGGCTGCCTGCGCCGCATGGGCTATATCCAAGGGGACAGTGCAGCAGAGGTGATCGAGATGGCCCACACGGAAACAGGCTGGAGCTGCCACTACTGTGTGAGCCTGGGTTCCAGGGATGGAGGACTACTGTACCACAGGGGACTTGACACTTTTCCTGAAGGCCCAGCCTTAGAACACTGGTTTCTAGGCAGTGACTTGAGAGATACAAGGGTCCTAGAACTAGGAGGAGATTTCTTTACCTCAGTACTATTGACATTTTGGGCATAGTAATTCTTTGTTGTGGGGGCTGTATGCATTGTAGGATATTTAGCAGCATCCCTGGCCTCTACCCCATTAGATGTCAGTGGCATCCATTCCCCATTGTGACAACCAAAAATGTCTCCAGGTATTACCAAATGTGTCCTGGGGGAGCAAAATCATCCTCATTTGAGAACCACTAAACTAAAGGACTGAATGGATAGGATGAAGCCTAATTACTCAGAAGTAATGCTGCTTGGAGCAGTGCTTTCTGTAATAGTCTGTAGTTGTCATTTGTTGTATTCATCTGAAAAACCAACCTGAAATCCTAACCAACTTGCTTCCAGTAGGAATTGATTCTATCACAGGAAAATTTCTTATTCCTAAGATCCTCTCTTGGCCTACCACCTAACTCTTAGGAGCATTTGTTTTTCATCTCTGAAGTGATCGTTATGTGAACAAAATAACAATGGTCTGTGGATTCAGAACTTTGCAAATTATATGTAAATGCCTTCTATCTTTCAAAAAGACAAAAAGCCAGATTCATATCCATTTTGCAGCACACCTGAATAGAATTCAGATCTTCCTTTATTGATCTGCTATCCTATAGATATCTTCATTATAAACTGATTTCAGAGTAATTGCCTTCTGCTTCTTCCTACTGCCTAGAACTAGAAATGTACCACTTTCTAACAAATAAGGTACCACTTTCTCTGTGGCTTGTCCATAAGACTGAAGTACAGAACAGTATTTCCAGCTACTTGAACATCTTCCCTGGCTGGAATATGCCACAGCAGATCCTGCTCTACAGTCTTCTCTAGTCACCACCCCTTCAAAAGCCAGCCTTTATCACTCTCAGCAACTTTGCAGTGTTCTGCTGATGTGGGCCAAGGTTGAGGGTGTCTCTTTCCTAATCCTCAGGAATACAGGGCTCCCTTCCTGGCTTTCTGTCACATTCTCACCAGCATTACCACTGCTCTCTACCAGACTTTTTACAAAGGCTTCTTTCAGGCTCTTCCCCTTTCTTTCCTTCCCTTCACACCAGGCTTCTTGAAAGGACTTCATCATCTCCTTGTGGCTCGTAAACCACCTATAATTTGGTTTCTGCATCCATTATTCTGCTGAACTGGCTCTTCTTAAGGTCACCAATGACTTAATTGTCAAGTCTACTGATCTCTTCTCAGGTATCTTCTTACTTGACCTGTCTGACTATATATGACTTTCTATTGTCTCTTCTTTTTTTAAAGATTTGAATATTTTTATGAGAAATATTATAAAATATGGGAACTAGAGAAGATAGAAAATCAATAAAATCCCATGATACTTGTATAATCGTATACATTACCTCCTATATTGTACAACTTTCTTTTCTTGGCCACTGGTACTCTCTGCCAGTTCTCTTCCTGCCTTCTTCTCTGACCATTCTTTATAAATACTCTTCATTCATTTCTTGTCCCAGTGTAAAGTGCTGGTGTTCACACAGTTCTGTTGTTAACACTCTTCCTTTATCACTGTACACTCTCCCTCTCTGGGTAACTTCATCCACTTCAGTGGCTGCAGCCACAATCTAAACATTAATCATTCTCAATTCTGTGTGTCCAGACCTAAATTTCCTCTGTCTCTTATATTCATCTCAATGTCTCATATATACTTCATACTCAACATGCCCCCAAGTGAACTTATCTTTCTCCCAAAACCTATTCTCCTTCTATTCCTTATCTCTACAAATATTATACAATCCAGCCACACCCCAGTTACCAATCCCTACTCATTCTGCCCTTCATCCCTCACATCCAGTAAATCAACAGATCCTATTGATTCTCCCTCTTAATATCTCTCAAATCTCTCCCCTCTCCTCCATTCTTATGTCTTAGTTTAGCCACTCATCTTTTCTTATCTGTACTATTACAACAGCCACATAACTGCCCTCCATACCTCCAGACTTTGACTCTCTAATCCATTCTCCACACAGCAAAGTTCTGACGATGGTACCTCACACTTAAAAACCATTTAGTGACTCCCCTTTGCCCTCAAAATAAAGGCCCAGTTTAAAGGGCTCAATATAGGGCATATGAGGCACTTACAGTCAGGCTTCTGCCTACTTCCCCTCCCTTTTATCATTCCTTCCTACCCTACCCTCCTACACCCACATACATGCGCATTCACGCACACACACACGCTCTATACTCCAGCTACATGAACATCTCATAGTGTTACACAACATTGTGCCCAACATATACTAAGTGCTCAGTAAGTGTTTATTGAAAGAATGGTTTGAGTTCCTTATGAAATCCACAAATGAATATTCATGAAATGTCTGCTCCTGTTCTTTGCTGGTATTTTAGGAGGAAAAATAACCTACCAGAAAGAATCTTTGATATTTTAAAGACCATAAGGACTGTAAACAAAATAACATGTCAGTGCTCTTTTTGGAATTAAAACTTCTATGGCACCACAAAAAAAACTAATTTGGTTTTAGGAACTTTGTCATGATGGCATCTCTTTCAAAACCATTTTGGAGTGATTTAAAGTGATATAACTATCTAGGAGCAGAGTTAGAATTAAACTTTTTTTTTTTTTTTAACTAAAATGCTCTGAGCACAGTCTAACACAGCAGCTGAATTAATAAAATGGATAAAGATAAAACTGCTCTGGTAGATGGAGCCAGGGATTAACAACCCTTCCTATTTACTATAGTAGCCTTCTTCTCCCTTGCAGCAGCTTCCTAAGGCATTTCCAAAGAAGCTTTAAGATGTCTCAGAAAATAATTTAAAAACCATTGTTTTAATAAAAGGGACTAGGGATGGAGTCAAGATTTTTCCCCAGAGTTAGGCAACTCTAAGCAAGTCCTTTCCCTGTCTGGGCCCTCAGTCTCCTTGATTGTAAATTAGAGGCTGGGATTAGATCATAGTAGAATTACTTTCAGTTGAAATACTGTTTCCATTTCTCTTCATCTTTAGCCTTTCTTTCTTCCTGACCTACGTGGCCACTGACTTAGCAATTTTTATTATTATTTTTTTTTTTAGGACAACCTCAACTTGCTATTAACTGAGGAGGAAATGTATAGCCTCACAGAGACCTTTCAGCAGTGTAAAGTCATCCCTGGTAAGGCTGGATGGTGGTGCGGGATGGAGAGGGGCCATGATGATTTATCCTTCATACTTTCTAGGATGAAGCATGAAAGGAGCATTCTGGAATTTGGTGGGTAGGGGGTAAATAGGCCTGTTCCCAAGCTGTTGGCCAGCAGGGGCACCCAACCCTGGTCACAGCCTGAGTTATCTTGGCTATGGGAGACAAAAACTTGTCAAGGGCTGTGGATATGGGGTCTCTGGAGGGTACCCTAGAGGTGAGTAGAGGTGCCCCAGAGGCTGAGGAAAGATTGGGCATGGCTAGTATGTGGTGTCTCCCCACAGATTGCTCCCTGACTCTGGAGGACTTCCTGCGCTACCGCCATCAAGCAGCAAAGCGGGGGGACAGTGACAGGGCTCTAAGCGAGGAACAAGAAGAGCAGGCAGCCCGCCAGTTTGCAGCCCTGGACCCTGAACATCGAGGACACATAGAATGGCCTGACTTCTTGTCCCATGAGTCCCTCCTACTTCTGCAGCAGTTGCGTCCCCAGGTGAGGGCCAGCTGGGATTATGTCCTTGGCATACTGAGTGGCAGAGACCTGGGAAGCGTGCTGGGCAGGCTGAGGGAGCACTGGGTACTGTCTGCACAGGGACCTAGGAAAGGGCTCAGGTTCCATCTAGTGATATGTGTCCCAGTGCCTAAGGAAGAAACTGCTCAAGGAAGACTGATTTGCACTGGACCCCACTGAAAATATCAGTGCTACTAGAAAGGGTCTAGGCAGCTTCAAAGGGAGGTTGCAGAGGTGGTAATGGAGATAGAATTCTCTATGGCTTTGCAGTTTACAAAATATTTTCACCTCCAAGATCTTAAATTGTCTCTTCTTTCTCAGAACTCTCTGTTAAGGCTTCTGACTGTCAAAGAACGAGAGCGAGCCCGAACTACCTTCCTGGCACAGGGCGACGGGAGCACCATCAGTGAGGCAGAGTGCCGCCATGCCCAGCACTCTTGGTTCCGCAAAAGCCTCCCAGAGACGCCTTCCTGCAGTGTCAGGTCTGCTCCTTACCTATCCCTGCCCCCACTGATGTGCACTCCTCCCTTTTCCATGCCAAATGGCCCTAGATATGAAAGGAACTTCCCTGTTTCTCCTGCCAACATCCAGGAGAGGATTCTTCTGTGCATTAGACAGAGGACAGTGACTCCTATTGGCCGAGGCATAGAGCAGCCTCTGCTCCAAACTCCATCCAGAGCCATGCGTTCACCAGAGTTTGGGAGATGCCAGGCTTTTCACTGTCCCACTGCTAACCACATTCTCTTGTGTTCAAAAGTGTCAGCCATGTGGGTCCCATAGCAGACAGCAGCCCAGCCAGCATAGGCAGCAAGAATCAAGACAAGGTCTTGCTGCCCACAGAGCATGAGTCCAGGTGAGTGGGACCTCCTCCCCCAGCTGTCTGAAACCCCAAATCCCCAACACATACATATAAGAGAGGATATTACCCATTATTACCCCCAAGTAGCAAGTGTCCACCTGAGAAACTAGGCTCTGGGAATGCACATTTGATCCCATATCCATAGAGCCAGCAGGCTGATATGTCAGTTAGGAAACGCAGCTACCCATAACCATGTCAGACACAAGACAGGGCTTCCCTGAGTTTTGTCTGACTCAAGCTGTGCTGTCACTGGGGTCAGGTCTCATGAAGCTCTGGGCTCTGCAAGCATCCTCACATAACTGTTCTTTGATTCCACTCCAGATTTGTGGACTGGCCTGCCTTCCTGCAGGAGAATGTCATCTACATCTTGGCTGCTCGCCCCAACAGTGCAGCCATTCACCTGAAACCTCCAGGATAGCATGGAGCAGAGAAGCTTGGGGACAGTGGCATTCTCTCCCTTTCCTTTCTCCCTTTCCCCCACCAAACTCTGGTACTGAGACTTAAGAGGACAGAGCACTCCAGCATCCCAATTTGTTACTAAGCTTTATGGCACTGAAATTACCATTCCCCTCACAACAGAGGTAGTAAATGCATCACCACAGGGAGAAGCCCTGGGAGCTGTGGCAGCACCCACTTCTGGACACACACACACACACACACACACACACACACACACACACACCCTTTCACATAGATGGGACCCACCACTGCACACATTTATGCATGCACACGCACACACTAACACACACACACCTATTTCTTTTGTCTGAAAAAGGACCAAAGTTCCTTCGTGAAGCCCCTGGTAGAGATGAACAGGTCTCTGCTTATCCTTTCTAGTGGCCAGTTCTGATCCCAATAGATAAGACTCTAGCCAAGTGATTTTTAATAAGGGGGCATATCAGACTCACATATTTTCATGGAGATGCTGACAGGCTCCCGCTTTCCCCATAGAAAATCTCTTCTGTGGTGAGCCACTGTTCTGGTAGGTGTGCATTATGTCCCTCAAGTATACTGAGGCAGGAAAATGGTTAAAAGCCACCACTGCACTTCAACCCATTATGTAAATTCCAGTTCCTGGTAACAAAAGGCAACTATTTAGTGGAGTCCTAATTAGAAAAGAGGGAGGCAACACCTCTCAGGGACCCAGAATTCTAGGAACCTCTCAGCCAGGTCATTCAAGTTCAAAAGTCTTTAGCAGAACAATCAAAAATCCAGGTGAGCCATCCTAGCCCCTGTTTTTCAGATGCAATCTCATGGCCCAAGGGGCTGAATGGAACAAGTATGGTGGCAGGAGTCACAGCCCTCTGTGTTAGATGCTTCACCCAAGTCAGCTACCACAGAGACCTAAAGCCTAAGCTCCAATGAGGACAAGGTCTGAATGAAAGAAAAGAAGAAAAGACTTATACTTTTTCATCCTTCCAGCTCAACTCAGCTGTAGACCTAGAAAAGTGTGCCATTTTTTGGAGAATAGAACCTGTCTTTTCCACAGCCCAAGAAAGAGTAGCTCCACGGGAGCCCTGAGTGGGGACTCCTTTCAACCACCCTGACAATGAGGGTAAGAGGCTGAAGCTAAGAAGAGGATTTGCATCTCAGCTCTCTTATGCAGATAAAGTCCCAGTAAAACTCACAGGAGGCAGTTTTCCCTTCTCCCCATCTTTGAGATATGGCCTGAGTTGCTACTTCTACTGCTCACTATGTTTTCTTCTCCACCAGGCTAGGGCCAAGCCTGGTATGGGAGGACTGTGGGGTCAAGCAGAGGCTTCCACCAGGCTACCAAGACTGGCTTCCAAAACCCAGCCATCCTTTCTAAGTTCTCATCAGGTTGTCAAGTCAGTGCACGTTTTGGGTCAGCCCTAGCCCTTGGGCTCAGGTTTTTGTTTCCAACCTAATGACAGGTTTAGCCAGATCCAACTACCAAGAGTTATTTGAGAGGGTGTTGACTCAGTCACACAGAAGCTAACGTATCCCTGTTGCTGAGGTAACTTGTACTAAATTGGGTGTTTAGAAAAGAAACAGCATACAGCTTAGTGTCAAAATGCTCAAAGGAGAGCTACAACCAGGTGTGTAGTGTATGGTCTCCTCCGGTAGAAACTGCCTGACCTAGAAGCAAGAGTGAGAAGCTTCTGGGATTGGATTATTTAGGACTGAAATGAAGCAAACAGAAGACAAATCTGGGTTCATGTGTATATGACCCTGAACATTTCAAAACTCCCAGGTTTTTGTAAATGCTCCTTGCTATACTCCCAAGACTGATCAGTAAGAGGGGCTGTTATTTAGTCCAGCTGAAAGAAAAAAAAAAAAAAAAAGCTCATGACTCTTGAGCCCAAGGACTGCATCTGAAGCAATAGGCCTGGGGTTTTGCACTAAGAAGATTAAAGCACATTAAGCACAAGGCCTTTCACTTACTCTTCTGGCAAATCACCTTCTATGCCAATGCCTTGGGTATTTTAAGTAAAGAAAAGTTCTGGCCTTTGAGAGCTGAACAGCTTTTTTTCTCCAGCATCATCATCAGTCACAGTGACGGGAAGGCCACCTTCTTGTTCCCTGACCTTCACAGATCAAGGTGATGCCTACCTCTCTGGAGTTGCAGCTTCTAGATTTCTGTGGGTGAGTGGTGAAAGACCATGGGCCAGATCAGGCTGGCTGGATCCCAGAGTTCTTCCACAACAGGATTGGACCCATTTGGGATCACCTCTCTCTCTATTCTAAGCACAGCAAGCTTCCTTGATAGGGGTGTGCTGCAGGGGGCCTTGAGGATGCTGCCCCAACAAACTTTAGACTCTAGTCCACAAGAATCCTAGGAAGAAGAAAAGCATGGTGAAGCAACCAGCTTCTTCTTTGTAGGCATCTAGCTTTTTACCAAAGGAGAGGTTCCATTGTTCCCCCAGTCCAGGGTTGTGGAAGCCCTACTTCCCCCGCATGTCCAGGATCTCCCTTTGCAGTGTCCTAATTCATGGAGCCTTTCTGCAGTCTGAATGGAGAGGTTCAAACTCTTATAAACCTAGTGAACTCCATTCCCTTTCTTTTTCAAGCTATTCAATCACTGTGACTGTCTGAAATTCTGCCAAGCACAAAAAATTAGTGTCTGACTCTAATAAGAGTATGAGAAAATGTTTCAGTCTCTCTTACTTGGCAGCCTAAAACTGCGATCAGTGCTTTTGCTAAGCACCACCCACCACACCCCCAACCATGGGAGACTGAGGCTACATATATACTCAAGATCATCTGCCCTAAGTCTGTTTTTCACCCAGCAGTCCTCTTCCCCATGCTCAGATTTAAAGACAAAGGCATCTGGATGACACAGTGGAGCTGCAGCAATTGAGGCAGCTGAGGCAATAGCTACAGCCACATAACCTCTCCAGATCTGCTCTGTGACTTCCTTTCCTGAGAGCAGCCTTCTTCAACAGATGCAGGCTCTGCACTTTTGAACAATGGACCCTTTGGATCCCAAGGATGGAGCTGTTCCCTCATTCCTAGGTACTGACCTACTCTCAAGTGCTCTTTTACCTTTGGGGACAGCCATAGCCAAAGCCATGAGCACATTGCTTCTTCCTGCCCTTAGCCCAAGTGACTGGGGCTGCAGAGCTGTCACTGGCCTTTCTGGTCTTGGTGCTTCCTATAGGATGTCACCCAGACCTTGTTTGAGTGGCCAAATCTGGGGGTTCCCCCATTCCTATTATTGATATGGGAAGCACATAATCAAACTGCCTGGGAAGAGTGTACTTTACTGGGGGGTGAGCCCAGGATTGTGCCTAGGCCTCTTAGCCTGAAGCAACCTCAAACTCTGCAGGTCTCATGGCTTTAGTACGAGTGATACCAGGAAGCCCTATAGCCAAGGTAAGCTCAGCAGAAGCTGTCTGGCAGGGTACCAGGTTAACCATGACCACCCTAGAGCCAAGAGTAACCTCCAGGTAGGACTAGTAGCAGGCTATAGTGACCCTGCAAGCATGTCTTCTTCCAACCAGCAGAATAAAGATAGATACATACTTGGCGCTAAAAGAATAACCTTGATGCCAGAATTTCAGGTCATCCTGGCTGCACCTATAACCATAACCCCTCTTTACCCTTCTATTACAGTGGAATAAATTTGCTACTTCCTCCATGCCACTTAGTTTGAAATAACCCAGGATCGATCTCTCTCTCTCTCTCTCTCTCTCTCTCTCTCTCTCTCTCTCTCTCTCTCTCGGCCCCTGCCTGCTGCCCAGACAACAGAGATGTCTCTGAGATGGGGATATTAATGTATCATGCCAGTACCCAACAGCTCATCCCTGGAGTGGGGTGGGACTGGACACTTTCCCTACTTTTGCTTTCCCGCTGCCATGGCTTTTGGCAACCTTGAAAGGAAAAAAAATAAGTTACAGAAGTTTCACCAGACCCAAATAGCAGTAAGGAAAACCCTCCTTCTGGGGCACATACCCTGATGACCCAGATCATGGAGAGGGTGTCAGATCTGGTCTCAGCTGGTAACTAAGAAGCCCAATCCCGCTGGGTATAGAATGGCTTGTTGTGGCCACAGATGTGAACATCAAGGTATAAATAGCAAGGCCTTTTTGTAACTGTGGTGAAACACAAGTCTTCAAACTTAGCCTCCTTTAGGAGATGGCCTATGATATGTCTTCCAGCCAAACTCAGGCTTGTGAGGGAGGTTCTGAGAGTACTCAAGTAACAGTGGAGGATCCAATGTCCTGTGGTTCTTCATGCTCTTCCTGTGTGCTTTTCTGAGAAAGGTAACTTGAGAATTAGCTGAGAGGAATATCCCCAAGCCCTGCCTGTCTTCGCATCATTCCAGCTGCATGCTTTTCTCCATTGCTCAGCCTTCACTCCAGAAGGAGCTGATTCTCCCACAAGCTGGGCACAGTGAAAATCATAATAAAGAGTTTGTGATGCTGTTTTGGTTTCTTGTTCCCTCTTATTTGGAGCACCTGCCAAGTTTCCATTGGTTTCCATCATTGGCTAATTCTTAAGTCTGAGTGTAAGATGGGAGCAACTGTGGCCTTCAAAAACTGTATACCGTGGCTCTCTTTCTAGAGCTTTCCTGGTGCTGACCTTCCCAAGAATCAAGTGATGGATGGGAGTGGGAGGAGGCAAGGGGCTCCACCAGGGACACACAAGAGACCTGGAGGCGCTGAAGAGAGGAGCCAGAGTTTTTGGAGTAATTGAGGAAAAAGTAAGGCCTTTAAACTAGTCTGCTATGTATTGCCCCATCCTCCCTACCAAGGGCCTATTTTAGACACTTTTGCCAGTTCCTGCTGAGTTACAAAGTAGGTGAAAGCTAGCTGGCTGTGTTCACTCCTAGTCTTCTGGGCCCTCCTTGGTCTGATAGTTTCCTCCTGTTTTTGCAAATTGGTTTAATATGATATAATATGGTTGGGTAAACTATGGTCTGGAGAAGCTTTCAGAGGACTATGGAATCCCCACTCATCCCCCTCACCTGGTAAGAACAGAGCCAGTACCTGTAGCAGGGAAGCCTCTCTAGAATGTGGCTCAGGGCAGACACTCTACCTTCATTTCATAGGGGTCCCAAATACAAATAATTGCTAACATTTTTGAACACTAACTATGTGCTTGGCAGTTCTAAGTGCTTTGCATAAATAATTAATCTTCAAAACAGTCCTATGAGATTTTTATTACAGATGAGAAAAGTGAGGAACAGAGGCTGAAGTTTTTTCCAGGTTACACAGTCATGCAGCTAGGAAGTAGGGAAACCAGGTAGTCTGACTTCTGTGCCCACGTTCTCAACCACATTACTGTGCTGCCTGTCAAAATACACCTCAAGCTGTGGTGTGGTTTAGCACCTCTCCCTTTCTACCCCCTAAGAATAGACATACACAGGTAGCCAGGCCTGTAGCCATGTCACAGGATTTCTTACTACTTGGACAACTCACCCCACTCATTCACGAGATTCCCATACCTCTCCTCCCTAGAGTTATCCCATGGACATCCATTAGGCATGGAGGCAGGTTAATAACATCCTACAGGTCCCTTCTCCTTGTCTCCAGGCTTAGTGAAGCTAAGCATTAGGATTCAGGCATAAAAGCTAGGCCTCTGTGGACTCTAGAGGCAGCCAGATTTCTCCACCCTCAGTCCAGCAGTCCTGACTGAAACTTTAGATCTTCTTTGACTATTCCTCCTACCAACTTCCACTATTTCCTGGGCTGTCTGGAGCCTCTGTTCCACACTGACTTCCAACTACCCTGTCCTGCTTTGGCTCAAGTGTACTCCTCTTTATCTCAAGGGAAAGTCATTCCCCAGAGGGAATGTTTGCTAAACATGGAGTAATTAGTATCCTCTGTCCCACCACACTCAAAAGATTGCTTGGAGTTTTACCTAGCTGAACCTCCATTTCCTCATCTGTGAAAATCTAGAAAATAGTCCCTTTCCTGTCTGCTTCCTAGGCTGATAGTTGAATGAGGGCAGAATGAGTTTGGTAAAAGAGCTTTCTACACTGTTAGGCACTGAATGAGCAGCATGGATTTCTGGCCCCACTTAAAGGCTATGCGTGTATTATCTTCCACCCACTCACAGTCCGAGGTATAGCTGGGGGTACCACCAATGGCCTCTATCCACAGTGCTGAAGTCACAGCCAAGCCAGCTGAGAATCTTTAGTCCCTCTTTTTTTTTTGTAATATACTAAGTTATTCATATATACATTCACTTTACAAGCTTACATTTTAATATTTATCAAAAACAAAAATATGAAACTCTATGAATTTGCATGTCATCCTTGCAAAGGGGCCATACTAATCTTGCCTGTATTGTTTCGGTTTTAGCATATGTGTTGCCAAAGTGAGAATTCCAGTCCTACCTTTAAGTAAGCATCAAGTGCAGAGATTTCAAAGCCCGGGGATTCCCCTAAAACTCAGAAAGTATGCCAAAATATATTTATTTCAAGTATCTTTGTTCGTAAAATAAATATAACACTCCTTTCAAAATCACAACAGGTACAAAATGGGCAAGATGTGATTTAGCAGCTCAGGGAGAAAATAGGTTGTGGTCTTCACATGCTTATGGGTGAACGATATGAGGTGGCTACCAAAAAAACTGACACAACATGAGGCTACACAGAAAGAAGTTTGCAGTCAGAGGAGGGAGCAGGCTGACTGATTTGTATTCCGCACTGGCACGACAGGAAAAAAATAATCCAGGTAATCCAAAAATTAAGCCATGAACTGAAACCCAGACAGGAGACCATAGTCTTAGTGCCTGGAGTGGAACAAGGCAGAGGAGGAATCCATAAAGGCCTGCGGGGTGTTCACACTGGAGAGGAGCAGACTTGAGGGATGCAGAGGCTGATACCTGGCAGGTGGGACCAATGAGATTGATGTGATCTTGAGCACAGAGCTAAGACCAAAAAGGTGGAAGAGAGGCAGATTTCTGCTCAATAGGATCAAAAGATAACCAGATACCAGGGAAGGTACTGAAGCTGTATTGAGCGTTGAGTTGGGGTGGGATCCTTTACCAGGTATCCAGTCCTGTTGAGACTTGTGATGCCAATAAATGGTTAAGCACCTTCTGGTGAGTTCCCAGACCTCAGCCCAGATGAGCTGTAGGAATATCCATGATTGTACAGACCCACGTGACTCCAAAGTGTCAGCATCGCTGGGTTAATTCAACCTTTTAGACCACTATTTTATTTTAGTTTGTTTTATTTAGTTCAATCTTAATTTACTTAGTTCAACCTTTTAGACTACTGTTGTGCTTGCAGCTCTGGGTCCTGACCTGAGTCTCAAAAGAAAAAACGATTCAAGATCTCAGTACGCCTGATATCCCCTTCCCTGGTGGGCGCTGAGAAGCTCGCCTCTAGAACCTGATGTTGCACGCCCTCTGCTGGTCATTTCTAGCACTCTCCTCTCACACCAAGGCAAGAAATGACCCTTTTGAATCCTTATGGTACTGGTCAGTTCAAAACATGCAGAGAGGTGCCAGGCAAGTATCAGGGAATTAGATTTCTGGTCAGCGTTCAGTCAGAGTACATGATCAGAACTGCGTCTGTGGATAAATTCAAATATCTGTATCAAGATTGGGGCTCATCCATGTCTAACAGGAAGGCTTGAGCTGGGTTGGGGGCACTGCCTGATTCAGAATTAAGGTCAGTGTCTCAGGCTGAGGCCAAAGTTAAGACTCAGTGTGGAACTGAAGTCTGGGCTCAAGTGTCAGCATGAAGTATACATCCAGGCGAGATGTTGAGTCTGACCTCAGGAAGAAGTCAGTTTGCATCCAGGGTAATGGAGTTAATGTAGCATTCCTTCCTATACCAGATAGAAGCGTCACATAATAAACACTAGCCACTGGAGAACTCAAGCAGAGATATTTCCAGGAGAGAAGTATAAGAAATTGGGGACAGAATTCAGTGACTAATTTCTAAGGGCCTCCCAACCTTAAAGATGGTAATGAGTAGGCTAGAGCTCTCTTTTTCCTCAGAAGATAGATCTCAGTATCCTAGTTTCAACTTCCTACTAAAGCTTCCCACCAACCCTAGTACTGCCACATACAAATCATAAGTACAATTTTGGGACAGGAGAAGTCCAAGGGCCAGTCCTGTCACTGCAGAGAGCTGGCAGCTGTGGGAGTAGTCTTCCTTTCCCCCAGGATTCTCTGTTTCTACTGGCAACAGCTCCTGGTAGCCTCCCACACCCAGATCTTAGCAACCATGGGAACCCCTGGCAACTGTTGCCACGGTGACAAGACAGGGAACTGAGAACCAACTGGAGGGGGTGCACTTCCTCTGGAACCTTCAGGATATGTGCAAGATAGGGGGCTCCCCCTCCCATACACAGTCTAGGAGGGAACATGTGTTCCTGTCTAAACACCTCCTCACTGGCACCCACACCCACTCTTGCCCCCACGTTCCGGTTCCTTCAGGGTGAGGAAATGAGGGACACAGGATTATGACGTTTCCATGGAGAGGGAGAGTGAGTAGGGTGTTTGGAACAGATATGATCACAAGTGTATGTATATCCCAGTGTCAGTGTGTCAAAAGCCACAAAGCCACACTTAATCCACTCTTTGTCATGTAGACACAGGCCTACACAGTCATTTAATCACACATGTACACTAACATAAAACCCTACTCCTACAGCAAATGACAGAATCAGGCACACTACCACACAAAAATAATTACACAGATACACTCTCACAAATTGCATACAGAGATAACAGTACAAATATCTCTCAATCAGACTCAAACATTTTAGAAGCACTCACACACCCAGCTATCTGTGAACATACAGAGTAACAGTTAACTTTGTTGAGCATTAACTACTGCCAAGCTCAGAACTAGGTACATTACATGTGTTACCTTAATTAACCCTCACAACAACCCTCTGAGGTATTGCTGCTGTCTATCCTCATTTTACAAAGAAGGATATGAGGTACAGATGTGGCAAGTTGCCTTACAGGGTCAATAATCTACCTCAAGAGCCTATATCCTTATACCCTATACTTCATTGTGCACCCTGGTTTTTCATACACACATCTGACACCCAGGACAATGGGACAGAGGGCAGCAATAGTGACACTTGCAGACAACAGAGTCCATGTCATCAATACCTGAAGGCACAGCCCGAACCCTTAAAGGTCTAAACTTATACTTTAGCATTAGGGACCAGGTAAAGGCCAGTGTCTAAACTCTCTGCCTCTGTGTTGGCACAGGCAAGGCTAGAGGAGGCAAAACAGACAGAACCGAATAGGAAGAAGTACAGTGACCTACAGCCCAGGCCCCCAAGTGTCTGGAGGTGGGAGAATAAGAGCCCCCAGATCTAAAGAGCCAACATCAGTCCTGGGATCCCTCGCCCTACCTCACCCATTTCTATGTCACATTATTTCATTCCCTAATCACTCCCCTCCCCTGCCCTTCCCTCCTCATTCTTCCTTACCCCATCACTCTGTCCCATCCTTTTGCTGCTCACCCATATCCTATTCCTTATATTCCTTGTTCCCCACTTCCTCTTCCCTCCTTATCTCCCCTTCTTACCTTCCCACCACATCCTCCCCTCCTCTCCTGATTCCCCTCATCCCATCTTCCCTGCCCTCCTCATTTGCCTCACTCTACCTTCCCTCCCTCCTCTCTATCTTCCTCTTACTCCTTTTCATTTCCTTTCTCCACACCTCACACCCCTTTATACCTGAGATCCCCATAGTGAGTACTAGAAAGAAGATAGGTAATGGAGATTATGCAGACCTGACCTCAGGACCTCCAGACCGCTCTATTGCTCTGCTATGATCTGCTCTGCTCTGTAGCCCAGATACTGATGCTCTAAAAGTCTCAGTTTCCAGCTCTATCCAGTTTGTATGACCTTATGAGTATCCAAACTCTGTCTTTGAAACAAAAAGGCAAAGAGAAGTTAGTGAGAGCTTCTGTTTCAGCCCTTCCTTTGTCCTCAAACCCTCCAAGAATTCCTTTCCCCTCTTCACCCCCGGGGTTACCCCCTCCCCAGCCCTGTTCCTTCTAGCACAGATGGGCCCGGGAGACAGTGACGTGGGCGCCAGGCACCGTGTCTGCTCAAGCGTCGGCTTCCGCTGGCAACCACCTCCGCATCCCTGCCTGCTCTGAACAGCGGGGATACTGGGATTGAGATATAATGCAGAGTGGGGGTGGGGGGGACTGAGATGGGAGATTCTGAGGGTGTTAAAAAAGATCAAGTGGAGTTAAGATGATGGGTTAAAGAGGGGAGCTAGGATAGGGGAGATCATGGGAGCAGAAAGAATTAAGAATAGACTATGACAAAAATATCATGGGGAAAAACAGGAGATCATATGGGGCCAAGAAGAGGAAAAAACAAAGGGGGGTTAAAAGGTAGGAACTCAAAGGGGAAGTAGAATGAAAGATTATAGAGAACTTTAATGGAGATTGCGGGAGTTGCTGAGAAGGGGCAGCTCATGAAGAAGCTGGGATGTAGGGACTATACAGAGAATGAAAAGGAGACTCAGAGACTCATGGAGGTGCTAAATATGAGAACCGCCAGGTTACAAAAGAGAGAGCAGAAGGGCACTTATACTCTGCATATCTATCGGGGTCGGTTTTGAAATTCAGTCAGGTCACGTCAGGTCAATTCCGGGTCAAGGTAAGGTAAAACTCAATCAAGGTAAGGCCGAGGTCATTTCAGGATTTGATGGAAAACAGGTTAAGGGGTGACCGTTTGACCCTGGTCCAGAGACTACATCTCCCAGAGTGCACTATGCTCTCCCCTACCCTCCTAAGTAATATAAGGAGAGAATTCCCAGAGTCACCAACTGGTGGGCGCAGTTTTCCTTTAAGCCTCCCTTTGACGTTGCTCGGGTTCCAGAAGGTTCTCCCGGGATTCGAGGGGTGGCCAGTACGTCCCACCTTCTCAAACCGGAGATTGGACTACTACGGGCGCACCCCCCACCCCACCCCGCCTCCATAGACCGACCAATAAAATCAAAGGGCGCATGGAGTTACCGCCCTCTGCCCTGTCCACCAATGACACGACAGTATGGCGAAGAGGTGTGGTTGACTGATCCCAGGCCGCACCAATCAGACTCACGCCAATCACTGCCAGGAATGTGTGCGTGTGTGGCCGGGTGACGGGGGCGGGGAATGGGCGGCTACGACGGAGCCCCTCCGTTGAAGGCTGTCCAATTACAGCAGGGGCTGGGCTGAGTGACGTGTGAACGGCGCAATGGGCGGCTCGGAGGCGGAGCCGCGGGGGCGGGTCTCCGGGCCCGCTGTCTGCGGCCGGCGGGCAGGCGACTCCTGTCCCGAGTGGAGGCGGCGGAGCTGGAGCCGGGGGAGGGGGCCGTGGCTGTCTGACGGACCGCGGAGGCGCCCGCAGCTCCTCACCGGTGAGGGCGCCGAGCTAGGACCCGGGGGTGCCGAGAGTGAGTTCGTCGCGAAGCCAGGGGTCCCGGTGTCAGTGAGTTGGGACGCTGAGGGCCCATCGGCTCTTCTGCCATGGGGCTGCGGGGACTTGGGCTCTGCACGGTGCTAGTTGTCTGCGACCCTTTTACAGGGAGCAGCCAGCGTCGGAGCCAGGGGACGGTCGAGTTGGGTGGGGTCGGATTGGGGACCGCGGGGCGGAGGCGTTTCTGAGCAGGCCCTGACAGCCAGCACCGGTGACATCACCGACCACCCTCCCCCGCTGGAGCCCCCACCCCTTCCCCCCCACCGCCACCCCGCTCCTCTGCTCGCCGCGCCTTTTGTCCCAGCGGAGCCCTATTCTGCCCCGCCCCTCCCCGCTCATTTGTGAGGGAGGAGACTCCCTGTCAGTGACTTCATTGAATAGGTTCTTGGGAATTGGGGTCGGGTCCTCCCCGGAGAGAGAGGCAAGAGGAACTCGCTGCCTCGCAGGCCCTCACTGACAATCACACCTGTCACAGGTTCACACGCTGCCACTCACAGCACACACACTCGCACTGCTAGTCTTACTGTCACACTGTCTGTCATACAGTCATTCACAATCATCCAGACATCACTGCACCTGAGAGCAGGTGGCCGCTGGACCCTATCCCTTCACTCTCCACACCTGGGGATCAGGTCCAGCTCCTGCTCCACCGGACTGGCCTTGCTGGGAAAGTGCCTCTTGAAAACCTGAGGAGGTGGCTTCCAGAGCTGCAGTTCTCCAAGCAGGCTCCAGTGGAGCAATCAGAGGTGAGGGGCTGGGCTGGGCTGGGCATGTTTAAGCGCACAGTGCTCTCCTGCCCATCCCCAGCAGCACCCCCACTGCAGGCCCGAGGAGCTTTCCGGAGCTTCCCACACTTCTGGGGAGAAGACTTCTTAGCCAGCTTGATGTTTAAAATTCAGCTGGAGCCCTTAAAACTTCGAGCGTGGACGCTGAATGGGTTTGTAAAGTTTCGGTAAGTCCCTCCGGAGAATGGCACTCATACCAAGTCAGTTCCTCCACATCACACCCCCCTCCATTGCCTATCTTCTTCCTCCATCTCATCCTCATCTCTTCCCCATTACATCTAAGAACACCTTTCTACCTCACCCCTACATTTGAATGAAGTGCACTCCTTATCATTCATCTCCTATGCCAAACACTTCAGGCGTCCATTTTCCACAAATATCTCTAGTATTTCAACTCTCTACATCTCTCTTTCGACCCATTGGTAATCCATTTCCCATCTCAGCCATTTCCATTGGTCATCCTTCATCCCCCTCCAATAATACTTCATTTTTAATATCAACCATCTCCCCTCCCAATACCATTCCTCTTTGCCATTTATCCTCATTTTTCATTCCTGCCTCTACATTAACAACCTCTTCATTCTTCTCCACCAAAGGCAGTGCCATGCCATGGGGCTCCTTTGTCATTTCAGCACATGGCTTGTGGGTAGCGGGAGGAGGGAGGAAAGGAGGAGGAAAAAGGCAATTCCTGAAAGAGCTTGCCCTGTGTCTGTGGAGGCAAAAGAATTATAGGTCTAGAACAGCTAGGCGGAGGGTGCCAGTAAGGAAGCTGGCTGGATGAAATAATGCAGGGACATCAAGAGGAGGGTGGGAGAACTGGCAAGTTATTCCACTTGCCCTCTGCCTAGAAGATGCTATAGGGGCACTCTATTGGGTGTGCTAGGGTTTCTTCCCAGTCCCAAGAGAAAAAAGGTGTGGGCCAAGGCAGAGATCCAGACCACCCCCAACTCCCTCTCAGACAGCTTTTACTGCTGCTTCCGAAAATGGCTGCCCTCCCCCAGATGCTCTTTCTTCTCTGCCTCCTCCAACCCCAGCCTCCTCCACCAGGCGTGACATGCTGGTAGGGGGAAAGGAGGTGTACCCGCCTTTTTGGAACCTTTTCTTCGTCAGAGTGAGGTGACTCTCAGAACCATGAATCAACCCAGCCACCTGCAATAGGCCCTGTGGGGGCAGGAGCTGGGCCGTTGTCTCTACCTACCTGGAGCCTTGAGGCCTCCCCTTACCAATTAGAGCCCTCACTCCTGCCAAGAAACCCTGTACCCCCTTGCTGAAGCAGTCAGAGGCAAAAAAGCAGGCCTTAGTTGTGGCTGCCAGCCCAGGACATTGCTAGAAAGACTTTGGTTCTCTGGGCTTTGGCAGGGGTTGGCCAAATCTCAGAAGGGCTGGAGAATGGCTTCTGGCCATTCCCTCAAATAGCTCTAGCTATAGGAAAGTCCCCTTCCCTTCATATCCACCACAGAAACATTGGTGGAGGGAAATTAGTGTGGAAGAATTAGAGTCCTGTGTTTTTCCCTCACATAATAAATACTCCTGCATCCAGCTTAGAAGGGCCTATCAGAAGAGTATGGGCCTGGCACTAGGCCAGATCCTAAACCACAGGACAGGTAAGAAGGAGGGACTCATAGGAAAGGCATTAAGGAAATGGTAGTTAGTACCAATTGTCTCCTAACAACTAAGGTTTAAAAAGGCCCTACCCCCAGGACGCTTTTGCTCACTAACACTGGTGCTTAGATGGCACAGACACATCTTCACACAGTTTTGTGTGTAGACATTGGGAAATGAGTAAAAGGAGCTGTTGCCCTAGTTAGGGGAAGGACAGTGTCACCCCCCTACTAATGAGGGAGTTAGAAAGAGCAGTTTCCAAAGACTATGAGTCATCCTCTGATCTGAGTCACATGTGAGGCTTAGCATAGTCTGGGTAACGGGGGTAGGGGGACCTGGGGTCTCCAGTGGCAGAGAGGACTCCAGGCACGCATCCCCTGACTCAGCCTGGCTGGCTAGGGCAGCTGGCTGAAGATCTGGGCCTGTCTCCAGGCCTGGGCCACTGCCACAGCTGACCTTAGTCGGGCACCATGCCTGAGGCATGGCGTAGGAACCCACGATGCTCAGGTGACCTCACCCAGTACACTGATCTTCACTAGCTTGTGTGTGTGGGTCTGTCAGTCCATGGTGCCACCTCACTCAGCAGGGCCCTTCAGGGGTCCTCAGTCTGGCCCAAAGACCTGGGCCTTAGCCTAGCCCCAAGAAGTGGGCCAGTCCCCAGCTTCCTGCTAGGAAAACCCAGGAACTGAGGAAAGAATCACAGAATCCTAGAATGTCAGAGCTGGAAGAGATCATCTAGTCCAAACTTTTTATTTTATTGATGGGGAGACAGAGGCCCACAGAACAGGCATGACCTGCTGAAAGTCACACAGTGACTTTTAGAAATTGCAGGATCATCAGGAGCAGGGCTGGAACAGAGAGAATAGTGACATCAAGGATTGGCCCTGGATTTCTTTCAGAAACAAGGAGACCAGTGCGGGTCCAGTGGCTGTGATGGGAAAGGATTATTACAAGATTCTTGGGATCCCATCGGGAGCCAACGAGGATGAGATCAAGAAAGCCTACCGGAAGATGGCCTTGAAGTACCACCCAGACAAGAACAAAGAACCCAATGCTGAGGAGAAGTTTAAGGAGATTGCAGAGGCCTATGATGTGCTGAGTGACCCTAAAAAACGGGGCCTGTATGACCAGTATGGTGAGGAAGGTAAGAGGGCAGTGCTCTAGCCTGATGCTGGACCCCTGTCCTTATTTGGGGTCTTGGGTGACCCGGTTTTCATAGCAGGGAAACGGAGGCTGAGGAGGGGGTGAGGGAGGCAAGTGTTCCCCACACTGATACCCAGAAGAGGAAAAAGACCACCCACTACCCAACCTTGGCTTACCAGAGTTCTCCCCCCTTCTCTCTACCCCTCTCCCTCCTTAAGTTCAGGACTTAGAGAGGTTTAAAGCTAGAATTAGAGGCCTTCCCCCTCCTTCCGATTCCTCCCAGCCTTATTAGTCCTGCCTGAAGTCCCTGCTGCTTCATTGGCTGATGGGGAAGGTTAGGGAAAGGGAGTGTGTGGCTCTCTGAGGACAGAGCATTTACATTCATCAGCATAAAGATTTGGACCTTAAGCAGCCTGGGAATGAACCACTGGAGCTCTGAAAGAAATGGCTGTCCCGGATTTCTGCCCCCTCCCTGCCCACCTCAGGCCATCAGAACAGAGGTGGAATCTGCCTCCCTGAGGAAGTGGCAAGGATCCAAGAGTGGAAAAGGAACTTCTGTTGGCACCTTGCCCCCTCCCTGGGGTAGCTAGTGGCCACGCACAGGGTGGCAGGAAAGGCCCAAATAAAGCCTCTGAGAGGGCGGCCCCTCCCAGCACATCCCACAGGCATGATGTAGCTGCTAATTCTGGGCCTGCCCCTCAGGGCTGCCTGCCACCCGCCAGCCACAGGCACCTGTCAGGCTATATTAAGAGACATAGTCAGAGCTGAGGACTCTCTTTACCAGGAGGAATTGTCCTTCCTCCCTAGGCATCCACCATTCTTCCACATTGTCCTTACTCTCCCCACTCTAGCCTCAATATTAGATGGGCTAAAGGTATGTATTGTACCTGATAAAGAGTAGGCACTCAAATGAGTGTTCTCTTCCTCGCCTTCTTGCTTTGTGTTCCATGCCCCTATCCTCTGTGCACCCCAGTTCTCCCAGACCCCTCTTCTTGTTCTCCATACTACTAGTTGCTTCCATTTTCCCCTGCTTACCTACTAGACTTGCAAACTCCCAAATCCACCAGGCCATCTCCTGGAATCCCCAGTATTCTCTCGGCTAAGAAATTTTTCTCTCTGGGAAAGAGGGATGGGAACAGTAGGGGTGGGAAAGAGGGAAGCTATGCAGACACCATGCCACCATGTGACCTGCCTAGGAATTACACTCATTCCTCCACTTGGCTTCACCTTTGTTTAGAAAAAAGGTAGGAGCTGGGAGAGCCACCTGGAAACTACACCCCTCTAGCATGACCAAGCCTAAGTGAAAGGCAACGCTCAGGCTCTAGGCCCAGACACAGGGCTCTAATGCAGATCTGCATCCAGGAAGGCTCCTGAGGATGCAGCACAATCTTAAGGAGACATCCAGGGCCTGGGGAGGGAAAAGCAGCCTTGGAAATGTGGGTTATGTTTTTGTCTGCCTTGCCTCCTCCCCAACAACCAGACAGAACAGTTGTGCACATAGACTCTGTGCTCAGCCCTGGCTGAGGACAAGTTGTTCCCAGCTTGAAAAGGGGGTGGTAGTGGTATAGCAGGAATCCCTGCAGAGAAATTACCTCTTCCTGTTGTCATCATCAGTCCAACCTCCCTCTCTCACTGAGCTCTGCCAAGCTTCTTGAACTCACCTGATAATCAGACCCTGAACAGAAGGAAAGAACAGATCCTGAGTCTTAGGGGAGGGGCGAAGAGGCAGCTGCCCCAAGTCTCTGAACTGCCTGCCACTTGGCCTCTCTAATGAAATCCAAATCTGCCCTTGTGGTCTCAGGAAATAAGAGGCTAATTTAGGCTCAGGCTTCCACAGCCAATTGAAATTCTAGATAAAAGGCCACAAAGAGAAGTCCCTTCCCAGAACCTGGGCCCCACCCTGAGTCTACATATTCTAGAATATGATTTTTCAGTGTTAACCCCTTGCTCCACTCCTTCCCACACCCCCTACTACCCCAATTACCATCACTACCAACCCCCATTAAGGCTGCCTCCAGGAATCTGAGCCCCTTAGACAGGACCTGACTTCAGAGAGAGCAGCTCTGTGGGTCACCACCCACAATGTGCCAGCTCATTCATGCATTTTGGTTCCTCTGACATTAAGTATAACGGGTAGAGCTTTGTGTTATATAACTCCAGGGAGCTCCATTCCCATTATAGTCTATGAGGGTAAATGGCACCCCCCGGAGTTGTGCAACACTGTGAGTCCTGAATTTGAGAACAAAGCATTTGAAAACTTTTTCAAGAGGAATAGCCCCTCATGTCCAAGCTACTGAGCCTTCCTGCTTTTTTGGGGCCTTCCCAATTTCCCATTTGGTCAAAAGTCAGGGAAAGAAGAAACCATGCTAGAGGCAGAGTAAGAGTGGGCTTCTTCCTAGACTGTATTCCCACCTTATTTGAGACAGGTCACTTACTAGCCCCCGTCTGGTCAAATCCTGTCTTATTGCCTCTTGCTTGTGTGTCTTTGGAGATAAATCAAAATTTGGGAGCCAGGTATAACTTGTAAAAATTTGAGAGCCTGGCCAGCTACTCAAGGCTTTATGAGACATCTTTGGGTCATGGGTACATGGAAGAGATTACAGAACTAGAAGTCACATTCTCCAAGTCTTAGCTTTTCCCCCTATTGGGTAACTCAGCCTCTTTGAACCTCAAGATGTGCTTTATCAGTAAATATATAATTAAGAGTAAAAATTAATCTTGCCAGAGACTCTTCTTACTCTATTAGGCCAGCCCTCTCTATGGAAGTTAAAGAGTTCTTGCTCTAGGCCCATGAGCTGGGAGCTAAAGGGCAGAGGGAGAAGACTGGGGTGGGAACTAGCCACGCTGCCCCTAACTTCTCCTTCCAGGCCTGAAGACCGGCGGTGGTTCGTCAGGTGGCTCCAGTGGCTCCTTTCACTACACCTTTCATGGGGACCCCCATGCCACCTTTGCCTCCTTCTTTGGTGGCTCCAACCCCTTCGATATCTTCTTTGCCAGCAGCCGCTCCACCCGACCCTTCAGTGGTTTTGACCAAGATGACATGGATGTGGATGATGATGAGGACCCATTTGGTGCCTTCAGCCGCTTTGGCTTCAATGGGCTAAGTAGGGGTCCTAGGCGAGCCCCAGAACCACTGTACCCTCGGCGTAAGGTACAGGACCCACCTGTGGTGCATGAGCTACGGGTGTCTCTGGAGGAGATTTACCATGGCTCCACCAAGCGCATGAAGATCACAAGGCGGCGCCTCAACCCTGACGGGCGAACTGTGCGCACTGAGGACAAGATCCTGCACATTGTCATCAAGCGTGGCTGGAAGGAAGGCACCAAGATCACCTTCCCCAAAGAGGGTGATGCCACACCTGATAACATCCCTGCTGACATAGTGTTTGTGCTCAAAGACAAGCCCCATGCACACTTTCGCCGAGATGGTACCAATGTGCTCTACAGTGCCCTGATCAGCCTCAAGGAGGTAAGGCCTGGGTCAGGTTGGGTGTGTGATGAAGGAAGATGATAGAAATATTCTTCACCCATTCCAAACTTTTCCTCTCTTACCACTCTACCCAACCTTTTCCTCAATCTCTGCCTCATTTTCCCTAGGCACTGTGTGGCTGCACCGTGAACATTCCCACCATTGATGGCCGAGTGATCCCTTTGCCCTGCAATGATGTCATCAAGCCAGGCACCGTGAAGAGACTCCGTGGGGAGGGCCTTCCCTTCCCCAAGGTGCCCACCCAGAGGGGAGACCTCATTGTCGAGTTCAAAGTTCGCTTCCCAGACAGGTTAACACCACAGACACGACAGATCCTTAAGCAGCACCTACCCTGTTCCTAGGCTCTGCCCCAACCAGCCCAGAGTCTACCATAGCAATACCCCCACACTCACCCCACCCAGTGTGCACCCAGCTTGATGTCCACTGGACACTGGCAACTTTTTCTAAAGAAACAAAACAAAACAAAAAAACACCCCACTGATTTTCAGGAAAATGTTCCTGTCCCTGACCCCTTTCAGAGCTGGGCTGCCTTGGGGGATTGGGAGGGAGGTGGGAGAACTAGCCCAGGCCAGGGGTCAATTTTCATGTCATTAGCTTTGAATCCAGTTCCCACTCCAGTGGCTGGAGAGTGACCTGAGTGCTACTTGAAAATATAGATTCCTTATCCATGCCTGTAAATAGCATGTCCTCCTTCCCCTCCCAGCTTTGCTAATTACTCTCCTCTCCCTTCCCTTTCTTTGGCTTCCTCCTGTTGGGGGAAAAAGAGGACAGAAAGGACACTGCTTTCCTACCCCAGCCCCACCCCCAGGTCCATAGTGTCTAAGGTTATCACATGCATATTCATACACACAAAGCACTCACCAGGGCTGTCTGTGCCTCTCCAGGATTGAGATTGGAAGGGAAGGTCCGTAACCCATGAACTGGGCCATTGAGCACAAGACACTTTTCATTTGGGGCAAGGAGGTAAACAGGGCCACCAGCAGCCTCCCTGATAGCCCCCCTGCCTAGACCCCACAGAGCAGGAAGTTCTGTCCTCCCTGTTGCTCTCAGGAGTGTATAAGGGTGGAGGAGAAGGGGGTTTATTGTATTAAAGTAAGCAGTGGAGGGCAAGGTCCATCTCCCAGCCTTCATAAGGAAGGGAAAAGCCTTTGGGGTCAGGTAGCAGCTATTCCCCAGTAAGAGATTCAGGGTCACAGGTTTCTCCCCACACCTCTGAACTCAGGGCCTAGCCACCCCTAAACTTCCAAACCCCTTTTTGTGATATGTGAAGCTACTTACTACTTACCCTTCATGGAGGCTGAATGGGGAGTTTCCAGCCCTTTGATGCCTGTGTGACCCTACCCCACTCCACAGTTGTATAAAGGTCAAATAGTGAAGGAACTAGGGGAAGACTTCTTCAGCAAGGTCTTGGGATGGGGTCTTCAGGTTCTCTCACTTTGACAAGCCCCTGAATGTTTTTATAGTAGTTTTTTTGTATTTTTTTGTAATGACAGTATTATGAAAAAAAATAAAATATTTTAAAAATATGGCTTCTGAGCAAGAGCAATGAACCTGGGATTGGGAGCGAGTGTGCAATGCCACTGTCAATGTTCCTGCAGGCCCCTAGTGACCTTTTAGAAGTCCAAGTAGGCCCTCAATATAAGGTGAAGCTCCTTCCTTCCTCTAAGTGCAGACTCCTGGGATTTCCAAAACATATGCCACAAATAGCAAAGACAATATAGCACTCACCTGTTAAAAAAAAAAAACAAATCTATTTGGAAATAATAAATATCCTTGGTTATGAGAAACAGAGTCTATCCTCTTTGAAGGATGTGCTAGCATGAGAACTAAGAGGTTCTCTCTACGTAGACTAGAATTTTCCTTTGAAAGAAATTTCCCTCCTAGGAGGAAATGGAGGACTTTCCAGCTGACTAGAGGAGACACATCCCCAAACATAGAGATGGGGCAGTGAAGGGGACAAACTGGAAGTATCTAGCATACTTGGTCCATGCTGGTGGGGCTTGGTTGGGGACACAGGCTTCCTGGGAGGCATGAACACTCTTGCTAATCCTTAAATCTCACAATTTTCCAAGGATGTCTGTCCTAGCCTCTGAGGAACTGTCCTTGTTGAGACACTAGCCCTTGGGGCCTGTGTGCTGTGCTGTGCTGACTGCATGAGGCACTTGTCATTTTCCTGTATATTGGTAGGAAGGAGCCCTGTGGTCACAAGAATGCTCATTTGTGGGCTCTACCTGGGCCTGGACTTCCTCCTGGTGCTTCTATTCCTCTGGGCCTGAGCCCTGACCTTTTCCAGGATCAGGCTCATGACAACCATGCCCTCCTGAATTTTAGTGTCCCCAGTCCCATGAAAACAGTTCTGTCTTCACCTGGTCCTGGGCTCCATACAGAGGCTGACACTGACTAGGCTTTTAACAGAGACCTTCCTGTCCTTGCCTTTTTTCCTAGAACAATGCCTCATCCTCATACCCAAAATAATTTTAGAAGGAGCCTGTTCCAGGGCAGAAACCAAGGGTTTTTGTTCACAAGGGATCCAGGTCTGCTGTGCCAGACTGCTCCCTCTGGGTTCCATGTGAATACATAGAATCTAGGAAATTTTCACATCTTCATCAAGCACTCTGGGGATGTAACTATGAGACCTTAGAAGCTAAGCTATCTGAGGCCAGGGCCACTTCAATGCGAAAGCCCTGAAACTGGCTCTGTAACTCTACCTGCAGTTTTAGCCTTATCCTTTTTGGAGGCTACATGAGGGATTTGTGGTCCTTTAATGCCTATGTAACCCTACACACACACATGCACACAGTGTAAAAGGATTCAAGGGCTTATTCAAGTGAGAAAACCTGATAAAGACCCCTCTTTCCAGAATCTGGCTGAACCAATTCTTTTACTATCTTGACTTTTATACAGCCGTGTGTGTGTGTGTGTGTGTGTGTGTGTGTGTGTGTGTGTGTGTGATTTTGTAATGACATTACTATGACAGTCATTTACTCATTTGTATAACCATATTATGTTCTTTAAGGCTTGGCCACCCTGAATCTTGGGCTGGAATAAAAGCCTCTTGACTGCTCAGATAGCCATTTAGTTTCTGGGCATCTCCCAGTTCACTGACTCTCAGAACATCTTCTGATTGTGGCTTAGGAGCTAGAGTCTTATTAGATTTCCCTATCTGTCTGAACTCTCTGGATCTTGAAAAAAATCCCTACATTAATCTCTAACATCCTTTTCCTAAAGTGAAAACTCCAAGAAGATGCTCCCCTTTGTAGTGATCCCTTCCAGACACTCTTCTCTCTGTTCTCTGCCTCTTAGGTACTCCTCTGTGGCTGAAGTCTTTTGGAACAAACTGTACTCTCATATCTTAGGTCATGTCCTGCCATTTTTTGACTTAGAGTGATTCTGGACTGCTTCTCTTATTCCCCATACAATCCCACTCTGCCACCATTTATCCATGCTGTTGGGTATGAGGAGTTAAATAGTTTGTCTACTCTTCTCCTTGGACTGAGGGCCCTGTGTGAACCATAATCAATATCTCAGGACCCTTAGGTCTTCCTTTCTCACAGGTGAGGGGGCAGAGTAGGAAAAATTCAGGGTGGGAACTGAATTGTTTGTGATTAGCTTGTCTCCTTACCTGCCTAAAGGTTTCTTTCAAAGAACAAGCAACCTCAGCTTCACCATCCCTTAAATGCGGATGACTAGGAGACAAAGGTAAACTACAGAAGGGAGCATGATTGATCTCTATTGACTTAAAAGTTTTATGGATTCAAGGACCCTGGGAGGTAAACTCTACCTCTGCCACACTCAAAGCCACATAATCTGGGCTTCCTAGTGATTGCCTAATGCCTAGATCAAGAAAGAAAAGCTTCCAAGAGGTATTCAGGCACTGTTCCTGATTCATTGAGAGTATTTCCAGTATCCAAGTGGCTATAGGATTTCCCAGGAGTGGGCAATGTATAGTTCACAGAAAGCCATGAACAATACACATCTATAGGGATCCAACTTTGATAAGTCTGCCCCAACTTCTTATCCAAGTAAACCTTCAGGGTATTTTCCAGTTGCTTCAAGTCTGGGTTCTCTTTTGAAAACATTGATAAGTCATTTCCTGACCTATTCTCCAAGTGACTCAAAAAGTCACTTTTTATCTCCTATGTAGAATCAGCCCTAAAAACTTCAGTGAGTAGCTTTCTGAATTCCTTGATAGGTTACATTTGGGGTGCTTTCTCAGGCTATGCCTCAGACCTTTCCCTAGGTCAATCTGACTGAAAATTTGCTGGGTCCCTCACATGGAAACTTCCTGGGTGCCACAATCCAATCTTTCTTAGATCTTTGCTGCTTTGGCCCATAAACATGGATGGCTGTGAAAGTCTATAATTGTTCTAAGATTTGTCTGTTAGTTACCCTGAGGCTGAATCAGTGCCAGACTCTCAGATCCTGCAAGCCAGGACTTACTAGTGTTACATAGGATTCTTTCAAAGGTGGCGCTCTAGTTAGTTCCAAATAGTATTGCTTATAGGCAGTTCTCTAGGAAGAATGGAAACTGACACATAGATATAGGAGGCTGTGCTGAACTGAAAATGGTTAAAACCACAAATTTTCAATCTGCTCTGTAACAGGTGTTAAATTTCAGTTGAGGTGAGAGAATGTACTTCATGCTGGATCCTAGGAAAGGATACTCCAGAGGCCCTGATTTGGGGTGGAAAAAGAAAGTAATAGGACGGGAAGAAAGACCAAAGGTGGACTTGAGGTAGGGGCTGAGAACAAAGCACGCACGGTTCAGGGCTAAGGAAACAATGGAAAATCTTTAGCTTGCTTTTAAACTCAAGATCTGAGGAGCGGCATTAGAAATTCCACTGACAAAACAAAGGGAGATTCCAGAGGGGAATAACCCACTAGAAACCAGGACAGTAGCCACAAGGGACTCACTGTGCAGAGAGAGGAGACCCTAGAAGAGCTGGCTCCATTTATGCTGTAAATGGTGCCCTCAGCTTTGGGGAGGGGATATGAGAGTTGCCAAAGACTATGCAGTTGCTCTGGTTTATCTTCAGTGCTCCATAACGATTGGGAGCCTGCAGTGCCCTGTATTTCAGCAAGTGACTCTAATATAGTCCCAGAAAACAAAAAGTACATACAAAGAATATAGACTTTACAAAATTAGTTCAGAAAGGTCACTATATAAACAATAGAAACAATAACAAACTGGAGAGAATCTGATTTCTAGAGTTGTCACATTATTTTAAATGTTTAATTTTCAATGAAAACTGTAAAACATGCAAGGAAAAAACCTGGCTCATACACATATAAGAGGGAAAAATAGCAATCAATAAAAAGTGACCCAGAGGAAACCTAGATATTGGACTTACTAGAGAAAGACTTTAAATCAGCTATTTAAAATATATTTAGAGAAGTAAAAAAACAAAACAAAACAAAACAAAACAAAACAAAACACTATGTCTAAAAAAACTAATGGAAAGTATACTATCAATAGATATTATCAATAGGAGATAGAAATTTTTTTTTACGTATAGCCAAATAGAAACACTGGAGTTGAAAAGCACAATCACCAAAATGAAAATTTCAATAGAAGCTCAAGATCAGATCTGAGCAGGTGGAAGAAAAGACAGTGAATTTGAAGATAAATCCATTGAGATTACCCAATGTGAGGAATACAAAAAGAAAAAAAAAATAATGAAGAAAAATGAATAGAGCCTAGGAGCCCTGTGGGACACCATCAAGCATAACATACAAATAATGGGAATCCCAGAAAGTAAGCGAGAAAGGGGCAGAAATAATATTTGGAGAAATAATAGCCGAAAGCTTTCTAATTTGAATGAATGACTAGTCTAAACATCCAAGAAGCTCAACAAATTCCAAGCAGGATATACACAAAGATAACCACACTTAGACACATCATAATCAAATTGTCAAAAGACAAGACAAAGAGAATCTTCAAAGAGGCAAAGAAAAGTGACTCATCACACATAAGGAGTCCTTAGTAAGATAATTAGCTGATTTCTCATCAGAGACATAAAGGCCAGATGGCATTGGATGACATACTCAAAGTTCTGAAAGAAAAATTCAATATTCACAAAAACTATCCAGGAGGAGGAGGAGGAGGAGGAGGGGAGGCAAAGGGCAGGTGGAGCAAGGAGGAAAAAGAGGGAGAGGAGGGGAGGGGGAGGAGGATGAAGGGGAGGGGAAAGGGGAGGAGTGGGAGGAAGAAGGAAAAATCAAGACCAGATAAACACAAATTGAGAATCCATTGCTAACAAATATGCCCTACAAAAAAATACTACTCAGAGTCCTTTAGGCTGAAATAATAGAAACTAGACAGTAACTCAAATCCACATGAAAAAAAAAGGAACACTAGTAAAGGTAACTCAGAGGAAAATATAAAAGATAGTATAAATGTTTATTTGTTTATAACATTTTCTTGTCCTACCTGATTGAAAAGATACTTGCATAAAGCAACAACTATAAATCTGTGTTGATAGGTACACAACATACAATTTGTATGCCCATAAGATGTACAAAAGAGGGGGAAGGAAATAGAGCTATAAAGAAGCAAAGTTTTTACATACTATTGAAATTGAGTTGGTATTAGTCCAAACTAGATTGTTATAAGTTGAGATTCATTAAGATAAAGGTAAGATAAAACAAGATAATAAGATATATTAGGATAAATCAATAAAGATAAATTGCAATAAGTATAATCCCAAGAACAACCACTAATAAAATAACTTAAAGAAAAATGAGAAGGCAATTAAAATAGCATACCAGAAAATATCTATGGAACAAAAAATATGGCAGTAACAGAGCAACTAAGAAACAAAAAAGATATCGTTGGTGTTGTTATGTGCCGCTGAGTTGGCTCTGACTAACAGCAAAATGGTAGACATAGATACTACTGTATCAGTAATATTAAATATGAGTGGTTTAAGCTCTCCAATTAAAAGGCAGAATTGGAAAAATGGATTTAAAAAAATACATGATCCAACTATATGCTGTCTACAAGAGACAGACTTTGAATTTAAAGACACAAATAAATTAAAAGGATGGAAAAAGATATACCATGCAAACAGCAACTGAAAAAGACTCTAGAGCAGCTATGTTAATATCAGATACATAGACTTTAAAAGGAAAACTGCCACAAGAGACAAAAAAATGACATTTTATAATAAAGGACATTTTATAATAATATAATTAATATATTTAAAAGATATAACAATTATAAAAGCATATGCACCTAACAATAGAGCCCCAAATACAAGAAGGCAAAACTGACAAAACAGACAATTCAATGAAGATGATTGGAGATTTCAATACCCCACTTTCAATAATGTGTAAAAGGGCTATTCCAAAGATAAACAAGGAAATAGAAGACTTGACAGCAGTATAAATCAACTATACCTAACAGACATTTATAGAGCACTCCATCCAATAACAACAAAATAAACATTCTCTTGAGGCATGTTCTCCAAGTTAGAACATATATTAACCCTAAACAGGTATTAGTAAACTTAAAAGGATTGAAATCATATAAAGTGTGTTCTATGATCACAATGGAATGAAAGAAATCATTATAAGAAAGAAATTTGGGAATTCACAAATATGTAGAAATTAAACACACACCTAAATAACCAACAGACCAAAAAAAATACCACAAGGGAAACTAGAAAATACTTAGAGAAATAAGAAAACAATTACACAAAATAGGGGAGCTGAATCTAAAACTGCACATAAAGCCAAGCACCCAAAGGGGCAATATCTTGAAGACGTGTACAAGAATATCTGCATGCTGTCAGCAAGATCAATAGGAAAATCAATTTGTCTCTGGTAACACAAGAATGGGGAGAAGAGACAGATTTGAGAAATATACAAAACTATCAAAACTGAGTGGAAAAACCAACAATATTAATATAATACTAATAACTTCCCCTCATAATTTATAATCACAGCCCTAGTCTCATGAAGTCCCAGGATTTGAATTTACAACATACTCACAGTCTGAGAAATCCCAATCCAAGAAATAAATAGAAATAGTTAAAAAAGAAAAGAAAAGAAAGAGAAAGAAAGAAAGAAAGAAAGAAAGAAAGAAAGAAAGAAAGAAAGAAAGAAAGAAAGAAAGAAAGAAAGAAAGAAAGAAGAAATCCACATTGGTGGTGTCCTCTAGCACCCAGAAGAAACCAAGACAGATCATCTCAATCCAAGCCCTTCGGGGTTCACAGTTAAAGTTTAACCAAATGTATACAGCTCCTAATAAAATATATCAAGCATACAAGGAAACAGACCTCCATAAGTGAGAATTTAGAGAGACTCCAAACTGAAAAATAAGACATACTGACTACAGATATTAAAATTATAAAAAAAAAAAGTACACAAAGTAAGTAGATTAAAGTGTTTTAAAGGATATCTTAATTAAAAAGATAGAGATAATCACTATGTAGAGCAGAAAGAAGGGACATTTAGCCCAACCTGGACCTTCAGGGTAGGTTTCCTGAGGAGATAATGCTTGAATTGGAACAGGACAATTAAGAATCAGCCAAAAAGAGAAAAAAGAAAAAGAAAAATCAGCCATGTGGAAATGTGGTGAGGGCATTCCAGACAGAAATAAAAATCACGATGAGCAAAAATATAGAAGCAATGAAAAGCATTTGGACTCAGGGAAAAACTACAAACGTTCTTCTATTACTAGAATAACAAATGCAAGCAGGGAATGGCAAGAGAAGCTAAAGAAAAGAGATCTGCAAGTAGAAGGTTCTCTATACCATGTAGAAAGTATGGCCTCACTGTAAGATCTTAGGGAGGGCAGTATCAGGGTCATTTTTATTTTAGGGAAAGGATTTAAGATGAACAAAACTGTTGGAACGGAGGTCAGCTAGGAGGCTACTGTAAAATTTATGAGAAAAATGATGAGGGCCTGAACTACCAGGGTGGCAGTAAGGATGGGGAAGAGAGACAGATTTGAGAAGTAGCACAGAAAATTAGCAAACGTTGGTGACTGATTATGAGAAAAAATAAAGAGGGAACTGTGTAGATGACTCCTGTGTATCTTGGTTGAGTAACTAGGTGATACTAATTGCTTTGGGGAATACAACAGGAAGAGCAGGTTGGGACATAAGAAGAAAATGGCTTAAATTATGACGATGTTAGGTCTGCAGTACCTGTGGGAAATGGAGCTTGGGGATGTTTAGCAAACAACTGGAATGTATGAGACAAGCTCATAGAAGTCAGTGCTAAAATAACTATCCACATGAGTGGCTATCTCACCACAGAAAACCTACTTCAGAGAATAATAGTCATTAAAAACTATGTTTAGGAAGAGTTTACAGTGTGTAGAAAAGATTTATGCTAAAATATTAACTGCTTTCTTAACCAAAAAAAAGCTTTAACAATGTAAAAACATGAATAGCAAAGTTTGAAGAGAAATACCTCAAAATGCTGTGAAAATTATCTTGAGACTGGAAATTCATGGGATTCTTTCACTATGTAATATTATCATAATGGGAAAAACGGTTCTAAAAACATCATTTCCTCCTACCTCTAGTAGGACGTAGCTAGAGTTCCTCCTATCAAACACAGGAGTTGACACATAGCAGACCCTCAATGAATGCAGTGAAGTACCAGCACCTGAGATTTGAAGACACGTTGCCTTGGCTTTTCCTCCTTTCTAGAAGCCTGCGGCCTCTCCTGTCTGCTCGAATGCCTCACCATGGTTCCTACCACAGATTCAGCCCCAGGTCTGCCTCTGCCCCTCAGGACTCGGCCCACTGGCATTCCGCCCTGATGGGTCTGTTCTGGGCTTCCGCCCATCATTCCCACTAGCCCACCTGGGCCTCACAGCTCCCTGCATCGCCTCTGAAACAACTCCCCTGGGACTGTGCGCATCGACCCTGCTGGAAGGCAGGGAGTTTGAGAAACTAACCCCTCCCACGGGGGTGGCTGCGTGAGGTTTCACTGTCACGTTCAGGTCACTGGGCCTATCGGGGGCACTGGACGAGACCGAGCCCAAGTGGCAACGTGGCCGCTGGCCAAGCCCTAAACTCGATGTCCTTGTGGAGAGGGAGGGAGAGGGGAAGAGGGAGGCGGAGGAAAGAGGGGAGAGGGGAAGAGACAGAAAAGCAGAGGGAAAGGGAGCGACGGAGGCCAAGGCCGCGCGTGGACACTCGGAGGCTCGGCGGCGGGTCCCTGGCGCGGCCGCCCCTCCCACAGGCCCCGCCCGCCCAAGTGAGGGAGTCCTGCGGCGGGAACGGCACCCAGGCGTCTGAAGGGCCCAGCTTGAATCTCGGCTGAGCTTAACTGCCCACCTCTGGTCTCGAGGGGGCCAGAGAGGTAGACTTCGACGTCCTGAGGGGACGCCTCCTGAGGTGGCCCCGGGAAGCCTAAGGGGACGCCTCCTGAGGCCCCGCCCCGGGGCAGGCCCCGCCCAGAGCAGAAATCCCGCCCACTGCTCACTCTTTGACCCAGAAGTTAGGAAGTTCAAACCAGATACCAAACACCAGGTGCTGGAGTGAAAGCAGTAAAAAGGGTAAAGTCCCAAACCTCAGATAATTAAGAAACAACGTATGACCTAATGTTAACTTTGCGGTCCGTAAATCTTTAGCTATCAAGCAGATTCCTTAGTAGACCAGATCTTTTGTCACTGCAGTGTTCTGAGATATACTGTGATGTTTAAACGCAAAACATTAGTTAAAACAGCTTTCCCCTGCTAGGCTCTATTCAAACCTTCCATCCCCTGCAGTTAGCAACTGCATGTACGGCCTCTAGAAATTTAGTAAGTTAAGCAAAACCAACTTGATGGGAATAACTATCCCTAGAGCTTGTTTTCCAAAGAAAAGCACTGTTTAGTAAAATTATAAGCCTACCTAGGCATATTGTAAAGCCCTTTGAAAGCAACTCGAGCAAGTTTTGTGAATTGAAATGTAGCGCTCAAGTTATATCCTGCTTTAAGAGGTTGTGACAAATATCGATGAGTAAAAAGGAAAAAAAAAAAAACAAGTTACAATCTAGTATAGAAAGTGCTGGGGGCAGAGGAGGGGAGGATAAGGGCACCCATCTTTGTTTGGGAGGGTCAAGGAAGGCCTCCCAGAGTGACACCTTGCACTGTAGCAGGAAGGAAGGGGGTTGTACTCAATGGTTTTTTGACTTTGGAAAGTCCCCATCTGATGGTTCTGGTTCCTCTGAAAAGTGGAGGTCTGGCAGATCGGCTACGGGCAGGAAAAAGTGGAAGAAAGTGAAGAAAGTTCTAATTGAATTTTGAGGAGAATTGGAGAGTTTTTAAGGAATCAATGAAGTAAGCTCCACGGACAAGGAGCTTTGCTGGTTTTGATCACTGATGTATCCCAAGTACTCAGCACAATGTCTAGCACATAGCAGGCACTTAATAAATGAAATGCATGAATAAATGTTTTTCAAGTGACCATAAAGCTGACCATTAGTTGTAGATCATGAGTTTATGGTGGTACCAACTTACACATATGTGTAATTTTATCCAATTGGGCTGAGCTTCTTCCTAGAGGGCAGGTCTGGTAGAGGCAGAGAGTTGAGATTTTGTCAGGTAGAAATCATAGAAGGCAAATGAACTGAGAAGTGTTTGGATGTTGATTAAATTATGGACCATGAAGTCTATTATGGAGAAGAAAGAAATGAAGGCAAGGGGTTGATCATGAACAGGGAGAAAATGGAAGGATCAATGAAATAGAAATGACATCCTGACAAGATTGAAGAATTGTCACCTTTAGGACAAATATGGAGGTTGAAGTGAGATGGTGGGATGCCAGACTGTATTATCTCAGAAGGCAGAGTAATTCCTGATGATGAGGTTTCAGATATGACCAACACTGAACTGGAAAGAAATAAAGGGCTCTAATATGAAAAAGTCTAGGAATTGAGAGTCTAGATCATTGAATGATCTATCCACACAAATGTTTGGGTCTCCCACAGATTCCCCCTCTTCAGGATCCCGGCCCTGTGCCCCAACCAGCCTCTTCCCCAACCTTCAGAAGACCTGTGTTCACACTTCAACTTAAGCCTCAAATCATAAAAGAATAATGACATACCTCTGGGTCAGAAAACAGAATGAGGAAATTCCAGAGGGGGCTGTAATGGACATCTGTTTTGTCTTGTTTTTATACCAACATGCATACACCTTTCCGGAAACAGTATGTTATGTCCTCTGGAGCAACTACCACAATCCCACTTCTTCAGTCTCAGTCCATGTGCAAGTGGAGTGGTCTTCCCTCCACACCCTTACTCCAAGGGTATGTATGTGACTCAGACTTGTCAGAAGCCTCCCCTTTGAGCAGTACAATCAGTAGTTCAGGAATAGATACATGACCAACTGGAATCCATAAGTCATAATGTTGTCAGAGTGACACCACATTTTTAGCTTCACTTGAACCTGCTACCATGCAGAACCTGAGAATAAAGTCAGCACAGAAGACAGAGAGCCAAGAAGTGGAAACTGAATCCTGATGACATTGAATTGAGTCCTTAAATTAATCCTACCTGAGGCCAGTCCTATCCCTGGACTGTTCAGTTATGAGTCAATATAGCCCCATTTTATTTATACTTGTTGGATTTCAAATTGCGTAACTTATATCCAAATGATTCTTCAAAGTACAAGGGGGTTCCCAATCCCTGGCTTTACCTTCTGGAAACTTCTCTGTGCTGTTTCCCCTTATATGAAAGGAGATAACAATAACTACTTCAAAGAGTTGTAAAGATTAAATGAGATAATGTTAGAGTATAAATTTGTTCCATAACAATGAGCAAGAAATTCACATTACTTAATTTTTCTAAATTAAATTAAATCTGGCTCAAAACTACCATTTACTAGGGTTCAAAGATAATCAATATTCATCATGACCGAGGGGTCTTTTTTTCTTTTAGTGTGGTATACACTGACCATAAAGAAAGCCACTTAGGAAAGAGCCTCAGTTTGCATCAGCCACTGGGATGTGCATTGTCTAAATCCATATGGTCTATTCAAAGGCTCCACAGTATTTCTGCCAAGTATACACCAGCATCTTTTGGTGCAGTTCCCAAGACTATGTGATAGATGTTTAGTGCCCTAACCATTAAATCAGCTTTTCTAATCAGAAGTCCTGCTGCCTCCTAGTGGACTTTTGTACAGCCCTGGTCACTCATGAAATCCACTGCTATATTTCTTTTCCCAAGTCCCTGGGTCCACTGCTATCCTTGGGCAACTCAGCATATCCTCCCTCCATCTTCTCCTTCTCTAGAGCACCCATCTAAATTAAATTCCCCTCCCACACAAAAGCCCAGATAAGACTGTAGACCAGGTGTCTTACAACTTTGATTTGGAACTAGAAAAAACAAAATTCATTAACAATTCCATGAGACAAAAACCCTAAAATTTCTGGAAGACAGAAGAGTGAAGTTATGTTTTATTCTACTGGGGTTCTCCTTTGGCAAGTAATTAATAGCAATTAATAAATTGATAAATAATCCTGCCATAAGTGTAAATTAACTAGCACAGAATAAATATTCAGTATTGCCTTCTCTATTTCCCATCAGGACTCAACTTTTCTTCTTCAAATAAGACAGTTCATAGCTGACATGAGATTTAAAAAGAAGAGGGAACAGATTCCATCTATTAAAGATGGAATGAGGCTTGTAATCGGGAACCTTAAAAGAAATAACATTTTAATATAACACACTATATACAATTCTAATCATATAAATTTATTCATTTGATCCTCAAAACAACCTTATGTAATAAGTATTATTATTCTCATTTTACAGATGAGAAAACTGAGGCACTGAAAAATTAAGCAGTTCTGAAACTTCACAGGTAGGAAGTGGTTGAGTTAGGATTTGAATGAGGCAGTTTGATGTTAGAATTCATGTCTTTAACCACAATCCCTAAAGCATAATTCTGACCTTGGCCATCAAGACAAAAAAGGAAATCTGATCACCCAGGTTTCAAGGTAAGAACTACAAGTTGTCTGGTGGAGGCAATTTTTTGGCCCTAAATTCAGGGAGAAGGCTGTTAGGTATGTGGGGGATGGGAGTTCTTTGTTCTGTGTAGTGATGACATCAGGATAAACTGCCACTAGGCTAAGGGAAAATGGAATGGCTGCTAGAGGACCTGCTTGGAGCTAAGTGGGACAAGGGGCTTCTCTGGGCCCAGCTGACCCATGCCCTGGCCTGCAGATACTGTGGCAGCAGCTGCCTCCAGAGTACAGGGAATCTAGTGACACTATTCCTGTTCATGGTTTGGCAGATCCGGAGATGGTGGCAGCTTGGGAGTTGGAAACATCTTCAGCCCTGGTACTCTGGGGACAGGATGCAAGACAAGGTGGGTCACATGGATATGCAGAAGGCTGAATAACTGTTGACACCACATGCGAATTTGGGTGAGGAATCATTGACATGGATGTAAGCCTAAGTAAGTGATCTCCAAATGCGGGCTGGGTAGTAGTTATTAACGTCAGATAGGTTAGTGGCTATGAACCATAGATGTGGGGCCAGCTGAGTGTGAAACAAGAGGTGAGAGCTTCATGACACAGCTTGTGCCTCTGAAAAGGCTTCATGCCTGAAACTATCTTTCTCTACTCCCCAGGGCCTACTACCACTTCTATACCATGTGCCTTTCCTTGATTGTCTATGGAAGCAGAAGTCAGAGGAGGAAGAGGAAGAGGAAGAGGAAGAGGAAGAGGAGGAAGAAAAGGAGGAAGAGGAAGAAGAGGAGGAAGAGGAAGAAGAGACATCTCTGGATTTATGTTCTCCTCTCAAAGAGGATCCTATTAAAGAACAAGCCACAACAGCCCCATCCCAGCCTTCCTGTGATTCTAAGAGCCTCCATGAGGCCATAGGGACCCCAGAGCTAGTACTCATGCAAACCCCAAGCCCTTCCAGAACCTTTCCCACCTTTCAGATCCTGACCAACCTGCCCGTGAGACATAAGACAGCTTCAGGGAGCCATCTACAGCAGAGAAAAAGCCAGTTCTTCTGGGGTCTCCCTTCTCTGCACAGTGAGTCCTTGGAGGCCATCTTCCTGAGCTCAAGTGGTCCCTCTTCCCTGAAGCTGCCCGTTAGTCCTGTCTCCTTCAACAAGCTTGCCTTCCTGCCTAGGTTCAACCTGCTGCTTCCCCAGTATTGGTCCCCAGCTCAGCTTCCTACCCATGAAGTCCATACTATAGGTGATCTGGAAGAGAGAGCCCCCAATCCTCAGCAGCTTCCCCCTCTACCTTCCCTTTCTGTTCCATCACTACCCCTCCATCTTATGACCTTTCTCATGGACCACAAGGGAATCTTATCTGGCACTGAGGCACATATACAGTGGCTTATGCAGCAGAGAGAGGTCCCTTGGGTCTCTGAGGATCAAGACCTGTACCCACATCCTGAACTCCAAAGAACCAGATGCTCCAAGTTCTGGTGGGGAGTGCCATGGGATCCCAGCCTCCAACACCATATTCCAGATTCTCTCTCTGACTCTCTGCTGTATCCTTCTAGCCTTCTGGGAGTCCTGACTAGGTCTGAGGCACCACGGGGAACCATGAGGCAGAATGAGGACCCAAAAGCCCCCGAGCCAGCAATGCCAGTTCCCAACCCAACTCTGGCCTCTTTGTCAGAACTCCAGGGGCTTGGTCATATACGAGGCTTTTCTGGATCTGAAGACCTATGGGAAACCACAAGGCAAAGAGAGAATCCTGAGATCTCTGAGCCTCTAATCCTGGTCCCTTGCCAATCTGTAGCCCCTATGACAGAGACTCAAGGAACTAGGCCCCTGGGAGGAGTTCCACCTGGATGTGAGACTCAGTGGAGAACCACAGGACAGAAAGAGAATCCTCAAGCCTCTGAGCCCCCAATGCCAGCCCAATGCCAACCCCCAGATTCTCTATCAGAACCCAAAAAAGTCAGTCCTCAAGGACATTCGGCACCTAAGGACATCTGGGGAACTATGGGGCACAGAGAGAACCCTCAGACCTCTGGGTCTCCAATGCCAGCTCCTTGCCCTCCCCCAGACCCCTTACGCGAACTCCAGGAAGGCAGTTCCCTGGGAGATACATCTGGATACAAGCCCTACTTGAGATTCAAAGAAAATTCAGGAAACCCTCCAGCCTTCAAGTCCCCAGCCCTGGACCTTGACCCAGGGCTCTATGGAACCAGCTCTGCATGTGTCCCATCCGGATCTGAGACACTATGGAAGGGGATGCAGAATAGAGAAAATCTTTGGGTCTCTGCAGACCCAGTTTCATCTCCTAGCCTTCCTTCAGCCTCTCTGCTGGAGTCCCTGGGAATGGGCCCCCAGGTAGTCCCGTCTGACTCCAAGGCTTTGTGGGAGAACATGGGGCAGAAAGAGAACCTCTGGATCTCTGAATATCTAGCCCCTGATCACAGCCAATCTCTAGCTCCTGTTATAGAACCCCAAAGAAACAATCCTGTTGGAGACTTCACTAGATCAGAAACTGCATGGAAGGACATTGAACATTACAGCAATTCCTGGGCTTCTGAGCCCCCATCTCTAGCCCTTGGCCCACACCCAACTATTGTACTGGAGCCCCTTGGAGTTAGCCCTATGGAGGTCTTGTCTGATTCTGAGGCTAGCTGTGGGCATATACAAAGGAGAAAGAACTCCTGGGACTTGGAGCACCCAGTTCGAAGCTTACCCCAAGACCCATATGAAGCTAGCCCCTTGGGAGTCCTGTCTGACTCTGAGCCTGATACAAGAAACATGGAGCAGAAAGAAATCTGTTGTGCTCCCTGGTCCCCATTCTGGGGTCCCAGCCCACCCCTGAACTCTATATCAGAGACTCATATAAGTGAGTCTATTGAAGACCAAAGCAACTGTAAGCTTGAGGTGGGAACAATGGAGCAGATAAAGAAATGCTGGGCCACTGAACTGCCAGCCCCAACCTTCAGCTCACTCTCTGCTCCTCTACCAGATCCACACACTGACCTTGAATTAGTATGGCAAAATGTGCAACAAAAGGAGATCCCACAGGTCCTCAGCCCTCCAGCAGTAGATCCTCTGCAGCCAATACCCTGGCCTCCCACCCTACCTGAAGCTCTGAAGATTGAACCTAATCAGACTGGTGTACCCAAGGGAGGGCTGTTGCCAGGAGGTAAGGAAGAGACTCCATCCTCCCAGAGAGAAACTGTCCCAGAGGTGCCCATCCTCTCTGAGATCCAGGCCTGGCACTGGAGTAGAGAATTGAAACTTAGGTTGAAGAAACTGCAGCAGAGACCTGCTTCCAGATCCCCTGGCACAAGTCGATCATTTGGCAGCTCCCCTGCCCTGAACTCCAAAACTACAAGTACCTGGAGACTCTCTCCTTGCCCTCCACAGCAGACCCATCCCCCCAAACTGTGTCCCTACTCTTCAAGCTGTCATCCCCTAAAAGTTGAGAGAACAGTAACTCAATCTGTCCAGATCTCCCACTGTTGTCACCCCCATTCTTCTTCTCATTCTCAGCCACAATGGTCTGGCAGGGCAGAACAAGGGTCTCAGAGAGAGGAAAGAATGAAGGTGAAGATGGTGGCCCAGGTCTCGTCCCAGGGACATGTTCACAAGGAGGCTGCCAAGAACTTTCCAGCCTTGGGAGAGCCCTCAAACCCTGAGGTTCCAGTCTTAGGTAACACACAAAACAAGGCTTCAGCCCTATCTTCAGTCAAAAAGAGAGAAAGCCCCAGGAAACCAAAAGTAGGAGACCATAGATCGGTATCATCCACAGTTACAATGAAGAGCCACCCAGGACAGGCCAAAAGACTAGCAGAGGCCCATGCAAGCAGACTTTCCCAAGGATTTCAGCACAGAAACCAGAGCTCTCTACAGACTGCTTTCCCTCAGCAGCTTCACTCCAAGGCTGCAAGTCCCCAAGAGAAGCGAGAAGCTGGGCTGGGAGCTGGGAATATCCTGACCCCTCAGCACTGTAAGCACTGCCCTTGGGCCTACACGGAGAAACAGCTCTCTTCCCCACCTCAGACTCCCCCCCTTAGAAGGTCTCTCCAAAGGGTGTTAGCAAAGTTTCTGGGTACCCATGGAGCTCTGCCCACCAAATCCAATCAACAGAGGAAACGCTGTTAGTACTGGCACCTAGTACCCCAAGACCTGAAGCCAAACCAGTTAAGGCTGGGGAGACAAGCAAAGGAAATCCTAATAAACAAGCTGAACTAGATAAATCCTATTCATGTCTTCTTTGGAGTCGGGGGTACTGAGAATGTCAGTTCCTTATTAAATTCTGCAGCAGCTCAGCAGTTATATTCCCTTAGGATCAGCTCCCTGAGGTAAAGAGCTCAGGACTCTGCCGGCTTAACTTTTTCAAGCCCTTCACAAATAATCAACCTGGAGTCTACACAACCCTACTCTACAGGGTAAGGCTGGAAGGCCAGGGGAGCACAATCCGGGGCTGCCCTTAAGATATACTTCACAGAAAGTAAAAAGAATACATTCATCCACATGAGCACAATTAATGTGGGTCTAGGCAGTTATTTTTGGTCCTGGGTATGGTCGGTCCCCTTCTTTACCCACTTGAGACACAAGTTCTCCACCTATCTTTCCAATCATTTCTTTTCAGCCCTCTGCTCTTTTCTCTTCCTGGGTCAGCTCAACCATCCCCAAGGCCAAAAGAACAAGTGAATTTCATGTTTAGTGGCCATCTGAATTTCTTTTGCCTGTCTATATCCTTTACTCATTTTTCTACTGCACTGTTATGGATGTTGTATTAGTTTTCTGCTGCTGCCATAACAAACTACCACAAAGCAACACAAATTTGTCAGAAAAATAGACTGGGCTGCATTTTCTGTAGGCACTGTGTAGGATTCATTCTTTCCTGTCTTCTAGAGGCTGCCCACATTTCTTGGTTACTGGCCCTCTTTACCTTCATAGCTAGCAAAGGCAGGTTTTTCTCACATCACTGCTTTTGCTTCTCTTTTCTACTTTTAAAGATACTTATCTTAAATTGGTCCCACTTGGATAATCCAAGATACTTTACCAGTCTTAAAGTCAGTTGGTTAGCAAGCTTAATTCCATTACAACCTTAATTCCCTTTTCTATGTAATGTATTGACAGGTTCCAGGGATCAGGATGCAGACGTCTTGGGGCATTATCCTGCCTACCACAGATAACTAACTCAATCTATTATATATCGCAGACATTAACTCCCAATCTGTAGCTTATTTTCTTATTTCATTTAAGGTGACTTTTACTACACCAAAGTTTACAATTTTTACGTAATTAAATCTTTATGACATTTTTCCTTTATGACTTTTAAAACATTTTCTGGCTCTTTTATAGTTTTATATATTTACATTTAGACTGTTAACCTAATTTTTTAATATGGTAGGAGGTGAGACTCTCACTACCCACCAAAAACAGATGTCCAATTTTACCAGTACCATTGCAAAATACAGAATGTCTTCAACCTATTATATTACATGCCATTTTTCAAAATGGGTCTTGTTAAAGCATCTCTAGATTTCACATCCATATATCCAACAGCCTACTAAACATTGTCTTATATTTAACTTGTCCAAAATCTACTCATTTTTCCTCTAACCTTTTCCTCCAATGTGTCCATTCCTACTGAAGGATACCACATCCACAATATCAAAGCTAGAAGCCTGTCATCCCTGATTCCTCCTATCTTTTACTACACAATCTAACCCATCATCAAACATTGTCAATTATACCTATGAAATTTATTTCAAATCCATCTTCACCTCTCCATCACAATTCAGTCACCATCTCTCAACAGCTGGTAGTGCTATTCCTTTTAATCCATTTTCCACATGGCTACAACTCTCTGGAGGTCAACTGATGCAATATCTTGAACAAGTGTCATAAAAGTTTGAATACAATAATTAAAATTTTAAATTACATAAAAACATGGAGGAAAAAACTACTAAATATTCTAGGTAGCAAAAACCAGAAGTTTGAGTAAAGAAACATAATCTCTACTCAAAGCAACCTATGGTCCTAGAGTGGATATTGGTGTGGTCAAAATAATTGTGAATAACACATTTGGCTCACTTGGGAAACTGAGTACAGAATTGAGGTTTAGATTAAATGAAAATTTACTGAAAGCAAAATGGAGAGATTGATATTAAAGTTATAAAGAAGGATGAGCTCATTTTGATTTAAAAATACTACATGTAAACACACATACATTTAACACACATGCACAGAAAGAGACTCAAAGACATGAACTAAAATTATTTAGCTGATCTCTGGTTAAATGGGAATATTAAATTTTAAAAATTTCTTACATTTTTTTTAAATTTTGGCTTCTATAAAAGATTTAAAAAACGAACTGTCTATGCACAATGCACATGTGATTGACAGTATTATACTGTACACTTGGTAATTGTTATAAAATTTTGTGGTTTTGCCACAACTTAAAAATGGAAAAAGGTGAATTCTGTAATTTTGAAGTCTGATTCTCTTTCCTACCTTAAGTTCTTTAGGCTAAAGTTCATTCCTGATATACGAGATTCTTCATATATGGTCTTTAACCTCTGAATTCACTCCAGGACTCTCTTGCTAGTCAACCTAGTGCTTCTTAAACGTGCTCTGCATTTTCTGACCTCTGTACCTTTTACTTAAACTGCTCACCTGCACTTCTGTCAAGTATCCCACCCTCTTTAATGCCCAGTTCAGACTGTCTCCAAAACATTAACTCATTCTCTTAGCTTTAATGCATCATCTCTGGATAGCTTTATGAAAAAATCAAAGTCCTATATTCCTAAATCTTAAGCCCTCAGTAGGTTGTAGGACTGAAGAAGAATAACAAACCATTTAACATTTGTCACAGTTCAGCCAAATTAATGATTGGCAGACCATTGTTCCTCATGGGCATTATGTGACCACTAGACTCTCGTGGCAACTTGTAGGATCAGTATCTTAGATCTAAATATATCTCAAGACATTAGGCTTAAAGTTTCATCCTTGTTTTTGCCTCTGTGGCATACTGTTGGTCCTCTATAATCTATGAGATATCATATTCTTGGTTAGAAACCCTTCTATTAATCATAGCAGATGTTTGCAAATTATCCTGTGGGAGGAAGTGATTAGCTATAGTTAAGATGACATTCCATTTTCTTTCTACTTTAAGTATGCAGGTTTCTGCAGGTGTAAGGTGACAATAAACAGTCCCTCACAGCTTTCTAGTTTACAAAGCACTGTCAATCATTTTATCAGATTAAGACTGGAGGCTCCTAAAGAGCTGAGTACCTCATTCAAAGCTACAATGCTAAAAGCACAAGTGCCAGAATTAGCACCAAGCCTCTCACTAGAATCTACTTTGTTTTTCCTCAAGAATCTAGAGCTCTATCTTCCCTACAGACACATTCTGTGGCAAGTAAAAACAAAGGAATCATTCCAACACATTTCTATCACTCATCAAACAGTATGTCTACACATTCTGTAGGAAACTACCACTTGTCTTGTTATGCTTTCATAGTCTGATGCAGAGATACTAAATTAAATGTCTTTCCCCAAAAAACCTTACCTTTGGCCCTCACTGAGGTTAGGCTGCTAACCCATAGGGATAAGACAGTGACAGTTCATAGTGGGAAGACTGAAGGCTAAGCCATCAGGATACCTAAATGGTGGGAAAACCAAGGAGAACCAAAGACAGAATCTGGAGAAAGTGCCATGGAAAACAAGGGACAGTCCACTCATATCCCCAAAATGCAAAAATATCTATTTCATAACACATGAGTTCTAGATGCCCATTTAATCAGAGAAGCCAACATAATAATCTTGTGTCCATATAGATTATCTACATAGACAAATCAGAGGCTGGTTTAAGTACTAGGACAACCAATACAAGTTTTACAATGGATTGTTTTCTCTGCACCATACTCTTCTTTGGCTAAGGAAAGCATCATGAAGCCCTAATGATAATGATGGTATCTTTTGAAGAAAAGGATACTCTATACCTCAACAAAACTATGCAAGCAATCATCTGAAAAACTGCAGGCAGGAGAGGATGTTTAATTTAGAAAAAAACACATCCAATACTAGAATTTTATGTTAGAAAAGCTGTTTTTTTATAATACAAATTACATAAAATAAAAGTGGACATAATTATAAGTGATCCTCAACCAGAGCATGAATGTTTGGAACTTTTAGATGCACCGAAAGAACATCCGCCTCCACACAGTTTGTATCTTTATGCAGCTCTAAGATTTTTGGAGGGCACCCCAATCCAGTCCTTGGTCAGGTAAAAGGGGTCCTATAGGCCTAATCTTACCATCCACATGAAATATAGGTGGAGGATGCAAAATTCTCCACATCTGGAGCTCCATCATGCTGTTTCCCCTCTACTGCTGTCCTATCCAGTGATACTGCAGACATGGGGGGGAGACAGCAGTATCATACTGATGTCAATCAGGAGGGAAGAGGATGCAATCTTACAGGATTTCACATTTGGAAGAGTGCCTTGGCAGTGAGGGGTAACCCAAGGCCCTTCCCAGGAAAAGAAGCAGGCACAGGGGCCGGTACTCAGGCTCCATTTTGACCCAATGTTTATTGTCCTTGTACAACATGTCATTTTTGGTTTAGAAACTGCTTGTGATTAGTTTTCCAACATTAACTCAAAGCATGTAAAATAAAATCAACCTATTCTCTATATAAACACCCAGCAACTGTGGCCCTTAACCTTCCTGCCCAAGTTGGGTAGGGGGAAGAAGGGAGGGCTTGAGAAGCATTGAGTGAAGTGCAGATGCTTTACTGTAGGGAGTGGCGTAGTGCCTTCGTTCACACCCGCACAGGTCCCTTGCTCTGCCCCAACTACAGCAGAAATGGCCCAAGGCCCAATTCCCTGTTGGTAATTCACTCTCCACCTCCCAAATGAAAATCGCTTTTATTTTATCCCTTGTTTTGTATTTTTTTTTTTTTTTTGCAACAGAAACCCCCTGTCCAGAGACTGACTGTAACTGAACTGTTCAGGCTGAGGAATGGAGCAGGCTGTGGGCGCACCCCTGGTCCCTCTTGGGCAAGCACCCCCACCCTCAGGGAACAAGGTCCAGCCAGGCCAGCTCGCAGCATGCTGGCCATCACCACTTAGCCATACAGGTCATCATCATTGTCTTCTGTATATACACTGCCGCCTGTGCCGCCTCCACTGCCCTGACTGGGGCCAGCTCCACCCTGGTTTCCTGAAGGGAATCTGTGTGCAAAAAAAGAGAACCAAAAGAAAAAAAAATGGTTAGGACAGGACCTGTGTTTTCACAACTATCTTTCTAGCCTCCTTAGGACACTCACAACCTTGGTTATAGTTCTCCAAGACAACTTAAGCACTACCCATTGCAGCCCACTTACCTGAAACTACCAAAGCCCCGACTCTGCTGAAGGGTCTGAGCAAACATCTCATACTTTCGAATGTCATTGTCACTGACAGAACGGCGGGCAAAGCGCATGGCTTCCTCAAAGTGATCTCGGCGAATTTCAGGCACTGGATCATCCTCTTCTACCTCCTGTAGGGTTTGGTAAACAGATCATCAGGAATAGTTAACGAGTACCTGTCTTTATGGAGTACAAATGTGTGTATGCAGACACGCAGACACATGCACACACATGCACACACACACACATACTGGCATTTAATTTCAGGAGTGATAGATAGATCCATAAATTCCAAGTTCTTAACCTTGCTCTAATTGCTTATCTGCACAATCATACTTTGATTTCCCTCATGGAGGCTTTAGACTGAGAATATAGCCTGCCCATCTATTCTCAGCCTTCATAATTACAGACTAAAAGGGTTAATTCTCAGTTTATTCTTTCTCTTTCATGTCCTGCTAAATATCTCAGTCAGACAACCTTTCCAAAACCTCACACTCTTCGCTCTGGTAGACTGTGGGAAAACATTGCTAGCCAAAGACGTAACCGGCACTTCTAGGTAAAGGATGCAAACTCACCATGGCTGATGGGTTAGTCTGCCTCTCCCGTTCTCGCCTTATCTCGCTTTCGATGGATTCACGAATAGCCAGCTTGCAAGCACGTTGGCAAATCTCTGTCAAGTCAGCTCCAGAGAAGCCATTAGTCATCTTAGCCAAGAACTCCAAATCCACGTCCTAAAAGATGCAAGAGTATCTTAGCATTTAACTTCTACTCCCGTTATACACAATCTTTGAGCCACTCAAGCACTTCCGATTCCAGTTTATCCCATCTTTTAACATGCTGATTTTATTCCCAATTCTAGATTATCCTAGTACCCTCAAATCTTCCATCTTCTCTTTACAACCCTAACCCCAGAAATCTCCAATGAAATATTGTCTAGGAATCGAACAGCACTTCACGCTAGCTTGAGGACTCATAGAAATCCCGATAGCCCATGACCTTGCACCTGCCTTGGCAACTGGGGACTTGCGCAGGTTGGCCTTAAGGATGGCAACACGGGACTTCTCATCAGGAAGCGGGATGTAGATAAGCTGATCGAGGCGGCCAGGTCGCAGGATGGCAGGATCAATGATATCAGGCCGGTTGGTAGCACCGATGATAAACACATTCTTTTTTGTGGACATGCCATCCATTTCTGTCAGGATCTGGTTAATGACTCGGTCAGCAGCCCCACCACCATCTCCAATGTTACCACCACGGGCCTTGGCAATCGAATCCAGCTCATCAAAGAATAGTACACAGGGAGCAGCTTGGCGAGCCTGTGGGAGGGACAGATGAAACTCAAGCATTAGCACCACTGGGTCTCTTCAGACCTGAGAAGGAAAATAAAGTGCTGCCAGAACGAGATGGTTTTCTCTCTCCCAAAAACAGACTATCTCTACCTTGCCCCCATGAAAGTGAATAGATAATCCAGCTATTTGTAGCTCACCTTGTCAAATATTTCCCTGACGTTGGCCTCAGACTCCCCAAACCACATGGTAAGCAGCTCAGGACCCTTGATGGAGATGAAGTTGGCCTGGCACTCATTAGCAATGGCTTTGGCTAGCAAGGTTTTCCCACAGCCAGGGGGTCCATAGAACAGTACTCCCTTGGAGGGTGTCATGCCAAACTTGAGGAATTTGTCTGGGTGCTCCACGGGATACTAGGAGGAAAAGGAAAGAGGGTTCAGGAACACCCTTACAGTTTGAAAGAAATCTCACCAAACAGAAGCACCCCCCTATCCCAACTCCAAAGTGTAAGATCCAGGTTCCCTAGGAGCAGGCTCTTTTATACCTCAAACCTGAGAATAGCAGGTTCTTGACTTATTTTCTCACAATTCCTGCAATGAATATGCCAACACCCCAAGTCCACCCAGCTCAATTACAAAGTATGAAAGCAGTAACTCACCCTGGACCAAGCAAGCTCCTTACCTGGACTAGTTCCTGAAGCTCACGTTTGACATCCTCCAGGCCCCCAATGTCCTCCCAGGTCACCTGTGGCACCTCCACCACAGTTTCTCGCAGTGCTGATGGGTTGCTCTGGCTCAGGGCCCACTAAAAAGGGAAGGTAAACAGGGGATGAGACTCCCCAGGGGTGAGGTCAAACTGCATGCGTGTGTGTCTACCTTAGATAGGAGTGCAGTCCTTACCCGGAAGTCATCCATAGTAACTGCTAGGGAATTCATGACCTCAGCATCGATGGTCTCATCCTCTAGGTCAATGAGGTCCATCTTTTTGCGGATGGCCTGGAGAGCAGCCTCAGAGCACAAGGCTGCTAAGTCAGCGCCCACATGCCCATGAGTCTCATTTGCCACCTGCAGAGAAAAAAATCTACTTATTATCCTAAGACCTAGATGCCTTTGGAAGCTCAAAAACAATGGAATCCTGGCTGTGCCTCTAACTTCTATCTCTGGGTCCTCCCATTTCTCTGAATACATACCAGCAGTCCTTCCACTGGCTGAATTTTAAGTATTCAAGCCTGAACTTGGGGCTTGGAAATAAAGTGCTCCCAAAATTCAGGTTTATTCTAAGGCAGTGTCAACCAAGAAACATGAGAAGTCGTTTGCTGGATTCACTCTTAGGTCACTTCCTTTCCCCTGCCCAAGAACTGAAATCAGTATCTTCACATCTCAAGTTTATATTCCTAGCCAATTCCCTTCCATTGCCTAGAAATGGCTATCCTAAAAATCCTGGCCGCCCTTATCAACCACTCCACCTGTTCCAGGTCCACATCATCTGCCAGCTTCATGTTCTTGGTATGGATCTGAAGAATTTCCAAGCGTCCTGTAGCATCAGGGATTCCAATATCTACCTCCCTGTCAAAGCGACCTGTGGGACAGTGTGTGAACATAGACAAGGCTCATTTCTGGTCCAGAGGGAAAAAAGGATAGGCCTAATGTGATCAGCCATCCCCGTTTGCCCAGTACTGTCATGATGTTAACACTCGCAAAGTTACAGGTCCTGGGTAACCCTTCAGTCTCAGGCAAACCAGGATGGTTCATCATCCTAGACAGGATATGAGAAAAGGAAAAGGACCCCTGGGCCCTATCACTACAAAGAGCTTCAAAAAATCCTCAGAATTAGGTGACTTAGATAAAGGACAAACATGGGATCAAAGAGAGTAAGCCCAGTAGAGCTATAATTCCCTATGAACAAGGACAGGGATGAAAGGAATTTGGGGTCCTTACCAAATCGTCGTAGGGCTGGGTCAATACTGTTGGGTCTGTTGGTTGCTGCCATGACAATCACATGTGCTCTCTGCTTTAGGCCATCCATGAGGGTCAATAACTGTGATACAATACGTCGCTCTACCTCCCCGTGGGTCTGTCAGAACAGGATATCTGGTCAGAAGTGAAGTTAGGACCTTTCAACCCCCCACGAATCCCTTGGGTAAGTTCCTACTTTCTCTCTTTTGGGAGCTATGGCATCCAGCTCATCAATGAAGATGATCGCAGGAGCATTCTTCTCAGCCTCCTCAAAGGCTTTACGAAGGTTGCTCTCAGACTCACCAGCCAACTTGCTCATGATCTCAGGACCTGAAAAGATACAGAATGGAGGCAATGAAAAAACTACATCCTTCCTCAATCCCTAAAGAAAGCAGATAATTTGTTTGCCCAGCCCAGAGACAGGTGGTAACCTCTGCCCATTTTCTCACAGCCTCTATTAGCCATTATCCCAAGATAATGCCACTAGGCCAGGCTAGACAGAAGCCAAGAAACTCAGATATACTTATCTCACAATTAAGTTCAAAGTATGAGGATGATGGAAGATGCTCTGAGACTTCTGGCCAGAACAGATGCAGTACACCAGTTGGACCTCTACCAGATAAATATCATTCTCAAAGAGCCAGTTGACCTTCTCCCAAACCCTCTCCAATAAATAAATACTTTTGATCTTTCATCCTAACTTGCTCCCCACAAATGTCTTAAGCCTGTCCATAATCCTCAAAGAGAGAGAGATCAGGAGCAGAGATATCTTTAAAAAAAAGAAAGAAAAGAAAAGAAAGAAAGTAGAATATCTTCCTCCTGTAATCTGTAATGTAGCCCAGTGGAAGAAAGACACTAAAGTGTACACAAGGGCATGTGCGCAAATGAATGTGTCATGATTTCTCTAGCTCGTGAGACTAAGTCAAGCTCAGCTTAGAGTTGAATCCAGCCAAACACAAGGTGAACCAAGTCTCTTACCATTGATTAAGAAGAAGAAGGCTCCAGTCTCATTTGCCACAGCTCGAGCAATCAGGGTCTTCCCAGTCCCAGGAGGTCCATAAAGCAGGATTCCCCGAGGAGGCTGAGGACCAATACAGAAGGTGTGACTAGGTTCAGAATCCCACCTTCTCCAACCCTATCTATCCTAAAATGGCTCAACTAGAGCTTTATTTAGAGAGGATGAAAATAAGCTCAACCCTGACACCAGTAAGAATGAGCCCTTTGCCACAGCTGCTAGGAAGACAGCTTATTTCAGGCCGTACTTATTCCTCTTTATTAGAAGGAAAAAAACTGCTAGAAAGTTGAAACACTTATGATTATAATTTGCATAGGAGACAAAGAGCAGAAAAACCAACCTAAGAAATTCTACTGTGAGTCCGGAAACTCTAGTGTGGATAAATCTAAAGATCCTGGGACTAGGGAAAAACAAGAGGCCATTAGGCCAAAGGACCCAGGACTAGCTTAGTCATTTAAGAACAGTATTGCTAGAGGCTCAGTCACTTGAGTAATTTCAACCCTCCGGGATTTATTATCATGTTGGAATACTTCTCTTTAAGCCAATCACAAGCTTTCCTCTTTGAAGCTGTATTTTCTACGGCCTTGTCCACAGGCAGCACATAGATGATAAAGTTATTTGTACAATATATACTAGGGGAAGGGATAATTTAATCTTTGGTGTGTCTCATGATATGAAAACAGCTGGGAAGTTATATTACAGACCAGCAGTTCTCAAACATATTAGACTCAGGACCTTTCACACTGCTAATTTCCACTTCTATTGGGCAGCACTGTTCTAGACAAGTTGGTAAACCATAGTGAGATTTGTTTTTACAAGGTCCATAAAAATAGGTTTTTACAATTTTAAATGGTTATAATAAAAAAATATACACAGATGCAACAGAGAACTTCACTGGCCTGCTCTGTTATAGACCATTAGTAGCTTAACGAATTTATAACCCTCTATAATCTCAAAGAATTTACTGCTGCCTCTCTAATCCAAGGCAATAATAAAACATATAAGAACAAGTTCCAGGATTTGACAGCAAGTAGTTGTTAATCACCACCCTATATTCTGCAGAGCCCAAGATGCTCACCTTCACACCAATTGCCTTAAAGAGGGCAGGGTGTCTCAGGGGCAGCTCCACCATCTCCTTTATCTGAGCTAGCTGTTTCCTGCAGCCACCAATGTCATCATAGCCCACTTCATTCAAGGACTCTTCCTCATCCTGAATATGTAAAAAACAAAGAAAAAGAGAAAGCAGTAATATTACAATCAGCATAAGCTGTTTATCCAAATCCTTCCACAATCTGGCACGGAGAAATCTGTCTGAGAAGATTCTCCCTTAAGGGGATTCTGCCTCAAAGAACAACTCAAAAACCCAAGGCAAAAATTTCTGGCACAGCCTTTCCATTTCACACTGTCCTTCACCTGACTGGGAAAGGCTCCCATAATAAGTGAAGCTGGAAACTCTAGTAAATGGGCAGAGAGGCCTGGATGCCATCATCAGCATCATTTTTTCAAAAATTACTCTAACCACTTAGGTCCTTTGGGTTCAATCTAGATTTTAAAAAATTACTGGTATCGCATACTTCCAAGAAACACCTAGACCCAGAAAAGAATAGCTGGAAGATTTCCCACCCCTGGAAAGCAGCTCTGTTCTAAAGAGCACCCCATCCTAATAGCTACTACATGACTGCCCCAGAGTAATCATAAAATCGGATACTGGGATTAGAGAGAGAACTCACCTCTCGTTTGATGGGCTCCCCTTCACAGTGAATCACTGTGTCTGGAGCAACAATACAATAAGGGCTGGGATCTGTCTCCACTACTTTGAACTCCACAGCACGCATTCCACCCCGGACAAGGAAAATGTCTCCTATGAGAGCAATCAAAACAAGGGCAGTTAGAGATGTCAACTACGAAACTAAGTGAGAATTCTTCATCAGAACCCGGGATCTAGAATGCCAAGTTCCCTAGATAGTGCCCTTTCTCCTTCCCACCCCCATAATCTTGTTAAGCATCAGGTGAGAGGAGAAAGCTAACCTGTGAAAAGCCCTTATACCACTCAAGACAGTGAAGAAAACCTGATGTGCCAAAAGCTCCCAAAGTTTTGATTCCTGGGGTATAGAAAACCCAAGCTTTTACAATCACTAAGGGTAGAGCTGTGCTAAAAATTAAATAACTGGACTGTGACATAGCCAAAATGACCCACTTCCTTCTTTAGAGATCTGAGAAGATAACTTACTCTCCTGGAGCAAGGAGTGGGAATGGAAGAATGGGATAATGGGGGAGTGGGAGGAAAGGCAGGTGGAAGGTGAGAGTTCACATGAGTATGTATGCAGATGCATGTATATGCATACAATATTAAAATGCGACAGATGTTCTAAAGTTTACTCCCAAATATCCCAACAAATGACCATCCTTAAACTCAACCTCTAGAATTATCTCACCTTTCCGGATTGGCCGATAAGCTTCCAGGAAGTATGGCTTAAGGTATACCTCAAAGAGATTGCCAGTGATGCCTTCCACTGTGTCATCGATGGGTAGCACATGGATACGTTTGCCATACTTCACATCAGGGCACGGCTGGATGCTGAGAATGACAAGCAGACTCCAAGTTACCAACCATACTGAAGCCCCAAGTGCTGGGCATCCAAAATAGCCTGGCACAGAGAACTGATGGTAAGCAAAAGAGAAAAAGTAGGGATGGCTTTAGGCAGAAAGAAAGGTAGAAAGGTAGGGTTGGAGAGAGAACAAAGGAACAGCCAAGCATAACTAAGACGGGTCACACTCAGGGTGAGGTAGGTCAGGGGAGCCACTAGAAGAAGCTGCTGGGGCTCCCCACTTCCACTTAGTGAACCAAAAGGGAAGACCCACACACACATCTGGAGTCCCCATAAAACATAAGAGGGAGAATATTCAGTGAGAGATAGCCAAGGATGATCCATTCTGGCTAATGCTGGTAACTCAATATTACAAAGTGAGGCCTTAGTATGATGAGTGTCAGGGTTAGAGAAATAGAAATGAAAATATAATCTTAGCCAGGTGGTCAGGGAATAGAGAGGTGATTCCAAGATGGGGAACCTCCTGCCTAAAGTCAAGTCCAAAATCACCAAGACCGCAGCTCTCATGGATCTGGCTCAAACAACGCTTCTCTCCTAGACTAACCTAGATCATTAAAAAGACCTGCTAGGAGTCCACCTTCCATATCCACACTCCCACTTCATTCCAGGCTCAACAAAAGTTGTTAATCCAACACAGTAATAAAGTTGTTTGGCAGATACACACCCTCAATTAGACCCTAAACCAGGGTCTAATATGTGATAAGTTATACCTATGGTGGGGGAAAAAAAAAGCATCAAGAAAGCCACAGAAATGCCACATTGTCCCAAAGGTCATACAGAGGCAGATTTTGAAGTCTCAGGGAGGCAGAACAAAAACCTAAAGACAACGCTAAAACATAAGTCTTCCTATTGTTAGGAGGCTTCCGAAATCTGCAGCTGCCAAGGCCTTTGTGGGGGTCCTGCCTATCATGCAGGCTGTATCTGGCCACCCATCCCTGAGGAGCCAAGAACCCCATACACACCTGATGACATCCCCTAGACGTACGCGAAGGTTATTCCGAACAACTCTATTCATTCGAATCTTCTCATCAGAACATGTGTCATCAGAAAGCACAATGCACACAGCTTCCCGCCTCTTCTTTCCTTTCAGCAACACTGTATCACCTCGGAACAACTGCAGCTCATCCATCTTGGGCTGAGGAAAGAAGATTAAGGCCTTTGGGTCATTGAGCCAGGGGGTAAGCAGCAGCCCTGGACGTTAGGATTCTCAGTAAACCCCATTCTATCTGTGGTCACTGCAAGAAAAATGAGAAAAAAAAATCTGGGAAAAGCCCCTAGGTTAACTCAATAAGGAAAGACTGGACCATGAACCTAACTTACCTGGGACAAGGACACCACACTATTATCCTCATTGATGGCTTCATCGACAATTAACCGATTGGGACGGTTCTTCTGTTTAAGAATGGCTGTTGATAAGTCATCACCTTTTGAACTAGACGAGAAAATGAAGTCAGTCCCAATACATACACCAGCCCCGGAGACCGCACCCACTTCTAAAACACACTTAAGAAATAGTGGGTAGATGAAGTTGTCCCTACATCAGAGCTCAGATAAAATTCAGCCAAGGTCATGAAGAATAATATCTAGCAGATATTACAATTCCCATTCCAATAGCTCTCGGTATTCTGAGCACTCGTATCCTAGCTATAAAACCCAAGTGACCATTCCCAGGGTCAGGTTGGCTTCAGAAAACAAAATAGAAGTGGAGGCTGAGTACAATTAGAGAAATGAAAATAGTCTGGGTTGGGAGGGTGGGGTGAGGTGTTGAGCTGGGTGAAAAAGGTGAAGGGATTAAGTACAAAGTGGTAGTTACAAAACAGTCATGAGACTATAGTTAATAATATTATAATAAGTATGTATTGTGCCAGATAGGTACTAGACTAATCTGGGGGATCACTTCGTAAGTTATACAGATGTCTAACCACTATGCTATATACCTGAAACTAATGTAAAATAATATTGAACATCAGCTCTAATCTAAAAGAAAAAAGGAAAAAAGGGGAACAAAGACAAAGAAAATAGTCTTAGGACAGAATAGTGATTAAGAGAAAGGGCTCTGTAGTCAGACGTGCTAAGTCTGAGGTTCAGCCCTGCCATTACTGTGATCTTGGGCAAGTTATTTAACCTCTCTGGAAGTTGATGTCCTCTGTAAAACAGAGGCTATAGTAGTACCTATCTCAGAGGACTGTCTTAAGTGAGATAATGAATGCAAAATGTTCAACACAATGACTAGCACACTGTATTAATGTCCACTATGATTAGCACTGCAGAACAAAGCACAAGCTCTTTTCTTGCTAACCTTCTTGCAGAACTTTTGACAGGGCTCAGGGAGGCCCCAAGACCCACCAAGCAAGTCTAGGGACAATGAAGCAGAATTATTAGCACTACCCTCTATTGGTTAAACCTGCTGAATGCTAGAGCTTATATACACCACAGGAATGCCAAACATAAAGACCATCATATTTGGAAAAAAACACTAATAGATCTGGAACCTTAGAAGAGGCTCAAACTCAAAAGGTAATCTCTGCAAAGACACACAACTCCATGAAGTCGGTTCAAAAAGGCAAAACCAAGAAATGCTAAGACATAGGGCAAATCCAAATCCCTCTCACCTAAAACAAGGTTGCCTAAATCCAAATTCCGTTTAAATTATTTTCTAGAAGAAAAGATCATTTACCTAACACTAACTTCTTAGATTATCTCCAGCTTTCGCTAACTAAACTTAGTGGGCTCTCCCTTTGAAGAGTTACCTCCTCTTAGTAAAAAGGCTCAGGAAGGTATGTGCATTAATCAAAATAGGAAGGCCAGACAATGGAGGAAGCAAAGAAGTAAATAAAAAGGAATGTTTTCCAGGAATTATTTCTTCATTCAATAAATTAACGTGTATATATTATATGCTAGGAAGTGTTCTAAGATCTGGGAATACATGAGTAAATAAGACAAAATAGTATTCTTATTAGGAATACCTTTACAGCTTGCAAGAGAAAGAGATGTCTATGCGCTAGAATACCAGCTGGGGTATACTCAACAGAAACAGAAATCCCATTCATCTAATAAAACTGTAAAATTTCTGCTGACCCTCTCACAGAAGTTCCATCTTTAATTATTGCCTTTAAACTATTTTCCAAGAGTGGAGTTTCCTAGGCTAACTAACACTGCTTCGCCCAATCCAAAACTGAGACAATCTGAGCACAAGTCTGCAGAGTAAACAAATTCTCCCACTGCTATCAACACCCTGTAGGGCAAGTGTGGTCAATGTGACAGCTAAGAGCAATTTAAACGCAACAATGCTCCCTCTACCCACACCTCAAAATACCCTCCAAGGGCTGCCCATCTTCCTTCTTGATCTATAGCAGTAGTCCTCAACCTTTACGGCACCGGTGCCCCTGTGAGAATCTAATGCCTACTGATCTGAGGTGGAGCTGAGGCAGTAATGCTAGCGCTGGGGTGCAGCTGCAAATACAGATGAAGCTGTGCTTGCCCACCCGTCACTCCCTACTACGCAGCCAAGTTCCTAATAGGCCATGGACCAGTACCAGTCTGCAGCCTGGGGTGTTGGGGATCCTTGACCTATAAGACTGGGGCTGCAGAAAAATAGAATGGTTGATGACTCTAGTCATTATAGTTTGTATTTTAACCCTAAATCTTCATTCTAGGAAAATCTGCTGACCATTCCTGACCCTGGTACTGGGGATGAGTGTTATGCTCTTCCCCTAATTCCTTTAATTCCACATCTATCTACTGAGATCAAAGGAAGTAACCTCTAAAATACAGAAGTCAGGCTGATAACGGGCAGCAGTCCTGCAGGCTCTTTGGGGAAACACACCATTGTCTTCTGCAAGAGTCAGATCAATTCCAGAACCCCAATGGACCACAGCGGGCTCTGAGGGAGTTCGGGTAAGAGTCATCAAGATGACCTAGAGATCAGAAACCATCTGTGATGCCAGATTCCGAGAATTTTGGATTTACTTTTTGTCTTGAAAACAAAAGACTGACTGGATAACCTAATATATTTTAAGTATTATTATGCAGTCCTTTAAAATAGGTGACTGCGTAGTGCTTCATCTCAATTCAGAAACTTGAAAAAAAAACAAAAAAAAAAGAACACACCTCAAGAAACTAAACTCTGCAATACAGGAAGGTGATTTGCATAGAAGAGTTTCCATAGGATGGCTGTCTTTTTCTCTCCCCCCACCCCACAACCCCAGTAATAGTTAAAGCTCTTGATTCTAAATTCAATGGTTTTATCTGACGCTTTCTTCAGGGGTGAAAGGCCCAGGACTTCTCAACATAGCAGTTTGGGGAAAAGGACCGTGTGTTCTAAGAGGGAGGGCAACTCTAACCTTCAGGCCACGATGGCTGAAACCTAGGAAGGCCCACAAAAGTCAACTCAGATTCGAACAATATAGCAAGAACCTAAAATAGTTGAGAAAGAAAAAGTTCTTTCTCTCCACGCCCATTTCATAACATGAAAACTGACTGAATCTTTCCCAAATGAATAACAACTGGCCTAAAGTAGGAAGAATGCCAGAAGTGAAAAAGCAGGGCTCATCCTATCCCTAACAGTCGGTCCCTCACTACTCAGGTCGCGGGGAATGCTAACCACAGGCCGAGCGGACCCAGCTCCAAAAGTGCCGTGTTGAGAGCTTCCCTGAGCTTGCCCGGCCTTCCCCCGGTCCAACCTCGCTGCGTCTCCGGGCTCCTTCACGTGGCCCAAAGTCCACGCCCACCGGGCCCAATTAGGGTGTAGGGTCCTCAGGGCCTGCTCTCTTCAGGACCAAGGGCCTTCGGCGGGTGCTAGACCGGGTCGCAGGTGGGTGCCCAGGGCTCGGCGCCGGCACTGTGGGCCCGCAGACCTCACTAGGCCGGGACGGCCGTTCCCAGGGAGCCAATCAGGCCGGCCCGGGGCCTGCATGACACAGCACGATCTGGCCCGGGCCCCGACCCAGGCCCAACGCAAGCCCCGCCTAGGGGGCGCGCGGGTGCGCAGCCAGGCCCAGCCGGGCCCGGGGCCCATCGTTCGCCCCCTTCCTCTCCTCTCCTGTCTCCCTCTTTCCGGGTCTCTACCTCTGAGACGAGCCCACGGCCGGGCTGGGCCTACCCCGCACGGAAGGGTCCCCCAGTGCGCGAACCCCGGGGAAGCGAGCGCGCGCGCAAACACTACACACACACACACTCACTCAGCTCCGGAGGCCATGGCGCGCGCCCCTCTCGGCCGGCAGCTGTGGCGGCCCGCGGGTAACGGCTACCAGGGACGGCAGGCGACTTGGCTGGGCCGGGGCTCGGCTTTCTCGGGCGGGCGGCGAGCAGGGGCGACAAACCCGCAGAAACGCGGCCTCCTTCTCGCTTCCTCCCAGCGGCACCCGGGCGGTGGGCGGGCAGCGCTGGCTCCCGATCCGCGAGGGGGGTAGCGGCAGCGACGCCTCAAACGACGGCCGCGGGCGCTTCACTGAGACTGAGGCAAGAAGAGCCGAATCATCGGAAGGAGAGGGGCTCTCACCTCAGCCAATCAGCGCCTAGCCTAGGGACTCCCGCCCGCCTCTGCGCGCCTCTCCCCAGCAACCCGCGGACTCGAGCCAATCAGGAACCCCGTCTGAGGCCTGGCTCCCGCCTCCGGGGTGCAACACGCCTAGTAACGCCACGTCCATTGGCCGCAACGCCTCGCTTCCTCGACGGACTGGGACTCTTGACCAATCAACGAAAGGAACGGGGCCAGACTGACTGGCGAAAGGAGAGCCTTTCATCTCTTGGAGGCGGAATCTCCCACTTGGCTCCAGTTCATTGGCTCCCGAATTTATCCTGATGGAAGAACCCGGCACAATGGATTGAACTCTTGCATTAGTTTCGGTACCTATGTTGATAACCTACACACCTACCTTCTCCCAAAACTTGAGGATTCATCCTAACTTCCCCTCTTTGCTCCTTCAAAACGCTGGCCCTGGCCACCTAGCACACCAGCTCTTAATCCACTCTACCCTGTTGTCTATCGCACTGTTTGGTAACCCTAATCCCACAGGCTTTTGAGTTCGTCGGAGGTTGAAGTTATATGCTTCTTCTTACCACTGGATTTTAATATTAATGGTTGGAGGAGAGGGGGCACTCAAGTTCAGAGAGAGGCAAAAGGCAACCACAGAACACACTGCAGATTCAAGGAGCCTGAAGCAAGAAAATTGCATACTGGAAGTATTAGTCCATGGGTCCAAAATGCCTGCTAGCCCTATCTATGTTCAATAGGCACCTTTGGTATCACACTGACACATTTGATTGAGACAGTGAAATCCCAAATTTCAAGAATTTGGGATTAGAGAGAGGGTGGGAAGTCACTCTGAGAAACTCAGGTCTGCTTGTCTCTCCCCTTTAAGAATTGAATACCACCCTTGTCCTACTTAGACTGCCTTCCAGACTCAACTCCATTCATTCTGTCACACCACACAGGAATCTGGGCTTTGGGGCTCTGCTTTTTAGGCAATGGGTAGAACTAAAGCCACTGCTTCTTTGAGTAAAAAAAAAAAAAAAAAAAAAAAAACAACACTATCGTCCTTTCTTCTATCCAGACCACAAGTCACAAGATAGATGACATTGGGAGAGGGCACCTTAGACAACCAGCACTCAACTGAATTAGATAGCTGTGAGCGTTCCCACTCAGTACATGTAACAGAAGACAAGAGATAGATCAACAATTTTACTCAACACAAGAACATACAGGAAAAACGGTGCCCCAAGCAAAGTCAATGCCTTGTTGGTGGCAGATGAGGGCATGGGGGTGGGGGTAGGGGGTGCTCTGGAACCAGACAGCAGTAACTGGGCCAAAAAATTTTCAGGACTATTTCCAAAGCCAGACTTATATAGGAATAGTCAGCTCTAGCCACATTCCCCAAGGATGGTAAAGAAGAAAGCCCTCCCCATAGAAAGACAGTCCACTGGGGCCCCTGCTCAGAGTCTTCAAAACATGGCAGCTACAGGTCACAAGTTTCCAGCAGAGATGTCTGAAACTCTTCAAGAAGGGTTTCACGGTCAGGAGGATGAATCCAGCTCAAACAGGTTTCGAGATACAGGGGAACAGACCTGGAGATCAAGAAGGATGAGACCTAAGGCTAAAGAATAGGCAGAAGGATGGGCAGCCTTTCCCTCCCTTTTATTCACCACCAGCCCAATAGACCCAAAGACTCCCGGACACTAACTGCCCCTCAGCCTCAAGCCAGCAAGCCTTGGCCTCACCGAGTAGCATTCTCCTGTGGCAACTTAGTTTGGGCCTCCAGCCTCCTCCAGAGAGCAGAGGCCTCATCCCTCCGATCCAGCTTCCTCAGAGTCTGAAGCAGGTGAAAGGAAGCATCCTGATTACCTGCAGTGCCACCCCAGAGTACAGAGCTTTAGAATTTGACATAGCCTTAAGCATCATTTTACAAAAGGAGAAACTGAGGCATAGAATGCGGAACTGTCTTGCCTACAGTCACACACTGAACCAGGAGTAGATCATTCCCTACCGTTATCTGAATGTACCGTCTGCCCAGGACAAAGGACTCAGCTAACCCTACTCTTGACCAACACACTCCCAGTGCAGTAACTGTCTTTGTGTCTGAGGATATTGGGAAGACTGGGAAACTCTTGAGAGGCCTTCATACACACTTGTATATGTCTTGTATATCTGCACACGTGGGCGCGTCCCTAGCTATATACAGCACAACCCTATTCCCTCCTGAGAATATCACTCTTACATTTATCCCCTATAGGCCTCTGTCCATGTGCATCCATGCATAGCTGATGTCATCATGCAAGTATACATACCTGGGCATACCTGTATACTAAGGAGGAAGTCCTGTAGAGCTTTGGTATACTGATCACTGGCCACCCATTCCAGTCCACGACTAATCAGGGCAGCTGCCCGAAGCTGTTGTAATGCCATATCTGATGTACACCCCTGTTGACAGTTGGAAGCAGGCCCTGGGGGCCACCACTAAAGTCAACAAGTGTGTTCCCAGCCACACAATCACCAAAACCCCAGGTGCCCCTTTATTTCATGTCTAGAGTCCCTTTCTCTTAAATATTCTGGTGGGCTGGGATACATGGAAAGGGAACTGGTATCTACCACCATCACTTCCAGGAGGGAAGAGAAAAATTGAGAGTCTGAATCACCTTGTTCTTTGTCCTTGGGTGTGGCCTGGAAGAGTAGCTCAAGGCACCTGAAGTGAGACATTGAGTTGAGGTGAAGAGGAATCAACCTCAGAAACTCCAGGGTGAGTAAGTAAAAATGGAGCTCACCAATTCAGGTCTCAATCAGAAAATTATCCCTTTACATTTTCCCTAGGACCCTAATTGGCTTCCTGTGCTCACCAGCTAAATTCACTAATTGCTTCTTTTTGGGACCCCAGTCGCACCCAGGCTTGGCCCTGAAGCAGGTGCATGGCAGAGACCCAGGGTGGGCAGTGTGGTAACTCCTTGGTTCCTTTTCTGGCATCTTCCCACAGCCAGGGCATCTTGGGAAGCAGAGGTGACGTGCGGCTAAACAGTTCCTCACATATGGTCAAAGCATCCTGGGCTCGGCCTGCCTGGATTAGCGCTGCTGCTGCCTCCAAGAACACCTCAGGCATACAAGGCCCTGGGGGGCAAGGGGGTGGGAAGAACTGGGGTGGGAGAAAAATGCAGTGTTTAAAAGAGATGTGAACCACCACCCGCAACCTCTTCACCAGGCTTTGGTACCACATAGAGGCAACCCATTGCTTGCTGCCCTAGACCCCTTGCTCTGGGAAGCCTTCCTAGTTTGGTCTCCCAGACTGGACAGACAGACAACATAGAAAAAAACTGAAAACAGCAGTCCTTCATGCTCCGAAGACTACAACCCTCTCCCACCCCAACTGCAGAGAATTTTGAAGACATACACCCACCTTTGGCTCCGAGTCATCTAGCAATAAAGCCAGCAGGTCCAAGTAATGCTCTGCAGCATCCTCTGCCCTGAGAAGTCATAGCCCATAAGCCTCACATTAGGCCGTTGCAGGGTTCTCCAAGCGATCTTAGCTAACAGAGGGATGCTCAAGGGCCCTAAGAAGTGGGGAGTGTAGGGTTTTGGGGCTCCAACCCTGCTCGGTATAGATCTACCCTACTTACAGAATGGATTTGGGAAGAGACTTGAGTTTTAAAAATACAGGTTAGTGTCTGGGGAAGAGTCCTCAGTGCACAGGTCCAGTGGCAAGGCAAGAGGCTAAGGGGTAAGGACATATGTCCTGCCACAAACTCATCCAACCCCCCTATTCATAAGAATAGAAGCAGGATCACACCCCAGGGGAAGTATCAGAAGTTGGAAGTGGAGCTCATATGAGCAAGGCAGAACCTCACCTTCCTGTCTGTAGACATCGGCTTGCTAGTAAGTGTTTGACCTGGCTCTGTGTGCCACAGTGAAGCAATGAGGCTGGATCAGGTTGTGGGAGTAACAACTCTACCCCAATAAAAAGATGGGATACTTCTGAGCTATGAGTGATACTCAAGGCCTAGAAGAGACAAAAGAAGGAAGTAAATCTGTAATCATTGGGAGCCATACCTCCTTCTACTTATTTGACTAGTCTCCACAGGAATCCCTGTATCTTCACTTGCATAGCTCCTTACCTCCACCAGAAGCTCCAGACTCTCTAGCTCGGCTGCTGTGTTCCCCAGTTGCCGATATAGCCTGGAGGCCTCCATAAGTGGGGGTACCCAGGTTGATCCCCCTTTCAGGGCTGCAACCAAGTATAACAGAGCTCTCTGTGGACTGCCCTAGAGGGATGAGAGGACACAAACTTCAGCCACCTTTGCAGTGAAAACAGTTATCCACAACACCCATGGTTTCCCCAACTGACTTTACCATCTTACGGAGACAGATCCCTAGGGCTGTGTACACCTGGACCAACACAGGCCGTGAGCACAGACCTGAGGCCGCTTCATGAAGGCTGCTCAGTGCCCTGGGCAGACTTCCTGTGATCAGCTCCTGGAGGCCTGAGGGCAATCAGGATGTGAGCTTAGAGAGGCCCATAGGGCACAGGGGTTTGGGTGGGGGTGGGGATTGAGGGGGTTGGGAGTGGGTGATGATGGAGAACAAGAACCCAGAGAAGTTCCACTAAGCTAAATAGGACATGATAGAAAAGGCATGAGCCTAGAGGCTCCTTAAGATGGGGATTGGGTAGGAAAAAAATGAGTCAGATTACTTACTGACCTTGGTGATAGGCAGATGCTGTCAGAAGGACATCTCTCAAGCCCCAAGCATCCTGCAGGGTCAGTGGGGTATTTGACTCCTTTGCTGGTGGGCTCCAAGTTTTTAGAAGCATCAGCAGATCCTCAGAGGCCTTGCTCTGAGGAGAAAAGGACTATCAAAAGCTCCAAACCTGAAGTACTTCATCTCCTGTCTCAGTCTACTCTGGCTGGTCCTTGAAAGCAGGGGTCCTCCTAAATCCTGTTCCCTCAATTCTAAGAGATTTATAGCTGTGAGACAAGGATAAAAGGAGAAAGAAAAACCTGGGGCAATGATAATCTATGGTAGTGCACTTCCTCACTCAGGATAAGCACTTGAGGACTCAGGGTAAGGATCATGTTTCGGTTACTGATGAAAAGACTAAGGCTGGGAAGTGACTTCAGCAAAGTTATGAAAGACTTAACCCTACCAGAGATCATTAAGCTACTTTAAAAACCCTCCCAAGAGAATCCCTCCAATGAAGGACCAATCAGAGCAAGAGAACTCAGGTCTCTAATCACCAACTTAGCAGCCTTTCCAACATATAATGATGCCATTGCAGCTGGAAGGGATGGGAGAAATGAAGAGACCTTTAGATCCAGGTCACTTCCTGAATTACCTGGCTGCCATTCAGGGTCTGCAACAGCAAGGTCAGGTCCCCCAGACAGTCAGTGCTCAGCCAGAGGGCAATCTGCAAGCCAGCCAGGTGGTGAAGGGCAGGCAGCAGCTCCGGTAAAAGGGAGGAAGCACGAAGAACAGAGCTCCACAGCCCCCTGAGCCCACATTCCAGTCTGGGCCCCAGCTGTTCCTGGGTCTCCAGCACTGTAGAGTACACACACATACAGTTGAGGTAAGACCTTATCTCTAGCTTTCCTTTTATGCATAACTCCAAAGGTCATGGAGGATCAACGAAAGGCATCTCTCTCTGTGGGGGTGACAGATTATGTTGCTATTCCCATCCCTCTTGCAAGGATTTAAACCCAGACTGAGGTTGGCAGCAGCATGGGTGGCAATATCTGGCCCTCACCTCTCTCTAGACCCCGTTGGATATCCTGTGCCTGGTCCTCAGTGAAACCCTGGGCCAGGCTCGCCCTCAGAGTAACGAAGTTGCAAATGACAGTCAATTCCAAGGAGAGAACTGGAACAGCTGCAGGGAGCCCTGGAGCAACAAATGTGGGTTTCACAGGCTGTTCCCCCATGAAAGATCCCTTGAATAAGATTCCAAACCAGAGATTACCCCACCTCAACCAGAATGGCCTCAATAAAGAAGCCACCCCTTGGACAGAAAGCTTGGGAAGGGTAGAACGTTCTCCAGATTAGACCATCCTGGAAACCACTTCTTCAAATGCTCCTGTTGTGCGACTATGCATAAGGAGAAGAGAGATTCTCCTGTACAAAGAAAATTCCACCCCAGTCCTTTCTGTGCCTTAAATCATCTCAATCCCAGAAATGGAGAAGAGAAACTGGTCTCTATCTGTGGAGGAGGGGAACTGACCAACCTGGGGAGGGCACTGCTTACCTTGCAGATGATCAAGGAGTCCCCTGAGCCCTTCCAGTGCATCTTGAGCCAACTGCTGTCGCCTCAGAGGCAGACCCAAGTCTTGAGCCACCTGCCAAATGTGGGATGGATTGTCAGAGAGGATCAGTCCTTTCCTCTCTCCTTGTAGCAGTGGCAAGGGATGTCATTCTCCAGTCATTTCTGGCATCAGGGGAAAGTAGAGCTCAGCCCCTTCCCCATGGGCTGGGGTAAATTCACTGCTGGTATTTTGGGGCTGCAAAGCGAGGGTCCCAGCAACCGCATTACCTTGGCCTGCCGAACTAGTTGATCATTCTTGTCCCTCCACAGGTCCAGGCAATTGGCTTGTGGCACGGAGGCCAGAGGGGTCTGGTGGGACATGGTGGCCGAAGCTGGGCCTGGACACCTGGAGAGGGCAGCTAAAGGGTAAGCCTGGCGCCGCCGAAGCCCGCACCGGCGCGCAGAGGGGTCCGTGGACTTCCGCGCCCCGCCGCGTCTCCTCTGCAACCCTCGGCCCCAAGCCGGGCCACCTGTCACTTCTCAGAGAAATGTACGGTCTCCTCGCAGCCTGAGGTGGCTTCCACCCTCGCCTCTTCCTCCCTAGCCTCTCATTGACCGGGACCGCAAAACTCTCGGCTGCGGTTGGTCGTCTTCGGGGAATAGTTCCCGCGGGAAACTCAAAAAAGAAACAAGTCCGGATAGACCAGTGAAGAAGGCGAGGGCGGACCCAGGGGGTGGGGGGCCTGGGGGAAGGGAGCAGGGACAAGCCAGGAGCGGAAGGTGCGACTGAGAGGGAAGGCTTGGGACTTACCGTTCTGCCTGCTCGGGCCTCGCCGAAGCCAGAGCTTTGAGAAAGCGATTTGGTGCCAGCAGCCGTGGCTCAGCCCTCCCTTCCCTCGTTACCACACTTCCGGGTCTGTCGGCTTTCGCCTCTGCGCAGGGCAGCCCCGCGCGGTGCCTGCTGGGAGTCGTAGTGCAGCCAGGAGCCTTCTGTAAAAGTCTGGCTCTGGCAGAAAGCGTCTCCAAAAGAAACTGTGACAGGAGACCAAGGCCCTCGAGTAATCCGCCCATCTTTTCTCTTCTCACCATGGAGCACTACACAAGCTCAACCGCAAGTTTGTTGTCTGACTGCTGACAGCGCGGCCCTATGTTTGTGCAGCCTGCACTACTCATAAGTACCTGCTGAATCCTTGCAACAAAGGGAGCTGGGAGAACTGGAAAATGGATGCAAAATCAAAAGAAAAAAAAACAAAAAACTGCAACCATTACCCCACATAAAATCAACTCAAAATGTCTAAGTTGGACTTCATTAAAATTAAACACACCTGTGCTACGACAAAGAAAATTCAACCATAAAGTGGTAAAAATTATTTGCAAATCATCTACTTCATAATGGACGTGTGTCCACAATATATAACTCTCAAAGCTCAACCATAAAGACTTATTTAAACCATTTTAAGGCAGGCAGAAAAATATGAAAGGCATTTTACCAAAAATATGAATAGCTAAGCAGCACATAAAAAGATGTTCAATATCATTAGCCATTGGGAAAATACAAATTAAAATCATGAGATACCACTATGCACATACACACATAGAATGGCTACAATAAAAAAACAGATAATACCAAATGTTGGTGAGGATGTGGAGAAACTGGAAATCTCATACATTACTGGTGGGAATATAAGCTGATAGTTATTTTGGAAAACAATTGCCAGTTTCTTGAAAAGTTAATTATAATCACCGTACGATCCAGCTATTCCCTCCAAGGAATCCTCCCAAGAGAAATGAAAATGTATGTCTACACCAAAAACTTGTATGCAAATTCATCAGCAGTTTAAAAAAATATTAACAACAGCTAAAAATTAGGAATAATACAAATGTCCATCAGTTGATCATAGCCATACAATGAAATAGATGACTCAGCAATAAAAAGGGACAAAAAGTGATACATGGATGAACCTCAGAAACATTATTCTAAGTCAAAGAAGCCAGACTGAAAGACCTCATATTGCATGATTCCATTTATTAAACATATCCAAAAAAGACAAACGTATAAAGACAAGAAATAGATCAGTGGCCCGGTGGGAGGTTGGGGAAAATTGGGGATTGATTGTAAACAAAGTATAGGAAATTTGTGGGAATGATGAAAATTTTCTAAAACTAAATTATAGCACTTGACAATGGTTTCTTACATATGGTATGAAAAGACAAAAGAAAAAAAAAGGATGAACTGGATTTCATCAAAATTTAAAAATTTAGTGTTTCAAAGGACACTATCAAGAAAACCCCAACTCACAGAATGGATAGAATATTTGCAAATCACATATGTGACAAGGGACTTGTATCTAGGATATATAAACAATACTTATAACTCAATAATAAAGACAATCCAATTTAAAAAAAGACAAAAAATCTGAAAGGACGGTTCTCAACACCGAACATCATTAGTCATCAAGGACATGCAAACTAAAACCACAATGAGATACCACCTCACACCTACCAGGATAGTTAGAGTCAAAGATGGATAATAATAAGTACCGACATGTATGTGCAGAAATTGGTACCCTCATACATTGCTGGTGAAAATATAAAATGGTATAGCAGCTTTGGAAAACAGTGGCAGCTCCTCAAAAAGTTTAACTTTTAAAACAACTTTTAACTTTTAAAACTTTTAAAAAATAATTCCTCAAGAAGTTAAACATAGAATTACCATATGACCTAGCAATTTCACAATATACCACTAGGTATATACCCAAAAGATATGAAACATATGCCCAAACAAAAACTTGTATATAGATGTTTATAGTGGGATTATTTATAATAACTAAAAAGTGCAAACAACCTAAAAGTCCATTATAGATGAATGAATAAACAAAATATGATAATATCCACACAATAGAATACCATTTGGCCATAAAAAGAAACCAAGTACTGATATGATACATGCTACAACATGGATGAACCTTAAATACATTAAGCTGAAAGAAGTGGCAGAAAAAGCCACATATATGATTCCATTTATATGAAATATCCAGAATAGGCAAATCCAGAAAGAAAACAGACTGGTGGTTGTCAGAGGCTGGGGGCAGAAGGGTTTAACTGCAAATAGATTTCTTTTTGGGGTGATGGAAATGTTTTAGAAACAGTGGTGAAGTTTGTACATTGTAAACCTATTAAGGGCCACTGAATTGTACACTTTAAAATAGTTAATTTTGTTATTTGACTTTTACCTCAACTTAAAAAAAGAAAAATGAAGTACTGACACATGCTACTATATGAATGAACTTCAAAAATACTATGCTGAAAGAAGCTAGTCACGAAAGGCCATACATGATCCCATTTCTATTAAATGTCCAGAATAGGCAAATATAGTTAGAAAGTAGATTAGTAGTCGCCTAGGGTTGGGGTGTAAGTGGGGAGAAATGGTGATAGAAGAGTATCTAGTATTTTGTGGGTTGATAAAAAATGTTCTAAAATTGATTGTAATGACAGTTGTATAACTCTGAATGTACTAAAAATCACAGAATGGTACACTTTAAATGGGTGAATTTTTTGGTAAGTTATAACTCAATAAAGCTGTTTTAGAAAAGAAACCATAAGTTAGCGTGGGATGGGCTCTTTGATGTCAAGTTAAAGGCAGGAATAAAATATTTTAATAGTATAAATCAATGTACTAACATATTTTTCTCTAAAAGAACCTTGTAGATCAGTAGTCCCCAACCTTTTTGGCCCTCGGGACTGATGCTCCTGAAAGAATCTGATGCCTGATGATCTGAAGTGAAACTGAGGCAGTGACGCTAGTGCTGGGGAATGGCTGCAAATACAGAAGCTTCGCTAACTCTCCTGCTACTCACCTGCTATGTGGCCTAATTCCTAACAGACCATGGACCGGTACCGGTCCTTGTCCTGGGGGTCAGAGACCCCTGTTGTAGATCAGGAGAAAAGGAAACAGTAGTTGGTGGATCAGATTATCCCTAGGATCCAGGGAAGAGGGTTCCCTGAAAAGAAAAAGCAGGGAGGGCTGAACACAGGGTGAGGGACCAGAGTCTGAAATCCTTCCTATGGGCGATAAGGATAGAGAAAGAGTCTTTATTTCTTTTCACAAAGGCATTGGCTACTCACTAAATGATGCTTGGGAACAGTGTCCACTAGTTTGAGGGAGAGGAAGGGGTTTTTTCCCTAATTGATCTCACCGGCTAGCTGGGCCTTGCATTATTAAATATTCCTTCCAAGGAACCAATGTCCTATCCTCTAATTGCCTGAAACAGTACACAACTTTCACCACCGTAGCACTAGGTACTGTTGGCCATTATTAGAACTCTTCCTTTACAGCAGTGAACACCTTTATCATACAATCACTGCTACTCAGCCTCTCTTCTTCTTCCTGCCAAATAAAGATAAGTGCTGTCCTGCAATTTTAACATCTGTTCTTTCAGCAATCTCATGTCCTTCTGTCCTGGGTATGCTCAAACCCTAGTCCTGATCCTTCTTCTCAAAGCCTCTTCCTTAGTCTTTTGATGTACATTTCCACTTCATGCCAGCACTTCCACATGAAATAGCAAGGTGCACAGAGGGAACAGGAGACATGCATGAGGAGCATTAGATTCACAATTTTGGCCTAAAGTCAGGGATAAGGTGGAATGCTTGAAGTTGTGGAAGTGGGTCTCATAAAAGACAACATGGGTTGGGAAACTAGGGAGGGCTCCATAGAAGTGAAGGTCAAAGGGTGTTCTGGGGTGAAAGGACACAGAAGAGGAGAGACAGCAGAGTAGAGACTTTAGACAGTGAAAGTCTATGTGCTCCAAGATGCCTAGACTTATCTTTTCATGCATCTGTTAACCGTCAAAGTATAAAAATTAAAATAAAATATGCTACACAGAAAAGGAAAATGACAGGTGGGATAATAGCAGCGCTTTAGGAAGAGCTGGGGTAAGTAAATTCACAAAATTCTAATCATTTTCCAAAGGTCTTCAGGTGTAGCCAGGTCTGCCGAAGATGATCCCATCTGAGCCTGGTGGGCACCAGGGACCAGTGCTCCTATGAGAATCTAATGCCCAACGATCTGAGGTGGAGCTGAGGCAGTGATGCTAGCACTAGGGAGTGGCTGCAAATACAGATGAAGCTTACCTGCTGTGTGGTCTGGTTCTTAACAGGCCACAGATCAGTACCAGTCCATGGCTCAGGCGCTGGGGGCCCCTGCCTTATATGACAGTGGGGGCTCTCCCACATCTCAAACACACATATTTACATCATTACTTTATTCCATTTGGGAGACCACCCCCAGTCATTCAGATGCATCCAAAGCAGGAGTTAGGGATCAGGCCACACTATGATTTTTAATTATAAAATAATGAAGTCCCAGATGCCAGTAGCTCCTGGCTGCATAGTGGTAAGAGGTGTGGCTGAACCTCTCTTGAAGATGATCCAGCACCCATGTAGTACAGACTAGACTGTTCTCCAGTTCTCCCCGTGGCAAAGAGCCAGCATCCACAGCCTAGGCTACCTCTGCTGGGCCAGAACTAGCTGCCGGAACCAAGAGCTCACTGCACCATCCACTCGCATCACCAAAGCTAGGCCCAGGCAAAGTCCCACGCTGCTCACAATGAAGCCCATGGCCTCAAAAATGAACCTGCAAAGAAAGGTGGAGAACATCAGGGGATAATGAGAGTAGGTCTAGACCCCTTTTCCCTTCTGAGGTAAAACCCGGTCCACCCTGGATGTTCATTTTCTTTCTCCACACTTCACCCCACCCCCTGCTACCCCAACACCTCTAGTTCTCAAGCATATTCACTCACTTAGGGGCAAACACCTTCCAGACCATGAGATGCCTGCGGAGGATAGAGGCTGACAAGGCACAGGCCAGAATCTAAGGGAGAAAAGCAGGAGTTAAATCACTTGGAAAGAGAAGGAGAGAGCAGGTCAAAGAGTTGCTGTAAGTCCCAGTGAAGAATGGGGAGTAGGAATGTAGTGCATGCCAGAGGAAAATACCCTGGGCTGGGGCAACCACTTAGGAGTCCTAATTCTTTTTCTGATCCCACCATGACCTACTGTGTGACCTTGGGCAAACACTATTCATCTGGACTGCTAACACTTAGGCTCTGCCTCCCAGGGTGGAGGAAGATGTCATAGTCACACCTTCTGCCTCCATAGGAAAGGAGATGGATCCATGACCACACCTTGGAAAAGAATCCTGACCATCACCTCAGTTTTTCCTGTCTGAACATCAATGGAATAATTCCTAAATGCAACCAGCAGGTTCTAGACCTAGTTTGTAGTGAGCAAACAATCTAAGACAAGGATTAAAGGGACCCAGGTTCAAGTTTCAATACTGCCATTTGAGGCCACTGTCCTTCAGCAACCACTTCACTTTGTAGCTCAGTCAAGACTCCACGGTTTTGGGTTAGTATGAGAGAATGTGATGCATGCACATGAGAATGCATGCACTTTCCCTGCACCCACCTGAATACCAAGGACAAAGAGGTACTTGAGGCCCAGCTGCAGCAGCGCTACGTTGAAGTGGTGAGGTGAATCCCGGAGCCTCATCTCCATCAGTGGCTCCTCCTCCTCCTCAGGCCTGACTCTGGCCTCGGCTTCATTCCCTGCAGGTTGCCGCCTCTTCCCAGACCCTTGACTCTCACACAGGAAGGGCCAGAGCAGGAGCAATGGGCAACCTACTGCCTCAGAGGAAGGTAGGGCTATAATTAATGAAAGACCCAGGGACCAGGCCACCCTGGTCCCCAACCACCCTAGTTGGCTCAGCCTCCAATTAGCACACTCCAAGGGATGCCAAATATCCATCAAAATCATATCTCCTCACTCAAATCCAGGGGTTTCCTTTCTTTCTACAAAGCCAGAGTAAACAATGGAAACAAAGGAGGAATGAGAAGGTACCTGCAAAGAGGAGGTGGGAAGCAAAGGTGTTGGCTCCCACTAGCAAAGCAGGCAGCCAGGTGGAGGAGCCATGACCCTCTGGGAATCCCACAAAGGCTGCATTCCAATGGATGGCTGGAAAGACAGGCTGGTGACCCGTAGCATAGAAGGTCTGTGTGGCCATGAGGGCCCAAGCAGAGACTGCTTGCCATGGCACAGTAAAAGGACCTGGGAGAAGAGATATACCTCTTTACAGTCATATCTCATTCCCTAATCCATGGCCTACTACCCCATGATCATATACTACTACTTCAATGATTATTCTCACACACACACACTCATCACCCCAGTCTCCTGTAGTCAGCACTGTTATTCTAATTCCCTCTCTGACACAAAGTCCCATTACTCTAATCTGAATCCCCTGCTGTCACTCTTTCTCTCTCATATATACACAGCTCACTATGACATTATATATTCATAATTCAACACTCCCATGACTGCAAAATCAAAATATGCACTCATTAAGATGCAGCATTTCCTTAAGAAATGAGTCTTGGAGTGCTCCTTGTCTAACCTCCTTCATGAACCTTGCTGGTCTTGGGAGCCAAGAGGAGGGTTCAATTACCTTGGCTGCAAGCTAAATGAAGACAGAGGACATCAGAAAGACCCTCCCAACTTTGTGGGGCATGAGACCCTGAGTCAAAGTGAAGAACCTGAAGAGCAATGCTCCCTGAAAACAGAAGGGGCCAAACTCATATCCCTACTGTCCTTGGATAAATCAGGGCTAAGTATTTACCAGGGATGGTGATGGGTATCCCAGCAGCAAGCAGATGCAGGAGAAGGAAGCTCTGCAGAAACAGAAGCAGGAACACAAGGCTAATGCGCTCTGCATGCAATAGCAGAAGTGGGAAGGCCAAGAAGGTGAGGGCCGTGACCATAGCAGCTGAGTAGACGCTCCCCAACTTATAGGCGGCCACAGTCAGGGGGCCCTGAGATTTGCTTCTCTCCAGCCGATTCCGAAACTCCTCCTGCATGTGTCGGTAGATTTGAGGAACTACATAATCCAGGTCAGCCTGAGAAGTGGGGGGGCCTGAGAAGGGGGTGAGGACAGTCCTGGTCCTTGGAGCACCCATTGTAGCTTTCACCAGTACTGTTACAGGCCTCCAGAGCAACAGCATGAGCCCTGTAGCGGCCAACCCTGCCACAGCCCTAGGCAGCACAACTGATGCACCAGCAACCAAGGCCCGGAGACGCGGGGGTGCTTCATCAGCCCCTGATGCCAATGCCCAGTAGGCAGCAGTGCCCAGCACCATTAGTGGCAGCCCCCAGCGCACAAAGAGCACAGGGGGCTCAGGGCTTTTGAGATTACCATAGCGGCGAAGCCACAGACGCACAGCAACTAACAGGGCCACCAGCGCCCCCACACAAGCTCCATACCACAAATTCTTGGCTCGACCACCCACAGTGGATGCCAGGGGACTCAGCCAGGGAGAAGAGTGGCAAACAGGTGTCTCTTCAGGGCAGCGATGAAAAAACTCAGCTAGCCTTATACACAAAAGCAACATAACTCCAAGCCCCAGGGCTTGCATGCCATTGTGCCGTGGAGAGGCTGTTGGGGTTGAAAAGCCAAGGCGAGGTATTGTGAGTAGCTTAGGCGGTAGCAGTTTGCCCTCCCAGTGAAGCTGGGCAACCAAGAGCAAGATGAATGAGCCCAAAAGGAAGCGGGTGGCCCTGGCCTCAGCTACGACGAAGCTATCAGAGAATAAAGCAGCAAAGCGAATAAGTAGGAATAACAGCACAGGCCCAGGGATGGGAAGTAAGGCTGCCAAAGGCCTCCTAGACCCCCAACCAGCCCAGGTTTTCCACAGAAAAGGCATAAGGGAGCCCACTGCAGCCATGGCCCCTAGAACCACTGGATCCAGCTTCAACCCAGTAATTGCAAGGAGTCCAGCACACAGTATGACCCCAGCCAGACCCCAGGCCACAGGTACTAGGAGAGGACAGATGTAGAAGCCAGGGGATGTTGCCCACTGGGATACAAGCAGGCAGAGAAAGCAGGCAACAGCCAAGAGAGCAGCACCCCCTGCCATGCGGACCAGAGAGAAACGAGCCCAAGACTCAATGCACAAGGCCCGAACTCCTCGCAGGAACTGCTGCAGCTCAGTAATCACAGTCTGTAGTGCTGCCTCGGCCCCCTGGGGGCTCTGCAGAAGCCGCTGATAGTCAGCAGAGGCCTTGGAGAAGAGATTATGTAGCCGATGAAGCTCTGTAGTTTGGAGGTCCTGAGCAGCAGCTGAATAGGTGTGAAGAAATCGGGACACCTGGCAGAAAAAGTCAAAGGCCAAGGGGAACAGGTCAGATATAAACTGGAACAGAGTCAAGGATAGGTATTACCAAAGGGAGACCTAGAATCTATCCAGAAGATCCAAACTGTCCAGGACAGGGGAGAAGGAAGGGATAATGGAAGGACATGGCTATGGTGGGTGGGGTTAAGACTGAACAAAGGACAATAAAGTATGACACTATGCTTCTCCCATGCCCACCCTAGCTCTGTCCCCTGGAAGCCCAGACCATTATCTACCTGCTGGGCGTTGAGATGAAGAGCTGAGGCTTGGGCCAGAGCAGAGGAGTGAGGCTGGGAGTCTTCGACCTCTGAGAACAGCTCAACTATCACCTCCCCAATGTTCCCAAATGGGATGGGCAGGCCCAGCAGCAGGGCCAGTGTAGGCACAAGGCTGACTTGAGGAACTACCTCTGGCTCCTAGGAAACAAGGACAGGGATTAATAGGTTCACCACAGAGCTGAAATCAGTGTTTGGGATAGAAGATATAAGGGTGTAGGTAAGAAATGAGAGTGGGAGATGCCAAGGGGGTCATGAATTGGGGGGCCTAAAACAGAGGGATCCACAAAGATGCTGTGATCATGACGCAAGCTGAATACCTGGAGACAAAGCATATCTCAGGCCTCACCTCTGGGGGTGCCCTGTGGAAGAGGGCTATGGGACTGTATAGAAAAAGTGCAGACGAGATCTCCAGCTCACTGTCTCCTCCATGGTCCCCATTCTTGGTCATCCCATGGTCCCCAATCACCACCAGCAGTGTGTCATTCTCCAGACGCTCCACAACTCCCCTGAGGGCCAAAGAATGTGTCAGAGGGTAGGGACAAATAAAGGTTTTTCTCAGGTGCCCGTTCACTCCCAGCTATAACTTCCATTAGCAGGGCCTAGACCACTGGCAGAGAGATATCTCTTCAGTAACAACCCTACTACCCAAAGCCACACACAACTAGTCAAGATGGATTAGGCCCCTAGCTTCAGGAAAAAACCCTACAGAAGACAAAATTCAGCCAGGAAAGAGGCTCCATGGAAAGGAGTTCTTCTCTTGGGACCATATAGCCTGAGATTCTCAGACACAAACCAGATCTCCCAGCCAATATCCCACACTCACTGGATCACTTGGTCCATCTGGCTAAGTTTCTTGGCCATTTCAGGGTGGTGAGGGCCATGCTTGTGGCCACAGTGATCCACACCCAGGAAGTGAGCAATCAGCACGTCCCATTCACCACTGTCCACTGTGAAGGGGAGAACACTGAGCACAGGGGACTAAGGCCCACTCCTCAAACCCAGACAGGTTCTGATGCTCCTAGGTCTAGGGACACAAGCCCAGGCCATCACACCCATGGGGAGCTTAGAATTTGTGGACTAAAAGAGCCCTCCCCAGGTCCCAGTCTTAGTCAGTACTGCCTCTGGTCCTGTGCTCACTGGTTGGGTAGAGGTGTTCCAGGATGCCATTGTCCACTGTGTGTAGGTCTCTGACATTGAAAGATGGGAAGAAGAATGCTCGTGAGAAAGCTCCAGGAAAAAGATCTTTCCAGGTATCATCTCCCATGAAGACCACACGCCTTCCTGCAGGGACATGAGAGTGGGTCAGAGACTGAGCACGAGTCAGGGCAGGAGAAAAGAAGAAGAGGCCCTTTAAACAAACACTCATCAGAAATCCCAACTATGCACCCTAAGGCACAGAAATCCCATCCAGCATTTCTTTATCCTTTAACGTCTAAACTTTTCTGCCAGGAAACTTTTCTTTATAAACCATACTCTACTCCTTGTTTCTACAAGAGACTGCTAGTTCTGTCTCTGGCTATCTCCACTGCTCTGTATTTCCTGGGTGTATATTTTGTTTTCCAAGTCAGTGAAAGAACAGGACCTGACCCTCAGCTCTCTCCTCCACACTTTGAGGGTATCTAGGCCCACATTGTCTCTTCTCTCCTGCCCCTTTACTGAGAGTGCCTCAAAAGGAAAACCAACACCCCATGCAGATCAGAAACTCCAGGACAGAGCCTGGACCTGTGTTCCCTGTATGCAGGGTCCGGGTCTCTTTCTCCTCCCCTGTCCTCTCTCAGCGTAGTCCCATATGCAGCTGGACACCCTAAGTTCTGGCTCTCTGACTTCTAAAGAATTTGCTAAAGTACTTCTGGCCTCCAAGGAGGCCCAGACTGACCTGCACTGGTGAGCTGCTTAATAAGATTGTCTTCCACTATGGCATAGCTGGCAAAGTTACTGCCAGCATCAATAAAGGTAGGCAGTGAGCCAGTGGTGAGGGCCTTGAGGCGCTGCATGGTGGTGGTAGGAGGATCAGCCTTAGATTGGTAGAGCCTGGCGTGGTGGGGCTGAATCTCAAGGATCTTCTGCAAGAAGCTCAGTTTGCCCAAGAAGGGCAGGGAGATAGAAGTCTCCCCAGGAATGTTTGAGCGCTGTGGCTGGACGAAGTCAAATCTCAGAGCATCTATCAGCACCAACACAAGCCGGGAGAATCGGGAATCCATCCAGCAGGCCCTGGACTCCCCTTGGCTGCCCCATGGCAGGGACCCAGGGCCTGGTGGCTCTTGGCAGCTGCTATGGTTGGTGAGCTCCAAACGGGTGAGTAGGAAACCACTGGTGAAGAGGGCAATGCCAGCATAGAAGAGGAAGCAGATCCAGACCAGAAAGAGCAGCACTGAGATCTTCTGCATCCTGGTGGTGGCAGGGAAGTGAATTCATCACTGTGGGGCAAAGAACCAGTGGGTATTCTGGTGCCTCAACACAAAGCCCAGCTAGAATCACTTCCTTTTGGAAGCCTTCCTGAAAATAAGCAGGTCCATACTCAACCCCATGCCATGTTCCTCTCCACCAGTCTGACCATTTTTCTGAAGGAGAGATCCGTAGACTATGGACACCAACCTGGAATGGCTTTTAAAAACGCTGACTTCCCAGCCCCACCCCAGACCTTACGGAATCAGGATTTTCCAGCTGGAGCACAGGCATTGACACGTGTACTCCAGGAGATCCCAATGGTGAAAAACACAGTCCGTGAGGGAAACTTATTCCAAGTCGTAGACTGCTCTCTGACAAGCCTGTTTCTCCTCCCCTCTCCCTCCCAGTCTCAGCACCCCTGGGGGGGTGGGGGGAGACAGGGCTCGCGGCTCCTGGGGAACGCTGCGGACCAGACCGGCGGTGCGGCCGGCCAGGGACCGCCAGACAGGGACGGAGAGGAGGAGTCACCCTCGGCTTCCGGAGACCTAGGACCGCCGGGAGCCCAGAGGCGCCACTTCCCCGCGCAGCACGGCCGAGGTGCGGGGTCCCAAGCCGGTTTGGCCTCGATGGGACCGAGTCGTCCAGACAGCTCTGCCCCCCCCCCGTGGCTTCCTGGCCCCCGCCTGGGCCCCCTGACCCCGGCAGTGGGCGCGCTAGGCTGTGAACTGGCGGGGTGCGGGGGGGGCGGTCGCTTACCTCGGGGAGCCCCCGGCTCACCTTGACCAGCGGCCCGGAAGTGCAGCGCGGGCCCCGCTGCCTGGCGCCACCGACACGGCGCTCCGGACGGAGCGGCCTGCGGGGGCCCCATCGCCACCTGCCGGCGCCTCCGAGGAAGTTCGGCGAGGAGCGCAGGGCAGGCAGCAGGTGGAGAGTTTAAAGGGAGATACCAATAACTGAGAATTTCGGTCAAAAGACTAAGCTAGGAGACGAGTTCAGCGACGCGCTGTCCGTTCTCGGTTAAGACTGAGAGCTAGGCCTCTGGAATGGAGGTGTTTAAACCTAGCTCCTCCACACACTGTGCTTATTGGGCAATCTCTCTTCTATAAATGAGGGATACTATTTATCTCCCCCTTTTCGCTTCGCTGACTCCAACTGATAGATTTTATTATCCCTCCTCTCCATATCTCTCACTGAATCTAACAACTCAGTAATAAAAAGGCAAAAAAATTCAATTTTAAAATGGGCAAAGGATCTGAATAGACATTTCTCCAAAGAAGATATGTGAATAACAATAAACACATGAAAAGATGCGCAACAATAGAAATACTAGAGATACCATTTTAAACCTACTAGAATGGTTATAATCAAGAAGACAAATAAATATTGGCGTGGATGTGGAGAAATTTTAAACCTCGTACACTACTGTTGGGATTGTAAAATGGTGCAGCAGCTTTGGAAAATGGTCTGGCAGTTCTGCAAAAGGTTAAACGTAGAAGTATTGTATGATCCAGCAATTCTACTCCCAAGTATATTCCTAAGAGAACTGAAAACATATCCACACAAAAACTCGAATGTTCCTAGTAGCATTATCCATAATAGTCAAAGGGTGGATAAATAAATGGTATGTCTATGAAATGGAATATTGTTCAGACATAAAAAGTGATGCTACTACATGGATGAACTTTCAAAACATGCTGAATGAAAGAAGCCAATCACAAAATGGCACATATTACATTATTCCATTTATATAAATATGTAGATCTACAAAGTAAATTAGTAGTTGCCTATGGCTGGGAGTGACTGCTAATAATAGATACAGGGTTTTTGTGGTGGGTTGGAGATGGGGGAGTAGTGACGAAAATGTTCTAAAATTGTGATGGCTGTAATATAAGAGAACTAAAATATTAAATTAAGCTATATTTAGAGAATGCAATATGCTAATCAGCCCTGCAGCCAGACCAGGAGGAAAACTGCAGTACAAAGGAAAATTTCCACTGGGATTGCTAACAAACTACTTCCCCACACTGTGAAGGAAAAACAGAAAAAGTCTTTAAGTGAGGCTCTTCACAAAATAAAATCATTCATTCCCTATGGCTAAAAACGTGGGAAATCTATGGATCAAAGGCTAGGAATTGCCAGCAGCTACATATTCTTACCTTTTCTTGCTACATAATCTTTTTTCACTGTATGCATATCAAAGGGAAATGGGTAAAAAAAAGCTTTTAAACTGTAATTCACAGAAAATGAAGAATGATATATAATCTGAATTCCCCAAACACATTCGGGTTCTCTCTCAGTGCCTTTACTCTTGTCTCTCTCTGTCCCTGTCTCTATTGTCTCTGTTCCTCTATTTTTTTTGCCTCTGAGAGGAGACCATGCTGTTAATGGAGTATTACCCCTTCTCTAATGTACTTTCCTTTTTACTCTAACTTTGGAGTGTATTTGAATTGTCATGCTCAGCCAAGGACCCTTTCTCAGTTCAGGGCTTGAGTTCCTCCCACTTGGGAGGAACTGTCCTGCATCAGTTGCACAACTCTGAGTATACTACAAATTATTGAGTTACACTTAAAATGGGTGAATTGTATGTGAATTACATCTCAGCAAAGCTACTATTAAAAACAATAAAAAAACCTCTCCAGGGGTTTCTCATCTCAGAGTAAAGCCTAAGTTCTTGTAGTGGCACTATATATATAGCCCTCCCTATAAGTCTACACGCCAGTTCCCCATCTCCATCTGATTCATCTAGCTGCCACTTTACTTCCTTAACTGTTCCATTCACTCAGCTTCTTTGCTCTTCCAGTTATGAGAGGCTTGCTCTGCCTCAGGGCCTTTACATTTGCCATCTCCTCTATCAGCTTTACTCACAGATGTCCAAATTTACTCCTAGATTCCCCTGATCTCCATATCTAAGTTCAAATGTAACATCAGTGAAGCTTCCTGGAATCCTCTAATTAATATTACCCCACCACCAAATTCCCCATCTTCTTTCCTGTCTTTAATTTCCTCTTAGCACAATTCATCAGCATCTTATTAATGATTTGTCCCTTCCAAATAGAATGCAAGCTCATTGAGGGCAGGGAATTTTATTTTCTTCATTACTGTATCTTTGGTGTCTGGCACATAGTTGAGGTTCAATAGTTATTGAATGGACAAATGAGTAAATTCTAATTCAGAAATATGTCAAATCATTTATTCCTCTCCCTCCATCTGATGGCTCCTTACCTCTTAGTTCGGTTTTCCTTATCCTCTCTGGGATCAATGAAGCAGCTTTGTCCTTCCAGCCTCTCATCCTTCCTTCAAATACCTTGTCTACATTGTAACAGAACAGCTTTATCTTATTAAGTAATGTGATTACTTTAATCTTAAAATTCTTCAATAGAAGGGAGAAAAAACCCTTCATGAAACACCCCCTACCTTAAGGATAAAGTCCAAATTCTTCAGGACTCTTATCTCCCTGTGACTTGGCCCTTGCCATATAGTCACAACCCCTTAACACCCCCTACCCCATTCAGCCCCAGCATATAACTCTGAATGTTCCAACTTCTCCTGAGCTGTGGGCCTTTGCATATTCTAGCCCCAAACCCTAGCTTGGTGAATGCATTAATTTTTCCAGCCTGAAAGACAACCATTTAAATAGGAAAATATATTGGCAAGCAATGCCTCTGATAAGGGACTAATATCCAAAATATACAAAGGATGCATACAATTCAATAACAACAAAACAATCCAATTAAAAAAATGGACAGAGGACCTGAACAGAAATCTCTCCCCAGAAGACATACAAATGGCCAACAAACATGAAAAGATGCTCAATCTCACTAGCTATTAGAAAATTCAAATCAAAACCACAATAAAATACCATCTCACACCTGTTAGAATGGCTGTTATCAACAAGACGAGTAATTACAAATGTTGGAGAGGATGTGGAGAAAAAAGAACCTTCATATACTGCTGGTGGAACTGCAAATTGGTACAGCCACTATGGAAAACAGTATAGAGGTTCCTCAAAAAAATAAGACTTGATCTACCATATGATCCAGCAATCCCTCTACTGGGTATTTACCCCAAAGACTTGAAAACATTTATCTGAAAAAGATAAATGCACACCAATGTTCATAGCTGCATTATTCACGGTGGCCAGAACATGGAAACAATTGAAGTGTCCCACAATAGATGACTGGATAAAAAAAGATGTGGTACATATGGACAATGGAATGTTACTCAACTATAAGGAAATGAAATACTGCCATTTTCAACAACATGGATCGATCTTGAGATAATCATGCTAAGCGAAATAAGCCAGACAGAAAAAGTTGAAAGCCACCTATCACTTATATATATGTGGGATATAAATCTAACAGCAATAAACGTGACAAAGATTCATGGACATGAACAGTAGACTAGTGGTTGAGTGTCAAGGGGGAGAGAGTGGACAGAGTAAAAAAAGATCAAATATGTGGTGACAGAAGAAATCTAACTATAGGCAGTGAACATAATGCAATATATGACTTATTATTGAGTTGTATACTTGAAACTTACAGGATTTTGTTAACCAATGTCACCTTCAGTTTTTTTTTAATAAAGAAAAAAAAAACCCACTTTCCAGCCTGAGCTCAATGGCAGTTGGCAACTTTGCCACCCTAAAGCTGACATGCTTCTGTCCCAAGGATACCTAGCCAGAATTTTCCCCTATCATAGCACTTAAACTTTGTTATCTCTGTCTGCTTCGTTTGTCTTCCCTCCTTGACCTGGTATTCTGTGAAAGCAGAGACTGCTGCATCTCGGTTGCTTTTGTAACCCATGTCTTACACTGAGGTTGGCATACTGTAGACATCATTAAATGTTTTTGAATAAATGAATGAGTATCAGTTCCTGAAGATCCTTTAAGGATTCAGCTGCACTACCCTGCTAGGGCAGTCTTTCCCATGAAAAATCCCCAAACACCTGCTCAAATTTACAGCCCCACACTTAGCAGAAGAGGACTATTCTCCCCAGTTGGAAGGTCAGTAGATATATGCCTTAATCTTTCTACCCTATTCCATAGCTTTTCCTGAAGACAGAAAAGATTATTTCACATTATATCAGGTTCATTCTTGCTCATGGAGAAACTGATTCCCAAGACCTGACAGGACTAGAGAGTGGGAGTGGACACCCAAGGAAAACACTGGAGATTTTCTCAACTTCATTTCCCAATCAGGGAGGACAGTTTCTGGTTTTCCACTGGTGAGTTTATTACATGATTAAAGTTCAAATAAAAAAATAATAACCAAAATCTCTCAACAGAGAGGCTAGAGTCAGAGTTTGGGAGTGCTGCTTCCCTGTCCCTAGCTTCTCCAGCCAAGCTCAGCTCCATTAACTCAGCTTGACTCGATCAAGTTCTTCATCAAGACTTCCATTTGTGCCCTGGACATCTCTGCTGTTCCTGCTGGAGACTGAGTCCTGGGCCCCTGGTACTGGAGCTTTGGTGAGGGCCCCATACACACCCATGGCCTAAAGAGAGGAACAGAGAGAGCCATGAGGACATGTGGCAGAAGATATAACACAACCCACCAATGGCTAAAAAGGAGATGGGGCAGGGGTCAGTCAGCTTGTTTTTAATTTCTCTCTCTCTCTCTCTCAAACATCAGTCTTACAAGTTTTGGAGTTTGGTTTTAGGAATCGTACGAACTACTAGAGCAGGACCACCCTCAGAATACTAGTATAGATATCTTAAAAAAAAAAAAAAGTATGTTTCAAGAGCTTCCTTATCTTCAGGGATGTGTGGGATATATCATTCTTGGAGATTTGTTCTCTACAGGAATGAAAAGAGGTCTAGGTCTCAAGGCACTGTGAAGACCAATATGGTATATAAATGATGGTGGTGGTAGTAGTTGTAGGGTAGAGTCTCAGTCTCTGCCAGGTTCTCAGGGCACTCTAACCTGAGCCACCATACTGGTGACATCACCGGCGTTGGAAGGCAGGAGGATAGTATTAGAATCCTTGGCTAGTTTGGAGAACGCGCTGACGTACTGCTCAGCCACGGTCAGTGAGGCCGCTGCATCTCCATTCTGTGGCCACGGTAGGGATAAAATCAGAGATCATAGAATTAAGGGAAGGGGATAGGGTAGGGTGGGGGAGTACAGACGAAAAGTCAAGTTTATGAAAAGATGATACGCAGATCACAATACAAGGTATCATGTAATCCTGCTCAAGGGAACCCACAAAGGCAGGAACTTCTCCCAAGGGTAGATAAAAGAACTTCTTCCACTGTCAATTCCTGCCTCCCATTCCCACCAGGGGCCTCTCACATGTTGTGTCAGAGCTGCAGCCAGGATCCGAATAGCTTCGGCTTTAGCCTTGGCCTTGGCCAGAACTGCACTAGCTTCTCCTGGAAAAGAAGAGACAGAGATTGACCCATGAGGTCAAAGTACCCCAAAGTTCCTGTCCCAGCACCAATATCCTCTCTTAGGCTCTACCCTCTGTTGACCTGCTGCCTGATTTATTTGTTCAGCCTTTTCTGCCTCAGAGGCCAGGATCTGTGCCTGCTTCTTCCCTTCTGCCACGTTGATGGCCGACTCTCGAGTCCCCTCTGACTCCAGAACAGTGGCCCGTTTCCGCCGTTCTGCCTCCACCTGGAAGCCCCCAGCAACCCCAATCAACAAGTCAGAGTCAACTCTTATAGACGCTGGCAACTGTACCTATCACAATAGGAAAGGGAGTCCAGGTCCCCATGCAACTAGAGCAACCAGAAGTCTTTCCTGGCCCCACCTGCATCTGCATGGACTCTTTCACCCGGGGTGGTACATGGATATCCTTGATTTCATAACGGAGGCAGCGGATGCCCCAGCAGTCAGCAGCCTGGTTGATGGCATCCACAATATTAGCATTCAGGGACTCCCGCTCCTAGAGGAAGAGAGATGTAAGAGAGGTGTAAGCCTCAAAACACTCGTGAGTCTAAGCTGAGAAGGGCCTAAGACTGATCTTAACCCCCAGATAGGACTGATGCGTGGCAAGCATGAATCTTCAAACCCTAACTCTGGCTCAGATCCCCTTACCCGGAAGACTTTGTCCAGAGAGAGTTTGCCAAGTTCTGATCTCATGGTTGTCTGAGCTAGCTGGGTGACAGCATACTCAGGGTCCTCCACACCGTAGCTTGCCTGAAAGGAGCATAGACAGTGTAAGATGCTTAGATGTAAGATTTTAGTGAAGAGATAACTCAGGAGCTGAATAAAACAGAAGGCACGTACCTTGTAAGGATCCATGATGCGCAAGTAAAGGACTCCATCAATTTGCAGAGTTACGTTGTCTGCAGATGCAGGAGAGAAAAGGAAGAAAGTGAGGCCTCAGGTCCCAATCAGCTGTTTCTCCTAACCTCTGGACTTCCAGAAACCACATTCTAATGGCCTCAGAGCTCCCATGTCACCCTGTCCCCTCACCAAGAGTCACAGCCGATTGCTCAGGCACGTTGATGACAATTTCCTTGAGACTCTGCACATATCGGATCCGGTCTAACACAGGAATGAGGATATTCAAGCCCTGGAAAGAAGAGTCGTAGGTCTTCAGAAGGCTGGGGGTTGAAATTCAAGCTAGGCCTCAAGTGAGCAGGGAATCAACATATAACACGCCCAGAAAAGCAAAGGTTGGGGGTGTTGATGGTAGGGAAGCCTGAGAAAATAGCTAGGCGCCTGAATGGATAGGAGCCAGCATCGTAGCTTTCTCCATGGAGATAGGTGGAGCTGAGAGAATGGGTAGGAGAGATTCCGAAGAATGGGACTTGTGGGATGCTAGGGCAATAATACAAAGCGGGAACATGACTATGACAGTCAGCAACCTAGGCCCTGTCCAGTTTGGCCTTGCCTGGAGACTTGCAAGCCGATGGTGAGGGCAGGCCCCAAGGAGGTCCCACCCCCATTCCCCAATGTCGTGAGGGAACTGGGCATCAGGCTGCGGGGGAGGGGGGGCGCGGGAGGGGGCAGTAGAGGTTCTTACAGGCTCCAGGATGCGATGGAATCTGCCCATTCGCTCCACCACCCAGGCTTCCTGCTGTGGCACAAACAGTACTACGGTGTTTCGAGGCAATCCGGAGGAGGCACGGCGCGAAGCACGGCCAGAAGTCTGCACGGAGCCCTAAAGGGAAGACGAAGGTTAGCAGGGATCCCAGCCAGCTGGGTACCCCACCCCTCTAGGAGGCTGATCCAAAGGAATCTCCCTAAACCGCCACCCTAAAGGATCCTTTGAGAGGAACTCACGTGAGAACCATGACCTCTGACCTCAGCTCTCTCTCCAAATTTAGAATCCCTCTCCTTCCCAGCTGAGGACCAAGGTGATCTCTGGCCCAACCTTTGGAGAAGGGTGCCTCGTTCTTACCCTGAGCAAAAGGGCCCCACTTCCCCGCGCGGCACGCGCCAGCATTGCCCACAGCCACGGCGACCTCCGGAACCAACGAGACGCGGAGCAGAGCGGCCGATCGAGAAGCCCGGACTGAGCTTCCTTCCGCCTGTGTTTTCACTCCGCCGGATGTACTTCCGGCCGTCTTTCCTCTGTCTCTGTCTCTCTCTCCCTCCACCCCCATTCCACACTCAGCCAATCAGCGTTACTTCGGGAAAGAGCGCATCAAGTTGTTCTGCGGGAAACGCGGACCTAGAGCGTGCCGAAGGCTGGATCTCTTTCTTGTTCTCGCTGATCAAGCCCAAGATCGCAGACATGGTGTCCAAAATGAAAGCTATTTTCCGTGTGCAGGTGGCCCCATACCCCCACCCACTGAGTTGTTTACCCCCTCTCGAGACTCAGTTTACCTTTTTGAGCGTACAACCGCCCCATTCTGTCACCATAGCGACCAGGGGATTGGCGCTCTGAGCCATGGTTGCCATAGTGACATTCTCTGGCAGTCCTGCTGTGTTATAAGAAGCCCTCCCACTGGGGACTGACCCCATTCTTGTTGCCATAGTGACTGGACCTAACATTACCCGGTGATTGGACTGAGATTTTCCCCTTCCTTTATTTCCCAGGGCATCATAGATTTTCTACCTCTTCCCAGGGCTTGCTAGACCCTGGTTCCCGTGTATAAAGTGTCCGGCACAAGCCCCAACATTCAGCCTTGTTCGGCGCATGCTACACTGCAGACTTCCCTGGTGCTGTGGCATATCCTTTAATAGACTTGCATAGTAAACTCACATTTTACATATCAGGGCAATGAAGCTCAGAGGAGCTAAAATCATTAACAACAGAACCAGTATAAGAATCCATATCCACATTCAGTGTTAAGCTTTTATGGCTGAATTTCCCCTACCACACAACCCCGTTATCTGAAAAGAGCAAGACAAGGCCCTAAGATTCAGCAGGGTCTTGCAGAACACATCATGGCCTCAGGCCCCTTATCTGGGAGAAAGGGCAGAGTCCCAGCTCCAGTTAGGATCCCCATTCCCATTCCTGTTCCCATGCTCTCCCCAGCAGAAAAAGTAGGGCTTAGCTCAAGTTTCCAAAAAAAGAATTTATTCTTTTCTTTTCTCTTTTCTTTCTTTCTTTCTTTCTTTCTTTCTTTCTTTCTTTCTTTCTTTCTTTCTTTCTTTCTTTCTTTCTTTCTTTCTTTCTTTTCTTTCTTTCTTTCTCCTTTTTTTTCTAAAAAAAAAAAAGTACCAGGTACAATTTTTTTTCTTTTTCTTTTTCTTTTTTCAAGTTTCAACAAATGCTTGTTCCCCTCAGCCCAGCCCCAGGAGTCAGGGCTAAGACTGGGTCGAGTCTGGAGTGGGGAATAGGGTAACTGGGAACCACATGACTGAGTCTGAGGGGTGTCCCTTACCCCAGCTGAGGTAGGTGGGTCAGAGTCTGGCCAGGTGAGAGGAGGCACCCCAGTCCTTGGCCCTGACTCTGTCCCTTAAACACCTTCCTCAGTCAGGACCCCAAGCAAGGAGACACAAGCAGGAAAGGGGCAAATGGAGTCTGGAGCCCTAGATGAGGGGCAGTTAACCCTCATGTGTGTGCGTATGCATACACACTCTCTTTCTCACATATATACCACACACACACACACACGCATGTGCACATACACACACACATATATAAGTTGGCTTTCAGAGAGGGGTCAGAGGGTAGGGAAAGTGAAGAAAATAGGAAAGGGCAGGAGAAGCTGAGTCTTTGGCTAGTGACTCAGTCCTTCTAGGATAACCTCTCTGCCCTTAGCTGAGGAGAGCAGTTCTCCTTCAGCCCCTACATCAGCCTCTTCAGCTCCCAAAGCTAGAACAATATCTGAGAGTGGGAAAAAAGGAGGGGCAATGCCAATTGTCAGGTTTGGGAGGTTACCAAGGCAATCCAATTTGAATAAATTATAAATTAAAAATAAATAAATAAGTGGCCCCTGCCCAGGACAGGGAGGCAATGCTGGCATGACTTGCCTGGGAACTTGGGACAACCTCCAGGTAGCTCTGGTTCCTCCCCACTACCTAGCTGAACTGGGAATTCCCAGGGAGGGGGCAGGCACATGGAGAACCCAGAGAAGGGCAAATTGTGGTAATGATCAGAAGCTTAAACACCCAAATAATCAATTTGGGCATGAGCATGGTGAGGGCTTTAATTCAAGCCTGAAGGGTCTCTTGCCACCTCTCCACATGTTTGCTCTGTCGAGGATGGAGCAGGATGGGCTGGTATGTGGCCCACATGGGTTCAGGGCACTGGCTATCAGGGCAAAGGTGAATAACGTGGATTGTGAGGGGCCTCAGTCACAGCCTGCAATTCATAGGGGAGCCCTGTGTCCAGTTCCAGGCTCCGACGAGAAAAAAGCAGGCGGATGTCTCCATGCAGGCTTAAGCGGCCTGAGCGGGAGCTCCGGAACCTAGAGAACAGGGTGATCAAAGTAAGGATCCAGACAGTAAAAAAGCAAGATGAGATCCTATTCAGGGAAGAGACACCTGGGTTGGGGAAAAATATTTGGGCCTCCCCAGCTGTCCCTAAGCCCTGTGCTCACCTGAGGTGCAGCAAGTAGCAGAGGAGGCGGCGGGTAGGGCTAGCATTTCCTTCCTCACCCACAGGCACCAAAAAAAGGCGATGGCGCAAGAAGGTCATATGGGCAGCAGGCATGTCCGAGAAGTCAAAGGTCACAAGGAACATCTTCACCACAGTCTGGTTGGGGTTAAATAAGGTCTGGGGACAGGATAGGCAAGGTTGGTAAGGTTTAGGTGCTGTTTTCCTTTCCCCACTCCCATTCTCCCTCGGGGAAAACTCACCACTTGGATGGTGCCCACCTTGGGCACGCTGTAACCCTTCCTCCCCAGGGGGTTCAGGTCCACGACGCCCTGGGAAGGCCATGGAGCCATCAGCCAAGGTGGGCATGGAAAGAGCCCTAAATACTCATCCATCTCCACAATCTCACTCTGGGAGCTGTCCCCTGCCCCACGCTAGAGTTCTTCCTACTGTCCTGACTCTCTCCTAGGTGAGGAACACCTAAAGAATACCTCCTCTTCAAGAGCTGATTTTGGGTTGAAATCAGATCATACCAGGAAGGGGGCCGGGGCATTTTGCTCAGAAACATCGAAGAAGGTGACAGTGACAGGCAGCGTGACATGCTGGGGGCAGTAGGATCCACTAGCTCCAATCTCTGCTGTGAAGCCCTCTATGTGGCCAGATGGTGCAAAGCGTCCTCGCAGCAATGATTCCTGGGGTGGGAAGACACTATGAGAGAGAGGCTAACTCTTTTCATTATCCATCCAAGCCACACTCCACCACCCCACTTCCCCCAAGGTCCCCCAATCACAGAATCCAAGGGAAACTACCTCAAAGTTGCCCAACAGGGTACGGCTGACGGTAGGGGTAGGAATAGGGGAGGCACTGGGGGGGCTCAGCAGGCCTGGCCCCTTCCGGAGGCTTCGAAGGGAGCTCCTGGTAGGGGAGGGGACATACAGTGAGTTGGCTTGAGGTATTCTGGGATGCCTGCTCATGTCCTTAGGCCCCACACTTTATCATTACCTAGGGCTCCTGCCCTGGGGTCCCTTACCCGGGGGTAAGAAAGAGAATTACAGACTTCTGTCCCCATTTTCCAAAGACAGGGCAGAGGTAGAAGCCGTTCACTTACAGTTTCAGGCGACGGACACCTTTTAGCCTCCGCCCCATGGGACTGCAATCTGTTGGGTCCTGTAGAGTGGAAAGATTAGGTAAAGAGATTGAGTGAAGGCCAGATGTGTTTGGGAGCAGGGGCTCATCACAAGCTGTCATAGGAACATCCACCCAGGCCTTCACTTTTTCCCACACTTAAGAGTAGAACACCCTCAAAGGAAGTGGGTTGGGGTTCAGCAGAAAACGGGAAGGGGATTAAGAAATCCAAACATATAAAATAAGTCACAGGGATGTAGAGTACAGAGAGCATAGGGAATAGAGTCAATAATATAATAAGTATGTACAGTGACAGACGGTTACTACTAGACTTACAGTGGTAATCACTTTATAAAGTACATAAACGTTGAATTACTATATTGTATATCTGAAGCTAATATATTGTATGTCAACTATAATTAAAAATAAATTAAAAAAAAAAGTAGACTACCTCCTCTCCTGGCTTACCAGCACAGGCTCCTTGGGCCCAGGCAGCAGGTGGCTCCAGAAGGGTGTGGCTTTGGCATCAGAACTGTTGGCAGCAGGAGGGTGACCCAGGGTTCCCCGGCGTCTCCGAGGGGCCGGCCCCTCATCCTCAGAGCTGACATCCAGGGCTTCTCGAACAGGAAGCAGCCTTCGCTTGGTGGCGCAGGGGCCTGGAGGTCCAGGGCCAGGGGGTGTGTGCTCGGGACTGTGCCCATTGGCAGTGCCAGGGGACTCCCTAGGCCAGGGGCTGCCCCCATTGCCCACCCCAGCCACTGGGCTCTTACCCCCTATTTGTGCAAGACTGTGCAAATCAGTGTCAAGTGTGTGCAGCTGGCCTGGAGGGGCTCGCCCTGGGGACTCCCCCAGGGACCTCTGTCTCCCTAGATCTGGGGAAGCCCAGTCTCTGGTGTGCAAAGTATTGCAGGAAGCATTTGATGGGGACCAGGGGGGACTCTGGGCCACCGAAGTCCAAGGTGAGTTGGAGTTACCTTCCTGTTCTACAACACAGAGGCCATGATGGCAGAAATGCTGGCTGGCCACACCCAGTCCCAGTCCCAGCCCCTCTGGGCCCAAAAGCCCCACTGTAGATGGTTCTTCAGGAGGCAGTCCCTTTCTGGCCCCCAGCCCAGGGCCTCTCTTCAGCTCCCTGGGACCCTCAATGGGAGGGGCTGGCCGTTTCAGGGCCCTATGCAGCTCAGAGGTACCAGCTGGAGTGGAAAAGATGGATACCTGGTAGACCCCGGGGGATGTTGCCCCCCCTGCTGGGCTATAGCCCATGAGCAGGCCACCCTGGAGGGCCCCCTGCCTGACTGCAGGCTGCGAGGGGCCAGCCTCTGGCTCTGAGGATGGAGATGGTTCCGCCTGCACGTGGCGCATGAAGCCCCCACTTGGGTCAGGGGGGCCCTCCCCCACAGCCTTTATGCTGGGCCTGGGCTGGGGGGCCTGGGAACATCTGTGTAAGAGAAGAGAAGAAAAAGTGGTCAGAAGAATCAATGAATCTTCTTTCCCCATGTGAGTTTCTGATCCTCCCCTGGCCTGAAGAGGTGATTTTGCAGGGTCCTAAGGGTAAAGGTGTCCAAATCCTCAGATGGATTAATGGAATACAGAGGCCACCCTCAGAACTTCTGAAAGGGTGACATGTTTAGCACAGGCTTCTTACTGGACCTGCTCCCCCTCCTTCTCCCTGGCACTCACCCCGATGAAGAGGTCTTAAGCCTAGCTGTGTGTTCCCTCTTCCTGACTGATGCCTTGCTCTCCTAGCTTGCAGTCTGGTCCATGCCCGCTGCACTGGCAAGGTGACTGCCACCATTCCGTGCAGCTCCTGGGCTCAGCCGGACCCTAAGGAGTGAAAAACAGACATAAGCCAGGACCCTTCAGTCAGTGTTAAGTCTCCTCTCCAATTGTGGACCAACAGGATACACCACAGGACATTCTCCTCCCATATGAGGAGCTCTTCAGAAACAGAAGGGACAGTTTTGGAATCCAGGGCCCAGAGGATAAAGCTGGGCTACCTAAGGAGTCATAGAGAGGTAGGTCTTGGCTTAATGTAGTAAGGATCTGATAAGTTGAAGCAGGATAACTACTTGTCAGGGCCACCATCTGGGGACTCCTGCCCTGAATGGGAGGGAGAATGAGATACCCCAAGAACCAAGAGAACATGCCAGCTGAGAGATGGCCAGGGCAAGAATTCAGCCCTCTAGTCAAGGCCACCAAATTGCACAACTCTTCCCATATGTCTCCTTCCAAAGGGACAAGTACCACCCCAGAGCCTTAAGGGCAGAGATCTTGCAGAAATTCATCCCCCCTCAGCACTCCTTAGAGGTACAAACCTTTAGTCACCTCAAAGTAGGCCATTCAGCCTTAAACTCTGCAGGCAGGCAGTCTGTCTCTTTAACTAGAGGCAACAAATCTAACCAAAAACAACTCTGAAGTGTTGAGGGAGGCACTGCCAGAAGGCACTTTTCAGGGTCTACTCCTCCCCCTAGGCCCTGCAAATTATAGATAAGGCAATGGCAGTCAGACAGCTGGAAGCAACTAGGGGTACCTATCTACTCCTCCCAACACATCCAACACATATCCAACACTCAAAAACCAAAACCACTGTTTTTTGCCAAGGCACAAGAGGTATTCACCGATTAGTCCACCTTCACCAGCCCATGCTGGGTGGTGAGGAGAATGTCAAGTTGAAGACCATTTTCCTTCACAGGAGGAAATACTGCTTTCAGGATCAAGCTTCATCTCTGGGCAGGAGCCTGTGCTGCCTGACATCTACAATGACCTTTCTCCTTCAAGAAATTCCCTCTGTTTGCTTCCCCAAGCCCTACCCTTCCTCTTTGGCTAGACCAAATGCCATCCCCTTCAGAAAGCCTATTCTGGCCACCCCAGACCACAAATCTCTCTTTCCTCTGAGACCTCACCTATGGCAGTATCACTATCTCTTGTAACCCAGTGACAGTTCTGCCTGCTCTGTAAGACATTTTATAAACTGACCATAGGTTTCTTGAGGATAGGTCTGTGCCCCACTCCACCCAACTCTAAGCACAGGAGTAAGCACATGGCAGCATTCAAAAAAGTAAAATGCAAGCCCCCGAGATCTAGGCAGCAGTCCTGACAATGCAGAGAAAAACTCCCAGAATGAGAGAAACAGAGATTAATTGCACAGGGAGAATCAGCAACAACAGAGGCAGGAGAGGGGGGCAGGGAGGGAGAGATTTGCATCTAGGGATTGAAAAGCTCTTCTACACTAAATTCCCTTTTTTGTATCCCACACTAACCTAGTTCACCAAATTCTCATTAGAACTGGGATCCCTAAGAAAATTCTGGTGCCCTATGGTGGGTGGGGTGGCTGGAAAGGGCAGAATGCCAATGGCAGTGTTGTGAGAGGGTACAAACTGTACTCTCTCTACCCCTCCTTTCCTCTACCCAAGCCATACAGATTCAGGAAGGGCCTTTTCCTTAGTACTCCCATCTCCAGATTATTCTAGTTGGCCTCTTGAGTCCTTACCCTGGGGAAGCCAGGTGATGACATGATGCCCTACTTGACCCCAGCATGCCTGGCATCTGCTCATTACCCCAGAGCTCTCTCAGTTTCTGCCCTGTCAATGAAAAACTCTAAGACTCACTTCCCTGCCACCTCGCCAGTCTGGCCCTAGACCATGGCTTCAAGCTGACTCATGGGGCAGGACTTTGGGGGAAGGGTAGGCCAAACCTCCTCTCTGTGCAAGGGGTAGGCAGTAGCTAGCGTCAGACAGTTGTGCCAGGCTTTGGCTGGCAAAGACTACAGCACCCAACATGCCAAAGGAGCAAAGCCAGCAAAAACAACAAGTCCCAGAATACCATGGGGTCTGTACCCTCAGACACCTGCTAGGCCTGGGAGGTGGGGTGGGTATTGGTATAGTTACAAGTTCCCAGGCTCACTCTCCCCTTCCTTTCAATATTAAGGATATCCATTTCTACACTGATTAAGGAGGATGGAAGGAAAACTCCTCTCCATGTGCTTTCTACCCTCATCCAGTTCAGAGAGAACTGCTGCCAGGGGCTCTACATTTTGTCCCTACACACATTCACACAAGCTAGGGGGCTTGTTTCTATGAACTACCACTGTGGGGGGGAAGGTCAACCTCTGCTCCCCTTGGTCAATGGCCTAGAGCTCTCCACCTTCAGTGAAGAGGGAGCAGATCTCAGCACCAACTCCAAATTGAACCCGTCAGACTCACCCGGGTTTCTAGACTACTTGTTCCGGACGATCCCCCACCCCCACCAGGTTTTTTCTCACCCTTCTCTCCTCCCCGCAGCCTGGGACAGGCCCCATTCCCTACTGGAGCTTCGTAGATTTGCTTTTTTCCCCTTGGTATACACTCACCCCGCTCCCAAATTGGCTCCGCCACGGCGGTCGCTGCTCCGGGCCCCTCCGTCCCGTCCCGTCCCGTGCCTCCCCTCGAATCCCGGGTCCTCCCCGCCACGGGCCCCCCAACCCAGACAAAGGGTGGCTCAGGCTCAGCCCTGATCTGCTAGGCTCTTTTCTGTTCAGCTTCGTGTGCAACACTAGCGGGCCCTGGCGCCCGCAGCCCTCCAGCCGCTGCTGCGCCCCTCCCCGCGACTGTCCCTCCCCGCGGCCGCCCCGGCTCCGCGCTGCCGACTCTGCTGCCCCTCTGACTCACAGGCCATTTCCTACCAGCTGATGGGTCCGCCCGCCCCGCCCAGCGTCCTGACACCCCCGCCGCCGCGGCCGCCGCGGCCGCCACGCCCCCCGCAGACCACGCCCTCCACGGCAGCGACCGTGCTCATTGGCCCAGCGGAGGCCAGCCTCCCCACGACCTCAAGTGCGAGGCACGCCCCCTGGAGAGGTGCGCGCCCATTGGTCTGCCAGCGGGCAGGCCTACCCGGAGTCGCCCCGCCCACCTCCTTAACCCCACATCTGCCGGAATACAAAGCAGCTCCTCGCCCAGCCATTTAACACTTTCAAAGGCGTGGGCCTCACGCTTCTCACCCCCTGCCCTTCCTCTAATGAGGGTGGTTAATAAGACGTCCCAGGGCTTTCCTAGACACAGCTGGACAACCTCCCCAATCAGCCTGCTTTTCCTACACAGTCCCCAAATATCCTCACTCCCATTCATCTCTCCCTGCTTTGCAAACCAGAGCTCCAGAGACCTGAGAACTGGTGGAGCCTAGGAAGCTTCCTTCATGCCAGAGCGGATGAAAAAGTCCTGAAATGGGATCCTACCTCCTTCCATTAAGAAATGGTAGTCTTTTCTGCTCTTATTCTATATGGATGTTCTTTTGCCTTCACTAGAGGGACTCCAAGGGTTCTTGAGATAGGGATACATTTTAATTCAGAGACCTAAACACCAGTTTCTGAACTCCATCTGAGATCAGGCTACTTCATCCCTTCTACCAGTATTCTCTATTCATAGGCTCCTGTTTAAGGAGGCCGAACACCCAGGGGAAGTGGGATAGGAAATGTTCTGCCCAGAGTGGGGGAAATATGCTCAACTCTTGTGATGGTGCTCACTCCCATGACTCACAGCTCCCTTGAAACTCCCCATCCTCCCCTTGAGTCACTGGGCCCCAGGCCCAGCCCAGGCCCTGCAAAATTACGTGGTAGCAGAACCAGCGTTCCTAATTCTTGTCCTATTCTTTAAATGACCAGGATAGAAACCTCTGTAAAGGTTACGCATTAAAAGACACTTTTCCGAGGGGCTGCTCTAGGGGCAAGCTAAGAACATAGCACTGTCTACCTTTCCCTCAGGACGTGTTGGCAAGTCACAGTTTGGAACTTAGGAGGATTTTTCTCTGTCCTCCACAGAAGCAGGAGGTAAACACCAGAGCCAAAAGAGGGAAAACAAACTGAGGCACTAAAGCAGCAATCCCCAACCTTTCTGGCACCAGGGACTAGTGCTCCTATGAGAATCTAATGCCTGATGATCTGAGGTGGAGCTGAGGCAATGACTTAGTGTTGGGAGTGGCTACAAATACAGATGAAGTTTCGCTTGCTTATCCACCATTCACCTCCTGCTGTGTGGCCCAGTTCCTAATAGGCCACCAGACCAGTACCGGTCCACAGCCCAGGGGTTGGGGACCCCTGCCCTAGAGAACTGGCATCAGCCAGGGCAGCTCCCTGGCTGTGCCTCCAGAAGGGTGGGGGGGTCTGTTCATAGTTCAAAGGCCACATAAGTCCAAGGTCTTTGTTTCTACTTTACCTGTGCTATGGGCTTCAAGGGCCCTGAGGTTGTGACTGGACACTAAAAAGAGGTTACCCTACCCCTACTTCTCCCTTGTGCTGTAGATTTAGGAAGGACAAGCAAATAAATTAGTTCCTCTAGGCAAATTTTTCCTCACCTCAGACCAGGGGAAAAACCTTGAAAAAGAACCAAGTTACCATGGACTGATTTCCTTGCTGGTTCCCTCATGATAAGGAACGGGCTTTAAAAAATTTTCAGCACCCTGGATAAATTTGCAGAGTACCAATTTAAGAGTCTACTTGCTTTTTAAGCTTACTGGGTAGACAGGTAGACACAGAACACTGTAGGAAAGGAATAATCCTTTGGTGATCCCACTTTATTCTATCTTACTGCCACCACCATAGGTCCAGGACTTAGTTACCTGCAAAGGTTAGGGGGCAATAGTTCAGAGGGAAAGATCAAAGATGTTCTAGGCCTCAGTGTGCCTTAGAAAAGCTGCATGGTACAATTAAGAGGCCTTACCCAGCTGCCCTCTCACTCTGCTCTATTTTTTTCTAGCAGTTATCAACAGCTAGCCAATCTCTCTTTCTCTCTCCTCGTCACATTAGAATGGAAGCTCCACGAGAGCAGCAACTTTGTTTTGTTCATGCTGGTATTCCCAGAATCGACATCAGTGCCTAGCACATACTAGGTGCTCAACAAACATTGACTAAACGAACAATGAGCCCTGGGCTGAGTAAACAGTAATCAGGAGACATGGATCCTAATTCCTGCTCTTTCACTGTGAAACCTGGAGAAAATCAATCTTTTTGGCCATAAATTTCAAAATCTGTAAAATGATGACCACTTAGAGCCTCTGCAACTCTGGCCTCATATTGCTATAATTCTAATGGCTATTGTTCACTCATAACCATTTTCAGAACATGAGTCCAAGTGTCTGAATGCCCTGCTGCTTGTACCAAAGCAGAAAAGCTATCTGCTCCAGCTTCAGCACAGCAAACTAATGCCCTTTCTCTTCACGCCCCACCCACTCACACAAATGCCTCAATCCTGAGGAAGCTGGAGTCTGCCCTAGGCCTGCCTCTCTGACAGACAGTCTGGGAAGCTGTGTTGCCATAGCAATCAGCTCCTCCTCAAAAGGCATCAGCCTGCCCTCTTTTACCCCACCCTACCCCATGGCTTTGTCTGGCCTCAGCACCCCCTCCCTCCCCAGCCAGTGTCTCAGCTAGAGGAGGCTGGCTTGGGGCCCCTTTTCAGCAGCACTGTCACATTCATTCAGCCACAGTGTGGAAGGCAGGCCTTTCCCACCCTCTCCCAGTCAGCCAAGGGGCAAAAAGAACTCTGGCATTACATCAAGTCCCCTCAGGGAACCAGAGGAGCCCCCAGGAGGATAAGGCTCTAGTCTCAGTTCTGAGAGTCAGCTTCCAAGCCAGGACTGTGGGAAGCTATTCCCGCTTCCTCCCCCATTTGAGGCTGGAACCACAACCTTTCCCTAGGTCAGCCTACAGTGGTGGCCCACCTCTTAAAACAGATCAAAGATCCTCAATACTCTTCACTATTCCTACCTCCCACAGAAGCCCAGAATTTTTGAGGGCCTTAAGCTTCCTCACCCAGGAGGAGAAAAAAGGTGGGGAAAATCAGTTTGTGGCATGTTGTAAAAATATGGCTGACAGTTACTTGGGGGCTGTTAGGAGAGACCTTGATAGTAGTGTGGGGTGGGGTCTGGGCCTTGTTGCTGGTTACAAGGGTCTCTAGCTTTTGAGTGCAAACTTGAGGGCAGGGCACACACAGCTCCTAGATGGGCAAGGACCAGGCCAGGCCCCAGGGCGAGGAAGGAAGTGGGAAATGAGCACACCCAGAGCATAAGGGCAGGGCAAAGGGGGAGGGGAGGGGGAAGATAGGGACCAAGGCAGGCTTCTGGGAGGAACAGGAACTAGAGTGGGGGTTAACAGGAACAGACTGGGGGAAGGGTCCCCAGGGACACCAGTTAGGGGAAGAAACCTCCAGTCTCAGCCAGACAGATCCAAAGCAGATTGAGCACAGGCCCTGGTGGCAAGCAGGACCTGGCTCCTCTCTAAGCATGCTCAGGCCAGAAGGTGGAGTTAGAAGCTGAGGAGTCACCCTACTAATTCCACCACTCTCACTCCTGGAACACAGTACACAAACATCTTTCTGGAATCTCAACAATGCCCCCAGACTATTACTTTCTCCAAGCACTAGAGGTTCTGCCTCCTCAATTGGGGCTAACAACCCCTTCCTCTCACACAGTGCCCACGGCCCCATCATTTCTTTCTCCACACAGTCCCTCCGTGCTCCCATACTCTGGACCACCAGCCCTTCATCACACAGCACCTCCTTCCCCCAGAGTGTCTTCAGATCCCCTCCCCCCTCAAGTATCGCCTTCAACCCTGCACTTCAAACAGCAACCTCACTCCCTCACTTAGTACCTTCCACCCCTACAAAGCACTCCCGCCCCTCCCCCACGAGTGCCCTAAAGAATGCACCTCCTTGCCAACACATTGAGTCCAATTTCTCCCAACTCTATTTTCCTCCCCGCAGCAGTCACTCTACAGATCCTCTCCTTCCCTAACATCCTCCACCTCCTCACGTCTGCCCAAGCGCACTCCCGTGCTTGTCCCCTTTTCCCGCACTCCGCCCCACACCTGTAAGTTCCGTGAGTCCCGTTGCACCTGGGGAGACAGTGAGTGGACTGGTGCGGTTACCAAGCGGTCCCAGTTGCAGCTTCGGTCTGCAAACCTCGCCCCTTAGGTCCGAGCCCCGCCCCCGCAACGCCCGGGCCCACCCTCCCCCTTGTCCCACCTCCCACCTTCGCGGGTTCGTCCCCTTTCCTAGCTTCTTGAATTCCTTGGGCTCCTCCTCTGTAGCCCAGACCCCGCCCCTCTCCGGCCCTACCCCTCTTATCTCCTCCGCGTCTCCCCAGGATCCTCCGCCTGTCCCTGGCCCCACCTCCAATCCCGCCCGTTTTTGGTCTCCACGCCTTTCACTAGGACCTGCCCCCTAGAATTCCAGCCTGGCAGAACCAGTGCCAGGCCCCCTCTCCACCACTGGCCCCCGCCCCTCTCGGAGCCTCTTCCCTCCCCGCCCCTTCTCCCGGCAGCCTCACCCGGACGCTAGCTCTCCAGCCCGGATCCGCCGGCTCTGATTGGCGGCAGTGGCCCCAATGGATGGCAGGGGAGACAAAGTGATGGCTGCAGGTCGCCTGAGGTCCCACCCCGGCCACGTGCGGCTTCTGTGATGACAGGTCTAGAGGGGCGGGGCCTTGGCGGGCAGGCTGTGGGCCGAGACTGACCTGACCTGGGCTCTCCTCAAGCTTTCGCGCTGCTGTGAAGCTGCTTGCTGAACTTGAACTTCTTTGTGGGAAGTTGTGGGTAAGTGCGCGCATTTGCCCTAACGGAGAGGTATGTGATGTTTGCAAAGTAGCGTGCAAGGAGTCTCAGGAGTGTGTGAAAAGTGGGCAATCTGGGCGACGGGTTTCTGCAGCCTACGCTGTTCGGGAGAGTCTGAATTCTGAGAGATGGGCAATCTGTACCTGTGGAGGTGGGTCAGCAAGGATGCCGGTGAATTTTAGGAGCCTACGTGTTAATATGCAGGTAGGAGAGCCTGAAATCTCCAGGGAAAAGTAGGACTTTTGCTTTGTACAAGTGTCGAGTGAACTATGTGACAGTTACACATGTTCTACAATTTAAACTGCTCTTGGGTTTCCTTCTCTACTCCCCCCACCCCCACCCCCTACAACTGGTTCCTGAGGTAGAGCAGGGGAGGTCGATGCCTACTAACTACCGGTAGATGGCACCACAGGACCCTTGCAGAACTGAATGGCCCTAAGCTCAGAGCCTATGGGACCTCTGAGAGCAGGTAGTATATAGATAACTGTAAGGCAGATCTGACCCGATCAAGTTCTCTGGAAGTCTCAGATTCTTTAGGTTTCTGTGACTTTCTATCTGCGAATATTTAACTTAAGCTGGTATACTGAACACTAATGGTGTGCTAGGGGAAATTTTTTCCCCTCTACCCTTAAGGAACTTGTTTTAGTCATACAAATACCTCTATAATCGTAGAAAAATTTGGAAGGATTTGGTGAAATGAAGAAAACAGGGTTTGAAGTCATTTGGGTTGGTCTTAAACTTTGAATATTGGGTATTTACTAGCTTCATGAATTTGGGTAAATTATATGACTTTTTAAAAAATAAACTTAATTTTAGAACAATTTTAGATTGACAGAAATTTTGTAAAGATAGCACATATACTCCATATACCACACACCTAATTTAACATCTTACTTTAATATGATCCATTTATTAAAATTAATAAACCAATATTGATAAATTAACTAAAGCCCATACTTTATTCAGATTTTCTTCGTTTTTACCTTATGTCTTTTTTCTGTACCAAGATCTTATCAAGGATAGAACATTATGTTTTGTTGCCATGTATCCTTAAGCTCTTCTTGGCTGTGACAATTCTTCAGCTTCCTTGTTTTTGATGACCTTGATAGTTTTGTGGAGCACTAGTCAGGTATTTTGTACAGTGTCCTCCAGTTAGGATTTGTCTGATGTTTTTCACATGATTAGACTGGGGTTATGGCACAGAGATAAAGTGCCAGTTTCATCAACCATATCAGTCTATGTGTGTATATGTGGTATATTTACATACACAATATTGGCATTGCACTGTATATTTGTATCACAATCTTTTTAAAAATCAGTGGCTCTTATTCTGAGTCTTTATTCTTTTACAATATTTAAAAATCTCATCTATGAAATATTTTATATTAGCTTCAAATTTTCTTTTGAGGAAATTAATATTTCAGATAAAGTTGAAGCTCTTATATACTTCTTAATCTCATTCCCTTGTATCTCTTGCTCTTCATCTTCTCTCCCCAGAAGTAACCACTATCCTGAAATTATCCTGGTAATTATCTTTTTTTTTAAACATTTTTAAAATAAATGTATTGATTGATGTACATGTATTTCTAGTGGGTATATACCTAACAGTAGAATTGCTGAGTCATAGGCCATGTATATGTTCATCTTTAGAAGATATTGCCAGAATTTTTTCCAAAGAGATTGTAACAGTTCACAATTCCCACAACAATATATGAGAGATCTAGTTTCTCCACTTCCTTTGGCCACTTCTGATGTTGTCAGTCTTTAATTTCAGCTATTCTAGTGTGTGTGTGTGATTGGTATCTCGTGATGGCTCTAGATTGCATGTCCCTGATAACTAGTAATGTCCAAGTACCTTTTCATATGTCTCCTGGTTATCTTCTTTTGTGACTTGACTTGATTAAATCCTTGGTCCACCTTTTCATATAGTCATTTGTCATTTTGCTATCTATTTGTAGGAAATCTTTGTGCATTCTGGTATGATTCTTTTGTTAGAGAAATCTAGTGTAAATATCTTTTCCCACTCTGTAACTTGCCCTTTTATTTTCTTAATGGCATCCTTCAATAAACAGAAGTTCTTAACTTTAATATAGTACAAATTATCTTTTGTAATGTTGACCTTCAAAATAAAACAGCTGGTTATTTTTACTAGCAAAAATGGGTTTATTCAGGAATAATAGAGAATTGTAATTCAGGTCAAGCATAATATAGCAAAAAATATAGGCAAGTCTAGCAAGCAAAAGGGAGGAACATTACTTTATAGAGGAAAAGGAAAAAGTTAGGAGGGCATACTTTGAAAGAAAGTCCAGTGGAGCAAAGTGGGAGTTCAGGGTGATGATGGCTTCTCTTTGGCTGAGTAGTAACAGTTCCCGGTTGGCTCGACTAATTGCTGGGCAAGGAGAAATCTTCCTTCCTCCTGCTGTGATAGTAAAATAGAGATACTTCTTATTGAGAATGCTAGCTACACTTTTCTTTTGGGTGTGTATAATTGACATCAAATAGTAGTATGTGAGATCTCTACCTTTTGGCCTCTGGATTCCATTTTAAATGGGTTTGTGGTTAATGCATTTTATGCCTTGTCTAAGAGGTTTTTCCTACGCTGAGGTAATGAAAATATTCTTTTATGTTATTGTCTAAAAGCTTTATTATTTCACCTTTTGTAAGTCATCTGGAATAGATTTTGTATATGGTGTGGGATGTAAGAGTCAAGATTAATTTTTTCTGTATGGTTATCCAATTGACCCATCACCTTTTGTTGAAAACACTGTCCAAGTACAATTTCAAAAAAATTAAAAGCAAGATTCTTATAAGAATAAATAATTAAAATGCCAAATATTTATTTAACTCATTAATAAGGGAATGAGCAGGATGGCAAAGCATGTTCAATGAGCATTTGAGGAAATTAGGTATTGTATTAGTTAGAGTTGGGAGGGGTATATAGAGAGATAGATATAGAGAGATTGTATTATAAGCAATAGGCACAGATGATTATGGAAGCTGACATGTCCTAAGACCTGTAGCTGGGAAGCTAAAGACCCAGAAGAACTGATGGTATAGTTCTAGTCTTAGTCCAAAAGACTGAGACCCAGGATTGCTTATAGTGTAGTTCCAGTCTGAAAGCCAGTAAGCTTATGACCCAGGAAAAGCTGTTTCAGTTCCAATGTCCCAGCTCAAAGGCAGTTAGAGAGGAATTCTCTCTTACTCAGCCTTTCTCTTCTATTCAGGTCTTCAATTGATTGGATGAGGCCCACCCACATTAGGGAGGGCAATCTGCTTTGCATAGTTTTCCTATCCAAATATTACTCTCATCCAGAAACATCTCTACAGACACACCTGAATAATGTTAGATCAAATATTTGGACGCCCTGTGGTTCAATCAAGTTGACACATAAAACTATCACAGGTATTTATAGGCATTTGAAAAAAGAATATTAGTATAAGATTGTTAGGTTAGATGTAAAACTAATTAATGCTACAGGACATATAACCTTTTCTGCTAACCAGAAATTCTTGCATCATTATCAGACAAAAATCTATAGGTAATAAGTGACTTCACAGAGTTTTAGCCTTTAATTAATAGTAGATAATGAATTAAACAAAAGTATGTTGCCTGGATAATTGATCTTTGGCTAATCCTGCTACCTTCTCTTTGCAGCATTTTCAAGTTTTACATGATTTTTGTTAACAAAACACTTCTTTCTCCTGCCTCTCTGCAGAGTCTACTTTTTCATTAAAAAAGTGTTCACAATATGTGGATCTATTTCTGGACTCTCTGGTTCTATAGATTTGTCCAACAGTGCCTCAGTGTCTTAATTACTGCAGTTTTGTAATAAATCTTGATATCTGGTAGTATATATTCTCCAACTTCAAGTTTGTAAGATTATATTCACTATTCTTGACCCATTCCATTTCCATAAATTTTAGAATCAGCTTATCAGTTCTCATACACATGTACACCCCTACCTTCTAGGATTCTCATTTGGATTACCTTAAATCTACAGATAAAACATTTAGGTTGTTCCTAGTTTTTTTGCTGTCACAGTGTTAGCATGTCTCTCTCTTTTTTTTTTTTTTTAGTCAAGGAATTGTAGAACTTTATAGGACTCTTTTTACTTTAGGCCAAAAGAAATTAGCCATTTGGTGACTCTATGTGTGTTGGCTGAAGAATTACTATTTAAAAATTAACTACTTACTGTAAATTACTGATTGGCTGGCGTCATAGGAACATAGGTTATTAATTATAGGATCAAACATTCTAGTAATAAGCATTCTGCTTCTGTACCCCTGCTTGCATACCTGACCAGTGGGTTGACAGGTAGTGAATAGAAGAAAAATAGACCTTTGTGTTCAGACAGAATGAAGAATGAGATTTTAGACTTAAAAACCCTGTACTCCTACATTTTGGGGCTGCTTAATTTGGGGTCTCCGTACCCCTGGCAGACCCAGCTGGCTGAATAAAGAGTGTGATTCCTATAACCACTGAGAGTTCTGGTGGTCTGTGTGTCTTTCGGGGGCTGGCGGCCACAACATAAGCACACTGATCTTTTAAAACAAAACATTAGGGAAGATTTTATTTAGCCAAGTGGAATTCTGGGTAGACAAGCAGAATTTATATTTTTAAGGCATTTTAATGGTTTTAATTTTTTACATGCTGAGTTTGAGGTACCAGAGTGATATTCAGGTAAAGAATCTAGCAAGTTATTGGAAATATGGGTCTGCAGCTGAGGAGAGTAGTCTAAACTAAAGATCTAGATTTGGAAACTTTGATATGTGCAGATAGCAGATATCTGTGGGCAAGGTTTCGAGTTTGTGAAGGAAGGAAAAGAGGCTGTGCACAGAGACTTGGGACTCTACTTCACATCTATTTTAAATAGTTTGGGGAGGAAAATTAACCTTAGGAAAAGTAGATTAAGGAGGAAGGTGGTCTCTTAATCTTGCGTATATTTGTGTTGGAAGTAGTGGGGCAGGGCTTGGTCTGTGCCAGAGAGCTTTTCCTGGTGCCTTGACCACTGGACAGGCCTATGTCAGTCCTGAGTTCCTTCTCCCTACCACCCCCCACCCCCACCCCATCTCCATCTCAACTGAGTCTCTGGAGGCATTTAGGAGTGGCAGGCTGTACTGAAACTTTGGGGTAATGTAAGTAGTAAAAATGTATCTACGCAAACCAATTAAAATAGAATATTTAGACATCCCATGTCCTTAAGTATTCAACCATTCCACAATATTTATTTGACCTTGATTCCCACCCACGTCTCTCCATTTCTAAAGCCTTATCAGGCCAAGCAATTTATCCACACCCATCTCTTCTAGGAGTTTATATTCGCATATCAAAAGGATCATTGTTATAGAAGACAAAACACTTAAAGAAAACCTCTTCATAGTTCCCTAGGCTCTCTGACCATAATCCTGAAGGGATGTGTCTTTTGGGAAGGAAAATAAATTAGTTTATCATTGGAGCGTTATTTTCTGTTTTAAAACCAGTTACTTCTAAGATCTGTGTGCCTCATTTCCCAGAAGATAGACTATATATTGCAATAATGAAAAATAACACTTAGTATTTACAAACTAATTGTTTAAAATATCTTTGTTTTGAGATAATGTTAACTTTTTATCTTGGTGTTAAAGAATAGTGTCTCTAACGGAGAGCATTATAAGACCTCAATTTTGCCTCAGGAAAGACTGTAAAAAGCATGAAAACACCTGATATCTGCCCTGCTGTCCCCTCCCTGGATTTGGAATTGCAAGCACTTGCCTGCAAACCCAGGCTACAGGCATATTCTTTGGGAGATCATTTGCCTTCAAATCCTGGGAAACACCAATTTAGAACCCAGAATGATTTAGGCCATTAAAGAATTCCTTAGTGTTCCCTGGTGCCCCCAGCTACAAAGAAATTTTTGATTGTAGCAGCCAAAGAAATATGTCTAAAGAAAATAAATTTGCAAAAGATTATTCACCTATTAGTAGGAATATTTGCTTGGAAAAATGAGGACGTTGGGAGTTTACAGATAAGTGAAAATGATTTCTCCTTTTATAAAGGGCAAAGACCATTTACCTTCTCCCCTTTTCTTAGAATGTTTTCTTAGAGTCATACTAAATCTCAGCCCTTACTCTAACCTTTGGAAGAAAGATAAATCTCTCAAGGGTTTAAACCCAGCCTTCAATTTTTACAGTGTAGAGATATCTCCAAGGTTTGTGGGTCAAATAACATCTAGGTAAACAAGGGTCTCTTTGGAGATGTACTGGAGATTATCAACAGGTGCAGCCTTTTGTCTTTTGAGGAAATATTGTTTTTTCTTTTACTTTTCTGTGTAAATTGTGAGATTTTGTCCTAATTTTGCAGTTGGTTTTAGGCTACTTTCATCTGCATGTAATCTGTTAGTGCTTACTCAGTAACAAAGTATCCTTTCTTACTCTTCCTTATTGGCAGGGAGGGGCCTTTTTGCTAGGAAGATTGTTTTTATTTTATTGTTTTAATTTCCTTAATAAGAGTGATACATAGCCAATTAAAAAACAAAGCAAATGATTTCAAATAGTTTTTTTTGGGTCTTGATGAGTCCATGTCACCAATATTGTTTAGTTGTTGTTTGTCAAATGCTGAAAATGAAGTGAAGAATTAATTAGCCTCTATGAATAGACTGTAAGAAACAATTACAGGAAAAATATTTTCATGAAAGTTGAGAAAACACTAATTCATACAACCTGAAGTGGAATCCCCTAGGCTGTGTTACAACTAATGGTGGCAAAAATACATGTGGAGCAGAGGAAAGGCTTAGTTCAACAATTTACAAGGCTTGTGAAAATGTAATGGGTTTAAAGTGAATAGTTATTATCCATTACAGAAAGTACTTTGCAGAAAATATTTGAATTTATCATGTGTCATTAAACTAATAGTGTGAACTGTTGACTTCATTCACTCTTATAAACTTAACCATCATTGGTTCTGTTTTCTTTTTCCTTTCTTTTTTTCTTTTTCTATTCTTTCTTTCTTTCTTTCTTTCTTTCTCTTTCTTTCTTTCTTTCTTCTCTCTCTCTCTCCCTTCCTCCCTCCCTCCCTCCCTCCCTCCCCCTCCCTCCCCCTCCCTCCCCCTTCCTTCCTTCCTTCCTTCCTTCCTTCCTTCCTTCCTTCCTTCCTTCCTTCCTTCCTTCCTTCCTTCCTTCTTTTCTTTTCTTTTCTTTTCTTTTCTTTTCTTTTCTTTTCTTTTCTTTTTTTTCGTTAGCTAAGTATCTTGATTTGCCCTACCACACAGCAAGCAATTTGATAACTTAGCAATGGTAAAGTTTTATGGTTTTTGAGTAACGAACTAAAGGATAATCTAGTAGAATTTTATAAATGCTTTCCAAGCAATGAATATGTGGACTTACTACGGCAAACAGTATGGAAGTTCCTCAGAAAACTAAGAATTGATCTACCATATGATCCAGCAATCCCTCTACTGAGTATTTACCCCAAAGACTTGAAAACTCATGTCTGAAAAGATATTTGCACAGCGATGATCATAGCAGCATTATTCACAGTATGTAGGACATGGAAGCAACCAAAATGTCCTACGATAGATGACTGGCTAAAGAAGCTGTGGTACATATATACAATGGAATATTACTCAGCCATAAGAAGAGATGAAATACTGCCATTTGTGACAACATGGATGGACCTCGAGATAATCATGCTAAGTGAAGTAAGCTAGACAGAAAAAGTTGAAAATCACATGATATCACTTATATGTGGGATATGAACCTAAAAGCAACAAATGAACAGGACAAACAAACAGAAACTCATGGACACGAACGATAGACTGGTGGTTACCAGAGAGTAGGGAGTGGGGAGATGGGGGAGGTAGACAGGGTAAAGGCAGTCAAATATGTGGTGACAGAAAGAAATCTAACTATGGGACATGAACACACATTATAAATATATATATGCCTTACTGTTAAAGTATACAGCTGAAATTTATTAATTAATGTCACCATAAAAAATAAAAAATAATTTTTTAAAAAGAATATGTGGGCTTGAATCATATGCTTATGGACTGCCATCAACATTTGGCAGTACATATTGATGTAGAAAAATACATCAAATCTCATTATAGATCAGTATTAACAGGTGAACATTTGCAATTGATTTTGATGTTACTTTGAACCCCAACTAAGCAAAATGTACTCCTAAAAAGAATTTCCTTCTCATTAGTAGACTCATATTACCAAATATTTTATTCAATTATTGTTTTTATTATGAACATTATCAATTAAAAATTGTGGAAATTTGTTTTCGTGTTATATAAGTACCTACATAATAGCCTCAATCTTTTTTTTTTTTTTTCTTAATCCACAAAGCCTAATATTTACTGTTTGGTTCTTTACAGAAAAAGAGAGTTTTCTGGTGTCTGCTCTAGACAGTACTCATTGTACAGTCCAAGGCACCCCCAGAATGTCTTTTGCTTGTGTCTGATGCAGGACAGGGCAAATTTCCCCTGAGTGGGCCCACACCATGAGAGAAAAAGAGAGAGAGAGAGTGTCTTTGTTGAGTGCAAGAAAGAATTCTAAGGCTCTCCAGAGTCAAAAGGAAAGTTTATTAGATAAGGGGAAAAGGAAAGACAAGAGAAAACAAGACAAAAAGCCAAGACAAAAAAAAAGCCCTAATATTCATTCTTACTTTCTGTGAATTACAGTTTAAAGGCTTTGTTTACTCATTTTCTTTTGATATGGACCTACAGTGAGAAAGGATAAGAGTATGTAGCAGGAAAAGGTAAGAATTTGTAGTATGAAAGGCCTACTAGCAATTCTCAGCCTTTGATTTATAGGTTCCCCATGCTTTTAGCCATAGGGAATGAATGATTTTATTTTGTGTAGGGCTCCTGCTTACAGACTGTTTTTCTACTTTCCCTTCACAGGGTGGGGAAATGGTTAGCAATCCAGGCAGAAATCTTTCTTTGTTCTGCAGGTTTGCTTCTGTTTTGGCTATAGAGCTGAACAGCATATTGCAGTCTCTGAATATAACTTGATTTAACATTTTAATTATCTAAGTCTTAGATAATTTTTTCTGATAGAGGGAAACACATCCCTTTCCTAATATAGGTTCTACTCTATAGAGGGAAGCCAGGCAATAAATAAAAACGGGTAATAAGTAATTAAGGGGGGGTTATGATGAAAATAAGATGATGTGAGACTGATGGGGGTGCAATTACATTAGGTGGCCAGGGAAGGCAATACTAAGGAGATATTTGTTGAGCCTAAATGACAAGAATGGTACAGATGGGTAAAGATCTTGAGGTAGATTGTACCAGCATTGTTGATACAGGATATTGTTCATTTACAAAATGTACTTACAGAATTATAATTTTTTTTAAGTATATACAATTAAGTCTTTTTCCTTTCTTTTTTTCTTTGAGAAAAAGGCTCTTTCTCTCAAATCCAGATAATTACCCTGAAAATGGTGACTCAGGTTCTCTGGCTATTTTATAAGGATCATTGGTCCATTGTAAGCAGAAATGGCTTTAGGCCAGGCAAGGCCTTTAGAGTCCAAGAGAGGAGGAGACCTTTAGCAAAAAGTTTTTTTATTCTTTAAGAAATATATTAACCAAGCCTGTTTTCATTTACTTAGTTAATAGGCAAATCAATAATAGAAAAATAATAAATATATGATTTAAATAACAAGTTTGTATCTTCTTTTTTCCTTATCTAGGGACAGAGGCGGCATTTCGGCAGAATACCCAACACCCCATTCTGACTGAGGCAGAGAGGAAAAGAGCTCCATGAAATCCCAATAGGCAGGGACAACTACCCTCCTCAGCAAGAAGCAGATACGGAAGAAAAGACCTCCCCTCCTAGCATCCATTCTAATAAGAAAGGATTTATAGATCTCAGAAAAGGGTTAGGCAGCAAAGTTAGAGAAGGAGTGTCGGTCACCTTCAAAACATTGATGTCATCCTATTCTAGAAAGCGTCTGCCCAGTCCACCCACAAATAAGCAAGCCAAATGGCATTTTAGGGCTAAAATTAACTCATACAAGGAAACAAATAAGCAGAAAATTAGGCACTAGTTTAAGCCAGTCTCTTGCACCTGTGCAATGAAGACCCTAACAACCTTTAACTCCCCTGAGCTTCATTATATAATCATTATAATATCATGCATATGCTCAGAAGTTCATTAATATCATTATAACAGACTGAATTCTGGGACCAAACATGCGCAAAAAGCAAAAGATGAATCACTGAGTTCTGTCAATCTTAGCTGTCCATCAAGAAAGCCCACTCCCCTAAGAAAAGTAACCACCTAAAGCAAATAGGGATAAAAACCCCAAAGACTTTGCGATTGTACCCTTGCCCATGAGCCACCCTTCTCTTGCTTGGCCACTTCCATGTTTAGAAGTGTACTGTTGTTTTACTTTCCCTTCCAATAAAGCTATTCTTTTCTGCTTACTTCAGTGTCTTCCTCAATTCTTTGTTCCAGACATCAAGATCCTGGACAATGCATTGGGAGGGGAACCCTACTCTCCGATAACATCTGGAATGTTAAATACAGAAATCTTAAGGCAAGAATGGATTTGGTGCTTTTGAGGGAAATAAAGAAGCCAGTATGGCTAGACCGAGATAAGAAGTGAGCTGTAGGAAGAGGTCTGATAGCACCTAGGTTAGGTCTCATGTCTGCCTCCTGTATCTATCCGAGGCCTTGCCCCAGGTTTCAAGGACAATACATTTTTTCTTCCAAAGGTTTTACTATTTATACTCTCATATCTGCTGGTTTTTCTTTTTTTTTTCTGGACTCACAATGGCCCTATAAGGGAGACTACATACTAAGGTAATTGAAACTACTATGTACTAAGGTAACTGAAACTCCTACTTACCTTGCAGTTGATCCTATTCTACTTACTTGTACTCTTTATATCTTATTTTCCTGTCTGATTTTGCGTAGATTGTCTCTGAAGTTCAGCCCAGCTCTGATGTCTGGCAAACTGTAGTTAGCATGTAACAGTAGAACTGGGAAGCCTGGTTCTGTGCTTATTCTGCTATTTCATTCTGTTCCTTTTTTACAACATCCTGAGGGAGAGTGGGTTAGATAAAGAGGTTTGAAAACTTGGCTAAAGTGAGTTTTAGGGATCATCTGTGATTCCAGTTATCCAAACTATTTTGTTCTTACTAGATTTAAACTCATGAAGAGAAATATATATATCACTATTCTTTTTTTTTTTTTTTTTTGTAGTTTGAAGTATACTGTACATTGGTTAGACGTTTATATACTTTATGAAACTATCACCCTGATTACCCTTTCTCTCCTCTGGCTCTCCATCTAGCCCATACATTGCTTCTGACTGCATTCCCTACGTTGTGTACCCCATCCTCGTGACCATCTATCAAATACTAATTTGTACTTCTTTAACCCTTTGTCATATTCTCCAAGCCTCCCCAAACCCCCCTCCTCTCTGGCCATCTCCAGATTGTCCTCTATATTTGTGAGTCTGTTTTCAATAAGTTTGTCCTTTTTGTTCCCTAGATTCCTCGTATAAGTGAAATCATATGGTATTTATCTTTCTCTGACTTATTTCACTCAGCATAATAACCTCTAAATCAATTCATGTCATTGCAAATGGTAGGATTTCATTTTTTTTTAATGGCTGAGTAATATTTCATTATATATATGAACCATGACTTCTTTATCCAATCATCTGTTGATGGGCATTTAGGTTGCTTCCAAATCTTGGCTATTGTAAATTGTGCTGCCATGAACGGAGGGGTGCATAGATCTCTACAAATTATTGGTTTGGTTTACTTTGGGTAATTACCCAGACATGCAATTGTTGGGCCAATAGGTATATACATTTTTAATTTTTTGAGAAACCTCCAGATTGTTTTCCACAGTGGCTGTACCAATTTGCAATCCCACCAACAGTGTATGAGGGTTCCCTTTTCTCTACCTCCTTGCCAACGCTTTCTGTTCTTTGCTTTATTGATGATAACCATCTGATAGGTGTGAGGTGATATCTCATTATAGTTTTAATGTGCATTTCTCTGATGATTAGTGACCTTGAAAATCTTTTCATATGTCTATTGGTCATTTGTATTTCTTCTTTGTATGTATATCTGTTTAGGTCTTCTGTCCATCTTTTAATGGGATTATTTGTTTTGTTGTTGAGTTGTATGGGTTCTTTATATATATTTTGGACATTAACCTATTATCAGATGTATCATAAGCAAGTATCTTCTCCCATTTGGTCAATTGTCTTTTTGATTTGCTGATGATTTACTTTGCTGTACAAAGCCTTTTTAGTTCGCAATAGTCTCACTTATTTTTTTCTTTTGTTTCTCTTGCTTGTGGATATACATACAAAAAGAAATTACTGTTAGCAGTATCAGAGAATTTACTGCCTATGTTTTCTTCTTTAAGTTTTATGGTTTTGGGTCTTACATTTAATCCATTTAATCCATTTAATCCAAAATGGATTAAGTCTTTAATCCATTTTGAGTCTATTCTTGTATACAGTGTAAGAAGGTGGTCCATTTCCTTTTATTATATATATCTGTCCAATTTTCCCAGCACCATTTATTAAAGACATTGTCTTTACCCCATTGTATATTCTTGCCTCTTTTGTCATATATTAAGTGAACTTGTAGGTGTCGATTTATTTCTGGTCTCTATTCTTTTCCATTGAGCAATGTGCCTGTTTTTATGCCAGTACCATGCCGTTTTGATTACTGTAGTTTTGTAGTATAGTTTGATATCAGGTAGTGCTATACCTCCAACTTTGTTCTTCTTTCTCAATATTGCCGTGGCTATTTGGGTCCCTTATGGTTTCATATACATTTTAGAATTATTTGTTCTAGCTCTCTGAAAAATGCCAGTATAAATTTCTTTGGGTAGTATGGCCATTTTAATGATGTTGATTCTTCTTACCCTATATCTCTATTCTTGAAGGTAAAAGTGAGTCTGTGTGTATTTGCTAAGTTAAAATAAAAACCGACTTCTTAAATATTAAAACAATTCTAAAAAAATTCTAAAACTTTTAAGTACATATGTACAAACTCTTTTTTCATCTTAACCATGATCATTGCACTATTCACAGTCCTTTTATCCTCAAACTGGAACTCTTTGAAGGAATATCTTGTTACCTTTTATATCTGTATTGCTATGTGTAGTACCTAGTAGATGGTCAATAATTTTTTTAAGCCTACAGCACCTAGTATTCCTTGGTAGTCTCTCATTCAAGTACTAACCAGGCCTGACCCTGCTTAGCTTCTGAGATCAGATGATTTCGGGCATGTTCAGGGTGGCATGGCCATAGACAATAAATTTTTTTTGAAGGCATGGACCCTTACATCTCTTATATGGCCAGTTGATATTTATCCATTTGTATAAGGATACAGTGTTACTCATAAATAGGTATTCAACAAATACTTGACAGGAATGAATAAATTAGAATTCATTGGATTGTTGGGTGGGCATTTTAATTTTCAAATTTCACTATTTAGATAATCCTTGTACAAAATTTTTTTGTACAGGGTTTCCTCCATTTATTTGAATTATTTTCACAGACTATATTCCCACAAGTGGAATTTTATTGATTTGAGTTCCAAATATGCCAGGCAAGGACATGAATTTTAAGCATGGGAGTAACATTTCTATTCTGCTTTTGCTGCTTTTAGATTTATAATTTTTCTTTAATTTTGCTAATTTTATAGGTTTAAGACTTCTTGGCTGTTTTAGTTTCAATTTCTTTTGTATTATAGGTTAATGAATCTTCTCCTAAATATCAGATCTTTTAAAGAAGTATCTATAACCTGTTACTTTTACTTCCTTTGCTCCTTCTCTTAATTCAGTATGGATTCAAACTCTGCCTTTGAAATCCTTCAAACTCTGAAACTGGAATCCTGTTGTATCAGGCAAGATCTTACTTGCAAATATTAGAATTCACTCTAGCTAGTTTAAGCAGAAAAAAATTGGGATATTGGGAAATTCACATAATCTCTAGTAGGCTTAGAGTCTAAGTAGTCAAGAAAAAGAAGTACCTAAATTATACCACAGAACTGCGCCAACAAAGACCCCACGGCCATTACACTGGGCATAGACTTTACAACAAATGTCTCAGAGATCAGTTATTTACACCAGACCATTCTGTCACTACTGACTGAAAGTTGGAGGCCCCAAACGCTGCCTTCTCCAGAAAATGTATTCTATAGGGCACTTGCCTCCTCATGCTGGCTTCTTCTGTTTTGAAGCTAAGAGTGGTAGAAGGAAAGCAGTGGGAAACTGGGAAAATGAATTTCTAGATTCTAGAAAAGTGTGAATTATAATGTGTTTAAAAGATGTTGGGAAGCTCCCAAAATCAAATTGTCTATCACAGCAGTGATCTCAAATTGCCAAATTCAGAGGCCTTTGTTCAGTGCTCAAAATCTCTGTAGAATAAAAAGACAAATAACCTAATTTAAAAATGGGCAAAATAGATGAATAGGAGGCATTTCACCAAAGAAGAGATATAAATGGCTAAAAAGTATATGAAAGGGTGCTCAACATTTGCCACTAAAAAAGTGCAAATTAATCTCCTGCCATGCCACCCTGAACACGCCTGATCCATCTGATCTCGGAAGCTAAGCAGGGTTGGGCCTAGTCAGTACTTGGATGGGAGACCACCAAGCAAGACCAGGTGCTGTAGGCATAAAAAAAAGTGCAAATTAAAATTATGAGATGCTATTTATACATACACATATAGAATGGCTACAATCAAAAACACAGATAATACCAAGGGTTTGGAGAAACTGGAATCCTTGTACATTGATGGTGGGAAAGAAAGATGGTGTAACTACTTTGAAAAACATTTTGCCAGTTTCTTATGTCCACACACAGACCTATATGTGATTATTCATTGCAGCATTATTAATAGCCCCAAACTGGAAACAACTTAAATATCTATCAACTGATGAACAAAGAAAATTCTACCCATGCAATGGAATACTATTCACCAATAAAGTCATGAAGTGTTGATAAATGTTGTAGCACAGATGTACCTCAAAAACATGCTAAACAAATGAAGACATGCACAGAAGACATGTCTTTGTGTCACTGTGTAGTTCCATCCATATGAATAGTACATAAAAGCAAATCTATAGAGATAGAAAGTAGATTAGTGATTGCCTGGGGCTAGGGATGGCAAAAGAAAGTGACTGCAAATGGTCACAATAAAACTTTTTTGAGGGCAATGGATATGTTCCAAAATTGAATTGTGATGATAGTTACATAATTCTGAAAATTTGCTAAAAATCATTGAAATGTGTACTTACAACAGGTGAATTAAAGGAAAAAAAACAGGCAAATTTTATGATATATAAATTATACCTCAGTAAAGCTGTTAGAAGGAAATCTCTAGAGCATTAAACAATAATTAGTAATGACAAAGATACTCTCATTGACCAAACTCTAGCCACACTCCTCTGAGACCTCTTCTTGACTCCTTCTCAACCTTCTCCTATAAAGACTTGAACAAACACTAACATTGTTTCTAACAACTTTGTCAGCGCCAGGCTGATTGAGAAGAGAAGATTTTGGTGGTGAAACGCCCAGTTGGAAAAATGCACAAGGGGCTGACATGAGAATGAACTGGCAGGCTCCAACTTTATTGTGGGGAGCACACTTAGTTGCAGGAGGTGTATGGGCTCCATGTATATCAGAGTACAATAATAGTATTCAGCCACACACGTGTAATACAACAAGCTAAATTATGTTTACATATTTTAGGCACAGTCATCTTATTACATTAATGTAATATTGTTAATCTGGGATCCTATTCCTAGCTGTGAGCCTGGATCACAGCCAGACCTGGGACCAGCCGGGTCTGAGACCCACACAGCTCAAAGCTGCATGCTTAGTATGACTCTGGCCTCTTTAATGCACCTTCCTGAGAAAACTCAAGATTGCCTCTAAATTTACTGTTCGTTGTATCCAATACTTGAAAATAGATAGGATTTCTATCTCCTAGTCTTTGTAGGAGGGTAGAAGCCTTATTTCAATAAGTACCAGTTAGCAAACTCAGATGGGTTTTGCATGAAGCAACCCTTTCCCTTCCGTTTTTTGAAATTTTTTATATCTCTGACTCTACTGAGCTCTCCCCGCTCAACCACCTCCCTATTCTTTTTCTTTCTTTCCTTAAAACCACCCAATTACTTCTGTACAAATCAAAGTTGAATTCAGTTTACACTAGACTATTTTCCCTATGCAATAGAATATTACTGACTGAAATCTGCTCTTACGACTTTGACTACTGACCAGCTTTGTTTATCTCTGACAACAACCAATTCTTAAAACATTCTCTTTCATTCATTCATTCGATCATTTATTCAATTATTCAACAGATCTTTTGGGGGCATCTTTGCAAGGTGTTGTGCTTATGTGTTAGGGATAAAGAGAGAAAACATGTCCTTTGTTGTTGAGGAGCTCTGAATCTAAAGAAAAGATGTACAATTAATTACTTTTTAATAAGATAAGATTTATAATGGAAGAATGTACAAGTAGTTTGCTTATTTTCCTGTTTTTTCTCTCAGACTATTCCTTTTCAATCATTTCTTCCTACTCCTTATAAGTGGCTGTTCTCTGTTAGCTGACTTTTGTACCCTTCTCATTATATGGTCTCCTGGCAACCAACCCTCAAAGTTTTTGCAAGTTTACTTTTAAATACCTATACACATTTAATATTTTTATATCCTAAATTGTTTGTTCTACTTATTCTCTGTGTATGGAATATCAATTTCTTCCATCTTTGCATGTACAATCTTATACATACTTTGAGATCCATCTCTTACACATGCTGCTTCCCTTGTGAAGCCTATCTTGATTCTTCCCACAGTTTCTGCTGAATTCCTCTAGTACTTGAGAGGCAATATAGCATTCTGGCTAACTGCTTGAGCTCTGGTGAAAGATATGGTTGGGTATGCATTCTGGCTTTGCCTCATTTTCTTTATTGACAAAATGGGGATTAAAATAGTTACACTTTTATTGAAATTTCTAACTTTAGCCTGTACTGCTCTCTCAGGGTCCAGTTTTACATGATGCATTGTATAATGGGTATATATCTGCAAGGATTTTCCACATAATCTCAAACAATATATACCTCCAAAAGGAAATGAATTTTTCTCCCCAAACCTATTCCTCCTGGATTTCCTATCTATCAGTTAACTGTAGCGTTATCCTTCTAGCCAACTTGACTTTAAAACTCTTTCTCTCTCTTGCCTTTTTAACCAATCTTTTACTACAAAAGAAAGGATATACTCTACTATATTCCTAGTCATTGTATGTCAAGTTCTATCACTCTTAGCTTCTTCACATTGTGGGAAATGTTAAGGATTTGTTCCTCTTCCCCACCCCATCCATATTTACTGTCCTAGTTTAGTTCCTCCTTGTTATCTCTTACAGATCTTTCTTATCACCTTAGAAACTGTTTAAGGATAAGAACTGTGTTTTGTTTACTTTTGTATCCTCTCACTATGTCTGATCTAAAAAATAGTTAACAAATATTTGTCAAACTGAATTATTTATATTAAATTTCTCTGTGGAGGGATTTGGAGACATTTTCCGAAAAATGAAGAACTTGCAGGATGGGTAAACTTTTAATGGCCTTAGAGCATGTCTTAAAGGCTTATAAAGTTGGTAGGGGGTTCCCCTGCAACAGGGTTCTTACCCTGGTCCTCTCCTCCTGCCTGAGGGCTCCCAGAAAGGCAGCAACTGAGTTCCAACCCTGAGTACTTTGGTCTTATCCTCTTGAGATTCTTGGGTTCCCTTCATTACTGACTTTTTTAGATCCCTCTTTCCTTCCTCATTTCTTGGATCTCAGAGTTCTAACATTCAGCAACCTGTGCACTAAGTCTAAGTGTGAATTTCATTTAAATGCTGAAGAACTTTCAAAACTAATTAGTTTTGGAAAAACTAATGAAGACGGGGGGGCATGAACGCTCTGGCTTTCTATTAAAGTTTGAATTGCTTCTGAAGGTACACTTACCTTGCTGATGAGTATAACTGGTCCTGGTCAAGTGCCTAGAAGGAAGAGGACCTTAATGCTTTCTTCTTAACTTTTAACTGGGAAACTGAGATGCCTCAGAGCCTACATCACAATCTTTAGACTCTTGTTCTGCTTATCCTATCTTCACTTTCTAGCCACATTCCCCTCCCTGGTGTCCATGATCTAAGTAATAACAAACAAGTACTGGGCATTTGATATGTTGCAGGTAATTTAAATGCATTTCCCCATTTAAACTTCAAAACCATCTTGTAAAGTATGCTACTATTATTCCCTGGGAAATTGAGGTCACGTAGCTTGCTGAAGGTCACGAGAACCAGAGTTAGAACTCAAACTGAGGTGTGGTAGGCAGATTTCGAAGATGCCCCAGCACCCCCAATGATCAAGCCTCATGGTAGTATTCATGTTCTTGTGTAATCAATCCCCTTCCCTTGAGTGTGACTTGCTTCTGATAAAAAGAATACAGCAAAAATGAGGAGATATCACTTCTGTGATTAGGTTACAAAAGATTATGACTTTTGTCTTGCTAGCACACTCTATTGCCTTCTCAGCTTGCATGCTTTGAAGAAGCAAACTACCATTTTGGAGAGGCCCACATGACAAGGAACTGAGATTAGCCAATAGCCAATAAGGAAATGAGGCTCTCAGTCCAACAGCCCAGGAAGAATTGAGTCTTGCCAACGATCACATGAGTGATGTTGGAAGTAGATCCTTTTGCAATCAGACTGTTACTTTGATTGCAATCTGTAAAAAAACCTTGAACCGGAGGATCCAATAAAGCCATACCCAGATTCCTGACCCACAGAAACTATGAGATACTATATTTGTTTTTTAGAGTCAAAAGGAAAGTTTACTAGAAAAGGGATAACACTCCACAGACAGAGAATATGGTCTCCTCTCAGAGGCAGTGAGAGGGACCAAGGGAAATGTGGAAAGGCGGTGGTGTGGTGGGGGAGGTGCAATAATAAATGTTTTAAGCCACTAAATTTTGGAGGAATTTGTTATGTGACAATAGATAATAGGCCAGATGACTAGGTTTGGCTCCAAAGTTCATGCTCTTTACAATTTTATTAGGTCATTTCTTACTACTTTACACTGTTTCCAAGTGTAGATTGATTTTCCATTTTTTGTTGGATGGCCTCTGCATCCCCTAGGAGAATCCCTGCTTCAAAAAGAGATTTGTCTTTTGTTGTCTGTATTCTCAGTCAGTTCCAGAATCCAGAAGTTTAAAACTTTTTTAGTTTCTTGCTCTTGCAGTTTAGGAGAGTTGGGTTAGATATTTCAACCTCCAGCAGCCCAGAGAATGACCATTGTCTTTAAGGTCAGGCATCTTTTTTTATTAGGCTAAGTTACCCTGCTTAAAATCTTCCTCAATGTACTGATCCAAATTGGATAAACACTGGAAAGATCAAGTCTTCTCCTTTCTTCTCCAGGCTCCTAGCTACAGCATTTGCAGTTACTCACTCTCATAGCACCTACCCCAGTAAAAGGAATCATATGGTAGCTAGGTTTGCTTTTGGAGGGCAAAGACCCTGTTAGATTGACAGGCCCTCCCTGGGTCTGTCAAGGAGAATCCAATGGGGCCAAGAGCTTGCAAATGCTGAAGCCTGAGCTGGGCTAATGAGGGCTTAGTAAGAATCTAGTCTAATGGTGCTCAATACTGGCATCACATTAAAATCATCTGGGGGAGCTTTTTAAAAATAGGATGCCTCAGCTCTAGTTCCAAACTAATTAAATCAGAATTTTGGGTGGAGGGGATGTTGGACCTATATATCATACTACGTATCTTCTGTTTTCTGCTGTTTTTTTTTTTCATTTCCTCACATGTGCACACATCATCTTGCCAGAAGTCCTTAGCTGAGAAAGCCTATCTTTCCTGCATCCTTCAATCAGTAAATACTTAACGGACTGATTATACTAAGCCCTGTTGCAGACATTGAAAATAAAAAAGGTCTAGATAAGAACGGAGGACTCCGGACCTTTTACTTTATACTCAGGCGTTTTTTTTTCTTTTTTCTTTTCTGTCATTGCTGATTAAAACTTGCTTTGTGGTACGATCCTGTGAAATGATTGCCATGACAGATTAAGTACTCCGTCAGCTCTAAGACAGAGGACCCTTTCAGGAAGTCCAGTGGAAATAAATTCTTCAATGAAAAGAACCGGTTCTGCGGTGGAAGCCCGCCCACATGGGGGGGAGCAGAGGGCTCCGATGGCCATCACACACAGGTGAGGGGACGCCCCGCCCCCCTCTGCTTTAAGCCGTATTAAGTGGGCGGAGCTGCCTTCTTTCTTGCACGTCAGGACAGAGGAGGCGGGCCCGGCCTGCGGCGTCCCGTGAGGGGGCGGGGTCTGTGCACTCGGCGGGAGCTGATTGGCTGGGGGGCGGGGCGCCGCGGGGCGGCTCTGTCCCGGCTCCCGCGCCCATCCCGGGTGGAGTGGAGGGAAGGAGGGAGGGAGCGAGTGCGGCTCGCCCCTGCCTCTCAGCGATGGCGCCGCGCCGCCGCGCCCAGTGTTCCGCCCGCGGGCCGGTGCTCTCGGCTGTCGGGAACTCCCCGAGACGGTGAGCGCCGGCGTTGTCCGGGGGAGCGGCCGAACGCTGCCTACATCGGGGACCATGAGGAGCGGCCAGACCCGTGCGGCCGATCGCGGGAGCGGCCGCGGCACCTGCTGAACCGAACGAGGGAGCGGCCGGGCGCGGCGGAGGCGCGGTCGGGGCTCGCGTGCGCCTCGGCCATGTCGCTGCTCTGCGTGCGTGGTGAGTGCGCGGGCCGACTCGACTGGGCGGTGGGGTGGGCCGGGGTCCCTGAGGGGTCCCCACACGCTCCCCGTGGGCCACCGGTTACCACCTTTTCTCTAGGCTTCCCTTCCCGTCCGTGCCCCGGGGGCGGGGGGAGGACAATTATGGTAACTTGTTTAGAAACATCTGAAGAGTTCTTTCCACTCTTTCTTGTTTTTCCTTACGCTCCTGTGAGGGACTGTTACTCTCCAGTGGCCATGTGACAGTGCCGTTGGCTGGCAGGCCCAGATCCTGTTAAACAAACAGTGGCGGGAGCTCTCTAGGGAGAGTGGACCAGCAAGGAAACCACGGATAGCTGGCATGTGTCCGTAGACACCAAAAGAATGGGCCGTCTCCCATTCTTTTCTTTCTCCTCCCAGCGCCGTAAATCTAAAGTGGGCTTGGTAGCAGGTTCTTTTTATCATTCTTTGAACGCGCGTGGGCACAGCTGTCACGTCCCTTCTTCCAGTGTATTTCTTGGCTTGCACCCCGCAATTGCTTGTCTTGTGTCCTGCTCCTTACCTGTAGTCTAGGTTAAGGTTATTCTCATATCCGACTTGCACAGATGTGTCGCCTTCTCTCCTTTTGTAGTGTAAGAAGTATGATTGATTGATTTACTTAGCTTCTGTCACAATAACCAAAAGTGAAGTGCCTATACTACTTTTTCACCGAGGACACTTGATCCACCTAAGAAGATATTTTAAGGCAAGAGCTTTGGGGTTTAAGATGAAGAAGCAAGGTGCATGGACTAAGCTCCAAGAGGGTGGAGATTGTTTCTTACTGTTTTTTGCATTCCTCATGACTGACATGGTAGAAAGTGAATGCTGGTTTTGAGTGAATGCAAGGACAGTGATTTTAGAGATTATCTGATCAAAAAACGCAGAGTTTGGAATACCCATTGAATTTGATCTTGGGAATTTCAAGTTACAGCCTGTCATATTTGTGTTGAACAGGATAGGGTAAGGTGGCTTGATTATGTGTGAGAAAGAGAATTTATCCCTCAGAGCCTTTTCCTGGCACTTTTTACTAGGTAGTTGAGTTCATGTTTCTTTTGGTTTTGTGGATTAGAAGCATTGTTTGTGATCTCTCTGATAAGTGTTTTCCCCAGCTGCTGGCAAAGGGAACTGCTTTTCCCTGTTCTCCACTGTCTTGTTAAATCTGCATTAACCTAAAATGGATTTGGCTATTTCCGGGGATTATGAGACACAAAATTTTCTTTTTTCATGGTTGATTTTTCATTAATGAGAATTTTGCTTTGCTTTTAGTAAGACCTATCTCTCAGCAGCTGGGAATCTATTTATTCCTTTAGATCCCTGCTGTTAGTAGCAGGATTTGGGAGAGGTTGGGTTTTGCAATGATTCTTGGACAGTTTAAATCTCTACTGCTATACCGAATTTACGAAAGACTCTTTAGGCAGGAGCACTATTAAACCAGAAATTCCTACTTAATTAAATTTAAATCACTCCAGAGAAGGAGCTGCTGCTGTTTTTATGTGATGGGCAGCTTTCATTGTCTAGAAATTTTGCTGTTTAGCAAACCTCTTAACTTTTTGATGTTCAGTAGTCAAATTTCTCTTGAACTTTGAGATTAGTCTTGTAAATGGAGATCCTGAAGATTATTGATTTCTGAAACAAGTAGCTACTTTGTGTAGAAATATTCATATTCAATGGCAAATTATTAATCTTCGGGGAAACTTGCAGAAATGGATAAAATATATCTAAAATTTATTCCTTGTATTATGTTTTGGCAATTAGGAATGTTCATGTTCTAAAAGAAGCCTGTGTAATGATATTGTGGAACAACCCAATTTTGGTTTGTCTTAGGGTAGAATTGAATTAGAAACTTTTTCCTTGTCAAAATTCAAACAGTAGTTACTTGATGTAGAAATTGGCAACTGGTATTGATTTAATCATCTTGAATATGTCATTTAAGAAGTCATTTTCTTGATCTAACCCTTTAATCATGCCTTATTGCCTGCAGGTTAAGTACTCTCAGGGTAAGTCTGATTCAGCCCTCCTTTTTGGCCCTCTATTTTTGCCTTTCTACAGATACTTAACATTAACTTAATTTATTTCTGCCTCTGCACTGTTCTACATTTGTACTCTCTGAAATAGTTTTCTTTTTGTGTTTTCTGCTTCTCAAAAATGTATTCTTCGTTCCCAGTTTATATTCTACATTTTTTTGTTGAAAACTTCCTCAGTTCCTCAGTCCACAGTGATATTTTTTACACTCCTTAACTCTTAAGACAAATTACTTATGGTCTGAACAGTACCATTAATTTGGCAATGAAATGTGTACTGCCTGGTCACTAGTCTTGTACTGTTATGCTCATGGTGACCCAGACAAAGGTGATACTAGCACTGGTTAGATAAGATCTAAAATTTTGTGTTGGGGGTGGGTATTTGAGTCTAAGTGGCACATTGAGAAAGAATTTCTTCAGAGGAGAATTTGAATAATGAAGGGTGTAGAAGCCATTGAGAAATTTAAAGGTTTAGTTTTGAAAAGATTTAAGAGGGAGAGGATTATAATAGCAGATGAAAATTGTTTTAAAAACTTGCTCTAGAGGACATAACTGGGACAAGTTGACCGGAGATTGAAAATTATAGAAAATTAGGTAATAGTTTAACGCAAGGAGGAACTTTAACAACTAGGATTGTCCGTAACAAATGAAATGGGCTATTTGTGAGGATTTTTTTGACGTAGGACTTTTTAAGCAGAAATTCAGTGAGTGGTAGGAGTGTTTTAAAAGGGATGTCAACGTTGAGTGGGAGGTTACACTTGAATTTTAAGAAACCACCCTTTTATAGAACTCACTCAGTCTTTCTGCAAATATTTGGCTCAGCTTTCCTCAGAATACTGATATGTTTTTGCTTTCATAGAAACCAGTGCCACATGAGCAACTCCAGTAAACTAAATCAGGGATTTTCTTTAACTTTCATTGTCTTGGTGTTCATGACTAGTTTCTACAAATTATGAGTGTTTTGAGAATTGAGTCTTTCCATATTTCTCTGTAATGCCACAGTATTTATTATTGAGTTATGGATTTCCCTCCCCTAATGTAAATCAGAAGTGATCACATTGGTTTAAAAAAAATAAAAAACTAAATATAGTTTAGTTATGGGGATTTAAAAAGCTAATATATGCTAATATATTGTTGATCATAGAAAATTGAGAAAATGCAGAAAAGTATGAAAAAGAAAATAAAAATCATCATAGTTCTACCATACCCTTAACACCATTGTTAACTTTTTTGTTGGTTACTTTCACTGTTTTGTTTTTATAATAAAGGTTAATTAATATATGATAAATTCAAACAGTTTAGGAAACTGAGAGGAAGAAGTTCTCGTCTCCATTTCCTATTTTCATTCGCTGGAGGTAACTACTGTTTATTGTTTCTTGAATATCTTATAAATTTTTGTTACATTTGCATGTATAGATTCTACAATTAGATATGTACGGTATTATTCAACTTTTTAAACAACTTGATATCTTTTCCTATCAGCCTCTGTGAGGTTAAATCATTCTTTTTCATGGCTGTGGAATATTCCATTATATGAGTGTACATAATTTAACCAATTTCATAATGATGGATATTCAAATTTTTTCATTTTCTGTTATAAACAGTGGTACAAAAATATACTTACAGATGGTTTTATTATGTTTGGAGATCTCCAATCAGCTCTCCTCATGGGCTTTCTGTGTGATTTGCTCATTGCTCTTAGCATAATAATTACACTCACCTGGACCCATTAGCAAACCAAATGCCTGAGTGTATCTCATATCAGCATCTTCTATTAGAGGCAAGTCCTTCACCAGTAGGTAGCCTTTTATACCTATCAAAAAGACCAAAGACCTCAGCTCTGGGTAAGTTTGATCGTGATTTATTTCCGTATACTTTTCTTTTTTTATCTTCATTGTATTATTTAAAAATTATTTTCCATATTGAACATTTATTAATTGTGGTTTTAAAATAAAATGAAACAAAGTTACTACTGATGAGAAGTATACCAGGTTGGTTTATGTTGTGACTTGCTCTTAGAAAAGCTTATAATTTATTGTCACTTAGCCATCTAACTATCTGAAAGGATACTATTTGGAAGCTATTAGAAGGTGAACTCTGAACACTTGATACATATTGATTGTATGTCAGTTCTAGCCTAGGGAGACCCCAAAGATAAATAGTTGACCTTTGAATACCACAGGTTTGAACTGCACAGGTCTGCTTATATGCAGAATTTTTTCAACAAACATATTGGAAAATTTTTTGGAGATTTGTAACGACTAGAAAAAACAGACGAACCTTCTGTTTTTTTTTTAATGACGTAAGAATACAGAATATAATACAAAATATGTGTAAATCGGACTGTTCGTTATTGGTAAAGCTTCCGATCAGTGGTTGGCTATTATTTAAATTATGGGGGAGTTAAGTTAAATTTGGATTTTTGACTGGGGGAGGAAAGTCTGGCACCCCTGACACCCTGAATTGTTCAAAGGTCAACTATTTTGGTTTACTGTCACTGTGGAGAAAGTAAGAATAGTAATTTTAGAGTTTTCAGGCATAAGAACAGAGTGGTTGGGTGCTGTGCATTTTTCCCCCAACATTATTGTCATCTGCCTTAGCTAACTCCTTGCTGCTGGGTTGACATCACATCCTAGTCCCTGCCCTTACAAGCAGCTGCTGGGTTCCTTTCACTTAGCTATGGCATCAGGAAGTTGATTGTACCTTGTCTGAGCCAGGCAGCAGTGAAGGGGGAAAGGATCAATTTCCTTTGCCACAGATAGCTATTGTCATAAATTGTTCTCTTCCTTATAAGCGGTACATTTTGTAATTGCTTAGTTTCTAAAAGTGGGGTTTCTAAAAGTTGCACTCTTTAGGCTAGTAGACTGAGTTTTTATCCTATTTTACTTGTGCTTTTATATATTTCAGACTTTGTTATGTGAGTGTTTAAAGTTTGGGCTGTGTATCATTAGCAAATATTTGCTAAGTACCTTCTCTGTGCCTGTTTATGAGACATATCTATATAGTAGATAAGAGCCCAAGGAATCTAGATAGGTTTTAAAAAAATCTCCTTTCTCATATAAACCCAGAATCCATTAGGACTGTTAGGTCTCACTTGGGATACACAGAGTAAGTAAAGATTCTGCTGGTGTGAGAAAATACTGTAATTTTTTCTGACTTTTGAAGCAAGAATTTTAAAGTTTGGAGCATGTTTTATTCATATCTTGTAGTGGATTAAAGGTCAGAGAAGATTTGCTATTTGTATATTAAATTTTTAAAAATTGACTTATGACATGTACAGAAAAGTACACAAATCTTTAGTGTATGGCTCACTGAATTATCACTGTGAAAACACTCATGTGACTACTTACTGCCTAGGTCAAGAAATAGAACACTGATGACAACTCCAGAAGCCCACTTTATCCATCCTTAGTCATTATTCCCTCCCACTTCCCCAAAGTAACATCTGACTCCAATACCATATAATTTAGTTTTTACTTTTTTTTTAACTAATAAACTTTATTTTTTTTGAGAAGTTTTAGGTTCATAGCAAAATTGAGCATGAAGTTTTGCCTGTTTTTGAACTTTTCAAAAATGGAGGTATAATTAACATACAGTGGTCTCCCCTTATCTGCCAGGGATAGATTCCAAGACCTAACTTCTAAATAAATACCCCGAATTCATGTAATATTAAACATTGAAATAAAAATGAACTGTACATACATTTAAGAAAAATTAATAAAAACAAGAATTATTTCCCATCCAACTTATTCCAGTTTAGGGTTGTGGTGGCTGGAGCCTGTTCCGGCAGCTCAGGATGCAAATTGGAACCCATCCTGGACCGGATGTCCTTCTGTTACAGGGTGCATTCACACTTACATCCATGCTCACTCAGACTAAGACAATTTAGACATTCCAGTTCACCTCATCTGTACAACTTTGGGATTTGGGAGGAAACTGGAGTACCCAGAGAAAATCCATGCAGACATGGGGAGAATGTACATACTCCACAGTGGGCTTGGCCAGGAATTGATATTTTTTGTTCTCAATGTTATAATGAAGCTATGTTGAGTGAAATGTTATTCGAGGACCTGCTATAGTATGTTATTCGAGGACCTGCTATAGTATGTTTTTTTCCTGTACATATGTACCTATGATAAAGTTTAATTTATAAATTAAGAGGTTAACAGCAATCACTAATAGTAAAAAAGAACAGTTTAACAAAATACTGTAACAAAAGTTGTATGAATATAGTCTTTCTCTTGAATAAGTCTGATAACTTATAGTCTTTCTCTCGAATAAGTCTGAGATGGTTATTAAGTGACTAATGGGCAGGTACTGTATACAGTGGTGGATATGCTAGATGAAGGAATGGTTCACGTCACAAGCAGGATGCAATGGGGACAGCACAAAATTTCATCATGCCACTCAGAATGGCAGACAATTTAAAACTTATGAATTGTTTATTTCTGGAAGTTTTTATTTGGTATTTGACTGTGAGTAAATGAAACCATGGTTAAAGGGGGTTACTGTTTTAACTTTTCATAAATGGAGTTATACAATAATTCTTTGGGGCTGGCTTCTTCTGTTTAACATTATGTTTGTCGGATGCTCCCAGTTGATGTATATAGCAGTAGTGTAGTTCATTAATTTTCATTGCCATATAGTATCTTGTATAAATATACCACAGTTTAAATACCTTTGCTGGACATTTGTTTTTTTCCATCTTGGACTATCATTTATAATAACACTCCAAATGTTCTTGTATCCTTTGGTCCTACCTCATATATTTCTGATGGGTATATATATATATCTGGAATTAAGATTTTCTATGTCTTTGATTATGTATATATTCAACTGTAGTGGCTAATATAAAGCAATGTTTCAAAATCTAACAATTTACTCTTATACTACTATATTTCTAATATATATATATTTTAAAGGAAATGAATGGCCCTTAGTTCTCAGCATTTGTCCAGGTTATCAAACCACTTCACATATGTTTTTGCATGTTAATCTTGCAGACTTGATAGTGTCTTTTTAAATGATCTGAAGAGGTTCATTATGTTCAAAATGATTTCTCACATTTAAGATTAAATCTGTGGCCATCATTTTATTGACAGAAATAGAGTTCATGTTTATGATGCAGAACAAAGATAATATCCCAGTTCCTCCCTGAACTTAGTGGCATTTACATATTTTAAAAAAGGAATACAGTTTTTCTAAAGAGTGAAGTTATTCATCCAACCGTATTTATCAGCTTTATATATGTCACACACCATTAGGTACACTGAGAGTATAGAAGTGAACAAGAGAGATATGGTTTCAGCCTTCACAGAGCTTATGGTCAGTAATATAGTCCTAATGAAGATGACTTGAAAACATAGGCAAGTGCTATGGTAAAACAAAAGACAAAAACCAGAAGTCACTTAAAATTCCATCCCTCAATGCTACAGTTTATATTTTGTTTTTTAAACTTTATTGTGGAGAATTTAAAACATGAAAGTAGATAAAACAGTTACCTGTAGTTCCTGCCATCCAGCTTGAACATTTATCAGCTCTTATTTCTTTAGAACATTATCCAGTCTCCTTTCTGTATTATTTTGAAGTAGATTCATACATCATCATTTTATTTGTAAATATTTCAGTATGTATCTCCAAAAGATAAGGATAAAAAAAATTACCACAAACCAATATCAAATTTTTAAAAATTCCTTAATTCTATTAAATATCCAGTGTTTGGATTTCCAGTTGGTTCATAAATGTTAGTCAGCCTGTCTATTCTCTCTCTCTCTCTCTCTCTCTCTCTCTCTCACTCTCTCACTCTCTCACTCTCTCCTCCCTCCCTCCTTCTTTCGCTCTCTCCCTCTCTCCCTTCCTTCCTTCCTTTTCTTTCCAGTTTGAGTGTTTGAATCAAGATCACAATAAAGTGCACACATTTCTATTGGTTGATAGGTCTTTTATGTCTTTTAAAATATAGGTTTCAGATCCATCTCCTTTACTGTTTGCAATTTATTTGTTCTTTACAATTTATTTGTTGAAGAAACTGGATCATTTGTTTTGTTTCCAGTCTGGATTTTGCTGATCGTATATCCCTGTGTCACAGTTGTAACAGGTTCTATAATATGTTATAATATTTTCTATAATAGTAATGTTAAATTTAGAAGCTCGAATCAGATTGTTTTTTCTTTTGGTGAAGGGTAGTACATGGGTAGTGGTGGGTTCTTTCTCAGAAGGTCTGGAATGTCTGGTTATTTCTCTTTTATTATTATTATTATTATTTTTTGAGATGTTAGTCCCTGTTGATGCTTAATACCTAGTCAGTTTATTAGGGGCTACAAAATGGTGATAATCTAATTTAATAATTTATTCTCCATTTATTAGCTGGAATAATTAAATTAAGAGAAATGTCTCATATTTACTCTTTAGCTACCAAGTGTGTTGGTTCTTAGAGGGAAGTCAGAATTAATGCTTGATTCTTTTTTTTTTTTTTTTTACCAATTTTCAATGTAATGATTTGATCCCTTAAGCATCCTCCAACAGTGACCAATTAATTTCTATTGTTTTTAGTATTATTACGATGTTATAGATTTAAGCATATTTGATGTATTTCAATCCATGTAGTTGTTATCCTTATTGATATGCAAATTGTCTATCTTTGGGCATTAAGATCCTTCCCTGTTAGTATTTCAATGTGCATTTTTTCAGCCTTTTCCTACATGCACTCTCCCCAACCCTTTTTCTTTTTTCATGGAACACTATTTTCTCATGTCAGTAATTAAAAATAATCTTTTATCTAGAAATAATTTCAGACCTACAGAAAAGTTGCAACATATAAATACTACGAAGAACAGTCATTTGAGGGTAAGTTACTGACGTTATGGCTCTCTACCCCCTAAATCCTTCATAGTGTATTTCCTAAGAATAAAGATACTTTGGACATAACCACAGTGCAGTTATCTCCTTTAGTAAATTTAGCAGTTATACATATCTTTTATTCTACCACTTATATTCCAGTTTTGTCAATTGTCCCAATTGTCAAATGTCCATTTTATCATTTTCCCCTTCCAGTACAGGGTCCAGTATTACATTTGATTGTCATTATCTCTTAAGTTTCTTTTAAAATGGAACATTTCTACAGCCTTAATAAAAACTTTTTCTTTTCTTTTTTTTTTTTATAACATTGGCTCATTTTGAAGAAGTCTCCTCTCTTTTTTAGGAGAATGTTCCTCATTTTGTGTTGGTCTGATGTTGAGCATTCTGGATTGGAGTACTGCATAGCTGATCTTGTATCCTTCTCAGGGTATCACATAGGAAAGCACATATTGTCTGTCTCATTGGTATAATAACGTTTGATGACCCAGTCAGGTGTTGTTTGATTTCTCTATTGTTTTCTCTTCCATCCCCCTCCACTAATAAGCACCTTGTGGAAGACACTTAAAAACCATTCTAATATCCTGCCTGAAAGGATTGTTGTAACGAGTAAATGGAGTAATATTTCTCAAAGTGACAAAATAGTGTTACATGGATGTGTAAAATTCGAATCTACCTGACATGGTGAAAGCACTACTTTGGTGTATTTATAAACCTGGTGACAGTATGTAGGTTGAATTAAGTGGGGGAAGAATTGGAGGCACTTAAGTTAGATTCTTAATTTAGATTGAATGTAAATTAAAATTTTTTGATGAGATTTGAACTCTTATAGAAAAGCAGTGAAACCCATTTTCCTAGGGCTCTTGTTAAACAAGTCCTATTTCCTTCTGTATAGAATAGTTTAGGTGTAGTAGCTCTGGATGAGTGCATTTAGTTAACCAGCTTTTCATTTCCTGCTTTGTTGTGATTCGTTCTGTGATTACTGAGAAATGAAATAAAAGTTTAGGTATATGGTAGAATTTTATGTTCAACTTCATAAAGGAAACTATTTCATTTTTCTATTCTTCTTCAGTAAAAATGAAATATTCATTCTCAAGTGTCATTTCCAAAAGCAGCTATCCACCGAACATGTGAGAGAGGCCCATAGCATCAAAGGAAAAAGGGTCATGGGACTTTTTGTGTTAGTAAACCCCACAATCATAAAATATATGGTAAAAATATAACAGAAGAAAATTTGTGCTAGGGTGTATGTATACAGAGTATTTTCTCCTGAAGAATCATATAAATAGGGGAAAGCAATTCTTAGTCATTAGGAAATAATAGATTTCCAAAGAGAAAACTCTTTTTATTTTCCCTATTGCTGCTTCTGTTTCTTTTATTTCTGTTCATTAGGTCTGTGGACAACAGATTGGCTTATGGTTTGTGTTGGGCTGTTAATTTTCTCTTGCATCTGTTTGCTTTATTAATTTCTATAATGTTTTATTGTGAGTGATGTTGAGAAGAGAAGTTAGAGGGCAGTGAGTGAGGAAGATCTGCTTAGCAACTAAGGGACTGGCAGTTGGACAGTGGGGAGATAATTGCTTTTATATGTGATTCAAAGTGGAATAAAGATGATTCAGTCAAAAGGCTAGCTTACTTGTATGATTTCTATCAGTTATGAGCCAAATTTGTAGAGCTTTCATCTGCAAAAAGATAAAGGAAATCTGCTTGTCAAGAAGAAGAGGGTAAATGATACAAATATAAACATCTGTTTACTTCAACTTCATTTCAGCCATTCATATAGAGCATGTCACTCCTTGGAATGGTGCTCTTCTTTTGTTATCTTAAATTTCATTATCTACCTGATCATAGTCTCCAGTCTGTCTTACTAGCTTTAACTCTTTGCTTTTACTATTGTGTTATAGGGTAGATGTTAAAAGCTTTGATTTTAGACAGACCTGAGTTGGTAAATATATCAGCTCCACCATTTTTGTTACTTAACCTCATTGAACCTTAATTTACACATATTTATTATTTATACATTGATTCAAAGAGTTTATTAGGCTCCTATTCTTAATAGTTTTATTCTATTAAAGGAAGATATAGAAATAAAATAAATGAATAATTAAAGTTCAGATAATGATAAGTATAGTGGAAAGAAGAAAGTAGGGTAAAGAGATTGAGAGGGGTCTGAGTGGCATAACCGTTTGAAATAGGATTGTTCAGGAAGGCCTCATTGAGGATGTGACATTTGAGCTGAGACTTGAATGATGAGAAGGAACCATTAGTCAGAGACCCAAAGTAAGTTTTTCAGGCAGAATGAATTGGAAGCAAATATTTTGAGGGGAAAGAGAAAAAGAAGGGGCTGTTGGAAGGAAGGGTGGTATACAGAGAGGTAGGCACTCTGTATAGACTAAATTATATAAGGTCCTCCAGTTTATACCAAAGAGTTTGAATATTATTCTGAATAGCATTGGAGTTCATCAAATAGTTCTAAGCAAGATTGATGTTTTGATTTATGTTTTACAATACCCAGTTTGTGGTGAATGGATGGGAGTGGGGAGCCATGGCTAGCAACACTGGGAGCAGGGGGTCCACTTGGAATGTCCACGTAAGACATGGACAGTGGCTAAGGGAGTAGTCCAGCTGAAAGATGAGTAATGACTTGCATGGAGATGGTAGTACGAGAGGTTGTGCAATTATCTTTAGCCAAGTGCTGCTGAGATAATTGTGAAAAATGATTAGCACTATCCCAGGCTATTTTAATATAAAAATAGTGTTACAGTCCTCACCTAGCTCTGTGACATCAATTCATCTAAATCAGGAAGCTGGAAATCATTCTAAGACTTCTCAGTTGAGGAAGAAAATACATAGAGAGAAAGAAAAGTTGTTGGGTTCAGTTGAGTTTCTAGCATCTGTAAGATGTATTACAAATAAGATTTGTTGAGTTGAAGGTAGCAATAATCTTGTAGATGACCGTTGAAAATGGTACCTGAAGATGTAGATCTATGTTCTTAGTAGAGAAGTCTGTGTTAGAGATAAATATTTGTGAATTGTAGGTATTTGGTAGTAAAGACGTTATCTTGAATAAATTGTATAATGAGGATAAAAGAGGAGAAAAAATGAACTAATGCTGTAGCTAAAGAATGGGCAGAAGAAGCATTGATAGGTGTGGTCAGAGTTATAGGAAAATGGAGAATGCTGTGTCAGTGTCTAAAGTCTAGAGTAGAAGGAGTATCAGGAAGGAATGATCAGATGATACAGATGAATGATACTGGTTGAGGATAAAAAAACAAGAGGGTCATTGGATTTGACCCAGTTTCAGTAGTTTGAGAGTAGGCATCATTACAGTGGTTGAAGAGTATTTGGATAGTGAAGTGGAATCAGCAAGTGTAGGCTACACATTCAGAAGTTTTGCAATAAAGAGAAGGGTTGAGAGTGGTCTTGTAAGAAGAAAGGAAATCTGAATGGAGCCTGTAGGAAAGAAATCTGCAAGAAGAGGAAATTCAAGTGAGATGAGAATAGAGGGAGATAATAACTTGACTTCTCTAGGATGCAAGATTTATCTAGAAAATAGGATGCAAGATTTATCAGCTGAAAGTGAGGTGATGGGGATGACTTAGCAAGCTTGAGGAGAGTGCTAAAGGTTTCATTCATTCACTATTGTTTTTAAACACCATTGATAGGTTTTTTTTTTTTGTCACCCTGCCATTTTTTGACCATTTTGTCACAGGTAGGATCCATGCCATGGAAACTGGTCAGGCAGTTTTTGCTCTGAACATCCTTAGTAATTAGCTTGAATTTTCTAAATGCAACCTCATTCTTCTGCAGATCAGCTAGGCACACTTCAAAAATACGACTCTTGAGACTATCAAATGCGATTTTTGTTCCGTGAGTTCTTGTTTTCCCACTATTACATTAATCATAGCTGATGCTTCCACATCATAACAATCTTTCATAGAAAATGTGTCAACTATTCTCCTCTTGCAACCTTTAGTAAGGCGCTTGTTCTTTCCGACTTCCATAGTGCTGTTCAGAAAGCAAAAAGGACCACTCGTTCATTCTTTCAACAGTTAATGTGCCAGGTATTGGGGTACAAATCATAACCAGAATTGTGATTTTTAAAAATCCTTTGCCTTTTTGGAAGTTATATGTATTTGTGAGGGAGCTAGACATAAGCAAAGAAAAATTGTGCAAATTAATATAAAGTTACAACTAGGAAAAAAAATACAACTGTGATTTGTGCTATAAAGGAGAGTACATGTTGTTATGGGAACATGTGATAGAGAAAGTTACCTAGTCAGGTCAAAGAAGCCTTACCTGATGATGTGAAGATTGAACTGAGATATAGAAGGAACCCTTAACCAGGTGCAGGGAGGAGAAGAATACTCTAGGCAGAGGAAATAGTACATGCAAAGGTCTTGCTGTGAAGAGGAGAAGCTGAAAGAAGGCAAATGTGCTGGTGTGGACAGAGGAAGGGAAAACAGGTGAAATGAGGCCAGGGAGATAGGTAAAGCCCAACTATAGGGCCTTGTAGGCCACATTAGGGTGGAAATTCAGTGGGAATGAGACTGAGAAAGGGGCAGGATAGAAGTTTGTAAATGAAAAGGGTTTATAATTAGATTTGAATTTGAACTGTTTTTCAGATTTGAATTTGAATTGTTTTTCCAACCACTGAAAAGTTTTGGCAAGCCTCTTGGCTTTTAAGCCACAGTTTAAAAATGAAGTGTTACTATCTGATGAGTCTGTTATTTCCTAGAGATGAGAATTAAACTCTTAAGTGAGATCGTGTGTGTGAAATTCCTTTGTAAGTTATAGTAGCTTTTATTCTTGGGTAGTCCTTTTTTCTCTTTTTTAGAGGCTTAAATGTTCTGAAACTTAATGAGGATGTTATCACTTTCATAAACATTTATTGAGCACTTCACTCTGGGTACGGCATTGAACTAGTCTCCCCGGGTATATAAAATAGTAAGAAATGGGCCTGGCCCTCAAGAAATTGAGAGCCAAGGTGTGGAGACAGCTATGTGTATAACTAAATATGTTGGAATATACAGTTGGGTAATTTCTAAAATAGAGGTGCAAAATAAAACCGCGTGTAGAAATGTAGTCAATCTCTCCAACTGTGAGACAGGAAATGCCTCAGCTGGGAGAGGAAGGGGAAGGAAGTCAAGGTGGAGTCAGGTTTTTCATTATGGTGTCATTAATTGGGATGGGCAACAGAAGAAAATAAGGATTTCTGGGGAGATGGTGATTTTGATTTTGGACATGTTAAATTTGAGGTGTTGGCAGTCTGTCCATATGTTACAGTTGGAAACATGACTTGGGAGAGCAAGGTTAGGGGTGCAGATTTGTTCTGTTTTTTTGTGGATCTGTTCAGGTAGCAGAATGGTGGCAGGGTAAACATTAACTCAGCATTGTTATGTTAAATACTGCATCTCATCAACTACAAAATACCAGAGATTGTAATATGCATTATTATTTTATGTGCCATTGAGAAAAAATACTATTGACTGAGCTATAATATTGTTTTTAAGACGTATGTTGACTTGCGTTCTTAAAACATGAGGAAGTGTCCCACCATCTTGGAATCAGTGAAATAACTGAAGCTAGCATTTAGTAAGCCTTTATTCTTTACCAGGCTGTTTGCTAATAAGCAGGTAAAGATTAATAATTCTTATAATGACCTTGTTAGTTTATTACTATTCTTATTTTATACATGGGGGCACTAGGATTTTTCTGGCTTATTGTAAATGATAAACTACAAAATTAATAATACTGGATAGTGCTTTGTAACATGAAGAAGTCTTATTTTATAAATAATGTTTAGGAGAAGATGACTTTGTATACTGTTGGTTGTGAATCAGTCTAACTATAGCTAGTTTCTGTTTGCTTAGTATGTATTTGGGAGCAGTATCATAGCAGGTGTTTTATAGATTGGAGAGTTCATTATGGCTCTAGTTTAGTAGTGTTCACAACTTAACTTCCTTTTTTCCTTGTGAGGACATGTGGTATAATGGAAAACCCAGGACTTTGGGTTCAAGAGAACTCACTAGGTAATTAATAAAATTTTATCTGTAAGTCTCTTCATTCAGAATCATATTTTGTCAAATGGGAAAGACGTGTGCCAGTCTCACTGGATTGGAGTGAGGGTCATGTTGAAATGAAAGTACTCTACAGTTTTAAAAAATGCAGACAATGCAGAGTGTGGTAGGTATGCCATTCTGACAAGTTTAGGAGCTAGAAACTATTCATAAAGCCTGACCTAAGATATAAAACATATCTGGGAATTTGGGCTTCCGTTGAAATACAGCCACCTTTCATGTAAAATGAGAAAGATAATCATTACATTGGGACATTTTATACCAAGTCAACTCAAGATAAAATTGTAGACTTTCCTACTTGGGTAGGTCTGGCAAAGTGCTCTTCTGCCGACTTTAGGCACATGATAGTTGAAGATTTTAACATTTACTAGTCTTTAACATACTTAAAAGAACTGTAATTTTGGTACATGCATTTAGTATATATATAATTTTTTGTTGTGGATTCAACAGGAATTTCTTCAAGAGACTAAGATCTTATGCTGTATATGAAATCAGCCTAATATACCTTGCTGTGTTCAGCTGAAGCACAGTACAGGCTTAGTGAACACATATTAAGGCATTATTGTGTACATTATATGTTGCTTACAAAGATAAACAGATGTGGTTCATCCTCCAACTCATTTACATTGTAAAAGGAAAGACAGTTTTGAGAGAATGTAACTATCATAGAACAGAATATGATAAGCAATTTATAGAGGAACAATTAAAATAGAACAGATTTCATCTATGGTGGTAAGGGAAAGCTTTTTGGTGAAAATTATTTTTTCTCATCATATAGCAATATATGCTCACTAGACATTTTGGAAAATAAATCAAGAGAAAAAGAAAAATCATAATTCTGCTGGTTTTATCTTCTATGGTGAGAGAGAAAGGGAAAGAGTATTAATTTTTTTTACATAAAATTGCATCAAACTTTGTATACAATTTTTAGCTTATCCTGATTTTTCTTTGTGGAATATTATAGATTAGAATTTGATAATGCCTCTCTGGGTTTACATCTTTAGTTTTTGGAAATGGGAAAGGATCTTTTAGAAACCTCTGTTAAGATAAACCTCTAGTAAGCTAACAGGTGCCAATGTAATGACTCATTTGAAATGATGATAGCAGTTTATAAGCAGTCTGAAAATGTGTATAAAAAATCAAAATAGACAAGGAAGAGAATGTATTAATTGTTGCATCAGTAATTGCAATCTTGTCACTGTTAAGAGATCACTGTAATAAAGTAAACCACAACATATCACTGAAATGAAATAAGGCACCAATATTTGATACTTGAAGATTGGTCGCCAAACATGTCTTTGGTGTCAGTATCTGTTGCCTGTTTGGAATGACCCAGCCACCTCTAACAGAACTCCAATTTAAAGTCGCTTACAACCTCTGTATTATCCTTTCAAGGTGATAACAGGTGTTTCTTGCTATGATCTGTAAATGCTGCTTCTACCTTTCCTGAGATCTAGGTTTATACTCTGTAGCAACTGGAAAAGGGGATTAACTATTAAAAACCATGCACACACTTGTGTGCGCATGCACATACCCTTTGTTACACCTGGAGAAGGGGGAAGTAAGTTATTAAAAACCACTTGTGTACCTCCCCGCCTTGCAGTTTAATGAGTTGAATTCTAGCTTGCATCTAGTTTGGGGTATCTTAAATGGACCACAGAGTCTTTCACATATTAAGTAATGGTCAAGAAATATTTGATTTGATTTAATGTGTGTACCTATCAGCTATGTGTCAGCAATTAATCTGTGGGTTTCCCTGTGGGATGTTTAATGGATTTTAATAAAGACCAAGAAAGAGTTATGATTTATGTGTCAGAGATTTTTATTAATAATGACTTTAGGTATTAAAAATGAAAACATTAAACTGAATTAGTTAATGTTCTAATTTTTCTTTACACTCCACCAAAGCCTGTAACAGTTGCCTAATGAAGGAATTAGGTGTAGATGGCTAGATTGACCTTGTGCTGTCTGAGTATAACCACACTTGAATTAGTTCTGATAGATCGTAACCATAGAAATCTGATTGTGTATTAATATAAATTCTATTCCAACTGAGGTGTATTTATTTTAAAAACATTTAAAAAGATATATTCAAGCATTTGTACATGTTCAATTATAACCACAGACTGTGTTTACTTTAGAATTAATCATTGGCTTTGTTAGTCGAAGTTTGACGTAAGTACTTGTTTGCCTTTTGGTTTGAGAAGGCACTTAAAAGGTAGCAAGTTTTGTTGATTCTTACAGAAATTAATTATTTTTTCAAGGATAGGGTAGCATATTTATGTTTATTTCATCAGTGTTCTCTTTAAATTATGATAAATAGCTATGAAGTCAAGTAGAGGCTTAGCAATGATATTTAAGACTTTTTTTCAGAAGCGTATATGAATGAATGAAATTATAGGTATATTAGTGGTTTGCAACTTTGATTTTGTTTATTATTCTCTCCACACTACCATATTGTAACAATTTATTTTATTTTTCTTTTTAAAATTATTTGTTTATTATTATTACTATTATTTATGTCTAAGTACCTAGTCTTCCTACGTGGTCTCCCATCCAAGTACTAACCAGGCCAGACCCTGCTTAGCTTCTGAGATCAGACAGGATCAGGCTTGTTCAGGGTAGCATGGCCATAGATGACAAGAGTGTATTTTAAAGTAACTAGTTGTCAGCTCACAATCTTAAGAAGTGTCTATTGGATTTGGCAGTGTGGAGGTGACTAGCCCTGTCAAGATCAGTTTTAGTGGTCTGGTGGGAGTAGAAGCCAGACTGGAATGGTTAAAGATCTATGAGAAGTTGGGAAGTAGAGATAAATATGTGCAAACAATTCTCATAATTCTTGTTCCATGTTTGGCTAATGTGGCTGCTTTCCTGCTAGATTGAGTTCTTTTAGGGCAGAGATGATGTCAGTTCACTTTTCTGACTCTTTTAAGTCTCTTATAGTGTGTGAGTTCATAGTTGACTCACAATAATATTGAATGAATAAAACACCTTGTAGTTTCCACAGCATGCTATCTATTAACCTTACTCTTCGAAATTTTATTTTAAATATTTCTGCTTTTGATATTTAAGGGCCTCTTATAGCATACTTTTTGGTCATCATTAAGAAAAGTTTTATGTCCTTTAGACTTTATTTGGGATCATGCTTTTTTTCTTTCTTTAGATAATGAAATGGGGGGCTTCACTGTTAAAAAAATATAAACATGCTATGTTCAATTTATATTTGTATAGAATTTCTTCTTACATTCAGTTATACCTGAAGGTGTTTTTACATTTATTTATACCTATAAATGTTCTCTACCCTTAGAATTTTGTCAGAGAGAAGTCTTTCTCTCTCTTGTATAGCTCTTGGAAACACTTACTGAGCATCTTTGTCAGCACAAGCATTCCTTCTTCACAATCACTAGTTTCTCCAAGCTGGTTTTTAAGTCTTTAGCTTATGCTAGTTACTCCTCCATTGTGTGAGTGTGCTGTTCTGAGTTCTTTACACTTTACTCTTCTCCTTTTAGTGTTCCTTTGCCTTGGACATTTCTGTGCGCTCCCTCTAGAAACCTCTCATTGTGTTTGGGAGTCTTCAGGGAGATACCACAGTAGATTATTCAGGTTAACACACTATTTTAAGTTGGTTGTTCTTCCCTGATCCTGTACCTGCTTTTCTTTTCTAGGGAGCATAGTTCCCTTCAGTGAGGAGCCTGAGGAGATCTTAGTGCTCACTTTATATTTTCATCTTTAAGTCTCAGATCAGATCCAGTAGCTACCTTGATTCCTTTCTTCTGGCCCTAGCACTGCTTATATTCCTGGGGCCACGGGGACTTTCTAAGGAGAAGGCATTATTGGTGCTGTATTGAAAAAGTGCAGGGAAGAGAGAATTACTACTTCCCGGACTCATAATTTTATCATTCTGAGGATGAAAAAGGTATTCTGTGGAAAGTACCCTCACAGGGTGATCTGATCATAAATTTCTAATTGGACAGGTTGTGGTAGGTAGTCATGCCCCAGGCCTGTAACTTCTTTAGTAAAAGGCTTATCTTTGTGTTAAACAAGCCCTGTGCATTGTTTCTGTGTATCTAGGTTAACACCTAACCTTTGAAATGCCTCTTTTCAGACACTTCCTCCTAAAGTGTGATTACCCTCAAGAGAGCATGTAATCTTAAGTGTCCTGTTATCCAGTCTGGCTTGCTTTCTCCCACCTTCAGGTTACCTTCCTTATGTTCTCTTCTTAATTTCCAAATGCATAAAAAAAGCTGCAGACTGTCATTTCTTGGAAGCATTCATCTTAACTGTTGAGATCTAGGTGTATCCTCTGTTTGACTCAAATTATCTTAGGTTTGGACATTTCTTATACCAACAGTTTCATTAGTCTACCTACTTAGATTCAGAGAAGTAGCACCAATCATCAAAATGTAAGGATGTGTTAAATCCATGAAAATAAGAAATGAAGGGAGTCAAGGAGCTCAGTTACGGGTTGGGAAGATGAGTCTATGCAAACAATTCAGGCAGAGTTGAAGATAGTAGGTCATTTGCTGGTTTTGATTTTTTTTGAATGTTGCCTGTTGAACCCATATTGGTCCTAGATGTCAGTGAAGTTGTTGGTTTGATCTTGAAATTGGAGAAGACTGTCCCTCAGGTCTGATGGTTAGTGTATAACAGAATCTGGGCCATCGATAGCACAATCTGGTGCAGCCAGCTATTCCTAGACTATGAGGGCTTTGAGGGCCAGAGCATATTTTATCTCTCTCTCTTAGGTGGCACAGTGACTGACAGGCATTCAAGAAATATCGTAGGAATAAATATAAAATGTAAAAATATTCATGTGTTAGAGACTGTTAATGCGAATGCTCAGCTGTTCTGCCTTGGCGCCAGAAACTAATTTCTAGTCCTTTACCTATTTTACTTTACTATATCTTTCTTTACTGTCTCCCACTACTACATTAAAGCAAGCCAACATCATCTTATGTTTGGACCATTGCAGTGGCTTTCCACCATATCTTTTTTTTTCTATGTGTGTTCCCTTGAGCTACATTGTCCAGTAGTTAGAACTGTCCTCTAAAAACATAAATCAGACCATGTTAACCTGTCTACCCTGATTTTCCAGTAGCTTCCCAGAATATGTATCTCACTTTTAAAATCTGTTTAATTCCTGTGTTAGGAGAGCTGACAATGCAATACATGATATGAAGGATTCTTTTATAAAGTATTTCTACTCCCCCATTTTCCAAACATACACTCATATACATACAGTAAATGTACCTAGAAAAATATCATTAGCAGGCAGAAAAGCTTCAAAAGAGAGGATCAAATATTATTTAAGAACCCAGTTTCAGTTAAAACATTCATTCGAAGGTCCTTATACTTTGCTAACTCTAATCCGATTCCTTAGGATGGTCCTCTAGTGTACACACATGACATGCAATGGAGTCAGTCACCTATTGAGTCCTTCTCTGGGTCTGAGAGAAGAAATAAAGATATTATTAAATTCCTTAAGCCTCTTCCATTTAGAATGGAGGAAGCTAACGAGAATACCTACTGGAAAGATGTTATATTATCCAGACCAGGAAAATAGCAACCTACCATAGTGATGAAGTATATAGATAGGTCTTGAAGTTAGACTGCCTGAGTTTGAGTCTCAGCACTATTGCTTACTAGCTGTGTAACACTGAGCAAATTATCTAAACCTCTAAACCTGGTCCTATCTGTAACATGGAAATAATACTACCGAGAAACTATATTGTACAGTGTCTGTTGGGATTAAGTGGATATTTTAAGGGATTAAATGGCAGTTAGTGTGTTTTCAAAAATGTTATTGTTTTCACAATTCTCACTAACATCTCTGTAATCCTGTCCCATTCCAAAGAATATCTTGTATTTACCTTTATTGTAGCATTTGATGTAACTGTATTTCTACATTTATTTCCCCACTGACTTCAAAAGACCCATTTTTTAATTTGTATTTTACTAGTGCCTGATATACTTGACATACAATATACATTTGGGTTAATTTGAATAAAGACTAATGTTTGAGTTCCTGTAAATTAGTGTCCCTTTGTATGGAGAGCATAGAGTTACAAAGTCTGGATAAAACAAATAAATTTTAATGCTGTCTCCTGAGATCAAGTAGGAGAAAAAGGGATGATTTCTTTGTCAGATATGATAAATGAAGGTTATATATTTTTTGTCCTATAGGGTGAAAGTTATATATTTATAGTTATATTTTATTTACCGACATCAAAAAAGGATGGGTAGAATTTTTCTGATAGCCTTTGAATATTCAAAGAACCTGAGTTCTTCAACCACCAGTTCCATTGTCTCATGTTGTTCCAGAAAAAATGTCCATTGGTTCTTTTGTTTTGGCCAACTAGATGTGGTCTTGACTCTTTATTATGTCCAGGCATTCTGGGACTGGGCACAGATAATCCACTGATCCTTGAAAAATATAAAAATAAAAGCTAATCACATGTTTATATTTTAGATGTAGCATTTGGCATCTAAACTCAAAACTGCTTTATTTTAATTGGATTATATCAACCTGTTTTATATTTAAGGCCTATAGATTTCTAATTATGTTACTCTGGTTAGTCTTATTGTCAAGGGTATTTATGATATTTCTTCAAAACAGAATTATAGGTTCCAAAAAAGAAATTGTCTCAGGGTCCGCTTCTCAAGATAATACTAAAGGAATTTTGGAGAAATAATCTAATGAATAAAAAATGAATCCTGTCCTCAAATAGTTTTTGTCCATTATAGGAGTTAAGATTTTGTTATAAATAACTGCTAGGGGGAGATAGAAAGCAAGAGTTGCATATAACTGCTCTGGCAATTTGGAGCAGGAAGAGTGTTGTGGTTGTTGTTGTTGTTTTTACAATATTTGTTTGGGAAAAAATAAGGGAAAGTTTATTAGAGAGATAATATTTATGTTTTGTATTGAAGAATGAAGAATATTTTGAATATATAGAAATGAAGTGTATTATGAATGCCCTTACTATGGATAGGAGTTATACTTAATAATGTGTTTTTTATATAGTCTACCTTTTTGCCATTTTTGATAACTAATCATCATTATAATAACTAATATTTACTGCCTATTCTATGCCAGAATCTGTTCTAAATGCTTTATTAACTCAATCCTCACATTCTTGTTATCTGTTTTTGAAGTAAGTGAGACAGATTAGCTTGCCTAATATTACACTAATAATTAGTGGAAATAGTTTGGGTTTCCACCCTCTAGAATCAACCACAGCTGACCATGTATTTGCTCACCCTCATCTCTCTTCTGTGCTTGCTTGTTTTATGCTGTACCTTATCTAGGTGCATAGGGTGGCCAGCATTCAGTCCATCTTCATTCTATAAAGAGAAGCCAGCCATAAGTTGTAGTGGTTGCTCAGCTCCTCCCAGTCTTTGGTGTTCTTGTCAAGAATGTCATCACCTTTTCCTTCTCAGTTTTATCTCCTAATAGTTCTCACTAACTATATACAGGCTACCATCCATCTTCTCTCACTTGGAATTTTTTTTTTAAAGGATGAATTTTCTAAACATTTATTTGTTTATTTATTTATTCATTTATTTATTTATAGGGCGACGTTGGTTAACGAAATCCAATAAGTTTCAGCTATTTACTTTAGCAGTAAGGCACATATATATTTACACAGTGTGTTCACTTCCCATAGTTAGATTTCTTTCTGTCAACACATATTTGACCCCCTTTACCCTGTCTACCTACCCTCTCCCCCTTACCCTATGGTAACCACTAGTCTATAGTCCATGTCCATGAGTCTCTGTTTGTTTGTCCTGTTCATTTGTTGCTTTTAGGTTTATATCCCACATATAAGTGATATCATGTGATTTTCAACTTTTTCTGTCTGGGTTATTTCGCTTAGCATGATTATCTCGAGGTCCATCCATGTTGTCACAAATGGCAGTATTTCATTTCTTCTTTCACTTGGAATTCTGTAATAGCTTTCTTACTGGTCAGTTTTCTTCTAATTTATTCTCTATTACTTAGCCAGTATAAATCTGCTTAAAATCCTTCAGATTTTTGATCTGCATATCCCTTAGACTGGTTTATAAGTCTCTTCATGGTTAGCCCTGGCTTTCTCCTCAACTCTTGCCATTCCTTATACCCACTAAATTCCAAACGTAATCCAACTTTCTATAATTCCTCATATAAACTATTTTTCTCTCACGTCTCAGGATTCCTGAAGAAGTAAAGATATAAAGATAGCTGATAAGCGTGCAGCCAAGCCGTGTGAAAACCAGCAAAGCCACATGACTAGATTTCCTAGAAAGAACAGGCCCTCAAAAAATAGCAAGAACTTGATTTGGGAACTAAAAGGTCGTTCAAGATCGAATGCAATTCTAATAAACAGGCTGTCTTGTTACCCCTTTATTAGTCTCAGGAATTTGTCACTGTGGAGCAGAGACATAACTGTTCTATTTTTTTCCTTGATGTTTTTTTCTACTTTTGTCCTCACTCCTAGGCTAAGACTTGTTTCTGTGATTGACATTTCTTTCCACTAAGTAAGTTGCTGATTGATTTGGCCATTCACTGTCCCTTATAGATGTTTACTTTTTGGCATAGTTTTTCTTTTAGTATGTCCGTTGAGCTGCTGTGTGGCCTATACTGTTTGATTGCCTTTGGGCCTGATAATCACCCTTCACTTAATCAAAAGGAGACAGGATGGGTGGTTCATGTTGTAGAAATAAGTACTTAAATGTATGAAGAATTGCACTGGGTTGCCTTCCTTAGCTCCGGGCCAATGGTATGGTATTTATTTTAGCAAGGTATCTAGAGCACAATGGATTTCTTTTTCATATGTGAATTAGAACTGGCTGAGTATGGAGTTCCTGGGTTGCAGTTTTTTGTCATTGAAAGACTGTAGATGGACGGTGCTTTTCACTCCCTGACCTCTTTCAGGTTGCTAATTCAGGTCTTTTCATCTGAAGAAAATTTTCTTCTATATTTGAACATTATTTCTGCTCCATTTGTTCATGTATCGTCTTCAGGAACTTCAATTATCCATGTGTTAGAGCTTGCTACTCTTTCTCTCTGTCTCGTTCTCTCCTCATCCCGCTTTAAAAATTAATCTTTATTTTTTCTTTTTTCATTGTTGGAGAGCTTCTTAAATTTCTCCTTTAAGTCATCACTTGTGTTTTCTTCAAAGGTGACTTTTCTGTCACTACTTCTAATGAATTTTTATTTTTCTCATTTTTACCTTAATATTCTTATCTCACTGAACTTCCTTTTTTTGGCCTCTCAGCAGACTTCCTTATTATTTTAGTCTTTTGTTTTACATTTTATCTTTTGCTTCTGTGAGTCCATTAAAAAAATTGGAAGGTGTGAAATACTACCTAAATGTTATTTTGCAATACATAATTTCAAAAATGTTTCTTTACCTTTGAGTGCTGTGTTGTTCTTACATTGTTTTAGAATTATTTCATGGTCTTTTTAAAAACAATTTTTTTTTTTTTGCCCAGGAATAATGAGATATTTATTCATATGTGGCTCTCTACGCCCACACAGGGAGTAAATTTCTTAGATGGCCTCACTTTATATTTCCTACAGGAAGCCACCTTTTAGATTTTAACACAGGACCCTAATTGCCAGTCAAGTGATTCAGCAACCTCAAGGGAATAAGGAGGAAGCTGCACATCACCCTGTTAGGGGAAACTTTTCTTTGTGTAGTATTTTATTTATATTTTTGCAAAGTTGCTATGTCAGGTTCAGATCTGACGCAGCCACCCTGCTGCCTTGTGCTAGAATAGTCCTGCTTTCTCTCAGAAAATAGATCAGCTTATTTTGCTATACTAGAAAATGGTCTGCCACATGTGCCCATGTCCCAGCTTTTCTAGTATAATTGTTCTCAGATTCTGCCAAGTTGTTCTCTAGGTGCTATCTATTCCTCGCTGTGTCAGAGGAGAGTCCCACTGCTTTAGTGAGAATGTTCCCCCAAACCCAAAAGTCTTTCTGGGCTCCTGTCACAGCTCTCCTCAAATCCTGCTTGTTAGCTATGTCTACCTGCTTGGTGTCTCTCAGGAATTCCAAAAAGTTTTGGGCATTTTGTACCCTTCCCTAATTTCAGTTGCAGGTGTAAGCTTTCCCCACTTTTTCTGTGTCCACTTATTTCAGTAAGAATTTTTCAGGGCCAACAGGGAGTCAGACTGCATTCTGTCTGTAGTCCCAAGAAGTTCTATAAAGTGTCTTCTACAGAGAAACTCCTTCATTTTTAACAAAGGTAAATCGTTTTTTTTATTATTATTAAGGACAAAATTTCGTTTTCCCTCATAAAAATGAATAGCTTAAGACATACATGTAAAAAATTAAAAGGCCTGAATGTGTAACATGAGGGAGAATTATTTAATGTGGTACGTAAAACCTGATGAGATTTTAGGGAGCTGTTAAAAATGACATTTATAAAGACTGAACAAACATGGAAAAATATTTGTTATTACTTTGAATGGAAAATGATTTTTTTGCTTATGGTTTTCTTACGCTGAGTGTTCAACTTTGATAGTTATTATAATGGAGGGGAAGAAAAAGGACATTTTACTAGGCAGTCAGAACAGCTGAGTCAATTTCTGTGGTCACTTGGCTGATAGATGTCACAGTGCATCTTTGTGTGAACATATATGACAAATATAAGTATACTTTAATAAAACAAACTTGCAAATTGATAATTGCAACTGTATATTTAAAAATATCTATGCCAGATTGCAAACAGGGCAGTGGAATTATGTTTGATTCCTATATTTTAAAATGTTAATTTTCAAATGAAAGGGAAATGGTGGTTATTTTGTTTGAGAGGTGACACACTTTAATACTGGATCCTGAAGCAGGGTTGCAAATAAGGTAACTAGTGTCCCAAGGCTTTGGAAATTGTTTCATGAGTAGGACAGGCTGGAACAAGGCAGGTTGGTCATTCCCTGTGCCTGAGGAACCAGGTCAGTGGATGCAGAGTCAGGATGAATAGGATTATTTCCTGTAATCTCAAGGGTGCCAGTTGTATATTTGATTCTTTAGCAAGGTCAGAGAAACTCAAAAGCAAAAGCAGAAGTTACAGTTTTTTGGGTTAGGCACAGTATCTTTTTTTTTTTCTGCTTTTTATTGGTAAGGAGCCTGGGGCCAAATGCTCTGCCTGTGTGCATTCTTTTGTTAGCTCTGATTTCCAGGGTTTTCAGGTTGGCTAGAATCTTAAAGAGCCTAAGTGTTTAGTTATGACTATTTCTGCACATCTTGCTTTTCCCCTTCTTGTTTTTTACATGTAATAGTGTAGAATTAGGTGATAAAGAGGGATTGTGCACCCCTACCAGCTTTGACTGAAAATACTATTTTTAAATTAACTTTATCATTATATAGATACCAAGTTTAGAGCCATGTAATGTTTTCTTATTTTAAATATATATTTAATATTTTTCAAACTTTAAACTATTTAAACTTTCAAATTAATACTTACTGTTTTAATCAGAGAATAGCAAAGATATATAAAGATTTAAAAACATTAAAAACCTGATAACCTCATATATGTCCCCTTCTCATTTCCTGAGGTAACCAGTGTTAACAGTCTAATTGGTATGTATCCCTCCATACCTTTCTTTCTATTTTATAGCAAATATTCTTTTTTTTTAAATATGTCTCTTTTTTTTTTTTTGAGATATAATTCACATACCATTCAGTTCATCCATTTAAAGTTTGTAATCCAGTGTTTTATTTTTTTTTCCAGCATATTCAGAGTTATACAACCATCACCACAGTCAACTCTAGGACATTATCATCACCTCAAAAAAAAAAACCCTTACCCATTGGTAGTCACTTTCTGTTTTCTCCCAACCTCTCTAGCCCTAGGCAACTATGAATCTACTTTCTGTCTTTACAGAATTACTTATTTTGGACATTTTGTATAAATAGAATTATGCAATATAATTGTCTTTTGTGGCTGGCTTTCACTTAGCAAAAATTTTGTTGCGGTTTATTCAAGTTGTAGATTTTATCAATATTTTGTCCCTTTTTATGGCTGAGTAATATTCTGTTGTTTTGATATACCACATTTTGTTTATCCATTGATCTGTTAATGAACATTTGGATTATTTCTACTTTGGGGTTATTATGAGTAATTCTGCCATGAATATTAGTGTGCAAACTTTTGAATAGACATATTTTTAAAAATGGAGGCAATATTCACATAACATACAATTAACTGTTTTAAAATATACAGTTCAGTGGTACTTAGTATATTTACAATGTTGTGCAATCACCACCTTTCTCTAGTTAAAAAAATTATCATCCAAGAAAAACATCCTTAAGTAATCTCTTTACCACCATCAGCTGGTAACCACTAATCTGCTTTCTGTCTCTATAGATTTTCCAATTCTGTATATAACATATAAAAGGAATCATACAATATGTGGTCTTTTCTTATTTCTTTCACTTAGCATGTTTTCAGGATTTATCTGTATTGTAGCGTATATCAATATTTCATTCATTTTTATGGTTGAATAATATTCCTTGGTATGGATAATACTACAACTAATTTACCTATTTATTGGTTCATTGAAATTTGAGTTGTTTCTATCTTTTGGATATTATGAATAACACTGCTATAAATATTTGTACGTTTCTGTGTGGGCATGTTTTTTTCATCTATATGTATGTAGGAATGGAATTTCTCCTAGTAGCCAGATGGTAACTGTGTTTTGAGAAACTGAACTGTTTTTCAGAGTATGTTTCATTGTATATTTTTTTACTGGAAGTGTATGTGGATTCCTATTTCTCCACATCCAAGCAACAGTTATGACTCTTTTTTTTTATTTTAGTTATCTTAGTGGATATGAAATGGTATCTCATTTGTGAATACCAATTTTGATTTATATTTTTGTTTTGTTTCAATATACATTTCCCAAATGACTAATACTGTTGCACATCTTTTCATGTGTTTTTTGGCACTTGTATATCAATTCTTTGGTGAAATATCTATTCACATCCTTTGCCCATTTTTTAATCAAGTTATATGTCTTTTTATTATTGAGATGTAAGACTTTTATTCTAGATACAAAACTCTTATCAAATACATGCTTTGCAAATATTTTCTATCTGGTTTATCTTTTTAGTTTCCTAATAGACTTTTGATGTGAAAAAAATTTGTTTGATGAAGTCCAGTTTATCTATTTTTTCTTTTGTTGCTTGTGCTTTAGGTGTTATACGTAAGAAATCACTGACTAAGGTCACAAAGATTTACCTCTGTGTTGTTTTCCATGAGTTTTTATAGTTTTAGTTCCTACAGTTAGGTCTTTGATCTATTTTGAGTTAATTTTTATATATGGTGTGAGATTTTGGTTTGCTTTTATAAAGTAAAATTATATAAAGCTTATTAAATATTTTTACTTGACAACACTTCCTCGATATCTCTACCAGTCAGTAGATCTCTATGTGCTTTTTAAAATTTGTGAATAAAATAAGGTGTTACATTTCAATTTTTAAACTTTCCATTCTGGAGCAATGCTACCTATGAGTCCACTTGCAGTCATCCCTTCATATTGCTTATTGCTTCAGACTCTGTTGAAAGCAAAACTCTAGACCAATTTTTTTCAGGCTGTACTTTATTATTATTATTATTAGTTTAAGGATTAAAAAATGACAGCTGAAGCAGTCATTATTACTCTCTAGGTATTAATACCCAAATTCTAAAATAAATTCGTAAAACTAGGCCACCAAGATTTCTGTGGATTTTATTTTTTAAGTAATACCAGTGTAATTTGATTTTTCTCTTCAAATGAATTACCATGCTGTTGCTCTTACTGAAATCTGATGCAAGCCATTAAAACATTGTAATTTATATAAAAAAAAGAATTAATTTAAAAATGGAGACTGAAATGAATGCTTTAGTTATATTTTAATGTCCTTTCTTACCAATTCTCTTTTCTCCCCCCCCCCCATTTTACATATAAACTGGGTAGACAAAATCTTCACTTTCCAGAACAGACATAATTTTCATTTTTCATCCGAAAACTCTGAGGCCTAAGATAGTTATGCTTTTCGTCTAAGTCCAATACATGAACAGTGTCAGAGCCAAGTTTAGAATTAAGACCTCCTGGATCCTAGTCCTGTGTTTTCCCCAAACAACTGCAGTGACTTTCTAGCATTAGCAGCTGCTATTCTTGCTACATCACCATAGAATTAATCTAATATTTCAAGAGTTACCATTGAGATGTTAGAAAACACTCGGATTTTAGGTGCTATGTTTTTATAATGACAAAAATTTGGAAAAGATGTTCCTCTCTGATTTTTCTCAAGGGCCTATGTTATTATTCCTAAGGCTATTGAAGACCCTGAATTAGCAATGATTCCATTCAATTCCAGAGGTACAACAGGTCCTCAAATAACATTTTGTTCAAAATACCATAGAAACTCAACTCTTGTTTATATCAATTAGACTTTGTTAAAACTGGTTTTGTTATACATCATTTTGCTTATGGTCACAGAACTTATTGACGAGGTTAAGTGAGGACTTAACTATACTTGTTTAGTGAACATATGTAGTTAGCCCGTTTTAATAGAGCAAATAAATGTAACATAAATCAGTAAAAGCAGACTCTTACAGATATAAAAATAGGAAAATAAGTAATAAAACAAATTTAATGAGAATAACATTGGTAATTTTAGAGAAATGCAATTTTATTAGCAGATTATCTTAACCTGCATAGATATCCCCTTGATAAACACAGTATTTGTGGATGTATGTGCTTTTTCCTGGAGAGCAGATTTGTAGCTTTTGTTAAATGATCAAAGGAGTCTAAATTAGAAAAAGTTAAGAATTTACAGTAATACAGTGACAATAGGGAAGGCATAATGATGCAATTTCAGTGAGAAATAGGTGATAATAAAAAAGGAAGAGATTGGCTATTTTCTAGGAACAACCAAAAAGTGAATAAAATGTATCTGCTTCATTTTTGAACTTTCCTGGTATCCTCTCTCCTCCCTTATGCTGTCTTTCCAAAGAAGAAGATTTAGAAAGATTTATTCTTGAATTAATTAAATAAAAAAATTTCTAGATTTAGGATACTACGATTCTCTTGTTTTAGCCCTGTGCCTGATTAGCCCAAAGTATCTGGTACTCCAGCTCAAGAGATTTTTCAGGGCTAAGAAGCTTTGACTCTCATTGGACAGAAATACAGTTCTGTGCCTTTTTTCATGCTGTTTCCTCTGTGTCTTCTCTTTCCTTATCTATATTTCACCCATTTCCTTAGTTCCAGTTCTACTTCTGTCTGTTTGAGGAAGTCTTTTTGATTATTAACCCAACCTGACTTATCTCTCCTTTGTGGCACATTTTATCTAAACATTCCATTTGGGTTTGTAGGCTCACAGTGAATTATATGATTAGCTCTTTACTTTGCGTGCTTGCATTTTTTTCTCTGTTTCTCTCATCTTCCTTGGAGTAGGAACTATGCTTTTTTCTTTCTTTCCATTTCACCAACAGCAACAGCATTCTGGTGAAAGGTAAAGAACTAGATTTAGAGTCAAAAGACATGAATCCTTTGTCTAGCTCCATTATATACTATCTATGTGATGTTGCCAACTGATTGTTAATCTGACGCAGCCACAGAACCTCTCAGAGCTTGAATTTTTCCTTAGCTGTAAAATTGAGATAAAAAAGGAAATTGACATACAATCCCCAATATTCATAAACAGGAATGGCCCATTGTGGTGCTCTAATGGACATATACTGTTGTCTGTCAGAACGCTACTGCTTGGAATCCCAATTCTTTCAAGATTTCTCTATCCAACACTACATCTCTCTTTTACTCCTTCAAGATTTAAGTTGAAAGCGTGTGATTGCTGCACCTAGGCCTTTGGCTTTTGCAATGGTTTACAGTGCCTGAACGCTTTCATGATTACTTAAGAAGAGGAAGAGTGTTTTGAAACTAGGGAGCCCAAAGGACAAATAGTTACCTTATCCATTTAATTCAGTTTTTATTGTCAGTTTCTTTCTTAACACCGTTTTATAGATATTTATTTGTTTTAATTTGTAATTCCTTAATGACATAAAATGTTGAACATCTTTTCATATGCTTACTTGCCATCTGTACATCTTCTTTGGTGAGGTGTCTGTTAGGTCTTTTGCCCATTTTAAAATCAGGTTATATGTTTTTATTTTTAAGTTCTTTGTATATTCCAGATAATAGTCCTTTATCAGATGTGACTTTTGCAAATGTTTTCTTCCAGTCTGTGGTTTATCTTCTCATTTTCTTGACATTGTCTTTCTCAGAGTGGAAGTTTTTAATTTAAATGAAGTCCAGCTTATCAGTTATTTCTTCCATGAATTGTGCCTTTGGTATTATTGTATGTAAAAAGTCATAACCATACCCAAGATCATCTAGGTTTTCCCTTATGTTATCTTTTAGGAGTTTTATAGTTTTGCATTTTACATAGAGGTCTGTGATCCATTTTGAGTTAATTTTTGTGACAACCTGTCTGGATTCATTATTTGCTTGTAATGTCCATTTGTTCCAGCACTATTCGTTGAAAAGACAGTAGTCTCTATTGTATTGCCTTTGCTCCTTTGCCAAAGATCAGTTAAACGTATTTATGTGAATCTCTTTCTGTGCTATCTATTCTGTTCCATTGATCTATTTGTGTGTTCTTTTGCTAATACCGTACTGTGTTGATTATTCTTAGCTTTACGGTAAGTCCTGTAGTCAGTATTGTCAGTCCTCCAACTTTGTTCTTCTTCAACATTGAGCTGGCTGTTCTGGGTTGTTAGCCTCTCCCTCTAAACTTTAGAATCAGTTTGTCCATATTCACAGAATAACTTGCTGAGATTTGATTAGGATTGCATTAAATCTGTAGGACAAGTTGGGAAGAACTGACATCTTGTCTCTTTTTATTTAGCTCTTTGACAGTCTTTCATCAGTTTTGTAGTTTTCCTCATATAGATCTTATACATATTTTGTTAGATTTATACTTACATATTTCATTTTGGGGGGTGCTAATGTAAATGGTAACGTGCTTTTAATTTCAAATTTCACTTATTTATTGCTAGTATGTAGGAAAGGAATTTACTTTTATACATTAACCTTGTATCTTGCAAACTTTCTCTAATCGCTTATGAGTTCCAGGAGTTTGTTGGTTGACTTTGGATTTTATGTATAGATGATCAAGTCATCTGCAAGAATAAAAATGTTAAAAAGAAAATAATGTACAGAGAATAATGTATACTTATGTACTCACCATCTAAATTTTACATATGTTAATGTTTTGTCAGATTAGTCCAAATTAAAAAAAAATGGTGCAGTATGGATAAAGGTGAATCCTCCTTTGCATTCTCAGTCGCTTCTTTCTCAGGATATAATCACATTCTCAAAATTTTTTCTTTCATGATTTTTATTCTAAAATATGTATGTCTATCTTTCCATCCATCCAACAGAGATATTCATTTTCTTATATTTTCTTCTGAAATTTTAAAGCTTTGCTTGTCACATTTAGATAATTTAACATTTAATCAGTTACCTAATCTTTTGTTTTTGTAAACATTGTTTCAATTTATTAGCTGGTATATACTTCTTTATGCACCTGTGAAATCTATAGAATAAATTCCCAAGTATGGGATTCTAGGAGTTATTTTTTTCTTTAGCTTTATTGAGGTATAATTTGCATACTATAATATTCATCAGTTTCAAGTATATTCTTTGAATTTTGACCAATAAATGTCATCATGTAGACATCATTGCAGTCAAGACGGAACAGTTTTATCACCTCAGAATGTTTTCTTTATGCTCCTTTGTACAGCTATGCTTTCTATTATCGTTTTGCCTTGTCTAGCATGTCATATAAATGGAATCAGACAGAAGATAGTCGTGTCTACCTTCTTTCACTTAACAAGATTTGCTTCTCAGATTCATTTTTGTTGCTTGTGTCAGTAGTTCTTTCATTTGTACTGCTAAGTAGTATACTATTGAATGGATATGCTAGACATTTTTGTTCTTTATAGTTTTTGGCTATTATTAATAAAGAAGTTATGAGCATTTATATATAAGTATTTGTGTGGACATAGTATTTATTCCCCTTAGGCAGCTAATTGCTGGAACATAAATATATGTTTTAACTTTTATAGGAAACTGCCAAGCTGTTTCTCAAAGTGGTTGTAGCATTTTGCATTTTCAGCGGCAATGTGAGTTCTTGTTGCTTCCACATCTTCACTAAAACTTAGTATTGTCTTTTTTAAATTTTAAATCAACTAGTGGGTATATAGTAGTATCTCCTAGTTTTAATAAACATTTCCCTGATGACTAATGATGTTGAGTGTCTTTTCATGTGCTTATTTGTCACCTCTATATCTTTTTGGGTGAAGTGTCTCTTCAAATCTTTTGTTCAATTTTAAAATATCGGTTCTTTGTTTTTCTAATATTGCGTTTTGAGAGTTCTTCTTTTAGTTCTTTATCCGTCTTATCAGATATGTTTTGCAAGTATTTCCTCCCAGTCTTTGGCTTGATTTTTTAACAGCATCTTTTGAGGAACATATATTTTAAATTCTGACTAAGTCTGATTTATCCATTATTTTTCTCTTGAAACTTCATGTATTTTGTATCTAATTTAAGGAGTCTTTGCCTAACCCAAGGTCACTAAGATTTTCTCATTTTTTTTCTAGATGTTTAATAGTTTTAGCTCTTACATTTAGTTCTAGTCATGATTCATTTCAAGTTAAGTTTCATATATGGTGTGAAATAAGGATAATATATATTACTCTATTATATTTATATAAGCATATATTTTACATATTATATTCATATATTTCTGTTCCATTGATCTATGTCTGTTTGTATGCTGATGCCACATTGTCTTGATTACTGTAGCTTTATAGTACATTTTGAATTAAATTAAATTAATGAAGAATAATTGGGAAGAGGAATTAACATGAGCCTATAAAGGGCAATCCCATGGGAAACATACTTTGATTCAATACAAAGAAATAGGTTTAGAAGTGCTGCCTGAAAATGAAGAGAATGTGAAAGGTACAGAATCACCCATCTCTTGGAAGTATTAAGCAGGGATTGGATGTATGCTAGGTGAAGATTTCAGCTGTAATGCACACAAGGAGAATTGACAGATCTATCTGAACTCTCAAGTATTTTTTCAAGCATTGTGTTTTGGGATTTCCTTTTGTCTTTTTCCACAGGTGGCATTTAGCTTTAATCTTCATTGGTAGAAATATTTGATAGAAGTTTGGTACTTTCTGGAATTTAGAATTTTTCCTTAATGTGTGGTTGTTACCTTTAGTATGAGTTAGCATGCTACAGTCTTAGTGTGGGATTTTTTTTCTTTATTAAGAGTCATTGGTGTGACATTGATCAACAAAATTCAATGTTTCAAGTGTATAATTCATCACTATGTCATATGTATATTGCATTGTATGTTCACTGCCCATAGTTAGATTTCTGTCACCACATATTTATTCATTTTTATCCCATCTACCTTCCCCCCTGCCCCTTTTCTCTGGTAACCAGTGTCCACAGTCCATGTCCATGAGTGGGACTTTTTTCTCTTGTGCAGTTCTTCACTGACGTTTTGGAAACAGCTCTTGCACTGCACAGAAGTTCCTCTAGGTATCTGCTTTTCCCAGAAAGAAATTACTTTTCACTCTTCTTTAAAACCCATTGTCTAGATCGTACTTGTTATGCTCTTCTTTGGGCATGAATGGAATAGAGGGAATTTCTATGATGGGTTTTAAATAAGGAATATATATATCTTAAACCTTAAAAAGGTATATGACATGAAACTGGTTGTCTGCCACAGGAGTGACTTAGTTCCCTCTACCTTCTTGTCAGGAGGCTGTAAGAAATTTCTGGGTTGAATATGAAATTAGATCGGATGACTTTTAACTCTCTGCCTTCAAGCTTTGATCAGAAGTCACAGCTTCTTTTCTCTTTTAAAGACTTAGGTTTAAAAATCTAGACCTGATTCAGCCTTTGCCTAGTAGGTGCTCATGAAATGTTGATTAAATAATCTGCAAAAATTCTTCATGGTGTTCCTTTTTTTTCTCTTGCAGTTAAAAGAGCCAAATTCCAGGGTTCACCAGGTAAGACCTACCTCTAATTATGTCCCTCCATACTTGCTGTGATTTAAAAGCAATCTTTTAGTTCTTCTGCTCCGGCAGACATTGAGCAGTAGCCATGGCCCTGCGCTACCCAGTGGCCATGGGCCGCAACAAGGGTCACGAGGTGGCCAAGAATGTGAGAAAGCTGACAAACAGCTGCCCCATGGGCACCTCTCGAAGCACACCAAGTTTGTGTGGGATAGGATCCAAGAGGTATACGGTTTTGGCCCCCTATGAGCAGTGCGCTATGGAGCTGCTCAAGGTCTTTAAGGACAAGCAGGCCTTGAAGTCCATCAAGGGTGAGGATACAAATCTGGGTCAAGAGGAAGTGGGAGGAGTAAGGATGACTGAGCACCCCACCCCCCGTCCCCCATAAAGCCTTTTCAGAAGAAGAGCGATCTTTAAAAAAACAATTTCATTGAACTTGCTGATTAATTTAACTTAATTCATTACATTAATTAAAAAATCAGCATGGGCAGATGTTGGTCAGGGGGTACAAAGTTTCAGATAGGTAAGATAAAATAATTTCTGGAGGTCTAATGTTTGTAGTTAACAGGAATCCTATACTTGAAATTTGCTCAGAGAGTGGATCTTAAATACTCCCAACACACACACTCTCTCTTTCTTTTTCATTCATTCACGCACTCATGGAAAATGGTATGTTGGGTGATATGTTAATTTGTTTGTGGTGATTATTTCATAGTATATACATATGTTAAATCATCAAGTGTTATACCTGAAAATATACAATTTTAATTGTCAATTATACCGCAGTAAAGCTGGAAAAAAATCAATGCTGTTATAAAACGTTAAAGAAATCTATAACTATATATCTAACTAGTGAAAAGTTAATGTCCCCTTACTTCTTCAGCAGCTTGGTTACACTTTTCAGAAGTAATTATTTAGAGGTTTTCATATACCTTTTCAGATTTTTTCTGTGTAGATGCATTTTTACACAGATTAGCTGTTTTACGCAGCCCACACTTTTTCCAACACATGAAAATCTGTTTTTCTGTGTGTATATACATATATCTGGTTCTTTTAAAGTGTTGTACAGAATTTTGTTGTAGATTTGTATCCTAGGTCCTTGATTATTTGGTTGTTTCCAATTTGTTGCTGTTCTAAGCCATAAATGTTCTTGTTTATTTATCATTGCCTGCTTTTGCAAAGGTGTATGTACACCAGAGTCTGGAAGTATACTTGCCAAGCCAGAGGTATATATTTTAAAGAAATTTGCAAGCTGCTGATGAATTGATCCTGTGAGTGTTTTTTCTACATTCTACTCAGACCAGAAGTACATATAAGTGTTTATTTCTCCAAATCCTTAACAATAATATGAAGAAACTTTTTAATCTTTGCCCATCTGAAGGTAGAACATGGTGTCTCCTTATTTTAATACATATTTCCTTAATTGTGAATGTGAAATTACTTTGGTTCCTGCTGGGGAAAAGGGAGAGACCTGGGTGTTACTGGGAAGAAAAATGAACATGCTTGGGAACCCAGGAAAATCTGGAAAACTAAACTTTGGATGCAACAGCAACAAAAGCACTTTCTGAGCCTACTACTCTCTCTGCTGATTCTGGGTTAGGACTTCGCTTAGAATCTGTTCTGTTCTTTCTCTTTTAGCTGGCTTTCTGTGCTTGCATAAAGTCCATAATGACATCTCCAGTGGAGTTTGCCTCACTTTTGAGCTTCATCACCAAACATCAATTTTAGCTATTTCTTTGTTTTCCCTATTTAAAATCTTTTGAGAGGGACTTAAATTGGTCTCAGGATTTAGCCAGCTCATGGGTTGACTGCTCTTGGGTGGCATCTGCCCTTGGTCTAATCAGCATTGGTTAGATATGGGAAATGGAGTAAAAAAAATCGTATGATAAAACATAGCTCAGTGGTCTATTGAGGTGGAAATGAAGGGGATTGTATATAAACTACATAACTCTTCAATGATGCTTAAGAGAAAGATTTACCTGTTGTTAGAAGTGCATGACATGGCTCATTTTCTCACATTTCTAACATTAGACAATCACTTTTAGCAGTCTTGGCCAGTTCGATGAATCATGAATGATAGTCTTTTTTTCATTTTGTAAAATTATGATTAATTTCTCACGTAGGAAAGTGAACTCTCAGTTCAGTGCCCCTAATCATGGCTGATGCGAAGGTAGTAGGATGAGTGTAGAATTGTGCTAGATTAAGAAGTAGGTAATACTTCTGAGTTTTGAGTTCCAGGCCACTTACCTTTATTTAGTACTCAACTTTTACTCCCAGTTCTGTGATAACATTTCTGATAACTGAATAGATCTAGCTTGAAATCCACTTCCTTTATGAGGATTTATCCTGAATTTTTATCCCTTTCAACAGCTAGAGGTAACCCTTTCCTCTTCTGCAATCCTTTATTACTTTTTCTCTTATGGTACTTATTTTTTATTTTATTTTTTTGGTACTTATTTTTTTATACATTGAAAGTTACATATCTTTACTACTAAATCAGTTACATTCTTTTCAAACTGCAAGTGGGCTATAAAATCAATTTAGTTGGTTATGATTAACATTTTATTAGATTAAATAAATTAGAATAGGAAATATCAATGTATCTTATCCTGTATTTCATGAAACTTTGTTTTAGTTTATGTGTGTTTAGGTGTGTCTCCTGGGTCAAATATAAAATATATTTCTTAAATTTGCAAAAACAGTTACAGATGCTTTCGAAGGGAATATGTTTTATATATTCTTTTGCAACTCTACTATGCTTATAGTGATGCTTCATCATACAATATATATTTTCATTTTTTTATGTAATGCTTTAATTTAGATATTATTTAATTCCAAGGGCTTTATCAATCTGAACACTAAGTATTACATCTTCAATTTGCATTTTTTCAAAGATAAATTTAACACATATGTGACCCTGAAAGTACAGAATGTGAAGAGCACAACTGTAGCAGTTCGTGGTGATCAACCTTCTTGGGAACAAGATTTTATGTTGTAAGTACTTTGCAGCAGCAACTTGCCTACAATATTTGATAATCTTTCCAAAGTAATCATGCTGGATTAAACAATTAGAGGCTGAACATTTTGTGTGTGTTCAAGATTTATAAAATGTTAAATGTTTTAAAACATTTTAATCTGTTAACATGTGTTAAATATTCTTTTTGAAAACTTCAGAGTTACAGGAACAAGTTAAGTGTGGTAAGTGATGTATATCTGTAGTTTTGTTCTCTCGTGGATTTCTACTCTATTCTTAGAGATGAATTATGAATGTGAGTAAACTCCCAGTTAATTTATGTATATGAAAATACTACTTAGTTTGTTTTTCACATTGTTCAGAATTAGGATACAATACAACATACTTAACATGAAATTAAACATAACTTAATCTTTCTTTTATACTCAGAAGGCTTCTTGAAGAAATTTGGTTTTGCATGTAAGAGTGTATGTGTACCCAAATCATCTGCTTATATACCTTTTGCTTTATGGAGTGAATTGCCCTACATTCATCTGGTTAATAAAATGAGTGTAAACATTAGTAGAATTTCTTACATGTGATACAAAGTTTAGTATATTATGATTGTAAGTGCTGGCTTTTAAAGACTTTTTTCCCCACTTAAGTTTCAGGAATCTTCCCCGCTGCTATATAAAAGTAGAGAAAATTGTAGAATATCATTTTGAAGGACTGGGTAAATCACTTATCTTCTCTAAGTGCCGGTTTTTGTATCTGTAAAGTTCTACCTTTCTTACAAGCTTATGCTTGTTTTGGGGAAGGTAGGCATGAGGGGATCAAACAAGAAAATGTATTAAAATTTCTGATTAATTTGAAATTGAAGTGAAATTGCTTTTCAAGTGAAATTGCTCAGAGAGACAGACATGATTATTATTTTTATGTGGAAACATTCATTTCTCTGAGCTTTTAATATATTATAGTACTATTTGGGAAACTTTTTATAGTTAAAAGATAAGATTGTGAGAGCTTGGGCTAAGACAATAGGAGAAGGAATAGAGAGAAAAAGATTGATAGAAGATGTTAAGCAGGTAGAACCAAGGTTATCTTGGATGATTGGGTGAATCGCCACTCATAAGGATAGGAAATGATGTAAGATCAGTTGCAAAGCTTAAGATGCAAAGCTTATATCTGAGGTTCTTACAAGACCTCAAAGGTAGAAGTTGAGGTATAGAAGATAGTTAGAAACCAGAAAACTTGGCACCCAGGGAAGAAGTCTGGGTTGGAGAAATATTTTGGTTAGTTGAAGCCATAGACATAGATGAGAAAGCTTAGGGAAAAGATTATGTAGGGTGAGAATACCCCTGGTGTAAAGCCTGGTGAGCACCAACGTTTAAAGAGGGGATCAAAGGAACTAAGGAGTGAACAGAAAGGTAGAAAGAGACAGGAGAGACACAAGATAGTAATGTCTTAGAAGCTGATGGCTGCGACCTGGGGCTTCAATGAAAAAGAGGCCAGTGGTGTCACATTCCTCACTGTTGCTTCTCCCTCCAGATTCCCTCTCTCAATTATTTGTGATGTGAAAATGTGACCGCTTGTTCTTTTTACACAGTGCACAATGTCATCTATAAACAGTTTATTTAAGTCTCTTTCCATACTACAGGTCTGGCTATGGTATATAAACCTAGCAATTCTTTCTTCCAACTTCTAGTTGGCTATAATAATCGCTTACGGTTATAACTGTTCCCAGCATGTGAAACAGTGATTTTCAGCCTCTCATCAGCATAGCTACCTTTATTCTTGTGTGTGTTTATTTTCCAATTTCCCATAGCACTTCCCCTTCCAACCCTGCTGTAATATGTGTGAATTTCTTTCCTGTCTCCCACCTTGAAATGTTGTGTGAATTTTGTCCTCTTCCCTTTTATGCAAGGGTTTTATTAGCTACTTTATCTGCTCTTCAGCTCCTATTCATTATCCTCCTACCCTGTCCTTTTGTCACTGGCAACTCCATTACTGGTCTCTTGTCTCCCTTTAGTGGCAGTATCTAATGTTTATTTTGGTATTTCTAATTATTTATCTTTAATATTTTTGTATCTTATTTCCAGAATTAAATTGTTCATTTCTTAAGGGCAAGGAAGGCATCTTTACCTATTACTGTGAATTTGCCTAGCCTGGAATTTTGTATGTACATATGTACATATACTGTTATTTGAGTTAGCTAGTTAGAAGAAGCTTCCCCAGAGCTCTGTGAAACTGTATTATCTAATTATGATTGTAGCTCCAAAGGAGAGGGGACAGATTTACAAATCCATTTTTGTATGGATACCCTACACAGGTTTCTGGGAACCTAAACAGTAGTTGCAGTAATCTGGGGCATTTTGATTTTCCCTGATGGCAGGATCTCGGTGAGAAAATTCAAGTTTAAGCAAAACAGGAGAGGTAGCTGTTTCCTTCATATTACCTGGCTTTCTTTAAAGGACTTTTTTTTTTTTCTTTCCTTTAGTGAGATTAGTCGCCTGGATCTGGGTCTAAGCGTGGAGGTATGGAACAAAGGACTGATCTGGGACACCATGGTGGGGACCGTATGGATTGCACTGAAGACCATTCGACAGTCAGATGAGGTCAGTTATTTCATTGCCCAATTGGAGGTATGGCTCTTGCCCTTGCTTCTCTGCATTCTTTCCCCATCTAACTAATATTCATCCAGGTATTTCAGATTGTTCTGCCCCCTTTGTAGTTAGAGGACATGCAATCAGCCTATTCACCCAGAGGTTCAGGGGATTTTATTTAGGTCTCATCTTCCCTCTGCCCTGTGACTAAATTCAGGTGCTAGAGCACCTCTTTAGACTTATCAGATAGACAGCCCCCTTTTTAGTACTGTTTGTGTGTGCGTGTATGTGAGAGATCGATATAGGGTACCTGTGGTTTCTACCTTTCCCCCTAACACTTTCCTGGGAGGAGTTGCATTAAATTTTCTCAGCCACCTAGCTGTGTCCTGGTCTCTGCTCATTGTCCTATTCTTTTCTTTTTTTTCCTTTGGGTCACGAATCCCCAGGGAACTGGTTTCAGTCTTCTTTCTTCTACATGTAACCCTAACAGAATTTAAGGAACTACCAGGTTTGGCAATTGGTATTCACATTGTCACTGTACATTATTTTCAAGACAACTCCCATTCCACTTTCATAGGTTAGAATGTAACTCATCATAACTTCCCTATAGACACTCACTTTGAACCTGGATGGAATCTCATGTATTCCTATTTTGCTTTTGCATGGACTATGAGTTTTCTCTAGGAGTTGGGATGGTGTGGGTGAGGGTGTGCCTTTCCTTTATAAATTTCTTTTAGTCCTAACTAAGTCTCTACAACCCCAAGCAGATGGGCAGTTCATATTCATTGTGGCCCCAATTCAGATTTACTTAACTAGTAATGTGGGTAGTTTTTTACTGACTAGAAATAATGACACATGAAGTGACACAGTCATTAAGAATTGTGCAGATTGAATATTGATCCATGGAGATGCTTTATTTTTCACTTCGGTGCTCTATAAATTCTCTCCTCAGTGGGCTTGCAGAGAGCTGAGCCAAGTGAAAGCTGCTCTCCCACCAAAGGGCTTATAGAAGCCACATTCAGGAGAGGCAGGAGGTGACAGTGTTATGTTTGCCTCATCAGGATGCAGGTGGCCCTCAGAAGCTCTTGAACAAGGAAATTCAAAGAAAAACACCTGGCTCTTAAAACAAGAGGGGAGTCATAGAAAAGTTTAACTTTAGATCTCTGTTTTCTAGGAAGGGCCTGGAGAATGGTCTACATTGGAGGCAGAGACATTAATGAAAGATGATGAGATATGTGGAACTAAAAACCCAACTCCTCATAAAATTTTGCTTGATACAAGATTTGAGTTACCTTTTGGTGAGTCTATTTGATTAGATTTTTAAAACCATATAATACTTTTGCCATATTGTTTGAAGTTGTTTACTAGTTGTTTCATTATGGTCTTTTGTCAGCCATCTCTTTTGAGGGCATTGTATCTCTTTCACTGTGTTGCCTATAATGCCTAGCCCAGGGATAGTGCAAAGTGGACTCTAAAATGGTGTTCATTAAAGAATCTACACTAAAATCATTCTCTTCAAATCATTCATTTAGTTTCCTATGACTATTATAATTTATCAAATATTTGCTTATTACAGAACATCAATAATTCTTTTGATATTTTAACATTGTCTTGTAGTGAATATATACCTTATCTGTCAATTTCATTTTAGAGGTAGCACTAATAAATAGAATAGTAATTTAAAAGGTAATTTTTAAAAAAATCACAAAAAGTACAGGCTCTTGGTAAAAATTCAAATAGTATGGAAATGTATATAAATAAATCATTTCTCTTCCCACTTTCTTTAACCTCCTTTGCATTCCCTTTGCAGTAAAGTGGTAAACAGCTATTACCTTTCTTGTGTCTTGGTTTAGACATAAGAAATTTCTTTTGTAGCAATTTATCTTGAATTTGGATCATATTTTATATACTACATAGGGAGAAACAATTGTGCACTGAATAATGACATTTCAGTCAATGACAGACCTCATATACAGTGGCAGTATACCATATAGTCTAGGTGTGTAGAAGGCTAGGCTATACCATCTAGATTTGTGTAAGTAAACTCTGCTATTCTCACAATGACAAATGTACCCTATTGTTAAGCAGTGCATGACTATATATAGTGTTGTATAAACCATGAAAGCATATTATCTTGAACATTGTTCCGTGTTATCTTTAAGGCATATCTTGCTGATCTGGACAGTTGCCTATGACAAATTATCTAAGCAATCATTTATTAATTGACATGTAGGTTGATCCTGGTATTTTTGATATTACATACTACTGTAATGAACAGCTTTGTATAGCTGTGCCATTTATGAGTCTAGAACAAAGTCCTTGAAGTATAATTTAAAGAATAGGTCAAACAATATGTGCATCATTACTTTTCATAGTACTACAAAGTTTTTTGTTAGGAAGATTGTACCATTGCATATTCTTACCAACTATGTCTGAGGTGTTCCTTTTCTGAACATCTTTGTCAACAATTTGTATTTTGCAATTTTAACCTAATTGTTTTAAATATCTTGTTTTAATGTAGTTTAATTTTAATTTTGACTGTTCACATTATTGATATTCACATATACTATTGTTGCTATTATTTTATGATTTCAGTCTACTTAGATCTTGTACGTTATGATGTGTTAAGCAAAAATGGTGTGATTTTCCAGTAAGCTCAGGAATAATTAAATAGAATAATTATTACTTCAGAAAAATAGAAAGGATGACTTTCTAGTGTGTCTGTAGGTTGACTTACAGGTGAAGAGGATAAACTGGAGTTCTTACTTTGGGCTTAGCTGCTTGTATTTTTAGTGCTGTGGTCTTGACTGTACTAGTCTGGAATGGAGTTTATTTTGCTGAGGTGGGAGGGGCAGGGGTGGTAATGGGTCTTGGTTCAGATACCACAGAAATTGGCTGTTTAAAGTTTCAGTAGATTTTCTCAAATAAGTGTGTGTTTTTTAAATTAAGTTTATTGGGGTATAACATTGGTTAATACAATTATATAATTTTTAAGTGTACATTATAATTTGACATCTATATATTCTATTGTGTGTTTATCACCCAAAGTCCAGTTTCCTTCGGCTACCATATATTTGATCCCATTTACCCCCTTCAACCTCCCCCTACCACCCTATATTTGACCCCCTTTACCGCATTTACCTCCCCCTCCTCCCCCACCCCTTACCCTCTGGTAATCACTAGTCCATTGTCCATGTCCATGAGTCTCTGGTTGTTTGTCCTGTTCATTTGTTGCTTTTAGGTTTATATCCCACATATAAGTGATATCATGTGATTTTCAACTTTTTTCTGTCTGGCTTATTTCACTTAGCATGATTATCTCGAGGTCCATCCATATTGTCACAAATGGCAGTATTTCATTTCTTCTTATGGCTGAGTAATATTCTATTGTATATATGTACCACGGCTTCTTTAGCCAGTCATCTATCGTAGGACACTTTGGTTGCTTCCATGTCCTGGATACTGTGAATAATGCTGCTTATGATCATCGCCGTGCAAATATCTTTTCAGACATGAGTTTTCAAGTCTTTGGGGTAAATACCCCGGAGAAGGATTGCTGGATCATGTGGTAGATCAATTCTTAGTTTTTTTAAGGACCCTCCATACTCTTTTTCATAATGGCTGTACGAATTTGCATTCACACCAGCAGTGTATGAGGGTTCCTTTTTCTCTGCATCCTCTTTAGCATTTATTACTTGTCCTGTTGATTATAGCTCTTCTAACAGGTGTGAGATGGTATCTCATTGTGGTTGTGATTTGCATTTTCCTAATAGCTAGCGATGTTGAGCATCTTTTGTGTATTTGTGGCTTGTTTATATGTCCTCTAGGGAGAAGTGTCTGTTCAGGTCCTCTCCCGGTTTTTGATTGGATCATTTGTTTTTTGTTGTTGTTGAGTCATATGAGTTCTTTGTATATTTTGGATAATAGGCCCTTATTGGAGGAGGCATTGCTTATAAATATATTTTCCCATTTGGATGGTTGTCTCTTTACCTTATTGATGGTTTCTTTTGCTGAGCAGAAGCTTTAAAGTTTGATGTAGTCCTTATTCATTTATTTTTGCTTTTACTTCCCTTGACTTTGAGGTCAAATTCATAAAATCCTCTTTAAGTCCAAGGTCCTTGAGTTTAGTTCTATGTTTTCATCTATGCATTTTATTGATTCAGGTCTTTTATCGAATAAATGTTTTTTTTATTTGCTGTATGCCTTTAGGACTGTATCCAGAGACTTTAAATAATATTTCTTTTTTATGTGTGCAGTTTTTTTAGGGAATAGATCTGTGGAACTTCTCACAGTGTTATGCTAGAAGTCTATCAGTCCATTCCTCATTAAATTTTAAGCAAATATTCCTCTCAACACTGTATTACTTATATTTTCATAGGTAGCAGTATACATTTTTGTCTAGGCTTTGAGTTTCATGAGGGAACTTGTGTAGTTTATTTTAGTATCTCTTGTGATTGTTTGGAACCTAAGAGGTGCCTAATAAATTGTCTTTTGAATAAATGTTAGGATAAAATCTGGATAAGTAAAATCTGTCTTTGATGCTAGTTAATGTGAGTATGCTAAAAGCTTTGCCTCTCTTATAACCACATTTGGGATGTGGTTTAAAAAAGTTAGTGTCCTTTTAAAATATGAATTTTAGCTTATAGCATGCTATTTTGGCAAAGGAATTTTCTTTTGAATAATTCAGAAACCCGTAAATGTTCTATTATATAACAAAAATATAAAAAAATATAAAAAATAGTCACTTGTAATTTTTTTATTATGTTGAAAGTTCAGAAAATATAGATATGCAAAAATGACAAAAGTTTCTTAAAATTTCACCAACTGGAGATTTTTTTTTTCATGATGCTATGTTTTTATGTACTTATACAGTTTTTCTTATAAAATGGCACAGTATGTACTACATTTTAACTTGTTTTATTCACTAACTACGTAGTTATAAATGTTATATAAAGTAAATGTTATTCCCCTATGATAATTTCAGTGTTTTATAGTATGAATACACAATAATAAAAATGCCATTTGTTGATCAATTACATTGTGCCAGTGGGTACTAAGCATTTACATATGTTATTCATTTAATCCTCATTTCAGTCCTTTGATATTGAACTGTTATTTCCATTTTAGAGGTGAGGAAACTGAAGCATAGAGTATTTGAGTCTTTTACTCAAGGTCACATAGCTAGTAAATGGTAAAGCCAGGATATAAATTTAGGTGATTTGGCTCCAGAGTCTGGGCTTTTAATTTAAACTATAATACATTTAACTACTCTTCTTGTTGAGTATTTTGATTATTCAAAGCTTATACTGTCATAAATAGCACTACAGTAAACATCCTTGTAGCTCTATATTTTTTGTTCTTAAAACTATTTTGAGAGGTGAGGTAATAATATATGCACAATGGTTTAAAAAGTTATCCAGTGAAAATCAAGCCTCCCTTACAAATCAGTTTTCTTCCATAAGCTACTATGATTAATACTTCTTGTGTATCTTTCTAGAGTCAGACTTTGAACATATAAGCATTATATAGATTTAACCTCTTTTAAAAACACAAATGGTAGCAGATTCTAGCATATTCTAACACATTCACTACCCCTTGCTGTTCTCCACTTAATAGTGTATCTTGGTGAGTCATTCTACATCAGAACATACAGACCTGCAGCTCTTCTTCCTCCCCTCGTACTTCTTTTTAACAAGTGCATGGTACACCATTTTATGAATGAGGAAATGCTATACAAATTAGCTAGTAGATTAATTGAGAGTTTATTATAAGACTTTGAAATACTGCTACCAATTGCTGAAGAGCGATTTGAGGGGAAAGAGGTCAGGTTTTGGACAGGAGGACAAGGGAGAAAGGGCTGTATTTGATTTCTTCATGCGGTCTACTAGAAGGTGTATCTGTTTAAATGTCTTCAAAGTTGATCTATCTGATCCATATATTGCCTCATTGTTTCTTTTTTGTGCTGCTTATATGGATATATTTGCTGTTTTTAAAAGATGAGTTTTTTTTGGAAGTTATAGTAGTCTTAAATATATAGAAATGAGGATATATCATTATTATTTTTCTTTATATTTATTTAAAATTTGGTAACATACACATAATAGAATTGACCATCTAACCATTTTTAAGAGTATAGTTCAGTATACATTCCTAATGTACCACCATCACCACCATTCATATCCATAGCTCTTTTCATCTTGTAAAACTGAAACTCTATACTCATTACACACTAACTCCCATTTAGCTCTCCCTTCAGTTCCTGGAAACCACCATTCCACTTTCTGTCTCTTTGATTTTGACTAAGTAGTTCATGTAAGTGGAATCACAGTATTTGTCTCTTTGTAACAGGCTAATTTTACTTACCATAATGTCCTCAAGGTTCATCTATGTCATAGCATGTGTCAGAATTTCCTTCCTTTTAAGACTGAATAATGTTCCATTGTATGTAGATAGTAAATTTTGCTTATTCATTAATTCATTGATGGACACTTGGGTTCCTTCCATATTTTAGCTATTGTGAATAATGCTGCTATGATCATGGATGTGCACATATCTCATTGAGATTCTGCTTTCAGTTCTTTTGGGTGTATACCCGGAAGTAGAATTGCTGGAACATATGGTAATTTTAATTTTTTGAAGAATCTCCATACTATTTTTCATAGTGACTGTACTATTTTATACTCCCATCAACAGTGTATAGGGATTCTTATTTCTCCACATCCTTGCCAACACTTGGTATTTTCTTTTTTCTTTTTTTTTTTTTTATGTTTTTTATAGTAGTCATCCTAATGGGTGCAAATTGTATTTCATTGTAGTTTTGATTGATATATCTGTAATGATTGGTGATGGTGAACATCTTTTCATGTGCTTATTGACCATTTGTGTATCTTCTGAGATATACAAATTCTTAGATATACATTTTTTGGAGAAATGTCTGTCAAGTCCTTTGTCTATTTCTGAATTGGGTTTTTGTTTTGTTGTTGACTTTTAGGAGTTGTGTATATTCTGGGTATTAATCTCTTATCAGATTTATGATTTGCAAATATTTCCTCATTCCATTCTGTCCTGTCCTGTCCTGTCCTGTCCTATCCTATCCTATCCTATCCTATCCTATCCTATCCTATCCTATCCTATCCTTTCCTATCCTATCCTATCCATCTTTATGTCTGTTATATCACTACCACACTGTTTTGTTTACTGTAGCTTTATAGTAAGTTTTGAGATTAGGAAATATGAGTCCTCCAGCTTTGTTCTTCTTTTTCAAGATTGTTTTGGATATTTGGAGTCCTTTGTGATCCTATATGAATTTTAGGATAGGATTTCTATTTCTGCCAAAAAAAAAAAAAAAACCACTGGGATTTTGATAGTGATTGCATTGAATCTGTAGATCATTTTGGGTAGTACTGACATCGTAACAATATTAAGTCTTCTGATCCAGTGGGAATAATAGTACGTTATTTATTTTTTTTGTGAAGATTCAAGTAAATGTTCATAGCTAGAACAGAGCTACCAGTAAAATTGGTCTGTCACTACCATCTTTCTAATTTTTATCATTGTGACCGAATAAAGAATTATTGACCCATGATTAAATTATTAACCAGGTAATGTGCTTCCTTCTTTTTCATGCTAGATATCCCAGAGGAGGAAGCCAGATATTGGACCTACAAATTGGAGCAGATCAATGCCTTGGGAGCTGACAATGAGGTAGGAACTGCTTTATTTGCAATATAGAGAGATGGAGAAAATCTATTAATAGTATGTCAACGAAGGGACCCGTGAGCATGTTGAAGAATGAAAGAAATTAAACTGTGCGAAAGGCAGTTGGAAGATTGCCTAACATTTCATTAGAAGCATTTTTCTCCTACTTTTCCTGTTCTTCCCATGTTCTCCAGAAGTGGCTGAATTGGCACTAGCCTGGCTCTAGACCATTGGGGAAGGAGCTTATACTAGGGAAACTTTTTGTTACACAGATGAACAGAAGGCATTTCTTCTGCTCATTCCACATTTTTGGATATAGATCCCTATTTGTTTGCTCATTTTAGGGATGTTTAGACTATTGCATTACTTGGTCCTAACTTATCTCTGGAGATGGATCTGGTACATAGAAGAGAACACAATTTACTTAATCTGGGCCATCAGGAATGGGGAATGTTTTTAATATGGTAGAAGGGAAAGATAAGTTATTTTACTTTTGGACATGGTGGACTTTTAGCAAATTGGTCTGATTATAAGGTAGAATTTGGAGTGCCGGGAGATCTGGGAGATATTTCAGTAGAAATGTTTGGTAAGGAACTTCATGAGAGAATCTGAAGCTCAGGATTGGATGGGGTGGGGAACTATAGGTGTAGAGTTTGAATTCATCAACATAATGGTAGCAATTGAAGTCATAGGATTAGATGAGCTCATTCAGATTTAGTATGTAGAGAGTATTAAAGAAGAACAAGGGAAACATCAAAGATAGAATCTTGAGAAACAAGAGAGAATGAGAAAGAGCTGCGTGAAAGAAAGAGAACCAGAAAAACTTTATGGAACAAGGAAAGAAAATTTTAAGGCAGAAATTTTTGATAGTGTTAAATGTTGTTTTTATTTTCACTGTTGATTTGTTCAATTCAAGATCTAAAAAAGTTGTACATTTTTGATCACGTCTTTTAAATCATTTTTATTCAGTTGTTATATAGTTGTTTCCCTTTCCCTCATTTGTTGTGTAGAACTCTGCACATTCTGTATTTGGCTGATTATATATCCCCAAGGTTTCATTTACCATTTACATCTTTTAAACTGAAAATTATATCTAGTAGTTGGAGGATTAAATTGAGATTTAGATTGAAGTCTTTTTTCTTTTTGGTAGGCAGATGGTGTCTGATCTCACTTTTAGTGATGTTACATTTCAACAGTGGGTTCAACTAGTGTCAGCCTATTTCATCTATTATAAAATGATTCCACCAGCCTTTCTTCTAATGGTTTTTAGCAGCATGAAAAAATTTTAAGCAGATGTAAAAATAGAAGAAATAGTAAATTAAAACTTGTATACTACTTTCAGGTTTCAATAAGATTTGGTCAAACTTGCTGCAAAATAATTTAAAAAAAAACAATGTAGAGTATTATCTTTATATTCTACAGTATGTAATGGTTCCCTTACATCTTTTTAGGTTCAGAAGCATCGACTTAAGACTGACTTGGAGATCTACTACTTTATAGATTTAGAATGTACCACCATTTATTGCTTTTCCTGCCCATGGACAATTAGGTTTTTATTACAAGTGTGTGTTCCAGTGAATATGCCTGAGCCTGTTTCACTATGCTTATATATGAGAGACTCCGTGGATATATACATGGAAGTAGAATTGCTTGGTTGTGGGATATGCTCTGTTCAATCTTACTAGATAGTGCTAAATTGCTCTATAAAATAATCGTACCAATTTACATCCCCATATTTCTTCTTCTCTATATCCTTAATAAAACTCAGTATTATCAGATTTTACTCATTTGATGAGTTTAGAGCATTATTTTAATTTTCATGTTTTTGTTTATTGGTGACATTCAGTCATTTATTTACCAAAATAACTTATGGATCACTATGTACCAGGCATGTTGTAGGTGCTTGGCATATGTCAGAAGTTAAAACAAAGATCCTTGTTCTCATGGATCAGATAGGAGAAAGACAATGAGCAGGAAATGTAATAAATATGGTAAGTGTTAGAAGGTGAGAAATGCAGTGAGAGAAAACCTATTTTCTCCATACAGGTTTACACTGCTTTTGTTAGATTTTTTCCTAGTCATTGTGAATGGTATATTTAAAAATTGTGTTTTCTAATAGTCCATTGCTGTTATACTTGCTGCTCATTTTTTTTTTTTTTTAGTGTTCATCTCATTCAGCATCTCTTACTCCACTAGTTTAGAGATTCTCTTGGGTTTTTTAGTTTTTGCATTTTTGAATAAGTTTTTATCTCTTTCCAATCCTGATGTTTCATTTTTAAGTGTATTTCGTGTATATATATTATTAATAGACTTTATTTTTAGAGCAGTTGTGGTTTTATAGAAATACTGAGGAGATAGCAGTTTCCGTATCACCTCTTCTCTACGGCCTCCACATAGTTTTTCTTATTAATATCTTATATCAGTGTAGTACAGTTGTTACAATTAGTGAATTAGTATTGGTATATTATTAACTAAAAGTTAATATTTTTACTTATTTTTATTATATTACATTATTAACTAACTGCCCCATCAAAATCCATGTTCTTACCCCTTGCCCCCTCGCCAAATTACTTGAGTTTTTACCTCATACTTTTTTTCTGTTCTGGGATCTCATCCAGGTCATTGTGTTACATTTAGTTGTCTTGTCTCCTTCTTAGGCTCCTCTTGGCTGTGATATTTTCTCAGACCCTCCTTGTTTTTGATGACCACTTATTTAAAAAAAAATTCATTGTGTAAAACACCCAATGCAATTTTTAATAGTTGTAGTGAAAGTGGGGAGCCTTGTTTTTTTTTTCCCCTGGGTATAAGGGGAATACTTCATGAGTCATAAATTATAATGTTTACTGTAGATTTTGATAGATAGCCTTTATCAGGTTACCCTTTCTGCTTTTCAAGAATTTTTGTCATGAAAAAGTAAGTGATTATTTCAAATGCCCTTCACCACCAACGCTACAATATAGGCCATCAGATTTTGCCTGTAAATTTGTAATAGTCTATTTCCTTTCTTATTGCCTACAGTTCATCTTACACAGCATGCAGAGTGATTTTTAAAGTATAATCAAGTCATATATTTCTCATATTTAAAATTGTAAGTGGCTTCTCAGTACACTCGAAATAAAATCCAAACTCTTTACTGTGATTTACAAACTCTGTTCCCTCAGTTCCTAAAGCAAGGCCTTGAACATAATAGGTACTCAAGAAATATCTGTTGAATAAATGCCTCATTTGTTGGCAGTGTTAGAGAAGCTGTTTCTTGCCCAGGATCTCGTAGCTTATTAATAAGTGGCAGAGTCAGGACTAAAACCCCAGATCTCATATTTGCAAGTTGATGGACCAAATTATATTTTTCTAATCCTCCAATGGTCTCTGAACCAAACTTCTGTTTTCTAGACTCTGTGTACCTATGTTAATTTATTTATGCCTTTTTCTGTTTTGTCTTTCTAAATTCTGCACAACCTCAAGATTTGAGCTTAATTCAGCTTTTTTTATAGAACATTTTTTTAATGGCTTTGGTATTCTGTTATTTGTTTTTTGATGGTGATGGTGGTAGGTTGGGTCGGGGAGGCAACATTGTTAAGTGGAAAGGACACTCTACTTGATACCAGATATTGCATTATATGCTTAAATAATTTCACTGACTTCCCATGTGATCTTGTGAGGGAAGAAGCACTTACTTTTATTTTAAAGATGAGAAAACCCAGTCTCAGGTATTCTGTTTCATCACCAAAGTGGGGAGTTCTCCAGGAAAACTTAGAGGATTGTGTTTTCTAAGACTCTCTAAGATACCTAAGGCTAAGCATTCTACAGCTCCCTGGCAGGAAGAGCTGGAAGGGTGCCCAGGTGCCGTTGGTCAGGGCAGCCTCTCTGCTATCCTACTTTATAGCTTATCGCATTTGAGTGCTATATCTGATAGTCTGGCATGTATGTCAAGATCACACAGGGAAATCAGTGTCAGAATCATTTGTTTCTGTTCAGTAAAAATTTTGACTCCAGTCAAATGCTAAAACTTTTTACAGGTAGCCACAGGTAGAATTTTTTTTCCCTCCTTTTGCTTAATTATGGGTTTCTTAATTATGTGTTTTTTTCCCTCCTTTCTGCTTCCAGTATCCTGTTCAAGAAGAAAGCCGGAGGAAGTCATTGCCCACTGCTGCCGCCCAGTGTTGTAAGTGAGAAACTTGTCTCTGAATCTTTCTTAATCACAGTTTTCTGAGAGTTCTCCGAAAGTGGCTCATTTGGCATTGGGGAGGGTGGTGATGTGTGTTAACAGAAGATATTCCAGAAGCACACCTACTTAGGCCTATATCTCCAATGGCTCTCTGCCTTTTAGCTTTAGGAAGGGGTCTTTTGGTTTTCTGTGGCCGTGGGCAGGGCAGCAGCGCTCATCTTTTTTCTCTGTCAGCTTTCACCCCTGAAGGAATAATTTTACTCACTCTCTCTCCATTTACCTGTTATTATTCTTTAAGGCTCAGTTTAAATGTTATCACATCTGGGAAATCTTCCTGCTGTTTTTTCCTTCTCCCAAGTCTAGTTGAGTTGTCTCTCCTCTGTTTCCTTAGTACAATGGGCACATATCCATTATTTAACTGATTTATATTGTAATTGGTATATATTTCTTTGACAAGAACACATTTTTTAAAAGTCATAGACATTCTTCCATTTTGTATTTCTAGCATCTGGCTTCATACCTGATAACATAATATAGCCAGCTTCAATAAAGTTTGACAAATGATGGACTGAGAGAACTTGCCATTTTTTCCAGATTAATTTATTCAGACTACTCAGATTCCTTCTTAAAATGAGTCTTGCATTATTAGTATATAATAACTTTTCCCCAGTTTCTCTCAAAATAGCTTGAGGATACACTAAAAGACTGACTTGGAGTCTGTTCTCTCACTTTTTCAACGTGTGTGTGTCTTTGTGTGTGTTTTGTGCTGCTTTTGTTTAATGTCGTTTTTCTGTATCAGATGTCAAACTCTTATCAACCACAGGTTGAAAGTGGTAGTAATGGTGGTAGTAATTATTGTAGTAATGCTAGTAATAAGAACCATAGTAGCTAACATAGTTTGAAGTCTTAAAGTATGCCAGATGCTGCTCAAAGAGCTAACATGTGCTTCACAACAACCCTAAGACATAGATTTTACTTTTGTCTCCATTTTTCAGATGAGGAAACTGAGGCATACAGAGATTGACTAATTTGACACAAATCATTTAGGTTTTAAATGGCGAAGTAAATAGGCAACCTGATTCAATAGCCTATGCCTTTCTCGAACCACTGTTATACTACTTCCATAATATTGTTTGAGAGAATTAAAACCTCTGTTTGTGGTTTATAAATCCATTGGTTGCCTTCTATTCTACAAGCTGCTTTCCTGATAAAAGTAAGACCAATGGCAGAGATCAACATTTTTTCTTTATTTAAAGAAAACCTATTTTTCATAACATGTATTATTATTATTATTATTTTTGCCATTTAAAACCTAGAATTTATCAAACATTTAAGTTTATAGGCAATCAGAAGAATCTGAATTGAAGAGCTGGTTGTGATTTAAAAGTCTATAGGTCATCTCTAAAATTCATTATAATGAGATAATTTTGATCTTTTTAAAACTTTTAAACCTTTTCTAGTACTGCTAACAAGAAGTGAAATGGAATGATTGGAGACTTCACATCCCATTTCTTCCTGGGCCCATTCGATGAAGTGCATTTGAAGTGATTAAATAGCAAATGCCAAGAGGCCAGTAGTAAATAAGTGGCCATAAATAATCAGTGGGTTTATTAATTCTCTTACATATTTCATCTGTTTACTGACTAATCTTTATTCTATGAATAGACTGTTCCTATCTTTCAACTACTCCAGCATATATTTTTATTTTGAAAAATTTTAAAGTTACAGAAAAGTTGAGAATAATACAAGCACCCATTTACTCTTTACTGGAATCAGTGGCTAGCATTTTGCCTCATTTGCTCTCCCTCCTTCCCACCTCTCATATCTTTATTTCTCTCTCTATATACATACTCAAAAATACACACATGTATTTTATGAATCATTTGCGTATAAAGCTTCATGACATATCAGCATTTATTTCCTAAGAACTGGGACAGTTTATATAGCCAAAATACCATTATCAGAATCAAGAAATTTAATAGTCATACGATAATATTATCTAATATACAATGTATAGAAAGAATTCTCCAATTGTTCCACAGATATTTTTATAGCTCTCCCCCACCCCCACCTACACTGTATGATCTAATTAAGAACCACATATTGTATTTGGTTGTCTTGACTCTTTAATCTTCTTAATAATAATAAACACCTTGTCTTTTTGGTTATATATGACACTGCTATTCTTTTTTCCAGTTAGAAAAATATTTAATTCTAATGATAATGTCTAACATAGATGGGAGAGTATTCTATTAGTACAGGTTTCTAGGAAGCAGTTTTGGCAATATGTACCAAGACCCTTTAAAATATTCATAGCCTTTGATTCAGCAATTGAGTTTCTGGAAATTTATCCTAAGTAATCAAGAAGCAGACAAAGATTTGTGAACAGAGATGCACATTGCAAAATCTTTTAAATAGCAAAAATTGAAAATGACTTAATAGTTAATAAGTAAATGATAATAGCCAAAAGAGTGAATATTATACATTTATTTAAATTGTGCTTTGAATAATAAATGAGGGAAATTTTCACAAAACTATGTTAAAAACAATACAAATTTCTCCTGTATGTATGTATGTATGTATGTATGTATGTGTATGTATATGTGTATATACATATGTACATATGTAATTTAAGATTTACTGCTATGGATTGAATTGCATACCACTCAAATTAATCATAATAGCCCCCGATATGACTACTTGGAGATGAGGCCTGTGAAGAGATGATAAAGGTTAAATGAGATCATAAGAATGAGACCTTAATCTGATAAGATTGTATATTTATAAGAAGAGGAAGAGATAACAGAGCTCTTTTTGTGAATACATAGCAAGAAGGTGGCCATCTGTGAGCCAGGAAGAACCTTCACCAGGAATAGAATTGGGCTGGCACCTTGATCTTGAACTTCCTTCCTAGCTTCCAAAACTGTGTGATACAAATTTCTATTATTTGAGCCACCCAGTCTGTGGTATTTTTTTATGGCAACCTGAGCAGACTAATACAGATTTTGATGACAAAAAGTGGGGTGCTGCTGTAACAAATACCTACAGAGGTAGAAGTGGCTTTGGGCTGGAAGAATTTCAAGTTGTATGCTAGAAAAAGCCAATATCACTGTGAAGGGACTGTTGACAGAAATATGGATGTTAAAGGGCATTCTGGAGAAGTCTCAGATGGAAATGAGGAACAGTTTATTGGAAATTGAATAAAAGGTGATCCTTGTTATAAAGTAGCAACGAACTTGGCTAAATTGGGTGTTTTGTGAAAGGTAGAATTTGCGAGTGTTCAAATTGGATATTTAGCAGAGGAGATTTCTAAGTATTGAAGGTGTGGATTGGGTCCTCCTTATTCCTGATAGTAAAATGCGAGAGGAAAGAGTTGAAGAGGATTGTTAAGCAAAAAGTGGCCTGAACTTGGAGTTGGGAAAGTTTATAGCCTATCCATATTGTAAAAAATGAGAAAGCTTGTTTTGAAGAGAATACTAAAGAGATCTAGGTAGAACTCATGGACTTAACCATCCCAACAGAAGCCAGAAATAGAGATGAGATTATACCAGAGACATTGCTGATTTCAACTAAAGGGAACAGAGAAAGAGGGATCGGATTGAAGGAAGACTCTTGGACTTCTTGGATTCTATAGGACCAGACCATAGAGTTATTTGGCTGTAAATGTATGCTATTCTTGAGGAAAGGGAAGAATGACTTGGGAGGTGATTCTGAGAGTATCAGGGCTTCCACTCCCAGTATAGGCCCATAGGGCAAGGCTGTTTCCTTCTGTTTCAAAGGGGGCCACTGCAGAGAGTCAAGGGGACAAGGCCATCTTGGAGAGCTGTGGGTGTGCACCACTTCCCCAGTGGGCCTGAAAGGTGGGACATTAAACTAAAGAGAATTATTCTCCAGCCTGAAGATCTGAAGGAATTTGCCTGCTAGGTTTTAGACTTGCTTAGGACCTATCTTTCCTATTTCTCTCTTATGGAATGGAAATACCTCTCTTATGCCTGTTCTACCTTTGTATTTTAGAAGCATATAATAACTTGTCTGATTTCACAGGTTTAACACTGGAGAGGAATTTTGCCTCAGGATGAATCATACCTGGAGTCTCATACCTGATTTAGTTGATATTTAAAGGAGACTTTGGATTTTCAATTTGAGTTGATGCTGGAATGAGTTAAGACTTTTGGGGCTGTTGGGATGGAATGAATGTATTTTGCATGTGATAAGGACATGAATTTTGGGGAGTCAGAGGCAGGATGCCATGAGTTTAATTGTGTCTCCCTAAAACTCATATGTTGAAATCCTAACACCCCCAGACTCCCTGTGATTGTAATTAAAGATAGAGCCTATGAGGAAGAAATGTTAAAGATTAAATGAGGTCCTAGGGTGAGCCCCTAATCATATAGGGCTGGTGCCCTTTAAAAAAAAAAAAAAAAAAAAAGAGATACCAGAGCTCTCTGTTCTGTGAGGACACAACAAGAAGGTGACCATGTATAGCCTAGGAAGAGAGCGCTCACCAGAAACTGAACCCTGCTAGAACCTTGATCTTTGATTTTTTAGCCTGCAAAAACCAAGAAAATAAATTTCTGATATAAGCCACCCAGTTTGTGGTATTTTGTTATGGCAGCCCAGGCAGACTATTACACTTAATGTATCTATACAATTTCGGGAAAACTATCTGGAAAAAGAAGCACCAAAATATTAACCAAACTTGTCTTTGGTATGTGGGATTATGACTTTTTAACTCCTGCATTTATTACATTTTCTAAATGCACTACTTTTAATAGTTAAAAGTTATAAAGAGGAGTAATTGAGGTCTTGTTCTAGATCTGGGTTTGCTGCCATCTCTCTGAGTGACTTTGGAAATATTTCCACTGTCTACTTCTGTTTTTTGATGTGTAAAATGGAAGAGTTGGCCTTAATGATCTCCAGATTGTATGTATATATATATATATATATATATATATATAAGTACAGGATTCAGATCAACAGTTCTCCTGCCTAGGTAGACATCTAGTCCATCTAGCTTCCATTCTTGCAAGCACCCTCAAACTTGGTGATCTGTGCTTCTTCTCACTAGAATTTAGAGGAGAAACATTCATCTTCTCCCAGGAGATGGGGAAGAGAAGGAGTTCTCTCTCTGCACCAATAGGTAGGTGCTCTTTCCAAAAGCTGTAGAATTCCATACAAACACAGATATTCTACAAATCCAGTTAAATTGTTTACAAAATTTTCTAAAATCTGGATTTATCTGATTGTTTCTTCACAATTAAATTCTAGTTACTACACAGTGAATATCAATTTTGCAAAATTATCTGATTCCTTTATTTGTAATGCTGTTATAAATTATTAGTTCGGATCCCTGTACTGCTAAATTATTTTTCCCCTGTGTAATGGATAAGTAATCTGGGGGTAGGGTACTACTTTGAGACTGTGTGTATATATCTTATTTTCTCATAACTTTTCATTCATTAATTTTAGAACCTATTATTGTCTAAATTTATTATTATATTGGTGGTTGCAAAATGATGATTTTCTAATTCTGTTGTTACTCTTACATTGAGTAGTTTCTTGTAAAGAAGAGCCTTCCCTCCTATCCTCCTTTTTTAATGGCTCTCACTATGGACTCATCAATTCTTTTTTTAACTCAGTGTTTTATAATCCAGGTCTGTCTTTGATGCTCAAATTGTCCCAGATTTGGGCTTCGGGAGTTCCTTTAAACCAAATCATGTGTCTTTTTGACATAGCCCTATTGTTCTTTGACTACTTCCTTTCCTGGTACAAGATATATCCAGGCTCATCTTGTCCTTTTTCTCCCTCTGTCCTAGAATAAGTCATTTCTATAATGAGCCCTGGTCCCTTTTGGTGGGAGTGATATTTGGAAATCAGGATCTTGGAACTAGTTATTGTTACCGGAATACAATTGCTTTTTGGCTCTTTGAATGGATAGAGCTAGGAAAACACACACATACACAACACATATGTTCATACTGATATCACCAATTAACACCCTTACCACAGGGTTTTTCGCCTGACCTTCCCTCATTTCATATTGGTGTCTTTCTTCTCAATGAGAACCCTTGTTTCCAAGAACACCAAATTATTTACTCATTTGCTCTTTCTATAATGTGCACAAGTAAATTTCAAGATTAATATACCAATGTTATTACCAACAACAAGCCTGCTAATTAAAGTTTAAGATTCTTAAAAGTTAATTTTTTAAACTTTAGTATATAATTCACATAGGATTACAAAACCACTATCATACCTAAAAATTTAACAAAATTTCATAATGTCTTCTGATATCCATTCTGTATTCAGAATTTTCCAATTTTCTTTTGTCTTTTCTCTCCCAGTTTAAGATCCAGTCAAGGTTCATTCATTGTATTTGTATGTGGTATGAGTTAAGGGTCTAAGATACTCTTTTTGCATGTAGCTATCCAAATGTCCCAGCATCATTTGTTGAAAAGCCTGTTTTTTCCTCATTACATTGCCATTGTATCTTTGAATTATTTTCATTAGTAGCACAACAGCCCATTACTTTTCTTCCAAGACTTTTTAGCAAATTTTATTTTGTATACTCACATGAAATAGAATGATTATACTTTTCTTTTAGGATGTGTTCTCAACTGAAGGTTGCAGGCTGATACCAAGAGATGCATGTTTTTTTGCATGCTCAAACCTCAGCACATCATGTTTAGTTTTGCTAGTCTTATCTGCATGCCAGCTTTTTCATATTTGAGTAATTTTTGCTCCTCAATTTATAGAGCTATTCTTAGGCTGTGTGATTTGGTCTGCATATTTGGTACAAATCTCTTTTGCAACAACTGGTATAATGTGAACATTTACCTTAGCTACATGCCTAAACATAACCAGGAGAGAAACTTGACTTTTTTCCCCAAATGTCCTAAACTTTTTAAGGTATCAAAGTTCATTCTTTAGTCAGGATATTTCAACCTACGTCTTGTCAAAGACTGCAGCAACATACGGTACCACCAAACCAAACAGTCTTATGGCTACTAAGTTCTACAACTTTCTCCTATTTTCAGTTTTTATACATGTCTGCTTTGCCTACCTACTGTATTATTGATGATAGTATCACTGATTGCAATTGACAAATGAATCAAAAGTGATTCAGAATCTGGCAAGGATTTCATGAGACAGGTACTCACATATTTTGCTGGGGTATATAAACTAATACAGTCTTTCAAACTCAGTAATTTCACTTCTAGGAAGTATTTAAGGAAAAGAACTTGAGATGCAAGGAAGATTTATGTTTAGGCTTTAATTATAATGGAGAGAAACTGCAAAAATAATGGAAGATTGGACAATTGTGGCATTCCATATGATGGAATAATATGTTTTTAAATAAATAATTTTTTAAAATACAGGAAATATTTATATGAATAAGTTTTAAAACACAGGGTCCTCTGTTGATTAAGTAGTATGATTTCTGTAATCTAAAAAATAAATTATATACACATAGGCATAGAAAAAACCCTAAGGAGATATAGTAATGGTGACTCTCAGTGGTAGGATTGTAGGTAAGTTTTGTTTTGTTTTGTTTTGTTTGGATTTTCCAAATTTCTAAATGCATTTCTTGTATGAAAATTAAAAAAATATATATATATTTATTAAAAATAATCCCAGGCCTGACAATGGAGAGGCAAATCATTGCAAATTTATTTTTTTAGTTTGGATTTGAGTCTCAGTTGAATGGTAGTTAGTCATTGAGGTTGACCTAGTTTTTTAGTTCAACAACACTAGTGATTGAGAATTCTAAGTGTCTCTTAAAGTTTCAGTGGCCCTTTTATTGGGGCTATCCCTAAAGTAGTTCATGATATTATGATGTCTGAAATAAAAAGGTTATGGGGGGTCTATGTTATTTCTGTTTGTAATATGACCTCAAGGATAGCTTGAACTTTTGTTTGAAATACAGCCCTTCATTGGTACTTTAAAGATTTCTCTGATTGTTTGTGAAGGGTTTGTTTTATTGGTTTTGTTACAACATTGCCTTAAATAGTGACAGATCATAAACCAAAATTTCCTGAGTATCAGTCTTTTAAATTAGTAAAATAAAGCATAACACAACATATTGTTTAAATTTTTTTAAAGATTGAATCAGTTCAGAACATTTGAGTGTGAATCACATCCATGAAAAACAGTGACCAAATATGCAGAAGCACTGTCAATAATACATTGCTTGGCTACCAAGTTGTGACATCTTATTTCACTATCACTAACTTCAAGAGGATTTCTTTTACTAACATACTTAGTGTTTATATAAAATGACTTACCCTTTTTCTTTTCAGCTCTTATTGTTTTATTTCCTGGTGAACCATCATGTTGATATTATTGATTCTTAGACAGGAAGTAGGAGGTGTTTGGTGCTTTCTACTACTATTAAGCCACCAGGCCTAATATGCCTTATCCCTAGTCTGCACTACATTCAAATACTCCTTTCATAGCCTCCTATTGTTCTTAGTCTTCATCTAAACTGTCCACTGCCATGCTGTGACTTATTTCTAATATGCTGCCTTTTGAGAGAGGCAGAGACATGGGCCATTTTATATAAGTAACCACTTGGAACATTAGATTCTTGCCTGCCCTACAGATGAGGGTATAATTTCTCCACTAAAATCAACTAAACACAAAAGTATGGGCAGGTACTGCTAATGCTTCTCGTAGTCCTATTTTTCTAGCGTAGATAAGACTAGCTTTAAGCATATGGAGTATTCTGGTTGCCTCTCGATGGGGGCCAGAACTTGTTTACTTGGTCCGTGCAATGGTGGACTCCAGTAAAACAGGAATTTTTGTCTATTTGTTTTTGGTCCAGAATGCCTTTCTTCCATTCTAGACTTATCCCATGCCAGATGGAGTGGAACCAGTTGACAGATACTCACTGTGTCAAGGTGTGATCAGATAGACTATGGGATTATCACTTCAGCATTTTGTTCCAGAGGACACCAACTTGAGAGGACCTGACACTTTCTGACTGTCAGATATAACCACCTTACACAGCTCCATATAAAAAGGAAGGTTGACTGGCACAAGATCTTGTGGCCTATTCACCAGCAGTTTGTTTTCTGCACTGCTTATTTTCTAGAAGACAGTAGCCACCATGCTGATAGCCCCATCCTGGAAGAAGATCCAGCTCTTAGAGAATTTTGTGGCTTCAGAGTCTGAGCTAATAGTAGTATCCTTTCAAGAGCATTATAGTGGGTGAATCCATGTTTCCAATAATGTCTTGTAGAGAACCAGAATCCCTCACCATAACTTTTGAAGGGATAGAACTCAGCCTATCCTTATGTCTCTTTGCAGTGCTATGTTGCTATTGCATGGCAGGCCCCTTCAAGTCATTAGCACTGTCCGCTAGGACTTCTGCTGGCCTTCTTAAACAATGCCCTACACTGAAATTGGGGGATAGATGCCCAAGACAGTCCTGGAAGACCTGAGAAATTATTGAACGCATTTCTGAACCCAAGGCTCATCTGAGATACTGCCACTGTGAGTTTTATTACAAATTTATGCTCTCCTCAAAGCCATAATTTAATACTTATGCAATTTACTTAAATTAAAGGCCTGATAAATGGGCTACTTAGTCCCTACACCAGTTGGCATTTAGCTCCATCTGTTGCAGTGCTGCCTCATAAATGTTCTAGCTTCATAACTTTTCCAGTCATTTATTGTCTTAATGTGGATTTTGGTATCTATCTTGGATTTCAGGTGTTCTGTTCAATGCCCTCTGGATTAAAATTCTGTTTTATTTCAAGTTACCTGGGCTTAAAAGTTGCAGAATGTATTGGTTCCTTGTTAGTTAGGATTTCTTGGTGGCCATTTTGCATGGCATTGCAAAGAGCAGCCCAGACTTTTTTCCGTCTCTTATTTGGCTACTGGCTTTGTCCTCTTTTAAAATTAATTCATTTATAAAACAAAAAAATTCACTTATTAAATAGATAATATGCATAATGATACTAAAATATTAAAGGGAATATGATAAAAAATTATCGCTTTCATTTCTGTACTCAGTCACTTGGATCTTCTCCTTAAAAGCAGTCATTAACAGTTTCTTATGAATCATTTGAGAGATTGTACATTTGTCCAAACATGTATGCATGAGAGATAGCTTTTGATTATTTTTTCCATCATTTGACTTAGTCTAGAGAACCATATACTACAATAAAATGTTCACAACTAAATATTTGAGATTTACTTCTTGATCAGTGTTTCTTTTGGGTTCTTACTATGTTTTAAGAATTTATTGAAGTAACAGGGAATAGGTTGTTTACTTTCCACTGCAAAGATTTTTTTCTGGGAAATCCTGGCTTTGAATACAATAGAAATGTTTCCTCTGCCCTCATTCACATGCTTCTTATGACTTTCACACATTTGTTACTGGTTAAGGACTTCTTACAGCTTCTGTCCACAAAATGTTTTAGTTTCATTACTAATTTTGAACTATTGGTGATCACTTTGCATGGTGTTGTGAACAATTGTCTCCCCCCCACCAACATATTATATGTTCCCTTTTACTTTAAACTTATAGAAGCATATAACATATTCACTATAACAATCTTCAAATGATTCAGAAATGTGTAATATAGAAAATGAAGGTTCTCTGTAATACCCCCCCTTCAGTCTACTCTGAGATAACTACTTTTCACAGTTTAGTGTATATTCTTCTACCATCTTAATTTTTCTTTTCAAAAAATAAGTTAAAAAATTTAGTTATGCAGTATTGGAGTATGTGTAAGAATACATGTAACACATGTAAGTTTTGGACTGTTATCAGCCAGCCTATCACCCATTATCTTCCAGTATAGTTTAGCGATGTGCTTTACACTTTTTCTTAGACTTTCCATTGCTCCCTGAGTGACAGACTATTTTTCTCCGCAAGACTGTATTGTCTCCACAAGATAAGACTGAATTACAGGAGTAGAGATGTAGTGTTCTGTTTCTCTTGGTGTCCCTACAGCTATCAATTTCACCTTCTGATGTGTTAAGTACTAGAAGATGAAGCCTTGTTGTTTGCCTTTGAGGGATCTCATTCAACCTGGGTTTTAGGGAAAGACTATTTGCACTTTTTGGAAAAAAGAAAAGAGGAAAAGTTATTACTGAAAGCATGCAATTTGCAATATTTGTTGGCAGATAGCATTCTTTTCTTTGAGTTGGAAATTTCCTTTCTCCAGAGCTCGTAGATTCCTAGGATGCTTCTGTAATTAAAACTGCGAGATTCATATTCAGGCAACTGAGATGTGAGGCTGGCAATAACTAATGCTTTATCTGCTGTACTGTAAGGTGATTTATAAGCATTAGAGTGCTCATTTTCATCCTTAGTAGAAATGAAGACTTTTTAGCAAGTAACAGACAGAAAAGCACATTGTTGTACTTTTCTTCATTTCTCTTGTGAAGCTTTGAGACTTTAGATAAGCTCTTATTAAAAATGCAAAACTCCTGAATAGAAGCTTATCCAGTACATCTTTTAGTTTCCTTCTTCCCAAAGTCTTCTGTATTTTTTTGGAATATTCTTGTCCTTAATAAGTAGATAACATAGACCAGAGAGTATACTTGTGGGATCCAAGGAAGAATTAACGGAGGGATGCAAAATGAATCAGATCTGGCTTATAATCTGGATGCAGGTTAGAAGAGGACAAATACACAATAGAGGCAACTTCCCCATATTTTTTTATATGTAGTGGTTCTGAGCAGGTACATAGTAACACCCTGGAAATAGAGAGGAAGGTGCTGAGGTGACAGAGGAATAAGCAAATGGTTAAGAATGGCATAAAGTATGTTTAAGAAAGATTTCCACAGAGATGAATTTAGATACAACTTTTTAAAAAAATGTATTATGGTGACATTGGTTAACACAATACAGTAAATTTCAAGAGTACACTTTAACAGCAAGTCACATACATATTGCATTGTATGTTCGCCACCCATAGTTAAATTTCTTTCTGTCACCATGTATTTGACCTCTTTGACTCCATCTACTTTTCCTCTCCCCCCACCTTCTGGTAATTTCTAGTCTACTGTCCAAGTATATTAGTTAGAGATAACTTTTAAGGAGCTAATCAAAATGTATTGATTGAAAGGAAAGATTGTTAATAGTAGGATAAATGAAAAGTATTGGGAGAGAATTAAAAAGATGCCAAATCATCAGCTGAGCATATTGGCTTGGAGGGAGTAGAGTGATGTCAGTGCTATATTTGTTAATCTGCAGAAGGATAGCTATATTGTACATAATTTTCTTCAAAGAGTGAAGACACACAGGGCAGATTCACTCCGTTGGGAGCTTTTTCTTTTACTTCAGATACCTATTGTCTTTCTTGTCACCTGTCACTCTCCTTTTTAATCTGTTGTAGGAATAAAAGTTTTGTGCTACTTAAAATTTTAGTGGCTGTTGCAGAAAACCTATTTCTGTGAGCACTGGAAGCATAAATACAAGATTTATGTCACTGATTATTTTCACTTATTTATCTAGGACCGTATACCCTGTGGGAAAATAGAATTTCATGACCAGCTGACCTCTATCCTGCAGATTCTCTCACCTCATCAATTTCTTCTATTTTCTCTTTCTCATTTCTGAAATTCTATAAGGCAGAGGTCCAGAGCTCATAGTGTTTCTTTGTCATCTTACTTTTACCATTTACTACTTTTATCTGAGTCTCCTATTCTGGCTTTTGCATTAACACATCCTAATCATTTTGGAGTTTTCTAGGTAGTTGATTCTTGGTTACCTCAAACCTAGGACTGAACCTCCCTGCTCCCCACTTTAAGGAACTGCATGTATAAGGTTTATTTTTCTTTCAAGATTTAGTTTATGCTATGAAAAACATTTTTTCTCTATCCTTTAGCCATTTAGTTTCTGGCCAGAGCCCATTTATTGAGGATTTTTCTAGAGTTTATGCATTCACAAACATGCATATATGCACCCCCTCACAAATGGTAGTATGCTTTGCATAGTGTTACATGCCTTGCTTTTTTTCACTTAATATATGTGATATCTATTACATGTAAGCAACCAATTACTATTAATGGACATTTTAAAAATTGAGGTGAAATTTATTCATATGAAATTAGCCATTTAAAAATATAATTCATTGACATTAGTTCATTCACCTCTGTATAATTCCAAAATATTTTATCACCCCTAAAGGAGACCCCATACTCATTAAGCATTCACTCCCCATTCTTTACCCCCACCCCCTGGCAATCACTAATCTACTTTCTATGGATTTATCTATTCTGGATATTTCATATAAATGTAATTATATAACATGACTTTTTTGTGGCTGACTTCAATTAGCATAATGTTTTTGAGGTTCATCCAAGTTGTATTGTGCATCATTTCTTTATAATGGTTGATTATTCCATTGTGTGGCTATACCCCATTTTATTTTTCCTTCCATAGTTGATGAACATTTGGAGTTTTTTCAGCTTCTGGCTATTTTTGAGTAGTGTTGCTGTGAACACTTATGTACAAGTATTTGAATACCTGTTTTTGATTCTTTTAGGTACACAGCTAGGATTGGAATTTCTATTAATGGTGTTTCAGTTGCCTCCAGTGTTTGCTGTTACAGTGCTGGAGTTGATATAATTTTACATATATAATTTCATACATGTATATATATTGGATAAATAGCTAGTAGTGCGATTACTGGGTCGAAGCATTATGCATTGAACAACGCATTTAACATTTTGGAAAATATTACAGAATTGTTCTCTGTACTGTTTTCACCCCCACTTGCAAAGTGTGAGAATGCTTTCCCCCTCTTTTGCTTTTAGGTATAGCCAGCCTTTCTATAAATTATATTGCAGAGAGCACAGTGAAAACAGCCATAGGTGATAGTTCTGTGCCATGATTTACTCAAAATCTTTTTTTCTGCTTGCCTGCTTAGCCTGTCTTTCCTTCCCTACCATCCTGCTCCTCTTTTTTCCTGACTTCCTATTTTGGCTCTTGGTAACTGAGCTCTCTTCTTTGTTTGGTGTCCTTTTCAAACTTCCTTCTGTGGTTTATCATCTTGTCTTTCTGCTTATATTTTAATTTTGGGCAGTTCCTCTCAGTTTATTTTCAATAATAATATCTTGGAAATAGAGAAGTATTGAAGTGGCAGAGGAAGAAGCAAACTTTCGAAGATGCTAATTGGAATGTATTTATTGCAAAGAAAGATATTCATGGTAGGATAAATGAAAAGTATGAAGGGAGGATTCAAAAGATAATCCACTCCACTCCTTTAGTCCTAGCCTAGGAACCTCTTCCTGGCTGGAAGATTCCTCCTTTCTGGATAGTAGGAGTAAAGGATTAGTCAGTCTCTAGCTTTTGCTACCTCTACCAGCACTAGGACTCGTAGTGATAGGAAAATATTCTAGTTATGGATTCTGTAGAGTGTACTGGCAGTCTTATTTTAGTAGTAGGGCAGTGCAATAGGTCTAAGACATCTGTAAGTAAAAGTGGGTGATGAATTTTATGCTGTACATGTGGTATTATTGGTGATATTGATGCTGATTATAGGTGCTAGCAAACTAACAAAGAAAAGAGAACTATAACAATATGGTTTGGCTGATAAAAATAAAAATGTTAATTGTGGTCTTCTGACTCATTTATTTATTTTTATCTTGCTTTCTTTCAGAAAGAATTTGAGGTGGTTTTTTGCAGTCTTTTTATCAACCTATCATTTCTGTTTCATTTACTATACCACAAAATTATGCATGTTAAAAATGTCACATTAATGTGTCAAAGTGTCATTTGATTACAACACTTAACTGCCTTGCCTATCTTGGGCACAATTTTTGTTGTACACATATATAACAGTCTCTTATTCCCATAAAAGTATGGTTGTCATATGGCTTCTTATTATAGGTTTCATTGGCACAAAGTGATAAGAAAGGAATTTGATTGATAAGACATGATTGATAGAATTATAGATATCAAGAATTGATAGAATTGTGTATTACACAAACAGTTATTGGACACCTCTTTCTCATGCCAAGAACTATGCTAGGCATTGAGGTTTAAAGATGAAAGTCATTGACTTTAGTGACCTTATGTCCAGAGAGCAAGAAACATGTAGCTAGTATCATCTGATAAGTGAGTGGTGGAGGAATATAGAGGAAGAAAACTTAATCCAAATTTGGAATGGTTTGGAAAGGCATCTTGAAGAAAATATATAAAGTGGGAAAAAAAATTAAATCAACCAAAGTCTATAGGTTTAAAGTCTAATAAGTTTATGTACATTATGGTTCAATCTTTGTGTTGTACATTCTGTGAGTTTTGACAAATGTATAATGTCATCTCTCCACCCTGCTAGTATCGTAAAAAATAATTTTACTGCCCTAAAATTCCCTTGTACTGTACCTATTCATATTTCCCTTCTCACATACCTCTGGCATAAATTGAGTTTTGAAGGATGAATAGGAGTCAGTTAAGTAAAGAAGGAGGAAAAATTTATGGTATTAGGACGCTAATATATTATGGAAAAACATGACTTAAACTTGTTAAAATTCTAGATGGCTTGAGGGCAGGGCTTAAGAGTGGGGAAGGGTCAGAGGTGAGGCCAGAGTGGCACAGGTTTGTATCATAAAGAGTCTGAATGTCATAGCAAGGTGTTTATCTTTTATCTTGAAGACAGTGGTGAGACTTTAAAGACTTAATGCAGGGGAATGAAACAATCAGATGTGGTGGTTATAGAAATATGAGCCATTTGATACATGTAAAAATCTAGTTGTAGAATATAGCAAAGATATATAGACCTTATAAAACATTTAGTTTAATGAATTAATAAGATAGGCCCAAAACAGACCTTTCCCAGGCACCTCAGAAAGCCCCCCACATACCCTTTCTCAATGTAACAGTCTCTTCCTCCCCAAAAGAAACTACTGTCCTGACTTCTATGATAATGAAGTTGCTTTTTCTTCCTTGATTTTCTTTATATTTTATCATTCAAGTGTGCATCACTAAACATTAGTTTAATTTTGACTATTTTTCTCTTTTTGATTTAATCTTTTTTAATTGATGGGTTCCTCTTCCAGCTGTTAATCTTTTCCTTGTAGTTTTAAATCAAGCCATTAGACCACTCAATTTTGACTTACAGTTTCCCATATTCTGAATTTTGTTTAGTACATTCCAATGGTATAGTTTAATATACTCTTCTTTCCTCCATTTTTCTGTAAATTGCTAACTGAGCTGGGATTGATCAGATTCAAATTTGATATATTCTACTGTTGGAATATATTATAATTTAAAACACTTTTCGTATTGGATATTTGGATTGTTCCCAATTTTTTGGTACTAAATAGTGCTATAGTGAGCTACTTTGTACAGATATATTTTTTATAACAGTGCAAATGGATTTTTCTTCTCCCATTATATATATTTTTAGGTACCTTTATGTATCTGCATTCATACCATTTATTCAGTATGTGTGATTTTTTTTTATTTGATTAATATTTGTTTTCTAGGCCATAATTTCATGAATAGAGAAAATGCTTATCTGTGTATCCTCTGGTACATTTGCTCAATAAATATTAGTTGAATTAATGCATCTTTATTAAGTGAAATTACTGAGTTAAGGAATATATACATTTTAAATTTTGTTTGATACTTTCAAATTATACCCTAGAAAGATCATACCAATTCATAGTCCTACTGCTCATATTCTTTTTCTCACATCCCGATATACTGTCCCTCTTGTACTTCCCCACTTCTCTCTTTATCCCTTGATTTCTTCCTTCTACAAACATTTTTCCCACCAGCTTTATTGAAATATAATAGACAATTAGTTGCTTGTATTTACATTGTGCAATTCAATGAATTTTTTTCTATTAGTTGGCATGCAATAATATATTAGTTTCAGTTATTCAGCATAGTGATTAGAGATCTATATAACTCAGAGTGATCACCCCATTAAATCTAGTACCCCTCTTCCCTCTTACCATATTTATTACAACATTAACTGCTTTCTTTATGCTACACTTTATATCTCCATGTTTATTTTGTAACTATCCACTTGTATTTCTTCATCTCTTTGCCCTTTTTTGCCGTCCCCCCCAATTTCCCTGCCATCTAGTAGCCCTCAAAATATCCTCTGTATCTATGAGCTTATTTCCACTTTTGTTATTGCTGTTGTTTATTCTTTAGATTCCACATGTACATGAAATCTTGCGAGATTTGTCCTTCTCTGACCCTCTAGGTTCATCATGCAATATCTTTTTTCATCCCTTTCCTTTTAGCTTGTGTGTGTCTTTTAATCTGAAAGCAGCATATGTAGAGGAGCACTTAATTCTTTTTCATTTGAGGTAATTGTTGGTAGAAATGTAGTTATTACCATTCTTTATTTCTGTTTTTGATACATTTTTTTTTCTTAAAGAAGTCCCTCCAACATTTCCTGTAATACTGGCTTGGTGTTGTCTGGGAAGCTCTTTATTTGTCCTTTGACTAAATGAATGCTTTGCTGAATAAAGTATTCTTGGTTGTAGATTCTGGATTTTCATCATGTTAAATATTTTGTGCCAAGCCCTTCTGTCCTGCATAGTTTCTTTTGAGAAATTAACTGCCAGTCTTATGGGTGCTCTCTTGTAGGTAACTAACTGCTTTTCTCTTGCTGCTTTTAAGATTCTCTCCTTGTATGTAACCTTTGGCATTTTATAATGTGTCTTGGTGTGGGCCTCTTTAGGATCATCTTTTTTGGAACTCTCTGAGCTTCCTGGGGTTGTATGTCTATTTTCTTCACCAAGTTAGGGAAGTTTTCCATCATTATTTCTTCAAATAGCTCTTCAATGTCTTGTTTTTCCTCAGGTACCCCTATGACATGAATATTTTTACATTTAATTGTGTCCCATAGGCTCTGTAAATTATTATAGTCTTGGCTTCTTTTTTCTTGCCATTCTGGTTGAGTTACAAACATTTTTTTTGGCACATTCCAAGTACTGTTCTAGGTGCTTGGTATAGATTAAGAAGCAAAACAGAAAAATTCGAAGTAGGAGAAGACAGACAGTAAACACAATGAATAAGGAAATTATGTAGGATGTTAGAGAGTGGACCAATAATAGAGTAGATGATGAAAAGCAATTGGAAATGTTAGAATTGAAATTGAGTTATAATTTATAATAAGGTAGTTAATGTATAAGCCACAGCAAAAAGGTGACTTCTGAATAAAGAGTTGAAGAAGGTGAGACAGCAGTGTGGCTCTCTGAGGAAAGTGTGATGGTGAGAGGAAACAGCTAGTTCAGAAGCTACTTGAATGACTGAAGGGATAGGAAGAAGTCTGCTGGGGTGCTGGTAATACTGTTTCTTGATCTGTGTGCTGGTTACATGAGTGTGTTCAAAGTATTTATTGAGTAGTATGTTTTTGACTTGAATATTTTTGTATATCTTATACATCAGTATAGCTTTTATATTAAAAATAAGGAGTGGATGTTGAACATTTCAAAATAATATATTATTTACCCAATTGTTCGTAGGTATTTTCCTTTGACTTATTAATGCAAGGAATGCATTAATCAATTTTCCCTATAATATCCCTTACTTGATTATGGTAAATTATTCTTGTAATGCTGAGATTTGCTTGTACATATTTTATTTCAGATATTCATATCTATAGTCACAAGCTTGGTCAATAGTTTCTTTTCTTTTTATTCCCCTATGTTAGGTTTGAAGCGCTTTTCTTAATTATATGTTTTTTCTCTTTTCCATTAAATAAATTTTATGGTACTTATTTACTATCTTCCAAAAGGGAAGGGAATAATTTCTGATGTTTGACTTTATTGTCCTTTGTGAACTACCTGGTAATTACTACAATTTAGTAATTGATAGGTGAGTCCTTTCATTTCCTAGACAGATGGCTGTTCACTTGGAGTCTGGGATTCAAGTATCCATTATATTATCATGGAAAAATTCACCAGCACTGGACCACTAATTGGTGATGTAACAGGTGTCTGAGGGTTGATAATTATAGACCTTATTTTTTAATGTGACTATTTCTGATTTCTTATATTTTTTACTAAGAAACAAGATGAAATAGAAGAAGCCTGTAAGTTTGTTGCTGTAGCCTAGTCAACAGGAATAAGAGCAGAAGCTTTGCCTTCTCGGAAAGAGGTTTCATTTTTAATTTGGTCCTAGATCTGTTAGCGTTTTTTCACTTACCTTTATGATCACATTGAATTGCTTCTAGCTTGGTAGGATAGTGCATCTGGATGCCTCTTCCTTCTATTAGAGCAAGAGCACAGTGCTTCTGTCTGAGATACTGGCTTTTTTCATATAGGAAATTCCATGGCTGTATTTTCAAAATGTAATTCAGGAATTATTGTCACTAGAGTTGCTTGTTGAAAAGGCATATTTCAACAATATCAACAACTGAAGATTCCTAAGCTACTCCAGACATTGAATTAGAATCTGAAGTAGGGTCTAGAAATCTGCATTTTAAACATGTCTCAAGTAATTCTTATTAAAATTTAAAGATCCTGCTTTCTAAAATGAAGAACCTGCTTTATTCAATTTTATCTCCTAAAGAAGTATAAGATTTGGATCTTACTCTTAAAAAAACCTATAACCTAGGATAGGGTTGGGATGGATTGGACAAAGGTAAGCAATAAAACAATTAAGTTCTAGGGCAGGTGATTTTTACAAATCAGCTTTGTTGAGTTTTATACAAAAGACTCATCCTTTTGAAGAGTACAGTTTGATTAGTTTTGACACACACACACACACACCAGTGAAACTCCTACTGTAATCAAGATACAGAACAGTTTTATTATCTCTTAACCTTTCTGAATGCCCTTTGCATTTCATCCTTCTCCCCATCCCTGGCCTCTGGCAACCCATGATAAGCTTTCTATTGCTACAGACTAAATTTGGTTTCCTAGAGTTTTATATGAATAGGAGCATATAGGATATTCTCTTTTGTGTTTAGTTTCCTTCACTCAGCATAAGGATTTTGAGATTTATCTGTATTTTTGAGTGTACCAGTAATCTTTTTTATTATTACCAAGTAGTAGTCTATTATATGGATATATCACATTTTGTTTTTTCATTTGCCTGTCGATTGGCCTTTGGGTGGTTTTTAGTTGTTAGGAATAATATGAAAATTTGCATGATCACGTTTTTTTTTTTCTCTTGGTTAAATACCTAGGCAAGGAACGACTGGATCATGTGGGTATGTGTGTTTAACTTTTTAAGAAATTGGCAAATGGCATTTATCTTGATTAACAGAGATACTGTATTAGAATCACTGAGCATTATTAGGAAAATTAAGTGGAACTTAAGAATGGGTGCCACCCATAAGGGAAGATAGGGAACATTACTGAGAAGTTACTAGTTGTCTAGCACATGGTAATTAAATGCTACACACATGGTTTTCAATATTTAGGCAAATCTGAGAGGTAAGTGGTATTACTCTTTACTTTTTATAGATTAAGTTAACCAGCTTAAGTTCACACAGCTAGTAAGTGATGGCTTTGAACCTAGGTTTATTTGGTTCTAAAGCTCAAACCATTTCCAGTACCTCAGCAAGGAATAGAAGTGTGGGACATTCCAGCTTCAAAAACTGGGGCACAGGGTATTTAAGGGTCATTTCTCTCCCATATCCTCAGCATAGTAAGCAGAGGAACTGGAACAATACCTGTTTTCCATTATTAAAGGCTTTGTTTGGGGGACTGGTTAACAGTAAGGCTTGTTTTTTATTTGATATCTCAGAGGGTAAATATACTCTTTTATAAGAGTGAGTTGTAAATATCTGAAAGGGTAATAATGTGATTAGAAGCTGGATTTAGGAAAATTAGTGTAGTTGCCATCTGCTGAATAGGTTGAATGGGACAGAGATTATAAGGTCTAGCCAAAAATCTGTAATAATTCAGGCATGAGGTAATAAATTTCTTGATAAGGACAGTGAAATCTATAAGAAAGGGACAATAGGAAGCAGACTTAGAATTAACTACTAAGCTTGTTGACAGATTGAACATGGGAGATTAAGTAGAGAGGAATTTTAGGAATAGTCCTGTGGTTTCTGGTTTTTAAGTGTTATGAGTTCAGTAGTTTTGGACTTGAGGTATTTGAGGTATACTTGGTATGCTAACATATCTGAAGAGAGCTCATAACATTGTATATACAAGGTCATTGCCCTGGAGACTAATTTTCTAGACTGCTCGATTGAGTGTCAGGTGCCACTGAGCCAGAAAGGAATTGGTTATTCATTTGTTAAGTATGTAAGCTGAAGAGGTTTGAGGCTATAGGGAGGTGGGAAATATTAGCATGTTAATTAAAATCGTCAGTGTGATACTCATTTGATGTGTGTGAATGCCCCATTTTAGAATTAGCTGGTTTTTCCCTGCATCCTCTTTGGCATCCTGTGATAGGCAGTACCATCCATCTTCCTCACATTCAGTATTTTACAGTATGAATTGTGAAATCTCTTGATATCGTCTTACTCTATTGCATGTGCTTTTATTTGCTTCTGAGCAGTCTGCACTCTAGCTTTCACTCATTAACATTTCTTTCATTAAAGTTATTAGTAACCTTTTGTTCTTAAATCCAGTAGGCCTTTTTCAGTGTAATTTTGACTACTCTGTAGCACTTAACACTTTTTGACCATTCCCTCCTTGAAAGCTTGTTTTTCCTGTCTTCAGGGACCACACTCATGACTTTCTTCTTCTCCGGCTTCTTCACAGGCTCCTTTATGAATGCTGCTATTTTTATTTATTTATTTTTTTTCATTTTAAGTCAGATTCATTAAGGTTTAATTTACGTACAGTGAAATTCTCCATTTTAGTGTAAGGATCCACAATTTTTAACAAACACATTAAGTCATGTAACCAAGACTATAGTCAAGATACAGAGAAGTTTGTTCTGTCAACCCTAAAAGTTCCCTAATTCCCTTTGCAGTAAACCTCTCTCATTCCTGGCCCATGACAACCACTAAACTATTTTCTGTCCCTATAGTATTGCCGTTTCTTGAAAGTCATATAAATGGAATCATATAGTATGTAGATTTTTGAGTCTGGCTTTTGAAATTCATCTAAAAAATGTCAGTAGTTCATTTCCTTTTATTCCTGAGTAGTACCCTACTGTATGAATGTACCTCAGTTTATTCATCAGTTAATGGCTACTTATATTTTCAGTTTTTAGTAAATATGAATTAAGCAACTGTAAACATTTATGTATAGGATTTTGTGTGAACATGTTTTTCTCTTGGGTAAATATATAGGAGGGAGATAGCTGGGTTGTGTATATGTATAACTTTATAAGACATGCCCAGATTGCTTTCCAAAGTGGTCTGCCGCTTTGCATTCTTGCCAGCGATGCATGAGAGTTTTAGTTGCTTCTAGCACTGTGTATTGTCAGTTCTTTTTTTTTTTAATCTTTTATTTCTGTATACTTTTTAAATGTGGCTGTTCTTTAAGTTTCCCCCTTCCCTTTATATAATCTCACCCCCATCCTGCACTCTCTGCCTCATTATTTTTATCTTACATTTTAGTTTTTAACCATTCATTTATAGATATTTGTTGAGCTTCTGCTTTGTGCCAGGTGCTTAAGATACAGCAAGGAGCAAAGGAGAAAAATCCCTGTGCTCTTGGGGACTTTTATTCTGAAAACTTCCAGGTCCTCCTCTACTCCACATCTTTTCTTTCAGCTCCACACCCATATATCAGCTGTCTACCAGACATATTCATTTGAGATGTCGCATGGATACCTCAGAGTCAATATATCTAACAATGAATTCATCATCTCCTTCAACCCACCCCTCTTTTGTATTTCTCTTTTTAGTGAATGAAGTCATAGCTACCCTGTAGCTCAAACTAAAAAACTTAGCCAATATTACATAGTCCCTATTCTCCTGACTTCCCACTTTCAGTTACTTATTAAACCCTATTAATTTTACACTGGTAGCTCATCAACGTATCTATTTCTCTTCACTTCTGCCACATCCATAGTTCAAGCCATCATCAGGTCATTACATTAGCCTCCTTACCAGCCTCCCTATCCTACTGACTACTGACCACACTGTATCACACCATTCTCCTAAAATGGCAAATCTGATTCTGTCTCTCTACTTCTTAAAAGCTATGGTAGCTCTCTGTTACCTTCTAGATAATTCCAAATACCTATGATTACTAATTCGCTAAGCATTATTTAGACCCTCTTTGATCAAGTTTTTTATAACTCTGAAGCCTCCCATTCAGATATGCTAGAACTGTTTTTAGTTCCTTGAATGTACCTTTGCGTGTATAATTTCCTTTTCCTGGAACATTTTCCCCCTCCCTTTCTTGGTACTTATTGTCTAGAAACCTGTCTTCAGTAATTGTTCTACTGGCTGATGAGTGCATTTTTGGTGTGGAGAAGGGAACTTGCTTCATTAAATTGTGTTATTGTGTTATTTTTTTTATAATGATACCAGGCTAAAGTGAGAATAGGGAACTAGTTTTTCAGAGAGCATAAGTGTTGTTATTTTTATGAGTTATGGATGAACCCAGTAGATGGATCAAATCATTTGTTTGATTTATCCATGCTTTAAACATTTATTGAGCACTTATTATGTATAAGGAATTGCTAAAAAAAAAAAAAAAGGAAAGAAAGAAAGAAAAGAAAAAAATTGCTATGCATTGCTGTGGAACATTCAAAGGTGAGGCAGTGTCTTATAAGGAGAGGCTTCTTTCGTCTCAGGGTTTCATTGAGAAACAGCATTGTCACTTTCCTGGAGCAGTTGAGGTTGCAAGACATAATCTGAAGTTCTATATGATCATTTTTCAGTTTTCTTTTAAAAAGAAACAAGAGAATTACCCTTAGTAGTTGCTATGACGACTGTGCCATAGCCTAGGAGAATTTTCTGTTAAACCCCCTCTCCTCCCAAGGTTAAAAGGTTAAATATATGATTAAAATTTAAAAAGGAATTCTTTCTAAAGGACGAGAAGAGGAGATGTAGGTGATGGGAAGAAGGTAAATATATAGACGAAAACTGACTTTCAGAGTATAAACAGCCTATGACTAGTAGTCCCAATCCCTAGGATCAGGAGTCAGCCCAGGTAAGGAAACCAGCCCACACTGACATCATTTGATGCTTCCAGAATTTGGAGTCTTACAGCAAACTTTCAAGGGAACCACACCCTCAGGACTCTGAGGGTTTTTCAACTCAGACTTTGACAATCTCTCAGCAGATGTTAGGGTAGCCACTTACTTATTAGGATAAGGCAGGCAAAAATTGGGCAACATGACAAAACAAGAAATACTAATTGCTTACCATGTTCCAGGAACCTGGGCTAATTTTCTCTCATTCTTAAACAATGAGACTATGCCACTATTATTATTATTCTCATATTAAAGATGAAACATCTATAAAACTTTTTCAAGATCAGATAGCTAGTATGTGGCAGAGCCAGAAGAACTTAGTTTTGACTTCAATACCCATATGAAGCCAAATTACTCATTGTTTCTTGGGATAAAGGCCTATTTTTAGTGATTTTTTTTTGTCACATTTGTTGCTTCAAATTCAGTTTGGTTATGGGATAGGATTTAAATTTAATTAAAACTGATTTTGAGTAGAAAATGTTTTCTCTTGTCATTTACAGCTTCTATGTTTTAATGGATTTTATTAAGAATTTATAGACAATTGAGAAAAAAGTGGCTACCTCTGAGCACCCAGTAGGTTACAGTGTTTTATTATATATTGGAAAATGAGAGATTAAGGCCATTTTTTGGCTTTTTAAATTTCAGTAGAGAGCAGCAGTATTGAACACTGAGGCTCCTAGACAAGGGGATCACTCTCTTTCCTGCAATTTCAAGGCTGTGGTTCTCGTGGATGTATTGTGGTAGGGTCAGGTTTGGTGAACATAGACAGGGAAAAGTTTATTAGAGGCAGGTCGAGTTTTTCTTATTTTGAGTAAGGAAGGGTCTTTCAGCTCTTAAATAATGTTCTGAGAGAGACCTAGGCCAGGGGAGGTTTAAAAGAGCATGGAAGCAGGAGTCTTTTGTTATCCTCCGTATAGTGAGTACTTTGTAGATTTGTCTTATACTTGGTAGAAGGCAGATGCTCTCTATGTTTTGTAAAATTAATGGAATACAAGCAGGGTAGGCTCAAGTAAGGCAAGGTATATAGTAATCAGTGGGACGGGGAAATGATCTTTGAATTCTTCCTAAAATTTTCTGTCACTCTTCTTCTTCGCTACCACTTGGCGGTGTTCTTAGGTCACTGGACCTATTTGGGCTGGGAAGAGCAGCAGAGTACGTAAGAATTTGAATTCCTTATAATTTTCTTGATCTTACCCTTTAACATGTTCTGTCTGAACTAAAAAGCTGGTTATTCATGCATACAAGCCTATATAGCTTCATTCCCTTTCTCTCCCCTACTTAAATCTCAGGAGACATCTGCCGAGAGTGTTATATCCTTTTAGGCTGGTTTCTTGAAGACTGTGTGTGTATGATAAACTTCAAACCAAAGTCCCAATTACAATCCTGACAGGATCTCCTGATTCTTCCCCAGAGAGTACCATCAGCCTCTTCATGTAGGAAACTTTCTCCTTCATTCTCTTGGCTAAGGAGTACAGTGACTGGAAGAAGGTTTATTCTGTAGAGTTCATTGGTTTGTGAAGCGAACAAGAGGTTGAGGACATGGTATGAATTTTCTTGGAGAAGCCCAGCTAGGCTGGAGGCCAACTGTGTTCTAGAGGTTGGAGAGTGGGCAACCAGTTCTTTCCAGCATGAGACACAGCCCAAGGCTGACATTAGTGGCTGTGTTACCCATCTGACAAAGGGGTTTGGTTGAGTCCCAGTGGTTAGGAGTCTATTAGGTGCTAAAAGAGGACAAATTTTGTCCTGTCACTAGAATTTCTCATGGAGTATGTACTTTCTATGATTTGAATCCTGAGTATTTCTATAGGAGAATTGCTCAAAAGTAGCCTGAGAGCTCAGATAACTTAAGAGTTTAACTTAAGTAGAAAAAAATAAGTCATGGAAAAAAAGTTTGAATTCTCTTTTCCTTTTTTTTCTCTAGTAGTTTAAGTTCTACCTGTATTCTGGATTTAGAGATAAGGACTCTATTGAGAGCACCACACAAGAAGAGAGCCTCATTGTTCAGTATCTCTTTCAGTTTTGATTACCTACTCTGTGCCTGTGGACCATATTTGCCCCAGATTAGATTTCTTTCCTCAATTTACTTTTCTAGGTTTATTTTCTATCATTCTCTTCCATATTTTATGTAGTACCACTTTTTCTGTTTCTCTCCTTTGTCTCACTTTACTTCCTATATTCTCCTGTTTTCTCCTACCTTTCATATTCTTTTCCTTCATTCACAACTCTTTCAATAGACACTTATTTCTTAATATCTACCCCTTATTTTTTAGTATAGAAACATTGTCAGCCTGTAGGAAATTTTGGGTATAACCCTCCCCTTAGCCTAGCAAAATTAAAAAGCAGAGAATATTCAAGAGTAATAGGTCAGATATAGTGAGAAATTAACGGTCCATCCATTAAGTTTCTGGCTCTCTAGATCATGGGTTCCTATCTCTAGCTTAGCTACCCTCTCCTGGCCTCATAATGAGTAGGACTGACTATCACTACTCTGACTTTGGAGACTCAGTCTTGGTCCTCTGGGTTATGTGCTAATACTTCTGCTGGAATTTAAGTAGGCTTTTTGGCTTTGTCTCCTTTGTTGCCTCTGCCCTCTCATCTGTATGCATAAATAATTCAGCACCGACTTTTTCCACACTTACTCCTTCTGTGGGTTCAGGGAGAATTAAGTCTGAAAGGCATACTGGTTTTTGTTCCTTGATTTCTAGTCTTCAGAACAGCAAATGCATCAAGGTTTAAAACCAGTGTCTTCAAAATCCTTTTCATAATGTATGATCAGAATGCTTTGTAAGCAGAATTCTTCGTATCCCCTATTGTTTGACTAATCTTGTTTTTGCCTGTTTTGAAGATTAGCCTCTTTTTTGTACTGATTTTCTGCCTCGGGATTCTGATCACGATCCTCTTCTTATGTTTGTGTGCCGCCTTAAGTTCAAATGGGAAAAATTCATATCATCTTACCCCTACTCCCCACTATTCCCACAAGTAATGTCTAATACTTGTTTAAATGTTTGTTTTCTTCCTTTTTGAAAAATCCACATGGTTGTGCTCCTTGTCTCTTTTAATGGAATTATTATCTACTAGGTTGTTTAATGTAGAAACCAAGGGGTCATTTCCTTATTACCTTCCATTCGTCCTCAAGTTTTATCATCTGTGTCTGGATTTATTTCCTCCTGGTTCATCAACTCATTTTCATTTCCAGTGCATGGATACAGGTCCTTGTCTCCTACATGAGAAATTGTGAAAGCCTAATCTTACAGTCTTCAAGAGGCTTCTATTGCCCTCACTACTATCAAGATTTTTAAAAAATTACTAATATGAGGATTCCATATCTGCTAAAAGTATTTCCATTTTGAAATGGTGAATGTCCCTTTTCCTCATTGTGAACCAAATAGGAAATTGGCAAGAAAGGAAATATGTGAATTTGTAAATTAGACATGTAGGGATGATGTCAGAAATGGCTTCCCTCTAAAGCAATCTATAAAGCACCAGTTGAGCTCCCTTTCCAAGCACATTTTTAAAAAAGTGTTGCACATTTTTATTTTTGCTTGGAGCAGGATTTGTAACTGTATTCACTTAGTTCATCATTTAGTGCTGGCCCGAAAAGCAGAAATAATTCTATGACATTGTAGTTGCTGGTGTTAGATAAACTTGGCTGCATTGTCAGCAAGATCTCATTGGCAGTGCATGTGTTTTTTTCTTCTCCATCAGCCCATGCTTTGGCTAGGAATTCTGAGCCCAGGGTGTAGGTGCTTGACAAGAATTGTTAGAAAAACCTGTGTTGCATCAAGACAATAAGACAGCTGCTGTTCTTAGCTACATCTAGAGCCTTTGGCTTGACTTATAACTTGGCTTTGACCTTCCTGATTTTCTGGAGCAGCTGATATTTTAGACCTATTCTTTTGGTTCAGCCATGTATTGTAAAGCCTGAAAACACCAAGCCAACTTTAAACAAAAATTTCTCTTTTCTCAGATATGGAAATTTTTTTTCCTTTTTCTCCTTTTTGATAATAATAGACCAGAATATATTTATGACATTTAAAAACATTCATTAAGTAGAAAAGTAGATAGCTAGAAAATCAGAATTCCAAAGAATTTTGCATTGGGAAAATGCAACTTGGAACTCCTTTAAGAATCAGTACTAAAATTAAACCAAGCATTCTATCTTATCTGATAAGAAGAGAGACTTGTGGGTATTAATTGAGACAGTTCTGCACATGACTTTGAGGTCACTGGATTCATGTGCAGGTTAGCTTGTTCTTGTTCTCAAGGTCCAGGCTTGTGGCTACCTGAGTTAGAAGCAGAAAAAATTCTGAAGAACTAAATAAAGCTGGGGTGCTTTGATTGACTGTGCTTATTCCACAGCTTTTGAAGATCCTGATAGTGCTGTTGATGACCGAGATAGTGACTATCGCAGTGAGACAAGCAACAGCATCCCACCTCCTTACCATACGACTTCCCAGCCCAATGCTTCTGTGCACCAGTTCCCTGTGCCTGTGCGATTGCCACAGCAGCTGATACTTGAAGGCAGTTCCCGGGACTCTTGCAATGACTCTGTACAAAGTTATGACCTCGATTACCCAGAACGGCGGGCTCTCAGGTGGGTATTGGGAACAAAGCACTTAATTTTTCTAGTATGCAGGTCCTAGAATGCTATTGTCAACAAGGAATTGGGTGCTTTAACCTGGGGTAATAGTGGAAGTATAGTAGTAAGATAGGCTAAGTAACAGGCATTTTGCATAGATTCTTAGTCTTTTTTTTCTTCTACACATTCACATTTATGCATTTCCAACAGAAGTATTTGTCTTTATGATCACCAATTCTCAGCTGGTGAGAGCATGCTGGTAAAAACTTGCTTACTTCTTTGCCCAGCCCAGAGATTTTGTTATACCCTTCACTAAGATTTAAAAAAAAGAAAATCATAGATGTTACATGTTTGGATAATCCTTCCTATCTAAATATTTCCCTGGGAACTTATAGAAGAAAACCAATATAATTTCTTCATAATAGATTCAGCACTTTTGCTTGAACTTAAAAAAAAAATTTATTTTACTGATTTCTTTAATATATAAAACATTTGTGTGTTTAAAAAAATGTTAAGGTACAATACAGCATACAGCAAAGAATTTCCTATTCACACCTTTTGTTTTCCTCTACCTTCTCCTCTTCCTCTCTTCTACTTCTACCACCCTTATTTGTTTCTTATATATCCTTCCATAGACAGTTGTCATGAGTATAAAAGCAAATACATAAATATATGCTCCTCTGCCTCCCATAACTTTAAAAAAAAATTTAAAGAGAGATAATACAGTGAACACTCATATTCATGTTGCTTAGATTCACCTGTTGTGTTAACATTCTGCCACATTTACTTTGTCTCTTTCTCTCTAATTTATATTAATAAACATGTACTTTTTTCCTGAACCATTTGAGAGTAAGTTGCAGATACCATGTTACTTCACCAGTAAGTACTTTCACATATGAATCTTAGGAAAAAGGACTTTCTGTTACATAACCTCAACACTATGATCATACTCAGATTTAATGATATAATATCTATAGACCATATTTAAATTTCTCCAATTGTTTTAGTAATTTTCTCTGTGTTTGTGTGTATTTTTTTTTCCTTTTGATCCAGACTCGAATCAGTGATCATGGTGTAATACATTTGATTTTCCTGTTTCTTTAGTCTCTTATAATCTAACAAAATTTCCTTTTTAGGGTTGGGGAGTTCTTTTAAGATACTAACATGTTTTGAAGAGTCTAGGCCAGTTATTTTGAGAATGCCCCTTAATTTGGTTTTGTCTGATTGTTTCTTTATGTTTAGAGTCAGGGTAAACAGTTTTGGCAAAAACACTTAAGTAGGTGTTCCTTCACAGTGCATCAGCAAGCGCATAAAGTTACTCTGTCTCATTACTGGTGGTGTTTTAATGTGGTCTTTTGTTTAAGAAATCTGGCATATACCAATTTTTCCAATGTAAAGTCCTAAATGACTACATACTCTGCTGGACAACTGCAGTTTACCTAATTATTATCGTATTATTTTCCTGGACTACAGCTATAATAAATAACACTTAGAGAAGCATTAATGATTTATTTTAATTTGCAATTTTTTTTTGCTAAAATGAGTCCAGAATAATGGAAATGTATGTAAGTTATGTAAAAATACATAATTTGAAGTTTGACTGTAGAGTTGGACTTTGTTAGATATTATATTGCTAAAGCATCTAAGTGTTAAGAGGTGTCACGAGAATGTCAGTCTCACTCTTGAAGACTTTTAGTTCCTAAGTGACTACTTTGATCTTGTTTCTATTTTCTAAATAAATACTATTGGATATTAGATCTGTAAAAGAACACATTGAGATGGCAAGGTCCTAGTCTGCAGGCCCTCTCTACACCCCTACCTCAGTACATGAGAAGCAGGCAGTCTCTAAACTAACTGAAAGAAAGGTCAGCTATCTTCTGTGTTCATTGACTTAAGTTGGACATGTGGCTTCTGACGTTGTAATCGGTATAGTGAAAGATTTTCTTTTTACTATGATCCTCAATACATATAGTCTTAGATTTTACAAACAGCAAATTTTAATACTTTAGATAATTTGCCCTTTTTGGTACTGTAACAAGGTTTGACCTCTGATAGTCAAGATTTTTATAATGTATACATTTTTCCTTTTTAAAAGAAATATCTTTGACCCTATTCTTGGCTACTGCTTCATATATAACTTCCAGCAAGTTAACAGTTTGGCAGCTTTTCAGACTTAAATTCATCATCAAATTTAGAGTTCTTGAAATCCTTTGATATATTTTCATGGAACACTTAACAGTTCTAAACTTTGGCATTGTAAATATATTATAAATATTGATGAAACATGTTCATTTTGTTAGTTTCTTTCTTAAAAAATGAAAGGATCCTTAAAAGCTCATGGTAGCAAGTGAAGTATTTTAAAGTAGTGTTTATAGTTGTTCTTTTTCTGATGTGGAAAATACTATTTGACTACATTGCTATGATATTAATTTAAGAACTTGTGAATTTCTTTTTTTTCAGTCTGAATGGTTTTTATCAAATTGACAATTTTACTAATTCTAGTTTTCTCATTGAATGTGCACTAAATCTTATATTTGTTTTTTCCTTTTCCCTGTTTTTCCTTTTTTCTTTGCCTTACTGTTCCCTCACTTTTATCCCGTTATATCAGACAATGCTTGCAGGATAAAAATGACAGAATTAGAATTATTTCAGCTTTCTCTTATGTTGACTATGAAGAACAAGAAGGTATATATGAGGATATAGAGGGGAAAATATCACAAGAGTTTATAGAAAACAGTAACGTAAAAGAAGCAGAGGTAAAAGAAATTAGAACTCTTTTAAAAAGTGATAAGTACTGTAGCCAACAAATACAACCAAAGTACAAGAATTGGAAAAAGATACCATCTCAAAGCCAAGAAACGGAATTCTCTACTGCCTTTAATTTTGACACATCTGTTTGCTCTAGATATCCTCAGAAATATGATACAATAGATAGGAGAAGGAAAAAGAAACCCTTATATAGTCATTTTGAAGACAGCAAAAGAAGACAATATAATGATAGGTTAGGAACTAAGACTGACTTCAAAAGTACATATTCTAATAGTGAAAATTATAACTGTTGCCACATTGAAAAGAAGAAACAAAATTACTTAGTTTTGCACCCTTACAAAAATGGTTCTGTGGTCAAGAGTGGCATGTGGCAAACTAATTTGGAAAATCATGGTTATGATATTCCTGATTCTTATAAGAACTGTGAAAAGTCATCTGGCTTAAACCAGAATGTCACTAATTTCATTCCATTGGATATTCTTGGAGATTCTCCTAGCAGTACTTCTGATGAATTTCTGGATTCCCCTTCTTTTGATAAGCAGGAAGGGTTACTATTACCAACATGCCATCCAACCAATGCACATTATAGTGGAGGCTTTCCTAAAGAATATTATGTAGCAAATCCAGCATTTCCATTACAAAGGAAGAATTGTGAGGCAAACACACTTGGAGATCTGCCTGGGTGCCCCATAGAAGAGATAACCCTTTCTTCTGTTGAGGAATCCAAGGAGGACTATATTGATACAATGGATGAGCTTCAGTGTTTTGTAGAAACAGTGTCAGAATATTTAGCAGAGAAAGAGGAGGAGATTAATAAATTTGGTTCCCTTTCAAAAACTAAAAAAACACCTGAACACAATAGTACTGTTGATAGTGCAGAAGAGAAAGTGCTTGGGGATCAGATACCACCTAAAACTATTGTCAAGAATGACAAGGAGAAGGCCATCTCTTTTCCTGAACTGAGTGGAGTGAAATGTGCTGTTGGTTCTTTGTTCAGTTCACTCACAGAAAAGGTGGGCTCAGGCACAAGACATCTAACCACTTCTGTGGAAAAACTGGTTTCTTTTGTTCCAGAGAAAACAGATACTTTTAATCAAATAGATACAATTAATTCGGGACCTAAACCCAGAGCAGAGTCAGTATTGGAGAAGAAGGATCTTTCCATTCAATCTTCATTATCTTCTCAAATAGTTGATAATAAGGATTTTGGCAAACATGACAAAACCTCTGAAAATGAGCACACAGGCATTAAAAGCAAAAATTTAAGCTTTCAGGATGCAACAGAAACTATTGGAATTGACTCAGCTCCACAGAGCCAGAGTTCAGTTATAAAGTCTGTTTTCAGCATGCTGACTCCATTAAAAATCTTTTTGGAAAAGGATGAAACCAAAAAAGATGATGACAAGTGCAAGCCAACAAGAAAGGAAAGCTTCGCTGGTTGTGGTTCAGAGTCAGATCAAGGGGAAGGCACCCTTGGCAATGACAGTAGCATCGACGCTTTAGATAGGGGTAATGGAGAAACTACAGGCTTGTCCCGAATGCTCACAAGTGAGGATTTGTTGTCTTCTCAGGTGGCCAATGAACCTTCAAACTTATCTTGTTTGGCATGTAAGAAAGATGATATTGAGAGTCTGTTGGAAAGAAAACCCTATACAGACCTGTCTTTGTTACCAGATGAACCAAAAATATGTGCCAAAAGTACTCTAGAACATCCTTATGTTGCTGGCAGTAGAACTGCAAATAAAGAGGCTTCTTTGAAGCCATTAGAGGGGGACAAAGTTTCTGGTGAAGATGATTTCCTTGAGCCACTCAGAAAATCCTTTAGCCAGTTTTTGCTCACTTCCCCTACAACCTGTTCAGAGGAAACTTTGTCAGAAGCTAAGAAAACTCACCAGTTGGAGGAAGATGGATGGAGAAGGGGCCTTAAGAAAGATGGATATTCTTTTTCCTTTAGTGGAAAACTACATATTCCATTTTTGAAAAATCTGAGTCATTCTGAAAAGCAAGAGGATTTAAGAGAGAAAGGAAGCATTTTTCCTTTGTTTAAATTTCCTTTCACTGACAGCCATGTCACGGTTAATGACCAGAGTTTTCATGGCTCAGAAGTAGCCATTGATGAAGAGATTCAAAGAAACTGCCACAAAAATGCCACACTTAGTTCAGTAAGATCTAGTTCTCTTCCAAATATTCATAATAATCTAGGGAAACTTAATGATACAGAGACATTTAATAAGAATGGCCAAATAAATTGTCCTGAAAATGCCACAGTCAATAAAATAAAGTCTGATTCAGTTCCAAATAGTAATGATGATCTTGGGAAATTTGGGAGTAAAGAGGAATTATTAAATTCAAGTGACCACATAGCAGTAGAGAACTGTGAAAAAGATGCTTTTGTCATCCCTGGAGTTGTGCCCAAAGAACACAGAGCTGATTCTTCAGAAAAAAATAAGACTCTTGCACAAGTGACATCTTTAACAGTATCAGACTCTTCATTAACATTGACTTCTAGCATTTCAAAATCCACCTTGGTTAATGAAATTAGTGAAGACAAACTTGTAGATAAAGCTTCCAAGAAAAGAACCCAAGGAGGCCTCCTTTCTGGTCTGTTTAACAGGTTCTCTTCTCTTGAAAACCTGTCTAGTCCACAAGAATTAAATTTGGAAAATGATGACTCTCATTACAGGAATAATACTCCAAGCTTACTCTCTGGAATATTTAACTTGATATCCAATAGCAGTATGACTGATGGTAAACCAGATGAAGCAAAGTCCATGTCTTTAGTTGACACGAAGAATTTGAATGGAAATAAGCACTTATCTCTGAATGAGATTTCTGATACTTCATGTGTGACTTCTGAGAAGCAGAGGAACCATTTTGAAAAACAAGAAACTTGTAGCTTCATAAAAGGTTTCTTATCTTTACCTAAAGAAAACATACCAGTATCTGATGCTAGGGTTGATAGTCATCATTACCCTTCTACATGGAAAAACCAGCAGTGTGAAAAACATTGCCTCTCTTCTGAGAACAGTGTACTTCATTGTGCTCCAAGCACTCAGCAGGACCTCTTACAGAAATATTTGGCTAAGAGGCCAACACCACACCATGTTCTTGAGGCAAACCTATATGAAAATTCAAACAAGTTAAATCCACCTATACCAAAAACTAACATTTTTAATAAATCAAACCGCCATCAAACTTTTGAAGAGATGAACAATCATTTTTCTTACGAATGGGAATCTGATATAAAAGATTACTCTAAAAATTCCAGGAAACTTCAGCCAGTTTATTATATGTTGAATCAAAATATATTTTCATCAGCCGATGTTTTTTTGTGGCCTGACTCAGAAAACCCAGCAATAAGTTTTTGCCAAAAAGATCAAAATGCAAATATCTTGGAGTGGAGAACAAATTCACGCAGTGTCATTTGGTGTGACTTACCATATGAATCATTCGACCAGTTTGCATTTAATGAAGATTACTTATTAAGAGGTGATATGTGGGCAGCTAACTCATTATATGGAAATTCTTGTCATCTTCCAATTAATGAGACTAAGAATTCACTGGAAGAATTACCCATTGACTTAAGTTGTTCTTCAAGTTATGAGAAGACTACATGCCCGATGGTTGATCACAACTCATTAAGAATGGGTGAAAACTTTGTTTTATCAGATGTTGGTTATGAATACCAGGAATGGTTGTCGTGTCTTGAAAATGGAGTGTGGTGGCCATCAGAGGATGGAGAGTATGGATATTTTATGTTCCATGATGGTCAATATATCTATTCTCTTCTTACTGATTCTACTGGGCAGTATGCATATTTATTTATACCTGATTGTTCTTATCAAGAGTATTTGAATTATGATTTACAGACAAATGATCTATCAAGTATTATATTGAACAACAGCATTATTTCTGCTGGTAACAGTTTTGAAGTGCTTGGCAAGGAAGATGAATGGTATGTTGAAGAGGAACCAGTTGATTACCCTCTTGATTTATCTGTAGTTTTGCCAAGAAGGGAGGGACCAATGTATCTAAATTTGGGAACCTTTTCAGAAGTACTGGAAGAGTCAAATTATGGCCAAAAGGATCAGCCATTAGATTTTTCAGGCTATAATTCTCAAACATTTAAAGCAGATTTTAGATATTTTGAAGAAAGGCCTCATGGTTCTAAAGACTTGGAATGTACATTGGATCTCAGAAATCAGCCCAAAAGTATTGATAATCATGAGTTAAATAAAAATCAAATTAAAGAAGGAAGTAACTACCAGCCTGTAATTAAGGATTCATTAGTTCACCTTTCCAGTTTTCACTGGCTTCAGTCTTCTGAAGAAGGTGCCTCTTTGGTTCATTTTGAGAATATGACTAATAGCCCACAGCAAACAGAAGAGATGTCATCGTTGAACAAAGCGACTTCATTATTTTCTGCTTTGGGTGCTCTGGTTGGAAGCACTTTGAATTTTGATAAGAGTGAATCTTTAGAGTCTTTGACCATGAAGAAAAAGGATCAGCAGTCAAACATAGCAGAGCCCACAAATGATGGTCTTCAGTCATTAATCTTGACTAAGCAACCTGAGAGTAACTCCAAAAATGTGGAGGGAAGTCTTCTTAAGGAGGACTCAGAAAGACAAATAGTATCTGATGCTCAGGAACCAGAATTTACTAAAAATGTGAAGCAGGAATTCTCTTTAAATAAAAGCACTCATGTGAAAAAACAAAGTTTGTTGAAGTCTGTTTTTGAGGTAAGCCAAACAATTCCTCAGGCTAAATTAGATATAGAAGATTATGAAATCATTACAGCTGACTCTGTTTCAGTTCCTGTCACGTCACAGTTTAGTAAGGATGAACACAAGAATTGTGAGCTTCCCCATGACCAGTCTTCCACAGAGCCTGAGAGAACAATTTTTAAAAGTGCACTGAAATTCTTTGGTTGGGGAGAAGACTCTTCAGTAAGTGCAACAGCAAATGAAAAACAGGCATCTGGATTTTTGAACCTCTTTAAAACCCAGGTGAAGAAAGAAGGATCACCAGACTTAGAAAAGAATGGTGATAAAAATAGAAAGATAACATCTCAGGAAAAGAATGAATCTTCTGGTGTTTCAAAATTTTTTGGTACCCTCGGAGATTTCTTTAAAACTGATGTATCTCTTACACAGACAACTGAAAATATGTCTTCAGTGACTAATAAAAATGAGGTCAAGTCAAGTCCTAATCCCACACAGCCAACTTGTCAGGATATTAGGAACTTTCTTGCTGCACCAGTTTCCTCTAAAGGGAAGGTTCGAGTTAGAAATCTGAATAAACAGGCTACTATTGATGATAGCGAGCTAAAGGAACCATCAACTAGAGAGATCCAGGTTGATAATTTAACTGAAAAAGAGCTACCCTCCAGAGACCACCTAATCCATCAGTCACCAAATCCATCCTCAGCAAGTTGTCTCACAGAGTCTTCAAGAGATTCCTCAGTTGAAACTAGCAGTGTGTCTACAGTGATAGAAGTTTCAAGAAGTAATAAAATATCTTCTGATATTCTGAGCAGAAGCAATTCAAATGAACAAAATAATTTTTCTGACAAAGACTGGACTTTTTCAACTACCACAACTTCATCCCATTCATCCCATTCAGAGTTGCCAACCAGAAAGAGTATGTTTTCTTTCCTGACTGGATCTGAAAAATCTGAGAACAGAGCCTCTGATACTTTACCAAGAACCAAATCTCAAACAGAAGGGCTATTCACGCTTTCTTCTTTTTTTCCTACTACTAATTCAAGCATCAAGAAGGATACCTCTCATAATAGATCATTTAGTTTCTTTGGCTTGTCCTTTTTGGATGAAAAACAGCAGAATCCTGGGGAAAAACACAGCCTTTCAACTGTTGCTCCAGTGACTACCCAGCCCTGTAAGAAGCCCAGTGTTTTTGTAGACATGGGTGGCCCAATGACTGGAAAAGGTTCCAATGGCAATAAATATAGCATGGTCCAGGAGGTAGTTCATGAACAAAAAATGGCTTCTTGTGTGTCCATTAGCAACACCATTGAAGTTACGTCCCTTGAAGATGAGCTCAATGTAGGGAAGGACTGTCAGGGAAAACTTGGTTCTAGTAATGGATCAGGAGTATCATTAGCAGATTTCCAGATGAATCAGCTACAAAAAGACATTGTACCTCATTCACCAGGGTTTCAGACACAGACCGAAACACTTCTCATTGGTCTGGAGACCCAGGGGGTTGCTCCTCATGGAGAGGAGGATTTCATACAGGAAGCCTTCCCTAGTGGCTCAATGACCAAGTCATTTTCACATGATAGCCATTTGATTGAAAAGCTCAACAATTTAGACACTTGTACTAACCACCATCAGAATGAACAATTTGCTAGTGACTCATTGAACTTGCCATTAGAAAAGGCCCCTGATGAGGTTTTAACACAGAGCCTGGAGCCAACCTCTTCTTCCGCAGAGCCAGGGTGTGCAGGGCACCTCCAGAGTCAAGACACAGATAAAGAGGAAGACAGATCAGTGTTGGGCTCTTCAGTAGAAGTGCTTTCAGGTTTTGTGACCAAAGTGAAATCTTTCTCTGGGAGCTTAATTGAACCTCCCAAAACCCTTTCTGGATTTTTCTCTTCTCCTAAACCTGCAAAGAAAAACTCCTTTTTCTCTTTCTCTTCTGGTGCATCATCTCAGCCTCTCAAAGGTGAGTTATTTGGAATTTTCAAAAGTCCCAAACCAGAGGCATACAAACAAGAATCACCTACCTTAGCTACTGCATGGCTTCAAAATGGTAGTTCCGGAGATGCTGTAGAATCAGTACCTCCAGAAAATATGCAGAGAGAAGCTGCTTCTGCAGCATTCAATTCAGAATCTATTCTCAGTGACTGTAGAATGACTGTGGTTAGTACAAAATCAGACTTGAAGACCATGACAGATGATCCTAAACTAACAACTAAAATGGAAAACAGTACTATTCCTGATAGTACTGTGACAGTTGATTCTAAACTAATGACTAAAATGGAAAATAGTAATATTCCTGACAATACCTTGGCAGATGATCCTAAACTAATAGCTGAAATGGAAAACAGTAATATTCCTGACAATATTCCAGAACCTCAGCATTCTGAAACAATCGGAGCTGCATCTTCTGTCTCAGGGGATGAAACTGTGCAGAGAGTATTGTCTTTGAGTGATGAAGGAGACATGGGGATATTGCAGGGCACAGACACAGAGACATCATTTGAGGTAGAGCATATTTCATTGCCAACACAGTTGCATCCAGATACAAACTTGATTGCCGAAGAGCCTCCTCCTCCAATTCAGCCATCTCTTCCTCTTGAGCCAAAGCCAGCTATGCAGTCTGCTTCCACAAACCAAGATTTCTTGGAGCTACAGGGAACCAGTTCACTAGAAACCAATACTACTACACTGTTCAGTAAGGCAAATTCACTTGGCCAGAGTGCCACACTGGAAACCCAAGAGTCCCTTTCTCACACTCTGCTGGAGGAAACTGTGCTTTGTGCTAAAGAAAGTTATGGAATACTTGATGTCCAGAAAGATCCACCGGCAGTCCCTCAGGAAACAGAGCATCCAAGACCACATTTTGAGATCCCAAACATGACCAACTGGCCAAAGCTTCGTTTCCCATCCTCTGCTACTGACTATGGGAAACCACTGAGCTCTTTCTTTTCCCCACCTTCTTCCTCTGGCAATAGAACAGCAGAGACTGGTTTAGTGTCTGGTTTTAAAAAGTTGTCAACTCTATTTGAAGGAGGTAATGAAGGGAAAGGAAGTGTAGTAGCAAGTGATTCCAAACTAAGGTTTGGAAAGAAGCTGGATCTTTTGTTCCCATGGCCAAAAGAGAACAAAGGGGGACCTGAACAAGTGCCTGCAGAATCTTTCTCTCCAGTTTTGGTTATCAGTAGTGATCAGGACCTTAACTCCAGTGGGGCTGATGAAACTTTGGAATCTTCTCCAGTATCTGGGTTCAGCACTGAGCCAGCTAAGGTCTTGCCTCAGCCCCCTGCAACCCCTGAGCAACTGGAGGTCAAGCCAGGTATATGTGCTCATGGACTTTCAGGGCCTGGAGAAGTGGAAAACCAGCAAGAAACTCTACCATTTGCAGAACACTGGGGTACCAGAGGAAACCTCTCTGGCTCCACCTGTCCTTCAGGAAGTCATGAAGAAGAGCACTGCACTGTCTCTGAGCTGCTTCACCAGCCAGAAACACAAGAAGAGGAGGTGGTGCTTGTTAACACTGACTCTGTTTCAAATGTAAAGCAGCCAGTTACTCTGCATGGCATCACGGAATCAAAGATCAACAAAAGGCCTGTTCTCAACTAAAGCATCATAAATGATTTTAAAGAATTGGCCATTTATGATGCAATGACTTAGTGATAGATTAGTCATAGCCTGCTTTTTATCCTGTGTCTTTCCTAGCACCTGAGCTTCATGTTAATTAGAGGTTAAGTAACAAGAAATAATGTGTGGGTCTTTTCATCCTCTCCCTTCTCTCTAGTGCCAAATATAATTTATTTATTGGAACAAGGAGCTCCCTGCAGAAAGGAAAGGCTGGGCCCTGAGATTTACTCACTCTGGTTTGCTCTGTCTTATGTAACATGAAATGGATAAGGGAGGGCAGGAAGAGGCAGCAAGTAGTTGAGTGGCAAATATTAATTACAACCACATGATAGGCTTCCTTGGGCCTTTGGCACTTAATATATGTAATAGTTGGAGAGACACCCACTTTTCTTTGCTTTTCCAAGTCTTCTAAGATGCTTTCTCCAGTGGCAGTGAGGATATTAAGTAAAATACAAAGTGCAAAGGATGGCTCGGGATAATCTATATTCTACATCCTATTTCACATGGATTTGCATAACTTCACCAGTCTGCCTTTTACTACCCTTTAAACTGGTGTCTGATAAGTGCTTTCAGTAAAGTCTCACAGGAGCTCAGGGCAATTGTTTGCTGTAGTTATTCAGTCTGGAATATTATGCAGTGTCCATCTGCAAAGAGTACTATTATTTCTCCTAAGAATAAGTATCATACAGTGTAGTAAGACTCTTGCCTTGACCTCTGGCCCAAGCCTGTCCAAAGGGACTCATCAGGGGCTTTAGAGATTGTGTGTGTGTGTGTGTATACTTACATACGTACACATGTATTGGGAACTACTCTGAACAGTGACCTGGTACCTATCCTGTTGCTATAGGATGAAGGATCAGAAATCAGCCTGAAAATCTAAGTAATTGGGAGGAACTATAGGGAAAACATCACTGGAAAACAACAATGATTTATCTTCATCTGGCCATGAGTAAATATAAACCCTTTACTTAAAGTCTTGACCCTCTGGCAAGGAAATTCCTGTTCTTTTGCATGGAGGCTTTTCAGCAGGATACCCAGAAGTAAAATGAAGGCCTTTGACTTGTGCTGGAGCTATCCAAACTGGCTGGGATAGATCTTATAGATCACCACCAAGTCCCTCTGTCTTGAATAGAACTGAATCCCTTAGATTCAGTATATGGTTCAAGAGAGTAACTTCTGGAGACTGCTCTACTTTCTGCTCACAATTCATTACCACTTCCTCTGCTACAGTTACTATCATAGCAGGGGAACTAATTACCCTCTGGGTATGGGAATTCAGGTGATTAAGAGAGGATTGGCCTGGCAGAAATGCATCAATATGGCCCTGACCCAGATCCTGGAATTGGACTTTGTCCACTTTATTGAAAACAGCTATGTCCTGAGAGCAATTCAGTTACAGATGGGCATGTTTATCTTTAGGACACTCCCTAGGCTGCCAGGGATATCACTGTAACATTCACTTGATGGTCTATGAGATTCCATGAGGGATTTCTTAATTCTAGAAATGGCTTCACTACCTCATCATGCAGACACCTGAGAGGTAATTGAAGGAACATGTTCACTCTCCTTTGCTCATCCCAAGGAATAGGCATTCACATTTACAATAGAGGAAGGAAAGGGGATCCCAATTTAATCAGTACTAGAAAAAGGGAGTAGAGTTCATCTATTTTATTATGTGGAAATTAGAAAACTTTAATCACAGCCACTGGACAAGTTTCTTTAGAAGTCTAAGTAAAGAATTTTTTTGCATAAACAGCAGACTGTTTTAATTTTAATCTATGTACACATATCACATTAAGATAAAGTATTCTTCAAAGTCAGTTGCAAGGTTGGGGTTAAGTGCTGTTGGAGAACCCAGCATGTGTTTTTTTTTCCCTGTTGTGGCTCTGCTGAGTAGAGACTAGTTCTTCTAGATTGTAAAATTCTGTGCTTTTTCCAAGGAACCCCCTGTTTGTGATTCTTGCCACTGCTAAGATTATTATTTCCTGGATTAATCCATTACTTTTGCCCTGGCCCCTGTTTGCGTTTATTTACTCATCCGTCTTCCTCTCATCTTCACAGCCCCACCAGCAGTAGTAGGTATGGCTCCTCCTGTAACGTGAGCCAAGGAAGCTCTCAGCTGAGTGAACTAGACCAGTGTCATGAACAAGATGATGACCATCGGGACAGGGCCTCGATTCATTCCTGCCACAGCTCTGGCAGCTTCTCCAAAGATGGCCAAACGGGTTTTGGAGAACAAGAGAAAGTCTTGGAAATGACGGGTGAAGAGGAGAAGGAGAGAGCATATGAACCCAAGGAGATGAAAGAAGATGTCACAGCCTGTCCTCCCCCAGATCTGGTGCTACAAAAAGACCACTTCCTAGGCCTTCAGGAGAGGTAGGTGGTGGCTGTTTACAGGAGATCACATGGTTTCCTTAGTACCTGCCTTGTGATATTGCTAAATATAAGTGCTTTGCATTCCCCCCCCCCCCACATCTGGGTGTGGTGGTGATCAGAGTACTGAGGCTTTTCTCTAAACTGCTTTCACTGATTTTTGGTATAATTCCCAAGTTATTTTGAGGATCCCTGAAGAATACTTGCGTTCTTTGTAGTTAGCTCCAGTGTCCCAGGCCTTCTTGAGTCTGCAGTCCTTGGCTTACTAGTTGACCCCACATATGGCAACCTCCGAGTCTGGAACTGACCTGAGCCCTGCAGATTATTTCATTCAAAGGAACTGCTTTGAATGAAATAGGATTTTTAGTCTATTAATGTTTAAAATTCTTTTTTTGTTTGTTTGTTTGTTTTAATTTTTTCCTGGTTGAGGAAACCAGGATAGAGAAAAGAAAAAATTGGCCAGGAAGCCAGATCTAATTCATTCCTCAGCCTTCACAGGGCCTAGAAGTATATCTCATGATTGATAGCCAGAAGAAAAATTTTAAACATGTCCTTTTAAACAGTCTTATAATTAAACAGTATAGAGTTTGATTGTTATTATAGAGTTAAATTGGTCAGTAGAGTTGTTGATAGGTTGGGGCAGAGCAGGGTTTCTCAGTCTTGGCACTGTTGACATTTTGGGCCAGATAACTCTTCATTATGGGGAGCTATCGTATGCACTGTAGGATATTTGGTAATATGCCTGTACACACTAGATGCCGGTAGCAACCCTCAGTTGTGATAACCAAAAATGTCTCCCGATATCGCCAGATTTCTCCTACAGGGCAAAACTCCTACCAGTTAAAGCCTCTGGGGTAGAGAGATAAGGGCCAGATATGACTTAGATTCTCAAATTTAAGGCTTAATAGTAAAGCCTCTCAGTGAAAGATCAGAGCAGTGAATGCTGATTACATGGTAAAGGTTAGGGAATGGTTGGTGTGTCTATTCCACCACTGAAGGTGTAAACATATTTTCTCTTCTTACTTTTCCTTGATCTTTAGTCATCTCTCGTGGCTCTTCTAATAGACATATGACGTCCAGGAGATAGCTCTGGACCAGATTTATTACTGGGTTGACAAACCACTGAAAGATGGCTACTTTAGACTTGACGGATAATGTTGTCTGGGTAGAGTTCTTGGTAGAGCAGAAGTGCCCAGCACAAGTATTTGGCCTTTTCTATGGGGGTTGTGTCCTCTTAAATCCTAGCTGTGTAAGTGAGCTTGAGTTCTGTCTTAGCCAGAAGTGCTTTCAAATGTTTTAAACAGTAGACTCAGATGGTATTAGAGCCCAGTGTATATATTTTACATGTGTAGATGGTGGACACTTGTTTGCTGCCTTGGAAGTAGATCCCAATGGGAGATAGGAGGATAGGAGAAGCATTATCACTGAGAATCAACCATTATTCCACAGTTAAGGACCTGGTGATGATTAGTTCTAATACAGGGTAGTATTTATCTCTCAAAGATACTTTATTATATTTATTACTCGTTTATTTCACTGAAGATGTTCTTGAGGCAGCTCAAGGAATAAGATCATAGCAGAAAAATTGGCTGTGCTTTTTTTCTTAATACTTCCAAAATACTTAGCAGGAAGGCTTTGCAGGAACTAAATTCTGCCCTAAAGATGCTTTGTAGGCTCCCCAAGGGAGACTGGTGGGCTTGAGAGGTGAGGTGAGGTGAGGTGAGGTGAGGTGAGGTGAGGTGAGGTGAGGTGAGGTGAGAGAGTTACTCCAAACCTTTCTGCATAGTTTTAATTCTAGACACTAATTTAGGGCCCTTGACATTACTTCTAGCATCCTGATCCTGACTGTCCCAGTGAGCTGCCTCATTGGGTGAGTGAAAGAAAAAGAGGGAAGGAAGATAGGGAACGTATGAAAAGCTAAAAGGAGTTGTCATTTTAGAGGGGAATTTTTTCACATTGGATATTCATGACAATGCTGTTTTAGTGGTCTGAATCACTAAACAAGTATAGGCATGAATATAAACCATTTTATTTTAGATATTTGACAGTTTTGCCTTGAGCACTGTTACCTTGTTGTCTGGGATATTTTAAAGGAACACTCTTTTCTCTGTTACAAGTTTCCCTGAGGAGAATGCATCTTCACCATTTACCCAAGCCAGAGCACACTGGATCCGAGCAGTTACCAAGGTTCGACTCCAGCTGCAGGAGGTAGGAAATCTATTGTTCTAGTGCTAGTTGGGACAATTTTTTCTTTTGAAATTGGGAGACATATGGTGCCTAAGAAGCAGTCAGTGATTAGTCATCTTCTTAAAGTGTGCTTCTGGGAATGCATGACAAGTAAGCTAGAGCCTTTAGAGATGGGAGGTGGCCATTGGCTTCCTTCTGTGCTAATTAATGGAAATCAAATAGAGTTAGTATGTTCAGAGCCTGAAGGTAAAGTTAAATGCTGTTTTAAGTACCCTAATCACGTGGAGGCCATTTCATTTTGAGTTTAGCACATGGAATGACTTCAAGGCCTCTTAGGGTCACTTGTTATCTCATTTGGCCAGCCAGTAGCACTGGCTGACCCATATACAGGGTCAGAAATTTTACAATGTTCAGAAATTTCAATGGGCTTCCCTAATTTAAGGCCCAAAGCATCAACCCAGTAAGATCTGAAACAGTGTAAAAAGTAATAAAAAAAAATTAAAATTTTTAGTGTTCTAAGTTTGAAGTGTCCTTATTTGTGTGCCAATAGATAGTCTTTAGGCAGAAAGGATGTTTTAAATGATGACAAGTGGCTATTAGTATACTACTTGGCAGATATTAAAGATGCAAGCATGCTTACATGTGTAAACACCTTTAAATTTTTTTCAAACTTAGAGAAAAATTGTCAAAATAGTAGTATAAAGAACTCCCATATCCGTCTCACCAAGATACCCTAGTTTTTGATATTTTACATTTGCTTCATCACTCTCCAATCTTTTTCTGAACCATTTGAGAGAAAATTGGAGACTTGATCTGTCACTTCTGAATGCTCCTATTTGTAGTTCACCAAAACAAGCCTACTTTCTTATGTGACAACACTATCATCAAGACCCCCATGCAAATTTTTCCAGCCATCTCAACAATGTCTCTCTTCTCTTCTGGTCCAAGGTTCAATACAGATTGATATGTTATATTTACTAGTCATGACTCTTTAGTCTCCTTTAATTTCTCAACTTTCTCAACAAATAGTATAGGCTTTTCATTCTGTAGCATGTTCTTCATTTTGGGTCCATCCAGTGTTTCCTTGTGTCCAGACTTCAGACCATACTTTCTTGGCAGGAATTAACCAAAAATGATGCTGGGCTCTTTATGAATTGCATCAGAAAGTACATGATGTCAGTCTGTCCTATCCTTTGTAATGTTAACTTTAATCATCCAGTTAGGTTTGTATCAGCCAGGTTTCTCCACTATCACTGCACCATTTTTTTTTGTAATTGTTAACTGTTTTGTGGTATAAGGCTCTGAGACTATGCTAATATCTTGTTCCTCATCAAATCTCTGCCTACCAGCTAAGTATCCATTGATGACTTCTGTATGGATCTATTACAACTGATAGTAGTTACCAAATGGTAACTTTCTGTTTCTACTGTCTTTTCTACATTCATTACTTGGCATTATATGTGCCTACTATTAAGAAGAGATTTCCCTTTTCTCCCATTAATTTAAATTAGTATGGACTCATAAATTCCTAATTTATTACATTACTTATAATCCCCTACTATCATTTATTTTGATGGTCAAATTGTCCTAGCTTCATAAAGCACTGTTAATTTGACCCTGCAGAGAGAAGATAATGCGTTTTTAAAAATTTATTTAAGATCCTATTAATAGGTACTTGGAGTTTGTTGACTTTTTTTGAAAAAATCAAGTTGTAAACTTTTATTAAAATAAAAATGAAGTTCTTAAAAATATCTACTTGACCAAATGTGAAACAATTTAAAAACCTTTGAAGGTGCATTGAGAATAAGCAGGATTTAAAACAAACAAGCAAAAACAACACGTTTGTCATTACCAAAATAGATGTCTTTAGGTAAAAGTGATAAAATCCACACACTAGAAAGATAATAAAGATAGTTCTAGTTATCTGGTCAATGGGCAAAAAGCAAGCACTTAAGATCCTTAGCTCCAAACTTTCATTCATTTCTTATTGTTAGAATTTCATGTTCATTTCTTCTTGTTGGATGACTAAACTAGATGACAGTGGAGACCCTTTATGCCTTTCCAGTCTTACCTCCTTTTGTTACTCTGTTTAGTCAACATATCCAATATATAAAATTATTTAATTTTCAAAATCTCATAGACTTTGCCAATTTCCCATGCTTAAATACTCTTTCTCCACCTAGCTAACTTCTCATTCACATCTTTTAAAATCCACTCAAGTGTTAGTATTTTAGGGGTAAAGCTTTCAGATTCTGAACATACTTTTTCTAGATTGTCATTTATCATGGTGTAATGGAGTTATTTGTTTGCTGTTACTTCTCTGTGTATTTGTAAGATCTTTGAATGCTGGGGCTATGCTTTTCATTGTTGATGTTCTAGAGCCCAATATAGAACTTAGCAGAGTGCTTAGCCAACTCTTATGGATGTTTAGCTAGCCAGAAAAGCCCCTTGGCATTTCCACAGAAGTCTCTCTGTGCTTCTTTATCTTGTCTTAATTAATCCTATTTTTATTTTTCCCAAGGATTGGCACCTAAAGTCAATAATAGCAAAATATGAACCATTAATATTATAATTTTTATATACATGAACATGAAGTTACTGAATCTGGACCATATTATGCATAGATTTTAACATTGTCTCTCTTAGATCAATTTTGTGAACTTTATTCTGGGTCATTAAATATTTTTTGAAAACATGATTTAATGATTATTAATATGTTAATAATATTTCATCATGTAGATGTTCTATACAATTCTTATTTCTTTACTATCATAAATAATGCTATGATAAACATCATATATATAAGTCTGTTTTCATTTCTGATTATTTCTTTAACTTAGCTTTCTCAAAGTAGATTCAAATAAATTATTGCGTTAAAGAGTATATACCTTTTAAAGGGTTTTGATAATCTTCTTACATGTGTTTTCAGAAAAGTTTTTCCAGTTGTACTTTGAGTATTTGAATGCACTGCACTAACATTGAGTATATTGTTTTAGAAGATTGTTGCCAATTTGGCAGAAGAATAATATCCCATTGTTGTAATTTGCATTTTTTTGGTTATTTGTGATTTGGATATTTCCTGAAAGCTTATAGGACATTTATACTTCTTTAGCTGGTACTGCATTCAGTAGACTTTGAGGAATTTAGCTCCCCTTAAGCCATTCCTACAAAGTGTCAGCAACTTGAGGAAGAGATCATATAGGTCATCTCTGTATATGGGTTGGCTGAGTACCTGGCCATATGTACATATAAGTGTTTGATGACATTGCTAATGCTGATGAGGCAGTAATGTTGGTAGTGTGGGTGGAATGGATATGATTCTGTACCTTATTTGGCTTAGCTGCAGAAAAATCTGGGGGAGGAGGTGAGACTTTTAGCTCTAGAAACGGAGACTGCGGTGGCAGCAGGTGGGTGGGTGTTCCAGGTGGAAGGGACAGTAAAGGAGAAGGCATGGAGCTAGGCCATGAGGAAGCCTTGACAGAAGCTCTTAGGTTGCTAAAGAAAGCTGAGGAAGGAGAGGTTTAGTAAGCAGAGATAGAACTGAGCAAATAGATTGCTGCTGGTCAGCCTGAGAGATGGATCAGCATTTTCTCAGAAAAGATTATTAGAACAGAATGAATTGGCTCTCTCCGGCAAAGTTCTGTTCTTACTTATAACTCTCCCAAGCAAAGAGACTTCATTTTTGTGCTATAATTGAAGCCCTGAAAGAGGGATTCCCGTTGGGGAAAAAATGAGGAGGCGGAAGTGGGGGCAGGCCCTTGAGGACCCCATCTATTAAACTTAGATGCACCAGGAAAGCACTCTTTCTATAACTTTAACTTCAGTATTTTGTTCTGTTCATGGCTGCCTATCTTAACTTCTGTTACCTCCATTCTTTGTCCGTACGGAGACCACCATTATTTTTCTTATAATATTTTAGCCTCTCCTAACACTTAAAAAAAAAAAACCTGAAGAATGTTTTGAATAAGTAATAAATGTAAAAATATAAAATTTTACAAAAATAGTATGAATAGTGTAAAGTTCCCCTCCTTCAGACTTCTAGGCCTCACTCTAGTCCTCATTTCCCCCATCTCATTGTTGCCTGTGTCTTGTGACTCGGTCCAGAGATAAAATGTGCATTTACAAGCATGTATACGTACACATGCATATATTGCACATACTGTCCTTTACTTTTTTTCTTTTATTGCTATATTTTGGAGATTTTTTTCTTATTAGTACAAATAGAGCTACAACACCTCTTTTTAAATATCTACTTAGTATTTATTTCTGTGGACGTATTATAATTTATGTACTCTGTCTTCTATTGATAAATCTTTAAGTTGTTTCTAATATTTTGCTACCACAATGTTGTAATACAAATCCTGTAGTAAGCCTGAATACTTCTATGTCTCTCTTAACCACAGCTTTTAACATCCACATTCAAACTTCATGGTAAACTCTACTCAAGAATAGGTCCTACCACTGCTTCACAAACCAGAGAGACCTCTCTTTGATGAGGCCTTAGCTGCTGCTCTCAACAGGCCCCTTCTGCCCTTTGGCAAACTGTGGAGTTCTTACTCGATATCTGAGACCAGAACTGATTAGGTTATCTATTGACTGAAACCTGGCTGTCCACTAAGCCCTTTTTGGGGGAGACTCCCTGCTTTTTTTTTTTTATTTTTTTTTTATGCCCCATGTATTACTGGGTGAAGAGTGGTTTTCTCTGGTTCCTTCTGCCACTTCCAGGTCATTATTAGATCTTCACATAACCTGTTTTCACACCCACCTTTCTTGTTTCAGTTAGATCCCAACATTTCCATAACTTCATTCATTGAAAACTTAGCACTTGCATCACAGTTTTCCTTTTAATATCAACTACTGCCATCATTATCATTATAGTAACCACATTTATTGAATACTACTATTCCTGTAAGTGCTTACATGCATTATCCAAATGAATTTCTCACAATAATTCTATGATTTAGGCTTATATTATTAAGCATTTATAGATTAAGAAACTGAGCTTTAGAAAGATAGAAACTTGTCGTGTGTCACATAGCTGAAAAGAGTTAGAACCAGATTCAAATTTAGATTTAGTTAACTCCAGGGCCTGATTCTTAACACTTTTTTCTACCACCGTAACACTGGATTTTTTTTTGTTTGTTTTACCATCATAATCTTAGAACCCTGTTTTCCCGAGTGTGTTCCATGGGACTCCAATTTCTAGAACTGTTAATAGGTTGTCATATGACAAAGAGTTGCATGGTCAGAGAAATTTGGAAAACATTGAATACCAATAGAGCATACACCAACAGATTGCTTTATTGTAAGACTTGTCAGAAATTTGAATATATATATAAGCTTATTGTGATTCTTTAAGAAGAGAGTACAATATGTACAGTGTTACTGCAGACTTATTTGACCATGAAAATCTGTATTGGAGAAGCATGCTATAGGATTTGTTTTCCCAGGAGTACACTTGAGGAAAGTCTGTCTCATGAATTCATTGTCATTTCACTAAAACCACATTTGTGAAGGTTATCAGTGAGCTCATAGTAGCCTAACCTGGTGGTTGCTTTTAAGTCTTTATCTTGGACCTTCTCTACAGTATTTGACAATCCTGAACAGTCTTTCCTATTTTGACATCATAGAAATCATCCCCAACACTATTCTAATATCTCTGGTCTTCCTTTTCTGATTTCTTTCTTTGCTCATTTCTTTTTTTTTCCCCCTCACTTCTTAAATGTTGCTCTTTCTGGGGTTCTTCTCTCAATATTCTTTTCATACAACTCTGTATTCTTTTTGTGAAATCTCATTCATTTTGTCAACTACCACTTATTATGTGGATTGCTCTTCTATCTGTATATCCAGCCCAGATCTCTCTCCTGAACTCTAAACCCATATTTATAACTACTTCTTGTACACTCACTTCTCTCATCAGCTTCTCAAATTCAACATATTCTAACCAAAAGACATCATCTCTCAAAACCTGTTTTATGCCATATATATTGTTCCCATGTTCCCCAAACCAACCCTGAGCCTGCTAAATTTGATAGGGCTTTTCAGAAGTCAGAGAAAATAAAGCGACCCCTTCTATAATGTAGAATTAGGAGCAGGAGTTTCACTTATCTTCAAAAGAGAGGGAAGGATAAGTTTGATGTCTTATTGTACACATAATAGGCACTCCATAAATTCTGTTGACAGCATGAATTAAAAGGATGGAGAGTAGGAAAGCCAGTCACTTTTTGCTGCCATTGAGTGGGAATCCAGTGAAACTACTTCTGATGGCTAAAGTGGCAAGGGGCAGTGTCACAGGATTTCAAGCTTTTGTAGGGATACAGATACCTCCAGATAGTGGGTTCCTGGGATAATTTGCTGCATGGATCACTCAGATGAGGCTGTTTTGCACATCCTGGAACCTGGAAAGAGGAAGTCAGTGGAGTGCCTTTCCCTGAGGAGTAGGGGAGGGGGCCAATTGCTGCCCTAGGCACAGTAGAAAATTTTTCCAAGAGTTGCTTTTGTGTATTTGTCAGGAGAAATGCTTAACATTTCTCAGGGTTTGTTTGTTTGTTTTCCTCTGAAATATTCTGGATGCCTTTATGGTTTGGATCTGGATGTTTATCAGTGGTTGGTCTTCTGTAAACCTTAGATCTGGTTCTAGGCTGTGACTGAACCTTGTGAGTTATAAAACGTTAACATCTGGGACTGGGATTTGGGCAGCTTGTTTGAAGGGGTGGAGCTTGGCTCTGGTTTCTGAGGAGCATATCAGAACATCTCCCAGGAATGCCATGATAACATTGACCTGCCTAGAATCAGAGGAAAGTATCGGATATGGCAGCATGCTTTAACTCCAGCTGGCAGTATTTTCTGAGCATACTAAAGGGAGGTACTTAATAAACTTTTTGTAGATTAAGTCTGATTGATGCCTGTACAAAATTACTTGCTTCCAAATAATAAGTAAAGCAGCCCTTCTTGCTTCATACTACCTTTCCTGACTCCAGCTGCTTGTCTGACCATCCAACCAATGTGAACATTTGATACTGGCAAGGAAGGAACTCTTCTTCTGTGAGAGAAAATCTTTTGCCCAAGTTATACAACTAATATAATTTTTTCATTTTAAATCAAGCCAACTAGTAAGTGGGTACTGCTGGTTCCTGTTGGGGTTATTTGTTAGACATTTTCTTATTATTTAAGAGTTTATAGGCCAGAAGGGAGATAGAAATAATTAACAGTTAAATATTTAAATACTTCTCCCACTCCAGGCACTTTTCTCCATCTTTTTTTCATTTTTTTCTGTAGCATTTCATAGTGTTTTTGAAACTCTCTACTTATAATTTCCTGTTTTCTTAGCTTCAGTTATCAGTTATCCTGGATCCTCCTAATTCTCTTCCTTTCTTACCTTGCCTTTCTCCTTTCTGTCTCTATTTCTTTTTACAGTTTTCCCCTCAGGCATCTTTTAATCTCAGATCTTCTCATCTCCTCAACCTCTAATTCAGAATCATTAATTAAGCAATCACTGTAAGGCCAGTACTGTGCTGGATCCCTGGCTTGTTCTAGGAAGCCAGTAGACTTCCAACTAGCCTTTCTAAGCAGATGATTCCCAGATCTATACTTCCAACCCTCCCTTTCCCCCTTAAGTTCTATCTATCATGTCTAGTTATCTACTAGTTATTTTCTCCGCAATTCCCGATGTTTGAAACTTTCCTCCTGGGCCCATTTCTCTTCCTTTGTTCTGTATTTGTATTAAAATCACTATCATTCTGCTAGTCACCCACTCAAAGTCATTGTGTCGTTCTTCCTTCTTTCTTTCCTCCTACATTGGATCATTTGCCAGATATTGCTCTTTTTTCTCTCTATGATTTCTTTTATCTTTTTCATCTTCTCTGTATTAGGCTTCTAATGATTTCCTTTTATTTTTCTTGGGATCCATTGTATGTATCACTGCCACTTAGTCTCAGGGCTCAACTTAGATGTCACCTTGTGAAGCCTTTCCCAAAGTCCTCAGGTAGAATTAGATACTCATTTTCTATAGTATTTCATATATAGTCGATTTTGGTTTTTATCATGTTCTAGAATTATGTGAGCTTAACAGTATACACTGTATGATATTTTTTATATTAAGTTCAGAAACAGGCAAAAGTAATCTGATGTCTGACTTCAGGATAGTGATTACCTTTGGGGAAGAGGGTTGGTAGTGACTAGATAAGAGCTCAGGGGGCTTCTGGAATTCTGATAATGTTCTGTTCTTGATCTGAATCTGTTTACATCGGTATACTTTTGTACACTTTTTTGTGTGTACATTATTATTCAATAAGAGGTTTAAATAAAGGCTAAATGAAAATAGCATGAAAATACAGAATAGGGACTGTGTCTATTTAACTTTATGTTCCTGATGCCTTGCATTCAGCAAGCTCATATGTGAATGAATGAGTGAGTGAATGAATGAAGGAAAAATGAAAAAAATTTTAAAACATTAAATTTTCATTCCATTGGAAGTTAAGTGATAGTCTCAACTTTTTTAGCCTGGTATCCATGACCTCCCATGACTTGGCACAACCTGCTTTTCTAACCATGTTAACTGTGAGGCTACACATTATACAGCTGGAAATAGTTGGAGCTTGAAATCAGCCAGAGCCTGAGTTTTAAATATGTCTCCATGACTTACTAGCTTTGTTATCTTAGGCTCAGGCAAGTTACCCAGCCTCTTAGAAACTTAGTTTTATTATCTCTGAATTGGATATTATTTGCCTCAGTGATTGGGATATAGGTTAGGGAAGACATATAGAGCAGGGCCTGACATGTTGTTAACATTTAATAAATGTTAATTTCCTTTCTTTTCCAACAACATACCTTCCTTTTTCTCTTTTTCATATCTTTGTTCATCCTGTATCTTCTACCTTGAATGCCTTTTCTTCCCTTCAGTTTTCACATATTTAAATATTGTTTTTCCTTTAGGATCAAGCTCATATAGCACCTCTTTCACAGAACTTTCCATGATTCCCATCCAGACCAGCACCTTGAAAGCTGGAAATATTTTCTTCTCTCAAATTCTCATACATCTTATCTGTGTCTCGTATGGTACATATTAGTCACTCTCTCTAACCTTTAGGAGTTACTTAAGTCTGCCCTCTCACTCCAGGAGCTCTAGTTGGGCTGTAATGCTGGAGACAGAAGCTCTGTCAGTTGGGATAAACTGGGGCATGAAAAGACAGGTTGAGAAAACTACTTTAGGTCCTTGAGGTTCTTTTTAGTGTCTTTCTTGCATAGGGAGAAATTCAGATATCTGGTCAAGGATGTGGATCCAGCAGCAAGGGTTCAAGTTGCACACTACTTGACCTGTTTTTGAGTTGGTCTTCTGTTAAAGGCATCTTTATGGCCCAGCCTGGCTTATTGAGGTCAGATGCCATGTAGGAGTTGTCTGAAGTCTTAGGTAATCAGGAGTGGATATTCATCTGGAGTTTCTTCCATGCCTAATATGCCTTTAGGGCTTGGTATACGTAGGTGGAAAAACAGAGTTCAGGGATTCAGATATCCTATTTCTAGCCACTTATTTTCTTGTTCCATCTGCTTTCTACTTGCTAGATTGCAATTCCTAGTATAGCTTCTAATACTTAGGAGACAATCAACAAAGTTTGTGGAATGATTGCTTAAAAGTAGTATTACAGGACCATAAGTAATTGGTTACAAAAGGAATGACTGAGACTTATAATCGAAAATAGTTGCCATGGGACTTTAAAGTAGTAAATAAGCCCTTTAAATTAGGGTGGTTAGAGAAGTCTTGTCAGAGGAATCCCCAGATAGTACTAAGTCAGCAGTTATTAAGTATCAGGAAATGTCCAAGAATAAGATAATATGAACTTTGAAAGATGGAAATCAAGGGATAACTTGCATTCTGTTTATAAGCATATGTCACAAAGAATATCCATGGCTCCTTTCAAGTGGCAAGTTGTATATTTTCTGTAAACAGTGCAACTAAGATTTACCACCATTTCAAAACAGACAGTTCTTGTAGTATAGTTGTAGTGTGTAAAATAAGACTTCTTGAAGCCAAAGGGAAGAGGTAAGTTGTAGGAAATAATCTTCACAATTCCTTAGGCAGGTTTCTGCTTCTCTTTGCTGGTTGTCATCTTCAAGCATGCTAGAGAAATGTGTTTATTTGGTTCACACCTGAGGACATGCAGACATAAATAGACAAACATGAGGAAGAGCATTCTAGATGAAAACTGACATCCTGGAACATTTCTTGTGACAGGTAAGATAAAAGCTGTTGACTAGTTTCTCCCTAAGATATACTCATCCTTCTTGGTTTTTGCTATCTTTCCCTCCAAGTCTTTTCCCTTTTTATGACAGCTCCATTTTTGTCTCCTTTACAGCTTTTCTCTTTCTCTGCTTGTGCTTCAAACTTGGTGATTCCTAGGGCACTGTTTTCTACCTAATTCTCTTCTCTAGATACTCTTATGTCTTTACCCATACATCGGTGAATTCCAAATTGCTATCTGTACCTCTTTCATGAGCTCCAGACTCATATATTCAGCTGCCTATAGAGATTGTCACAAGAATTTTCATAGGCACACCATGTAATATGTTCAGACTGTACTCATTGTTTTTTCTTTCTCTTTCACCTCACCTCCTGTATGTCTTTTCTCAGTATATAGCACGACCAGTTACCCAAAGGCAAAATCTAACACTTTTCTCCCTCAGGGGCCTATACCAAATGTCATAACAATTCCCTTGTTAGGTTATGAACTCCCTAAGGGCAAGGATTATGTTTTTTCATCATGCCTGGTATAATTCCTAGGTATTATTAAGTATTCATTTATTTATTAGAAAAAAATTTTTGGTAGAATTGTATTGATAATTTTCAAAAGTACTATATTAGTTTGTGAGGGCTGCCATACCCCAAAGTGCCACAGACTGGGTGTCTAAAACAGCAGAAATTTATCATCTTACAGTTCTGGAGGCTAGAAGTTTAAAATCAAAATGTCAGGAGGGTGGCTTCCTTCTAAGGGCTATCAGGGAAGGATCTGTTTTAGTCGTCTCTCCTTGGGTTGTACATGCTCACCTTCTCCCCGTGTCTCTTCAGATTGCCTTTCCTCTATGCATATCTCTATGTCCAAATTTCCCCTTTTTATAAGGACACTAGTCATATTTTATCAGGAACCACCTTAACGTCCTCACTTTAACTTGGCTACCTCTGTAAAGACCTTATCTCCAAATAAGGTCACATTCTGAGGTCCTGAGGGTTAGGACTTCAGCATATGAATTTGGGGGGAACACAGTTCAACCCATAACAAATACGAGGGTGTTTTTTACTGTTTAGGTTCCAAGTCTTGTTTTCTGAAAGCACTTGTTAAGGTTTTTTAGCTTCCTCACCATACTGGTTTTTACTCTAGACAGTGCCATATGGAATTAGAAAGGCACATTCAGTGAGTGTAAGGAGTTTGGTTTGACCATACTTAGGGAATGGGGAGCTGGATTCCTTTATGCATGGATTGATAAGAAAGGACTTTGATAATATGCTCTTTTTCCTAAGAGCCGTCACAAGAGTTTAAGAAAATGAGTGACAAAATCTATATTTTAGAAATAGCCCTCTAGCGAATTGTCAAAAATGGATTGGGAGTAAATGGGGTGAGAAGGAAGTGATTCTGGAGGAAGTGGAGGAAGGGAGACTGGGAGGATGCATATTCTGCAGTAACTCAAGTGAGAAACAATGAAGCCTAGACTAAGGTTGTAGAGAAGGGGACAGGTTTCACAGAAAAGAAGATAAAATAGATTAGACTTGGTGACATGTGACAGGGGGTCAAAGGGTTTTGCAAGGGATTCTGTCACTGGACAGAGAATTAGAATACAAGGTTTCCAAGGATGTTGTGTCTGAACAGAGTGGTTATCTATGTGTGATTGATTTTGGGTGAGCTAGCAGCTGAAGCCTCCAGTGCCAACACCAACAATAGGATTTCCCTTGGCATTCTTTGATCTCCAGGCTAAGTCTAGCTTTTTCCTGGCTCATATACTTGAGTCCTTCTCTTTCTCCCCACCATGCTTCCCTGTTACTCTGTCAGAAGTCCCCAATTAAGAGTGGGTCTCCTTTAGGTCTTTTTTCTCTTTGAATAATTGCTGGCTTCCTATAACTCAGTGCCTCATACCAGATATTTTTGAATATATGAAGAATCCTATATGTTGGCTAGAAACAGATTTCGAAAGCTTATAGAAACAGGGACCTACTCCAGGAGAATTCTCCATATTTGGGTTTACCTGAAGATATACCTTAGAACAAGCCGCAAACAACTGAAGAAGATATTTGATTAATATTAAGACAGTCAGAACATAGTTTCCTTTTAGTATAAGAGGTTCACTTCCCCCATAAAATTTCAAATTTTGGATTTTCGTTAGAGAATCTTCAGCATATGGCCCCTTAGCTTCCTTGGGGTATAGAGATTGAGGCAGGACCAATGCATTTTATAGGTTGGACTGGGACATATATAAGCAGGTACTAGTTCAGGACAAGACTTAATCTTAAATCTGAAAGCTGTGATTTTTGATCAGCTTTATGTGAGAGGGCAGGAGACATGTAGACTGCTTTGATTATGAGTTTTTAATCATTTTATTTTGGGATAGAAATGGGGCCACAGCTTTTGGAGGTACAAGCTAGAAACCTAACCATTTATCTGGGCAGTTCTGAGGAGTTTATCAGCTCTTTATTTTCAGGGTTTTGCTAATGTAGGACGATGGTTGACCTGATTATAGGATTGAAATTTGTCAGCAATTTGTGACTCCTTAGGCTTGCCTTACAACTTGTCAGGTCTGATTTAGGCTGTGTGACAGCCATGTCTTAGCACATCAGTAAAGTCAGCACATTTCTGCCAGGCTCATCTCTCCCCTAGGGTGGCATATTCCTGAGGGAAGAAGTAGAATTGTCTCCCAATGCCCATCATTCTCTGCTACTTATAATTTCTGAGTAGTTTATGGAGAGCAAAATTTTATAAGGAAAACAATGGCTTTTATTAACCATCAAAACAACCAATTCCTCATGAAACAATTCCCAGCTGTGTGAACACATGCCAGCCTCTTCATATTGCTTCTTAGTGGTAGAGAAGGAAAAGAGTCACAAGCTTTCTTCTGCACAAGTGACTTTGGCTCTACCTCTCCTTTGTACCCTATATATGTGTTTGTCAACCTCGGGAGATAAGGTAGGAACCTGCTGGTCCTGACCCAGCCACTCTCTGGCAGTGACATCTGAAAAGGCAGGCCTGCTTTGGAGCAGGCACATTCTTTGTCCTGGACCAGTTTTATCTGGCCCCAGGGGGACTTAGACTGATTTGTATGAGAGGGGAGAATTGTGGTTGGTGAGTCCCCCTCAGTATCCCTGTGACACCACTCTGATGTGTTAGCTGAGGAAGAATTGTGTGCGCCAGGTGGTCTTCTGACTAACCCACCCATTCGGTTCTCCTTTAGAGCTCCTGCAGCTCTGAACCTTCCCACAACTCTGCGTGAGTGTCAGTGTCTCATGTTGAATTTCCATCTTGACTCATCTGTCTCTAGGCAAAGATCCTTATAAAGATTTAAATTGGGAACCAGACCTTGAGAATGTCTGTTCAGAGCATTTCACAGCTTCTGGATAAATGCCTTTTCCTTCTTAACCCAATATGTTTTTCCAGTTCTGCCCAGCCCTGCTTTGAGGAAGCTTCTCAATTGTGGTGAGTGCTTGTGATCTCTAAAAAGCACCCCCATCCTTTTAGCCTGCCCAGGATTCCCAAGAGCCATATCCACTGTGATAAGGGGGCTGCAATGTTGCTCACATGACTCAGGAAACTGAAATTATGTGTCTTTCCCAAAAGGCTAGTCCATTGAGGAAGTCTTATTGTCCTTTTGTCATATAATGTCTGGTACTCTGTGGGCCTTGTTGAATGGTGGCAGAACAAGCCCTGTTTTGTTTTGTTTTGTTTTGTTTCGTTTTTTGTTTTGTTTTGTTTTTAACCAGATCTTAGACTTACTGCTGTTTTTACCTCTTTCCTACTTATTCTTCTTGGCTTTTGCTAAAACATGGGAAAGTGGAGCAATATAGAGGTTATTTATGTCAAAACCATGACTGTAACTAGAGAGAGCATGTTGTGTGTGCCTCATGTCCTAAATGCATCCTTTGTCTGAGACTTTCCTTATCTGAAAATGCATTAGAAGACAGGCTGAATGTGTTTGGGTAGGCAGATGGACAAGACAAAGTCGCATTAGCCTCTGGTATAGTATCTGGAGTCCTAAGCCAGGTCTAGGAGCCACTGGTGGATAAGGCAAGAAGAAGTAGGTTCTTTAGGCTATGTCCTTGCTCTGAGGATCTTCTTGTCTTGAGATTTGAGCTTCTCCTTAGTCTAGGATGCTAGGACCCAAATCTAATAATGACAGCCTCTGCTTTGGGCTTTTTATGAGTGGCTGCAGAGTTGGGGAGGAAATTCTGATTTAATTAGCCTTCCCTAGATTTCTTTTAAACCCTTTTTACCTCTTTCTCCTGGTTGAAATGTGGGAAGATCCATAATAAACTGACTATGACTTTCACCAAATTTAACAGTTTTCAAGGTTTTTTTTCTTTTTTGTTTTCATTCTGTATATAGATGTGTCTATAGTTGCACTATAAGCCATTATCTCTTCTGTCATCCAGCCAGTTCCTGACTGGGTTAGGAGGTATTTGTTCTGCTGTCAGTGTTGGTTGCATAATGAGGTGGATGGTTAATAGATGGGTTGTTTAGCATCTCTTGGAATCTAAAATTTTTCCCTCAGTTGAGGGGGAAGCAATGTTATTGGAAGAAGACAGTAGGGAGGCAAATGTTGGCTCTGGAATCAACGCTTTCTCCTCAGGATCTTGGATAAGCCAACCAAATCATTCTTAGTTTAAAAAACTTGTTTTATCTACTATATAGAGCTGCAGTGATGGGTTCTTGGGTGGTCCCCATAGGATTACTACCTGAATCCTGGCTAACAGGGCCGTGTTCTATTGTGGATTGTCACATGGAATGTTGAAGGGCGGCAGAAGTAGCAAGGTTGTGGCACCTTGTTTGAACATGCTGGGTAAATCACTTACCCACCTGCCATGGGTCTAACTAAGGAAGAGGTGGTCCTTTTCTCTTTACATCAGGCTCAGAGGAGGTATGATAGGAGTGGCTTCACTGGTTTGTGCTGGTTGTAGCTCTGTATCAAGAAGAATTCTGAAGTTCTCTGGCTCCAACTGTGTTTCTCCTGTTCTGTGGTAGCAGGGATATCATATATTTCATATATGTGGCATTTTATGCTCCAGGGCTTCAAGGGTCCTTGGCTTACTTTTGGCGATGAACAAGTAAGTTGCAATGTACAACTTGAGTGCTCTTTGAAGATAAGGACATTCAATTTCCTAATGAGTGCTCACTAGAATTGTTGAGCTATGTGAGAGCTGCCTGACTAGTAAGTCTCTCCATGGAGACATGTCATTGGTGAAGAAGGAAAGTTGGGATATGATACCAGGGCCTTGAACCTTAGACAAGTTTTGCTCAGTGTGATATCACTTTAGGCTACTTAGTTCTCAATTCTGGATTCCAAAACAGTCTGTAGTCTTAACTTCTGCTGTAGAGGGTCCATCTCAGCCCACCCAGCTTCCCCTACTTTTATCTAATCATTAACTTGGCATGGCCTAAGAGAGTTCTTATTTTCCGGTTGATTCTCTTGCTATGACTGTTCAAGAACTGGACTAGATATCTATTCTGAGAATATTGTGCTGCATTTGGGCACATTACCTGTTCTCTGGCTTCACCAAATGCAGACAACAGATTATATACATACAAAAACAATCAATCAAAAACCAACCAAACAAAACCCAAAACTTGTCTCAGTAGTAAGGGATACTCCCTTTGTATTGTGCTCCAGCAGTTTCTTGCTGTGTAGTCTTCCCTCTGAGACACCTCAAAGTATAGGGCTTCTTCTTATGTCTCTTTATATCCTATAGCTCAGACATGAGAGAGGTGGATAGGCAGGGGAGAAGAGAGGAGGGGGAAGAAGAATGAGGGGGAAAAGGGGGAGGGGAGAGAGTAAGATCTATATTTAGCGAGAGGGAGAGACACTCACGAAGGGTGTGTGAGTGAGCTTGCTGGCGAGGTTTATGTGTGCGTGAGTGTGCTGGGGAAGGGGGTGTGTGCTCTAGGAACGTGTGAGGAGGGCTGGTGCCCTATGGGAGGTTGCAGGCAGGAAGCAGCTGGAGAGGAGGAGGAGCAGCAGCAGGAGCAGGAGCTGCCCTGCTTTCTTTCTCAGTCTCAAAGCCTGGAATCGATTGAGTTAGGATTCCACATCCACTTGAAGTTTGGCTGCTGTTAGCTTCAGCAGGCTAGTCGTCAGAATCCCCCTCAGCAGAGAGGTGTGGACCAGATTGGATTCCTAGATTTGTAGCCAGCGAGACTCCTGCCCAGCCTCTCACTGAGGGGATTTCTCTGCTGGGCATTGTTTATCTCATCAACTTTGCACAGTGGAGCCAGCCAGCTGGGTGCAACTGAGAATAATAGCTCCTTGGCTCTGTCGATTGGGCAAGCAGCCGTGCTGTGGCTTAGAAAGTTCATCCTGTGGCTTCTCTGTCAAACCAAGGAGTGCTTCTGAATGGATTTCCTCTTAAAGACAGCACTTGCATTCTAAAACTTGAGCTATTTGTGGTTTTGTGGGTTTTTTTTTCTTTTCATTTCCTTAACTTATTTTGGTTGCAGCAGCAAGGTAAGTGGTATTGAGTGTATGACTGACTCTGAACGACAAGCAGGGACAAAAGCAAAGCATTTGTGGGTGGAATATGGAACAGGCTACATTAATTACATAACTGCTTGAGCCAACTTGCTGGTGGGGGTCATTATAATTAGTGAAAAATAGCATACTGAGCTCTGAGGTTAGAATCTTCACGTGCACATGTTTCTATGCTGATAATCTGACCATCCATTCTTCCTTGGTACTCTCTTGTATGTATATAAATAACCCATCCACCCCTCTGCATGTGTTCATACTTGTATACAAATAATCTGTTTCTCCCTCTTATATGTTCATATGTTTATAGATAACCTGTTCATTCCTTTTTGTGAATACATACATAAAGATAACTCATTTCTTCATCTTATATGAATATATACATTTCTCCCTCCGTGTGCATACGTATATAGATATCTGTCTCTTTATCTCATGCATGTTTGCATATACTCAGGTAACTTTGCTATTCTTGTATATGCCTATGAGTATTCAGAAACCTTTTCATTTTCTGTGTGTGTGTGTGTGTGTGTGTGTGTGTGTGTGTGTGTATTGCCCTCCTGTCTAATGTGAGTATTAATTCTTCCCTCTTCTGTATGCATATGCCATATAAACAGAAAAATCATCTTGAGTTTTCTCAGTCTTGAGTGTGTGCACACATGCATAATAGATAATCTGACCATTTGTGTCATATGTGCATGGTAAAAAGAGCACTAACTTTATAGATCGAAGACCCCCCTTTTAAATCTTAGCTCTACTAAGTGACCTTGGTCAAATCATTTAGCCTCTCTCAGCTTCATTTTTCTCATTTGTGAAATTAGAATAATAATCCTTCTGTACTATCTCACAGTATTGTTGTGATGATAAAATAGGAATTATGTCAACTGTTAAATTCTAAACAAATATAATTTTACTGTTACATGACCCTCTAATGTGAGTTGTGTAGGATAGTATGCCTTGACCCAGCTGCATTGAGATTATGCTCTTGTCTGTAAGAGGTCTCTAAGTCTTCCCTGTGAAGGGGTAGCTTCTGTTGAAGTGACTAGGTTTATCCTGTGGTTTCGCCCAGAGAATTGGAAAAAGCTACACATAACTAAAGTATCTAGAAAAGGTCAGGTTGAGGCAGAGAAAAGGTTTTGTCCTCTGAACATATGAGTCTTAATACTTTGTCTGTGGCCATAAAAATAATTAACCTGTCAGAATAAGCTGCTTCCAGCTAGGATCAAAGTGAGCAGGTAAAAAGATGAGTGGAAGAACAGAGTGTTCTGCTGCCCCTGAGATGACAGTTTGCTCTTTGCAGTGAGTATCCGCTACCAAGTTTTAAAGGTTCTCCAGAATGTCCCTTGCCCCCACCTTCTAGGCCCACATTGTCTAATATGGTAGCCACTGGCTGCACATGGTAGTTGAATACTTGCAGAGTGGCTAGTCTAAATCAAGAATTGCCGTGAATGTAAGATACATACCTGAGTTCAATGACTCAGAATGAAAAAAGGAATGGAAGTTTATGATTAATAATTTTTTATGTTGATAGTATTTTGGATAATGAGTTGTGTAAAATGTGTTGATATTAATTTTACCTGTTTCAATTTTTTATGTGGCTACTAGAAAATTTTAAATTACATGTGTGCCTCACATTGTATTGGACAGTGCTGCTCTAGACCCATCATCAACACAAGGATCAGGGTAGCTCTTCCAGTTGGAAGGGCAATTGGTAACCCCATTGATGGCAACCCTGGGGATGACAGGAACCATGGCAGGGCCCCTTCTTCACAGTCTCATATGCTGTAGAGAACTAGCTAATTACTAGCCTCTAGAAGAGTCTGGTGCTGCCATTACCCTTTTTGTCTGAATGAGCCCCCGGAAAATTTTAAGTATATTTGGGGAAAAGTGTTCAGCTTAGTTTTAATGAGGGTTGTAAGTCATGAATCTAGAAGGAATCTTAGAAGTTAAAGGCAGCATGTTGTTATGGAAACAGGAGTAGAAATTAGGAGGTTTCGATTCTAACTCAGCCCTGTCATCACTCATTTAATCTTTCCATGGCAGTAAGTTCTCACTGTGTTTCATGCCGTATTCTTGGCATAGTAATGCTGTATGCTCGAAGAATTCATAAAGAAGACACAGATTCTAATGTGAAGGTCTTTACACTGTGGGTCCTCAAGCAGAAACCTTCCATTTAGGGGTCTGCCAAAGAAAAATATTAGCAGGAGAGTCTACTTTATTTTTGTTCCTGAAAAAATGCCTTATCTGGACCAAAGTGGGGCTGAGCTTGGAGGACCTGGAAATGAGTTCTGGGCCTCATCAGCTTGCCTCTTATAGGTGTTTCCTTCACCTTATACTGTCAGGTTGCCTGATGGAGGATGGCAGGCCTCTTGTCACCTGAATGAAATATTGGGGACTAAATGTTTTGCTCCTCCCTTTTCTTACCTTAAAAAGAACTTCTAGAAGAAAGCAAGAGTAACAAAGAATGTCACTCTAATGATGGGTTTCTAGGCACTACTATGGACCATTGGAAGATACTGGGAAGGGTAGGGGTCTGAGGCTGGTAGAGAAGTCACAGTTCACTCAAATTATACTACTTCGCAGTTGCGTGCTTGGCTTAGATATTAGTTTCCCTGCTTCTTTGTCTCAGGGATCTGCCATGTCAGTAATAACAGCAATACTGCAAAGCTTTACAGTTTACTCACATTTTAGCTAATAACATTCCTAGTAACTTCTTCACTTTACAGGTTAGGAAACTAAGGTCCAGAGAAGTCAAGTGTTTAATACGAGGTCACTGGTAAAGCAAGACATAACTTAAGTCTTCAGATTCTCAGTCTAGTAGCACTTTTTCATGGCTTCATATACAGAGCTTCTATCTTGGTTCAGTTAGTAAGCTTTTTCCTTGAAACAAACTTGAAAGGTTAATTATCAGCTCCACGCCTGCTAGGGCCAAGGACATTGTTCAGAGCTAATAACAGGTGCCAATACCTTGCATAGTTGGGGAGAAAGAAAGGGATGGCTTTAGAAATACAGATTTTGTGCTTGTGTGCAGAGAAGGAAGAATTTGATGCGTCAGTCCTAAAAGTGGGGGATTTGCTGCCTAGGCAGCTGGACACTAAGCCCAAGATCCAGGGTTCTGGTTGTGTACATGGAGCATCTTCACTCTCTCTGACATTAGAGTGAGTTAGCCAAATTAGAGGCTGGCTGATCCTGGCCCTTTGAGATGTTGAAAAAAGCAGTAATGCTTAAAAGGTAATAATTGGGTCTCTCTCATGCCTTACAGGATAGGTAGCATTCTGAGATGAGAAATTTCTAAATGAAGTAGAGTTTTTAGGTGAACTAGAGAGAAAAAGAGAAGAAATAAAATGGGAATTAATCTAGTTTCTGTCTCTTGATTCTTGGCCTAATTATTTCCAATAAACAGAGTCAGCTTCATCTTTATCCCAAGTCTTATGAATTGTCCTTTTGGTTCTTCCTAGTCTGGGGAAGCACAGTGCTTGTAACTTTCAGGCCCACAGACCATAGATGATGGCCCTTCCTGACAATTAACCATGGGAGCTGTCAGCTTGTGTTCTTCGTAGACAGTTTCTCCCTTATAGGGAGAGTTAACTGGAGTATTGGGAAAAGAAAAGGAAGCAGGTTTAAAGCTATAAAGATCAAAAGCTATATCAAATCCAGAAAATAGGGAAACCATTTCTGGTTGAAGAACATGAACAGTAGTAGCATGTGTCCCACCAGCCTGTTTTACCCTCCCAGGTGACACAGCAGAGCCAGGGAATATTGACAGTCTCATGCATTCCTGAGTTCTCTGCTTTCCCCTTTGTACTTTACCCTCTGCTCTAGCTCTCTACGCTCTGCACATTCCCAGTGAAAAGGGCATGGATGGCCACCTCACATAAGGTAATAGTCATTTCCACCTCTGTAGTACAGGCGCTGGTATCTTAGGGTGTAGAGGCAAGACTCGTGGCAGGCCTTGTCTTTACCTTTTTGGAGACCAGCAAAGTGCCCCAGAGCCCTCTGTGATTTAACCAATTCTCTATGTGTTTCATGCGTTGTTCTCTCCAGGCCCATCGGTGGGCTAGAGCAACCTTTTGTTACTCCAGGAGTGTACAGTGCTGGAAAATCACTTCTCTTCATGCTCTGAGGAAGCATTGGACCAGATGTGGGCCAGGAAAGTTGAACCTGTGTATTGATTAGGCTGCACCAAGCCATTGGGGACTATTAAATGGAGTTTAGGACTCCAGCTGAGCCTTCTTCATCCCCAGCTGTGAGTTCATCATATATGTGCTTTTGGCCACCTGTCCCTCTAGATCTAAACATGGTGAATGCCTCCTGTGTCTGGATAGTGAGTATATCCATAGTGTGCTACCTTATTCTAGAATTAGGTGTAGAAAATGTTTTTTTTTCTCCAAGTTTAAAATACTTGCCATGGTCCTTTCTCCAAGTAAAGGGTTGATATTACTAAACAAGGGAAAATATTTTGTACTATAAATTCAATCTGGAGCAAACCTTAGAGTAGCTAGCTGAGCCCTCATCAGAACAACCAACTGGGGGAAAAAATAGCATTCAGTGTCTTGATGTTATCGTTCACTGTGTATGTGTTTTGAACTTTGGTGTTTAAGCATCTGTTTGTTCATTCCCAAGCCAGACTCATGTGTTGCATTTGGTAAAGGCTTAGATACTCATGACCTCAGCCCCACATGCTTCCCAGGAGTTTGTCTCAATCCTGTTGTCTGTGGGTACTCGCCTAGAACACAAGGACTTGATTGATTTTACATCAGTACTCATAGGAAGACAAGGAGAGAGAACCGTCTGCAGCCTTTAAGGTCAGTGTTGGGAGACAGGTCAGGGGTGACTTCTGCAGTCTTAGAAGATAATATTCTTATTCCTGCTTGACAGCTTGATTCAGGTTAAAATTACCCAAGGGCTTTCTGACCTGAGTGCACTATTTTCCTTTTTCACTAGCTACAGGAATAAGAGTCAAGCCAGGATCCCAGGGGCATGTGCCAGGTTTGGAGACCACACATGGGACCATTCCAGGCAGCAGTGTGGCCTAAGCCCAAGGCATCAGCTAACAATAATTGCTAGAAATAGACTGAAAAGAGCAGTACAGGATATTGCCTTCCAAGACAATCTCTATTAAGCATCCTGACCAGAAATAAGAGGAAGAAGCAGTGAATCCCTCAGAGTCTGAGGTAGAAAATGAAGCGATTGTTGCAAGAGTCAGAGGAAGAAATCATGGTCACCTTGGGGCCTTCCTCCAGACTTTCCCCAGATAAGGCTAAGGTAGAGCCTGTGTGTGGCATCAAGAGCAAGTCCTTAGGCCCTGGTGGATCCTTACCAGAGGACAGCTCCTTGCTCCCTTGCTGTGGGTCAACAGCCTCAGCCACTGGTGGAGATAGAGATGGGGGCCTGGCCCAGCATTGCAGCTTTAGGCAGCAGGCCAGCAGCCTGCTTCCTTCCACTGCCTGTGCTTCAGGGTCTGGTTCTCAGGACTTCTCATCTGCCAGCATTACCACCAGCTGTCAAGAGCCCTCAGAGAGGAATCAAGCAAAGCCTCTTTTGTCTCCGGGCCCTGGCCAAGAACAGCGAGAGCCTTTGGGGGATATAGTAGACTATATAATAAGAGAGCTACAAGGCATCAGCCGTCTCCAAACTGAGATTGCTGAGCTTCAGCAGCACTTGAGCCAAGTCCGGGGTTCAGTGGATGAAGTCTCTAGCTGTGTAGACTCAGTTCTCAGTGGAATAGAAGGCTTACAGGTGGGCAGCAGCTCCCTGGCCAAGGTGTGTATGGATGGAAAGGCTCAGGAACACCATGTGGACAGACCCAGTGAGGAAGCCATTCTGTATCTGTATGGACTTCCTGAGCAAGATGGGGAGAATACCATGGAGCTGGTGCACAGCTTGCTGGCCAAGCACCTCTGTGTTAATGGCATGCAGTGCAACAGGTACATCACAGAGGCTTACCGGGCAGGCACAGCCCGAGCCCCCAGGCCGACTGTTGTGAAGCTTGCCCATCAAGAGCATAGAGACTTCATCTTGCAGAAATCCATCCTCTTGCAGAATGAAGGGGTCCAGATTGCCACCAGAGAAGAACCAACCCAACCACAATGCTGGAGGAATCCCCAAAAGGAGTCTCTATCATTTTTGCAACAACAACTACAGGATAATAATTTGAATTCTTTAAACCCAGATGAACCAATTCTTCAGATGGAAGCAGGAGACAGAGGACCCATAACAGAAGCATATCAAACAAGGGCCCAGAATCAACATAGAGAACCCTTGACTCCTGAGCAGCAATGCATTTGCTTCCCACCCAAGAATAATTTAGCAAAGCCAATTGAGTTGTCTAAGCCAGGGGACAAAGTAAAAGGAACATCAGGAACATGTCAAGTCATCAGTGACAGCTGTGGTGAACTCATGGGGAGAGAGCCTTCTCTGTCTGCTCTCCATCAATTTGAGGAACCTTCCCTAGTGTTAATCTCAAAAGAAGAGAATTCTGGGAACTCTCAGGGTTTTAAACAGTGCAGCCAAGAACCTGAAGCATGTAAAGTAGCAAAAAGAGAAAACAACTGCATTGATAAAAGTTCAGCCAGTAGCTGCCTATCACTTTCTGGGGTGCTGAAAACAGAAGACAAGCTCCTGGCCTGTGAAAGTGGGCTTGATATTCTGAGCTCAAAGCACCTAGAGGACCTTTTGACAGACAAATCCAGAAGGTTTGCAACCAGCTGTGACAGCATGATGGAAGAAATTATTATAGGGCCTGAGACTTTCAGCAACATGGTTCATATTGACTTGAATGAAGAGGAGGAACGTGCTGCTCAAGTTCTTAAAGATGTCTTTGAAAAGTCCTCTTGTGGTCTGGGTGGCTCTCAAGAGGATGAAGATGTTGAAATTAAGTTTTATACCAGTAAACTAGGCCGAGCAATTCACCACTTTCGTTCAGCTCTGCAGGGAGTGTTTCAGAAGCTGGAGAACAGTGGGTCGGTCAGTCCCGAGGACCTGGAAAGCAGTGAGAGCGGTTCCCAGTCAGAGAACAGTGATAGACTTCTTGGGACAGTGAGTTCAGGGGGTGCTCAGGATTTCTCAGTGGAAAGCCCCGGGAGTCAACAGAGTGAGAGCTTGTTCAGTGTGGTCTCTGGCAGAGTGGACATCTCCACACAGGGAGACAAAGCCTCTCAGGATCCCAGCAACTTATCTCTGGCTTCTAATAACTTATCTCTTGCATGTTCATTGCCAGGTTTTACTCTGGCTCCAAGTCTGGGAAGTGAAACTTGTTCCAGGCCTGAATCTCCCAAGCAGGGCAGACTAAGTCTAGAGCAAGTATGTGCCGAGACCATCTACCTCAACAAGTGCATCAGCAATTTTAAAAATGTGCTAAAAGAGAAAAGACTGAGGCAGAAAAAACTTTTGCATGAACTGGTACAGAAAGCAGATCATCTCTCAGTGGAAGACTTGAACCCAGGTATTCCAAGTCTCTATTTAATGGGGTCGTAGCTGGCTGGGTATGGCCTCCATGTGGTCAGCATGGGATCCAGCTTGGTGGTGAGTTTCACATGATGAAGGGAGAGGTCTACAGCTTGAATCCATCTAAATTACTTGAGTATAGATTTTAAGCTATTCCTGTTGGAATTGGAGTGAAAGAGGGTTCTAAAGGAACCAGAAAGGAACTCCTGTTCCTAGGGAGCTTTGTATCTTTGGGTGTGTGTGTGTGTGTGTTGGGGGGGGGAGGAGCTGTAGAAAATACCTTTTCAAAAGAGGGAGGAACATCTGGTTCTGCAGCAGTATTTTACAGCTGCAGAATTTTTAGGGTATTCCGGTATAAAGTAGGTATAGGGTAAGTTAAGGCTGGAATGGGTGATAAGGCATAAAACCCAATGCTGTGTTAAAATTTTAAAATCATTTTCCATGGGTTTCTTGCTAAGATTTCCATTTCCCTGACTACTGATAAGTTGCTCTACCTCATAGGCAATTGCTATTATTCTGACCTGTCTTCTTCCTAGTACTTCCTAATACTTAACAAAACAGAACCTTATTTCCAACTTGGAGCTATCCAGGAACTACTTACAGTGTTGGCCTTGCCCACGAGCCTGATTCTGCCCTCCCCAGGTCATATTTACATTCTTCCATCTCCAACTAAAGGCTGCTCACCTAAGAACTGGAATGGAGGACAGAATGCCTTTGACTACAGGAAATGAGAGAACTTTTTTTCTAGGCAGCATGGAAATTTGTAGCTTTAAAATTACTTTCCCTAATCAAAATTAAATTTATCCAAAGAGCATATGCTGTATTCATCTAGTTTTAAATGTAAGTAGGGTTGTCCTCTTACACATATAACCTGATTAATCTTTCTAAGGCAAAATTAAAATTATGAAACATATTGTGTTGACAAAGGTGTGAGGGAATAGGCACTCATACATTGCTCGTGGGATGGGAGTGTAATTTGATATAACCTTCAAGGAAGGCAACTGGCAAAATTTGTCAAAATTATATATACCCTTTGAGCCCCAACACCATTTCCAGGAATATACCCTGCAGATATATTTTCACACGTGGGACATATGTTCAAGGCTATTTTCAGAACATTGTTTTTAATAGCAAAGATTGAAAACCTAAATGTTCGTTAACAAAGACTGGTTAAGTTATTGCAGTGTCTAAATAATGAAATACAGTATCATGTAGCTATAAAAAGAATAAGGTAGCTCTTTACTAAAATGGAAAGATATCTAAGACAAATTGACATAAGAATAAAATAAGGTGCAGAACAGTATGTCTACGGGGCTTATAGTTGTATAAAAAGAATAGAGAAAGAATACACATGCAAACTCATAGTGTCTGTCTGTATATGTGTAGAATATGCAACAAAGATAAGTAACTATACATGATTGCCCATGGGAAAACTAATGAGATGAGAAGATTTTTCACTATATACCCTTTAATACTTTTTAGAATTTGAATCATATGAAGATAATATCAAATCATAACATTAAATTTTAAATATGAAAAATTAAAATCATATTTTTTCCAAATGTCCTTAGAGCTGTTCCTTTTATCTTATCAGAAAAAGTCTAAATTATTTCACTTGGCATTAAAGATCACTGCACCTGGTCTCCAGTTTATATTTCCAGGCTTATCTTCCATCGTTCTGTTATACTCCACCCAAAAGGAAACTTTGATGTCTCACAAATTCATCTTATACTTTCCGTTCTCAGCATATTCACATATACATGCCTCCTTCTAGCCTATGGTGCTGTGTATTCACCATATCAGCCTAGCAAATTTACTCGATTCTTTAACATACAGCCTCCTTCAGGAAGCTTTCTGCAATTCCTCAGCTGTAAGAGATTTGTCTTTTTCAACTTTGCATCCCTTTTTCCTTCTCCTTGGGCATTTAGAAATCATTACCATTACAGCAACTATAGAAACAACAAATATCAAAGTGGAGTAACTTTCTTACTCTTTAAACCTTAATGTCTGCCGTTGATGCTTGCATGAGCATTTAGGACACTTGGGTCTGACTCATCAGCTTGCAAAGTTGTCCTTCAGGGCTGACATCTTCCTGGGCAACCCAGGAACTTGTGATACTTGAGGTAAGCAAGTGGAGGCAGCAGCAGTGATAATAATAAGAAGGAGGTTTTCTGAAGCACCAATAAGAAAGCAAGCTAAAGTTCTGGGTCCTAGCGAAGATCCAGGCTGGTCTGTGTGCTGCAGAGGGAGTGGTGAACGAGCTGCCAGGCACTGGCAGCATCCCTTCAGTGCTGGGTCCAAGCCTGACTCCAGCATCATTCATCATAAAGAGCAGGAGATTGAGAGCAAGGTAAGCACACAGGTCAGCCTCTTACTCTTGTTATAGAGTCCACAAGAGCAGTTACCTAACCTGGTATAACAGTGTTATATGTTCAGTATAATAGTGGCTGCTACCACAACAAAACATTTGAGAAATTAACTTTCTTCACTTCTCTGTTTGAGATTTTTTAGGGTCTAAACTTATTAGCAGTAATTTACCATTAATTTGAGTTCTTATTTTTCATCCCTTTTCTTCTTTTTGGGGGGATATGTACCAGGTACTGTTTTGAGTACTCTCACATGCATTACATGAAAATTTAATTCTTTCATTCCTATCACTCTACCAAAATAGCTTTTGTCAAACCTGTCAGATGACCACTCCTCTTAATCAGTCATAGTAGAACTTGACATATTGATTTCTTTTTATTATATTATAAAAGATTTATTAAGTTATAATTTATATACCATAAATTTACTCCTTACAATCCCTTAGAAGGTGTACATTTGAGTGGAATTTAGTATATTCACACTTATGCTACTATCAATTTCAGAACATTTCCATCACTCCAAAAAGAAATTTTTTACCTGTTCATAGTCACTCTCCAATCCCTTTTGCTCTCAGCCACAGGCAAACACTAGTCTATTTTCTGTTTCTATGGATTTGTCTGTTCTGGACAGTGCATATACATGGAATCATAAAAAGGCTATGTGTGGCCTTTTATGACTGGCTTCTTCCACTTAACATAATATTTTCAAGATTCACTTATGCTGTAACGTGTATCAATACTTATTTCCTTTTTTGTCTAAATAATATTCCATTATATAGTATACCAACCACATTTTGGTTATCCACTTATCAGTTGATGGACTTTGTTTTAAACCACATTTTGGCTGTCATGAATAATGTTACTGTGAACACTTATCTACAAGTTTTTGTGTGAAATGTGTTTCACTTCTCTTGGTTATATACCTAGAAGTGGAATGTTGGGTCATCTGATAAATCTGTTTAACCTTTTTGAGACCATTTCCCCATTTCCATTTTACATTCCCACCTGCAACATGTGAGAGTTCTAATTTCTCCACTCCTTGCCAAAATTTGTTAATGTCTGTGTTTTTAATTATCACCATCCTAATGGGTATGAGTAGTATCTTATAGTTTTGATTGAGCATCTTTTTAAGTGCTTTTTATATTTTATATTTTCTTGGGAGAAATTTCTATTCAAATCCTTTACTCATTTTTAAATTGAGTTGTTTGTCATTTTGTTGTCAAGTAAGAGTTCTTTGTATATTTTGGATATAAGTCCTTTTCAGATATATGATTTGTAAAGATTTTCCCCCAATCTGTATGTTGTCTTTTCACTTTCTTGATAATGTCCTTTGAAGCATAAACATTTTATTAAAAAAAAATTGTAGTAAAATATACATAATGTAAAATTTCTCATTTTAACCATTATAAGTTCATTTACATTATTTTGAAACCATCACCGCCATCCAATCTGTAGAACTTTTTCATTTTTTCTATCTGAAACTCTGTACCCATTAAACTAACTCCTCATTCTCCCCTCCCCTCAGCCACTGGTAACCATTCTACTTTCTGTCTATAAATTTGACCACTCTGTGTACCTCATATAAGTGGAATTACACAATATTTGTCCTCCATGACTGGCTTATTTCACCAGGCATAATGTATTCAAGGTTCATCCATGTTGTAGCATGTTTCAAAATTTCCTTCCCGAGTGGTATTCCATTGTATGTATATATACCCCATTTTGTTTATCCATTCATCTGTCATGGGTACTTAGATTACTTCCATTTTTTGGCTCTTGTGAATAATGCTGCTGATAACATGGGTGTACAAAAAATTTTTTTTAATCTTTTCATTTATTATTTATATATGTTCAGAAGTGGAATTGCTGGATCATATAGCAATTCTGATTTTTTTTTTTTTTGTGGAATTGCCATGTCCACAGAGACTCTTCCATTTTACATTCCCACTAAAGTTCTAATTTCTCCACATCCTTGCCAACATTTGTTACTTTTTGTTTTTGTTTTGTTATAGCCGTCATAATGAAGTAGAGTGCAAAAGTTTTAAAATTTTAAATTAGTTTATTTTTTTTTTCTTGTGTTACTTGTGCTTTTGGTTTCATAGCTAAGAAACTGTTGTCTAATCAAAGGTCACAGAGATTTACTCTTGTTTTTTCTGTTTTATAGTGTTAGCTCTTACATTTAGGTCTGTGATCTGCTTTGAGTTAATTTTTGTAGATGGTGTGAGATAGGGGTACAATATCATTCTTGTGCATGCAGATACCTAGTTATTCCAGCATCATTTGTTGGAAAATACTATTTTTTCCCCATTGAATGGTCTTGGCACCCTTGTCAAACATCAACTGGCTATTAATGTAAGAGGTTATTTCTGGACTCCCAATTCTATTCCACTAATTTTTAGTCTATCTTTATGCTTCAGTTCCTTCTTTTGGAAACATTTTCTTCACTTGACTTCCAGAACACTTCTCAGTCTTGGTTTTCCCCTAACAGTATTGACCATTCCTTCTCAGTCATCTTTGCTGGTCCCTCCTCATCCTCCCAATCTTGTAGCATCCCAGGATTCAATCCTGACTACTCCTTTTTATCCATACTCATTTCCTAGGTAATCTCTTCCAATCTCATGAGTTTCATAAGCATTCCCAAATATTTATCTCTGGCCTAGACAATTTTCATGAGTACCAGATTCTACATCTACTTAACATCCCCATTTGGATATAAATAGGCATCACAGATTTGACATATCCAGAACCAAACTCCTGATCATTTTCCTCAAGTCCTTCCAAATCTGCTTATTTTGTATAGTCTTTTTTACCAGTAAATGGCAACTCCGTTCTTGCAGCTGCTTGGGCTACTTGAGCCCAAATCCATAGTCATTCTTCACTCTTTATTCTCAGAACCTATATCAATCAATTAGTAAATTCTGCCTGCTCTATCTTAAAATAATAATAATCCTATTACCACTATCTCTACATTTACCACTGTCATCCTGTCTAAACCACCATTTTCTGTTGTCTAGATGATGTGAACAACAAGCGAGTGAGTGAAGCTTCATATGTATTTATGACTGCTCCCCAGTGCTAGCATGACCACCTCAGCTCTATCTTACATCATCAGGCATTAGATTCTCATAGGAGCACCAGTCCTTGTTGCCAAAAAGGTTGGGGACCACTGGTCTAACTAGTCTCCCTGCTTCTACCCATATTCTTTTTTTTCCTATGAATTATTCTATAATTCAGGTTTCTTTTTGTGCAAAAAAATTTCACGTATACTGAGTAACAATTAACCTTTGACCAAGAGGTTAGTCTGAAGCTATTGTACCAGTACAAAAATATCCACACTAGATTACAATTTTCAGACTACTTTTAAATTCATAAAAATGGTACTGCACTCAGTGACTACAGTTTTAGTTTTTGGGTAGCCCATGCTACACAGAATCAGGGAAATAAATATTACTGGAGGGAGACTTTTCCTAATTTGCTACTGTTTAAAAATGATCAAGAGATGCCACGTGTTGGGGGCTAATCTTTTAAAGTGCTGTTCAGAATATCAGTTACAATTTTGAACAGGTAAAACCAGTCTGTACTCTGTGCTACCATGTCCACAGTGCAGGCTTGGTGAACATGCATCAGAGTAATCCTTATAAAACATGAGTCAAAACCTTCCAGTAATTTTGTGTCTCACTCAGAATGGAAACTAGTTTTTATAAGGGCCTACAGAGCCCTACTTGAACTGGCACTTTATCGCTAACTTGCTGTTCCTCCATACTGATTATACTTTCATCTCAGGCTTTTCATTTGCTTTATGTTTTTTAACTGGAATACTTTTCTCCTAGAACTCTGAATAGTGTCTGTACTTATTTACTTCTGGTCTCTGCTTAGATTTCTCTTAATGAGACTTCCCTGACAACCTTTTGTAAAATTTTAGTAGCCACTATAACATCATTACAAGGGACGTTATCTTTTCCTCTTGCCTGAATTTTTCAGTAGAGTCCCTATCACATGTGATATGGTCTATAGAATTCCAGATCCTGGAACCAGAATGCTTGTTTTGAATTTTGGCATTGCTACTTGCTGTGACTTTAGGCAAGTTTCTTTATCCTCTTAGATCTTCAATTTAATCAACAAAAAAGTTGAGATAATAATACTTTTTACCCAGGAGAGTTGCTATGAGAAATGAGCTTACTTAAATAAAATGCCAAATACATACCTAATGTGTTCACTTAGTGTTAGCTACTATCATCATCATTATAATTGTCTGCTCCCCCTACTAGAATAGAAGCTTCTCAAGATCAGGGAGTTTGTTTCATTCACTGCTGCATAACTAGCATTGAGAACAGTGCCTAGTGTCCTGTAAGTTCTCAATAAGTTTTTGTTGAAGAAATGAATCCTTGCAACAACCCCGGAGGTAGCTGTTATCCACTTTTACAGATAAGGACATGCATGCTTAAATAAGTTGAGTGTCTCAAGTCAACTTGAGGGGTCAGGGGTTTTCCTGCAAAGCAGGTGTTCCTTAGATATATATCACATATACTGAAAATTAAATCCAAGTGGAAAAATCCTTTGATTTGAGTAGCTAAATCCGGATGTCCTAAACTAAAAAGCAGCAACCAGCAAATACAGGAGGCATTTTAGGAAGTTAGGAAGCACAAAAAGTTTGGTTTCTAACAAGAAAAGGTTTTCTAAATTTTTCCAGTGGGTAGGACAAACTGAAGTGCCAGTGCAGCAGTTCCTTGGTATCTGGAAAATGGTACAGGCTACTAAGAAATCTATCTTAGATGAACAAGAGATGTTTTCTTAGAAAAAGGTGTTTTCCAAGTCCTCAAAGTTCAGGTTCCTTTTACTACTTACAAATGCTAGGATATGTGCTAAGCCCTCAGGTTACAAAGGTTAAAATATATATATGTGTAGTGTACACACACACACACACACACACACACACACACACACACACACACTTGCTCTCAAGAAGTTCAGTGTATAATGGGAGACATTAACATAGACAATTAAAATGAAAGAGTACTGGCAATATGCTGTCATGGAAGTATGTACCTAAAAGCTTGGGTACCATGGGCACGTGGTGAAGAGGCACCTAATTTTGCTTTTGAGAGGAAGGCAGGTAAAGAAAATTTCATAGAGGCATTAACATTTGAGCTAAGTCTTAAGAATTAAGTCTGAGCCTACCCAGTAGATGTGAGAGGCCAGATTGTGGAAAGCCTTGTTGTCCTTGTCAACAGATTAGATTTTATTCTTTAGGCATAATAGGGAACTCTGGGAAGAACAGAAGGACACAATCAAAGTAACTTTGACATGTGTCCAATATATTTAAGGTAGTGGAGGAGCAGAGAAACCTTTTCATTTTGAGTCACAGGATCAATTAAAGTGTTCCTTGCATAATTTTCTTTTTCAAAGGAAGCAGAGTGTTCTGGGGGAGATAGGAAGGAGATGTAGAAGAGACATGTCGGCATTCTAGGAAGTGTCTTTTTTATCTCACCCACCTTCCTGTAGCTGGTCTGTTTTGGAGGATTCCTGTTCCTGAATTCATTCTTCTGTCAGGTCAGGTGACCCATTAGGTTATCATAAATAGCTTGAAAATCTTGAAATTATGAATTCATTTCTGATTCTCCCACTTGTTATGTAATATCAGTGAGTCTTTAAAATGGAGGGAATAGAAAGTGTAGGGGAGCTGATGGGCCCAGGTGGTTGGACTTCCCTTAGAGAAGAAAGGCTGTGGGCCTATGTGTGGCCTAGAAGGCAATACAGTCTTTAACAAATAGGAAAGGAACAATCTCTGGACTTTATTCTTCCTCTACTGTGGCTTAATTGAATCCTTCTGGAAGCATCAGTTTCCTTTGGAGTATTGTTCTGGATTTGATGGATAATCAGACCTGGGATTGCAGTCATAGTTTTATTGTCCAGACCATGGTGACTTCCGTTAGTACTTTGCCAGTTGATGCCCCAGGTCGATAGCTGTTGAGCATCTTGGTCATGGCCTTAACTCCAGGCCTTAACATGGCCTAACTTAACTTAGGCTCTGGGAATATAGGCCAGGGCTTGCTGGGTAAATGCATGGCCAATCCCATGTTACAAAATGGAAAGGGCTCAGCAACCAGGCTTTTGGGGTTGGAGAACTTATTCCAGATCCAGAGTGCGCTCATGCAGCTTCCGAGGAAGAAACGAACTCACACTGTGCTCAGCCTGCTCAGCCTGTTGGAGTGGCCTTGGTAACAAAGCTGGTCTTACAGCAATGGTGGCCCCAACCCTGAATGCAGGCCACTTTGAAAAGGGGAAAAGGGTGACTGGAATCCCCAGGTGGACTGTGTCCTTTGATTTGAGTAGCTAAACCCAGATGTCCTAAACTAAAAAGAAGCAACCAGCAAATACAGGAGGTAAGAATTCTGGAAGCTGGGCTCTGTGAACTGCCATTGTTCAGAGGACCTCTCCCTCTCCTCCATGTTCCTTGAGGATTAGCTTACATTTTCTTTGGGTTCCCTGTTGTAGGACTGAATCTACTAACCTCTCTGCCCTCTTTTTTCTGCTCTTTCTCACCCTGCAGAAGGAAAGCGAGGAGCCCTTCAGGTTGTGCTTCTGGCCCTTTAGGGCCTTTTTGTTGTCTATTCTTTACCCCTCCCTCCTGGGCATGGTGTGTGCGTGTGCACATGATCTGTGCCTCTGAGCTTTGGCTCGTGCATATAGTTTTTTTCTGAAAGCAGCTTGTGTGCATGCTCCATGCTCGTGTGCTCCTGTAGATATCCCTGGAGCACAGTGTGAGAATGTGTGTGCCAGCATGGTGCACATTCAGTGTAGCATGTTTGTGCTTATACTTGTACTCAGTTTTACTTCCCCAGATGCTGATTATCCTTTTCCTCTCCTACTTTGCACAATACATGTCCATTTTCTACTTGTTGCTGCAGCTTGGCATTTGCTGTAAACCCTCGCTGAGCCCAGCATGCATACAGACTTTGTACTTGTGAGCAGAAATTGCTGCAGGCATATTTGGTGCCTCTTGCCTAGGACCCTATGTGTAAATGTGCTTCCTGGCCTCTTTTTGAACACAGGCTCCTGCATACCTGTGATGTTGTTCCCTCATGCACATGAATGCATAGTATACTAGTTCTCTGTGTCTGCAAGCACTGGTTCTTGAAGACCATAATGGTTTGCTTTGCCTGTGATTCAGGCTCTAGTGAACACTGAATCCTCTTCCAAATGAGTGTGCACACATGTTCTGTAGCCCTCTGTGCAAGGTCTATGCTCACCTTGTGTTTCCCTCAGGCACAACATGTCTCTACGAATGTGCCTCCCCTGGGTACTCTGTCTAGACCTCTTCTGACACCCCAGTCCCCCTTCAGTGTCCTGTGTGTGCATGCTCTATGCTGTGCTACAGGTTTCCGCAGACCCATTGTATATGATCAGGAAATGTATATGATCTGAGCCAGTGTATTCTGACTCCCAAAGACTTTTGTGACTTTGTTTCCTTAAGCCCAGTAGTTTCTAGCAAACATCTAATTCTAGGTAAGAAATAAAAATCTGCTCAGTACAGCAACTGTTTCCAAAGGGAAAATAAATTCTGGTGTAGGATCCGGGGATTTAGGAATGGCGGCCCCTCACAAACAACCTTAGGAGACTTCCTTCGACCACTTCTGGCTGCATTTTAGGCCTGGCCCTCCTTTACCATTATCATCTCACTCACAGAACCAGGGCAGGAGGCAAATGAGGTAAAATGGGGTCCTAAAGGGCTATATCAGATAGGCTTGATTAGAACAGAGACAACCTGAAAAGCATCTTACCCAGAAGGGTCCTAAATCCAAAATTCATCTTTGCCTACTACCAACCCAGTGTAATTCTTACCCACTTTTACATCATCTATTATCCTGTCCTACCTCTCCCTTTTCTACTATTTTGCCTCATTTTGTCTATAACTTCTTCCATCTTTAGCTCTCCCAAAACTTTGCCCCCTGTCCAAAGCTAAATAGCTTACTTCTGCCTCCTTTGTACTGGAGCTCGTTTGCTTCAGGATAGTTAGCTGGAGCCCAGGTTTCAGGTGGCAGGGAAGTTGTTGGGTCGTTTGGTGTAACAAGATGGGGCAGGAAGCCTCAGACCTGCTAGCACTAGGTTCCTTGAACCTAAACAGCATTTACCATTGGTTCTCTAGAGAGCCCTGGCATCTTTGAAACTCTCTACATGCTGCCTAAAGGATTTGCTTTGGTTCTTTTGTGCAAAAACCTTTAAAAATTATTTTCTACCTGTTCCTTCCTTGAATTATTTGGTGCCACAATGGTCAACTTCTCATTAAAGAACTCATAAAATTCACCAGAGTGATAATCTAAGTGTCTAATCCACCCTGGGTTCTCTGATTATCTAGAGCTTATCAAATATAGAGTGTATTCAGTGTCAGTGAGTTAAGGCTTCAAGGAACCTAAACAAATCAGATCACAAGATGAGATGGGAATCTAGAAAGACCAAGTCTGACTCTGGGTAGCCAAGGAAACTTATGAATACTGCTAGAAGAAGACCAGACTATATGAAGTTGTCTTTTTGCTTTAGTGAGGCCTGGAAACCTGAGTGGACTCTCTTCCTGGCTTTGGTTACTGTTACATATACTAATGTGAGGGGAATATAAGTTCTGGCAGCTGTCACACTTCCAGTGGACTTTAGCCCTGGGATCTCCATGAGCTGGCCTTATATCTTTTCTGGGGAGAGGGGAAATGAAATACTGCTCATTTCAGCAGGCTGCTTGTTGCCCTTGGCTGATCAAGGCATTGGCTTAGACAGAAGCCTAGCTGTGTCACCACATGGTTTATGTGACCTACACTTCTCTGAACTTCCTACTTTACTGCTCACTGCCTAACCAAAGAGAGATGGCAGTCTCCCATCTTCCACAAGATCTAACTTTTTTTTATCTTTTTTTTAAAGATTCCAAATGATGGCGACCCCTCTTTGCCCCAGTGGCTTCCAGAAGGGTAAGTGATTGCCTGCAAGGTTTCTGTGGATTTTATATAGTCTCTCCTACTATGTTTTAACTTTTCTCCTGGAAAATAGGAGAAACAGCTCTATAAAGTTGATCTTGGGGAAGGAAGAGGCTCCACTGTAGAGACTGGTTCTTCTCTGGGGCAGAGGAGAGAACTCTGCAGACTGATTACTTAGAGGCAGAAAAGAGCTTTGCAGAGTGGTTCCCCTGGGACAGGGTATGGAGCTTTGAGGCTCCCCTATCTTTGCCTCTGGAATTTCTGATCCATTGTGTCATAATGGTGATATACTCTTTAGGTAGAAGAAGGATGAAACTAGAAAAGTATCTGCATTTGGAGACAATTTCTTTCTATTGTTGATAATTAGCTAATTAGATTTCTGCCTGGGCTCCATCCTGCCTGAGCTGTCATGAGTCACCAACTTATTCCATTCCATTCTAGTCAGAACATAAGTAGCGTACCTTATGAGTGGTGTATGTTCTTTCTATGCTTGTCTAGGAGTTTCAGACCCATGTAATTGTACCAGAGAGTCATTTTAAGCTGCTCAACTTCTGCCTATAACTAACTGACTGTTCTTAAGAGAGAAAAGAGTTTAAGTGCCTCTTTGCTCCCATTTTTGTCACATCCACTGCCAGTTATTTCTCAGGATCTTCCTTCTCTCCTTATCCCACAAAGGGCTTCTGAAACCACAGTTCTTAGTGGCTTCCTTCTCTCCCTTGTGACCAACAGGGGGCTAAAAAAAGATCAGATCATAAAGTTATCTACTACATTTTTACATATTTTTTTTCTCTTGTGATCTGTTTTTTAAATCAAGAGTTAATCATGTGAAAGAGCTACCTTTCTTCTTTTGTCAGAAGCTCATTTATGTTGCAAAAATGAGCTCATTTATATTTTTAGAATTAGCTACAAATTTGTGGCACCAGTTGCTTCAATAGTCCTTCTTCGGGACTTTAGCTTTTTCCCTCTAATAATCGTAAAATACATACATGCCAATGGAACATATCCAAGGTGTTTTTAAATGAAGCCATGAAGTTATCTTTTAAATGCCTTCCTTTTGTTTTTCTTTCCTCAGCTTAGTCCTTGGAAACTGTTAAAAATTTAGAACCTCCTTAGGTCTGGTAGTCTCATTGGAAACAAACTTCACTGTGCTCAGGAAGCTAGTTTGTTAGAAATCAGTATATCAGGTTGCCTGTTCCAACTACTGACCTTGACTCAATTTGTGGCTTCATTCTTTGCCTATATTGTTGGCAGTACCTACTTATTCTTCTGAGATACAGGTCTTTTTTTTTTTGTAAACCCAGCCACAGCACCTTCCCCACCTAATTGCCGTCATTAAAACCAAGTGCATGAGTTCTTTTCATTGAGGCTCAGAATGCCATTTTGCAAAAGATCAGAGAGGTTTTATAGTTCATCCCCCTCATTTTATGGAAGTGATACCAAGATCCAAGATGAGGAAGGAGTTTTGGCAGAGGACATGTAGAGAGGTAGTAGAATTGCAGATAAAATATAGGTTATCTCAATGTGAGAATGGTGTTCTTTTTGAGACATTCTCTGTATTGTTATTGAATATTATTGTGCAATAACAAAGAACAAAATTAATAAGCATAGAAAAGGTATAAAAATTTAGAAATTTCCACTTGCTCTAGCTATAATGTTTTTCTTGGTCCCTGTTGATGTATTTATAGGGCTAGGCCTTTTGTTTTTTTCTTTCTAAATAGTCACTCCCCAGTAAGGAGGTTCCTCAAAAAACTAAATTGATCAACCATATGATCCAGCAATTCTTCTACTGAGTATTTACCCCAAAGACTTGAAAACTCATATCCGAAAAGATATTTGCACACCGATGTTCACAGCATTATTCACAGTGGCCAGGACATGGAAGTAACCGAAGTGTCCTATGATAGATGATTGGCTAAAGAAGCTGCGGTACATGTTTACAATGGAATATTACTCAGCCATAAGAAGAGATGAAGTACTGACATTTGTGACAACATGGATGGACCTTGAGATAATCATACTAAGTGAAATAAGACAGACAGAGAAAGTTGAAAATCACATGATATCACTATACGTGGGATATAAAGGAACAGAACAAACAAACAGAGACCCATGGACATGTCTATAGACTAGAGAGTAGGGGATGTGGGGAGGGAGAGGTATATGGGGTAAAGAGGGTCAAATGTGTGGTGATAGAAATCTAAATATGGGAGGTAAACACAGTGTAAGTGTGTATATATGTATATATATGCGCCTAATTGTTAAAGTGTACAGCTGAAACTTATTGGATTTCATTAACCAATGTCACAATAATTAAAAATAATTAAAAATAAAAAAATAATAAGATGCAAATATATAAATAAATAAATAGTCACTCCCCCACCCCCAAATGATCTTTTGAAAGTTCACCCCACCTCCTCTGCTTCCACTTGATTATGTGGGCTCCTCTTTCCATGGAGACCGTTTTTCTTCAGGAGGCTTGGATAGGTAGAACAGGTGACTCTTTTACTCAGGGTGGAGAAGGTCTCCTTCTGTATGTCTCCTATATGTTTCGTAGTCTTGCTCACCTAGGCAGTAGCTCTTCTGTAGAGCCATTCCTATGCATTCTGCTCTAGCACAGGCCAAGAAAGACATCCTTGGAGAGCGTGTCTCTGGCCTGAGTGTGGAAAGGAGCCCTCGTAACCATCAATTCCCATCTTGCCTTATGGAGCACGAGGGCCTTCAAAAACTGTCAATTTGGGATAAAAGAGCTCTCAGTCCTTGGCTAAAACCATAGAAGGAGACAAGGAGGGGCACTCTAAGAGCAGATTTCATTACTTATTATCCCATCGCTTTATTTCCTTTACTTTCTGTCCTCCTTACCTCTCTTAAAAGTACGTGGTGATAGTTCACCTTCCTCTAGGGAGGAAAATGGAACACTGAACCTGCCAGTAACTCAGGGTAGGGCTGAAGGTCCTGAAATATTTTCTTCCCTCTGCAGGCCAGCTGGAGGGCTCTATGGCATTGACAGCATGCCAGACCTACGCAGAAAGAAGCCACTTCCACTTGTCAGTGACCTGGTGAGTGAGACTCTTGTGCAGGTTTAGGCAGTATCCTTGAGGTATCCCCCATTGGCCCTTGGCAAACTATTAGAACTGATAGTGATCCATTTAGTGACAAGTATTGGTCTGAAGATCAATCATTTAAAACCTTGCTGAGACTTAAGTGGACCTTGTTCTACCTCACTCCCTCATTAAAGCCCCTGGTTCTTTCTAAGCTCAAGCTTCCACCTGGAACACTTATAGTTTGGGCACTCAAAGGAAGGTTCTGGGATTATCTTCTGTGTGTCAAGTGCCTTTGGGTATCTCACAGCCTTCTTTGATGACCTGGAATGGAAACTGCCTCTAGCCCTGACCTAGATTATTGAGCTTTTGTGTGATGAGCATGACTGGTCCATTTCCTTCTTGGAGGTCAAATGACAGTCTCCTCCCCAGACATAGGCTTCCTAGCCTATCTCTGTGCCCCTAGTCCTTAAATCAGTGACTGGCACTGAGAGAAAATGATAAAAATTTGTGTAATTGATTTGAAACAGACTTAGGAGGTAAAGCTGATCTCAGAACCTCCAGGATGACCAGAAGCTCCCATTTTGGGTCATACTAATTAAGGCAGGATCAGCTCAAGGAATCTTAGTGGATATGAGGGTGGAATGGGGCTCAGGCTGTTTCAGAGCTCTAAAGTTAGATGTTCAGTAAGGCTTGAACCCTTTTTCTTATTACCATTTTCTGCTCCTATTTTCCTTGTTTTTCTTTTTTCTCCTTATTCAGTCTGTTCTGTTTTTTCTGTGCACCTCTTTTCCCATTTCTCATCCATTCTCTGCTATCTCTTTCCCTGCACCAGTTTCTTTCTCCTTAGTTGACTGAATGGAACTATCTATCCTCTGCCATTTTCTCTTAATCATTTCTTTATTTCCTTTCTTCCTTTTTCCCCCTACTATTTGTATATCTTCTCCTTTCTCCTTTTCCTCTTTTCTAATGCACCTCTTCTCCTACCAATTCTTCATTGAGCTGGTTGGATGAAGATAAATTCTGATGTCTTCTCTTCTTTATTACCTTCTTTCATTGTCTTCTGTCTTTTTTCTCTTCTTTTCTTCCTACTATTTCTCATTCTATGCTCCCTCTTGCCCTCCAGCCCCTCTTTGCTTAACTGTTGGATAATAGTGTCTTATTCATTTCTTGTTTCCCCTCCTCTACCTTTTAATCTTGCCAATATTTTACTTTCTGGCATAACTCTCCTTTGAGTAGGAGCTCTAGGCCTTGGGCCCTGGCCATTTGTCTGGATTGAAGATCATTTTTAGTGGCTAGAGGCAAAGGGGGTTGGGCCATGCTCCTTGCATTGGACTATAGGGAAAAACCTCAGTTGCCTCTGAAAGATTTTTTGTGCCCTTGGTGGGGGCTTTAACCTCATGTTGTTCCTTTTTCTGCTGTCCTCTGTGCAGGCAATGGTGAGTGTCTCCAGAGCCCTTTTCTGCCCTATGTAACAGTCCACATCTTAAACCACCTGGGCCCCTCCCAACTGCTCTCTTCTTAGACTTATATTATAACCTCTGTCTGCCTATTTTTTACTGCCTTATGGAAACCATGTTCCCCTCCAGGGGCTGCCCCTAAAGCTTGTGCTTTTCAGATATATGGGGCCCCTCTATATAAGAGCCTGGCAAGTAGGACAACCCCAGCTCTCAGACTTAGCTCCCTGCCCTGCTTGATTCAACTGAGGCTACATTGCCCCTTTTACTTGCCAAGTGCCCTGTTCATTAGGGCTGCAGGCCTCTACACTTACTTGAGATTGTATGGGCATGGGGGTGGTACCAGGGGATAGAAGCTGAAATGGAATAATTCTCATGGTTCTTGAATGTGATTCTTATAGAGTTGTGTGTTTATTCTATTCTTAATGACCCGTTTTCTACTAATTCTAAACTTCTCTCTCCCTCTTTTTTTTTTTTTTTTTTTTGTCTTTCTATAAATGAGGGGTAGAATACCCTAAAAATAGTCCAGGAGAGAGAAATTCTTTGATAGGTACCCTGAGAGAAGTGCTGTTCTACTATTGTTAGAACAACCCTCTGAGGGCCTTGGGTTTTGGATCTTAACCTTGTATGGTTGTTACCCTATTACCCATGGGCAGTCTCTGTGAATGACAGTAAAAATAAAGAGTAGGTAGTAAGTTATAGTCAAGTTGCTTTGGTCACTGAAATTCCCTTTCCAGGACTTCTTCCCTTGGTAGTAGCCAGGGCTGACAGCAGGTCTTCTCTCGCAGTCATTGGTCCAGTCCCGGAAGGCAGGGATTACTTCTGCAATGGCTACACGCACCTCTTTCAAGGATGAAGAGCTGGTAAGTGACCCATGGGCTTTCATGAGTCCACTGGTCTAAAGACCTGGCCATCCACTGGCGATCATCTCTGGAGCCATAATAATTGAGAATGCTAGAGTATTGGGCACACATCGTTAATGCAACAGATAGATAGCATCAGGTCTCGATCTTCTACATTGGGAGAGGCAAGGGTCCAGATCAGGGGTAAGCCCAAGTCTTATATGGGAATATACGACCACTGAAGAGTTTTACAGTGGACACAGTACTCTGTTTTCCTAGAAAGCTTGAATGCTGGGACCAGGTTCACATCCAGCATTCAGGTCAGACCTGTCTTGAATGACTAGGAGTACATGACATTGGAGGCTTCTTTCTACCAAGCTGTGCTATGGGTTGAGTCTGTCAAGCTGTGCTATGGACCAGAGGAGAAACCAGGGTTCTGATTACCCTACAAGTGTCTCATCTCCCAACAGAGACCTAAAGTTGCTGGTGGGTGATGGGGTATGTGTCTTTCAGAAATCCCACGTGTATAAGAAAACTCTGCAGGCCTTAATCTATCCCATTTCGTGCACCACACCCCACAACTTTGAGGTCTGGACTGCCACTACCCCGACCTACTGCTATGAGTGTGAAGGCCTGCTCTGGGGCATTGCCCGGCAGGGCATGCGCTGCAGTGAGTGTGGAGTCAAGTGCCATGAGAAGTGCCAGGACCTGCTCAATGCTGACTGCCTGCAACGTGAGTTCCCCTGCAGGGTGAGGGGTGGGATCCAGGAACAGCAGGGCCTCTCCAAAGGAGTCTGGCAGCAAAGAGCTAGGATGGCTGCACATCATTCCTCTAGTCTACAATATTTTGAAGCTACTTTTCTTTTTAGAGAATGTAGGGTCCTGAGTCAAGTGGCATTGCCTTTTCAAATAACAGCTCTTATAGCACTCTCTTAAGCAACTGTAGGAAAAGTTCTTTGAACCTTCTGTGGCCCTTCTGTGGAACAAGAATCTGTTTTAGTATTCAGATGATCCCAGAGGCTGCACTTGCATAGTAGACACACCACAGTGACCATAGTGCCCAAATGACTGGAGCATCTTTAATTGGGCACTGAAGCTGTTGAGAAAAGAGCGTTTTGTGAGGTTCCAATTCTCACAGAGGTACCTCCTGAGGTCTAGACCCTAGGATCCAGGAAAGGCTGCATTTATTCTTTGATTATAGATGCAGCTTTTAGACAATAGTGACAAGAGGAGAAGTTTCAAATAGATTAGGCAGAGGTCCCAGAGGAGAAAGTGCCAGACTCTCAAGGTCCTGACTAAATATGAGATTTGTGCTACCATTGTGGAGTGGGGAGGATAAGAGCAGGAAAAACAAAAAAGTTTCTGTCAAAGGATGTTGTAGCACTACAAAATCTTGTCTCTTCATTCCATTCCTGCTAGGCTTTCACATATGGACCCCAGGAGGAACAGGGGTGGGAATATGAGAAAGTGTTCTCACCCCTCTAGGTCTCCCAGGTGTCATTCCAAGGCAAGCCATAGCAATGAAAGCTTCAAGGATTGTGGTAGGAGAAAGGAAGGTCACCTTTAGACACAGGAGCATGTTGTTATCTCAGGGAAAGATCTGATTTAGAAGGGAGAGCAAGGCCTTGAGGAAATGTTCACTTAAAATGCCCTTCTTTGAAAAGCTCTGATTGGTGCTAGTTGCATAGCTACAGTAGACATAAAGAAACAGTTAAAGCAGTCAGTGGAAGAGATGGAGTCCTGAAAAGACTGCCTGAAGATGAATGCTGGTGATGATTTTGCCCAAACTCATCATGAGGGGGTGAGAAGCACAAGTGCCAGCAGGCCCTTTAATTGCTGAGAACTAGCAGCCATGTTGGTTGTTTGCCAAAAACCTTCTGAAATGCTGCTCAATAGTAAAGGTGTCAATCTTCTCTTCAAGGACCTTTTAGAGGTCTGAGTCCAAGGAAGTAACATTGCATGGGATCTGCTAAATGGCAAGAGTGAGATGCAGCCCAGATTATTACATTTTCAACTCTACAGACCAGGCATTAAACTCCAGCAGGCTCCATAAGTGATTAACTTTTCCCAGAGATATCCCAATCTTCCTAAACCTCTCCCACTCCTCAGTGACCTCTCCCATGCCCCATTCCTCAGCCTGACCCTTGGTTTAGTAGGTTGCCTGGCGGTTATCCTACTTTTTGTGTCTGGCCATCTTTCAGGGGCTGCAGAAAAGAGCTCTAAACATGGAGCTGAAGACCGGACGCAGAACATCATCATGGCCATGAAAGACCGCATGAAGATCCGAGAGCGGAATAAGCCGGAGATCTTCGAAGCTATCCGGGATGTCTTCACTGTGAGCAAAGTCGCACATGTGCAACAGATGAAAACAGTGAAGCAGAGTGTGCTGGATGGCACCTCCAAATGGTCGGCCAAGATTACCATCACTGGTGAGCAGGCTAAAATGTGAGGGGACAGGAAAGCCCAGGCCATGGGGAGGAACCTGGGGAAGAAGCCATCCAAATGTGTGGGAGCAAGGGGCCAAGGAGAAAGAAGACAGAACTGAGGGGAAGACGAAAGGCTTTATTATTCGTTACTTCTTTTCTCCTAGACCCTGGTGCCAGGGGTGCTGGAAGAGGTAAAACTGGTATCTCAAATGATATGAATGATAATAGAAGGATTTGGTAACAATCAGATATTATAGACTTGGTTAATAGTCTGATATTACAAGAACTAGGGCTAGGGAAAGGGGATGGGTAGAAGATAAGGGAATAGTTAACTAGTGGTTTATTAGGTGGGTGGGTGTAGCTGAAATGTGCATGTATCAGAGGAGGTAAGGACCAGTGTAAAGGTAAGTGGTCTGTTGGGGCTCCAGAGGAGAGAGGTGGTATTATTGGGCTGGGCTTTGAGGGAAGGGCTGGTGGTCTAGGACTAAGGATAGAGGTGGAGGAGTGAGAAGATTATGGTTCCTGTGCAAAGAGCAGAGAGAGGCTGCTCTGAGATGGAGAACATATAAGTTGTGCCATGGACTTCTGCATACTCTGAAGCTTTCTCCTCTGTGTATTTGGGTTGCAGTGGTGTGTGCCCAGGGCCTACAAGCCAAGGACAAGACAGGATCCAGTGACCCTTATGTGACTGTGCAAGTGGGCAAAACCAAGAAACGTACCAAGACCATTTTTGGAAACCTGAATCCTGTTTGGGAAGAGAAGTTCCATTTGTACGTCACAGATGGCTTTGTGCATTTTGGGAGCAGCATTAAATCCTATTGTTCTGGGCTTGGCCCAGAACAATATAAAAAAAAGGGATGGGTCAGGGGCAGTAGAGAAAACCCTTTTTTCACATGCTTCAGTTGGGCAGCAGCCATTTTTTTCTTTGAGTTTCCTCTCACGGACTATTTGTATCAGGGTTACTTTACCCAAGCCCTGCCTTAACTAGGGCTATGAAAGGGGCCCCTGGGCACTCCGTACTGCTTTTTCCAGCGCTAGGAAGATTGTACCACTGCTCAGTGACAGAACCAGGGACTGACTATCCTATTGTATACCTCGCAGCCCTGCCATCCTATCTAGGAAGGCTCTTCTGGGGAGTGGGAAAGGAATGTCCTTGTCCGACAACTGGGTAATTCTGGCTTAAAGGAAGAAATCTGTGGTTTGGGGAAGTTTCCATTTCCCTTAAAGGGCTCTGATTTCCTTTCTGCTTCTGCTTCCACCCTCACTCCTTTGTCTCACTTTTTTATAGACTGTTTCATAAGATAGTAAGGGATGGCTGTTGAAAAATGGGAAGCTCTAGCCTAGGACTTGGAGTGATGTCTGGAGAATCCACATGCTTTTTACACTTCTAAGGCCTAGGACCAGTACTTTGAGTTTGAATCAGCTTAACAAGCTGGCTATGTAGAGACTTTCTTCTGTTGGCTTCTTAGCCTAGCACAATCAATCTCCAATCCAAGGGCAATGGTTATGGGCAGCAGTTACCTGAGAATCCGAGTGATTCCCACCTGAAGCCTTCTTATGATTTATTCTAAAAAAATTGGTTCTGTAGTCAATATGGCCTACTTTTATCCATTTTGTAAATTATTCATTAAGCCCTTATTCTGTACAAGACACTGTACATAATATTGTGTATCTAAAAATGTGTAAGATAATTTTTGGCTTCAAGAAGCTCATTTTTTATTTGTCTATTATTTTTCAGTAGACCGGTAATTATACTATCATGTTTTAATGGAATGTGCAAAGATATTATAAGATCCAAGGGAAAGGAGTAGCAAATTCTGTGAAGTACAACTTTTAAGTTAGGCAATAGGACCCAGAAAGCATCTGTTGGGGAAGGAAAGGAAAGGAACAGGGGACCTGGGCAAACTGCCTCTTCCAAAGCAAACACCACACAGGAAATGGCAGTTTAAGTGGGTATTAAAGAATGATAGAAGTTTACCAAGCACATGCTTAGATAGTTGGGGAGCTAGATAGAAAGCTAAGCACATGTGACCAGATGGACATAATACAGACATTAACACCTTTACTGACTGGTAAGGTAACCAACAGTTGCTTCCTAGAACTTTTTTGCATCTGTCCAGCTCTTTTCCTGTTGGTGTTGCTGATTCAGCTAACTGCACAGGAAGTCAGAATTGTTTCTGATTACTCCTCCCCCTCTCTATTTTTGGTCCCAAGGCAAGAAGGACTGGATAATGGTATGTAGAGCTATCCAGGTTGAGGAATGAAGATCCATTTGCTGGGATAGCCTGACTCACTTGGAACTTCAGCACCACTGTTCTCTGACTCCTCTTCCCAGCAGTTGATGGAGCTTTGGGAGGGAATTGGAAGTAATAGGGTTGGGGGCTGCTGGGCCTGGCACTAACAGAGCCTGCCAAATTCTCTCACAGTGAGTGCCACAACTCTTCTGACCGCATTAAGGTACGTGTGTGGGATGAAGATGATGACATCAAGTCGAGAGTAAAGCAGCGCCTAAAGCGGGAGTCTGATGATTTCCTTGGCCAAACCATTATTGAGGTTCGGACACTGAGTGGCGAGATGGACGTTTGGTACAACTTGGGTGAGAAAACAGGACCAGAGAAAGTTGATGGGAAGGGAGAGCATGAATGTGGAAGTTGGGAAAAATCTTGTCTACCACAATCACCACTCAATCTCTAAAAGTATCTCTATACAGAGCCCTGCCTTACCTGTAGAGAACTGACCATGGGTGGAGATGGGGACAGTGGAATAGGTTGGCTGGAATTCACACTGACTGGACATTCTCCAGATTTCAGAAGGCCCTTTAATCTTCATACTCATCTTTAATGCCTTTAGCCCCCTGTTCTAATGGAATACAGTTCCTACGGGGTATATATGGGGTATTTGTGGACTGTGTGGTCATTGGAGTGAGTTTGCCCTGTTAGGTGAACTTCTTGGATCAGTACCTCCTTTTTCTGTTGTTAAGCCAGGATGGAGACTGTCTACACTGTCTGTAGTTGCACTGGTGTCAATCCCTAGTCTCCTTTCTTTCCTAGAGAAAAGGACAGACAAATCAGCTGTCTCAGGAGCTATCCGACTACAGATCAACGTGGAGATCAAGGGGGAGGAGAAGGTAGCCCCGTATCATATACAGTATACGTGTCTCCATGAGGTGAGCCAGCTCTTGGTAGATGAGGTGTCAGAAAGCAGAGCTGGGAGGGTCCTTTGGTAATGAACAGGATTGCAATATGGTTGAAGATGGGGCCTCTTTTTTATTTTATCCTTGGCTCAGTGTGCTCCTGGACAGCCCAAGTAACAGTCTCAGTTCTCTTTCACTAATATGAGAACAGCCTGTTGGGGCTACAGGAGGAACTGATCAAAGCTTGAAGGACAGAATTTTGGTAGAACTCTATTTGCATTCTTCTAGACTTTACCACTAGATTTTGTTTTTGTTTTTAATATATATATTTAACTCCTTCCTTTGCTCTGTTTCCTGCAGAATCTTTTCCATTACCTCACAGATATTCAGGGCAGTGGAGGAGTCCGGATCCCTGAAGCTCGAGGAGATGATGCATGGAAGGTGTACTTTGATGAGACTGCCCAAGAAATTGTGGATGAATTTGCCATGCGCTATGGCATCGAATCTATATATCAGGCCATGACGTGAGATTCCCCTGGGGCTTTGGGAAGTAACTACTAACCCTTAGGATGAGTAATGAAGGCACACTGACACCATGGACAGGTTTTTAGTGGGGTCATATGCTTTGATTCACTGTAGAGGGTACTTCACTGTAGGGAAAGTAGGTGAGTCTGAAATTGACCAAGACTCATAAGAAATTTCTGCCTACTATGAGAAGAGGTGTAGTTTGTTTTTTGGTGAGGCTCCCACTAGAACTATACTTAGGAAGCAGCCTTAGGTAAGCACAGGGTAGCTATTGCTCTGGCTGTGCTTCATTTATTCTACAAATTTTTATTGAGTTCCTTTTATGTGTCACAGATTGTGTTAGATGCTGAGAACACAAAGATGGGGCCTTTTGTGCTCAGGGAACTCATCCTGGCAGGAAAGACAGACCAGTAAAGAAATAAGTACAGTAAAATGTAATAAGAGCTATGGTAGAAGTTAATCACGGGGTATTATAGAGCATCTAAATTTTAGGGGAGGCCTGTGAGGGAAGCCTTAAAGAGTTGATTGAACTGAATCTTAAAATACAGAAAAGGAGAAGGGCATTTTTGGTAGGGCATGGACTGGGGTGCTAAAATGCAACAGAGCATAGACTATTCAGGAATTATGAGAAGAAATACAGTAAGGAATGAAGTTTGTGAATACTTCCTCTGCCATTCCTACTCTGTTCACTCTCCCTAGATGAGCTTATTCAAACCTGTGACATCAACCACTACTTCTGAGCTAAGAGCTCCCAGATCACTTTCTCCACGTTAGGACTTTTCCTGAATTTCAGATCCATTTTCAGCTGCTTTCTGGGTATTCTGACAGGCATAGTAAACTCTCAGCATGTCTAAATTCCAAATCAACATCATCTCCACCAAATATGCTTATCTTTTTCTATTCCCTATTTTAGTAAATGGAACGATTTTCTCTTCAGTAGTTCAAAAAAATTTAGGAGTCAACCTAAACTTTTCTTTCTTAATTTCTGCTGTCCCTTTAACTCCCAACATCCAATCTGCAGAACCTGTAGCTTCTATCTCCTAAAATTGTTTTTAATCTGTCACCATTGCTGTAGATCAACAATAATAATGATAATAATGACAACAACTTCTACGTAGCATTTTTTATGTGCCAGGCACTGGTGTAAGCACTTTATGAATGTTAACTTATTTAATGCTAATGTTAATTAACCCTGTCAGGTGAGGATTATTATTTTCCCATTTTATTGATAAGAAAACCAAAGCATAGAGAAATTTAAGTAATTTATCCAAGGTCATTGAGTGAATAATGTAGGTGAGATTGAAACCCAGAGTCTGACTCTAGTGTCTGCTCTTAACCATTTTTCTATTCCATTTGGTGCTTTATTGCTTCTGTTCTGAATTATTGCAATTATTCTTCAACTGATCTTTCTATCTTAGTCTAATCTCTCTCCAAGTCTTCCAATTTATTATCAAAGGGACCTTTCTGAAAGACTAATTTGATCACAGTATGCCTTTGTTTAAAAATTTACTATACTATTTATGATGAATTCTTTTATTATCTATTCTCTGCCTACATCTTCTCTATCTTTCCTTAGTATTCTGTCAAACACATGAACAGTAGCTAAACTGAGGTTTCCCAAATAAATCATTCTTGAATATATTTGTCTTTGCAATGCAATTTCTCTTTATCTGCACACTTCTCCATTTGATTAATTCTTACTAATCCTTTAAGACTTGTTTTAACCATCTAATCCCTTGTAGCCCCAACCATCCTGATTCAGGTGATCTTCTTCTGTGTTTCCATAGTGTGTTTGCATAGCACACCTTGGGTTATTGACTTACTGTCTAACATTTGCTTTCTCTGCTATGCTGTCACATCTTTTGATTCTAGTGCTTGGCACAGGGCCTTGCACATGGTAGGCATTCATTGAATGTATATGTGAATGAGTAAATTATGAAGGTCCTTGTATACCAAGGTGATTGGAACCTTCATGCACATCAGTGAAATCGTTTCATTATTTGCCTGAAGAGTTGTTGAGGCCGAGTACTTTTTTTTCAGGCACTTTGCATGTTTGTCATCCAAGTACATGTGTCCTGGTGTGCCAGCAGTCATGAGTACCTTACTGGCTAACATCAATGCCTACTATGCCCATACAACCGCCTCCACCAATGTCTCTGCATCTGATCGCTTTGCAGCCTCTAACTTTGGGGTGAGTGTGATATAAAAACATATCTACCCATTTGTTATCAATTAATAAAATTTGATTTTTTTTATGATTGATACTGTAGAATTGGTTAATAAGCCTAAAATTTTAAAAAGATGCCACTTAAATGAACTTATTTCCTTGTGGGTCTGTAGACTACACAGTAGGCTATCCTTATTTCATTATGGATATGTGGATTTCCAATAGACTCTCCTCAGACATAGATAAAAGGTAAGAATAGCATCACTATGATTTAGGGGTACCACCTGGGCTCAGGTAGAACTTGGCCAAGACCTTGGTTGAGTCATCATGTTCCTCAGTCCTGCATGTCCACAAATGGACCTTTTAAAATATTATTCAGTCTCTCTCTGACAGATTCATACCACTTAAGTTCATATGAGACTGATGTCTAAGAGAGAATACCAGTGTATACTTGAGCCTATCTCTTTTTTAGTGTCCGGATCCTTCTTTCTATCCAGGGCATGCCCTTTCTTGGTTTTAAGGTACTTGAGTTAAGTCTTTACTCATAATGTCACTTGGAATAGCTTCAGTATAAACTAGGTGAAATATCTTTGATCCACCACAGATCACTTCTTGAGGGACAGAATTACTGGTACTTTCAAATCCACTGGATCTCTGAGCCTTGGTTATGGTACTAACCACTTTTTCTTATTAATTATGTTTCTATAGATGAATTAGCACAGGGCCTTGCATATATGCATTCTTTGAATATATATATTTGAATGAGTAAATTATGAAGATCCTTGTGTGTCAAGGTGATTGGCATACAAGGTGATTAAGCCAGTTAAATACCTGTTCCATTCTGTCTCATCCCATTATATATTGACTTAATCAGTAGCTAATGATATTTAATCTAACAAATATAGGAGTTCTAAGAATGCTATGCCATATAGACTATAGGCATATGATTCCACTTTTAATTATAACTTTTCTATAAAAACTGACTATTTAAATAGTAGCATATGTTATTCATTTACCATTTTAAATAGTATAAACTCAGGGAAATGATGTGAAACATGGTTTAAAGAAAAACTCTCAGGATTGCTTGATTGCTTTTCAAATGCATTGCTGTTTCTCCCTCACATCATTACTGCTAGGGTATTTAACTGCTATGAGCTACCCAAAGATAAGTCAGACTCAGGAACAGGTTGAAGAATGTGTTTGGAATTTCCCCGTATTTGACTAAGATGAGTTAAAGTTTCAAAGGGATGGAGATGCACTCACTGGTTATATTGGGTTGACTCTTGTATAGAAAGAGCTGATTTTCCTCCCAGGGACTTCCATTCCCCTTGCCAGTGTGAGAAAGTTCTCCAGTTTGAGACAAAGCTGCTAAGAGATGGAATAGGGACCACCAATTTTATTTCTTCCTAACATGTTGTTGTGCTCCTCATAGGAAGGGATGGGATAGGCTGTGTCCCCAAACCAGTGTCTCCTCCTTATCTAGAGATGGTTTTCTGTTTCTTTTATAGTCTAGGGGGCTGAGAAACATATTATTTCTCTCTTCCCTGTTATTTGTTTCCCATCCTCAGAAAGAGAGATTTGTGAAATTACTGGACCAGCTGCACAACTCACTGAGGATTGACCTCTCTACATACAGGGTGAGTGAAGACATGGCTGTGGGGTGGGATAACAGATAGCATCAGTTTAATCTAGAGAGAGTGTAGGCCAATCTTGGTTATAAATATTGAAGGCAAGGAAAATTGGTCTGTATCATCACACCCATGTGTATGGTGAATGCCACAGACACCTATGGTTCTGCGACCTCCAAGGACATGCAGTGCATAAATAGCAGCAGGTGTGGCTGCTTTTTATAGACAGTTGGCTTTTCAACCCCACTCACATCACTCTACTAAATTCTCTGATGACATTCTCAATAGGGAGTCTCCTCCCTATTCTCTTTCAGAAGTGCCCTTTAAAAAATATATAGTCACTTTTCCTTCTTACATCATACTCTCCTCATTTTCTAGGGTTGATGTGAAAATCAGCTAAGGGGAAAGAGAGTACCTTGGCTTTGTCAAGTAATTTGTAGCAGAGGTCATGTCCATTCCTAGAATGAAGCGGGGGAATAAATGTAGTAGGCGGGTGGATACCTGGGATGGTAAAGGACAGGGAAATGGGCAGTTTTTCAATTCTTCCTAAGTTAGATCTTCTCAGAATGGCTTCATTACTTGCTTTAAAGTGTTGTGAATTTCCAGAACAGGCAGTATACCCACACTAAAAAGTAAGTATAAAAATAACCTCAGAGTAAAAAAGAAATGAGGTTTTAATTATCTGCACTTCTAGTGCCCTCCATTTGCACGAATAATGGAGAGTTGACTGTATATCTTATATTTGGCATATAAGTAGCCATTCGAAGGTTTAGAAAAGTGACCCTTAAAATGGAGAGTGGCTCAACATCTCCCTTCAGCTGTCCTTGGCAGCTTCTTCCTAAAACTTGTGCTGAAAGGAATGAAGTGATGCATGGTGGAAAGGTCCTAAGGATCTTACTCCGAAAGCAGTTCTGCAATCTGCTGACTCCAGGACAGAGGAGTAGCTGAGGGTCTACCGTATGGAAAGTGCACGTCTTGGATCTCAGTCTGGTCTGTAGTGTGGCTCTACTTATATTCCAGGATATACAGTTAGATTGTAACTTTTGAAGAACTCACTGTTTGGGTGTAAGAATCTTCACCCAAGAAAAGTGAGTGAGTGTGTGTGTGTGTGTGTGTGTGTGTGTTCAGTTGTGTAAATGCTCACACACTGCATGGGAAGTTACTTGCTGGGGAATATTAACCCTTGTTTTTCACAAGGGCCTGTCTGTGTCAGTGGAAAAGAGTGGGAGACCTTTAGTATTACAGCTTTTTTTTTAATCTATCTCAACTAGGGAAAGTCCCACTGTGTAGCAGGCAGGGAAACTTGATTTCATTGCTTCTGCCAGGGAAGGCTTTCATACTCCTCTATTCCTTTCTTACATTTGCTTGATTTATATACATAACAGAATAATTTCCCTGCTGGGAGCCCTGAGCGCCTTCAGGACTTAAAGTCCACAGTGGACTTGTTGACCAGCATTACTTTCTTCAGAATGAAGGTAAGATATGAACAAGGTTGGGGACTTGGCCTGGGGACATGGAGAATAAGAAACATTTGGCAGTCTGAGGCTATAGGAATCATCACCTCGAAACCCACATTTTTTCCATATAACTCTTCCTTGGGTTACTTGGGTTACTTCCTTGGGTCAACAAGGATGGGCCTGGCAGTTCTTCCCATCAGCTGTCTTGGCAATTTCAACCCAGGGCAAGGTCCAGAAACGCACAGAGGGATGAAGTTGTTTGGGACAAGTTCTAGGAGGAGATCCCACTCAGGTGAGCAAGACCCTGGGCCCATATTTCTTTTATTAATTGGCAGGTGCAAGAACTGCAGAGCCCTCCAAGGGCCAGCCAGGTGGTAAAGGACTGTGTGAAAGCCTGTTTGAACTCCACATATGAGTATATCTTCAACAACTGCCATGACTTGTACAGTCGCCAGTATCAGCTGGTAAGAGGTTTGGAATCAGGTGGGACCAGCTATCAATGGCTCTTGGAGCCTCAGCTTTTCTTTACTGTGGTCATGGTAGAAGGGAGCTCAGGACAAAATCCTTGATGTTCTTGAAGGTGAATGAGTTTTGTAGAGCGTGGACCATCTAGACCATGTTGAGACATTTGTGGATGGACAGGAATTATTGGGCCATAGGTGACATAACTGAATTGAACAGAAGTGACAACAGTAAATTTTAGTTTGTTGCTAGAGAAAGTGACCAAAATTTGAACAGTTTTAGGGGGTGAGTAGGTGAAGACTCTGTCCATCAACAGAGTCTTTTTTATCCCCCAAGATTAATTTATTCTGAATCATGTGGATTCCTCTATGTTCCAGGCTGCCTTCCTCTGAAATCTATAGCTGTCTATGTGAGATACTGGCTCATAGAAGTTTAACTTTCCCCTCTGACCATTTCTCTCTGCCCTGCATGGTCTTCTGAGATATGTTCATCAGCTGACTATTAAGTCTGACTCTGCTCTTCTGTGCAGTTGAGCTACTTCACCTGTTTTATGCTGGCATCCTAACTTAGTGTGTAGTGACTTAATACATTTTTCTAGATCTTTTTAATGATATCTTCCCCAACTCCCCATTTCAAAGCCAGACTTCTTTCTGGGTATAATTACTCACAGTTCCTCTCTTAGCAAACCACACGTTTGCTGAATAGATTCCCTTTAGTCCAACAAATATGTTTTGAATGTTCTGGGCGGGGTCTCAGGAATCATAGTGCTCTTTCAGTTAGTTTACAGTCCCGTAAGCATATGTATAACTCCAATAAAAGCAGTCTATTAGGAGGGTTTCAAAAGAGGGATAAAATTGAAGGGATTCCAAGCAGGAAGAAATCACTCTTGATCAGATATTGAGAAAGGTTACATAAAACAAGGGGCATTGGCAATAAACCTGGAAAGGCATTAGGATTTGGACAGCAAATCATGGGAGAACATGAATATACCCTATATGCAATGCTTTCTAGGAGCACCTTAGTAAAGACTAAAATTTTGTTCACGCTACCTCCTCACATTCTCAAATGTACTTTTTGTGCTAGCCCTCTCTTTAGGCTTCCTCCTTTTAAGGTTTGTAAAACCTCCTGTTGGTTCTGATGTCCATGAGAGGTTTTCCTGGGGCCTTTGTTTAGCATGCCATGCTCTGGGCTCCTCTGATATTCATCTATGGATTTTCTCTGATTGGGGAAGACAGTGTTCTCAGCTTTGACCCTTTGTCTCTATTTGGTTTCCATTATCTACCATGAGATGAACCTAGACTTTGAAAATGGGTTTATAAACTATTCAGGGACTATCTGTAGCCTTTGAATTGCTGTTTTTTACTTTCACTCTCATTTTCTCATTATTCATTATTTACACTGAAGTAAACCCTTGGTATCTTTTTTGATTTCCCTCTACCAACCTTTAGTCATTGATTGGTTCATTCATCCATACATGCCTTTAACAAATTGAGCACTAGGGATGTAAAATTAAGATACATCTCTGCCTTTGGGGAGCTCATTGTTAGGTGGAAGTGGGGGGCAATTACCACCTTTTATTTTATTATTCCTATATTTTATTGTACTTATAGTTGTCTGTTACATCTATACCAGTAGTTCACAGAGGGTTTTATGGGAGCTCAGAAGAGAGGCATCTAGCCAGACCAGGGATATCAGGGAAAACGCAGGAAAGGTAAAGCTCAACTTGAATTTTGAGGAATGAGTAGGAATTAGCTACTGAAGGGCTGAGTGGGGGGATACCATATAGAGGAAGTAGAATGTCTGGAGGCACGGAATTGTGAATGAACATATTAATTTTGAGAAGCATAAGCAATTTAATTAGAGTAGTTACAGTGTCAGGCTTTGGAATTCAGCTACCTGGGGTCAAGTAAGTCTTAGTTTGGCTATTTATAACTACATGACCTTGGGAAAATTATATAACCTCACTGTTCTTCAGTCTCCTCACCTGTAAAATGAGGGTGGTGATAATTTCTAGCCAATGAAGTTGTTTTGAGGATTAAATGAGATAGTGCACATGAAGTTCTTAGCATAGTGCCTGGCACTATAATAAGCACTAAGTAAGTAGTGGTAGTGGTGTGGTGATGGCTGCATAAAAGAGAAAAGATGAAATATGAGATTGAGAGAGGGATCATGGTCTGAGGGATTTTTGTGTCAAGCTATGGAGTTGGAACTTTACTGAGGCCTATTGAAGGGCAGAGCAGTAATACTATGAGATTTTCCTTGGAAAAAGATCACAGACCACTGTGTGGAAGAGGGATCTTTGAAGATCAAAGAATAGTTAGGAGATCCTTGAATGATAAGAAACTGAGGTAGGGTAGTGGCAGAAAACGTTGAAGGAAGAGATGTATTTCAGTGATATTAAGGAGGTACAATCTCATTCTATGGATTCCGTCCTGGTTTCTAGTTACTTCCTGGTAGTACAGTCTTATTAAGAATTGTGGAGACCTCGTGATGACATATGGCATCCACATAAAAGCCCCCATCTTTCTGGGTGTTTCAGTAGGAGATAAATATCCCTTCCAGCCTCTCTGTGGGGACCCCTATTTGTCCTGTTTTGGGTCTGAATATAGCGTCGCTTCTTTTCCAAATGTATCATTGTATTCCTCTAACTCTTTGCAACCAAGACCTTTTCTTCCCCCCCCGTCCCCAACTTTATTGAGATACAAGTGACATACAACCTTGTGTAAGTTAAGGTGTAGAATGTGATGATTTGATACACATACATATTGTGAAATTTGAGCACAATAAGGTTAGTTAACACAACCTTCACATAATTACCATTTTGTTGTTGTTATGGTGAGAACATTAAACCTCTACTTTCATAGCATCTTTCAAATATACAATACAGTATTGTTAACTATATTATTCTATACCTTAGATCTCCCATAACTATTTATCTTATAAATGAAAGCTTGTACCTTTTGACCAGTATTTCCCCATTTCCCTATTTCCCCCACCCCTTAGCTCTTAGCAACCACCATTCTACTCTCTGTTTCTGTGAGTTTGATGTTTTTAGATTCCACATATAAATGAGATCATACAATATTTCTCTTTCTCTTTCTTTTTTAACTTAACATAATGCCCTCAAGGTCCATGCATGTTTTTGTGAATGACAGAATTTCCTTTTTTTTTTACTAGGTTTGTATACCACATTTTCTTTATTCTTTCAGCCATTGATGGATGTATAAGTTGTGCCGTAGTAAACATGAGGGTGCAAATATCTCTTCAAGATAGTGATTTCTTTTCCTTGGAATATATACCTAAAAGTGGGGTTGCTGGATCATACAATAGTTCTATTTTTAATTTTTTGAGGCACCTCTAGGCTTCTTTCCATAGTGGCTGCACCAGTGTACGTTCCTACTAATAGTGCATCAGGGTTTCCTTTTTTCCACATCCTGGCCAAAATTTTTTATCTCTTTTTGATAGTATTCATTTTAGCAGATGTGAGGTGACATCTCATTGTGGTTTGATGATTAATGATGTTGAGCACCTCTTCATGTGGTTGTTGGGCATCTGTATGTCTTTAGAGAAATGTCTATTCAAGTCCTCTGCCGATTTTTCAATCAGATTTTTTTTTTTTTTGGCTATTGAGTTGTATTGGTTTCTTATACTTTTTTGGATATTGACCCCTTAATCAGATATATGATTTGCACATATTTTCTTCTATTCCATAGGTTGTCTCAATTTGTTGATTTTTTTTTTTTTGCTATACCAAAACTTTTTTAGTTTGATGTAGTCCCACTTATTGACTTTTGCTTTTTTTTATTTGTGCTTTTGGTGTCATATCAAAAAAAAAAAAAAAATCACTGCCAAGACCAATGTCAAGAAGCTTTTTCCATACGTTTTCTTTTAGGAATTTTACAGTATCAGGTCTTAACGTTAAGACCTTAATCCATGGGAGTTAATTTTTGTGAGTGGTGTAAAATAGGAACCTAATTTTATTTTTTTGCATGTGATGAATATCCAATTTTCCCCAACACCATTTATTAAGGAGATTGTTCTTTCCCCACTGTGTATTCTTGGCTCCCCGAGGCCTTTTCTTATCCCTCTGGCAAATAGCTTACTAGATGCAGCTCTCCTTTATTCTAGCAGTTAAGGGAAGTCCTAACCCACTGAAAGTTAGGTCAACCTGCATGCTAGGTCTGTTCAGTAGCTCCTGCACAACTTAGAGTAGCTTCTCAGAGCTGATATGTGTATGAACATGTGTGCGCGTCGGGATGGGGGTGTATTCTGAGGATGACTGCCAGTGGAACTAGACTTATTTAGTGAGACTTGAGGGGTACGTACTTTGTCCAAGGAGTTACAATGCTCATAGTTACTGAGGAAGGAAAATGGGCATCTTTATGTCTCTGTGACTGACCAAGCTTATCAGATCAGTGCCCTGGAGCTGGGGAGAGAAGTTCTCAGGGATAAATTCCTTGTGTTTAAGGACCTCCCAACAATTACCTTCCTGACACAACAGGGACAGTCTTGTGGAAGACAGACTCTACGAGAGGAAGGATCTGATTCTAGAGGAAGGGGCATAGGGAGGGAGAAAAGAAGATGATTGGAGATACTCTCCATATTCTACTCTGACTCTCACTGTCTATCACTGTCTCCTCTGGAACAAGAAGCAGGAGCTACCTCCGGAGGAACAAGGACCCAGCATTCGGAATCTGGATTTCTGGCCCAAACTCATCACACTCATTGTGTCAATCATAGAAGAAGATAAGAATTCCTACACACTTGTTCTGAACCAGTGAGTATCACCCCACTTGGCCTTGTCTGGTTGGTGATTGGTTTTTCCATCTGTCTAACAGCCTCTTTCTTTCCTATCTCTGTGTGTTTGCAGTGCCACCCTTCTTCCTGTCCATCCGTCTGTCCCTCTGTCCCTTGTATTTGTCTGGGTAACTGTTTCTGGAGACAAATGTGGAAACATTATGGGAGGCTCTGCTCAGACTTAGACAGCCTCCTGGAGTGAGAAGCCTCTGGGAATGGCTGCCATAGGAGTCCCAGGGGATCCAGAGACCATGCATGTATGTGTCTGTGAATAAAATGAGCTACCTCGTGGCCCACATCCTTACCCTTTCTCTTCTGTCTTATTTAGTCTGGGCCTGTCTTCTAGCTTCAACTCTTCCCTTTGGGCCTTACTGCCCTTTCTTTTGGGCATTCTCTCCCCGGGCCCATCATGCCTGAAGAGATTCTCTGCCCCTACTTGTCTTACCATGGGCCCCTGAGCCCTTTTTCTCCAGAGAATGCCTACCCATTTCCCAGGCTTCTCTTTTCAGTCTGACCTCCAAGAACTAGGTACATTAGCTTTGGAATTAGTCAAATGGCTCTTGCTTTGTTTTCTAACTGTGGCTTTTTGATCATCCAGGTTTCCTCAGGAGTTGAATGTGGGAAAAGTCAGTGCAGAAGTGATGTGGCAACTCTTTGCCCAAGACATGAAATACGCACTGGAGGGTAAGGGTGTACCCAAGGTGGTGGGCTGCAGGCTCCTAGTCCAAGCACCTTGTTCGTTGTCTCTTTCCTCTCCCAGACAACTACAAGGTCAGGGTGAATAGTACAGTAAGGAACTGGAGGCATTCTAGGTGCAGATAGGCCTCAAAAGGTCTTGGGTGGACAAAGCTTTAGCCAAAGTAATAATGGAAATGTCTGTGTGGGTGTAGGTTTCTCCTTCCAGCTTTAGAGCAAGTACCTGTTTAAGACTTTCCCAGCCCAGGGGTCAACTCTTTCCATGCTGGGTATTCGCAAGTGGCCCATTCCCTGGAGAATGGCCTCATGAAACTTATCTATACAGTGTTAAGGAATCATGGACCCTTAAATACATAAATAAGTCCTCATGCTCTGAGAACTGCCTGGCCTGGCTTTCCTTGAAAGCTATTCTGGATTTGTGTGATAAAATCAGAAAGATACTTCTTCCCTCACAGACATATTATTATTCATCGTGTTTATTCAGTTTATTCGTCTATTCATTTTCCACTTTGGTCCACAAAGATATCATTCCTACTTATATCAGACTTTTCTATTTGTACCCGTCTGTGCTCAATTATTTAGCTGCTGCTGCCTTTCCTATCTGTTTATATATGTTAGTCTATCTCCTCTGTCTGAAAGTGGATCTAGAACGAGGGGGAGCAGTCTGAAACAAGGACAAAGCAGAGTCTGGATATCTTATTTGGGTAGAGTGGCAGGAGAAATGGGTTACTTTCAAATTTAAACTTTTTTAGTTTTATGATCAGTTGTTTGTTTTTTTAATTGAGGTATAATTAACATATAACTTTAGTTTCAGCTGTATAACATAATAATTTGGTATTTGTATATATTATGTGAAATGATCACTACAATAAGTCTAGTTAATATTCATCACCATCCATAGTTCATAAATTTTTTTCTCGGGATGAGAACTTTTAAGATTTACTCTCTCAGCAACTTTCAAATATGCAAAGAAGTATTCTTAACTATAATCACCACAATGTACATGACATCCCCAGGACTTAATTGTTTTATAAATGGAAATTTGTACCTTTGACTCCATTCACTCATTTTTGCCTACCCTCATGCCTCACCTTTGGCAACTACCAGTCTGTTCTCTGTAGGATTACTTATTTTTGAGGTTGAAAAAAACTTGAAGATCTATGTTAAGTTTGAGACAGCACAGACTATACACACATATTCCGTAATTCTACACCAGAGCAGTGGCTGCCTACTGTCCACAATGGGTCAAACCTGGGGCTCAGCTTGTCAGGCCAGTGAGGAGGTTACTTGTTCCTTTTTCTAGGTAGCACTTGGAGAATCTAATGTGGAGTATATGGTACCATTTCTTGACAGTGGATTTTGGAGAAAAAAAGATATATACCTGTGAAAAGAGAATCAATTCCACAAGAGAGAGAATGTGAGGTGGGGCAGAGGTTTCAAACAGAGGTATCTCAGGAACTAAGTGTGGAGAGGAAACCAGGAAGCTTTATACCTGATATCAGCTAAGTCAGCTCTGCTTTTATCATTTTTATATGGGTTCTAGGTGACATTTCTTTTGAAAGGGAAGTTTTGCTAATTTTTAAAACAAACACGGAAGGATTGAAAACTACTTTAAGAGAACTAATGTTGACCTAGTTTCAGATCTCAATTTCACCACCTACTCAGAAACATCTTCTTAGACTGAGCTACTTAATATTTGTGAGCTCTCATTTTATCATCTGTAAAATGGAAGCGATGATAGCATCTATTTAATTGAGCTGTTGAAGTAATGAGATGTAGGTGACATACTTAGTATACTGCCTGGTATTTACTCAGAACTTAATAAATCTTAGTTATTAAGGACAATAAGACACCATTATAGGCTTATGAGCAGAGATACAATGTGAATAAAGTTGCATTTTTGCAAGATTTTACCTCAGTGAAAAATGGGGCAGCTGAAACAGGAAGAGACCAGCAGCAGGGAATGCAGATATAATGTTGTAATAATTTCGGGCCGAGGGGATGGAGCTGGGATTAGAACAGAGAAATGAAGAGGAAGGAATGGGCTTTGATAGAGAGTGGAAGGAAGTTGTCCAGGACTTAGTGATTGTCAGATGTAGAGGGAAGAAGAGGGAAGGTCTGGATACCTGGATGATAAAAGAGTAGTTTTGACCTTGATGTGAAAATGCTGTCACTTACCCAATATTTTTAAAGTCAACTTTATTGAGGTATAATTTACATACAATAAAGTAAAAACACTTTAAGAGTACAATTTGATAAGTTTTCACAAACACACCTGTGTAACTACTATCCCAATGAAAATATAGAGCAGAAAGTTTCTTCATACTTCTTTGCAGCAAATCCCCACCCCATTCACTAAGTGTTTTTTGAGTATTTTCTTTGTGCCAGTCACAGTGCTCATTATTGGAGCCCTAATGAGATGAATAAGGTATAGCTCTAGCCCTTGACAAGCTCACAGACTAGTCTAGACAACAGACATGAATTGGCGGTTACAGTTCAAAGTTATTGATGCCACAAAAGGAGTAAGCATAGGGTGCTGAGAGGAGAACTGTGTAACCCACACCTGGGAAAGTTTCCTGTCCAAACTGAAACCTGAAGTGTCCCAGCCCATGGGACGATCAACCGAGGCCCTAGAAACCAAGAAAAGAAGGGGGACAAGAGACGCAAAGAATGGAGATAAGACAGGCTTTTTGATCAAGTCTTGTTTATTGGGGGCTCAAGCAGTTACTTATATAGGGTCGGACGTGGGGGAAGGGTTTTTTTCCTGCGAATGCAGGATTGCCATGGTGACCTAGCTTTAAAATGCAGGGTCGCCATGGTGACCTAGCTGTAAGTTGACTCTTCTCCTTATCTATACTTTCCTAAAAGCAGCTGTAACGGCTCTTCTCCTTACCTATACTTTCCTGACAGCAGCTGTAAAGATTCTTGCTGGACAGCAACTTCAAAGGTTAGAGGTGCAAAGGTTAGAAGCAGGGCCTGGGCTGAGCTCTGGGAAACAACTTGTATCTTTGCTCTCATGCCATTTGTTATTCTGTCTGTAAGCTTTTTCGTACGAACTGCTCCCCACACTAAAGGATGATAGGACTTAGCCAGGGAGAGGGAGGCTAGTAGTGCCACAAAAGAAAGACAAAACATTTTAAGCAGAGGGTATAGTAATTTCAAAGACTGGGTGTCTACAGTAAGCTGACATGCTCTCCAGAACTGGGAGCAGTAGTTCAGAGTGGCTAGTGCTTTTGGTGTAGGGGAAAAGATAAGTGAGAAATGAGGATAGAGAAGTAGGACAGCCAGATCATAAAGGTTATAAGCTATGTTTAGGCTTTTAGATGCTTTCCTGAGGCAGTTGGGATCCAATGAAATATGTTAAACAAGAGATTGACACGATCAGATTTATAATGTAGAAATCTAGCTACAGTTTGGAGAATGGATTAGAGGACGAATGACAAATTTAGAGACTATTGTAGTAATCTGAGTTAGAGATGGTGGTAACTAGACCTTGTTAGATTAATAGTGTGACTAGAAAGAAATGGATAGATTCCAGAGACATTTTGGAGGCAAAATCAATAGGGATTGGTGATTTAACTGGATGTTAATAAAGAAAACAGAAGAATTGAGGATGATTCTCAGAATTGAGCAAGAGGGTAAGATTAGTATGTATACTCTGTTCAGCTTCAGCTGGAGAGGTTAAGATTGTGAAAGATGAGGACCTGAGTTAAACCTGAGCAAAGTGAGATGTTCCATGGGAGCCTTATAGAAACATAACCAGAACCAAAGAGATTTGGGGAGGATGATCAGCAAGATAGGTATATGAAATCATTAGGTTGAAAGAACTTTCAAAGGATAAAAGACAATGGAGGAGGAATTCGGAAGTCAGGAGCGCAATTGTCCCTTTTGACAGGTTAACCACACCCCCACTGCCACCTCTTAAGCATCTTTGCTGGAGCATGACTCCATGGACTTGTTAGAATAGTATAAAGTGTGACCATGGTTTCGGCAATCATCTATTAGTTTTTGTACTACAGAAGTTAATATAGAATTTGGGGTTTGGGGCCAGAAATATTGGATTGACAAAGTGAGAATTATATATAAATACAGTAACTTGAGAGTTTCTAGAAGAAAGCAGTTAGGGGCCTCTGGGATAATAGAGGAGAGCACTGCCTCCACTTCCAGTGGGTTGCTGAAGAAGAAGGAGAGTGGACCCTCCTGGTGGCACCTTTTTATGTTTATAGGCTCTTAGACTTATTAAGGACAGCAGGGTATGGGGTAGAGGTGAAGGAACAAGCCCCAAGAGGGTCCCTCTGATGTCCTGGATTTTTTTTCACTCTCTTTATTGCTCATTGGTGTCTCTGCTCTGTCACAAGCATCCACTGTCATTCGTATACGAAAAGTCCTCTTTCTGGGTGGTAAGAACTTTTGGTTGTCCCTTTACCTCTAGTTTAATACCTTTTCCTCTTCTCTTGCTCACTGCTTCATAGAAGAGACTGCAAATGCATCTTCAGGTTGAGATGGTACTGTCTGCAGTGCCAGGAGATGAAATTCTTAGGACCCAGAGCCCTGTGATGCTGAATCCCAGGTTCCCATTTCCTCCTTGAGTGTCTGCTGCACTAATCCAGAAGGGCCAGCTGCCCTACACTGAATGTTCTGCCTTGACCTGGAGAAGCATCACCCATAGCAACTTGCAGTTATGCCCCCAAGGACACTGGCCTTCTTTTCTCTGATGCTCAGTACTCTCCCGCATTTGCTTGCTTTTACCATTTTGTTATCTGTAAGCATACACAATTAGCTTTTATTATTTGAATTAATGCTTCTTCTATAAAGTGGGTAGATGAAGACAACCTGTGGGTGTAGACAGTGCTCCACGTTCTCTGGGAAAGCTGTGGGTGACCTTTGTCCTAGATTTTCAAGGAGACCCTGGAACTGCAGTTAAATGACCTTTCAAGCTCATAAGGAGCATCCCATTTTCTGCAGTATTATGGTCCTTCCGTGTGGCTGTGTTTTTCCATGGTTTTTAAACTGACTATTCTTATTTTTATACTTCTTTGAGAGTTCATTTTTCAGTGTATCAGCTCCGCTCTGGGTTCCTTTAGTTTACTTCAAGATTCTGTTATACCATGGCTGCTCAACTGCAGTGTCTGTCAGTTTGGGTCCACGTTGGTTTTTCCTGTCACTCATGTGTACAACTAGCCATCTCTGCATTTAAGCCTGTATTTAAGCTACTAGGGTTAGAAAAGCCCTGGAAAACCATCATCCATCTCTAGTCCTGGGCAGAGTATCTACTAATCAGCATTGGCTCCCACATCCTTTTCTCCTTTTCTTCACCAGAGGTCAGTATCTCAGTTGGCACTTCGAAAAGCCAGAGCAGAAAGACTGTAAGCCTTATCTGGGAATCTGGCTTAGTGTCTAAGGAAGATTTTAGGCCAGGCTCGTGGAGAGCAGAATGCTCACTGGTAGGGTGTGAGGAGTTGGTTGGGAGTTGTTACCCTTTTTATAAGACATCTTATAGAGCTGCCTGACTAGATCTGCTGCCTTGGAAAAACTCAAGAACCATAGCATCTACTGCCAGAACCTGACCCAGCCTCCCTCCCTCCCACTAGAGCACGAGAAAGACCGGCTATGTAAGAGTGCTGACTACATGAACCTGCACTTCAAGGTGAAGTGGCTCCACAATGAATATGTGCAGGATCTGCCTGCCCTGCAGGGGCAGGTACCTGAGTACCCAGCGTGAGTCATCAAGTGGGCACTACTGAGGGAAGGGAAGAGGGCCCCGCTGACTTAGGGGGTGGGCAAAGCCAGTATCATTAATTCAGTTTAGGAAGCCAGTCTCGAGACTGCCTGTTTTGGGCACTGCTGTTGAAAGAGAAGAGTATCAAGCCATACCCTACCTTCCAGAAGACCCTAGTCTGGGGGAGCTGCCAGGCACATGGCATATGCTAGCTCCAATTCCCAATTCTGCTGCCTGGCTGCAGGTGGTTTGAGCAATTTGTCCTACAATGGCTGGATGAGAATGAGGATGTGTCCCTGGAATTCCTGCGTGGGGCCCTGGAACGAGATAAGAAGGATGGGGTAAGTTGGGGGCTTGGGCTACACAAGGGTGAGGCTAGGTCCCAGCAATTAGCTGTCAGCAGATGTTCCTGAGCTTTAGCCAGGTAGGCTGTCCTTACCCTGTTGAGTCCACAAGAAGCACTATTGAAGGCCACTGAGCCACCCCTGCTAGGCAGTGCCCTTTGAACTCTGCAAACTTGGAAAAAGGTAGTGGCTGAAGATGATGACTCTGTGAATGCCCTTCCTTAGTTCCAGCAGACTTCAGAGCATGCACTCTTTTCCTGCTCTGTCGTGGACGTCTTCACACAGCTCAACCAGAGCTTTGAGATCATCCGGAAGCTGGAATGCCCAGACCCCAACATCCTTGCCCACTACATGAGGAGATTTGCAAAGGTGACCGTGACCCTCCCTATACCTTTCCTTTGTAAACCACCACCACCACACTTACAGCCTAGACACAGGCCTGAGCTCAGCCCCTCTCTGTGGCGGCCTTCAGGTGAAACCTGGCATTACCTCATTCTTCTTTATATCTAGGGTGGACAGATGGGTTTGTTTCAGTGCTGTTCTAGGGTTGAGAGGGAGCTTTGTTGCTTACTGTGAGATTCTCCTTCACCTCCATTCTAAGATGAGCGATATGACCTCTCAGGCAAGATTTTTGTGGGAATAGCTAAGGGTTCCCTCTCTTTTCCTCTTCTGTTTTCTCAGACCATCGGGAAGGTGCTGATGCAGTATGCAGACATCTTATCAAAGAACTTCCCCGCTTATTGCACAAAAGAGAAAATGGTGAGGGTCAGACCCTGGGATCTTAGAGAAGGGAGTGGAAAACACATGGATCCTTGCTTTTGAAGCCATCCTCAGCGCTAGGGGTTGAGATGATGCTCCTGACTTCTGATTCCCAGCAGGGCCTTGCTTGAGATTGTGCCACAAAATAACTTGATTAGGAATTCCTCTGAGCTTCCATTTGATACTTTATCCTTTACTAAGCTAGACTTCTATTTAGTCTTTTTCTTTTTTTTAATTAAAAAAAAATTGAGATATTCAGAGAGTTATAAAGGATAAATACCATGAACAACTGGGGCCTGCCACCCATCTTAAAAACAAATACATTTGCTTCTAGCCTTCATTCATGGAGAATCATCTGACTTGGTTTCAGATCTCAGTGATTAGGGAGAGATGCATGTAATAGTTTCATAAATTCCCCATGCCTTTTGGAGTAGTGTTAGAGAGGGAGGGACCCTAGGCTAATGGGTCCTGTGCTGAAAGGAGCCAAGATACAGCAGTTCCATTTCTCTCCAAAGCCCTGCATCTTGATGAACAACATGCAGCAACTGAGGGTCCAGCTGGAGAAGATGTTTGAGGCCATGGGAGGAAAGGAGGTAAGTCTTAGGGTTTGGGGTTGCTGTACTTTCTCTCTTTGTTCCTGAGTTCCCTGGCCACAGAACTCCATCCTCTCCTGCCTGGGGATAGTCAGGAATTTAGCCTGGGGTCTGGGCTGGCTTGGGTTGAGACATTTGAGTAGGCATTGGGGTAAAAGCCCTAAGAGGGAGGAGTGGGGCACAGGAGGGGAGAAAAAGGTAAGAGAAACACTTAGCCAAGCTTACCTCCTATGGCTACAGTTGGATCCTGAAGCTGCAGACAGTCTAAAGGAGCTCCAGGTGAAACTGAATACAGTTCTGGATGAGCTCAGCATGGTGTTTGGAAACAGGTTAGTGAACCTGACACACACAGCCCTCGGAGCCAGATGTGGTCTATTGCCAATCCCAAAGCCCCATTTATCTGCAGGCATTTGGATCTTCTCTCTCCTCCTGCTGGTTGCCCCTGCTGGAGCTGCACCATGAGCTAGCTGGAGTGGGGTTGAATAGCTGGTGCTGCTCCAGGGACAATACAGTGTGTGTTTGGGGAGGAGAGGGCTGCACTACTGGCACATGTATAGTTTCCAGGTGCGGATTGATGAGTGTGTTCGACAAATGGCCGACATCCTGGGCCAGGTGCGGGGCCCAGGGAATGCATCCCCCAACGCCAGAGCCTCAGTGGCTCAGGATGCAGATAGTGTGCTCCGGCCTCTCATGGACTTCCTGGATAGCAAGTGAGTAAAGCATTCCAGACTCTCCTGTGGAGACAAGCAAGGCTGAGGCAATCAGACAGAGGAGCCTCTTGGGGAGGGGGCCTCTCAAACACCCCAGCCTTACTTGTTGCCTGGGCCCACAGCCTCACACTCTTTGCCACTGTGTGTGAAAAGACGGTCCTGAAGCGAGTACTGAAGGAGCTCTGGCGGGTGGTAATGAACACAATGGAAAGGATGATTGTTCTGCCCCCCCTCACTGACCAGACGGTAAGGACACTTCCCTTCCACTTTTTCCTGGTGTCTCCTGACCACCTTGTTCCATGCTTCCTGATCTAGTTTGGAGTCCTCTGCTTTCGACTGATTTTCTCCTTTGCCCAGGGCACCCAGCTGATCTTCACTGCTGCCAAGGAACTAAGCCATCTTTCCAAACTCAAGGTATTCTGGATGCTTGGGGTCCTTCTAAGACCAGGGGTAAGGGGTACTTGGGAAGTGCCTTTGAGGATTGGAAACTGAAGAGGAGAGAAGGGAGAATACATAGCTATGGGTTGGCAGGTAGGGACAAGACTCTCATGATAGCTGTGAGCTGTCCTGATGCCGTTGCTTTCTCTGTGGTTTCAGGACCACATGGTGCGAGAGGAGACACGGAACCTTACTCCAAAGCAGTGTGCCGTCCTTGACCTCGCCCTGGACACCATTAAGGTGGCGACCTCCCCCCACCTTCAGACTGTCTTACCACCACACCCTCTTGGCCCTGGCATTCTTCTCTGCCAGAATAAATGTCCCTAGGGCTCTTGTCACCCCCACCTCCAGAAGAGAGTAATTTTTATGTCCATTTCTTTATCTGCTATGTCCATATTCCTGCTTGAAAGCAACCAAAAGGGTACCTCCTGTGTGGTCTCAGGTGACCCAACCATGGACCTAGAATACTTAGCTCTGGGTTCTGAATTGAAAACATTCAGTTCTCTTAGTTCCTCATTGCCATTTCTGAATATATTCTACTGGAAATTAATCTTCCAATCCTAATACCCCAGAGCTAGCTTAAGATTCCCTCTTTCACCTATGGATAAAATCATTTGGGTTTTCAAAGGATTTTTTTGTCTACTACCCATTTATTCATTTAACCAGGCATCATGCACCAGGCACTACATGCACTATGAAGGATATAGAGAGACTCAAATATGGTTCTAACCTCAAGATGCTTATAAATTCTGGTAAGGTGGTTATGAGGCAGGTACATAGGAAGTGTGATCTAGGGCACTTGGAAGAGGTATGTCATAAAGTTCTCTAAGGGATCAGAGGGGTAAAAGAGCACTTCTGGCTACTCTCTGCCTGAAATGCTTCTATCCCATATCTTTGCCTGTCCAGATAGATCCATCCTTCAAACACCACATCCAGGAACGTGGCCATCCCCTACTGCTCCTGCCAGATACCCAAATAATACTCTTCACCTGAGAGACTGTGACTGGCTCAGTGTGGTATTCCTGATCTTGTTGTTTATTGAATGACTTACTGTCTTCATCCCCCTCTTTTGGCATCTTCCTTGAGCCTCTGCTCAGTTGTCATTTCTCTTGAGGACAGTATTGGGGAGCTACTTCTGTGTAAGGAGATGAGGCAGTAGCAGGTACTCTTTTGTCTTTCAGCAATACTTTCATGCAGGAGGCAATGGGCTGAAGAAAACCTTCCTGGAGAAGAGCCCAGATCTGCAGTCCCTACGTTATGCTCTGTCTCTGTACACACAGACCACAGACACCCTCATCAAGACCTTTGTACGCTCACAGACTGCCCAGGGTAAGGCCCAAGGGCTTTGGGTCTCCACCTCCTCTCCCTAATACATCACTGCCCCTAAGGAGTCAGTGTTCTCTAGCCCTGAGGGGGGATCCAGGGACTTCTTTAGAGAGCCCTTCAAACTCAGACCCCAGGATTTATCAAGGGAACCCAATACTTTCCCCCACCCCATATCAGACAGGAAAATCACAGAGACCTGGTAAATGTGCCTGAGATTTCTTTTCCCAGATGTTCTTTGGCCAGTGCATGTTTATTGAGCTCAAAGAGTGAACCCTGTTTGGTAGGAAAAACCCATGAGGAAGCCTTGAGAATGAGTGGTGGAGACATTCTCATGACTCATAGCTTTTGGAGCCTTCCTTGGAAGTTGTCCTGGGGAGAGAAAGCAAAAGACTTTTCAGATTCTCCACCATGGACAGGAAGACTAAGAGAGGCAAACTGTGGGAATGATTGAAGGGAGGGTGCAGACCACATGCATAGCTGAGCTCCAGCCTCATGGGTAATGCTATTGCACAGGAGACACAGATGGCTAGCTGGTTTTTTCCCAGTGACTTTAAGTCCTCAGAACCCCTCCCTCCCTCCAGTAAGGCCTTTCCATAACAAAACACTATTCATAACAAAATAAATCTACATAGACAGGGCTTAGACTGACCCTGGAGCAGGGCCCTCCCAGGAAGGACCTTCAGGCATTATTGTTATTGCTTGTTCTAGGGAACCCTGAGTATGCTGCCTGTAGTGGGTGAAGCTGGTGGAGGTGGGAATGGGAAAGCCTCACTGAGCTGTGGATCTGGAGCATAGATCTGACCTGGAGGGGAAGAGAGACCTAAGCAGTTAGATGAGTTGATGAAAGGTGAAAAGATACATGGGGCCTGCAAGTACTGCTCCATTTTCCACATCTGCACTTATTTCAAGTCCAGGGTGGGAAGAAGAGAGGGCAAAAAAAGTTAAGAGCTTTTCTCAAGGTGACAGAATTTTTACAGAGCTGAGTACATATTAAGGCCTGTAACATCAGAAAGAAAATGAGTTAATCCAGAAAGGCTGTTTAGAAACATTGAGCTTTAAGTTAAACATACAGAGGGGGAGAGGCTGAATGAACAGTTATGAAGTAAGAAGAATGGGGATGACAAGGAGGATCAGAGTTTGTGTGTGTGTGTACTTTTTCTACCTATTGCTTTATCATTTAAGGGCCTAGGAAATTAGAGCCTACAACCTTTCTCTTTCCAGTCCCACTGGTCTCAGATACTTTCTCTGTATATTCTACTTCTGTCTATGATTTGGTTGATCTTTAGCCCATGAAGTCTAATATGGAGCATTCAGGCAATGACCCCAGCTTTTTGACTTCTCTTTCTACCCTGCCCCATCTCTCTGTTCCCTCAGAATATGTGTAGAGCTGCTCTGAATGGCTTTTAACTCCTTAGATCACTAACTTATTCTTCTTTCTCTGTTCTCCTGCTGCTACTACCTCTTGACTTTCCTGTTCTCATTCAGTGCATGATGGGAAAGGTATTAGGTTTACTGCTAATGAAGACATTCGGCCAGAAAAGGGTACGTTATACAACATACAGATGTGCATCTAACATGGGCTTACACTGTCCCTTGTGAACTAGAATGAACTGCTTAAGCTGGGGTTGGGAATCCAGGTGTCAAAGTTCAGAAGCTCTATTCCAAGTCCATAGATGGGCATTGTATTCATACAGTCTAAGACGGGGTTCACAATAGTTCTCAGAATTCCCCCTCCCTTCCACCTTAGGACAAAAAGTTTTATCTGGGCTACAGGGTACTGGTGTTTTCTCAAAATAGAGTGAGGCCTCTGCTGAGGGCAACCTGCAAATTGGTCAGACATTGGGATTGGGGAGCCGTTTGTGGAGGGGTCTAGGTTTGAGTAGGACAGAGTCTTTCTGAGCAGGACATCTGCCCAAGCAGGGGCCTCTGGGAATTCAGGGATAGGGGAAAGGTGCTGCTTTTGGCTAGAAGGGACCAATGTTTTTCCCTTGAGACACTATGGGATGGACATAGTTCCCAGACAAAGACACAGGGTGGCAGCACTGTCCTTTTCCAACATCTTTCAATGAAAAATTCTTCACCTTAAGGATTGGAGAGGTTTGGGAACCTGAGAGATCCTGGTAAATTCTTGGAAGAAGTTTTGCCTAAGATTTTGTCAACATATTTTAATGCCCACCCTCATTCTTTATCCCCTTTCTTTTGCTTCTCCCATTGCTTACTTCCCCATGACTATTGTGGGTGACTGCTTCTTGCTTTAGGGTGTAGGGTGGTGGCCTCCTAACTCCTCAGTTTTACCTGGAACAATGAGGCCTAAATCTTAGAGTTCTCCAATCAGGGATCATCTATTCATCTGTCTCTCAGGGTCTGGTGTGGACGATCCTGTGGGAGAAGTCTCTATTCAGGTGGACTTATTTACACATCCTGGAACTGGGGAGCACAAGGTCACAGTGAAAGGTGAGTGGCATGGACTTATAGGTCTCAGACCTTTTCTTGCCTGATGGCTTTATCAGTCAAAAGCAGGGACTGCTTATCCCAGCCCTCCAACTTAGCCCTCCTCCATGGGGAATGCCACTTGGGGCTCAAGAATTGGAAACCCTTGGTGGGGTCCCTCACAAGTTCCCCTTGTTTGTGCAGTGGTGGCTGCCAATGACCTCAAGTGGCAGACAGCGGGTATGTTCCGACCCTTTGTGGAAGTGACCATGGTTGGCCCACACCAAAGTGATAAGAAGAGGAAATTCACAACCAAGTCAAAAAGCAACAATTGGGCCCCCAAGTACAATGAGACATTTCACTTGTAAGTTTTGGGGTGAGGGACCAGCAGAACTCTGATGGGGTTGATCTGTTGGGATAAGACTTGAAATGAGAGAGGAGGGATGGGCTGGATGGCCATTGGGGTAAATTCAGTTGAAGAACCCCTCATTTCTGGCCTCTTACTTTCCACCAACTCCCACAGCCTCCTGGGAAATGAAGAGGGACCAGAAGCCTATGAGTTGCAAATATGTGTGAAGGATTACTGCTTTGCCCGGGAGGATCGTGTTCTGGGGCTGGCTGTGATGCCTCTGAGGGATGTGGCAGCCAAGGGCAGCTGTGCCTGCTGGTGCCCCTTGGGCCGGAAGATCCACATGGATGAGACAGGCATGACCATTCTTCGGATTCTGTCTCAGAGGAGCAATGATGAAGTGGCTCGAGAGTTTGTGAAGCTCAAATCGGAGTCTCGTTCCATGGAGGAGGGAAGCTGAGTGCCTAAGCTCCGGTGCCAACCAGATGGCACCAGTTCCACAAGTCAGGGCCAGTGGGAGTTACTAAGTAGCCAGCTTAGGGTCCTCACAGTCAACAGGTTGACTCCTTCAGTTAAGGAATTTTAAGGAAAAATATGGGGTGGCAAGAATTTGGCTTCTCACAGAAAGGGTCATGAATCCCTGTGGTGCTAGGAGCTGGCTGTGGGGGTTATGGCATAAGGAGATTTTCCATCAAGAGAGAGGGACAGACATTTCTGATAGTGTCAGCCATTCTTGGTAGTCATCCCTCCACCCTACATCCAATGTTAACTCCTTTCCATTCCAATTGGACTCATATGTACCAGTCATTAGAAGGACAAATTTTGACGGCCAGGAGCTTGTGCCTGGCTAGCTAAGTAGTCAGTTGAGCCTTTAGATATCACTGAGTCCTGTAGTCTGGATTGAGCAGGAGCACACAGAATAGAATAAGCCTGTCCTTTGAGCAGAATCCACTGGTTTTATGTGGCTCCAGTGAGAACAAGGCTTTGAAACTGAACAAGATACCTTCTACAAATGAACTGTGCTAATTCCTTTATGCAGATAATATCTGTCATGAGCAGAAACAGGTTCACATGGTGCTTCGGAGCCTTGAGCAGAATATTCATTGGAATCCAAGCACCAGGGCCACCTTCCCAGGATCCCCCTACCTCATTCCTGTAGGAAGGGGAGTGATGCTTCAGGATATTAGAGGCTGGTCTCATGTGTATGCACTTGAGGGCTAGTTGAAGGATCCAGGAGAGAGCTGTATTTTCTTCTTCAGTCGGCCCAGAACAAAGTCAAAACTTTTAGAAATCAGCCTAGAAAGGATCCTCAAGTCCTCATCTATGGCCTCTGCCTTCTGGCTGTCCCCTCCTTATAGAAAGAATCTAGTCTTTGACATTACTCCCCTTCATCTAAGTCAGCTGCTCTTCCCATCATGAATGTTCAACCCTACAGAAGGAGCTTGGACTATGATCCTTCTGTACAGGCCGGATAGAGCGGGCCCTCAACATTCCCTGGGAAGTCAGAGATAGATTCTTTCAGGTGGTCATATGGACTTGGGCCTTTGCTCAGAAATGTGACATATTTCTTTAACATCCTTGGTAGCAGCCTCCTGGACTTCCTCCCTGGACTTCCTTCGGACTCTGTGTTGTCCACAGCTGTATTGGCCATTACATGAAACAGGAAACTAAGCATTTTTGCTGTTGTTAATTATATGTGCCATTGTTACAGGAGATTATTAGCTAATCTTTAATAAATTATCTTATAGCAGCCTTTGGGGTTGTGTGATTCTGCTAAAGTATGGAAAGCTGTAGAAATGAATATCCTATATAATGGTAGATTTTGGACCAGTGGCTTTTTGGTGCTCACCCACCCTTCCAGACCCTAAACATGCTCGCCCTCCCACCCCTGCAAGTGGTAGAGCCTAAAGCATCTCTGGATAAGCACAAACAGTAAAGCAGCTGATGTTCTAGTATCTTGGCCTTGACCTGAGACCACCAATCCATTAACAGTTATGGGACTCAAAGGTATCAGCTTCCTGTGAAAGGTCCAGAAGAGTAGGAGATGACATGTGCCATTGAAAACCAGTCCATGCTATGTCTTTCCCTTCTAGAATCACAAGTGTTTTTTTCTAGGACAGACATGGCCTGAGCTATGAGGACAAAGCCAGGGCCTACTGAGAAGAAATGTGCCTGCAGAAGTTAATAAAGGGCCAAGGCTGCCATATACAGGACAGAGGTGTAGGCCTAGGAGTGCACAGTGGCCTTTCATTCAGGAAAAGTCAAGGAAGAAGAGCTAGAGTCAAATCCTTACAGTTCAATTGCTTGGTCATTTTTAAACTTCCTCCTTTTCCAAACCAATTTCCTTCTGTCATTTTTGCCTCAACTTCTTGGATGCATTGTCTCACCTCAGTTCCCAATTTCACAAGTGGAGTGTAGTGGCCTGTAGTTCTTTTTGTCTGGATTATTGCGATAATCACTTTCCTCCACTCTACCCGTGCCTTCTTCACACACATTGGTAAATCTTTTAATACTTTTCAGTGGTTACCCATCATAGTCTCAGGCTGAAACTCCAAGACCTTTCAAGACAAATGCAGGTACCCCCCCCACCACTCAATAAGCTGTTCTAAAGTACTTCCTTTGCGGTACCCCCCCCCCCCCGCCAACACACTGCGTTTTCCTATCCCTCTGTGCCTTTGCACATCTGTTCCCCTGTTTGAATATCCACAGCCTTTTCCACTGCCTTCTAGGCTCTGCCATCTTGGCTGCCTTTAGGACCCAACCAAATCTGGACCCCGCCCCACAGCACTCTATTATAATTTACCGGTCTGCATGCCGTCATCACCCTGGATCTATCCAAAGGCATGGTCAGAGTATTTCATCTCTCTTCCCCATTGACTGGCATAGAGAGAGCGCTCAGGTATATCAAATCCGGGCAACTACCGCAGGGATCCTAATAAAGCAAGCGTGAGGGGGCGTGGCCGGAGGCGGGCCTTGCGGGGAGGGGCGTGGCCAGGAGGCGGGGCTCTGGGCTGGAACCTGGGCTCCGCGGCGCCTGCGCAGGAAGGTGCGTCAAGATGGAGGTCGCGGGAGTCGGCGGCCGCGCAGCGATGGTGAGCGAGAGGACCCTGCAGGTGGCGCCGGAGGAGAGGTTGCCGCCTTCTCCCTCCTAACATCAGAGAGACACTCCCCATACTCCCTGACCTTCGTACGCCTCTTTACAGTACTTTACAGTAGCTGTCCATCCTCATGGTTGTAAGCTGTTTTCCCAGTACTCTCCCAGGCTATCTTGTCCTCCCCGTATTCAGGTATACTGGTTTTCCAGATACTCTAGAGAAGACCTATCTGCCCAGATACCTAGCCGAGGAGATCTTTCGTTCACAAATAACTCCAATTACCTCATAAAGCAGATACTCTTAGGTCCCCAGCTAAGGCATATTCCTATTCAGGGAGTTTTGTCCACTTTTCCAGCACTATCCAGATTCTCTGAGAAGCCACAAATTTTATGCCATATTTGACTGAAAGTGGGACATTTGTAATCATTCCTGTCTCATGGGGCAGGAGACCTACTCCACAAAGAAAAGTCCAACTGGCTGACTACTGCTCGGGGTTTGCAACAAGCTTGCAGATTTGAATTAGTGGCTAACTTTTTAAAACCAGATTTCATGTTTTAAAAATGCAGATTTCCAGCTTTTTGAAAAATTGGAAGATCTGTTAACTCTGAGCTCACATTCTCACTTAGTTGCAGATGGTTAGAACAGAGAAGCAAATGGTAAATTGTTTTATTGTAGTTCATTATCGACTTTACTCCTTATTTTCTTACATGTATTGAGCTTTACATTATTTGCTTGGTATCTACCTGGTAGGCATTTGACTTTGTGATCTCTGATGTAGGACTTTGGGTTCTTAATGAAAACTGGAATACAAAGAAGTTGGATATATGTTTAGGTTGTCTTTTTTTTTTTTTTCTATAATGCTCTGCTTAGGGTCAGAGATCATTCCAGTAGCTAAAACCTGGGTAAAATCTGTACTAAAGTGTGTGTGTGCGCGTGCATGTGTTTTAATACGCAAATTCAATCAAAATATATGTAGATAGCTCCCTGGTGCATTTGATCTTGACGAGATCCAGTGTGTCAACTCCTCTGGTGGGTTCAGGCCAAGGACTAAGCATTGTTTCTCTTTGAACACCTGGTTGTAAAAGGGCCTGGATCTGGTTAGCCCAGGAAGTGATGTCTCAAGAGTGCTATATCTCTTTCATGTCAGAACACATAGATGTTAACCTTCTTCTGTGAGGGAAATAACAGGTCTCATAGTGTCAAGAGTTGGAGATATTCACAACAGGCCATATCTAATCAGAAGTAGAACAGAAGGACCATCTATAGTAGATTTTTAAAGGAGCAAAAATCACTTCTTTCAACATAAATGTATGACCCACCTATTCATTGTGAATATTTGGGTTAGCTCCCTGAATGAACTCACCATACCTAGAAGCAGAAAGGCAAAGTTGAGGAAGCAACATGGAATAGTGGAGACGGTATAATACCACGAAGACTGGTCTCAGCTCTGCTTCATACTAATTAGGGGACAATGACCTTTAATTTCTTGGAAGCTGCGTTCTTGTATCTATTAAATAGACTACAATGTTTACATCAGGGAGATCAAATGGGTTCATTTAAATGTGAAAACACGTTGAAAACTACACATTTTTCTGTATAAGGCAGGGATCCCTAACTGATTCTGCAGACCTGTGCTGGTCTGTGGCCTGTTAGGAACCAGGCTGCACAGCAGGAAGTGAGCAGTGGTCTAGCAAGGGAAGCTTCATCTGTATTTGCAGCTGCTTCCCAGCACTAGCATCACTCACTGCCTCAGCTCCACCTCGGATCCACCTCAGATTATCAGGCATTAGATTCTCATAGGATCACCAGTTCATGGTACAAAAAAGGTTGGGGACCACTAGTATAAGGAATTATAATTAATAATCTTCTGAGTTCTCATTAACTTCCAGAGAATTTGTCTTGCCTTGTTTTTGATTCAATATCAACAGATATTTATTTTCCTGAGCCCATCTTCTGTGCCAGGTACTCACCTAGGCATTGGGCCTAGCATTGAACAAAACAAAAACCCCTGTATAAATACATTTAGGAGTGAATTAGTATAATAGCATGGTGAAATAGTAAGAAGAATCTAGATTATGGATTTCTGCTACAATATAGCTGTGAGAGATTCATTCTTTCCCTGTGTAAGCTGGAGCCTTCCCATCTGTAAAATGAGGTTAGACAAAGTAAATTCCTTCTGGCTAAAGTATGTTTATTTAGAGAATCTAATTGCTAAGGTTCCCAACCCTTAAGGAGTCATTGCCCTGTGGGTATGGTCAGACTAACAAAACTGAACAGTCAGAATTTCAAGGACAATAGAGTGCTAATGTCACACTAGATTCAGCATGATAGTGGTTACAAGTTTCTCTGTAAGTAATGGATTATTTAGAGAGACTTCCTGGAAGATGAGGTAAACCTGGAAGGATGGGAAGTTTTGGATTAGAGGAAAAGAAGGAAATGTTATTTTAGATATTGGAAATTGAATGAATTGATGCAAAGGAGAATATTCCGTTTATTGTTTTCCTAGTGTATCAGTCAGAGTCCATGCAGAAAAATGGTGCATTCAAAGGGTTAACTGAAGACAATTTAACCAAAAGGCTATTTATAGAGGTATGGTGAGTATTAAACTAGAAAGGATTGGTGAAACAACAGTGGCAAATCTAGCACTCCTTTGCCTGATGGAAAAGAGGAGAGAGTGTTGTTACCAGAGCCCAGCCGGAGCTACAATCTGAAGGAGAGACCAGACTGCCTGATAAGAGCTATGGCCATAAGTGCTAATCAGCCACTGTAAGAACTTGACAAGGCAGAGAGGAGGCAGAGAAATAAATGCCCTAACTTTTCTCTTCTCTTGCCTTCCATTCTCCAGCTAGTACCTTCCATTGGTAAAACCCAAACAGAAGATCAGGGGCAAAGTAGTCTGGGTGATGTAATTAGTTCATAGAGGTCAGCTTCCCAGAACAGGGCTGAGGGAGTTGGGCAGGGGAAGACACAGCAAACAGATTAATCAGCACACATAGTATCTAAGGAAGGAAAAGTCACCATTATGGATTGTTTCCCTCTGTTCAAATTTAAAATCTACTCTAAGACTTAGTCTCCTTAGTTATGAAATGGGGATAATAATGTCTTTGTCTTAGTTTGTGCGGATTCTATGATATAACACATGAAGGCACCTGGCACAGGGCCTGATACATTCTGGAGGCTCAATATATTTTAGCTCCTTTCTTCCTTCCTGTACATGTCTAAATGACTCTTTGGCTGAACCAGCTTTTCCAGTCAAGGTCTCAGTGTGCCTGGAACAGAGTGAATGAAGGTTAGAACACACAGGGCCCTATAGCCCATTGTAATTACTTTGGTTTTTAACAGGAGTAAGGTACAAAGTCATTGGAAAGTTGTCCAGAATTGTGTGACTTCTGACATCAGAGTTCCTATCATTCACTAGGGCACCACTTTTTTCTTCATTCAAAAATATTTATGTAGAACATATTACGTGCTAGGCACTGTTTTAAGCACTGGAGATGCATTGATAGATATAGTCTCTGCCCTCAAAGACAATGTGTTCTTATGAAGGAGACAGATTTTTTCAATTTAAGGTATAAAAATTAAGATATAAGTGAATGTAGAATGCACTATGGGAGCTCATAGTAAGGACACCTGACTCTTCCTTGGGGCATCTGAAGAGGCATCCTGAGGAAGATGATGTAAACTGAGTCTTAATGAGTAGAACTTAACCAGCTCTTAACAGAGAGAAATGGAGTTGTTGGCATTTGGCGTTAGTATGTGCTCCTGCAATAAAAAAAAAATTTTTAAGTGTGCTAGAAATTGCAGGTAGTTTATACTTCCTAGATAGTTAGCTTTGAGCAGAAGGATGGTGAATGATAAGACTAGAAAAGTAAGCAGAGGCCAGGTCACAAAGGGGAATTTAGACTTTATCCCGAAGGCAGTGGTAGGTTTTTAAGTAAAAAAGTAACAAGAAGATAACATTTTAGAAAGATCACTCTGGCTAGATAATAATGAAGAATCATTTGGAATGGGGTTGGGGTGGAGGGTGGAGAGGTATAAAATGAAACGAGAAGGCTGAAGATGGTGGCTTGAACTTAGGGAGAAACTTTGGGAATAGAAAGTAGATGACTATTTCAAGTTAACTCTATTTATGAGGGAGCATGTACCGAACTTCATGATTCACTAAAGTGGGAAAGTGAAAAAGCATTGTCAAAAATGACTCTTTTCTGGCTTGGGCGACTAGGTAAATGGTAGGACTAGTAACTGATATTCAAAGGTAGGAAATGTAAAAGAAAGCACAGATTTTGGCTATGTGAGAGATGGAGAATGGAAGTGATGATTTCAGTTTTGCAAATGTAGATTATTTTTTGTTGTGGTAAAATAAAAAAGTAAGCTTTACCGTTTTACTATTTTACAGTGGACAATTCAGTGACATTAACTATATTCACAATGTTGTTGTGCAACCATCACTGTCGAGTTCCAGAACTTTTTCACCATCCCAAAAATAAACACCATCCCCGTTAAGCAGTCACTCCTTAGTATGTGTCCATTTTGAGGCTTTCTTGTGCTATCCAAATATAGATGTTAAGTAGATATTTGAATGTGAAGCCCAGGATAAAAAATTTAGGTTTAAGATACAGATTTTTGATCATTAGCATACAGATAGGGAGCTCTTAACCTGGGGCCTGTGCATTTGAGTGAGACTCTCTGATTGTCTTGAATTGGGTGTAAAATATATACATATAGTTGTATATGTTTACTTTTTATGTAGCATTCATTAAATTCTAAAAGGAATTTCTTAACCTGAACAAAGTTACTAACCACTGATATATAAAGTAAATGAAGCCCTGGAGGTGGTTAAGAAAACCCAGAGAAAGTGAGTAGTGAGAAGGAAAGAATGAGGATGGAACCCTGGATAAAATTTGAGGTATAGAGAGGTCTAAAGAGCATTCTGAGTACAAGAAACAAAATTCATGTCTGCCTCCAGATTGGTAAAGGCTCTTTAAAGGACAATGCTGTTTCCTGCATGTTGGTTGTATCTCACTTGGTTGCTTCTGCCAAACATTCAAATACATATTTCACAAACTCATCCATTCATATTCTTAAACAGATTGTCTCCTTAGGTTATCAGACATAGCTTTTTTTTAGATTTGGTTTTATTTTTGGCCATTAGGTTGGTGGGGAGGGTATCATTATAAAGTAAATAATTAAGAGTTAAATAAATTGTCAGTCAACAGATATGTGTATATCTTGTGGAGTTTATGATAAACCAGCAGTTCTCAAAGTATGGGACCTGAACCAACAGCATTAGCAACACCTGAAATTGTAAGAAATGCAAATTCTTGGGCCCCACCACAGGTCTGCTGAATGAGAAACTCTGGGTGGGACCCAGCCTTTCAGGTGATTCTGATGCATGCTGAAGTTTGAGAACAACTGTGCTAGATTATTCCTGGCTAATTTTTTTAGTCCATAAAGAAAACATGGGTTCCTGGTCCTTATTATCTTTTATATAATAAAATCTGGATGGCAATGTTTTACAATGTCTAATGAATTAATTCCTCATGAAGAAATTGCCTTGGAACATTCTTGTCCATCTGTGATCTTCTCCACAACTCTGAATTATATTACAAATATTATTTTCTAAATTTTATTTCCCCCTTTTGTGTGCAGTACTTTTAACAACAAATTCTAAACTGTCCAGTTATTAAAATGCTGTGAAAAGGAAATAATTATTTCTGTGAATACCCTTTTTTACCCATACAGTCCTTTGTTTTGGAATCGCTTAGTCTTCTGCGAGTCATATCCTTGGCTTTGGAGAGTATGAAATGAACGTCACTGAAATTGCACCCTTCCTTCTTTTCTAACCCCACCAAGTGTTCTTCAGATACATGACCTTGCCTAAAGATGCAGTAACTAGATACAAATCCTTTGGGTTTCCTAAAATTAGTAGCCATAGTCAGGAAAGAATTAGAAGCCACAGACTGAATTTGAAGAGGATTGAATTTGGTTATCAGAGCCAATTGAAGAAGGTTTCAGCTTCTGCTAGTTCAAAGGATAAGCCAAACAGTGTTTCAGTTGTCTTACCAAGAATATAGTACATTAATTGAGGGCACAGATGATATCTTATTTAGTTTTGCATCTTTTACAGTATCTTAACAACTAACACATATTAGCCACCCAATAAAACACTTGCCAAATTTAATTTACTTAATCCAGAAGTTAGAAGATAAAGATTTTAATTCTGGACCTACCTCTAAACCACTGTGAGTTAATTTAATTGACCTCTAATTTCCTTATCTCTAAAACAAATCTAATAAGTTTTGCCCTGCTTACTTTCCAGTATCTTTATAAGAATCGAAAGAGAATATATATGAAGTACTCTTTTAAAAAGTCCAGAGAGCTCTGTAAATATCAAGTTACATAATAATTTGATTCAAATGCTCTATACCTTAGGGAAATGATTGGTTCATTCTGGATCGTGGAGAGAGAACAATTCAGTATAGTGAGCTAGAAGTTAAGAAATCCTGATTCTAGTTAAGGTTTCCTTTAAATTCTTTTGGTCTTAATCTCCTTTTATCTCACATGAGGAAACACAGATCAGACTGGTGCAGTGGTTCCCAGCCTTGGCTACACATCGAAATAACCTGGTACCAAAAAATATTAATGCCTGAAGCCCACTCCCTTAAGTTTGATTTAATTGGTGTGGGATGCATGCTGGGCCTTGAGATTATTTTAATCCCTTGTATATATCCAAGGTTTTTTTTTTATAAATCAGGAAAGCCATTCAAGTAAAATCTTACACAGAAGTCCGGGTTACAAAATACATACCAGTGGTACTTCTGCAGTTATGATTTTAGGAGGTTAAGCTCCAATTGCTAATCCCTTTTTTCATATTTCATTTTAGAACTCATGTTTCATGGAGCATTGTTAGAAAACCATTGGAATAGACAATTTTCAAAATCTTTTTTATGTCTACAACAATGTTACAATCATATGTTTTCTCACAGCGCCAATCTCAATGTCAGACTGATTTTTTGGAGGCTAGCTTTCCATTTACTTTTTCTGATTACCCTAGCTCTTTTGCCTCAAGGTGATGAGTAGTCTAAAATTTAGCAAGCAAAAGAACCTCCTGGTTTCTTGTTGCCACCCTTCCCAGAGAGTCTGATCCAATACATCCAGAGTAAGGGTCAGGTGACTGTTTTCCACAAGGACTTTTTCATGTTTTTGAAACAATTGATCCATGGACCACACTTTTGAGAAATATTGCTCTAAGAGGTCATGGGTCAAAAGTAAATAAGAGGTGATGAAATGTTGAGACACAGCAGATTAGTGGATTTCCCCCTGAGCTCCGTGCCAGATCTACCAAAGAGAGCTTCTGGACATTTAAGGCTTTAAATTCACTTCTTCTGACCCATGATATTCGATCATCATAGTTCTCAGTTACTGCCCTAGAAACTTACTTCACAATCTCTTCATATATGTCTATAGTAGAAATGATACAGAGTAGTGGTCAAGAGTAGTCAGACAACCAGGGATTCAAATCTCTACCATTCTATACTACATTCTGATTGTGTAATCCTGAGCAAGTCACTTAATTTAAGCCTCAGGTTTTTCATCTATCAAAAAGAATAACACCCTCTTTTTAGACCCAGGTTTTAGTGAAAACAAGATGATCCATGTAAAGCATGTAGTAAAATATCCAGCACACAGTAAATTTTGATAAATTGTAGGCACTATTTTATCAGCAAGTCCTGGACTGACAAGGAGTCTTTGTTTTATTCTTAGGTGGTGTTTATCTGAGATGAAATACAGAAAACCTTTTATTTCAGGTAAGTGCTCTCAGCTCTTATCTGCTGAGATACACAAAGTTTAACTATCAATAATGGTATTTCTTTAGTACTGCACTGTACCATGTTTCAGCCACAAAGCCAAGAAATTGACCACTTGTGCTCTCAGAGCATTCATAAAGGATTGAACTGAAGCCCACCAAGAAGCTTCTTAGTGCAGGACTCAGACTTGATGTGGATTGAGACGACTTTTGCTGCAAAGGTGGGAGGAAATAAAAGTTATAAAGTTGAACTTGAGGTTATTATAGAAAGTCTGGTTATAACCACTGATGGTATTAATTCACAATTGAGAGTAATGTTTGAGTGTTCTTTTTAGAGGGCAATGAAAGGAATGTTTTACCTGAAGACTTGCAAACAGGTGAGTGATTTAATTTTGAAGGTGTTTAAAACAGAAAGCCAAAGATCTGCTATGATAACCATGGTAGAAGTGTCCTTAGCAAAAGCCAAAGGTGAGAGAGTGTTTCCCATCTGTGAACTTTCATGGAGAAATAGGAAAAGTCCAACAGAGACCTCTACTGGGCTAATTTATTTAATTGGGATTATTGACATTACAGTAAGACAAATCATGATTTGAACACTCCTACTGACATACCTCTTTTTTCCTTGTGAGCTTAAGATGATCAAAAGAGTTTTGCTGAATTTGTTTTCCTTCCTGTAGAGATCTCACTTAATAACCCATTTCTCCAATTCCAGACCACACACATCTTCATCTTTAGTCTCAAAATTTATCTCAGTAGTATCAGTCACTTTCTGCTTTGATTATGTTAGTGAAAGCTTGGGCTTTTTACCAAGGCCTAGAACTAAAACTTTCCACATAATTTCAACCAAGTGACTGTTGACTTTTGTATGGGAGTGTTCTCTCCAACAAAGGGAATACCTTCTGTTATAGTTCTTTGTGGACATCCTTTAAATAATCTGGAAAACAATAAAAGAGCTATGGGACTTCCAAAGAGTGTGTGTGTGAGGAGGAAAAGAAGTTGTTTTTAGTTTAGTGAAACAAAATCAGTTTCACTTGAACAAAATTTGTTGTTATAATTTTGAAAGTTGAGCTTTGAAGGAAGTATGGATTTTAGCTAAATAGAGGAATGTAAGGGTTATATAAAATAATGATTTTGAGATCAAGAAGGGAGAATTGTTAAAAATTTCACATCATACCTTATGTAGTTTGAATCTCTTTTTAACTTACATGTATCTAATATACATGTAAGATGTTATATGTACTTATCCAAACATTGCCATTAATGTCTGCATTCTGCTTGAGTTTATGAAGGATGGGCCTAGAAAGTGCTGATATTTGACTTGATTAATTATTCCATATGGAATTTAATTCTCTGGCCTTGTTCATAATCTCTTCTTGTCTTGTAATGGCATCAGCACATTTCTGCCTTTATAGACATTAACTTGTTAAGATCTTGAGATACCCAGACAGATCTATGCTCATCTTTGTCTTGCTCTCTTTGTCTTTATGGAAATCTGTGGTAGTTCCCTCAAACCTGTTTTTAGGGCTGAACTTGTTTCCTTTAATGTCCTTTAATGTAGGCTGTTGGCATAGTGCCAAAGTATTGTTTAGTAAAAGCCATTCTGAGTTTGAGATAGAACAACACAGTTGAGACAAGGCTTTCATGATCTGTTTCAGTCCAAGGAAGAACAAACTTTAATGAATATAAAGGAATATTATTAACTCCTTTTTTTTTATTATAGAGTATATTGAAACTCTTTTAAAAGCTTATGACTTCTCCCCAGAAAAAAATGCACAGGTTTTTAATAGACATTTTCAGGAAGTTTGCATAGTTTCTGGAGCTCATCTATTGAAGCCTTGATTTAGAAAACAAAAATAAGCAAGCAAACTGATTCCAAGAAGTGGATAAACTGTAAATCCTTCAAGCAATTATTCATAAATATTGTTTCTCAAGTTTTTATATATATTGAACAGCATTAAGTTCAGCGTTATACCTGGAGCACAGGTATAATGTAATGTACAGGTAATTCTAGAATTATGTGCTTTATTTCTCGAATCTTTCTTCAGAAGCAAGCATTGGCCCAAACTCTGGGGGCCAGGATTGGATTTGAAAAAGTAAGCTCCAAGAAAAGGGGAACCATAGTTTGGGTAAAGGTGAATGTTGAGGATTCAAGGAGTTACAGGTGGAGACAAAGATCTTTCAGAAAGGTTAAGGTCAAAGCACTAAAACTGGGCCTCACAGAATCAAAGGACTGGCAACGGGAAACACAAAATTATTGATAGAACAGATTTTTTTTTTAATTTAACTATGGCAAAATACACATAACATTTCTATCTTAACCATTTTTAAGTATACAGTTTAGTGCCATTAAATACATTCACATTCTTGGGCAACCATCACCACTGTCCATCACCAGAATACTTCATCTTGCAAACTGGAAATTCTATACCCGTTAACAATAACTTGCCACTTCCCCCAACCCCAGGCCCTGGAAACTACCATTATTCTTTCTTTCTCTATGAATTTGACTACTCTAGATGCCATGCATTAAGTAGAATCATACAGTATTTATTTTTCTGTGACTGGCTTATTTCGCTGAGTGTCTTTAAGGTTTATCTATGTTGTAGCATGTCATAATTTCCTTCCATTTTATATGTATACCATATTTTGTTTATTCATTCATCTAAAACAGACATTTGGGTTGCTTTCATTCTTTGGCTTTTTGGGAATAATGCTACCATGAACATGGGTGTACACTTATGTCTTCAAGTCCTTGCTTTCAGTTCTTCTGGATACATACCCAGAACTGGAATTGCTGGATTATATGGTAATTTTTGTTTTATTTTTAGAGAAACCACCATTTTCCAAAACAGCCGAACCATTTTCTATTTTTACCAACAGTGCACAAATGTTCTAATTTCTCCACATCTTTGCCAACACTTATTTTCTGTTTTAGTTGTTGTTGTTGTTTGTTTGTTTGTTTGTTTGTTTTGTTTTTTAATAGAAGCCATCCTAATGGGTAAAATGGAGCATATTTTGAGCACAAGACCTAGAAAGATACCCTAAGACTATGGTACATTTTAAGAGCCTTTTAAGGCAACAGTATATGAGAGAGCTGTTAAGGGCACAGAGTAGAATCAAATACCATTAATCACCCAAGTTGATGTAAAGCTGATAACTTCCTTATGAAAATTAAGAGATCCCCAGATTTATAATCAATATACAAAAATTGATAGTTTTCTTAATATCAATTACCAATTAGAAAATATAACGGAAGATTCTAGTCACATTAGCAACTTAAAATATCTAATAATAAACATAAAAAGAAATGCACAAAATCTATGTGAAGAAAACTGCAAGACTTTATTGATGGACAAAAAGATGGCCGGAATAAATAGCAAAATATAAGCATCTTCCTGTATGGAAAACAGTGGCTCCCATTTTCGCTCAGTAAAAGCCAAGGTCTTTTTAGGCCCTATAGACGCTGCCTATCCGCCCCAACTTCTGCTTCTACCACTCTGCTTGCTGCCTCTCTGCTCCAGCTGCTCTGGCCTTCTTGTTATTCCTTAGAGTTTTTAATGCGTTTATTCCTTGTTATTAAAACATTCTTCCTCCAGATAGGCCTTTGGCTAACTCCCTTCTTCAAGTTTTTGCTCAATCCCAACTTTTCCTTTAAGGTCTGCCTTGATCACCCGACCACCTCCTCTCGCTCTCACACTCCTGATACCCTTAACTTACTATTCTTTTCTAATTTTTCCACAGCATTTGTCACTTTCCAACATACTTTATAATTACCTTCTTTATTACTTTATTATTTATTGTCTGCCTTTTCTTATCAGATGTAAGCTGCACAAGGACAGAACTCTTTGTTTTGTTCACTGATGTATGTCAGGTGCTACAATGACTGACACAAAAGAAGATGCTTAGGTGCTTAATATATATTTATATATTAATATAAATATAGGCTTTTTGGAAGGGATGCAAAGGGAGATAAAATACTGTTCCTATCCTTCCAGTATGTAGATTAACAGAGTTAAGACTTCTAAAGAGTAGAATGCCAAGAACACAAAACTACATAAACATCATTGAGAAGCAAATGATTTTTCAGGTAACAAAATTTACCTTCTAATCAGTAGTATTTTTATTTTAATAATTTCAGATGAAAATTTTCTAAAACTTATTAGATGTTTTTTTGCTTTCTTAATTAAAATATACTCAAATTTTAACCTTTAATGTGATCACTTAATGTTATACATTATGGCACTATTATTTCTAGTGCCTTCTAGAGCTGTTGAATTATGTATGGCATTTATTACTATGTTGACTAGCCCCCTCCTTGCATGTATTATCTATTGCTGTGTAACAAAATACTTTAAAATTTAGCAGCTTAAAATAACATGCATTAATTACTTCACAGTTTCTGAGGGTTAGGAATAAGTTTAGCTGAGTGGTTCTGACTTGATGTCTCTCATGAGGTTTTAGTCAGGGGTTGTAGTCATCTGAAAACTGGTGCTGGAGGACCCCCTTCCACAATGGCTCACTCACGTGGCTATTGAGAGGAGGCCATAGTTCCTCACCACATGAACCTTTCTATAGGCTCCTTGAACATCTTCATGACATGGAAACTCTCTTCTCCCAGAGCAAGGATATAAGAGAGCGAGGAGGAAGCAGCAATACTTTATATGATGTCTTAAAGTCACATAACCACCTTATTCTCTTTGTTAGAAGTGTTCCTAAGTCTAGTGCATGCTCAAGCGCCATTTCTTGAAGGAAGGAGTATCAGAGAATTCGTGGATGTATTTTAAAATACTACACTGGGATATTTGCATTCTTACATTTTATTTTGAATCATTTTCTCTCTTCATTATTACGTCTTGCTCGTTATGTCTGTCTGTTTTACCCCCTTGAATCCTTCTAATTCATTACTCCTCATTATCTTAGAAGTTGTAAACCTGTTAATATCCTTATTAGAATTATGTGTAAAATAGGAGTAAAAAGTAGATTCTGAGTGAGGGTTTAAGAAGTTTTTCTGTAAGTAAAATACTTGACTCTAGTGTGTAGAGTCAATGCTATCTAGCTTGGTTGTTCACTGGTTAGTTGTTCCTTACTACTGGCTGTCAAATATGAACTTTATGAGTAAGGCTTTACTGTAGTACAAAGTAACTACATTTTAGGGAACACAGTGGAAGAGGGCTTCCCTTCTCTCTTCATCTTATTTCTCACAGTTTTTCTCCTTACATTTCCCTGTTACTCCTGGTAATCACTTAGTTGTTGGTATACATTTTTACATTAATTTTTCTACAGTGGTTAAAAGCATAGGCTCTGGAAAAAATTCTTTTTTTTAATATTAAATTTATTGGTGTGACATTGGTTAATCAAGTTATATAGGTTTTAAGGATATAGTTCTATAATACATCATCTGTATATTTTCTGTTCTAAAACTGTCATTCCTTCATTCTCTTGTGACTAACATGTTAGCTTTAAAGAGTAGAGCTTCTCTTAGGTTAGTTCTATTTTAACTTCATGCCTTCTTTTCTAGAGAAGAGCCCTAAGCCCTATGCTAAGATTTATATAGGCTGTACTTTAATCTTATCAACACATTTGTAAGTCACCTCTTAAGCAGATAACTTCAAAGAATATTTTCATAGATGGTTAGACATTAATGTTTATTATCGTTAACTTTCTTTCAAGGGCACGTATGGTGGGTATGTTTGAAATAAGGTCCCCAAATTCTATATATGCCTCTTTTGAGTCCTATATCCTCCCTATCAAGCACCACACAACTTCCTGAGATCAAACATACAGCTGACCACTAAACATGACTTAGAAGAAGTCCATTAGTGTTTACTGAAATTCAGGGAGTGCAGGATTCTCTGTTAGATTGGAGTTGCTGAGGACTCCTGTAAGAATGAATAATTGTGCCCACCTGCTCAATCTATTGTCAGAACTGTGGTAAGCAGAACTGTTACCCTTGCTTTAGACAGAATTGTGCTAGCATGTGATTTGGATTTGTTAGACTTAAATTAAAATATGTAGAGTAAATGTCAGTAAGGTTATTGGAAATCTCTGAGAGATAAATTGGAGAATTGAAATCCCTAGACAGGTTTGAGATTGGATAAAATTGGAATGGAGTACTTATAAGAATTCAGCCAAGCAGCAAAGCTAAGATGTCCTAGGTCTGTGCTAAGAAGCAAGTAAAGTGCTCATAATTCATTTTATTGGATGCTGTTCATATAATAGGTGGGTGGATCAGCCAGATATTAGGGCTCAGGACCCTGGCACACAGTATCTAGTGCAGTGACCACATTACCACATGATGGAAGGTGACAATAGGTGATGATAGGTGGAAGATAATATGTTAAGTGTTATACTCAAGGACTGTGTGCTTCTTCATCTCAGTGCTCACCAGCTGGAGAGAGATAAAGGTAGAACTTAGGTGGGTCCTACTGTTCGTTCTTGCTTGCCTGCAGGACTTATGAGAGTCGGGAGAAATTTAATGAATAAAGGAATTTATAAATAGAGCTATCTGAAAATGTAGAGGCCATTATGAGAAACAGTGATTTCTTCTTCTCTGGAAGTATTTAAACAAGGTGGCCAGGGTTGCTAAACATGGGAATGACTGCTCTAGGTGTGAGGATAACCTGTATATCTGCCAGTGCTTTTCCAATTGTAAAATTCTGTAATTTCCAAAAATGAAGTAACCCTAAGAACCTGTCCAAGATCCAGATGGCTCAGCCCAGACATTTCTGATAGGAGTGGAAGCCAGTTCTGAAAGTGATTCTTTTTGCTTGGGCTTAGTTTAATTTAGTTCGGCCTGGTCCCTCTGTGACTCTCCTTTAGACCCAGTAAAACCTCATATGATGTGAGAAAACCACTTAACAACTCCAGTTAGCACTGTGATCCAGGAATGTTCCCAGTTAATCTTAAAACTAGAGTTTCCTGGGGACATGGGATTGTCATACTGAAGTGATTTAATCTCCCACAGCTTGTTGGTAACATTAGAAATGTTCTCCCTTCTGCTATGAAGTAGAGGACCATAGACCCCCCAGCAGAGAAGTGACATGTGGGGCCCGAAAACCCTCGCATTTTAGGATTTTAGATTATGTTTGTCACAGATACTCCCTCCTTTATTGCTGCCACATTTGTATCTAATGAAGTGGAGCAGCTAAAGGAAATGTGTCTTTGGATTGATTTTAATTGAGAGATGTACAGATCCCAGAGCTGATTTTAAACATCACCAGATAAAGTGTTTGTGTTCTTTATAGAAATTGTCTTGATGAAGTTATCAGCAGGAGACATCTTGTAATGTGTTTTTCAGAAAGATTTTCTTGGGCTGATATTCTTAATAAACTTACCTATTGCTGGTCTTCATTCTTTTTTCAAGTTCACATTTTTGTCAATCTCCTGCTTTGGAGCCAGGCCCTGTGCTAGGGCTTTAGAGGACAAGGAAATTAAACAGACATGATCATACTTAGCAATCTTTTAGAGGAAATAAAATTCAAAAAATAATTATAACAAGAAAAACTGATTAATTTTAGGAGACTAATGCCAAGTGATATGGGAATTGGGTGGGGGGATTATTTCTGGATCAGGGGAACAGAGTAACTTCATTGAGAAATTCGTGGGTTTTGAGCTGGCTTTTGTAACATAGCCTGTGAAGGATTTTGACTGATATAGAGCAGGGCATTACCCCTGAAAGGAACAGTGTGAGCAGTGGTATAGATGCAGGAAAGTGTGGGCCATATATGGGGATTGTACATAGTCTAATTTAAATAACAATGAATAGTAGAAGAGAAAAATGAAAGAATAGTTCAGGTTCAAATGAGAGCATCTTGAATGTGTGGCCAATATCTTGACTTCATTCAGTAGTCTTTGGGAAGCCATCGAAGGTTTTTGAGCTGGTGGGTAAGAAAAGATGGTCACTGTTCTACTTTAGGGCAGCAGTGGAGAGTTTATAAGAGTTGGAAGCAAATAACAGGATATTAATTCCAGGAGTAAAGTATAAAGAATCTGAGGTGGTATTAGTGCGATTAGGAAGGAGGTGACAGCTTCAAGAGACCCTCAGATGGAATATATAGAACCTTTCAGGTTATCAGAGGAGGAACAGAAGGTGAATCTTAGATTGCATGAACAAGTTACAGAATAGTAAGATAGAGGAGCAGATATGCTTAAAATCAGGGAAAGTGAGAAATATCGCTTTGGAACATGTTTATCCTGAGATGCTAGTGAGCACCTAATGGGAAATATCCAACAGTATGAGTTTGGGATAGATAGTTTTAGAGCTGAGGCTAAAGATATAATGAGAGGATATGATATTATAACTCAGGAAAGCACACAAAACAGGAATAAGAACAATCTTTGGGGGAAGAGCACCATTATGTGCAAGGCACATACTTTATATAATTCTTGAAACCAAGGTGAAGTGATTATATACATGTGAGAGATAAGGAATCTGAAGTTCATTCTGATTATGTCATTAGCCCAAGGTCACACATTTGATATATGTTGGCTCCAGGATTTAAATTTAGATCAGCCAAACTCTACTTTGACTATAAGTAGGAGAAGAAACAGAAAATGACTTGTCATGAAAACATGGGAGAAGATTAAGTGACTTAATGAACTATGAGGTGACTGTGGGAATAGAAAAGACTGACATGAGGAGGTGAAATATCTTCACGTAGTCCCAGTAGTTTCATCTTTTGTTTGGAATTTGTGCCAAGACCACATAAATGCCAGGTTTAGGTACATTGAGAGAGGCTATTTAAGGACTTTGAATTGTGCTAGGCTTACCTGGAGATTGAGTTCTATCTACAAATGTACATTTTAACTTAAATATGCACGTAACTCAGAAGCATCTAGATCATTTTCCAACTTTGTTTCTAGCAGGAAAAACTACTTTTTCAATTTAAAATATAGGAAAATCCCAGATAAAAGCAAAGTTATTCAAGTTAAGGGAGAGGAAATACCGTCCTTTTCTTCCTCCTTATTTCCTTCTACAGCTAACACTACTTCAGCTCCTGAGAAACCTCCCTGCTCTACATAACACCGTTTGAAAACCCCTGCTTTACATTATATTTTTTAGAGTGAGAGAGGGAAGCTATAAAACTCAAAGAAAGAATCTTTGTAATATGTACAAAGAATTAAGGAATCCGACTGAGAATAGAAACTTCCAAAATCCCCATTAGTCAGTGTTCTTTCTAGTATCTCACTCTTGCCCCAATTTTAAAACAAATAATATTTGTTGAAAAGAAAACATAACACTTGGTTTCTAAGATTCCATTCAACAGACATTTGTTAACTATATGTGTAAATAGTTAAAAATAGCTTAGTAAACATTGGTTCATTTTTATAGACTAAAAGAAAAAGAAAATGAATCATCTCAAAAGCATCAGATTTATACTACCTAATAAGGAGCTTACTTTGTGATACTGTAAATTTACAAGCTCCAGAGGAGATTGTGTGGACTCCAGTGTTCAGATCCAATTTACAGATCTAGGTAGAAAAGAGAGGTTTTAGTAGCATTGAGATGCCTTACAAAACTGCCTTATAGACTGAGCAGATACCTCCTGAGGAAGACCATGAGTTTTAAAATAAAAGCAGTAGCTAAGAAACTGTAATGATTCTTAGCTATTTGCATGTTCTTTTCTATTTTACTTTACGTTTCCAATTTATTTTCTATTCATCTTCAACTCTTTGCTTTAAACGACCTGAAACCAAATCCAAGTTAATCTAAAGGTCATTAGGAATCCATAAATCACCTTTGAAAGAAGTGGGTTGTAAATGAGGGTTTTGAGATTCACTTCATTTTCCCTATGTAGAGGACACAGAAGAAAAAAATTCACAACAAAAGTATCTGGGAAGTTCCCCAAAGTAGGACTCAGAAGTAGGAAGCTAAAGGAAATCTAGTTGTCTAAATGGCATCATAGACTAGCAGATGTTTCAACATCTTCCTGCCCCTCCTGGAGTTTTAAAGTTCCTAAATTTAAAAGATCCTTGTTTTCCTAGAGTGTTTTCCTGTCAGGAAGAAGTTGTGGTTGAAATAAGGAGAGGATAACCCAGGGATTGTAACTGAGAAGTGTAGTGTGGAGGGCGGGTAGGTTTAGGCTGTGCCTTTTAGAAGCATTTCAAGGTAAGTCTTTTTTTTTTTTTTTTTTTTTTGCATTATAAAAGGAAAATGTTTTATATTTACTGAGATTCAAGAGATGCTAATTGGGATGAGGGAACCTTGATTTCTGGAGGAACTGTGGGGATTTGTGCATTGAGTATAATAGCTAACTCTGAAAAACCTTAATAGACTGGAAGCTTTCATGATTTTACACAATCGTTTTGAGAAAGTGTACTTGGGATGATGTATATACATCTGCTTCTGTGTGAGATTCTCAATAGCATTCAAGTCAACCAGGAGTTTGTTCCTTTGTTGGTAAAGAGCTCTGTTTTCTAGAGAACAGATTCAGTCCAAGTTTGAGGCAGTTTGGAGATTAACAACTCAAGGTGTGGGACCTATTATTTCTACCTTTAAATTCTCATGTATAAATAAAAGAGTTTAATTCTTCTAACCACGATATAGAGAAGTTGGTGCTATTCCTTTATTTCTCTTTCATGCTTCTTTTATGACTCTACTGTGTTTCAACCTTCTTTTTAAAATATGATGACCCTTCCCCCAAATATTTAGTAATTACAAAGGGGAAAATAGTTTACAATGGAGAGTTCTGGCAGACACCACCTTAGCCAAGTGAACTACATACAACAGCACGTATCTCTGGAAATTCACGGAGAAGAGCATATCAGACCAACTCAAGTTGAATCACCTTCTGCAGAACAATGGGCCAGTACCAACATTTCAAAAATGTTGAAATCATGAGAAACAAGTGCCACATCCAGCAAGTGGTAAATCCTGCCATGTCCAACATGGCCCTGGAAAATAAATCTGAGTGGGAATGGTGGGAGATTAAGAAAAGAAAGAAGACAGAAAGTTAGGATCAGGAGGACCTTTGTCCACTGATGGTGGAGCAATGGCAGTTTTATTTTTGCAGGCTGCTTTTATACAAGAACATATTATCCCTACCCAACCTACACACCCTGCTATAATCGTTTGCATTTTCATAGATTCTCCCCATTCTTAGGAAGGTTTGTAGAGGTGAGGCAACCCTTGATTGACCTCACAGATGGCAAGGACCTTGTCAGCTTGCAACCCACTCTCCACGAACAAGGAAAGAATGAGGAGGAATAGTCAGGTTGGAGGAGATCTACAACTAAAGGCAATGTGGGATCCTAGAACAGCAACAACAACAAAAAGAGTACATTGGTGGAAAGAATTGGTAAAAATAATAATAAATTATGTACTTCAGTTAATATTTTACCTGGGTTAATTTCTTAGTTTGTTAATTTTTCCATATTTATGTAAGATGTTAACATAGATTAAGGTGGGTGAAGGGTATGTGGAAATTATCTATGCTGTTTTGAAAATCTGAAAATTTTAAATTATCTCAAAATAAATCATATTTTTTAAATGTAGTATCCCAAAATGGACCTTCTTCTTCCCTAAGGGTTATTTTAAAATTACTTTTCTGAGTAAGATAGGAAGAGTATTTCCTTCAGTTGGTTATATTCATTTTAATTTTTTAGTCCTTTAGTTATTATGTATTGAATAGATCTAAAGTATATAATGTGTGTACTTTGTAAAGAATAACAATAACATGAGCACAAAGTGTAGCCTGAAGCTCTCAGTATACTTCTCTATCATGTCCTGCTCCCTCACCTCTATCCTGAATTTTGTATTTTTCATTCTCTTGCTTCTCTTTATAGGTTTACCTTGAAAGTATGTATCCCTAATGATATAGTTTTATATGATTTTTAACTTTATGTGAATTACATACATTATACTCTATGTATTCTTTTGTAATTTGTCTTTTCCCTAAATATTATATTCCTCATTTACCAATGTTAATATGTATAAATGTAGTTAACTAATTTTCACTACTATATAGCTTTACAATATAAACATACCACAAGTTGTTTCTCTAGTCACCTTTGTTAGCCATTTGGTTGGTTTCTAGTTTTGTTATAATCAGTGCTACCGCACACTCTCAACATGTTATGAGAGTTACCTTTTTAGGGTATATACCTAAAAATGGACTTGCTGGGTTATAGGGTAGATATTCCATCAACTTTACTAGATGAGGCCAAATTGTTTTTCAGAGTGATTATCCAATTTTTAATACTACCAACAGTATGTAAAGTGCTCTAATGGTTCCACTTTGTTTCTAACACAATATTATTAGACAAATTTTTTACACACCTTGTAGGCATGTATATTAATTTTTTTTAATATTACCATTTATTGATTGACTGCTTTATGTCGATCACAGTGGCAGACATTTTCATTCATTTAATTTAATCTGATAGTTCTTTTTCTTGGCCCTATAATAGAAACTAATTTGGTACTTAGTTTGTAATACGCAATTGCCCCTAAACCACTCTCTGACAGACTTATCCCTTTCTCTGTCATGTATTTATCTGCCTAATTTATTCCCTGTTTCTTAAAAAAGTAAATTATTCTCTTTTTAGAAGAAATTTAGGGCATAAAGTGGTTAATAACTTGCCACGAATCACAGTCATTAATTAGTAGCAGACTTAGAAATAAAGCCCATTTCCCAGTTCTCTGGGTCCTAATCCTTTTTATTTCCCCCTCCATCTCTTCCCTTTTCCCTCTCATATCCAATTTTTTCCTCTCTTCCCTCACACTCTCCCATTCTTTCTCTGTGTTTAACAGCTTACATGTCCTTTTCATTTGGCTGCTACATAATGTGATGTGCATGCAGAGAGCATCACAAGATTGGTTGAATGCCTGGTTCCAGCTAAACAGTGGTTACTTAGCCCTGGCTGGCTAAGTGCCTTATAATCATTTAACATTTCAAGCTGTGCTGCTTGCATGAATTTGGCCAGAGTGCCCTCTCAAAGCTGCCTGGTGGCCTACAGGGGTTGGAGATAATCCAGAACTTCAGGTCATCCCATCCTTGGCTCCACTTTCTCTGTAGCAGCAGGAACCCAAGCCAAAGGTGGGGGTATAGGCAGCTAAGAGTACAATTGGGTGCCTAGAGAAAGGTTATATCAGAACTGCTAACCTTGAATAAAAGAACACAGATTCTATCATTAGAAGAAGCAGAAATCTTAGGTTGGGAAACAAAACTTATAGCCAACAAGCACAAGTGAATTTTGTTTTGCCTGCACAACATTTAAATTTTTTTTTATATATATATTTGGATACCTTTACTAGAGGAGTGCACTCACCAATTTGTCACAATTCCCAGCACTTCATTTCCTACTGTTTTACATCTAACTGCTATTAACTCCCGGCCCCTAAATTTATTTGATGCAGTTGTATCCTTAATGAGGTCACTTGGGACTCACTGAGGGTCGGACTGGAAGCTTTGTTCTCATTCCAAAGTTATCACGGTTGTCCAGATTTTTTTTTTTTTTCTGACAGTTGAACATCCCTAGGCTGGGAACACACTTTTACTTAGATTCTGCATGTCCCTCAAGTTTGTGATTTTTTTTCCCATCTAAACTTGTTTGGGGTGATTAAGATGAAAGTACCTGTAAAGTTTTCTAATTAGTCTTGGCTAATCCATATTCAATGACTTAGGAGACCTGAAATAGATCTATTAACTAAAATAAATATACTTTATTGGCTTTTTCTGAATTTGGTTAAGGATAGAGAGAAAGAAGGGAAGAAAGGGTTTTTCAATGTAGCAAACTCATGGGTTTAATAAAGTATAACTTTTAAAAGGTTAAGGAACACAACATAAATATAAAATGAACATATGTCAAAAAATTAAACTCAGTAAACAAGAGAGTGAGTAAAATGTTAAGACCAGTTCAAGTGAAAATTTAGGAGCTAAGTATTGATAGGTAATTTAATAAAGAAATGTTAAGATTTCTATATTATACACAGAACTGTTAAAGTCCTAACGTGCATAAACCATAACCTTTGAGTTATCTTTTCCACCAGACATAAAATGTTTATATCTCTACTGGATAAATCTCTACAAGTTAATCTCTGCCTTACGGTTATAGAATAGTCCAGCCAGGGGAAAACTAACTGTACCTGCACTAACATATCACCTAATAATCTCATTTGCTTGTTTCCAAGTTTCAGAATGTTTTTCTGACAGATTGTAGTCATCGGGTTAGACTTGGTTGCCAGGAAATAAAATGTTTCCTAAGTTTTGAAAATATGACTTTATGATGAACATATATGAAATGAATTCTAAAATTTAGTATATATTATCTTAGAGGCAGATTATTTTCGATTTCAGAGATCTCAGAGATGAAGTTTCAAGTTTCTTAAGAACATGTTTAAGTGAAATGATATCAGCATGAGAAATTCTCATTCCGAATCTTTTTTTTTTTTACAGAAATTCCATCAAATTATAATTGGTACTACTCTGCCATGTCCATATTTGAAAGCAAAAATGACAAAAGACATAATGGAAGTAGGTGAACTCAGTAAGAGATATCTGTCTGTATGTCATTATTATTGCCTCTAGAAAATGTGTGTGTGCACACGTGCACACGCAAGCACACATGCACACACATGACAGATAAACAAATTGGCCAACATATCAATCAAACCCAATCTACCAAACAACTGTCCAGGAAAGGAAATAATATAGTTTGCAGAAATAAATAATTCATTCTTAATAAGTACAGGCCCCACTGTTTTGTCATCTGAGAATTCTAATTTGAGTAGTTACATCTCATCTTTCGTACTTTATTTTGTACTTTTATTTGGAAGTTCACCCAGAAAATTTTGTTCCTTTTCCTCTCCCCATCCTTCCCAACTACCTCTATGCTACAGTTTCTCATCTATAAATGAGGCTAATAATATTGCTACCTCATAAGGATGTAGTGAGAAGTAAATGATGTAGAATTTGTAAAGCACTTAGGACAGTATGTGGCACATGGTAAACACTAGGTAAATGTGTAAAAAGTAATCTATGAGAGCTTGATACTTTCAGAAAGTTAATAACTTGAACATTTATAAATGTGGGTCATCTGAAAATTCAAAAGTTATACCAATGAAAATCAGTTGAAACTAATTGAAATTAATTGAAATTAAATTAATTGAAATTAATTAATTAATTGAAATTTACCAGTTTTCCTGACCTAAATCCCTTCAGGTAGGCTAGGCATACCTACTGCAGTAGAGTTATTACAAGTGCTGTTTTGAGCAGTGAGAAATTAATACTGGTCCATTCAAGACGTCAGCCTCATAGTTTGAGTTGACAAAATAACAGTGGCAAACCCAGTAATTTGGCAGGTATCTCTGCCCTTTTCTAGTCTATGAGCCTATTATAATTGGAAAGCTTAAAGTACATATAGAGTACTTTATGTACTTGGCTGGTTTCAGCATCTTATTGATCTACCCTCTTTTTTCTATTTTTCACCACTTTCTTAGTTCAGGCCCTCATCATTTCAAGTATTTACTATTGCAGCAATCTTTTAAGTGGTCTTTATATCTGTAATCTGTTTCTCTGTAAATATAGCCTGTTAATCTCTCTGAAGTTACAGGTTTTATCACATTCCCCTCATCCCCTCCCCGGCTCAAAATCTTTCTGAGATTCCTTGTCAGTACTAGATAAAATTTAAGGTCATTAGCCTAACATTAAAGTCCTAACTTTATAGTCCTGTTTCCTGCCTCCTTCAGACTCTTCCTGTCTAGTATACTATCATACAGTTTATCTAATCTCAGTGCCAAAGTTCTAATTCCTGCCTGTAGATTTGCCCACTCTGGACATGACATAAATGGAATCATACAACATGTGGAATTGTGTGACTTGCTTCTTTCACTTAATATTTTCAAGGTTCATCCATGTTGCAGCATGTATCAGTACTTCATTTATTTTTATGGCTGAATAACATTCCATTGTATGGATATACCACAATTTGTTTATCCATCAGTTGGTAGACATTTGGGTTGTTTTCACTTTTTAGCTATTGTGAACAGTACTACTATCAACATTCATGTACAAGTTTTTGTGTGGACATATGATTTCAATTATTTTAGGTCTCTAAAATTTATTTAAAATCTTATTTATATCCTGCCTTGAGTTGTTGCTTTATGTGTATATTATGTAGTTCCACTAAATTATCTACCTAGGACAGGGCTATAAAGCTCGCTCTGTCCTGGAGAGTTGGCAAGCCTGTCCCATTTATTATACTTCCTCTTCCCCTCTCCTTTACCACATATACCATCTATAAATATCATCATTGCCATCATCACCACCACAATGAAAATTACTAACAAGTATTGAGACATGGTTAAATAATATTAGGTAGTAAATTCAGAAGGATGAGATACACTCGTATGTATGGATATGGAAAGATCTCTAATATATAGTGTGGAAAGAAAAAAGCAGCTTGCAGAGCAATACATATAGTAGGATCTCATTCATTTATATGCACACACACACACATACACACATATACTTACACATACCAGTGTTTGTATGTATGTATATGTTTGTATAGAAATACCCTGAAAAGGAAGGGACCCCTGGATATACACCAGTCTTTTAGCAATAGTTTCCTTGGGAAAGAGAGAAGGAATGGAAGGTGTAGAAAAGGAAACTTTGTATTTTTTCTCTATATATTTCTAATTCTGTGTCTTTTACAGTTAAAATATATTTTTATATTATTCTGGGTGATGTGAATAATCATTAAAGAAAAAGTGTAATCACTTTTTAGAGAAAATAACTAATTTGGAGAAACTAAAAGGAAATACAGAAAAAGGAAAAAGGAAGAAAAATATCAGGAATGAGAAGGGCATAGATATTGTGGCATGTAGGGCAGGAAGTTAATCAGAGCCTTAGTAGTAGAATCTTGTACAGTACCACGTTTAAATAAACACAAAAAAATACACATCTGTGCTGCACAGCTCTGTGCAAACATACTAAAAACCATTGAATTATACATTTTATTTTAAATAAGTAAAATTGTATAGTATACGTATTATATTTTAATAAAGTTACTTAAAACAGGCATCTAAAGTTTTTAGCTTTCGTTTCTAGAATTCTGTTTATTTAGGAAATTTAAAGCAACAATTGAACTTATTTGTAGGGACTTCTGACCTCAATAATAGAGGCAGAATTGTCAGTTAAAATACATGATTCCCAGTTAAATTTGAAATCGAATAATTTTTTGATATATGTATGTACAGTATAAATTTGAGACATATTATGTTTTTGTATTTTTATTGCTAAATCTGGCAACTCTAAACAAAGGGGATTAAGTTTTGAATCTCTTAGAATTAAATTGCTTCTTTACATCAACAGAGTTTACATTTAGATCCAACTTTGTGTGAATGGCATTTTGTTTTTAACTGATGACCTTTAATATAATTTTTCCGGTCTCTCATCTATCCCAAGGAAGGTTTTATGATTGAGAAGTGCTGGTATCTAGCAGTGATGTCTAGCAGTTCAAATATGACTGATTTTACCTTTACCACATTGATGAGAAATCATTGTTTCCACATTCCACACGAGGTTAGGATAGCGAAATACCACTCTCAACTGCCAGGAGTAATATGGATAGTGTTCCTGTCAGCTTCTCCCATGGAGAGGAAAGAGGAGAAGCCAAAGAGGAATAGAGGTGAGGCCTTTGGTTTTGAGCATGTCTTGAATTGTGCCAGCCAAACCAATCTTCTGTGGCACCCTGTTAATTAGGGGTGGTAGTTGTGGTGTGTGTATGATGTGTGTGTGTTTGCTTTTATTATTGTTTGATTTTCTTTAGTGTCTTGTCCTTTGAGCACTTCTAATTTTGTTCCTGCTAACCTCGGACAGGAGAAATAGTGAGAAATAGTGAAGCTATAGGGGATGGTCAGAGGCAGAGGTAACAGGAGAATCATAGTAGCTGAAGAACTGGACCTTTCATGACATTCAAGACTTTACTGAGTTTCCTCTCCAGGTTCTTGTTGACACTGATGTCCCCACTCTCTTTAGCCATACTGAATAGCCTCCTGTTTGCTGACATTAGCATAAAAAGAACGACAAGGAATTAGTCTTAGTTGGGGTTTCTCTTTCAGCCCATCTCTTCTGTGATTATGTAGATACTCCCACAAGTTAGAACTCATTATCCTCCATAGGAGGGGTTTGGATAGAATCTGACCACAATTTAACAGAACAGGTTTCTAAGCATCTATTCACTTGTGTGTTTTTCATTCAACAAATATTTATTAAATCCAGGTCTAATGCTGAGCTAAGCAGTGGGATACAGAGATTTAAAGACAAAAAAAAAAAAAAAAAGGTATGGTCTTTACCTTTAAGGATCTCTTTGTTTAGTGGGGAAAGATGGTATAATAAGTAAGTATGGTAAGTGAGAGCTGAGTATAAACCTTGAGACATCACAGTGCATAGACTGAACCAGAAACGTCTAATGAAGTGGTGATGAGAAAACAAATTATTTACAACCTCTTGTGTAAGATCACAGACTCTTGCCTTTGCTGTGATTACTCTGCTATTCTTCTTACCATAATTTAGATGGAAAGGTCTTCTTGTGGCTATATTCCAGGTATCTTAGGGGTGCAATCTGGAGAGATAATATGTAAATTTTTGTGTGTACCCCAGACTGGAAGCCATATGGTTAGCTAAATCCACTGATAGCTATAATGTTCTAATATGCTATTTGACTACCATGGGACAAATCGTGATCATTTAGAATCTAAGAAATTCCAGTATTCCTAATGTAAATTGACTCTTAACTAATCTGACCAAAAATTCCAGAAATTTGCCAGTTTTCCTTCTCTGGCAAATCTCCTCACTTATTTTCAGAGATGGAGATATTTCGATCACATGCATAAGGTAACTTTAGCAAAATCACCTAGACCCATTGATGTAGAATGTCAGCAGGAGGTCATTGCTGAGTGTCTCTCACCAGCAGCTGGGTTTAATTGAACTGGGAGCCTGGTGGTATAAATGGGCCTTGATTAATCTACTACTTGGAGATTTGCACTCCTAAAATCATCTCACTGCTCTTGTTTATCTGGAGAGTCTCATTTGTGGTTGCTTTCTCACTGTGAGCAAGGATATATTTTCCCAGAACCTCCTAAGCCTAATTTCTAAATGGCTCTTTTTCCTTTTTCTTTTTTCTTCTGTCTTCCTCCTGGTTACTTACCTTTTAGAGTGCCACTTTCTCTCCTTTTCCAGAGCCCATTTTCCTTTTTAGTTTTTGCCATTTCCTTATCTAGGCTAACCTCCACTCTTCTGTAGGTTCAACCCCCAGAACTTGCAGTTAAATTACATCAAGACTGTGTAAGAGCTAAATTTTTCAACCTGGCATTTGAATCAAAGCTCTAAGGACATCCTTAGAAGCTTCTCCTGTTTTGACACTTCTCTTCTACTATTACCCCACCAAGGGACTGAGTAGAATTTGCCTCTCTAGACTATGGCTTTGGTGTCCTTCATTCTCTATTGGCTGGGTCAGTATAGTACATCCATAGGAGATAGCTGAAAGTTCAAAATTTATTTGGGGCACAGACAACTGTATCAATGATGCTTATGGAACCTCCTTGACATAAGGTAAAGGACAAAAAATATATATCATTTATTGAGCACTTTTGATGTGTCAGGAATTATGTAGAAACTACATTTCCTGTCTCATTTAATTCTCACATTAGCATATAAGGTAGATTTTGCTACTCCATTTTACACATGAGGAAACTAAAGCTCAGAAATGAAAAGTGACTTGCTCTAAGTCACTTAACAATTTGGTCATAGAGCCCAGTCTAGAACAGCTAGACTGAGCATTTTTAATATACCAGGAATTGTTCTAAAACGCTTTGCATGCCTTAATTTATTAATCCTCACAGTAACCTTATGGGTAAGTATTATCATTTCCATTTTATGGATAAACAAAATGAGTCTTGGGTTAAGTAACTTCCTTAAGGCTTCACAGCTGGTAAGTGGAGGACTGAGACTTGAACCTTGGTAGCCTGACTTGATTACCTATGTTCTTAATCTCTACGGGAGCCTGCCATATTTTTAAACTCTAAGCCCACTGCTCATTTTATAATACCAGGTTCTCTTGCTTCACCAAGATGTCTGGCTCTTTCAGTTCAGTGTTTTACCACCCCCAAGCCAGCTCCCAACATAAGTCTTTGTGAAACCAGGCTTTTGTTGAACAAACCATAGAATAGTTTCTAGTGAAAGATGTATTTTCTACAGTCACCAGAGGCTAGAGCTAGGTGTTTGTCTCCTTGAAGTTCATATCCAGGACCTCTTCTAGACTCTGTCTAGGCTAATTTTCAATCTTCTGTAGTTCTAACCTCTCATCTGTAATTTACACTTTTGTCACTTGTGTTTCAGCCAAACAGGAATAAATTTTGAATTAACAATGGAGAAAAAAGTCATCCCAATATCTTCTCAACAGTATTCACAAGCCCTAGGGAATCTTGAATTAATCGTATATTATCCAGTCTGAAAACATTTTTCCTGTCTTTATTATTTCAAACATGACTGGCTACTTTCTTTCCTTAAATTTGTTTTCTTTCTCAGACTTTTAGCTTCTCCTAGATGGTTGTGCAAACTGAAGTTTTAACCACTTTTTTCATCATCCCTGCTTTTTTTTTTTAAGAGGCATCTTAGAATATCTGACTTTCTAGCCCTTGCATTCTCTTTCCCTACCCCTTCCCCAGTGAAAACTCTACTTTCCTTTTGCCTTCTTCTTCTCTCTTAGAAGTTCTGGTATCAAAGAGCCAGAACTAGGTGAAGGTCAATCCTGTCCCCACTTTGGAGCCTCAGTTTCCACCAACTCAGGCTCTGACCTTTGGGATCTACCTGCTTTACTTTACTCTTCAACTCAAAGAGAGATAGGTGTTCAGTTGCTGTACAGAGCCTGGACTCCATGTATCTCCTGGAGTTGGTGGGCATAAGAGAGAATATTCTGCTGTAACCAGATGAACTGCCAGGAAAACCTATTAGATCTTTATTAAGTTAAAAAATAAATAGTGATATCTAGGATTAAATGTAATAAGAAAATATTATAACTTTATAAAGAGTCATGAAATAATATTTTTGAATAAATGGAGGGGCTGTACTGGTCTGTTAGGTACAGTTGGAGGAGCAAATGGTTTGGGAGAGACTGATTTTACTCATCAATACCTGAGCAAATTGAATATGAACATAGTAGAAAATTAGCCTGCTCAGGGCTTGGATAATCTCAATACTGGTAGAAACATGAGTACTGCTCTGGTACTCTGCTCTGATCAGGCAGCTATCTAGGCTAGGCCTCTGAGAAAATCTCCTCAAAAAGGGCATAGGCTATGCAGCAGCTCTAAATCCTAGATGCAGCGAAGTTATCTGAGCCTAACATGTTGTAGTGTTTGGATAACCTAAACTACAGTGGTTAGCAAAGGCTCTTATATCACAATGTCGTAAGCAAGCCACTAACTAATCAAAACGAGGCATAACAAAACATTCTATCAATACCATCTCAAAATTTCCCATATTTAGCTAATGCTAGTAATTATAAGAATGAAACAAAAAGAAAGAAAAGCACTATTCCAGAAGAACAGACTATAAGCTTCAGACTGTGTGGTAAACCTAACCCAGGGAAGACTCATAGCCACTTGTTTATGTTTTGCTCGCAAGGTGATTATACAGACATGATCATCATGCACAAAGGAGTGGCTACCAACCAGTCTGTCTTTATCTCTTTCACAAGGATATGGTATGTTACAGGGTAGAGGACTAATGGTGCAAAAATGTCAACTCTATCCAAATTAATCTGTGTAATCCAAATCTGTATACTCTCAAATCCTTGGGTAAAAGTAGCTAAGCATCCCGGTTACACCTTTCCCACAATTTATGTAAATCCTTGAACTTCCTCATAATTCTTTGTTTTTTTTACAGCCCAATACAGAGACTGCAGTCCCTTAGATATTTTCTATAAGAAATTTACTCACATTCTGACTTCATGATATTTAGTAATTTTGCTTACAACTAGAGGAGAAATGGAGGAAATTACAAGAAAAACCATGCAAGTCCCTATCTTATCATTGCCACTTTCCTCAGCTATCTTTCAAAAATCTATGATCTTATCCTCCTAAGAATTGCAATGTAGTTTCCCACGCCTGACTTTTTCCATGGGAGGGAGCTCTACCTTACTCTAATAACCCATTTTTACTCCATCCCCAGGATTCTAGTGAATAAAATTTTTTTTTGTTGTCATCTCTAATCAAAACTCCAGTCTTGAGGGAACTGGACAAAGTGATTTTGAAGTTTATCTAGAAGAGAGAATAGACAAGAATAGCCAAGAAATTTGCTACTCTGTATTAAAAGTTAAATAATTTAAAAGATGGATAGAACAATGAAACATAATACAAAACCCAGAATCATATTCAATGTTGGACTTTAGTACATTGTAAAAATGACATTTAAAACCAGAGTAGGAGAAAATATTTGCAAATCATATACCCGATAAGTGACTTCTATCCAGAATATATAAAGAACTGTTATAACTCATTAATTAAAAAAATAAACCCAGTTTAAAAATGGACAAAGAATCTGAATAGGCATTTCTCCAAAAAATATGTATAAATGTTAATAAGCACATGAAAAGATGCTCAACATCATCACTGGTCATTAGGGAAATGCAAATCAAAACCACAATAAGATACTACTTCACATCCACTAAGATAGTTAAATTAAAAAACATAGGCAGTAACAAGTGTTGGTGAGAATGCCAAGAAATTAGAACCTTCATGCACTGTGAATGGGAATGTAAAATAATACAACTGCTATGAAAAATCCTTTGGCAGTTCCTCATAAAGTTAAACATAAAATTGCTATATGACCTAGCAATTCTCCGAGGTGTGTATGTGCCCAAGAAAAATGAAAACATTTCCATGCAAAAACTTGTACATGAATGTTTCTAACATCCTTATTTATAATAGCCAAAAGATGGAAAAAAACAAATGTTTATCAACATAGGAATGAATAAACAAAGGTGATAAATCCATACAGTGGAATATTATTCAATTATAAAGAGGAATGGAATACTGGAATGTGCTATAACATGAATGAACCTTCAAAACGTTATGTCAGTCACAGTAGGCCACATATTATTCTATTGATATGAATTGTCCAGAATAGGCAAATCTATGGATGTAAAAAGTAGGTTAGTGTTTGTCAGGGACTAGAGAAATGTGGTAATTAAGACTATGGATATAGGCTGTCTTTTGGGGGTGATAAAAATGTTCCAAATTGGTGGTGGTAATTGTAAAACCTCATGATGTACTAAAAAAATCACTGAATTGTACACTGTAAGGGAGTAAATTTTGTGTTATGTGAATTATATCTCAAAAAAAAAAAAACTGAACAGTTGCAGGGTCATATTTCTAGGACCTGGAACAAGAGACTCCTCTTGGAAGGCTGAGGCCAGTGAGTTCAAGATCAAATAGGAATCTGTAGCTTAGAGTAAGAGTCTTTAAGGATCAAGGAAGGAAATTTCTTTCTAATCTTGGGAGACATGAGCTAAGGAGGACTTTAGAGGGCTTGGAAGAACTTCAAAATAGACAGTCAGCATAACTCAGAGGCAGAGGTGTTACTAGAAATCACTCTCTGAGGAAACAAATTATTTGTATACACAGTCTAGAAATTTCTAGGACTATTAAGGGTAGAAGGCTTAGCAGTAGTGTCAGCCTTCAGGCTAAATTCTAGGTTGCTTGGTATATGTACTATCCTGGATCAAGAAAAATAGGAAGCACTTACACCATATCATCCAAATAATTCAAACATCTTCTCTTCCAGGACTGGTTCCTTACTCCACTTTCCCTGACTTCCATTCCCTCTTCTGTGTACCTCTAACACCATATTCTTGCCTGTATCACTGCCCTTACATTAGGTTGAAGTTTTATGTTTGTCTTCCCCACTGGGATTAGGAATCCCAAATTGCTCATGAATGATGTAACCCTGGTTTAGCTCAGGACCTGACACCTGCCAAGAACTCAGTAAATGTCTGTTGAACCAATGAAGAATGGAAGAGATTACAGGAATATTTCATTCAGAGAAGAAAGGCCCATTGATAATATACATTTTTAAGACTTTTCATAACATGGCAATGGGCTCACTATTTCTAATAGTTCTTAACACCTATGTGTTTTGATACAATGACTTTGTCATGTGTTGTAGTTAATCAGGCTCACTCCTACTAAACTACAAGTCCCTTGAAGCCAGGGACCCCATTTTACTCATCTTTTGGTCTCCTTACAGCCTCTAGCATACTGGTTTCTGTGCAATAGATGCTCAGTAATGATTTATTAATTTAAATTTAGTTAAGCAAGTTTAGTAAAAGCTGCAGAAAGAGACTCAGACATTTTAAACTTGATCTACTAGGGAGGGCTGGGTTTCTGTGTGGCAGTAATGATATAGGTCATCCTATTGTCTGTGGAGACACAATTTAGGAAGCATTAATGGTGGAGAACTCAGAAATTGACCTGTTGCCTTCAGAAAGCTTGAATTCTCGAGGATTTTAATTTTTATTGTGTTTCTTGATTCTGTGAATAAAGAAACAAATTCCCATTTGTAGACAGATGTTCTAAACGAGAAAGTATGAGGATCCCAAGCTGATCTGCAGAGGGACATCTTTCTTATTATTTCTATTTTTCTCAGAACAAGAGAGATACCTGCAAGCCAACAACAAAGAATTCAATACACTATTTGGATATCCAGTGAGTATCAGGTCTTTGGCTCTTTCAGGAGGGGACTGGAATCCTCAATATTCCTCTTTGTTGGTGGGGCAAGAACTTCATTGTAGATTCTGCTTTATTTCATACTCCAATACAGTGAGGGCTGGTGCAGTGAGGGCTCAGGACTAAAATTAACCCAGTGACCTAGCTCAGGGGAGAATATATCTCAGAGTTGGGGTTTTATATATAACTCCTAGAAAAGAGATAATGTAGCTTTTTCTTGCACAAATGAAGGCATAGTTTCACAATTTTATTTTTTCACTTAGACATCTATTTATTACAATGCATATAGGTCTTCGTAATTCATTAAATAGTGGCAGAGTTTTCCATTGTATTGATATACCTTAATTTATTTAACCAGTTTTCTGTTGATGAACATAAATAAAATGTCTTTATTCATACATTCTCCAAAAAAAGTCTCCAGTATTTTGCTATGATAAATGGTCCTGAATGAACCATCATACATACGTTTTGGCACATGCATGTAAATATATCTTAGGAGTTTCCTAGAAGTGAATTGGCTGGGTCAAAAGGAAAATACATTAAAATTTTTGATACATATTGCCTGATTGCCCTCTAAAAAGATTACATACATTTATATTTCTATCTGTAGTAGATACTGCTCACTTCTCCATATTCTTGCCAAAACGAGTGTTTGTTGGTTTTTTTCATCTTTGCTAGGCTCTTAGACGAAAAATGACATTTTGTTATCTGTCTTTCCTTAATTTTGAGTGAGGCCAATAATCTTTTCATATAAATTAGTCTTTAGTATTTCTTCTTCTTCTTTTTTTTTTTTGGAAACTGCCTATTAATGATCTTTGCCCATTTCCTATTTGATTGTTCATTTTTCTCTTATTTATTTATGGATAAGTAACTAATAAAAAGAGATATATTGAAAAGTCTTGCTCCAATATCCCATACTTGCCCACATCTGCTCTCTATAGGGAATAACTTTTATTAGTTTTTTTGGTGTGTATTCATGAGTGCTTCTTTGTGTAAATAAAGCAAACACAAATATGCATTCTTATTTTCTCACTTTCATACACTCTTCTGAACTTTAACAATATTCCCTGGAGATGTTTTCATAATCATCTTTTCATAATAACTTTTTCCTTTTTTTAGCTACATAATATTTTCCATGCAGATTTAGCCTAATTTATATAACCAGTTCCTTATAAATCAACATCTGGTTTATTTCTAATCTTTTACAATTACAAGCAATGCTTTATTCATGTCATTTTACGTACATGTATATGTACAGCAGGTCCTCAAATAATGCTATTTCATTGTAATGTTGATGAGATGCCATAGGAACTTAACTCTTGTTTACAGCGATTTATGGTAAAATTGATTTCATTATACATTGTTTCACTTAAAGTTGCAGAACCTATCAACAATGTTAAGGGAGGGTTTACTGTAGTATAATTATAAGTATACACAAATATAGCCATACATATTTGTAGTTTCTGTAGGTATCAGTTTATGATTTCTGAGTTAGAAAGGTTCTGGAAAATAATATTTGGAATTGGACCCTCCCCTCCCTGCCTCCTAGACCTGCATAAGGAGCATTGTGGTGCAGTAAAATTAGGTTTGGCCTCAGATAGACCTGAGTTTGAGCACAGTTCTCCTCCTTACTAACATTGTATACTGAAGTGTATTAACTTCTTTGATCTTCAGTTCCTTATCTATAAAAAGGACATAATAATGTTTACTGTATGTGGCCGTTGTGGGAGTTAAGTATGCTTGTGAAAAACGTTAGTTCTCTTTCTCCAAGAAACTATTACCCCTTAAAAAAAGGATTCAAGTCTCACTGAATCTGTACCCTCAGTTCCTATCACAATGTTTGACACATAAATGGCATCCAATAAATATATGCCATGAATAAACAGATAGTTAATGAATAAATATATTTGGCTGATTCTTATATATTTAACAACCATTTCATTTTCTTGGCCTTACCCATTGCTCATTCTCCTTCTATTTCCCTAATTTCTTCCACTTCTACTCCTTTTTCAAATTTCTGACTATTGATTCCCATTATATTCTTGGCCTTTTGTTCTCTTCTATTCCTCATTTAGCCATCAGTCAGTTATCACTGCCCAAATAAATAGCCCAAACCAAAATCCACCACCTCTAATCATGCTTAAATTTTATCCCCTGTGCCAAAAGAATTAAACACTGAGAAAGTTCATAGTTAAGCAGATGTTCTACATTCTTGAGATATTGCTTCTGGTTTGACCTTTAAGAGAACAAAACACTCTAGTGGCCAAGTTAATAAAAAAGTACTGATATTTCTATCTTGAAAAAGAATCGGCAAGCTTTTGTCTTTGCTTGCTAAGCAAATGCTACCCAAGTGATGAATAGAAGACGGAAATACATTAATTAGCTATAAAACCAATGGAAAATTTATAAAGAAGGCCAGTTGCTTCAGTAAGGCAAAAGACCAAAAGGTCTTTGGGTCCAAGTATCAGAATCATCTGGACTTAGAGATCAAGAAATCCAGAATTTCTTATAATCAAAAAGAATGATTTCAGTTTTAGAATAATATACCCTCAGGGCTGGAGAGGTCCTTCCTTAGAGATCATTTAGATAAAACTCCAAGGCAAACCTATGAGCTTCTCTGAAATAGATCTTGTTTACTTCTTTCTGAGCCTCTACTAGTATAGCCAGCATAGGGCTCTGAACAGAGCAAACCTTGAGAAATGCATAGCATTTGATCAATTACTAATTGGAAAAATTATGGAGAAAATAATGAGGAAACATCAAAGAACTCTTAGTATTAGCTTGGATCTCTAAACTTCTAAGTGCTAAACTATTCCAGCTTCTATTCCTTTCCTTGGGAAATAGACTTTGAGCCTTAGCCTTCCTGGGCAAGTTTTAGCCTTAAGGCTGAGTGATTTAGGTTCTCCACAAGGACTCTGATGCCTTCCCAAAGCAAAGCTCAGCAGGATCCTTCATACTTGAGCAATGTCTTCGCTTCAGGCTTGTAGGTGGGTTTATTCTTTTGTTTTGGTCTTATGGATGGAGGAGGTAGGAGAGAAGCCCCGTTCTTAGGGAATTTATTTGGTTCTGAGAAAGGAAAGTATTTGGATGGCTGCACAAGTGGAGTGAGTCTCAGGGGACAGCACAATCCCAATTCTGCAACTAACTATGGTCTTGGACAAATAATTTTAGTGCTTCAATTTCCTCATCCTCAAAAGTGATCATATGGTGCTCTTCTCATAGTGTGGTTGTGAAGATTAAATAAATTGCTACATATAAAATACTTGAAGCTGTGCTTTGTACATAGTAAATATTCAATAAGTAACTTTATTGTTGATATTATTATTATTATTATTATTATTAATAGCATCAATAAACAAAGAATTCTATCCAGAGCAGAAATACATTCTGCCTCCCTCCCAGAAAACCCATATTAATTGATCTTGGCATCTTTGTATCCTCTAGACCTCTCTAGGCCTCAAAGAAAAGGTGGGGGCAGGCAAACACTTTTTCCCTCCCTCCCTCCCTTTGGTGGGAGAACTGTGGCTTTTGACCATTTTACAGAGTGGCCTTATTTCTTTTTGTTAAGACTGGGAGGTGGGGGAAGGGGGAGGGCGTGTCTTTTGTTCCTCTAATTATGCTCATTCTTTTACTCACAGAACAATACCATCAAGACATCAAAATATAGTGTCTATAACTTTTTACCCATGAACCTATTTGAACAATTCCAGAGACTTGCTAATGCATATTTCCTCATTTTGCTCATTCTACAGGTATTGCCTTTTGGGGCCTTTTCCACAGAATATTTTATCAACCTGTCTGGGGTCAAGTTGTGTAATCAGTTCTTTTCTTCTCTAAACTGAGAAATGTCTTCCTTCATTAGATAATAGGTCAATAGATGCCTGAGGTTTCAGCTCAGTCCTTTAGAATCTCTGTAGTCAGAATTAGCCAGAATGAAACAAGCCTCTACAGGAGGAAAGAGACAAGGTCACTGGGTCCTAAGGAAGGGGAGCACCCACATTATGGCTGCATGGCCACAGTTCAGCTTGACTATAGGGGGCCACAGAGTCTTCATTCCAACCACAGTTGCAACTTCGTTCCTCCTCCTCTTTCCAGCCTCCCTGACAGAAATCTAATGTGCAAGAGTGCTGAGGAAGGAGAATGGTGTAGAAAATAAGAGTACCTGCCAGGGCGAAGAAGCAGGGCAGGGTAGGCCCACATTGGGAGAGAAAGACAGATCATCTCATTTCCTTTTGTGCTGAAGGGGTGTGGAAGGATGTGTGGTTTTCCTGAGTCCATCTTGTGTCTACTCTTACCCCTCTACCCCAGCACCTCCATTATTACAGGAGAAATGGCCCTTTACCATTTGTAATGGAGTTCAGGGCAGATAGATAGCAATTTACAGTCCTTTTTGGTCCTTTCTTGGGAGATGTTTACTTATATTTGGGGGTTATATGAAAGCTACGAAAAGGTAGAAAACAACTAGGGTAGTTGAACTTATTATGAACCTATGGAGGTAAAAATAGCTGTGGGGGTTGAGGTGGGGGAATATATTGTCCTTTAAGCTTTCTGACCTAAGTTTCTCTCCACTTCCTTCTCACAGCTGATTCCCCAAATCTCCTCCTTGGCATGGCACACAACTGTGGTACCTCTGATGGTGATGTTGTCTATAACAGCAGTGAAAGATGCCATTGATGACCTGGTGAAGTGGCTTTTTGGGCCTCTAGGCTCTCACTATACCTAATGAAGGGCCCAGAAGGGCTTCCCCAGAACTACTTAGTGCTAGGCAGAAGCACTGAATGGACAGAGATATGTCCTTTCCTTGTTTCTTTATCTATGCCAGAGGAACATGTAATTTTCTTAGGCCTAAGATTGGTGGTCTGTGCACAACCAGAAAGGGGCAATGCAAGGCCTTTCTCTCTCTTCCTACTATCACCACTTTTATCCTCTTTCCAGGGTTTTTTCAGTCTGTTTTTTAATAGCCCACCTCTTCCTTCACTTGTCCTCTTAGCTTTCTCTGGGTTGGTTCTCATCTTTCTCTATTCCTTCTTCTATTTTTATATTCATCTTCCCTTTGTTTTCTGTTTCATCCCTCTTTTCCCTGTTTTAATCTTCCTTCTCCCCTTTCCACATTTCATTTTTCTTCTCCAACTTTCCTTATTTTCCTTCCCAACATTCAATTCTACTATGCAGGTACAGCTGGGAGCCCTCTAGTTTGAGAAAGCCTCATAACGTAAGCAAAGGCTGACTCCTTTTCTAGCCTTGGAGGGAGAAACTGGCTCTCAGGGAATGCTGCATGGCTTTCTCTTTGCTCCTTGCTGGCATGGCCCTGGATCCTTACTCTCATCCTTCTATACAGGATCAGAGTGAGGACCTAGGGCCATGCCTACTAGTGGGATTTGAGAAGCCAGTCTGATGACCACTTGTAACTTCCCTAAGAAGTCTGATTTTGTCAGAATAGATTTTTAGACTAATGTTTGATAGCAGGGTATTTCTCCAGCTCTTGGACTCTGTAGCTTTTAAAACTCAGAATTAGCACATGATTTAAAATTGAGTCACAAATCAGATGTGCAAAGATGAAACTTTATTCCTCTATAAGTAAACTTAGTATAGCTTACAGCTACCATCCCAACATCCCAATCCTTTTTAAAGAGCCAGAGACTTAACTTGCTAATTTAGGGTAACCCAGTGACTTCTGGTTTAGAGCTCAGTCTCTTTAGGATAAATATTCTGACAAATATGAGATTTCCTCTGCCTTCTTGCCAGTCTTGCCTTTTGCCCAGGGAGTAATCTCAACAGGAAGGTTAGGATTCATGTGAGCCCTAACATCAGGACATACCCTGTATTTTCCTCCTCCTATTTTGTCTTTACATAGATGACCTCTATTTCTCTTTCCTCATTTTATCTACTTTAGAAGTTTCCATATGTCAACCATGGTTGGAGGTAGGGGTGGGAGTGTGGGGGCGGGGGGGGGAGGGCACTTGAGGATACTTAGCTTTCCCTACACCTACCAAAGAGTATGAGATCTAGTCCTGCCCATTGTTTTGCATTCCCTCTTTTGTGGCTTTTGGTCTGAGTTGTTTGTTCTCATCCCCCAGGCTTTGGCCTTTCATATTTAAAGCCAAGATTTTCTCTCTTCCTTCTCTTTTGATTCCTTTTCTAACCTCCCTTTTCAGCTTCTCAGAGACAATTAGCCTCTTGGCCTGGTTTTAATGGTAGAAGGGCTTTGAGACATAAAGGAAAATTACAAAGAGAGTGAACTGTCTTGATGCATTTTCAGAATATTAACCTTCTACATGCAGTTTGCTCTATGTCTATTTCCTTAACATTTTCTTTTATAATTTTAGAAAAGGCACCAAAATGACAATCAGGTCAACAACCGTTCTGTTCTGGTGCTGATGAATGGCAGGTAAGCCCTTCTAGGGAAGCCAGTTTAGGTAGGCCTGCTCTGGGAGAAGGTTGGCCTTGCTAACGCTTAATGTGCTGGGTGCTTTGGAAAGGTAGTTCAGGACAGTGAAAAGAACCTTGGGTTGAACATAAGAAGAATTTGTTTATATAGCATACCCTGAATGTACCATCTGACCTCAGACCTCTCTGGGCCTCATATTTCTTATCTATAAAGTTGAGGTCATGATTCCTACCTTAGAAGATACTTATGAAAATAAAAATGAAATAACACATGTTAATATATTATGACATGCAATACGCAAGTTTTTCTTATTATTATTAGTGTAGTGGTCAGTGTGGAGACATCTGTCTTTAGAACATCAATGGATTCTAACATGGCTTATTGGCCAATCTGCTATAGCCTTTGACCAGGCCATCTTTTTGTTAACAATCTAGAGTGTTGGCATTGACCCCATTGCTGTGGTGTTAGATCATAGCTATCTAAAATGTTAGGCCAGTCTATGGCCATGCCACCCTGAACAAGCCCGATCCTGTCTGATCTCAGAAGCTAAGCAGGGTCAGGCCTGGTTAGTACTTGGATGGGAGACCACCAAGGAATACCAGGTGCTGTAGGCATTAAAAAATAATAATTAAAAAAAGATAAAAAAAAATAAAAAGAAATAAAGTGGTCAGTGTTTATATTTGGTGAGGTCCTGCAAAATTTGGCAGGAATGGAGGGGAGCAGGCATAATTCCTATATAAGGCAAAATATGAAGACTATCATAAGAGTTACAGCAATTTATTATAAGAATTAATATAAATGAGCAATCATAGCTGGCTAGAGGAATTAAGGAAAACTTTCTGGAGGAAATGGTTTGTGCTAGGCCTTAAGGGATAGAGAGGAATTCAACAAATAGAGATTGTACAAAAGGAAAAGCAACCAGTTTGTACAGAAGCATTATTACAGAGAAGTACAAACCTGAAGGAATTCATGGTTGAGGTCCAGTGTTTTTTTATGGTGACCTTACAGAATACCCAGTAGCTATAGTTTTAATCATATAATTCCATTATGTCAAGTTCTTAAGTATCTAATCTTTGTATTTATTGTGGTTACTGATTCTTACTCATGGTGGATTTCTTTAAGCGTTTTGATCTATTGAAGCCTCTCACAAAATACCACCAAAAAAATCAGTTGTGATTAAAAAGAAAATTAAAAAAGAAAGGAAGGAAAGAGAGAAAAAAAGAAAATACAAAACTGAGTGTTTTTAGAAATTTGCAAGGCTAAGGAGTTACTGAGCAAATGAATTTAGTCAAATGAACTCCCCCAAGTAACTTGAGCACTTGGGTTTTATGAGATGATTGAAGAAGAATTTATCATAGAGTAGTTTTATGGTGAGAGTTCACAAGCAGGGCCCTAATTAGACAGTGAGTGTCCAATTAATGGAACACTTGAGATGAGGCTGGTTGTTGAAACAGTCTGTATTCCAGAAAGTGGCTTTATTTTTCTAGAACACATGGGTCTGAGAGGAGCTGCTATTGAAAATGTTTGTCTGTTTTACAAGTTGTGATTTCTGTGGTTTTTATTTTTCAGTTTTGGTTACAGTCACATCTTGAGTGGAACTCTTTGGGAACTCTAAATGACTGTAGTTCAGGTTGTATTCCTCTTGAAGGGTTTTGTGTTTGCTTCTGCCAAGTAACTCAAGGGTATCACCTACTCCCATACCTCATGAGGTTACAGATTCTCAGGGGAGAGCCCTCCACTTCCTGAACCTTCCAGGGTAGAATAGACAAACTTTCTTGCCAGAGAGTTGATTTTTTTTTTTTTGAGGGTTTTTTTTTTTTTTAAACAAAACAAAACAAAACAAAACAAAAAACACCACCTCTTCCCTAATGGTGTTGCTGTTTCAGAGTCCTGGCTCTATGTTCTTAGTTCCAAATTACTGCCTCTCACGATCCTAAGACTTAATTTTTTGTCTCTCTGATGGGATAAATTAAAACTTAAGTTACTAATTATTAAGATTGGCAGTTCCCTCCCCTACTCAGGGCAGGTACAGCTTCAAAACATGCTTACTTTTCTGGATTTCACTCCTGTCTTTTTTTCTGGTTCTTTACTTTATAGTAGGCATAGCCTTGATTTTAAAAGAATGTTGGCTTCATTTTAGCTAGTATTTCTACGTATTTGTAGTAAGAAAAGTACCAGTGTGTTACAGAACACCAGAAGGTACCATTAAAATGAAACAGAAAATATAATATGAATGGTCTTCTGGAATCAAAGCGATGCCTTGTCTAGCCCTCTGACCAAATTTTCTAAACCAAAAGTTAGAATGCAATGCTTGGAAATTAAAAATGAACTATGGCACAACAGAACTGAATATTTTAAATATTTTAAATAGGAGGGACTATTTCTCTTTTGACTAAATCTGGGACATTGTTGTCACAGTGTCCAAGAACAAATTAGTAATAGTTTGACCACTCCTTATGTTACAAAATCTAAACTTTGATTTTAAAAACATATATAAGAATACATAATACAAACATAATATAAACATACATAATACAAAATTTTAAAAATTTTGTTTTAAACAAATAATATACCAAAATTTTTTTTGTCTGAAAAACATACATTTCAAAGTTTGTGTATATGAGCTTTGAAATTTCTGGGAGAAGCCAGGCTGTTTGTCATATCATGTTCTACTGGTGAAACTTATGGCAGACAGAATGCCACATTACTAGAAAAAGTGAACATTGAATCAAGACAAAATTAAACACTCAGATTTTTTTCTCTAAAGCTTATAGCAACTGCCCTTTAGTATTATCACTTAGATTTGAACATTAAGAACAGAATAAGTAAATGTATTGAGATTTATCTGCATAGAGATGACAGTAGAAACCATGAAAAAGAGGTTCAAGGATATATAAATATTGATTTTGCAATAAGGACTTACGTTTACATATAATATTCAGAGAAAATTTAATTTGTAATAAGATTTAAAGAAATACAATTCTGGAATTGGAAAGAAGTTATCTAAAAGTAAGAGTGAAATTATACAAAAGGACTGTTTGTTTGTTTGTTTGTTTGTTTGTTTGTTTGTATAAAAGAAATTTTATCCTTCCCAAGGAAGCTATCTTAGCAAAGATGTTCTGGGAGCACCCATGCCTTCGTGTGTCTGGCAAACTAGTGATGTATGTCATATCCATAGGTAACAGGGTTTCATTCACTGGTGAAATGGGCAATGGTCCCTAGATGTACCCTCTATTTCCCAGCAGTTTAGGTGTTTGGCATAATATAATTGTTCCTAAGGGATAGCTCATATTTCCAATGTGGCAATGAGTATTATTTTGTTTAGTTCTTTATCAGGAAGGATTTATGGACTCTGTGTAGTTGGGGAAATTGAGCTACAAAAAAGAGGAGAAAAGAGAACAGTATTATTGTAGAATTACTACCAGGCTGCCTTTTATGAGAAGTGGGGACTTGAAGGTCAAAAGTAATCCAGTTTTAACATAAATAAAATTGGTACACCCATATGATAGTCTCCATTACAGCTATCAGAAAGAATGAGCCACATCTTCTACAAAAACTCTCTAAGATGTATTAGTACACGAAAAATGCAAAGTGCAGAAAATTATGTATTAAGTGTGTAGCTTTTAAAGGTATGTGTTGTATGTGAAAACATATATCTATTTGGGAAGCAAAACTAAAATCTGGGGAAAGAGGAGATTTTTTCCTTTTACGCACTTTATTATTTGAACTATTTTTTTTTACCATATGCATATATTACTTTTACTTAAAGAATAATTATGTACATATATGTCTACATATAATTTTATAGAGTTTTAGAAAACACTTATAGCCTGAAGTCAAGAGCAGTGGGGCCCCATTCTTGATTGGAGCAAAGATGCATCATAAACTAATTTGGTCCTCCTCTGAGCCTTGACTTCATCTCAGCGTTTTTTTTTTTTTTTCTTGATTGTCAAAACAGAACTTTGAGGGAAATTCTCAGAGCAGGCATTCAAAGGTTATTTTCTTGCAGGATGGAGGAAAACAAATGGATGAATATCCAAGTGGGAGACATAATAAAATTAGAAAATAACCAGCATGTCACAGTGAGTACTTCTTTGGGATATGGCTTTTTCTCTTTTGACTTGAGCAAGTACAAAGAAACCCTTCTAGCACTTCTGCTTCCACGGCTTTCAGTGACCTTCATCTGCCTCATTTTATATTCGGATATCTACAGGACCTTGTTCTGTCCACCTTGCATTATTGTTACTGGTTATGTGGGGCTAGTTTTGGGAGGGGGCTGCATGGTAGCAGTGATAGGTCCTAGACAAAGAGAGTAAACCACATGTCTATAAAACTCTTACAATGAACATCTATTCCTGTGGTACCTGCTTTTGTCACACCATAATGTTAAAAGTCTGCCTTCCTGCTTTCCTCACCTTCTCTGGCTTTTATAACCACCACAGGCTGATGTACTGTTACTCTCTAGCAGTGAACCCTACAGTATGACCTATATAGAAACAGCAGAACTGGATGGGTAAGTGTTCCCTCCTAATAGTCCACTAAGGCGACTGAGCTAGCTTAGAGTGATCCCTCACTAAGGGAGGGTATGATTTGGAGAATGAATTTTATTCTCACATGGAAGAAATAAGAGACTAAAAATATCCAGAAAAGAGAAGATAGAAGGCCAGACTCTGTAGACCCCAGGTCTAAGGATGAGCTCTCAACAGCAGTAGTTGAGTATCCACTGGATGCAGAACCTAGGCAAATAAGCTCCATATTCTCCATCTTTAATCTAGAGACACTGTCTGCCTATATTTGATAATGCTGAGTGGCAGGAAAGAGGTTTACAACTGGTAAATTTCGGAAAAGAGTTTCAAAGTTTCCAGGGGTAAAACGAGTTTGAAGGTAATTATTTACTGACAAAACACCATGTACTACTAAGGATTTAAGGTAGAAATTCATTAGCATACAAAAACTAAGGTCTTAGGAGGATAGAGGCTACCTTGAGAGAGCTTATCTTGTAGAGTTTTGTATGGATCTCCATTTTTACAAACTCTTCCTTTTGGTGCCCAAAACTTTGTGAAATGTGGTTTCCATTTTTGCTTCTTTCTCTGTGCATTCTTGTATCAGCAAATGGTTAATTGGGATCCTTCACGAGTATAAGTCTTTATCAGGTAAGGAGTATGTTTACTTGAAGGCATGTGTAGGTTCTTATTAGGACCCACTCCTTATTTTTAAAAGGAGCAGGTGCCTCTTCCACATTATTTTGTGATGTCTCTTCAGCTTCTCTAGAGCATCTGTCCAGCAGGAACTTGTGGGTTGGTTAAGGTAATGGTGGTGTGTTACAGGGAGCGAGGGTAATGAATGTGTTAACACTAGCTTCCTTAGAGAGCTATCCTACCTTAATACTGTCCTTGAGAGAAAACAGTGGGAGTGACTCTTACAGCTCAACCCTAAAAGTTCTGTTGGTAACATTTATTTTCTAAAACTCCATGAAGAATAGGAGAAACTGGACCTGTGCTGCTATTGTGTATGTGTTCTGTGTGCTGGTGACTATGTGTCCTTTACTCTAGTGAAACCAACCTGAAAGTGAAGCAGGCCATCTCAGTTACCAGTGAAATGGAAGATAACCTGAAGTTGCTGTCTGCCTTTGATGGTGAGTTAGGATATAGGTTCTTCCACCCAAATTTTTAAAAGTAGAAGACTGGTTAAGTAAAGTACGGTCTTTTTGTACAATGAATTTGGTATAACTTTTTAAAAACAATATTCAAGTTGATACTTATTGAGATGTAAAAAATATTTACAACATATTAATAACTGGAAAAATATTACACTAGATTATGCATAGTATATAGAACATAAACTTGTTTTTTTAAATCTATGTTTATGAATACATGTATAGAAAAAACTTGGAAGGATGTACTTCAGAAGGTTAATAGCACTTATCTCTAGGCAATGGGTGAATTTTATTTCTCCATTTAGTATTTTATACACATTCATAAAGAGCATATTTGACTTTCAAAATAAGAAAAAGTGAAATTATTTTCATTTAGAAAAAAATACTAAGTTGCTTTTAGTAGGGTGGTTTTATAATTTCTTCAGATTCAGACTCATATGATCTGGCAGTGCTGATAATGATGTTATCATGTGGGTTTTTCTCATCCAGATGAACCATGACTCTCTCGGATAACCCATGTCACAAACAATTACTCTTCTTTGATGCCTAGAAACCTTTGTCTACCTTTCTAAAGGGGGTAGGTGAGAAATGGGCAGCACCTGAGAGAGGATAGGAAAAAGATGTGTAATTTGAAAGCAGGATGTTAAGCCTCCTTCTAGCCTGTTAGGAAAGGCCTGAGATTACAGAACCAGGACTTTAACTCCTTCATTTTTCTTCAGGAGAAGTGAGGTGTGAATCTCCTAATAACAAGTTGGGCAAATTCTCAGGAATATTGACTTATAGGGGAAACAACTACATCCTGGACCATGACAAGCTTCTGCTTCGAGGCTGCATCATCAGGAATACAGACTGGTGCTATGGATTAGTGATTTACACTGGTACGTCTCCCTGGAGCCACAGACAGGCCCCAGCCTACTGGATTGAATTCATGGCCAAGCTGTGGGTACTCAGTTTTCAAGATGTATGGCACTCAGATATGTATCAGAACACTATGGCCTTGAGACAGGTAGAAAGGTAGTTGGGTAGGTGGGTGGGTATATAGTTGGTTAGGTGAATGAATGGATGGATGATTTAAGAAAAAAACTTTTTTCTTAGGAAAAAAGTGACATATTTTTCCCCAAGCTTTGAGCTACCAACATATCAGCTCTGTCTTTGTTAGAAGAAGGCTCTGTGTTCCAAGATCACAGGGCATTCGTGAATCTTTCCAACCATATCTGAACATAAAAGAAGGCATACATATAGAAGTACACATAGAATTAGCATGTGAAAGGAGAACTTGAGAAAGAGGAGAGTGTACATGTGGATTACTTCTATGAGGAGAGAATAAACAGTACTCATTGTGGAGAAAAGTATAAAGTGTACTGTAAAAGGTTCATGCCAGAGAAAAGGCACGTGGGGATTATTAGCAGTGGCCTTTCTTGACATGTCATTTAGAACCGTAATTCCTTATACCTAGCAAGAGATTTTTGGGGGTTATGATTGGATTCAGGAAAATAGAGGAACCTCCTGTACTACCTTGTGCCCTTGGTGACTTTGGGTGTTGTTGACAACCGTAGTGAGAAGATGGATCTATGAAGGCAGCATTGAAGAAAAGTTACCACAGTGAATACTACTCAGCTCAGAGCCCCGCTTCTAGAGAATTCATTCCTAGACATGGAGGTCCTAGATGCCTCACTTCTATGGAAAATAATGGGACCCAAGCTCCAGAGAGAAGTTTAAGAATTCAGAGAGGCCTTGGTAGAACTTTCTTCATTACCTCTTGACTTTTAATGGCACCTTTTAGGTTGCCTAGTCCCAAATTCAAAAGATTTGAAATAAGTGAGACTTATTTTCTTCACTGTACTTAAGCAGCTTACTCACACATTTTGCCACACATAAAAAGCTCATTTTTCAGCAAAAATATTTTTTCCCTAAAGCAACAGCAGCAATGAGGTTACCCACCAGTACAAATTTAGTAAGATTTCCCTCTGACTCTTGGTTTCATGGTAGCAAAAAATCTCTGAGGCTTTGAGAAGCTCAGAACAGAGGAGAGCTGATGCCACCTAAGAACCTCTCAAGGTATATGCAGTGTAGAAATGAGTTGCTATTTCTGCCATTTGATTTCTGAGTTCTACCGTGATTCCCACATTCTTCTTGAAACATGGGGTAGGATCAGTCTTTCTATGAGCCCCTAGAAGATACTGTTCCTTGTAGCATTCAGTCTCTCAGCCAAATGTCTCATTAGTTCAAGCCCTCTAAGGAATGCTTAAAAGGAAAGAATGGCATAGCTTATTGCTGAATTTTCAGCGTTTGTTCATATACCAAGAAAATTCCAACTTTCCCATATGTAAACACTGATGAAATTCCTTTATTAGAGTATGTGTAAAAATAATAATCAGATGGTAAGATGCCAGAGACATTGCTACTTCCTTTAAACCTCTTATGTTTTCTATGTGGCTCTATCTCTGGTCAGTAATTTCCAACTCTAGTCCCAGTGGCCGTTAAAAGCTCTTTACTGCTACTTACTTAATCTGCCCTGTCATGAAGAAATATGGAGTCTCTGTCTCTCAGCCCCAGAGAAGTCTCAGCTCCCCAGCTTTCACTTCAGAAAAAATCACTGCCATTGCCTTTTCCTTTCTCCCTTTCCCGATTAGAAACTTTAAGTAGAACCTGGTTCAACAGTGGGTTTCCTCAAAAAAAGATAGAGCTCTTTTTTATCAGAAAGCTCTTTTCTAAGCTAAATAACCAAATGGTGATGAGAGGGAAACTTATGACTCTTATTCTGACTTAATTCACCTGTGTAAGACTACACTGTCTAAGGTGCTGCAAAGAGAGGTGCTGCACTTTGCAAACAAATTTTTTATTCTTTGAGTTATTGGCACCAACTATGCACCTTTCTTTTGGGCTTTATCCCCTGTCACTGGAAAGAGGTTTGATTAAGCGATCATAAAGGTACATATCAACCCAATTTCAAGCCTCTGATTATATTCAGTGATTCTAAGAGCTGATGTCTCCCTGTTTCACTTAGGGCCAGACACTAAATTAATGCAGAACTGTGGAAAGTCCTCCTTTAAACGGACACACATAGACCATCTCATGAATGTCCTTGTGTTCTGGGTAAGTTAAAGGCTTTTTTTGTGTGTCTTTACAAATAGACTACTTCCCTTCTTCTTGTGGAAGTAACTGGTATTTCCAACTTGGAATTTTGTTGTTTGAAAGTCTCAAGCAGTTTTTAGGACCCCACATACTAATGTCTGAAGCAGAAAAGAACAGAGCTAATTGATAAAGAATTCTCGAGTTTTTACCTCTGTTGTGGAAGATAGTCACAGTTTTTGAAAATGAATCAAGGACCCTGCTTTAGAAATTAAGACATATTTTTATTTTTGCATAACCAGTTTTACTCATGATATCTGTAATAAAACCTTACCTAGACTAATAGAACACATTACTTAAACTGATGACTTTTAAACTCTGTTTCTTTAGTGGAATCTTAGGGCTGCTGCAGGGTGAATTTTGTTCTGGCCTCCTCATTCTAAAGTTCTACTTTCAAAAGAGCAGCCTCACATTTATCTGTTCTGTAAGATTTCAGTTAGAAAATAGAGGATTCTACTCCTAAGAAATGCAACTTGAAAAGCACTGCAATAGATATCACCCTTGATAGTAGAAGTTTAAATTGAAGACTAATTAATCAATTACTTCATTGCCCTGCTAGCATATACAGATTGCCTTTATTTTTGTTATACATAGACAAATTAATTTCTTCACTTATACAACTTCTTTGCATAACCAAGTAGTTCCCATGCTATCTATATTTAATTACATGACTTTTAATTTTTACTCTACTTCTTACACTCTGAAAATTCAAAAATGTTTTTTTCTTTCTGTACAGTCTCACAAATATCTGAATTATAAACTTCCTGTTCTCCATTATTTATAATGGGAAATATCACATTTCTTTTTAAAATTCTTTGGATTTGTAAGTAAAGTTTTATAAAATTAGGACAGTTTATTCAACTTTGAGACCGAAAACTGGTGTTCACTATTTTTCCCTTCTACCAGTGTTTATATAGCTTTCAACAGTTAAAACAAAATGACATTTTCTGGTTTCTTAATGAGGAAGATAATCACAGTTGAGAATTTAGGAAGGCAACATAAACAAATATGCCTTTGACAATATTAGGAACATATATCATTAAATGATAAGCTAGGTCATTTAGGCTAGGCTTGTCTTCAAAACAGGATGTGTCCTGCCTCAGAAGGTTCAACTACTTGTTTACCTGTCTGAAGGGCAGTGATAATATTTGACATCTGTAGAGGGATTTTAACTTTTTAGAAATTTCCACATCACTCACTAACTGCAGCCTAACTACATCCAAGAACAATAAGCAAGTATTTTCCCTATTTGACAAACATGCAAATTGAGATATAAGAAAAATAAATATAATAAATAATGGCAAAGACAGGTCTATGACTCATCAAGTCAAGTCATATTTATTCAGAATCTATTATGTACCCAATATGTACCAGATGCTTTACATACGTAATTTTATTTAAGTCACATCTGTCCATCTAGGCATAACTTTTCAAGATCAATGCTGTTTCTGCTATAGTTGCTGTCTCCCTGGAGAGAGAAAATTAAAACACGTGACAAATTCTGTTTAACATGGCAGATTAACCATTGAAGAAAATATAAAATTAAAAAGATTCTAAAAGCTTCCAAGGAGAAGTAAAAGGTCATTCATTTATAAGGGTCAGGAATCAGAATAGCATTGGCTTTCTCAGCTTCAACAGCAAAAGGTAAATACAGTGCCTTCAAAAGTCTACCAGAGGAGCACAGCATAGAGAATACAGTTAGCATTAATGTAATGACTAAGTAGAGAGACAGAGGAGAGAAAGAGCAATTAGGGGGATTGTTTACAGTCTATAATTCTAAAACTAGAAACTATCGATAAAATGCAAGTGTAAAGAAATTTACATATGTGCAAAATTTACTCATCATGTATCCTTTCTTAGGAAACTTCTAATGTATACTCAAGCAAAACAAAAGAGTAACCCCAAAAAAGACAACATGGAAGCCAGGAAACATGGGAAGAGTAAAAGAAAATCCTAGGATGGTAGCTGAATAGTGGGCCTAGAGAACACCAGTGAAGATTAGAGCAGGAGTGTAGAGGGATCTTCAGTGGGAGTCTCCAGAGAGAGAATGTAGTTTTCTGTTGAGCCTCTCACGAGAAAGAGACAGCAAAGAGGTGATATAAATTCAGGAGCAGCTAAGCTGGTAGGGTAGTTGCTATGAATTCCTACATTTGTGAGGTCATTCGTACACTCTTTCAAGAAGTACAACACATTACTTGAGGTACTATGTTCACTTTTGGTCATCCAGTTTAATTAAGGAGGACATCAAGACTTCCTGTTCAAGCCTAATGAAATGTCTATAAAATACAAGCAAAATAAATACCTAACAGCCTTGACAGAGGATGAAGAACCATCAGCAGACCTGAGATGCTGATAGTTTTTAGAAGGCAGAAAGTAGATAGATTTTACTAATGGATAAACCAGAGCAGTGAAAGCTTCAGTGGAAATGCATTCTTCTTGATAGAGATCCAAGAATAGCTCCAAGCTACAGTCAGCAGGTATGAAAGTGAAGGAGTGGAATGTGAGGGTAATAATCAGGATAATTAATTTTAAAACTGTCCATAAAGCAACATGGGCAATAGTTTGCCCTCTGTACCATCCTACTTATAGCATACACAAAGCAATAAGAAATGTATTTACCTTCTAATACCAAACAAGCAAAGTGCTTTCTAAAGAAATTTAGTAACTCATCTACAGAAGGGTAGGCCCTCTAATATGGGTGTCATCACTTCAGAGTAAAACCCACTTTATTTTAATATTGAGAGGCTCAAGTAGCCTGTTGGAAAAACAAAATTAACCAAAGGAAACACAACCAACCAACCAACCAACCAACCAACCAACCAACCAAAGGAACAAACTGCTCTCTTACTCATATTTTTTTATAATACTTTTTTGTTTGGTTATAGTTGGCATTCAATGTTATATTAGTTTCAGGTATATAACATAATGATTAGACATTTATATAACTTATGAATTGATGACTCCTATAAATCTAGTACCAATCTGGCACCATACATAGTTATTACAGTATTACTGACTATATGCCTTTGCTATACTTTACATCTCCAAGTTAGTTTTGTAATTACTAACTTGTACTTTTTATTCTCTTCCTCTTTTTTACCCATCACCCCAAACTTTCTCCTATTTGGCAACCATCAAAATGCTCTCTGTACCTATGAGTTTGTTCTTGTTTTATTTGTCCTTTTGTTCTTTAGATTTAACATGTAAATGAAGTCATATGGTATTTTTCCTTCTGTCTGACTTATTCCACTCAGCATAATACCCTCAAAGTCCATCCATGTTGTTGAAAATAGCAAGATTTTATTCTTTTTTTATGGCTAATTTTCTATTGTATATATGTACCACCTCTTCTTTATCCATTCATTCATTAATAGGCATCCAGGTTGTCTCCATATCTTGATTGTTGTAAATAATGCTGCAATGAGCATATAGATTCACATGTCCCTTCGAAGTGGTGCTTTGGATCTTTCCAGATAAATACCCAGAAGTGGGATTACTGGGTCCTTTTTTAGCTGATATTAGTATTACTACCCCAGCTTTTTTGTTTGTTTTCATTTTCATGAAATATTCTTTTCCATCTCTTTACTTTAAGCCTACATGTGTCTTTTGATCCAAAGTGAGTATATTATAGCCATCATATTTAAAGGTTTTTGTTTTCTTGTCTGTTCAGCCACTGATTTCTTGATTGGAACATTTAATCCATTTACATTTAAAATAATTGTTGATAGATATGTATTATTGCCATTTTATTATTCATATATTTTATTCTCCTCTTCTTAAAGAAGTCTCTATCATTTATTTCATCAGGTTTGAGGTCATGAACTGCTTTAGCTTCTCCTCTGTCCTTCAATTCTAAATGGTAGCTTTGCTGGGTAGCATAATTTTGGTTGTAGGTCCTTGCTTTTCATCACTTTGACTATTTCTGCCAATCCCTTCTGGCCTGCAACGTTTCTGTTGAGAAATCAGCTGATAGTCTTATGGGGGCTCCCTTGTAGATAACTAATTGCTTTTCTCTTGCTGCTTTTAAGATTCTTTGTCTTTAGCCTTTGGCATTTTAATTATTGCGGTCCTCTTTAGATTGGTTTTGTTCGGGACTCACTGTGGTTCCTTGGCTTGTGTGTCTATTTCCTTTACCAGGTTAGGGAAGTTTTCCATCCTTATTTCTTCTAATAGGTTTTCAGTTCCTTGCTCTTTTTCTTCTCCTTCTGGTACCCCTATGATGTAAATGTTGGCACACTTTATGATGTCCCAGAGGGCCCTTAAACTTACTCATTTTTTTAATATTCTTTTTTCTTGTTGCTGTTATCATTAGGTGTTTTCTGCTATCTTATCTTCTAAGTCGCTGATTCAATCCTCTGCTTCATCTAATCTAATCTGATTCCCTGTAATGTATTCTTCATTTCAGTTATTATATTCTTCATTTCAGTTATTATATTCTTCATTTCTGACTGTTCCTTTATGTTTTAATCTTGAATTTTATGTTTTCTATATCTTTATTAAAGTGCTGAGTTCATATACTCTTCTCTTGAGTTTATTGAGCCTCTTTATAATCAGTATTTTGAACTCTCATCTGGTAGATTGACCTCTTGTCTCCATTTTGTTTAGTTCTTTTCTGGAGCTTTGTGCTATTCTTTAATTTAAAACATGTTTCTTTTTCTCCCCATATGGCTGCCTCCCTGTGTTTGTTTCTATGTGTTAGGTAGGGCTGCTATGTCTCCTGATCTTAGTAGAGTGGTCTTATATAGTAGGTGCCCAATGGCATAGTCTTCCTGGTCACCTGTCTTTTACTCATAATTTTAAACGAACTAGAAGGAAATCAGGGGCACAAAAGAGGAGGATAAGGATGAATAAAAAGAATAACTGACCTCAGAATAAAAAGATTATAATTCAGGAAAAATAAAATAAAAGAACTTTCAAAAAATTCTTATTATTGTTCTTAGAAGAAGCAATTGCTTAAATAAAAATAGATGAAAATAAAGGGGGGGAAACATTCTAAGAACAACAACAAAGACAGAATTTTAAAAAGTAAAAATTGCAGAAATTAAAAAGCCAATAAAAGGGCCGAAATAAAGAGTCTAAGAACTCTCCTAGATAATAAAAAAAGACAAAGAGATAGAATATATAAGATAAATACTTTTTTTTTTTAATGGAAGGCCAAGCCAGGAGCCTCCAATTCATCTACCTGGAGTATCAGAAAGAGAAAATGGAGGGAGAACATTATCAAAGAAATAATAGAATATTTCTTAGAATTGAAGAAGGATATGAGTTTCGGTTTTAAAACATATATTAAGTATCATGAAACTTTAGAGATCCAAGGGAATATAAAGGTTATCAAAGTTTTTGTAGAGATAAGAATAAGATATCAACAAAAATGACAATTAGACTGGCATCAGATTTCTCACCAACACCACTGGATCCTAGAAAATAACAGGGTTCTATCTTCAAAGTTCTTAGTGAAATTATTTATTTTTTCTAATTAGTTATTTTAATAATGTATAATAAAAATACATTTGCATTTATAAATAAATTATGATAATTTATTCTAATCATTTGATCTAGATATCTATACCCAGACAAACTACAAATCAAGTGAGAAAGCAAACATGTTTACATCTTAGGACTTTTATTCTTGCTGGAAATGTCTGCCCTGAGTCTTTTCATGGCTTGCTTCTTTTTCATCATTGAATACCTCCTTTTAAGAGAAGCCTTCTCTGCCACTCTATCTAAAGTAGCCACCCCTATCAAGACCTCTTTATTCTATTAATTTGTTTTATTTTCCTCACAGCACTTAGCACTAATGAAATTGTACTTTTCCATTTCTTAACCTGTCTGTTGTCCATCTATCTCCATAGGATTATAAACTCTGAGAGTAAAGACATTGTCTTTTTTCACCTCTATATTCTCAGTCCCTAGAACTATGCCTGACACATAATAGGAGCTTCATTATTATCTGTTGAACTGTTTTAAAAAGTGACTATCTGAGCTACCAAATTAATGAACTTCTAAGGTAGAAATTATGTCATATTCATCTCCATATACTTGGGAGTGCTTTACACAAGTAGTATTTAGGAAATATTTTTTGAATGATTACTAAATGAAGAAATTGAATTAGCTATGTTCTTATCAGCTCAACAGTTTTATTTATGTGATATCTTTGCCAGGACATTGTCAGTGTAGTTAGAGTCTCATTTCTTGAAGCTGATGCAGATATCCTTCCTGATTTAAGCATTTTTTCCCTGTTTTGGAAATGTTTCTTAGGGGAAAACCTGGCAGACAAACGAAGCATGTTTAGCAAAGTGGCTTTCTGATAAGCCCACAGCTGAACTGGAGTATGATCCCCTCTCTCTCATCAGTGACCAGAACTCACAGTGCCAATGCTTTTCTGAACCCTAGTCTGTTGAGTTGGGAGTGTATTTGTGGAGCAAAAACCAGAGTGCTTGAAAGTGGAATGATGCCAGAAATCTAGGATATGCTTCTGGGGTAAGGCACAATGAAAAGCACAGATGTGAAAGGCCAAAGGATCAAGGAGTATTTTCTTTTTACAGGCTGCCAGTGAAGCCTGGGAGCCCCACTATGACAGTGATGGCCTTAGTTCTCCATCAGTTTTGTCAAGAGTGACAAAATTATGTATCACTTTCTCCCTTTACTGGAACCACTTTTTGCTAAACAAGAAGCTATCTGCTCTTCTTGGGTCTGACTGGCTCTGGCAATAAACAGGTAACCTCTGGGATTTGTAGCACAACCAATTCCTTTCTACAGGAAGAAAGAAAGCAAAGTGAAGCTTTAAGACTAAGTACCAACACACTCCATAACAGTAATGAGAAACACAGAATATCTGCAAGGGCTTAGAAAGCCTCTAATGGCAGGAAATGCTCTAGGAATGACAAAAGAGCAGACTGTCCTGCCCCTGCAAGTCTCATGCTGTTGAGGAAGCCCTGTCCTCTGGAGCTTGGTCCGATAAGGTGATTTTCCTTTCTAGTGTCTCAGTCTGATCAGAAAGATCTGGTTCTGGGGGAACTCAGTCCAACAGTGGAGGCAGGGTACATTACTGAAAACGATGAGTAATTCTCAGTTTTCCAGGCAATAGAGATGGAGCAGGAGTATTGAAAATCACCCTGTAATTTTCTCCCACAGCTTTGGAGGGTTTCAAATTATTTATTTTATTAATGTATGATAAATAAATAATAAATGAATTTATATTTAAAATTAGTAATAATAATTTTAATAATTTTACCTTCCCCATTCTTTCCCACTAGAGCTGATATGGTAGGGCCTAGAGAAGTGGCAGGTAGAGGAATATAATCTCAAATTTAATATTGGCCATATAGACTAGCCAAAAAGGAAGGCAAGGGCAGTAGAACCTATCCATCCCTGAAGTTTGATCTATAACATGATAATGTCATACATGTCTTTTACATGACTAATTGAAGAGAAGGATGAAGAAGTGGAGTAAGATTGAAAAGAAAGAACTTCAGCTCAGAGAGATGAACTGCTCAGTATGAATCTGTCTTAGGCTAGGAATACAAGCAGATTTTATTCTCTTTCATCTCAATCCTCCTTTGTTTTGTTCTTCCCAGTAGCTCACCCATCTCTTAAATCCCAAATTTTGAATGATTTCAAAGATATATGTATTTTTTAAGTGATAAAGGTATTGTGGTTATGTGTTTAAGTAAGATTCTTTAAAATATGTATTAAGCTGTTTACCAATAAAATTATATAATGTGAGAAATTTGCTTAAAATAAGAAGGAAGGTGGGGAAGAAAAGGTTTGGATGAAGTAAGACTGGCCATAAATTGATAATTGTTGAAGCTGGGTGATAGGTACATAGGGATTCATTGTACTACTTACATACCTTAATATGTATTTGAAGTTTTTCATAACCAAAAGTTTTTTTAAATCTCATTAGAGTATGGTTCTAGTTAGACCTGCTTTTCCTTCCTTTCTCCTCTTGTCTTCAAATACTTTCTCATCAGTGACTCAATGATAAGACCTCCAATCATCTAGCAGTGCAGATAGATTGTTTTCAGGTAGTCACACTTTGTGACAAAGGGCACAGGTTTAAAGACCATTGAGTAGACTTAGAGATGATTTACAATAACGTCAGAACTGTCTTCTCTAGAGTCATTAGGGCATATAATGCTGGTAGAATATAAAATTGTACAACCACTTTGGAAAACATTAGGTAATTTCTTAAAAAGTTAAAAATAAATGTATTGTAGGACCCAGAAATTCCACTCCTAGATATTTACAAAGGAAATGAAACCATTATTTCCATGCAAAGTCTTGTATGCAAATGTACAGTGCAGCTTTGTTTATAATAGTCAAAAGCTGGAAACAACTAAAATGTCCAATAAAAAGTAAATTAGTAAACAAATTGTGCAATATCCATATAATAGAATACTACTTGGCAATGAAAAGAAATGAACAATTGGTAGATATAAAAACATGGATGAATCTCAAAATAAATATGCTAAGTGAAAGAAGCCAGACAAAAAATGTATATGTTATATGATTTCATCTATATAAAATTCTTAAAAACTTTTTTCCCAGTTTTATTGATATAATTGACATATAACATTACATAAGTTTAAAGTGTCCCACATAATGATTTGATATATGTATATATTGTAAAATGATTACCATAAGTTATTTAGCACATCAGTCACCTCACAAAGTTATAATTATTTTTGTGCTAGAACTTTTAAGATCTATTCTCTTAGCAACTTTCAGATATACAGTGATAACTATAGTCACTGTGCTGTATATTACATCCTCAAAATTTATCTTATAATTGGAAGTTTGCCCCCTTTGACCATCTTCACCCATTACCCCCCACCTACACTTTGCCCCTGGCAACCACTAATCTGCTCTCTGTTTTTTTATGAGTTTATATACTTTTTATGTTTTTAAATTTTTAAAAAATTTTTAATTAGTTTCAAGTATACAGTACATTGGTTAGACATCTATATAGTTAGTAAAATGATCCCACCAATTGCTCCCGCCCTCTCTTGACCCTCCACCTAGTTAATGTATTAATGCTAACTGCATTCCTTATGCCATGCTTCCCATTTCCATGACCATCCATCAGCTACTAACTTGTACTTCTTTAATCCTTCACCCCATTCTCCCAGCCCCCCAAACCTCCTTCCCCTGTGTCCGTCACCAAATAGTCCACTATATTTGTGAGTCTGTTTTTGTTCTTTTTATTCTTTAAACTCTGCATATAAGTGAAATTATATAGTGTTTATCTTTTTCTGTCTGACTTAAATCCCTTCTGGGTTCACCACAGCAATATCTTTTTTTATTCCCTTCCTTTTCGTATGTAGGGGTCTTGTTTTCTTATCCTTTTAGCCACTCCATCCCTTGGTTGAAGCACTTAATTCTTCTCCATTTAAGGTACTTATTGATAGGAATGTACTTGTTACCATTCTTTATTCCTGTTTTTGATACATATTTTTTCTTCTTAAAGAAGTCCCTCCAACATTTCCTGTAATTCTGGCTTGGTGATGATAAATTCTTTTAGTTTATTTTCGTCTGGGAAGCTCTGTATCTGTCCTTCAACTCTAAATGATAGCTTTGGGGGTAAATATTCTTTGTTGTAGATCCTGGGTCTTCATCATGTTGAATATGTTTTGCCAAGCCTTTCTATCTTGCATAGTTTTTTTTGAGACAGTCATATGGCTGTTTCCTTATATGTAATTATTTGTTTTTCTCTTGCTGCTTTTAAATTTTTTTCTTTGTATTTAACCTTTGGCATTTTAATTATGATGCATCTTAGTGCGAGCCTTTTTTGAATCTCTAATTTTTGGAATTCTCTGAGCTTCTGGGGGTTTTATGTTCATTTTTTTCACCAGGTTAGGGAAGTTTTCCAGCATTATTTCTTCAAACAGCTGTTCAACATCTTGATATTCTTCACTTACACCAATAAAACAAATATTTGGAGCCTTAATAGTGTTCCATATCCTCCTTAAATCATCTTCATAGTTTTGGCCTCTTTTTTCTTGCCATTCTGTTTGAGTGTCCTGATTGGCTTTCCTGTCCTCTAGATGGGGCATGTGATCCTCTTCTTTATTCACTTTGTTTATTCCATGTAATATACTTCTCATCTCAGATAATGTGTTCTCCATTTCAGACTGGATTTCTCTTATAATCTCCATCTCCAATTTTATATTTTTGTTGGAGTTCTCCACATTTCCCAAAAGTTCATTGAGCATCTTTATAACCAGTGTTTGAACTCTGCATCTGTTATTACTTGACTCCATTATATCTTGATCTCTATTCTGTTCTGTCATATGGTTTCTGCTTTTTTGCCTTTCCATTTTGGCTGCCTTTCTGTGTCTGTTTTTTGTACTAAGCAAAGCTCCTAAGTCTATTGCTCTTATTAGTGTAGATTTCTGAAGTAAGTGTCCAGTGGTATAGTCTAGAGAGGGGTTCAGCTGCAGGCCAAATTTAGCCTAAGCCTCTACCCCTCCAGGGCCACCTGTCAAGATTCAGCAAACGATCTACAGATGCTATGTTTATAGTTGCCCCAAAAGGCCACACCAGAAACCAAAGCCAGCTGCCTCCCGTGTGAGACGAGGCGCTGCTCAGAAAGGTGCATCTGACTTGCTGAGGATATACCTGGATGTGGTTTGGGTGGGGTTTCAAGGAATCCTCTGGGTGGAGTGACCTCTGTAATCCAGTTTGATGACGTCACATCTTTGGTAGTGCTGTGTCCATGCACTGGGACGGGGGAGGGCTCAACAGGGAGCAATAGATACCACCAGCACCTCTGTACCACCCAAGTCTTGCCTTGACCCTCATACCGACAATATATCTCAGTAAGTCCCTCGTGCCCCTTGCATGTAGCCAATCAGGCACTGGTGCTCATAGTGAGCAGGTTCGTCAACCCAAGAATCTGCTTGCACATGTGGCCCCTGCCGCTGCTGCAGCCTCCATCCCACTCAGCCAATTGAGATCAGGCAGCCCTGCATCCTCACTCCATCCTACCTTCTGCCACTGCAGAGTGCTTTCTTGGATTTCTCCCAAGTTGTATGGCTTGTTCATCTAGACCTCAGGCAATTTTTCTTGGCTGCTGCTCCTTTTTTCTGTCACAACTTTGATTTGGTCACCAGAGGGATGAACAGAGTCTCTATCACCTATGCCATTTTTTTTCACCTTTAGTTCTTTCTTGAGGAATTCCTCCCCTTGCCAGAAGAGCTGGCCATCTCTGGCTGGAAACCTCAAAGGAAATCCTATGAGTTTGTATTTTTTAGATTCTACACATAAGTGAAATCATACAGTATTTATCTTTCTCTGTCTGGCTTATTTCACTTAGCATAATGCCCTCAAGTTCATCCATAATGTCACAAATGGCAGAATTCCCTTTTTTTTAATGACTATAATATTCCATTGTATATGTATATGTAATACCTTATTATTTTTACCCATTCAAGTGTTGATAGATACTTAGGTTGTTTCCATGTCTTTTCTATTGTAAATAATGCTGCAGTGAACATGGGGGTGCAAATATCTCTTGAAGATAGTGATTTAGTTTACTTTGGATATGTACTGGAAGTGGAATTGCTATTTTTATGCCAGTACCATACTATTTTGATTACTATAGCTTTGTAATATAGTTTGAAATCAGAAAGTTGTAATGCATCCAGCTTTATTTTTCTTTGTCAATATTGCTTTGGCTATTTCAGGTCTTTCATGGTTCCATACAGATTTTAAGATCATTTTTTAAATTAGCTAAAATATGGCATTGGACTCTGATAGGGATTACATTGAATCTATAGATAGCTTTGGGTAGTATGGGCATTTTAACAGTGTTAATTCTTCCAATCCATGAACATGGGATATCTTTCCATTTGTTTGTGTCTTCTTCAATTTCTTTCATGAATATCTAAATCCTTCCTGATCATGGTGTACGATCCTTTTAATGTACTGTTAAATTTAGTTTGCTACTATTTTTATTGAGAAGTTTTTCATTTATATTCATCCGGGATATTAGCTGGTAGTTTTATTGTAGTGTTCTTGTCTGGGTTTGGTACTTGGGTAATGATAGCTTTGTAAAAGGAGTTCCAGAATGTTATCCCCTTTCCCTCTGTGTTCTTTTCTAAACAGAGCTCAAGTTTGTCTTGCTTCTATGCCCCTCTATGCCCTTCTCTCTCAACTTAATGGTAAAAAATTTGCAGTTATATGGAACATTAATCTTGGGTAAGAAGGTATCACCTTTAATTTCAATTTTGCCTACAGGCAAAATTTAATTGGAAAGAATGACTGGACCTTGTAAACTTAAGCTCTTAATTTTATCTCTTCCTCTTTGGAGTCTAAAAGTAATAGGTATTTCCAGTCCTTTGAAGACTCGTTTGTATCTCTATTCCTTTTGTATTTCTGCTTATAAATTGGCCAGTTATTTCCCTAGTTCAGCTATTTAAACCATGTCAAAGACAGTCAATACATACTGTCATTCTAATTCCTTCTAACCACCTCCATTAGAACTGTATCAGCTCAGGAGGCATATGGCCTGTCTTCAAGTTTTACCACATTCTTTACTATTAATGTGATTGCCATATTTTCAGCCTTTTATATCAGTTTATTACCACCCACCCCCCAACTGTTAAGCCAATGCCACACATTTGAGACTTTTGTTAAAGCAGCACCTCACTTCAATAATGGAGTGATTAAGGGATTAGGTTCTGGAACTGGTTCAAAACTGTCTCTCCTAGTTAGTAGCAAGTGACTTTAGGCAAAATATTTTTCTACTCTTAATATCAAGTTCCTTATCTATTATTAAAAGAAGAGTATTATAAATGTTAAATTAAATAATTTATGTAAAGTATTTATCACAGTTCCTAGCACTTAATTAATATTTAATATATTTTAGTTACTATCATCTCCCTTCAAAATCCCAAGGGTGGCTCCTGCTGGGCTTTTATTTCTGTCCAGTGAACTATTGCCTAAGTCCTATGAACTACAGGCCCTCCTGCCCTCCAAGAGGAGAGAGAAGCTTTGTTGAGAGAGAAGGCTCAATAGGGAAGAAAAAAACAACATAGAACTAAAGCAGCATATGCCTTAGAAGAAATATTAATTAAAAAAATGTTTTTTCTAGATTTTCCTCTTTTTAGGTGGCATGTGTTTTATCCTAGCAATTGGGCATGGCATTTGGGAGAACAAGAAAGGCTACTACTTCCAGAATTTTCTGCCGTGGAAAGAATATGTCTCATCATCATTTGTCTCTGCCTTCTTCACATTCTGGTCCTACTTCATTCTTCTCAACACCATGGTGCCTATTTCCCTCTACGTCAGGTAGGCTTCTTTGATCACTTTGGGTTACAGTTGGAGGAGCTGACTCCATATTTCCAGCTTAATTCCCAAACTAGAGGATGAACTTTTAGAAAGTGTACACTGTGTACTCTTTAACCCACTACTTTTTACAATGCCTGGTGTGCAAAACACTGAGACATACCTAAAGATTGTATACGTGTTTTCCATATCCAGAATACCGTGCTAGATACTATGTGGTTTATACCAAAATAAAAAATAAAAAAATTATCCCTGTCTTCAAATAGCCTATAAGTGACTAAATAAAACAAAAGAGCACATGAAATAATTGGAGAAAATACACATAAATTTCATGAGACTAAAGCACAAGCTAGGCAGCCCCTAGTTTATCAATGAGATAGAGTTCAAACATTCATTTGTAAATCAGTTAATCAGAACTCAGAATGTGTTTTTTTTTTCCCATAGAAACAGTGTGGCAAACGGTAGATAAGTGTAATTGTGATTTAAGTTCTGGTTTCTAAAAGTTGGAGGAGAAGAGAAGAAGGAGGATGTTTCCTTCTTCCTTTTTATGAACACCTTGAACAAAAATTTGAAATAAGTAAAATAAGTCTTTACTATAGTCTGATCTCCTTTCTCTGTTTTCAGCATTTTCTCTTACATACATGAAATGCAAACACATTTTCTCATCTTTCTCTACAGGCTTTCTAAACACTGCACTGTGGCATTCCAACCTGAAAAGTACCGTACATAACTAAATTGTCTTATTAATTTAACAGATATTTGTTGGGCACTTGCTATGTGCCAAGCACTCTATTATGTGCTAGAAAAAGAAACAAATAATAAGACAACCCTTTCTCTAGATAAGCTTACAAGATAGCCATGGAAACAGATACTTAAATAAATATGGTACAATATGGGAAATTATGTAATGGAAATATATATGTGGATATTATGGGAGCTTGGAAAAGGAATAGATTAGTTCTGCCTAGAGATGCTTAGGGGTTTACAGAAAAGGGTAATAAACTGATAATTGAGAAAAGAGTCGAATTCACCAAACAGAAAATAGGAAAAGAATATTGCAAACAGGAAGATGAGCATGTACAAAGCTTTGGAGGTTTTTAAAAGCTTGACCTGGTCACAGAACAATGAATAGCCTAGACTAAGGTGTTAGGTGGTTTAAGATCAGATCCAGGAGAGCAGTAAATGCCAGGCCAAGGAGTTTGAATTTCATTCGAAAAGTAGCAAAGATCTTTCTAAGAAAAGAAATAACGTGATTAAAAGTTTGGGTTGAGAGAGATTGCTATGGTGGCTGGTATAGTGAAGAAAAGGAGGTCACAATACATTAGGTTACAGTAGAGTCAATAATGTGGGCCTGAGCACCTCCTCCCTCACCTCAAACAAAAAATCTGTATCGTTCAGTGTAACTGTTTCAGACAGGGGTTAATGATGAAGCAACCCAACACATATTAAGTATGAATGATAATAGGAGGAAGCTCCTTAAAAATCTTCAGTATTTTAAAATGAAGCTTCTTGTTAACCACGAAGAATCTATAAGTCATGTTATTTGGAAGAGAAGAAATGTGACAAAGGCAATAGGAAGAAGTCAGATAAAATGAAGAGGAGGCTATTAAGAGGAGAAACTACCCCACAGGCAAGCTAGCTCTGCTTGGAAATTTATCAGAGGGTCAGCTTCTATAAACTGTTCCTGATTTTCACTGATCTTTCCCTTTTTCTGAAACAAAGATGCTCTGAGTGTTTTAAGTTTCTCTCTCTTCCCCATTAATGGATTTACATGACAGCAGCAATAATCATCTAATTAAGCTGAGGCAGCCTTTTATAAGTTAGCTCTTAATACTATCAGGCCTTGCAATACTATAAGAAGTTCAAAATTTGCAGAAGTTCAAAATTTGTGACTTTTCTTGGATATGTTTTGGAAGAAGAAGAGTGAAAGGGGGATATACCTCAGCAAAGTTAATCAAGTGTGTCTGGATCCAAATGGTAATGCCTTGAATGATAGTAGTCAAAGTCAGAATTACAGTGGGTTGGCTGGTGAGTAGAGTCCTATGATCCAAGATTGATTGTAGGTTCCCAAGGAAGATACTCTGATTTTCAGATGCTGGCCCTCACCTACCACAGGGCTGGCTAGGAAACCAGAATGATGTATTTGCTTGTTCTGCTCTGATCCAGAACCGTTCTTTTCTTTCTTTTTCCTTAGTGTTGAGATAATAAGACTGGGCAACAGTTGCTATATCAACTGGGATCAGAAGATGTTTTACGCACCAAAAAACACACCTGCCCAGGCTCGCACCACCACCCTTAATGAGGAGCTCGGCCAGGTCAAATATGTGTTCTCCGACAAAACAGGGACTCTGACTCAGAACATCATGATTTTCAGCAAGTGTTCTATTAATGGGACGTTATATGGTATGCACGTCTTCCTGCTTTCCCTGAGTCCTGGGGAACCACTTTGCAGATTGTTTTCAAGAATAATCAAGCTCTCAATCTATATGCCTCTGAAATAGACATTTGCCTCTTATTTTCACAACCTTCTATATTCACTTAGTAAAAATCACAACCCATTTAGTTCTAACCAAAAAGTATTTATTTAGCCCCTTGTAGATGTAATTCATCATGTTGGACATTGGAAATATCAAAATGTACATACTCAATTTCTGTCCTCAGGAAATTCCCAATGTCTTGGGGATGTTGGTTCACACTCATATTAAATCAGATGGGACAACCGGCGTATTACTAAAGCTACTAATCTGATTCTCCTTCATACCGATAGTCTTGAGAGAAGCCATCAAAGGTTATTCACTGTCTCCTATGCCCACTTCTTCATTTAGTTCATGCCTTAATCTTAAAATTGTTTTTATGATCGTGTTAAGTCCTCATGTCTGTGCACTAACTAGCAGAGGAAGGGGATCACATCTAAAAGGCTAGAGCACATGGAATATTCTGGTGTGATAAAAAGCTTTGAAATAGAGAGAGATGTGGTAGTTATACAACATTGTGAATGCACTAAATGCCCCTGAATTGCATATTTTAAAATAGCCAATCATGTTATGTGAATTTCACCTCAATTAAAAAAATAATTTAACTTTAAATTTAAAAAGGGCATTCTGATGTTTTCTATTACCCCTGCCGAACAAGATTTCATATGTATAAACTCTGAAAACTTATTTTTGGATGAATCAATTTGGGTGAGGATCTTAATTCTCTGGCTTATTATAAGACCTTACCATACACTGGGTAAGGTTGAAAAGGGTCATGGGTGTTCCTGTGCCTGGCATCAGACTGTATTCCACCTTCATTCTGTCTATACTATCCATCGGCCTAGAATCCTACACATTCCAGCCTATTTTCACATCTCTTTTAGGTAACTTTTCTGATTGGAAGGCTTCCTAAGGTACGAAATCTCTCATAGATCCAGTGACTAACTTCCAGCCTCACCTCACGTGCACTTAAGGGAGAAGAGTTGGAACCCAAGCAGATGCCTTCTTACCATTGCTTTGGGGAAAGGAGCTTATCGGAGCACTGAGGGCTAGGTGTCCTGAAGGGATTCAAGGAATCAGAAGAAATAAACTTTTAAAAATGCTCCTGTAAATTACCATATAACCCAGTAACTCCAGACCTATGTATATACAAAAACAAAAGTGAAAACAGGGATTCAGACAGATAGATATATGCCAGTGTTCATTGCATCACTATTCACTGTAGCCCAAAGATAGAAACAGTTTATGTGTCTATCAACAGATGAATGAATAAACAAATTGTGATATATTCATTTAATGGAATATTACTCAGTCGTAAAAAGTAATGAAATTTCAATATATAAATGGTTTTAAAAACATTATGCTAATTGAAATAAGCCAGACACAAAAGGAATATTGTATTCTATTTATATGCAGGATCTAGAAAGGACATATTCATAGGCAGAGAAAGTACATGAGAGGCTACCAGGGGCTGAGAATAGAGAGGTATAGGGAGTTTTTCTTAAGGATGCTGAAAAAGTTTTGGAAATATGTAATGGTGATTGTTGCGCAACATTATAAATACAATTAATTCCACTGGGTTATACACTAAAAAAATGGCAAATTTTAAATATATTTTACCACACACAAAAAGCAATGTTAAACCCTTCTTTAAAAGACTTGTCAAGTCTCTTCTCTTTACTTACCAACAGGTGATGTCTATGACCAGTATGGAAAGAGAGTGGAAATCTCTGAGGTTAGTGATTACAACAACTCCTTGTGAAGTATATGCGGGAGCCCAGTGAGGTTGTGCTGCAGAGCAGCGTCTTTAACACAAGGTGGGACTCCCTTCACACCTGAAATAGTAAAGCTTTGATTGGCCCCTTAATATCAGAAAGCATTGGATAAATGATCTATGTTTATTTGAGGAGATTTGAGATTGAATTTGAAAATGAAAATAACTTTATTGGGGTGGGGGGGGTTTCCGTTTAAAAAATACTTTGTGCTCACCATTTAAAAAAATCCAGACAATCCAGAAATGCATGAAGAAGAAAGTTAAAGTTATTCAATCCCATTTAGATACCTAATGTAAAATTTGGGGGTATATCCTTTCAGATGCTTTTCATATATACACATACACACACATATATATCTAGATATAGTAGGTAGATAGGTAGGTGGGTGGGTGGTAGGTAGGTAGGTAGGTAGGTAGGTAGATAGATAGATAAAAAGAGAGAAAGGAAGGAAAGAATCATATTGTACATGCTATTTTCAGCCTCTTTTTATTCATTTGACACTATATTGTGGTTCTCTTTCCCTGTCAGTAAATTTAGGTCAGCATCATCATTTTGAATGAGTGTCATATTTATATACCTTAGTATTGTATCGATATACCTTAATGTATTTAACCAATCTCGATTTCTATTTTCTTTTGCTATTATAAATAGCATTGAAATAAGCACCCTGGTGCATACATTTTTGTCTCCTCTTCTGATAATTATTTTCTTAGAATAAAGTCTTAGAAGTGAAATTGATTGGTCAAAAGGTAGACACATTTTTAATGTATTTAATATTACCACATTGCCTTCCAGATAGGTTGCATCAGTTTATAATTCCCACCAAAAATATATAAGAATTTATTTTTTCATTTATCCTTGTTGGTACTAGGTATTGACAATGTTTTAACCTTTAGAATTTAATTAGTGAAAAATACCTTATTTAATTTACCTTTCTTTACTAATCAGTTTGAATAATTTATTTATGTGTTTATTTTTCTTCTACTTCTCAATCACTTTATTGCCCATTTTATGCTTATTTTATAAACTACTTGTTTATATTCTTTGCCTTATTTTTCTTATTTGGAAGTTCTCTTTTTACAGTAAAAATAATAACTTATTTTACCTGGATTATATGTTAAAATCATTTTCCCCATTTTTTTGTCCTTTGTCTTTTGTTAATTTTTTATGTATATGTTTTTAATTTATATAATTAATTGATCAGTCATTTTTCTTTATAGCTTCAGGATTTGTGACATGCTCAATAGACTTAACCTACACAATTATAAAAATGTTTATTCTTTTTATTCTACCTAGTTCGTTTTTACTGTTCTCTCCAGTGTTGAATCTCAGCTTTTGTTTATGAATTTGATTTTCAGCATTCCTCCATAGGGCTTCCTCTTTTACCCTCAGGGTCTCCTCACCCTATGCCTTTCTTACTGAAACCAATTCAAAACCCTTAGCCATTTGACTTATATAGCAAACAGCTAACTCTAGCTCCCAACTACTTCCTCATCCCTATCCATCTGAACAGATTTGGAAGGGGAAAGAAAATCAGTGTTTTAAATCCTTAAATCCCCTTAAATCACCTTCCGGGGAGTCTGCTAATGATCTTGGCAATATAAACAAAATTAAAGCTTCTAGGGAGTAAATTGTTACCATGGAGTCTCTTTCTCCTTCCTCTTCCTTCCACTACTGATTAACCATAGCACATTTTCTGCTAGATCACTGGAATCTTGTTCTCTTGTAAACAAAGTTACCTACAGTCTCATCTCTTCACAAAAAAATTCTTGCTTCTCCCTGCCTTTATTGAAACATGACTTACCCTGAGAACATGCTTTTTTTCTTTCATCTCTCATACTCAGCATACCAAAGCCTAAAAGTATTATTTTCATTATCCTGTGCCACTTTTAAACCATTTCTTTGCTCCCTTATATAATCTTTTTTCCTGTGATCCTTATGACTTCTGGTTGTACTATTTAACTCTTCTTGTCATTGACATCTACAGATCTTCTAGCTTCTTTACCTCATTCACTAAGGACTTTGGAACTTAGCTCATATTTTCCCTCTCTATCCTAATCCTTGCTATAATCTTGGATGGTACTGGCTTTTTATGGATGATCTATCACCATAGATGCTTTCATATGTCTGAAAGAATATGTTTTTTAGTTGACCTCTTGGACTCAAAAACTCTATGTCACCCTTTTCCATATCACCATGTCTCCATCCAGAATTGTGCTACCCTGAAATTATAAACTCTCTAATCATGATCTCTGATCACAAACTTTATTCCTCTGTCTCTCTAGGTTTTTGACTCCTAGTATGCCTGCTTTCTTAACAGATTTACAAATTCTCAACTCTTTTTTTCTCCTGTCACTCCCTTGTGACTTTACTTGCTTTCCTATCTTGCTCTACTCTGTACTCAAGGTCAGTAGCATCCTTCCGCCCCTCCCCCCACACTTTACCCCCAAAATCTAAACCTTAATTTCACCAAACCATCTACTCTTCTGTTTCTAACTCAGAGTGCCAAGCACTTTGTGGACATCACAAAAGCATTACAAATTCTGAGGCTCCATGTATTCTGGGATTCCGGTGCCATTGGATAATTTTTTACCTATTTATGATCAGCTTAATTCTTAATTCTCCATTTAAGCTATTCTGAAATTAAGCACTCTCAGGCCTTCTTCCACATCCCTTTCCCCAGTATGCAGCAAATGATATCACCTTCTACTTCCCTGAGAAAAATCCAAATTGTCAGCTAAATATCCTTTTCTTTACATATTTCAGAATCTATCTTTATCTCCTTTCCTTCACTCTCAAAAAAATTTCTTTTAATGTAAATCTCTTTATATATTCAGATTCTGTCCCTTTCTTCTTCTTCGGGAACCTCAGTCAATCCTGTATTCTTTCTTTATTAATATCTGGAACTTATTCCCTAATGAATTCTTTCCCCCAGCTCAAGTCTTTTCATTAAAAAACTGTTACTACATCCATTCAATGGAATGTTATTCAGCAATAAAAATGAGTTGTCAAACCACAAAAAAGGAAGAACTTCGATGCGTATTTCTAAATGAAAGAAACTAATCTGAAAAGGCTATATATGGTATGGTTCCAATCAAATGACATTCTGGAAAAGGTAAAAAACTCTAAAGAACGTAAAAAGAACAGTGGTTGCCAGGAGCTCAGGGAGAAGTGGAGAGAGGGTTAGTTAAAGAAAGCAATGGAGCAAGCATGGGGAATTTTAAGGCAGTGAAACTGTTCTGTGTGATATCATTATGGTAGATTCATTATATTACGCATTTGTCAAAACCCATAAAATTGTACAACACGAGTGAACCCTAATGTAAATGAAGGACTATAGTAGTAGTAGTAGTAGTAGTAGTAGTAGTAGTAGTAGCAGCAGCAGCAGCAGCAGCAGCAGCAGCAGCAGCAGCAGCAGCAGCAGCAGCAGCAACAGTAGCAGTAGTAGTAGTAGTAGTAGTAGTAATGATAATAATAAAATAATCATAATAATGCAACATTATTGGTTCATCAATTGTAACATATGTACCACACTAATGTAAGATATTAATAGAGGAAACCATAGAGTAACAAGAAGAGAGGGAGTATATGGGAACTCTATACTCTGCTCAGTTTTTCTGTAAACCTAACACTGCTCTAAAAAAAGTATTAGCCTAAATTTCAATAATTTGGTTAAAATAACCTTTAGCCCATTATCAGAGGTAACCACTACTACTACATTTTTATATTTTATTTTTATTCATATGTTTTAAAGTACTTAGAACCTTTTCTTTATCTTGCATTACTCTTTAGCCATTATTTGTCCCCATCAGTCAGTTCAGCTTATTTATTATCAACCATATGTCAGACTCTGAGTAAGTGCTAAAGGTTCAAGGACAAGAGACTTTTTCTCTACCTTCAAAGAGTTGGCAGGCTAGAGGAGGAATTGTATAAATAAACAGATAATTACAGCAACTTCTAACTCTTAACCTTTTATTCATTTTTTAACCTACTCCCTATATTTAGACTTTTTCCTATCATGTCCACTGAAACTGTCCTAGCCAAGGTCACTAAGTGACTGACTGCCTTGTTGTTGAGTCCTTACCCAACTTCTCTGCAGATTTTAAAATTTTAAATTCACTTTTTCTTAAAGCTTTCTTGTCCCTTTTGTTAAATAACTCTCCTTGTTTTTTTTTCTTCCTGTATGATTCCTTTTTCTCATCTCCTTGGCCATAGATACCAGTGTTCCCCAGGGCTCTATTATTAAACCTTTTCTCCATCTATATATCTTCCCAGGTATCTCATGGTATTTACATGGCTTTAGCTACCAGTAACTTGCTGAGGACCGCCAAATCCATATATCCAAGGAAGCCTTGATAACTCCCTTCCCATCAATGGCCAGTGCTAAAGATATCCTATAAAAACTGTCTGTAGCTATGTCACAGCATCCTCAATTGCCAAGTCTACCCTCCTTCTGACTCTACTTTCTCTTATCTGGTATCCTCAGATGAGAACTTGGATTTGCCTTTCAACCTTGTTTAACTGGTTTTTAATTAACTTTTAATTTCACAGTTATTCATGAATACTGCCTCTCAGATGATGCTGTACTGCAGCTCCAAGCCAGTCCTGTCTGAGTCCTATACCCGGCCAGGCCTAGCGTTCTCAAACATTACTTGTCTGGAAGGGAAGACGAGCAACTAACTCTGATCTCTTACCAGAGCTTCAAAACTATGTATGCCTACTTTTATTACTACCTGTATATCCTTCAAGTATCTCCAATTCAGTCTGTCAAAAACTTCTTCAGGAACATCAGATCATAAGCATCCTCAATGCCTTACAAGTTGTCTTCTTTTTTACCTTGCTCATCACCCAGCTAATCTCTTGTTGGGTATTCTCAGTGAACTCTCTTACTGTCTTTCCAGGGGCCCAATTAGGAAGTATAACATTCTTAACACTTTCCCTCTTTCACTCCTTTTATCCAAGTTGTATCAATTCTAGCTCCCTGTGTTTTCAAAACATCCACTTAATTTAATATTTATTTTTATTACTTTATTATTTCTTTTGTGGATTACTCAATGGCTTCTTAACTGGCCTTGCTTCTCATCTTGCTAGTTCCAATATATTCTCCATGTTGCTACCAGAGGACTTTCTCTGACACAAATCAAATTATGTCACTTCTAGCAGAAAGTTGCTATGACTCCCCTTTGAATATAAGATGCTAATGCAGGATCTGCCTCATGCCTGCTTCTCTATTCATCTCTTATTACTCACCAGCTTCTAGTTTCAAAAATTGTGTTAGTTCATTCTGTAGCCTGAGGTGATGCTATATAATGAGTTATCTTAAATTACTGAACTCACAAATTTCCCAGAGCTTACAACTCTGTGCTTGGCAGGTCTAGAGCTCCATTCTGGACCTGACCATACTTCCTTACTGCTATGACAAAACTCTCTCTATATGGGATATAGAAAAGAGCCTATATAGCTCACTGCAAATTACCCTTCCCCCAACATGACACCAAGCAGGAAAATTGTATCTGTACTTGACATATTGGGGCTCAGCGCAAGTACAACTACAAAGAACTAGAGAAATATCATTGAGTGTTCTGGTGTGGACTGAAGAAATCTCTTAATATCATACTCTAGGGGTAAAAGAGCCTCAGGGCCAAATTGAACCAGAATAAAATATTTACCCAAGGTGGCTACCCACTTCCTAGCTGAAATGGAGAATGAGAATTACGTCTATCATGACCAGGACAATGGTATTATTAGGTCCAGAGATTGAGGCAAAGTTAAGGAACGTGAGGGTCAGAGCCAGAAAGAGTCAGATATTCTGACAGGTCAAGTAAAATGGTTCAGAATTAAATCTGTGAAGAAGTACAAAGCACTGAAGAGTCTTTGTTATGCATCCTTGCCTCTAGCTTGCAATGTTCCTCTCTAGCCCCCTTGTGGGGTTAAATAGGAATAGTGCTACAGAGTGATAGTACTGACTGACCTAATATCACAGTAATAGCAGGACTCAGTTCCCTTCCCAGCCCCCAAAATCAGGCAGCGGGCAGCCAGAGAGAAGACTATTACTAGACATCACTTAATAATATGGGACACTTACCCCCTCATTTCTTCAGGTATAGATTTGGGACTTGAAAGAGTAGAGACTAAGCTGGCTATTAATCATTCAGGATAGCTGGGGCAGAAAGGGTACAAGAAGGGTTTGCCAGGCAGTACTTACCTTGTCTCCTGTGGGATGAATCTTTTCTGGCCCAAGTGAATGGATGGTCCCAGTTAGAGCTGCAAAGGCCTTAAAACCAGCACAGGATCTCTTTCATTTATTTGGCTTTTCTGTTTCCATCCTCCTAAGAGCTCTGTTCACATTCCAGAAATTGCCCCACAAAATGAGCTTTTATAATGTGTCAAGCTGCTACTGAGAAGTTTGTTCTGGCTTATGTGTTCCAGAAAACAGAAAAGGTCAGCTTCTCCTACAACAAACTGGCTGATCCTAAGTTTTCATTTTATGACGAGACTTTGGTGGAAGCAGTGAAAAAGGGAGACCACTGGGTGCACTTGTTTTTCCTCTCACTCTCATTGTGTCATACTGTGATGTCAGAAGAGAAAGTGGAAGGTGAGGAGGGCCCTGAGGCCTCATAGACTGAGAATATGCCATAGAGTCTAGGCTGGTTGAAGGTGGGAGTGGTTTGATATCACTTGTAATGGTTTAATCTAAAAAAGACCTTTCTAATAGCAAGTGTTATCCAGCAATTGAATGGATAGTCAACATAAATAATGAGCTGCTAGTCACTGGAGGTATTCAAGTAGAAAACAACCTCTTGGTCTTAAAAAAAAGATACAGCCATTGGATAGGGGTCAAACTTGGTGCTATCTAGGGAACTTCTGATCTTGAGATCATAGAGTCTATCTGAATTATCCCCAAGATCAGCCCCACTATCTCTGACAAGATTTCTTAAAGGATGTATTGAGTCGTCCTTTTGTTACTTCACAATTTAAGGCTATCCCCACACATCCTAGTTTCTTTACTAACGAGATATGACAGTATCATCCATGAATTTATCCAAACCTTTTTTTGAAAGAATGAAAAATGACTATTTATAAATTAAGAAGACTTTTTTTCTTAACAACAGTTTAGGCAACCAAATAAATCACATCCTTTAAAGTCAATGTACTCTTTATGTAATACTACCATTAGTAACCCCTTATATGTTTTTTATCACTAAACAGTTTTATAAATTGCTTTTATTTATATTATCTCCCCCAATATTCACAAAAGCCTTCTGAGGTAAGCAGAACAAGAAAAATGATCCTAGTTTTGAAGGAAACTGAAGCTAAAAGAGGTTAAATGACTTGCCTAAAATCCTATAGCTAAAAATGGCAAAGATAAGAACCCAAATTTCATGTCTCCTACCCCATGAGCTTCCATTCCAGCATAGGCCTCTCCAGGCCTGATATTCCAATAAGTTGCTATTATTTGAAGAGTATTTGGGATTGTCTTTGTTTACTTCCTTGAGTGATAAGGTAGGAAACACACAAGAAAATAGTCTTATTGTCCTATAGACACATCTTTTGTCTGAACTAAAATTATATTCCCCCACCTACCTCATTCATAAGTATAAGACTCTGATGATACGTAACTGTTTTTAAAAATTAAATTGTCCAGAAGATAAATAATTCAAAATATACCTCAGGTTATGATGCTATTTTAAAAAGGAGCTTGAAAAATGTCTTGAATAATATCACATTGGAAGACTGATTCAGTAAAGTGAGTCATTTAGCTTCCCAAGGTGAGAGTTTCAAAGATGACAAAACTCATTTATATATTTTTTGAAATTGTTTATTAAATCATCAATATTACAGCAGTATTTATCTAAAGTTTGGCCAGTCTTATGCAGGTGCACTTTATGCAGGACCACCTGCATGAGACTCACCCAGGATATATGTAAAAAATTCAATTTCTTGTGCCCAACTCCCAGATTTTGTGATTCTGGATTTAGTAAGTTTGGGTAGGGCCAGGAACCTGCATTTTTAACAAACCCCCTGATCCCTCTTTACCCACTAAAGTTGGAGAGTAACTGCGTATGTTTTATTTGTATACATTGCATTTATCATGTACCTCTATAATAACTCACATCTGAGAAATGAGTTGAAAATATTGGAAAGAAAAAAAAAAAGCGACCTGTTCTATATAACCTGGCCTTTTAGGGCCAGACTGTAGGGAAGTTCTGTCGCCTCTTGGGCTCCATCTTTATGTAAGCCATTTAGAAGATAGTGTTGTTTCTGGGTGGACTTCAACTGCACATCTCTGTAGGCTCTGGCTGCCCTTTTCTCTCTCACCAGGTAAGCTGGTATACCAGGCTCAGTCTCCAGATGAAGGTGCCCTGGTTACTGCTGCCAGGAACTTTGGCTTTGTGTTCCATAGCCGCACATCTGAGATAATTGTGGTAGTCGAAATGGGGAAAACCAAAGTCTACCAACTGCTGGCTATTTTGGACTTCAGCAATGTGCGCAAGAGGATGTCTGTTATTGGTGGGTGCCCCTCCTAATCAGCCTTCTCCCCTTATTTGTCTTTCATACACATTCACACATTGACATTCTGTTTAATCTATACACAAATGTTTTCACTCACCACATGCCTTCCCATAGGTACTGTGCCTCAAATACAAACAAATAGCCATTCCCACTTTCTCTGTCATATATCATTGTATTGTCTTTCATACACATGTGGAGGCTTGCTGCCATATGCTAGGGTGCTTCTTTAGTGTTCCTAGGTAATGGTTTATAAGAACCCTTAATGTTAAGATAAGAACAGAGAATAAATCAGTAAATCCGGAACCTGGAGTAAAAAATGGAGGCAGAAATATATCGAAATTCATACTATCTTGCTCTCAATTAGTTTGGGTCATTATTCATCGTTGGTATTGAACTTTGGTATTGAACTTGGACTTGAGAAGCTAAATGTGATTCTGTATCAGAGTCTTCCATAGATGATATTAAACCCATGGAAGAACTGGTTCCATAAGGTCCTCTCACTCTCATCAGCCTGCACTATACCAGTTATCCTATGTGGTCACTCATTAAGTGTTTAGTCTTTAAAGGTATCAGAAACAAATGTCATGGGAACAGCCTCCTTCAATTTCTCAGTGGCCCAGACAAGTTCTTGTAACAATAAGCCTATATGGTTAATTTGGTTATCCTTAGTGAGGACACCTGAAGATCGGGTATTGTTGTTCTGCAAGGGTGCAGACACCATCCTCTGTGAGCTGCTTCATCCATCCTGTAGATCCGTCAGAGATGTGACCTTGGAGCATTTAGATGTAAGTGTTTAGTTTGCAGGGGAGAGAGGCTGTGGGTGGTTTTGTGTATCTGGATATGAGTCCACATTTGTCACTATGTCAGTGTATTTCTGTATTGGTGTATGGGTGTATTGGTGTCTGTGTCTCTTTAATTGATGGAAGAGTAAAAATTACCTCATTTAGTGGGATTCTCACTGACCACATTGTCAGCTTCTGTGTCAAGGAGTTGGATGGTACAAGATGCCAGAGGCATGACAAGGATTGTGTCTGTGGGAACACTTAATACAATCAGAATAGTTCTATGATTCCTGGTTCAGGAGGTCCCATGGTCAGACTTAGAATTTGCTTCAGAGGAGGGCCCACTGGTAAGGGAGGTCCCACCCCCTCCTCCCCAGCTATGATGAGAACATGTACATGAACTTGAAAACATTGTGCTAAGTGAAAAGCCAGCCACAAAAGGCCACATATTGTATGATTTCATTTATATGAAATGTCCAGAACTAGCAAATCTGTAGAAATAGAAAAAAGATTAGTGGTTGCTAGGGGCTGAGGAAAAGGAAATTGAAATGGGTACAGGGTTTCTTTCGCGGATGATGAAAATGTTCTGGCATTAGAGAGTATTAACAGTTGTACAAGTTTATGGATATAATCTTTTTAAAAACACTGAATCATACACTTTAAAAGGCTGAATTTTATGATATGTACATTATATCTAAAGGCTGAATTTTATGGTGTGTACATTGTACCTCAAGGATTTTAAAAAGTCAGTGAAGTGTCCCATTCAGGATGGCTCTCAGAGGCCACAGTATTTTTTATGGGCTTATCTGAAAACTCTCATCTTTTAACCTTCCAAAGCACATGAATTAGGTACCTTCTCAGAGAACATTTCCAGACTGGCTTCAAAGGGGGTCATAAAACTGTTTCACATCTTTTGACTTGTTTTCTGCTACCAACCTTAACACCCACCTATAGTGGAGCCTGACTACATTATAGTCTATTAACCACTGATAATAAACCTATGAGTCAAGCTTCAATACCCCACTCATGCAGAAACATATCTCCAGGCCCTCTAAGATAGGGATCAGCAAACAGGTCATACAAAACAAGTAGCAGTCAGTGTTTGGCCCCTGGGTCCTAGTGTGTCTACCAGAAGAGAAAACAAAAAGAGAGAAGTAAGAAATAATGTTAAACAGTCTGATAAATAGTTATTGAAGGATTAAATATCTTAATGTATGGTTAAGCTTGTCAAGTTCTATTATCAGTATCCTAATGCAAAATCAGTTTCTGCCATGTCTCTTCCTTCTTAAGAAGTCTCTGGGATCTACTCTCAGGCTTCTGTTTCATAGCTCTGCCTGCCAGTAGTACAGAAGTTTAAGAGATGGCATTCCCTACACATATTGCCTCATGTTAATTTCATCTGACAGCTAACGTCAAACACTCAGGACTTACATGGGGAATTAAGAGCAAAATATCAAGATGATAAATTCTGTTTCTCTTTGTTCTTATAATGCCAAAGTGGATTATTTTGAAGCTCACTATAACAGTGATCGTGTAAAATTGTTATTCTGGTGCAATTCTTAATACACAAATCTGCTTCTAACCCACCTTCATTTGGATGTGAGTTCATCCCTAAACTACCCACTTCCTCACCCAGTTTCCTTATGACCAAGTGTATATTTCTGCAAGATACCTAACTATGGTTAGGATGTATCTGTGCTCAAGGAGCAAAAAGATGCTAGCTCACCCATAGAGCATTTCAGCAGTGGCCTCACTAACACCACCGGCTATGGCTAATCAACTGAGCTAACCAGCTATAGACAAATAGATAATATGTGTGCTATTCGAGATGCCCGTTGAATACTTGATGAAAGAAGGCAGGGAGGGAGGAAGATGTATCTTGTAAAAAATAATACCTTTGATTATTTTTTATAACAACTTCTTTTACTTCATCACTCTATTCTCATATTATAGAAATCATTATGTTGTCAGTAGGGAGCAAATTATTATCCCAATTTTATATGAAAAATTCTGAAAGGCTTGATTTTTCCAAGGGTCACACGGCAAATTACCTAACTAGAAACAGAAGCTAAAACCTTCTGTCTCTCAGTACTACTCTCAATCTTTACCCCCAGCTATGCTAACCCAGTCCTTAGGACATTTTGCTGAAAGAGCTCAACAGTTGCTTTCTGGTTAGGCTAGGTACTAACCCCATAGTACTAACTATTAAACCCTGTTTTGCAGGCACACAGGGCCTATGGAGCCCAGTCTGCCACTCCCTTAACTCAGCCCTAACCCAGCCCAGGCCTACACAGTGCACACACATTTCTTCCAGGATTTTGCCAGTGAAGGCCTTCGCACCCTCATGGTGGCTTACCGAGAATTGGACAATTCATTCTTCCATGCCTGGAGCAAGAAGCACAGTGAAGCCTGCTTGTCTTTGGAGAATCGGGAAAATAAAATATCAAGTGTCTATGAAGAGATCGAAAAAGACTTGATGGTTAGTGCAAGGAAGCCAAGGACTTCTTCACCACTGGGGGTGCGATGAAGGATGGCAGTCACCAGACTGAGCAAGGGCTCTGAGTGGCTTTCAGCAAATCAGTAGGTTCAGTCTCTGTAGGATTCTCTCAGTAGAATCCAAGCTGATTCAGGATATCCTGGATTTTTGAAATTCATAAATAATGAAAAAATGCACTTGTTACATATTTTATCTTTCTGGCAATGTTTCTTATTTCAAAACTGCTCACAGAAATTTAAGTAATCTTGGAGAAATCAGGATCTGAATAATGCACAGATTAGATAATCCAGAACTAACTGATGGAATAATCAAGAGAAAAATATTTACTCATTCATTTGACATATTTCTTAAGTGCCAGGTACTGTTTTAAGCCCTGAACATATAGCAGTAAACAACACAGACAAAAAGTAACATGTACAGTATGTTAGATAATGAAAGTACCATGGGAGAAAATAAAATAAAGCCAAGAAGAAAGCCAGGGAATATCAGCATGTGCATCTGTTTTGGAGAGGGTAAAAGCATGTTGCTTTTTAACATAGTGTGCTTAGTCTTCCCTCTAAAGGATACATCTGAGTACAGACCTCAAGAAGGTGGCAAGCCAAGCTGATTTCTGGGCAGTTAGCTTTCCAGGCAGAAGGAATGGCCAGAGCAAAGTCTCCAAAACAGGAGCAGGCCTATCTTGTTAATTGAACAGCAAGTTAGCTAGGGTGGCTGGTACAGTTTAAGTAAGGAGGAGAGAATAAAAGGACATGAGAATAAAGATAGAGTAGTAACGAATCCTGATAAAGCCAATATAAGGACTTACAGTGAGATATGGAAAACCATTGAAGAGTTCAACCAGAAAAGTGATGTGATAGCTTTTTAAATGATCTTTCTGGCTCCCATGTTGAGATTATGCTATAAGATAGCAAACACAGACTCAGGGTGACCAATTAGAAGGTGGTTGCAATAATACTGGAAAGATAATAATGGTTTGGACCAGATAGAAGTAATGGAAGTGGTGAGGAATGGTCAAATTCTATACATATTTTAAAGACAGAGCCAACAGAATTTTCTGATGGATTAGATTATAGGATATAAGAAAAAGAGAAGGATGACCCCAAAGTTTTTGACCAGACTGATACAGGGTAGCTCTGCTATATAAAGATACAAATGGGAAAATTTAGAGATCTCAAAATTTACAAATCTCCTTCCATATTCAGTTCTGTGGTTAGTATTTCTAGACTGTCCTTCTAGAGGCCTAGCAGAAATCAGTCAGTAGTTTGTCAGTTCCTCAGACTCAGTGCTGGTGCCCATCCCTGTGACTGGTCAGGGTAGCATAGGGAGAAGGCATGGTGTTGGACCGAGATGGTGATTCTAATTTAGTGATTTCCCTTTTCATGGGAAAAGACCTTGAAAACCTTAAAGGGCTCTTGTAGGTAAAAACAAATGAAGTTCACCAAAGCTCTTGTAGGGTTGAAAGAAAAACTGGAATGGGATGTAGGGGATCACTTGCCTAGGACCCACCACTTTTTGAGACCAAAGCTAGGAAATGTGCTATGAATACAAAGCAAGGGGGAAATGAAAGTGTGTTGAGAAACAGATAGTTTAGAAGTGACACACAGTATCATATATGGCTTAAGCAAGTCTTTTCCTTCTTTGGTCCCTACTGTGTTTCCAAATTTGATATCAGCATGTGATTAAAAAGCTGCATCTGTTGAGAGAATGTGCTAAGTTTTATGCACATTGGGGTTCTCATGCCATGATAGAGCCAGCTTATTAAAGAAGATGCTAAGGTGCCAGTTGAGTTTTTGGGTAGCATTAAGAGCTGTAACTCTCTCCTTTTTCTTGACTCATCAATATCTCTGTTTGAAGCTGATAGGGGCCACAGCCATAGAAGACAAACTGCAGGATGGAGTACCAGAAACAATCGTCACCCTGAACAAAGCCAAAATTAAAATGTGGGTTTTAACTGGAGATAAGCAAGGTAAAAGGGGGCTGCTCACCTGATTAATCATCTTCCCTGTTCACCTTAGACATTTCTTTTTCTTTTCCTTTTTTTCTTATCCATCTATTTGAAAAATACCTTATTTAAACCCAGGTCAAGTCCTTACAAGACAACTTAATTCCCAGTCTGGCATACAATTTGCTAAGCGTATACTTTGTGCCAGCTGAAAACACAGAGGTAAGTCAATCAGACATGGCCTTTGTCATCCAGGAACTCAAAAGCTAAACATTTTAGAGTTGTTTTTGACTATTCTCTCTGTCGTCCCAAAGATTCATTCTCTCACCATGTCCCACCAGTTCCTCTGAAAATCCTCTGGACTATGCCATCCCCACCCTAGTTCAGCCTTTGTCCCCTGTTGGTTATACTTCTGCAAAAACTCCTGAACTGATCTTTCTCTTGCCCTTATTAATTTAAGTATGGCCTACAAACGACCATCAGTAGAATCTTCCTAAAATATACTACTTTTATGATGTTACTCTGCTCAGGTACAGTGACTTCACACTGGTAGTTGTACTCTACTGTCTGGCCTTCAAGACCTTGATAATCTGTTGCTGCCTAAAGTTACCATTATATTCAATATTTCACAAAACAAACCAATTTCTACACTAGGGCCTCTGTTTGATTTGTGTGCCCATTTGAAATGTTTTCTTCCTCCAAACAAGTCTTACTCATCCTCAAGGCCTTTCTCCAGGGAAGTTTCTATAACAATTGCAATGCCTCCTCTGAATATTGATACCACTTGCAGCCAGGGTTCAGGACTTAATTTTAAAAACTTTTTTTTTATTGAATTTATTCCAGATTTCTTGATTAAGAGGAAAGGCTACTACCTAAACATACCTCACTCTCCTATAAAATCTAACATAGAAATGGGCACAGTTCTGTTCAAGAAAATACATCCTGATTACCTGGATAAGTGGTTAGACAGGAATTGCTTTAAGAAACAGGGAAAGGCTTTGTAGAGAAGTCTAAGCCAGAAGGATTCTAGTTATTGATAAATAACTAACAAGTCTTTACCAAGTAGACAGTCTCCTATGGGTATTTAAATATGTTCTTCATTGACTTATGAAAAATGAACTTCAACTGCATCCAAGGCAAATGTGGACAGATGGGCTCTGCAGCCCACTGCTAGTGCCCATGTACCAGTACACTGTGAAGACACCCTGTCCTAGCCAAAATGCAACCTGTGTTCTCCTTTCCCTGAAGAGACTGCTGTGAACATTGCCTTTGCCTGTAATATATTTGAGGATGCAGTGGATGGGCTGTTTATTGTGGAAGGCAACGATGGTGAGACCGTCCAGGAAGAACTCAGGTACAGACTGGGGAGCTGCCATGACCTGTCCCCAGACCCAAAATTTCCCATTCATGTATTTACCCAATATGGCCCCCATATTACCAGAGGGATCAGAGAAGAAATGGAGGAAGGGAAAACAAAAAAACATAAAATATGTAAGAGAATTTTGTGAACAAGCATTAGGGTTCAAGGAGTTGGAGTATGAGGGATAAGTGTGATGTGTGGATGGTCAGGGACCCAAGGCAGTGGCAGGTCTCTGGAGGCAGTCAAATCTGAGGTCCTGGCTGGTACTTGCAGAGGGCTATATCCTCTTTGCTCACTTTCACTCTGGGACATTTTTTTTTCCTAAGCTCTGGGGCTTCAGGTCAGACACTCACTACTCTTGGCTTTCAGGTCAGTAATGGACAAGATGAAACCCAAGTCTCTACTGGACCCAATAAGCAATTGCTTCACCACGAAGTCCAAAATGTCCTTCAGAATACCTGAGGAGGTGCCCAATGGCAACTATGGCTTGATCATCAATGGCTACAGTCTGGTGGGCAACATAGAGCTACAACTCTGTTCTCTTCTTCCAAACAACTTTTTTCCCTAGGTTTAGGCCACTGCAGGGAAATTTCAGGACCCATCAGTCACCCTATTTCCCCTCCTTTCAGGAGTGCCCTTGCCTGACAAAGTGCCTTTCCAGAGCCTTCTCTAGGCAGAAATAATGAGGAATGAGACACCAAGGACATATTCCTTTATTTAAATTATTCCCTGACTGGCCTGTCATTTAGGGGAAGGAGGAAAATGAGGAGAACCAGGTTCTCCAAAAAGTCACTTGGCCTTATAGCCCAGTCAGTTGATTTAACCCAGTGTGAGATCTTGATGGGTTTCAATCTGGAGGGGTAGATGTGAGGATGCCTAAAATCAGCTTAGGGGCTTGGTCTCCCTTGGGGGTGGAGCACTTTAGAGCAGCTATGCCTGACCTCTGGAGTACAGGTAAGTACAGGGCCTAGGAAGGCCCTGACTTGAGGACCTTTTGGGGCAACATGAAATGTGTATGTGTCCTGATGCTGCAGGCCTACGCTCTAGAAGGGAACCTGGAGTTGGAACTGCTGCGAATAGCATGCATGTGCAAAGGGGTGATCTTCTGCCGGATGACACCCCTTCAGAAGGCCCAGGTGGTAGAGCTGGTGAAGAGGTACAAGAATGTGGTGACACTGGCCATCGGGGATGGGGCCAATGACGTCAGCATGATCAAAGGCATGTGAGGGGTGGGGGCAGTAGCCCCAAGGCATGGACTTGCTCTTTCCTTCCTCCATGGGCAAAACTGATCTGGGTGGCACTGCGTTGCTGTTTCACACCCCTGCATGTCATATGTATTGTACATTTATACTGTTTTGCAGCTTTATTCATGCTCCTGTACACCTGCCTGCATTCCCGTGTATTCACACATGCATACATCTGCCCATATCCACAAGCATGCACTCTAATTTAGATTCATGCACTTAACACTTACTCATAATACATATACATGACTCCCACAAGAACCTATGCATATGTTCACAGAATAGGCTGTGTCACTACCACACCATCTTTCTGAGATGAAATCAAAGCCCACAGAAAGGACCCCCTCGCAGGACTCATGGTCTGTTCCTTTTTTGAAGGCTGTAGGCCTAAGCAAAGTTAGGCAGAAGACAGGGCTGCCCAACCAAGGAATTAGCTGTGAAGACCAATACAGGGATCTTTTCCTCCATCAGGCAGTGTTCCCAAGAGCTTGTCCTGACTCCCCTGGCTGAAGGAGAATAGCAAACTTACTGATGCTTGGCACCAATAGAAACAAATGACTGAAACTGACTTTAATTTCACCTGAATGTTGTTAGACTTCAGCAGCTCGTGTTTCTGTGAGATATGGACAACATCTAGAGGTTGTCTAGTCCAGCCTCTCTCTCCATACAGGAAACACTAGCAGATATTCCAGTCTCAGCTTCAAAACTAGGAAGTGTTCTTTCTCCCTTCCCCAGTTTCTAAAACTGGTTTTTAGGGCCCTAGAGGTTTTGATTATTCCATTAAGCAATGCAATAGGTGTATACCAGAAGATCAGTGAATTTGGCCTGTACTACAAATATACTAATTAAAAGTTTTAGGATCTCTAGTTTTATCTATCAAGTATAATCTTTGCTTTATCCAGAAAGAGTCACTTTAGGCCTCCTAAAAAACTTGTTTCTCACAAAGTATATACATCACTTATTCCTCCCAACAACTGGATTTGGCTCCTTAGATAAACTAGTAATTAAATATAGAGTTAGATTGACATCTATCCTGCATTTTTAATTGATTTAAGTGGCTTCAAGAGATATCAAGAAATGTTTACCTGAGTATCTATACAGTAGGAAAGAGTCCAGATGGCTATAGTAGGTACAAAGACCATCCAAAATAGCTTTCTAGAACTAGCCATGCCAGACCTTGAACAGCAGCATCCAAAACAAAGTGCAAATGAAGGAACTGTTTTTTTACTTGTGAGGGAGGGGCAATTCACTAAGGAGAAAAGTCTCCACTAAGTGCATTTTGAACTAGGCCTAACAGTTTTCCAAATGTAAGTAAGGGGTTTGTACAACATGATCTCAGCTTTCCTTTTATATTTCCCAGGCTGGGAGTCCAGCAAACAAGCTCTATGGCTGAGAAGTTTCTGGGGTTTCTTTTGCAGCTGCCAACATTGGGGTTGGCATCAGCGGCCCGGAGGGAATGCAAGCCATGCTCAACAGTGACTTTGCCTTCTCCCAGTTCCACTATCTTCGGCGTCTGCTCTTGGTCCATGGCCGCTGGTCCTATAATCGCATGTGCAAATTTCTCAGCTATTTCTTTTACAAAAATTTTGCCTTTACCCTGGTGCACTTCTGGTATTCCTTCTACAACGGGTTCTCTGCACAGGTAGGAAGTCAAGTGGCATTTCCCACTGTGGTCAACTGGGTCTTGTCACCCCCCACTTCAGCCAGCTCAGACCCTTTCTTTCCTCTAGAGACCAGTGCTGCCATTTACCCATAAGGCTCCTCACCTGTGCTTATCCCATCTCCTAACCCTACACCTAACTTTAGATTTCCAAACCCCAATTTTTCTAGCCTGGCTCTGATTTGGCCTTGATTCTTACCTTCAGAACTCTCTCATAAGATATTTTCACCTTTTCCCTGACATAGAGACTTAAGAGTTTCCAAACACATGTAATGAGAGGAAATTCCTGGGTCAGGGAGTTGTTTGCTTTTATTTTTGTTTTTCTAGAATTCAAAGTAGTCTTTATGGAACTGGCAAAGCCTCAGTGGGCCTCTGAGTCTTGCTAACAGGCTAGTTTTGGTGTTTGGCTATAGTCATATTTGGAAACACAGTTTCCATTTACTTTCCCTTCCCTACCCCAGCACACACTATTGTTGCTTTAATGAATTAATTCCACATTTTAAATATGAAATCTTTCCCATAGTAATGAGAGGAGTGACACCTGGATTTTGATGTTCCACAAGGGGTCCCTTTTTCTCTGAGAAGTTTTCAGAAGTCTCTCAAAGATTCCCCTCAGGAACGATTTTCTTGGGAGATTGTTGCCTTGGGCTCCAGGGGAAACAGACCGACCAGTCAACAGTCAACAGACAGTAGTAGACTTGTATACCCGCAGTGTCTAACAAAGCCAGTCTGTGTGTGTGTGTGTGTGTGTGTGTGTGTGTGTGTGTGTTGCTGCTGACCTCTTGCAGCTAGTAAGGAAAGGAACCCTCTCTAGAGCCCAAGGTGGAGCACCTAGCTGCAGTAGGGTCATGTGGTCTGTTCTGCTTGCCAGTGTTAGAAAGCATCCAGTTTTATAGAAGCTGTTGAATGCCGTAAAGCAGGTAAAGAAAAAAGCCCAGAGATTTACATGCCTGGGAGTGCAGGTATATAGCTAGCATTCCATAGCAGCCACTCTAAGGTCCTTCCTGTGCCGGGGGGAGGGTGTGGGGAGGGGGCGGGGTGGCCAATGCAGGTCATGGTAGCATTATTCCAAATCAACGTGGTAAGGCTGACCACAAACAAACTTGTAGCCTGCCCCAGCCTGGTAGCCAGAGTTCTAAATAGAGTAGGACCAAATAGAGACAGAAGTCAGCCTTCTCAGTCGGATTTCAAATCCTGCTCTAGGTTAGTGTAGTAGTGGGTAGGTTGAGGGCAAAGGGAGCTCTCTTGGACCTGGAGGTAGAGCTGGGACTTGAGAGAAGAAAGGAATCTAAGATAACTCCTTGGTATTTTTCCAGGCAGTTTATGATACCTGGTTTATCACTTTCTACAACCTGGTCTACACCTCCCTCCCTGTCCTGGGCTTGAGTCTATTTGACCAGGTAAGAACAGCAGCAAGACTCTCAGTCAGGGCTGAAGCCTATGGGCCCTTGAAGAGTATTCTCAAGAGTAAAAAGGACAACAAGAGCTGAGCTGTAGTCTACAGCTCTGCCACCCTGAACATGCCTGATCTCCTCTGATCTCAGAAGCGAAGCAGGGTTGGGCCTGGTTAGTACTTGGATGGGAGACTGACTACTTAGTAATACCAGGTGCTGTAGGTATTAATAATAATAATAATAATAATAATAATAATAATAATAATAACAACAACAACAGGCAAACATAAAGTCAAGTGTAAGTGGAATAATTTCTAGAGCAAGGAAGGAAGCTCATCATTTGGAGAGGTATCATGGGATAAAGGAAAGAATCTTCCTCCATAGAGAATAATCAGTTTTAGAAATCCATGCTTTCCTGCATCAGTTTTTTTTTTTTTTTTGTAAAAAGAAACATGGAAATAGTGCTGTACAGTAAATTTAGTGTGTATAAAAGTAGTGAAGTAGAGTTATTTGGGCAGGACTAGGTAAAGCAAGGGGCTTCAAGAAAGAGGGACCCATATAGAGATAATGAGGTAAGTTTATGCAAGGAGGCCTAGATGGGGGTCCTGAAAGCCAAGCATGGGAGTATGGGTATGATACCTTGAGACATAGGGAGTCAGCCTGGGGAAGCTATCTGTCCCTGTCAGAAATTTCCTGGGCACTGAGGGTCTTGGTGCCCTACCTCTCCCTCCTCTTCTACCCCAATCTCCAGTCATGGCCTCATGGAATAGAGAAGGAGCCTCCAAAGAGGAATAAAATAGCTGAAAGAGGACATCATGGAATTATGGTTTCTGGCCTCTATCAGAGTAGGAAGAAAATTCTTCATGAAGTAGCTTCCAGCCTCAGAGTAGCAAAAGGGATGAGTTGTATCACTCTACAGCCCTAACCAGCTCCAGTGGTCTAATTCTAGAGATGCACAACCTCTCAAAACAATCTCCAAGCATTGTTATCCAGAGTTTCAGATTTAGGAAATGAAGATGATCCAATGTCATCCACATAGAGAATCCTCTTACCTGAGTTCACCAGTAGATATGGAAATGGGAGGCGCATCACAGAACACGGATACCTCCAAGGGACTCGCTAGTCCCATTAGCTTCCCCTTCTCTTTCCACTGGCTTTTGACACAAAGAATATTCAGCTAAAGGAATATTCAACTAAAACTGGGGACTCATGTCTCAATTGTGTTCCCTAATCCAAGGTCTAATTCTCTCTTACGACTACTCCCAATCCTAATTGCCCCCTTTTTTAAGTCTGAAATTGAACTGCCTCCAGTTCCTTCCCACCATCTTGACTTTCTCCTAGTTTTCTTCCACTACCCAGATCCTTGCCTAGAGAGTAGGACTTCAGGAAGGGTCTGTGTTCACTGCTCTGTTATTTTGTTTCACTCCCTAAGTAATCACTGAGGAAGCTCCTAGGCAGCCTGGCAGCAGACTCAGTGAGGGGAGAAGCCTCTACTCTGATGGAAATGGGACTTTCCTGAGCCCTTTTTTTTTTTCTTTTACCTTCCGGTGCTTCCAGGATGTGAATGAAACATGGAGCCTACGTTTCCCAGAGCTATATGAACCAGGCCAGCACAACCTCTATTTCAACAAGAAGGAATTTGTGAAGTGTTTTATGCATGGGATCTACAGTTCCTTCGTGCTGTTCTTTATCCCCATGGGGACTGCTTTCAACTCAGTATTCAGCGATGGGAAGGAAATCGACTACCAGTCCTTCTCTCTGATAGTGCAGACCTCCTTGCTTTGTGTAGTCACAATGCAGGTGTGGCCAGTGGTGGTGGGAGTAAGGGGCTGGGGTGGGGAGATTGTCCGGAAGAGAGGGAGGGAAGGAAGGATCATCCAATTACAGAATTGGAGAAGGGAGGTGGCTGAAAAGTCCCAGGTTATAAAGTATTGCATATAAGAGTATGGTTTTCAGATTGCCCTGAAGACAACCTACTGGACAGTGATAAGCCACTTCTTCACTTGGGGTAGCCTGGGTTTCTACTTTTGCATCTTATTCTTCCTGTACAGTGATGGTTTGTGCCTAATTTTACCCAACGTCTTCCAATTCCTAGGTAAGGCTCTGCCCAGTGGGTGGCATAGGGGCGGGGGATGGGGTGGGGAATATGTTCCAAGTACATTTGTTTAATAAGTGTGTGCAGAGTAGAGAGAGTAGCTATTGCTATGTGCTCAGCTCTTGGATATAGATATGAATAAGACATGGTCTCTGCCCTAAAAAGACTCAAAATCGAGTAGGGGAAATATTTTTTCTGATAGAGTTTCTAAGATATTTTTAAATTTTTTAATCCAGTTTGATCTTTACTGCATCCTCTGAGGGAAACAGGGCAAGAATTATTAGCACCATTTTAGAACTGGAAGTTTTTAATTTTAAATGACTCAAATTTAGGTCCCCTGGTTTCTAGTCCAATATTCTTTCCAGTGTGGCATACTACCTTGTTGTCTCCCAGATTAATTTCCCTACCTCTCATATCTACTTTGAGGACAAAATACAGAGAGAGTAGATATGTAGATGTAGCTGGCTCCCACCTGTTGTCAAGCCACTCATTTTTCCCTTCCCAAGTCCTCTATCCTATTTTCGTGTCCAGGCCAATGCTCTGAGATTCCTATAACCTACCCCCAGGTCTCCTGCCCTGCCCAGCCTATAGCAAGAGACAAAGGCATGTAAATTCACAGTAACTTTCGCGTACAAAGGACCTCACTGCAATTTTTTTGCATTTATATTATTTCTCAGGAGACTAAACTATCTCCAAATCAATCACTTCCTTCTTTGGACTGAAGAGTATCTAAGTTCTGCCTGACAGCCCCTTTTCTCTAGGCTCTGGTTCAGCCTTTTCCCTCACTCATTGTTTACAGGTGTGGCAAGGAACACTATGAAACTGCCACAGCTGTGGCTGAATGTTGCCCTCAGTGTGGTGCTCTGTGTTTTGCCTGCCGTTGGGTACCAGTTCCTCAAACCACTATTCTGGCCTTCTACTGTGGACAAGGTGAGCAGAACAGGGAATCTGCCCAAATGTGATCTGATTTATGACCCCTTTCGCCTTTGCCTCTAAATAAAAACCCTGTCCCCCATGCTCTGGCTGTAGGTTATTGGCAGAATTCATCGCATGAAACAATCACTGCCACCCCCCGTCCAGATTAAACTGAAACGTTCGAGCTCTCGACGTTCTGCCTATGCATTCTCCCACAATCAGGGCTTTGGGTCCCTCATCACTTCTGGCAAGTTTAAGAAGTCCAAGTTTCCTAAGAACGACAACTGTTCTTTTAAAAAGTAGAGACCTTTAGGGAAACCCCAAAGGAGTCACTTATTGCCTTTCTTCCCTTGTATTCACCTAACTTAGTAGGAAGGGCTTAGAGTCCCTAGCAGAGCAGCCTAAACCTGCCCTTCCACTCACTCCAGGGACACAGCCTTTTTATTCCCTAGAATGCTGTGGCCAGGTAAGGCAAGGAAAGGTAAAGACAGAGCTCCCAGATATCCATCAGAGTTACAGCATTTCAAGAAAAAGCATTGTCAGACCTCCCTTCTACCACCTCTTCTAAATTTTAATCCAGACAAATGTGGAAGTAGTGGGTGAAAAGGGGCAGTAGGGGGAAGGGAAGAGAAAATAGGACCTAAGAATCTTGCTCTGGCCCCTGTTTCCCATACCCAGAGCAACCATAAACCTTGCCAGAGCCCCCACACAAACATGGTCCCACTCAGGCACCGTTCTCAGGTTTACCTGGTGGATTCAGGGTGTCTTTTGCTGGTCCTGGGTAGCAGAAGGAGGAGACAACTGTGAAAAGTTGGTCATAAGAAGCTGAAGGAAAGTTTCTGGACAAAAAAAAGAAAGAAAGAAAAAAGAAAGGTGATTCCTGCCTTAAGGACAGCTCAAGATTTTGCTTTCTTTCCCTCTCTTTGATGCCTTTGACCCAAGAACTGACACTTTTCCAGGCCTCAGACCTGGGAGAGGAAGACTGAACTGGATTTTTAAAAATCTATTCTTGAGGGCACATAGCCATAATTGGTGAGCATTTGTCTTCATTCCATAAATTTATTTTGAGAAGAAATTGTATGTACTTGGAAAATTGTTTCTAAGAAGTTATGGAGTAATAAATTGCTTATTTTGGAGTGGAGAAATTTGTATGGTCTGTTGGGGCCCCAGCAACGATAACATAGTCCAAGCAATATCCTCGACCCACAGATTCCCAACCCTCCCCTTTTCAATTAAACCATTATTTTCCTTACTCCCTTTTCTCTCTTTTTTTTAAGTTCTATGCCACTTTGCTGTTGCTAAGCTCTATCTTGACTTCGCTATGACTACATCTTTTAACCACATAGCTCTAGCCTCTTTACACACCTTAAATATTGGTTCTCAAAGTTCAGTGCTACTACCTTTTATTTGTCCTGAACTTGCCTCTTACCTTGTCCTTTCTAAATGAATCTTATCCTTTGGTACCTAGTTTCAAGTTATACTGCAGGGGTCTTTTTTCATGAAACATGGTCACTCATGGTCACCCATTTAAGGCATTTGTAAAAATACAATTTGGAACAATAATATCCACCAAAACCCCTGAACAATCAACATTCTCTTCCAGTGGTTTATATGCATCTTGGAAGATTTGAGTGTCATTCTCTGCTGAGGATCCAAGACAGCAGATGCTACATTCCAAAGTGGGATGTGAAATGGCCATGCAAGACTTGAAAAAAGAGAGTGTGAAAAAAACAAGTTTTCAACTCAGTTACCTCACTCACCCTGAGAAAAGGGCCAGAAAATCAGACATTGGAAAGGGATCTTTAGAATTGTCAGTAGGCTTTGAGTTCCTCCCTTCCCACTATCCAATTCAGTTCAAGTTGAGAGGGTTCTAAGGAAATTGCTTGGAGAGATTGATATGCTTAATGTGTTTGGGGGACCCAGAGAACTCGTGGTTGACTCATAACTGGAAAATGGAAAAAGAGAGAGAACAACTAACTGTGTTCTCTGGCAGAGAAAGACAAGGGGGCTGTGGTGAGATTGGCCTATATTCCCATTGTTTTTGCAGGACAAGGGATGCATGGTTACTCCTCATGGACCAGATATGGGCCACGCAAGAGACTTAGTAGGGTTTCTTTATCTTGTCAGAGATACCATCTAAAAGGTTTAGGAAACCTCAGCAGAAGGAAACTTGAGATTCGCTATCAAATACCTACAGATTTCTAATTAGATAGAAGGTTGGCTGAGAGTGGATTGATTGCCTGAGAAGGGGCATGAGGTAAATTTTCTAGATCTTGATTTTGAGGTGTTTACATGGGTGTATACGTTTGTCAAAACATATCAAACTGTATATTTAAAATCATCTTATTGTATGTAAATTATGCCTCAATAAAGTTGATTTTTCAAATGCCTAGAGATTTGTAAAGGAGTTGTAAGCAACCTGCTGGAAGAATTGAATTCACCTAAAGTGAGTAGGTGTAGGAGAAATATCTCCATCAACAGGGAAGGGATCTCTGAAAAATCTACAAGAGGGCTTCTAGAAAAAGAGTCAGCTTTAGCTACATGCCAAGTGCTACCATTAGTTTGTGACTATTAGTTGAATAGAAACCTCCCTCATCTCTTCTCCTTCCACCCTGCTCAAATACTAGAGAAAGAGGGCTAGCAGGCTGGGGATGGGTGAAGAAATAAGTGAGAAAAATAAACATCTAAGCCCCACTCCCACTTCCCACTGAACATGGCCACCTGCAATAGGGCCAAGTTGAAAAATGAGAAAAGCCTTAATTTTAAGGTTTGAAGTTTAAAATTGTTTCATTAGTCTGCACATCTTAATTGTTAAAAGTTTTATTCCAGGAGAGAGCCCCATGAGGGGCTTTCCGAAGTTGGGTTCAGTGAGGAAATCTTTCTATTTGAGCGAGATTGAATAGCAGCTAATAGCAAAAAGAGGCAATTCCAGATTACATAGGCCATGTAATCCTCATCTATAGCCTCTTGGGAACAGGGGGAGGCCACAGGATTATCTGCTTCACCCTGCACCTTTTTCTTTAAGAACTTGTGGGGGAAATAACTTTATTCACCACTACCAGAAATAGAGAAACAAGGCACATTATCTTAGCCCCAACATTTACCTGCAGTTCTAGCCCCCAATCTTCTAAGATGTGAAAGAGTTTTGGAAAAGACTCAGCATTTGTAGGAGTCTGGGAGTCATCCTAGACTATTCGTTCTATTCTACCCCCATCCCACACCCAGTGATACATTTAATTAAGTCATGTAGATTTCTATACCTTGAATCTACCTCCTCCAATTTAACCCCTCAGCCACTGTCCTAATTCAGACTCTCACTTCTCATCACAATTACTGCAGAGTATCCTAACTGATTTCTTTACCGCTCTAATTCAATATTCACACTCTGATTAGAGTGAGATTTCTAAAGTGCAAATCTATTTAAATACTGGTAATAGTGTAAAATGTGTCTGTCCATAACTGAATAGATTCCAGTTCCTGGGGATACAAATTAATTTTGTCTAGTAGATAATATACAAGTCTAACACATCCTCATTTGAACTGGTCTTAATATCTTATTGTTTCCCTCATTAACAAGTGCATTTAATATTAATTTTATATTTGTATAAGATTCATGATTTTACCTATTTTGAAAATTATCCCTTAACACAAGTAACAGGAAGTAACCCACACTTGCTGAATGAAAGAAACTATATGAATGGATAGAAGGATATGTCATCTACCCAGGGCAGGAATCAAGCTGAAAGGCCTCAAGAACCTGGGCAGTCATCTCTTTGTGTATAGACTTGGCTCCTCCCTATGCAACAGATTGTTCCTTCTCAGCTACTCAGGGCATTGGTAAGTAAAAGATAGTCACTCACACAGTTCTCTAATTTCCATTATAATTCCAACCATGAGTAAGGATGTAGTTCTTTCCCTAATTCCAAATTATCAGGGACGGGATACTAATTGACCTACTTTAGAATAAGTCCCTACCCTAGACCATTTAACTGTACAAAATGTGGCTTTTCATTGGTTCCCTTGATGGCAGTCCTAGCCCTCTCCACTTTATCTTCAGAATTTTATTTTTAAAATTTGTATTCGATTTGCCATTCCTGCCTCTGCAGAAAGCCCCTTAGTAACTCTCCACCGCTTACAGGTGAATCCCAACTCCTTAGCACGTCACAGGAGGCTCTTCCATTATCACACCTCTTACCATATCTGCTATCATAGCTCTCTCCATTGCATCCCACACCTCCATCATATCAATTATTTTGCCCCTGTTTTTTTGCACAGGCTGATTCTCCATACTCTTAATCTCCTACTCATTCTTCAAAACTCATCTCACACCACTTCTGTGAAACCTGAGGATGTGTTACACAGTATGACATTTACCTGCTTTCTTAATTGCGACCCAATAGCCAGCAAGTGCCTAGAGCACAAGGTCTCAGCCTCTCTTTCATGGAACATAGAACCTGGTGGGCTTCTAATGACTATTTGCTGAATGACTGCCTGCCCCTAACCCCCTTCAGCTAAAAGAAGGAAACAATATGATCCTCAGTGTCCCCCCTCCCCTCCGCTCCACCCACAAACACCCTGTCTGCTGTAAGGAGCAGGAAGTGTATGAGTGATGTTAAAAAATTATTCATGACATTAAGGATAATAAGGCAGACTTTATTTAAGGGGGGACCATCGTATTAGGTATAGGGACCACTACAATGGGTCTTGCAGTGGGGGAGAGACTGAGCTCAACTCAGACCCCAACAAATATAAGGGGAAATTTATAGCCATGGAGCAGAGGTCAGAGTCAGTGGATGGAAAATTACAGTCTTGGTCTGCTATAATACCACAGACTTGGTAGCTTACAAGCAACAGAAATTTATTTTTATTTTTTAAGTTTATTGGGGTAACATTGGTTAATACAATTATATACTTTGGAAATTTATTTCTCATAGTTTTGGAGGCTGGAATCCTGAGATCAGGGAGCAGAGTAGGCAGACTTCTTGTATCCTACCTAACCTGAAGGATTTGGGCTAAGGAGCTCTGTGAGAAGAGCTATAACAGCACGAACCTTATTTATGCTGGCTCTACCCTCATGACTTAATCACCTCCCAAAGGCCTGGTCTACTAATACTATTACCTCTTGGGGGTAGAATTGCAACAAATGAATTTTGGAGGGACACACACATTCAGACCATATCAATTACTAGGGAGAAACATCAGGGATAAGGGGGATTCTTGCTAGACCCGCTCGACGAATTCTTGCTGAAGACAGGCCACGGTAATAAGATAGGGAGGATGGTCAGATACTAAGGATGGGCGATTTTCGCTAAACTTACTTAACAGGATTCTTGCTCAAAATGGGTTCTACAAGGCCAAAGAGGAGAAGCCCAAGGTCAAGCCTAGCCCAGCAGGGAACTCAGACAAGCCTGATTCAAGTTTTGGTCAAAGGAGTCTTTGTCAGTTCCAGGTTTTACCAGGGCTTCTTAACCCTGGTTATGGGTGGGGTGCTTTTTAAAAATATCAAAGCCTGGGCGCCACCCGGTGTCTGATTCAATCGGTCTCGACTGAGATCCAAGCCTTCGTTCTTGCTCTTTTTCTAATCCCTCAAGAGGTTGTACTGGGGGTGTCAGGGCTGCTGATCGGGCCTTTAGGCGAAGGTGGGCGAGCAAAGGCACCTGGCTCGGAAGCCCGCAGGCCCGCGGCCCGCGGTTCCCGGCCGCAGCGCAGCCAGCGGGCTCCGCGGGGCTCCACCCGGCCGGGCGGGGCGGGGCGGGGCGGGGCGGAGGGCGGGGCCACGGCCGTGACCTCGCCGCCCCCTCGCGGGAAAGCGCTGCGCGTGACTCGCGGCGCAGCTCGCGGCGGGAGCCGGGGCGGCGCGTGAGCGCGACGAGCGGGTGGGCCGAGCCAACGCGCCGTCCCGCGGGGCCGCGAGAGGGCCACCCCGGCTGGACCATCGGCGCCGCGGCTGCGGGGGGGCGGGCGTTCCCACCCCGTGGGGGCGGAGGGGGCGCCGGCCTGTGTCGGCCGCGACGCTACACCCGGAGGGCGCGAGACGCCGCCGCGGGAGGACCGCGCCGAGGCCGGAAAGCAGGTGGGGACTGCCGTTCGGGGCGCGGCGGGGTGCGGGGGCCCCTTTCTCCTCACGTTTCGAATGATCCCGCAGGAGAAGGTCCTCTGCCCCGCGGTCCAGCTCGCGACACCCCCGCCCTTCCCCTCAGCGCTTTCCCCGGGTCCTCGGCTCCATCCCTCCGGTCTGCTGCGACCTCCTGGACCCGCTGGACCCTCAGTCATCTTCCCGAGCCTTCAGCTTTCTCAGCCAGTGGACCCTCACCCTCGGGACCACCCATCCCTTTGGGCGTCACCCCTGGACGCGCCCCAGCCGTCTCCTCACACTGTCCCTTCGGAGACACCCTTCTATGGCGCCCCGTCGTCCGCGCCATCCTCCCATCTGCGACGGCCCCCGGGGGGCGCGGAGGCCCAGCCTCCAGCCCCGTGACAGCCGCGGGGGTCTCCGCACAGCCAGCCCCAGCCGGGCCCTCTGCGCCCTCTGTCCCTTTGGTCCCCGGTGCCCAGACTGAGATGAGCCCCAGCCGGGCTGAGATCTCTCACCTGCCGTTTTACCTTGGGAAAACCTTTGCTCTGGCAGTTTGCCAGCGCCCTGCCACCAGAATACCTGCTGCCAAGGGCACCGTATCCCGTTGTCCAGGACTGGCCCGGGACTGCCAGCCTGGCCCTGTGGACACCGGGAGACTGTCCTGGATGCAAGGACCTTACTCTATTCGTTCGTATCCCCAGCGCCCAGGACGGTGTCTGACGTACGGTAGTAGTTAGTAAATATTTCATGGGTGGATGAATGAATGAATGAGCCGAATGCGGAGGCTGTGAGGCAGAGTGCTTTAGTGGGAAAGATGTCGCTAAATACATGAAGGGGGGGGGAGCACGGGGGACATTATTTGTGGTGCTCATATAGGGAGCATAAAACTGAATACATTCAGTCTTTCAATCCATGATGTGAGTTTCTATGTACCAGCAGTTTTCCGCTTATGTTCTGTTTACAAAATAAGTCAGGGCTGGAGCTGCAGAGATTTTTATTGGTTTGTGCCTTAGAGGCTGCTCAGATAGTCTTGAAAGAGCTTTGCCAGGGTGAACTCCTCTTGCTCTAGAGACTGACTGCTCCCTCTGGGGAATAATTCTGGAGGCCAACCACAGCCTTTAAAGCTGACTGGGTGTAGCTGGTCTGCAGGTGCCTCAGGCAGGTTGGAGGAATGGAGAACCTCAGTTATTTTACCCTTTAGCTCCTGGATACCCAAATTGAACCACCCCTACCTCAACCCATCATCTCAGAGACTGGAGGGATAGATTATCCCAGGCAGGACTAGTGTGAGAGAAATCAGATTCCTAAATACTACTCTACTATAATCAGGCCATATGGGCCGTTTGTACCGCAGTAGACCAGAGTCCGGCGGTGATTATGGCTACATGAACAGTGTCCATAATAAACAAGAACATGGGCCTTTTAAAGATAAAATTGTCAAAGAACAGAAAGACTGAAACCTGTTTTTATTGACTTCTAGGATGACTTAAACAGATTCAGTTTCCTGAAAGTAAGACAGGATTCAGAGACCTCAATTTTAGCCCAGATTCCTTGGGGATGTAGATAATATTGCTGAGTGATGAAACAATGGCTGGACAGCTGTGGGAGTTTATAAGCTAAGAAGTAGTTACTTGACTAGTAGTAAGTAACATTATTGTAATTGGTGCTCAGAGTGCATGTCACCTTTAGACGAAAATGGTGATTGGAGTTTCTTCGGAGGCAGTGATATGGCTTACAGAAAGGAAGAGATCCTACCGCTGTCCTTGGTATTGTTACCTGTGCCGTATGGTCATAGGGCATTAACCACCATTGTTTCTCTTTTGTTTGAGCCAGGCCAAAATCTCATTTCCTTTGATTTTTTTTTTTTAACGCCTATAGCACCTAGTATTCCTAGGTGGTTTCCCATTTGAGTACTAACCAGGCCCGACCCCTGCTTAGCTTCCAAGATCAGAGATCAGGCATGTACAAGGTGGCATGGCCATAGAGTTTCTGATTTTTATGTTAAGTGTTTAAGGTCTCCTTCTGAAGTCAGGTCTATTGCCTAACAGGAGTCTGGGTATGTTCTCATCCATTTCTAGCCTTGGTTTATCCCTCTTCACTTTCTCTTTTTCCTACCTTCTGATCTATCTTCATAAAGTCTTGGATCATAGAAACCTAAAGCAGGGCGAGGCTCCTGAGTTGGATTAAGGATAGGCATGTACTCTGGAGACCAGTACTTTTTTTTTTTTATTTTGGTAGTGTGTGTGTATACACACAGACACACACATGCACACATTTATTGCTAGAAATTGGCTTACGTGATTGTGGGGTGCTGGCTAGGCAAGTCCCAATTCATTGGGCAGTCTGGCAGACTGGAAACTCTTGGGAGGAGCTGATGTTGAAGTCTACAGATAGAATTTCTTCTTCCTCAGGGAAACCTCAGTTCTGCTTTTAAGACCTTTCAACTGATTATATGGGGCCCACTCAGATTATAGAGTATAATCCCCTTTCCTGAAGGTTGACTGATTGTAGATGTGAACTGTATCTACAGAATATCTTCACAGGAATGCTTAGATTAGTGTTCGATTGAATAACTCGGTATCATGGCCTAGACAAGCTGACACATAAAACTAATCATTACAGTTTGTCCTTGTCAATTTGGTGGTCATACATATTTTCTTAAACCATACTTAATCTTTAAATAAAAACAATAGCAAAATCATTCTTCTGCCTAACGTGATCTGGTTATCCTGCATCTAACCAAAATTGTGCCAACTGTTTCTCCAAAGAGGATGCAGTCCTCGGGTGTTGTTCACTCTTCTTTGTATCCTATAATTTAAATAAACTTAGTTTATGGTCATGCCACCCTGAATGTGCCTGATCTTGTCTGATCTCAGAAGTTAAGCAGGGTTGGGCCTGGTTAGTACTTGGATGGGCGACCACCTAGGAATGCCAGGTGCTATAGGTGTTAAAAAAAAAAAAAGAGATGTAAACTTAACTATAATTAATACATCTTATGTTAGATGATAAGGTGATAAGAGGGGGAAGAAAATAAAAGTACTTGTTTTACATATGTACACATATTATATATATACATTCATAATAAAATAAAAAATACTCATAACTTTTAACCTGTTCTATATTTTTCTTCTTTTACTACCTTCTAATGTACTATATAGTTTACTGTGTTTGTTGTTCAGTGTTATGTCCTATGCACTTAAAACAGTCTCTGGCACATGGTAGATGCTCATCAGTGGTGTTATTTTTTTAATTTATAGAATGGATAAAAGAAAGGAAATGATGTTAATATTTTGTCTCCTTGTCTAGCATAAGTAGTTGACCTTGATTGGCAATAGGAGGCAAACATCTGGTTCCCATCCCAGGGAACTTTAGTAAACTTTAGTTAGCCTGGCCAGAGACTTATCGATTTTATTGATCTTTCCAAAGGACCAGCTTTCGATTTTGTTGATTTTCTCTAATGGTTTCCTGTTTTCAGTTTCATGGATTTCTGCTCTAATTTTTATTATTCTTTTTCTTATGTCAGTTTTAAATTGCTCTTGTTTTTCTAGTTTCCTAAAGTGGAAACTTAGATTATTGATTTTTGACCTTTCTTCTTTTCTAATATATGCATTCAATGCTATAAATTTTTCTCTAACCACTGCTTTCATTGCATCCCACAAATTTTGATAAGTTGTGTTTTTATTTTTATTTACTTCAGAATATTTTAAAATTTCTCTTGAGATTTCTTTTTTGATCCCCATGTGTTATTTTTTTGAAAGTTTGATTTTTTTAATTTAATTTATTGACGTGACATTGGTTAATAAAATTATGTAGGTTTTGAGTGTATAATTCGATAGTACATTATCTGTCTATTGCATGTGAGTTCATCTCCCAAAATTATATCTAAACCATATATTTCACCCCCCCACACCCCTTACCCTTATTTGCCTCCCCCTGCCTTTTCCCTCTGGTAACCACTAAACTGTTTTTTGTATATGAGTTTTTGTTTGTTTTGTTCATTTGTTACTTCCAGTTTTATATCACATATATAAGTGAAATCATGTTTCTCAACTTTTCCTGTCTGATTTATTCCACTTAGCATTTTAATCTCAAGAGCCATCCATATTGTCTCAAATGGCAGTATTTAATGTTTTCTAATGGCTGAGTAATATTCCATTGTACCACATCTTCTTTATTCAGTCATCTATCAAAGGATACTTGGGTTGTTTCCATGACTTGGCCACCATAATGTGGCAGTGAACTTCAGGGTATATATATCTTTATGGATAAATGTTTTTAAATCTTTTGGATAGATACCTAGAAGAGGGATTGCTGGGTCATATGGTAATTCTGTTCTCAATTTTTTGAGGAACCTGCATACTGTTTTCTATTGTGGCTGTACCAATAATGTACATTCCCACCAGCAATGTATGAGGGTTCATTTTTACCCAACAACCTCTCCAACCCTTATTACTTGTCCTGTTGATTATAGCTATGCTAAGAGGTGTGAGATAGTATCTCATTGTGGTTTTGATTTGCATTTCCCTAATAGCTAGTGAAGTTGATCATCTTTTCATGTCTGTTGGTCATTTTTATGTCTTCTTGGGAGAAGTGTCTGTTCAGGTCCTCTGCCCATTTTTTAATTAGATCCTTTGTTGTTGTTGCTGTTGTTGTTGTTGTTGAGTTGTATGAGCTCTTTATTTTAGATATTAGCCCCTTTTCAGAAGTGTTATTTGCAAATATCTTCTCCAGTTCAGTTGGTTGCCTCTTTGTTTTGTTGGAGGTTTCTTTTGTTGTACAGGAGCTTTTTAGTTTAATATAGTCCCATTCATTTATTTTTGCTTTTATCTCCCTTGCCTTTAAGGTCCAAATTCATAAAATCCTCTCTAAAATTAAGGACCATGAGTTTAGTACCTATGTTTTTTTCTATGCAATTTATTGTTTTAGGTCTTATATTTACATCTTTGATACATTTTGAGTTAATTTTGGTGTGTGGTGACAGAGAGAAGTCTAGTTTCATTCTTTGGCATATGGCTTTCTAGTTTTCCCAACACCACTTAATGAAGAGGCTTTCTTTTCTCCGTTTATATGTTTTTGGCTCCTTTGTCAAAAATTATTTTCCCATATATATGTGGTTCCAAGGTCTCGATTCTGTTTCATTGATCTGTTTGTCTGTTTTTCTGCCCATGCCATGCTATTTTGATTATTGTCGCTTTTGTTAGTCAGTACATTTTTAATGAGCTTTTATACTTTTCCCTGCATAGGTCCCTGCTAAGACCCTGCTAAGACCTCAGTCACCCAGAAATACTCTGAATTATTTTATTTATTTTCTCTTCAACTTCCAATACTTCCAAGTGTTGCCAGATGCCAAGTTAAATTTGATTTTCAGATACACAGCAGGCTGTCTTGTATTTTTATTTGCCAAATCTGGCAACCTTAGTTCATGGGCAGGCTTATGAGTTCTAATTTTCTCTCTGTAAATTAAGGACAATAACTCACTCTTTTCTTCTGTTACTCATACACAATGACTGAGCACCCTATCAAAAGTCACTTGACTGAGATGGCTCACTGCATGTTAGGGTAAGGTCAAACTCTGTAGAGATAGTCCAATTGGTCAGCGTTGAGGTTACCAAAAAAACACCCACACAGGCATTGGCATATAATAATTGTAGTTCCTGTCACTTGAGTTCATCATGCAAAATGAGTGTATTATTTTGAGTGGCCAGATATCAACATTGCTCTCTGAGAGAGATGTCCATGGGTGGGGGTGGGGGGAGGTGTGAGGTAGATTCTAAAAAAAAGTATTACTCAGACCTCTCTTTTACCACAGTTACTCTTTTTCTGTGTGGTAAAATATACCATACATACAACTTACCATTTTAACGATTCTCAAATGTACAGTTCAGTGGCGTTAAGTACATTCACTTTGTTGTCCAACCACCATCAGCCATCTCCAGAACTTTTTCATCACAAACTGAAACCCCATACCCATTAAACAATAATTTCTCATTCCTTCTTCCCTCAAGTCCCTGGCAACCATTGTTTTATTTTCTTTCTCCATGAATTTGACTACTCTGAGTACTTCATATAAGTTGAATCATTCAACATTTGTCTCTTTGTCACTGGCTTATTTCACTTAACATAATGTCTTCAAGATTCATCCATGTTGTAGCTTATATTTTAATTTTCTTCCTTTTTAAATATGAATAACATTCATTGTATGTATGTACCACCTTCTGTTTATCCATTCATCCATTGATGGACACTTGGGTTGCTTCTACATTTTGGCTATTGTGAATAATGCTGCTATGAACATGGGTATACAAGTATCTGTCTGAGCTTCTGCTTTCAATTCCTTTGGAAATGTATGTGCCTAGAAATGGGATTGCTGGATTGTATGATAATTCAATGCTTGCTTTTTTGAGCAACTGCTATACTGTTGTTTACAGTGGCTGTACCATTTTACATTCACACAGCAATATAAAGAACTCCAGTTTTCCCACATTCTTTCCAACACTTATTATTGTTATTTTTTAAATAATAGTCAACCTAATGGTTATAAAGTAGTATCTCATTGTGGTTTTGATTTGCATATCTCTAATGACTATTGATGTTCAGCATCTTTTCATGCTTATTGGCCATTTTTATATCTCCTTTGGAGAAAAGTCTGTTGAAATCCTTTGCCCGTTTTTAACTTGGATTATATGTCTCTCCATTGTTGAGTTGTAGGAGTTCTTTATGTATTTTAGATAGAAGTCTCTTTTCAGATATGTGATTTGCAAATACATTCATCCATTCCGTGGGTTGCCTTTTCACTCTTTTGATAGTCCTTTCATGCACAAAAGTTTTAAATTGTGATAAAGACCACTTTACCTATTTTTTCTTTTGTTGCTTGTACTTTTGGTGTTATATCTAAGAAATTATTGCCTTTCTCCTGTGTTTTATTACATAGTTTTATCTCTTATTGTTAGGTCTTTGGTCCATTTTGAGTTCATGTATATATATAGTGCTAGATAAAGCCCTGACTTCATTCTTTTGCATATGGACATCAGTTTTTTCACCACCATTTGTTGAAAAGACTGCCCTTTCCTCATTAAATAAGCTTGGCATTATTGTTGAAAATCACTTGACCAGGTATACCAGGATTTATTTCTTGGCATTCTATTGTATTCCATGGATCTATATGTCAGTCTTTGTGCCAGTACCACATTCTTGATTACTATAGCTTTGTAATAATATTAGAAATAAGGAAATGTGAGCCCTCCAACTTTTCTTTTTCAAGATTGTTTTGACTATTCAAGATCCCTTAAGATTCTATATGAATTTTAGGATGGAATTTTCTATTTCTGCAAAAAATAATAATAATAAATGTCATTAGGATTTTGAAAGAGATTTTATAAAATCTGTAGATTGCTTTGGGTAGCATTGACATATTTTGTTGTTGTTGTTGTTGTTGTTGTTGTTGTTGTTGTTGTTGTTGAAAGAACACATAACATGAGATCTACCCTCAACAAATTTTTAAGTGTGCAATATATTAACTATCGGTACACTTACACAACAGATCTCTAGAGCTTGTTCACCTTGGTTGACTGGAACTTTATACTCAATGAACAGCAACTACTCACTTTCTTCTCCCCCAGCTCCTAGCAACTACCATTCATTCCACCCTTTGATTCATGAATTTGACTATTTTAGATACCTTATATAAATGGAATCAGGTAGTATCTCCCTTTTGTGATTAGCTTATTTCCTCTACCATAATGTCCATATCTGTGTTGCATATTGCTGGTACTGACATCTTAACAATATTGTCTTACAATCCATGAATGTGAGATAGCTTTCCATTTATTTGTGTCTTCTTTGATTTCTTCCAGCAACATTTTGTACTTTTCAGTGTACAAGTCTTTAACTTCCTTGGTTGAGTTTATTCCTAAGTATTTTATTCTTTTATGTTATTGTAAAAGAATTGTTTTCTTAATTTCTTTTTCAGATTGTTTATTGTTAGCGCATAGAAACACAACTTATTTTTATGTGTTGATTTTGTGTCCTGTAACTTTGCCAGATTCATTGATTAGTTCTGCCCTTTATAGTTTTCTAAATGTCATCTGCAGAGATACAGATGCCATTATTTCTTTTTCTTGCCTAATTGCTCTGGCCAGGATTTCCAGTATCCTGTTGAATAGAAGTGGCAAAAGTGAACCATATTTCCTCTTAACACACTGTCTTATGGGTTTGAGGATTTGGTATACAAGTATGTAATAGATACTGAGAACAAAACTGTATTTTAGCCTAGTATATTAATTAGCATTAATAGTGAGTCATCAAGAAAAAGTTGTTATAGCCTATAAACCATATAGAAAATAAAAGTATATGAAGATAAAAGTGTACATTTTAAAACAGTTTTACCGAAATGCCTAAAGTTTTTTTTTTAATTAATTTTAATAATTAAAGAAGAAAACCTCTGTTCTCTGGAATTATTGGTTTAATAAGATAGTCTTTTATCTTCTCCAGGAAGACAGTGAGCTTTGAAATGTCTGCTATGTTTTTGACTTCTTTTATGAGGTCCTCACAGTCAAGGACAATGGATTGGTAATTGGGTGAAGAGAAAAACAGGGCTAGCTAACTTCTGGCTAGGATTTGTCATCTTAGGATCCAAAGTCTGTATTAACTTATTTATCTTATTATCCTACAATCTACATTTAACTTGTTTATCTGTTTTTATACTTTTTAATTCCTTTCTTTTCTTGTATAATTCTTTATAAAAAATAAGATGTAGTCTTATATTTAGTGTACTCAGGGAAAAATAAAGTTATTTTTATCCATGGTCAGGTAAAGGAAAAAAGGAGAGCAGAGTATTGCTCAAGTCAGCATAGATAGGGTCTAGGTGACCCCACAGCAAAAAGCGAAAACTCTAGAGGAGAAAATTGGAGACCTACAGCTGATCCCTTCATCTTAGAGTTGTTTCTCTAATAAAATATTCTTTTCTTTTTTTGAAGTATTGTATTCTTTTTATTTAAGGATACAGCCAAACTTTGTTATCTGAACCAACATATTCTTTGAGGGTTCTGCATAGCTGGTTTTTCTGTAAGGCTAATCATTTCCTTTAAAATATCCCTCAAAGCATAGTGATTTAAACATTTATTTCTCACATGTATTACTGTATAACCAACCATCCTAAAACTTTGTGGCTTACAACAATGGTAAATTATGTCTCACAATTTTGTGAGTTGGTTAGTTGGGATTTTCGCAGTGCCAAAAGAGGAGTTCTAGAAATGTTTTGAATAGAAACACTATTGGGATGAATTAAGTCTCCCAAGGTCACTGCTTTGAAGGATGTCTCTTACTTGGTTTTGCAAGAGCTATTTTACTTCTTTAAAATATTATTCTCTTTATACTTACATCTGTAGTTTACTTCTTAGATAGCATAGTATCTATTTCAGTTTACAGACTGGTTTATGTAACTTGCTTTGCATGACTTTCAATACAGCAACCTACAATATTTTTAGATTCTTCATCGCTAATGATAGTGCTTTGGGAAGGGAGGCCTGGATGCAGGACCACCTTCCCCATTATGCATTTATGAGTCCCTTCTGACAACCAAGTTGTGATAACAGTTACCAAGGATCATTGATCTCATGAGAATGAAAGACAACCATGACTTTTTATTGAATTATGAGAATGTGTTGTAGAGAATAGAGAATTTCAAACTTTGGTTAGAAAAGTTTTTAATAGAAAATTTTACAATTTCTATATGGTCAAACCTTTGATTTTCTTTTGTGGTTTCAGTACTCCTTGTTTCAGTAAATACTCTAGAAATCCTGAATGCGCGGCTTTGGGGTAAGGATCTCTCTAAGGAATTTACCTCTTTTTTGCTTTGCTGAGATATAATTGACATATAACACTGTGTAAATATAAGGCATAGAATGTGTTGATTTAATAGACTTATATATTGGAAAATTATTACCACAGTAGAGTTAGTTAGTTAAACCTCCATCACTTCACATAATTACCATTTCTTTTTTGTGGTGAAACATTTTAAGGTCTACTCTCTTAGCAACTTTCAAGTATATAACACAGTATTGTTAACCATAATCACATGCTGTGTATTAGATCCCTAGAACTTAGGCATCTTGTAAGTGGAGATTTGTACTCTTTGACCAATATATCACCATTTATCTAATCCCCCCCCCAGCCCCTGGAAACCACCGCTCTACTCTCTGTTTCTATAAGTTTGGTTTTTTTAGAATCCACATATAAGCAATATCATATAGTATTTATCTTTCTTTTTCTGACTTATTTCAATTAGCATAATACCCTCAAGATCCATTCATGTTGTCACAAGATTTCCTCCTTTTTCATGGCTGAATAATGTGAGGAACTCTCTTTATACATATCCTAATGTATTCTAGGATTTTACAATCATTTTTTTTTAAATATACTTAAACCTAGTAAAACCCTACACCTGAACCCCCACCTTCTCCGTGTCTGTACTCAAACAGCTAAACATTGCTGGAGAAAATTGTACAGCCCAGCAAATTTAGTATCACTTTAAATTCATTACCACCCAACCCAAAGATTATCCAGCAATCTTACTGTATTTTCCTAATAGAGTCGTTCCTCCACTTATTATAACATTTCATACCTTCATGATTCTCCTCAGCCTTTGACCCTCTCTTTATCCTCTTTATACTTTGTTAATGACCTGGACTCATACACCTCAGAAAAGGAAAAAAGAAGCCATCAGACCTGAACTCTCTCACTTCCTACCACCAATCTGCAAATGTATCTACAGCCATCCCCATCTCATCAGTTGCAATGAAAGAAGTATCTCAGCTCCTAAAAAAAATATTCATCCATCCCTGGTGCACTGGAATGCATACTCTCCCACTTTATCTTTTCAGCCATGGTAGTGCCCTGTTATATACACAATTGGTTGCCTACCCAACAACTTTTCCCCATTGAAACAGAATAGAATTTATTTAGGTATCCACCCTGTCCCCACTGGCCTCTGAATGTTAACATATCTGGACGTGTAATGGTTGAGATGGTAACAGCCATCTTGTCACCCAATGATAGAAAATATGAATAATATGTTGAGCCTCTGAATTAACTTACCCTACAGTAACTCTCCCTCTGGTCTTCATGATATATGTGACTAATATATTTCTTCTATTGTTTAAGCTGTTTTGAGACTGTTTGTATGTCCATACAGCAGAGTATCATACCTAAGTGAGACACTTTTTAAGCTACCCCAAACAAATCTATATTCTGAGTAAAAACACTAATTGCCACACAAATGGAACTTCAAGATAATTCTCTAATGCTGTGCCACTCACTGTCACCCACCCCTTTTGATCTGTTTGCTGCTCCTTAGTTCAACCTATATAGAAATGTTGGAGTCACTACTGCTTCTCGGGGATGTTGCTTCAGCATTTAATCCCTCTTTTCTAAACCTGCGACATCACTGGAGAGGAAGTTATTTTAAAAAAGAAAGAAAAAGGAAGGAAGGAAGGAAAGAATACAAATTCATTTCGAAGAACTGGAAAACATGAGTCTCTAAATTGAAAGGGTCTAGTACAACAAATAGAAATAACCTACCCGAAGATCCATCATCATGAAAATTGAAACACTATAGATATGGAGAAATTTCACAACTCTTTTTTAAAAAAAATAAAGTTAATTACAAATATCAGGAATCAGAAGAGCACTGGACTTAACAATAATGTAATCTAATTAGTAAGCAATAGAGCAATGCTTTCAAATTTCTGAGAGAAATTTTAGCCTGGGATTTTATGCACAGCCAAATTATTAACCATGAAAGTTTAAAAAATACATTTTCAGACATTCATTTCAAAAGTATTGCTTCCATATATCCTTTCTTAGGAAGCTATTACAAAGTATGCTCCAGCAAAAATGAGAGAGTAAACAAGAAAGAAGAAATCATGGGACCTACAGCCCAGGGCAACTAACATAGGAGAAAGGCAAAAGAAATTCCTAGGTTGATGATAAGGAAAAGTCCAGCATGTTAGTGGTATTGTAAGCTCAGAGAGGAGTAATTTCAAAATGTATCAGGAGAACAGAAAGTTCCAGAGGAATATCTTCCAGGGGAAAAATAAACCATGTTAGCCATTTGGAAAATTATTTTGAGGCTTTTTATAGTTCTGCTAGAGAATTCTAGCAGAGTTCTGGAAGAATTAGGAACAAATATATAGAAAACTAAACAAACTGAAAAAGGCTCAAGTATTAAGAATTATATTATAAATTATATAGTAATAATAAGGGTTTACAGACTTATCAAGTCATAGTAAACACTGGATATTTAATCAGAAATTGTGGGGAAGGTTGGGCATAAAAATGTTAAGTTTTTGTCTTCTATCTAGGAAGTCAAAAGAGGATGTTTAAAAATCAAGAAATTAAATAAGCATATTATTTATAAACATGAACATAAGTACAGATGAGGCAATTAAAATATTTGAAAGTAGTGGTCTCTGGAGAACAACACAGAAGTGGAAAGGGATGAAGCTGAGGATTGTAATTTTTTTATAATAAACTTTATAGTACCATTTAACTTTGTAACCATGTACATATGTTAATTGACGAAATAAATATTAGTTTGAAAGTAAATCCCCTGATGAATCACCCTGTACTATCATATTTCTCTATGCTAACAGCCAAACTTCATTGACTACCATGCTGTCTACTCAATTTTCCCTTTACTTTTGTACCCTCTTCTTTAATTTCCTACCACTTCCCTAAAATTGTTTATGTCAGGATCACCAATGAACTCCCAGTTGTCAAATATGATAGACACCTTCAGTCACACTGGCTTTCTTTCAGTTTTTCTAAGATACTAGCCACTTCCCTGCCTCAGGGCTTTCAGACTTGTCATGCCTTCTTCCTGGAATATTGTTCCTCACTCTCTACCTGTTTAACTTCTTTTCAACTCACCTTTCAAGGCTCAACTTAAACATCATTTTACCAAAAGAAGCCTTCCCTGACTCTTAATGAAGTCCTTAGCCAGTCTTAATTAGGTCCTCTTAATACTCTGTACTTTTTTTCATGGTGTTTATCGCATTTTATAATTATATTTTTATTTGTGTGATTGTCTTCCTCTACTAGATTATAAATTCCATGAAGACAAGAATTATATGTATTTTTTTACTACTATATTTCTAGCAATAGTCTTAATTCTTTGGCCCCTTAGGAATCTTTGCCTAAGGATTAAATCAATATTCCTTAAAAGAGGTATTGAAGGAAGGCCTAGAATTAGAGTGCTGATCATAGAAATTAGAAGAGAAGGTAGACTAGGGAAACTTTTCTAAAGCAGAAGCTATGAGACTTGGGCAGCAACACATGGTATACATGTCTGGAAATAATTAGACCTTTTAAGGAAAATCTTGTCAGCCACTGAGTTTATGGGGAGGACTCACTTTCAGTGTGTTCTGCTGACAGTGATTCAGGTAGTCATGTACCTGGATTCACTGTGTTTGCTGGGTGGGAAACTCTTGATTCTCTGTGTATTCCCTTGGGATGTTACCTAGGACAGAGCCACTTTACAATTTATAGGAGGACAAAGAACAGAGCTATGAAGGTTAAAGAATTTGAGGTGATATGCCTACTGAAAAGAAAAGTAGTGGGCATTATGACAGTGACAAGATTCCCTGTTGTAAATTGGTCAATTGAACAGTACTGCAGGCAGTCTCAAAAGCACAATGTGAGAGATTTCTATTCTAGAAAAGAAGAGATTCCTGATTCATGTTTGTTATAGTTTCATTAACTGAGACCTCACTGAATACCACTCATTGTACTAGGTGTTTGTTTTCTTTATCTTCTCTCACCACCACCCTGTAAAAGAGGTATTATTATCCTCATTTTATAGATGAAGAAACTCAAGCTGAGGGAGATCAAATAACTTGCCCAGCACAGGGGAGGGAGGAAGCACCCGGGGGGATCGTTTTATGAACTATATAGATGTCTAACCAATGTACTGTATACTTGAAACTAATTTAAATAAATAAATTAAAATAATAATAATAATAACAATAACAACAACAAACAACTTTCCCAGTGCTACAAAGTTAGTCCTTAAGAACAGAATTCTATACCACTCTTTTCCTAGCTTTCTGTGTTGATCAGAAAGAAACAAAAAGTTGATAGCCTGAAGTAGAAAGAGCAAATCAGAGTTCTATTTCTTTATTATAGTGGACAGTAATTTGTTAGCAGAAGTAAGTTCCAGTGCCTTAAATAAAAGTGTGTAATGTAAATAGGAACTGAACTCCAGCAAAATAAATGGGAATAAAAATGGAGCTCAACTGAGAGCACATTATTGATACATTCTAGTGACTTCTTCAAGGGCTAGAGTTTTCAGTTCAAATATAGATAATTTTGGTCACCAATTCAGTATAAGCTTGTCCCTGATTAATAAATATGCTAATTGGCCTTCCTGGACAGAGCTGGCTTTTATGGATTAGCTGTCTTTCCTTTGAATACAGCACATTCCAAAGGCCCACTTTGTATGGTCATAGTTACTTGATAGTTACCAGATGAAATATAAGCTACATGGAGGCAGGTACCAGGTCTATTTTGTTCACATAATATGATGCCTGCATTTCATAGATGCTCAGTTAATTTTTGTTGACTGGTTCATCTAGTCCTTGGGCAAGACTTTGGCACCTGAGATTCTCAGGTCCATGAAAAAATTATTTTATAAATCTGCCTAAAGCACGGAAGGAAGCCCTTCCAGACCTCTCTTGATGTGCTTCTATGTTGGGCTATTGTATTCTCCAGGTCCTGCCTCCTTTGGGTGGGGCCCCAAAGACTTGATGCCATTTGGGCTTGGTTTTGGCAGTAAGGCTTGTTCTTGTTATCAGATTTTAACAATAAATGGATTATGTTATTTCCTGTCCCCACAGGAGCTCAGTGGGACCACAACTGAGGGACAAAAGGAGCACAGACTTACTGCTTTCTCTCCTGGAACCTCTCCATCTCTACCCAGAGATGCTCCAGTATAGGTTAGCCAGTCAGGAAATTCCAAACCCTTTTCCTGAAACTACACAGCTTGAGGAATCTCTCCAGCTAGAGTTGGAAAAGCTGCCAGTGGGGAGAGCCAAGTCTTATGTAACTTTATAGACTGCCTTTCTTTAGGAAAAAAGTTTCTCAGCTAGTGCTGGACTTTTAGACACACATCCTGCATTCTTTCTTACATGCTCAGCAGCCCCATTGGAAGCCGCTAACAGGGCAGAGTTGCAGACTGGGGAGGCTAAGTGGGGAGAGATGAAGAAAGAGGGAGAGAGAGATGTGTGTCATTTTGGCTGGAACATGCTGTTCTGGTTCTCATGTAGTGGCTTCCAGTAGCAGTAGATGGAGTGCAGTGCTGAGGTGAAGGGAACTTCAGGAGAGTTGTACCCACCCAGGCATACTCACCCTGCACATTCCAGAAGCCAAGCACTGTAATCCCTTTATCCTCTCAGCACCCCACACCCCAACAAGGAGGTCTAGAACTCAGCAACGTATATAAATATGTCCAGAACTATAATGAATCAAATCCTGCTCTGGAAAAAGAAATTTTTCCAATTTAGTTTGGTGAGGATTCAGTTCCTCTCAGTACAATTCAGTGAACATTCTAAGCCATGTGCCAGGCTCTAGGCTAGGTCGAGTGAGTACAAAGATGAACAAGACAGTCTCTTGTTCTTAATGTGCAACCAAGGGAGAAAAAGAAAATGTGTATAGTTATAATACACTTCCTTGCTTTGTAATTCTTCAAACTTTATGTAATTCATGTATTCTTAACTCTCTTATAAAGATAACCATTAGGTTCATGTCCTCCTATGAACTTACTTGCTAGCTAATTCAAGATAAACAAAAATACAAGAAAACCCCCCCTCTTCAGGTATGACTAGTTATTTTACTAAATTATTCAAGAAAAGGCAGGCACAGTTTCAAGAATATTGTCATCTTGTTTTAATTTCCGTAATTTTAAGTGTGAGGCACTTAATACTTTTTACTATAGTACAGGTATTTATCTTCTTTCGGACTGTAGGTGAGTGGACCCTCATGTCTCCTATGATGAATATGGTCCATGAAGCCTAGGCTTTCAGGCCTGCAAGGATCCCAGATGACCCAAAAGATTCTGTCAGCCCATTTATTGCCAGAAAACATAGAAATATAGATAAATAAAAAGGAGAAAATGTGCATGCACTTTTAAAAAATAAAAATGGGATTATCCCATGAATTATACTTTACAAACTGCTTTATTTAGAAAAACCTTTATCATGGAAATAATTTCATCTCAGCAACTATTCTAACACTATTATTTTTATGTTTTGTAGAATATTTCTATCACGTGGATTACCTCAATTTATTTGATTAATTCACAGATAAAAAAGCATTTAGAATATTATTTTCAATTTTTGCTTTTATAAATGGTACTTCAGTGAATATATATATGTATATATATATATATATATATCTTCATGTACTTTTATTATATTATTTCTTTTACATATATTTCTTAGAAATGGACTAACTAGTATAGTTTCAAATTTTGATACATCTTACTTGGCTGCCGTCTTGAAATTTTCATCTATTTAAAAACATTAATCCATTATGTATGCCAAACATTGTACTAATAGTAAATAATGATATTCAGGGTTCCTGTATATCATGGAATTTGCTTTCTAGCATTAGAAGCTAAATTAACAATTATGAAACACATACATACAAGGAAGTACAGGTTGCTTTGAAAACATATAACCAGGGCATATACTATGAACTAGGAAAAGCCATTGAACTTGTAACGTTTCAATTTAAAACCTGAATGATGATTAGAGTTAGCCTGACAAATAGAGGGGCCATGTTCCAGTCAGTACAGAGGTGATGGTGTGACTATAGGGCAGGGTAGGAGTGGTAAAAGATGGGACTATAGAGGTAAGTTATGAAGGTCAGAGTATACCTTTAAGGAGTTTGGATTTTATGGAAAAAGCATTTGAAGGGTATTTAAACAAGAGAGTGATATAAATAGACTTTATTTTGAAAGGATGTTTCCGAGAGGGGAGACCAGGTTAGAGGCTGATGTGGGAACTCAGACAATTGGTAAGTATACCTTGGTCTTGGGTAGTAGCCCTGGGGATAGAGAAGGATGGACAGAATCAAGAGTTGTCAGTTATTAGGATGTGGTAGGATATATAAAGTGGAAACAGATGAGTAACAGAAACCCGAAACTGGTGACCTAAGTAAGATGAAATTTCTTTCTTTCTTAACAAAGACAAAAACCCAGAGGTAGACATTCCTGGCCTGGTATGGCAGCTCCACAGCCATTAGAAACCCAGTCCCTTTTTAGTTTTTTCTGTGTGCTGTACCTAGGCCATCTTTATGGATGGTACCACAGCTCTAGCCATCACACCTAGCTTCCTAGCTTCAGGATGGTGGAAGAAAGAAGGATGCAACCTGCTCATCTTAAAGAAATTATCCCAGAAGTCTCACAAATAATCATAACTTAGTCAAATGGCACACCTACCTCCAAGAGAGGTAGAAATGTAGAATTTTAGTTGAGCAGCAATGTACCGCCCCTCCCCCCAAATATCAAGGTTCTGTTAAATTGAAAGAGAATGGATATTTAGCAACTAACAATCTGGGGCCTAGCAAAATGGGAACCTACAATTCAATTCAACCAAATTGTTTACAAGAATACATTGACTACACAAAAATATGCCATTGTTGAAAAGAGACTCCTTTGACTACTAGACAAAGATTTAATATATTAAAATCCTGTTTATTGTTGTAAAGAATAAACAACTGTTAGCTCAAATAAGGCCCCAGCTTAAATATGAATATAGCTGGATTTGACCTGAATCACTATCATGCAAAATTGTCATGCTTGTGATTTTAAGCACCTTATTATTCATTAACATTCAGACTGTAGAAAAGAGTAGAACAGCAGATTGCTGCTATTTAGAACAAAGTTTAAATAGGACCTAAATTAAGGCATTTGCTTACTGTTCATCTCCACCAAGGATATTAGCAGTATATTATATTGGAAAAAGCAAGGACTTTGTAGTGAGTCAGACGGGAGTTCCAAGTACAACTCCACTGCTGTCTAGCTCTGTGATCTTGGATCAAGTCATCTCTTCAAGAGCCTCAGTTGCAAAATAGGGATGATAATATCTATTTTGCAGGGTATTGTGAAGATTAGAAATGTATTTATGACAAACATCTAGCACAGTGGGTAGAATAGTAGATAAAAAATTATAGCTATTGTTGTTATAAACATTAGTCTTTAGTTATAAATCATTAATATCCTTCTAGTCTGTGGTGTGTGGGGAGGTGTGACTCCATGATTCTTGCCCCTTTGCACAGTGTTCTTAGATTACTTCTGTAGCAGTTTGACCTCTGTTTACAAAGTCTATTACTAGTGTGATAAATCCTAGAGTCAGTCAGCCTTAAGTCTTTGCTCAAAATGAGCTCACACTACCCTCATGCCTTTCATCCATATTTACTATGTCCCAACCCATCTGACAGTTGATAGTTTTCTTGCTATTCACAACCAATCCATATATAGAAGTGGGAGGGGTGGGGAGGAGAGAAGGATTTGAGATTTGAGCCAATTCAAGTGTGGATTTGGAACCTGGGAGTAAGGGAGTTAGGAGAGGCCTGGTAGAGAAATAGGATAGTATTATTCAGCAGAAATAGAAAGATAAAGACTGTTTATGGCATAGTCTGCACTCCAGAATGATAATGCAATAAGCTAAATTCCACACATGGTTTTGAAGCGCTTTATATGAGGGGAATTAACCAGTCTGTCAACTCCAATACAAATAACCTCAGAATTCTTCCTCCACATTCCTCAGTGGCTCCTGAGAGGGAATCTGCTTCTGAAATATATGCATCAGCCCTACAGGAATAGGAAAGAGGATCTCTCTCTAAGCAGGCCTAGCAAAATCAGAATTTTGAGATAGAGATTTTGAATAGATAAGCCTTTATGATCTAGGGCAGGGGTAAGCAAATTATAGCCTAGCCAGGGTGATTTTATGCAGCCCACAAACTGAGATTAGTTTTTACATTTTTAAAGAGTTGTTTAATACACACACACACACACACACACATACATATATATACATACACACACACACACATATATATAATCATAACTTTGTGGCTCATAAAGCCTTAATAATCATTATTCTCCCTTTATGTATTTACTGTTGGGTCCCTTAAAGATATAGTTTGCTGGAGGAGGGTAGATCTCACCAGAGGCTGCAGGATGTCAAACATCTGTTTTGAATCCCAGGGTAGGCACTTGCAGAAAAGGAGGCATCAGCATCAACAAAAAATAGGTTTCAATTTCTCCCCTCCAAGAGTTCTAGAGACCTGGCAAACTAACTGCATACTGAGAGATTGCTGGGCTAGAAAGAGTGAAAGCTTTTATTGGGTTTAGAATACAGTATTGCCTTTCTTCTAACTGGGCAGTGGAATGCATCCTTTCATTAACATTGCTTTCTCAGGCCTTTAGGCTAAGTCGAGTTCGTAAGTACTTTCTGAAAGCTGCATCAATGAGATACAAGCCTCTGATCCATGTCCGTGGCCCAGGAGTAGAGAATAATTAGGTTTGTAGATGTAGCAAGTGGGTAAGTGGAGGTGTTTCTTTCTTGCTTGCATATTTCTACTTTCTCTTCTACACACTAGTAGAAAATAATACCTTATGTCTAGGGAAGCAGACTCCTGTTTCAACATTTCTTCAAACCAGAGGTGGGGATTATAGTCCTAAAAAAAATGAACCGTACCTCCAGACACAAACCAGGTTCATTTCTCAACATGACCTAGGAGAAGAAAAAACTCAGAAGGCAAGGATCTTCTACCTATATGCATGAATGACCATTATATTTCAGAAATACTTTGGTCCAAAGAATTCGTAGCATTTACATTTCTTGCTACCTATGACTTAAATTGTTCAAAAATATTTTCTTGTCGTAATACCAGAAGGTGGATACAGTTAGCCCCTTTTCCAATAGTAAACCTAGAGCTTTGAGAGGACAGGTACCCTGCCCTTAGATGACTTAGCAAGTCGGAGAAAACACCAAGAATGAAAGCAGTGTTCCTATCCTTGGGCATCCTGCCGCTATCCTAGACATAGGTAGCTTCCAGATGGAGCTGAAATCAAACCCTGTATCTCTAGCGATCAAATCTGGCTGTTTCAGAGTCTGATGTTTTGTTGTTTTGATGACTGGATGGATAAGCCTTGAATGACAGGGAAAAATGTACTGAATGAGTGGTTCACCAGTCTACCTTCCTGCCAGCACCTTGGCTCCTCAAGAAATTGATATGTTGTGTCACTGCAAGTGGTTATGAGTCAGCCACAGGCAGGAAGATGATGGAGCCATTGGCTGTTTTCTTTGTACTTCTGCATTCCTACCTGGTGTGTGGTACATTTTTGTCATTCCACAGCAGTCTGCTGTGCCCTCAGCAAGCCAGTCTAAGTCTGTTTACATCAGCTGTCCAGCCGTCAACTGTAAGCCTCCTGACACCCCTGTCTGCCTAATGGGACAAGATGAAATTTGTGTTAGGAGCTGCCTTTCAGGGAGATGAGTAGGATATCCAAAGAGTTCCAGAGACTATCGTCAAAGTGTAAGGTCACTGGGACTCTAGTCCCTAGGCCTTGGGAATAATGAGCCTTTCAGGAATAATTTTCTGGGCCTTGGGTCCTAACTAGATGAGGGCTAGTTTCTTGGTGTGTCTGTCCCATTGTGTCTTGCCTAGGAAAGAAGCTCTGGCCAATTAAATTTTCAAGGCAATTGATATACCTGCTAAAAATTATGTTCAGATCAATTAAAGACCAGTCTAACCTTCTTTTGTTTTAAACATCCTATAAAACCTTCCCAGGAGGGCTTTCTTCTTCTTTTTTTTTTTTTTTTTAACAATATTGGCACTCTGCACTAATCTGGGACTTAGGAGTGATGAGGCTGAGCTTCTGGTTGATTGTTAGTCTTCCTTGATTTTTTTCAGATCATGTCACTGCAACCAGTATGTGTGTGTGTGAGCACGTTCACATCTTTCCAAAACAATACATTAGGTCTCTTGTTTAGGGCCTACCCTGACTCAGGAGAATGCTATAAACAACAGCTCTTACTTGAGGTCCACCTGTCCCAGAGATTTGGGACCCGACAGCCAGATATATGACAGTTCTGTTTATTCTCTTTCCCCTTCCCTGTCCCTGTTAATTGTGAACTGTTTTCAATAAGGCTTGCTTCCTCTAGAATCCAACTTAGCATCCTGAAGAAGCCTGAGGCCACTCCTATAGCAGGAAGCTGCCCTAGATTTGGGCAGTAACCAGTAGAACTTGATACTGACGCTAGAGTGTAAAAATAAACACCTCCTACAGTGCTGTCTTAATCCATTGGCATCAGAGTTGCTATTATTAACCTATAGGCCTCACAGTCAGCTGTGATGAGCAGACAACAGCCTGGACAGACCTACCCTGCCAGCTTGGGATCAGACTATTTCTTTCCTGCATCTACTGGGATCTGATCTGGGGCCACTGGAGAAGCACCATCAGTCTGGAAGCATGCCCCATGACAGGTAATACTAGAGATGGATTAGTATCTTTAGTTTGGGAAAGCCTTAGGCTCCCAGAGTCAGCTTGCCAGTCCAGGGTATGATTGGCATAGGATGACTGGTCAGGCCTAGCCCTGGGAAGAGAAAAAAGGAACATGATTCTTCCCATTTCCTTTTGTTCTTTGACAGATCTGCCAGTTCCCTGGACCTGGAGCCTTTAGGTTTTCTGGGAAATTGGGAGAGAGGAAAGTACGCCATTGGTCATCTGCCAAAGATACAATGATAGTGACCATGACTGAGCACTTACTGTGTCAGGCACTTTATATACATCTTGTTTAATTCTACCTCAAGCCTTTGAGGGAAAATATGACAGTTTTACAAATGAGGAAGCTAAAGTTTAGTGAAGTTGAGTAACTTCCCAAAGTCTACAGCTGGCAAGTATTTTGTGAAATTTGAACTCAGGACTGTCAACCAAAATCCATGCTCTGAATAATACAGAACCTAGGTTCCTGAATACTCAGAACCCAGGCCAGACTCTAGCCACCTGCTTTAAAATTTTTTGCTTAAGTTAATATCAATTTACTCTCACTTTAGTATCATAACTAAAGCAAATACTATATAACTGGTACACAGAAATAGTCTTTGCTGCTACTTGTTAGTCAGGCAGTCCCACTGCTATTACTAGCCACAGAGTGAGCTGGACGTGGAGACTGTCATCTACATATGTCGCAAGATAAGTCACCTCTGGGAAAGGCTTTGACTCTGAGGAGTCTCAGGAACTGTGATTCCTTGGCTGAGAAAAATGCCAGACGGGAACCTAGGGGAGCAAGGCTTCGATGTGCTCAAATGAAATATTTCCTTGAAGGCCAGTTAGGCTTCTCTCTTTTCTTTCTGCTACTCCCCCACCCTGTCTCCACAACTGACTTCTGTAATTCAATCTAGATTCTTATAGCCTACTTCACTGTGCATACGTGGCCTTTTATTTACAGCTTTTGACAGACTGATTGGATAGCAGCTTACCAGACTGCTCGCCTCAGCCCAGTGCCAGGGTGGGGAGCCGGGGGGCCTCTGGCTTGGCTTCTTGGAGCCTTGGAGCTCGAAGGAGAAGTTAAGGAGAAGCATAAGGGGCTTGTTTGTCCTAGCTAACTCGCTCCTGCAAATACACACTTGAGAGCAATCCTCCAAGCAGGGCAGCCTGATAACTCTCTGGTTTGGTTTACCTGCTCTCTTGCTGCTCACCTGCCCCTAGCATTAGGAGGCTTTATCTCTCCATCTCTTTATCCTGTGGGCCTCATTCACTGCTGCATCCTCCATCCCCTCATCTGAAGAACTCTGTCAAGGTAGGAATTAAATATTTTCTAATTCTCTGTAGTCCTGTTCTCTCTACCTAACCTATTTCCTCAAAAGAGGATTTACAGCCAATTCTCAATCTCTGGAGACTTCTAACTGTAGCAGTTAGAAGTCAAGCACCTGGAAGTACAACTGTGTGTCTCTGTCTGTGTATTTATGTTGAAAGGCAGGAGGGTGAGAGGGAGGACATTTATTAGCACCCTGCATAGGAATCTTCCCTTGGGCTGCAGGTTTTAATTTGGCTTAGTTTGTAATTAGAGCTGAAAGAGACCTTAGGAGGTCATCTTATTCAGGCTTCTGCCTGCAAACAGGGGCCATGAGTTGAGCTAAGGAGGGAATCAAATGGTTGACCTAATGGAGAAAGGCTTATGTTTACTGACTCAGTCAATGAAAGAGAAGAATTTTTTTCTGGGTATAATTACTTTTGAGCAGAAAGACCCTGAGACAAAGCTGAGTTTATTATTATCAGATTCTTATGGAATAAAAGAAAGCAACTCTTTACAACTTAGGGCCAGTGGCTTTTAGCTTATTCTTTTCCTGGGTATAATTCCCAGTGCTACAGCCTCCATTCATTGAATTGGGGCCTTGGAAGCTTCAGGCACAGCTGAGCCTGAGAGGTAAAAGGCTTGGAACTTGTTGTGGGTTCCTCCCCTGGATATTCTGTCAGTGATTTTGATTACCCTAAAAGTGCCTGCATATTTCCAGTTCATAAGGGAGGAGATAAACTTGGGGGAAAGAAGATCTACCCATACCAGGTGGTCCTAGAAAAGAGCTCTTTCTTCTTTAGAGCCAGACCTCTTCTAGAGTGTTGATATTTTACTTTTAGGATTGGACTTTTAGCTGAACCTTTGTGTAACATTGTTGAGAAGCCAAAAGCAAAGCAAGCTGTGCTTCAAAAAAGGACTCTAAATCAGAGTGGTCTGATAAGGAAGCAGCTGGGTGTGTCTGGGACAGCCCTTCAGGCTAGGTCTCTTCTAACACACCCCCAGCATGCTGGCTGGCCTCACTTGGAGTCCAAAATAACAACACCAGTTCAAAACACTGGCCTCCTCAGCTAGGAGCAGCTACACGCAACCCCGAGGAAAGACAGAGGAGCTCCTTGACGTTGGCTGGTATTCCATTTGTGGAACCAAATTCCTGATGCTGTCAGGCTTCTAACAGCCTGTTTATTCTTTCCTTGCAACTCAGCCCAGACACCCACAGGAATCACTATTACCACTAATTCTTAAATTTCCAAATTCTTTCCACATCTCTCAACACATTTCAGAGAGTACTTGTACAAAATTCAGTCTCCATCAGATCTCATGGCCTATAAAGACATGAAAAGTTGGCAGGAAGTTATACAAACTGATTTTCCTGAATTTGTACAGAAAGGTCATTTCTGTACTGAGAAATAAGTCTGTTATTAGTGTGGTTAATCAATATAATTTTCCAAATATATTTGATTTGAGAGCCATAAAGAAAGAGAGAAGAGATGATTTCTATCAGTTATCCATATGTTTCAGTCACCATTCCCCAAGCTCAACAAGCCATGCCCAGTCTTGCCTTTGCCCAGAGGTTTTTTAAATTTCTTCCTCTACGCCCTAGGGTGCCCTGGAGAGAGAGAGTTGGCTTTAGGCCTCCCCTGCTTCAACCAGTGTAGCTGTTTTATGTATTGGGGCTGAAAAAGTTTGAAACCACTGTACTAACACTTGTCCCACATCCTGGAACATCTTTCTTGCTGCCATAGCCTTTTCCAGAGAAGTGTTGGCAATGATTTTAATAAAATTATGAGCCCTTCAAGTTGAGCTCTTACCCCTGATCATCCAGCCTGGTGCTTTATACACAGTAGTACAATGGGTGCTTATGGCTTGATTAAGTGATTGATTGATTGATTGATTGACTCCTGAGATTATATTAGTTAATGGCTTTGGGATACTTCTAGATCACAAAAGGGTATATAATAATCATAGTTTATTTCGATTTGTTATGATTTGAGCACTTTTGACCTTTCCTGTTGGAATCAGTCATTCAGTCTGAGGTGAAAACATGCTAAAGGGAGTTACCTAACCTAGGTTGTTGCTGGTGTAGAGAGTACCTAACTAGGTCAACACAAGCAAAAGTACTTCTTGTTGATTTCTAAAGAGCATCCAGAGGTGAAAGGTAAGCAAAGCGATTATTGGGAAAGACTAGGGACAAAGGTCTACTACGATCATATAGTCTTACATATTTTTTAATACTGCTTGCTTTCGCTAAAAATTACCTGCCTGGATGATTCTCAAGACTACTCAGTGTCTTGATTGTGGAAAATATAGATCTTTTTCTTTGCTAAGCTACACTTATAACATTATCCAAACTGTTTATTGGTAGCCTTCAGTGTACATCTGCATATTTTTTTTCTCTTTTGGCTTTATTTTGTTTTTAATTAACTTATGTTTTATAAAAGTTACATATACATTCAGTGTTTTAAAAATCAAATAATAGAAAAAGGAAATTAATGGGAAAACTGGCAAAATCCAAATAGTCTGTGAGTTTATTTAATAGCAGTGTACTCCATGTTAATTTTTTTGTTTTGGCAAATGCGCTATGATTAGGTAAGACAGTAGCATTAGGGGGAGGGGTCAAAGGATATACAGGGACTATGAACTATCTTTACAACTTTTCTAAAAATTGGTCCAAAATAAAATTAACTTTGAAAATTTTATACACAGCAATGAAGGTCTTTGCAATGAAAAAATAGTGCTAAATCTGGCACAATCTGAATATCATAATCCAGCAATGGATTATGACCCATTGAGTTTTTTAAAACAAGAATCCATGAGTCTGTACTTATACCAAATAGATAAATGAAGGAAGGAAGGAAAGAAGGAAGGAAGGAAGGAAGGAAGGAAGGAAGGAAGGAAGGAAGGAAAGAAGGAAGGAAGGCAGGCAGGCAAAGGGAAATCTTTCTTATATTAGAATGTCAACTAATAAACATAGAAGGAATAATAGAGGGAAAAAAATCATCTTTCAACCATCCCAGTAAATAACTGATTCAGACAAAAATCATCAATGGATGCTAGCATTTTAAAAGAGTAATAGCAATGCTCTACATTTCAGTAAAATGCTTTTAGTTTATAGAGCCCTTTCACACACTGTTTTGAGCAGGCTACTGTTGGATCTATAGCAGGAAGTATAATGTATCTCCCCTTAGCTTCTACATCTTTGTTTTTACCTAGTGACTCCCTATTAAATGGCCTGGTCCAGGCCTAGGAACGCTCAGTAACCAATGCTTATATTCATTCATGTTTTTATTTTCACCACCCCTGGATCTCTCTAATAATCTGTTGCTACTTGATTATCTTTGAGATTTTTATCCTTTATTCAAAACATTTCATATGTAGCTGATTTGAATTCTGTATCTGACATTCTTAATATCTGAAATCCTTGCAGGTTAAATGTATTATTTGTTATTTTCTCTGTCATTCACTCATGATATCTTGCTTTCATGTGTATTTGTGATCTTTAATATAAACTATTTTTTTTCTTGCTCTTTAATTTTGAGAATCCTGTAGACTTAAATTGGGGATATTTTCCTCCAGAGAAGATTGAGTTTTTCTGTATCTGCTTATGCCAAAAGTGGGGAAACCACCAACCCTGGATCACTTGAGCATATTTCAAGGGTCTCAGCTTAATATGGGTGTCTCAGGTTTAGCTCCCACACCTTTCCAATAGTCTAAGTCTTGTCATTCTGACCATAGTTAAAATGCTTGGGGAATTGGCCCTTAAGGAACTCTGGTCCCCTCACCGTTGCTTACTCTGCAGCTCATAATTTTTTCTCCTTTTGGGTGGTGGGGGGAGTAGCCTCAGATTTTTCCTATTTACTATGAGCCCTGAAATGCTTTAAAAAGTTTACGTTATACAGAATCTAGTTTTTTGCAGAAGGGGTCCCATAATATCTTATTCACTGAAATGCAAGAAACAGAAGTCTCTATACAATTTGATAACCTACTTTTCTTATTTACTTTTAAGCCTTTTTCTGTATACCAGTAAACATTTATTATAAACATAATTTCTGTGTTTTCATTATATTCCATTGCATGGCTAGACTTCTATTTAATTAGCTATTTTTCTATTGGATATTCATAATATTTTCAAATTTTGCCATTGCAAGTAATACTGCAGTGAACATTGTTATGGTAATGTGAGGTAAATTGGGTGCGGAGGAGATTTAAAGAAAAAGCATAACTGTTACTCTGGGAAAGGATTGTAAACTTAAATGCTTTATAGAATCCAGGCAAATAATGCAAATGAGTAAAGTGAACCAGTGAAGCTGGCTAGGTACAAAAGACCATATAGAGTGGTGGGAACATGTCAAACTGAGGGGCATGTGCCCATCTTATGAGGGCAGCCATTTCTCAAATCCAGCTTATTGTTACCATCTAGGAATGAGGGCCAGTAGAGTCAGTTCTTCTGATTTTTTTCCAAGCAAGACAAACTAGAAATCCAGGGTTTTTTATTATTTTTATTATTATTATTTTTTAGAAATCTCCAAAATTTTTCTGGTGGCATTTTTACTATGCAAGCTACATAATATCTGTTGACACTCAAGATGTGACTATCAGGCTGTCACCTTGCAACCTTTACTCTATGGTCATGACTGTGGGAATAAATGGTAGGGAAGTACTGACTGAAGACATAGCCGTTCAGTCATCTTTCTATCCTTAGTATGAAAATGGAGAGAAATGAAGGGTTAAGAGTTTAAGATCTTGGCCTTGAAAATTTATTTATGAAGCACTTTACAAAAACTCAGATTTTTGGTTTTCATCTTCCTTCCTTCCTCTCCTCCTCATCAAATATGCTATTCTCAGGCTAAGCGAACCTTCTAAAAGCTGGCTAACCCTCTGAGCTTGCCATCCAGTAGCTTTATCTAACAAACATGGCCATATTTAGAGAGTGGCTATATGGATCAAATGTGATAATACAAGTTAGTGCTTAGCATAATAGCTAGAATATAGTAAAAGCACAACATATGATTAGATCAATGCCTAAAAAATGAGAAGGAAGACTCTGCGTGACTTGTTGATTTGAAGAGAGAGTCCAATAACTCTTACATTCTAAGCTTGTCTTACTAGTAGTCCAAAGAGAGCTAATTTGAAATAGAAAAATCAGTTTGGCTTTAGCCGTGTTAAATTTGAGGTAATAGTAAGAGATACCTAGCTATTGGAAATTTGATTCTGAAAAAAATGTATTGCTTAGAAATCGACAGCATAATAGGAAGGGCTAAACTCTTTTTGCAGGTTGCAGACTTCAGATCTGAGCCTTGTTTTAAATATACATTTAAATATGGGCCAAGTATTGCTTTATTAAAAAATGAAGAGAATGATCTAAGAAATAGAACTAGTAGTATTGGTGTTATAAAAAACAAAGGGCAAAGGATTTCAACGGGAGAGGATGGCTAAGTTTCACTACTTAAATATTGTAAGTTCGAAAATTATAACTGCTTCAGACAGTTCAAGTATTTCAATAAGACAGATTTCTGGTGCTTAAGAAATGGTTAAAGAGGAAGTAGAATTAACAAAGTTCATTCTTTTAAGAATTTTGGTGTTGAAAAAATAAAAGAAATGGGGAATGATCTGAGGTCCCTGGGTTGACATGCCAGTGATGGCTAAGATAAAAGACAAAGTGATTGTACCATTTTACAATCTTCCCAGCACTGTATGAGGGTTCTGATTTCTCCATACCATCATCAACACTTGTTACAATGTCTTTTTATTTTAGCCATTCTAGTAGGGTAAAGTGGTATCTCATTTTAGTTTTTTTTTTTTTGTACTTCCTTAATAACTAATGATATTGAGATTTTTTAAATGTGCTGACCATTTGTATGTCCTCTTTGGAGAAATGCCTATTTAAATCCTTTACCCCTTTACTTAATTTATATGTATTTTTATTACTGAGTTGTAAGAGTTCTTTACTTCTTTATATATTCTGGATAGAAGTTCCCTATCAGATGTAGGATTTACAAATATCTTCTCCCATTCTGTGAGTTGTCTTCTCAATGTCATGATTGTGTCCTCTGAAGCACAAGTTTTAAATTTTTATAAAGTTCACTTTTTCTTTTGTCACTTGTACTTTTAGTATCACGTCTAAGAATGTGTTGCCTAAATCAAGGTCATAAAGTCATTCCTTTTTTTCCTAAGATTGTTTTAATAGATCTTTATTCCCCCACGTGAATAGCAAGGGTCTTCTCTTCCAAGCCTCTTGAGTCATATCTGTCCACCACTCACTCATTTATACTCTAGGAACATCTCTTTTTAGACCACTCTCATTCTGCAAGACTCTGAGCACTGTGCTAGGTTTTATGGGAAACACAAAATAAAAATTATACTGTCTAATGCACTGAATATTGGGGATACAAAGATGAATATAACTTGCACTTTGCAGTCTAGAAGAGACATTAAAGTGGATATGCAAAAAAGAACAACCATGTAAGGTGAGAAATGATGCACTTAATCAAAAGCTCTCAAGAACCAATATCGGTTTCTGATGGAGTTTGCATCAGTATGTAATGAAATGAGAAAAATAATGACAGGATGTTTTCTTTTATAAAGTGATGATGATAGTTAATGTAAGGTGTTGGTTTGTTTTGTTTTGTTTTTAATGATGCTACTTGACAATATTAAAATTTGGCAATCCTATATTGACCCTCTGGTTTTTGTGGGATTTTCCTTGTCTGTAAGATCAACAGCCTGTAGCCACAGGTTCAGAAGATAGATCATTTCTGCCTCTGGGGTAATCAGTGGAGACTTGATAGAGGAGTTGGTCTGGGCCTTATAGGTTTTGGATAATTCTGCATATAGTCAAGTATAACAGGCAGAAGAATCTGATCAAAGGCAACAAAGTGGAAATGAGTTTATGAAACAGGTTTGAAGGACTACATGATGGGGTGTAGTAGAGAGGACAAGTAGACAGCCAAGATAGAGGACCTTGAAAGCCAAATTGAGAAGTTTGAACTTGATTCTCTGGGTAATGGGAAGGGGAAGGAGGTGTCACATATTGAAGAATAAAGATACTTTAGGGAGATGAATCTGGAAAGTAATTGCAGGTAAGAAGACTTATTAAGAGGCAGTTGAGATTTCTAATGTGATAGTATTTGTCTTTTGTGTGTAGCCAAAAAATAATTTGATCTTTTATCAGAAGCCCTGTAGGTCTTGGGCAGTAGTGGGCGGAACAGAAGTGTCGAAGTGGTCTGTGCTGCAGTGAAGTAAACCAAGCACTGAAAATATGAGAGCTGCCACTTTTGATAGGCAACTGGAAACATTTCCTAAGTGGCTCTTCAGTGCAGTGCATAGCTTAGCCTCACAGAAATTTCAGGGACGAAGATCCTGGGCCCAGAGCTCTTATAATAAGAAGCGAGGACTCCAGGCACTTGGTCATGGAAATTGACTTTGCTCTAACCTAAGAGCTGCTTATCCAAACCCCTTTGATGTCTATATCAAGAAGGGGAGAGGAAAGTACAATAACACCATTTCTATTCCTTTTACTTCCCTGTGAGGATCACTAATGGTTAGTTTTATGTACTGCAGCCTCCCTCCTTCTCTTCCTCATTGTTTCCTGCTTTGTAGGATCAAAGGTCCATCGTCCCTCAAATAAGTCTAGGTTGGAAATAGGTTTGGGGGTCTTTAGTTGCTTCTGTTCTCTCTACGATTCAGCTCATCTCAGCATGAGTTTCACAGGGAATAGAAAAAGCAATAAGAGGAAAGAAACTACATTTCTTCTGGATCCCAAGTGGTAACTGCTTAGCCTTCCTTTTCCTATGGTCCTGGCTAGTAGATTTAAGGCTTTGTTCAAGGGATCTGAAATCCAAAGGATTGGCTGTGGAGTCTGGAGAGTAGTCAGCAATGGGCCAGGGCTAGTGCTTGAGGGCCAAGTCCAGCTTGAGACCATCTCTGTGTTCAAGGGTGGCAGCAAGGGGCAGTGGCATGAAGTGGACAGAGATGCTGCTTACTATACAACTGGCTCTGGCTGTGGCTTCTCTGGTGTTTACTGATTCTCACAAAACTGTCCCAGAACCTGAGAAGGGTGAAGCAAGGAGTGAGTGGGTGGAGGGCTCGTAGGTCTACAAGTAAAACAGATTTCTTTTCTGGCCCAAAGTAGATACTTCCTTTCTTTAGCCTTCCTTTTCCTAGGAAGATAGGCCTCCTGGCTCCTTGACTTACCCAAATAAATCCTGCTGCCCCACAGATCCAGCTGGACCCCACTCAGTCAGCGCTGACCAAAACTGATGTAGGTGAGAGCAGACGGCTCTACTCCAGCCACATTAGCAGACCCTCTGAAGAAGATCCAGGGAACTTAGACCCTGTGTTAGAAAGGAGGCCTGCAGCCAGCTAGGTTCTAAGGCTCACTTCCACCCTGTGTATAAAAGCCTGTGTGTGGCCCAGTCTTTTTTCTGAGACAGACCCATTTCTCTGAAGAGGCACTCCTTGAAGAGCCTAGTGCTGTACATCCATAAGGACTGAACTTGGTGTTACTGCTGGTCCCTACAGCCTCCCTTCAGGGTTTCAGGAACCCTCTCCCAGGCTGGCGGCTCCACCCTGAGGCTAGTCTGGAATCCTAGTGAAAGGAAAAAGCTGAAAAACAAGGAGTCATTCAGGGTGGGCTAAAAGAGGAGGGAGAGGTTTCTGGCCAAGATCTAAAAGGAGGGGCCTAAGGAAGGAAGGAAGCTCTAAGCCTTTGCCCAGACTTTTCCCTGAGACTTCTAAGGACAAGAGAGGAGTAGGCCCAGCGTTCTCCCTAATTTACTTTGCTGCCTTGAGAGTTTTCATCGTCCAGGACTGCCTGCCCTCAGTGGCTGACTCCTTTCTCTACCCTCCCTCCCCTTCCCTAGACTAAAGGCCCAGAGGGACTGACAGGGAGGGAGGCTGAGCGGCTGTGCTGTGGGCATGCCTGCTTCTTTCCCTTCCCCCTTCCCTTAGCAGCAACGTCACCGCAGCACCAGCGGCAGCAGCGGCAGCAGCAAGGATACTGGGGCTGGGATTGCGCAGCCTCCCTGCATTAGCAACGATGCCATTGTATTAGCAGAAATCAGATCTTAGGAATTCAGCCCAGTTACCCCTGTGTGGTCCCGTGGAACAGTGCCTCAGCTGGAACTGTCAAGGTAGAGCTTGGTTGGAGTGCAAAAGAAACAGAAGCCTCCGGGTTCAGCTCAAGGCTCCTTGCAGAGGTATGGCTCAATGAAGCTGGGGGGAGGGGCAGGGCAGGGATGCTAGAATAACGGATCTACACATTTGGGCTCTGGCTTCTGAGGATTGGCTTTGTCTTTCCAAAAGGGAGAGAGAGAGAGTGCGGGAGAGAGCTTGAGAGCAAACAAGAGACAAGCTCATCCATGCATACATTTGGGCTGTGGTGCGGAGATGGGGAAAAGCAGAGGCTTGGGCTGATGCTATTTTATCAAGAAGCAGAACAGCCCCTCCTTCCTTTCTGGGCATTTGTAATCAAGCTGCTATAGTACAGATCAGGGTGGAAGGGGTCACATCTAGAAACAAAGACTAAATTGGAGGAGATACTCCTAAAGCTACTATAAGTTTATAGTGGAGAACATGCAAGGATCCACACAGCTTTCAAGAGCAAGGGCTGGGAAGCATCATGCTTATCCTTTCCCTTTGAACATACATACATGCACATAGACACACATACTGTACCTTCTGTTGCTATGGGAGCCACCTGACTCCAGGTAAGGACAGAGTAAGAAAGAGGCTCCACAATATGGGAGGGAGGGGGGCAGTCACCTTAATGCCTAGGGCACCTGACCTATTATAATCAGTGTCTTACACAGACTTAAACAGATTCTTAACAGGAAGAGACCTAAGCATAAGCTGATACTCCTGAATCCACCTCCTGCTCTCTTCCCTTCAGGCTTACCCAAGAGAGGTCCCAGGCAGGATAAAGGTTATCCTCCTCAGACCTCAGGTCAAGGTCAGTTTGCTAGGGAATAGCAACTAATTGTCGCTGTCTTTCCCATCCTCCTTCAGGAGGCCAAAAAAAGGGGGAAGGGGTTCTGTGACTGGTAGAAAGATCCTGATAACCAAGGACAGGTGAAACCTTTCTTCTGGAATTCAGAACGTTTTCCTGCTCAGAGTTACCTAAATTTCTATTGACTGCCTTGGTAAAAGATTAAAAAACACATGTTAATAGGAATTGGTAGTTCCACATCGTTCAGATATGTGGTTGGAGAATACACTGAGAAGTCGTGGGAGTGTTGTGTTAGTTCCCAGGAAGCATTGAGGAATGTGAGCTACAGAACAGAGGAAAGGTCCTCAGGAATTGTGAATGGGACAGAGATGAGAGCTGGGAACTGGTGTAGAGGTGGGATTGAGGAGTGTTATTCAAGCGTGGGACAGTAATATGAAAGGGACAGTAGGTTCAGAGAACAGAAAAACAGGTAAATACAAACTATGTAGGAGTCTGGAAAGAGCTCTCCCACCTCATTGTTTTCTCTCTTCACCTTTATTAGAATTCATGGGCCACAGTATTAAACTTACCTTGTTATAAAACAGACAAGGCACTCCCAGGAAAGAAGTCAGAGACATACACGCTCACTAAGTATGCTCTGTGGTGTTTGAAATCAAGACACGTGTACAATACAGTCTTAGTACATTCTTAACGGGTCAAGAAGACAAGGTTTAAAGTTAGGATTTCTGAGTCCCATCTTAACTCTGTGGTCTGTTTGTATTCACTGATCTTGGGCAAGTCATTTCCTTTTTCTGGGTTTCGCTTTCCTTATTTTTTAAATGAAAGTGGCTCTGCCCACTTTGGTGAGTTGTGAGGATCAATGAGATGAAATATTTTAAAAAGTGCTTTGTAAAAAATGTGAAAGTTAGGGGGCAGGGGAAGAAGCCATTAATCTAAATCTCATGAAGTGCCTGCAGAACTTCACCTTAGTTGGCTGAACGAGAGTTTGTGGAGGATTGGCAAGCATTTCTCTTGGCTATTTGGCGATCAGGAAGAAATAAGACCTCTGAGATACAAAAATATAAAATAAAATGAAATCATCCAGTGAAAAAGCTTTATGCTTAAAATAGGATTTGACACAACCTAAAACGCTATAGCTTTTTAGGAAGAAAACAGAAAATTTTCTTTAGCATCTTGGATAGGCAAATATTTCTTAGGACACAGAAAGTTTTAACCATAAAAGGGGGGTAGGAGATAAATAGAGCTTCTATTAGTTAAAAAACAAAACAAAACACCATTAAAACAAATGGGCAAGTCACAGGTTGAGAAAAAATATTCTCAGGCAGGACAAAGGACTTATATCCAGAATTAAAAAAAAAAAAAAAAGACAAGTTAATTTTTAAATGGGCAAAATAAGAGTCAAATAACCAAACAACTGTGTTCTAAACATTGTGTATAGGCTCTAGGGACACAGAGTTGAATGTATTACAGTTTCTGACCTCAAGGAGCTGCATTTTAGTCTGGGGGACAGATATGTAAACATAACCAAAGGTTTTTTATCACCTTCTTTATCCATTTGTTCTTTATATCAGCTTTTTAAACTGTATGTCACTATGTTTTTCCATTTGAATGCATGTATAACCCAGCAATGATTTTATGAGTCAGAATCATAAATTCTCATGTGTGTATACTTGTGAATGCTTCTGGAAAATGGTGCTTTAAAATGGGGTGGGGGGTGGAGAATTAATCGAAGTAGAGATCAAGTAATGGTCGTAGCCCACAGCATAGGTACTCCCTGTGGAAGTTCTCTTGTTCATAGAGAACAAGAAAATTCTCTATGCTCCCTTTAGTCCAGACCTCGGAATATGACCTGGATCCTAGGGAAAGTTAATATCATATGTAAGGGGAAGTCCCCCCCACAAGCCCCACACCCACAGTATCTGTGGTGTTTGAAGAAAAAAAACTGTTTGAATTATGTACATAATGGGTATTTGTCCTGTACAAATTAGAAAATACAGATGAAATAAAATAGTCCAAAATCACTCAACGCAGAGGAACACTGTTAACATTTGTTGTATATGCTTTTGAATTTTCTTCCATGAATAGCATAATGGTCTGAATGACTGTGTCCCCCAAAATTCATATGTTGAATTGAATCCTAACCCCCAAAGGTAATGATAATAAGAGGTAGAGGCCTTTGGGAAGTGATTAGGTCATGAGGGCAGAGCCCTCATGAATGGAATTAGTACCCTTATAAAACAAGCTCCAGAGAGATCCCTTGTCCCTTACACCCTGTGAGGACACAGCTAGAAGGTGCTAGCTTATGTACCAGGAAGAGGGCTTTCACCAGAACGCAACCATGCTGTCACCTTCCCAGATCTGAGACTTCCCAGCATCCAGAGCTGTAAGAAATAAATTTCTGCTGTTTATAGGCCACCCAGTCTGAGGTATTTTGCTATAGCAGCCTGAATGGATTAAAATAGATATATTTAGTTATAAAAAATGGTGTCATACTGTACATCCTGTTTATAATATGCTGTTTTCACTTAATTTGTGAACATTTTCCCAAGTTGATGATTATATTAACACAACATTATTTGAATGATACTCTGTTCTGTACATTTTTAAATTATTATTGGAAATTTAGGCTGTTTCCAACTTTCTGTTATTGTTGTGGCAAATATATTTAAGTCCAAAGTTTTCTTGGTGAAGGAGTAAAAGAAATGAGAAGAGTGGATGGAAAATTATCTCATATACCTCACAGGAAAACTCCCTAAAAATTCTTTATCTCTCTACAAATTCTCACACTTTAAGGCAGCTAGCTGTTCCTCTCATTTCGTTCACACTTTGTCTCTGCAAATGCCCAGTACCCTCCACTGCTCAGTACTGGTTCCCTTCTTACCTCTTCTTCCCTCTTCCCATAAACCCTCCTCTTTTTTTCTATTTAAAAAAAAAATGTGTTAAGTAACAGCTTTGTTAAGATACAATTCACATGCCATAAAATTCACCCTTTTATAAAATTAATATATAATGACATACCATAAAATTCCATAGTTTTGATTTTACTCACAGATTTGTATGACCATCACTGCTGTCTGACTTCAGAATTTTGCGTCACCCCAAAAAGAACCTCCAGATACATATGCAGTCACTTCCCATCCTAGTATTCCCATTAGGCAACCTGCTAATCTACATTCTCTTTCTGCAGATCTGCCTATTCTGGACAGTTCATGTAAATGGACTTATACATTATACAAAGAGGCCTTTTTGACTAGGTTCTTTCAATTACCATTTTAAGGTTCGTTCATGTGACAGCACGTATTAATGCTTCATTCCTTTTATTGCTAAACATTCTGTTATGTGTGTATGCACGTTGTTTATCCATTCAACAGTTGATAGACATCTGCATTGTTCCCACTTTTTTGGCTACTGTGCATAATGCTGCTCTGATTATTTATATACAGGCTTTTATGTGAACATGTTTTCATTCCCTTTGGGTATATACCTAGGAGTAGAATTGCTGGCTCATATGGTAACTTTGTGTTAAACATTTTGAGGAACTGCCAGACTATACTATTTTACAAGGCCTCCAGAAACGTTTGAGTGTTTCACCTTTTCACCAACATTTGCTATTGTCTGTTTTTTTATCTTAGCCATCATAGTGGGGAGGAAGTGGTATCTCATTGTGGTTTTTATTTCTCTAATGACTAATGATGTTGAGCATCTTTCATATGCTTATTGACCGTTTGTACATCTTCTTCTTAGAAATGTCTACTCAAGTTCTTTGCCCAGTTTTTAATTGGGTATATATCTTTTTATTGTTGAATTGTAAGGGTTCTTTATGTGTTCAGATCAGATAATGATTTTCAAATATTTTCTCCCTCTCTGTGGGTTGTCTTTCCACTTTCTTGGTGTTATCCTTATCCTTTGAGGCACAAAGGTTTTTAATTTTTATGAAGTTCACCTTATCTGTTTTCTGATTCGTCACTTGTGCTTTTGGTGTCATATCTAAGAAACCATCACCTAATCTAAGATAACAAAGATTTACTCCCATGTTCTTTTCTATAACTCTTAATCTTGAAGCTCAGTTTAGCCTTTCTAGTTTTTGCCTTTCGCCATATCTACTTATTACTCCAATCAACACACAAAGGCTTGGAAGTCCAACAAAGTAGCTTTCCTCTCAGAAAGGAAAGGAAAAAGAGAAAGATGGTAAATAACATGCTTTTAAATTTTAATTTAATTTAACTCAACACAAATAATTATATTTTAATTTTGTGTTCCTAACACATGAATTATCAGCCATTTGAATTTTTTCTTTAGTGTACTACCTATTGATATCCTTGAGCATGTGTGACTTGCCTAACTCCTTACTGTACTCCAAAATGAAGAGCTATAATCCTCTGATCATATGAGTTAATTTTTTTTAATTGGTGGTATTAAGAGTTCAAATAAACGATGGAGAACTTAGGCACTGGGGGATCTAGACTCATGGTGGGTGAAAGGAAAATGACAGGAATGAAAAGGGAAGGAAGAGAAATTAATGAACTAGAAAAATTGGATATGAGTAGTCTGAAAAAGTGAGGACTGTTGGGACCTGAACTTGGTAGCACAGGAGACTAGAACTTGAGGAGGCCGTTCTTCCACAGTCTGGCCAAGAAACCAGAGAACCTTTGTGTATGTTGTGTCCTTGGGGCCAGGAGACCATGAACAAGAGAGAACTTTACCTTAGCCTATCAGAGTGCAACTGAAAAGGGAAGACTTTGTAGAGGACCTACCCCTGTAGTGAAAATCTTAGGCTAAAATGGGAAAATTTGGACACTTCAGAAGATCTATACGCTGAGCTGGACAAATATTCAGAATGTGTTATGCCTCTTATTAAAAATGTATTATGTTTGCAAGGCCTTATGTAATATTGTGCTAGAGTGACAAAAAGGAGAAAGAAATTGATCCCCTTCCCCATTGAGAAGGAAGAGGTTGGCATCAGCCATACTTGCAGTCGCTCTAATGCCCTCTTTGGTCTCTGCATTCAGGAAGCTCCAGTACAGCATCAGGGAGAGTAAGGATCCTTAGCTCATAGCCATCAGACAGGAATAAGTGTTCCAGAGCTCAGAGGAGGAGAAAAGGAGTCTGAGAGGACACAGGGGTCAAATGATATAATATATTTAAAAAGACTTTTTTTTTTCAAAATTATAGCTTATTTCAATGAGAATATGATATATAATTTGTGATTTTCCCCACATCTGTAAATTCATGTGTTATAGCTGTTTCCAAGGCATCTCTGTATTTCCTCAGTGCCTAGATCCCTTTCAGAAATCCTAGATGGTTTTTTTTCTTAGTTATGTCACTGTTCATAGTTTTTTGTTTGTTTGTTTGTTTGTTTGTTTGTTTTGGTACACAGGACTAGTCGTCATTTACTGCTAAGAACAGGGTCCTTGAAAGAGGACAAAGTGCTGTCTCTGAGATATCCAGATCTTCATATGTGTGTTAAAAGGGGCCTGGCCTTTTGTTAAAAGTGGATAACTAGGAAACGTAAAATGAAGGGGGAACTCACGAGCTGGACCTATGTAGTGCAGAAAGTTTGGCGGATACCCCCTGTCCTATTGGGCTGTGTTATCAAACTGCATCTTAACTCGGAGTCTTTTCTCCTCTTGGGCTCTTCTCTATCTGAAAACGATATGGGAAGGTCATGTCCAAAACTTCCAGGGAGGTGACATTAGGTTCCCTTTCTTTCCTTCTCTCTCCAGGTGCCAAGCTCTCCTGATGAAATGTGTTCTGCCCCATTGGGCTCCAGGGGCAGTGTCTGGTGCTGTTGATGCCCTTGTTCGAACTTTCCAAAATGGATAGTCCCCCAAAGCTGACTGGAGAGACCCTCATCGTCCACCACATCCCCCTGGTGCACTGTCAAGTCCCAGACAGGCAGTGCTGTGGAGGGGCAAGTGGCAGTAGTGGGAGCACAAGACCCAACCCATTCTGCCCACCTGAGTTGGGCATCACCCAGCCGGATCAAGACCTAGCACAAGCTGACTCCCTGCTATACAACAGTCTGCACTCTGCTCCAGGGGTATCTGCGAGGTCTGCAGACAGCAGCACCAAGAGTAGGGGTCGTGATGGAAGAGGCTCTGGGGCCTCTAAACGACATAATCCCTTTTTGCTGCAGGAGGGTGTTGCTGAGCCAGGACTTGGTGACCTCTATGATGACGGCATTAGTGATAGTGCCACCCAGCAATCGTTCCACCTGCATGGGGCTGACCAGCCCACCTTCCATCTCTCCTCTTTCCAGCTGCCACCACCTGGCCCCAGAGTGGTCAGGTCATGGGGTGCAGCACAGAGTCGGGCTGGAGTGGTGGAGGGGCAGGAACAGGAACCAGTGACTACCTTAGATACCCAGCAGTGCAGCACTAGCCACCACTGCCAGCCAGAGTTGGAAGCAGAGACCATGGAGCTGGATGAGTGTGGGGGACCTGGTGGGAGTGGCAGTGGGGGTGGAGCCAGTGATACCTCTGGCTTTTCCTTTGACCAGGAATGGAAGCTCAGTTCAGATGAATCCCCAAGGAACCCCAGGTGCTCAGCCTCAGGAGCCCAGCACTGCCGCTGCAGTAGCACATCCAGTCAGTCTGAGACGGCTGACCAGTCCATGGGCTATGTGAGTGACTCTTCTTGCAACAGCTCAGATGGCGTGCTGGTCACCTTCAGCACACTGTACAACAAGATGCATGGCACCCGTGCCAATCTCAACTCTGCCCCACAATCTTGCAGCGACTCTTCTTTCTGCAGCCACTCAGACCCTGGCGCCTTCTACCTGGACCTGCAACCCTCCCCAGCTGAGTCTAAGATGTCTTGTGAGTCTCACCACCCTGATAGTGGAGAAAGGGAAGGAGGATATGGTTGTCCTCATGCCTCATCTCCTGAGCTTGATGCCAACTGCAACTCCTACCGCCCACACTGTGAGCCCTGCCCAGCCGTGGCTGACCTCACAGCCTGCTTCCAGAGCCAGGCCCGTCTTGTTGTGGCCACACAGAATTACTATAAACTTGTCACCTGTGACCTGTCTTCCCAATCATCCCCGAGCCCTGCTGGCTCTTCCATCACCAGCTGCTCTGAGGAACACACCAAGATAAGTCCTGCACCCGGCTCTGGCCCTGACCCTGGCCCTAGCCAGCCCTCTGAGTATTATCTCTTCCAGAAGCCAGAAGTCCAGCCAGAGAAACAAGAAGCAGTGGGTTCCTCCACAGAAGCTGCAGCTCCCATGGGCCCCACTGTGATGGAGGGGCAAGTGTACACTAATACTTCACCCCCCAACCTAAGCAGTGGACGTCAGCGCTCTCGAAGCTATGATCGCAGCCTGGAGCGCAGCCCTCCGGTCCGCCTGGGCTCACTGGAACGCATGTTGAGTTGCCCAGTGCGCCTGAGTGAGGGCCCTACAGCGCTGGCTGGACCTAGCTCCCCACCTAAGCGGGTCACCTCCTTTGCTGAGCTCGCCAAGGGCCGGAAGAAAGCTGCAGGCTCTGGCTCCCCCCCACTTCGAGTGAGCGTTGGGGATTCCTCCCAGGAATTCTCACCCATCCAAGAAGCCCAGCAAGACAGGGTGGGCCCACTGGATGAAGGCACTCACTGTAGCCATAGCTTACCACCCATGCCCTTAGGGCCAGGCATGGACTTAGCTGGCCCAGAGCCCTGGTCCACCCAGGTCTGTCAGGGCCCCCAGTCCAGTGAGATGCCACCTTCTGGCCTCAGAGCTGCTGGGCATGGCCCCCTGATGCAGTTGATGGATCCAGGGCCTGCTCTCCCAGGGAGCCCAGCCAACAGCCATACCCAGAGGGATGCCAGAGCTAGAGCTGACGGTAAGGAACCTAGAAGCTGGAGAGTACCAGGATGTATGTGATAGGGCCCTGCCGACCACCCCATCCATACCACTAGAAGTTCCTCAGCCTAGATCAATCATCTTTCCAGTCCAGGGCATGTCTTACAGCTGTAATGGGGAGGAGGAAGTTAGAGGATTAAAAAAAAATGTACTGAGGAGATAAAAATCAACAGGACTTATGGATTGATGTATGAGGAAAGGAAGTGCTGAGAAGATTGTGATTCTAAGTCTGGATAACTGGAAAGATGATGACACGTGAATAAGGACTGCAAACAGAGAAGTAGATTTACTGGAAAGGGATGAGGCGTGAGTTCAGTTTTGGACATTTAGGAATTTCCAGTGCCTGAGGGATATGTCCAACAGGCAAACCACACTGAGTGTCAGTGAAGTTCATTCTTCAATCAGTGATTGTAGCCACTCTTCAAAGAGGCTGTGACCTGACACTTGACCTTTAAGTCTCCTAGGCCAGCGCTTTCCCTATTTCTTTTATTATATTTGAGTAATTATTTTATAAAGACCCAATGTTAAGTGGATACTGGTGATAGAGAGATGAAAGGGACAAACTCTACCCTCAAGGAATTTCAACCACAGATGGAAAGAGAAGAGGAAATAGAAAAATAAAATGCAGAGATGTGTGTTTTTGGTCTATAAGAGGGATAGCCAAATCAGACTGAAATGTCAGAAAAGGACTGCTAACTCAGTTCACATTGAAGCACAGTCTAGAAAGACAAGTAGAAATTGGCTTTGCAGAGAATTGTAAGAACATTCTAGGCTTATAGAATAGTCTAGACAAAACCACAAAGACATGAAATACCTGATGCTTTCCAGAAATTGCAAATAATTTGGTATAGCCAGAGTAGGATATGGATGGAACCACTGAAAGGTTTTAATTGGAGGAGTGGCATTTTTTGTTTTTGTTTTTGTTTTTGTTTTGTTTTTTGTATATAACAGCATAACAGCCTATTTTGATTTGCATTTTAGAAAGATGTCACTGATTGTTTGGGTGGAAGGTGGATTGGAAAGTATCCCTGGAGGTCAGGAGACCACCATGATGGGAGAATCATTGGAATAAAATTGGTAGTCAAAGCTATGAGTGGATGAGAGCATCCAGGGAGAATGTGTGGAGCTATAAAGGGAACCAGGACAAGTGCTGGGGTTACCATTATTTAAGGGTGAGCAGAGCAATCCTCAAAGGAGACTAAAAAGAATTAGCGAGGAAAATAAAGGGAAAACCAGGAGAGAGTAAAGTCACAAGACCATAGGAGGAGAAGGTTTCAAAAAGAGGTTCAACCAAATGAGTTCTGAAGAGAAATCACCAAGAGTAAGGCTGAAGAATTCCAAAAGCAACATTTAGGAGTAGTGAGGGTGGAAGCCAGATCTCAGAAGGTATGGAAGGAAGGGGGAGATAAAGCAGGGGAAGGGAAAATAGAGGGGAATTTGCTGTGCTGTAGCCTTAGGTTGGATCTCTTGGCTTCTCAAAGGTAAGGGTTTATAAAACCATAAATGGTTTATCTCTGCTTTTAGGAAGATCACAGTCGAGCAGGGGACTTCATGGGTAGGGGCAGGGGATGTCTAGGGAAGAGGGGGGTCAGAAACAGCAGGGATTGGCTAGAGTCCTTTGGAACCCGCTTCCTTCTCCTTTTTGTAGGCCGCAGTGTCTGGTGGATGTATCTGGGCACAGGGGATGCTGTGGCTGGCATTCCAAGGACAAGAACAGTCTTGGTCAGAGATGGGAGGAGAAGCATAAAAAGTATTTTTTCTATCAGATAAGACTTATGGGATAAGATGCTGTCCTGTCCCATAAGTCTTCAGTGACCTACCACAGTCCTCTTCCCTTGGCTCTGTACCTTTTTATATATCAAAAGATGAGTGACAATTTAGAGAATTCATGAACGACAAAAGAAGCCGAGATCTCTGAGATCCTGAGCAGTAGAATCAAGATTCAGAAGGATCTTACCAAATCCGGGAAGAATTAATAAATCAGGGACCAATGTAAAGTTTAATATGTGAGTGGTACTTCAGTTGATTTGGATGTTTAATTGATTACAAACTCGGAATGAGTCAGCAATTTGGAAGGACTTTCAAAAAGTTCAAATGACTGGATTCACTCATAGACCCCATAAGGGAAGACTTGATAGTCTCCCACTCCTCTGAACCAGTTAGTGCTTGCCTGGAAGTCCTGGCACTCCCTTTTAAAGAGGAGCTGAGGGGCTGGGGTTATGTCACCTACTGAAGAGCAGACTTGGGTGAATGTAGTCTGTCTCCAATTCTCTTAAGGGTCGTCACATAGAAAAGTGAGAAAACATATCGTCTTTTTTCCCTCAGGCTAGAACTGAGACCCACTCCCCACTGTAGGCTCCCATTCTTCCCTGATTTTATTCCTCTGCCTCAACTCCTTCTCTAGGAACTTAGTAGGGAGGATATTTAAAAGAGTAGAAATAGTCTCTAATTCATGTGGGGGAATGTAAGTAATAAAGCTAGGGTTGGGCAGACCTTATCTGATAAGGTCAGCTCAGCCTTGAAATTTGATATTTAAATAATTAAAAGGAAAAAGACATTCCCAGCAAGAAAAGCAGTGTGGGTAAAGATGGGAATGTGATGGGAAGAGTGACAACAATGAGGATAGCAGGGGTGGAAGTTTGAAGGGAGAGGAGCCTAATCTGTGGCTAGTGTGGACACCTACCTGACTGCAAAAAATTTGACTTTATTCTGTGTGAAGTAGTGACCACAGGGGATAACATAAAAATCGGTATTTTAGGAAGCAAGCTGATATATGTAAGAAGATTCTGGATGCAGTAAGGCTGGCCTGAACCAAGTGTGACAGTGGGGAGTCACAAATCTTTATCCAGTGCCTGCTGTGCACCAAATAAAGCCCTGGAGATACAGCGGTGAACAGTTTTTATAAACCTGCTTTTCTGGAGCCTTTGTGAGGAATAATAGACAATAAACAAATAAGATAATTTCTGATAGTGAAAAAAATGCTTAAAAGAAAATAAAGCAGGGTAATGACATAGAGTGTGATTTGCCAGAGGGGCTAAGGTGGTCAGAAAAGGTCTTACTGAAGAGGTGATGTTTGAGCTGATGCCTGAATGATGAGACAGTTCCAGGCAGAAAGAACAGGAGGTGCAAAATGCCCCATGTTAATGAACGTATTTGAGGACAGCAGGAAGTGTGGCTGGAGCATAGCGAGCACGGGAGAATGACAAAAGTTGCTCTCTAAGCACTGACTGGAATGACAGGAGGTTATCACGTGAAAATGACCTTTGGGAGTGATTCATCCCCTCAAGACTCACTGAAGTAAATTAATGGAAGATGAGGGGAAGGAAAAACCCACCCTGACAACATGTCACGTGTAGTATGATGTAGTAAAGAGAACATTAGCCCCGAAGTCAGACTCCGGCTTAGCAGAATCCTAGTTGTGTGACCTTGGACAAATGAGTCTCTGAATTTCCAAACCCTGATCCGTGGAGTAAGGACACAATTCCTGCCTCACATGGTTCCAGTGCGCCACGCCCAGGGTTTTAGGCCGTGTGGCTGCTTATAGCGCCCTCTTGTGTTCACGCAGATGTTCAGGATGCACCAAGTTTTATTAGAAGCAGAATTCAACCGCAGACAGTCCCACGGTGTGTGCCCTGGAGTTTTGTGCTCAGTTTAGTTCGGGGCCCCATGTTTTGAGGGACAACGACCTTGCTGGAAAAAAAAAACAAGAGAGAACCAGAACCAGTCTTGGGGAACACATCTCTGTGTAGAGGGAGCTGATGTGGACTCTGAGGCTCAAATGCCAGGATCAGGAAAGAGTGGGAGTAGGGTGGAGAGGAAACTGATTCTGGCTGCAAGGAAAGAAATATTTCATTATGGATAGATTTCCTGAAGAATGAAATATGGCTGCTTTGGGGTGGATATAGAGGACGATGAATAAAAGCTTGAAGTAAATAATATCTTGACCCTGAAAATCTGTGACCGACTCCAAGTCTTTAGGCCTTAGACACAAAGAAAATGGTGGTTCTGCCACTGACAGAAATGGAAGTTATCAGGAAAAAGATGATGGATGAGATGTTTTTAAAAAGCAAATTTTAAGTGAAAGCAGAACCCTAGAGCAGAACGATCTAGAGATCAAAAGGAAGGTCAGGGCTAAAGCTGTGGGTTCAGGAGTCATCTGTATGAATGTCTAAACTTGAATAATGCAGGAGAGAAAGTGTAAAGTGAGATATAAGAAGTAAGCCTTAAGATACACCCACCTTTGACGTTGAGAAAATGAAGAATGGATGAACAGCCAAGAATGTAAGACAATTCGGTATCATAAAAACAATAGGAAAAGTTTTACAAAGGAAGGGAGGAGCAGTGTCACATCCCACAACTTGGATTACCCCCACCCTATTCAGTTCCTACAACCCAGGTCCTACCATCTCCTTCCCCTTCCCTAGTGAGTGTCATCTCCCCTTCGGTCTCTCTGTTTCCTCTCATGTGGGTTTCAGTGTCTGTCCATCTGATTCATTCTCCATCCCTGTCGCCACAGGGGGTGGTGCTGAGAGCCGACCAGTCCTTCGATACAGCAAGGAGCAGAGGCCAACAACGCTGCCCATCCAGCCCTTCGTGTTCCAGCACCACTTCCCCAAGCAGTTGGCCAAGGCCCGGGCCCTCCACAGTCTTTCCCAGCTCTATAGCCTCTCAGGCTGCAGCCGTGTACAGCAGCCTGCCTCACTGGCTGCCCCCACTGTTCAAGGCCCAACCTCAGCTCCTTCAGGGGAGTCACATGCATCCACCAACAGAGGTGCCAGGAAAGCTGGGCCTGAGCCAGAAACCTCACGGCCATCACCCCTGGGCAGTTATTCCCCTATCCGGAGTGCTGGCCCCCTGGGGCCCAGCACCGACTCTTCTGCCTCCACTTCATGCTCCCCTCCCCCAGGGCAGTCCACAGCCACAGAAAGCCCACTCCCATGGAGCCTCTCCTGTCCTCCCGTCCGGCCTGCAACCTCCCAGCAGCTGCAGAAGGAAAATCAGAAGATACTGACCTTGGCTGAGTACCGACTCCATGAAACAGGAAGCTTGCCTCCTCTGGGCTCCTGGAGATCTAGCCTCAGCCGAGCAGAGAGCCTGGCCCGGGGAGGTGGTGAGGGCAGCATGGCCTCCAGGCCCAGTAATGGTATGAGCTTCATGGCCCCCACCCTCCACACCAAGTACTTCATTCTCTTTGGTTTATCCTCCAGAGTCAGGCCAGAGGGTAAAATGTTTGCATCTCTTTCCCCAGCATTTGTGGATAATATGCATTCATTCCCAACCCTCATGTTTTATATGGGACCACTGGGTGGTTATGGAATGCTGTCTCCTGCTAACTCTTGCCTACCTCTTCTGCTAATCTGTTCTGCTTTCAGCCAACCACCTATCCCCTCAAGCACTCAAGTGGCGGGAATACAGGAGGAAGAACCCACTAGGGCCACCTGGTTTGTCAGGGAGCCTAGACCGAAAGCCACAGGAAGCTCGGCTGGCCCGAAGGAACCCCATCTTTGAATTCCCTGGCTCCCTCAGTGCTGCCGGCCACTTGAACTGCCGGCTGAATGGTGTGTGGGCCAGGTCCCCAGTACACCCAGGGCAGGCTGTGCCACAGCTGGGAAGGGTTAGAGAAGGGGTCAGTCCCAAAGGAACATGTCTCAAAGGGTATGAGGAATGGAACTGAGCTGCAGCTCAGAAAGAGAGTTGCTTGGGATTGATTTTTCTCTTCTTTCCAGGTCAAGTAGTGAAGCCGTTACCACTGACATGCCCTGACTTCCAAGACCCCTTTTCCTTGACTGAGAAACCTCCAGCTGAGTTTTGTCTGTCCCCAGATGGCAACTCAGAAGCCATTTCCATTGACCTGCTTCAGAAAAAAGGTGGATATTACCCCAGGCTCAGGCCAGGAATTTCATTGTCACTACCTATTTGTGCCTATTGCCCTGCTACCTGGCCCTCCAGAATATTTCCCTGCCTTAGAACTCCAAGTACCGGGAAGGAATTAGAGAGCACAGACAGTGGGACAAAAAGTCTGTGTACTGTGTACCATGCATATGTGCAAGTGGGCAAGGGTCATGTATCAGATGTTTAGGAATCAGGCTTCAGTCTCTTCCCTCAGGGACCTAAGTATAGTGAGGGAGACTGCATGTCATAAATGTCTATGTGCTCTAATAGGGGGAATTCAAGTGGCTTCTGTAAGCATGATGGTAACATCTGATAAGATATGGGCCAACAAGTAACCACTCTGTTTAGCAAATAAGGCACCATTGAACTAAGAAAGAGCAGTTTCAGTAAGATAGTGGGGAAGGAACTGAGCATAATTTTGAACAGAAGAAGCTTTTAAAGGGAAAAAGATGAAGCTAAAGTCTCAAAGGCAGAGTGGGAGATTCAGAGCTTAGGGAGAGGGAAGAACCTTGGGCGAGAAGGAGAACAGCCATCTTCTTCCAAGATGGAAAGAGACTGAGGGGGCTGGCAGGAGGGAGGGAGGAGAGATATAATATAGTATGTCTTTTGGATGGAGAGGGAAGTTGAAAGGATTCATGACCAGTGATCTCTGTTCTCTGGGAAGCAGAACCAGGGGCTTGAGAAGAGAGGCAAAGATTTGGAATGGCACCTTGAGAGCATAGCAGAGGGTGCCACCAGGCACACCTCATAGAAGTGTCCTTTGTCAATCACCAATATGAGTGGCCCTGGATTTTATCCAGCAGCAGTAGGGAAGACAGATAGTTAGATTGATCCAGGATTGAAGTAAGGGGACAGGAAGTTAGGACATGAGGGTCTCAATAATAAAATCCTTAAGGCGGGTCCAGGCTGGAAGGTGAGAACAGGAGGGCGGAGCATCAAGCTAAAACAGGATGGTCCAGGGCCCGGTGCATTGGTGAGACCCATGTGCAAACAGAAGAGAGAGTGTGCATGTGCATGCGTGTGTGTAAGCCCTTCCCTCTCCCCACTGAGGACTTAATCCCAGCTGAGTTGCCTCAGGACCTGTCATATGAAGTTCTCACTTACAGGGCTGGTGAAAGCCGTTAACACTGCTGTAGACCTCATTGTGGCCCATTTTGGTACAAGCCGGGATCCTGGGGTAAAGGTAGGCAAGAACCTGGAGAGCTGAGCTCTATCCTGCTGACCCTATCTATTCTGCACTACCATCTTCCCTTCCTCTCTTACATCTAGAACCCAGAGTTGGTACTTAGGGATGGGGATTGCAAGAGAAGCACCACAAGGGCTGACGAAGAGAATCAGAGAGGGCCAAGGTCAGGCTTCAAATGATTTCCTGTTCTTCCTTACTGCATCTGCAGGCAAAGCTGGGGAACAGTTCTGTGAGCCCCAATGTCGGCCACCTCGTTCTAAAGTACTTGTGTCCTGCGGTCCGGGCTGTGCTGGAGGATGGGCTCAAGGCCTTTGTGCTAGATGTCATCATTGGACAACGTAAGAATATGCCATGGAGTGTCATTGAGGCTTCTACTCAGCTAGGTAAGTGCTGGGTACAAGATGGGGACCCCAGGCTGAATTTAGGATTCCAGAGATTGGACATTTGACCTCCAACTACGCCTTCCTCTCAGGCCCATCCACCAAGGTCCTGCACGGCCTCTACAACAAAATCAGCCAATTCCCAGAGCTCACCAGTCATACCATGCGCTTCAACGCCTTCATCCTTGGCCTGCTCAAGTGAGTATGTGGCACAGAAAGATCTGCAAACCACCTGACTTCTCCCTTGGGCTCTACTGCCTCCAAGGAAGCAACTCCCTAAACTGAGACAGAAAGGAGGGATCTGCAGAACCTGTGGCCAGGGCCCAGGCTCACTTTCTCCCCACCTAGCTATAGCCTCTCCCAGTAGGTCACTGGTTTCGTACCACACCCCCAGCCCTCTGGCACTGATACCAACACGGTCTGCTGCTTTTACAAATCCACGATCTGGCTTATTTAGAAATTAATCTGGTCTGTTTCTCTGGATATTGTAAACTCTGACTCTCTCAATTCCAGCACTGCTTCCAAATCCTGCTTGACCCTAAGTCCATCTTAGGACCCATGTCATAGTATTCTTCATTCTCAAACATGAGTCCAGGTCATTCCCTCTCACTCAGTAGCTGCCCTGATTTCCTGGGTCTTGTGCAAGCCAGCTCCACTCCAGGAGGAAGTGATCAGCCTGTTTACCCCTTCTCCATACCCCCACTGATGTTCCAGAACTATATTACATGAAATGAATCAGGCAGCATCCCTGCCATTGAAGAGAGATGTTCACCTATACTGTGTCTGACCCTATGTCTGTCTCCTCTGTACCTTATCATCTGGCTATGTCCACACGAGACTCAACTCTCTTCACCCATCTCCCTACAGCATCCGGTCCCTGGAGTTCTGGTTTAATCACCTCTATACCCATGAAGGTAATATCCAGAACCCTGTCCTGTCTTGATAATTCAATATAGGTCAGACCTCGGAGGCTCAAAAGAGGGAGGCACGACTGTCTTTTCAGTTGCTGGGGTGGGGAGGGGAACTACGCAAGGTTTCATCCTCAAGGCCTGGGCTTCTACCCAGATCCTTTTCCTGCTTCTGCTTGTTAGAGCCTTGTAGTCAGCAGGATACTTAAGCAATCTGCAAGTTAGGGTGGCCAGGAACCCCAACACCTCCCTCCTCTGAACTCTGGGCTGCCACTTATGGTTGTGGAGTTAATGCGCTGCGCGACCTAAGGGAGCATCATTTACAGTGCAGTACATCTAAGTGGCACAGTCCACAACCTGTGCGGCACGATGCAGTGGCTCTCCCAAGTTGCCTTTCAGAGGCCCACCCCAGGCCAGGCTTTGCTTCTCTGTGTGGCTCAATCCCTCTTTCTTCCGTAGACATCATCCAGAGCCACTACCAGCCATGGGGTTTCCTGAGCGCAGCGCATACCGTGTGCCCTGGCCTCTTTGAGGAGCTGCTGCTGCTACTACAGCCCCTGGCCCTGCTGCCCTTCAGCCTCGACTTGCTATTTCAGCACCGGCTGCTGCAAAGTGGGCAGCAGCAGCGGCAGCACAAGGAATTGCTGCGGGTGTCCCAGGACCTGCTTCTATCTGCCCACTCAACACTGCAATTAACCCGGGCCCGGGGCCAAGAGGGCCCTGGAGATATGGACAGGGCAGCCCATGGGGAGCGGGTGAAGGGGGTGGGTGCTCCAGAAGGTGGAGAAGATGAGGAGGAAGAGGAGGAGACAGAAGAGGTGACAGAGGCAGCTGGAGGTTTAGGGCATGGCAGGGCTCGAGGTGGGCAGGCTAGCTGGTGGTACCAACTCATGCAGAGCTCCCAGGTCTACATCGACGGCTCCACTGAGGGTTCTAGGTTCCCCCGTGGTGGCAACAATAGCAGCAGTGTTTGCAGCAGTGAGAAAAAGAAAGGGGTAGGAAGCGGGGGGCCACCCCCACGAGAGGGAGTAGTAGAGGGAGCTGAGGCCTGCCCTGTCCCCGAGGAGACCTTTGACCGGGACAGGGGCTGGCCCTTCTGGATGGGAAGCCCCCCTGATTCTGTGCTGGCTGAGCTGAGGCGTAGTCGAGAGAGGGAAGGGTCCACTGCCCCTCCAGCAGAAAGTGAAGCAGGAGCCTCAGGGCCTTCACCCGGAGGCATCAAATGGGGCTACCTCTTTGGGTCCCGAAAGGCTCAACGGGAGGCCCGGCCCACAAGCAGGTGAGAGGCAGCCCATGGTGTATACAGAGGTAGTGGGGAAGCCTGATCTAAGCCAGGGCACAGTTGGAGCCAGGGCCCCTGCTGCTGTCTCCTAGGCTACCCTCGGACTGGCTGAGCCTGGACAAGTCCATGTTCCAACTAGTGGCGCAGACGGTGGGTGCCCGCCGAGAGCCAGAGCACAAGGAGAGCCTACAGGAGTCACACTCTCCAGCCCTGCCCTCCAAGCCTCCATGGTGAGTCCTGGGATATAGAAGGATTGGGGGGCTGGTTATGGCTTTGGGTGGGGTATCTCTGACCTCCATTTGTTGTTTCCCCAGTGAGGTAAAGGCACTATGCCACCATCTGGCCACAGGCCCCGGACAGCTGAGCTTCCACAAGGGAGATATCCTACGGGTGCTGGGACCAGCCGGAGGAGACTGGCTGCACTGCAGCCGTGGCCCTGACACAGGCCTGGTGCCTCTGGCCTACGTGACCTTGACCCCAACTCCAAGTTCAACTCCTGGAAGCAGCCAAAACTGAGGCCCTGTGCATGCTGGTGGCCTCAGGGATCCTCATAACCCTCAGACTCAGAGCCTGAGAGCCCTTCCCAAGACCTTTGGCTTGGTGACAGAGAGCAAACTGAGAGCTGGGGCCATATATCCCTGTGCTCAGTGTTAATTACTCCCCCTTAACTGTCCCAGTGACCTCATCCAGATCTCCACCCAGGAAAAGATGGAAGGGACACAGCACTGGGCTGCCAGGATTTCCCTGGACCATCTGGGCCAGCCCTTCCATGGGTACTGATAAGCATGTCCCTATGGACAGAGGTGACCAGAAGGCCCATTTGCAGGGTTCCCTGGGCCAAGTGGTGAGAAGGGTGAGCGACAGTATTGGGGCCAGATCCCTAAGCCCCCAGCTGTAAATAGGCTGCGGCCAACACCTGGTGGTCAGACGATGGAGGAGGAGCACAAGCTTCTGTTTATGTATTTATTTATTTATTTATTACACCTATTAATAAAAAAGGTGCTTGGCCTCCAGCCGATTTTTTCTTTTCTCTTTGTGCCTCCCCCCACGCTCCAGCCCATCTCTATTCTTTCCAAAAGGATGGCCAGGATAGATGAAAAGGGAAGAAAGAATTTGAAGTCCAGGTACCTATGTCACGAGCTGCTTCTGGAGGGTGCCGAGGCCCAGAGCATCATGAGTGAGATGCCCATATGTGCGGCCAAACTGGAACTTATACCCTGTGTGGCCAAGAGAGTCTGTCACTTATAGCCAGTAGCATGGAAAAGCCAACTATTTCTCAGCAAGTTGCCTAGACCCTCCAAAATCTGGTTCTCACCCCCCACTGTGAACTACCTCAGTTTTCTTCCCTGCCCAATAATAAAATCACATAGCCCATTGTCCCCCATTATCTATTAGTTCCAATCCCCCAAACCACTTCCACCCATCACCCACAGACACACACACAACTGTTCCAGTCCCCAAGGCCTTACCTGGCACATAGCCCCCATAATTAGGTAAAAGACCAAAGTTCTGAGGGTAGGTCCTTGAAAGTGAGGGGAGATGTTTGAGACCCTTCTGGGGTCTCCCCCGTGAGTATATCTGTCCAAATTCTTGCAGTGCCTGGTTGGTGAGCACAGGAAAGCTGGAGCCGAAGAGGAAGCGGGCACGGGGCACATAACCAGTGAAGCCTGGGGGGATGGGGATACTAAGTCAGGATCACTTAGGGGCCTTCCCACGCCTTTGGTCATTACCCACTTCCCCTCACCTGACATGAAGAACTTTTGAGGATCTCTGTCATCCATGGAATAGGGGGAAGCCTTCTGAGGGAAGTTGACAGAAGAAAAACAGGGCTATCAAATTCAGCCGTGTTCTAAGACAAGCTCCCAGGGAGTATAGCTGGCCATCAAGCCCACACCCCCTCTACCCAAATCTATGCTGCTCATGGCCACCCCAAATCTACACAGAGGTAATGCTTCCCTCCCCAATCCTACACCACTCCCCACCAAGCCTTCTTGATCTCACTTGTCCTACTTCCTCCCTCAGCTCTGGTTCCTTCTCCACATCCTGTTCTGGCTCCAGCTTGGGCTCTTGGTCTTTCTCCACATCTTCTCCCTTGACCTCCTTTGGCAGCTCCTGACTCCCTTGTTCCCCATGCCACTGAGTAAAATCATTCAGAGCCTCAGCCCACACCTGGCTGCAGTTCTTGGCAAAGATGAACTGTGCCTGGGGTACAAAACCTGAGTGGGCAGGGAGCAAGGAGGGTTTCTGTTAGTGTTTGGGACACATGTTTTAGAATGGGGGCACCTGTTCACATGTGTGTCACATACCCGTGTACCCAGGAATCATGCTGGAACTGAGCCTGCCATGCCCACGCCTGACAGGCAGGCTTCCCCTGGGAACCTCTGGAGATCCTGGAGGCCGAATGGGAGGCAGAAGTATGCGACGGGCAGGGGGCCAGGCTAGGCCAGGAGCTCCTCGAAGTAGCTGACCAGTCATCTGCCCATAGGTCTGGCCCATGCTGAACCGAAGTAGTGGGCAGTGTCCAGTGTACCTGTAGCACAGGACTCACTCACCCACCTCTAGAATCCCTGTCCCACCCTTCCCGAGAGACAGAAGCAGAGACCTCTGAAGTTCTGATCTTTTCTGGACTGAGCTGTGTATTTGGAGCAGGCATTTCTCAATTCTCTGTCTTAGTTTTCAAACCTTACCCTCTGCTGTTACCCTGTTACCGTAGAGAAGACAACACAAAGCTTCATGGCAGGCCCAGCTACCACTAATCCTTGCTTTTCTTTTTCCATCCAACACAATAGATATCCCAGCCCTGGGCCTCCTGTACCAGTATATCTACTTGGCCTCCAAGGTCTGGGTGACACAACTCCTATATCCCTATACCCCTATTCCCAGAAGCAAACAGAATTGTGCTCTGGGTAGAAGTCTTACCCTGGAATATAATGAGGATTCTGAGGGTTCAGCCCTGGTATGAAGGTGCTGGCCATAGCGCCATGGGAACTCAGGCAGTCTTTTTGTTTCCCTTTGAGCAGAGGTCCTGGGCCAGTGTGTACTGTGTCCAGGGCTGTGGGGCTGAGCCAGAGGCAGGGGCGGGGCTAAGGGAGGAGCAAGGGGAGGAGGCACTAGTGTGATGATGACGGCCAGGGCCAAGGCCAGTGGAACAGGACAGCAGAGGCTCACAGGTCTGTCTACTCCAGAACAAATGCAGTCCTGCCACCTGGGATAAAAGCTGAGAACAGCCTCCCCACTCCAGGACCTAAAGAAACCCAAGATGGGAGGTGAGAAAGCAAAAACTGTGAGGTCCATTCAGCTCTATCTCAAAAGAAGACCCTTCCTTCCAAAGCCCTCATCAGAGCACCCGCCTGAGGAGACGTTGATTCTGCTCTTTGTGAGTCTCAGTTAAGGGTGACAGAGTTCCTGGGAAAAGAGGGTCTCTGAGGGGAGCCAAGAGCCCAGAGGGGAGGAGTCAGGGGTAAAAAGCAACCTACAGAACTTAAGTTAATTTTTAATAACAGAGCCTGACAATTATTGAACACCTACTATAATCTGGATCATCATCCATTCAACAAATCTGCTAGGCACACTCCACAGTGCCAGAATGTGTACTATGTAGTAGTCAGAAAAACTAAGTTCGATGTGACTTTGGGTAAGTCATTTAGTATTTCTGAACCCCACTATCATTTATAAAATGCAGATACTACTACTCACCCTGCTACTATTGTGAGGCTCAAATTAATGTATGCACATGTGTTTTGTAACAATAAAGACCATGAAGTCAGAATGGCGGAGTAGGGGAAAGAGCACAGGTGTGCAATCAGGCAATCATGGGCTTCTAATAGATTGTGCCCTTGGGCTTACTTTACCTTCTCTGAAAAGCCTTAACTTCTCCTGAGCCTGAATTCCCTAAACTGTAATATGAAGGTTAACATAACCTTACCTACACCAAGGTGCCGTTAAGGATAAGGTCAGAAAGTGTGTGTGTGAAAGAACTGACCCCAGCACTTGCCACACAGCTACTAATACTCGATTTCCTTCCCTATTGTTTAGAGCTGTCTCCAGGCTTCTAACTCATATGGGAAATCAATGAACTGTTAGTAAAGTCAGTGGATACAGGTTTTCTTACTGTGAAAGCTCAAGGGAAGAAGATATGAGGGAATGTTGGGGATTAATACAAGGGGGCAAATTAGAATTTGTAAAGAAAATAATTCAGATTCTAAGACAAGTTCAGACCAGGAAGGAGAGATCTCAGAGAGTGAGAGCATGATTAGAACTCAGCTCTAGGGCTGAGTCAGGGCCAGGCCAGTCCACCTTTAAAGGAGCTTCTGCTCTTCTTCCCCACCCCAGACTGTGGCAGTGCCTGCTCTGACCAAGCATGTATCACCGACTTCTCAGGAATTGCACAAGAGCACTGGGTCCAAAGGAATACATTTCATGTTCCTCACTGTTCTGCCAAGATCAGCCTTGGAATATGTCATTTAGAGCTAGAGTTGTAAGGGACTTGGCTCTTAAGGAAATATGCCAGAGTGAGGGTGAGAGCCGAGGGGAGAGCCCAGAATAGCAGTAGTGTGTCAAGGTTAACAAGCTGGGTTTTTAGACTCTATAACAGACTGTAGGTTGCACACTTTATACCTATTCCCCACTCCCACTTCCCTTCTTCCTAAAATAACCTTAATTTTGTTCTGTCGAGCAGCCAGGAACTTCAGGGACGCTTAGTGCCAGCCCTAGGAGTGAATCTTCGTTAGTCTAAGCCCATCACAGTGGTCCCATGCCCTTTGCTAATGACAGCTTAACATAGGCTTGTGACATTCTGGCAATATGAGGAGAAGTCTTCTGGGGTGAAGGAGGGTCCTGGGAAGAATTTCTTTGCTCTCAAAAAAGATGTACAACAAATTAAAGAGAAAGACGGGGACAAGAAGGAATTATGTCTTCCTGCTTCTAGAAGTTCTGTGGATGTGATGGTGAAACTTTGGCAGGTATCATGAATCCTTGTAGAAATCTAAGCTAATCTGGGAGCAAAGCCAGAGTATTTCAAGGGTAGATGGTAGTGTAGAAAGGGCTGGGTCCCTGGTGGTAATGTAGAGCCACTATATTAACCAACCTTTTTATGTAAAATAACTTCATTACTGTTAAGGCCACTTTAAGTTTTCTTTTACTTACAGCCAAAGACATCACAACATAAAAGTAAAACAAACAAACAAAAAACCTAGTTCAGACCCTAGTTTTACTAGAGATATGGACCTTAGCCAAATTTATCTCATCAAGTCTGGTTTCTCATCTATAAAATGGGAAACTAATGTTACTACCCCATTTAATAGGATAAGATAGATGAGATGATGCATAAAGAGCAATGGCCCAGTGACTATCTTATGTTAAGTACTAAGTAGAAATTCATAGTGTTTCGTTGGAATTTAGTGGGAATGGGAGAAAGGAAAAGAGTAACAGAGGTTGAGATGTGCTTCAGAGTCACCTAGAGTGATTTTTAAAAGTACTCATGCATGGCCCCATCCACATTTTTCTGGGAATTAGAGCCCTGGTATGTGTGTGTGTATGTATATATGTATATATGCATGTGTATGTATATATGCATGTGTATGTGTATATGTATGTATGTGTATACATGTCTGTATGTTTATGTGTGTATATATGTATGTATATAGTTTAACTTCTTAATTTGGAAAAAAAAGAAAAATTGCAATAAAAATGTATTATTTGCCTAGATTTACCAACTATTAATAATTTGCAGCTCAGAAGTATATGCTTCCATATGCCAGGAAGGAAGAAGAAGCAGACAAGCACTTATATCTATACCACACTCAAGCCTGGCCTCACAACAAATGAATAGGCCCTTATCAACTAACCAGCTGTGTCTAGGGAGGACAGAAGGTAGAAGGCATGACGGCTTCAGAAGAAAAGGCTGTAGACAGACTAGCCAGGTAAACAGATCTACAACCAACTAAATTAGCTAATAATTAAGCAGTCAACTCAAGAAGCTAGAAAAGGAGGAACATCATAAGCTAAGGAAAATAGGAGGAAAAGTTTATGAAGCTAACAATAAAACCCAATAAATCATAAAAACAACTGAAGTGATTATCATACAAGCTATTAAAAAAAAACAAAACAGACAACAGAATAAGCAAACTGCTAGCCAAGCTAGCCAAAAAAAAAAAAAAGACTACACAAAGCTCTTAATACACAGACACACAGAATTTTTTTTATTCTAAAAGACTATTAAGTGAAACTCTATACAAAAAACTAAACTAAACTCTAAACATAAAATCTCAGTGAGGTTAATAGGAAAATGGACATAAGGTGGATGCCAGCATGTAGAGTTGATAGTCCCTCACTTTAGACAATCTTATAAAAGCCAGAACCAAGACAAAACTAATCACTTTCACCTTTATTACTGAACATTATTCTAGACAGTACAAGAAAAAGATAAGTAATAACTGTAAATGTTGGAAAGGAAGAAAAAATTTATCTGCTTAACTAAAACCCTGAGAACCCACTGAAAAACCATGATAACTAATAAAAGTACAATAAGATGGCTTATTATATGAAAAATATATTCAAATGTCAATCACATTCTTATTAGCCAGCAGATGACACATAGAGGACTTCCACTTTCAGCATTATTACAGGATTGGTTTTCTACAGAGGATTATTGAAAGAAAATCAACCTTATATGGTACAGGTCATTGCATATTTCTCTTTCAACCATTTGACTAGATTGTAATCCCTAGAGCAACCACTGAGAGTAACTAAAATATTTAAGTTTAAAAAAAAAGGAAGGGACAGGAAAACTAGAATGGCATGCTAAAAAATATTTATTCAAACCAAAAGAACATAGAAACGAAGGAACAGAGGAATAAGACAAAGCAAAAAGGATATGAGACAATGAAAATATATAATCATATAAAAACCTGTGCATGCTTGTTCATAGGAGCATCATTCATAACATCCAAAAAGTGGAAACAACCCAAATGACCTTCCACTGATGAACAGATAAATAACATGGGACATTCATACAACAGAATATTATTCAGCAATAAAAAAAGTGAAGTGCTGATACAAGCTATAACATGGATAAACCTTGAAAACATTATGCTAAGTAAAAGAAGCAAGATTCAAGAGACCACATATTGTATGATTCCATATATGAAATATCCAAAGGAAGCAAATCTATACAACCTGAAAATTCATGGTTACCTTGGGCTGGGGATAAGGGAGTTTGGGGGGATGTAGTTAGTGACTACTAATGGACATGAGGTTTTGCCTTGGGATAATGAAAAAATTCTAGAACAATTGTGATAGTTGCACAACTGTGAATATAATAAAAACCACTGAATTATAAACTTTAAATGGGTGAATTATATGCTATGTGAATTATATCTCAGTATAAAGCTGATATAAAATAAAATATAAAAAAACAAATCTAGTGTTAAGAAAAAACGGAGAGGAGGAAGTGGGGTGAAGGGCAAGGAAGGGAGGAAGTGAGGGAGGAGAGAAAGAACACATCAAGATCAAGTTGGGGTTATTCTATAAATGCAAAGTCATTAAACATTAGAAAATTGATTAATGTAACATATCATTGTTTAGAAATCTTTTCTCCCTTCCTACCACCACCTTTACAAATAGAGTGTACTTGGGCTTGGCCCTGTGACTTTCTTTGGCCACTGGAATGTTGACAGAGATGACATGACCCAAAGACATGGAAACATTTGCAAAACTGTGCTTGTCTTCTTGCACTTCTTCCATCACCATGAGAAGAATCTGACCAGGCTATCCTGCTGGTCCCAGGAGGAGTGAGGGGCAGATGGAGCCCAGCCAAACTCTCTAGCCAATCCCAGTTTAGAATGTTGACCCCAGTCAACCCACATCTTTATGAGAATAAGTAATTGTGTTATGCCACTCAGTTTTGAAGTGATTAGTTATACTTTTGTGATAATAACTAATTGTTATCAATAGCTACAAAAAAAAACTGCAGTAAACATTAAATTTAGTAGTGAAACATTAAAATCATTACTTTAAAGATCCAGAACAAAATATAAGTGTCTACTGCCACTACTTCACTAAACATTATATTGAAGGTTTTAAGCAAGGGAATAGAAATCAAAGGTATAAATATTAGTACTAAAACTATAGGAAAGATTTTGGATTTAATTCTCAGTGAGATGAGAGGTTTTAAGCAGAGATTAAATTATCTGACTTACATATTAAAAGGAATATCTGGCTGCTTTGTACAGCAGGAGTCCCCAAGCCCTGAGTCACAGACCGGTACCAGTCCATGGCCTGTTAGGAACCAGGCTGCACAGCAGGAGGTAAGTGGCAGGCTAGTGAGCGAAGCCTCATCTGTATTTGCAGCTGCTCCCCACCACTAGCATCACTGCCTCAGCTCCACTTCAGATCATCAGGCATTAGATTCTCAGGAGCACTGGTCCCTGGCCCCAGAAAGGTTGGGGACCGCTGGAATAGAGGATAGGCTATAAGGAGATAAAGGTATAAGCAGGGATACCAGAAAGGAGGCCATTGCAATACTATAGGTAAGAATAGTGGTGACTTAGACTGGGTTAGAGATAGTGAAAATGTCCAAAGCAATCAGGTTATGGATAGATTTCAAATGTAGAGCATACACAATTTGCTGGTATCCCCTCAGGGGATAGAAAGAAAGGGGTCAAAGATAACAGAATTGTCTTGACTGAGCATCTAAATGAATTTATTGAAATAGAGAAGCCTTGAAGAAGAGCTGTAAAGAGAGGACACAAGAGCTCTGTTTTGTACTCATCAATTTTGAAAACGTAATTAGATATACAACTGGAAATGATAAGTAAGCAATTTAATATAGGAGTCTAGAGTGCAGAGGTTGGGGCAAGAGAGAGAAAATGGGGTCATTAGCATATAAATAGTATTTAAAGCCTTGGAGTTAATGGAATGAGCCACTGTGTATGTGAGTAGAGAAGATGTCCAATGATGGAGCTCTGGGTACACCACAGTTGAGAGGTCAAGAAGATGAAGAAGAATCAGCAAAAGAGACATACATAGAAGAAGGAACCTATAAAATATGAAGAGAATGAAGGAACTAATTCAAGCTATGATAATATTATGGTTACCATTATAATGATATTGATATTAGGAGATAATGCTAATGAAGTGTCAAGATGCCTGCAACTTATTTTTAAATGGTACAATAAAAATTTTATGATATATATCATAGCATACCATACCACACCACATGAAAAAGAGAAAAAAACACAACAAAATCTAAACAACTGTTAAACCTAGGGTAGGGTATATAGGTGTACTCATTGTGCTTTCCTTCAATTTTTCTGCATTTCTGAAATTTTTTATAATGAGATGGTGGAGGGGACTGTTTTAAGTAGAATTACACATTCATTTAACTGTTCTCCTAAAGTTAAATAATTTATATCCACAGTACCCAGATGTGGTCTCTAAATACTATTTCCAACTAAAAGGAATCATGAAAGGGAAAAATAGCTGATACCAGTTCTAGTCTAGGAATGCGCTAAGTAAGCCAGGAAGATTTTGGTATAACAAGTAGCAAGAAACCTTCAGGGTCATATCAAAAAAAAAAAAACTCAGGAGCCAATTTGAATTAGTACCGAGTGGCCAAAACAGATCATTTAAACATCAAAATGATAAAAACTGCCAACAATTGAGACACAGCATACAGGTGTTAAATGATGAGATCATGATATTAAAAAACCAAACACCTCATTGGTCCCTTTTGGAGGACACTGGGGAACCACCTCACTACTTTAAAAGCTAGTAAAATAAAAGGGAAACAATCAAGCATTTTCTTGCCTTTCCTACATGAAATATATCTCTGGGGAACAAATAGTTGATGTGGAAAAGTTTCTCTTTGTAGAGGTATTCTATCTAGCAAACAAAGAAGGAAGGATAGAGTGAGAATATCATTTGCTAACTCCAGTACTAATGAACCTAGACCAGCGGTTCTCCGTCAGGGACATTTTGCCTCCTAGGGGACAGCTGGCAATGTCTAGAGACATTTTTCATTACAATTGGGGAATTTGCTAGCGTTCAGTTGATAGAGGCCAAGGATGCTGTTAAACATCCTACAATGCACAGGACATCTTCCTACAATAAAGAATTATCTGGGCCAAATGTCAATAGTGCTAAATTTAATCAACACTGGAATATACATTGACCATCTTTAGTTACTAACATCAAAAAAAGGCCAGCACTGTGCCTCCTGATAAAAGTACTAACACCACCTACGGATAAGTGTTGCCAAAATAATTAAATCTAAATCTGATTAAGTCTCTAGCTACCAATTTGCCAGAAAAGCAGGGGACTGAGGAATGTGCTAAATTACACCAGAAGAAGCTCAGCAAAATTCAGACTTTGAGAAACTCTACAGGACAAATGACCTGGTTTATTAAAAAATAAGTAATAAGGGAAAAAAGTTGGAGAATGGCCTTAAGGATTTAAAAAGATTTGAAACATATCAACTGCAAAGTATGGACCTTAGTGATTTTGACTCAAACAATTTTTTAAAACTATAAGACAATGGGGAAAATGTCAACTAGATACTTGATGATATTAAGAAATTACTGTTTTATTTAGGTGTGACAATGGTACTATGATTTTGTTTTAAAGAAGAATCTTTACCAGAGGGGAGGGGGGGATTTAAAAATTGTTTTAATAATAAAAATTAAAAATAAAGAATCCTTATCTTTAGAGATATTAAAATATTTATTGATGAAATTATATGTCAGAAATATACTCCAAATAAGTGGGTAAGGGGAAGACAGCAGGGGTATAAATGAAACAAGATTGGTCATAAATTAGTCATCAGAGAATCACTGGCATAGAAGGTACATGAGAGCAGGTACTTTAACTCTACGTCACTTATGGCAACAATACAACTGAAGGAAGCATGGGTCTCCAACAAAATGGTCTTACTCACCCAAGGTAAATAAGGGTTATTTGTTCTATTGTTTGTTGTTGTTTTCAAATTTTCCATCATAAAATGTTTGAACAACAAAAGGATCTTCTAATAGCCTAACTCAAGGAACACTTAAAACTTAGCAAAACTCTTCGCACTATTTAATGCTGTTCCTTATTATTTTTCCTTAACTCTCCATTCCTTGGATTTCACAGCACCAGACTCTCTAGATTTCCTTCCTGTCTTTAAGCTTGTTTCTTCTCAGTCTCCTTCATAGACTTCTCTTCTTCAATCTGCCCTTCAACATTGATCTTCCCCAGGATTCCACTGCCGGCCTATTTCTCCCTTTATACACCCTACTTGTCTGGTGGCACCCATCTTCATAGTTTTCTTTCCCATTAATTATCCCTTTTTTATTGCAATCATTTACCTTTCTCCTCCTGGATTCTTTATCTCAGTTGATATCATCCCTGTCATCTAAGCTAGAAATTTAAAAATTACCATGACTGATGCTCTCTCTCTCCACAGGACTTACTTTGGATACTAATCAATCAAGTTTTCCCTACTACTTGAATGATTCCTTCTCTCCTTCCCTATTACCCCTGTGCTAGTTCAGTCTCCTGACAGAGCCTCCTTTCTCATCAGTCTCTCTGCCTCCCTACAACCACCACAATGATCTTTCTGAAACAGGAATCTGACTCCTCAGCTTAGAATCACTATCACCCACTGTAGTATTTCTCAAACTTGGATGAAAGAGTCAGATACGTGTCAGTTAAATTACCTATGATGATACTACTTAAACAAAATGAGGCATCAATTCCTAGCACTGACACCTGTAAAGAAAGCAAACTGACAAATTAAATAGTTGTAGATGTGAACATTAATGTAATGAATGAACTTGTTTTCCGGAGACCAAGTGGACTCTGAATATGATGCACATGGTCCTGACACGGGTTGTGCTCCAGACTGGCCCGTCTCCACTGGCTCTGGAAGGACTGTGAATCTCTCCTGTTCTTCCCTCCAAATTTGCGCGAAATCTCACCTCAACGAGACGGCACCTGGCCGCCTCTCGACCCTAATGCGTTGTTTATCATTTAAGACGGCCTTTCGTGTTTTTTTTCATCAGCCCTGGACAATTTAAGAGGACCTGGCGCCAACTCTCAAACAGGGGACAGGGCTCTATTAGAAGGCGGTTACCCACGCGGATGCGGACTGTGCTTTTATCCTCTTTCTGGCTTACCACAGAAATCGAAATAAAGTACTTCGGAATTCCTGGAGCGCCCTCAGCCTCGCTCCGAAGTTCTGTCGCAGCCAGTTTCACTTCCGAGGCCCCGCGGCCTCCATCCCCGCGGCCCGCCCTCCCACCGCCAGGGGGCGCTCACCGACGCCCGCCCCGCTCGCCCGGAGCGGTCCACCGGGACCGAGCTACGTCACCCGCCCCCAGCGATGATTGGCTACGTCACCCGCCCCCAGCGATGATTGGCTATCTCGCCGCCGCCTGGTGGGTGGAGCCAGCCGAGAACCGGAAGCGACGGGTGCGGCGGGTGTACAGGGTCCCCCAGGCCGTGCGTGCGCACGCGCTCAGGGCCAGGCGTCGATGAAGACGCCGGCTGCAGCTCCCCCTCTGGCCTGCAGGGGCAGACCGGAGCCCTCTGTGATGGGGTCACTCTCATTAGGGCTGGGCCACACGAGGGGGGAGGAGTCACGTCGAGAGGAGGGGTCACAATGACAGGTGGAGTCGCTCTGAGGGGGCGTCTCACTGCACTGGAGGATGCCCGGGGGGGGGGGTGTCGCACCGAGGGTCCTGGTACACACTGATGTTGGCAGGTGTCATACTAGGGGAAGGTCCCGCCGAAGGGGAGGGTTCTCACGGAGGAAGAGAGGGTGTCCGAAGGGCAGGGCCCCTCGAGGTGAGGGATCTGGCCCAGGGGTGGGAATCTCGCGGAAAAGAGGGGCTTTCCCTGTAGTAGGCGGAGGTTCCTCTTTGGGAGAGAAGGTCGTTTAGACGAAATAGGAAGAGGAAGGTCCAGACCGTCTGTCCCTGGGCGGAGGCTCTGGAATTTGAACTTTATTCGAGGGAGGTGGGATGAAGTGAGGAGGAGTCGGGGCCACGCTAGGAATGGGCTGGCCAAGGGCCACGACGGCGCTGGGCCCTCACAGCCGACCGAAAAGGCAGCCGATTCCAGCTGCGTGAGATGTCGGGACGGAGGCCCGGGACACGGGCAGGTTGGCACAGGGAGGTGGTTGGTTTCCTGGGCCTGAGGTGTCCTTGTCCGCCCTGCTGGTCTCCAAAGCCCAGGAATCGTGCAGCTTCCAGAGGCCCGGCCCTCAGATGACAGAGACCTACCTGAGGGTGGGTGCGAGGGGAGGAAGGACTCACCCACAGAGACCTACCTGAGGGTGGGTGCGAGGGGAGGAAGGACTCACCCACCCACAGTGACCTACCTGAGGGTGGGTGCGAGGGGAGAAAGGACTCACCCACCCACAGTGACCTACCTGAGGGTGCGAGGGGAGGAAGGACTCACTCACCCACAGAGACCTACCCGAGGGTGCGAGCGGAGGAAGGACTCACCCACGCACGCACAGTCAGCCCTTTAATTGCCCTTCGGTTTATTCCGCTCGGGCCCGAACTTCCTCGGCCGCGACGCCCCGGACCCACTCTCCGAGGGCATCGCGACCGACTGACCGTTGGGGGTGCGTGTCCGAGGGGGCGTGGCCGCGGCTTGGGGGCCGGGCTCGAAGGAGTTAAGGGGCGGCCAGGCTCGGCCCCGCCCCTGCCAGGCCGCGGAGCCTGAGCCCCAGCGGCGAAGCCCCGCGCTGCCGCCGCCGCCGCCCGCCTCCGCCAGCGGGGAGCCCGCCTGCCGCCGGCGCCCCGGGACTCCGCCGCCGCCGCCGCCCGGCCCGGGCCGAGGCCTTGCGCAGAGCCGAGCGGAGCCGCGTCCGCCGGGCCCAGCGAGCCGGCGCGGCGGGGGCGGGACCGGGATCTTGGGCGAATCTTCCATTCTCTAAGGCGGGAGCCGGAGCCCCGGCGCCCGGGATCGGGCTGGGCCCGCACCCATGGCGAGTGCTGCCTGCCCGGGCCCCGGGGACCCTGCCATGTGAGGCAGATCGGGGCTGGGGGCCCGGCCATGGCCGGGGAACGGCCCCCACGGCGGGGCCCTGGACCCGGGCCGGGGGAGGCGCCGGGGGAGGGGCCCCCAGGGCCGGGGGGCGCGGGCGGAGGCCCGGGCCGGGGCCGCCCCTCCTCCTACCGGGCTCTCCGCAGCGCCGTGTCCAGCCTGGCGCGCGTGGACGATTTCCACTGCGCCGAGAAGATCGGCGCCGGCTTCTTCTCGGAGGTCTACAAGGTAGGACCCGCGGAGGGGCGGGACCGAGCCTCCGACGGGAGGCTGGAGCGAGGCGGCCCGGGCCCCGGCGACCTGTCAGATCTGCCCGCGACTTGCCGGCCCCTGCCGCCCGCAGGTTCGACACCGACAGTCAGGGCAAGTCATGGTGCTGAAAATGAACAGGCTCCCCAGTAACCGGGGAAACACGCTGCGGGAGGTGCAGCTCATGAATCGGCTCCGGCACCCCAATATCCTAAGGTGAGCAGCCCCGGCCGCTAGCTGGGCAGCCTGCTAGGGGAGGGGGAAGAGCCCGCTGGAGAAGTAGGAACTGTGGCGGGGCCGGCGACCTTCCAGCCTACCCTCCTACCTTCTTTCCCCTCTTCTAGGTTCATGGGGGTCTGTGTGCACCAGGGGCAGCTGCACGCTCTTACAGAGGTGAGGCTGGGCGAGGAGAGGGTACTCTCACCAGCGGCAAGGGGAGAGAGTCAGCTCCCCGGTGCTCCTATAAAGTAGTGAGAGCCAGCAGGACCTCCTCCCAGGGAGGCGTCCCTGAACTTCCCTATAGGCCGGCAAACCACAAATAAAAGGCCTCAGCTGTTCTCATCCTCTATATCCTGTAGAACAGTACTGTCCAATAGAACTTTCTGCAGCGATGAAAATATTCTATATCTGTGCTATCCGAAACTGTAGCTACTAGGTACATGTGGTTAGGGAGCACTGGAAATGTGGCTACTAATGTGTTTAATTTTATTTAAGCTCAATAATTTAAATTTAAACAGTTGCATATGTATTGGACAGGACAGCCCTAGAATATGAATGGGGACCCCAGAACACTGGTTCACCATTTTGACCTTTGTGATCCTCTTGAGTGCCCCCTGGCTTATAAATGGGAGACTAGAGACTGGAACCTTGACATTCATTCCCCTTCTCCTTTCACTGTGCCCCAGTATATGAATGGGGGGACCCTGGAACAGCTGCTCGGCTCCCCCGAACCTCTATCCTGGCCTGTCAGGCTCCGCCTGGCTCTGGACATTGCCCACGGCCTGCAGTACCTGCATGCCAAAGGTGTATTCCACCGAGACCTCACATCCAAGGTAGGCTGGCCAGGTGGGTGGAGGCATGAAGGGGGATTTAAGACTATTAGGTTGTTGTAACTAGCCCATGGATGTTGGAATGTAGATAACAGATTTGTTAAGATGTTAGAGTAGCAAGGCATTGGAGAATGGGGGACTGGGTTGAGGGGGTGTCTCTGAGGAACTGATCACACTGTTTTGGAGTGGCGAATAATGTTGCAAGATTGGGACGCATTGGAGAACTGGAAGATCAGAGAGGGTTGGGGTTTTCCTGGAGTGACAGAGCTTTTGGGGGTATAGATTGAAAGATCAAAGAGCAGAGGGTGATGGGTGTGTGAGGATGCTATGTGTATGTCAGAACTGTCTGATCCGACGGGAAGACCAAGGCTTTACAGCTGTTGTGGGTGACTTCGGGCTGGCTGAAAAGATTCCTGTGTATAGGTAAGGTGAACACCCCTGTTCCCCCAAAATTCACAGAAGACCCCTATCTAAGTGAATCCCCCAGGAACATTTCCCTTGGAGTGGGAGTGGGGCTGACTTCAGCCCTTTTTGTTTGGGAGACTTTCTGGTGGGATGTTTCTGATGACTCTGCCCCTGCCCTACAGGGAAGGGGCAAGAAAGGAGCCATTGGCTGTGGTGGGTTCCCCCTACTGGATGGCTCCAGAGGTGTTACGGGGTGAGCTGTATGATGAGAAGGTGAGACATAAACCCTTTAGATCCCTAAGGCCTTCCAGAGACCCTCTAGAGATACTCTTAAAGGACCCCATCCCAAGCTCCTAAACAACTCTACCAGGTATCTGGAGGCCCGCAAGATCCCCCTTGCCCCTTACAGGCACCCCTCCAACACATGAAAACTGTCAAGACTCCTCCCTGAATTCTGACACTTTTTGACAAAATTCTGACATGAAAACTGTCAGTTCCTCCCCCTGACATTCTCTCCTCCCCCAGGCTGATGTTTTTGCCTTTGGGATTGTCCTCTGTGAACTCATCGCGCGAGTACCTGCAGACCCGGACTACCTACCGCGTACTGAGGTGAATGATGTCTCCAGGTTTGAAAAGGAGGAACTCCAGACTGGGCAGCTCATAACTAAGGAGTCACTAGTGGTCGAGGTCCACATTAGGATACAGAAGGAAGTTAGCCAAGGAAGGCTAACTTTGAGGCCCCTCCTCTCTGTTCCCACAGGACTTTGGCCTGGATGTGCCTGCTTTCCGGACCCTGGTAGGGGATGACTGCCCGCTGCCTTTCCTGCTCCTGGCCATCCACTGCTGCAGCGTAAGAGCCTCACCCTCCCTGCCCTCTGTCCCCATCCAATGGCTTACAAGGCTGTCCTGTTCCAAGTGATGGGAATAAAACTCAGGGACCCAATTTTGGAACACTAAGTGAAGCTGCCCCTCTCCTACCCCTCAGATGGAACCCAGTGCTCGTGCACCCTTCACTGAAATCACCCAGCACTTGGAATGGATCCTGGAGCAGCTGCCTGAGCCAGCCCCCCTCACCAGGGCTCCCCTGACACAAATTAAGGGTGAGTAAGTATAACCTTGACCCAACTGGAGTCCTTTTGCCTCTCTCCTCCTTAGAACTCAGGGAATTATCTGAGGGAAACTAAGTATATTTATTAATTGAGAAGGGGGTGGTGTGAGGAGACATTTCAACGAAGACAGTTTTCTAATTCTAGAGCCTGAAGGAAGGAAAAAAGGAAAGAGGTAAGAGGGGACTGGGGGTAACATCTTCCTCTTTCCAAAGCATCCTATCAGACTCCCTTTTCTAAGCTCTAGTCCCACCACCCTCTTGGTGAATAAACGAGGCCAGTAAGAAATTATCAATACTGAGAAGAGTGATCACAGACTTCTCTGTCTACAGGGTCTGTTCCAAGAGGAATCCCCTCTGCCACGCTTCCCAGACCAGACCCCCGGCTTTCCCGAAGCCGGTCAGACCTCTTCCTGCCCCCATCACCAGAATCACTCCCCAACTGGGGGGACAATCTGACTCGAGTCAACCCCTTCTCACTGCGGGAAGACCTCAGGGGTGGCAAGATCAAGCTCCTGGACACACCCAGCAAGCCAGTCGCCCCTCTGCCCCTTGTACTACCATCACCACTGCCCTCTAGCCAGCTGCCCTTGGTGACTACTCCAGAGACCCTAGTCCAGCCTGGGACACCTGCTCGTCGCTGCCGCTCTCTACCATCATCCCCTGAGCTCCCCCGACGTATGGAGACAGCATTGCCAGGTCCTGGCCCTCCCACTGTGGGCCCCTCCACCGAAGAGAAAATGGAGTGTGAAGGCAGTAGTCCGGAGCCAGAACCCCCAGGACCAGCTCCCCAGCTGCCCCTGGCTGTGGCCACAGACAACTTCATCAGCACTTGTTCCTCGGCCTCCCAGCCCTGGTCCCCTCAGTCAGGACCTCCCCTTAACAACAATCCCCCAGCTGTGGTGGTGAACTCCCCACAAGGCTGGGCCGGGGAGCCCTGGAACCGGGCCCAACATAGCCTGCCCCAGGCTGCAGCCCTGGAGCGGACAGAACCTTCGCCTCCCCCTTCAGTTCCCCGGGAGTCCGATGAGGGGCTTCCCTGCCCTGGCTGCTGCCTTGGCCCCTTCAGCTTTGGCTTCCTGTCCATGTGCCCCCGCCCCACACCAGCTGTTGCCCGCTACCGCAACCTGAACTGTGAGGCGGGCAGTCTCCTCTGCCACCGAGGGCACCATGCCAAGCCACCCACAACAAGCTTGCAGCTGCCTGGGGCACGCTCTTAGCAGCGGAGCCTGTGGTCTCAGGCCTCCAACTTTAGCCTTCAAGATGCCCTATGAGGACAGCACACATGCTGGACAATGCCAGCCCCAGATGGGCTGACCGGCTATCCTCCCCCTATAGGGGAACCTCAGCATGGACTCAAGGGACAGAATATTTCCTATCCACCCCCTGGGCTTGCTATCCCGTGGGGATCACTGAACCAGACACAGCACTGCTGACACACGAGACTAACACGTGCAGATTATTTAAAAATATTTCAATAAAACTGCCTGGCTGGCTCCGGGCTGCCCCTATCCACTCAGCCCGTGCGCCCTCCTCCCCTCAACCCCCCATTCCACTATGGGAGGTTCCTGGGGAGGCCAAAAATCTCTTCTAGAGGTTTCTTCCCCCTTTTCCCAGGAACAGTCCGATTTCTGGGATAGGATTTCAAGCGGGCAGCAGACTGGCTAGAAATGTTGAGCATGGATTAGCCCTTGGCCAGACATTGTTCAAGAAGAATGAGGAAACGCTGGAGAGAGATGATCTTGGGACTTGCAGGCTGCAGGTTAGAGATGAGGGGCATGGGCTCTTATTGGCATAAGTATCTGAAAGAGTAAAGCATCAGCAAACCCCACAGTTGACTGTCACTAAGAAATTCTCATCCAGCTCACTGTCTCCCCAGCTCCTTAGACAACCCCATCACTGGCCTCCCTTCAGCTCCCGGGCTTCCCTGCGCAACCCCCTTGACATAAGCAGACCAAGCACCTGGAGGCTGTGGGCATGACTGTCATTCCCAGGAACAAGCTTCCCCCTGACCTCTGGGCCCCTGCTCTGAGTCCCACTCCCCTCAGGTTCCCATGCCTCAGTCCCATCCCTCACTCTTACCCAGCTCAGTGCAAAGAGTGGTCCCCATCTGGGTACCTAAAAGCTGCCATCTCACAGATGCACGGAAGATAAGTCGTACACTCCACTGAATGTATTTTTATCCGCCAGCCTTGTACCTTGGCACATCTTTGGTTTTGAGCATAAGACCTATATAGTGGTGAAATAGAGCAGCAATAATCTCTAGTTCCCTCTCTTCCCTTTTCTCCCCCTTGATCTACATAAAACCTAGCCCAAGTCCTAAATCACCCTGACTACCTAAGGCCACGTTTGGGGACAGTTCAGGGACATCTGGACTCCAACCCAAAGAGGCTTTAGGACCAGGGGAGGGAAAATAACTCAAGGTCTTAAAGATGGGAACTCCAGTTAGGGAAAATAGGAGGTAACCACTCTGAGGGGCCCTGGGTTGGACCTCAAAGGAACCCCACTGCTTCCTTGCTTCCCTGAGGCAACTCCCCAAATGGCCCTGGCTGAGAACATTTGGCCTCAGTTTGGGTAGCCTTGTTGAAGGTCAGTAAGTATGAATGCCAGGGTCCTTCATCAGCCCTAACTTCTGAGAAAAATATGACATGAGTTCCAACCTAGTAATTAAAAATAAAAGCATGTGCCAGGGACTTTTAGGTAGTAGGGCTGGAACAGAATAAAAATGCCCTGAAGAGTTATTAATATGAGGAAATGGACTCATAGGCAATTACAATATTGATTGTGAAAGAGGTTTGGGAGCAGGACCTGGAGGGAAATGTCATTAATGTCTTTATGAAGGGATTATGAAATTGAAAATACCAAAAAGTCCTAACAAACTTACCCAGACTCTTTTGCACCATTAATCCACTGCCGGTCCTTATTAGAGTTGAAGGTAACCCAAAATAAATCAGACGAAACACTGGAAGGCAACACCTTACCTAAACTGCTGTAATAATAATAATCCTGAAGGGAGATTCAGAAAGACCAGGTGAATGGAGAGTGATGACAAATACTGGAATGGGGAATAGGTATGAAGGGGGGGCCTGGACTGATGGAAGAAAATGAACACTCTAGGAGGACCTAGGAGCTTTGACAAGAGGACTGTACCCACCTTTGGTGCATGACATCAGCTCATCAGTGACCTATCCCTGCATCCTTCAAATACTACCCTTCAGACAGATGCAGGCTTACTCTTCAGGGTCATCTCCCAGATGAATAAAAACTTCTGCCAGCCTTTGAAGGGGAGTGATTCTATGGGCTGCTGTGGTCACAAGGAACTAATCCCTACAATCCAGCCCACCAGGTATGGGGTCTCTGCTTGAAAGGCCATGACAGTCAGAGAATCTGTTAGGCAGCCCTGAATGCTGACTAGAAAGCAGAGATGAGAAGCAGGTCAAAGTAAAGATGGTTCATAAGTCAATTCTCATGCCAGCTCTGTCAGTAGGGCTGCTTGGAGCACTATGCTGAGAAACTGCATAAAAAAAGAAATGCATACCACGGCATGCATGCTATCTGTGCACTGCCATTCCTGAGTTGGCAATATATGTCCCTTTACCTAACAGTACCCATTACAATCTATGAATGAGGGTATGCTTACTGAAAAATAGCCATTGACTACAGCCAGGTTGGAGGACAGAGATTTACAATAGTTTTGGCTCTCTTCCCAACTTCTCTTAGTAAGTGAGATATGAAAGCAATTTCTCTCGTTCGATATCCATCCCACAGGACAGCAGGTATCTAAAAAAAAAAAAAAAAGTGTGTGTGTGACAGCACAGCCAGACCCAGGAGGGAAATCTCAACACTTGGGATGAAAGTGACCACTCAGCAATCTAGTTGCTAACAATATTCCCCTGCATCTGATCTCAATGACTTCATTAACTTCTAGCCCTTGATCTTTGTGATCTTTCTGGATGTTCCATAACTGCATATACTTAGTATAAGCCTTTAATAGTCAGCAACTTTACTCCTTAACTATCTGGGAGGTTTAATAGGGCTAAATGGTACTATTCCCAATCTCTGAATGATTCCAGTCCTCCCCCACCCCATTTTAGCTAACCTCACCTGGGCTCCCCATAAGTGTTCACTGGGCCACTCATTCATCTCATTAGCTCCCTAAACAATTCCCCATTGCCTATTCAACTTTCCCACACTCCTCAAGCTGCTAGCTACCTCCTTTCTCTCCACTATTCCACAAGTAGACAACCTTAGTTCCTGTTTTGCTAAAATCGTCAGACACTGTGAACTCTCTTCAATTCCCTCCTCTCCACCTCAAAATTTCTCTTTTCTTATCCTCTTTTCCTGACCATCCATAAGAAATAAAAATCATCCCTCTTTCTTTGACATCCCATACCTCAATCTGTTGTGCTCCTGACCCCAACCTACCTCTTTCCATCATTTTTTTCCCATCAGTCCTCTCCCTGTCACTCAAAAATCATTCCTTCTCCACTAGCTTCCTCTCTTCTATCTACATTTTCTCATGTGCACACCCAACTACTCTCTCAAATTGCTATCCTATGGCAACTTAAAGGAATAAAAAGAAATATCTGTGGCCAGGGATAAAAAAGAATAAAAAGAAGAGGGTGAGGAAATAAGTGGCATACTGAAATGTTAGCAGGGGTCCTGGAAGCCATGTTAAGAATTTATTTTAATATTACAGGGAAGAGAAAATCAATGTAGAGTTTTACATAGAGGAATTTTGTTCACTCCCTAGATCCCAAATGCCTGGGTTCAGTACTGGACATGTAGTATTTATTCCATAACTTTTGATTAATTAACTAACTGAATGACATACACTTCACTGGAATGACAGGATCAGATTTTTGTTTCTAAAGGATTATCCTGCCTGCAATATGAAGAGTGGAATGGAGGTTTGGGAAAATGTTTAGGGAAACGTTCAACAAGCTGTTGCACTTATCCTATCAAGAGATGCAGGTAGGCAAAAATGCAAATGGATACATAGACTTGGTGGTGGAAAATGGAGAGAATTCTTCTATGACAGAATAGAGCATCGGCTGAAAGAGAGAGAGAAAGTAATAGAGTAAGGAGTTATGGGGAGCAAGATGACCACTGCAGGTGCCAGACAGTGCTGAAGCCCTAGCTGAGGCTGAAACTAGAGTTTCAGTGGCACCCAAGAGAATGATTACACAATTTGTCACACCTGCGTGCAGGCATGGGCAAAGTGGACAGTTGAGTTCATCAGGTGCAACAGAAGGACAATGGAACAAAGGAGTGCGTGGTTGAAATGATGGACCCCAGAATGCAAGGTGGGTAGAGAGAGAAGTGAGGACAGGTGATGGCTGATGAAAAGGAGAAACGGGAGTTAGCAGGTAGGAGGCCCCAATGCAGTTGAAGAAGTGTGGGGAAAGCCTGGATTGGGGGCAGCTTGGTCACAGTGGAGGTCTGAAACTGTCTTTTCAGTAGAAGAGCAGTTTGGGTTGCTGAGGTCTAGGGTGTAGCTGTGGGGATGGGTGGCAGCACTGGCAAGGAACTGAGGGTCATAGAGAATAAAAAGGTAAAAAAAAAAATGAGGGCTGGTGGTATATGTACATAATCTCTCTGCCTTGGGAAAGTAACCAGATGCTCCTTGAGGCTAGCATGAGCCTAACCTCGACTACAGATAACCAGTCCACAAACATTCCAGTCCCCTTGGGCCTAGAACCCTGTCTTGAACCTCAGCCTGTCTGGCACGACCCCTCACCTTTTTATGTGTCCCCCTTCCTCATCTCCACATACTGACTGGGTGAATACTCCACCCCAGTTTCCTACCCCCACGTTACCCCCACCCACCTCATTGTGTCACTCACACTTGAGAGCTTCAACTGCCTTGCCCCACCATCAGATTGTACCTTGTCAATCAGAATTTTTAACCTTTTTGAGAATCTCAGATGTAGTGAAAACTAATTAAAGCTATAGACCCTCTTCTTAGAAAAATGTACAAACAACCAATCCTTGACACTGATATCAAGCCAGATGAGATCTGCGTTTGCTGCTTTAGAGTGTGATTTTCAGTGCTGGTTGTTCGCCTCCTCTCTCCCACAAGATCTGCCTTAGAGCTGGAAGAGTCCCCCCAAATCTTGATCCTTCTTCCTGTTGGCTAAGGCTGCATACTCATGTCAGCCACCACTATGGTTTCTTACCCATTTCCTGAACAACTCAGTGGCCCCCTGATAGACAGACCCCTGCACCCCTGCCATAAATGTCTCCTCACTTCAATTCACCCTTCACAGCAGACTCTCTCATCTCTCCTCTCCCAGAGCAGTTACCTGGTGAGGGGCATATGAACAAGGGCTTCAGTGTATCCTGAATGCGGTTCAGCCTCTCCTCCAAGGTCCTCCTTCGTTCCTCCTCACATCGCAAGGTCTCCTTCGTCTTCTCCCTGTCAGACTGGCAGGCCTGTAACTGCTCTTTGACAGCTTGGCAGTCCCTCTGCTCCACCTGTAGTGCTTCCTGACTCTGGGCCAGCTCCCTCCTGGACCCCTGCAGATCCTGTTCCCTCTGCCCCAGCTGGCCGATGCTGAGGCGGAGCTGCTGCCTCAGACTGCTGTTAGTGGCTTCTAGAACCCTTTTGGTGCGCTGGAGCTGCTGAGACACCTGCAGATCTGTTTGGCCATAAAGAGAGATTTGGAGGACATCTTCAGCTGTGACCTGGTGCCCTGAGACTTCAATGTCATTTTTCTGCTTCTTACGACTTTCTGCATATCAGGCTGAAACCTAAGAACTGACTGCCTAAAACGCCTGAGCACTGGACTAGGTGAGGACAATTTAGAAAGATATAGTGCTCTAAAAACAGACCTGGCTGGAAACCAGACCGAAAGCTCAGGATGTGGTGGCAGTGGCTCCGGACCCACCGGAGGGAGGGCAGCTGTTGGGGAGAGTAAGGAAGAAAGTGGGAAATAGGGGGCAGCCATACTCACAGCGCACTCCCAAGGAGATGGCAGCCATCCCTAACAGCAGGCAGGTGAGGAGCAGGCCCAGAAGGAAGTACCTGGACCAGGCTGCACAGCCTTAGGGCGACAGTGGGATGAGGGGCAGTTAGCTCCAGGAAAGGGTTTATAGACTGAAGGGGTGGGTGGGGGTCACGGGAAAGAGCCTGTCAGAGGACGGGGTGCAGGCTTGGTGTTTTGGGCCCGCAGGCAGCGGAGGGAAGGCTTCCCGAATAGGGGCTGGGGCTCGTCCCTGGTAAGCAGGACTGAAGGCGCTCCCCGGTAGGAGGGGGCCCCGAACCTCAGGCCGAGAAAGGCCGGGGGGTCTGTGCGTGCGGCCCTCGGCCAGAGGGGCAAGGCGGCGAGGATCTGGGTCGACGCGCTGCAAAGATGCACGTGGAGGCGGCGGGGGGGTCGCGCGGTCGCCCAGGGGGTCCGGGGGCGGGGCTGCGCCCCAGGCTCACTCCCCGGACCTGACCTGCACCCCGCACAGCCCGGGGACTCCACGTCGCCCCACGCCCACCCCCGCCCGGCCTCGCGGGGCTGGCGAAGCGAGCGAGGCCGCCCACGCGCGCGGGGCCGGGGGCGCGGAACTCACAGCCCAGAAGCCCGCGGGCAGCCGGCGACGTCACGCGGCTCCAGGACGCGGTCGGCGGCTCCAAATGGCCTCCTGCCCCTGCGCGGGGCGGGAGAGGCCGGGGAGAAGGTGGAAAGCTCCGGAAGGTGCCCCTCTCCCGCCCCATCCACCACCCCCCGGCACCGCGCCGAGATCCCGATGCCCCCTCCTTGCTTTCTGCAACTGTTCGGGGTTGACCTCAGCACCCTCCAGAGTTCCTCAGCTCCCCAGGGACCCCCTCCTTGCCCTCCAGGGTCTCCCTTTATCGTTTCTGCAGGGCCCCCCTCTCTGTCTGCCCAAACCCTCTCTTGGGAGTGCTCTCACCCTCTCCCGGCTCCTGAGTCCTCACTTCCCATTCGAGCTCATCTCCCACAGGGCTGCCCTCCCCAGCCCTGTCTCCCCACTGGGACCTTCACCGTGCTCCTGGGAGCTTTACTTCTTCCCCGGGCTGCCAGTGCTCATTCTTCTCTTTCCTAAGAACCTCCCCACCCACCTCCTTTTCTCAAGAGTATTGCCCTCCTAAGAATACTGCCAACTCCCCAGGTCAAGACACAGCCCTCCACCCTCAACCCCTCCCCGACAAATCCACATCCCCTGGGCTCTTCATACTGGTTTTGTCTCCTAGTCCAGAGGCAGCCAAGCTCAAGGCTCCCCCTGAGATTGGGGGCACTTGCACATTCTCATAGGTGAGTTCCCCATCCTCATCAGCCTCTGAGTCTGGAGAGGAGAGAAAAGGGACCAAGATGGGGGTGGGGAATGGGGGTCTGTGGGGTGGGGTGGAGTCATGAGGGAGGATAGGGATTCAGAATCATGGTGATGCCTCATCCACCCTTACCCTTTCCTAACTGGCTGGAGATGCTCTTCTTCAGGGGAGCCTTCACAAATCGCAGGTCTGCGTAAGTGACAGCCTCAGCCATGGTCCTGGGCACCTCTGCCCCACCCGTCTTCCCCTCTTCCCCTCTTCCAGTGGCACCAAACTTCCGTTGCTGCTCTCCCTTCTGTCCTTTTGCAGCCTTAGTCTCTGTGTTCCCTCTATGACTGACTGTGTGGCTTAGTGCTTTGCCCTGTGACTTCCAGTCACAAAAGAGGAAGATGTGAACAAGTCTCAGACAGATGGGTTCAGTGAAGCGGATGGTATCCCTGAGCACTGACCAGAGGGTCAGGGGAAGGGAAACTAAAGTCCAGAGCATGGGGGTCAGGGCTGACGACCACTACTCAGGCTGGTCCCTGTGTCCTGCCTGTGCTCCACCTTCATGTATCCCAGACCCACTTTGGAAGTGAGAGGCTCCAAAGGCCCACCCTCCTGAGGCTCTGCTCAGATTTACCCTATTTCTCCCCTCCCGGCTACCTGGTCTACAGGCTTTCTCTGTGTAGTCAGAGCTCTTTTGTGCCCAACTGACCCCAGATGACCTTACCAATCATTGCTTCAGACTGAGGGATTTGAGTATGAGCCCTAGCACCTGATCATCCTGGGTCTCCCAGCAGGTATGATTTCCCAGAAAGGGGTTCCTTATTTTGTGAGCTCATCTTCCCATCAATTTAGGAGCATTCAGGGTGGACCCAGCTTTTCTCCTGCTGTAGACCCACAGAGCTTCCGAGGATGCCACGCACAGGGAGGGTCTCACTCCAAAGCCCTCCTCAGGAACAACAGCCTTTGAAGGATGCTGAGCATCTGGTACCACATTGTTTCTCCTTTGTAAACACCCCCACAGACTCCTCTTCACTGCCTTTCCCTGGCCTTTTCCACCCTTGTTGCCCTACTGATCACACCTGTGCCCAGTCATCCCCTTTCTGGTCCCATCTTGCCCCCTGCTGGACTCATGTCATCCCTTGTGTCCCAGCAACTGAGCTGGATACAGCAAGCTCAGTCCAAGAGGCAGAGGCTGGTGGTGAGAATGAAGGAAAACCCCAGCTTCTGCACATCTGGGAAAGCCTGCAGCACTGGCTACTCATGCACCCTTACGGAGGGTCAGGGAGCAGGAAAGCAAAGGATTTGCATAGGGATGAAAAAGAGAAAGGGCTGCAGCTTCTTAGATGAGGGGAGGCAAAGAAACAAAGCAGGGCTGGGTGCTGAACATACAGATTCTGGACCAGCTGAGGTTTTGAAATTTTTTTTTGCTTGGTTTTGGTTTCTTTCTTATTTTCCTAGTAAAGTTCTTCTTTTAAAAAGTCTTGACATCGTCCCTTACACCCAGCTATGAGGAAAAGGGATATTTATGGGGAAAGACCAGGGGCTGAGAGGCCATCAACATGATGAGGGCTTGACTGGTGGAAGGGAAAGAAACCAGGGGAGGAAAGAACAGGCTCCTGAACAGTGGTTCTAAGGTGCCTCTGATGCTCTTTTACCAGGATGTGATCTAGAATATGACCCCAAAAGGGCCTACTTCTGGGGGTAGGAAGAAGCTGGGTCAAGACAAGGTGTGGAGGTAGAAAAAACCCACCCCAAAGTGGGTGACATCCGCCCCCTCAGAATCACCCCGCTGCAGCTGTGGGGAGGAAAAAGGAAGGGGAAAGAGGTCCTAACCACGTGCTAACAGCTTGTAGTGTATGATTAGTGGTGTGTAGAGGGGTGCTGTGATGGGCATATGGGTCTGTCTAGAGGTCTGCCCAACAGTGTCACCCAGCTGCCCCAGGAAAAGTGCCCACTGAGACAGAGTGCACATTTGTCACCTGAGGAATGTGTCTCAGGGAGAGGCAGGTGTATGTGGGTATATGAGAGCATCCCCAGGTCGTTGTGGTCTCTTAAGGGTGTCTGTGTGAGATGAGCCTCTACGTCAAAGCCTGTCCAGAGAATTAAGCACATGGGTTTCTGTGGGCTGAAGGGTGCCTGTGATAGCTGTTTTGTTGTTGTTTGTTTGTTTTCATGGCAGGGGCTGATGGGCCATTTTCAGAAAAGTCTTGAAAGGCCAGGGGGACAGATTCTATAAATATTTCTCTTTTAAGGCTCACTGTTTCCTAAGGTATCCCTGCAGCTGTTAACGGTCCCTACTTGATTAAAGTTTCCAGCAACCCACTCCCCTCCCCCAAGCACCGATCAGGGCCCCTCCCAGAGATCAGAGAGTGCCTTGGTGACTCCCTGGGGGCCTTAGGGGCCTGTGAGAGTGAGTGGGAGTATATAATAAGCACAGCTGGTAGAAGGGGTGGGTGGGGACAGTGTCTGTGGCATACAGGGAGTCGAGGCAGAGTATGTGTGTAAATCAATTGCTGGAGCACTTGCAGGAATGCTACAAACTATAGATAATGTCCCACTTTTCAGAACCAAACACCAGTGAACATGGTTTGGATCCAGATAAAATACCAAAATCCAGCTTCCAGTATGTGTGCAAAAAAAAAATCAGTGGGCATGCTGCCTAGCCTGACCCTTAAAGAGGCTTCAGAAGGGAGGGAGCCCAAGGGCACTGGGATGAAGTAGACTCCACAGCCACCATGGCTTGGCGGTATTAGGCAGGTTTGGCCTATATTTCTCTCCTCTTTAGCTCTTTTGGTGATGTTTACACCTCCCCCTATGACAATCTGCATTCCCTTCCGTCCTAGACCATCTTGTGGCCCTCCTTTGTGAATAGGGATGAGAACAGAATCCTTTTCCTTCCCCAGTGTGTCACATGGAATCTTTGCAAAATTGACAGTCACGTTACTTCTCAAAACTAGACATCAGAAAGAATGCCTGTACCTGTGAGCTGCACCTCAACTGCCCAAACATCAGGAATGCCTGGGGATTTTTTAAGTGCTATACAGCTTTTCCAGGACCATAGTATCATCTGTATCATCCAGAGGACAAATGCCAAAGCTCATTTCTTGCCTCCTTCTGAACTCCACTGCTTGTTACAAGTTGTTAGGGTGTTAAGAGGAAGAAGCCCAACTATGAGGGCACCTAAAAAGAATTTGCTGTGTGAAAAGGGGCTCACCTGGATAAACTTCGGTGAATTCCAATCAACATCAGGAAGTCAATGAAGTCTCCTGAGACCCTGAAAGTCAGGTTATATCTGTCTTTATTACCTTAACCCACTGGCTCTAGGAGACCCTAATCTACAGATAGGGCATAGTAGGCAGAATAATGGCCTTCCCAAAAGGGTCACACTCAAATCTCCAGAACCTGTTAATATGTTACTTTACCTGATAAAAATGTAAATGTGATTAAGTGAAGGACCTTTAAATGGAGAGATTATTCCTATTTTATCCTAGTAGGCCCCATCTAGTCACATGAGTTCTTGAAAGGGAGAAACTTTTAGGACCATGGAAAGAGATTGGACCATGGATGAGGGGCTGAGAGATGCAACTTGAGAAGGACTCCACCCAAGTTGCTGATTTTGAAGATGAAGGAAGGAACCATGAGCCAAGGAAAGCAGGTAGTTTCTAGAAGCTGGAAAAGGCTTCTGAAGGCCTTTTTCTAGATTCTTCCCTAGAGCCTCCAGAAAGGAACCAGCCCTGCTGACAGCTTGACTTTAGTCCAGTGAGACCTATGTCAGACATCTGACAAACAGAAGTGTAAGATGAGAAATTTGTGATTTTGAAGCCACTAAATTTGTGGTATTTTGTTATAGTAGCAATAGGCAAGTTTCCCAAACTGTGGAAGAAGCATAATGTAATGGAAAGAACATGATATTATGAATAAAGCAGCCAGCCCTGCCATAGTATGTGACTTTGGGCAAGTCATAGTTTCCTACCTAAAATATAGGATGATTTAGACAATGTCTCACATCAACCAAGGATATGCCTGGAGATACAGTAAGTAGGTCTAGATTTTAGCAAAAGCATCTTTAAAAATCTATCGGTAGCTTCAGAGTCAGGAAGGAGAACCGGGAGCCATTTTATAGCACAAAAAGGGATTTGCAGCTCTGATCCCTGAAGCCAGAGTGCCAGTAGTTCTCCAGTGACTTGTCCCAGACTCCTCCTTGGTCCTGTCTTGAATGGTGACACAGAAAGCATATTTATGGATTCTTTATGGCACAGAGCTATAAAGAAAAACAAATGCACCGAAAGGGAAACTCAAGATTCAAACATTGGGGGAAAGCGAAATGATGGCTCCAAACCACAGAATAAAATGTAATAAAGATAAATAATAACAGCTAGAATTTATCGATAAGTGGAATTGGGGGTTCAAACAATAAATTACAGAAGCATGGGATGGAGGGAGTCTGGCTTAATAGTTTATGTGCAGAAGTTTGAGGAGAGGGTCAGTTGTCAGGCATTTTGGAGCTTGAAGGAATCTTAGCCCAACCCTCCTAAATGACATATTAGAAAATGGGTCTCTAGGGTGTATGCTAAGCTAATTTTTAACTAACCGTGTGACTAGGAGGGCTTATGACAAAAGCCATCTCTTAGGACTATAGCTTCTTTACCAAGTGTCACATGTTGTGCCAGCCACACCTATAGCCCCTTTTAAAGGGGGCAAGTTCCTGCTGATGAGGCAGCCCTAGACCCCCAAAACTGTGTTATGTGACCCCCCAACCCTTCTGACCTCAGCTGACTGGGCAACAGACTCAGGGCTGTGTCTTTTTGGTGGCATGGGGTTATAAAATTTTCATTCTCAGGAATTTAAATGGGAAAATATGGAGATGACCACTCAGCAGTGGGAGCTGAAGGTGAAGTGTTGCATTAAGTCTATGTCAGTCCACAGAGTAGAGTCATTCTTACTTAGCAATTGTGCCTTGCTCTGCCGTCTCACACGTTCGGAATGGAGTGATTATCCTGACAGGGGTAATCACACCTGATTATCATGAGAAGATAGGATTGCTGCTACATAATGGGAGCATGCCAGAGGCTTCATGGATGCCTCTTGGTGCTCAGTGCCCAGTGATAAACCATCCACAAATGGTTAACTGCGGCCACCATAGCCTGAAAAAGGCACAGCAATCAGGGCTCGGACTCCTTGGAAATAAAAGTCCAGGTTACCCATGAGGCAAGCCATCTAGTCCAGCATCTAGTGAGGGATGGTAGAGGAGGAAAATGAAGAATCTCAGTTGCAGCCTTAGAACCAGTCACAACAGTGGGGATTGCAGCTTGTCCCACTAACCCTCCTGGTGTTAAGTTTTTATTCCTCCTCCTCTCCCTCCTCCTTTTTTAAGAAGCAGTAACAGCCTGAACTTAATGAGGGATACAAATGGATTTGAGCAATGCACAAGCTGACACCCACCCAGTGCCTCAGCCATCTTTGTCCTCTCGGACCTTACCATTTGGTGCACATCAACCTGGCTTCCAAATGCCAATATCTTTGCCTGCAGCTTCTCTATGGCAAGTGGCTGCGCCCCAACACATGGCCAGTCAAAAGTGGCCTCCTCCCAGAGTAGCTCTAAACCGATGACTGGTGGGAACTAGCATGAACACACCAGCAACCTCACCCCTAGAGTAGGGGTAGTAGGTTAACTTTGAGAGCACATGGGCTTCCAGAGTTCTCCAATGGTTTTGAGCCCCAATTTTCCATCATGATGTAAAGTAATATCTCATTATTTCTTTAAATTGCCTGTTCCTGACTCCTAGTGAATTTGAACATATTTTCAGGTTTGTAGACCAGTTGAATTTGCTCCTCTGTTGATGTTAGATCCTTTATTCATATTTTTCTCCCCTTCCCCAGAATTTTATTTTGAAACATTTCAAGCCTAAAGAAAAGTTGAAAGAATAAAACAATGAATACTTGTATGTCTGTCCTTTCATATGTCAATCAAGGCTCAGTCAAACTATTCTCACCGCATTAAAAAAAATGACAATTTGGTTACATGATAGAGGTAATTTATTGCAATATATAAATGTACCAAATCAACACCTTAAACTTATACAATGTTATATGTCAGTTACATCTCAATAATAAAGGCTGAACACAGAAACAGACCATTAGGATATGCATATACATATACATACATACACATTTTTTTTTTCAGTTAGATTTGCTGCAGGAAATTGCCTTTATACAATTATGCAATTGTAAGAGTGGGTTAAACAATCTGTGAAAGGCTATTCTTTGCTTCTGATGCTGGAGCTTGGAGTCCACAGGGCAGGCAGTCAAGAAGGGAAGATGAATGGAAAGTGGGGAGGCAGGGATAAGTCAGAACCCACGCGCACAGACTGGAACCCGAGTTGCCTCCAACTTTATTGATGTGAATGTCTTGCTTGAGAAGCTGTGCTTCACCCACCAGGCTCCATTGCTTCATTAGAATGCAAGCCCTACTAGTGCACAGTCCTAGCACAGAGTAGGCGCTCAGTAAGGACAGCCTGTTGTTCCAGGACCATTTATTAAGTAGGTTATCTTCCTTTACCCAGTGAGCTGAATTGCCATGTTCTCATATATACAAACACCTAATTTTGGATTCCTGTTTTATTCCACAGATCATTTGTTCCCCTTTACCTGTTGATTTGATTATCTCTTACTACTCTGCTTTAAAAAATATTTTTTTCTTGACTATTCTTTAAGATACAAATTGGAATTATCTAACTGTATATGCATTTTAATTTTGGGAGAATTGACATTTTTGATGATATTTTATCTTCCCAACCAAGAAATTGGCAGATTTTCTGTTAGTCCCAATCTTGTTTTATGTTTTTTTAATAATATTGCATAACTTTCTTCATATGAGTATTATGTGTTTCTTGATTAAATTTACATACTATAAAACTTACAGTTATAAAATAAATAAGTCATAGGGTTGTAAAGTACAACATGGCAACTATAGTTAATAATACTGTATTACATATTTGAAAGTTGCTAAGAGAGAAGATCTTAAAAGTTCTTATCACACATAAAAAATGTATAACTATGTAGTGATGAATGTTAACTAGATTTATTATGGTGATCATTTTGTAGTATATACAAATATCAAATCATTATGTTTTACACCTCAAACTAATATGTTATATGTCAATTATATCTCAATTTAAAAAAATTTACATACTATAACTTAGTGATTATGGGGTAGTCTCAATGTCAAACTGCTAAGATTTAAATCCCACCTCTAACACATTACCAGCTAGTGACCTGAGGTAAATCCCACCTCTGTTCCTCAGTATTCTCTTCTATAAAACAAGAATAGTAGTAGAAACCTATCTCAAGAAGATGTTGTATGGGTTGATTTAATTAATACAAAATGCTTACAATTGTGCGTGGCATAGTGCTGACTATAATTCTTATTTTCCTAAGAACTTTATAATTTGTAAATATAAATTGAATATTTTTTGACTTTTAATTTGAGATGTTTATTGCTAAAACAGGAAGAAAGTAATTTATTTTTGTTATATTTATCTTGTATCTAGTCAACTTTCCAAATTGTACTGTCATTTTACTAGCGTTTCTTACTAGAGTCTTCTGAATTTTCTGATAATACAATTATATCATCAAAAAATATAGCATTATAATTTTTCAGATGATCGTAACTCACTGCATTTGATAAAACTTCCAAGATGTGTTAAATAATAAGGATAATAGCAGACATTCTAAATTTTTATTTTAGTTGAAGTGGTTTTGGTGATTCACCACCGAGAAAAATATGTGCTGTTAGGTTTTAGGAGAAAGTCTTCATTATATTTAAGCAGTTTTTTTCTTTTTTAGAGTTTTTTTTTATTATTATTAGGTATAGTATTAAGTTATGCTGGCTCTGTATATTAAGTATAGGAGCTTTCCTTTTTCTATGGTCTTGATTAGTTTATGTGGCATGAAATTATTAAGGTTAGAAAAAACTCAGCTGTGCTGTCATTCGAATGCAGTCTTTTCCAAAAGTAGATCTCATTAGTCACCCTTTTAGAGTCTAGTCTTTTCTAAAATGAGTTGAGCTCTTCAAGCATTCCTCTTTCTCTTGGGTCAGTTTAGTGGATTATATTTTTCCTGAAATATTTCCATTTCCTCTAAATTTTCAAATTAATTGAGAAATTTTAATTTGCACTTCTTTATAACTCATTCTTTATAATGATGTTTTCTTTCTCATAACTAATCTTGTCTGTTTCTACTCTTTTTTCCCCCTTTTGTTTGGGCTTGCAAGAAGTTTATTTTGCTAGTCCTTTTAAAGAACTTTTTATGTTTTTTGTATATATTTTTTTTGTATTCCATTTCATTCATGTCAGTTTTTGTTATATCCTGATAACTTTGGGTTTCTTTTCTTGTTCTTTTTATGATTTATTGAAATAAGTACTGCTTTTCTTTTTTCTTTTTTTTTTTTTTAAGCTTGCTATCCTTAAGGGATTTCAGGGATATATGATACAGGGTAGTTGAGAGAGAGTTTCTGGTGTCACACTACGTTTTCATTCAGTATTTAAATTTTGCGAATACAGTAATTTTATTCTTTTTTAAAACCAGCTTTACTGTATTGTAATTTGCATACAATAAATTTTATCAATTTTAAGTGTACAATCCTATGAATTTTGACAAATACATTCGGTCAGGTAACCACCACCACCACAATCAATATACAGAAAGTTCCCATGAGCCCACAAGTTCCCTCCTACCTCTTTGCAACCAATCCTCACACCACTTTCAGCCTGTAATTTATTGTCCTTGTTGGATATCAGTATTATCACAACTTTCTGTTTATCTGCGTGGTATCCCTTTCCCTCAATTTTATTTTGAATCTTTATCACTTTGCTCTACATGTTTCAGTAATATGCACCAGAATTTGATTCATAACAAGATCTGTCAATTTTTTAATGGAAGAATTCAATCTAGTCATATTTACTGTAACAAGTGATATATTTGATTTACTATTTCCATCTTTTTAATTTTTAAAAAATTATTGTGAGCTCTTCTTTTCCTTGCATCCCCTTTTCCCCCATTAATTTGGAGTTTGTCTTTCTATTAATGGTTAACCATCCCTTGCCCTGCTCTCTTAAATAGACCACATGACTCTTCTAGTATGTGAAAACACCTATTTTCATCATACTCTGTTTGTTTATCTTCTACTTCCTTCCCATCCCAGTAAGATACAATTTTTATATTACTTTCACTACTATTCTTCCCTCCCCTGTCATCCTCCCTACCTTAGATCCTGGAACACTCACCTTCCTCTTATACTCACCACCTGATTCCAGAGTTTTATTGAGATAATTTAAATTCTAATTAGAATTTCCCTTACAGTGTGTTCCATCTGTTCCAAGAGTCCTTATTTAGCATTCATATTACACATCATAACTGAGAGAGAGAGAGAGAGAGAGAGAGAGAGAGAGAGAGAGAGAGAGAGAGAGAAAGGAAGGAGGGAGGGAGAGATAGAGAGAGAGGGAGGATATAGATGATGATAGATACATAAATATAAAAATGAAGATCATGGTTCGTTGCTCTCCACTGCTTTCTTTCCTCTTCACTTTCCCCTGCCTTAAAGTCTCTGTTCGCATTCATTTGTTGTCTTATTAGTCTTTCTAAAGTATTTCTCAGATGAGATACTTGGTGAGTTTTGCAAACCTTCAATATCTTTCCTCCTTGGCTGGGTCTGGGCTGCAGGCTTTTTTTTTTGTTGTTGTTAACTCAAAATTTAGTTTTGCTGTCTTTTAACTTCCAAGGTAGCCGATAAAAAGTCTTTCTTTCTGCCTGAAGCTGTGCCAAGATTTGCCACATCCTTAGAGCTAAGAATATTAACCTGTGTATGGCTAAGTATGTGTTTTCCTATCAGTCCATTCTGGAACTTAAGACTTTCTTCAGCTCAGGGAAATTTCATCTATTATTTAAGTATGACTTCTTCTCTTGGGTTCCCTTTTCTTCAGGAACTCATAGAATTTGCAATTAAGTTTCCTGGGTCTGTTCCAACCTCCCATCTTTAACCACATGATTTGCATCTCTATATTTTTGTCACATTTGGAGATATTTCAATCTATTTATTTTCTAGACCTATTTTTGGATTTTAGCAGTGACCATCCTCTTATTTATCTATGGAAATTTTTATTTTCTCATTCAGGAAAATCTTTCATGTTTGAGCTTTACATATATCTCCTCCAGGCTCTCATCTTTTTCAGTCAGAGGTTCCCCTATTTCCTCCAGCAGGCCTCTCTGCCCTCTGATTTGTCTGTGTTTCTCCTGGCCTCAAAGGTTGAGAAATTGCGTCTGCCATTAGTTTTTCAGAGAGTGGGGAGACTCAGCAAAGCCATTGATTGTTCTTGGGAGGCAGGCTGTTTCTCCCACTTGCTGCCTTCCTGAAGGTCCTTGCTTTTGGCTAAGGTTCTTCTCCAGAAATTAGTCTGGAGGGAATTCTCTGCCAGGAGTTCAGGAGAGCCCACTTAAAGTTCCTCACATATATCTGAGAGTCGTCAGAGGGGGTATGGAATGGCAGTTTACATAGGGTTGTCCTATGCCCAGAATCCTCTTGCTCTGAGTGGAGTAAGTATTGACAGATACAGTGATAATCACCAAAAGTCTTAAATACAGAAGCCATTAATAGTAGGTCAGAACTCATAGTTGCAAGAGATAGAAAATCTAACTTAGACATAAGCAAAAAGGAATTTATTAGCTTACATAACCAAAAAGTTCCGGAAGCAGGTCTAACTCTGGGCATGGAAGGATCCAAGGTTTCAAATGAAGTCATTAAGACTTGGTCTTTTTCCATGTCCCAGCTCTGTTTCCCTCCTGGCAGCCAAAACCAGCTTGAAAGTTTAGATTCACTTTGACAGAGTGCAGAGCAAGGCCAAAGATGGGGGAACCTTGGTTGGATGGCTTGGGGTGGCTTCAGAGGCCCCTCTCCACCTATTAAGTAATTCGTTAAGAACATCCTATCACTGAATCGTTGACCACCCCAAAACACCTTTGGGGGTTTGAACTTAACCTTATCCCAGCTGGGACCTCAGGAAGAGGATGAAAGCTGGAGCCCCAGAGGGCCTTCATGGCTTCTCCTAAGGATTTGCCCTCTGGGAACTTGCCTGGGACAGGTACTCCTGGCTGGGATCAGACACCAGTGAGTCAAGGGACCCATTATGGGAAGCACCTGGAGACATGGAAGGAGAGAGAACTCCCCCAGGTATTTGGTAAGATGAGACGAGTCAACTTGCTAAAGAGATGTGGCAAGAGGGCCTTCAAAAAGTATTCGAGGCGCATCCGGCTGCCTCAACTGATTTATTTCCTAGACGTGGGGATCAATTCAGACATGAGGGCCTAGGCGGGCGCCTCAGCGACAGACATGACAAGGAGCCAATAAAGAGTAAAGGGTTGTAAGGGAGAGAGAAGGCAGTCGACCCAGTCTTCGGGGTCTGGAAGGAAAACAAGGTTCAAGTCCACCCAGCGCCACACACTGAGTCTGCTACGTCTTGCGAACGCGAAAGGCGACTGGTCCGGGGGCCACAGAGCCAGGCCTCGGCACCTTCCCAAGGCCAGCCCCGGGCAGGGCCGGGACTGCATTTCCCAGCATGCCGCGGGCCGGGCGGCACTGCGCCTGCGCGGAGGCGGGGCGAGGCCGCGGCACGCCAGGCGGGGGCGCTCGGCGCTCGGCCCTGAGGCCGCGAGGCCGCGGGCGCCGCAGGGCCGCCCCGGGAGAGCAGGTCCAGGTCCGGGGCGTGCTAGGCCTCGGCTGCGATTCCCAGTGGGTCGGCGGAACGCCAGCCCCCGCCTATTCCAGCACCGAGCCCTCCCGTTCAGCCGCCTGCAGCGCCGCGGCTCTCAGAGAACCCCACATCCCGCCGCCGTGGTTCCTCGCATCCGGGCCCGCCCTCAAAGTCACCTTCCCGCCCACGCAGCCCCAGCAGCCTGCCCGTAACCGCGACCCGGGCCTCGTCTGGGGAGGCCCCGGTTGGGGTCCTCACAGGTGGAGAAAGACCAGGGCATCTGGGGCGTGTGTGCGTGCGCGTGCGCGCGCGCAGAGGAGGTTCCCCTTCTTACTGGGACCACCAGGCTGGACTCAGGAGCATAGTTGCCTACTTTGTGGTTTTTCCTGGGACTCCAAGTGAGAAGGACAGAAGGCTGGAAGTAAAAGCCTTAGCGGCTTCTGCCCCTGCTTCACACCGCAGGCCTGTGAGGTTGGACCTGCCTCTGCAGAGGCCCGAAGGGGAGACGGCTTAGACCTCAGGCTGTGAGAGGGTGGCAGCACCGGTATCCAGTCCGTGGGGGAGCAGGTCAGGGGCTTGGTGAGCTTGCAAACTCCAGGTGATGGAAGTGGGCTGGCTCTCTGAGTGCAGATGCTGAGGGTGTTCTAGCAGCTGAGGAGCTGGGCGCCAGCCTCCACGCCTGGCACCCACCCCTGCAGTGTTGATTCGGCGGCCTCTCTTGGGCCCTCTTCCCCACCTAGACACCACCAGGCAGGGGTCTGTGCAGAGGGCAAAGCTCCCATGCCCACCATGTGAGGCCTGTTGCAGGCCTGGAGCCCAATAGGTGAAATTTAAACACTCTTTGTGAAGTTTTATTTGAAAACTTGGGGACACAACAGAGGCAGCAGGATGGTGGCTGGTATTCTCCTGCCAGGGTATTCAGATCAGAAGCCAGGCTTGAGTTCCTCAAGTTACTAGGTTCCAGGACCCCTCCAGCCTCTGGGCTCTGCTTGGGTTACCCACTCAGGTCCTCCCAGGCTCTAACCCCTCCCCCACCTCCCACTTCCTGTGTCTAAGAAGACACTGAGGTGCAGGGGTACACTGTAAGAAAGCAGTAGTGGGAAGAATCCAGTTAAACTTGGGAAGGAGTGGAAGTGAAAACCTGGGAGTTTGGAGGCTGAGAGAAATAGATATGAAAAATAAAAGAGGTGGGGAGGGGACCCCTGTCTCTGCTTCCTCCCTCCTCAAGAAACTGGGAGCCTGCCTTTCCCCTGAGACATCTCCCTCACAGCTCAGATAGAAAGTTCAGGGAATATCACCTCCCGTGACTAAACAATGGCTACCTGTCTGGAGGTTGTTGGGGAAGTCACGTCCAGGACAAGTCAGCAGTAACCCCTGCAACAGAGGAGGCTGAGGCAGTGTGTGCCCCACTGTGCCAGGCCCTCCATCTCAGCTGGGTGCAGGCTGGCTGTTGGCATAGGCCTGGTCTGGGAAGGAAGCCTGGGCTCTGCGGGTCTGGGCACACACTGAGGCATAGAGCTCCGGCTCTAGGCCTGAGGCCTCCGGCTTTGGCTCAGAGTCCAGCACCACCTCTGAGTACTTGATGGGGGTTCCAGGGCTGGGGATCCGGCCCTGGGGAGGCCGCAGCTGCAGGCTGGTATAGCACATCACCTCCTCTGCCCCCTGGAGATGCAAGACTGTTAAAAGTTCACTGGACCCTTGAAAAAGCCCCCACTTCCTTCCCTCCCCTCTTCCTCAGCCACAACTGACTCACCCTGGTGGGGCCTCCAGGTGTTGTATCCTGCTGGTCTGGCCTTGGTTCTTGAGACAGCCGTCCTGGGACAGGGAACAGGAATCTGGTCACTTCTTGTTTTTCCTCCTTCAGCCCCTCATCCTACCCACCCAGGTTGTGACCTCTGTGCCCTTCGCTTCTGCCAGCTTCCTACCTGTCTTCAGATAATGCAGATTCCCATATAGGGGGACCTCTTCCACAGACCCTCCAGAACTGCAACACAAAGTTTAGGGAATGAATGGGGACTCCTTGGTAAGGAGGAATTCTCAATGAACCCATCTCTGTTTTCCCCCACTCACTGTCCATGTCCCAGATGTCTCTTGCTCCAGCCACTAGCCCATCGGGACAAGTGTACAGCCAATGAGATGAGAAGCAGCAGTGTCACAGCCCCTAAGAGGACCCACAAACCCCAGCCTTCAGTCAGGGAGGGGATTCCTGTGGATGTGAGAGGATGGGGTGTTACTGCCCAGCCCAACCCTCCAGATCCCAGCAGGTGGGACATGGAGCCATGTGACCCCTCCTCCTGCCCCTGCCACGCCCAGCTTACCGGGTACTAGATATGAGGAGCTGCAATTTTGCCTCTCCACTGCTGATGTGGGAGGTGAGTCTGTGACCATCCTGTCCTGAGCAAAGGAGTTAGCCTGGTTTATGGCCTGACAGCTGCAGCAGCCCCACTTACTCCCACCCCACCCTGGGCCTTGACTCCACTGCTCATCATCTCCAATACTGGTGAAGGCAAAGTTGCTGGTTTCCGGGGGAGGAAGGGGGAGGGGAAGGATGAGTGAAAGAACAAAGATACCGCCCAGTGCCTGCACCTGCGCCACCCAGCAGGTCCTGAGCTTCCGTACCACCACCCTGCCTCATGGCCCTGTACCCCCATCAGCCAGAGAAAAGAGAGGCAGGCCTGAATTTATTGTGCCACTGTGTAGGTGAGGCAATGCAGACTCCAAGAGAGGACGAAGTAGCATAAGGCAGGACTCACAAGCTAGGCCCTAAGACAGAGACTCCCTTCCACCACAGGTTGTCTGGCTTTTCTCTACAACTCTGAATCGTTTGAGGGAGAATGTATTCCTCAGTGAGCAGCTATAAAGTGGAATGTGATTGGGAGGTCTCCTGCTGCCTACAATCTCACCACACCCTAAGGCTGACCCAAGCTGAGTTCGTTAGGATGACCATTGTCATTGTTATTGTTATTATTATTATAGGTATCATAGTTTGAGGGATAGAAGAAGCTAGATTCCCCACCCTCAACCCACTTCATCCAAACTGTCTCTAAGAACTATCAAGCTCAAAAGTTAATTGAGTTAAAGAAACCTCTGCCCCTATACTTTCCTGGGAAACAGCCCTGTCTTTGTACTTGTTCACTTCAAGAAGTGAAGGGCCTGCCCTGCCCAGAGACAACTCAGTCACGTGGGGGGCTAGTGATGTGGGAAGAGGAATTTAAGTTCCAAATATAAACCTTAGACCAGAGGTCAGAGATGTGTTTTGTCTGGCACATAACAGTGTTTTTAAATTTTTTAAAAAATTATTGCTGTGGTGTGCCAAGGATGGGGATAGCAGGATAGGTTTTGACTCTCCAGTTACAGGCAGTAAGAGAATTTTAAAACAAAACCTACTAAAAAATCAGTCTTTTTATGACCACCATGTTCCAGAAATTCTAAAAAATGCCTTTCCAAAGAATTTTTTGTAGATCTAAGTTCTAAATTTCTGTGGTTACTGATCAGTTTTAATGATATACGAGCTTCAAATTAGCACAATTGTATTACTTATCCTTTTAAAAACATTGTAATCTACATGAAAGTTAATCTGGAGAACTTCCAGTTATACAATTGAGCCCTAAAAACAGATTCATCTACATGTGTTTATATCTAAAACTAGTTCTTCTTAACAGTGTGAAATTGTTCAAGTTTGCTATGAGCACAATCTCTGTCTCCAACTCCCATGATAGTACATATTCCTGCACTTAAACCAGAGGTTTCAAATAAACAATAATAGCACAGTGATTGTAAAGTTAAAGAAATTGAACTTGAGTTACTTTAATTGGCATTGTAGGTGACCGCTTGGAGTTTTTATTTATATTGAAAATTTCTGGAATTTATTATGAAAGAATTTTTATGACTCTGCTGAGCATTCTTATGTTTAAGACTTTTCCTATTTGTATGTCTGTTGTTTCATGTTGAAAAACTTTTTGAAATGAAAATTAATAAAAGCGTTCTTTGATCGGCTATGAGTGGAGATTCACAAATCTGGCTTTATTCTATTTTAAATATGAATATGCAAAGATTACTTTTGACAAATCTATGGAAGCTAATGTCACAAAAAGAAATTGGTTATTCACCACTCAGATTAATATGTAGGTATAAGTTTTAACCCCTTTTCTCAAAAAATACAATAATGTAATTAAAAAATATTAAATATTATAAGAAACATATTTTTCTTTGTTTTGTAATGTTTAATTCTGAATTTTTAATTATATGTATTTTTATACTGTCTATTAAACAAATAATTCACTGAATTTCTGGACCTTATTGTTAGTTTCTTTCTGGCCCTTTTTTTATTTCCTGATTATTACTGAAAACAGTTTTTCATCTAGGAGTATTTTTTTCATGATCCACTCAAGTGCAAATATGCTACGTATACCGCTGATTCCTTGTCAACACTTAAAAACAGATCTCCGATTTTTAAAAATCCCAATTTATTGTTTTTTCGGAAAAAAATCAGAAGATGAAGATCTAGCAATAGGGGACCCGAATTCCCTACAGGTAACAATCAGGGGCCATTTGTCATATTTTACCTGGCCTGAACCACTCATTCACATTGGCTATGCCAACTAGCTTGGAGTCAGGGTTTGGATTACCCTGCTCTGTAACTCAGGGTGCCTCTGGGTGGTTATGTAGACCATGACAGGCCCCCTGGGTGTGGGCGTCTCCCTGCCCTTCCTCCACCTTTTCTGGAGAGACAAGAGGATACAGTCAGATTTTAGTCATTTATTTAACACACGTGTCCTTCATTCATTTAATACAGATGTACCAATTGCTTATGTGCCAAGCTCTGGAGACACAGATGAGGATGGAAAATGGTTTCTTTCCTCAAAGAGCTTAGAGTAATTAGGAAGACAACTCGGACCATTGTTTTAGGTAACCCGGACAATTATAAAAGGCAGTAGGATTGAGGGGGACTACCTAAATCCACCTGGAAGGCGAGGGGGTGGGGAGAGTGGGGGTGCGGAGATGTAAAGCAGATTATATGGAGACAGAAAATGGTTGGAACCTCAGCCCCGCCTCTTATCTGATTAGTAACTTAGCACCCTTGTTCTTTAAACGACGCTAATTGTGTTTACCTGTCGGGTAGTTTTGAGCACATGAATTTCGTTTCACAGGGGTTCGTTGAGAATCCGCTACCGTGCTAGGCTATAGGAATAAAATGGTAAAAAGATAAGGCCCCCCCCCCCACTCTCATGGAGTATAGTCTAGCAGTCTCTTTCCACACACATTTTAATTGATTTTATTTTTTTAAATAAACTAAAATGGCCATTTCCAGCTTTACTGAGAGGAGGGGAACGAGGGGAACACTTTAACCGTGTCCGCGGAGAGGGAACGGGTGACACAGAGCCGGAGGCCCGCCTGCACCGGGGACCCGGGGACCCGGGCCCCACCCGGGGGAGGGCGCCGTGGTCTAACTAAAAGGCGGCGGCCGCGCTGAGAGTGAGCCCCGTGCGGTTGGTGCGCGCGCGCGCACTGCCTGCGTCACTCGCGGAGCTGACGGGCGCCGGCCCCGCCGCACGCCGCTCGGCGCCCCGGGGCGCGTCTCGGCGGGTGGCCGTGGGGGCGGGGCGGCCGCGCGCCCGCGCGCGCCGCACTCTCTGCGGGGGTGTCCGGGGACTTTCCCCTGGGCACAGGGGGGGAACCGGTCCCCGTGCGTGGCCCAGGGAGCAGGCCTTCAGCGCGCGCCGCCTCTGCGCCCCCGCGCGGCCGCCCTTTATGGGCCCGGCCGCACGCGCCCCTCTCGGTTAGGGTGACAGGCCGCCGGCGCGGCACGACGGGGCTGTGGGCGGGGCTATGCAAATGCGCCGCGGCCCCGCCCTCACGCGGGCGCGCGCGCCGCGGCCCCGCCCTCGGCCGCGCCGCCATGGGGAGCGCCGCGCCGCCCGCCGCGCTGCTGCGGCTGCTGCTCGTGTGCGCGCTGCCCGCGGCCCGCGGAGACCGCCCCGGCGCCGACCCGCGGGCACGGCCAGGTACCGGCGGGGCTGCCGGGGGGCGGGGCCCCGCGCGGCCGGCCCCTGACGCGCCCTCGCCCCCGCCGCCGCCGCCCGAGCACCGACGCGAGCGGGCCCCGGCCGCCGAGCTGCCCCTGGCGGCGCTGTGCACCGCGGCCGCCGTGGCCTTCGTGCTGTTCAAGTGCTGGCAGGTGCGGGCAGGGCGGGGCGAGGCGCCGGTCCTGAGGTTCCCCGCGCGCGTGTGTGTGTGGGGGGGCGGGGGGCTGTCCTGCCCGCGCGCTGTGTGCAAAATGAACGATAATCGTTGCTTGGCTTTCCAACATTTTGGGGTCATTTTGAGCATCCAGCAAAGTAATGGACGTGAAGGGTGCATGGTAAATTGTAAATAAGCACCTCATTGTCTTCCCCACAGTCCAATGAAATGGTTGTCACTCACTCAAGGTCCCCCAGAGCTCGTAACTAGTGCAGCTGGAATTTGAACCCAGCGAGTGTCCGAAGTACAAAAGTGGGGTTCCTGGCGAGATTCCAGCCCTAGCATAAGTGGTTGATTACTGCAGTCACCGTGTTTAGAGTTCAAGGTACCAAGCAGTCTCATGTTTTCCTTGGGAAGTAGGCCCTGAAATGTGAGCTGACAGTACGTTTTGGTGCGTGCAACTGTTGAAATGGAAAGTTGTGCCTCCCAGGGCTGCGTCTGTAGCCCTAGCCCCGTCACTTGCTTGCTTTGGGAAATAGAGGGCTGAACCAATGGAGATATGAAACTAGACAGAATAACTAATAGGGATAACTAATCATGATCCCAAGTAGACTTGACAGAATAGGATAAAGGACCGAATTTACTGATGAAATTTAGCAAGGATAAATTCTATTCTGGGACGCAAATCTAGTTTGAAAGAAACATAATAGCAGTTTACTAACAAAGTTCAGCTGTGTCATGTAACAATCCACTTCCCAAAGCAATGATAGGAACAAGGTTTTGCACTTAATCTTCTGATTAGAACACTTATGGAGAATTTTATTCTCTTCAGGGCATTGCTTTAAGAGCTCTGCAAGCTCAGTAAAGCAACCACAGAAAACTGTCAAATGAGCATTGATTAAAAGACTGGTGATACTAAACCAGAGAAAGCATGCGGAAGAGGGCAGGAGGCGGAGGAATGACTACTGTCTTCAAATTCCTGAAGGAATTTGAAAAGACATGATTTCGGAAGGCTCTAATCAGCACCATAGAAAAAAGATACATAAAGGACAAATTTTGATTTTGTATGTAAAGTAACACCTAGAACTTTACCAAACCTGAGGGAGCTGCTTTCCTGGAGGTAGAGTTCAGTAGACTGACCACATGTGGGGCATACTGACTGGCTTTGGAGACTGAAGCAATGGAAACCCTTGTTGCAGTACTGCCCTTTCCTTCTTCCATAGCAGGGGAAAGATGAAGCTGCTGCTCTTGAAGAGAAGGCAGGCGAGAAGGAATCATTGCAGTCAGGTGGGTTTTGCAGAAGTCTGGGCTTGGCAGGGGAGTAGGGCACGCAGAAGGCAAGTAACCACTACTTCCCTTTTCTCCCTTATCTCCAGAGCAACAGCTGGCCCAGTTGACACAACAGCTGGCCCAGACAGAGCAACACCTGAACAATCTGATGGCTCAGCTGGACCCCCTTTTTGAGCGGTAAGGAGAGCAATGAGTGGTAGGTGTTAAGAGTCGGGGACGTGGATTGGGCAGCCTCTGAGTGGACATATCCGCAGTGTGACTACCCTGACTGGAGCCCAGCAGGAACTTCTGAACATGAAGTTACACACCATCCACCAGCTGCTACAAAAGAACAAGCCAAACAAGGGTGTAGAGGTTTCAGAAGCAGGTAACGGATTTGGAGGTGAGAGTCTGGTGGAGGTAGAGACAAAGTCTCTGAAACTGGAACATGGCTGACTTTCTCTTCACAGAGGCCAACACCCCCTTTCCTGAGGACTTATGTCTAAAGGAGGACGAGGAGGAAGCTGGTGACAGTCAGGCCTGGGAGGAGCCCCTGAACTGGAGCACAGAGACAAGAAACCTAGCTATTCTCGGGGGAGTGGAGCAGGGGCTAAGGAGAAGATGTAGCAAGGCTGCGGCAAAGGGCGCCAGTCACAGCCCCTGCCAGGAAGGAGGGACAGCAGCTGAAGGTTTAGTAAAACAAAGTCTGTTCTTGTGACTGGATGCTCCTGTGTGCTTTTTCCATTGCAGCTGGTCTCTCACACACGTACCCATACTAGGTGCCTAAGAACAACCGGGACTTCTTGAAAAGTTTCCCTTATTAGGACAAAAAGATGCTGCTTTCCAGTATGGGAGCTGTGAAGACAGAGGGAGCTCTAGTTCTTTCCTTGTATTCCTGAAGCACCATCATGCCAGCCTTCAGGGCACAAAAATCCCTTTTGTCATAGTACATAGCTGAAACAGAAAGGCCTTTCCAAAAGGACAAAACTTTACTAAAATCCAATGAGAAAATAAATTATGGAAACCACATACAACATAAAAATAGCCACATCTGCAAAGCTTCCACCTTGAAAAACAACAGTCCATAGACATAGCACCAACTTTGTCCCAGATTCCCTCATCAGTGCTGGAGGGGCAGGTTCAGTGGAGGTTCAGTTGGGTCAGTCTTGGTTTCCTGATTCTTAAGAGCTGGTCAAATAACCCAGTTTGTCTTGGTCCCAGGCAAACCATAAAGGTATCTGTTTTGTTTAGTACTGAAGAAATTTCCTTTATACTTCCGACCCTGACCTATCTGTGAAGTATCCTGAGTTCTGGAATTTATATGATTCTTCTAGTTCTTCTGGCCGCTGTTGAGAGAAGACAATCAGTTCAAGGACTAGCCTGAGCACACTATTCAGACAAAATCACCCACGGGATGGGGATGGGGATGGGGGTCCCAGACAGATGTAGAACATGAGGTAAAATCAGAGCTGCTCATCTCTAGCTCCTGAGCCTCATCACAACACTCTTCCTGAGGGCAGACACAACTTACCTGATGGCCAAAGTCAGACTGTGGTACCAGTGCAACAGATCTTCCTGGTCTGTGGACATAAGCAGTAGCTTCTCATGGGGAAAGGACAACTAAGGAGAGACCACTTCTTAGTGCATGGCTCATAAAGGTCCAGACTAAAGCTGAAGGCCTTGCTGCTCCCATGGAGGTAATTCAGGACTGAGGTGAGAACTAGGTATGAACCACAGGCCCCAGTTAACCTCCCTCAACATAGATGGCTCAGTTCCTATTAAAAGGGCTCAAACTGAGGAGATAAACAGGTACATATGCATTTGAGGTATATTTTGGGCCTCTCCTACCATAACTAGGACTCCGACTCCCACCTATTACTTACACTGAGCAGTCCGCCACAAGGGCCTCCTGAGTGACCAAAAACCCTGTGGAGTTGACACTGGGCCATGGGGTAGAGGGCCCGGCAGGCAAAGGTGCCACTCTGCAGCAGGTGCAATGGGGGTCGAGGCTTGGCCATGAGGAGCACATCAGAGAAGAGGAAGAACATTCGAGCCCGAGGCTCCCCACGGGGAGGAACTACCAACAGCCAGCCCTGGCGTAGAAACCAGCGACCTAGGAGATGGAAGAGCTGTTATTCTGGTATAGCTCTAGGACTGTGATCCATAGGCACAGAAGGAAAGGGAGGCCAAGGAAACAGGTATGTGCTGGCAATATGGAGGAAGAGGAGTAAGAAAAGGGAAGTACGCAAACTACCTGAGGTAAGCCCCTTTGCCTGGCGTCCACCGAGCAGAGCCTGGACACGCCGGAGGTGCTGGCCATTCTTCTGTTTCTGACCAATGGTGTGGACTGTCTGGGCGGTCTCGCTTATCAACCGAGCAGCCCCTGGAATAGCATCCCCCACCCCATTCTCAGGATAACTTTGACTCTGGGTAGTCACTGATGATGGTGAAAAACAGGCTTTTCCCAGGGGACCAGGGTCACCATCTAATTTCTCAAAGAGAAGGCAGGATAATTAGGGACATCGTGTACAGGTCAATAGAAGACAGGGACATGCCACTGTTGGAGGTCCAGACCAGAAAGGGATACAAGAGAGGCAGCCTCCTGCCTTGAGTTTTGGCAGAGCAAGAACATACGTGTGAGTTGGTGGTGGTCGGGGCTGTTGGGACTTGTGTTTTCAGCCAAAGCAACGACAAGATTCTCATACCTGGAATTAGACAGTTGGAAGTCCATGAAGGGAAGTAGAGCTGGGCAAAATTCCCTCTGACACACACATCACCCCCTACACATACTTCAGCTGCATGGCCAGGAAAGATCTGCTTCTGGCTATTGTATCTCCTCTTTCAAAACCTAGGCTCACGCTACATGGCCATCTTCCATCCCACACTGAAGAGTAAGGGACAAACTGACTGACCATAGTTTGGGAGGTCAGATCCCAAGATGACAGTTAATCAATCCCAGAAGGGTGCTAGACAACTTGACTATAATCTCTTAACTCATTCCCACCGACAGATACTCTAGGCCAGTCTCTTAGCGAACTCTTCCAGATACCCTGTCACTAGCCCTATTACAGGCCCCCTCACTTCAATGTAGGGTTCCACAGTCCCAGCTAAGGGACTGCGGCTGCAGACCCCATGTAGTCCAGTGGGTTCACATTTACTCTTGCAAAAGGATTTTAGGAGTACTTTGTTCCAGAAGAGAGGTCTTGGGACAGACCCCACTGAACTCCACAAAGATGAGTACAGCTGTCACATTCATACAGACTCAGAAAAGAGAAATTGACTGAGTCAGGGTGAGTTCACTCACTGTTGGAGCCTCTGCAGAGGCAGAGGAAGCAGGTCTTGGAGCTGAAGGCCGCCAAACTCAGGGCGGCCTTCCTGAAGCCGCACGAACCTCCGGAAACATTTGCTTTTCTTTAGTTGTTCCTGGAATGATGGGGAAAGGATTGGCAGCAGGGAGAGAAGCCACTCCTATATTGAATTCTTCTGTGTGCACATCCCCAGCCTTCAGTAAGCTGTGTGCTCCCTACAGGGAACTTAGCACAGAACTGGGCACCCAGAGGGCTACATAAATGCAGAAACGGTAGGAATGAAGTTTGGGTCTCCAGATATAATCTATGCAGCAACAGAGGAAGAAAAGGAAGATGAGGTCATCTTCTGGTTACCTGCAGGGTGGTCCAGGACGTCTCTGCGTTGGCAGCAAATTGGGTATAGAGTTCTAGATGGGGACAGAAGCCCTCTAGCCCCTGCCCCCAGTGCCCTTCTTCCAGGTAAGGAAGCAGCTCTCTGCATGGGTGAAAACAAAAGAGCTGCCAAGTAAGTGCTCTAGCACCTCATTTAAATCTCATAACCCTGGACCAGAGTCATGCCACTGCCCATTTACAGAGGGAGAACTGGGGCAGGATAAGGCACTGGGCCAAGACCACAGGTGAGGTATTACAGACTCGGAGTATGAACCTGATTCTCTGACTCTGAACTCAGTTCACCAGCAGAGGCCAGGGCTCTCCCTCTGCCCCTCTCCCCAGGCCCCTTCCACTCACTGGCTGGCGCCATAAATGAGCTCCCAGGGCCCGAACAGTGCCTGGAGCTCTGGCGGTCGCAACGTGCCCTTGGCTCTCAGAATCCCCACGAAGTACTGCGGAAGGAGAGAAAATCAGGGTATCGTCTGCAGGAAGAGGCCAACGCCAAGGCGCGGCTGACACTGGAGAAGTTGACCGACTCCCAGTGCAGGCGGACAGTGTAAGGTGACCCCATAACTGGGTCGCCGGCCGCGCACAGGCCCTCCCCGTCACGGCCGGGGGTCCCAGCCCATTCGGGAGGGCGTGCGGGCCCGCACCGTGGCCACCAGCCCCAGCTGTCCCTGGTAGCGCCGCTCGGTCTCCAGCAGCTCCCGGGCGGTACGGGCGCGCTTCCGCTCCCAGCGGGCACGCTGCTCCTGCACCGGGCACCGAGCTCTGGGGCACGGCTCCTCCATCCTGGCTGATCCCGAGTCGCTTCTCGCCGCAGCCCGCCTGAGATTCAAATCCCAACCGCTCCGGGGGCGGGGCCGCGGGGGCAGGGGCGCCGAGAGGAGCGCCCCCTGGCGCCGGGAGGTGCGCGCAGGACGGAGCAAGCGCGAGGCCGGCCACCCTGCCTCCGCCGCGGCCTAGCCCCTGCGCCGGGGTGTTGCCTGTCGAGGGGTGGCCCCCGCTGGGTTAGGGCCGGTCGGAAGGGTGGGTGGTCCTCCTCTGAGTGGTACTTAGTTGAGGCAGCAGCCCGGACTTTGAGTCAGCCTATTAGGGAGGGTGCAGACACTGGCAGGGCCTCAGGGCACCACTTGGGAAGAGGACACAGTAGTTGTTGCGGTAGATATTCTGTCCTGGGCCCATGCCCCACGCTGGGGTTTAGTTGTTCCCAATGCTTTTACAGCTAGGAACTCTCACGGTCACAAGGTTTGAAATATTTTGACCCTAGGACAGAAGTTTATAGGTTTTAATTCATTAACTCCTTTTTTTGTTCCAGATCATACAACTAAATAGCTTTCTGGTCAGCAGTTGCCAACAACTAACAGGGTAGTTCAGAATTGCTTAACTATGGACAATGGAAAAAGCTTAGAGTTAATTAGTCTGTGCTACCTAGTCAAAGATAATATGTACCAGATTTTTCTATTTAAGTCTTTTGAAAAAATGGCAGTAGCCCTGGAGGGTTAATGAGCAGTGCCATTTTTTTCAGCACGCATGAGAAATCTTTAAATGTGCCTATTCTTATGACCTAGAAAATCCACTTTCTAAGAATGCATTGTAAAAAAAATAGATATGTGGACAAAAATATATGTACTAGGATGTGTGGCACAATGTTGTTTGTAACAAAAAACTGGAACCCCCACACCAAATGTCTAGAGGTAGTAAATTGGGTAGGAAAATTATGGTATGGCCATGTGAAGGAATAAAATAAAAGCATAAAAAATGATGTAAAAAAAAAGCTATCAAAATGGGAAAACGTACATAGTATATTGCTGAGAGAAAAAAAAAGCAGGCTACAAAGCTGTTTGTACAGTATAGTCCTATTTAAGTATAATATATATGACTGGAAGGAAAAACAATCAAGATAATTGTGTTTTTTTTTTTTATCTCTGATGAGTTTGAAAATAATTAATTCAACAAATATTTATTAAGCACTTGATCAGTGCCAGGGGTGAACAGGACAAATAGGGTGATTTTAAAAATGCCCTATAAAAATTCCTTTTGCCTTTCCCAAGTTTTCTGCTTGAGCATTATTTTGTAATTAGAATAAAAACTGCTATTAAAAAAACAAAATGTTAGATAGACTTCAGACTCCATTCCTACCACTCTAGATTCCTAGGAATCTGCATCCCAAGTCAAGAACCAAGGTATTGTCAGGAGTCTGTGGTCCTTTCTAGCTCTGACATCCTAAGAATTCTGAGGAAAGAGAAATGCTGGTTTTAGATCAGGGAGAAACAATTTGAAGGGCTCGAAGGAGGAAAGAGTGAGCTTGGGTCAGACTGTACCCTGAACTTGGGTCTCAAGGAAACTGGTGGATATACCAGTTTATAGGTAGAGGACTGATTATACTATCTCAAAAGAATGTAGGACAGTCTGCACTAGGAGCTCAAGTGAGGCAGGGAGCATTTAATCCCATGGTAATCAGTATTACCAAGAGCCCAGGTGATGAAAATGTAGCACAGTACTTGGGGTGCAGTGGTGACTGGTGGGTTTGGGTGTGCTGCTAGTGTGTGAGTGTGCTTTGGGTAGATGGAAGAAGGGCAAGAACTAGCCTACTGTGAGCTCAGGTTGGGGAATCATCTAACTTTGGAGGAAGAACAGGGCAAAGCTGAGCAGATACACTGAGGACACTTGGAGACAGTTGATTCTCTGGGAACCAAGCCTGCCACAGAGCAAGGCAGGCACACCCATACTCTACTTGGAACAGACTCTACCCTCAATTCTGCTCCTAAGGCCAAAGAAAGGAGGGGCCAGGGGAGAGGATCAGAGGGCAGTCAACAACCTCTTTAATTACCCTCAGCCTCTGCTTTCAACTCACTGGATGCTAGAGAAGCCCTAGGGTTGCTTTGAACAACAATAATCAGTTATTCCACAAAAATTAAATGCCTCTCATATCCCACATCCTGTGCTAGGCATGGGGGGGAAATAATGGACAACAGAAATATGACCCATGATGTTATGGATGCTTATAGTCCACCATGGCAAACATGGTAAAGAGTCACCATAAAGTAAGATAAATGTTACAAGGGAAGTATAGGCTTGTATGTAGTCAGGATTGACCTGGCTAGGAGTCAGAGAAGGCAAGGCTTCTTGGAAGAAATGACATGAACTGATACCTAAAGGATGAGCAAAATCCGGTGGGGCAGGGCTGGCAGTGGAGGAGAGATGAGAGAGATAACATGGCAAAGACTTGGCGATAACACACACACACACACACACACACACACACACACACACACACACTCATACTCCATATATGCATGCAGTACATTCAAAGGACTGCTAGAAGTTCGGTAAGACTAGAGCACAGACTGCAAAGGAGAGAGTGATGAGACAGAGAATGGAGTGACATACAGAGGCCAAACCATGGAGGGAATTTATATCAGTGAGACTATGTCAAAGTAATAGTAATTCAAAGTGGCTAAACATTAACAATTTATCAACTCATGCAACTGGAAAGTTCAGAGTCAGGTAGGCCCTAGGGTTAGTTCAATCTAGGAACTTAGTTGCATCACTAAAGATGTGGGGATGCTATTAGACAGGCACGTGGTTGTGGGTCTGAGACAGAGGTGAGAGCCCAACCTGGGGATACTTGGCTTTCATCAACTTATAGAAGCCATGGGAGTGGATGAAACTGCCTATAGAGTATGAGGAGGGATGTGGGCAAACCATTTTTTCTCATCCTGTGCATTTACTTCAGTTCTAAAATTCCTAATGGCATACTGGGCCATTTAGGGTGTTACTCCTAAAGCTATGTCCATATCCTAACCCCTAGAACCTATGAATGTGAACTTATTTGGAGAAAGGGTCTCTGCAGTTGTAATTAAGCTAAGGAGTTTGAGTTAATTTCATTCTGGGTTATCCTGGTGGGCCCTAAATCCAATAACAAGTGTTCCTAAAAGAGACATCCCATGGAGAGACAGGGACAAGAGAAAGCAACGTGAAGTTGCAGGCAGAGATTGGAGTTCTGCAGCCACAGCTAAGGAATGCCTGGAGCAATCGGAAGCTAGAAGAGGCCCTAGATAGAGACTTCAGGAGGAGCAGGGCCCTGCCAACATCTCAATTTCAGATTTCTAGCCTCCAGAACAGTGTGAGAAAAAAATTCTATTGTTCTAAGCCACCCAGTTTGTGTAACTTGTAACAGCAGTTCCAGGAAACTAACAAAGATGGTGAGATGGGCCAGGACTACAGGTCAGCCTCAAGGCTCCAGAAGAGTTTTGATCTGTCTTTGCTTCCAATCCACATCTGGGGAGTAGAGAGCTTTTTCTCCTCCTACCCACTAGCTAATTACTCTCCTCCTCTGAAACCCTGGGATAGAAACAGACCCTAATGACCAAAGACTTGGCCTTAAGGTCATGCACTGGGAGTGTGGGAGGAGGGGTTCCCTAGTCAGTCAGTCCTGAGTACACTCTGTTTCAACGTGGGGAGGCTCAGAGAACAAGACTCTGGGAGCTCAAACCTGTTTTGGGGTTTGGCAGACTCCCAGCTGTGAAGGATCAGTGCAGGGTCAGAGTCCACCTTCCCCACCCAAACCAGAGACACAGTCACACACAGAGACAGCTCGCAGGACCATGCAGAATGGCATATGGAAAATTAGGGTGCTGTAACAAAGATCTGCACCTAGGCACAGATGCAAGTTCTGAAATACTGACAAAGCAGCAGAGAGGGTGGGGAGATGTGTGGACATAGAGTGCCACAGAGAAGTGTACAGAGATCTGACAGAGATCTAAAAAGGAAAAACCATTCAACACTTGTTGGAGAAAGATGTCCAGACACAGACTCCAGAAGCATGGCGCTTCTGTCCCCTGTGCTTCCCATGACCTCATCCACTTCAATTAGCTGTCACCAAATTCCCTCCTGTCCTGGTCTATCCAATTTAGATAGTACCATGGACTTTTCATGTGTCAGGATCTAACCAGGGTGCTGACAACACAGCTGCCTGACAATGAGCTGACCATCCAGAGTGCACTGGATCAGATAGCCGTGGATGGATCGGTCTTAATTCTGCTTCAGAAATGGCAACTTAGATTATAGGGTAGTTATCTCCTAAAATGACTGCTTGGAGGGCAACTGCTCTCCAACCATACAAGTTTTGGTATATAGTATGGCAGTCACTCTAACAAGGCAGATAATTTGGATTGCCATAAAAATGTAATGTCATTCTCCAGGAATGGAAATGGGGTGTCACACCCAGATCATTGACAATGAGCTCCCTGAGGGCAGGGAAGTCAATTTAGTCAATTTGGTTTTTCCCAAGCTCAGACAAGGTGATCTTCAGAGAAATGCTCAGTAATGGTTGTTGAATAAAAGAATGACTCAGTCAATCAAATATTGGACCCTGCTCTCAAGGAGCTCAAGGCTATTAGAGCAGATAAAATATCATAAATCATCCTAATATGAATTAGATGGTGGGCAAGGTTATTAGTGAGAGCAGGGAAAGCACCGTAGCGGCTGAGGTACCAGAAATCAATTCCTGTGGTGCAGTTAGTCAAGGACTTCTTGGAACAGGTGGCCTTTGCGCTGAGTCTTGAATAATAGTGATTTAGACAGGGGAGGCAGTGAAACTATTTAATATGGTAGCTGGTTCACAAGCACTGATTCATCAGAGTGGAAGCTGGCTGAGGCATTCAAGTGGAGTCTTGGGTCCCCTGCTGTACCAGGCATTATCGCTTTAGATCTTGAGGAGGTCAGGAGAGTACCCAGGGAGGAGCTGGGGTAACAGGAATACCCTGGATTGAAGGGCTAGTTACCAACAAATTTAAAACTATTTCAAAATATTAACCTAATACAACCACATAGGTATGTACCTACTGAATGTTAGTTCCAAATATGAACCTCCTGAGATGGCTTTATTCTCTCTTCTGTTTTGCTGAAGCCATAGAGGCCTTACTATAATGTGAGCTACAGAATAGTAGAGACTGTTCTCCAGACCAATGCTGCTGTATCCTCAGGGTACCTAGAACAGTACCTGGAAGATTGGAGGAAGCTCAATGTTCATTAAATGAACAAACAGAGACTGGGAACCCAAGCCCATTCTTGGGGTCCTCTTATTCTTCATCTCCTTGCACCCACTCTCCCCATACAGTCATGCTACACACCAGCCCTCAACTTGTCCTAATATGAGAACTGGATTCTGTCACTCTCCTGTCCAAAATATTTGAGGCTTCCCCTTTGCACAGAATACCATTCTCCCCATTGTTTTCACCAATTGAACTTCTGCTTCTCTGCAGCCCTGATGATAATTTGCCTGCTTCTGTATTACCTTCTGTGGCAGAATTCATCTCTTGCCCCTAAGTCTTTTGATAATGTTTGCCCTCACTCCTTAGACAGTGAGCTCCTCAGGACAGGGGCTGTGTCTTATTTATTTCTGTGCTTTTAGCCCAATGCCCGACATATGGTAGATGCTAAATAAATATTTGTGAATGGCATTCCTGGCAGTGGTAGATGAATGAAGACAATTAAAGGTTTTTTGGGAAAAAATGAATAGTTTAATTTGGCTTAAGTATGAAAGGTCTCGGGTAAGATTTTGAAGGGACATGGTAGTCAACTAGAGGGAGAAAATGGGCAAATGGAAGATACTTTGGTAGGAAGTGGGAAGCCAATGAAGGTTTTTGAGCAGAGGTGTAATGTGATGAAAAATAAATGTAGTTTAAACCCATCAGAGTCCCTCTCATACATATACTCAGTTTTCTATTCATACTCAAATTCACCTCCCTCCTACCAATCCACCCACCCTCAGGCTCCCAAAGCAGCTTGCCCTACCCCTTACCTGCTCCCTGTGGGAAGAAGATGCACTCTGGGCTGCCCCCTTCTCAACCAGAGGATGAGCTCCCTGTCTTTCCCCTTCTCTGCCTGGGACTGGGAAGCAGGCCAGGGTTAGCTGAGGCTAGCTGGCAGGCAGCTGGGCGGTGCCAGGGAAAGCCAATGCAGTGCCAGGTGGTACCTTTGGTTCCATGCTGAGCCCATGACACCGATAACCTTGTGCCTGCGCACATACCTGCCCTCACTCCACCCTCATCCAGGCTTTGGTATCGGGGAGGGGGCACAAAGCCAGACAGCTGTGAGGGACTTTGGCTCCATCTCTACAAAAGGGCACTCTGTGAGTCAGCCTGCTCTCCTCTGGGTTTGCTCCTCCCCCACCCAGCTCCTGTTTCCAATGCACGTACAGCCCGTACACACCGTGTCTGGGACACCCTACAGTCAGCCACATGGCTCTCCTGTGCCCCAGCTCCTGGCTTCCTCTGTTGATCTCAGCCCCTGCCCCGGGCCCCACTGTGCAATTGCTGCTGTTACTGCTGCTCCTGGTACCTGCCCATTCCCAGAGCCTAGAACAGATGCAGGGGACTCCCTCCGTAGGAGCAGATTCATCTGGGGAAGATGATCCACTGGGCAAGGAGGACCTGTCCAGTGAAGAAGATCCACCTGGAGAGGAGGACTCACCTGAAATGAAGCCTGAACCAGAAGACTCTCTGAAGTTAGAGGATCTCCCTACTGTTGAGATTCCCAGGGGCACTCAAGGTCCCCAGAATAATAACCACAGGAACAACAAAGGTAAGTGGTCATCAGCCTTTCAAAGCAGGTTCCAGGAGGTTTGTGCCTCCTCTCACTAAACCTCAGCCCAGGCAGGTATTATTCAGTAGCCTTTCCCAATTTCAGGGGCTCCCGTGCCACTAAACCCTTCCCCTCTAGAAGCAGACAGATGGGGAGACAAATATGAGGCAAATAAGAGGTAAGCAGGAAGAGGTGGGAAAGAATAATGAGGAAGGTTGGAGAGAAGAAATTAGGAATGTGAAAGGAGAAAACAAGTAGAAAGAAGAGTATGAGAGAAGAGGAAAATGGGGATACCAGAGGAAGCACAAGAAAGGCTTGTAGAAATCCCCTTATCTTCAGTCTGCAGGTGAGGAAACTGAGACCTAGGAAGAAGGAAACAGCAGGTAGGGGGACCTGGTATCTCTCCTCCCAAGCCAGGAACTTTAGAAAAAGAGTTAGGAGACCAGAAAGGGAAGAGTGATGGGTAAAGGAGAAAGGAAGGAAGATCTACTGATTTGGGTATGGGGGCTGTGGTCCCCACCCACTTTACTAAAGCAGTGGTTGTGAATTGGTATCTCCAGGGCCAGTAGGACCTTTGTAGTGTTATGTTTGGCTGCACTCTATTGTGCTTTACACCTGGCTCGCTTTGGGATTTGTTAGCTGCTATGCTCCTGTAACGCATCTGAGTTTGTAATGCGAGGCCCACCTCGTCCTGGCCATCGGGGAGGGACTGGGCTCACAGATCAACCTTCTCATCCTTCACTTTTAACAGGGCATGACCACAGTCACTGGCGCTACGGAGGTGAGGCACCGAACCCCTGCACAGACTCAATTTGGGTACTCAGCTCTGACCGAACCCCGAACCACCCCCGAACTTTGGCCCTGGGTATCCCCGCCCCCACACCGCATCTGGGTCTGCCAGGCCGCGGACAACACCGGCTACCCGTCTCTGTCCCCACATCCCTGATTCCTATTTCCCGCCCCAGTGTCTTCTGACTCCACCCCCTCATCGCTTCTCCGCCTGGTCCCTAAACCTTTCTGGATCTCATCAGGCTTCCTGTCCATACTCTCCCCCCGCAGGCGACCCGCCCTGGCCCCAGCTGTCCCCAGCCTGCGCGGGCCGCTTCCAGTCCCCGGTAGACATCCGTCCCGAGCTCACCGTCTTCGGCCCCGCCCTGCGCCCCGTGCAACTCCTCGGCTTTGGGCTCCCGCCGCTCCCACAGCTGCGCCTGCGCAACAATGGCCACACGGGTGAGGCGGGCCCGGGGCGGGGCCTCAGGGAGGAGGCGGCGGGTGCCTGGGGCGGCGCTGGGGCGAGGTTGGGGACGGTCCCGGGGCGCTGCGGGGCAAGGCTGCCTCCCAGGCCTGGGACCGGAACCTCTCGCCCCGCTCTCGCCCCGCAGTGCAGCTGACGTTGCCTCCCGGGCTGCACATGGCGCTGGGTGCCGGGCGGGAGTTCCGGGCCCTGCAGTTCCACCTGCACTGGGGCGCCGCGGCGCGGCCCGGCTCGGAGCACACGGTCGGCGGCCAGCGTTTCCCGGCCGAGGTGAGGCCGCGGCTCTCCGCGGAGGGGCGGGGCGGCGCGGGGAGCAGGCCAGCTCGCCCACTCCCACCCGCCTCTCCTCTGCAGATCCACGTGGTTCACCTCAGCACCGCATTTGCCAAAGTTGACGAGGCCTTGGGGCGCCCAGGGGGCCTGGCCGTGTTGGCCGCCTTTCTGCAGGTACCCGGAGCGGACTCTTCCCGCTCCCTGCTCCCCCATGCCCTGGCGCTCAGCGTGTCTTGCCCCCGGGGACCCCAATCCCAGCACACGCACTCTGGCATCTGGCTATTGTCCTCATTCACTCTTTAGATCATTCTTCAGACACCCACTGTGAGCCAGGCCCAGGCCACAAAAAGGTTTCAGAAACCCTTGATCCTTGTCTCCAAGGAGCCCACAGCCAGTGAGGGAAGCCGACAGGGTAAACAGATACAAAGGACAGAGTAAAGAGGTAGTCAGGGGAGGCTGCTCAGAGGAGGTGAAACTGGAAGCCTTCGCTAGTGGGAAAGAAAAGGCGATCCTCTGTGCAGAGCAAACGGCATGTGCAAGGGCTCAGAAAATGGCCATTTCGAGGGAGGGCAGCTGCAAAATAAAGTGGACATGAGGAAGAGTCATTCCTCTAAGGCTTCTAAAACCCATAATTTCCTCTTTGTGAGTTACAATAAAGTCTAGAGAAACGTCTAGTGACCTCTTTGAACCTGTAATGATCAAGGCTACATACATGATGATTAGAAGCTAGTAAAATGGAGGAATGGCAAGACCCCAGCTAGCCTCACTCATGCCCTGACTCCATAACATCAGCCTCACAGCATAGAGTTCAGAGAAGTGCCTTAAAATAACATGTCCTTGCTCGAAAAGTCAACACATAAATTATTAATGTGAATGCAGATGTAATGAATACAAAGGTTATTATGGTGTTGGGGGATGGGGCATGAAGTGTGTGTGGAGGTGGCAATGTCTTGCAAACTGAGTTGGGCCTGGCCCACGAAGGCCTTGTGTCCTAGTAGAGTAGCCCACCTTCCTCCTCATTCTCCAATTTGCCATCGAAAACTATCCTGCCAAGCTCATTAGGTTAGTTTGCAGAGTAAGAGTATGTAGACTTTGAATAATAAATATTACATAAGATTTTGTGTTCCCTCAGCATTCTTAGAGCTGAGGAATGAGGGAGGGCCGGGGTAACTCCACCTCGTCTGCAGGGCTCCTGCCATGGCCCTAGATACATGTGTCCCCTGTCTTGCACCTGTCATCTTCTAGGAAGGCCCTGAAGAAAACAGTGCCTATGAGCAGTTGCTGTCACATTTGGAAGAAATCGCTGAGGAAGGTATGGAGATGTGGTCCCTCCCACAGAGGGAGCATTGATGTATGAATTGACTATGATCTTGATAACTATGAAGTTGAACAGGACAAAAGCAAACTGCTGTCCCACTGCCTTTATGGTTAAAAAACAAAAATCAAAGAACAAAATAAGACAAAAAACCAAGTAAGACCAAAAAATTGTGTTTGGAATTTCAGGGGTTGGAGCTAAAGTTTTTCTGAGAACTGACTATTCTCCTTACAAGCATCAAATATTTTAAATTTGTAAATACTTTTGTTGCAAATCTTCTTTTCCTTCTCAGTCACTCTGGGTCATTTTAAACCTCACCCTACTGGACCTTAAGTTTTGCTAAACTAGGGGGAACTGTTCTTTTTGATTTTCCATTTTTTAAATAGTTATAATTAGTTATATTTATTTACAAGTTATTCAACTCATTTTGCCTTTTGATCCACTCTGAGCTTAAATCTGTGGTCAAACATGTTATCACAGTATGCAAAATGAAGACTCAGAGGGAGGACCTAAGGAGCAATTCTCTCCAAAGCCCTTTTCTTTTTTTCTGAGCTATGTCTTGTGCTGAGTTACGGGTAGAGAGACACTTAGTGAAGAAGTGGTCTCAGGGAATTGAGTCAACTTGGCTTCTGAGATATGAAACTATATCCCTATACCTCAAAGCTTCAGAAGGGAGTGATCTAGGTGGGATTCCAGCACAGGTCCTCTCCACAGACTCAGAGACTTGGATCCCAGGACTGGATGTATCTGCACTGCTGCCTTCCGACCTCAGCCGCTACTTCCGATATGAGGGGTCTCTGACTACACCCCCCTGTGCCCAGGGGGTCATCTGGACTGTGTTCAACCAGACAGTGAAGCTGAGTGCTAAGCAGGTGGGGCTGTGGCATGGTGGTGACAAAGGTAACGTGGGGGAAACAGGTATAGAATAAGATGAGAAAGAGGCAGTGTGGGAGATTAGAGGGACGTGGAGCGTGGAGCCCTAAGGTGCTGGCTTTGAGTAGGCCTGCGATCCTTTTGTTTCCTTGTACTGAGCCTTCCCCACACTGTCTAATGACCTCCCTAGCTCCACACTCTCTCTGGCTCCCTGTGGGGACCTGAGGACACTCGGCTACAGATGAACTTTCGAGCCACGCAGCCTTTGAATGGGCGGATAATTGAGGTCTCTTTCCCTACTGGAGTGGAGCAGACCGTTGAACCAGGTGTGGTTTTGTCTGGTGTCCCATATTACTTTACATGTCCCCTCAGCCAAAAGTCCCTCATCATCCCATATTTCATTTGTTGGTCACCAGTGGTCCCAGCTCCCAGCTCTGTTTCCTTTTTCTCTACAGTTCACCTGAATTCCTGCCTCGCTGCTGGTGAGTTTATGTTCTTCCTCTAGCTCCTGATGCTGTGCCCACCCCTTGGCACTAGTCAGGACCACCTCTGCTGCTTCTCCTTTTCTGTAGAACAGATCTCCAACCCCATGGGATAGTGTCAGGTCAAGATCAGGGGGTTCTACTATTTTCCCCATGTCAAGAGTTGTTCAGAATGAAGCTTCAGAAATCTCTGATCATCTTCCTCCCCCAACAACCTCTTTTATGTCATTTTTAGGGGAGGATAAAAGGTGTTTATATCTTATTCATTTGTATATACCCACCCCATCCCTGTGCTGGCCTATTCTGGATTCTGAGATCCTGGGGGCAGCTGGAGAACTTGAGGCAGGGGTTGGGGGACACACAGAAGTAAGCCCTGAGGGAATCCTACAGGCTCACTTCCTGAGTCATCCTCTCCTCTCTCCAGGTGACATCCTGGCCCTGGTTTTTGGCATCCTCTTTGCTGTCACCAGCATTGCCTGCCTTGTGCAAATGAGAAGGCAGCAAAGGTATGTATTATACTGACCCGTCCCTCAGGCATAGCTCCCACCTCCTATGTGGAGTCCAGAACACTCCAAGAAAATTGGACACAAATATACTCATCCTGGGTCAGTTTTCTGATTAGGCTTCCCTGTTGTATAGACACCCAAGTGGGACCAAAGGGAATATTAGCTACCACCCAGCAGAGGTCACTGAGAGTGTTACCTAGAGGCCTGGAACTTGGAGAACTTGAAGAAGCCAGGCAGAAGAATCTGAGATGGGAGCTGGAAACTATGCTATTCTGCTCATGACACTTTTTAACAAAGATTAATTTTTTTTTCTAATAAAATGTGTGGAAGGTACTTTCATTCCCCAAATCAGGGTGGTGTATTCATTTCCTATTGCTGCTGTAACAACTACCACAAATGTAATGTTAATGCAAATTTGTTCTCTTAAGAGTTCAAGAGGTCAGAAGTCCAAAATGAATCTTATGGGCTAAAGTCAAAGTATTGGCAGAGCTAGTTCCTTCTGGACACTGAGGGGAGAATGTTTCCTTACCTTTTTCAGCTTCTAGAAGCCAAGCAGTCCTTGGCTGTGGCCCCTTCCTTGCATCACTCCAACTTCTTGCTTCCATTGTTACATCTCTTGCAACTGCCTTTGACTTCTTGCCTCCCTCTTAAGGACATTGGGCCTAACCATATAATCTAGGATAATCTCTCCATCTCAAAATCCTGAGCTTCATCACAAGGTCCCTTTCTCATTTAAGGTACATGTCACAGGGTTAGGGTGCAGACATCTTGTGGGGGGCAGGGAAGGGTGGAGTCATTTTATCAGGAAAGGGGCAGAAATCACTGATACTGTTGGAATGACTGTGTGTGTGTGTAACAGTCTATGTGTCTGGGGGTAGAGCAGGCTCAGTCTCTAGGCTTAAAATCACATTTAGGCTTTCAGGTTTTCACGCTGCTGAAGTAAAATCTGTGTAGCTTTGCAGTTTTGTCATCAGATTGTGTTTGGCTCAGCCACCTGCAGGAATGGGACAGTGCCGCTGACAGCAGCTCCATTGCCCAGTAGAGAGTAAGAGCTAGGACATCCCCCTAGCCCTACTGGGCCTGTTTTACACACTCTGTTCACAACCCTCCTCAGTGAGCCCAGCGACTCTACCCCTTGGCTTCCATTGAAAAGGAAGCCTTGTCACAGAACACAGACACAGGCCCTGCTCACCCAGGGGTCCTTCCAACTCCACTGCTTCCCTCGGGCATCCACTCAGCCCCTCCTCCACTTTGGAAAACTACCGCCGCCATCGCCAACACCAAATAAAAGCTTAAAGGGCCCCGTGATACCAGTAATTTGTTTTATTGGGTTGGGTGGCAACTATAGCCCGGCTGGAGGAGGCAGGGACAGCCCTCACAGGTTGTTGAGTTCCAGTAGGGTCTGGTCAAGGGTCTGGTGAATCTCCACATTCTCTTCCTTGGCACTGGCCAAGGTCTCTGTGAGAGGAAGCAGCACATGAGGAAGGGGAGGGGAGACATGAGGGCAGAGACATGTGAAGGCATGGACAGGGGGTGTGACAAATAGACATGCTTATGCACATGAAGACACAAGCATTCAGGGATCTGAGGACCCTTTGGTAGGGGTGAATGGATGGATGGACCAGGACAGACATGATGCCTCACTCAATGCTTCAGGGTCACGGAGGTGGGATGGAAAGTCTTGAGTCAGAAACTAATCTGCCCATCTCCTTTAGAAGGTTTAAAAAGATTAGAAACAGAAGGAAAGACAAAACACTGAGCCAGGAAAGGGCGGGCTAGTCAGACAGACAGATTTGAGGCAGAAAACAGACCTGCAATGAAAGCCCCATGTTGCTGGCATCCAAAGCTTTTCCAGATTTCATCTCAGACTTTTCACAATCTTCTTGCTGCACGCACCTACCCACTCCCTGCCTGTACCTCATCGCCCCATTTCCCTTCTAACCATTCCTTGAGATCCTGGAACCCCAGGTGAGTGCTCTGAAGTCAGTGACAGGCGTGGGTCTGCAGAGGCACCACAGGGCTCATGGTGACTGAAGGGGTCATACATGCCCACATGCAGCAGTGACAGAAAGTGAAAGACTGGGAATGCCCGTGCAGAGGGGGTTTCAATGTGGGCCATGGAGTTTTGTGGGTGAGCTTAGTGGTGTGTGTGGGGGGGTGTTACAAGTTTGGGGGTGTCTATAAGAGCCAAGGTTTCAGCACTGAACTAGTATTTTTAGGGGAGTGAAGGAAGTGCTCTCTGGAGGGCAGGAAAACAGCATGGAGACCAAGTTGAGTTTATTCAGCAGTAGAGGTAGAGGCCAGCAGGTGGAGGGGGCAGTGGATGGATAGAAGGAAGAAGCAAGTGCCAGGGCAGGCAGCATGTACGATGGGGCTCTCCTAGGCTGCGTCCAGCCTGGCTGTGCAATGTTGGCAATTTTTGCTCCTTCTGCCTGCACCCCTCCTCACAGAGAGAATGGAAAGGAGAGGAGAAAGGGGCCAAGGGGGCCACACTGGCGAGGGCTCAAAGAGAGGTGATATCATTGAGTGCGTTGTCCAGCTCCTCGCTGATGGCCTTATACTTCATCTTCTGTGCATAGACTTCATCTGGGGGTAGTGGTGCAGGGATGGGTGGGAGTATGGGGAGAGGAAATAGAGAGAAAGAGGAAAGGAAGGAGAGAGGGTAATGGAAAGAGAGAATAAGAATCAGAGGCAGACAAAGATGGAGTAAAGAGACGGGCCAGAGAACAGGCTGGACAGCTGTCAGGGCTCCCTCCTCCCCTCTCTGTACCAATGTCTCTTTTATCCTTTTCTGTGCCCTAAATTAGTTCTTGTCCCAGGAACTCTTGCCTCTCTGGGGACCCGAGGGCACAGTGCTTTGGATAAACAGAAATGCTTGTTTCAAGGGAAGAGCGTTCAAGCCAGAAATGTCTAAAGTCCTACAAAGTTGGAGATAAAATTGGGGGTTGCCTGAGAAGGCTGGAAGCAAGAGAAATGGGAATTAGGGATGTAAAGTGTTATCATAGAATAGAAAGACAGTATTACACAGTGAGAAATAGCTACAGACTAGCAACTTCATGTTTGTTTTTACCAAATCTAGCTTAAAATAGTGTTTTCCATTAATGTTGTCTTGCAAATCTAGGTATTAAACCAAATAGCTCTCTATTTAATAAAGAAGGCTCTGTGATATAGCTAGCCCTCTTGTGTTGCACTTGGAGACAGAATTGTCCATATCAGCGCTACTTAGAGTGTGGTCTGAGGACCAGCAGCATGAGCTTTACCAGAGAGCCTGTTAAGCAAACAAATTCTCCAGGCCAAAGTCAGCAATCACTAGGGAGTAGGACCCAGGAATCTGCATATTAAAACCTCTCTGGGGGATTCGCACACACGCTTAAGTTTGAGAAGCACTGGAGTTGTAGCTAGCTACAAGTACTTGAATGGTAGGCACTGACCACTGGAATCTGGGGTGTTAGGTGGTCCAGCCCTAATTTATCGGTGGCAAATATAATAGGATGTGAAGATAAGAGACAGACTGACTGACAGTCATGGGGAGTGTGAACCTACTTAAAAAGGTTTGGGGGTGAAAGGGAGTATCCCTTTTACCTTCCAGGTCATCAATGGTTTTCTCCAACTTTGCCACAGACCTTTCGGCAAACTCTGCTCGGGTCTCAGCCTGGGAGTAAAGGCAAGATGTGGAAATGACAAAAAAATTAGGCCTGCCTAGACACTATCACTTAAGTTTACCTTCTCTACCATCCCTATCCCCAAATTCCCTGCCACAGGCGGTCTCTGGTGGGAATTTGGAGGCTTGAGGGGAAGGAGGAGACAGGAAGGACTCTTACCTCCTTCAACTTCTCCTCCAGCAGTTTGATCTCCTCTTCATATTTATCTTCTTTGGTAGAATACTTTTAGGGACATACACATGTCATCAGTAGACTGCCTCCACAAATCCTTCATTTTTCCTCTGAGCCCCACAGGCTACTCAGGATCTTGTCTCGATTGATCACCCAGACCCACCCTGCCTGGGCCCATCACCCCACTCCCTTGCAGGACCCCATCCTCACTGCCCCTTTACCCCCCTCTACCTTGTCTGCTTGGGCTTCCAGGGATTTCAAGTTGTTGGTAACAATTTTCAGCTCCTCCTCTAGGTCCCCACATTTACTGCAGGGGGTGTGTGGCAGGGTGAGATGTGAGGACACAGTGTGGGGAGACAGTGGAGATGGCACAGTGGGGGTGGGGTGGAGGAGAGAAGAGAAGAGCAAAGTTGTGAGAGTGACAGCAGACAGAGCTTAGAAGCCCCATGCCCTTCCCGACCCCAGCAGGCAACAGAGAAAAGCCTGAGATGGAGAAGGAGGTGAGCTGAGAGAAGGCACCATTGCCCAGAAAGGTCCAGAGAGGTCACTACCTCCTCCTCTGAGGCCATCAGGGACTTGAGGGCCTGGTCCATGGTTCGAAGTTCCTCCTCCAGTTGCCTCGCTCGGCTAGAGGCAGCAGGTAGGGGTCAGAGGACAGGACCTATCCCTGTGGCCCCAAGTCTGAGATACTGCCTCCTCATTGTGCAGAGTGCACCAGAGCCATGGGCTCAGGCCAAGTTTCACTTGCCACCCCAGACACCACTGAGAGGTATCCTCACCTCTCAGCCACCTCAGCTCTCTCTTCTGAGCGTTCCAGCTCTCCTTCCAGGATCACTAGCTTCCTGGCCACCTGGGAGAAAGGGAGAGAGAGAAGGAGTAGATCTATGGTGAATGACTGGGAGAGTTTGGAGCTTGGGAGTGAGAAGGACATGGAGCAGGGCTGTCACCTCCTCATATTTGCGGTCTGAATCCTCAGCGATGTGCTTGGCCTCCTTTAGCTGCATCTCCTGAAGCTCCATCTTTTCCTCATCCTTCATGGCTCGGTTTTCAATGACCTTCATTCCTCTGAGAGGCAGAGAGAGGGGTCGGGGTGGGGTCAGGACCAGCAGAGATAGGTTTCCCACCCTGTCCCTGGCTCAGGGTCCCCTTCCCACCTCTCGCTCTCATCAGCTGCTTTCTCAGCCTCCTCCAGCTTTTGCAGGGCTGTAGCCAGGCGCTCCTGCGCCCGGTCCAGCTCCTCCTCTACCAGCTGAATGCGGCGGTTCAGGGAGGCCACATCTGCCTCAGCCTGCAGGTCAAAGGTCAGAGGTGAAAAAGGCTTTTTCTACCTTGGATGAAGATCATCAAGGCTCCAGAGCATGGTAAGATTATTGTCAAAAAAAGAACCCCAGCTTCCTGGTTTCCAGATTTTCAACCTCTTGTTTTTCACCCTAAGCAACCATCTGTCTTTTGCCCAGACTCTCTGCTCCAGTCCAAAATAGGCATTCCTTGACACATTCCACTCCCCTGCTACAGGGCCAATTCAAGCACTGTGCAAAGTTAGTTTCCCAATGATGATCTGCATGCAGGTCCCTCTGTCCCCTCCAAGGACACTCCAAGTGCTGTGACGAGGTCTGAGGCATCCCTGACTCCACAGCAGAGCTGGGCCCAGGTAAGGAGGTGGGGGGAAAGGCCAACCAGACCTTGCTGCTGCTAAAAGTAACCAATCACAAAATCAAGCCCTGATGATGTCACCAGTTGCCCGGCAGATTCCCAGCAAGGGGCTCAGAAGGCAAGCCAGGCAGGAGTATGGGACATCCCATGGCTGTAGTAAGGGGTTCCCTGCCAAGGCCTAGAGGCAACTGGGTGATGGTGCCAGGGCGGTATGAGTGACAGATACCTAGCCACTAATCCTAAAATAGAGACAAAACTATGGAGGTTTTGAGGAAGGTCCATGGAAACTGATGAAAAAAAAACTGGAAACCTTGAAAAAATAGAGAACAGAGCAAGACAAGCCCCAGCAAAGGAAAAAGAGAGATACAATGAATGCAGTTTGGTGTTAAGATTATTGGCTCTGAGTCAGACTGTTATCTTTGAGTTGCAGTTAAGTCACTCAACACTTGTGTGACCTTGGGCAACTTATTTAATCTCTCTAAGCCTCAGTTTCCTCCTTTTAAAATTCGAGTAGGCAGTTCTAAGACAGTGCAGTATTTCTATTACTCTATCAATTAATAGGACCATCTGGTAGGCTTATAAAGCTAAACAGTTTCAGTGCTAGACCCACTGAACTGAGATCACGGGGCAGGAGCTTGGAAATTTTTTTTTTTTCAAAGCTCCCAAGTGAGTCCGATGATTTTGGGAAATAATATGCAGAAAACACTTGAGCACATTGCCTGCAGAATCCACACTCCATAAGTGTTAGGTTATTCCTGGCTCTTCTTCAGAGACAAAGACATAGATATAGACCCTAAGATTTAAGATTGGAGAGGAGAAAGGACCAGTGTAAGGGAAGAAGTGAGACAAGTGGCAGCACTGGGGGGCACTGAGGGTAAAAAGCAGGTCCTGGGTGGTACTGTGGGGCAGAGGAAACACAGTACCATATATAGAAAGTAGTTGTAGCTTGTCCTCCAGGTGCTTAAGGCCACCTAAAGTGACAAGAGCCCATCATGGGCACGGGGCCAGATGACTCAGTGTGGAAGGATTCTGGGGATAGCATTGAAGGTTGAAAAGAATGACTCGGGGACATTGAGTGGTCTACTCTAGAGAGAGAGGAGATTCTGTAAAAGGGAAACTCTATGGCAGTGGAGTGACAAATACCTCTGGAAAGTCCTGGGATCCTCATCACAGGACTGACATTTGCCATTTTCTGCTTCCTAAGTTCTTCCAAGTTATAGATGCAGCCCTCTAACCACAGAAAGACACAACTGTCCTTACTGGGCAAATGGGAAGCAAGAAGAGAAAGGAGAAACTGAGGGAGGAGGCACTGTGTAAGTTAAATGCTGTGTTCAAGGTCACACAATTAGTTTGGGCAGTTTCCTTTCTACTCCTGGCACTGCTGCCCTGTTTCCCTGGCTCTGTCCCTGTCTACCCTCCTCCCCTCCAGCTCCCACCCCACTCCTTGGGTTTCCAGTTCTGCCTTCAGCTGCACCGGGCCTTAGTTATTTATAGAGTGTCAGATGCCCAGGGTTGTCTTTACTAGCAGCTGCAGGTCAGCTCCTTCCCAAGTGCCAGGGCTCATGGAAAACCAAAACCAAAGGCTGGAGGTCAGAGAAATTAACCCAGGGTGGGAATGGGGGGAAGGAATTGGGGAACATGGATTACAGTCAATACACACAGTTAATGTCATCTCTGATCTCAGAGGTTCAGATCATGCTTATGCTAATCCCCCTATCCACCCAACAGTGGGCTCATTTTAAACTTAATCCTGGTACAAGGCAAATGGAGAAACTGAGACCGAATGGTACGAGTAACGACCATGTCTGAGGCCATATGGCCATTCTCCTACTTCAAGGTGGGGATTGGAAATGACAGAAGGTAGAAAAGTCTGGTTAGGGTGTGTGGAATGGGCAGCAAAATCTGAGTGAGCAAGATGTGCCAAAGCGGCTGCCTTGGCATTTGTGGCCCTGTCCCTATGCCCTGTGGCCTGGCATGGTCTCGAGGCTGACAGCTTAATGAGGGTAAATGAGGGGCTGTTAGAACTTGAGCTGGGGCCCTAGTGCACAGCAAGGCCACTGGAGCCAGAGGTCAAGGCCAGGGAATTTCTAATGCCCCCCAGGGGTGTAACTCAAGTCAGAGCCCAGTTTTGGATTCCTCTCCCTCCTCCTGCCTAACGGCACCTATACCCACACCCTGCAAATGTAGTTGCAGTCCCCTCTCCTTTTTCAGTAGGAGGATTAATTGGGGTGGATGGTAAATTCTTGTACCACCCACCCCCATGATGACTCACTGCTTGATCACTGTACATTCTAAGAGTCGGAGCCAAATGGAATTAGAAGGCTACCGTCCTCTAGGGGAAGTGGTAGGTGGTTTTGATTTACCCACTGCCTAGGATTATTTGTGCAAGCTTGCCTTGGCCTGGGTTCCTGAGAGGAAACCATTTCTGTCCTGGTGCTGGGGTTATCTAGGTTCCCATCTCCCTTTATCCCCAGGTCTAGGAGCCCTCCCAGTGTGCCTCTCCCACCATCCCCCAGGTTCACACTCACGTCGGTGGCCTTCTTCTCGGCCAGCTCCAGTTTCTCCTGGGCGTCCTTCACTGACTCAGAATACTTTTCCACCTCATCCTCTGTTCCTTTCAGCTTCTTCTGGAGGGCTTGCTGTTCCTCCTCCAGCTGAGAGAGAGAAGCCTCGGTTAGCCAGGCCCAGGCCCAGGGAGGCGGCAGGGGTGTGTGTAAGCAGGTACTAAGATATTTAGAGGCTGTCAGAGAGGAAGAGTTAGAAGAGGAGGAACATGCAGCCAGGGCTGTTCAAGGGACCTGGTGGGAGTGGAGAGATTCCAGCCCTAAGGAGCAGGGCCCATCATTACTCTGCAAGGGCAAGAGTGGAAACTGGGGTACAGGGCTCCCCAGGCTACAATGTGTGAGATGAAGTGTGACTCTAGCTAGGTCCCTGGGGGAACTGTGAAGGCCCAGACCCTGCGCTGGACAGGAGAGAGCTTTGGACAGCAGGCCTCAGGCTAGGGGGCACAGGGCTGGGCCTACCCTGCCCTCATTTCGAGGGAGGGGGTTGCACTGGGCCCAGAGTCGGGAGGTGGGATGGGGACGAGTCGCCCACCTGCTTGCAGCGGTCCTCGGCTTGCTTCTTGTCAGCCTCGGCCTGCTCAGCGCGGTCGATGGCATTCTCCTTGTCCAGCTTTAGCATCTGCATCTTCTTCTTGATGGCGTCCATGGCTGCGGCGGGGGTCGGGCCGGCCTGCTGGCGGTGCGGACCAGGCGAACTGGGCTGGCGGCGAGGACCGAGAGCGCGGGTGGAGGGCCAGGAGGACCAAACCGGACTGGGGTGTCCCGGCCGCGCGGGCGCCTAAAAGGCGGGGAGGGGCCGGGCGGAGCTGGGGGCTGGGACCCTCCCCCACCACGGCCCAAACCTTGTAGGGGCAGAAGCAAGGCTCGGCCGGAGGTGGGGGTGCGGTCGCCCCCTGCGCCCACCCCCGGGACCGCCCCCTCGAGGCCCCGCCCCCCCACTCCCGTTTCTCCCCACAACTCCCCCAGCCGTCGGAAGGGAGAGGAGCCGGGACGGGCGGCCCCGGGGAGGGTCCCCTCGCGCCGGGGGCTCCGCGTCCTGAGTGACAGCCCGGCCCAGCGGCAGCTGCGGACGGGGCCCCTGGGGCTATTTCGGGGCGTGAGCTCAGGGCAGCTGCCTGGGCTCAGGGACCCGTGTGCCCCCTCCCGCGCCTCAGCTGCAGCAGCCGCTGCCCTTAATTTAGAAGTTTCCTGTAAATCCCCTGGGATTAAATGTCTTCTGGGGAGGCAGGGCGGTCGAGTGCCTCAGTTTACCCCGAGTCCCAGACTGGGCCTGCGTTCCCGACGTGGCGGTGATGGCGGAGAGCCTCATTGGGGACTCGGGGAAACTGAGGCAGGACGGGAGCCCCGCGACGCGGTCGCAGTGCGGGGAGGGCCGGCTTGCTGCCCCCGAGGGCGGGCCTGACCTCTCCTCCTGTTTCTCCTTCCAGCCCCTACCCTCGGAGCCAGGGCCGCTCCTCTGCAGATCCCCCGCGGGCGGCCGGGAGCCCAGCTCCGCACACTCCTGCCCGCCCCCACGGGCCCCGCATATTTTCCAGCAGCTAGCGCTGGGGGCGGGACGTGTGCGCTCCCACCCCCATCCCCACCCACCCGGGACGCGTCCTTGTCCGCCTCCTCCTCCCCCTCCCCCTCTCTCTAGCGGCCGGACCACTGCTCCACTCATCCCCCACCCACTCCACCCCCACCCCGCTTTCGCCCTCTCCCTTGCCCGGCGCGGGCCTCCCTCCTCCTCTTCTCCCTGCGGACTCGCCTCTTTTCCCTGTGGGCCTACTTTAGGCCGAAATTTCTTTTCTGCCCTTTTTTGGGATGTTTCCCGGCGGGGAGGCGGAGCCGGCCTGGGGCTGGGAATGCAGGGGGCGAGGGGAAGGAAGAGTTACTGGGCTGCGGGGCCTCGGGAGCCGGAGGAGAGATGCCCCTCCAACCCCGGCCGCAAGGAAGAGCCCCCGGAGCTGGGGGTCCTAGGGTCGGGAAGTCTGAGGCGCGGGCGCGAGGCTGTTTTCGATTTTTTCTTGGAGTGGGGTGGCGGGGGGTGGGGTGGGGAGAGGAAGTGGAGAACCGCTTCGGAGGAGGGAAAAGGGGCATAGGAAGCCTGGAGGGGTCGTTTTCGTCTCGCTGTCCAAGGTCAGAGCGATGAGAGGCCTGACTTTTGCTGGTGGGGGTGGGATTCGTGGGAACCAACCGTGGGCCAGGGGCCCGGAAATGCATTTAGATCTGATTAGCGGCCTGTTGCTACGTGAGGAACAAACCTGACCTTCGTAGTGTTCCCTCTGACCCATCTCCCACTTTTCCCCAAACTCTGAAAGACCGGCATGGGCCCTTAGACTCTTGGGCGTTATCAAGTACTTCCCTGCTCCTCGCTTCCTGAATCGAGTTCATTCTGTAGATTCTACTTCCTACAAATGAGGTTCCTCTTCTAAGACTCTGGGGTTGCCTTGGGCAGCTCCTTTTATTACGTCCTGGGTGGATCTGGTTCCCCAACTCATTCATTAAACTAGTTCTCTACATTGTTACCAAAGATCTTTTTAAAAATTTGTGGGAATAGAATCCTAAAATTCTTCATCCCGCCTCTCCCTACTCCATCTTTTGAGGAAAAAAAATCTACATTTCTTAATATGGTATAGAAGGTCCCTTGTTTTGGCCCCTGCCTACCTTTCTAGCTCCATCTCCTTTCATTCCTATCCCGGATTCATACTGAACTCCAGTAGGCACTGGAAATAGCCATACTTTTTTTAAAGCTTCTATCTTTGTGCATTCTGTTCCTTCCCCCTAAAATGCTCTTTCCCTTGGCTGATTCCTGGTGGTCTTAAAGACTCAGATCAAGCCTTGGCTCTTCTAGGGAACCTCCCTTGGCTACTTCCCCTCCAACCCGGCCATCTACCTAATGATTGTATGTTCTTGGTGCAGGCTGCTATCGTTGTCATCATAGTCCTTATAACAATTCTCGTACCTGTTTATTTCCTCCACTTGTCTGAGTCCTCCAGAACAGGGACTATCTTTTTTCAATTCTGAATTCCCAATGCCTGGCACAGCATCAGGCATAGGGTTGGCACTTGATAAACATTTGCCAGGTGGAATTTTTTATGCACCAGGTTCCGGGTACACAAGGATACTAATACTATGTATACATAAAGGAACTCATGGTTTAGTGCAGCAGTTCTCAAAGTTTTTGGTCTTAGAATCCCTTACACTCGCAAAACTTAAGAGTGGAGTTTGAAGATCCAAAAAGCTTTGGATCTTCACACAGTATTCAGACTTATCAACTTGTTACTCAAGGAATAAGATTTAATAAAATTAATAAGGTTTTACTGTTTCATGAAGGACAGTTTTAAGTGAAGCTAGCATTTTTCTTAATTTGCTAGTGCATGACAGTGAGAATACAATGACTATTAGTACAGTTTTGGCCACTGCCTTGATTTGTGCTAAGGCAGTTTTACCCACCAGTGTTTTTGCACTGTCAGTACAAATGCTGACACTATAAAAAAGGAAAATAAAGTCTTAACATTATTATGAACATAATCTTGACCTTACAGACCCCTGAAAGGGCCTCAGGAGCCGTTAGGTGCCTGAGGACTATATTTCAAGAATTGCTGGTCTAATGGGTATTCAAATCTTTTCCCAGAAGGCTCTTGGAGGCATCATTAATGAGAGGTACATGATTGGGCATGTGGGGACATGGCAGGGAAGTGGCAGCAGGAGTGAGCAGCTATCCTGGACTCATAGCTGTAGTTTAAACAGTTTAGACTACCACTTGTTGCGGAGGATGAAGGGATTTGATCTCTAAGGTCCTCAACTCACAATGCTAGGACACTGAATCTGGAGTTAGAGGGCCATAGCAGTGTTGATTAGAGTTGCCAGTTCTCTGCATCAGAGGCGATAATACATCTCTATATTCCACTGCTTAGCACAGGGATGGCTTAGTAAATACTGAATGAATTAATCAAAGGTGACAGGAGTGATGGTGTAAAGTTGGCACCTTTCCTAATTGGCTGTCCTGGGGATTCTGCCTACTTTAAACTTTCCCACAAATAGATGTTTTGGCTTCAAGAAGGTGAAGGGTGCCCAGAGTAGCAGCAGATGGGTAGTGTTTGTGTGCCACTTGGAGGAAGCAAGGAAGTAACATACTGGACAATAGAGCTCGTTAAAGAATCGTGCAGGAAAATAGTGGCAGATCTAAGGGGTCTGCCAGATAGTCCATGCAGTGGGCAGAGGGGGTGAACACAGAAGGAAGTGGAAGCACACTGCACTCACCTCCTTCCTCCCTGAACCCCCAGATTAGCAGGGCAGCTGGAACAGGGCTATCAGCAACAGCCTGCCACTAGGTGAGCTCAGCTTCCTAACTATAGTTTCACACCCAGGTCAAACTTTTTCAGTTGTCTTCTAGTACTATTCTAGGCAGTAGGACAAGGCCTTGGAGGGCTTAGAAGTTCCCCAACCCAGTCAACAGTAGAACCTACCCGAGGCAGCCTCAGTTGGATTTTTTGCTTGTTAAATGCCTAAACCAAATGTGTGGTGGTAATTCTCTTAGGCTCAGACACTTGTATTTTATAGGCTTATTATTTTTAGCAAAGCTGCTTTGAAATTTGAATTTGGACAGGGACTGGATTCATTCACATATTCTGAGCAGTTATGAAGAACAGAGTGTTCCCGGTAGCCACAAAGAGCAGTAGCAGCTGCTGTCCCTGCAACAGAATGACACTTGGTGAGGTATAGGTACTGGCCAGTGAGATAGGGGACAATAGGAGTATGACTTCTCAGGGACAGCTTCCCAACTAGGATGACTTTAGGGATATGGGTACAAGGAAGAGGAAGGGCAGATTGCCAGTCTGACCCACTCCATTTCTGAGCCAGGTCAAGCTGGTGACAGAACTCAATCCCATTCTCTCCCCCACTGCCCTGGAGGAATGTCCTATCTCTTCATGAAGCCAGGCAGAGTTGCAGGCAGAATCACCTTTATTGGAGCATGATTTGGAGCTTAAAACCCCACAGGCCCCACAGGTAACTGGGGGTGCAAGGAGGAGGATAGTATCAAAAAAAGGATGAGTAGAGCTGAGGCTATGGGGACTTGCCAGAAGCTGCTGGCAATGTGGAGTGGGCTGGGGCCCTGGCAGGTTCAGATTGAGGTACAGCAGCATTAATAATACTCTTGGAGCGTTAATACTCTGGGGAGGGGCAGGCCCTTAGGGGGCCCAAGGGCATGAAGGCACTTAGAGTTGGGAAGGGATAGTGGATGTGCAGCGGGACTGGGCAGGGCCAGGCCTGGGGTTTAGCAGGCACTTAGGGGAGTGCTGGGGTTGGGTGGGGTGGGCCTGACAGCCCAGAAGGCTTTGGTAATGGTAGGCACAGTCTCTGGGCTGGATCTGCGTGTTAAATAGAAGCGGCTGCCCTAGTGCTCATCTCGAAGCTCTGACGGCAGGAACTTGTACTGCTGTTGCCGGATCTGGGCCAGCTTCTTCCGGGCCTCTTCCAGCTCCCGTTCCTTCCGGAGCATCTCTTCCTGTGCGGCAATGATCTGAGGGATGAAGATCAGGGACTCAGTTCAGTGGGTTTGTTCATTAGGGTAGAGAGTAGTTAAGGCCAGCACAGGCAATGTGACTGCCTGCTAATGGTATCCCTCAGGGTATCTAGGGCCAAGCTTACCTGGGCAATGCCCCCGACCATCTTCTCCTTCACCACCACTGTCTCGTTCTCCTGGTCTTCAAAAGCTGCTGCCTTTTGTGCTGCCTTCACCAGGTTATCGGAGGCTCGCTTCACTGCATTGCCAGCAGCCTGGGAAGACAGAAGGCAGCATGAGGTTGATAAAACTGAGGTAAGGTCCCAGTTGACAGAGTCCTCCCACAGAAAAGCATGCCGTGGGGGTGACAATTTAAAGCAGTACAGCCCAAAGTACAGTGGGATAGGTCAGGGTTCCTCACCTGAAGCCGTTTCATTGCCTCAGAGTCCTGGTCAGCCTTGACTTTGCAGGCCACAAGGAGCTGGGCTGTGGAGGCAGCTACCTGCTTGGCTGATGAGATGAGCTTCTCCTGGCTAGCATGGCCTTGTACAGCTGCATTGGCTGCCTCACATAGATTGTTGGTGGCTGCAGCCACCATCCGGGCCTAAAGTGAGGAGATAAGATTAAAACAGGCCTATTGCCCTGGTCCATCCCCTCTCCAGCCTTCTCAAGTCTCTCCACCTCAGAGGGACCTAGTGGGTGTTGTACACTCACAGCAGAAATGAGGCCCTGGGACCACTGTCCATCATCCAGTGCATTGGCTGGAATGGCGCCCACCTGTTGAGGAAGGAGGAGAGCCTGATCAGATCTATGCTCTCCATATATATGTAAAAGCCTCCCGCTATAAAGCTGTGTAGACAGCAAAGCTGCTGCTGTCCCCATGCTTCTGGATATCCAAATACTTACCTTCCCTTGGGCCACCAGTTCCCTCTGGGCGGCTGATGCAGCCTTTACCAGGGCACTGGTGGCAGCTGCAATAGACTTGGCAGCTTCTAGTATCTGCTCCTCAAAGTTCAATGACTCATCCGCCTCCTACAATGGAGAGACAAAGTTTGCAGAGAGAGATGCAAAGAGGGGGCTGAAGGTGGGGACATTCTGCCATTAGGAGGGCAAAGAAGACAGGGGGAGCAGGACTGACTTTGGGTTTGGCCCGAGGTTTCAGCTGCTCCAGCTTTTTAGCTGCAGCCTCAATGGCGGCTGCAGCTCCTAGAAGCTCATTCTCAGCGATGACTGTGGGGTCCTCTGGGTCCACCCATTCTGTTCCTGGTAGGACAAAGTGGGGAAAGAAGGGGTGAAGCTGGACCAGGGAGGTCAGGAGCACTGGACAGGATAGTCAGTATTACTAGGCCCCTGGCACCTGTGGGGACTATGGGCAGAGGCTAGCTCAGAGTACTCCAACCAGGAAGCAGGGATCTCCCCATGACAAAGGTTTCCCTTCCCTCCTTGCCCCTGGTCACCACTCACCCTTCATGGCCTCAGCAGCCTGGATGAGCTCAGTAACTGAACCAGCCACACGCTTTGAGTGTCCGGTCAATTGTTGCTTCAGTTCTGGGCTTGGTTTTTGCAGGGTCTGGGGAAGAAGGACGCAGGGAGCAGAGCATCAGACTTTAGTTTCTATTCTGACCTAAAAAAAACAGGGCAGACCATGGCCCCCCAATCCTGTCCCTGGACCATTCCACACCACAGCCCTCGAATACCACCCGGCCTATCCAGGTGCACTCTGGGTGGCACACTGCACACATGTGAAGATGGTGGGGCTGTATGTCACTCACCGGCTGGTAAGGAGAATGATCAAATGAGAAGAAAGAAGAGATGACGAAGGTAAAGAAGGAGGAGGTCAAGTGGAAAGAGAGAAATAAAAAGAAGAGAAAGAGGTGAATGGGAGAACCAAAGATGCTAGGAATGATGGGGCCCCAGTGGAAGGGAGGCTTAGAAACAAGAGCAGGTTTGGGAAATAGACAGTGGGGAGGAGATTTGAACAAAAAATTAGAGAACTAGGTCTGAGGCATGTGGGAAGAGGACTGTGTATTTAGGGAGGCTGGTATGAGAAGCAGACAATTCCTGCCTTACCAGGAGCACATGGTCCAGTAGTTCCAAGTAGCCATTGGCACACTCCCGGCCATAGCGCAGGGCTCGAAGCCGCACATCCGGGGCCACTTCTGGATGGTAAGCAGCTTCCTGTAATAGAGTAATGTGTTAGTGTTAGGTCCCAAAGAGCTCCAGGTCCCCCAAGCCCCTATAGTTTCCCTCCCTACCATGTTCTGCCCTAAAGCTGCCTCAGTACGAGGGTTCCTACCTTACAAGCCCGAAGCATATCTGCAATAGCACGGCGACTCAGATTGGCTGTGGCAATGACATCTTCCTGGCGACAGGAGTTGCCAGCAGCAACAGCCTTGGCTGTTGCCATGGTGATACCCTTGGTCATTCGGATGAAATCTTCTGGAGTAGAGGTCTTGGCAGGTGGCTCTGGGGAACAGAAGACCTGTTGGGGCAGAAGAAGAAGAAAAGGTTTACAGTGAGTGAGACTATAAGACAATGTGTAGCACTTATGTAACTTGGTTCACTCAACAAGCATTCAACGAGTACATATTGTAGGTCAAATCCTTGGAGAAGTTCACACATTCACAGTTAACGTAACAGCAAGCAGCTGGTCATCATTTCTGACTAAAGTGACTGGGAAAAGTTTGTTTGAAATTAAAGAAGTAGCTTTTGAGCTGAGTTTTTCATTCCTGGACTACAGAGAAGCTTTGAATGGATGAGTGGCAAAGGTGGGGCAAGAAGGTGGATCTTAAGAGATATAGATACCAGGAGATAGAGCATGAAAAACCAGGATGTCACGTGTGAGAGTATTAAGGAATATTCTAAAATATAGGGATGGCAGAGAGAAGGTTGGTAGGGCCTTGAATATCAGGCCAAAGAACTTAGAATTTTATATAATATGTAAAAGTCATAAAAATATTTTGATGTTATATATGTGTTCATCCAACAAATTATTAAAGATGGGCAGGTGGTAGATTCTGCGTGAGGTGCTGGGGATGCAGTGTGGAAGAAGGTCCTTGTTCTTATGGAGCTTACATTCTAGTTTTGGATACAGACAAAAAATAGGTAAACAGCAGAAAATCTAAAGACTGTGATCTGGGCTGTAACGGAAATAAAGAAGGTACTATGATGAGAACTAAAAATGAGGTCCTATTTCAGATAGGTGCTCAGGAAAGGCTTCTCTGAGGAAGGAACATTTAAGCTGAAGCCTGAAGGACTGGAAGAAGCCAGATGTTCAGAAATTTGGAGAGAAGCAAGTGCAAGGGCCTGAAGTAAGCAAGAACTGATGGGGAGCAATGGGACTGGGATACAGAACGAGAGGAGAGTGGGATAGGATGAGTTTGAGGAAGTTGGCAAGGGCCTTGGGAACTGGAAGGTGATAGGAAGGAATGTGGATTCTGCCACAGATGCCAGGGCAGTCACTAAAGGATTATCTTAAGCAGTATAGTGACATAATCTAACTTAAAAAACAATAATTCTGGCTACTGTATAGAGAGAATGGATTGTGGGGGTTGAGTATGTAAGCCGGGAGATGAGATAGAGGCTATGGCATAAATACAGCTAAGGATTAATTATGGTTTGGACAAAGTGGTGCTATTAGAGAAGGGGAAAAGAGAAAATGAAATATGGAGGGAGCACTAACAAGACTTACTGATGAGCTTAGATGGGAGGATTGAGAGGATGTGAAAGCTGGGTTTCTGGCTTCAGGAACTGAGTTACTAAAAGGTGCCATTTACTGAGACTGGAAAAACAAGGGAATGATCAAGTTTGGGAGGCAGAAAGTTAAAAATTTCAGTTTGGACATCTCCAAATAGAGATGAAAACAATATCAGACAAATGAATTCAGAAATGAGAAAGATGAGTAGGAGAGATGAGAATGATAGATTAGGCAGGGAGACCAGGTGAAAAACTGGTACAGCAATTCCAGTGAGGGAAGGCAAATGAAACTCTGCACTAGAGTGCTCACTGTGAGACTCAGGGGGAGGCATGAGAGGGTAGTTAGAAGGACCTGGCAATGGCCTGGATATGGTGAATAAGACAGTGAAGCCAAAAATGACTGAGGCGAATCTTCATGACTGGGAGGTCATTGCCACCATTAACAGGAAATAGCATGTCAGGAAGAACAGCTGGTTGGGAGGCACTGCATCTCAGTGGTGGTGTCAAATAGGCAGCTGAAAAATAACTGAACTCAGAATTGGAAGTGAACTTCTTAGAGAATGATAACGAAAATGGTTGAACTTACCAAAGAAGAGAATAGAGAAAAAAGGCTATTTGTACAATTCTGGAATAGCCTCTACATTTACTAGGTTGAAGATGATTCAGTGACAACTATAGAAGAGATGTGAGAGAGGCAAGAGAAAAACCAGTACCATGAAAGCCAAAGGAAGAAAGAATTTCAAAGACAGTTTATTACCACAGTCAAATGCTTTGGAAATGTTTAAGAGGGTGAAGGCCAAGAAGAGGGCACTGAATGTGGCAACTAATAGGCCACTGGTGACTGGAAAAAGTGGGAGGATGGTGGTGAGAGAAGATAGTTGTCAAATGCTAATGAATAAAAAAGTGAGGAAGAGTAAGACTTAAGTAGTTCACTTAAGACGTTTGGCAAATGAGTGATAAGAGCGTGTGACTGTTTACATTTCAGCGAATATACATGAGGTACAGGTTCAGTCTAGCATGATCCCTCTGACTGGAGACCCCGATGCCCCAGACTCGTGCTCACCGCTAGTTCCTGCCGTATGTGTTCTGTGGTTGCTTCCAGGGCCCGCGTGCCTTTGGTAGCCTCGTCTTCTACAGCTTTCACAGTCTTGAGCAACGATGTCACATTGGTCACCATCACCTACGAGTGTCAGAGGAATGGGGGAGAAGGGTCTTTTAAGGAACAGGAGGAAGCACATTGATCTGCTCCCTCTCCTGAGACCGCTCTCATTCCCGCCAACCTTGGCAGAGTTCTTGAGCTGCCACACAGCAGGGTCGTCCCCAACTTTGCCAGCTGCAGCCTTGGTTGCACTGATGAGGTCTCCCAGGGCCTTGGCCACGTCTTTCACTGCATTGATCAACACCACCTGTGTGGGAGAGCAGAAGTTCTGGTTTGTAGGAGGAAAAGGGGAAACAGGAAGCAGATCTGACTAGAATTAGGGGTATCGGGTGGATACCTGTGTCTCAGGGTCCTCAGCTCCCAGGCTGGCTGCACCTAGCTTGACCACATCAGCGAGGCGGGTGATGGTGGCCACAGAGGACTGGGCAGCTTGTGCCAGCTTCTCCTGGCTCCCAGCTGCATTCTGTACCAGGACCTTGGTGTCTTCCACCAGCACCTTTGCAGTCTTCAGAATGCCCTCCCTGAGGGAGGGTCCAATCTAGTCAGCTCTCCTCAGCGCTCCTGCTGCTCCCCGTACTCTAGCCTCCTCTGGCCCCACCCCAATCCTGCCTCCCTGAGGCCCAGGTAACCTCCTCACCGGTGGTCAGCAAAAGTTTCAGCACCCTCACGGTTGAGTGTGCCAGCAGTAGCAAACATGATGGTGGTGTCGAGGTCAGCAATGATGCCAGACACAGCGCTGGCTGCCGTGATGCAGGCCTGGGTGCCACGATTCCCAGCCTGGAGTGCAGCCAGCACATGGGAAACCTTGGGGAGGAAAGTCACATGGTGGCTGTGGTAGGTGTCATGTGAAAGAAAAAAGTCACTGCTGCTTGGGAGAAAGAACAGAGGAGAGGGCTGGGAAGGTTGGAGGAGGATGGGCAAGGTGGCAGGGTTGGGGAGCCAGTCTGCAGGGATGAGCACAGTCACCTTTTCGGAGACTCTACGGGCACACTCTATGAGCTCCTTCTTGGTGTAGGCATCACTGGGGCTGCACTGAAGGGCACCTGCCTTGGTAACCAGAGCAGAACAGCCATGCCCCAGTTCCTGTACCCGGTGCTTGATGTGGGCACCTATCTGTGAGCAGATGGAAAAAGGAGATGGCTTTTACATGAGGCACTCAGGGTACCCCCATGTGCTTGGAAGAGTCACTAAAGACCTAAAAAACATGCATCACAGCACACAGACTTTTCCTATTTCATATCCTTTCGGCAGGAGGTCACCTCCTACACAGGGATAATAATAGCACGTGGGCACCAGCTGGTGAGGACTGAGTTAAGCATAGTGAGGAGGGGAAAGAGAAGTACTTCACGCTGGGGTATTTGGATCAGAGGGCATAAATTACAATTTGGCCTGTATGCAGTTGTGGAGGGTTTTGGGGTTGGGGATTAGGTGTGTCTTGCTAAGATCCAATTACTTGCTTTCTTGGAAAGCCAAGAGCTTAGGGAAGGAAGGGCTTCACAGGTCTGCAACAAGGACAAAGAAAGGAGTATATACTTGCAGCAGAACAGAGCAGCAGCCACAAGTCCAGAGGAGCAATAGCTACGACTGGGACATCCTAGATCCTGGGTTGTCTCCTTTATCCCTGTGACTGAAGGCTTTGATCCCATCCCTATACACAGACCTGATCACTCGTTAGTGGAGTGGCCCTGAGGGTGTCTTCTCCTCTCTATGAAAGACTAAAGGGAGTTGAAGGTAGGATAGCCCCAGAAGCTGATATGATAGAAACAAAGAGACATGCCATTGGGTTCTCTGTGAGGAGCAAGGGGAAGGTCAGAGGTGCCTCCATGTTTACCTCTTCATTTTCAGCAGCCACAGCTGCAGGTTTGGCCTGTGAGGCCAGCCGGCCGTAGTCGCTGGTTAATTGGTTAGCTAGAGGGCCCAGTTCCTCAGGGCTGGTGTTTGACTTGGTTACCTGGCAATAACGTAAAAGATAAAATTATGTCCAAACTTGGCTCTCCAAGGGCAGTCCTCTTATACTCTCTCAAACTCACCATCTCCTGAACGGTGACAGCAATAGCTTTGGCTGTCCGCACCATAGTTGTCTGGTAATCCACGAAGGAACCTTCTGGTTCACCCATTGGTCCTTCATCTAGCTGATGGGGGAGGATGGAGGAAGGGGGAAGATAGTCAAGCTCTCTGCCACTGTGCTTAGGAACCCTGGCCATGGTAGCATCAGTGTCCACAGGCACCCGAAGACTAACCTGGTTGATGGCCTGGGTGATGGAGTCCACCATGCCACCGACGACCCCAGCAGCACTGGCTGCCTCATTGAGGGTTGTTGTCAGGTCCTCTACGGCCTCTGTCATCATCTGCACAGCCTCTTCCAGGGCTTCCTGGGTGTGAGCTGCTTGCTGTGGACCAGAGTGAGTGAGTGGAGAGGGGTCTTGTTCTTGCTTCTACAATGCTAACTAGTAGCAGCCCCTCCCTCCCAGCCCACAATACCTTGGGGTTACCACCAGCCTCCTTGGCTGTGTACAGCAACTGCAGGGCAGACTCTGCCAATGTTTTAGTCTGGTCCAGAAGTGCCATCTGCTGCGGGTGGCTCAGGGTCTTGGAGGCAGCACCCACTGCAGCCAGGGTGAGGGGCTCAAAGTATTGGGCCATCTGAGACACCTGAGGCAAGGGGTTTGAATGGGGGTCAGCTGGACAAGATACCCTCTTTAACACTATCCCCAGGACTCTCCACTCGTCTCCCCAGGTACCTTGTGTCCCAGCTGGGAGGCTTCAGCCCGGGCAGCACTGGCCAGCGGTTCAATAAGATGGGAGATCTCCTGTACTGCAGTGAGCATCTGAGTGTGCAACGCCTGGGGAGAAAGCAGACTTTAGCCTGGTGACCTGGAATAGAACCCTCTAGCTACACAGGACCCCACTCTTCCTTCCATACCAAACTAACTGCCCGTGGCACGTTCTATTCTCTTGTTGTCTCTGTGAAGCCCACTCCCGAATCCCCCATCTCCTTCAAGTCTGCCATCTCTCTTCCCAGACAAAACCTTTCACATAACCATCTTCCCCCTTACCTCTTGAGAGATTCCCTCACGGGGAGCAAGCTGCTGGCTGACTGCAGCAAGGGAAGCTTGGTCTAGGTCCCGCAGGCAGCTGTTCAGAGCTGCAATGGCTGCCTCGCACTCCAGCTGCCCTGGAGCTTTGTCCCTGCAGACACATCACAGGCTCTAATACCAAGAACGGGCCCTTAAAACAAGGCTAGCCTATCTTTCCCTATATCCCCCAAATCTTGGCCAACAGGTATTCTCCAACACTATTCCATCTAATTGTACCTAAGTGTCCACCCCTCCATTCTGCCATCCCCCAGTATGTCCCCCAGTCACACCAGTTCTCCATCCCCTCAATACCTCATGCTTGTAATAAGCTTCTTGATAGAGTCCGAGACAGTACGGGAGTGGCCGGCCAGCACTGACCAGCGTGGGGGGTCCCGGGGATTGACTGCCAGGGCCCGGGCTGTCTGGATCAGTCCCCCAGCACTCTCCAACATTGTTTTGGCAGATATCACAATGGGCTCCATGGTGGCCCGGCCCTGGGGAGAGGGAAGGGGAGAGGTGTCTCACAGCTCCTGAGATGAGGCTGCAGCTAGCCCATCAGTTCTCCCTTCAGGTTGCCTCACCTCGGGGCTGATTTGGGCAGGAATACTGGCAAACTCAGGGTTGGATGCAAAGGCACTCAGATTGTCCACAGCCTCCAGCAGAGGGGCTGTTGCTGCTTGGCACTGAGCACGATTTTCCTCAGTAAAGGCCCCATCTAGCGCCTGGAAACAGGTACGAGAGAGGTCCTCAGGATGGACTGTGAGCAAAGAGGGTGAAGCTCAGGTCTCTCTCCTGGGCTTAAAGGTATGGGCAGAGGCTGGTGGTGATCAATGTGGATAGGATGGGCTTGGGCTTAAGAAGAAGGGTTTTAATAGAAGGCTTGGGGAATGATGGAGGAAATCAGGGGAGAGACTAGACAGGTCAGGGAGAGGCTGAGAATTCAAACACTGGGAACCTTGATGGTCTTGACAAGATTGGCTGTGCTGTTGGCCACCTCCTTGGCTGACTGTACAAACTGGCGCTTGGCAGTAGGATTGGCGGTACGAGCAGAAGCCAGGCGGCAGCTGTTACACAGGGCAGAGGTGTGTTTGGCCACAATAGTGGCTGCAGAGAGCACCTGAGGAGACAGACACGTGCAAGAGCCATGATGAGGGTAAGGGGGAAGTGTACACACCCAGGAAGGAGCTAACTTTAGGTTGGGGGATGGAGAGCAATACCTTTGGAGGTCTAATTAGAAAAGACAGAGTCACCTGAAAAGTCAGATTTGAGAGACAGAGATACTCAAAGATGAACAGGGTGTGGGAGCAGAGGTAGATAAAAGACAGGTACATCAATGGAGAAATCCTAATAGGGTCAGTAAGAGAGCTTACTCAAACATCTATAGAGAAGTCGTGAGCTTAGCAGTAACTGAGAGAATGATGAGAAACAAGGCAGAAGACGACTACCCAAAGAGAGTCCAGGTGTGGAAGACAAAAGATGGCTCTCAGTCTTCTCCTTCCCCATACTTCCCTCATCTCTTTTCCCAATGGGCCAGTCCATCCTGGCTTGGCATCCTTTCCAAGACTGCCCCATGGTACCTGTTCTCTTGAGTTACCTGGGCCTGGGTACAGCCAGGCTCCCCCAAACTCTGACAGGCCATCTGAATTGCCTGGTTTGCACGGGCAAACTGTGTGGGCTCCACCAGCCCTTGCTGTCCAGCTTGGCTGTTGGGGTCAGAGACACCAACCAGATATGCAGCCTGGGGAGAGAAAATTTGGGAATGAGGAATAAAAAATATTTATTTCTCAGGTAGGAATCAAATAGTGATAGTGGAGACAAAGGGGAGTAGGAGTAAGTTTAGTGATCAGGGTTCTATGTGAGTGGAGGTATTAACAAACTATATGAAACAGGTATTAACAAATTAAACAAGTTATTAAACAATATTAACAAAATTATTAAATCAAAGCATAGTTAACAAAGTATTAACAAACTAAAGGTATTAACGAACTATACTGACACTATAGTAAGCCCCCCCCGTGCAAAGATTCTTTTAAAAATACAGTTCTAAAACTATGGCTAATTAACATTTATAACAGCTCTGGGCTTCGGCGATTTGGAAAGAGAAAAGGGGAATGGTGTAATGGTTGCCAAAATTTTTTTATAATTGGAAGACTGTCATAAATTTGACTCATGCTTCAAGCTTTGCTTTGCCTCTTTATGCTTTTTTCAAGAATAAGCCATATAGAGCCAGCTCCCCAAAAGAACTGGGCAACAGGAGGTAGGGGAGGCTGAGGGAGCAGGATGGTAGGCTTTGAGGGAAGCAGTGTGAGATGATGAACTCTCAGGTCAGTATTAAGAATTCAAATACTAAAACAAAATACTCACAGAGCTGACAGGCTGTTTTATACTTTATAATGTAGAAAAAGATGAAATTAAGTAGTAACTCAAATAACTGGAAGTTTAGTCACTGGTACTATTTTAATAAAGCAACAATTACGTGAAGAATTATTCGTATATGCTAATTAGTACACATCAAGAAAGCCTGGGCTGGAAAAGGCCCAATAGTTGGACAGTGTAATCATAACCCAAAGCACCAGGGTTCAGGAGTAACAGCAATCAGAATTGTTGGGGTTTTGTGATTATTGGCAAATATCTGTATTTCAGGAGGCAGAAAGAACTCCTGTTTCCACAGAGTTGGTTTTGCAAACATTAACTTCTTGATTTATTTATGTGTGTGTCAGGCTGCAAGGTGGGGAAAGGAAAGCAGGGGGCATTCAAGGAACCATCTCAGGAGAATAACCTGTGCAGCTGCTTCGGTGAAACCACAGAGGGCCTTCGAGGCTGTGGAAATGGCCTCTCCAAACTCTGGCAGGTTTCCGTTCTTCGCATTCTGGGAGATGCCAGTCATGGCCTCACCCAGAACCTGAGGAACAGAGAGTATAAGGAGAGTCAGGTACTGTCATCCGAGGGGGTAGAGCAGCCCCTGGTTAGTTCCATCTTCCTGCCCTCTGCCCTGCTGGGTTCCCAGCTGCACTTACCTTTGAGTTTTCCATTACACTGTCCAGGCAGCCAAAGTAGGACATGTCATTGATGGGCTGGACTGGGTTCTCTAGGAGTTCCCGAACTGTCTGTGTAGGTGGAGAGCAAAGTCAGATCCAAGACACCTCCCTTACCCCAAAATCCATAACGCCTTCCTCGACCTCAACCCATCAGCCTGCCAAGTGCTGACCTCCAATTCCCGCAAGGCATTGTCACACTCTTTCTGGCCTGGTGCCTGCTGGGTGCACATGGTGATGAGCTGGTTGATGCTGTCTGTCACCGCCCTGACAGGAACAGAAAGCTGAGTGAATGGGTGCTCAGGTCATTCCTGAGTCTTTATACATGGTGAGTCCCTAGCTATTTCTCTTTTGCATGGAAGCACTCCTAAGCTGGGGACATCTTATGAAAAGCCCCCTCCCCAGTCTCTCCAACATGCTAGGGCTGGGCTTCCCTGCTTCAACTTACCGGGCAGCTGCAGCCAGCTGACTCTTGAGGTTGGGGGCAGCAGGATCTGTGGACAGTGCCTTGGCAGCTAGAAGAAGTTTGCTCGAAGACATGGAGATACCCTTCAAGTTAGACACGACCTGGGCCCGGTCCTCTTGGCTCTGTTGAAGATGAGGAGGTCAACATATTGTCCAGTCCCTGATCAATCTCTAAAAGGAATCTTCTGTCCCAGATGCTCAAGTACTGCTATAGATTTGGGAGGGGAGGGAGCCAGGAGCAGAGCAGGACTCCATGGTCACACAGGTGCCTCCTATCTAACCCTTGAACTAGACCCTGTGCCTCTTCATACCGGAGCCTGTCCTGCCATTTCAACGCCAGCTTCCAGGAAGGTGCTGAAGTCTTGTCCAAATCGACCTGATGCTCGAGCCAGGTCCTGAGGGGTTCCCCGAGAGGCCTGCACCAGCTCTGTGGCTGCCTGGTTCAGTCCAGCAGCGGCTTCATTCAACCGGCTCTGAGCTTCTTGAAATGTCCCAGTGCTGGGGGGAAGCTGCAGGGTCAGAGAGAAAGTCAGATGGAGAACGATGCGAGGAAGAGCCTGGTAAAAAATTTCCGGGAGGTGGGCCCAGAGCCCGGGATTGATGAAAGGAGATAAATCTGAGATGTCAGGATCAAGGCGAGGTCTAGAGGTAGAAGGAGAAGCTTGGAGTTCTTGAGCTTCTACATTCCCCCCACACCCTGTCCTCCTACCGAGTCACTCAGGAGTCGTTTGCTGGCATCTCCCACAGCTCTCAGGGCATTATCCACATCTCGCTGGCCAGGTAGGCAGCTGACACAGCGGTTCAGTGCCTGGGTCACTGCTTTAGCCACCTGAGGTAGAAAGGAGAAGGGAGTTGCCAAAATGGAAACAATTTGGGAGATCCCCTCCTCTACCCATAAGACAGAGAAGATAATTGCTCTACTGCCTCTGAAAGTGAAAGAGGAAACAGTGTGTTATAGTTGAGCAGGCTGAAGTTAGGGTATTAATGACAGTGATCAAACTTCCTCAAACTTGGTGTTTAGCTGGGCCCCTGATGCAGTCTAAGATACTTGTACTAGGATGGAGAGTAAGTGTAAGATCCAGAGAGATCTCAAGAGCAGACCTTAGAAGCTATCCCTGTCAGTGTGAATGAGGCTTTGCCCCAATCACAGTGGGCCTTCTGATAGGATCTGGGGGAGAGGGAAAAAGTACCCCTTCCAAATACCTGACCTGGGCAAGCCGCTGCTGGCTCTCAGGGTCCCCTGGATGGCCAGCTGCCTTTTTTGCTTCCTCAATGAGGCTGCTGGCCTTGTCCAGTACATCACTGGCTGTGTCAAGCACAATGGCCTGAACTGCAGGATCTGATGTCAGGGCAGCTACACCCCTAGCAGCCTGGGCCAGTGACCTCAGCCCACCTGCCACATCCCGAGCTGCAATACCTGGGAAGACAAGAGAGGAGAAGCCAGGCCCTGATCTTAGTGGTTTCCTCTTGTCAGTCCTGACCCTCAATCAGCTCCTATTCCTCCATCCCCTCACCATACTCCCCATTCCTGCCCACATACCTGCATAATTCTCATTGCCCTGGGCAACCTCCCCCAGCAGCTGGGCGATGGCAGAGCTCACTGCTTTGGTACTATTACCCAGGTCCTGGGCACATTTCTCCATCTAGGGATGAAGGGAGAGTCTCAGGGGGTAAGGAGGCTCAAGTGCAGGAGGGACTGGAAAGAGGAAACTTGAGAAGCTACTTGGAGAAATCTGGCAATTTAAATGAGATTTGGGGCAGCTCTGGGGCATAGGTGGGAAGAAAGACATCAGGGTTTGAGTAAGAATAAGGTCTTAAGGATACTTACCGTCTCCCCAGGTAAAGGTTTAAGCTTGCCGTCTCGAGCTGCTGCCTTCACCTCTTGCAGGTCTCTTTCTAGATTCTGTACCACACTCAGTGCAGAATCCATCTCCAAAGGCCCACATGCTTCCTGAGCCTATAATGATATGAGGGTTTGGGGTGTAGGAGGTACTGCTGTGTCCCACTGATGCTTCAGGTTATATGATTATCCCTGTTGTAGGTTATTCTGCAGATTCTCCATCATCCCAGGACCCTACCCTCATCTTCTAAAAAGAGAGCCAGCTCCCATACCTTCTGGGCAGCAGTGCGAAGTTCAGCCAATGCTGTGCCGAGGTTTTTAGCACACTGACTCAGCTGCATGGCCGAAGCCTGGTCCTGAATTGTTGGCACGGAGGCCTTCGCAGCTGCCACCATCTTCCCACCTGGCTGTTGGGGAATAGGCAGATGAAGATACCATTCTTCCTCTGGGCTTAGTACAGGGAATGGTGATAGACAGGACGTGGTGAGCACTAGGGCTCAGTACTAGGACAGAGGCTACTGGCAGAGATTTAAATTGTAAGAGCTCTAAGGGACTTAGAAGGGTGGGAAAAGTCTGGTCTGAGAGGTAGAGAGGGTGCCTTGCCTGCAGGAAGCTCTGGCTGGCAGCAATTAGGGCTAGCTGGGCACTGGGACTGTCAGGCTGAGCTTGGCTCCCTCGGACTCCCTGCACCAGCAGTGGAATCTGCTCTGCCACAGCCTGTAGGCGAAAATATCATGAGAATTACCAGCCCCCCATCTACAGCCTTGGGGAAAGTTCTCCCATACCTCCTCCCATACCTCCTCTTGCCCCAACATGCTTCCTGGAGTCTCACCTTGCAGCTCTGCACTAGCAGGGGCTGGGGGCCAGCAGAGGCCTTGGGAGTGGAGGCTGCATGTTGGGCTGCAGCAATAGTCTGTGTAGCTGATGCTGCAGCCTGCTTGGCTGCATGCTGTGAAAACAGAGTAGTCAGGACAAGCCCTAGGCATTCTCATACTCTGCCCATGTCATCCTCCAAGGAAATGTTAAGTGATTCTCTCTGCATATCTCTTCCCTTTTCGTCTTCCCAGGGCACCCACATTCTTTTATTCCCAGTTTATTTCCCATTTATTCACCTCCAGGCGCTGCACCAGCTTTTTCTTGATGGCATTCTGTGCAGCTGCATTAGTTGCCATGCGTAGACCCTCAGCTGCCTCCCGAAGCCGCTGCTGCTGCTCCTCACTGTCAGGGTGGGCAGCTGCTCCCTGAGAAAAGTAGACAGATAGTTATTCCTGTGGATCCTAAATAATCTCCACTCTGATTCCTCCAGACTTAGACTTTTCCTCCCAAAGTCATTTCTAATATCCTCATTGAAAGGTAATCACCAATGAGACAAGCCACCTCAGCCAAGCGAATGAGAAACCTCGGGAAGACCCTGGATTCCCTTAGGGATGCTGAATTCTTAAGGTAGAATTGTTTCTTCTCCTCTTCTTTGGGGAAGGGGCCATGTTTCTCCCCTTACTCCCCAGAAATTAACACTAGCAAACGGGGATGAGCAGGGCTCTCTGGGACGAGGAAGATGTAATTTAGAGCAGGGATCTCAAAAATACTAAAGCAGGAAATCTGGTTAATCCGGTAAACTGAAAAACTCCAGGCCTGGAAACCTTCTGACTTCTTGACAGTCCTCTGTACCCTGTGTCCCTGGGTCCCATTGCCTTGTCTTTGCAGTGTTAGCAGTGGAGCCCCTGGGACTGAGGCCTATAGGCATACACAAGAGACCAGAAAAAGAGGGATCCCAGGCAGGTGGTGGCAGCAAAGTAAGGCAAAGTAGAAACAGCAGACCTTGGACTCAGAGGAAGAAAAAGGGTATGGTTGTCAGTCAGTCATGAAGATTTTGAGATCACACTGGTTGGAAGTCTGGGCCACCGTCCCCTGCAGCTTAGGGATGCGTTTACTTGTGAGTACTCCTATATTTTTTTTCTTATATTTTTTGCTTCTCCTGGGTCTCCTCCATCAGATGAGGGTGACCGTCCGGACTGTTTCATTTCCCATCAGGGCCCCGTCTGGGAGTCTGCACAGTCTCTGTACCTTGGCAGCCTCTACCATCTTGGCTGTGGCATCAGCTAGGATCTTGGCAGCGCTTAACAGCTTGCGGGAGTTCTCCAGATCACTCTCCCCTTCAGCATCAGCCTTGATGGCATTGACCAGGTCCGAGGTGGCTTGGGCTAGGATGCGGGCCTGTCTTACCATCTCACCTACAAAGACGGCACAATAAGGTAATGAAGCCAGAGATACCAAAAGGGTGCCAGGGGTGCAAGAAAGTGGTGTAGACATGACAGACAGGGCTTTTCAGGAGAGTAAAGAGACGGGGGAAACGGGGTGAAGAATTCACGAGTGATATCCCTGGAATTAGTGTTTTCTGGGTTTAGGATCTTGGAGAGACACAGATTTCCTTGTGGTCTTTGACAGGAGGGAAAATGGGTATTTTTAGCAAATAGTCTTAAGACATGTTTTGTGAAGGCTTTTGGTGGTGACAGAGTGGAGAGGGGAAGACTACCTCCTAAAAATGCCGCTTTTCATCTATTTTTGTCTACACTTTGATATATTCCTTAAATGTGCCAAAAAAAGGCAGAGCAGGGATTATATTTCTGCTTTTCAGATGGAGAACCAGAGGTTTCAGAGAAATTAGACACCCCATCTGTGCTAAGTCCTTACGGTGAGGTGGCAGGTCTGCAAAGGAATGTCCAATAGGCTTGGCAAACCTCACTGGGGTTCTTTGTCTTCCCAGGGGAGATGTCCTTACCAGCATCACCCATGGAGCTGAAGATGTTCTCCGTGACAGTAAGGATGGTGTCAGTGGCCTGGTCATAACGGCCAGCAGGCCCAGCCCCTGTGGCATGGGCCCTCACGTGCTGCAGCAGCTCATTTAGGGCCTGGGTGACAGCTGTGGCTGCTGCTCCTACACCACGCAATAGCTGCCCATCCTCTGTGGCTGCCTGGGAGGCGGACACACAGCTCTCCACGGCTTTGGCCACTAGTCGTCCGGCCTCTACCAGCTGCTCTTGACAGACGGGTGAGCTAATTGTAGGTGCCACCACCTGTGGGCAAACTGGGTGTCAGAGATGTAGGAGAGGGAAAGGAGTAGTGAAGTGGGGTGTTCACAAGGTCCACAGAAGTCACTGGGTTGGGTAATGAGATCTCAGAAGCAAAGAAATAAAATGAGAGGCTCTTATGTGGGTAGCAGCATCACCTCTCAGCACAGGCTAGAGAAACTTCTGGGACTCACCTTGGTACAGGCTACCAGCTGGGAGGTGGACAAGGCACACTGTGTTGCTGCAGCAATAACCTGGGTCTGAAGCCCTGAGTCCTCCGTCCGCTGGGCCACACTCTTGGCCTTGAGGACCAGTGCAGCTGCAGCACTTGCCACTGCTTTGGCTAGCTGCATTAGCATGTCCTGTGAGAAAAGAGCAGTCAGCATGGCCCAGGATTGGGCTTGGGATACCTGGACCCTTCTCAGAGGCATAAGCTGGTTCATTATTCCAACTCCAAAATCAGGACAGTGTATGCAGAAGCAACCAGAACCTAACCCGAGCCCCTGCCTTGAGCGCCCATTAGGATAGAACCCCCACCGAGGAACAAACCCACACCAAGAAAAATAGCCTACACCAAAGGGAGACATGTGCGAGGCGGATACACTCGGTCAGTGATGGGAGGGAAGGACAGCGCTGTTACAGTGCGTTGGAGAGGAGGCACCTCCAGGGGTCCTTCCCATCTTCTTTTATCTATTCCTTTTTAATCTTGGTTAAAAGCAGTCACCCTGGAGTCTTGGGAATAAGTCCCTGTACTACCCTCCCTGATCCCATTTTCTGAGCCCTTCCTCCTCATCTCCCATCACATCCTGCTCCCCCAGGAGGCTGGGGGGAGGTACAAAAGCGAGTGTATGCGGCTCAGAGAGGACAAAGCTGGGAAGGCCCAGGCCAGAGGCCGTTACCGTGGGGGGATCAGGGGGAGATCGAACCCCAGACCCTCTGGGTGCACATATCTGCATGGGAAATCCAGGATGACAAGTCAGCTGAGGAAACTGGCATGGGGTAGGGAAGTGGGGGCTTGAGGAACGGTGTCCTCAGGGTATACATTCTAAAGGATTGAAGGCTGTTCAAAATGTCCTCAAGCTAGGGCAAGTGCTACATATGGGAAGGACAGAGAAAAGATGACAGGTGGCTAAAAGATATCAACAATTAGGGCCAAGGATGAACTAGCAGGTTAAGTTTGGATTCAGGGGTTCTGAATTCTCGTCTCCTAAAAAGGGACTGGAGGGTCCCAGTGTCATTTGAGAAAGAGGTTCAGGTTGGCTCTGAGGGGTCAATTCAGAGTAGCAGGACTAGGAGCTGGACTCAGGATCAGAGGTCACCTCCTAGAAGCTGGGGTTCTGGGGGTAGGGTAAGTCACCAACCTGGAAGTGGGGGTCAGTATCACTTTCCCCAATTTGCTGCAACAGCTCCCCACTGGCCTGGCCCACGTTCCCAGCTGCTTGCAGCAGGTTCTGACGGGGCTGTGGAGAGTGAACACCAGTCAGAAGCTGCCCAACCCCTGCCCACATGTCCTTGGGTCCTATGTGCCCACGGGTCCCATGCTTCCATCCTGTGGCTTGAACTGTCCCCTTCTCTTTGGGCTTGAACCCTCTCTTGTCTCTAGTGTCAGCCCTGTGGCCCCTGACCTCAGCACTGGCTGGCTGGGCACTGCGCAGCAGTTCTGACACTGCTCCTGCGAGGCCCTTCGCCGCCTGCAGCAGGGGACGGCCACTGCCACCTTCATCCTCCAACAGGGCAGCCAGTAGCTTCACGCCACGGGACATCTCCGTCAGGTTGGAGGAGATCGTGGTGACTGCACAGCCCACTGCAGTATAGTCCGTTTCTGCAGGGTCCCCTGAGGGTAGGAGGAAGAAGAGCATGTATGAGAGATAGGGCAGGCTAGACGATGTGCTGAGAAGGAGAATAGTCATAGGCAGTTAGTCACACACATGTCCTAAGGGAGACATGTACACACAGTCCTTTCTGTGAGTCAAGGTATAGTCACACCAGAGCCAGTCACACTCGTGCTTGCACATGCTCGCCCTCCACCACCACACACAATGAGCTTGGCGTCCAGCCTACCTGCTGTCAGATTCACCACGGAAGCAGTACCCGCTGTGATGGCATCTACCTGGGAGTGGATCTCATGCTTTGATTCATCCATCTTGTTCTTCCGCCAGGCCTTAGAGGCCTGAAAGAGATACAAACCTCAAGATCTCCTCTGTTTTGGTCAACCCCAACCTTATCCATTAGAATCCCAGCTTCAGTACCATTGGCCTCTCCTCCACCCCATACTCACAGCATCCTGGCCCAGAGGGGGCAAAGTGTCAAAGTCATCCAGAGTGGCTTGAGCAGCCTGCACAGCCTGCATGCTGGAGTTGATAGTTCCAGTGAGTGCCTGCTGGGCTGAAGTCTACAAGGAGAGGAGTGAGAGAACATTTAGAGAAAAGAAAAGGTAAAACAGAACCTGAGGCTAGGGAGAAGAATACAAATAGGGACAGGGGAAAAGACTGTGTAACTTTTGGCTAGGCCTATCTGAGGGGTGTAGGGAGGGGCAGGAAAGGGGGAGTGCTGGTACTGTGGTGGCAGTGAGGGCACTCTTACCAAAGGAGGCATGTGTCCTCGGTGCATCTGGCCACTGGTAATCTGCTGCTGGGCAGGTGGCATACTGCCCACCTGGAAATTCTCAGGACCAGAGGCTCCAGAGCGCATGATGGCAGGTAGGGCCACAGAGCCATGCTCCACTTTACCCACCCGGTTATACTGCTGCTGAAGGACAGTCGACCTAGAGATGGGACATACTGAGGAGCACTCAGAGGCCTTCCTCTTCTCATCCCCTCCCCACCAGCTCCACTGTTTTTGCAGGTCCTGTGGTCTTGGACGGTCTCATTATAGCCTTCTACTAGTTAAAGAACTATCCTAAGGATTCCCCAACCCTCCAATAGTCCTTAGAGTTGAGCCTTGCCTTCCCTGCACCCAAGGAATAGGATAGGCCTAGTTCCCTTCGTACTTTTTGGGGGACACCGAGTCCTCTAGCATAGTAGACTCCTCATCTCCCTCCAGGCCAAAGTGATCTTTGCTTTTTTTCTGTGGGAAAGAAAAAGGAACATGAGTTAAAGAAGAGGAAACGGGGAGAAAGGCGGCCTCTTCTTTGCCCAATCAACCATTTTCCAGAACCTGGGTCCCCATTGCTAAATGACGGGCTTGGGGAGAAGATAAGAGAAGATAAGGAGAAGGCTGGGGAGCGGCAGAGGCAGGCAGTGCTTACCTTCTTAAGAATGATGTCGATGTAGCCGGCAATGAGCTGTGCTATCTGCTCCCCCTCAGTAGTCTGTACTGAGTAGTAGCCATCTTGGTAGTCCCCGAAATCCTAGAGTGACAAAGTAGGGGCTCAGTGGAAAAGCCTGAATCTACCTAGGATGGGAAAAGGCACGATGGGAGCCCCGAAGTCGAGCTGATGAGAGTATCTTCCTATGCCAACAGCCCTCTAAGAAAAATCCCTCCTTTCTTTAATCTCTTATTTATTTTCTTCCTTGGAAGGAAATATTTTATTTCTGAGGTGCAGTCTCTGTGCTGCACAGTTTCAAGTAGTTAAGTCTCTTTTCTCTCACTCTGATAAAACTGGGAGGGCACTAACATTTATTGTTAAAGTACAACACCTGAAGATCAGCATTAGTATTGAAAATTGGAAACTAGTACTTACTAATTTCTCTTTCATTGAGGCACTTCAGAAAGTTGGTGTCAGTTTCAATTCATAATACCAAAATGTAACGGCAGAGGGGAAAATTACAGTTTATACTTGTTGCCCAAAGAGGGAAGATGCATTTTCTATCACCTTTTCTTCCCTCTCCCCAAGTTTCCTGTGATCTCAGCTTGCTTTTTATTTTATTCTATTGCTCTTTAAGAATAAGTTTCATTTACACAAAACTCACTCTCCTGGAGAGTGCTTCTCAACTCTAACCTCTATGTTCCTGCAATAGTTCCAGTTCTCCTTTTTTTTGGAGTCACGTTCAGTGCACCTGTCTCAAGGGAAATGGAAAGACCTCTGCAGCTGTCCCTTCTCTGAAGATTTCAAAACCCTTTCTCCTCTGAGTCCCCAGGCTCACCAGGGTGAAACTCTTGGGAGAGGCAGCCCAGCGTTTGATGTTGGTGAGGTTCCATTCCTGGATCACCTCTTTGGTCTTCTCATCCACTCGCATCACACATTCCTTAGTGATGCCCAGGAGCCTGGGTACCAGTTTGTTCTTTCCTTTCATCTTTTCCTGTGAGACAGAGTTGTCATTGGTGTTAAAGATCAGAGGACAAATAAGAAATGGTCATTTCAGATTAAGACTATAAGAGGTGCTGAAATGGACAGGAGTGTTAAACCACTACTAGGACTAGGACAAGGTTACTTTAGAGGAAAGGGAAAGGCGGGGAAAACGTAGGGTAGGAAGGGAAATGGTAGTGGAGAACTGACAACAGGCAAGTTTTCACAGGGTAGAGAATGTGACTCTTAGGGAATGCTGGGAAATTTTACTGAAAGCAGGTCAGACAGGAAAGGGTAAGAGCAAAATAAGGAGAGCAGTAAGAAGAGTCTATAACTCACCTTCACCAGGAAGAAGGAGACACCATATGTCTTGAGGGAACGGGCTAGCTTCACGTAGCGGACCTTGGCCTCGATCTCACTCATCTGTCCACAATTCTTGTGTGCCTTAGAGAATTGAATGGGGAAAGATTTAGCAAAATACAGGGAGGATAATATCACAGACAAGGAGTTGAGATGTTAACTATAATGAGAGAGTATTGTACAAGAAAGGTTAGAGGGTACAAGATAGGAAAAATGAGAGGGTGATGGGCTGGGGGCTGATAAAGGATCTGCAGAAGCGATGGTTCAAGGGATATAGTCAAGGAACTTGCAGACATTCTGGAGATACGAATGGATCGTTAAAAAGTAGAAGGTCAAATAGAAGGCCTTTAGGGCTGAGTACTCAAAGAGTGGGGATAACATCTTAATTTGAACAAAGATACACTTTTCACAGTAATTTCAGGTGTACTATCTCATTTGATTCTCCTATCAACCCTACATAGGGCAGGTACTATTATCCCATGTTAGAGGTAAATGAAAGAAAACAAGAATATTGAAAATTGAATTCCATGGCAAATGCAGTGAAGGAGCTGAGACTAAAAGCCCAGGTCTTCTGCATTCTTGGCACAGGAGAGGTGGGAGAATAGCTTAGTGAGTGGAAGCAGGGTGGAAGCAGAGGGGCAGGGGTGGGGTCCATTTAGTCAGTAGGATTAAGCAGCAAAGCTCCCGGGTCATCCCAAGCACTTTCCCCTGCCCCCATTCACCTGGAAGATCTTACGCTCTCCCTTCTGCTTCACATACTCCTTGGGCAGGAAGTCCTTCAGGCTACACCAGAAAAGGGAGGGTCAGCATGTCGTGGGCAGCATCAGGGACATATGGGCCATGGACTGTGGGCCTAGGGTTGTGAGGACATGTCTAGGACAGTGTTATCTTTGGGGAAAAGGAAGACTTTGAGGGAACAGAGTCTGGATTGTCTCTGAAACTGAGATGACTTAGCATTAGCTCTTGAATGCAGCCTGTGTCTCTCTCTACAGGAAAAGGGTCTGAGGGAACCTGAGGCTCAGTCCCTGAGGGAAAGAGGGTCAAGAGCACTATTTCAGTGAACCAAGAACAGAAGGAGCTCACTAGAAGAATGATCACACCTGTAGGAAGCTAAGAAAGCCAAGCCAAACTCTACATATCAATGGATAAAGACTTGTGGGACTTTTTAAATCTAATATTCCCTATGAGTAAAACTGTATCCTGTTTCCCTCTGGCTCCTGCAATAAAATTCTTCAGAGAATCTCAAAAAAGTTATATGCTTGCTTGGGACATAAGTAGAAGGGGAAGAGATTTGAACCACATTCATGTTCCACATGGGGCCAGAGAGGAGACAAATGTCTGATGGAAGCTAAAAAAATACCTATGTGGGTCAAACCCAGGTACCTCAGGAGAAGAAATGGGGTGAGAAGGCCTGAGATGGAGATAGGCCCACTGAGGTCACAACAGCAGGGAGTCCTGGGCCCTGATAGGGTGTGGGATGTGAGTTACTCACTCAAGGAAGCCAGCCTTGTGCTTCTGCTCATTGTGGGGCCCAAACTGGATCTGGCATTGGAAGCCAGCAAACTCACAGGCCTTGTCGAAGGAGACAGGGTGAGAGCCATTCAGGATGTCATCTCGTGCCTGGACCACACAGGGAAAGGAGGTGAATGCTTCACGTGGGTTAAGAAATGCTATTCACTGTGCTTCTATTCCCACTCCCTACCTCCACTACCCCAGGAAAGTCCTCTCACACCTGCACATATAGAAGGTTCAGCTGTACGGGGTCCCGGGAGTCCACATTCTGGTCTGAGTAGAAGAACTTCCTCCGCAGCAGAAGTGTCTCATGCTCCTCTACTCCCTGTTCCCTCAGTGTGCGGCCATGGTCCAGCCAGTTCACTGGGACACAGAGAATCCCCTCAATCACAAGCCCCCAAGGTCCCTGTGCTGTCTGGTCTCTGGCTTTTGGTTTATGTTTTTCATTTAGTACCTTCTCTCACTAATATGCTAATTTCAGTGAGTATAAGACTTTGTTTCATTTCTGATGCATCCCTAGCGTCTAAAACAGTGTCTTCTAAAAGCCGTGTTTAATAAATAATGAATAAATAGCTGCCCCCTTCCACCCAGACCAATTCCAGTGCCCTCCTTTTTCCATTTCTACTTACACTCATCATCTGTGTGCAACTTCTGCTTGAGTTTCTCCATCTTCTTTTCATCTCGCAGCAGTGTCTTGTCCTTTCGTAAGGTCCCTGTCACCTCCTCCTTTTTCTCTTCCATCAGCTCTCGAACCAGAGAATATTCATCATGGTTGGTGATGCCTAGGGGAGGGGAAGGGATTGGTAGCATCCCAGGCACTGCATTCACATCTTTTGGCAGAGTTGGAGCCTCCCTGCCTGAGCCCTCAGCTCCACCGAGACCCCTTACCAATGCGGGCACAGATGGTCATGAGCATGTCAGTGACAGTCTTAGAATCGTCCACCATGATAGTCTTCACAGTTCCATCTAGCATACGGATCTTCAGGGGTCTCTGTTTCTTCTTGTACTCCATGGTGTCCTGTTGTGGCAGGAATAAAAGATAGGGGCCCACTTTAAGCTAGAGGTATTACTTCTTTCTTATATGGCCAGAGGAGAAGAAAGGAGATTATTAAAAGAAAGACTATGATGGTTCACTCAAAAGCAGAATATTATGACCACCATTTATACACAGAAAGCATGGGAAGGGTCAGAGACAATAAATGTGGCTGCTGAAAACAGGGAGGTGGAATGGGGAAGCTGATGGAAAAAGATGTTGGTAGTCCTTGATGAAGTGACACTTACCCCATTTCGGAGCATGTAGTAATCCAAAGCTTTCCCGGCCTCCAGCCATATACCTTTTTTGGGGTCATCATCTGACAGAAACAGCCCAAAGTCGCTGGCTAAAAGAGAGGATGGATCACTTCAGACAAATGAGGACCCTAATGTGGCTGAATGGCTGCATTGCTGCCCCTTACTATTTCCCCAGTAACTCTGGGCCTAGAGGGGAGGAACAAGCCATGGAGCATCGACCTGAGGGACAAGTAGCCTTGGGGGACAATAGGGTCATGCCTCAAGGCCAAGAGCCTGGGAACACGAGGGACCAAAAATTCCCACCCCAGCCACCTGGGTAATCAGACTCACGAGGGCCAGCGAGGGCCTCTGGGATACGCTCACGAATGATGCGACAGGCGTCGTATACCATGGTGGACGGCTCGAACTGCATTGTCTTCACCACATTTCCAATGCTGATCTTCAGCGAAAGCGCAACCATGGTGGCAGCTTCTCCTCTCCAGCCTGGCTACACCTGGCCCATAGCATTGGGCATTAGAATACCCTTACTTGAAGGAGTGGAGATTCCTCAGTGGAGTCCCAAGGAGGGGTGTTTTTGAAAGGGACTCACCAAAGCAGGTAGTAATGAGGTTGTTTTAGTTTTATTTAATAATTTTATAGAGTGAAAGATTTATTACATCAAAGGGCTAGTCTTAATCACCTAAGACATCTAAAGGAAAGACTGGTCTGCAAGGTTCAAGAGTCAGTCTGAAATGCAGTGTGATCTGAGGACAGGACCCTGTCCTCACCACTGGAATCGTTGCCTCCCTTCTTTCTTCCGAGTGTTTTTCTCTTTCCCCTTGTCTCTTTTTCTTTTCCCAGCCCTTTCCCTGCCTTGTTTTCACCTTTTCCTGGTTCAGTCTTTTTCTCTCTTTGTCTTCCATTAAATCCTGCTGTCTTTTCCCTGTCTGGAATTCTTAGAGCTCTGCCCTGACTCATCATGTGACCTTCCCTCACAGCTTCCCTACAAAATGAAGACGTATATTAGATAATTCCCAAGGGCTCTTGAAGCCTGCAAACATTGACTCTAGCTAGTCTGGCAGGGAGACCAAACACTGGCTGTTCAAGCCATCCAGGCCCACTCCTGTCACAGCTTTCCTCTAATATGAGATACTGGGGGCTTCCCTGAGGAGCTTGGCCCCATATCTGGCTTCCCTGGCAGTCAAGCTAGAATTAAGACCCTCCAATCCGAAGAGATCTCAGGAATTATCCAGTCAACTCTTCAATTTTACAGAAGGGGAATCAGACCCTGAGGGGGATTAAGGAGAAGGAGTTTAAAGGCAGGTCAGAGAAAGAGCCCAGTTCTTCTCAGTCCCTGTTCTTTCTCAGTTACCAAGTCCTCACTACAACTCTGTCTATGCATGTTCCTTTTCAGTTAAGTCCTTCTCAGAATCTGTCCTCTATCTTAGCTGCCTCCCCTGATGGTCTTTTCAGTGTCTCTGAGGATACCAGTCCCATCCTGCCCTCCCCTGCCTTCCTCTGTCTTCCTGGCACTACCTCTCAGTGGGCCGGAGGAACCACTGGAGGTGGAAGGTTGCACAGTACTCAAGGACAAGTCTGCCCTGTAGCTGATGATGTGACCCAGCTTGGGAAAGGGATTGGTGCCTCTTAACTAAGAGAGTGAGCGCATCCAGGATTCCCATTCCCCTTCTGACAAACTGCTAGCCCCAGAGGAGAAAGCAGGACTAGGGGGAAAGGTGGAAGCAAAGGCGGGGATGTTGGGATACAAAAGGCAGTTGAGAACCAGGGAAGTTGGGAAGGGGCATGTTTTTTGGGGGGAAGTGAAGTCATTAGGAAGGACGGGGTAAACAGGATTGAAAAATCTAAGTAGAAACAAGGGAGAAGAGGCAGATGTGGAAAGAGTCTGGGTCAGGGTCTGAGAGACCATTTCTGACCTTCTAAACAGTCCAGAGCAGGGGTCTCCAACCCCTGGGCTGCAGACTGGTACCCGTCTGTGGCCTGTTAGGAACCGGGTCACACAGCAGGACGTGAGCAGGGGGCCAGCGAGTGAAGCTTCATCTGTATTTGCAGCCGCTCCCCAGCATGAGCATCACTGCCTCAGCTCCACCTCAGATCATCAGGTATTAGATTCTCATAGGAGCACCGGTCCCTGGTGCCAGAAAGGTTGTGGACCATTGGTCCAGAGTCTCAAAAGAGAAGAAACCACAGCTCGCTCTCTACCTCTACTTCCAAACGAGAGGACCCTCCCAGTCTCCCCAGTTCTAGTTTTCTGCCCACCTCCCCATTCCTTAGGCATCTTGCCTTGTAGCTGGACAGACCTGGCTGTGAAGTCACTGGAGAGCTGGAAGAAAGTTGGAGAAGTCAGAGGAGCTGAGGGCAGGACTGAATGGATCCCCCACTCTAAGCTGAAATTCCACATCTTCCCCCATTTCCTCCGGACATATGGACACCCCCTCCTTACTCAAGTACGGAAAGCTCTGGTGAGACCCTGATAAGGGAGTTGAGTCATGCCTACCCTACTCTCAGGCTGGTCCTGAGCAGACAGCTACATAGCCACAAGAGGGTGAGGGTGGAAAGAGAACTGAAGAGTGAATTGGGGGTGATGAGGATATAAAACAGGTCCCTGAAACTATCCAATGAAGCTATCCAGTTCCTGCTCTGGCCTGAAAACTGTTCCCCTTTCCATCATGTTTTATGGAACAGCAACAATACCCCCTCCCCCAATGTCCCCCTCCCAGAGAACTCCTCCTCCCTCAAGACATTCCTGAGATGCATTCCAGAGGAGTTGGGCAACTGGGGGGGGAGGTGGAGAAATGCAGGACAGAAGGTCAAATCCCAGCAAGGAATGGAATGTAAGTGTACTACGGGTAAGGAATTTGGTGTATATGGAAAATACAGTCAGAGCAGATACTCACAAAGGGAGTCGCAGAAAGACAGGTAATTATAGTGAGAGACAAAGGGAGACAGAAAGCTGAAGACAGTCAGAATAGAAAAGGGTTGGGGGAGTAACACTCAGTCTGTTACCAAATTTGGCCTCTGAGTCTGAAACCGCGAGCAGGGGGAGGAGGGCGGGTGAGGGTTGTGGGTGAGACTGACATATCCGGCCTCAGGCTGCTGGAGGCTCATTTAAGGCTGGACCGGGCAGCTGAAGGGCTGAACCTGACCTCCCCCAACACAGCCTCTCCTCAGCTACACCCCTACCCATGCATATTCATTCTCCTCAAATGTACCCCAGCTTATGCACCAAGCTTTTTCCCACAAAGCTTACACTGTCTCTAAGTACACATTATCTCAAACAGGCAGCCTCTACACAGATCCCATCACAACTGTGTTATCTTGTAATGACCCTATCCCAGGCACACAGCTTCCCCACAAATACACCTCTATCAGCAAGCACAACAGTTGTCTCATATCATCCCTCCCATTATATAGACACTCTCCCTCCATTCATCTAACAAGCATTTCTGAAGACTTGCTGTGAGGAAGGCCCTGGGCTAAACTCTCAGTGGCTGGGAACCAAGAGTAGGCCCTACCATTTGCCCTCAAGGGGCTCTCAGTCAGCTAAATAAGAATTATTTAGGAAGGTTGTAGTAAGAGCCAAGAAGTGTAAGTTGAGGGGAGTGATGGGGATCAAAAAGTTTCCATGAAAAGTCCTTTGAAGTTGGGATTTTAAAATAAAGATAATAAAGAATAATAGTGATCTATCTTTTTATTGACTATATGGTCCATTGCTTTGTATACATAATTTCATTTAATCCATACAACCCTGAAAGGTAGGTGTTGTTATTTCCATTTTTTCAGTTTAGGAAACTGAGGTTCTAAAAAGCATTTGTTCAGGTACTTGTCCAAAATCACAGAGCTAATAAATTGTGAAGCCAGGACCTGAACCCAGATCTCTCTGACTCCAAAGCCCAAGCTCTCTCCATTATACCAACTGGAGATGGGTCAGGGGGTAGCATTCCAGGCAGAAATAATAGCATAAGCAAAGGTGAAGCAGCAGGAAATCGCAGAGGCACATTCAGGGAAGTGAGTAGACACGTTGGCTGAAGCACAGGGTACCTGCAAGGGAGCAGTGATGGGGAAGTTAGGAAAGGTGAGGGAGGACTAGAGAGAAGTATGAGGAATTTTACCTACTAAAGGGCAACAGGTGGCCAAGAGAGGCTCTGAGCTGAGAAGGAACATATCCAGAACTGGATTTTAGGAAAGTAACTGGCAGTTACCTTGGAGATTTGGTTAGGAAGACACTGCATTAGCACAAGTGCGTGGTAATGAAGCCAGAGATAGAATAGAGAGAAGGATGTTGCTCAGAAAATTTAGGAGGTGGAACTGACAGGACCTGATGGTAATCTGTCATGTCAACTCTCAGGGACCAGGACCCAAAGTCAGGCTGGGGTCCTAGAGCTTCTTGTCATTAGTAGCTCCTTAGTGGCTGGGGTAGCTTGAGCTTAGGCAAGAAACTGGGAAAGGGGAAAAAGGATCAGGTTGTGCTGGGAATGTGTAGATGATGAGGCTGTGGTTAGGGGATGTGGTTAGGCTGTGGGAAAAACAGGATGGGGATGTGGTCAGTACCAGGTAGGGGCAAAAGGGATCAAGTTAGTACACTGTGTCAGATGGGTACTAGACTTATTAGGGTGATGCCTTCATAACCTGTATAAATGCCTAACCACTATGCTGCATACTTGAAACTAACATAATATTGTATGTTGACTATAACTGGAAAATAAATTAATCAAAAATTAGAATGCATGTACATATCTTTTTTTAATTAAAAAAAAGGATAAGGTTTGTTTCTGTTATTAGGCTGGAAATGGGGAAGACAAGGTATAGAGAAGGGCTGGGAAGACAAGAGTAGGAAAAAATACATATGTAATCAGTCACCACATTGGGCTGGGGGAAGGGGAAGAATAATTATGTGGAAAGTGGCTAAATCAGAAAATGATGAAGTGAGGTCACAGGCTAGGTCAGGCTACAAGAGTCTGAGAAAAATTGGGGCTGTGGTCAGTGGTTAAACTAGGCTGGGATGGGGGGATAGTGAAGGGACACTGATAGTGTCTAAGTATAGCTGAAATTGTGGGGCAGTGGGGGAACCAAGGGATGCAACCAGTGGCTGGGTCAGATTGGACAGGGGATAGTGCTATGGTCAGTGGCCATGTCAGGCTGGGAGTGAAATGGGGGTGTGGTCAGTGGCCTGGCTGGGCGTGGGATCAGCAAGACCCAGTTTCCTCTTTGGGTCTCATTTCCTCTTTTCTCTTTGGGGAGTGGGGGAAGGGGATCTACAAATGGACCAAGAAATTAAAGCGGCTTAGAATTAGGTGAAGGCATATAGCAGAGACCAGGGGTACTTGCCAGTTGTGTTGGACTGAGGGTGGGATTTTCAGGAAATGAATGAGTGTGTGAAAACTGTGGGAGAGAGCTATAGTGATGGGAAAGTTCAGATTTGTGTGAGGATAAATTAAAGTAAGATGTGTTAGATTAAGGGGTGAAAAGAGAGGCAGAACTGAGGATAGGGCTGGATGATAAGATGAAAAACATGGGAGAATTATAGGCAAGGGAAGTATTCTGCAAGGGAACATGCAGGAAGCGGGTGAAATGCAGGGCCAGGGATGACAGTTGGAGAGAAGGGCTTAATATATAGGAAATGAAGGAAATGAGTGGCAGTGGGGTTAAACTTTCAGAGGATTCAGTCATCCCTTTATACCACAGAAACAGCATTTCCTTGGTCTGCTTCTCCCTTAGTCACCAGTCAGTCCCCTCTCCCCTCGGCAGTCCTCTCACTATGACTAGGCCTCTGGTACATCCCCTGGGTCCTTTTCCCTTTCCCACCTTCCATCGTGTAAACAGCAGAGTCCAGAAACCCCTGCCTCTCAACTGTAGTGGCCATAGCAAGAGCCTTGGGATCCCAGATGCCTGCAATTCTAGCTGTAGTCCAGAACCATGACCTGAAATTTAGTTTGTCATTTTTCTGGGTCAAAAAAGCCGTTTTGACAAGGGAATAAGAGACCTCCCCACAAAACAAGAGCATCTACCTACTGTCAATCTCCTAATTTTACCTGCCTGAGGTCAACTACCCTGACCTCAACTGCAACCTTTAGAACTGCCCCTAATTCCTAACATTAACCCTGATCCTAATTTGTTTACTGTTTCCCAATACAGGCTTCAACCTTCATAGCTTTCCTAGCAAGCAGCTCTAATTAACCTTGATCCCTAACACTGACAGAATATTTTTTCTTTAGCACCAACCCCCTGAGCTTAACCTTAAATGTTGACGCCTAAACCTACAGCTCATTTGTCACTTGATTCCTGACCTACTCTTTCAGTGTTTAGCTCTAATACTGTCATGGTTCTCTAATCCCTAAAACTGAACTTCTAACCTAATTCCTGTTGATGACCCTGAACTCTAACTAACTAACTAACTTAAATTTAATGTTGGCCACCCTAGTAAATAAAATAATGACCTTAATCCAAACTTTACCTACATAAACGGACCCGACTCACGCTAATAACTCTAAATTTTAACCCTGGCTCTATAACTCCGAAAGGTAACCGGACTCCTAAATCCAACTCACCTAACCCTAAACTCACCCACTTACCCGCTAATCAGCTAACCTCAAAACCGATACCTGCGCGGCCCTTCACTGCCACCCCACTTGCCATCTTCTCCCAAACCTATCCCAGATGACGGCTCCCAGGAAGGGCCTGGCTCCTGCGAAACGGCCTCCTTAACTCCGAGCCCAAGCCCAGATCCACTTGACGCTGCCCAAGCCAGCAAGACCCGTAACAGGAGACGCAGGAGGGTCGGGGGCCCCGCCCGCCCCCCTCCTCCCGGGCCTGGCGCGGCGGCCCCACCCTGAGGCTGCCGTCCGGCCGCGTCCGGCCTACCTGCGCTGCCTGGCTGCTGCCCCGCCCGCCGGCCCGCTCGCCCGTTAGCTCTCCGGGTGGCTCTCGGGGTCCGGCCTCGCCCTCCTCCCTTCGGCACTCTCGGGGCCACTTCCGGCCCCGGAACGTCCCCCACCCGCGGGCGGCGCCCTTGGCCCGCGCTCTATGGTCGCAGACGGCGCAGGAAGCTGCTCTGGCCCCCGCTCTCGCTGCTCGGGAGCCCGCTCAGGCCCGTCCGCCCCTCCCCGGCGGAAGCGGGTGCGGCGCGAGCGGCGGGAAGCGCCCGGGCCGCGCGGGAGTTCCCGTTCGGCCTCCGCGCCGGCCTTTTCACTAGCCTGCGGCGAGGGCGGGGCCGCCGCGCGGGATGCCCGCCCTCAGGGTGCGAGTCGCCAGCAGGGCCCGCCCCCTATTTGCATGGCTGGCGGGACGTGGCGCGGCCCCGGGGCCACTTCCGCGGACGGGGGCCCTGAGAGTCCGGGGAGTGCCGAGGGTCGGTGCGTCACTTCCGTTGTGTCGGGCGCTGCGGAGGCTTGCGCTGCAGAGCGCGGGTCCAGTTCGGGAGCGACCGCCAGTGCGTCGGGGGGCAACGCGGCTGGAAAGGGGCGAGCGGCCAGGTGGGGCCGGCGGACCATCCGTGGGTGGAGGCCGCGCAGGGGCTCGGGGTGGGGCCCGGTGGGGGGCTGAACTTGGGCGCCTCTGCCGACTCTTTCCGTAGGTGTCCGCTATGGAGTTGGCGTTGGACCCGGATGACCAGGACCTGCTGGGCTTCCTGCTGGAGGAGAGCGGAGGTGTGGGGGCGCTGCCCAACGAGGCCGCGGAGGCTGCAATGAACTGGGAGTTACCGTTTTCCCAGGTGGGTGGGAAGTGAGGCGCGGGCGCGCGCTGTTCACAAGGCTGTTCACAGAGGGTGGTGACGGGTCAAGGTCTTTTAATTTGAACCCTGTGCAGGCACTGAGCGATTGGGACATAGAGGATTTCCTGAGCTCTCTGCAGAGTCCCACGGCATCGTTGAGCGCTCTCAGCGACTCGAACCCCTGTCTTGTCCACCACGATCACACCTATTCTCTCCCACAGGAACAGGTTTCCATAGGTCTAGGTGAGTCTGAAATAAGTGAAGTTTTGGGGGCAGAGGACTCATAGACCTAGCCATTCACTTTCCCTTTTGCAGATACTGAGAGCTATGAAAAAGAGGGGGCCCTGATTCCCTTGCATGTGGAGGAGCCGTCAGAGCAGGTACTTGATTTTCGGGAGGATTATTCTCATATTGCACGGCTACAGATAGGATTTCTCATTCCTCTCTGACATCCCCTTGCAACTCTACTGCCCACCTTTCTGTGACCCCAGGAGATGGTTAGGCTGATACTGACAGATGAGGAGAAGAGGCTATTGAAGCAGGAAGGGATTACTCTGCCTGGGACTTTTCCTCTCACTAAGGTAAGACTCCCATTGGTGGAGCAAAGCCTGGGGGCAGGGGGTTGTGGAGTACCAAGTAGGCCAATTCTCTATTAGTAACTTGAATGACTGAAATGAGCCTGGGGGATGTAGTCGATATGCTGCATGCAGGGACAGATTGTGGTTTTGTGAGGTTTATACAAATTTGAGGGTTCTCTTAAATAGAATGCAGAATTATCAGTATGTTAGTATAGGGACTTGGAAAAGACTTAGATTTTATTGACACTTAAGATTTCACTGGCTTCATGGTAATCTACCTAGCTGCAAAGGTAGAATTTTTTAGAGTTCAAGTTTGGACTAAATAGCATAACAAGAACAAATGTAAAATCTTGAGTTTTAAGTTTTAAGCAGCAGTGAATGGCAGCCTCACAAACACGATATTGTGATAACGGTCACGAAATCGATGTTCATTAACAGAAAAGTTAAAAGAATTTTAATTTCTTAAAAGTACAAGATGAGTCAACAGCTTGATATGGCTACTAAAAAAGTGAATAGGGTTGGAGGCTATGTCAGTAGAGGTGCTGCCTCTAGAAGGGCAGTGATTATCCTGCTCTCCTTTATACTGGCCAGAGCACATCTTCCAGTTTTGAGCCCAGATTTTTGACAGTATTAAAAGGACTGTCATCCCAAGGAGATAAGATGGTGAGTTAAAAAAATTTGCCCATATTTGTCTTAACTCTGAAGAAATGTTGAGTGCCTGAAAATAGCCCAAGACCATTTGTTCTGTATGGCCTCAAAGGTTAGGTATTAGGTAAGTCCAATGGATAAAAATTATAGTCAGGTGTTGGCTCAGGAGAAGGAAGATTTCAAATTAATAAAACTGTTAAAAATGGTCTAGCTCGTGAGGGCATTAACACCTGAGCCTCTGAGGCATTCAGCCAGAAGCCAAGTACCTATTAGTCAGGGAAGCTGTAGAGGGGAGTCCTGCATTGGGAAGATTGAATTCAGTTGCCTTCCAACCCTTTGGTCCAACGTTTGTCTGATGATACCTTTTCCCTGTATTCTCAGATGGAAGAACAAGTTCTAAAACGAGTGCGGAGGAAGATTCGAAATAAAAAGTCTGCCCAAGAGAGCCGCAGGAAGAAGAAAGTGTATGTGGGAAGTTTAGAAAGCAGGTATAAATGGCAGAGGGACTCTGGGGTGGGGGAAACAAGTAGCTGGAAGTGGTAGGTTGAAGGGAAGATATAGACCATATCTCCACATCTGTTGTTCCTCCAGGGTCTTAAAATACACAGCCCAGAACCTGGAGCTACAGAACAAAGTACAGCTCCTGGAGGAACAGAATCTGTAAGCAACTCTCCAACATCAGTAGTCCCTTTTCATCCTTCTCGTTTAATGCTGTCACTCCTCCCTGTTCCACACTTGATTTTCAGCTGGGTACCTCCCACATGCAAGGTCTGGTGCTTGGCCTTTGGTAGGTCTCTGATTCTAAGAATCTCACAGTAACAGGGAATAAATTCACAGGTATCTAAGGATAAGTATCAAGAAAGACAAAGGAGGGATTAAAAGAGACCTCACAGGGCAGATGGTATTTTATAGTAGATAGAATTCTGGGGGATGGGGTGGGAATGGGGAGAATTCTAGGGAGAACACAGCATAGTCCAGGCTGTCTAGAACCCTAATGTGAGTTGGGCCAAAAGGTGGAGAATGTAGACTGCTTGGTGAGGATTATGCACATAGCTATTTGAGCAGTACAGACAACTGTTTACAAAGGAGTTTTTTAAGTCAGGGCATGGCAGAGAGGTGTGTATTTTTTTTAATGAGGAACTAAAGGCATTTTGTCCACATAGAGGAAGACATCTGGAAAAATAGAACAACATGTAAGTTACTCAGTATTTCTGAATCTCATGTATACAGTTAGGTATATATGTTATTAAACTTTTCCTCTTGGTTAAGAAAAAGAGAATTCAGTGCACAGATGGAGGCATGACCTTAACAGGAGGAGGTCTCATTGTATCTTGGTGCCAGGCAAAGGGCTGCTCATTGTCCTCTCTTCTAGGTCTCTCCTGGATCAGTTGAGGAGACTCCAGGCCATGGTGGTTAAAATAGCAAACAAAACCAGCAGCAGCAGCACCTGTGTCTTGGTGAGGATGGTGATGGAAATAGAGATCCTTCTCTCAGGTAGCAGAGACAGGTGTAATCCAGAGCCTTTATTCATCTCCTTTTCCTCTGTTCCAGGTCCTGCTGTTCTCCTTCTGTCTCCTCCTTGTACCCGCTATGTACTCCTCTGACACAAGGGGGCGCCAGCCAGCTGAGCATAGAGGTGAGAGGCTTGAGGATACCATTAAAGGTGATTGGGTGGGTGAAGCCTGGCCTGCTCTTGAAGAGTCTTTGTCTCCTCAGTGTTATCCCGCCAGCTTCGTGGCCTCAGTGAAGACCCTCACCAGCTGGAGCTGCCTGCCTTGCAGCCAGAGGTACCAAAGGACAGCTCAGACCAAGAGCTCCAGGCTCCTGGCAATTCTTGCCTGCTGTACCACATGCCTCAGGCTCCTGATTCAGAGCCTCCCATGAAGTTGCCACTCCCTGACCCCTTCTCAAAATCCCCCCGCCCAGATCCCATCCTTTCCCTGCATGCAAATCTCACAAGAGAGGGAGAATGGCTCCCTGTTCACAGCTCCATATGTGTTATCTTACAAGCCAGACACTCAGGCTAGATGTAAGGCTTGGGGCTTCCAGTCTGTGTCAGATTAAAAGGAATGGGGGAAGGCTAGTCTCAGCTCCTGTGCCCTGTCAGGAAACCCTAGGGCTCAAACACACCACTTTTACTGGCTTTCTGGGCCTTTTATTTGTACCCGTGTATGTCCGTCACCCCATGAATGAGCCTGGGGGAATAAACTGACCTTTTTGAACATTTCATGCAAGAAGGGTGTGGAGTGAGGAAAGAAATAAATAAGTGATTATGATGTTTAGGTCATTCTCTACCCCCCTTTACTGGCGCAGTTGGGTGAGAAGGGAAGAAGCATGATCATCCCTGGGGCTCAGGACTGCAGGAGGCTGGGAGGAAGGGGGAGGAGGAAAGGTGAGGCTGGACTATTGGTGCGTCCTTCCTGCGGTTCAGAGGGCTCACTCTGGGCTCAGGTTTGCCATGGTTTTCTTTGGTCCGAGTTTAGGCCTTGGGCTAAGTCCTCTGCCCTGTTCAGTTATTGGCCTAGAGGCCATATTCTGCTGCTGCTGCTGCTGCAAAGCCAGTTGCATGGCCCAGATGCTCAGTGGCCTCATGTAGGCCAGAGAGCGGAACACTTGGTGCTGGCAGTATGCCTCGGGGGTTTGGAAGGCCAGGCCCAGGCGCTCCCACACAGTACGGTAGCAGCCTTCAGCTGTACGGAAGCCCTCCCAAGTCAGGCCCTGTAGGGAAAGATGGTAGTCACATTAGTTGAATATCCATTTCAGCTAGACAGATGAAGACAATAGGGTCTCTGCCTTCTGGCAGTTCCCAGCTAGTAGGGGAGATAACTTGACCCACAGGCAGAAGACTGAAGGCAGAAGATGGAATGCATGCTAAGGAAAAGGGGAGGTTTTATGGGTGGATAGGATGGTGTAAGGTTAGTCTGTACGAAAGTTTGATGGCTGAAAAAAGTGCTGGGCCAAGGTACAGATGGTAGAGAGATGGGGGGGTGCATTACCTCCTGGATCATGGTAGCTGCCAGCCCATATACCACGCCTACCCAGACTTCATCAGACTGAACACTGGATCTATCAGGGACACCATGGGGCTGCATCCCATTCACAGCACCCATGGCCCCTCCTGCAAATGCCTGGACATTGAACTTGAAGATAGTTTGGAGAGCACGGACCACATGTTGGGTAGGAAATACCTAAAGGAGCAAAGGCAGAAACATGGTCTCAAACTTGCTTCATACCTCCAGGAAAAACCCACCTTTCTGGTTCTTCCTAGTCTCTCTCACCTCAGTGTCTCCTTCTCCTAGGCCACTAGCCCTCAGGAACCACTGGCCAGCACACTGGTCAGACATGATGCTATAGGACTGAGGTTGAGAGCTGCAATCATAGTTGTAATAGTGTCCTGGAGTAGAGGAAGGGCAAAGTAAAGCTCCTTGTGTCCCCATAGCTGCCTTAAGACTTAGGATCCCTCAACTCACCATTCCATAGCAGTCTTTCATAGGCTTCTCGGCCCCGGCTAAGGATGGAAGAAAACTTATCGAGGATGTCCTGTGTCCCACACAGAGCAGACATCTGGACCATCATAGCCACAGCTGCCAGCCACAGTCCTCCACAGTAAGCACTGATCAAGGACATAGGTTTAAGGGTCAGACTGGTGGCTTCAGCTACTCCCATGCAATATAACAGACAATGAGTCACTTTTCTTTGATCCCACAATCCCTTGGTGCCCAGTTCCCTACCTCAGGCCCCCTGAAAATCCCTACTCCCCACCTTTACCCCCCACTAACCTGGGGCCTGTGGTGACCCATGCATCATAGGTCTGGTCCGCATAGCCTCCATTTTCAATGAGTCCATCTTGGTCCTTGTCAAACTTCATTTCAGACTCCATCACGGCCTAAAGAAGGATCAAGATACTTAAGACCTAGATACTAAGGAAAGACAATAGCCAACTGGGCTCTCCCCAAACACCTGTCATCCCTGACACACTGTCCACTGTATATGCATCCCTTACCAAACACACAGGCCACATGTCCCTCAGGAAGCCCTGGTCACCCGTCAGGTAATAGTCCCGATAAACCTGCAGCACAAACTTTAGATTCAGGTCCTTCCAGTCAGCAGTATCATGGATCATGTATGCATTAACCCGGAGCCATGGCTCATCATCTGCAGGAGAGAAGGGAACCTGGTCTATTTGCATCAGTAGGTAGGGTAGAGGATGCAAAAGTTGAAGGAGGGAAGTTGAAGTGGAGGGACTTTTACCTGGGTCCCCAATATCATGGGGAATGACGTTCCTCCTTTTCACAGGTGCCACTACCCCACTCATCAGGTACTGTCTCCATGACAGGTCCTCTCTGAGTGTGGCCAGAGCTAGGGGAAAAGACACACAAGTGTGAGAGTGTGTGTGCGTGCAGGGAATAGAGGCAGGGTAGGGCACAGAGCAGTGTATGTGACCCCAGAGGGGAACCAATAAACAGGATGTAGATATGTTTGGGGGAAGGGAGAAGAGACCATCTGAGGGACCACAAAAGTTCAGAGGTGTCAGGAGCTAAGCAGAAGGGGCACAAAAGAGATCTTCACCCATGTCATACTGTAGGCTGAGCTCCAGTTTGGGCCAGAGCATGATGAGTGCAAAGGAAGCGTAGAAGTGGACATCATATGTGTTGTACATGCGATATTCTTGGCCTGGAGGAATGAGCGAGACACACTGTTGCCATAATTCCTGCTTCCCCTTCCTATTCTCTCTGGCTTGTCCTCTAGATTTGGGGGTGGGACAGTTATACACCATACCTGCCATTTACCCTCTCATCCCAACCATTACCCTGGAGTTGACAACACCTGTCATCCTGCCTGGCGGTAGGGCACTAACTGGCCTTGTAGAAACAGCCTCTTATACCATGGCGCACTGGCAACCCATACCTTCAAGGTACCCAAATCGACCATACTCCTGTAGGATAGGGCGGAGCTGACACATGTTCCCCACTAGCTCCTCTGGTAGGGCGTCCTCAGGAACTTCCAGCCACATTGTCCCTCCATCAGCCAGGAAGTATAGTTCATTGAACAGTGCAGATTTGTACCAGGAAGGCAAGGATCTGGGGAGCCAGGAGGAAGGAACGGTCTAATGAGTGTGAACCTCCCAGGACAGGAAAGGAAGGATTCTGGAGTTCAGCAGAGAGGGGGGGACCACGTGATTCCCAGCCCAATTCCGCTGACTTTGGTGGGTGGAGAGTGAATCAAAGAGTCCTAGCTGGAGTGAGTGCCTGGGAGGAAGGCACGAGATGGGCTGCACTGGCACCTGTCATCCAACACTGGGCTCTGCCAAGCCGAGATCCTTTCTTCCCAGTCTGCGTATCGGCACAGTGCATAGTGGCTAAGGGCAGGTGCTGCATCACCATCTGAGCCAAAGAACCTTGTATACCGCCTGGGGTGGAAACAAAGGGGAGGGATAAGAACATGGGGTCCAGGTCTGAGCCCTAGCACCCTGGATCCCTGTACTCTCCTGGTCCCCTCACCTGTAGTAGACCTGGCCCTTAGCTCCAAACATGATTCTGGGCATGTCCCAAGCCAGTGAGAACTCCAGGCAGCACTGGCCTCGAGGTGGCAACTTGCCCGTAACACACACAGCCCCAGCAATGCCTACCCCTTTCTGTGAGGGGGTGCTTCGGCCTGAGAGAAGCACAAGAGGAATCAACACAGGCACCCACTTCAGCCCCAGGGGTCCCTAATATGGGAACAAGGCTTAATCATTACCAGGCCTCCCAACCTGCTCCTAAGAGAGGGACAGCCTCTCTTCCCACCAACTCCCTGTTAGACACCCCCATCACCAGCAGGGGAGTCCAGCTGTCCATCCTGAAGTAGATCCTGCCACACCTGCTGCCCAGTGCCGTCAGGGTCAAAGGCTGTGATGTGCGTAATCATCGTATCTGCCTGTTAAGGGACCAAAGACTCTGTGAGGGGAAGCTCCACAAGTACGTTGGCTTCTGACAAGTGCTCTAGCTCCTGTTATACATTCCAGCCTCCATGTTCTAGAGGCTTAACGACTGTGGTGAGGGTAAAGCTCAGGAGTTGAGGAAATGAAGAGACCACGGTGGGATGGGATTGGGCTCAGGGACAAGGCTGAGGGTAGGGGTTCAGGGGCTAAGGTATATAGGGTAGGCTGCTTCATACCGTGAGCCTTGCAGCCACGGCCATCGTGTAGGGATTTGGAAGGGTTGGATGATGCAGCAACAACCCCTGTACTGTCTCCCCATCACGCTCCAGACAGAAGGGCTCATTCCACAAACCCCCTGAGGCATCATCTCCACCTCCCAATCCATTTCGCATGGAGAACATGATGGACACATCCAGGGCTTCGTCTCCTTCATTTTCCACATCCCACACAAAGATTCCTACAGGCAGACTGCTGTCCTGGGAGCAAAAGATCAGACTCAGTCCCAGTGTATCCCCTCCTGGGCTCACACCCCAGAATCAATCCTTAGCACCAAGGATTTGACTCAAATACTCCCAAATATACTCTCTCATCTTCCACTCGCATCTCTTCATATTCCCAGGCAGGCTGTCTACCATGAGACAGAGACCAGTTGGACCGAGGTCGTGGGAAATCAGCATGATGTTCATGCACCAGCCCCTTCTTTCACAGGTCATAGAATTTCCAGCAGAGACAGATCCCAGGGAAGGGAGGACAATGGAGGAAACATGGGATCTTACCTGGTAGTCATGGGGCAAGATGGGTGTGATCTGGCGGCAGGTGAGAGTGACATTCTGGCCAGGAAGCTGATAGACAGTCCAGGCTCGGGGATAGAGGGCGTGGTAGAATGCAAAGTACCCACAAAGGCCCCAGTTCCAGCTGCGCAGGACACTTGGGCGCTCCACGGACAGGACTTGCTGGTACACAGTCCGTCCTTCCCGACGCAAGCACACTGTGAACTACACCAAGAAGGAAGATAGGCTAGAATGGGGTAACCCACAGGCACCTCAAACTAGTCTCCCTCCTCTCAGAGTAGCTCGTCTTCCAGAGCCTGCAATGGTTACCACTGCATCACAGCTTCACTTATTCCCCAGGCCTTTCCCCCAAGTTCAGTGAGTCACCAAGTCCTGCCTCTTTCTCCATCTATCTCCCAGGCTTCCTCTCCCTTCTCACTACTGAGGTCTTAATGGCCATAATCCAGGCCCTCATTGTTTCTGCTTTTACCCTCTGCCCCTTCTCATCTGGGTATCAGAGTGACCTTTCTTATAGACTGATCGAAGTATGTGAGTCTGTATTTATAATGTTTTTCAGTGACTCCCCAGGGCCCTCAGGCTAAAGTCTAAACTCTTCTACCAGGCTTTCAAGGCCTTCTTGATCTGACCTCTCCCTGTCCTTCACACTGATTACCTATTCAAGCACCCATATTCTGGTCATATCAGATATTCACTTGAGCACACTACATTTCCCCCTCCATGCCTTTGCTTATGCTCATTCTCCATCTGGTGCAATTCCTCATCCTTCAAGGCCTGGGTCAAATGCCTTCTTCTCTCCTCAAGCAGTGAGTCATTTCATTCTCTTGTGTATCCCTTACCCCTCTAGTCCAGTGCATTATAATGTTTATTTACATTCTGACTCCCTGATTGCTCTTTTGGGTTCTTTGAGGGCAGGAACCCTCTCTAACTCACTGAGTTCCCTCTCTCCAGCTATGACTCCACATCAGAATCAGGCAGAGTTGGCCTGTGTAGGGAGAGGATGAGCAAAGTCTGCAGAAGTGTCCCTTTTTTTAGTGTACTAGCTGTCCCTCTCATTTTGGCACTGATGTGGTCTCTCAGTCTTTATTTCCTCAAAGTCCTATTCCCCTAGTAAAAATGTAAAATTATGTTTTTGGAATAGTAGATAATGGTTAAGACCATGGGCTTTTAACCACAGAGAGAACTGCTTCTGAATTCTAGCACTTCTGCTTTACCAACCATATGACCTTGGGCACTTTACTAACTTCTTTGGATCATAGTTTCATCTGTAAAATGGATATAATCATGATACTTATAGGATTGTCTTTAAATATTAAATATTATACAAAAAGCCTAGCACATGTTAAGCATGCAGTAATTTCTTTAACCGAGGAGTCACGATTCTGGAAGGCATTCCCCTTGGGATACCTAAGGGATGAGCCAGAGAGGAAGCTTGGGGCACTGGGCAGGGCTGGTAAACCTAACTAAGAAGGGCACTGTCATTAATTGGACTCAAGATCTGCTAGTCATTTCTCCTTTGAAGATGAGCTGAAAGCTAGACAGGAAATAAGAACTTGGTAGACAACTCAACATGGTAAGTCACTAGAGAGATATGATGAAAGGTAAAGCACAGGTCTCTGGCAATCCAAGGCCCAGGTGTGATGAAGGAACAGAGGGAAAAAAAGTGAAGTCTCAGAAAAGGTAAGGCTAGAGATCAATGACTGGTAGAGGAGGGGCTTCCTAGGCCCTCAGCCAGAGAGACCTCCAGAGGAGGAACTGACCTCTGGCATCTGGCTGGCAAATCAGAGTGAGCAGTGGGCGCTCTCTGCATCTTTTCTGGCCCCCATACATTTGTGGACTTTTGGTTTTGCTTTCTCCGCTGTACCTACCACATGTTCTTTCAACTAGGTTAAATGGTTTGGGAATCTGCACTCTCTGTGCTGGGTCCTGGCCCAGCTAGTGGAGCTGGGGCAGCAAAATAGGAGGCATTTACTAGTGAAATGAAGGGCACAGGGGTGCTGCAGCTGTTTACACTTTCAAGAAACGTGTTCTGTGTCTCATTCCTATAGTACATCCTAGCATAGAGAAAGCATCCTGAAAGGACTTATTGGATTGAATCACGTACACATCTATCACATTCTATAGCCAAGACACCCTTCCTGGCCTAAGGAGGTGCTGTCCTGGACTTTTCCTCCACCTCCTGGCGCTTACTTGGTCAGCAATGACTGTCCGGTGCTGGTACATGCCAGGATTCAGTTGCCAACGACAGAATTGGCCTCTCCAGCCTCGGGTAATTGTGCCTCCCCCGATGCCACCCAAGGGACAACCTAGAGAGAAAATGAGGATCATTACTGGGGCATGGGGAGAGGAAAACAAGCCCACTTCTCATTTTCCAGACTATAAAGATAGGTTCCTCTAATAACCATGGGTCTATCAAATCAATACATTATCCACCTTAAACTTACACAATGTTATATGCCAATTATCTCTCAGTAATCCTGGAAAAGAAAAAAAAAACCCTTGCGAGTGGGAGCAGTGCAGCTTGCCTAAACTGGAAGTCTCTTTGCCTAGCTCTGCAATAAACCTGGAGGCTGGACTGTCCCTGAACTGGGCAGGGCTGGGGTGAGGCTCACCGTAGATCTGTCTCAGAGGTACAAAGTTGATGAGATCAATGAAAGGTTTCTTCTTCTCCACCTGGGTCTTCCGGTACCACCACTGCAAGTACCTGAGGAGCAAGAGGCAGTCTGAGTGGAAGGGGAGGTGGGTGGTGCCTCCTAGACTTTAGTCACCTGCCTCTTTCTACATATCCAGCAGTGATTTCCTGTTAAATGTCCAAAGGACCCATCACCTTTGCTTCCAAACCCCTCCTCCTCTCAACTTCTCTACTGTTCAAGGTCCCTTCATCTTCCCAGACCCAGTTCACAGTATGAGACTGTCTTTGTTTTTCTTCTCTATTCTGAGAGCTTTCTGACCTTTCCTCACCTCTAACTCCACCACCACTGCTTTAGCTTACCTCAGGAGCTTTTGTCTGAGGTGCTGAAAGGGCCAATTACTGACCTACAACCCTGACAATAGGCATGGGCTGCTGGGATAGCTGCTTCTTAGAATGAATTTTTTTCCCGGTTATGAAAGATGAAAATTTGTAGAATATAACAGGTGGAAGGGGGAAAAAAGTCCCACTCACAGACAACCAGTATTTACATTTTGGGGTATTTCCTTTATTTTTTTTTAAGTTCAGGATTTAAACAGTATGCTTTGTGATTCTGCTCTCATAATATCCCAGTAAAGCCACCTAAAAATCCCAGCGTTTTTCTGGTCTTGTCACAGCTGTCTCCAAAAGGCAAATGATTCTGCTTGGGATTCAAGGCTCTCCCATCCGTCCCAGACCATCTTCTAACCTTGCTTTCTACAAATTCCCATTGTGGGTGGGTCCTCACTAAGCAACTCTTGCCCTGTGAGACTCTCTCCCAATTCTTACCCAGCCATTTTATATCCACTATTCAAGCATGCCACTTGTAGCCATGTAATTGTAGAAGTAACCCCTCTGGACCTCAGTTTCCTCATCTGCACAATGGGGATACCTACTGCCCCACCTACCTACGTACCTACCGAACTCATGGACTGATTGAAAGAAAAACATAATACACAGGAAAGGCATAAAGTAAAATACTTCTGTTAAGTATGATCATTACTTGTATATGCACTATCTCAATTACCAAACACTGTCTTGTTATTTCAGTGTTTTTCATGTGAGTCTAGCATAATTTTAAGTTCCTTGGAGAATAGGAAAGTGACAAAGACTAGTTATTATTCATCACTTAAAGCATGGGGCAGAGCAGATGGTCTGCAGTCAATAAATGTTTGCCAGATTTACAAATGAATATACAAACAGTGGAGCATAAGAGAGATGAACAGAGAGGAGCAAGAGGAGAAATGTTGGGGTGCATGTGGTGGGGACATTGAGGTTAAAGAATAGTGAAGGTATATTCTAGAGGTAAGGGGAGATGGAGGGAAGACAAAAGATTAAATGATGGGAAGGCAGAACATCCTTCCTGCCAGCTTAGAGGAAACTGAACTTTGAAACTAGAGGCCAGAAAGGATTGGTGAAGGGAGGGAGAATACAGCAGAAATTAGGGCAGTGAGGGAGAAGTACAAGATATATAGGTAGAACAAAAGAATATCTAGTATAGAACATTCAATAAATATTGAAATGGACTCTGTATGGAAGAGAGAGCAATCAAAATTGAGTTCTTACCACACTGAGGCCAAGAGAACTGTCTTGTTGGAGCTCCTGATTACTGCACCCCAAGTTGAACTCTCTTTGGGTATGCCTTTCTCTCACTCCCTTAATTTAGCAGCTAGCCATTCCTGACCTATTTAGCCTTCTCCATAATTTCAGCCCCAATTTAAGAATTATCCAGAATTCTTCCTTTTCTCACCCCTGCTTTCTTCTCAGTGCAGGACCTCATCCCATTCCAAAAGCCGGGTGTCAGTGGCCCCCACCCTATCCTGGTATGGGCAGCCATGATCCAGGGGGTTGAGCACAACTTCAGGCCTCTATGACTCAGCTCATACTTAGGGGCTGTGGGGCTATGATGCTTGACCTCAATATCCCCACCACATGTACCCCAATGTGCTTCTCTCAGTGCCCTAGCCCTAGATCCAATTTTGACCCAAAGGCTTTTGTGATCAAAACTGGGCTGAATCAGTTTCAGGAGCAGCCAGGAGGGATGATTGTTCTCTGGTACAGGCCAACCACAGGAACTAGCAAAGGAGTTGGGTACCCAGGAAGCACTAGGCCCTTCCACTACCTGGGGTTAGGTAAATGGACTCTCCACCCACACAGGCCCCACAGCACTGACTGGGTCGCAAAAGAAAAAAAAAAGAAAAAAGAAAAAAAAAAAAACTACTTCAGAGGCTTATCAGGGCTGGGTTTCCCAACCTTTATGCCTCCCTCCCTGGCTGTGTTTACTGTGTGGACTGACTCAGGATGACCTCAGGGCGATGCTTTTGTCCTTAAGATCTACCTGTTCTTAATAGATCTTGGTTTCTCACCACTAGTTTTTGAACTCAGTGGGGGATCTGGCGGGATTTGGAGGAGTTCTACACCCCAAGATGAGTCCTTCCGGAGTCTGCAACCTTTGGGGAGGGAGTGCAGGGAAATGAGGGGAGGCTTTGGAATGTTATTACTAAGAGCTCTAGAACACCTATAGCAGTGCCTCTCTCTGGTCAGAGGTCTTATTTGCTTTTTATATCAGGAGCTGTTGATTCCAGAATAGAGTGAACAGTACCTCTCATCATCCTCTCACCCATTCCCTGGAGCTAAAACTTGAGGAAAGAAAATAATCTGATTGGTGTTGAGATTGTAATACGGTGTGCCTAAATGAGGTATGGAGAGTATCCCAGTTGCTCAGAGGAATCTGGGATTGAGAGCCTTCCCCTGCTAAATGAAACATTGTGTCAGTACCATAGCACCAGGCTATCTTTTCCTACCTTGCCACAAAGTATAGCTAATCCTAAAGAGCAGTTTTTGGAAAAGGGGGAATGTGTGAGAAGGAGCCTAAATGGGAAAGGCTATCTGCAGGCCCAGATGTTTCTTCTGCTCTTTCCTGACGAAAAAACAAGATACTAGGAGGAAAGGGGATTGCAGAGACCTGGTCTCACCCTCCAAAACCAAGGCTTAGGATATGTTGAGGATAGGGACCAGTTGACTGGGACGAGGCACCTACCTGCTTTCTCACCTTTTCCCACCTCTGTTGGAAGTCTTGTTTTGGAACAAAGTGAAGCCTAAGGTACTCTAGGCAATGGGATCTACTCACCTCAAGCCCATACCCAGATGCTTTATCAGGTTGCTTAGGGAGATGTTGTTGGCATTAAAGGGTTTCCTCTTCTCTGCAAACTCATGAGCCAGGCAGATGCACCAACCGAAGGGAGGCACCTGGTGGCCCTTAGCTTTACCCTCGTAGGAAGCCATCAGTTGCCCAGAGTCCTCCGGACTGCTGTCGCCCGGCTCATTTTGGGGTCGATCATCCTCAGGGTTCTCGCAGTCAGTAACCTGCCCAACCTCAGTGCCTCCAGTATCTTCAGGGCAATGAACCTGTGGGTCCCCTTTGGCACAGCTGGTTTGCTCAGCGGATGGGACTCCGGTTCCCATGTTCCCTGGATCCTGGGTCCCCACGACCTCGATGGTCCCGGGCCCCGAGCCTTCTGGTACAAAGAGTTTCGCCAGCCACGTCCAGATGTGGGCGCTGGTTGTCGTTAGGTGCCGTGCGCTGGGGCCGTGCGCTGGGGCGGACTGAGGGGAGCAGGTGTCTCGTGGAACCTGGGAGCTGCCGCTGCAGCGGCGGCAGAGACCACAGCAATGAAGCCGCCTGGAGCTCTGCCTCGGTCGCCTGTCTAGGTCCTGGGCGGGAAGGGCCAGGCCTCGTCGTCATTGGGCCGTGACGACGAGCCTGCCGGGCCGAACGGCGACTACTGGGCGGGCGGAGAGGGAGGAGCCCGGGGGCCGGCCCGCAGGGCTCCGCCCCCGGGACCCGCCCCGGAGCGCGCGGCAGTCTCGGCCGCGTCCCCCGCCGCGGCCCGGGGTCCCGCCGGCCGGTGTCCGGGGCAGCGCCCGCGCCTGGCGCCGGGCCGTGGGAAGGTGACCCGAGGCGGTGGGGCCCGAGCCCCTTCCGGTCGGGCCCGCCCGGCGCTTCCGGCCGGAAGGGGCTCCGGCGGGGGTGGAGGCCGGAGGGAAGTCCCGCCTCGGCGCAGCGCCTCTGCGGCCCGGCCGCCGGGCGCTCGGTCGCGTCGCGGGGCCGGGGAGCGGGCAGGCGAGGGCCTTGGTGTGCCTGGACCCCCCAGTGTGGACGGCGCGAGGTGACGGGTGCCCCTGGCCCGGGGCTGGGATGCGGAGCCTTAAGGAAAGGGGTCGCGGGGGCTGGGTCGGGGATTCAGGGGGTGGGGGGACGAGCCCGGCGCCCTGAGGGGCGGGTGTCCGGGCCCCGGAGCGACGCCCTACACCTGGGTAGTACGGAGTCAGCTGTCCCTGCACCTCCCGTCCACCTCCCTGCTGCCAGGCCCAGGAGCTTCTCTCTGACACTGCGGTGCTGACTGCCAGTCTCCTTGGTCCTGACCCCCAGGCCTCACTCAGACACCCTCCCTGCCATGGTACTGACCTCTGACCCCCCTTGTTTCCTTTTAGATCCGATTCCAGAGCTGCCATGATTGAAGTGGTAGCAGAGCTGAGCCGAGGTCCTGTGTTTCTAGCAGGGGAGGCGCTGGAGTGTGTGGTCACAGTCACCAACCCGCTGCCCCCCACGGCCACTTCTGCATCTAGGTGGGGATGCTGGTACTGAAGAAGGTGGTCCTTTTGGGAGGAAACCTGGTATCTGTAGTGCTAAGCCAGAGTTCAGGTTATCCTGTAGCTGGATCATCACCTCCCTGCTCATTGTGCTCTCATATTAGGAAAGGGCTATTAACAGAAGATGTGATGACATAACCCTTTACTGTCCTTTCCTCTTCCTCCCTCCTCCCCCATTCTCCTTTTTACCCGTAGTATACTTCTCTTTGTTTAACAGTTTCTCTTTGGTGTTCTGCATTCCCTGATCCCTAGGACAGCCACCTCAACCATGTTGGCCCCTTAGTGTGGCTGGGTGCTTGGAAGAGTATTGGTGAGGTCAGGAACGCTCTTTGTGATGCCTCCTTTTCCTCCCATAGTGAGGCCCTGGCCTGGGCCAGTGCCCAAATCCACTGCCAGTTTCATGCCAGTGAGAGTCGAGTGGCACTGCCTCCCCCTGACTCCAGTCAGCCAGATGTTCAGCCTGAAAGCCAGACTGTCTTTCTACCACACCGAGGTTAGAGACGGAGCATTTGCCTTTGGCCAGAAATGGAGTAACTATCACCGAAGGGTGAAGTTAAATTATTGTGATGGGTCATTATAGTTTCTTGGGACTGTGGAGGAATGTAAGTGCTGCTTTGGGGGTGTAAGACGGCTGCTATCTCACAGCAAGAAAAAAGGGTTAGCTTACTGCCCCCACTTTCTGTGCTAGCTTCATCCAGTACTAAACAATGTGCCATTAAGCTGCAGTCTTTACCTTTTTTAGGTGAGAGGGGTCAGTGTATCCTTTCCACTCCACCAAAAATCCTATTCTGTGACCTGAGGCTAGATCCTGGAGAGTCCAAATCATGTGAGTGACTGTCTCCCACCCTTGGAATGCCTTCTAAGGCTCTTGGTGGGAGGACCTCTCTGACTGCCTCTGGCTGCCCTGACTACTACTTCCCAATCAGACTCCTACAGCGAAGTGCTGCCCATAGAGGGACCACCCTCCTTTCGGGGTCAGTCAGTCAAGTATGTCTACAAACTGACCATTGGCTGCCAGCGTGTCAACTCACCCATCACTTTACTCAGGGTGCCTCTGAGAGTTCTTGTGCTGACTGGTAAGTAAGGGTTCCTGGAGGGAAGAGCTGGGGAAAAGCCTCACCAAAGCAGAAATGATCTTTAGGGAGCTTGTGAGAGGGACTGGAGGGAAGTTTCCTGGTCATAGTGAAGGTACAAGAGAGTGGGAGGGAGTGTTTTCAAGAATAGATTGAGATGTGTACTTCAGCTGTGGCTCGCCTTGCCTTCAGCCTTCTCAGGTTGGAGTCTAAAGCCCTAACCTTTACCCTGATCTCTGTTCCCTCCCAGCATTACTTCTCCATTCATTCTCTCTCTAGGCCTTCAAGATGTCCGGTTTCCCCAGGATGAGGCTGTAGCCCCATCTAGTCCATTCTTGGAGGAGGATGAAGGTGGGAAAAAGGATTCATGGCTGGCTGAGCTGGCTGGGGAACGTCTCATGGCTGCTACATCCTGCCGAAGCCTCCGTGAGAATTTCCCCGCCCCATGCCTTGCTTTAGTATTCCTGGCTCAGAGGCCGGTTTTCCTAACTGAGGATCCACTGATATTTCACTCCACATTATAAAGAAAAGCCCTATCTTTTGGTTTCTGACTCCCAGCCCTAGACATTCCTCAATGTGGACTCCAGGCTTACAGTGTCCCATTTTCTCCAGATCTATACAATATCAGTGATGGTCGAGGAAAAGTTGGGACATTTGGCATCTTCAAATCTGTATACAGACTCGGCGAGGACGTGGTGGGGACCTTAAACTTAGGGGAAGGAACTGTAGCGTGTTTGCAGGTAAGAAGGGAGAGCGGCTTTTCGGGCACTGGGCCAGGGTAGAAGGAGAAGGGCCTGCATAAAGAGGCATGGTATATAGAAGTGGATAGTGGGGTCACTCAGGGTCTCTTTAGTAAAACAGGTTCAGGTTGGGCTGCCCTCTTCTCTAGAGTCAGCATACCTGCTAGCATGCACTTTTTTTGCTCCCAGTTTTCAGTAAGCTTGCAGACCGAGGAGTGTGTACAGCCTGAGTACCAGCGACGTCGAGGGGCAGGGGCTACCCCTTCTGTGTCCCATGTGACTCATGCCCGGCACCAAGAGTCCTGCCTACATACAACCAGAACCAGCTTCTCCCTCCCCATCCCTCTCAGCTCCACCCCAGGCTTCTGCACAGCCATTGGTGAGACCTTGAGCATTACTGGGGTGGGAGGAGTAAAAGACTGTACTTAGGTGGAATGTAATGGATCCTGATTCCTAACACACTCCCAGACATACCCACTTTCAGCCTCTGACCTTTAACACTTTCTTTTATTTTCAGCCTGTTTCCTAGACACACTGACCCTTAAATTCTTAACAGCTTTGCTGATCTCTATTTCTACCCTTACCCATGAGACCTTGTGATTCACTGATCTCTGATTTCCCAGCACCTTCACTTCTGGCTACCACTGTCTCATACTTGGTTTATTGGCTCTTGACATTGCTGCCCTTATTGTCACATTCCTGGTTAACACACTAGATTTCAGGAAACCCTTGATCCTCGTTCCCAGCCCTGTGACTTCTCCCCCTCTTTCTGAATATAGGATTTTGCTCAATTGCTAACCACATTCTATCATTCGTTTTTACTCCTGGCTTCTAATACCACTGCTTTTATTTTTTTTACAGTGTCCCTGAAGTGGCGATTGCATTTTGAATTTGTAACATCCCGAGAACCAGGTTTGGTGCTCCTACCTCCCACGGAACAGCCTGAGCCTGTCACCTGGACAGGGCCTGAACAAGTGCCTGTAGACACTTTCAGCTGGGACCTCCCCATTAAGGTGCTGCCGACAAGCCCAACCCTGGCCTCATATGCAGCCCCAGGCCCCAGCACCAGCACCATAACCATCTGAAACTGGTCCACTGTGGCACTGCTTTCTTCAGGATACAGAGATCTCAGCACCTGGACTCTAGTATGGCCCATTTTTTTCACCTGGGGTCCAATGGCATGGACAATGATAGGCAAGCTTTTAGCTGTAGCATTAATTTATTTATTCAGAATAAATTGGCAGCTGCTAGTGGTTTTCCTGGAAGTGGCAGCAGCAGTGGGCAGTCAGCAGAAGAGCGATCAGTTGAGTTTAGCTGGAATGGGGAGCAGCAGCTCCAGGAACAGGGGTGTTAGCTGAGCCCCACTCTGGGTCAGGCCCTCCTCCCTTGCAGGGCAGCCGAGGGTCAGATTTTTGTACCAAGGAGAATTGGCAGGTTCCTGCCTCCTGTCGTACCTCACACTCAGCAGGGAAGTCGATAGGATGCTGGGACCTGGGGAACCAAAGAATGGGGAAGGAGTCAGCACAGTGAAGGGCCACCATTATCCCTCCTCTGAACAGTCCCTCTTTCCCAGTACTCCCATATCTTCCCTCAGTACCTCCTTAGTCTCCCTAAGTTCTCACCTACCTATGTGGATTTTTTCATTTCATAGCAGGCATATTTTCCTTTTAGATCCACCCCTACTTCCCTCACTTTGTAGCCTGAAGCCATCTCTCACACTCTTGTTGGTACCTTCAGGTTTGACAGGGCTCATACTGCTATTCTGTTCTCATACGATAGCAATCTAGTCATGCCCTGGCCATCTCTCAGTCACTCATGTCAGAGCCATTCTCTGGCCATCTTTGGTCACTCACGTGTCACAGCAGCCCACACCGACAGGATGCAGACAGGTACAATGGAAACAGTCCTTGCGGAGCCAAGACTCACCCAGGGTAAAATATTTCCCTTCATAGTGGCAGGGAGCTAGGGAAGAACAGGAAATGTTAGTGTGTAGGGGAGTGGTGGTGGCAGATGGAATCACTCTGGAATAGGAGAGAGTAAATGGACACTCCCCCCATAGTTAAGTCTCTCCTGCTTCTGAGCTGGAGGGAGTCTGGGTAATCCGACATAGGATCATCTCTAAGTCCTCCTCCTTCCAGTGCCCTCTGTTCTTTGTCCTTTCCTAATACCTCACCCAGCTTTACCTCACCCAGCTTTACCTTGAGCTTGGAAGTAGCACTTGCTGTGGACTCCTTGGTGCTGGAGGAGCAGAGATATCACCAGGCAGATGATCCCCCAGCCTCCCAAGATCCCCTTAGACTGTCCAGCCCAGAGCATCCTTAGGGCCCTTCCTGCACCACAGCCTTTGGGAATTCTTCACTGCAGGCGACTCCTCTCCTTGGCTTCTCTTTATTTCTCTCTGTGAGTCTTAGTTTCTGTCTTTTTCCCTGGGCTCCTGTCTCACAACATCTCCTTACCCTCTGCTCTCACAGACTTGGAGATGTTTATAAAGTGAGGACCCTGGCCCCCTGCTGAGTAGAGCTGGAAAAGCTGTAACACTGTTTCCTGAGGTGAGGGCATGAAAACAAGAGGTCTAGCTTTAACAAGCTGTGAGAGCTGATTCATGCCCCCACATAGCTAGGGGGAGGGAGGTGGCCTTGGAAGGGGCATGGACTGGGCACTTCCCCAGCAAGCAGGTGGGAGGGGTGAGGGTCTGCAGGTGGTCCTAAGATCTCTTCCTGATCTGGAGAGAAGGAAGCATTCCACTGTCTCCCCCACCCCCCAACACCACGACACACACACATGCACATGTGTGTGCACACACACATTCTCTCTCCAGGGGTGGATATGCTGGGATCCCTGCCTGGACCGGAGGGAGGCATTTCCTGGGGATGGCTAATCCTGTTCCCCAGCCAAACCAAGGAGCTGCAGTAGGGTGCGACAGCCAGAGGCTCCAGGCGAATGAATAGGCACCCAGAGCGGAGAATGTTTCTCTCAGACCCTAGGGCAAGGTCTCTCTGAAGTATTCTAGAGACATGGCTGCCTCAGAGATGGGAGGGGGTGTGTGTGTGAAGTGTCTCTTTTCTACAGGCATCCCAGAGATGTATTCTCCATTGTTCATCACGGCCAAACGTTACAGCAGATACAGAATCTCCCCATATCTGGGGATGGTTCCTTCAAAGAGGAACATCTCTAATGTCCTAGTGGTATGAGTCACTCCAGTTTCTGTACATTATGGATAGAGGATTTAGGAATTCTCAACATCCTCCTTTGGATTTTCTGCAGGTTCTGGAGAACCCTGAGAAGGATGATTAAAAGCATAGGTTGTAGAGTCAGACCACTTGGATTCAATCCTGACTCCACTTAAGAGCTATGTGACTTTGGGAAAGTTACTTCACCTCTCTAAACCTGTTTCTTTATCTATAAATTAGGATAGTAATACTCATAGAGTTGTTAAGGATTAAATGAGATAATGCACTTAATGCCCTTTGCACTCTCCCTGGCTCAAAGCTTTCAGAAAACATTATCTACTGTGGTTGATGCTAGACTTCAGAGACAAAATGGGTAGACATTCTTTTAATGACATTTCTGTGCACAGCTGAAGGTTTCTATTGTGGGCTGCTATTTCCTGGCATAGACCTCTATCCCTTTCACACTCATTCTCCATGTCATCCCTACCACCTTCAAAAACTACCTCCAGGAGCATTTTGCTTTTGGTCCTTGTGTCCTTGAAATTCTAAATGTCTGGTGTTGAGAAACTTGCTAATAAAACCACTTTCCCTAAGTCAGTGCTCTGCCCTCACTTTTATCCTGGGAAGAGGTATCATTTTCTTATCTTCTTTCAGCTTACTTTAGGACTCCTGCTTTTTCTCATGGATTCTGATCCATTTCTCCCCATCCCCACTCATGCAAACTTTCCAGTTCTCCTTTCTGACCACTCTAATGCTGACCATCTCTTTGGTACTAATGGCCTCTGGCCAAACTGGCTTTCTTTTCCTTTTCTACACTCCAGAGATCCCTGTTTCAAGTATTCCCCTCCTACCCACAGGGCCTATCACTTTGGCATTGATTTTATTTTTCCCTCTAAGTCTCTAGTCCCATTTACTCCAAGATACCCACTTATCACCCAGTGGTTCAGATACAACTTCTCACTGACTTCTGTAGAGGGCTACCCTGCTTCTCACCTCTTTGCTATTAAGGGACAACTCATCATCGGTCCACCTCAAACGCCCTGTTCTCTTCCAAGATGGCTTAAGTGGATGGAGACACGGACTGTACCAAACATTCGCCCAAGGCAGGTCTGATACCCTTTCCATTTCAGAGGAATGCCACACTTGAAGTAGGATGCCCTGATGTAGGCTGGTGTGTGGGAGGCATGGCCTTGGACTGCCCTCTTGGCAGGAGCAGGTGGATTAGAAGGCCTGTGTAGCACAAGAACCAGAAGTCAGTAGTCAGTAGCTCTTCTACCCCCTTTTTGGGGGGACACTAGCTGGTACCCTGGAAGTCTGGACTGTATGTAGACTACCTTTGGTTCCTGCAACCAGGAACCAACCCAATGGTGGGGGTGGGTGGGTGTCAGACATGCAGGTGGGGAGCTCCAGAGCATGAAGGTGCTGGTGGTGATGCTGGAAGGCAAAGGTGGCCTAGGGTGTGAGGTAATGGGGACGGGAGGAGAGCTGTTTCTAATGAAGTTGAGGTAGCTATATATGGGCAGGAGTAGGGGGCTTCTGGAAAGAAAGGTTGGGGCTGAGCCAGGATCCCTCTCCCAGAAGTTAGGGAGCAGGGGGGAGGTGTTAGTTCAATCCCCTTGCATGCCTGTTGGTGTGGGCACACTCCTGTGTGTGTCTTTGTAGCTTCTTGGGGCCGGAGGCCACGCTTCTGGTTGGTGTATGTATGTGTGTGCGTGCATGCATGCATGCATCAGTGTAGGGATGCCAGTGGTTAGGGCTCAACCCCGTGATTCCTGCGGCCCTGGAGGTGCCAGTTGAGGGGTGGGGGGCGGTGCGGTGCTGAGGTTGGCGCACAGGCTGAGAGGGGGCGGTTGGCTCGCGCTGCCCCCTTGGGGACAGAAAACATCCGCCGGAGGCCCCGCCGGGCTGTGTTCCAGCGGTGCCGGGCAGGTGCGCGCGGTGAGGAAGTGAGCGCATTCCGGCCCCCCAGCCGCTGGCCCTCCGGTGAGTCACCGCTGACCCCCGCCGCCTTGGCCGGATAGGAGGGGTTGGCTGCACTGGCTGCGGTGGGGAGATGTGGGGAACCGAAGCCCCGGAGGGGCAGCCGTGCGCGCTGTGTGTGTGTGTGGGGCGGGGGTAGCCCAGGGAGCATCGTGAAAGGACGTGAGGGAGTTGAGGGCAGGGGGACCTGGGGGGTCCTGGTCCTGGTTTCACCGCAGGTGGGAAACACCTAATAGACATCAGATGCAGAGCTTGTGACTGAATGGAGGCAGGCAGCACCAAACGCCTGGAAGAACATCATGGAGCAGGGAGAAGGCCCCAGAGAACTTGTGCGGGAGGGCAGAGGCCTGGACAAAATGGAGAGTCTGCGAGGCCCAGGGGAGGGAGAAGCGTGAGGCTGCAGAGTCAGACCATTGGGGACTGGAGGTCTGAAGGACGGTACCGGTACCAGAGCAGGCCTTGGCCAGCGAGGCCGTGTAGAGCCTGTAAGTAGAAGGAGACTTCCACATCAGGTAGGAGGGTGAGGACAGCCAACCCCGCGAGATAAGGTCTGTCCAGAGGCCTGTGCATTGGGAGAGTGAAGGGTAGCTTTAGGAAGTAGCAGGAGTTAGGATTATTTGGGTGCAATTGTGGTTAGGTCATTAAAGGTTTTGAATGCCTCTGTGAGGAATTAGGATTTGGCCTTTCAGGTATAATCAAGGGTATAATCTATGGACTCTGAGCAAGAAGAGTAGTGAGTGGCTTAAGGCAAGGTTATCTGTGTTTAGCATTACTGCCTGCCATTCAGTTTTAAAATTGCATGACTACATTTATCAAACAATTTAATTTTATTGAGTTTTTAAAAAGAGAAAAATAGAAAAGTTGAAAAATCTGAATCAGTAATTGATATAAAACCCAAAGTGAGGTTATCAAGTATAGTTTTGTAGCATTAAATCTTTTCCTTTGTCTTGCTTTTGTGCCATTTTTTGCTCACTGATTTGACTATATGTTGTTAATACTTCTGTAGCATAGCACTGCTAGTTTTCCTCTCCCTCATCTTATGGTCTTTATTTTTAACCTTTTTTTTTTTTTCCTGTGTAGCCCTTTAATCTACCTTTTGTAGCCTGAACTAAGTAAAACATTTCTTGGAGTGGGATATTGGGCTACAGTATACAAAGACAAATAACTCAGTTTTACTATATATGTTAGGTTACTTACTATCTTCTGTGGACACATATGTAGCTGTATAGTTTTTATATTTACTCTGTGGTTGATAGAGATAGAAAGCTAAAGCTTTTTTATTCAGGATAGTATTTCTAATGGTATTTGGTACTTGTCTCAGAAACTTTAATTCTAGCACAATCTTTATAATTTGTTGTCTTGATCCAAAGGCAATAACAAGATTTAAGATCTTTATAATTTATTTTAAAGATCCTCAAATCCTGCAGTCACTTTGGCCCCAACAGGGAAATCTGGGTCAGTTAATTAAAAAAAAAAAAATCCTACTTTGGGCTCTGTTGCTTTCTCCTATGCTGCTTCAGCCCCAGCCCTACCTATTCCCAGTGGCCTTTGCCTTCATTCCTTCTTTGCTCTGCTGGGCATCTTTAGAGGAAAACTTCACACCAACTTCCTCTACTATAAATTCTCCCTCCCCTCAACTCTACACTTCTCTTTGCCAATATACACCACTGCTTCTTCATTGATTTTTTTTTTTTAAAGCCCACAGCCCTTTCTGGCTCTTATCCATCTTTAACACTCTTGTTGAAATCTTCTCTCTTTCCTCCTTTCTCTTTGAAAGGACCTCAGCGTTTTAAAAGGTTTGAAAGGTTTCACTTTATTCTGCATGATCCACTTCTGTCTTCTTTCTTCTTCTATCACCTTTTTCTTATTCGGGATTCTTTGTAAACTCTATTATGCTTGCTTTCACCAAGGCTTCCATCTTCCTTTTGTGTTAAATATTCTTCCTCTAGATACAGCAAAAGATGCTTATGTTTCCATGATTTTTTCTACAAGAAAAAAATTGAAACTCATATCTTCTTCAGTCTCTTCTTCCTATATTCTGCAGCCAGAAGCATGGCCTGGCAATTATTGTAAAGTCCATTGAGTGACAACTTAAGCTTAATGTTAGGCTAGGTAGGCACTGTATGGGGAGTTTCATAATCCTAGTGTCAAGATTCCTAAATGCTTATTAGCAGTAGATGTAATCATGTGTGTGCATGAATTTCTCATGTACACACATGCACAAGCTAAAATGCACCAATATTAGAATTGTAAGTCAGTATATGAATATGAATATATTTCTAGCATGTTACACTATAATCAAGCCAAATACATTTAAGATGGAAGATGAGGATGGGTAAATTTATAGCTAGGATAGAAGTTTAAGAGATAGCATCCTTTGCCATTCTATATTTGGATGGGAGAAGGATGAGAAGAGTCATTCCTGTGAAGATGAAGAAACTTGTAAAGGAGGCCGAGTTTGAGGAGCTGCACGAGATGACTTGTAAGGCTGTGGTAAATGGCGGATGGGATGGAGGGGCCAGAGTTTCAAGAACATACAGTTGTTATACCCAGACAGGCCAATATTTTCTGTGGCAGAAAATATAAAGGATTCTTTGCTTGTAATACTGTTTTCAACTATAGTCAAGTTTCCATTAATAACTCATATTGAAGTTTTCCTACCCCATCTGTACCACTGGAATCATTCTCACCAAAATTTTTCTTATTTCTTTTCTGTGTCCAAATTATTGTATTCGTGAGGACCCTTACTGCCAGTAATTAACCCTCTTAAATTCCCTATCTACTTAATAGCTTTTATTTTTTCCTGTCTGCTCCACAATCTACTGATGGCAGTTGTGACTTTTAAAACTTCTCTTATGAGACTCTTACTTTTATCTTGTTTGTAATGCTTTTGAAATCATAGACTTAAAACTGGATATGCAGAGGAATCTAATTCTTATCTCTGAAAGATGATCAAATCGATCTTTGCTTGACTGTCTCTACTGAAGGGAATGGGTCACTTCCTCCTTTAGTGGAGGCTGCCCATTCTACTGTTATCTAGCTTTAGTTACCAGGGAGTTGTTAAACTAAAATCTGTCTTACCATAACATCTCATATTTTCCCTTAGTTTTGCTCTTTGAAACAGTATGGAAGAAATCTACATTTTTTCAATGTGACGGCTCTTTAAAGATTAGAAAAGGGTTTGTATTTTGTTAGTTTATTTGTCTAAGCTCTTTTTACTCCAGCACTTACCAATAGAACTTTCTATAATGGAAATGTTCTCTATGTGTCCAGTCTAATCATTAGCCACCAGCCACTTGTGGTGATTAAGCACTGGAAATGTGGCTAGTTGACTAAGGAACGAAATTCTAATTTTATTTAATTTTAGTTAATTTAAATAGCCAGGTGAGGTGAATGATTTTTGTGTTAGCCAGCTCTAAACTCTGGGAGTTAGTTAGTACCTTGTCACATGACTGTCTTTTGGCTGCTCCAGAAATCTTATAGTCACCTTAAACACAGTAAAAACATGAGTAACTAGCCTCTTGAAATGTTTGGAGGCAAAACTGAAAACAACAACAACAACAACAACCAGAAATCCAAACCCCTAAGTCTTGACGTGTAATGTCAATTTTTATTGACGTTGTCTTAGAAGGGGTAGAAGATAAAGGTTTTATCTTCTCCCAGGTCTCAAAAGTAAAACTTAAAAAAATTTACACATTTAATCTCTTTCCCTAAGAGTACCTAAAGTCTCTCAATAATGGCTGCCAAATCTCTCCCTTCTCTTTTCCCTTCTTTCTCAAAAACATTCCTCCTCCTCCTCTTTGAGCCTCATTCCTCCTTCTTTAGCTCCACTTCTGCCCTCTTCCCCTTTAATAAATATTCTTCAATGTGCTCACAGTCTTTACGTATGAATAGGCTGTATCTGCGGGGGGTGTGGGGGGTGTGGGCTAAGCATTCATTTCCCACTGTTTCCACCCAGGGCCTCATCCCTCCTTAATTACCTTTTTGGTTCTACCTTCCTTTACTGTCTTTTGTTCTCATCTCCATATTCATATCTTTAATAACATTCACTATTTTAAAAAATCATTTGAGGAGTCAAATTTTTTTCTAGGGGACTTCACCTGAGCCTGTACACTATGACCTAAAACTCTATGTAGCATTGATTTCTGTGCATTAGAGGTGATGGGGTTGAGGGGCCTCTCAACCATGGCATAACCCTTTGTTGTCTGGGGGCTGTCCTTTGCACTATAGGATATTTAGGAGCATTCATGTCCTCTACCCACTAGATGTCAGAGGTACCATTTAGTAGTGACAACCCAAAATATCTCCAGACCTTGCCAAATGTCCCCTGGAGGGCAAAATTGACCATCTACCCACATGCACACACTCCTCCACCCCCTCCACCCTGTGTTGAGAACTACTGTTTTAGAATATTTCCATTCTGAAATTGATTAATGGTTATACTTTTTCTCCCCAACTGCTGATTTGTTTGCTTGGCCTGGCTTTTCAAAAGTGTGGTCTTTGTCTTACTTGGTAGAAGGTAGCCTCATAAAATTGCAAATTCTTGAGCTCATCCTAGAACTACTGAATCAGAAACTCTGGAAGCAGAATCTGGAAATCAGATTTTTTTGAGACACTACCACTGCCCCCTCCCCAAACAGGTAATTCTTATGCCCTAGGCTTGACCCTCCTGTGGCATAACTGCTGCATTACCCACATTTTTTTCCTGCAAGTCTTCCTCGTGCTCCAGCTTTGCTTCCGCTCTTGGCCCCATGATGCCAACACAAATAGGGAGGCCTCAGGTTACCAGGACAACTAGAGCACAGGAAACCGTAAAGGCTCAGCGCTCCCACAGGCATCACAGACTGTGGCTATGCTTTCTTGCTTTCACCTCAGGGACTCGGTCATTCTTCCTATGCCCCATCCTCAAACTACTCAGACTGTCAGATAACCTAGGCCCAAGCCACAGACCCTCATGTTACAGACCTGGTAGTGGAATATGGAATGAAGAGGTTGAAGAGTGGTGGATGAAGCTTTCTTACATTGATGTTCCACATTACTTTGGTGACAATTGAATTATGTGTTGGTGAGAATTATATTCCCTTGCAAATTGATGAGATTATGAACTTTAGAGTCATTTATACTTGCTTCATTGGATCTTGAGTCTTGAATCTTTGGATCCTTAGAAGTTTTTACAATTTGCTTTGGGTCAAAAGAGTTAGCAATCTACTTCTGATAGAGTGGGAGCAGCTAATGTTTAGCAAGGAAAGAATAGTTACCATATAATGAATTTGGGGTCTATTTATACTTTATTATGGAGCTAGTTTTTTGTTTTAAGAAAAGTCATCTGGTTTGATTAAGTCTTAAAGCCATAAATAAGTGAAAATCTACTTGCACTTGTATGCTTAGAAAAAGTTAAATTGTTCCAAAACTGGCGCATTCATGGAACATTCATGGCAGGGCAGAGCAAGAGAGAATAAAGGGTAATAAGGCAGATTCGATAGCTCTTTTTAAACAGTTAAAGGACTATCCTGTGGAAGAGGAGTTAGGTTTGTTTGGTTTAATTCCAGAAGGTGGAAGATGGACCTGTATTTTAAATGACAGTGATGGGTGACAGATTTTGGCTTAAAAAGGAAGACTGAATAGTTAGAGGACCTCAAATTGGAATGAACTAAATTGTTAGGCAGTGAATTATTTGTGCCTGAATTGTTTATATAGAAGTTAGATTGTCATTTACACAGGCTTGGATGAGATTTTGGACATTAAATTGGGTTTGGCTATAAGGAGAATAAGGCAAATTTGTTGGAAGTCAGTCACTCTTTATATTATATGATTCTATGGCAACTATTAAAGCCATTACTATTTTTCTGGGCACCTCTGCAAAGTTTATCCCCTTGAGTAATTGAATATTAGAGTTGGTAGTAGAATCTTTAGAGATTTCTCAAACATTGTTCCCTAGTCCTCTGGAAATTCCACAAGAACGCCTCAGAGGTGGCGAGAGAGGTGAAATGAAGGATTGCTAGGGCTCTGAACCCTTTATCCAAGAACAATCTTGCTTCTCACCCCCACCCCCACCTCCTGCCCACTAGGTTAAAAAGGGTTCTGCTGAAAAAAAGTCTTAGAGGCCCTAATATTCTTAAATTCTTCATTTTACTTAGGGAAACTAATATACAGAATAGGGAAGTATTTTACCAAAGGTCACACAGCTAATAAATATCACATTAGAATTCAAATCTAGCTCTTCTAATTCTAATCACTTGTTTTTTCTACTCTATTAGTCCAGTTTCTTATAATTTCTCTCCATATCACTGGCCCCAGCTATAATAATCCAGAATTTTATTTCTTCAGATCTACTATTCTCTATTAGCCATTGAACTAGTCTCCCTGCTTTTCAATTTCTCCTTCTGGTCTGTATCATATATATACTGTTGCCATGTTATTCATGAAACATTATCTTCATCATGAGATTTGTCGGCTCAAGAACCTTCTCCATATTGCCTATAAGAACTTTTCAGCCTGAAACATTGTTAGCATTTTTTAGGATCTTCATTGTGTAGCTGAACTTGAGCCCAAATTCATCCTATTATAGGTAATGAGTAGGAAATTAACTGAGTCCCACCCTACCCCTAGATTCCAACTTTGGCAGATTTTTTTTGCGTATATAGTTTAAATCAGGGATATGAGAAGATACACAAGAAATGAAGATCACATCTCATAAAAAGTCGCATAACAATATATGTAATATCCTATTTATATATGACACATACATGCATCTTAAAAATGAATGAGATATATGGAATTTGCAAGAAAACCCACCAAACTCATAACAGACATGTAACTCATAAAGCAGTTTGAGAAAGGATGGGAGGATAAGGGAAGAAGGGGAGACTTAAAATATTTATTTCCGCATTGAGGAGTGCCTTGCAGGATGGAAGGGAAACCTAACAACCCAGCTTGGAGTTGACAGAGAAGGAACTGCTTAACTATCTTTCCCTGCTCCACTGCAAACCATTTCTTTGCTTCTGTCATCACTCAGCTAAAGAAGTAAAATCCAAGGAGATCATTTGCTTGGTCAAGCTTAAGTCAGGTGCCATCTATAGCTCTGTCTGGATATAGGGAGAAAGCAATTGGGGGAAGGAACCAGAGGGAAATTCTTGTTTTCTGTGGAGGGAGGGCAAACATTTGATTTCGCTCTCCCAACAAGGCTGTACAATTGCCTGAAAGGATACCAGAGTACTCTTAGGAAGGCTACATGGATGTTGGGAACTACAAATGACAAATATCCATTGAATTCATTACACCTTTCCCTACTTCTTATCTACAGCACTATCCTAGGTCTTTCTTTACTTTTGACTCAACCCAAGCCCTCTGGTGTGGTTTTAACACTTACTGAGGATTGAGGGGGCAAAGAATTGAGGGGATAGCAGAGAGAAGTATAAGGCAGGGCAGGTAGAGGTCAGTGAGTAGGTTTGACTTTGTTTTCTTTTAATGTACTTATACAGAAAGCTTTTCTAGTGCCTGACAATTTTAAAAGTGATGATGGTAAATATTTTTAGGTCAGGCTACATGTAAAAACCTGATAAAAACATCTGACCTAACTTATTTTCTGATAGTGGAACCATTCTTTCTGTAGGCCATGCAGAGTGTGTCTAGGGAGGCATTTCTGCCCATCTTGTGTGTGTGTGTGTGTGTGTGTGTGTGTGTGTGTGTGTGTGTGTGTACACGCGCATGCGAATGTCTCTGTGTCTGTGTCCATGCAGAGTGTGTCTAGGGAGGCATTTCTGCCCATCTTGTGTGTGTGTGTGTGTGTGTGTGTGTGTACACGCGCGTGCGAATGTCTCTGTGTCTGTGTTCCTGCCAGTACACATGCTGGATGATTCTCTGCCCTCCTTCGAAGGTCCAGGCCCCAATGAGGGTATGTACTAGAAGTGTTCTGTTTTCCCAGAGTGAGAGTTCTTCACTTTTGAGGCATTAACTTTCTGAGAAAAATAACTTCTTCAACTCTTATTGCTTAGGCCTGATTTTTAAAAAATTAACTTGCTTTAATCATGAAAATATGTGCAAATTCATGCTCTAGCTTCCGTGAATTGGAAAATATTCTCTAACCTGACTTCATTTCCACTGGTCAGAGAATTCATTCCTCTAGTAAGTTTCAGCAGACTGATTTGTCAAAGATGATCCTTTATCACTGATGGACTGATTAACCTCTGTAATTTGTAATGATCCAGCTACTATTGATAATAAGTCTTTAAAAATACTGTTAACTAATAATTTTTAAGGCTGTAAAAGCCTTTAAAATAAGGTTTTGCAATAACAGTTGCAAAATAATAATTTTTCAACTTTATTGAAATATAATTTACATATAAGATGATGCACTCATTTTAAGTGTACAATTCAGTGAATTTTGACGTTTATAACTCTGTAACCATCTCCTTAGTCAGTATATTGAACATTTCTGTCACCCCCCACCGAAATTCCTGTTACCCTTGTAATCACCCTCCCCCCATGCCACCCTAGACATCCACTGATCATATTTCTATCACTGTAGATTAATTTTGCCTATAATAGAGCTTCATGTAAATGGAATCATAGAGTACATATCCTGGGTTTACCATCATTGTATGAGAGTTCCAGTTCCTCTGCTTCATTGTCAGCATTTAGTATTGTCAATTTTTAAACAAATCATTCTGATAGGTATATCGTGGTTTTAGTTTGTATTTCCCCAATGATTAATGATATTGAGCATCTTTTCATGTACTTATTTGCCACCAATATCTCATACTTGGTGAAATCTATTAAAATCTTTTGCTCACTTAAAAAATTGGCTTCTTGTTTTAACCATTGTATGAGTTCGTTATATATTTTAGACACAAGTCCTTGTGAATACTATGAATTAAAAACATTTTCCCCCAGTCTGTGTCTTGCCTTTCAATTTTATTTATGGCATCTTTTCAAGAACAGAAGTTTTAAGTTTGATGAAATCTAATTTTTTCCCTTTTTCTTGTATGGTTAGTACTTTTTGTGCTCTACATAAGAAATCTTTGCTTACACCAAAGTCACAAAAGATTTTCTTTTGTGTTTTCTTCTCTATATTTAGAAGTTTTATAGTTTTAGCTTTTATGTTTAGGTTTTTTTATGCCAATGACCCATTTTGATCACTTCTTTAACTTTGTCCTCTGCACAACAGGTGCAGTAGGAAAAGAAGTGTCTGAAATGAAGACGATTACCTCTCAAAAACAGACATACTGTAGAACAGAAATATTAAACTTAACTCTGTATTGCTTTCATCTAATATTTATTATTAACTCTTCATTAGCAAAATATGTATCAGTCACGTACTGTAAGTCAGATGCTGGGGATACAGTGATGAACACACTAGACAATGTCCCTGCTCCGTGGAGTTTATGTTTGAATGGGAGAGATTGTGTTTTAGTGACCATCCTATTTGTGTGCATGGCAAAGTCAAGAAAATGTTATTGCTTCTATCTGATTCCTCAATTGAAGGAAGAATTCAGGTCCTTGGAAATCTCCTTAATCCTCCTGTGTGACAGAGTAGAAATAACCTTTTTTCCATAAAAGGTCACTGATTTGTAGAGGAAAGAAAACCTTAGGCTGCATTCAGTCAGTCAGCTATAATGCTGCATTCAGCCAGCCACAATGCCATATGGGGAATGGTATCACAGTACAGGATAGAAAATTGTAGTAAGTGATCTCATGCTTCTGTTACCATTGAGGTATAGTGACCAGACCTAATGCTCTCTTCTTTGGTGTAAACAAAACTTTTTAAATCTTTAATCCTATTTTGATATCTTTTTGCGAAAAGAGTTTACTGGTCATATCTTCAGAGAACTCCTACATCTCTTTCCTGATGGCCAGAGCACTAGATACCTTCTATAATAATTCACGTATTCCTTAAAATAGACCATTCTTCAAGCCACTTCAAGTATCAATAATAAGTGCTATTTACTATCAACATTTTTAAATTAATTCTAATATTAAATAACCAGATAAGTGGTGTTAATTGACCTTCACAGAAGAAATAAAACTTCAACAAGTTCTAAAAGTTGAGTAGGATTTCAGAAGATAAAATTTAAGAGGACAATTTAATTTGTGTTAATGGATTTGAGGAAGAAGAGATTAAGGATCATTCATGGTGTGACTCTTCTATTATCCACAACAAACATCATTAATCCATCATGGCACTCATTCTTGCTCAGCTTGGACACAGCCTGGTTAAGGTTGGAACCAGATAATGGGAAAGAGGTGTAGACATTAAATAGATATTTTGAAGGAGGCATCAGTGAGACTTCTGGAAAATGTCTAACCCTGGAGATCAAGATGTGGGGCATTTCCAATATGCAACAGGGAAGCCCTCGGTGCAGAAACTATGCAGGGTTTCTGTTGCATCTATACTAAATACACAGGCATCTGAGGGATGTGAAGGGCATCACAACCAGACTCAGAAAAACAATGCTAGGGGAAGACAATTCAATGTATTCTGCCAGATCAGATCTGCCAGAGAGCTCCACTCAGGCTGTTTCTAGGCTGAGAGAGATTGTAGAGTTATACCAGCTACAGAGTTGGGCCACAGTTGCCAGCAGAGTAAGCAGCAGATAGGCAAAGAAATGTTGCCTTGCAAATTTAGGAAGCCAGAGGACCACTTGCTCAAGGAGTCCAACTCTTTGCTATTTCTACAAAATCCACTTCTTGTACGTACAGATCCATCTCAGGTAGCAAAGCAGGGTAGAGGCGGCTATCTGAGAGGCCAAGCAATTTTTATTCAAGAGAGTCTGAGCAGTACCTTAAAGACTGCTTAAAGGATAAGATCAGACATGTTAAACTGGTTCAGGACTTCTGAAAGATGTGGTATCAGTAATTCTGAAGATTTATAAGACTTCATGTGAGTAGAGAGCAGTGGTTACCCTTTGAGCAAGTAAGGGAGAACTGAATGTATAGAACTGATGTAGGCCTGTGTACCTGTTTCTAAGACTGACTGGGCCATCTGTGGTAAGTTAGGATAGTTGCCAGAGGCATATGACCTAGCTGAGCAGGTAGCTCAGTAGGCCCAGCTGCAGGGGGATTGCTTACCCATTTGTACCTGCCTTAGCACCACCAGTGTCCCTGCACTGGCTGCACCTAGTGCCAAAGAAGGAACATATGGTTGCACACACATCCACTACACTTGGCCCTGTCAAACCTGTGAGGACAGATTCTTATAGTCTCTTATTTCCATCAGCACCCACCTTGTATCTCTCCTTATTCTGTACTTTCTCAGTAATATTCTGTAGAGCTTTCTAACATATGCTTTCTTTCCTGCCAGGATTAGTCAAAAATTGCTGTCTTCCTATTCCAGAAGTCTGTAACCTTTACTTTTCGTGTACTGTGTGTGAGGGATGCCTATAGTCCTTAGCTTATTCCAGGATACATGGTTAACACACCCTGAGTATAAATGATGAATTTGCAATCCACTTAGAGCTTGCAATTCCTATATAGGAGAAGCTTACTGGAAGAACTTGACTGGAAGAATAGGGAGGCAGATTTGTCTTGAAGCTGAGTCCACAGTATAATGTGATCCACTGACTAGGACTGACTGCCAGAAAAATTTAAAAAAAACCAAAACCTCAAAGATGTGATTAATAAAAACATGTACTTTGTTCATATGAGTTTTATAAATGTAGAATTGAGGGCCTTCAAAAAACTCTTCTGTTGGCTAATTATTTCATTTACTTAATTTCTTTCTTCCCAAAACAAGTTATGACACCATTAACCTGAGAATTTTAAATACAACCTTCGCCAACTTTTTTCTATTTATGTATTTTTATTTTGTTTACCTTATGGGGAGGGGGAAGGAGTTTATTGCCACCAATGCCAACAACTCTTCCTTAAAACCTCCAAGCATTCATTTCCTTGGTGAGTCGTACTATAAAATTCTAATCATTACTGTTATGCAACATCAAAATACATATATGTAGCAATGACAGCACACATGCCCACACCCAGTGAATTAAGGTCATGTTCCTGAAATTATCTCCACTGAGGTGATAGATGATGCCATGATTGTGGATTAACTCACCAAGGAAATGAGTATGGAAAGAAGAATGCAGAAAGCTGAGGACTACAGCATGCGGGGAAAAGCTTACAGTTCAGAGGAGGAAGAGGGTCTTTGCTGGAATGAGAGATCACTGAACATTGAGGTGGCAGGATGACTAGGAAAATGAGCGCTGGCAGAAGCCATGATAAGAGTTTTAAGAAGAATGTGATTGTCCACAGTGTCAAATGTGATTGAGGTATAATGGAGGAACTTACTGTCATTCGTAAACTAGGAACTTCGCTATGTTCTTCCTCATCTAGGTCATTCATAAAAATTTTACACTGGACTGTTCAGTTCTATTCAACAAGTATTTATTGACCTGCATACTAATTGTGGTAGGGTTGCACAAAAGAGGTCTAAAGTGTTTAATATGTCTTTAATATGTCTTTATAAACATGTGCCCATATACCAGTAATTTATACATAAAAACTACACCAATTTTTACTGTTATATTTGTTTGTGGAAACTACAGACCTATTTCAATGACATTAAAAAAATCTTTTGGCATCCTTTCATCCCTGTGATACGTTTTTAAAAAGAAAACACAATCGTATAACTTTTCTTATTACAGAATTAGTGCATTATCATTGAAAATAGTTATATGTAAAATTCTAACCCATACTGTCCCAAAAGATAGCCCTTCTCAGTATTTTTATTTATACCATTCCGGGTTTTTACTATGTATGTGTGTGTATTTTAATGAAACTGGGCTTGTTCAACCTTCTAATTTTACCTTGTGATGTATGGTGAACAATCTTTGCTATCATACATCTCTGAAACAATGTTTAAATGGCTGCTTGGATTTTAGTATATAAGTGTAATATAATTATGTAGTCTATAATTAGAAATTTATTATATCTCTCCTATTTTTTCATTATTAAAAACAATACTGTGCTGAGTATCTTTGAGGCTAAATCTGATTTTCTTTAGCTAAATTCTTTTTTTTCTTTAGCTAAATACTTGATGTGGAATTGATGCATTAATGGTAAAAATGTTTTAAAGGCTTTTAATGGAAATTACCAAGTTGCTTTCTTCATTGTACCAGATTGCACTCCCACTAGCAGTGTATGAGAATACCATTTTCCCGCACACTTGCTAACATCAGGTATCATTATTTCTAAAAAAAAAAACTTTATAGGTGAAAAAAATAGTCCTTTATTTTAATTTTATGACCACTTTAAAATTATATATCATGTTATTATTATTATTTGATGATAAATTTGATCAAAACAGCTAAAAATATTCTAAATTGGTTCGATGAAGAGAATGATCAATCTGGGTAATACTGTTCTTGGTTAAATGTAGATGTGACTCTGAAATGGTCATATCCCAGTTCTGTCGCTTACTATCTGGGTAATTTGGGGGAGTTTGTTAACATCTTTAGGCCTCAGTGTCTTTTCCAAATGGGGACTATAAAAATACCTGCCTTAGAGAGAAGTTAGGCAGATTAAGTAAGATACTAGGTGAAAAACTCATGGCATAATAGTTGGCGCAGGCGCAAAAAAAAGTTATTAGCAATAGTTATAGGTGAGACTGGCTTTCTTGTTTGACTCTCAGACCAACTGAGGGCAGCATCAAAAGTGGAGTTCAGTGAGTTTATTGAAGGCATCATCTTGAGGGTAATCACCTAGTCTCTGAAGGATAGTGTTCTTTCCATGAACAAATACTGTAGGTGCTAAAGGGATCCAAAGATGAATAAAACATGTCTTCTGTTTTCAAGTGACTAACTTCCTGGCAGGAGGGATAAGATGTGCCATATTATTCTAATAGAAGCAGAAAGCGAAAGCCTTTACAGAAGAAATACAAATAAAACACTGTGAGGGTTCAGGTGAAGGAGAGTTCTGTAACAAGGCAGCATTTGAACCAGACCTTGAAGAATGATTAGGATTTGAATGTGCAAAATAGAGGATGGGAGGAAGGAGGGTATTTATTGTAGCAGGAGTCACATGAAGACAAGTAAACGTAGAGACAGAGCTAGGCATTATCAATCTCTGACACTAGCTAAAACCATGGAAGTGGACAAATATATAATTGGTACAAATTTGACAGACATGGAAGTGTAGAGATGTTAACTTTTTACAAATCTTATTTGTTAGGGTGACATTGGTTAATAAAATCATATAGGGTTCAAGTGTACAATTCTATAATACATCATTGTATACTGCATTGTGTGTTCACCACCTAAAGTCAAATCTCCTCTGCCGCCATATATTTGACTAATTTTTGTTTTTAGAACTGACATTTCCCTGCCAGTGATATAGTACCTTTCAGGTATATTTGGTCCAATCAAGAGAGAGAGAGAGAGAGAGAGAAAGAGAGAGAGAGAGAGAAAGAGAGAGAGAGAGAAAGAGAGAATATAAACTAAGATTCATAACTCCCAGTTCAATTCAAAGCTTTGTTTCTATCCTTCATAATTTGTACACAGCCAGGCACTTGTAGGAGAGGCTTATATCCTTGTTATTGGTCTCATCTTGGTCATTTCTTCTCTCTGCAACAGCCTGTCATGCTCTCTCCTATTCCGTAGTTGGTTTAAAGAGGATGGCCAATGTTAGTTTTGATGGATGGTGCATTAGCTTTTTGCACATATAGATAACCCCTTGGAGATGCATCCACTGCATATCTCACCACCAGCAAGTGACCCCTGCACATCCTCTTGCTCTTTCAGTGAAGCTTCTTAGGGTTGGCACACTAGCTCGTCTTCCCATCTAAAGTCTATAGCTCCCTCTGGGCCCATGTGAATTTAAAAACCTCTTCTCACCACTTCTGGGTCCTCCAACTCCCCACACCCTCGTAGAAGCATATGCACCATCCCTGAGAGTCTGACCACTGAATCTCTGGATGCACAGGCCAATCACTCAATGACCCTATGGGCAGACAAAGTGTGTGCTTAGGGTATCAGCAAAGCAAGGCCACCAAAAAGATTTAAAGGACAAGATTTTGATATATTTTTTAAAGTGTGAAAGTAGGAAGAAAAAAAGCAGAACACTGTATTTCTTTACACATGTTTTAAGTATAAAGGATTCATTTTATTTGGGGTGGTAGTTGAGTACCATAATCTTTCAGTGTTTTGGGTTTCTAAAGACCTTCATCTGGCCTTGTGTGGACCCATTCTCTTCTCTGACTCATCCTAAATTTTAAGGGGATTCAACCATGTCCATGTCCTTGTACTTGTTAGTAACCCGCTACCTGTATTTTCCCAAGGACAGGGAAGTAGGTAGTCCATAATGCTCCTTTCTCTGTCTTTTCCCCCAATTCCTTTTGTCTTCTGTGTTTTTTTAGGAGAAGAGAACAATCAGTTCTGTCTTCACTCTTCTGTATGTATCATTCTGGACTTGCACCAGCAGCAGTGAACTTTGAATTTAGCAATTTTGGAATTAGGGGCTTTGCTCTCAAAAACAGTAAGTTCATGCCACATTCAGAGTCCAGCCAGGAAATCAGAAATTACTCTTAAGTATTTAAACCAGAGGGAATTTTATCCAGAGAACTAACTATGAAAGTAGCGGATATGCCGGGAAGCCATTCAAGGGAAGGCAAAGCAATCCAGAGATTAGCAACAGCAAGAATTCTCTATCATTCTTAGGCTGAAGGAACAAGGAGAGGAAGCCCAGGGGCCAAGATAGGTTAGAAGCTGGAACTTTGGAGGGCCTACCTTAGGGAACTCAGAGCCACAGGGGACACACAGATTCTGTTGGAAATGTTGGCCAAGGCAAAGGGAGAAGAGGAAGAAATGTTCTGGTTTTTGGCGTCCTTCTGACTTCCAGTCTTCTGCTGTTGCCTCCTGTTCACTGAGTTTGGCAAGGACTCAGTTGCCGAGGACTCAGTCTGTGAGTGTCAGCTTCCCTGGAGAGAGTGAGGAACAGATCCGAAAAGAAATGGACTGACAGGGGTGGGTAGGGCTAGCCAGTGGGAGTGGGTAGCATATCCATACTCATAAAATCACTCTGCCACATTAAGTAGCTCTTGTCTCTTCCTAGTGAGTATACTTCTTAAGGGTGGGTGGTGCAGGGAACTATATTCTGACTTGTCTTTGAAGGCCCCTCAATAAATATTTGTTAAATTTTAATGAATTTAACAGTTTCTAAGCTCTCTTTTGGTCATGTCACTTACCGATTCCACTTCTTAGACTTTTCAATGGAGAGATGAAAAATTTGAAAACCTTTGCACAATGTTATAAAAATAATTTCTAATAATTACCGTAATAATAATAACACATATAATGCAATTTTACAAAGTACTTTTATATTTAATTACATAATTACATACAGTTACAATTCGCTAGGTACTTTCACATTTATTTTCATTGTAAGTAGGTTTTAATCTGGGAATGTTGGAATTTGGGGTTGGTGGTTAGAGGTACCAGGAAAGTACCACCCATTCTAGGTTTATTTGACCTCTGTCAGGTTAGTGTGAAGAGTAGATGTGAAAGAAAAACATTAGGTTTCTTTTCTTGTTTTCTTCTAAACTACAGATGATGGGCAATCTTCTCTGCCATTTTTGTTAGACAGTTCGGTTACTCTCAATAGTTGATGGGAGATGTTCTCAGCTGTCATTTGGTGGGAGAGGCTGGCATCATGTTACCACTCCATTTATTTCTCTTAGGGACCTAGCAGGTGTTTGCGGACAATGACTGACTCATCTACTCACATGGAGTATTTGTAATCATATATATCCTTCATGTTGTTTTGTAGGGCCTGATTCTCATCCAAATATGTATGTATGTATATATGTATGTATTTTAATAATCAGCCTTGAAATGATATGCAAAATTTTTATGTAATATGCATATGTGCCATCTATTTTTATTGGGGAGAAAATGTCCATGGTTTGCATTTGATGTTCTATCCCCAATCTGTCTCTGTCTTCTTTCTTTATATTGCTTGAACCTTCAACTCTTGTTTTTTTTGCTCAGAAGATGACTTTGCCTCTTCATATAGGAATGCAGTGAGCTCCTTATTTTATAAATGAAGGAAATGAACCTTTTCTTCACTTCAGCATATTGTAGAAAAAGTGAGTTGAATTTTTTCTGTTTCCCTGAAATTGGTGACTAGGGTCCAAAGATGGGGACAAAGAAGCACCAAGTACCACACATTCTAGATAGTTGCTAAAAATTAGGATCAGATGCTCTCTCCAGGGCTTACAAAGAGGTAGGAGAACTGGCCCTGGTACCTCCAACCACCAACCCCACCCATCTCTCATCACTCTACCTCATTCCAAGCCTATGTAAGATAAGATGACTCAAGGGAGGGAGTCATGAGCCTAACAGGGAGTCCTTTCCACCCCAAACCAAGCAATAGGATATCAAAGAGTCTGCAGGAAGGAGAAACTGATTTCTCATTCTCTCCGTAGATGATCTGTTTGGTCAGTGGACTTGGTCAGCTCTGCATTTATCTGGGAAAAGGAAAAGCAATTAGAGAAAGGTGGAAGGACAGAGGGGTGGTAGCAGTGGAATAGCCTATATTCTTCCTGTTTGGCTTAGCAAAGACATGAGCTTCTTGTGGTCAAAGGGACACTGAGAAAGGTAGATGGGCTTGAGCCATGTTGCTTGTAGCCCATCCAAGAGGATGCCTACTGGACAGAAGCAGGGGGTTAAAGACGACTTAGAGCAGGGTGGTCTACATTAGGGTTCAACTCAGTGGAGAGCCTCATGGGACTTTCTAAATAACTCACACAAGTGCCCCATAAGAGATCTGGCATTTGACAACTACCAGATAGTAGGCTGGAATGGCCTGTCAGTCACAGCCAGCAATGGTTTGTGATAACTAACTACCTTGTTAAATGAAGAAACATTTACCGTGTTCCTCTCTGCTCTCCTCCTGGTTCCCAATCTCTGAAGAGCTGGAAGCCTTCTAGAGCAGGGGTCCCCAACCCCTGGGCCATGGATTGGTACTGGTCTGTGGCCTGTAGGGAACCAGGTCACATAGCAGGAGGTGAATGGTGGGCAAGCCGGTTAAGCTTCATCTGTATTTGCAGCTGCTTCTTAGCACCATCATCACCTTGGCTTCACCTCAGATCATCAGGCATCATAGGAGCACAGGTCCCTGGTGCCAAAAAAAGTTTGGAACTGCTGTTCTAGGGAACCTCCTAGAAAACTGGATGAGGATGAGGAGGAGCCATAGAAAGGACCATATTCTCCCCACTTTAGATTACTTAAGCCATGGCTTAGGCTTGGGATAAAAGAGGGGAAGAGGTGAGTTTTTGTATAATCAAAAGAGAACAGAGAGTTACGGAATCTGTCCATGAAGTTCCTGAAGTTGTGAAGACTGAGAAAGAGACATTTGTCATGGCACAGATGAAGAAGACTGTGATAGGGTGGAGGTTATGTTTATCCCCAACTGAGTTCAATGGTCAACAGGTAAGTTAAATTTGTCTATCACTAAACCCATCCTTAAAAGTGCTAAGGGCAAGGGGCGCCTGATTCTGGGCCCACCACTGCTATGCCATCTGCAGCAGCTGGGTGGCTTTTCTGTTTTATGCTTAAATTTTTGTTTGGAGGAAAGATTTTGCTGCTAAAAATAACAATTTGAAAAATATGGCTTCCGTGGGGAACCATTTAAGGATTTTAAACAAGTAAGTGATATAATTAGGTTTTTGTTTCAAAAGGCCACTTTGGCATCTGAATATGTTGTGGAGGATGGATTGGAAGGATGTGAGACTGGAGGCCCAGAGATCTGTTACAGACTGTTGAAACAGTCCAAAGGAAAAAATTTAAAAACTGGCAACTCTGGGCTCCATCCCAGAGTGGTGAAATCCACTTTGGATGGAGCAGGGGCTTCATGGTTTGCAAATCCTCACCCAACTGTTTCTCACATTTACATTTTCTGCCTGGTCTTTGCCTCTATGACCCCTGCCTTAGAGGAATCTTTTACTCTTGCCTCTTTATCCTGTAGATCCAGTGTGCCACCAAACCCTATTGTTTCTTTCTTCAAATTATCTAATATTTGTTTCTCTCCATTACTATTCCAACACCCTAGACCAGGCACTTAGCATTTCATGCTTGGATTTTTCCAGGAGCCTCTTACCTGGTTTTCCTGCTTTCGGTCTGTCTGCCAACCAATCTTACATTGCCATGACTGACTGTGTTTTCCATGACATACTGCTGCTATGAAAAAGAGTATAATTTCATCAAATCTTGCTTCAGATCTCCTTCTCTTCCAGTTTTGGCTTCTCTAGAAAATTCTAAGCAGAGCAAAAGATTCATATAGTGATGAATACATTTCAGTTCTCTAGAAGCCGTAGTGTTTTTGCTTTCTTTGCTTTTTTTCATGTAAGATACTTGTAAATTGAGCAGGACTTTAAAGGTGAGGGAACACATGCCACTTTTTCTCAGGGAAAGATTTTGTGAAGAAAGAATTTTGAGTGGAGTGGAGAAGGAAATATAACAGAAACCATTGTATTTTAGACTTTATGCTATCAGATGCTCCCAAGGGGTGGTGAGTAATTACTGGGGTTGGTAATAATGGTGAAAGTTGGTTATAGGAACATAGAGAAGCAGTATTTGTACCTGGGAAAACAAACCAAATGTGCAAGAGCCACGGAAGACATTGGGACCTTCTGGGACACTCACAGAGGTGCTGGTTCAGGCTTGAATGGAGCAGACAGGTGAAAAATGGGTTCACCTGGAACTTGAACCATCTTGAAGAAAAATTCTCCTGACAATTCCTAAATTCCTTCTTAGGAATTACTGGTTCTCTATCAAGGATTTTCTATGGAAAAACTACTACTAGGGTTTAGAACCACACTGTGTGCTGCTCTATGGAGGGAGAGGCAAGCTGGGGAGTGGGCCACATAAGCAAAAACAGAGATCTGACCTATTTTCAGGATTTTATCTCTCTCTCACTTGAGCTAAAAGAAAAAATGCAGAATTAAAGAAGTCTTTCTTTGCCTTCAACATGTCTCACTATGTTTCTCTTTCTACAATGCCTCCTCCTCTCCCTTATTGAAACGCGGCATTTCAAATGCATCTTTTCTGCCTCATTTTATCTTACTTTCCATGGCTGCTCTTGGCCTTCTACTGGCAGGTTCTCTCAGATCTGTCTTGTGTGCAGGAGACAATCACATGTAATCAAAGCCTTGCTTTGCAAGTCAGGTTAGTCAAGCAGAGAGAAGACTGCAAGATATTTTGTTTTCTCTAATATCTTCCACAACCAGAGGCATGGGCTGGTATAGAGCAAACCTGAGCCTCTAGAGTTAGCTGCAAAATCAAGTAAGTTATTCAACTGCTCAGTGCTAAATTCAGGTTCAGTTTGGGGCATCAAGGGTTGCTGTGGAGATCAGCGTGAGCCTGAATCTCGTGGAGGTCCCAGAACTCTGCAAGGGTCTTGAGGCCCCTTTGGCCTGAATATAACTGGGTCAGGATTTCTTTTTCACTAAGGAACAGGACAGCTTGGAAACCACAGAAGACTCTAGCAGATAGCTGATCTGATGCTCTACAGTTTAGTTCTAGGTCAGAAATAAGGCAGTTGGGCTGGTCGTGTCTTAGAAGAAATTGTAGATTGTGTTTGCAAAGGATGCATTACCAACCCTATAGAGAGAAAGTTGGATCCCATCTTGGAGCTGCTCAGGCCAGGAGGATCTTTCAATTTCCCAGGCTTTGTATGAGTTGACGTAGAGTCACCAAATACAGTCAGAATCTTATTGTCCATATCAGTGAGAGCAGTGATCTAAGATAATTGGAATATAGAGATAAGCAAAGTTCTCATTTATCCAAAATTTTCACCCTGCTGAAAAACAAAAAATTTCACTGCCTTTGGCACGTTAAGTGATTAACTTTTCTCTGCTTTTTCCCACTTTCTACTATTAGTGGCCAATTGGAAGGAAGAGAGAAGGGGAAAGATGCTTGAAATGACATATCATGCACCTGACCTAGTTTAGGAGTCTGGGCAACAGGGTTGACTGGTCCTTGTGTGGGTCTGCAGGTTTCCAGAGAAACTTGTCTGGGTCTTTGGTGGCCATTACCCTGTAAGGATGGAACTCATGGTGAGGAGAACAGAACGTCTTTACAAACCTAACTTAGAGTCTCCACTCTGCTATTATAAGCCAAACAGGGTTGAGGGATCGGGGCGTGGGGTGGAAGCTATGTGACTTCTCAGTCTCGGACTCAGTTTCAATTATCTTTAAATGAGGGGATTGAAAAATATATTTACAAGATTCCTCCTAGCCCTGAAATTCTGTGATTCTGACAGAGATTGTCATTTTGCATTTGTTTCTCTCATTAAACTGTGTGTAGTTGCTCAAAAAGTATTATTTAGTTGGCTCAGTCTGAAGTTAGAGCCATGTCTTTTTTCAGGTTTCCTGTCACCTTTTTGACTATCATATCTTTTTCCTTGCTCAGATTAAACGAAATTCCTTCTCACTACCAGTTTTGGGAGCTGGAACTAGAGTTACCATCCCTCTGCGTTATAAAAGGAGCTATCTTACATTTCTTGCTTGGGGCAAGAGTCGTTGGAGGGCTTGCTTTTGGCCTCGGCAGCCCAGAGATTCCAGTTGTGTGCTCCTCAAAAGTAAGGGCTGTATCATTCAGCTTTTTTTTTTTTTATTATTATTCACCTCTACAGCTTGTGTAAGGAAGCCAGTGTTCAATAAAGAAATATACCTAAGAATAAAATAGCTCTGTCCCTAAATTTCCCCCCAAAACCACTAGGTGTCACCTTCATCTCAAAGAAACTACGCCCCCTCCTCTCTCCTTGTACTCGCACCCTCCTCCCTCCTACTCCGGCGCTCTCTCACCTTTTTGGCACTGTGATTTCTGGAGAATTGGTTGGCAGGGGGGAGACAAACTGTGGTACTTGGCAGGGGGAGGAGAATGGGCTTATGTGCATCTCCTTTGTGACAACTGAGAAAAACTCCCCAAGGTCCCATTGCACTCCCTCCCAGCAATCATGGTATCATCTCTCACAAGCTGTTCATTGGGATCAGAGATCAGCAATCCAGATATGGGGGATCTGGGGTGAGCCTTCTAGGTTGGAAGCTTGGGAGTGGGGAGGAACCCAAAAGGGGTACAATAGATTTCCACGGCTGGAAGAATGTTCTGCTTAGTCAGTCCATGAGCTTTTATCGGGTGCTAGCCTGTGCTGTGTGGGGAGGCAGAATTGAGAAGAGGCTGTTCTGGGCTCCTGCCCTGGAGCAGATGGCGTGGTAGAACCTAGTGGGCTATGGGCGGAGGGGGGGGGGAAGGTTTGAGGACCTGGGAGGGCACGGAGGGGGTATGGGGACAGGAAGAGGGAGATTCAAGTGTTGAGTCCTAAGGGAAAAAGAGACTCATGGGCGTCTTTGTAAGGACTCGGGGAAAATCGATCATCTGCGCCCCTTGGTCCCGGAGGGGCCCGTCCTCCAGCATCTCTTGCTGGTGAAGGAGTGAGAGGTTCCTGGCGATGAGAAGGGTGGTATAGTTTACTAGGTGGGGGACTAGGGAAGATTCCAAATGTTTGGGGAATCTGCTCACAATACTCCAGTCCCCTGAATGCTACCTGGGGACTGGAGTATCTTAGGGACTCGGTGCAATCACGTGAGGGAACCCTGAGAAGAGAGGGATACGTGAGGGGTGGGAAGAGAGGCCCCGGCTTGGTAGGAAAGTGTGAGATGGAGAGAGAGCGAGGGCAGAGTGGCCCAGGGGCTTGGGAGAGAACCGGAGAGGCCCTCATGCTGAGGGGACGCCGGAAACCAGGCCGGCCGGAGAGGCCTAGTGCGGGGCCCCGAGGGGTCACCGGGTGGGTGGGTTAGAGACCTGGACGGTGCCCGGCGCCGGGTGGGGGGCGGGGCGGGCAGCAGGCGCCGGCGGGCGGGGCCGGGAGGGGGAAGAGGCGGGGCCGCGGGCGGGGCGGGCAGCGCGCCCGGGGAGTCCCGCTCCGCCGCCGCCGCCGGCGCAGCCAGCGGACCAGGGCCCGGCCGCGGCGACCTGACCTGGACGAGCGGCGCGCCCGGGGGCCCGGCAGGGGGGCGGGAGGACGCGCCGGGCAGCGCCGGCCGCCGCGGCCCTGGACGAGCGGCGCGGAGCGGAGCTTGGGAGACGGGCGGGGCCGCCGCAGCTCCGGATGGGACCAGCGCCCCGGGCCCGTTAGTCCAAGCCCGAGCTTCGGGAGAAGCCTTTCCAGGGAGATTTACCCGCGCCCTGCCCTGCCCTGCCCTCCGGCCCAGGCCTCGCTTCGCTCCCCGCCGGCCCATGGTCCCAGGGCTAACGCGGTGCGGGCCCCCCCACCTTACCCCTTGGTCCTCCTTTCCGCCGCTCTCTGCCCTCCTAGCCCCTCCAGCTCCCAAGTCCCCCAGGCCTTTTCTTCGTACCAGCCTCCCCCCAACCCCCACCCCATCCCAGCTTCGGATCCCCTTTGCCTTCTTTCTCAGCTTGAGACTCATCAGCCTCCTTCACCTCTCACTGTTCCCATCCCAGTCGCAGGCCCCCTTCCTTGGTCCCTCCCTCCTCCTGCCATCCTGCTTAGTCCTCAGTCCTTAGCCTAGGCAGGCCGACCCACTCCTTCCCCATCCCCTGGTCTTCCTCCCATCTCTTCCTCCTGTCCCGCCCTACCACTTTTGTGTCTCAGCCTACCTAGCTTTTATCTTCACTAAATCTTCCTGACCGATCTCTCCAGGTCCCAGGCTGGGTGGTGCTTGTGCCTCCCCAGTAGGCCACAGTGGCCCCAGGTTCTGGGGGTGGTGGGGCTGCCGCTTTCTCTCCATGGCACTGCCATCACTCCTGCTGGTGGTGGCAGCCCTGGCAGGTGGGGTGCGTCCTCCCTTGGCGCGGAACCTGACGCTGGCGGTCGTGCTGCCAGAACACAACCTGAGCTATGCCTGGGCCTGGCCACGGGTAGGTCCTGCTGTGGCACTAGCTGTGGAGGCACTGGGCCGGGCACTGCCCGTGGACTTGCGGTTTGTCAGCTCTGAACTAGATGGCGCCTGCTCTGAGTACCTGGCACCCCTGCGCGCTGTGGACCTCAAGCTGTACCATGACCCTGACCTTCTGTTGGGCCCCGGTTGTGTGTACCCCGCTGCCTCTGTGGCCCGCTTTGCCTCTCATTGGCACCTTCCCCTGCTGACTGCGGGTGCTGTGGCCTCTGGTTTTGCTGCTAAGAATGAGCATTATCGAACCCTGGTGCGCACCGGTCCCTCTGCTCCCAAGCTGGGTGAGTTTGTAGTGACATTACACGGACACTTCAATTGGACTGCCCGTGCTGCCTTGCTGTATCTGGATGCTCGCACAGATGACCGGCCTCACTACTTCACCATCGAGGGCGTCTTTGAGGCCCTGCAGGGCAGCAACCTCAGTGTGCAGCACCAGGTGTATGCCCGTGAGCCAGGGGGCCCTGAGCAGGCCACCCACTTCATCCGGTCCAATGCGCGCAGTGAGTGTGGCCTGGGTTATTTTAGGGTCGGGGAGGAGGGTCGCTGTATCCCTGGACTTCAGTGCTGGGAAACTTGATGGAGACAGGCATTGAACAGTGTTCGTGGTAGTTGGGATGAAGCAGCACATGTGGACAGATCACCTGTGAGAGGGCTAAGGCATTGTTAGGGGAGCTTGCGGATGGCATAGGCAGGTGTAAACAAGAAATGAGATAGCATGAGGGGTGAAGCTTGTGTCAAGGGAGGATGTGGGATTGGGAGATTGAATTTGGAGAGCCATGTGAGTGCCCTAGAGGGGTGAGTGTGGTCAATGGCCATTCCAAAATGTATGACTATCTGTGAAAAGAGACTTCTCAGACTGGGCACCAACACCTCTTATAGTGTGGGCCTATATAATATATAATAAATCACTACAATAGTGATGACTGTATACATGGGTTTTGGGGTTCAGCAGGTTGGGTTGGGAAAGACATGTAAAGCTTACACTGAGAGAAATTCTGAACACTAGTGCTTTTGAGCATAGGGAAAGGCAGGGCAGAGTGGGGGAGTGAGGAGGGCTAGGAGGGGAGCAGCAGGCAGGTCTTGAGGGAAAAGGAGGGGCTTCAGGCTGATAGCTCCCTTCCTCTGGGGTCTGGTCCGGCTCTGACCTCTGCCAGATGGTCCATATGGCCCGGGGTACTTATGACATAGACTCCAAGGGAGGAGGGATGGGGAGCATCTGTTGAGTAGTGGATAGGTTAAGTCACTCTCTTTTTTGCTAAAGAGGGAAATGCAGATGGTTTCAGAGAGGGGGCTGTGTGGGGACCTGGATATGTTCTCAGGGTGCCCCTCTGTTGTATACCTGTTCCCAGTTGTGTATATCTGTGGCCCTCTGGAGATGCTGCATGAGATCCTGCTGCAGGCCCAGAGGGAGAACCTGACCAATGGGGATTATGTCTTCTTTTACCTGGATGTCTTTGGGGAGAGTCTCCGTGCAGGCCCCACGCGCTCTACAGGCCGGCCTTGGCAGGACAATCGCACCTGGGATCAGGCTCAGGCCCTCAGAGAGGCCTTTCAGGTATCATTTGAGCCCATAAGGAAGGGGGCATGAGAAGAGGAGCATCTTTGGAGATTCTCTGTCTCTCACAAGACCCTGCAGAATCCCTGAGAACAGGACAGGAATTGTGAACTTCAGGAGTGAAATGAACAGAGGCTTTTTGAGTCTTCTTATATCATTTTTCCTTATTTCTCCACATTTGTGATTTTCTCAGTGTGTCTGCCAAGCAAGGCTACCTCCCAAGATCCCGGAACACTCAATTTCCTAAGCACCAGTAGTAGACTATAGTGTGGGGGAGAAAAGTTCAGGGAAAGATCTGGTCCCAGCCCATGGGAGAGTTTCCACCCTTTCTGGAAAGGCAAGGCTTAATGTGGTACAATTAGATACTTTGTATCTAAGTACAAGAAAGGATATGATTATGTGTCCTGGAAGAGACGCTATGAACTTTAGTGTTTCAGAGGAGGGAGAGTCATTGTGGCTGGGATTAGGGAAGGCTTCTATAAAGGAAGTAAGACTCTATTGTGACTTGAAAGATATCGTATTCCTAGTCAGAGTATGAGAGAGGATTCATGCAGTTTGAACAAAGAGAAGAAGATAGGAATGGGCATGTTTGATGGACCAAGAAGGTAGTGACCTAACAAGAAAGAAGGGTTCACCTGAAGCAGATTTAGGAAATGATGTTGCAAGGCATAATTAGATTGTGGAGAGCTCTGAATCTAAGAGTAAGGCACTTGGACTTGAATGTGGGATCCTTGAGATTTTTTTGTGAAGAGAAATATAATGACAATTCAGGTTGGATTGGAAGAGGCGGCGGCTAGAGGCAGTGAGACCACCTACAATGGAGTGAGGTGAAATGGGCTTGAATTCAGGTGATGATAGAAGGAATGGAAGGAAATGTATTTGAGAAATAATTTGTAGGGAAAATAGATGACTCTGTTCATTTCACTACTCTGCTCAAAACTGTCAGTGAGTTATTTCCTACAGAATAAAAGTCCTGACTTCTTAACATGGCATTTATGACCTACAATCTGCTCTCAACCCTCTTTTTCATGTGCCCTTCACGCCTGAATACTCCAGTCCCTGACCCCAGGCCTCCCTGCACCCCACCTCGCCTTTGTGCTGTTTGATCCTTTGTCTGGAATACTCTCCCTTCCCTCACTCAGAATCTCTGCTTCTCAAAATTATACCTATGAATTGTTTCCTGATTCTCCCACGAATTTTTCACTAACTTATATACATGAGTGTTTCTTATTTATCCGTATGCCTCCTTTTCCCAAAAGGATTTGAGGTGGTATATGAAATCACCTTCAGATCCTTTCATCTCTGAGACTCTTTGACTCTAAATAGTTGTGTACAAGGGCTGGACTTGGGTGAGTAAGGTTTTATGTGGCTGTGATTATATATGTGATTGGGATTGACCAGTATGTGTCTGACTATGAATGGCATTATCTGTTGCATGCCGGAGTATGAGTCTGTGACTGTTACACTTGAACATGGACATTGGCAAACAGGTTTGTTACGCTCTAGCTTTTGCCTAAAACAACCGTCTCACCTTTGTCCGTCTGGATAATGCTTATGTATTCTTCAAGACTCAGACCAGTTACTTTCTCTTCTAGGAAACTGAATTCTCAAATTGGGCTGAGTTTCCCCTTGTGCTTAATTCCATCTACTATAGAACTTACACGTTATTCAGTCAGCGTTTGATTCATTTGAAGACACACTCAGTCTATTAGTGTTTATTGAGCACCTATTATGTACTAGTCACTGTGCTAGGTACCACTGGTATACAGTGGTGACCATAAATAGATGTAGGCCCTGCCTTTTTGGAGCTTACATTTAGTAGGATAGACATGAAACAAATAAGGAAATAAATACAAATGAAACAAATTGTGATGTGTAACTTAAAAAAAAGGGTAGAGTGGTATGAGAAGAGAATACCGAGGGGATTGTACTTTAGCTAGTAAGTTCTCTATGACCCTTCCAGATGGGAGGACCCCATAGCCTTCTGAGCTATACTCTTTTTGTAGAAGGAACACCTATCTTTCTTGTGTGAGAATTCCTACCAGCCAATGGAGCCCCACCACTTAGGGTAGGGGGCGGAGGGTTCTGGTCAGCTAATATTCAGTTACATAAATTAACTCTCAGTTCTTCCACTTACTGTAGGTATTATTTGAACAGAAAAAGAAAGGGAGAATTTGCTACAATATGACAGAAGGGGAAACAGGCAGTCAAGAATATGCTAAGAAAACCAAGGCTTTGGGGCAGGGTGGGGTGAGGGAGTGATGAGTTCTCTGGCAAAGCTGCACTCATCTTTTCCTAATGCTGAAGCAGGCAAAGGTGAGGGAAGTTGGGTGGTCAGTTTCAGCCAAGGATAAAAAGCAGAGTGAGTACCCTACTCCAGAGATTCCTGGCCCACTGGGGTCCCAGACCAGGTTGGTCTGGAAAAGGTGGCAGTAGAGGTGAGGAGTCCTTAATACATATGTTGGAAGTTTTTCTAGGAGGGTGTTGTGCTCAAGGAAAAGGTCCCAGTTTTTTTGGGTAGCTAGCTGCTCGAGAGCAGGAGTAATGCTCGTCTCTGTATTCTATGTGCCAAGCACAAATTTGTTGAATTGAATTAAAGTGTATATTGGGGAGAGGGAGAAGAGAACTAGGAATTTGTCTAGACAGGAATAGAGCTGGCAGGTACTATAAACCAAGATGATCAACCAGGATGTGGGGAATAAGTAGATGTAGTGGAACTATATAAGCAAATGACCCGGCTCTAACAATCCAGAGGCCCAGGCTGAGCATTTGAGGGCTACAGGGTCAGAAATCCAGGTGGAGGTCACAACCTAGGTAACCAGCATGAGATGGGTAACAGAAGGGGGACACTGACAACCAGATGGAAATAAGCACTTAACTAAGGGCTGCGTGTAAGACTGAACCTTTTCTGGAGACAGTTCTTTGTCTTTTTACACCACAGTTGACAGTGCCTCCTGTTGCTGCAGAGCAGATCTCAGTGTGGGTGGGCCCACAGGCAGAGGCAGGCTTTGGCACCTACTGCTGAGCCCATTTTGGGCAGTCTCTGCTTTTTTTCTTTTCACCTGGGGTCCACTATGAAATGGGACACACTTACCTTCTTTGTCTTGTCTCTAGCCCCCAAGCAAGCACAGAAACTCCCTGGAGTTTCTTTTTCTTTTTAATAGCTAGCAACCACAGCTATTAAGCATAGCATTTTTAAAAGTGTGGTCTTGGAATCCTGGGGGCCCCTGAAATCCTTTTAGGGGACCACAAAGTCAAAACTATTTTTAAATTTATACTAAGGTGTTATTTGCCTCTGTCACTCTCATTCTTCCATGATTGTACAGTGGAGTTTTCCAGAGGCTACGTGACATGTGATGATGTCATCACTCTGGCAGCTATGGAGGGCATGCTTGTGCTTTAAAAAATTGTCAGTTTTAATTTATAATGTGGTAAATATGATATATATAATCCAAATAAAGAAAACCTTTTTGGGGTCCTCAATAACTTTTAGTAGTGTAAAGGGGTCATGAGACCAAGCAGTTTGAGAACTGCTAGTCTAACAGACAAACCCAGAGAATTACTAAGTATTTAAAAAACATTAAAAACCTACCATCAGCCTTTGTATTAAAACATAAATTGTGTTCAACCTGATCTTTTCCAGCTCTTTCACTAACTTTTTACATTGTTTGTCAAAAATATCCTACCCTTCTATTTTTTTTTATTCTTGGAACAGGTGTTAACTGAATGAACTCTTCCAACCCCATCCTCAGTCCTTGCTCTCCTTTTTAATTTTGCCTGAGAGCAGTAGGGTACTAGAAGTGTGTGATCAAGCATCCAAATGCTCCTGTAAGAATAATTATAAAGCAAACAATGAAAAGTCTAATACAATCAATATACATTAGAAACTATTTCATACCTGATATTATATTGACGTACATTGATATATGTTAGAGCATATGTGATATAACCAGTGTCTCTCTACATAAGCTTTCTGAGACAGGAATGAACAAAACTAGTAGAAATTATGAGATTTTAATTCATCACTTCACAAAGTCTCATTTCACAAAACACATTGATCTGAAGTCTTTCTCTGAAGTTGTGGTGTCAGTGTCCTATCCAAGGTAGAGGCTGGTCTTAGTAATTGTGCAGGCCTGGGGTGGAGGTGGAGGCTAGTATGTCCATCAGTTAAGGGGAAATGTGTCAGGCCAGTGGGAGCCAGGCAGACACCTCAGTGAGACTTATGGCCAGTGAGATGTGTGCATGGCTGAGACCAAATGCGTCATTGGCTTATCTATGAAATGTGTGTGGGCGTGTGACTGTTTTCTCTGTGACACATGTCTATTACTTAGTGATGTGTAGGACCATGCCAGTATACAGACAGTGCTGCTTATGGTAGGTGTTCCACACAGGTTATGAATGGGCTCACAGCTTTTCACAGATGAAATCACTGTCTCAAAGTAGTTCCCCCAGTTGTCATAGGACCTGAAATCTCTTTCATTCACTGGGTGGAGTCACTGTATTCAAGTCCCAAAAGGAAATGTAAACATTTTACTGATATCATTAACAGTAATTAACACCTCATTGAGAAGCTGTTGATCAGCGAATGGTGCCCTTTATAGTGAATAGGAACCCAGAAAGGATGGGACAGAGGAGCTGTGAGTGCTGTGGCAGCCTTGGTGGAGGCCTAGGTGGTGGTAGGGACTTTGGGAACATGAGGGGCAGGGTTTGGGGGAGGGACTTGACTTTATCCATTTCCCAGGCTCTACCTTTCCAGAACCATCTTATCTACCTTTCATGGAGGCATGTCCCTCCCTCTCCTCAGATATATTAAACTTACACCACATGTACCCCATTGCCCCTCACATAAGCACATATATAGAGTTTAGTATCTCAGCCTTCAGACTCACTCATCTATATGTTATATCATGTGTATTTCACCAGGTTTCCCTGTCCTGCTGCTTCCTCTATTCCTTTAATGCCCATCTTGAATCTTATTCACTCTTTCTCATGTGCTCTTGGTACAGACAGTTTTAGTCATCACATACCGTGAACCCCCAAATCCTGAGTATCAGGAATTCCAGAATCGTTTGCTGATAAGAGCCCGGGAAGATTTTGGTGTGGAGCTGGCCCCCTCCCTGGTAAGTAGACCTCGCTCTCCTGAGAATCAGGCTGGGTGGGCTTTGAGGAAAGGCTCATCTCCCTAACTCAGCATCAAGCCGTGGCAGTGGAGCCAGCCTGACTTTGGGGGCTGTCCACTTCCATCCAGGATTTTTCCTTCTGCCCTAGTGTCCAATGAGATAGGGATGGCACCTTAGGAATGAGAGGAGGGAAGAAAGCAAACCAGAAGAGAGATCAGGTAGAAGGAGACCCCAGCGATGGGCAAGGGGGCTGGGGAAGGGGGCCTGGCAGAACCTTTGGAAAGAACTGCTGAAGTTACTGCCCCCAGATGAACCTCATCGCTGGCTGTTTCTATGATGGGATCCTGCTATATGCCGAAGTCTTGAACGAGACGATACAGGAAGGAGGCACTCGGGAAGACGGACTTCGAATTGTGGAAAAGATGCAGGGACGAAGATACCATGGTAATGAAGAGGGTCAGATGAAGGCCAGAGGGCTGCTATCAGGCTCAAGAGTGGAGTGGGCAGAAGAAAGTACAGATACCGGGGCAGCGGGGAGAGTTAGTAGAGGTCAGAGAACATGGAAGAAGTGGAAACATACTAAGAGCAGGTGCAGGGATGGACTCTGAGGTAATTGGAAGAACCGGGGGATAGGATAGGGGCATAAGGTAGATCTCAAAGGAAGGGCTACTTTTTTTTCTTGTTGTTGTCTTAGGTGTAACTGGATTGGTTGTTATGGACAAGAACAATGATCGGGAGACTGATTTTGTCCTGTGGGCCATGGGAGACCTGGATTCTGGGGACTTTCAGGTGATGGGGGAGGACACAGGGAGGAGTGTGTGGGCCTTACAGGTTCAGCTTTCAAGGGTTCAACGGGGGCAGAATAAAAGGTACTAGAGGCAGGGATTTATTTTCTCTGCTGGAGTGGCATCCTGGGAAGGAGGGAGAGTGGGAGGGAGGTTGGGGGAAAAAGCAGCCAAATAACAGGGTTTGAGGGAGGAGGCTGGTAGAAACAGGCCCATGGGCCCAGTTCTCTCCTTCCTCACAGCCTGCAGCCCACTACTCAGGAGCCGAGAAGCAGATTTGGTGGACAGGACGGCCTATCCCCTGGGTGAAGGGGGCGCCCCCCTTGGATAATCCCCCCTGTGCCTTTGACTTGGACGACCCATCCTGTGATAAAAGTGGGTGTGTGCAGGGACTGGGAGCAATCCTTCCTCCCTTTTCTTTGCATTCTTCTGCTGCCCCTCACTCATTCCCCATCGTAGCTCTCTTTTTACCTCTACTTCTATACTCCCCTCTTCTCTTCAAGAAATCTACCTACTCCCTGTGCCCTAAGCATCGTCCCCTCCCCCATTCCTACAACTCCACACAGTCTTTCTCAGGGTCCCCCTCTTCCCTTCAGCTCCACTTTCAACTCTGGCAATTGTGGCACTGGGCACAGGAATCACCTTCATCATGTTTGGTGTTTCTAGCTTTCTCATTTTCCGGTGAGTTCTGGGCTTCCCACTAACCCTCCGCATTGCCACATAGCCTTCTGGCTGAGGCCTGGTGGTCCCTATAACACAGGGTGAGGGTAGCAGGGCTCTTAATTTGGTGGTTTTCTCTTTAACTTAACATCTTCCTCTCCAGCCTTTCTTATTAGTTGTCTAGCCTTGATGTTGTTTTCCCACTTTTGCTTCCATACTGGGTATACTAACTAGTGATTTTGAGTGGATCCATGGATGCTACCACTTTCATAACTTTGACCTTCAGCTTCTGTGTTGTTAAATGAGCACAGGGCCTGTAATGCAACCTTTTCTCTCAGTCCTGTCTCTCGTGTATAACAGTTGCAGCTCAGGAGCTGCAGGGAAGGCCCTGCAACCCCACTGTTGGCTTATGGGTGGTAGGATTGGGCTTGCCAGTCAACTGAGGTGTGCAGTCCTTACAGAAAACTGATGCTGGAGAAGGAGCTGGCTAGCATGTTGTGGCGCATTCGCTGGGAAGAGCTGCAATTTGGCAATTCAGAGCGATATCATAAAGGTGCAGGCAGTCGCCTCACACTGTCACTGGTGAGCCCTTGTCTCAGCTGTCCCTCTGCTTCCCTCTGAGTTCCTGTCTTTTCCTACCCTGGACCTTTCCCAGCACATTGGCCTGTAATGATAGCCCCTGCACCACCACCATCATCTAATGTTCCTTTCATCCTTCCGCCTCCATGTTGCCCTTGGCCCCAGCGGGGATCCAGTTACGGCTCGCTCATGACAGCCCATGGGAAATACCAGATCTTTGCCAACACCGGTCACTTCAAGGTGAACAGTCATCCGCTTGTTCTGGTCCCCACCATTTCATCCTGTCTCATCCCCATCTGTCACCTCTTGCCGTGAAACTCTGCCCCTCATAACCCTCCTCTCTGTGTCCAGCTGAGCTCCTGGATGCTCCCTGGATGGTTCTCCAGGATTCCTAGCACCCAGGAAATCCTTCTGATATTAATTTTCCTTTTCTCCTTTCACTCCCACCATCAGGGAAATGTTGTTGCAATCAAACATGTCAATAAGAAGCGCATTGAGCTGACCCGGCAGGTTCTGTTTGAACTCAAACATGTACGTAATGGCTGGCATTTGCATTAAGGGTGAGGGAAAAATAGGGAAAGTGAAGAGTAAAGGGGAAGACTGTGGAATAGTAAAATTGGCTAGGAGGGCAAGGGGTTAATTTATAAGTGGCTTTAAATTGTAGGTATATAGTTAAGAGAAAGGTCTCATGTAATGGTAGATTTCTGTATCTAATTTTTAGCTTTTCAATTCTCTTCTCCCCACCCCCACCCCCTGTTTTCTTTCCTAGATGAGAGATGTTCAGTTCAACCATCTCACTCGCTTCATTGGTGCTTGCATAGACCCTCCCAACATTTGTATTGTCACTGAGTATTGTCCTCGAGGGAGTTTACAGGTGATGGATAGGTGGAGATTATAGGGGTGGGGGAGATAGGTCCAAAGTTACATCAACTCTATGCAGGTGCAAGCTAGTGGATCTAGGATAATCACATAATCTATTCCATGTCACTTGCCAGGATATTCTGGAAAATGACAGCATCAACTTGGATTGGATGTTTCGTTATTCACTCATTAATGACCTTGTTAAGGTGAGTTTTTTTCTGCTTATCCTTAAGAGTTCATCTGCTTTAAAATGCCTCCATTTTTCTCTCTTTGCTTATAAAATTTCCCTTTCTAGTCCTCTAAAAGTCCCATTCTCTTTATTTCCCTTTATTCCTATGGTTGAATAATAAAGGGTAAACAAAAAGTATGGGGTTTTTAATTGGGGGAAATGAGTTTTATCTGCCACAAAGAGTCCTTCACTTGTAGAGAATTTTTGTCTTCCTGCCCTAGATATCTCACATCTCTTTACATTCTCTCTCTCTCCCTCTCCCTACCTCTCCCTCTCTCCCTTCCTTCCTCCCTCCCACCCTCTAAAAGCTTATATTAAAATATTTTTGGCTTTTATACAGGGAAAAGATGACTGTCTCCAAACATATTTATCTCCTGTTTTTTTTTCCTCATCATTTATTCTCTGACCAGTATTTAGCATATCTGCTCTTTTGTTCAGAAAACAAATTTAAAAAATAACACTTACTGATAAAACAAAGAGAAACCAAGGAAAATTATACTAAACCTTTGATATCTTCTGATATACTAGGTTGCAGCTATTTTCAGGTGACCCAGAGGTCCATGGATCTATGGAGGTATACATTTGAATCTTGCATGGGGCAGACAGATGTTTAGAAGCAAGTCCCATAGCCAGTGAGCTAGCCTAGTAGATCACCCATGTTCTACTTGAAGCTGGCTCTGGTTTGTCTGCTTAATTATCAGGAGGTTATTTTAAAAATATGGTCTTTTTTGTTAAACTTTTCCATCAAATAACAGATAAAATAATTGAGTAAAGTTGATATGGTGCCCAACCAGAAGTGTGATGATAAATACAAGAAAACATGACTCTTAGAATGGTGATTTGATGGCAAAGTGATTTAGAACAAAGCTAGAAGCCTAATCATTTCTGTATTCACAGACTTGGAGATTCCCAAAGGTTTTGTTGATATCAAAAGGAATAAGAAGGAAGAGTTCACAGAGACTAGGCTTATAAATTGTTTAGGTCCAGAGCTAAACACATAGATGTGTTTTGGTTAGCACATAGAACACTGTATCCTTTTCTACTCCATCTGAACTAACTTGGGTGGGTCCCGGAGTTTCACCACTTCACCCCTCATAGGCAAAGGTTCCCTCTTCTCTAGCCCCTGGGCCAGAAGTTCAGTTTTCTAATTTACTATTTTCTGCACTTTCTCTCTGGCTCAGCATACCCTCTGATAGATCACATTCCTCCTCCATCCTGCCTTGCTTGACTACACCTGGTTATACGTTAAAGTTTACAATTGGTTAGTCTTCCTTGATGAATTTAGGTACACTTCATACTATGGTCTTAAGCTATGTTTTCCTAAGTAGTGGCCATGCTTTTGTGTCATATTCTTGGATTTCACCTTCATAGTTAAGTTACCCACTACTCAGAGGACTGACTGCCTTTCCACGGTAATAATTGAGAGCTCCCCTTGTCCCTCCTCTGAAGCATTTCTCCTATCCCTGGTGCCTGTGTGCCAATAAGCTGCTTATGGTACCAGGAAAGGGTGGCTCTCCTATTCTTGGGTATAAATTGTTCAGAAGATGTGCCTTCCACAATTAGTTTCTTGTTTTAGACAACTAGCTAATGCCCATCTCATGGAAAGGAGGTATCCTAAACCAGATACAGTCCAATCCCATGACTTGATCTGTATCTCGCAGGGCATGGCCTTTCTCCATAACAGCATTATTGCATCCCATGGGAGTCTCAAGTCTTCCAACTGTGTGGTGGATAGTCGTTTTGTGCTCAAAATCACAGACTATGGCCTGGCCAGCTTCCGATCAACTGCTGAACCTGATGACAGTCACGCCCTCTATGCCAGTGAGGCCTTCTTTCACAGCCCACTTTTATATTACTCCCCAGCCCTGATCATTTACATCTAGGGAGGGAGGGAGAGGGAGATGGAGTAACAGTAATTGGCGAGCATTATGGGAATTAACCCAGGTGGGCTTGGGAATACTCTTTGTGAGGACTTGTCCAGCATATTCCCTTTTTTTTAGAGAAGCTGTGGACTGCCCCAGAACTGCTCAGCGGGAACCCCTTGCCAACCACGGGCATGCAGAAAGCGGATATCTATAGCTTTGGGATCATCTTACAGGAAATAGCACTTCGCAGTGGTCCTTTCTACTTGGAGGGCCTGGACCTTAGCCCCAAAGGTAAAAATTAACTTACTACTCACAGACTTCTCTACCTGGGGGGCCCTGTCCTTCATCCAAACCCTTTATCACTCTCAGAGATTGTCCAGAAGGTCAGAAATGGTCAGCGGCCATATTTCCGGCCCACTATTGACCGGACCCAACTGAATGAAGAGTTAGTTTTGCTGATGGAGCGATGTTGGGCCCAGGATGCAGCCGAACGGCCAGACTTTGGGCAGATTAAGGGCTTCATTCGCCGCTTTAACAAGTAAGAGGGCACTGAGGGACAGGGGCTTTCCGGGGATAGAGCCTTAGTGGATGAAATTGGACTGGCTGGGGCCAAGAGAGGGTGGGATGGGTAGGAAGTCCTGGGAGTCTTGAGAATCTTGAAGCAGGTACCATATTCTGGCCTCTCCCCCTGTCCCCTAGGGAGGGTGGCACCAGCATACTGGACAACCTCCTGTTGCGCATGGAGCAGTATGCCAATAACCTAGAGAAGCTGGTGGAGGAACGCACACAGGCCTATCTGGAGGAGAAACGCAAGGCTGAGGCTCTACTCTACCAAATTCTACCCCAGTGAGACTTTTTACCCCTTCCTGAATTTTCCTTTGATATTCTGCTCTTTTGGATCCTGACTCATCAGCATTCTGAGAACTCACCTCCTAAATCTCAGAACCCTGCTTTGTTATGTCTGGCCACAGTGAGCCTTTTTGGCCGGACTGTTTTCATCCTGTCTCCACATGAACTGTGCTGCCTTCTTCTTAGGTCACTGCTGTACCATGCCTTTGCTCCAGGTCATGTATGTAGAACAATTCCACTTTGAGACATTTAGCTCCCACCTCCAGGGAGCACTCATGCACCTTACATTGTGCTAGACTATAATGTCTTCCCAGCCACCTTCCTTCTCCTCCACAGGCTTAGCTTTCGTGCTCCAGCATATATTCCTTTCCTCTCTCCCCCCATCCTCTTTCTGAGTTTGGCTCAAACTGCACCCTTGCTTTCTAGTTCAGTGGCAGAGCAGTTAAAACGGGGAGAGACTGTACAGGCCGAGGCCTTTGACAGTGTTACCATCTACTTCAGTGACATCGTTGGCTTCACAGCTTTGTCAGCAGAGAGCACCCCCATGCAGGTGAGAGCCCTTGGTGAGATTAGGGGGCAGGATAGGGGTCTGGGGGAGCTTCACTGGGGCATGGGGATTCTTGATAAAAGGAGATTGTTCTGGAGTTTCCATGTCTTGCTCTTGGGTTAAGAATTCTTATAAAGTTGGACACAAGTCTTAGGGCCTCAACTTTCCCATCCATTAGGTGGTGACACTTCTTAATGACCTGTATACCTGCTTCGATGCCATAATTGACAACTTTGACGTCTACAAGGTGAGAGCTGGGGGGCTACCCTCTTACTAAGACCCCTTTAAAACCCAGTCTCCCTGAACCTGACATACCTTATCTGTTCCATGGTCAATTTTCCCTACTGGGTCTCCAGCATCCTAGTGTTAGAGTAGCCTTTGTAGACAAATTAGGCTCTGATACTCTGACCGTACATTCCAATCTAATTTCTTGTGACTCCTTAGGCTTCCTGAATCAAAACCATCACAAGATTTAACCCTTATATGTTACATTTTGCCTGGGGGTATAAATATAACATATCCATCTTTTTTTCTTCTCTCTATCCCCTCCAGACATGGAAGAATCATACAGAATGGTTTATTGGGGTGAGGGACAAGCTCTATTGTAAAAGCTTTTTCTTGAAGTCATTGAATTGGCATGGGGTAGGCTTTATTGAGATTTGGAGTAAGAATTATTTGGATTTGACTATTGGCTTTGTGGCTGTGTGGCCTTGGGTTACCTGAACCTTAGGTGTTTTACCTGTAATATGGGAATAATAAATTTCTTGTGGAAAGTGCCTAACATTGTGCAGATAATAAATATCCAGTCCTGTCCCTTCCCTTTGGACTTATTCTACCATTTTTGTTATTACTGTAACAAAGACCTCCCATAAAACTTTTACCCAGATTCACTAGTTGTTTATATTTTCCTTCATTAGCCTTATTAAAAAAAATCTATATAAATTATTTTCTGAACCATTTCAGAGTAAGTTTCAGACATAGTGCCTCTTTATCCCTAAAGAGTTTAGTGTTTGATTCCTAAAAATAAGGACATACTCTTATACAGCTTTAATACAATTAACAAAGCCAAGTGCCTGCTTTCTTACCTTTGACAGTTTAGGCTGAGGCCCATTTCACTGGGCCTGCTTGACATCTTCACTAGCCTCTGAGCTCTTTAGGTCAGCCCTGTTTTCTTGTTTCTCATTTCCTAACAGAAGAATGTATTTGTCTCTGTCCTGTTGCAGACAGGGTATCCATTCATGCAGCAAATGTTTACCAAATTTCACCAGGTGCTTGGGTGGGGCAGGAGGATTTAAAGAATCCCTTGACTTCCCCTTCCCTCCAGATTCTCAGGACCATGGCACCCATTTTTCTAGTCAATGTTCTGGCCTCCCAGGCTTTTAGGATGACTCATAGTGGTATCTAGCTTGTCTCCTTCTATTTTTCCCCATTCCAACTGATACAGATAAAAGTGACCTTTTAATTTTCCCTCAATTAGGTAGAAACAATAGGAGATGCCTACATGGTGGTATCTGGTCTCCCAGGCCGAAATGGTCAACGCCATGCCCCGGAAATTGCTCGTATGGCACTAGCATTACTGGATGCAGTTTCCTCTTTTCGCATTCGCCACCGACCCCATGACCAGCTGAGGCTACGTATAGGGGTACACACAGGTAAGGCTAACTCTCACTCCAGCCTGAGTATCCACTTTTCCCAGGCTCTTGCAACCTGTTACTTTTCATAGGGCCCGTCTGTGCTGGGGTCGTTGGCCTGAAGATGCCCCGCTATTGTCTTTTTGGAGACACGGTGAACACTGCTTCCCGAATGGAGTCTAACGGTCAAGGTGAGACATTAGCCTTCAGTCCTGGCTTCAGTTTCAATCCGTGTTGCCCTTTTCTTCTTTTCAGAGTTCCTCCAAATCTCCACAGTTCCTGACTGCCCCATCCTTGGACATATTTAGGTTCTAGTGCATGGGCACTGGGAACACTAAGAGCCTTTTGGGGTGGTGATTGGGTAAAGCTCTCTCAGACATCACCAGATCTGTTGCCTTTTCTTTGATTCATCTTTCCACCATCCCCCCACCTTATCCCAGCTCTGAAGATCCATGTCTCCTCTACCACCAAGGATGCCCTGGATGAGCTAGGATGCTTCCAGCTAGAGCTTCGGGGGGATGTGGAGATGAAGGTGATGGCAGGCCATGGGGAAGGGGGTCATGGAAAGGGATTTGGGGGATCCTGGGGGAAGAGAGGGACGTAGAAGAATCTGAATTATCTCCACTCCCCTGCTCCCAGGGAAAAGGAAAGATGCGAACTTACTGGCTCCTAGGAGAGCAGAAAGGATCTGCTGGACTTCTGTAAACCCCAATTCTTTCCAAGTCAGACAATCTCCTGCTGCTGGTACCTGGGTAGGCAGTGGCCGCCATCTCTCCACACATCAAAAATGGACACTGTCATATGAGATGGAAACCCAACGTGCACAAAAACCCTACCTTACATGGAAGTTGTTGCCCTTTGCAGCTCAGCCTTGTACATACACCTGCCCATCTCTGGCCTGGTCCCCTTCTTCCCAACCTTCTGTAAATATCTGTATCTAAACCAGAATATTTTGGCCAAATATAAAACAACAAAAACATTATGATGTCATAGTTTGGGTTAAGGGCAACTCCAAGGAAAGGTTATGGGGTATGGACATGGAAACTCAGGGAATTACTGAATTAGTAGACTTACGATGAGAAAGAACCCTTTATGTAAAGCCCCTTTACAAAGTACAGACACCTCTCCAGTACAGACAGAAATAGATTCCATATTCCACATCCTACTTCCCTCCTCAACCCTTAGGCAGTTCTACCTGCTCCACCACCCTGTCCTCTTCCTTGACAGCCAAGGGAAGAGATTTGTCCCAGTTGGTAGGAATTATTCTCAGGTTCATAGGGCAAAGGCTGCCCTAGGGACAAAGGCACTGGTGTTGAGAAGCTGCAGTTCTTCCGGAATGGTGTGTCCAGTGTCTTGATGTTACTGACACCCTGCAGGAATGCCAGAATGAGGACAGATCTTACTCTCTGCTAAGATAGAACAGAACAAACAACCTCTTCCCTTCCTCTTCCTTCTATACTCCCAATGCCTAGTCATCCACACACACCGGTAACTGTGGTGCCCTCTGTATCCAGAAGGTTTCAGGCTGCTCCTTATGGTAGTCATGAGGCTGTAAGGGAGAGATAGTGAATAACTCTTGGTCTGAAGCTCCCTTCCTTAATCTCTGGGCCTGCTGTTTTCCTACAGTCCACTAGAGCCCAGCTGTATGTGTGGGGTGGGATGGGTTCTCACCTTTGTTGGGGCAGGAGGCCCTTCCTTCACCAGCTCCTTTTGGTAGTCATGGTGTGTCACAGACTCCATCTCAACGTGCTTCCTTGTGGGTTCTTGCTCTGCCTGCACCTCTTTACTACACAGTACTGAGGACATCAAGGCCATTCTTCCCTGAGTTTTGCCCTCCCCTTCCCTTTCCCCCATCACCCAGCCTCTCACCAGATCTGTTGGTATAGGAGCATCTCCAGCATGGCTTCACGCTTCCCTGTGGGAGGGCAGGGAATGGAGAGAGTGGGGGAGTCTGGTTAAGAAGGCCCAGAAGAAACAAATTTGAGAAAAGGAAGGGAAATCATGGTGTTTTGCCCTTATGCCTATTGGACAATCCATAGTCCCACTAGAAATTTCTTCCTTTTCTTCTATAACTAATGGATTCATTCCGGCCCATTCTCTCACACTTCACACCTCTACTTGGCTGATAGTGGTGTCCTGGGGGCTGGTATGCATCTTTCTGGGTGGTGCTGAGGGGCATGGGTGACTGTAGCTGCAGGGTCAGCAGCCCCTGGTGTCCATGTCGGAAGAAGAAACTCTCAGAGCCATCCTGCATGCTTGGGACTTGATCCAGGTGGTTGGTGGCTCTCTGTGGGTACCAAGTTGAGTGACCACAATAACCTTTCTATTACCCACTGTCATCATAAACTATTGCCTCCCCCGGGAATCAGGGGCAACCTTCAAGAAAAGGGAGACGGTCAAGACCTTAATACCTCCTCCTCCCAGTTGTAGAGAAGACACCGGCCCCGTGGCAATGTCTCACTAATCATCTTACACTTCTCTTCAACGTCAGGGGGCTTCCATAGCCCTCGGACACCAGGTTCTGAGACTTGCAAAAATTTCCAGGGTTGTTTCTGAGGCTCCCCTTGGTGGTGATTCCAGGGGGCATAATTGGGGGTTGGGTCTGCCCTGGGATTTCTCATGCTTGGAAGAGTATAGGGGCTGAGCTCAGGGTCATGGCCATAGCCTGGATTAAGCCCAGAGTCACTGGCAGGACAAGGGCCAGAATCAGGGTTAGTGCCTTGACCAGGGCCAGAGCCACCGCCAGGCCCAGAACTGGAGCCAGGAGCAGGGTCAGAGCTAGAGCCAGTAGCAAGGCCAGGGCTAGAGCTAAGGTCACTTGTAGTACAGGGATCTTGAGCAATGCAGGAACCGTAGACAGGCTTAAAGCCAACTCTCCCTTTGCCTGTCTTGTGAGTAAAGCTGGATCCAGGGTAGGGCTCCCCAAGAAGACTTTCAGAGGAGGGATCCATGAGGCGGCTAGGCGCTTGGGTCTTTGTAGATAATGCAGCTGCTTTGGAGGTGGCGGCAGCTGCTGCAGCTTCTGCGTTTGCGGCTGCCAGGGCTGACTTGGGACCACTGTCCAAAGGAGATGGTTCCGAAGTGGACTCTAGTCCTTCCGAACTGGGCCGTTCGTGTAAAGATCTGAAAGTGAAAGCGTCAAAGTTGTCAAAAGCTCAGGAGAGGAAGTCCGCTGACCCTCCTTGTCCCCTGCAGCCAGAGCCCCGGCTCTCACCGTGACCGCGATCCCTCAGTAAGATCAAAGGTCTCCATCATCCCACGCCAGCTACCGGGTTGCCATAGCGACGGCAAATAACCCCAGGAGTCTGCGCAGAAGCGGAACTGGGCGGATGTGGAGGGTGGAGGTGGAGGTGCGAGCCAGTGCCCCCAGGGGCGGAAGTCTGTAACCTGGCACGGTGTGGAGAGGCCGCTTCCCGTCCGGAGTCCATTCCCGCTTCCCTGCTCTGAGGTTCCGCTGCTCTGAGGCCTCGCCCTCTATAGCTAAGCATGATTTTCTGAGACTTTCTAAGGTGGTGGTTGTGTTGGAGACAGGCACAGGGCAGTGGTATCAGACAAAAGCCTACTTTTGTATTTATGTAGGTGCAACAGTAACTTCCCTTTAGTTCATCCTCAAAAGTAAGGAGAGCCTTTTCAAACACTCTAAGGATGAAACTACTTCAGACAACCGCTTAAAGGCAAAATGGTGAGACATGGGGATTAAAAAGTAGCCGCTTTTTTGTAATTACCTCGCCCCCAGTAAAAGGCCACCCACCTCCCCAGACCCTCTTACTACTTGGATTGGCAGCTGAATACGGGCCAGGACTGAGCACAACTCACTGCTAAGATTTAATCTCTTTTTACTGATTCAGGCTTATTCCTACTGTTACTTGTCTAGAAGCTTGACTCAGGTGGACCACTAGGAAGGAGGACTCACAGATCTATAGGCAAATACTCTTTTATGGGCCTTAGTGTCTTTTTTACCAGTCAAGGGGAGTCATAATCTTGAATCAGATGTTTTTCCTATTTGTGGCATAAATCTTAATATATTTAAGACAAGGGTCAAAAATTGAGGGAGAGCAAGTTTATTTGCATCACAGGGTCCTTTTTCCCCCACCCCATCCAAGCATCCAGGTCTGGGGTCTTGGTCAGTTGGTAGGTTCAACCTGGAGGCCACTGGAGCTGTCGGCCCCCAAGTACGTGAATGTGAAGATGATACACAGACTGTGCTCCCAGCTTCCCATCATTGATCACTGAAATGGAACTTGAGGTTAGTGGGTTGGGATCATGGGAAAGGTCAAAGCATGAAGGTCATATTGAGCAAGTATGAAAATTATAGGTGAGGGACCCAAGGGCCAAATCACGCACCAAGACGGTATCCGTCTCTCAGCCCTTCAGCCTTTGCTGTCTTCTTGGCTACGAGGAGAAGGTGTCCTAGAAGCTACAGGGAAAGGGGAGGGAGACAGGTGACTTAATTCACTGAAAGCAAAACCTTTAGTTGAGTTCAGGGCTCCCCCCACCCAAACCCTGGCCCTATTCTTCCCACCTGTTGGTCTTCATCTTCAGCCTGGCTAATCCGAGGAATGGGTTTCTTAGGGATGACGAGGAAGTGCACAGGAGCCTGAGGGGCCACATCACGGAATACAAGACACTGGGAGCAGTGACAGGTCAGAAGCCATCATGTTACTTCAACAGGCTGGATGGTATCTATGAATTTCTCATTGGGATGTGTCCTAAGGGCACCCCACCTGCTGGTCCTCATATAGAATGTCAGCAGGGAGGCTTCGATCCAGGATCCTGGAGAAGATGGTTGGGGCTGTTCCCCCAGGAGAAGCCCGCTGGGCCTTGGCCACTTCATTCCCACCATTCACACCTGCAGCTCCTCGGACCTGAAGGTGGGTCAGACACACCTGAGAGGGAGTAGGCAACACCTCTTTCATGCATTCAGCTGGGGCTGGTGAGGCTGGGCTATGATAGTCACTAACTTCACCCTTCTAAGAACCTCAATTTCAGAGTCAGCAGCAGAGAGTAGGGCCAGAGTATTGGACCTAGTTAGATAACAGGCAGTATTACAATGTAGGATTCAGCAGTCCAGTAGATTTCTGCATCTAAAGTGTCTAGGAAAACTAGCACTGTTCAGGGGGAAAGGATCCAGTATGAGAACCTGGAGACAGGTCCCAGTTCCTGTTTTACCACTGATTTACCTTAGATAAATCCCCTCTTGGCTTCAAATATAAAGGAGGTAGTTTGCATCATCATCTCTTAATACCATTTGAAGCTTTTCCCATTTACCCTCACTTTGTTAATGTTTCCACTTATTTCCTTTACGTGTTTTCTGATCTTTAATCCTGGTTACCCGCTTTATTCAGGTTTTAATACAATTGCCCTGTTGGACACAAGGGCGTCTGGGTGTTACCTTTGACCTGACTGTGAAATTTTAACTCCAGTCCTTTGAATCAGTGGAAGGAAGAGTTAAGTGAACTTGGCAGCCCCAGCCCCAGGAGACTGAGAGTAGGGAAGTCCCAATTTCCCAGGGGCTCAGAAGAGGCTGAAGTCAGTAATGTCACCTTGTGGGAGACAGGGACGGGATGAATCTGACCAGTCCAGTCGCTCTGGCAGATGGGGAAGATGAGAGGTTAATACTATACTCAGTAGGCAAGGGGCCCGAAGTGGGGCAGAAGACTAGCCCCAAGAAGAGAAAGATCACTTCCTTAAGGGAGGCGCTGAGGAGGCTGCCCGGAGCAGGCGCTGGTCAGCTGGGTTTCAGGCAGGCTTAGGACAAGGCAGGAGCCGCCGCAGGGTCCTTGTCCCAACCGCGGTGCACTGGCCCGTGCGGGGCGTCGGTCATCACCAGTTCGCCTTTCCCGCGGCGAGGCTTTTGGAGACGTTGCTGCGACCACTTGGTCAGACCTCACCGCACAGCCCCGGAGCCTGATCCTCGGGTTCCAACCCCGCGAGGCCGCAGGGGTGCGCGCGCCTGGAGCCGGGGAGGCACGCGGCCACCCCCGACCCCCCACCCCCGGATGCCCTCGCCGCCCCCGGGCCACTTCTCACCTGCGCCCCCCGCGGCCCCGCGACCGTCACAACCCTGCGCGCCACACGCAGCCCGGCGGCCACGGCCGCCGCCATCTTCCCCTCCGTCCCGGGGGCCAGTCACGTGGGCCAGCGCTCGGGTGGCCAGGAGCCGGCGGCAGTCGGCCATTGGCTCCGCCGGCCGTGGGGAGAGAGTCTCGCCATCCTATTGGGTCGTGCGCTCGGCTCTCCATAGGCTCCGCCGCCGAAACGCTTCATCCCATTGGCTGCTTCTGCCGACTTGACGATTCCCCAATCCATTGGCTGCTGCTAGCCGGCGTAGAAGCCCTTTTACCTCTGGGTCCTCCGCGTGGTCTTGCTGTGACCCAGTTTCTCACTACACCAGAGGGAAAAGAGACCTGGAGGGGGCATGTCCCTCCGATTGGCTCTGATACACACCGCGGCCGCGCTGGGTGGAGCTTTTCCGTTATTGGCTCCTCCTGCTCAGGTCTTGGCCCTGCTGATGGGCTGCGAGGGAGAGGGCGGTGCTCGGTCACCTGCCGCGCAGAGCCTCTGAGATGGTAGACCTTTCCCCGCAGGGGCCAGGGGGTCCTGTGGGCGCTGGGCGCTCGTCGTCTCCTGGAACCGGAGCGAACTCCGGGAGTCCAAAGCCTTAGGCGTCTCGGGGAAGAGGAGGCGGGTGGAGGACACCGGGCAGATAGGGCTGAAGGCGAACTGGGACGGGTCCTTTTGATAGATATTTCCCCGACGAGGGCAATCTCAGCCCCTTGAACATAGAAGAGATTTTACATTTACTCATTTAAGGGCAATTCCTCCTTAGTTTGTATTCTTGTTAACGTATTCACTCCAAGATGAACGATTCTGCTGTTTTAAGGCGAAAATGTCCTGTCTTTGCCACACGACCAATAAGCAAACGTTCTTTCCGAATCAGAAAAGATACGTGATACGGTTAACTCTGTGTCGAGTTAGAAGGGCACGGGAAATGCGTCATGGCTAGGTTTGCAGTATATTTCGTTTTTCTGGCATATATACTTTTGATATAAAAAACAGGGTTACAAAATGCTAATATACTCACACCAGGTAATTTTAATCTGACGTTTAACACATAGGACCAAGGTCAACACTGTATCCCTAGCTTTTTTTTTTTTTTTTTAGCACATGGCCTGACACATAGAAGTGCTCAATAATTATTTGTAGAATGAATTATATTTGGCGTTTCCTTTAATATCCTTTCATTATGTATAATGCATATGTATTGTATATTACATTCTTATTCTCCCACTGTTTTCTGTATTATTAGTCTATGTAAATATACTTCGTAATGGCTGCATAATACTTCCTTGAATGAGCTTCTAATAGAAACCATTCCTTTATTGTTCATTATTAACTGAATTAGCTTTATTGAATGATCATGGCACTAACTGCATATAGTCAGTAATGAGGAACTTTTTACTTCTGGAGGTAGTAATGATATCTTTCGTATAACCTTATTATTGTTTGAAAATCCTTCCTTTTCTAAAGGGCAGACATTTGCCCCTGTGATTTCCCCCAGGAGTTCTAGTGGTCCAGGCTGAATTTCTTCCCTTGGAAGGATAGGCAGCCTCCCCAAATGTGAGGAAATGTAGACTGGCCTTTTCTCTGTGCCCTACAGGATGTAGTTCCCTGTGGTGCCTGTTGACCCCAGGAAGGAATATATCGGCCAAGAAAGACTCTTTGAGCTCAAATTCATAATCAGAGTCTAGCAACCATTGCCAACAGGGACCTTTCATGCACCCTGCATATCAGGGGAAAGCCACAGACTGAATTGTCAGCCTCCTGCATTATGTTCCCATGTTCCTAGTTTACCCTTCCCTTACAAAGAAGATCTTGGAATCATCTTTCAACCGATAGGCTGAGACCTGTCCCATTCAATGGGAACTGCACAGCTATATCCTTATTTGCATATTTACTGATCAATCAGAGCAGCTCCATCATGACCAATCAGGAAAGTGCTATTTGGACCAATCATACTGCAAATTTAGATTCCTCGTTTGCATAGAAATGGACCAATCAGGGGCAAGGGTGGGGGTGGAACTCTATAAAAGCAGGCTTTCCATTTGTCTTGGCAGAATGAACTACTGGGTTCCAGTGAAGGTTGTGTTACCCCAGTTTGCAAACTTTACATGAATAAAGTTTCTATCTTTTTGCACCCCAGACTGGGGACTCCTGTTGGTATTGGGTTGTGACAGAGACCTTTTGTTGACACTTCTGGGATAGTAGCAGCAACTAGAGCTGCTCAGGATAAGGGCAAGAGATAAAAGGAGCTGGAATCTCAGAAAAAGAAGAAAACCAGCCAGGAGGGGTGGGTGAGTACAAAATACTTTGAAACTGGTTCTTTCTTAAAGATCTCATAGAGAGCATGTAGCACAGAGATTACTCCTGTTTTACAGGTCCAGAAACTGAAGCCCAGAGAGGGAAAGTGACTTGCTCACTTACATCACAGAACCCATTAGTGTCAGAATCTTCTACTCCCCGTAAAAATCACCTATGGGCTTCCTAGTCACCCCCACATTCATTGACTTTAGACTCTGACCCACAGTCTTCTTTAATCCAGGCCTTTGCAATCACTTGCAGCTGCTGTCATCTGAAAACTGCTATGCTCTGCAGGTTCTGACCACTGTCTCCTGTACTGTGATCCCTGCCATTACATCTGCTACTGGACCTCATTAGAGACTTCTGTTCCTTTGTTACTTTTTTCAATCTGCCAATTGCTTTCTGGCTTCACTTTCTTTTCCCATTTATATGGTCAGCTCCCTCCTCATCCTCAAGCCTTTTTTTTTGCCTTGCTTTCCTGATCATCCTCCCTGCCACCCTTCAACCCTTCCATCACCACCCGTTAATCTAAATATTTTTGCTTTCCTGGTTTTCTAACTAGATTTCTGTTTCCAACTGTACCTGAATCCTCAACTACACACTAATCAGGTTTTTCTCCAATTCCCAGATTAGCCTTCTCAAACTTTCACTTATCTTTTCCTGTTTCCTACTTTTCACTCTAATCTCCCTCTTCCCCCACAGCAATCGATCTTGTCTCCTACTTCATAGGGGAACTTCCATGAGATCCTATTCCCTGAAGCTCAGTGATAGCTTGCTTGCTTGCTTGCTGCTTCCTTCCTTCCTTCCATCCTTCCTTCTTCTTTCCTTTCTTCCTTCCTTCCTCTTGTTTGCAGGACGTGGCTTTTCTCCTGTCCAGAGTGAATCCTTTCACCTCTTCCTTGACTTCATCCTCTCCCTCCATCTTTGGGATTTTGTCTCACCAGGCATCAGTCTTTCTCTTCTGCATCCTTCAAGGTCTTTTTATCTACTGGCTCCCTTTTCCTTCCTAAATAATGCTTCCTCAACTCCATATCTCCCTCTGGATATTTTCTGACTTCTCTCCTGCTCTTTTCATCCAAGTTCCTTAAAGAAATTCTTTTTGCTTCCACTGCATTACTAAAACTACACTCTAAAGTCCCCAAAAACCTTCTAATTGCACAATCCAAGGGACACTTTTCATTCTTTAGCTTACTGGAGGCCACAGCTGCAGCTCATTCTATCCTTCTTGAAACCCCCGCCCCATCCTTGGCTTCCTTGAAGCCACTCTCTCCTTCTGATGCCAGAGCTTAAATGTTTGAGTGTGGTGGAGGCAGATGGCTGGGTCCAGCTTCTCTTCTGTGTGGTTTTCTTTTGTCCCCAATAGGTGCCATCTCTAAGGCCTTAGGATGTCTATCCCTGGGCTGGGCTCTAGCTGCCCCATACAGAGTCAGGTCAGATCCCAGTGGCTTCCCCTTTATTGCTGATCTGGGCCAGGCTCACAGAGGCCTGTGCTAGGTGTTGACATTGTCTGTTCCTGGAGGAGGGGAGAATAGAGGTGAAAGGATCAGGTACGAGGGTCAAATGTAGGGCCAGGTTTGAGGCTGCTTGAGCCAGGGAGCCCAGGGGGACTAGGGTGGGAGCTTCGTTGGCCAGAGGGCCCCTGCTTCTGTAGGGCCTTGAAGTCAGAGTTGCTGATGATGGTTTCTCGAAGGGTAGGCATCTCTGCAAAAGGCACATAGTCTGCTCCTGGGGGTGGAAACCAGTACAGTTATGGTATGTAAGGGGTGAAGGAGTGAAGTAGTCTTAGGTGGGATGGTTGAGGATGGAAGTGCCTTCCTGCCTGGCCTTCAGACTACAGACCCTGGAATATCGCCCTTTCCAGGTTTCCTCCTCACCGTGAGGCCTCCCTCCTCGTCGCCGGGTTTCCTCAGTCTCAAAGAAAGTCTCGTGTTCCTCCCAGCGCCGGTCACAGGCCGCACAGAGGAAATTAGACTCAAAGCAGTTGCAGCAACAGCCTAGGGCAAGGAGACAGCCAAAAATAGGGAATTGGGACTGCCTCATGAGCTGATTTCTCTCATCTTTTCTTCACCAACCACAAATGCAAGTCTCTCCTACCAGTTTCCCCATCCTTGTCCCCAAACTATTTGCAACCTATCCCCACCCATGCCCACCTCTGTACTCCCCTTGTCCTAGAAGGTACCTTTGACCCTGCAGGGATGAGACCTGGTAGCTGCATGGTCTTCATGGCTGTGTTTACAGCGACATTGGGCCCTCCAGGCCTTGGGATTAAAGGTAGCTCTTCTCTTGAGCCAGAACTCACCCACTTCCTCTGGGCGTGATGGGATAAAGCAGAACATGAGGCAGCGGCACTGGCCCACATTGCAGGGCACAGATATGTCTATAGGAATGGGGATGGGTGGTAGGATTAGAACAGTACTTGATAGAGCCTGGCCTTCCTGTGCCAACCTGCTCTCCCATACCAACACACATATACTTTTCCCCATACATCCCAATATATGACAGAGTATAGTTATTCCTCCCCACCAACAGGGGCTGTAAGGGATAATTCAGTTCTTCCTACCTGAGATGATCTGGTGCTCTCTCAACAAGTGTCCACAAAAGCACTTGGACTCATCCCCAATTCGGAAACAGTCCCATAGATAATGGGGGCAACGCCAGCCAATGTAGAGACCTTGGTGTGGTGGGATTGAGTAATAAGGACAAAATGAGAAGGCACAATAGCATAAGCTCCCCCAAGTGTTCTCACTGACATCTATCCCCTGGTGGGGGGACCTCACCTCTCCCTCCATGTGTATTCATGAAGATTCATCCCATGAGTCCTCATCCCCATTTCTTTAGACGTTTTTCTCAAGGTTTTCTTTTTGCTGCACAAGTGTTTCAGTTCCCTCCCCACTGCATCCCTGTCAGCCTGTCAGAGATGACTGAAGATAGTCTTCAGTTTCCAAGCATGAAGATTATGGATGAAATTTTATTTGAAGATGAACATGAACCTCAGTGAGTTTTCTGTGACTGTAAGGATTCTCATCTCTTTCTCTCCCCAACTTAAAGCCCAGCTTTGCTTGGTTTCCTTGAAGTGTCTAAGACGAGGAAAGGGGAAGATGATTGGCTCGATATAGAGTAGATGGTGGGGACTGGTTACTAAGGAGCATGGTTGTTGAAGGGACCTGAAGAGGAAGAAGAGCTTGGGCAGCCCTGCAGCCAGGAGGAGGGTTTTCCTTACTTCTCCCGGGCTTCATACTTCTCTTCTGTGTTCCTGGTGTTATTGAACTAATTAATGTCTTCTATGAACATGAGAAAGGATGCCTGTGGCTCTTCAAGGCTCAGGAGGAAGGGGTAGGCCAGAAGTCATGCATGGTGAAGACCAAAAAAATATAAACTTGTGAGGAGGCTAAGGAAGGAAGTATAGAAAGGAAGGTGAGGCTAAGAAGTATCTCTGAGCTCAGGTGCCAGCAAGAGGCCACAACCCTAAAGAGCCTGTTTTCAGTAGTGGTATCTGAAAATGTCTGGCTTCACGGTCAGTCTCACTATAAGGCAAGGGTGGTGCTGTGTAAATGTGGGAGGAGAACCAGAGAGCCCCTCTCACTCAGATTTTCTCATCCTCCTTGAGAGCTGAGAGAGAACCCCAAGAATCCTGTATGAGTCCCCATGGGACCTTCAGCAATAGGGCTTTTATTCTAATATAAAGGCTACTATGAAGTATCGCTTCCACCCAAAAATGTCCCTGATGTCCCCTAAAGACCTCTCTTCTTGCTTTCCATGGATCCTTGTGGTACTCTTATCACAGTTCAATGCATTATAATGAAATGTTTGTTCACTGGTATTCCTGTTAGGCCATCAGTTTTGCCAAGGAAGGGTCAATCTTTTCATCTATATCTTTAGTCCTAGCACAGGGCCTGGCATAAAATAGGTGCTCAGGGAACACAGTTTGACTGAAAAAGTGAATGAGTAAATTCAGGAGAGAAGAGAAACCCAGCATTCTAGGCATAACCCTGAAGTTCCATAAGGAAGATGAGAATGAGTTGGTGTCCTCTGGTTTTTGAGTCTGGCCCGGGCCATAATCTACAATTTTGTGTCTAATTACTGAACGAGGTTTTCTTGTCTTACCCATGGTATCTCAGAGTCTAAAGCCTGTTGAGATGTGGCTTTTGGCTTTGCTGCTTCTGTCTTGATGCTGATGGCCTGTAGTGCCAGTGCCCCCAACACCAGGGAGCCTTGATTGAAAGGGCAGGGTATAGGCAGAGTCACAATGGGTGTGGGTGGGGGCCAGGATTCTACTACAGAAATTCTAAACTCCATCTAGAGGAGCATGATACACTGGATGAAGAGGTGAGGTGTGGAAGTGAAGAGGGGTCAGTGCCCAGAGGTCAAAGCCAAGCCTGAGGGCCTGGGAGAGTCAAGTCCAAGCACTGATGTGGGAATCAGTGCCCAGCTTTCAGATGAAGACTGAAATTTAACAGGGAGACTGGCAACTACGTCTCAGAATCTATTGCAGGTGTCTGTGCCCTTAAAATAGAACAGTTGACATCTGGCTTCGTATTCCAGAGTGGCGTTCTCTACTTTCTGCCCTGATTCTAAACCCTCTTCCTGTTATGAGGGGACAAGAACTGACAGGAGGAGGAGATATTATCTAGGACACCATTTTGGTTCTGTACAACACCATTGATTCCATGATCACATAATCACGTTTGCATGATAACATCTCTTTATGCTTAGAACATCTCCATAAAGCATATAGCTGTTGTTACATGAAGGATGTCTCCAGCCCAGACCTCTCTCTTGAACTGCAGACCCATGTAGCTGTCTGTTTATGAGACTCTTTCACCAGTGTGTTCCACAAGCACTTCAGATGTATTATATTCAGCCATTCCTTCCAAACCTGGCCCTTGTCCATTGTCCTCTGTTTATCCAACACACAATTAGCAAGCATCTACTGTTTCAGGTATTCACTTAATGGAGGGCACCATTAGCCAATCAGTTACGTAAGCCAATAACCTAGATGTTATTCCAGGCATGTCCCTCTCTTATTTTCCACATCCAATGATCTAAAGGTCAGTTTTACCTTCTTAACATTCCTGACTTTTTCTACTTCTTTCCACCTCCACCCATCTACTTCTAACTTGGATTATGATCAGAGCCCCACAATGTAGTCTTCCTGTTTCCAGTCTTGTTTTTCTCTAGTCTACCCTACCGCTAGAGTGATTTTGCAAAAACACAAATCTGTTCATGTCTCTTCATGTTATTGTCCCCATTTAAAATCTTTTAGTGACTCTCAATTACCCTCAGGATATAATCCCAGCTCTTGAGTTTGGCACATTAATGCCTGTGCAGTCCTGCCCTTCCAGAGCTGAGCTGGGCTACTCGCTCAACACTATGAAGCAGGCACACTGTGTTACAGTTTCTTGCTGATACTTTGCCCTGTCACGTTTTGCAATATCCCACTTTTTACCCGGCTGCCTCTTCTGACTCATCTTATAAATTTCAGCTGTGAAGTGATCCCTTCCAAAGTTTGTTCTTCAAGCTCCCACAATCAAATGTCCCTTTTTTTTTCTGCTCATGTAGCACTGTGAGCTGAGTTCAATCATAGTAATTGTTAGAATGCGTTATAATTATCCTTTTACTTATTGGTGTCTCTCATTAGAATATAAATTATTAAACGGATTTTGTCTCTGAAACCCTACCAGCACCACCACTTCCACAGCTAGCTCAATGCCTGGCACATTGCTGGAGCTCAATAAATGATGAACAAATAGAATAAAAGCTTACACTTGATACTTCTTTACAGAGCACATATACTAACTCTCTAGAGACCAAAGATCCCTATTATTAGAAGAGAACCCCAAATGTCTATTCAGGATTGAATGACACTTAAATTTCAGTATACACATGCCTGTTTAAACAGGAAAATGAAGAAGTCCTAATTTTAAGAGTGCACTAGCCTTGAAAAGTGGGGAGTAGACGAAGATCTGGGGAGGAGAATGATGGGACTGAACAGACCCTACATTTATAAGAAGAGTAAGAAAGAGTGACAGAAGATGTTAAAATAAGCAAACAAAACTGTTTCAATGACTAAAGTGAGACTGAGAAACAAATGAGATCACTGTGACTTTCTTGTCCTGGGGTGGAGTGGGGAAGGTCCCTACATGGGACTGAAAAAATAAGTTACATTGAGGAGGGATAGGGATAGAATTATTTGGTGGTCTTTATATCTTAGGCTCATTTGTTTTGAAATAACTCTACTCCCATCATAAGGGGAAAGAAAGTATGAAAAACCAAAATAAATGGTGACATACATTGAATTCAGTGTAGAAACCCCAGAATCCTCTTAGCAGACCAGGGTAATCTTACCAAAGGTAATCCCTATAGATATGAAATTCAGTAACACAGGTACATGTGCCTGTGCCAGGATGGCATGTGTTTACACAGTACATCTGGACAGCCTTTATAGATAAGCATAGCATGCCACTAACAGGACTGTCAAAAGTACTAATTTTGGATGAGACTTGGAAACAGCAGGGCTAGAAGATATGACTTTCCTCTTTGGTGGAGACTCACAGCTTTTGGATACCCAGGTGATTATGGGTCTTGTATGCAGAGGTGACAGCCTTTTAATAGAGTTCCACCAAGGCCTTTTGCCAGGTAAGAGCAACAAATCACCTGGAGACTGTCCAGATCCTGGGCCACCTCTGCCTTAGGGTTTGTTAGGTGTAAGTGAACTGAGCCCTAGATCTGGGGCTGGCCTGTGGCCCTTCTGATTTTAACATCTTTAGTTTGGTCACATGTCCCTACCTAGGCTTTATATGAATATCCCACTTTTTTTCTGCATCCATGCCATCCACCTTGGCCCACCTGTCTGCTCCCTTCCCAGGTTCTAAGCAGGTGGCATTGCCATTTTCACAAGGGTAACTAACGACTGAATGGGCAAGTTCTCAGAACCTGCTGAATTGGAGGGTGGTCATAGGCCTGTCAGAAGCCTCTGAAAGGCTGCCTGGGCTCACCTGTCTGGATGGCATTCAGGGCTGCATTCTTCTCCCACTGGAAAAGATTATTCACCTGAACACCAAACTTCTCTCTGTGCATTGCCTTAGTCACTTCCACCAATTCTGCCTTTTTAGCAGGGACCACTGGGTAGGCTTTATAACCTGGGAAGGGAGGGGCTGAGTAACCAATGGGATGAGATGAGGCCCTAAGTCTAAGAGAAGGGGCTAAGTCAAAGAGTAACCCAATCCTTTCCTCCTGGGGCAGGTGAAAGATCGTGATGAGAATGGGGAAAAGGACAGGAGCAATTACAGCTAATTCCTTTCTTCTTTCTGGGATGACGTCCAGGCTGAGCTGCGTGAGCGGTGCTGATAGAGGCATCTTCCTCCTCCTTTTCTTCATCTTCTTCCCTTTCCTTTGCCAATGTGTCCAGGAGGACCTGGGCTGAAGGACCTGAAAGGGAGTGCTTTTCAAGGCTCTCTGATTCAGAGGTCTGGGCGGATCTTCTCCATGAGGCCTTGCTGGAGGAAGATTCAGAAAAGAAGTCTTCCTTCAGAGTATCAGAAGAAGAAGACATAGAGCTATGGCCTGGTGGTGAGTTATGAAAACTAAGGTGTTTCTCTGGGACCTTAGAGATGTGACTCTCCAAATGGCTCTCAGGGGTAGAGGCCTTGAAGGTGGAAGGCTCCAAAAGAGTTTCATAGACATGTGGCTCTAAAGGGGTTTCAGGGATGGAAGGCTTCAAAGAGGTTTCAGAGGTGAGGGTCTCTAAAGGGGTCTGGGAAGTGGAAGGCTCCAAAAGAGTTTCAGGGGTAAGAGGTTCTAAAGGGGTCTCAGAGATGGAAGGCTCCAAGGCGGTTTCAGTGATAGGGGGCTCCTGTGAGTCCTCAGCAGAGGGGTCCTTTGAAGAAAGGTGCTCCTCTGCATCCATGGTGGTTTGAGGCTCTTCTATGACCTTGTCTGCCTCCATCTAGTGGTAGAATAGGGTACAGGCTTCATTAGATTGGGATTGGAGGGTCTGCAAGTCAGGGTTCACAGTGGGTTATAGAATTAGGATAAGGTTCTCAGTGCACCTGAGATAGAAGGAGCAAAGATGAACTTTGAATCAGGGTATGGTGCCAGGAGTTTCACCCATGTGCCTAACCCCCATGTAGCATCCTGTTATGGGTTGTGAGGGAGCTAAAACTTAAAGATTGAAAGGTTGAAGCAGTCAGAATCCCATCAGTAGATGGTAGCAGAGGACCATGCCCCAAGAGGAACCTGAATATAGCAACTTGGCTAGTCCAAGAAAAGGGTCCTGGGCAAACCTTAGTACTGTGGGGAGGGTCAGGCTGTGGAATTCTAGGAACTGGAAATATCAAGCCCAAGTGGGGGTTTGGTCCCAAAAGTACAAGAGGATGCCATGATGGTAGGGCCATCTTCTCAGTCTAGTTTTGTCTATGGACCACACACACCTTCTCTTGATGATGTCATTCATGTTCAAGATTTCAACTATTTCCAGCTGTATGCTGATGACTCCTAAATCCAAAATTCCAGCTCGGACCTCTTTAAAACCCTATATTTCACATTCATATCCACTGGCTTCTGAACATGGCTAAATGGAGGTACATGGAGCACCGAAACTTAACTCTGGGAATTAGCATAGTCTTCTCCTTTTCTCTCAGCCTTCGTCTTCAATAGGCCCAAGGACTATATTTCCTATCTTCTAACTATTCCTAAAGTCCATTCTCTCCTCTCTTTACCCTCCAATTTTGTTCAAGCTCTTACCATTTTGTACCAGGATTATGTAATAACTATGCCCCTCTGCTGCCTTCCTCAGCATATTAATCCACTCACCCATTCTGTCATTGATTTATGTAACTTATACTTTTATAAAGGGCCTAATCGTACACTTTTACTCAGGCACTGTGCTAAATACTGGACTCAGCTGAAAGAACTTGGGAAGGAGACAGGTTAACCAAAATGACAATACAAATGAGCTGGTGTTGTGCTGGGGTAAGTCCAGGATGCTGTGGGCAAGTGGAATGTGCCTAATTTATCTTGGAAGTATGTCCAAAAGAAGTGAGTCCTCCTTAATGACCCAACTGAAATCTTTCTAAAATGCAAACCTAACAATGGCATCCCCTTGCTTAAAAATACTCAGTGACTCAGCCTAAGGATTAAGTCTAAATTTCTTGGCCCTGACATTTAAGGCCTGTCATCATTTGTATCAGTGCCTAAGGATTCTAGCCTTAACTTTCCCTGCTCCCTACTTTCCCCCTCATGCTCCAGAAATACTAAGTACATCACTTAAACTCATTGAAGCTTTTCAAAAGGGGAAGTTTGAGACAGGAAGTAGAAGGAGAGGTAGGATGGTGGGGAGGAAGATGACCAGACATTCAGCAAGAGGAAAAAGAGACCTGGGGTTGGAGGACCAGAGGATTGGAGGAGAGGAAGGAAAAATAGAAGGGTAGGAGGGAACTGGCAGGAAACGGAGGTTTAAGATAAAAAGTAGAGAATGAAAGGGGGTTGAACTGAGGAGGGAAGGGACAGAAAGTATTAGGAGGGAAATGGGATGAGGGTTTGGAGTGGGAGCCATTGGAGAGACTACATACCTTTGGGCTTTGGCTTGGCTGTTACAAGTCCCTAGATCACGATCTTGTTTGAAGCTGGGAAGGGGAAGCGTTAGCCCCAAGGGAGGGAAGGCTCTTGGTTGTGGATGAGACCTGGCCTCAGAGCCTGTGTGGTGACAGGCCTTGCCTGCAAGTCTACGACTTGGGGAAGAGACTTGAACACCTTCAGAAATTCGCAGAGGAGCTCTGCCCAGATCTGAAGGAGGGTGGGAGGGGGAGGGACTAGGGGTCCAGGGCTGACGAAGGTGGAAGTTGACTAAAGCCTCTGGAACCCAGACCGGGAGAGATGGGATCTCTCACCAAGGCAACCGGAACGCCCAGTAGTCCCAGTGTCAACAGCAGTCTGGGCACTTCCCCGGTGGGTGGGGTCTCCTCCGGGGGCTGCATTGGACCTGGAGGGGACGAACCTAGAGAGTTCGCTTCCTTCGAGCAGGTTTGCAGGATATCTCTGAGAGTCTCTGGGTAGGGTTTGCGGGTTATCTTGGGGACGTCCGTGGGCGTCTGGGTCCGTGAGGGTCTCTGTAGGGTTCCTAAGGGGGCGCCGTGGGCCTGAGGACACGAGGGGAGCGTGGTGGCTGGTGGTTGGAAGCCGGGACGCGGTGACTGGGGCGGGGGCGGAGTCCGTCCTCGGAGCCCAGCAGGACCCGGTGAGAGGCCAATAGCACCGGGGAGGGGGCGGGCTTCGCTGAGACGGGCCAATCGAGCTGGCCGCGGGGCGGAGGCCGCCGCCGCGGGGCCTGGCGCTCGCCGCTCCGCGCAGCCCGCGTCGCCCAGGCCTGCGCTCCGTCCCGGGTCCCGGCTCGGCCGCGGCCTCAGCGGCCCGACCCCGGCCCCGGGCCCGCGAGGACACCGCAGGCTGCCCCCCCGGGGGTGGGGAGCGGAGCCGCGGGTCAGCTCTGCGAGCGCCCGCGCTGGCCTGACCGGCCCCGCCCCCGCCCCGGGCCATGGCCCAGCCCTCGTCCAGGCCCCTCGTCCTATCCCCAGCCGGGCCTTGGCCCCCGGCCCCTCCCTCGCCCTGCTTCCCAAATCAGCCCCAGCCCCAGCCCGGGTACCAGCGAATGCCCAGGTCCGGGTCCCAGCCCCGGCCCCACCCCCAGGCCCAGGCCCAGGCCCTGGCCTGGCTCCCATCTCGGCCTCTACCCTTGTTCCACCTCCTGTCACAAGTCCCGGCCCAGCCCCTGTCCCAACTCCATCCCCATCCCCAGTGTTTACTTACTCTTCGGGCCCAAACCCTGCCCGTGCTCCAGTCCCCATCACAGCCCCCCCCTCCATCCCATCCCCTGCCCTTGCTCAAGCCCCAATGCCCAGCCCAGCCCAACCCATTATCTTCTCCTTTTCCCTCATCTCTGTGTTCACCCAAGTCTCTCCCACTACCCACCCCTCTCTCTCACATCCTGCCCCTCTCCCAGCCTCGTCTCAGGTCTGGGCTCCAGCTGCCGCCAGTCCTATTGCTGCTGTTGCTGTTCTCTGTCCTTGGCCCAGGGGCTGGTGAGTGCAGAAGCACCAAAGACTGAGGCAGGGATGGGGTTCTGTCAGGGAGGGTTGGACTGCAGGGATCCAGGAGAGGTGGGACCTGGGTAATTAGATCACTGGGGAAGAAGTGGGGAGAAACAGGGAAGAGAAAGATCTAACACGTCTAAGAGGAATTGGGAGGGTCAGAAGAAAGGTAACACTGGGCTTGAGGTTCAGCTGGTGGCTGACAGTTCCTAGGACAGAGACTCTAAGGTTTTCTTTCCTGGTGTTCAGCCTGATCCCATTTTGACTCGCTTTTCCAAGGAAGTCTTGCGCCTCTTCATGAAGTTTGATGAAGGAGACATAGTCCCACACCAAACAGCCTCTAGTCCAGGGTGTGTGAAGAGCTAGCTTAAACTTTTGAGATATTGGGCATGTATTAAAACAAGGTTAAGAAAGGAGTTTTGAAAATAACATATAGTGAACAATGGATATGGATTAATCTCCATTAAAATGAATTTTCTTCTTGTAATGAGTTTTTGTTGTTTGGTTTTTTTTTTTTTTTTTTTTTTTTGCAGTAAGCTTGATTTGCCTAGGGATAATTCCTGACACTTCTAGAGAGGGGTTGAAACTCAGAGACCATTTTACAGATAGGGAAACTGAGGCTCAGTGGGGAACCTATTTGCCCAAGGTCGTTCAGGGGCTAGAAAAAGTGTTCCCTAATTCCTATTCCATACTAGTGGTTGTTTTCACTGCTTGTGTGCCTAATAGGAAAACAGACCCAAGTGGGGAAAGGCTCAAAGCTCAACCCGTCCTCTCCCCTGTCTGCCCACAAGGGGGCTTCATCCACAAACTGTTCCTCATTTGTCAGTTGTCAGCCTAGGGCCACCATCCAGCAAGGAAGTGAGAGGGAGAGGTCCAACTTCTTAATGGATGGAATGTGGGAGGAGAAGTTGGTCCCAGCCATAGGAGATGTGCCATAAAGATAGCCCCATTATGAGGAGATTACTATGTTCTTCTTGGCCCCAACCTCAAGCCACCTCTGATGGGTGGAACTCCAGATAGGATGGAGATGAGAGTCTTTGGCAAAAACAATTAACAGAGCAGCTGGAGGTGGGGGCTGAGTTTTAGTAAGCAGTAAGCTCTGGGGATCTGGTCCAGTGCCCAAGTTTGAGATCAATGAATGCCAAAGGTTGCTGCCCCTGCAGAGATGTCCAAGCTCTTTGTGTATGCTCACTGGTGTCTGGGCACTTATGTGTCTTGTGTATAGCTGAGGGACCTATGGGAGTGCTAGGCATATGCAGTGTGTGTACAGGCCTGTGCTTTGGTGAGTATAAGCTCATGTATGTTGTGTGGGGTACATGTGAACCTGTGTGTTTTCTGAGTGCTTATGTTATTGTGTGAGAGGGAGGTACATATTGTGGCCCAAACATGTCCTCTTCAGATCTTTTTGCTCTTCCAGTAGACAGTGCACTGAAGTGTTAACTTGCCAGTGGATAGTTCCTTGGTTGGAGGCAGTATTGGATGTCTCCCACAAAATATATAAGTAATGTATGTTCCCCCAGCCTGACTTGTTGAAGAAAGGAGCCATAGAAGGACTCAGTGTTGATTGTTGCTTCTGACACACTGGGCGCTTGTCGGAGGTAGTAGCCAGGTCAGTTTTTCAGTTTGAGTTAGGGAGAGTCCATATTGTTCAGTCCAATTCATAACTTCCATCCTTGCCATCATGGCTTCTTTATTCATGAGTCCATTGAACAAGTATGAGCTGGCTAGAGGAGGAGGGGTACTGACAGCCACAGAACTGTGAAAGGCTAAAATGTGGACTAAAACACAGTTGTCCAGAGCTGGCTGTAGAGAATTGTAACAAAGTTGGAAAAGAGTGCTGAGTAGGCCCTACTGCAGACAGGGTTGCCCATAATGCTGTTAATAGTCACTGCCTTGCAACTGTGGCCTGGTCAGCAGGGGGGCTCTATGACTTAGTGGTGGTTATAGATTTTGCCTGAGGAGAGGCTGGCAATGTCACAAGACATCATAGCACAATCAGTCTCAATAAATGCTTATTGTTGGCATCAATCTCATTTCAAGAATGACGGTACTCCTGTTCTCCTGGTCCTGCCCTACTGGTCTCCTGGTCCTGCCCTAGTCCTTGGGCCTTTTTCTTGGGCTAAGCTGACTGCATTTGCATAACCCTGGCATGCCTTGCTGTTCTAGGAAATGAACTTTCTACCTAGTGCTATCACTACTAGCAGGGCCAGCCTTAGCCTCTGTGTGCGTGTGTGTGTGTGTATATGTATGCATACCCTTGTGTGTGTTTATACATACGTGTATATTTCAGGTGGTGGAGAATCATCCGAGCTTCATGTGGAATTAATTACTGGGGCATCCAGGATAGGTTTATCTAAGCTTGGTTGGGTTCTTACTCATGTCTCCACTGGGACACAGCTCTGCAGGCCCTGGTGAAATCAACCCAAAACTTGGAGTGCATGGGACTGTAGATGCTTTAAGCATCTGCTCTTAGAACTTCTAGGTTCTTCTCACCATGTCTAGTTACTGCTCATGCCCTTTTCCTACTAGTCTATACGGTGACCTCTGTAGCTGTTGGCCTCTTTTGGAGTGGCTTAACTAGGTCCCCAATTCTCCAGGCCATGCCATGCTCCTTTGAATCACAGGGCATTTTGTGCTTGTCTTTCCATTGTTTCCCAAAGGTCATTAGCTGCTTTTCACCACCAGCCCTCTGAGAGTTTGCAAGTTTGTACTGGGGGCCTGGCCAAGATTTCTTCTTAACAGTAGCAATGGCTCATTCAATGACCCATTCTGGTACCAGTTTTGGGGAAGAGAAGCCCTCACCTAACCACAACAGAGGGTACTCCAGAGTTCTGCTTTCTTGTAACAATACTATTCAGGCTATTCAGCTTTTGGCTTTCTGCCTTCATTTGTCACACTCAGGGCTCCTAGGAAGCTTGTCTTCCCTATCAGCTGGTTCATTTCCCTTCATCCCTCTTGAATATACTGCCACTGCCCTCTGAATGTTGCTCTGTGAGCCTCTGGTACCTGGGCTCAATTTGCAAGGTGGCAGTTCTTCCTTGCTGACAGTTGAGAATGATCATGAGGTCTGAACTGAACAGACTAGTACTTGGGTATAACCATGGCCTTTGAAGACGAGCACAAACCAGTAAAGGGCCAGTGGCCTCCACCTCCCTGTAGGGAGACTCTTGGGGTTCCTGCAGTTCATTGGGGCCAACTTTAACCAGTTCCCTCCTTCAGCAGCCTCTCTTTCCCAGATGCCTTTTTCTATGTTATTTCAAATACCTCATTTTTGGAGTTATAGCTTTCATTTCCATAGAGAGCGATTGTCAGACTAGGGAAGCCTCGTGAGTATTTCGTACTTGGCTGAAAACTCTAGGGTCTACCTCTACCTTTCCCCTCTACTACTGAAGCTACTGAGTTCCCAACCTTCTCAGCTGTCCTGGGGGCATTGTCTGGACTTCTCTGGGACTGGTCTTAAGTCTTCACAGCAGTCAGATTCCCTAGACCTTTGCCTGACATTTGAGACTCTCTTATATCTGTCCAGCCGAGCTACTGGGTTATTTTCACTGGTGTTCTCCTGGCTAGCTGCTAACACCAGGCTTTCACCTTGGCTTTGCTCCTGACAACAATGATCAGGTATTTTGTCATTTTGGTTAGAGATGACCTCCACCCCGAATATGAATATTCCTAAGTAGTTTGAGATTCCATGGGATCATTAACTGGCTACCTCACTGGGGCCTCCCTCCTGGGAAGTGCCCTCTGGCTGTTCATTCTGAAATCTAGAGGGCTTGTTGACTCTCCTTTCCTCCTCTCCTAGGTGCTTTTGTGGTGGCCTGCCAGCTCCTGTCCTTGCCTCTGCCACCCAGGCAGTCTCCTTGCAGCCTCACCACACTTTCCCCTACCCCCCATGCCCTGAGCCAGTATACAGACAGCTCTTGTGAAGCTTCTGAGGGTTTTTACTGCTCCTGACCACAGGGGAACAGAAAGGGGGAGAAAATAAACAAGGAAGTTACACAGTTTCATGCTGACTCCCAAGTCCCACAGGTGGAGTTCCAGCTTGCTCAGTGGCCTAAGAGCCCATGCCAATACACACACTTGCATGCATGCCATCCACACCTCTGTTTTGTTAGACTTGGTCAGGAAACAATGATCCCTAAGTTAGGGGTAGCTGTGGGGTCATATAAAGGGTCCTGGTTTTGGATTTATACAGATGTAGCTTTGAATCCTCAGTTTGGTCTAGGTTTAAGCCTCAGTTTCCTTATCTGTAAACACAGGTCATTTTTCCTAAAGTCATCGTAAGGATTAAAGCAGATGATGGATGGCCAGGGCAGCAGGAGACCCAGTTCCTGGCTCAGAGGAGAGCATTTGTTGAATTGGTACTATTGGTGAGGAAGACTTGTGTGCCTGCTGCTTCATGGAAATGTCCTCTGTCCTACCCTGCTCCTTTCTCTTTTGCCTGCTCCCCAGGAGGCCTCTTCCTGACTGACTACTCTACCTGCTCACCTCGCAAGCTGAGTCCTTTCCGCTCCTTTGCCAGCACTGAACTCTTCCACTTCCATGTTCCAGAGGACACATTCCTGGCTGTTTGGAACCTCCTCATCTTCAAGGAGCAGGGGGGAACCTTTGGGGACCACTGCCCAGACCAAAGTGTGACTGTGTGAGTGTCTGAGTTAACCTCCTGAGCCCCACTTTTAACCCCAAATTTCTAAACTAAGGTGTGACTTTAGTTATATCTAAACTGACTTCCTGACCCCTGACCCTTGACCCTCGTCCAGATTGAAGTGTGACTGAGTGAAGGCCAAGACCTCTGTCTTCTGACTACTTCCTGACTGCTGTTTGACTGTGTGAGTGCCTGAGCTGACATTTTACCCCTTCTGTGCTGACCCCTGACCTGGAACCACTTTGTTATATTTGTCAGCATAGGGTATTCACGTGTTTTGCTGGTGATGAGTGACAGTTCCCTTCCCCCCACCCCCATTTCCCATCTCCCACCCCATTGCCGGCTTTCTTTCTCTCCTCATTCTGGTCCCCAGGTATTTCCGGTCCGGGGCACCCCCTGTCATCAATCCCCTGCACACACACTTCCCAGGGGACACAGCTGTGCCTGGGGTTTTCTCACTGATCCTCAGCTGGACACTGCCCAACCGTACCTCAGGCATCTTTAACGTCAGCAGCCCCTTACCTGGGGATTGGTTCTTGGCTGCCCACCTTCCCCAGGCCCATGGCCACATCTCTGTCAAGGTGGGTTGATGCTATCTAGGGCAGAAGGGGTCAGAGCTGCTTCTCCATCTCTGCTGAATTCCCCTGATGGGTTATCTGGCACACCAGCTTGTACCAGGGTAGGCAACAGCATGAGGGTAGTTGGGGTGGGTCCTAGCTGAGGCCAGCAGATCACTTTGTAGACCAGAGGCCATGATCTGTAGGAAGTAATCTGGGAGCCTCAGGAGGACATTGTAGGTCCATGTAAGCTGAAGGGAAAGTCCAGAGTCTACAATCAGCCAGAGACCCTGGCGCACTGCAAAGTAGTGTTCCTTCCTACTTGAAGGTGCAAGAGATAGTCTAGGTGATCAGAAGCCAGCCAAAGACAGGTCAAATGCTGTTGCACAAACCCAGGGCTAGTTTTGTTCTACATCTTGATTGGTGATAGCCCTACAGACTCTCATAGGCTGCAGCCCAGTTGTTAGTCCCATCTGGGAGAATATATTCCTCTTTTATCATATGTTGAACTCTACACTATGGGAGAGGGTGCCCTTTTCTATTAAAAGGAAGCTTTGGTCAGTTTGTTTCCATCCTGACCATTGCCTCCCTTTCCTCCAACTGCCTGCACTCATTTCATAGAGTAGAGGTTGTTAAAGTCTGAAGTATATGTTCAAAGGTCAGGATGCTTCTCCATTCTGGTTTGGAGAAGGAAATGACCCAGAATTTTCTTGCTACCCCCCGCTATTGAGTAGGCCAGACTTCCTCCTTGTAGTGAGAGGATCTATAGGTTTCTTACTCTTGTGTGTTGGTGGAGAGGGAGGGTTTGATGATCTGGCCATTGTCAGAGTGGTCTGGCCATGTGTGGGGGACAATGGTAAAGACCAAGCATGAGCAGAATAAGGATTTAAAGAACAGGATGCTGAAGAAAATAAAACTTAGTGGGGTTTGGCCATTGAGAATTGAGAGGGGCAGAAATTCCCAATTGATGAAGATTTGACTGAGAGATATCTCTCCAGGCTGAATTCCTGACTGTGTTGGACTCACCTTTCCTCCTGCGGTAGCTCTGCATTCAGAGAAGGTGTTATAATGCTTTGGAATGAACTGAATCACAAAGCAAGTGCTGTTGTCAGAGATGGGAATTAGGGCTGAGGTAGTGTCTCAAGGCCTCAGCAATGGGCCTGTTGAGTGATGTACAAAAGAACTTCCTATCAAGGCCTTGGAGCCTTCTGGATGAGAGCATTTTGAGAGCTCACCTGGAAATGGCTCTGGATTCTAGGTAGGTCTTGATTCCTATCAGAACTAAGGGTTATTGTCTTCAGAGAAATGTCTTAGGTCTCTGGCCAAATTCCAAAAAGCACATTTATGATACTAACTCTGATCCTGGATTCCCTTTGTGAGAACTGAAAGGAAAATCCTTCTGAAGCCCTGTTCTAGTTATCCAAAAACCTTTCTGGGTAAGCAGGAGGAATCTGGGGCCTAGGCCTGGACTGGGATTATGGGAGCTAACACTTGGTTAGGAGAGTTCAGAACCAGTTTTGGTTGACATATCCATTTGCAACTAGATATAATAAGTGGGGCCTGAGAGACTTGATACTGAAAGCTGGAGCCCTAGCCAGCAGAGCTCCATAGGGTGTGGTTAGGTTAGGGAGAAGAGGGCACAGTTACCTTGCCTATGAATGGTGGGGGACCTGGACACTGAGAGATGTAGCTCTTCAGTTAGGCCTATTCTAGAGACTGAGAGTGTAGGAGGAGGGGTGGAGGTGGGGGAGGGTTATCTTTGTGGCCCCTCTGAGAATTTGATTACTTTTTGGAGTCTTATATGAGCCTCCAAAGGTTCTTAAATTTTCTAGTTAATTCTCTAGATTCAAGCCTATGGGTGGATTGTCCAGAACACTCTTCTAGGGCTCCGTCTTCTTGACTTGCTTCATCTTTATACCATGGTCCTGACTTTCTGTGGGGCTTGGTCAACACAGGAAGTAATGTGGGTTCAGGGATATCCTTGGGTCGGGACTGAAGAGTCCCAGCAGTAAGAAAGCAGTGCCATTTCTAAGGCCCTCCTCTGCTTTTGTGGTGAACTCTGACTTCCCTTTAAACCTTAGTCCTTGAGCTCCTGCTTTATCCCAGGTCTTGGATTGGGTGCTAGGGACACAGATAAAAAAAGATGTATGTTAGCGAGATACAGGAGATATTCTAAGAGGACAAAGGAGATAGCTGACTCAGCTTCATAATATGGTAGAGGTGGTTTTAGGAAGTGAGGGCTGAAGTTGAGAAGGCAAGGAAGGGCATTCTAGGTGGTGGGAGCAGCATGGGCTAAAGTGTAGAAGGGAGAACTGAAGTGGATCAGTGTGTGATTGGTGAGGGAGCTGGAGGGGTGAGCAGAGGCCAGATCATGAAGTGCCTCAAAGTTTGAATTTTATCCTGAGAGTGACAGGGAGCCTTACGAGGTTGTAAAAGAGAAGTAACTTATCTGACCCAGGTCACTCTCCTGAGCTGCAGTTCCATACTTCTGCTAGTCCCTGTGTCTCTGTTATTCACTAACATATTCCTGGCATCCAGTACAGAGCCTGGCACGCAGTGGGGGCATGGCAAATTTTTATTGTCCTTTTGCCATCTTCTCAAGCATATTGCCCCAAACTGACCTCACTTCTACTTTCCTTTTCCTGTTCTTCCTTTGAACCTTTTCCATCTTGACCCTATGCCCTCCAGCTCCTTTCCTTTCTTGTCTTGGAACATGTGTCTGTCCTGTGGTACCCAGCTGCCAGTCTGCCCTGGGAGACTGGCCTTTGGGTGGTGAGTAACATCTGGCACCTAAATGGCTCATTAGGGGAAAGTTCTCCAAATGTCTAGGGCATAGTTCTCCTTGAATGCATCCTCTTCCAAGCTCCAAGGTTTGAAAGTAAATGAAAGCAGGTAAAATAATGAAAATAACAATAAGGTAACCAAAGAGGCAGATTATATAGAAGAAAGGATTTGGTTGAACCTACCGACTAGAATGAAGCATGGCTCAGTATCTCAACTGAAGAGGTTAAAATCTGCTAACCGTTCTCTTTCTGCCCTTTCACTTCCTTCTAAATTATTTTATTTGTGTTTCGGATAGGTAATGTATGCACCTGGTACAACATTTGAAAGGTATGAAAAGCAGTGAAAAGTAAGTCTTTCTCTTGCCTTTGTCTCTTTCCAGTCCCCACTTCTCTAGTAACTAGCTGTTAGTTAGTCCCTTATATTACTTTTCCCTTCTTGAAAGTCTCTCTCTTCTTGGCCTTTGTGACTTTACAGAACTATCCTGGTTTTCCTCCTGCCCACCACCCATTCCTCTACCTATTTTCCTGGCTTCTCCTCTGCTTCATCATGCACATTGTGGGGTTCCAGTGCTTGGGCCTGGGAAACTCTTTTCTTATTTTTCCATTCTCTTGCTAGGTGTCTCCAGCACAGTAATTTTAAGTACCACCTTTGAATCTCAGACTTTATATCCAGCTGCTTACTTGACATCTCCCACTGGATATCTAAGAAATGTCTCAAACCTAGCTTGTACAAATTAAAACAAAGCCAAAAGTAGAAGTCTCTTCAATTTGCATTTCACTTCTCTCAATCCAAGTCTTTCCTTTCTCTAGTCTTCTTTTCTCATTAAATGGCACTGCCATTCACCAATTGCTCAAGGCCCAAATTTAGGTGTCATACTTGATTCTTCTTTTCCCCTTATTTCTCTAAAACCAATCCATAAAGAAAAGTCTTATCGACTGTACTTCTAAAACATGACCTAAATGCATCTACTTCTCTATTTTCTCTTAGCACACTTTCCCTCAGCTTTCTCTTGGGCCTCCACAGTAACCTCATAAGTGGTCTCCCTGCTTTCACTTTTGTCTCTCTAGTCTGTCCAGCACACATTTACTTCCATGTTGATTGTTGCTGACTGTGGGCCAGCAGATGTACTGGGTACTGGGATATTCTTACAGAGAAATATCTTTGGTCATCTTCAGTCTGCAAGCCCCATCCAGAGCCTGGCAGTGACCACCATGCTCAGGCCTTTCTAAAGAAACCCAGCCTATGTATAGTATACTAGGATATTCTAGGAATCAATCTAAGGCCTTCTACTCCAGCTTCTTTTAGACTCCGCTTCTCTCTTTTGGCTCTCTTGCTTTCTCAAGTTTCCTGGGCTTGGCCCTGTACCTTCCGTGATTGCTGATATTTGAACTCTCACTTAGCATAGGCCTTGGCTTCTGTTGTGAAGATCTGACTTCTGGTACTCTTTCTTTGGCTCCATTATAGGGTGAAGGTTGCTGCGTTTCTATAGCTTCCCTGGTCTCCGCTGACTGAATACTTCCTTCTACAAGGGTTGGGTATTGGATATTTACCTTATACAGTTTAAGGAAGGAGTATATCTTAGTCATTGAGGTCATGTCCACTTATCTTTCAGTTATGCCAGTAGCAAGCAAAATGTGGAACAAAGTGTTTCTTCCCCTGGACTGTCTAGCAAGGAAATGGGCCACTTCCTGAGCTTGAGCTTCCACCCTTGGGGACTTTTCACAAGGTTTTTGTGGTGGTGATTCTTACCATAGGAAGTGGGGCTGATGAAATGACTCGTGATAGTAGTTCTTTTCCTTCAGAGTTTGATACCACAGATGAGAGACACCTGCTTTGGATATCAGAGATGGAGGTCACTGATCAACTAGGTGGGTTAGGAGCTCTCGGAGGCTCTCGGAGGGAAGCCTATTTTTGACACCCTTTCTTTAACTTAGCAGATGTTTTTTAGCACCTCGTGTTTGCCAGGCAGTGTGCTAGGCATTGGGGAATGCACTGATGCAAAAGCACAGAAAAATTCCAGGCAGAGGGTAATGAGATATTACAGTCTGGCCATCAGGCCTCCTTCCAGCCTTGTGGAGCTTTGCTGGAAGCCAGTGCCTTGGCTGGCTTGTTCCATGTTGTGGAACTTAGTGATGTCAGAGCCTGAAACTTCTTTGTCCCAGAACAAGGTTTAGAAGTATGTCTCGGTCAGAATAACCACATAAGTGAATAGTGCCCTCTAGTTTATTGGGCCAGCACAGGGTGATTTGTCCAGATCAGAGAAACCTAATCTCAGGAGGCCCCTCCTCCCCTGAGCTGTTACAGTTGCACAGCTTAGATAGCTGCAAATGCTGCAGAGGGGGAACCTGAGCAAAAGTCACTGGAGAGTGCTGAGGCTGTAGGGGCCAGAGGTGATGCCAACTGAGAAAGGTTAGGGATTTGATCCAGAAGAGCAGCTAAGGAAGATGAGGCTGTTCTCCAGCAACAAAGAAACCCAGCCTGAGGCAGAAAGAGCAGATGTATCTTTGGGTCTCTTGAGACAGAGCGGAAGCGAAACAGAAGGCAGGCTTTGGCTTCATAAAGATTAGAGTTGCCACCAGCTGAGTCGATTTATTTCTTCATTCATTGACTCAGCAAACATTCCTCTGTGAGGTACACACTTTACATTAGGCTCTTTGTCTAGGGGAACAAAAATAAATACCAGATTCCTGTTCTCAAATTGCTTACAGTCTGGAGGTTGCCTATAAGGTAAAGAGTGGCCCTTCTCTGGGGTTGTTAAAGGAGAGGCTGAACAAGCACTTGGGTGGGGCAGGTAGGAAATAAAGGGAATTAAAGATTCAGTTAGGAGAGGAGGGAGGAAGTTTAGAGCCAAGGCCTTTAAGGAGGTTTCCAATGGCCAAAGAGAGCAGTGTTCTAAGTTCCTGAGGGCTTGGTGGGGGAAATGGCGTGGTTTGAAATTACCTTGAGGGGAATGCTCTGGAGGAGGGGCAGCTGGGGCCTGATTGTCCTGAAGGCCTAGGTTTGAATCTCAAAACCTTAGCCAATGCTGAGGATCACAGTGATCCTGCAGACCTAGGAAAGACCCAGAACTTCAAAAGACCTCAGTAACAGCCCTGGGAGCAGGAGGCCAGAGGGAGTTTGTCCCCCGCCAGTTTCTATTTGCCTTGCTTTAGCACCCTTGCTGTCGTCTCTCCTCTCCCACCACTGCTGCTTTTGTCTTAGGGTCTCCAGGATGAGTGTCAGTACCTCCTTCAGCCTCAGCTGATTGTCCGGCGTTTGCTGGACGTTGCTGTACTGGTGCCTGGCCGTCCCTCAGAGCAAACCCTCTCCCCACATAATCGCTCAGCCCTGTACAAGTAAGTTAACCCCCCGCCCGCCGCCCCAAGCCTGTCCCTTTCCTGGCCACAAACAGTGAACAAGGTTCTCTTAGCCTCTCAGCCTACCTGCCGGTTCCTGCTCTCCCTCCTGCCAACCTAGACTGCTGGGCCACCCAGAGGCTCCAGAGAGGATCGGACCCCTGCCTTGCTTTCTCCTAGCACAGAGGGGACCCGAAAAGGCCTCCTGTTCTCCTGTGTCTCCTGCTCCTCCCTACCTTCTTCCTAGTGTTTCCCTCATTCTGGTGTCCCTCTCACCTTTCCATACCCTATCTTTTCTCACCCACAACCTCTTCTCTGCCCAGGGTCTTTGTGCCCAGCTTCACCTACAGGGTTTCAGCACAGCTGATGTGTGTGGGGGGCCGCGGGGCATCTGCCTGCCCCCTGACACTGCGCCTACGTCCCAAGGCTCCACCTCTGCACAACTCAAGCTCTGTGGCCTGTGGAGGTGCCTTGGTATGCCAGCTGGAGCTGGCATTGCCCCCCTGGGGGCACTGGGTCTACGTGCGTGTGGAGACACCATTCCGGAGCCCTGGCAGGACCATCCACTTCCAACTGTTTGTGCGGTTGCAAGGTCAGAAGCCCCATATCTGCCCCAGCCACCCAGCTTGTGTTGACATCTGGCACGGGGACGAGGCAGGCTTAGTGGCTGTGTTCATTGATTGACCTTCTGCCATGTCCCTATAATCTCCCTGACCCCACACGGGCTCCTTTGCACTCCCCTAAGCCCTTCCATGTGGAGCTTTAAGTCATTGGAAGGCCTTTAGATAATTTTTTTTTGCACCTGATTTAGGACTCACTAAGAGACCTGATTACTCTCCTTGATTTAATCTCTTTTAGTTTCTTGGGGGTAGGCTGGGACAGCTAGGACCTCTGGGACACTTCTTGTGAAAGCCTGTGCAAGTAAGTCAGTGAGAGGGTCTGTTATCTGTTTCAACAGTGTCTTCGTTGTCCTTGGGGAGGGAAAGATGACCTTGATTCCCTCCAACATGACATTTCATTAGCGGTTGCACTAGGAAACTGCTGGGCCCTATCCTGTGACCCTGGATGCTCCAACTCCCAACGACATTTGATTCTAGTTCTCACTCCTTCCCACCCTTTTCTAGATCCTGCCTGGTTCAGATCTGGTTTGTGGTGGAGCCGTAGGGCTGTGAGGGGAGCAGGCCTCAACTCCGATTTCCTCTGCCCCACAGAGTGCCCGAAGCCCAGCCTGTCCCGTGCCCTGGTCCCTGGAGCTGCCATGAACATGCCCCAGTCACTGGGCACCCAGCCTCTGCCCCCAGAGCCTCCATCCCTCGGGGCCTCTGTGGAGGGACCTGGGGCCACATCTCCACCTGAGCACTGCTGGCCAGTGCGCCCGACACTGCGCAATGAGCTGGACACCTTCTCTGTCCATTTCTACATCTTCTTTGGCCCCAGCGTGGCCCTCCCCCCTGAGCGCCCTGCTGTGTTTGCCCTGAGGCTGCTGCCGGTACTGGACAGTGGAGGTGTCCTCAGCCTGGAGCTCCAGCTCAATGCGGTACTTTGTGGAGTGTGGGGAGGTCAGCCTATTGGGAAACTCTAAGGAGAAGGTGTCGCGGTGTGGGGGCCTTTACCTCCTCCTGGAAGCCTATCCAGGTTACTTTAACCCAACTTTATTAGACCAATTCTGGTGAACATGCCCTAAGTATTGACTCTACTACGACTGGGCTGGGTCAGGCAGGGCCATTGAGAGTGGTCCAGATTTCTCCAGTTTTGAAGGCTAACCTCCCACTTACTAAGGGCCTCTCTCTACAGCAGGTGCATATGCCTCTCTTGCATATCTCCTGTGATGGGGAGTTCACCACCTCTTGAGGCCATGTGGTCTATATTTAGAGAGCTTTGATTGCTAAAGGCAGTCCTGATACTCTGTCAGAATTGTTCTCCATGGATTTTTACCCACTGATCTTTGTTTTGCCCCAGAAGCTATATTCTAGTAAATCTATACTTGTCCTTTTAAAAAAAAATCACAGACTTGATTTTCGAGAGCAGTTTTATTTTAGGCTTACAGAAAAATTGATGGAAAATGCAGTTCCCATAGCCTACCTCTTTGCCTGCATGGTTTCCCGTTATTCACATCTTGCATTAGCGTGGTACATTTGTTACATCCCTCTCTTATTTTAGCCCTTCAGATGCCCCTCAGCTTCCCTGAAACTAAACAGCAGCAATGTTTTAGACCTCTCCCCATCCTCCGTTGTCTCCTCTGTTCACACTTTTGGTTATCATGTCTCTAAAACAAGTGATCTGAGGTGGTATGACCAGTGTGGCAGACAGCCTTTGTGCAGCTTGAGATCAAGTTACCTCTTTCAGCTGCTGCGTTATACTGTGATCATCTGGGGCTTGTGGTGAACTAAGATCTCTGGATCTTTTTCCTTTCCTTACTTTTTATTTTCTTCAAAACAATTGTATTTATTTACTTTTTAATTACAAAAATTATGGGATCACATATAAAAGCTTTGGAAAATAGAGAAAGACATCCTCAAACACAACTAACTGCTTAGTTTTTTTGGTATGCATCCTCCCAGTCCTTTTCCACATTAACTGCTATATTTATCTAGTTGTAACCAAGGGGCATAGACATTTTTGTGCCCCTGGCTTCATTTATGAGATCTATTTGCCAATTCTCATCTCTTTGCAGTGAACTTTTTAACTTGAGTGGAAGAATTTATCTTTGGGACATTGCCTAATATTGGTTTGGGTCTTGGGCCGTCTATGCTTTCTGTAATTCACACACTTGAAAAGCTAATATTCCGTACCTCTAAGTCATTATTTTCAGTAGTGAATAAGACTGGGCGGAGGGCAGAACCCTGCATCAGGCCATTAGTGACTGTCTTGGGTTGACATTGATCCAATAATATATGAACTGTTCCCCCAGCCAGGGATCCTTTTAACTCTTTAACCCCACAGCTCTGGGGGCAGAAACCACTTTCCTATGAGCAAATCTGAGACTTGATCTGTGGCTTGATGTGGTCTTTTATGGGACATGGCTCAGAACTTTCTAGTGGTCCTGTCAGTTAGTACAGAGCTGATTCTTCAACCTTAAGATGTTCCTTATTTTCATACTCAGATTCTGTATGATTCTGTTCTGGCTAAAACTGTATGTATTTTATATTTGCTTATTGGGCAATGACAGCTGAGTTTTGATTTGACCTTGAAACCAGTGAGTCCATGTTAGAAACCAGCTGCACTCACACTTGTTCTTTCTCCGTATCCTGAGAGTATAGGCCCAGCCCCCTGCAGTCCCTTACCCTGTTCCTCTCTGCATTCTAGTTCATTTACTCCAAGGGCATCTAAATACATTCCACCCATCTGCATGCTGTGACCCTCGCTACACACCTCAGACAGATATTGTATTTATTCTAAAAGATATATTGGCACATCTACTCTTAGTTTTCCCTCTAAGTATTTTGATTTTTTCCCTTGGATCAAGAACTTGACATTTGGATCAGAGAACTGCATACCTAGAGGACACTGTTTTCTTTGGCTCCCCACCACCCAGCCCCAATGACGGTTACTGAATAATACTTTGGTATATTGCTCTGTCCTTGCACTGAGGAAAGTTATCAGCAAGTTGTATGATATTCACTCTCTTGTCAAGGACAGGATGTATGACAGCATACAGTGCTTCTTTGATAAGAACTTATCTGAGACCCACCCCTTTGGATGCTGTACTTCCCATATACCTCTGATTAACCTTTATCTGATGGACCCATGAATCTAGTTACTCGTGTTTCCTTCTTTGCTTGGGTTGCTTGGAAGTCAGCATCAAATATCTGGCCTACATCTAGGGATAGACTTTATTTTCCATTCTGATTTTTAAGTTTTCCTCATGCATTTAATAAGCTGTTTCAAATCCTTCTTTAATAAGCTGTCTCAAATCCTTAAATGAAGTGAGCTTATGACATCCTGTTACCTTTATTCTTATAGACAACTCTTTACATTTACTTCTGTGGATATCTGGTTTCTTTTAATCTCAGCTGGGTTGCTACATTTAATCCCTCAGGCATTCTATTACCACTTTTTAGGATCTGGGATCATTTTGCCTGAGGAAGAGTGTGTTTCTTTACACACCTCTGGTCCTCAGAACGAAGTGAAGAGATGATGATGATTGAAAACTTTACAGTTACCTTTGTTCACAAGTAGTTTCTAGAAACAGCAACAGCACCTCACACCTTTCCTCAACAAGCTAGATGGGACTGAAAAAGAGGGTGTTCTTTCTAGACTGGACAGTTTAAACGATTCTGCCCAAAAGAAAGGATTTGGAATTGGGTCTTGCCCTCTCAGCAGTCTTGGAAAGATCTCTGCTGTGGAAGATTGGGTGTTTCCCAGTTTTTCTGTTCTTAAAATGAAGGGAAGAGAGAGGCTTTGGTGTGGAAAGTACCTGCAGGTATGGGATGTTCAGTGAGGGCCTGAAGGAGTTTATGGGGCGGGGTTAACAGGTGTTAGGAGTCTGAGGTGGTGCTGGTGGTAGGGCCTGGAGGGTGTGACAGGTTCATCTTTATACCTGCCCTCCCCAGAGCTCCACACGCCAGGAAAATGTGACAGTGTTTGGATGCCTGACCCACGAGGTGCCCTTGAGCTTAGAGGATGCAGCAGTGACCTGTTACAAAGGTGAGGGTGAGGAATAGGGGAAGGAGAGGAGGCTAGTAGTCTGGGGTGGGGTTAGGGTGGAGGATGGTATGGAGGAAGGATGGGCTAAAAGACTCTGGGAAGAGAGGGCAGGTGGGTGAGGGTTCTCTAGGGCCTGACCCCACACTGATCCCTCCTCTTACTTATTGACCCCTCTCTTCTCTGCTCAGAGACCCTGGCTGGCTTCCTCCTCTCCGTCAGTGCCACCTCCAGAGTGGCCAGACTGAGAATCCCATTCCCGCAGACAGGGACCTGGTTCCTGACCCTCCGTTCCCTGTGCGGGGCGGGGCCTCGGTGAGTGGCTTGGGGAGGGCCAGGGCCGGGGAGTGCGCTGCTGCGCCCCAGGTGACAGCCAGTGTGTGTACAGGTTCGTGAGGTGCCAGAACGCCACCGCTGAAGTGCGGCTGCGCACCTTCCTGTCCCCGTGTGTGGATGACTGCGGGCCCTACGGCCAGTGCAAGCTGCTACGCACGCACAACTACTTGTATGCGGCCTGTGAGTGCAAGGCCGGTGAGTGTTCTGGGCCGTGGGCTTCCTGGGGTTGGGAGGAGGCAACAGCCTGAACTGAGGCTAGGTTTGGAGAGGATGGGAGGGCAGAGCTAGGGTGAGAATACCCTCCACTGGCAGTGGCGTAGGGCTTTGCTAGTGGCTGCCAGAAGTGTCTGCCAAACCCATGGCTGCCTTCTGTTGCCCTCCACCCTGTGCCCTCCCCACCCGCAGGGTGGCGGGGCTGGGGCTGCACCGACAGTGCGGATGCGCTCACCTACGGATTCCAGCTGCTGTCCACACTACTGCTCTGCCTGAGCAACCTCATGTTTTTGCCACCTGTGGTCCTTGCCATTCGGAGCCGATATGTCCTGGAAGCTGCTGTCTACACATTCACCATGTTCTTTTCCACGGTATGCAGTGGCCTTTGTGTCTTCCTTTACCAAGTCCTTATTGTGGTGGGTGAGAGTCTACATTTTCCCCCATGTTGTCCACGAATTTGGGGATGTCTACACCTTCATAATATGGGGATGTCTGGAATTCACCGTGTCATCTACAGCAGCACTTCCCATCTTTTCATATCATGGCATGCATACAATACAGTCATTTTTGTAAGACACATTAGGATCATGAACAAGCCTTTGTAACTTAAAATAACCAACAGCCATTGAAGACAATGGGGGGTCTCCAGCTGTCTCACACATGGCTTGTCTACCCTCAAGGCCAAAAGACCTTCACCTCAGTGTGCTGGCAGAGAAACTCTGTCCTACAAGGTGGATTTGTGCCTTCGCCATGAGAAGAGATCTGCATGGGGGCAAGAAATCTGCACTTTTGCCCATGTGTCTACATGGATAGTCCTCACTTTCATCACCTTTCATGACTTGAGGCCTAACTGTGCTCGTGTTCTCCATCAGATTGAGGATTTGTACAATGTTAGCATGTTCTTTCTTATGGTGTAGAAAGGGATCTCCCCATTCAGTAGCCATAGCTTCCATGAATTCTCATGGGAACTTTTGGAAGATAGACGGAATCTCTGTAATAGGGTAATTTATAGAAGAGTCTGGCTCTCAGAATCCTGGGAAACTTTACAGATTCAACTATGTCCTGAGGCATCATGGGAAGTGGCAATGTGTTATAAAATCCTAGCTCAAAGGAACATTTTGATGAAAATTAATATAGTTTTATATCCCTCCCCTCTCATTACAGAATCTCTGCAATCCCTTCTCACTCTTCCATAATCAGAAAAATTTATATTACAAATAAGCATCAAAGATATTCTAAGGAATGGTAGAGCAGTCTGCTAATGTGACTTAACCTCCATGTAGACTTTTTCCCCTGAAATTCAGCATCTAGGGATCTTTCCATCTCATCTCTGGGCTCTTGGTGTCTTGTGACATACAGTGCCTGCCTATGAGTACTGCAAAAATTTTGGATGGATTCAGACTTTCCTCGTGTCTTGGCAACAAGGATATCACAAAAACCAATAATACATGCCTCTCTTGAGCATTAATAGATGAGACATATGTCCAAATTACAAAAATCCTACCTACCACTTAGGAGAAAGTGGGAGGCAAATGTCCTGAAACTGAGGGTCATGTCATAGGTTCCTCCACAGATGAGGAAGAGTAGGTTGTACTCATGCTATCTAGAGAGACTTTGGCCCCTTAAGCTAGATGAGAAGTTTTGCTTTACAGTCCCCCTTTTTAGACCTGCTCTGACAGTGCCTCATTCTATTTATATATTAGATACTGTTTCTCTTCTTTATTGCCAGATGCTCTTATACTGTTGCTCACCAAATCCTCTAGCAACAGCTGTTCCACCAGCCCACTCTTGGCTGCATGCAGATCTAATGTGATTCACAATTCGGAAGAGTATCTAAGTGTGTCAGGAGGCTAGGGCATATGGGGAGGGTGTATCTTTTCTCCAGCACATCACACAAGCATCCTGGGCATTGACTCCAGAGTGTTTAGTCTTAGGTAGCTCCTCATTTTCTAGATACAATGGCCTATCAACTTGAAAAAAAAAAGACGACCTTCCCCTGAAACACTAAGTGAGCGTAAAGTACCTGGCACCACATATAGAGTTTCCACTTTCTTAAATAAGGCAATAAGCAAAAGATCAAGGAAAAGATACTGGTTCTGAGGTGTTACGTAAGGTCCTGCCCTAACTCCAGTTTTTTTCCACGTGGGCTAAAGTACAGAGCTACCGGTCTTCCATTTTCCCCAGGCAGGTTCCCTCCTTTCCCATTCTTTACTTAGTTTAGACTTATTCCATTCCTCAGCAGTCTCCATTTAAGGATACATTGTTCATATTGTAGGTCACAGTACCAGGACAGTAGATGACAGTGTTCTTCCAGGACAAATCCAGGACAGTTTCCATCTGGGAATAGGGCATCGATTCCTATCCAGATCAGAGGAGCAGACAGACAGTAGGTTTTTTCTGCAGGAGTTAAAAATATAGAAAGTAAATATGTAAAAATTTTAAATGTTAAAGTATGTTATATAAGATGATAACATGTTAAAAATAAAAAAAAAGGCAAACAAAAACAAGCCATAAACCCAGCATTGATTTTGTATCAGTTCAGATAATGATAACAGCAAAATGACATCTACTGCAGGGGTCTTACATTCTCAGGGCATGGAGCAGTACCTGTCATGGCCTGTTAGGAAGCCGGGCTGCACAGCAGAAGGTGAGTGGCTGGTGAGCAAGTGAGCGAAGCTGCACTGTTATTGCAGCTGCTCCCCAGCACTAGCATCATTTTCTCAGCTCCACCTCGGATCCCCAGGCATTAGATTCTTATAGGAGCACTGGTCTCTTGTGTCAAAAAGGTTGGGGACCGCTGATCTACTGAACACGTACTGTATATCAGACACTGCTAATTGAATCTTCACAATAGCACTATGATAATGGATAGGTACTTTTATTATCATCATCTGTTAGCTAAGAGGCCAGAGTCTAGCCCCAGAACTTGGGCCATGGACGAGGATTATGGATGGGCTCCCCAGTGAGCAGAAGTAGAGAATGATTGGCTCTTAACCTGGAAGACCTGGACCTCCCTGGCCTGGTGCTCACTACAACACATTCCAGAAGGAAGAAGATGAGGAAGGTGAGGATGAGGGTCAGGACTGCTAGATACCTATGGCTTATGAGGCAGGACAGGCCTCCATGCCAAATTCTTCTCAGGAGCAGGGAGTTAGGCATTTCCCAAATCTGTGTAGCCTCTGACCTCTACTTCTCTGATGGCAGCACACCATCCTGTGGCCTCTTTCTTCAGTTTTGTAGACCTGAACCTCTGCCCCCAGTTTTCTCATTGTCATTTCTTCCTCCAGTTCTATCATGCCTGTGACCAGCCAGGCATTGTGGTTTTCTGCATCATGGACTACGATGTGCTGCAGTTCTGTGATTTCCTGGGCTCCTTAATGTCTGTGTGGGTCACTGTCATTGCCATGGCTCGTTTACAGCCTGTGGTCAAGCAGGTCAGTCCGGAGTGGGCCCTGGGGACAACCATAGCTAAGTCTACTTGAAGTTCAGACTCAGCCTCTCCCTGTGGGCATTGCCAAGTGCCTTTCTTCATCCTGGCCCAGCCCCTGGAGTCCTCTTTCTCTAGGTGCTGTATTTGTTGGGGGCTATGCTGCTGTCCATGGCTCTGCAGCTTGACCGGCATGGACTCTGGAACCTGCTTGGACCCAGTCTCTTCGCCCTGGGCATCTTGGCCACAGCCTGGGTAAGGGTGGGGAGGGCTGTGTGTGTGGGGTGTCCCAGCAGAACTTGGGTACAGGGTCCTGGGTATCTGGTCCCCAATTTAAGGTGGGCTTGGACCCTGTCCTTATCACTTCTGCTCTCAGTGCCCATTCTAGTCTTGGCATGTGCCGTCAGGTCACAACCAGGGCTCAGCAGAAGCCTGAGAGTGACCAGCTCTGGCTTGGGTTCCAGGGCCTCACGTTCCTGAGCCCTACTTCTCTGCCTCCCGCAGACGGTACGCAGCGTCCGCCGCAGGCACTGCTACCCACCCACGTGGCGCCGCTGGCTTTTCTACTTATGCCCGGGCAGCCTTATTGCAGGCAGTGCCATCCTACTGTATGCTTTTGTGGAGACCCGAGACAACTACTTCTACATTCACAGCATTTGGCATATGCTTATTGCTGGCAGTGTGGGGTTCTTGCTGCCCCCTCGTGCCAAGACTGACCACCGGGTCCCGTCTGGAGTCCGGGCCCGGGGCTGCGGTTACCAGCTGTGCATCAATGAGCAGGAGGAGCTGGGCCTTGTGGGCCCTGGAGGGGCCACTGTCAGCAGCATCTGTGCCAGCTGAGAGGGGCTTTGGGCCTGGCCCTTGGGAAACACGAACCCTTCCCAGAGGCAGAGAGCCCTTGCAGGTTTCTTCCTGAGAGTGTGGAACCCTTTCAGGGATGAGAGACAGTTATATTTCTTAAGGACGTGGAGTCTTTCTTAAGGACATGAAACTCTTCCAGGGACCTGGCATACTTCCTGAGGGCCTGGAGTCCTCCTGCATCCACGGAGTCCTTCTTAAGGACTGGAGCCGGTGCAGGGCCACAGAGCCCCCTCAGGACCAAGAAGTCCCTCCTGGGGGCGAGGAGCCCTTCCCAGGGATCTGGAGCACTTCTGAGGACATGGATTCTTCTTGGCAGACAAAGCCCTCCCAGGACAAGGCCTCATTCCTGAGGAAATGGAGTCCATCTTGGTGAAACTGAGTCTCCAGATTTCCCTGGGGGCTCAGCAACTCTGGCCTCAGGCCTCCTTCCTGAGGCAGGATCTGGGCTGTGCTTTGCTGGGAGAGGGATTGCAGGACCACTGGGGCTGGGACTGGGACTGCCATCCTGAGTTGAAGCAGGTGGAGTCTGGTGTGTCTCCAATGAAGTATTTGCTGGTTCTGTGCTGCCTTTTTTTCTGGGGCCAAGAATGTGAGGAGGGGAGGAAGGAGGGACTGTAAAGAGGTCAGAAGGGGTGATGGTTGCTCAATTGGATGAGCTGTGGGAACTTCTGTCTGAGGCTTTTATGTCAGGCTGCAGCAGCTGGGAGTAGAGAATTTGTGTGTGTGTGCATGTATGATTTAAATCAGTGAGATCTCCTTTGTGATGACCACACTCAACGGGGAAGGAAGTGAGGTCCAGGAACCTGAACTAGCAGGTACAAATCTCAGATGCACAGGAAGTATCACAAGAAAGTAACTTCTATTTTGAGCCCCCATTTTCCCAAATGCCAGAAACAATCTTTTGTCAATTTGGAATTTTTTCTCTTTCCACAAGGGTCACAGCTGAGTTCTGAGGTTCTTATATAATGCAAAGATGTTGGGAGTGTTCTCTCTAGTCACCATGGTCCATATGGCACCCATTCCCTGGGATTCCCACCCTGGCCCCCAGTGGTTCAGATAGGCCATCCCAGAGCAGTTTCTTTTTCTCATCTGCATAACCCGTTTTAGTCTAAGCTTCGGTACCGCTCCTGTGCCACATGCAAAGACCTGAGAGACATTGGCTACCTAGTCACACCTTGAAACCATTTCTGCTCCGGGGTCTTGCTCTGGATTTTACTTGACAAACAAGGCCCCTCCCATTTTGGACCCTTCTATGCCAATGCTCTCACTAGAGCATGTGTCCCTTTCTTCTCTCATCCTGCTCCCTAGTTGAGGGAACCTTTTGTTAATCTGGAGGTGGGGAAGCCTTATTTTTACTTACATGTTTTCTCCCAAATCTTTCATCTATGCCTTGAGTCTTTTCAGTTCCCTTTCAGGTCTAGGCTTTTGAAGGTCAGAAACCAAGAAAATATGCCTTCCCTGTTATCTGTAATCACATCTCTTCCTTTGGGCACTGAGCAGAGAGCTATTTGTCTAACTGAATGGTAAGAAGGAGTGAGATGTGCAGGTTAGGTGTCTGTTCCTGAAGTATCAGAAATATTCCATCACATTAAGATGTATCGAGTCAGGTCCCCGGACGCATGAACCCAAATAGCTGGGATTCAGGCAGAGCAGAATACAGGTGGCGCTGAAGAGGGTGACAGAGGTGGGACAGACCCCACCCAGCTAAGAGGGGTTGTAAGGGGCTTTCTGGAAGTGGGGAGGTAGTGAGTGAAGATTGAATGTATTTGATAATGCCAAGATGTTGGGAGAGTGTTCTCTCTGCTCACCACTGTCCATATTGCATTCTTCTCCTGAGATTTCTAATCCTCCACTTCGTCCTTGGTAAAACACTTAGAATGCAGTACGTGCCTAGCCTGATACACAATGTGTCTAATGTGTGGTAGCTAAAGGTCAAGAAGTGTTTGCACATGAGAGGGAACATCAAGAGGAGACACAGAGGAAGGAAAGACATATTTATAGGAGAACTAGGAATAGTTCAATTTGCCTTACCTGGGAGAGTATGTGTGGGTGGAGTGGGGGTAAAAGCAAGCAGCTGGTAATGTTGGACGGATAGGTGGGGTGTGGTTTTTATCCTGCGGGAAATGAACCACTGGAGGGATTTAATTAAGCAGGAGAATATCATGATCAAATTGGTGTTTTGTTTTTTTTCAGATTGATGTTTTGATGGCTAGTGCAGAGATGAATTTTGGAGAGAGTTTGGAGGACAAAAATGCAGTTATACACTGTAGCAATATTTGAGAGAGATGGGGAAGGCTTAAGGCAGTGTCAGAGGAAAGGAGAGGATTGATTTAAGAGCTGTTAGGAGGTGGATTCTGTAGGATTCAATGACTGATTAGATGTGTGAGATGGTGAGGGATTAGAGAAAGTCTGACTTCCAGGCTTTGTTACTTGCAGGTGATGGTGCCATTCCCTGAGATGGTGATACAACTGTGGGCAGAATGATGAGTTCGGTTTTGGATAGTTTGAATTTGAGGTGCCTGTGGGGTTCCTATGGGGAGAGGGCTGGGCTGGCAAGAAGACTATGCTGGGCAGAGTAGCTGAACCAGGTCTGAAACTTTGGTCTCCTGGTCCCAAAATGGGGTTGGTTCTTGGTTATCTCCTGACTTGTCACAGTGGGGTGGGGGAGCCCAAGATGCCCACATCCTCAATCTGCCAGGAATACAGTGCTGTGGCTGGCAGATACTGTGGTTCCCTCACTGTGTCTGTCTATACAATGCTCAATTGAGCACATGGCTCAGTCCCTAGGGTGACATTATGAGGGCTTCTGAGGGAAAGCTCTGTGGGAGCTGTAGGGATGAGCCAGACCTGGCTGAATCTTGCCCTCAAGGAGCTCACATTGTAGTGAAATATCACATAGCAAAACAGAATGGGCTAGATACCCAGTGAAAGGTTCCAACTAAGTGCTGTTGGATGAAAAGGAACGAGAACACTTTTAATGTGCATCAGGAAAGGATGCAGGAATGGATGATGTCTAAGCTGGCTTTGAAAAATAGTCCCAGGTCTTAGCAGCGAGTAGCATGAACAATGCATGGTGGTCCAGGCAGTACAGATAGAACACAGTGAGTGCAGCCATATGAAGGGGTTAGTGGAACATCAGGCTGAAGAAGCTGGATTCTGAAGGACTCGAGGACACAGCTGAAGAATTTGGACTTAATGCTCTGGTAATGGGAGCCATCAAAGGTTCTTGATCAGAAGAGGGATGAATGAGTCAGGATTTGACAACAGTGGCAAAACCACTATGAGTGAAGGGACCTATACAACTGTTGGAGTGGTTGCTTTATCATTCTGAGTCCCTGAGAGGTGAAGTCTCTGCTGTTACCTCTGCATCTGATGTTGGGCCTGAAGCCACTGTAGATAGCTGGGCTGGTGGGCATGAAGTGGGGGAGGGTAAAAGTGTACTAGCCCCTGGGAGGACAAACTGGAACCTGTGTGTGGCTCTCACTGCCTTCAGTCTCAGTGACACTGGTGACTGCAGGAAAAGCTGGCACTCTTTGCCATGGAGTTGTACTTGGCACAGGATTCAACAGTTGAAGGAGGTGATTGGAGGATCCTGGAGGGCTGCACTGACAGCAAGGTGAGCCAGCAGATCAGCAACAGCATGTGTGTGCTCCTGCAGCATCTGGTGCTCCTTCACTTTTACTGTCCAAGTTTCATTCAAATTTGTCTTCTGGTCAACCCTAACCCAGAACCATACAGAGAAGGAAATTCAGGGAGGCACAGTTCCAACCTCGGTAGCTTGACCCCATACAGAGCCACCACAAGCAAGAATGCTAATGAGAGGTTTCCTGGGACAATTAACTTGGCAGCAGCCAGTAAAGGATGGACGGTCAGAGAGAGGGAAGACAACTGTCTAGTAGCTCTTGGGCTGATGGTAGGATGGCCTGGAATTAATTAGGCTGATCACAGCTTTCTCAGTCCTCCCCCTCCTTCCAGGCATGTGGTAGGTGTTCCTCCCCTCCCCCTGATGTTCGTGGTGACCATGTGCCTTGCATCAGCCAATGAAACCTAAGTGGAAGTAATATGCCATTTCTGAGTGGAAGCTTGAAGAGTCAGTGCAGGTCTTGTTTTCTCTTTTTCTTTTGTCATGGTGACCAATAATGTTCCAGATGGTAGTTGCTTTATCAACTACCATCAGACAGAAGGTTGAAGACGAAGGTGCAGAGCAGACCCCACCCCGCCAGCCAACCTCTAATGGACCTGTAACTTGGTTTTAAGCCACTGAAACTTTGAAGTCCTTACCACAGCATAACCTGGCCTATCCTACCTGATAGGTAGGGATGTTTTTCTGGAGAGCAGATCTCCCTGTAGCAGAGCTCTGGCAGCAGCTTTCACCTCTGCATTCCTCAGGCTGTAGATGATGGGGTTCAGCGAGGGTGTCACAACCCCATAGAACAATGCAATAATCTTATCCAAATCAGGATCCTTGGCTTCGGGCTTGAAGTACATGAAAGAGATAGTTCCATAGAAAATCATCACCACTGTGAGGTGGGCAGAGCAGGTGGAGAAGGCTTTGTGCCGGCCTGCAGCAGAGGGCACCCTAAGGATGGCAGCAAGGATGAAAATGTAGGACAGGCAGATAAGCAGGAATGGGGCCAGCGACAGGACAGCTGTGGCCACCACCGCTAGCAGCACATTGAGAGAGATGTCCCCACAGGCCAGTTTGAGCACTGCCAAGATCTCACAGAAGAAGTGGTTGATGACATTGTGGCCGCAGAAGGGGAGGTTCCAGGTGAGAATGGAATGCAGCAGAGAGTTGGCAAAGCCTGTCCCCCAGCTTAGCAACGCCATCTGCATGCACATCTGCCCACTCATGAGCTCTGGGTACCTAAGCGGCTGGCAGATAGCCACATAGCGGTCATATGCCATCACGGCCAAGAGCAGGCACTCAGTGGAGCCTAGCGCCAGAGTCAGGTATGACTGCAGGGCGCAGCCAGGAAAGGAGATGGTCCTCTGGCCTTCTAAGAAGTTGACCAGCATGAGAGGCACGAAGGAAGATGTACCACAAATGTCTATGAAGGAGAGGTTGCTGAGAAAGAAGTACATGGGGCTGTGCAGGCGGGAGTCCAGCACGTTCAGCCCTATGAGGAGGGCATTCCCCAGCACATTCACAGAGTAGATGCCCAGGCAGAGCACAAACAGGACCATCTCTAGGTTACGGTGCCCATATAGCCCCAGCAGGACATACTCTGTCACAGCTGTGTGGTTGGCGCCACCCATCTCATTCTCCCTTCTTTCCCATGTGGACCACACAGGTATTAGAAAATGCTCTGAATGGCTTGGAAGTCAAGCAACCTGGTTGTGTGACCTGGGGCAGGTTAGCCCTACTTCTGGAATTTCGTTTCACCATCTGTGTAACAAGATGGTTGCATTTCAGGTCTGCTAGCTGGCCCTTTCATGTTTGTAGTTCTGATGTAAATCAGGGGAGATGAGGCACATTTTAGTCCCTTAGGGACTTTGCTGTTCTCCCTAGGGTGGGCTCTGTGGAGAAAATAGAATAGGGTTCATATTTGACATGTTCCTTTGGAATCTGAAGAGTTTTTGGCTATAAAAAGGAAGCATCATTTTTAGGTTATGACTTCATGTGGCCGAATTATGTCCATAATATTTCAGATTCATTCACTGCTGAATATTTTTTGAATGCCTATTCTACGCTAGGCATCATTTAGGTCCTGGGGCTACAGCAGTAAGAAAAATAAGTGGACAGAAAAAATGCCACACCTATCACAGGGCCTTCCCTTCCCTCAATTAGGTGAGATGAGTTCTGGAAGTCAGGTGGGTGATAGGTGATACTCACCTAGTGTTCCTCTGAGCCATAAAGGTTGAACATTTCTGCCCTACAGATGTGTAAGCCTGATCTCTGGTCACCACTCCTTAAGGAATCAGACCACCCACTGATTTTTAAATACAAGAATATACACATCCCAACAGAGCCACTGGTCACAGGATTTAACCCTGATCATGAACGCTGTGACTCCTTCTTGGCCTCCACTTTGCTTTTTAGGATAAATGATATATCGGCAGTGAAGTCACACAAGGACGGAAGACCAGGTTCTGATCTGGCAGAAGTGATGTCAGTTGTCGATCAGCTTTCTACAGGGAAGGGTGGGAAGAGGCTGCAGTTTTCTCCCAGATAGCCTGCATTGCTCTTCTGAGCTGATCACCTGCCTCCTTGGGAAATGCCAGTCTTGGGTATTCACAGAAGGGAGCTGAAATGACCCCAAAGCATGGTATTCTTGACCCCAAAGCTGTCTTATGCTCAGTTGACCTCTGGTCTAAAGGAATAATCGGAGCTGAATGTGAACTGTTTTCATTCAGAAGATGTAATCATGCCTGCCCCTAGCTCCTTCTCTATTGGATTGAGAGGCCAATGTCCTGGGATGGCACTGGAGTCCCGTCTGTTCTTCAGGGATGGGCTTTGCCCTCATTCCTCCTCAATGACACATTGCATTTGTAGTAGCTGAAGGGCTCTCCATCTCCTGAATAAAACATGTCATTTCCTAGTGCTACATCTTTGCCTAAGAAGGTCCCTTTTATAGGCATGCCCTCCCTCCCCTAGTTGGGACGGTCCTGCTCATTCCTCAGATCCCAGCTCTCTCCTTTATTCTCCCTCCTGCTTCCTCAGAGTTACTTGCTCCCTCCCTTCTTGTGCTTCCTTAGCCCTTGGCCATCCCTCTTGTTCTTGTATGATGTGCTATGTACCTGTCTCCTCTATTACACTTGAGAGCTGGACTCTGTTTCCTTTCTTCTAGCACCTTGTAGAGTGAGTGCTGCCTAGGCAGTCACTCAAAGATAATTAATGCACGACTCAAAAAACCTAGGTTTGCATTCAGCTTCAGCACTAAGTATGTAATATAACCAAATCACCTGGCCTCTCTGAGACTCAGTTTCCTTTTAAAAATGGGGATGTTGTGTAGTTCGGATGAGACATACTCAAGAAGGTGCTGGTGAGCTGCCCAGCACTAACGTGTTACCGAGGCTCCAGCCTCAGCCACAAGGCACCTGCTGGGTCTGTGCTCAACATCTCTGGGCAAGATCTCCAGCGTCTGTCATGACCACAGTGTCCTCAGAGCCTGTGCTGGTTTCCCTCCCCCAGCCCAAATCAGGGCGACTGTTAAGGTAGTTTCTGGAACAGGCAGGGGCAGGTGATTAATCTGGGTTAGCAGCTGACCTCAAACCTTTAAAGGTTTGGTGAATAGATAAAGAATTATCTGAGTGTGGTGGCTCATTCATTCACTCATTCAACAAATATTTGCTGAGCACCTACTCTGTGCTAAGCCTTGTGCTAGGTGTTGGGATATAAGAGAGGCAGATGTGGCTTCTGCCCTAATTTCTCTCCCCTCCCCTCCCCTCCCCCTCCTCCTCCTTTTTCTTTCCTTCTCTCTCTCTCTCTCTCTCTCTCTCTCTCTCTCTGTCACTCCCTGTGATCTTGGGCACATCTCTCCCTCTCTCTGGGCTTTAGAAACCTCTGAGATTCTCTTTAAGTCAGGGATATAAAGACAAAGTAAAACCTGAAATCTGGAAAGAATTTAAAAGAAAGCATCTGTTTTTCTAGGTTATGAATTCATGTGGCTGGATTGTGCCCCACAGTATTTCAGATTCAAGTGTAATGGCTTTGTCTTTGTTGGGTGTGTTGCTACAAAAAGGGCTATGTTTACCTCAAATTCTGACACTGGACACAGGTGTGGGAGTGTTTTCAAGAAGGTAAATGAGAAACTACCTGACGTTGCATTTCTTTTCTTCACCTTTGTCTCTAACAAAAAGACCAAGTGGGAATGGCAGAGGCACTTGGGGGCTTTTGTGATCAGGCTCTGGCCTGCCTTCCTGCCTCACACCCTTCTATATCCCTCCACACACGCCTGGTCCAGTCTCACCCGACCACTCCCCATGAATGGACAAAACCCTCTCGTCTCATCCTTCTTATATTCTTTCTTCAGCCTTCTAGGCTCAGTTCACATATACCCTCTCTTTTCAGGCTTCTCAGATGCCTCCATGGTACTTACCATTCAACAACGTGATGTTCACACAGCCATTAACACAGAGATTCATCACTGCCACCCTCTAGTGCATACACTCAGGTGGTATTGGGGATTGCCACTTGAAATCCATTGCTGTTCTTTTGCCAAAAATCCTGATCCTAAATATCTTACCTTGAGATCACCTCCCACCTCCCAATACACATACATCAACAGAAAAATGCAGCTCTGTGATTGCTAGGAGAAGAACTTTGGAAATGGTAGTCTCCCACCTGCAGGAACAAATCAGGGGGATAGTGGGTTTCTTCACAATTTAAGAATCTGATCACATTTGTGGAAATTAGAACCAGCCCATGAGGCCACAGGTTTATGGCCCTAAAGCAATAAGTTGGTGTCTAGAAAATACCATGCTGCCCGATTACTGACAGCTTTAACTCTGCAACATGGGCACAGAATGGGACCAAGGGAGCAGCTGCTGTTCCCTTCGTGAATCAGTTAACATGAGCTAGGTTTTGCTGTGGTAACACAACCTCATGATGTTTGTGGCTTACCATGACAAAGGCTTATTTCTCATACTAGATTTCCTTTATAGGTTTTCAGGGGGCTCTGTTCCATGTCATCCTCCTGACTGATGGAGGCTCCACTATCTGGGACATCACCAGTTGTTATAGCTGGGCACACACTAGAGCACCTCACACCAGTAGTCAAGTGCTCTGACCTAGAAGTGACTCCTGTCACATCTGCATACAACCTGCTGGCCCTTTGTAATCCTACCACATATGGCCAGAAGGAGAACTGGAAATAATGCTGTGTATTTAGGTATGATGGCATTTCACAATATACTCAGAAAACCACTCTAGTGCCTGTCTTCCAAAGTCTCACACCCTGTCACGTCCCAGAAAATCAGGTTTACAGAGAGGAAATGGAGTGTCTCTGAGAATAATTGTCTACACTCCCCAGTTCCACACCTCTTGAGAGGCAGGGTGATGCCATGCACTGGGAGCCCTGGACTGGAAGCGAGGGACTTGGGTGTGATTCTTGCCTGTCTTCTGATTCTGCTATATGACATTGGTCAAATTTCTACTCCTGTGAAATGGAACCATTCAACTAGGTGATCTCTGCTACTCTATCACCTCCAAAACATTTCCTCACATCTTTCTAGCAGCTTCCAACCCTGAAATCTAATAGACCCAGGGTTACTTTGCAAGGTGAATATTATATCAATTTCATTGGCTGGTGAATCTAGTTTGAACAATTTAATACTTTAGGCTTCACAAATAATTTTGAAAGAGATACAAGATGAAAGCTTCTGTTACAATTTTCCTGACATGCCTGGATTTAGGATTCCTGCTTCACTACCACCTTGCTGCATAGCAGTACAGATGAGTGAGGGCGTCGGCATCAGACTGCTCAGGCCCCAAGTCCCAGACCTGCCACTTGCTAACAGTTTCTCCGCATCAACTTTCTTACCTGTAATGTGGAGATAAGAATAGTATTTCATTTTGGGTGTTATTTGGAGGATCCAGTGAGATGATGCATGCAAAGCTCTTAGCACAGCGCTTGGTCCATGCTAAGAAATAAATAAGTGGTAGCCGGTATCACTGGTATCACTCTGTCCTCTTCACTAATCAAATATTCTGGTTTTTACATGTTTAGAAAAGAGTTAATGAGAATAGTCAGTATGCTATGGATTCTGCTTGCCTCCTACCTTTTGGCCAAGTGGGATTAGTGCATGCAGGTACCTGGAGTGGGCTGCCAGGTAAGCTGACCTGAGGCTTGGGAGAGCAGAGCTGGGAAGTGCTGAGTTCATAACAAGCAGACACACTGTGCTGGGATGGACTAGGGCTAAGCCCAGAGAACCAGCCTCCCAGTCCCCTGCCGCATGGCTTGCCTGCTCCCTGCCTCCAGGGACCTCACAGTCCCTGCCCAATTTAAAGTTCAAACTATAGCTACGCAAGTTTGCAGGTTTTGCAGCTGTGGGGTTTCAGAGACCCTAGGTTCTTTGCACTGCCCCAGGAGGGCCTGGCTGGGGTGGGGTGGGCATAGGAGAGACGCTGAACAGAGAATCTAAAGACTAGGTCTCACGGCTGTCTCGTGTCTCGGATCTGAGGCTCGGGGGCTGTGACTCCCCTGCGCTATGCTTGGGTGTCCTGGGCTGTGAAAACGAGATGTCTCTCCAGGATTGTTGTGAGGACCTAGAATCATGAAAGTTTAAGGAAAGTGAATCACCGTATAGGGTGAGACCTTGAACACTTCTGAGTGACCATTAAGTCTGGGATTTAGTCGGGTGCATGAGTTTCTATAGATTTTTTCTCCTTGCCCTTCCCATTTCCTTCTCTTTCCTTTCCTCTTCCTTTTCTTCACAATAAAGAATAACAGCTTAACATAGTTTAGGGACTAAAAACCAGCCCTAAATAAAGCAGCAGCTGCTGCAAAAATTTCCATTATACTACAATTTGTCTTTTGGAATTTTTATCAAGAAATCTGGTGACTATTTTTACCACTTATTTTCTAACTGCTCATAGAAAAGCACTCTCTGGCCATTACATTCTTAAGCATTTCTTATCATCAATTACCCTTCAAAAAATAACATTTTATGCCACCGTGAACATGCCTGATCCTGTCTGATCTCAGAAGCTAAGCAGGGTCAGGCCTGGTGAGTACTTGTATGGGAGACCACCTAGGAAGACCAGGTGCTGTAGGCGTAAAAAAGTAAATAAATAACATTTCTAATGGCTACATCACAATCTATCATTGGACAACACAGAATTTATTTAAACATTTTTGTATCATTGGACATAAAAATTTATTTAAAAAATTTTTTGCTGCTATAAATAATATCATGATTCATATCCTTATACATAAATCTTTGTGCTTCTAATGATCTTCTTAGACTTATTCCTAGAAATAGAAGTGTTGAGTCAAAGTGTCTGGGAGTTTTTAAGTCTCTTGATTTGTACTCCACCTTACTTTGCAGAAAGTTTGTATTAATTCACTCTCATCCCCACCAGCAGTATATGACATGGCCCATTTCACTGCATCTTAATTAACAATAGACTTTTAGAAAATTCTTCACCAGTTTCATGGGTGAAGAATGGTATCTGGTCGGTGACCTTTCTAAAGGTAAATGTGATTGTAAACCCCAGTAACCACAGGATAAAGTCCAGACTCCTGTGGTGGCATCGAAAACCCAGCAGACTGTCTTGGCTGGCAGCCTTCACTCTGGCTTGGTCAGAGAGGGTTGAGGTACGAGGAGCAGAATGTGTTTCTCTCCTCTGTGTGTCTGTTCTGACCAACAGAATCAGAAAGAGGTACTGGGGGAGAACCTAAGGGCTTGAGCAAGGGCTGTGCTTATCGTCTTGTAGGCTAAACCCAACTGTCCCATTATACAGACAGTGCCAGAGCAGGGCATGGAATGAAGGAACTGTGTGAATCTGGATCCATTTCCACTGTGTGTTCACTGAGCTCTCAGGAGAAAAAACTGGGAAGAGGCTGAGTACCAAGAAGGGGCAGTTATAGATATCTCAAGGGATGGGGCCAGGACGGGTAGAGCAAGTCTCTCTAGAGCCAGGTGAGACCTAGATGCCAGACAGAGAGATACGGGAAGCTGCTACTACTACCAAAGGGAGATGGGGATCTAGGCCCTGTGTTTCTCAGGGCGATTGGTGTCTTGTTGAATCTGGAAATCTTGGACTCTGGGCCTCATCACTGACTCTACTGTCATCGAAGGCCTTCTACTCCAGCTTCTTTTGGACTCTGCTTCTCTCTTTCAGCCCTCCTGCTTTCTCAAGTTTCCTGGGCTTGGCCTGTACCTTCCATGACTGCTCATGTTTGAACTCTCACTTAGGATACGCCTTGGCTGTCATCTGTAAACTCCATCTCAGCTCTGCTCAGATTTGGGAAGGACCCCCCAAGCTCTGCCATTATCATACCTACATTGACATATTCATTCATTTATTTAAGAAACCTGTGTGGGGCCTGGGGTTGGGCAGGGCTAGACTTTGGGAAAGGGTGGAAATTGACACTCCCTGCTCTTACAGTAACACTGAAAGTCAAGCAGGAGGAGCACAGTGAGAGAGCAAAGTGGGGTGGCTTCCTGGTGGAGGTGGCATTTGAGATGGGCCTTGAGGGTAGGATAATCCTTTTACATGTGGAGTCGTGTGCTGGGTGGGGGATGTTTTGTGGGCAGAACCAAGAAAAGCCCAGAGCTGGGCAGTCTGAACAATCCCAAGGCTCACAATTGGTTGGTGTGTGTGGCTGCCAAGAGGGAGAATGTGGGGCAGAAGCCTGGGGCACTGGACAGGGTCAGCAGGGTCAGCTTGTAAGTGCCTCAAATGCCTGAGTGAAGAGTTTGTACTTTGTTCTCAGAGCAGTCGGGAGCCATTTAGGGGTTTCAATCAGGAGAAGAATGCAATCACAGGTACTTTTCAAAAAGGTCCTCCTAGATGCCCCTTCACAGTTAGATTGGAGGAAGTAAGACTGGGATCTTGAGGCCAGCCAGGAGGCTGGTGTGAACCTGCAGGAGCAATGCTGAGAGCTGGCCCAGGGCAATGCCAGGGGGCGGAGCAGACGGACGATTGTGAACTATTCTGTGGCAGATCAGTGGGACTTGGTGCTGCCTGGGGTGAAGATTCCGGAAACACAGCTCTGTGCAATCCATGCTGTTCTTACTCTAGGCATACAAGACCTCACCTACTAACCTGTAGAGCTCTCCCCCGCATGGAGGTCTGTCTCCTGTCCCACACCTTCCTGGCGGCTTCTTTCACCTCCTTGTTCCTTAGGCTGTAGATGACAGGGTTCAGCATGGGTGTGACCACGGCATAGAGGACTGTGAAGACCTCATCAGAAATCTGGGCTTCCTTGCTCTTGGGTTTCATATACATGAAGATGACAGTGCCATAGAAAAGCAGCACCACAGCCAGGTGCGCCGAACAGGTTGAGAAGGCTTTGCGGCGCCCAGCGGCTGAAGGCACCCTCAGGATAGTGGCCAGGATAAGTGTGTAGGACAGACAGATGAGTGCCAGGGGCACAGGCAGCAGCAGAATGGCACCCACCAGCAAGAAGGCCTCACTGACTGACGTGTCACCACATGCCAGCTTCAGCACTGCCAGGATCTCACAGGTGAAGTGACTGACCACGTAGTGGCCACAGAAGGGCAACCTCATGGCAATGACTGTCTCAGTCACTGACTTGAAGAGACAGAGGACCCAGGCGGCTCCTGCTAGCAACAGGCAGAGCCGGTGGCTCATGAGCACTGGGTACCTGAGTGGCCGGCAAATGGCCAGGTACCGATCATAGGCCATGATGGCAAGTAGCAGACACTCTGTGGAGCCTGTGGACAGACTCAGACACATCTGGATGGCACAACCAATAAAGGAGATGGTCTTCCGGGCTGACAGGAGGTGGACCAGCATCAAGGGCACAAAGGTGGACGTGTAGCAGATGTCCAGGATGGAGAGGTTGCCCAGGAAGAAGTACATGGGTGTGTGCAGGTGGATGTCCAGCACACTCACAGCCACGATGGCTGTGTTCCCCAGCAGGGTCACCAGGTACATGGCTGAGCACAGAGGGAAGAGCAAGCGCTCCAGGGCTGGGTAGCCAGAAAATCCTTTCAGGAAGAACTCAGAGACCTCTGTCCTATTGACCAGCTCCATATGGCAAGGCTCTGGAGGGACACAGCTACACTGGAGGGAGAGAGGATACAGGATGATGAGGAGCCCACAAAGCCTCTTTTGGGGATGAGGCATATTGCCAGGGTGTTTTCTAGCTCTGAGTCACACTCTCTCTGTGACTTTGGGCAGTACCTGTAGGCTGCAATTTATCAATGTGAAAAATGATTTGGATCAGCATTTCTCTAAGAGTGTTAAAGGAAATATTAGGCAATCTGAAAAATCAAATTGAGACAACACTGGATTAACCAAAAGTAAATAAAGCCCTCTACTGCAGGACTCTTAAGAGCCTTTAATATGATTTAATGTGATTTGTGACTTTTCAAAAGCAGTGCAGAATATGTAATTCTCAAGTTTGACCATGAATCTTCCTTTTACAGCCTGCCCATTAGCCTACTGTAAAAAAAAAAAAATACTAACCAATGTACTGTTTACTTGAAACTAATTAAAATAAATAAATTTTAAAAAATTCTACCAACATAGTTTGGGAAGTAATGGGCTGGATCAGAGGTCCTCACATGCACCAGAATTACCTGCCAAATTTGTTAAATTGCTGGGTTTCTTCCCCAGAGTTTCGGATGCAGTAGGCCTGCGTGATGCTGCTGCTGCTGGCCAAGGTACCATACTTTGAGAAGCACTGGGCTAGCTGGTCTCTGAGTGTCCTGGCTTTAAGGAAGCTTCTAGGCATTGCTTTATTATGTTTCTAATATGGGAATGCCTTTTTCCTTTATCCCTAGCCTGTAGAAATTTGATTCGTCTCTTCAGGCCAGCACTGGTCTCCATGCATGAAGCATACATTGTGCCTCGCATTGGAGGGGCTGCGAGCATCTGAGCCTTTCAGTGGGTTTGTTCACCTGCCTCTCTGCAGGGCCTGCTTCATCAGCTATTGTGTTTGAACTGACCTTCAGAATCTGCTTTCCTTGTGGCCTTTGGAGCTAGAATTTGATGGACTTCTTGGCTCAGCCCCAAATTTTTTATTTTCTCTGGGCCTGAGCCAGGCTGATTTGATTTCATGAACTCCTACAGCATCAGCGTGGAAAGCACCCTGAAAGGTTGACTCATTGGATCTCCCATTGTGCAGATGGGAAAGCAGAAGTCACACAGTGAGTCTCTGGCAAGTTGAGTTTAGAATCTGCTCTTCCCAACACTGTGACACCTAGACTATTCTCAGAGCATATGTTTACTTCTGACAAGCCCCAAATGTGGTAGTTCTTTTATTGCACTAGATGGATGTCTCTCTCTGACATCCTGTCTACAGGATACATGTAAGGAGCTAAGGAGCATGGCTCAACCTTTCCTTAATGTTTCAGGTGCTTTGCACGATGTTGGTGAACCTATGGGATGCATTACCTAAGCCTGGGTCTGGGTTGAGCACCAGGTCCTGTTAATGACCCCCTCTCATGAGACAATTCACATTTACTTGTTTTAGAATTAATAAGTGATTGAGTTCCTGCCACATGCCAGGTATTGTACTAGGCATTAGGGGAACAAATGAAAACACACATGCTCCCAGGTCACTGAATCTAAACCATTCCCAGGCAGAAATCCTCTCCAATTTCCATGCCTAGCCTTATCTTGCTTCTATTTGCATGCTTCTAGTGACAGGAGATGCATTGCTCCCATAGACATATTTTTACACTGGATCCAGCGCTCTGGATCCTATCTTGGGATAAAGGGCCATTTCTGCAGTGAGGAAAGCTTTGACCTAGCCCTGGGACCTCAGATAGACGGTTTTGCCTCAGCTCGTTTGCGTCTAGAAACATTGTGGTCATGGGAATGTGAGTTGTTATCTCTCTCCAAGTTTCAGCTGGGTTCCTGGAGAGGCACCCCCATTTAGCAGATTGTCAATAGCAGCAGACATAGTGCCAGGGCTGGGGTGAGATACAGAGGTGGTATGGTGCTTTCCTGCAGCCCCTGTGACTAGATCAGGCCACAGCCTCCTTTTTGCATGATTCCACATACTATAATTTATCCCCTGAATTTACTGGCCAACATCTGCAGCCACTGGCTACCCTTTGGAAAATACACATACCTACATACAGCACATATGCACCTACCTATGTGTGTAGGCACATATACCTGTTTGACACCCAGGTACACATGTATGAGTGCCTCTGAGTATGCATGCCACACACACAGGCTCATGTGCATATATGTGTAGTCACTCACATGAGCGTGGATGTGTAGTAGGCACTCTCTTGCTTTCTCTTAAACACACACGAACACCACAACCACCACCACCACCACCACCACCACCAATAGTGTAGACCATTGGACCTTTGGCCAGGGTGTCAGAGGTCTGGCAGGACTACTTCTCCTTGCGGGGAGGTTTATGGAGACCAGGCAGGGGCTGTAGAAGTGTCTCTAGAGAAGAAGCAACCCTAAGGGAAGGGAGTGACCTCTGCCCATGGTGAACCAGGAAGACAAAGGAACCTCAGAACAGGGACACTGTCACCAAACCAGCTCAGTATCTTGTCAGTTTCCCGGCCAGAGTTCTGAGGATCTGAGCCTTCCTGCCCTACTTTTCCTCCTTTGGCTGAGGGCTGGGGCCCATGGGAAAAAGAGAGCGAAAGGATGTGGCTGTGGAGCTCTGCTCCCCAAAGTACAGCCAGGAAGCTTTGTCTGCAGAGCCCACGGTGTCAATTCTGCCTCCACTTCTCTCCTGGCCAGATGCTACCTAAAAACCAGTTCAAATGCCACCTTTTTTGGGGGAGGCTTTATCTTTTCCCAGGCTACCTTGAATCCTTGCTCCTTTGTGCCCCACAGCCCTGTGTGTGAACATCTATGATGATGGTCACTTCTCTCCTTTTACTTCCTGCCTATCACCTACCCCTGCCAGCCCACAGGGGTGCCACCTCCCTCTTCTTCTTACCCAGGTCCCGAAGGTCAAGTTCTGGCCTGGCCACTGCCAACTTCTCCCTGTCCTGTCATGACTTCCTGGGGCTAAGATAAGTTGGGAGTGAGCAGGCTGCCAAATAGAAGCTGTTCCTAGCCTGCATGATACCTGCAGAGCTGGGTGGGTCCTTACAGATCAGCGAGACCACTTTCTTGTTATATGCGGAAAAACAGAGGCCCAGAGAGGGAAAGGGGCTCAATTAGCATCACACACTGAATTAGAGGGGGAAGCCAAGGCTCTAGTAATTCTTTGGGCTCAAGACTCTTAGCCTAGGCCCCTTCCTCTGCCCTCATATTCCCATTTTTCACTTACCTTCAGGTTCTTCCAAAAACATGTCCCTAGCTCCCTGGAATGTGTTTCAGAGAGAGTGAGACCAGGGACTTTCTGTGGCTGGAACTGGGGGGGATGCAGGTCAAAATCAGACTGAGCCTCCTCTCCACAGGAAATCCCGATAAGAAGACATGGGGTGTCACACTGACTCAGTTTTCCAAACTGTGAAAATATGTCTAGATTTTTGCAGAATTCAGAAAAGTATTTGTAATTTGATAAAATTATGTGGAACTTTTAGAATTTGGTGGAATTAAACAAAGTGCTTAGACTTCAGTGGGGTTCTGGGCAGTGTGTCAGGTCTGGTAGAATTAGGAAATTGTAACTGAGCTTGAGGCTAAATGGGGTTCCCAATAGTTTATGGTGGGCAGCAAGGGACTCTCTGACCTGGGCAGCTCCCTGCTCCATCCTGGCTGACAGCGTCCTAGGGAGCAGGCCAAAGAGAAGAGGCACCTTTCAAAGCTCCCTGTACGCCAAGGGACTATGCAATCTCCAAGGTAATTTAGAGGGAGAGAAGAAATGTACGCAGCTTAGAAACTTTGGGGTGCTTCAGGGATGATGTCCCAAAGACCCAATTACACAGAATCTATTTAGAAATCTTAATTGGTATGAAAAGTTGAAGAAAATGGCTCAGGGCCAAGGATCTACCCTCACAGGTCAGTCCCCAGTCAATGCTTGTCCAGGAATATTTATGAAATGAATAAATGAATGAATAGACATAATTAAATAAATGCATGATAAATTCTTGATGAATAAGTTTAAAAATGAATGAGTGAGTGAACAAATGATAGTCAGAGTTGCTTTTCAGGAGGGTAGAGGTCTTGGTTCAACTGTCATAGGGATCTTAAGAAAATGCAAACTCTAGAAAGAGTGTAATAGAGGAGTGAATGGGACAAAGAGAGACAACATTTTAGACTATCTGAGCAAGAAAGTCCTGTAGACAGTCTTGACTAATCATTGTATGGACAGGAAAATGCCCAAGAGAGGTGAAGGAGCCAGCTCAGTGTCACCTAGTGAGGCAGAGCATGGCCCTGGATTCACTCTAGGACAGTGATTTGTCCACCCTTGAATTATATATCCTTCAGTCAGGGCAAAGCGGGCCTGCCCAGGTCCACCTGGCCCCTCTTCCTGGTGCTCAAAAGTCATCTGGGTGGTTCCTCCTGAGGTTCCTTCTAGTTCTCAGAGTCCATATCTCTGCAGGTTTAAGGGCCTTTTTGTTAAATAGGGTTGTTTTATTTTGGGTATTGTTACTGTCACTGGATTTTTATTTAACTATTCGTCTCACCTCTCTCAGTACCCTACAGGTGGAGTGAGGTTGGGGCCCAAGTATTCTCTGGCTGCTGCACCTGGAGTAGAGCCTGCACTCTTTGAGATGGGGTTGAGGGGAAGAAGGGAGCCCCCAGTCTTTCAGTTACACTGATCATAAATTTAGCCTCTGCAACTCAGATTTGGAAGGGATTAGAAAAGCTGGTTGCCTGCCCTGTTGCATGATAAATATTCTCTGTGTACTTGGAAAAATTATGTATTCTGCTATGACTGAGTGGAGTGTTTTATAAATGTCAATTGTGTCAACTTGGTTGGGAGTGTAATTCAAACCTTCTGTATTCTTACTTATTTCCTGTCTACCCATTTTTTTTTTTTTTAGTTATTGAGAGAGGGGTGATGAAATCATTGTGATGATAGATTTGCCTGTTTCTCCTTTCTGTTATGTCAGCTTTTGCTTTGTGTATTTTGCAAGCCTGTTATTAGATACATAAATTTTTAGGATTGTTAAGTTCTCCTGATGAATTGACCCTTTTGTTATTTTCAAATGACCTGCTTTATTCCTGTTTTTTTTTCTTCTAATCGCTTCTTGGCCTTTTGACTAAGACCAAGTGTAGTATCTGTTCTTATCAGTTTAATAATTTTTCCTCTAAAGCCTATTTAATATGCTATAGTCAACTTTTAAAAAGAAGTTTAAAAATTAAAGAAGAAAGTCTTTTATATTTATTCATATATTTAACATTTCCAGGGCTCTTAGTTGCTTTCTATAGATCTAGATTTCCTCCTGCTATCATTGAATTCTTTTAACATTCTTCTACATCTAGTCTGCTTGTGGTAAAGTCTCACAACTTTTATATGTCTGAAAAAATTTTTATTTTGCCTTTAGTCTTTTAAATTAATAATAATTTTTTATTTTTAAGTTATAGTTGACATACAGTACTATATCAGTTTTAGATGTGCCTTCAGTTTTGAGAGGTATTTTGCTTGGTACAGAATTTCAATAGTTTTTTTTTTTCTTTTTAGTATTTTAAACATGTTGCACTACCGTCTTCTGGCTTGCATTATTTCTGACAAGTTTGTGCCCTTATTATGTTTGTTCCTTTGTCCATAATGTATCTTTTTTTCTCTGGATGCTTTTAACATATTTTTTATTGGTTTTAAGTAATTTGATTATGATACGCCTCAGTGTATTTGTTTTTATGTTTCTTCTGCGTGGGGCTTGTTGAGATTCTAGGATCTGTGGGTTTGTAGTTTTCAAATTTGGAAATTTTCAATCATTGTTTTTTTCACATATTTTTTTTCTACCCATTACCCTTGTCCTAGGATTCTAGTTGTACATACATGTGACCACTTGAAGTTGTCCTGAAGATCATTGATGCTCTGTTCATTTTTTTTCAGTTGTTTTTTCTCTGTGTTTCATTTTGGATTGTTTCCATTGCTATGTCATCAAGGTTACTAATATTTTCTTCTGAAGGTTCTGATCTGCTATTAATCCCATCCAGTGCATTTTTAAAAATAATTTTCTTAAAAGCAATTTTATATTGGCAAGAGAATTCTAAGATAATACATAGATTTCCTATATATCCTTCAACAAGATTTTCCTAATGAGAACACCTTATATAACCACAGTACATTTATTAAAACTAAGAAGTTAGTATCGTTACAACACAATTAATTGAACTACAGGTTTTATTCAAATGTCACCAGTTTTTCCATTAATGTTCTTTTCTGTTCCTGAAACCCGTCCAAGATACCATGTTGCATTTAGTCATCCAGTGTATTTTTAATCTCGGAAATTATATTTTTCAAAGCTCTATTGGGTCTTTAAAAAAATCCTCATTGTCTTTCCTTAATATGTAAAGTTTGCTTTTTAACAAATTACAATGTCTTATAGACACTTACATATGATTATTTGTTTCTCTTAAGGTTGTACATAATATTCTATTATATGAATATGCTATATTTTTGTTGATCATTTTCTGTTGTTAGACATTTAAATTATGTTCAGTGTTTTTTGTTTTTTTTTTTTGCCAAGCAAACAATGCTGCAAAGAATATTATTTTATACAACTCATTGGCGCATGTATAGATACTTCTCTTGGATAGATATCTTGATAAGGAATTCTTAGATCAAGTGTATGATTATTTAAATTTTTGAAGAGGCAACTAAACTGCCCTCAGAAAAGTTATCATAATTAGAATCTCCACCAAGTACACAATAGTACCTATTTTTCTATACTGTGACAGATGCTGTCATCAGCCTTTTAAATTTTTTATTATAATTGATTAAAAAATGACATCTTATTGCTTTATTTTGCATTTCTCTGACGACTAGAAATGTTAAGCAAAATTTTATGTCAATTTTTGCTATTAAAAAGTTTTTTAAATTGTATCTTTCTTAAATTGTGTCTATCTTTTCTGTCTCTTCCTTAATTTTCTAAGGTTTTAAATACATTTTCCTTTCTTGTAATACTTTTAAAGTTTTATTTTTAAATTTTACTCTTATATGAATTGTATATGTATATGTATATATAAATATATTATACATATATTTATGCATTGAGTGAGGTAAGTTTACTTACTTGCTCCAACAGAATTTATTGTGAAGGAATTCTTTTCTTGCTATTTAAAAAAGCCATCTTTATCATGTACTAATTCTCCATGTATTTATGAGTCTTTACTAGACCTACTGTTATGTTCTAAAAAAATTTTAATGTCTCTTACTGCCCATATTCCAAACTTTTAAAATTACTGTAGATTTATAGTGTTTATTGACATCTGCTAGGGCAAATTCCCTCTTATTAGCCTTCTCCAATAAATTTTTGGGTATTCTCACACATTTTCTTTTCCTGATAAATTTTGCAATTAGCTTGTCAAATTTCACAAAAGTTCTTCTAGAATTGTGCCTTTAATTTATTGACAAGTTTGGGGCAGAACTAACATCTTTGTAAATCAAGTTTTTTCATCTAAGAACATTGTTGGTCTCTCCATTAATTCAGATCATTTACTATGTCCTGATCATATAGCTCTTTTCCTAATTTGTTAATGAAATGATTTCTAGATAGATAGATAGATAGATAGATAGATAGATAGATAGATAGATAGATAGATGATAGATAGATAATTTCCTAGTGTTGAATTCACCTTTTATTTTTGGGATAAATGCTTCTTCCTCATGAAGTTTTAGTCTCATTATAGGTGCAGGATTGCTTGGGGGTGAGCTGATAGGTTCCAGCTCCTGGGCTCCACCTGGTGGGCATCAGGCCATTCTTCACCACCTTTGGGAGTGAGGGGTTTGGAACAGATGTGAAGCCCTGAATTCTAGGGCTCAAGCCTAGGTAGATCACTATGAGAGCAGGATGATAGATCTAGGAATCTGTTAGACATAGTTTGTGTGCTCCAGTTATGTGGCTGTGTATCCTGACACTTTGAGATCTACCAGTTTCTCACTGCTTAAGAGACTTTGAGGAAAGAGACCATCTGTATTAAAAGAATCTGTTTTCTCAGAGTCCAGCAATCTATTTACTGATACGTTCTTTAAGCTTTACAGTTATCTTTATGTCATTTTCAGTGAGGGTAAACACTCAAATGTTCTTTGACTTTCATGAATCTGGATGAATTTTCATGTCCAGAAACTTACAAATCAGAAAACTATGTCCCAAATTTGGTCCAGAAAGTAAGGTCTTGAGTCCTTTTCACCAGCTCAGTTTGGAGGCTCGACAGTTGTTTGAAGATCTTCCTGAAAAGTTCTGGAAGATAGAATTTGTGTAAATTTAAGTGAAAAAAAAAAAAACTTAATAACACTAAAAAACAAGAGAGAGTGCTATCCTAAAAGAGGTATTCCTGTAAAATGGTGAGCAAGTGAGATTGGATTGTTGGAGGAAACCACAGCCAAACAAAGTAAGGAAGGAATTACTACAACAAGGGGAATGGGTTTGTGGGCATTCTCAGCTCAGAGGCAACAATTACAAGGAGCAGGAGGAGGAAGGGCCTGAGGCCATCATCTTGATGACTGGTTTGGTACTCTAATTTATAGTGAGTGGGCAGCTCCAAGTAGTAGCAGAGATATTTGCCCTCAGACTGAGTTGGTCATTGTCTATGCTTGAATCAGCGACTCAGAGAAGTCCCTGGAGGATTGCAGAGCTGCCAAGCCCAGACAATATCTTTCCAGTAACATTTCCAGCCCCTCTATTATAATTCCTAGAGATAGGAAATGGAAGTTGAATACACAGACAGGTCAGTAGGGAATCTTAAATCAGAAGATGTGCCTACCATTAAGAGTAAGCACATACTTAAGGAAAATCAACACCATAAAAGAGAGAAACAAAGAAAATAACATTGAAGGAAATAAAGTAAATAGAAGACTTCTAGAGAAGTGTGGTTAATACTATTAGAGGGACAAGAGTAGATTTTTCATCAATGGAAAAATAATAAGATAATGTGAAAATAAAAACTAATTAGAAATTCTATAGATTGTTGAAATATAAACAAACAAGAAATCCCACAGAAGCCTCCATAAATTGGCTTAGTATGAATAGACATATTTGAAGAGCAGATTATCAAGCCAGAGGGTCAAATTAAGGAATACTTCTAGATGCAGTGCCAAGAGATAAATATGTGGGAAGAACTATCGAGTGATATGAAATATAGTTCCATCATTTCCATCCCAATTAATAGGAATCAGAGGTGAAACAAATGGGAAGAATGGGGGCCAAGGGAAGAAATTCTCTTTCTCTTTTTCTCTGTCTTTCTCTGTCTCTGTCTCTCTGTCTGTGTCTGTCTCTGTCTGTCTGTCTCATCTACATACCTACCTATTTACCTATCTAATGATCATCATCTATCTATATTGGCAGAAGAAAATTTAGCAGAGCTGAAGAAATATGTTACTTTGCAGACTGAAAGGGCCCACCAAACAGGTTGAAGAAATATAAACAAACACAAAACCACTTACACCTAGACATATTTCAGAGCTCCATTGAAGAAAATTTCTGCAGTCCTCCAGAGAGAAAAATAAAATTTCTTACCAAGGATCAAAAACCATACCAACTTCAGACTTCACGTCTTATATCCACTTGGATATCTATTAGGCACTGAAAGACAACTTGGCTGAAATGAAGCTAATGGTTCTCCTCCAACCCTCCAGCCTTTCCACATTCTAGTGTACTTTTTCAGCTAAAATCCTATTAATCATTCTTACCTCTCTTTTCATTACCAACCTAGTCACTCCATCAACAAATCTTAGTGGCTTCACCAGTAAATCATATGCTGAATCTGCCTGCTTTCTTCCTTTTTTTACTACAACCAGCTAGTCCCATGTAATATCATCTACACCAGACCACCTGAGTGGTGGCGATCATCTCCCTCCACTCTACTAACTCACCCTCCACTCTCTTTCTCTAACCAAACAAGCCACACTCATTCTTATCTAAGCTTTTTGTTCCTTCTACTTAAAAAACTTCTGTTTTTCCATCTCCAACTCCAGATATTTACATGGCTGACACGTCATTCAAATCTCAGCTCAAAAATCACCACACCAGAAAAAACTTTCCCATTAAAAAGTTTTCTATGTGCATACAAATTTGTCTAGTAGATTTGTCGAAAATACCATTCCTTCCCCAACAATATACAAAGATATCTCTATCATAAACTGAATTTCCTTGTGTGTGTGGGTCCTTTTTGAGTTCTTTACTGTGGTCTATTTGCCTTTCATTGCAGCACTATTGCACTGTCTTAATAACAGTAGCTGTAGAGTAATTCTTTGAAAACTTTTTTTGATTATGATACTATGTCTAGAGAACTCTAAAGATTCCACCAAAAAACTATTAGTACTGATAAATGAATTCAGTAAAGTAGCAGGATACAAAATTAATATTCAGTAATTGGTTACAATTTTATATACCAATAATGAGCTACCAAAAAGAAATTAAGAAAACAATCCCATTTACAATTGCATCAAAAAAAAAATATCTAGGAATAAATTTAAACAAGGAGGTAAATTATCCGTACTCAGACAATCATAAGACATTGAAGAAAGTAATTGAAGAAGATACAAATAAATGGAAGCATATACCATGCTCTTGGATAGAAAGAATTAACATCATTAAAATATGCATATTGCCAAAAGCAATCTAAGATTCAATGCAATCCCTATCAAAATACCAATGGATTTTTCACAGAACTAGAACTCATAATTTGAAAATTTATATGAAACCATGAAAGACCTCAAAGAGCCACAGCAATCTTGAGAAAGAAGAACAAAGTTGGAGGTATTACGCTGCCTGATATCAAAATATAGTACAAGGCTATAGTAATCAAAACAGCATGGTACTGGCTTAAAATCAGACACAAAGATCAATGGAACAGAACGGAGAGCCCAGAAATAAACCCATGCCTATATGGTCAATTAATCTAGGACAAAGGGGGCAAGATTATACAATAGCATGAAGACAGTCTATTTAGAATAATTCTTGATATCTGTAAGGCAAGCCTTCCTGCCTTGTTAATCCCCTTTACAAGGGCCTTGATAATTTCATACACATGTTAGAACCAACTTGACAAGTTAAAAAAACTTTTGGAAATTTATTTTATAGGAATTGCATTAAATCTATATAGATCAATTTAGGGGTAACTGACTGAGTCTTCTAGTCTATGAACATAGTATATTGCTCCATTTATTTTATTTCATTTTTCTTATAAATATGTATTTTTATTGTGATAAAACACATGTAACATAAAGTTTACCATCTTAAACATTTTTAATGTACAGCAGTATTAAATACCTTTACCATCACCACCATCTATCCCCATAACTCTTTCATCTTATAAAACTGAAAATCTATACTTATTAACAATAATTTCTCATTCTCCCCTTCCCCCTGGCCCTGGCAACCACCATTACGATTTGTCTTTATGATTCTGACTACTAAGTACCTATGTAGGTGGAATCATACAGTATTTGTCTTTTTGGACTGGCCTTTTTCACTTAATGTAATGTCCTCAAGGTTCATCCATATTGTAGTGTATCACAGAATTTCCTTTCTTTTAAAAGCTGCATAATATTTCTATATATACATAAACACACACACACCAAATTTTTCTTATTTATTCATCAGTTGATGGATACTAGGGTTGCTTCCATATTTTAGTTAATGTGAATAGTGTTGCTATGATCCTGGATGTATAAATATCTCTCTTACAGACTCTGCTTCAGTTTTTGGGGGTATATACCCAGAAGTGGAATTGCTGGATCATATGGTATTTGTTTTAATTTTTTGTGGAACCTCCATACAGTTTTCTATAGCAGTTGAACCATTTTACGTTCCCATCAATTGTGCACAATGGTTCCAGTCTCTCCATATTCTTGTCAACACTTATTTTTCTGTTTTCTTTTTTTTTAAATAATAGCCACTGTAATAGGTGTGAGATGGTATCTTATTGTAGTTTTGATTTGCATTACCCTAATGATTAATGATATTGACTATTTTTTCATGTGCTTATTGGCTATTCTTGTTGCTTTTCTGGAGAAATGTTTATTCAAGTTCTTTGCCTCCCTCTGAATCTTCCTATATTTACCTGTCTCTTCTAGGATTTTTAAAGTTTTGAGAACTCCATGTCCTTCAACCAAAATTATGTTGGATACCCACCCATACTCCCCGTCTCCTATAGCTCTGGCTCCTGAGATCAGACCAGAGAGATGACTCATTTTCCCTGGGCACCGCCCCCAGGTTTCTGTTCCTGTGGCATTTTAGGGCCTGATGCTGGAGGCTGGCATCCTGAACTCTGGAGGCTGGCATCTTGAACTCTGGAGGCAAGCTCCCTGAAGGCTAATTAGGCTGGGCTAAGTGAACACTGCCATTGGCAGTCTTCATAATAAGACAGGTCTCCTGCTGGGATCCAAGCCCTTGAGTGTCCCTGACTGTCCCAGGGTGTTTTTCCCACCCTTAAGGAAATATGAAATTGGATTATATGACTCAGTACCCCTGGAAGCTCCTCATTCTCGTCTCCAGAGACATAATGGTGCTGCCCCTGTGTGGGTTGGAGAATAGGCCTGAGTCTTTATACAAAAAGCAGGAACAGGTGTGTCATTCTTCCTCTACTGGGTTTACCAACAGGTACACTCCTAGTGTTTTGGATAGGACAACTTTTCCTCATGTGGGACCGTCTTGCTCACTTCAGGATGTTTATCATCCCTGGCTCCTGCATGTGCAATACTGACCCACCTCCCCAGTCATCCTGACAACCCTAAGCACCCTCATATATTTCCAAATGTTCTAAAGTCTAACGCAAAAGGCACCAAGTGGACACTCACAAGGAAGCAAATCACTGAGATCCCAAGATGCTGAAATCATCTGATGCTTGCCTATCATCTTGGCTTCTCCCCAGACCTTGACCTTCAGCTCTCTGAGCATGTGTCTGTGTTTGATTCATCTTTGCCTTCCTCCTGCCCAGGGCTTGATCCATGGCAAGTGAGAGCAAAGAAACAGGATCACTGATGACTGGATGCTCTAGAGGGCGCCGTCCAGTAGAAATACAACCCAAGTCAAGCCTGTAATTTTAACATTTCTGGTAGCCACATTAAAAAAGTCAAAAGGAAACAGGTGAAATTCACCTCAATCATATATTTTCTTTAACCCCACATATCAAATTATCATTTAACATGTCGATAAAATAAAAATTATTAATGAGATAGTTTACATTCTTTTGTGTGCTAAGGTTTTGAAATCCGAAGCCTATAGCACATATACAGAACCTCTCAAGTCAGACGACACATTTCATGTGCTCAGTAGCCACGTAGCTAGTAGCTACCACATGGTCTAGCACTAGAAAATTCTGTTCTCCTGCTTTTCCTTCCAACTATTGCCTACTTCCCACCCCCAACATTTTTTTGTGTGTGTATGAAAATTTTTGAACATATAGAAAAGTTGAAAAAATTGCAGCATGAATATACATAAAAACTAGTTTCTACAATTGTTAACCATTTGTTGAATTTGCTTTATCACATATCGATCCATCTGTCCAACCTCCAACCCTCTTATTTTTTGATTATTGCCTACTTTTAAAGAGACTTTTTTTCTTTTTTGGGTGGTTAAAAAACCACTCAGGAAACTTTTATCTTTTTGAACATTGTTCTATAAATTTTTAGGGCAAAAGCCTCTGAAAGACTGCTCCCTTTTCCTCTCCATGATTCTCTCATGTCCTCCTTTTCCTTTTGTGTGGCTTCTCAGAAACATAGCTTCCCACCCCTGAAGGGGAGACTTTCTGAGGGAGGCATCATGTCTTGTTCAGTTCCATCTCTCAACCTAGTGCAGTTCCGCCATGGGTCACAGGCAGGCTTTGGGGTCTAGAAGCCTGGGCTTGATGCTAGCTCTGCCACTTCTTAGCTATGTGACCCACAGCAAGTGCTTTAACTCTTTAAGCTTCAAATGTAATATAAGAATAACAGAGTTGTGAGGTTTAAATGAAATATTTGTAAAGTATAATTATTGTAGCAAGCATTAAGAGAATAGGTTGGAGTGGAAAGGGAAAGGAGTTGATTACTTATCTTTCCTTCATTGTGCAGAAGGGGAAACTGAGGCTCAAGAAAACTTTATATTTATCTGCATGTGCATGTCTAAAAGCCCAGGGGCGTGCCATCCAGAGGAGGTGCGGAAAAGCAGTCCCTTTGGATTAATCAGCCAACTTGGTACGCTGCTTCTACTTTTTGTCATCTTTAAACTGATACCAATCGAGATTCCAATTCTGGAACCTGGCTGCTCTCATTCTTGGTGAATGAGGTAGGTTGCCTGTCTAGGATTCAAACCTATTCTACTTGGGTGGGCACGGTTTCTAAATATTTTTCTAAAGCTGCTATAACTTTTTTGCTTTATTATTATATAAGCAACACACTTATTGTTGAAAATTTAGAAATATAGATTGCCAAGATAAAAATCAGTTCCCTGTAATCCCATCACTCAGGGAGAAGCATTGTAACATCACATCGTGTAGGTCTCCAGACTTTCGTCTGTGCAGATGTTCACAGTTGTTTAATGCACACATTCCCAGCACCAACTGCCCTGTATGCACATTTTCATGAGTGCCTGGATTTGGTAGACCATATGTTCCATCCAAATTACATCAGCATCTCAGTTTATTTGTCTCTACCCCCATCCTCCTGCCATCTCTCCATTTATTTTTATGTTTCCCAGGGGCTGCCACACATACTTCACACTTAATTCTTCTTTCTTTTCCTTTCTCCTTTTCATCATCCCTTGGGCTTCCCTTGGCCCTGGGTATCGTGGCTTCTGTCTACCTTAGAGCTTTAAACCTCTGCTGCCTTGCTACTATCACATGTGGAATGCTGTCTACATCATGGCAGAACTCAGTGGGTGGGTCCTTAGCTTGATTTTTGATTTAATATGTTGAAATAGAAAAAAAAAAGAATTTAAAAAATCATCTCAGGAAAATGTCTTGACTTGTAAGCAAAGATCTATTGTGAATGTCAAAGACTGCATATTAACTTTTTCCCTTCATATTCTTTCTGCAATATTCAAATTTCTCTTCAGATGATGTCCGGGGCCCACTGGGAAGAAGCTCATGTATTTGAAAAGGCAAAATTAAAAAGCAAGTCGATATTTTCAAAATATTACCTCTATTACACGTAACAACTCATTCAACAGATGCCTGTGAAAGTGAATATTGATTACATTATCAGTATTCACTGAGGTTTAGTGTGGATTTATAATCTGGGCTCTTCTCATTCAGACGCATGTTGTTATTTCTGGTATTCAAGCCTTCCTTCGTGACCCTCAGCAAAATGTCTTTCCTGCCCCCCGCCGACCCCCCGCATCAGTATTCTTGTTAAATTTACTCCTAGAACCTAATTTCACAGATCATCAGCTGGACTTACCTACAGTTATTTGACCTATAAATGTTGCCCTGTCTTGTTTGTTACCCAGGCTATGAGCTTCTGTTTTAGACTGTGTCGTCTATAATTATTGCCAATATCACTGATGTTTTTATTCCATTATGTTTTTGAATTAGTTCTCACCATTAAGTAGGAAACTTATTGCTTTTTGTATTTTTATTTTTAGTGATCTTTATTAAACTCTTATTAGTGTGAATAGTTTTCTAACATATTCTTTTAAGTTTTCTAAATATACAATTACATAATCCAATATTTCTACTTTTTATTTTATGCTCTTATTTAATTGTACAAAGCTAAATAAAAATTGTGAGAGTAGACATTCTTGTTTTTTCTGATTTTAATTGGAACACCTGTGTTTTTTCCCATTAATCATGATGTTGGCTACTGATTTTAGATACTTTTCTTTTTGATTATGTTAAGAGAGTATCCTTCTAATAGTACACTTCTATTTTTTTTTTTTTGTTGTTGTTCATTTATAATACTGATCAGGAATGCACAGTGAGTTTTCTCAAATGTTTTTTTGCCATCTGTCGAAATGATTATTTGGTTTTACTTTTTCACTTATTTATATAATTAATTACAACAATAGATTTTAAAACCATCAAATCACCCTCATGTTCCTAGAATAATTTTTCTTGTTTAGAGAGTATTAGTCTCTCAATAGTTTATATACATGTTATTTATTTTTTAGAATTTTGAAATTTTTCTGAAGTGTTTTTTGTGTATGGTTGTCAGTTTGGTATCAGGGTTATGCTAATTTTATAAAGTAACTTACATAAATTTTAAAATAAAAGATTTCTTTATTTTTAAAGAGCTCCCGTCATTAGTAAGATTATTTTCTTTGGTTTTTTTTGTTTGTTTTTTTGTTTTTCATTTTTTAATAGACTGTCTTTTAGTACAGTTTTTGGTTCAAGCCAACTTGAAGGGAAAGTACAGAGATTTCCCATATCCTTCCTGCTCCGACACACAAACAGCGACTACCAACATCTGGCCCCACTGTGGTACCTTTGTTACAGTCGATGTACCGACACCAACACATCATCCAAAGGCCATATTTTACATTCGGCTTGACTCTAGGTATTGTACATTCTAAGGGTTTTCACAGATGTGTAATGACATGTATCCACTACTATAATGTCCTACAGAATAGTTTCACTGCCGTAAACATCTCCTGTGTGCTGTTTCTTCATTCCTCCCTCCTTGCTAGCTCCTGGCAATCACTGATCCTTTTAGTATCTCCATAGTTTTGCCTCTTCTAGGATGTCATATAGTTGAAATCATACAGTATGTCACTTTTTCAGATTGGCTTCTGTCACTTAGTAATATGCATTTAAGATTCTTTCATGTCTTTTCATGACTTGACAGCTCATTTCTTTTTAGTGCTAAATAATATTCCATTGTCTGGATGTACCTTATTTTTTAATTTATTCATTCACCTACCAAAAGACATCTTGATTGCTTCTGAGTTTCAGCAATTATGAATTAAAATGTATAAAGGAAAGCACTTTATACATTTTTTCATGTACCATTTTTAATGTGAAAATTTCACCTGAATATACCTAGAGGGTCTGGCTGTCCTCTTCAAATAGTGTGCCTAGTGCTCAATGCACCTTTGATCTAAAGACTTAATTATTCGGGCCAGGAAATTTTCTGTATTTCTTTAATGATTGTTTCTCCATGAACTCTGATCTTTTGCTGGCTGGAAAATTACTGTTTAGCTATTGCCCGTGGGAACATAATGCTCTAACAATAAGCTTTCTGCTTCTGTACCCCCCCTCCCCCGCTTGCATAACCTACCTGTGGGTTGACAGTTAGTAAAAAAAAAAAAAAAAATAGACTTGTGTGTTCAAACAGGATGAAGATTAGAGGTTTAGGGCATAAAACCCCTGTACCTCTACATTTCAGGGCTGCTTAATTTGGGGTCTGCATATCCCTGGCAGACCCAGCTGGCTGAATAAAGAGTGTGTTTCCTATAACTCACTGATTTCTGGTGTCTGGTGGCCTGTGTGTCTATCAGAGGCTGGCGGCTACAACAATCTCTATTTCTGGAATGTCTATTACACAAGTATATTTGATTTCTTGAGCATTTCCTCTCTCTCAACATCTTTATTATCTTTTTTCAGTATTATAGGGAGGGTTCTCAAAACAGTCTTTCCAGATTTGGTTTTTAATCTAAATTTCCTGTTTTGCATATTTTCCAAAACTCATGTATGAATTAACCTTTTGAAGATTATTTAAAATATAAATTTGAGGATTTTACTATTTCTCAGCTTTTTTATTTTAGATTCTAGTAACCCTGGATATAATAAGGATATAATGTTTTATATCTTTTCTCACATGTCTAGTAATTTTGCTCTATTTGCTCACTTTATTGAGGGACCTAGCCTATGTTTGCTTGGGACTGGAATTTGAAATGGTTCCATAAAAGAATATATAGATAACTTTCGAGCAGGTTGGTTGCTGGCGATGGAGAAAAAAAAAAAAAACTAACCTGATTGTTTATGGTTTAGTTTTCTAGACTGTGAGGTCCAGTTAACCTTAATTAGGGCAGGGAGAGCTCCTGGGAAGAGGGAGACGTTTTCTGCTGTGCTGGACAACTTCTTCTCAGTATTTGCAGAGGCAGCCCAGGGTTAGCTGGGGGAATATCTCCCTTCTCTAACTGGCATCCAAGCCCAGGTTAGGAACTGCTGGCCGGTGTTCCTGCTTTTCTGTGCGAACCACAAAATGAGTTGAGCCTTGGCTAGCTACTCTATGAGAAGACACTTGTACAGTTCCCAAGTCACTCAGCTTGTTTCCTACTTGTGCCCACCTCACTCTTATTTCTAGTCCTGGCCATCTGTCATAGGGCTTAGGGAGGCCAACCCTCTATCACCTCCCAGGGCTGACCTTCCTTAGTCAATACATTGATCAATCTGGTTCCACCTGCACTAGATCTTGTAAAAATTCCTTAAATTTCTGAACCAGAATTTGGAACAGAAAGGACTTAACTGCATGGGTTCAAATTATGATGTATAAACGAAAATCAGGGTATTGCAACGTGACAAATCAGAATACGAAACTGAGTTATTTACAGCATGACCACTAGGTGGTGCCACCAATTAGTTAAAAACTGTGATTGCTTTTGGGGGACAACCAAGAACCACTTGCAGCTAGGACAAGCGTGTGAGACTATGAAACTTGCAGGCACTTGTGCATACGTGCACGAGTGTGCGCGCACATAAAATTCATGGTGCATGAGTTTGCCCATAGAGCAAGTTTGGTTTACCATTGTACACACATGTAAGTACATGCATACAGCTGTGCACTCTGGAAGATATGGGTGTGAAACTAATGATGTAAACTCCAAAAGCTGACCCACCAGCCATGTAGTCAGGAACCCCTGACCCTCATAGAAGGTTGTTTGTGGAATATGCAGAAGACCCAACCCTGTGGGGTAAACAATGATAACGCCACAAGGCAGCTTTTCTGAGGAAGGGAATCCCTAGACATAGCCGTGGGTTCCTCTGAAGTCATCAGTCCTACAAGCTTTGTGCCCAGTCAGGCCTCCGAGAGGTTCCCAATCACTTCTGAAGTCGCAACACCTCCCTGAATACTCAAAGCATCTAATAAAATGTCGACCTTGGGACCCTATGTTCTGTCCAGGTGGGGAGTGACCCTGTACATATGAAAATAAATACGTGTATGTGTGTGAGGGGTCGGGGATCCTCCTCTAATCCCTGCTCCTTCAGAGTCATCCACACTCACACATCCTCCTCTCTCGTCTCCGGCGAAGGTCCCTAGCTGATCTCAGATGCTCACTCTGGATACCGTCTCACTCTGGAGATAGTGCTGTTTTGATTGCCTGCTGGAAGAGGGGGCCACAAAGCTGGGGACACTTGGGCAAGTCCTTTCCTTTCTCTGGCCACAACATCAGAGAGGGCTGGGTCTGGGTGATTCTGAGAGGCCCTTTGTGCTAACTCAGTCCTACAAGTCTGCGAGTCACAGAGCCCTGCCCCTTCCAGTGGCTGGTGTGGCCTGGGAGTCTTCTTGGAGAAGCTCAGAAGGAGAAAGTCCCTCCCCTCCTTCTAGCACACTTCCCTCCTTAACAGGCCCCTAGGGAAGGCAGCTCTCCCGGGAGCAGGCAGGAGGAAGTTCTCACTCTAGCATCATTAAAAGTTCAAGTGACTTCTCCTAGGGAGGCAAAATCCCCAAGATTCATTAGACCTGCTGCCCCCTGAGCCCAATTTGGTTGAAAGAATGTTTGGCCTTTTTATCCAGAGCAGGTTTTCACTAAGGATTTCACTAAGGATTTGAGGTCTCCCAGAGAGAGCTCATCTCTCACTGAAGTAAAAAAGGGAAGGTCCCTGGAGGCCGCCTCTTGCCCTGGCACTTTTCCAGAGGAGGAGACAGGCTGGGTCAGGGGAGGGGCTTGCCCGAGGCCACTTGGAGCCAACCTTGCCAGCTGCTGGAGCATTCCTTCAGGTGGCAGGGAAATGAACACACACACAGAAAGGAGAGAAAAGGAAGTGGGTGAGGTGGGGTGGGGGAGAGGGTACTCAAACAGGAGGTCCCCTGGGGACCAGTGGTCTCAGGGATGCAGGTGCAGAGCTGCAGCTCTGGGGAGGCCTTGTGTGAGAAAGAGCTTCAAGAACAGCCTGACAAGCCCACAGCAGAAAGGGCTGCCCAGGGAGACAGTGGGCGTCTATCTGAGAGGTTCTGAGCCAAATGGACAAGTGCTCTTCTAGGATGAACAGAGGGGATTTGGGAATAGGAGGTGGGGAGGAGTCTATGACTGCTCAGGTCCTGCCTGTTTTGTAAATTCTCCACCAGGCAGGAATAGCATGTCCCAGGTTGGGCAGGGAGGGTGGGATGGAGCAGGGAGACTGCCATTTATGGCCAATCGAGACTGTTGAACTGGGGACCAGGAGGCTGAGACTGGGGCCTGGTCTCTCCTGCCTCCTTCAGCCATGGGCTAATACCTAGACCCTCTTGGCTCCCAGACCCAGCAGGACTGAGGACCTAGGAACAGTTGTGCAGCCTCCCTGGATGATGAAAATCTGCCATAGGTGCCTCATAAAGCTCCTGAAGTGTGTGACAATTCGTTTGAGATAACCTGACTCAGTTGACTCAGTCCCAGAGGAATTTGTGGCCTGCAGGCAGGACAGGGAGCCACAGACTCTCAGATGAATAAGTCTCCCAAGTCATCCAGTCCAAACTTCACTGCAATAGTACCGATGGCAAAATGTGTCAGGAACTGGTTTAAGTGCTTTATAAATCTTAACTCCTTGAATCCTCAGAAAACCTAAGAGGAGGTACTCTTACTAGCCATTTTACAGATTGGAAAACGGGCACAGAGAGGTTATGTAACTTGTGCACACTCACGTTCTTAATCTCTGTGCTGCTCTGTCTCTAGAAGAGGAAGGAGCTGAGGCCCAGGGAGGGGAAAGGGCTGGCCTGGTCACTTGACCAGGCAGCAGGCATCCGGGCCTAGATTTCTTATTGCCAAACTTAGTCCCTGGCTGACAGTCCTCCGTTCCCACCCAGCCTCTCCTTAGGCCTCCCCAGAGTTAACAGTCACTGGGCCTCACCCATGGCCATCAGCTCCAGCTCAAAGAGGCTGTGTCCACATTCTCTGGCTGTTTTCCAGCCTGCAGGAGCCAAGAAAACAAAGTCCAGTGACTGTGAGGGTGGAGCAGAGGCTGCTGAAGGGGAGGAAGCAGCAGGAGCACTTAGCAGAGGGGACTGTCCGGCTCCTAGATGCTAGGCCTCCTGGGGAGCACGACTCTCGTGGGCTTGATCACAGGCACTGCTGTGGCTCTTCTTCTTCTTCTTCTGCTGCTGGCCACCTGCCTGCATGGTGGACAGCAAGACTATGACGTGGAGAGGAATCGTCCAGTGGTGAGGAGAAACCGAGTCCGGCGGATCCGGCCTTGGCTTTTCCCAGGCCGGGGCCGCTTGGGACACTTTCACCGTCCCCATCATCCTGGCCATGTGCCTCACGTGCACCACGTGGGCCTCCAACACCACCACTTGCACCAGCACCGCCACCACCAGACCCACCATCACACCCACCGTGGTCACCGCTGATGCCTATGGATGGCAGCTGCCGCCCGCCTGCCATCTCCAGATGAGTGGACCCTCATGTTCCTGCGCAGAAGGGCACCTCTCTGTGGTGGACACTGGTGCTGTGCCTGGGTCCTGTTGGCGCTTCATTCGCATGTGGTGCCAGAGTGAACCACAGAGGAAGAGGAAAGAGGAACACCTGGGGTGGCCCTGTGCACACGGAGGGTGAGAAGGGTGAGAGCGCGGCTGGTCCTTTGGGGATGGACACCACCTTGTGACTGTAACTCCCAGCGGAAGTACACCGAGGCAGGCTGGAGCGTAAAGGTGGCCCACGCTCTCTCCGAAGGGCTTTTCTCTGACTTCTTCAGGCTTCTGGCTGGAGGTGGCTGGGAGGGACCCTGGCAATGCCCTTTCACTTGGAGATGGCAGTATGAGGCTGCACAGTCACTGGTGCCCTAATACAAGAAAATAAAAACCACTAAGAAGCTTTCGTGGAAAGGCTCTTGATTACAACTCAAGTGGGAGGCAGGGAGCGAATGGCCAGGCGGGTGTCAGTGGCCAGGCCAGGCCAGGCAGGTGTCTGCAGTGCCCTGGGACCTCCCTCTCTAACAGGAAGTGAGTTTTAAAGTGGTGGCTTCTGCCTGGGGCTTGAAGGCTGGCTGTGCAGTGTGTGTGGGTGGGGCTGGGTGGTGGGGCCTAGCTGGATGGGCTCTCAGTGCTCCATGAACAGTAGGTGATAGGGCTTGGGGCCTGAGATCTGAGGGAGGATTTAGGGTGCAGCCTTGTTCCGAGAGGGCTTTCTGGATGCCAGTGGGGTTCTGCACCTCTGTGAGACCGTCCAGGGCCTGAGAGAGAAGAGGGATGAAGCTGCCCGGGCTGGCCCCAGGGCTCTACCTTTGTGCTCTTTCCAGCCCATCTCCAGGGCAGACCGAGCTCTGGGACCTGCAGAAGCCCGGGTCGTGGGCTGTGTTGAATTCATTATTTCCTTGGTAACTGGGTCAGAGTTTCTCATCCAAGCCTGAGTCTCCAGCAAGCCCGCCCCCACTGGTGCCTGTGTGTGGCACTGGGGTTGGGAGGGCGGGGAGGCTTCTGTAAACTGGGGGATGGTGCTTGCTTGGTGGCCTTGGAGGTTGCTTTCCTCCTCCTGGGGTCTTAGTTCCTCTTCCTTAAAACAAAAGAGATAAGAGATTCCTTCCTGCTAAAGCGCTGAGGCATGTTCCCAAATACCCCAGGAACAGTCGGAATTTCACAGGGAGGAAGGGGACCTCTTCTAAGGCCTGCAGCCTGTGTCTGTGAGTTGGGGTGGGAGGTGGGGGGAGGAGAGGCTTGGGGTGGGGGAGAGGCTTGGGGGCTGGGTGAGGAGGTGGGGAGGGGCTTGAGAACAGGTCAGAACAAGTCAGGAGCCTGCTGACTCACTGGAACAGAATGTCCTGTTGCTTTTCTGTTTCCTGATGGGTCTTCTGTGAGTATTTGGGTTGGGGCAGGAAGAGCTGTGAGGAGGAAGTGGGGGGCCAATTCACACTGACAGCCACACTAGATTTCTGAGTTGGGAAAGTGGACCATAAGACACCAAGTATTGTTGATGTTATCTCTGCAGTGTCCTTCAAATCCACCTCCCTTCCTCAAGGCCTTAGGTGCAACCTAGCCATTCCCTAGCCTGGATTCCTAGCACAGCCCCTCTGAGTCTGCCCAGCCCCAGCCCTGCCCCCTTCTGAAGCATGCTGTGGCCCGAGGGGTCTGCCGAAGGCCTCATTACCCTTGGGATGAAGTCTCTGCCTCTTGGTTGGCCATTCAAGGCCCCTGGTCTCTTCCAGCCTCCCTTGCTCTTTTGTCCCATTTGCATGGCTTCAGTCATCAACCCCAGAAAACACCCTGTACCCTCACTGTGTCTTTGTCTAAGGAGAATTTGTTGCTCCCTCCTGCGGGTTTTCAATTTCTCATTTATTATTAATTAAATAATACATTTATTCTCATTATCATCATCATCATCATTGTTATATTTCTTTTGGAGCACTGACCACACTTTTTCTCTTTCCTCAGAGATTTATGGCAGGATTTAAAGGCCCTGCCCTCATAGATTTGAGAAAACTTTGAGGGCTCCCTGCCTCCCAGTGCAGAACCAGCCTACACAACAGATACTCAGGAGGGATTCTTAAAGACTCATGCTCTCTGGAAAGTAAATGTGATCAGATAATCACCACCCTCAGGGACACTATGTAGAGCAGTAAGGCCCTGTGGGATTAGGCCTTTGGGCTCTGGTGGGCCTCTGAGGTGTGCTCCCACTCTCTCTCTATGTTGTTTGGGGGTAGGGGGGTGGGGTAATCTGAGAAGCAGGAAACATTTAACAAGTGGAGGTCTGTAGCCTGCTGGCCTTGACCTCCCCTCCCTCTGCAGAGCCCCATGTCCTTCTTGGACTACGGCCAGTCTCCGTAAGTGTGGCCTCAAGCCTCTGGGAGAACTGGCATCCTTTTCGTTTCAGGATGGCTGCCATCACATTTTCCCTTGTTAATAAAAGTGGAGTGTATGGAATGTGGCCTTTTCACAGATTAATTGACGAGGATGATGGATGCTGGATAGATATCTACTATGATAGGTACCTTTAGGTACCCTACTGCGTTTGAGGCTCATGGGCAGGGCCTGTATACCACAGGATTACAAAAGTCACGAGATAAAGAAAAGATACCTGGAAAAAATGCTCAGGACAAACATCTCTGAATTGTGGGCAAAGGTTGGTGGCTGTCTAGCTCTTCTCAACTCTCCTGATAATGTTGATAAATGGACAGGGGCTGTTGGGGAACAGTTGGGGGCAAGTGTTCTGAGCCAGGGGAGACTGTGGGAAATATATCTAACCTTTGTCCACTTTTATCCATGGTTACTCTTTTTGCCCGGGGCTTGCGATGCCATGTTGGTGATTCTGTGTTGCAGACCACCAGTGTGGCATCCATGAAGACCTCTAAGAGCCTTTAAAGCAGACTGTGCCTGTCTTCACAATATAACTCAGGTCCCTCTCATTATGCCACTTGGCCTCCATTCAAATATTGTATGCCTATTATGAGAATGGACCAGAAGGCCTATTTCACAATGAATCAAAGAAAGGTCCCCAAATCTCAGAAACATAAAAGGAAGCCTATGCAAAGGAGAAGATAAGAGCGTTGAGCCATTGTTCTTTATTCCAGTTTTAAAAAACTAAACAATGCATGTCTACCACATGCCTCCAACTCCATTCATTCACAAAGAACAGGCAAATGAGAAGTCAAAGGAATAAATAACCCGGCCTGAAACCGAGTTCTCCTAATGCTATTTCCTGAATTGACTAGTTGATCTTTGTAATTCAGTCTGAAGCCACAGATTGGCTTCTCACGTTTCCTTATCTCTGCTTCTGGTTGCCCCAGTTAATACAAAGAATGTTAAGTGTCCAGCTTCCTGGAAAGGCCCCAGCTTGCTCCATGCCCCTCCTCTGCCCTGTCAGAGGAGGAGCCCCATGCCCAGGTTGTCCAACCATCTTAGAAAAGGGAAGAGTGAGAATGTGACACGGCATCATACTCTCAATAGTCACCACTCTCCCATTTTGTGCGTAAGCAGTTCCCTAAAGCTAATACTAAAGGAAGTTCACTGGGGCCTTGGAGAAATTGAAAAGGACCCAGGCTGTGCGACCTTGGGCTAGCCCTTGTCCCTCTCTGGGCCTTTACACTGTGATCAATAAAACTGCATAACGAGGCGACTGCTCTGTGGTCCTGTGGTATCTGGAAAGAGTTGAATTAGAAGGAAAGGCCGGGAAGCCCCTCTTCGTGCTCTTGTTATTATTGCAAATTAGCAGTAGGCACAGGCAGGTGGTGTAACTTCTGACTACTAGCGTCTGAATCTGTAAAACAGAGACAATAGATCACAGGGTTGCTGGATCGATTATATGAGATAATGCCTGGCTGTGTCCCATACCTCGAATTGTTGTTTGCCACTACTCCATTTCACAGAGTTTGGGTAAAGTGAGGCTAATAACCCAGTCTCCTTTTGGGAAGTGGCGGTGGTCTTAGGAGCTGTTGACTGTGAAACGGGTGTGACTGAGTGAATGTCAGGATGGAGCCTTTTTTGGCTCAGTGGTCTGAGCCTGGCTCCCCCTGCCCCACAGTTAAGTGGAGAACCTGGCAGGGGTCAGGGCTGGAATGGCCTGGTGTGAGGGTGCGGGTGCGGTAAGTGCAGTCATCGAGGGCAGCCGGCAGCTGTGCAGGTCCTGGGCCCTCACTCACAATTGGTGGAAGGAATTCAGGAAGTGCTCACAGCTACTCAGACATCTTGGAGCCTAGTCCCAGGCAGGAGCAAGCCTGTGGCACCCAGGGAAGGGTATGTCGTGACCTGGCTCCGGGAAGGCCACCAGGTCAGGAGGCCGCAGCACCCCAAAAAGCCAGAGCTAACACTGGAAGGGAGCCCAGGGTAAGTTTTCACCGCACTTGAGCGTGAGCAGTGGGCATGAGCAGGCAGCAAGGAGGGCTGGGTGGAGACTGGAGCAGAAGGGGGCCTCCGGGAGCTGCAGTTCAAGGGAGCCCCACCTTATGTCATTGAAGGAGCTCAGCTGTCCTGGCCTTATCTAAACAGTACTCTTCCAACCCCGCGAAGAAAAAGAGGCTGAATGAAACAGGCCCTCCCCCACAGCCCCTGCGGAAGGCCCCATGGCACTTGCTGTAAACCTGCCGTGCTCCCCCTACCTTGCCCAGAGCTGGCATTGCCTTCCTCTGCACCTGTGTCCCTGCCCCCAGCACAGAGCCAGGGTCTTGGGACGCAGCACAGGCTTACTCAAGGACTGCCCGAGGTTCCTCCAGGGGAGGAGCCCAGGCCCATCCTGGATCCACAATGGGGAGTATTTTGTCTTCTGTCTGAGCATACAAATTCTCTTGAAATCCGTAGGCGTCACCAGAGGGCCGGGTTGGCCTGGCTCCCTGCGAGCAGAGTCTTCTGCCCGCTCCTTCCAGCTCCTCTGAGTCCAGCGCGTCTTGAGCTCACTCACGTCTTTCAGGACAGCATTTCTTCTAGAGGCTGTCCCCAGAGTTGAGCACAGCTCTTGGAAGATTGGCCAGACGTAGGAAACAGCGACAAAGACCAACTGAAATTTGAGTGGGGCCATGTGGGGTGCCCAACGGTCTAGACGGGACACGACCCAGGACCTCAGACCAGTATCTTCTTAGAAGACCACAGGGCGAGTGGCTGGAAGAGCAGGATACTTGTCACAAGCCAGAGTCACCCTCCTCCCTGTCTCGGAAGGGGCGCTAAGGCTCCAAGACGCACCTCAGGTTGCTCAGTGGGTCACGTGGGGCCATGGAAACGGCAGTGATTGGCATGGTGGCAGTGCTGTTTGTGGTCACTGTGGCCATCACCTGTGTCCTCTGCTGCTTCAGCTGTGACTCGAGGGCCCAGGATCCTCAGGGGGGCCCTGGCCGCAGCTTCACTGTGGCCACATTTCGCCGGGAGGCTTGTCTCTTCACTGGGCCAGGTCGCCATGTCCAGCCAGTGGCGGGTGCCCGGGACTTCTGGACCTTCATGTGAAGTCTAACAACCTCCAGGATTTTCTCTGCTGGTGGATCAGGCTCACCCGCCCCTCAGCAAGCCTTCCCTGATGTTCCACTCCTCCAAGTCGGGCATTTCTGTCCTTCCTGTCTGTATCCAGCAAACTCCCTGTTTCATCCTATCATGGGTTGCTGTGCCCTCTGGCCTGGGAGCCTTACAGTAGTGGGACCAGGTGGGAGTCAACCCGGACCCCTGAGAGCTCAGCGTTGGATTGCATGGTGGGCCAGCTCTTCTCATCTCCAGGGGAACTGGAATTTATTGTAAACAGGATCCGGTTAACTCAGGTTGCCCAGGATGCCTAAGAAACTGGTTCTATTGCCACCAGAGGAAGCAGCACCCTCAAGTGGACATTTTTACAAAACGCTTCTTATCTGCTCCCTTAATGGAGATTTTTTTTGGTACTTGATGTATGCGTATCCCACAGAGACCAGCCCTGAGGCCTGCCCCTACCAGTTGCCCGAAATCAGCCCTGAAATTCTGAAACCAAAGAGCTGCTTTGTTGATTTATTTTATAATTGAAAATGTATATCCTTTTATGGATCTTCCAAGGATCAGGGTTGGAAAACCACAAAAGGAAACAGAAGAAAATATAAGAGTCACAGAAAGTCTGAGATATTTTATTAACAAGAAAGCCAGAAAGAAGACTTTGAAGCATATTTTAAATGAGACTTCATTGCTCTATCCTCATAGGTCATTTCTATTCTTAGAGAATGTGAGTGACTTGCGTCACACAGGAATGACAAAAAATCATGAACTCAAAGACAATTCCAAATAAGTTAAAATGTTGTGTTACACTGAGAGCATGCACCAAAGCTCTTGTTTTCATCAAAAATGGAGGATCAGTTTTTACTAATAGAAAATCTGTTTTCTCTGTATCTACAAAATAAATGCCGTGCTGTATTTATAGTTTGAAGGGTGCAAAATGTTGAGTCTCCTGGCTCCTGTGTCTCCATCCAGCCCTAAATAAATGGCTTTCTCAGAACCTGCATGTTGAGGAAGGCAGGACTGATGCTGACTGGGGATTCCGGCCTCTGAGGAGGCCTAGACAGGTCACCCTGGCCATGTGGCTGCAGAGAGAGAGGCTTGGGGCGGTAGAGGTGCAGAGGAGTAAGGGGCTAGGGAGACAGGCTGATAGAGAGGGATGGAGTGGGTGAGCATGGGGAGGGGAGAGGGGCAGCCCAGGGAGGGGAGCTCCTGAGGACCATATCTTGGTCACTTTGAACCCTTGAGCCCCTAAGCAGGGCCTGTATAAATGCATGTGGATGGGGACTGGCTGCTGGGTTGAACCTGGCAACTTAGGAAAAGCAACTGTTGCAAGTCGTGTTCTCTGAAGGTGAACACTGAGACAGAGTTTGGGACACAGGCATTTATAGGGATCAATGTCTGTGAGGGGAAGGAAGAGGGAATAGGACTGGGTAGAGGAAGAAGTCAAACTGTGGCTCAGGCCCTTAACATCCCCCCAGCTCCACATGGTCTCTGTGTGCTGCTTGCCTGTCCCCACCCCAGGGTTCGCCCTCAGCCAAAGCAGTGCAGTGGATGCGGGTAGCTCTGAGGTCCTTCCTTGAAGTGGCCCTGAATGGTGCATCAACACAGGAACTCACCTGGGGCCTATTCTCAGAGGCACCCAGGCCAGTCAGACTGGGTGAGCTTGTCCAGGCAAAAAAGAAATGCCTGGGCAAGGGAGCCCCAGGTGGGCAGAGACAGCGGGCCAGACCTGGGAGGGGAGAAAGAGTGCGCCTCAACTGCTCTCTGCCCTCAGCAGAGTCAGCTCTCCTCCGGGTCAGGCACTCTTCAGCTAGACTGAAATATCAGGACCCCAGGCCCAGGGCTCTGCCCCTACACTGCCAGTCACAACCTTCCTTTATCAGTGGAGGGAAGGACCTGTAGGCTGGAAAACAAAGCAATGGGTGACGGAGGGGAACACAGCTTCACTGCAGGGGATGGGCAATCTGTCAAGCCCTGACGTCTCCGAATTTGCTCACTTGCTCATCCATCTGCTCATCTACCCAGCCAGCCAGCCAACCAGCCACTCCAGTAACTCACTAAGTCTTCCTTCCTCATCGTAGATGAAAGAACGTCCAAACCTATAGAAAAGTTTTAGTTTATTTACGCCAAAATTTTGAGGACATGCCTGGAAGCAAGACCTCAACAGATTGAGAAAATGCTCTGAGATGGGCAGATGTGCAGTTCCTCTTATGCATTTAGAATCAAAAGAAAAAAACAAATCCATTGGTGGTAGATTAAGGAGGTGTGAGAAAGGGCATCTGGATTAAAAGCAACATGGAGAAACACATACTTCTTTTACATTGACGGGTACAGGATAGTTAATAATTAACATTCACAGCACATAATGATTATATGTGAAGAAAAAGATAACAATGAGGGATCCTGTGGTCTTCTGCTCTGGTACCTGTGATTATCTCTTCGAAGGGTCTGGAAAAGAAAATTACTCTGACATTTCTAAGGTATGTTATTTTAGATACATAAGGACAGTGGACGAGCTCAGTTAAGGTAAAGACTGACCTTTGCTAAGGAAGCTAGAGGCATGACATGAAACCCACCATGGCCTGCCCAGCTAGAAATTTTTATGTTCAGACCACCCTATGTGGCTATTTTTGGTCACTGAGGTTGTCAGGCCTGCTAAGTGGCCCCACTATGCTTGACAGATTTATTCATAGCCCTTTTGCATTCGCATCACTTACTCGTGCATTTATTCATTTATTGAATTACTCATTTTCTTATTCAGTCATTCACTCCCCCATTCCATAAAAACTGGCAGAGCATCGACTGTGTACCAGGCCCTGCCCAGGAAATGTGGGAGTTAATCACACACAGTCTCAGCACTTGACGAGCTCTCAGTGTAGTGACCTAGACAAGACTGCAAATCACACACTCAGGTGCTGGGGGTGGGAGTGGGGTGAGGAGACCCAGGGACACCTGGGGGGAGGTGGCCTTTGAGCTGGACTTGAAGCAAAGAGGGCACTTCAACAAGCAGGATTTGGAGGAGGGTGTTTCAGACAGAGGGGAGACTCAGACCATGTGGGGGCAGAGAGTAAGTAGTCTATCTTGACTGGGCATGAGGAGATGGAAGGGACAACAGCCAGCTCCAGAGGGAAGCACTCTTTGCTACATCTGGCCAGCCAGCACATTTCCAGGCAACCGATGGTGAAGGCAGTTAAGAGGCAGTCTCATTTGTCGGGCTGGGCACGTAGTGTCTCCAAGCACACACACGCCAGCATCGCAATCGGTGGTTGCTACAGGGGAGCTGGGGGGAAGGTCCTTTTAGAGAGGCTGGGTGAGGCCGGCCTTGTGTGGTGGTGGACCTATGGGTGGGAAGCTGTCGCAGGAGAGCAGGGAGTTTGAGAAGGGAAAGCAGTCAAGATCCGCACCCTGGAGCAGGCTGAAAAACAGGAGCGACTAGAGAAGGAACAGGAAGGCGGGGAGCTGGTGGGGCAGAGAAGCAGGGAGCAGGGTTGCCAGATTTAGCAAATAAAAACGGGACTTCTAGTAATTTTAATTTTAGATAGACAACTCTTAAGTTTTAGTATGAATATGTCCCATGTAATATATGGGACGCACACTAAAACATTGGGTTTTCCATCTGAGATTCAAATTTAACTGGGTGTCTCATATATATCTGACAATCCTGTGAAGAAGAGAATAGTTCTCAAAGAAGGTAGGTCAACTGGTAAAAAGCATCGGGAGGGCCCGTGAAGTGAGAATGGAGAAGAGACCTTGGATTTTGCAACATGACAGTTGACAATGACCTTGGTGAGAACAGTTCGTGTGGAGTGAAGGGAGTAGCCCTGCAGTGGTGTGAGTGGGTGTAGGGCACACGTGTGGGCTGCGTGAGTGTTGTGCAAGGGCAGTGGAGGCAGTGGGAGCTGAGGAAGGAAAGGTAGTTTGAAGGGAAGGGGAGTGATGTATTATGGCCACCCCACCTTGCATTCTCTCGCCTCCTTAATCTACAAGGGCAGAGGTTTGGTTTCTAGAAGGCCTGTAGGAAAACAGTTGGAGAGACACTGAATACACCAGCAAGAAAGAGGTGCATGGAAGAGGTCCCTGGGGTGGCCTGGGAGCCAGTGCACAGGAAGAGGCTGGAGGGGTCAGGCCTGGATGCGGGTGGGGGTGGAGGAATGCTAGCAGGAAAAATGAGGATACCAATAAATGCTGGGGATACCAATAAATGATGCACTTGTGCATATTGGGGGAGGAGGGAGATGAGGGTGTCACGCCGGATGGCCCGTTTTCCCCGTGAGGCAGGAGCATACGCTTAGAGGTGGGCATGGGAGCAGGGTGCTAGGGTCAAGGAGAGTCTGGGGCAGTGAACCAGCGGAGGGGTGAGCAGCTCCTACAGTGCTGCTTCTCTTCCATGTGTGGAGTGTGTGGGTGTGAGAACGTGTGTGGGGCATGTGATGTGAACGTGGAGAGCGTGTGTGCTGTGAGTGTGTGGTGTGTGTGTGTGGTGTGTGTGTATGCTATGCAGTGTGGCTATACGTGTGGTGTGTGTATGTTGTGTGGTGTGCGTGAATATGTTGTGTATGTTGTCCATTCTGCCCAGTGCGGCCCATTGTTATTGGCCAGAAAAGGCCAGCCAGAAGCTTCTTTATCCCCAAGAGAGGGGGTGGCAGTGCAGGGTCAAAGACTTAGGCTAGCACCAGAACGCTACTAGCAAAGCCAGGAGTGTTTACCTGGTAGCTCGAGGTCACCTGGGAATCTTGGGCCACTCTGAACCCAGGCCTCCCAGTTTCCAAACCCACCCTTCTCTGCATTCACTCGACTACTATTACTTGTTCCTATTTCCTAGACTCCTACTATGTGCCAGGCACTGTGCTTTCTGTATCTCCTCTCATCAGAGCTCATAGCAGCCCTTCACCCCTGAAGGGTCTGAGCTGCCTGCCTTTGGGCCATCGCCTCCCAGTGCTGCTGCCCCAGGGACCTGCTGGATGGAGCAAAGCTAAACACTCTTTCCTCTGTAAATGGGGCCAGCATCTAGGAAACCCTCAGCTGACCCATTTCGTATCTTCAGGCTGAAGAGAAGGCCAGAGCAATGAGGATCTGATTTGCCCTGGTTTCCCTGGACAAAAGCCTTACTCACACCTGCCCCTACCAGGATGTCTGACTTTGAGGAAGAAAGGGGCTCCTACCATGTACAGTTCTAATGGGCAGCCCACCAGCCTCACCCCAGACAGACATCTGTGGAGGCCTGGACTCCTGGAATAACAGACCTCAGCCCTGGCCTAGCCTGCAAGGCCTCCCTAAGGCTTCATGCTGCACGTCCAGACTGTGCCTCTCCACGCATAGGTCTCCTTCCCCACCCACCTCCTAGGGCTTTTCTTCCAGCTCCACCCCAGGACAAAAGGCAGGGAGAACTTGCTCTGCTCCACCCAATGCTGTCCTAGCTCCGCCCCACCACTAACTTGTTGGGCCTCAGTTTCCCTGTTTGAATAGAGAAGATGAAAATCCTATCTTGCTTTTAGGGGATGTCTGAGAAGGGAAGATCCTTGAAACCCAGCTGTCAGGAGGGGCTCACCCCTGCCCTCATCTTTCTCCACACTCCTGCTTGTAATTAGGGTGGTGCTTCTCTCTGGGATAGGCTGGATTCTGGAGTCAGGAGGCCGTAGAATAACATGTTTTCTGGAAAGTACCTTCCTTAAAGGAAACGACTTGTTCCAAGGCATAGAAAAGGGTCATTGTGCCTTGCCAGATCCCCACGCCCCTCAGGACATGACACTTGAAAAGACAGACACAGCTAGAGACACCCGCGTGCACTCACACACACACAGGTGCAGTTATCCAGTGCATTTGTAATAGCAAGAAGTTAGAAGCAGCCTAAACACCAGTTGGGAAGGGCTGGTCTGGCAAATCCTAGCACAGCCATCACGTTGAACCCAGGCTTAAAACAAGTTGGGAAATTTAAGTTCATTAACATGAAAGGGCATTCATCATATATCTGTAAGTAAAAAGTAGAGAACTATACATGTGCCGTGTAGTAAAGTTGTATTTTTGTTCAAATACACTTAGATGCATGGAAGATACGTAGAAGAGATGCTAACTGTGATTGTCTCTGGGTAAGTAGGACAGGATCATGTATTTCAAATGTTTTCTTTTTTTGTTTTTCTGTATTTCCTGTAATGAACAGTATGACTGAATAAGAAAAAGCAAGAAACTAACAAAGGAAATGAAACAAAAGTCTTTTTTTTTTAAATTATAAAACAAACCAACTCCAATTTGCAGTAGAAATACAAAAGCAGTCAAACACAGACTTAGAAACGGAGACAAATTCTCAGGACAGACACATGGACAGGGGCACACACACACACATGCACACGCACACGCACGCACACACCCCTTCTGCCTCATTCCCATGGTTCAGGACATCAAGGCTGAGAAGTGAGGGCAAGGCCACTAAGTTTCCAGAAGGTGCTGGGATCTGGGTCTGAGGGTGACTGCTGGAATTTCTGGGCCTAAGGGATATGTCTGGGTTGGTGGGGAGAGTAGACGGAGGGTCTGGGGACTCAGTCTAGCCTGGGGTGAGGCTGGCTGCACCACACGAACCCTATGCCTCCTGAGAAAGCACCTGGATACTAATCCCAGGTCTGGAGCTTGGGCCAGGCTGTAGAACCTGCCACAGCAGCTCCTCTTGACCACCACTGCAGAGGAGATAGAAAGGCCCACAGCTGGGAAGGGCTGCCTGCCACCTCTTACAAGTTCCAGGCCAAGGTCTTTCAAGACACCTACAGGTCCCACTTAGGAAGCCAGGGCTGTGGTACATCATATTGACAGGCCCTCTGACCTGGAGAACTTCTGAGATGCAGGCACGGCTGAAGCCCCTCAGCCAGACCCTCCCTCCCTGCGCACTGCCCCTATCCTCACCGTCTATGTCCCGGCATGGGCTTCAGGGCTGTAACACCTTCTGACTGGTCTCCCTGGCCTTACCTCACCACTGTCTGCCTGGATCCCGAAGATCTGTCTGAGACATAGATATAAACTCCTTAGAAAGCTACTTTGTGGCTCTCTTCCCCCTTTGAGACTTGGTATCTGTGTTTGGCATGATAATGATGCCCACATCTTAATCCTCAGGACTTGAGAATTGCACAGTAAAAGGGAACTGCAGTTGCTAAACAGTTGATCTAAAAATAAGATTATCCTGGATTATCCAGGTGGGCCCAATGTAATCCAAAGAGCCCTTAAATATGGAAGAGGGAGGTGAGAGAGTCATGTGAGAGGGATGTGATGTGAGAAAGACTTGGAGCTGGAAGGGGCTACCTCTAGAATTGACAGACTCCAGAAGCCGGAAAGGGAAATGCAAGGAAACAGATTCTCCCTGAGAGCCTCCAGACCGGAACCCAGCCCCAACACCTTGCCTTGAGTCCATCAAGTCTCATTTGGGCCTCTGACCTCCAGAACTGTAAGATAACACATTTATTATCTACCTAACCCATTTGTTGTAATATGTGTGTTGTTTTAAGCCTCTGCGTTTGTGGTAATTTGTTACAGCATCAATTAGTGCTCACCAAGATTTAGGCTTGAATTTGCTCTGCTAGCTATCCCAGGACTGGCCAAGGGCAGAGTAAGGTGGCATCTGAGTAGTCGTGAGTATTAGAGCTAAAGGAGGCTGTTGGGCGTGAGGAATAGGTAGTCTGGACTACCTTACAGATAAGGGTGGGGAGACAGAAGTCACACTTCTCACACGCTGGTGTGCATAGGATGAGTAACAACGTGGGGATTGTCGTGCCCTGTACTAGGTGTTGTGCCTCTCCAGCAATCCCAACCTTATCCTATGGAAACACTCACATGAGTGTGCAAACATGAATGTCCAAGGGACTACTTTCAGTATTATTTTTAATAGCAAAACATTATAAAGATCCAAGTATTCATCCAGAGGGAAATATATAAACAAATTATGATGCATCCACAAAATGGATTAATAGCCATTACAGAAATGTACTGACTTGGAAACTGCCCATTATGCATAGAGAAAAAACAGCCAGCTACAGAATAGTTTTATTAAAAAAAAAAAGGAAGAGCAAATTAACAAACACGGCTTCTCCCTAAGAACAAAAACACTTCCGAGTACACACACACGCACACACGTATTTGTATAAACATAGAGAAAAGTCTGAAACGATGCGAATACTACTTGGTGGACAAGTTTGGAAGGAGAAAACTTACTTTATATACTTCTGTATTGTTTGAATTTATTTTAACAAGCATTTGTTTTTTTATTACATGCGATAATATTTTTTGAAAAGATGGTACAAAGGTTAGGGAAAAGCAAGCTTTATTACTACCATTCAGTAAATAGTTCTTTGCACAAAGAGCTCTTGGCTGAGGAATGCCAGAGCTGCACTCAGCAGGACCGCTCCAGACCGCAGATGAAGAAAATCGATTCCTTCTTCTGTGTGCTCTCAGCATGGGAAGGAGGCGGCATGAACTCTGAGTGGAAAAGTGGAGTCATTCAAGCCCTTCTGGCCTTGTGCCGCTGTGCCATCTGCAGTTTGGAGAAGGGAACGGACTGATTCCTCTACGTTTTATGGCAGTTCCACACTGAGATATAACTTCCTGGCCCCCTTTTTGGTGAACTTTGAATTCCCTCGTAATCCACACTCCCCCTTTTATAACTGATAATTTTCATGTGAGGGATAAAATTTTCTATGCTTTATTGCCTGATCCTAACCAGTTCCAGAATGACTGCAGTTTAAACCTGAGGTCTTGTTGACGTGGAAAGCTCATCCCTTAAAGGGGACAGCCACAGACAGTGAGAAAGTCCTAGGAAAGAAGAGCCCAGGCTGGCTTGCTGTCCGGGGGTTCCAGTCCTTGCTCTCTCCATTGGGCTCACATTGAAAGGGCTGTAGCAGGCCTGCGGAAGGCCTCTGTCTAGCTACTCCCACTCTACCAGGTGTCCCAGGTTTGCAAAGCTCTTCGGCAGCACAAGCCTGGGGGCCTGGGAGAACTGTGTCAACCATAGTTTATAGATGAGGAAACCAAGACTCAGAGTCTCTAAAGTACTGGACCCCAAGTCACTCAGCAAATTGGTGACAAAGTTTAAAACAGATCACATCTCCTTCCTCTCCTGTCTCCTTCAGCCAGAGCTTTATATTGCTATCTTTTATATTTTTTTAGATTTTGTTTGATAAAAAGAGGTCTGCTGCTTTAAACTGCTCGAAAGTCAGTGATCCAAAATAATGTTTTCAAATTTCCAATTGATACTAATATTCAGCATTCAGGAATGATAAACTGGAATTTCCAGGAATTTTGGGGGATTTCTAAAGTCATAACTTATTCTGCATTTTTCATAACACCATTTGCATGCTTTAAAATAATAAATGACCATAACAACAAAGTGGTCATTTTATTAACAATTTTCTGTGTCAGCATGATGTTAATTGTCACACGTTTTCAGTAAAATACATGGTTTACAGTTTGTTATGAACCAGTAGATTGTGATGAGATTATTTCAATAACATGTAAAAGTGATCTCTACCTGATAAACACACTGAATATAGAAAACATTAAAGGAAAATTAACACAAAATAAATGCCAAATAAAAACCACTTAAACATCGAAACAGAATACCACAAAAAGTTTATTATTTTTAAAATGAACTTTAAAAATGCAAAACATTAATTGTGCCATCTGATAATCTCGATCTTGTTTTGTGACAAACATTCCAGATGTAGAACACTTTCTTTTATTTTGTATGAATGTTGGTTGAATTAAGAGTGTGTCCCAGACATGTTCACATTGGTGTTTCACAGAAGCTCATGTCCTTTTTTAATGATAAAGATGTCTTGGCTGCTTGTCCTAGTCTTGATTTTGCTGTTGAATTTAAATATCGTTTTTGCTAATCCAGATTTTAGAGCAGTTTCTGATTTCATGTTGCCGTGTTCTGCAACAATCACATCTGCTTTTTGCAGCTCTTCTGTTAAGTATTTACTAAGAACTGTAGCTAGAGTGAGTGAATATTCTAACGCTTGGAAATGCCAGCAATCATTATTGGGAAACTTTTAAATAATATTAACATTCCAATCCACTAGCAATATTAATAGCACTACACAGAATTACCTGTTGAAATCGTCAATATAAGGACTTATTTTGCTTCCAAAATGTGTTATTTTTTATAACACTACTCATAGAATTTGTATTAGCATGCTATGTTGTATAAACTTACTAATATTTATTTCATTTGTAAAAATGACTTACTATTAGAAGCAGACGAGGCCACAAACACACTTGTAACCAATGTGTGCTGATTCTTTGTGAGGGAAAAAAGCCCTTCTATGTAGCATTTGCAAATTTCTGAGGGGAGGTATAAAAATTCCCAGTATGGTTAATTTCGAGCCACCAGTGTGATGTCACTGAGAGTTGGAAAGAGATGTGCACAACCGGCTCTCTTGAGCCTATGTGACTCAGTCCCAGCCACCTTTGCTTGTAATGTGGCATCAGTTACAGGCAAGATTTATTAGGTAATGACCATATAATCTTGGCAACTTTATATAAGTCTCCATTTGAAAAACATTTATACATCTGTAAAACCTGGAAATCTGGTAAACCACCCGGCAGGATGGTTGAGATGACAGCCAGCTGTCAGATTTGGTCTTTCAAGGAGCTGTAGTTTATATGAATGGCCACTAGATGCCACTCTTGTGTATTTACAACAACTAGAGGATTTCACGGTGCAAATTATGGAAACTAGAAATGGGATCCATTTACTTTACAGTAAATTAAACTTTATTGACAAAGTATTCCTTTTTTCACATACAGCTCATTTTTGATAAATGTTAATTTTTATTAGCGTTTAAGAGCTAAATGAATTTTCCAAGTTCCATCCCTAAAATGGAAATGATTACTTTATTAAATGTTCTCTTTAAATATGCTCCAATGTTCTCAGAAATTTAGAGTACTTACCATAAACTGTGTCTCTTGTTCAAGATCCTTCTGTGAGCATCTCAACTGATATCTTTATTTGTGTGAGCAGGGACTATGTTCTGTCCATTTTCATAGAGCACATAGCATCTAGCACCATGCCACATCAACATAATAATAATCTCCATTTATCTAGTGTTTTACACTTTACAAAGCCATTACAGTTTACTCCCTGTCAATGATAGTTCAAATTGCAGAGAACGACCTTTACTTTGTCCTTCTTTGTAATAAGCCCAAATGAATCTAATGCACATTCTTTGTAGTGAAAGCTATCTACATCATTCATGCCTTCATTCAATAGTGAGTGGTTTATTGAGTGCTACTATGTGTTAGGCACTATACTGTGACCTGTGCTGGGTGCTATGTGTTATCAACAGACAGATAAAACTCCTTCTCCCATGGAGTGAACATTCTAATGGGGAGATAGTCAATAAACAAATGAAAAGATTATTTGTCAGGGAGTAATGAGTGCTGTGGAAAAAGAATAAAGAAGTAGGAGGATGGAAAGCAACGGGGGGTGTCTTAGGTACAGGAGAAGGTGCCCTTCGTGCAGAGACCTGAGTGATGTGAAGGAGAGTGCAGTGTGATGATCTGGATGAAGCACATTCCAAGTCTTGTGGCAGAAAGGAGTTTGGAAGTTTGATTTCAAGGAAGGAGATTGGACAGACATCAGTGTGGCTGGAGGGGAGGGGAGGGGAGGGATGTGTGGTGGGAGATGAGGTTAAAGCATTGGATAGGATGCAGATTTTGTGGGAATTAAGTAAGATTCTATTCCCCAGTGTGACGGGATGCCACTGGAGGATTTTGAGGTAGGGAGAGACATACTCTGAAACATGAAGAATGACCTGTAGGGAAGCCCATGCACCAACTGAATGGGTTCAATTTGGATATATATTGAAGGGGGCAGAAAGGACTCCCTTTTACTTTGGATCTAGAGGGTGAGGGAAAGTGTAATTAGGATGATCCATAGGTTTTTGGCCTGAACAACCAGGTGGGTGGTGGTACCCCCATTTACTTATATGGGAAAAATTAGGGAAGAAACAAGTTGTAAGAGTAACATTAAAAGATTGAGGGTTTTATTTTGGACTTATTAATTTTGAGGATTCTATTACATGTCCAAATACAGATGTCAAATAGGCAAGTGGTTATTTAAGTCTGGACTTCAGAGAATGGTTTGGGTCTGGCAAAGTTGCTCTGAGGTGCATTCTTATGGATCTCTGCTATCTGGGAAGCTTAGATACAATAAGAGCCATTTAACTTACTCCAGTGGCATCTAGAAATTTAGCAGAATCCCATAATATCTTCACTGTGTTTCAGCAGGAATATTTAGTAACTTCTATATCTACCAAAACTATCAGACATAAGATCTATGTTTCAAAATACACAAAGCATATTTTGAAAAGTTAAAAAGAATACAATTTTTATTAAATTAACTAATTTAAAAGTTACTTTGCTTCTGAACGACAGTTGTATGAACCTGAGAAAGATTTCCTTGAGTGCCTACTCTAGGTGAGACTGTCAGAGTCCATGTATTTGTTGAACCAGCAATCTCCTTCTAGAAGTCAGTCCTAAGGAAATAGGAAAGTAGATCAAGTTTTCTCAATGAAGATGTTCATCTCATTATTACTTGTAAGAGAAACATTGGAAACAAAATAACTGTCTGCCAATACATGGCATACTCAATAATCATGGCATATTCATAAAGTGGAGAGTTATTCACACATTAACATGATGTCAACAGAGGGTTTTTAATAACATAGTAGGGATGGATATGATATAAAATTAATTGAGTCATAAGATATAAATATGCACGTATAATATAATGTCAACCACTTAAAAATGTCTATGTATAAAAATGACCAAATAGAAGAAAATTACTTCAAACTGTTTAGAGCAGTTAAACCACAGGGGATAGAATTCCTTCTAATACTGCTTTGGTTTTGTCCAAATGTCCTACAATGGGATGTATTATTTTGTACTCTGAAAAAAAAAAAAAAAGAGAACTTGGACTGAAAACAATAAAAAAGAAATGGGAAAGTGGAAAGAACCAGCTTTGGCCTGGGAGTCTTGGCTCACCATTTGAGCACAGGAACTCCATTCCTTCTCTGAGTCTCAGGTTTCTCATCCATAAAAGGTGGAGAGAAATCCAGCCTGTGCCCCTCTTGGAGCTGATGTGAAAATCTAGCAAGTGTGCCAGCCCAGGGCTGATCCCAGAAGCAATTCAAAGTTTGGAATGTGATATTTCCACTCCAAGGCCCTAGGAACAATATCCTATCTTACCCATGAGTGCAGAATTAGTGGTGGAAGATAACCCAGGGGGAGCAAAGTTCACAGGCACACATTATGAGACAACTGGAAATTTCAAGTTTGGAAATGACTAGGTATTTGGTGATATTAAGAAATCACTGATAAAATTTTACACATGGTAATAGCATTGTGTGTCATGTTAAAAATGTCATATATATGTATATGTATACATATATATGTGTGTGTGTGTATATATGTGTGTGTGTGTGTGTGTGTGTGTGTGTGTGTGTGTGTGTGTGTGTGTGTTATAGCCTTAATGATACAGTGTTTGGGATTTACCTCATAATAATGATACAGTCAGAGAAATTGGATTTGGATAGAAATGAAAGAAGATTGGTTATGAATTGGTTATTGTTGAAGCCAAGTAATGATTGGTCATTAAACAATTTCACTTTTGTGTGTCTTTAAAATTGTTCATAATTTCAAGGCCAAGCAACTCGCTTACTTTTCAGTGTTTAGTAAGTGATGAAGCTGGAAATGGAACTCAAGACTGTATTTTCTCCAGAGCCTGTGGTCTTTATGACTGTGCTATTCTACCTGTTTCCACCCAATCCAGGCTGGGAGTTGTTCTTCCCAGCTTTCTTCACTCATGCTCTGCCCTCTGGATCCCTCCTGAGTCAGGGTATTCCACTGAAATTCTCTTTTCCTGGATGAGCTGTAACTTTGATCCCCTCACCCTGTTTCCTGCCAGGGGAGCCTTCCCCGACCACTGCCAACCTAAGCTATGTTAGCTGGCCTATCTTGGGTTTCCAAAGTGTTCTATACTTCTTATTCATGGCACTCATCACACTTGTAATTGCTCCTTCAATGTCCCCCTTCTCCTCCTGGCTATTGTTCCACAGAGACAGGGCAGTTCTCCTTACACTTACTGCTGTGTTGCTCGATGCCCAGGCCATTTACCTGAGGTATATGGCTGTGGAAGGACCCTTGGCATGAGGATTGGTATATTGGGAGGCCCCAGGTCAGGGGACCCACAGAGACCTCAGCCCTAAGCCTATGGTGCTTGCCTTGGGTTAGAAACACATGGTGGAATAGATAGATATATAGGAGACACTGAAAGAATTAGATTATTTCTATGGGGCTTGACATTTTAGAGGTAACTGAGTATTGCCAGCTATCTTTCAAGGCAATAAAAAATGAAAAACAGTGAATATAAGCATGAGATGTTTAATCTTGCCAACAAACTTGCCACCTCGAGCCTAGATCGTAATGGTATTTTGTAGAATTGCTTTATCATTTTATCTGCTTTCTACTTTTGTTTTATGTGGAAGGGCTCCTGGAATTTGGCCAAAGGGACTAAAATTACTGGTAATGCCCCCTAGGATGCAAGATAGATGTGGAAGAGCAGATGGGGTGTGCTGTGGATTTCAACTCAGGGATTTCAGCAATGTGGAATGGCTCTCAACTGACTTATGTTATCTGTTTCTTGGAAATTATAAGGTCTAATAAATGAGCTTACAGAAATTGTCAAATTTAACTTTGTAAAAGTTGTCTGATGGCAATGCTTGAAGTATTTTTATAATAATTTAATTTATTATTATTTTTTAATTTTATGAATTCAAAGATAAAATACATTTAAAAGGAAACTTGGTTTTCCTATCTGGAGCAATTAAGAGAATAGATTTTTTTTCATCTTGAAAAGAATATGTATTTATTCTTCAATAATAGAAATTAGTTTCTAATCCCCATATTCAGGTTGTATTGCTATTTTTCATTTTATTTGTGCTGTCAATTATGAAAGTAATTTTTTTATTTATAAGACTAAATTGATATCATTTGTATTGAGATATACGCAACATCACATTTGCTATTTTAAAATATACAGTTCAGTAGCATTAAATACATCTCCATTGTTGTGTAACCAGCACCACTGTCCATCTTCGGAACTGTTTTCATTCTTCTCAAATTGAAACTCTATACCAGTTAAACACTAACTCCCCATTTCCTACATCCCCTGGTAACGACTGTTCTACTTTTTGTCTCTATGAATTTTAATACTCTTGGTATGTGAGTGGAATCATATTGTATTTGTCTATTTGTGTCAGGTTTATTGCATTTAGCCCAATGTATTCAAGTTTCATCCATGTTGTAGCATGTAGCAGAATTTTCTTCCTTTTAAGGATAAATAATATTCCATTGTAAATATCTGATAATTTTTAATTTACAATTCTTATTCTAGCTAATTCCAAACATACATAAAAGCACTGAGAATGGTATATTGTGCTCCCAGGTACCCATTAACCAGCCTCAACAAGATTGCTTATTTTAGTTCTGTTTCCTCCTATTCTACCTCCTACTTTCAGAAGCTAATTCCAGAAATATCATTTAATCTGAAAATATTCCAGGACATATTTGAAAGATAAGGACTCATTAAAAATGTAACCACAACACCATGGCCACACTCTAAAATGTTTAACAATGATTTTTTAGTATTATTAAATATCAAATCAGTGTCTAAATTTCTATGTAATTAAAAAAAAGTTTGATTTGATAATATTTTCTTTTATTTGTTATAGGCTATCGGAAGCCTCTAAAGATCTGAGTGGTGGTAGAGGTGGGTGGCTCTAAACTAAAGGAAAATGGGAATTGAACTCATCAGGCTCCAGGTAAACTGTGTGCTTGAAAGAATCTTTTTCTTGCCTGTCTGTTCTAGGCTATTTGTATACCTCTAAAAGCACTAAGATTTGTGACACAACTGCTCCTTTACAGTCGAGCACCCCCAAAAATTTAGCCTTTGATTTATCTGTGCTCTCTATTTTCTGGGTTTAACCTCTTATGCCCTAGGGAAATTTAGTAGTTCCTAGTTTTGAGGTAGGTAAGAAGATAGACTCTTGAATTTACTTGGAGCAGTTACCTGCAACTTGAAATTGAAAAAGCTTATAAGTGAAAAAGGAAGGGAAAATGAATGAGGGATATTGGAGGATATTTTAAGACAGACCCAAGGATAAGGGTAAAATAAAAGGGTTAGCTGAACAGTTCTTATGACTAAGTTTGGCAATAACCATTCCCTGGGACAAGGGACAACAAAAAGAGGAGACTCAGGGAAGAAATTTTAGCAGCAATCCAAGATAGAAGTTTCCTCTCTGGCTATTATTGTTATTTTATATTAAGGCAGATAAAACATATGTTGCCCAGTAAAATTTCAGTTTCAGATAAACAATTAATATTTTTTAAAGTATAAGTATGTCCCAAAGTATATAGACATATTTATACCCCCCCCCAAAATCATCATTTATCTGAAATTCAAATTGAATTGGGCATTCTGTATTTTTATTTGTTAAATTGGGCAACCCAGCAGGAAATGTATGGGGACTCCACTTGTGAAATAGAACTTTTGACCTATTAGCCCCTTAGTTTTCTTTCTTGGAAGATGGTTGAATTTTATTTTCCTCATTCAATTTCATTGTCCTGAATGTTCATCTAATATTACAGCATATATTGAAAAAAATGGACCTGTTACTTTAGCACCAACAGAATATGAGTATTTATTTCCCTCTAATCTCATCATAGTTGATATTATGTCTTTTAATTTTTGCTAATCATCAGGACAAAAAGTTTAAGAACTGATGGCTTACAGTACTTTTTAAATAAGACACTTTTCTTTTGTGATTGCTAGCATCAAAGTTTTATTTTAAAAGAATTTAAAATTTTATTCTATATTGTAAAAATTTGTACAATGAAATGTAACTTATAACACATTAGCTGTTTTTAAATCCAAACAGTGGCTTTCCCACCTACTTCCAACAAAACTGATCTTTTCTGTACACACTCAAGCCAACACTCAAGAATCTCAAATTACCTTTAGCACAAGCAAATATTAATATTAAAAAGCATTTTAATTAATACAAAAAAGTTAATAAACTGAAAATGTCTTGTTAGTTGATGCCCCTAATGGCAACATTTAAGTCAGATAACATATATTGACTTGAAACCGCATTTCCACTATCTTTGTGTAACTATATTTTAAATTATTGCAATGAGAGATTAAAAAAACAAACTCTAGTCTCTTTAATCTATATTTCCAAGAAAAGCTGTTGAAAGAACAAATTTTTGCTCAGATTTTTTTTTTTTTTTGCTTAAAAAATAAGTACCAGGAATCTCACCCCACCCTGCTTCTGGGTAACAGGCAATCATTTATTATTCCTGGATCAAACATAAGCATTCATGACTATGAAAACATTTTGCAATGAATGGGATCTTGGTCTCTACTAAAAACAAAAAATGGCTAAAAAGAGACTTCAATTTATTTCAAATTCTATGACTGAATTCTTATAATTCCTAACTGGTGAAAATATTGGCAAGCTACTAGATTTTACTTAGGATCAGATTTACTTCTCTGATGTCTGCCCAGAGGAACTATTGAGAGCTATTTGTGGCTAGCTTTTGAAGAGACCTCAAATGGAGTGAATGTTGACACTGACATACAATGCACAAAGGAAGGCAGGAGAGAGAATTGAATACTTTTTATCATAACTAAGAATAACCAGTTTTTACGTCAAAGTTTTAATATTTGGCAAATCGAAAAGGTTACTTCTCAAAATGACCAAACTTACATCCAAACCCTTTCTTTTATATTTAGATATTAAACCAGGAGTTATAGGTTTTATCAAGGTCTTATCAATTAATTCGATCGCCCTCACAAAATACAGTCACAGTCTATCCAGTCATGCTCAATGGTCTTTTTTTCTGAAGCCTAATCAGTCCTAAGCTTAATTGATTCTCTAGAAACCAGTACATCCTCCTAAAGTTATAGGTTCCTTCCAGAGTGATCAAACCCCTTTACCAGATATTCCCAATCATCCAGTCAACCATTAGCCATGATCAAATGTCATTTCAATATCCACTTTATATTTTCTCCTTTTACTAAAAGAGACCCCTAAATTTTGACTGAGCATGTGGCTGCTTCCATGGCTAGGCACTGCATTTCCCACAATCCTTTGTTTCTAGGATTGAACATGTGACAAATTCTAGCCAATGGGATTGAGTGGAGATGATTTTTTTTTTTTTACTTCCAAGTCAAATTCTTTAGAAAAAACTGCCCATTTTTTTTTGTCCCTCTTTCACTGGGATGAAGTGTTTAAAATAAAGTGATGAACTAGCTTTGATTGTATAAATTCGCACAACAGCACAGGAGAGAGTGGAGCAAAAAGAAAGAAGTGGGTCCTGGGATCACCTTGTAGAGCAATGCAGACTACATGCCTTGGATTGTATGTAGCAGCCTCAGAGTCCATGTAATAAGACTATGCAGTTAAAATCTTTTCTGACTTTGAAGATTTTAGCAAGATGCAAAATAGATTTAAAATATCAAACTTCCTCCAAAGGGTTAGAAATTTCAATATAAAAACAAACTAACAAACCAAAACAACTTGGAGACCTAATAACTCCCTAGGCCTCAGTTTCCAGTATAACTAACTCACAAAATTAAAAGTTTTATTTTAAATTGTCTAAAACATTTGCCCAGAAAATATTGTGGTTTTCTTGCTATGTATCTGAAATCCTGGTGTTAAGTGTTTTTTTTTTAACAATCTAGACCATAAAGTCTTGTCAGTTAAACTAAAAACATCCCATAAAACTATAGAGTGACTGCCTTAAAATAATTTAAACAAAGATAACTGTGGCTATTAAAAATGTAAATCCCATTTGGTTGAGAATTGTTAAAAACAAACCCACAAGCAGATTTGCCAACAGCTTTGATAAATAACAACAGGCAAGGATATAAATGCTGAGGAGTCTAACGATCGTCCAGTCCAGATGCATGTAGTACAGGGGGCTGTTTCCTTACACCCACAGTTGTAACACAGCATCTGTCTGTCCCACAGGTCCCATCCTAGGTGTGGCCAACTAGAGAGGGGTTTTGGAGGGTTCAGCATTTTCCAAGCCCTTGTTAATCAGTTGCTAAAGCCTGTGATTAACCTGGAAAAACAGAAGTTGGTTTCCAAGTATCCCTGTTACAGTCCAGCAAGGCAAAGTCACTTGAGACTTCTGGTGAAGACTTTGTGTTTCTTTAGAGGTGAGCATTTGTAAGAGACCAATGAGGTACTTTAGAGTATGGACCACAAAAACTAAATCTGGATTGTAAATCTGGGTAGGATAGGAACCTTGAGCAAAGCCTATGGGCCATAACTGTAGACATTTAACACCCATGGAATGAGTCAAAACGTTATCAGTCCTCAATATTTTCAAATGAATGAGGAACCAGCTTTGAACACATTTTGATGGTTCCTGTAGCCCTTTGCATGTCCTTGAGTTTGGTGAAATGGGATTAATTGAAGCACCAGGCCCAGCTGCCTCTCACGATTTCTGCCAGAAGATTCAGTTATGTACTCTGAAGACTATTTGCAAGAGTTGGTGAAGTGGAGAAATGCAAGTATTTTCTATTTGAGCACCCAATTCTGCTCTTAAGTGGTTTTTATGCTATTACACTAGGAACATTATTAGAGAATCAGGGAAAAACTCAGAAGCATTTAGTTAGAGTATGGAGAGGACATACTTTGTGTAGACTGTCTCCTTGGAGAAAAGTAAAGGCAGAATTTACAAAAATGAAATCTTCAGATGATCTCTCTTTGTCCTTGGGTAAGATGATTGGCTGCAAAGAAGGCAGTTTGTCCTCTAAAAGGACCGATGTTATGAGGAAAGGCAGTTCTTGGTTGTATGTGTTTCTTTGTCTAAGAATCCTTGTGATTTCAGTTGAAGAGTATTCATCATGTGTCCCTGTTTGTGTCATAGCAGCCAGTGTCTTCCATTGGTACCTGTACTATTTCTTTCATTTGGGATTTCTTTGAGGAATTAATATGTGTGGATTTTTTCCCCCGTCTACAGCACCTGGTCTTCCTAGGTGGTCTCCTATCCAAGTAACCAGGCCCAGATCAGATGAGATTGGGCGTGTTCAGGGTGGTATGGCCATAGACTATATGTGAATGTTTTTGAACCCAAACTGAAACATGAATGTATATATGTATGTTGAATCCTAGTTTACAGAAAGGGGGATGAAACCAGCATTCTGCCTTTGTTATGACTGGATCATCTGGCTGCCTGTTTCATGTAGCACAACACACAATGAGATCTTAAGAAGCCTAGATGCGAGGATAGGGAATTGTGATAACTATTATAAATATATCTCACCTTCTCAGAGAGACACAAAGTAAAAAGCTTTACTCTCATGCTTATTGGGAACAGGTCCCAACGATACAGAGCTTTCAATTTTCTTGATCTAGTCAAAGAATCTGATTCCACATCAAAACATTATTATTTTAGGCATACATGACCAACTAGTATCCATAATCTACATTACAATTATGCTGCCCAGGTTTATCTCTGATGAACTTCAGTGAGAATTAAAGGTAAAGAATATATTGATCACTTTATGAAGAAATTCATATTGCCACATTATTTAAACTTGAGATTTATCACTCAAGGTTCAAAATCTCATGATAGCTATTTTATTATGAGCTAGCAGTTGTTTGAGAAGATTGTCCAGGCTATTGTGAGACAGTCTGTGAAACAGATACATATGGAGATAACATTTTTTAAGAAACTATTTTCTTTACTCTTATTTCTTTACTCACTCAGCTACATTTCTTTACTCTAATGTAGCTGAGTAAGTTTCTATAGGCAGTGGGGGTTTCTAGGAGTAAGTGGCAATTTTTACATTAAAAACAATACAATGTAGAAATAGAATTATGGAGGACTTTGTAGTAGAAACTATTCATTGTTTCCCAATATCTGGTCACCCCTTCTTCCACAATCAAAGAATCTCCAATTCTTAACTAGGTCACATGGTTGCCCAGAATTAAGGCTGTGTCTCACTATCTCTTGCAATTAACTGAGGCCACAAGACTAAGTTACATTACAGCATGACAGCTTCTAGAGACTTATCTTACAGGGCAGCTATAATAGGATTCTCTAGAGAAGCAGAACCAATAGGTTATCTATAACTTCTTATGAGAAATTGGCTCACACAATTATTGAGACTAGGAAATTCCATAATTTTGGAAAATCAGTCTGTGTAGGAAGGAAGGAGAATCAGGGGAACTGATAGTGTAAATCCTATCCTGAGGCAGGAGAAAATGAAATGAGATATCTCAGTGAGTTTCTCTTTCCTCTACCTTTTGTTCTATTCAGGCCCTCAACAAGTTGGATGATGCCTGCTCTCATTGAGAAGGGCCATCTGCTTTACTAAATTCATAGATTCAAATGCTGAGCTCATTTGGAAACACCCTTAGAAACACACCTACAAGTAATGCGGTCAGTCAAGTTGCCATGTAATATTAAACATCACACTCCCCTTCCTCTTTGTCACTCTTTCCCTCCTATTGCTTGTAATATAGTGTGAGAACTGGAATTCTAGCTGCCTTTTTGGACTATGAAAATAAGGGACATACCACTGGGATGGTAAAGCAATAAACTAAGAGTTTGAGTTTCTGGAGACTTCAAGAAGTAAAGAAATTCTACAACATTCCCGGATTACCTACTCTGTAGACTTTTACACAAGGCAGAGAAATGAAATGCTGTTTTGTATAAGCAGTATAACTGTGAGGCTTTGATATATTCAGTTAAACTTAATCCTCACTGATACATACCCATTTCTTTATGTTTATTTGTGTCTTCTTGGGCCTTAGTCAATGGGTGTCTAGTAATTGCCTTAGTGGTAAGAGGCCAAACTTTAGTCCTTGGGATCACAAACTCAACATGTTGAGAAGGTTGTCTTCCTGACTAGGAATGGGGTCAGGTCTAGTGAATTCCAAGGACTTAAACATTCCAGCTGCTTCAGTTGGATCCCAAGATAGTAGCCATGAGCTCCATGAGGCAATGTGACTTCATTTTTGCTCTGCAGAGAGCATTGCTAATCTAAAAAATAACCTAGCCTTTGCCTGAAGATGTCAGTTCTTTCTTGAAAACCTTATTGCTAAGGGAAAAAAATCACTAGGTGAAAAAAATTTTCTATTAATTTTAATGGAAAAATTATGATGTATTTTATCTTGACCCAAAATAACAATACTTAAAGATAAAAAAGTTACATTAATTGAACAATGCAAATCAGTGTATGTAACAAGCAGCAATTAGAAAACAGAGTTTCTATGTAAGATGTAACACAGTGAAGTTTATAGTACTCACCAAAGGGGGAAGAAAGATTTGATAGTGGGTGGGGCTGGTAGAAAAGAGATTCTTTGGCAGGTACAGTCTTCTTTCTACACCATTTTCTTTAACAATATTTCAACATTTTCGGGGTTCATGGTAATCTCGCATTTAAACTGCGCTATAAATAAAGTTATATCACAGAAAATATTTTGAAAGCAAAATTAAAATAAATCCACAAGTGCTTCACAACATGTAAAAAAACAGGGTGTCACAGAAAATGCTGACGCTCTGCTCCTCTCGCTCAGCAATATATTTTGGATTTATTTCTACGTGGCAAGCAATTCCTGTTTATTCCATATGATGTTCTCCAACTAGAAACTGCTGTGCTGAGTAATAAGTTGGTGAGTGCGTCTTTCCCTGAAACCATAAAGTCAAAATATTACTTCTTCTTGTAGCATATTTCGTTGAGTAAAAACATTGTTATATGGGGAAAAAAAATTATGGTTTTGAATATAACTCTTCAAAGCCATAAGGGCAGTAAATCATTACTGAAATGTCATCATGTGGGGGGTTTAGTGGGGTGGGGAGGGGTCAGGAAGAAGCAGCAAACCAAAGATCTTTATAGGGATCCACAGATGATAACTTCATAAATCCTTATGAAGTGAGGTGAGAGCCAGGAGACTGAAGACCACCCTTTGCCACACCCTAGCCTTTTTTTTTTTTTTCCCCCACCAGGGCCCTGGCCTAAATTCTCTCCATGTTTTCTTTCAGCCAGACTTGAGGGACACAGGGTGTGTGTGGGCTGAAAGTTTTAGTGTTTCCCTGAAGCCGCTATAGGATTTTCTGAAGTGGCATTTACTTCGTGGCTTCTGAAGCAACAGGACTGAGGCCTGCCTCTGCCTGCCAGAATCAGTAAAGCGTTTGTTTTGTTTAAGGAGGAATAGAATCATGTTGGGCAGTGAAAGTCTCTCCGGGAGAAAGAACAGGATCTTGTGGTCTCGCTGCTTTTTTTTCTAAAAATCTTTTGAACACTGGCTGGGTCCATTCTCATTCTTACCACCTCTGGGCGCCTCTGGAAGCCTAGCTAAATGCTGGTAGAGCCAAAAGGGCATAGGCTTTGGAGTTAGATTGAATTAGAATTCTGGCATTTCCTTCTTTAAACACTTCCAAATCTTTCTTATTGACTGCTGCCGGCCCCCCACCCCCAGCCTTCCTCTGACCTTGTGTTCCCCTCCCATTGCATCATATTGTGTTTTTTCTTTTTTTCCAAACTGAACTCTGTATGTGTTCAATCTGCCATCGTCTCAGAAATACTTTTTATTGTGCTGGACTTGAACTTCCTGGAGTGCTCTGCATGTTTCTGTTCTTCTAGCAGTTCAGTTACATTTGGACACTTGTTTTTCTGGGTTCTGTTTGCTCTTCTGTCTAGCTGCCGGGTGCCCTGCACTCTTCGGGCATCCTGCCATCCTGAGAGTGGGGCAGGCACTACGGTCTGCCCTGTTGGATCGGGGTGTGAGACACTGGCCAGTTACAACTTCTGTAATAGGCCCTGAGCTGCAAAGGCTAGTAAAACCTAAGGCATCCCCTGCTCAGGGACAGAGAGATGCTCCTACCCCCGAAGCTCTTCCAGCAATCCTGACATGGAAGCCACAGCCCTGCCCCTCTGACTCTAGGAATCGGCCACCCTGCTTCTAGATTCCACAGTGTTCCTTCTCTTTTCTGGCCCAAGACTCTGTCTCCAGGATATTCTCTCTCAAAGAAGTAAAATTCCTGTGTCAGCTCCACCTTTTGGGGCCCTGACTGAGTCCACACCCTTTGCGCCTCCAGAACTACTTGTTTTAGAGTACCGGGATGGGGGTTGGGTCATGAAACTTCATGGAGTCTACAGAATAAACTGCCATTCCCCCCCGCCCCCCCAGAGTTATCTTCATCGTTCCCTCTCATCCAAGAACCTTTAAGGTTTTATTTATTTATTTATTTAATATTTTAATCTTTGATTCCTCTGCAATTTACCTTGGTGTTTGTTTGGGGAGGGGCTTTATGGAACTGAGACCCAGAACACTGAGCTTGATTCTGAGAATGTGGAAAGAAGCAGGACATTGAAACAACTGTTGTTGGAACAACTGCTACTGCTCTTGGGCCCCACTCAAAGGCATTAGGGGGTAAGATGCACAGAAACAGGAAGTAAACCTGTCAGAGCAAGTCCTTTTCCCTCCTTCAGTCTTCCACTCTCCCTCGAGTGTCCCCTATGGGCAGCCCCTATGGGGAGCCAGCTATCAAAGTGGAAATGTAGTTTGAAGTTCAAGCCCAGTACCAGAAAGCTGGGTACAGTAGTGCGCCTTATCTGTGGTTTCATGTCCTACAGCTTCAGTTAGTCTCAGTCAATGGCAGTGCAAAAATATTAAGTGGAAATTTACAGAAATAAACAATTTACAAATTTTAAATTGTGTGCTATTCTGAGTAGCATTATGAAATCTCACGCCATCTCACTCCATGCCGCCTGATTGTGAGTCATCCCTTTGTCCAGCGTACCCATGGAATTTCTGCCCATTAGTCACTTAGTCATTGTCTCACTTACAAGATCGGCTGTCCACTGTCAGGGTATGGAAGTGCTTATGTTCTGGTAACCCATGTTTTACTTAATAATGACCCCAAAGCACAAGAGTAGTGACATTGGCAGTTCAGATTTGCCCAAGAGAAGCCATAAAATGCTTCCTTTACTTGAAAAGATAAAAGTTCTCAATTTAATAAGGAAAGAAAAAAAAGTGTATGTTGAGGTTGCTAAGATCTACAGTAAGAATGAATCTTCTACCCATGAAATTGTGAAGAAGGAAAAATAAATGCATGCTAGAGTTGCTGTTGCACCTAAAATTGCAAAGAATCATGGCTATAATGAGTGATAAGTACTTGGTTAAGATGGAAAAAGGCGCTAAACTTGTGGGTGGAAGACATGAACAGAAAACATGTTCCAAATGACAGCTATGTATTACACCAGAAAGCATTGAGCCTCTACAAGGACATCAGTAAAGAATCCTCTGAAATGAGTGACACCAAATTTACTTTTTTTTTTTTTTTTTTTACTGAAAGTAAGAGATGGTTACACAGATTCAGGAATAGGTTTGGACTGAAAAATATAAAAATGACTGAAGAAGCTGCATCTGCTGATGAAGTTGCTGCTACAGCTCTGGCAGAGTTGAAAAATTTGATTAAGGAGACAGGATAGCATCCAAAGCAAGTCTTTAATAGTCATAGTGGAAGAAGATGCCCAATAGAACCTACATTCATTAAAGTACAAAGGAGGCACCAGGGCATAAAACATGGGAAGACAGATTAACTCTGGTCCTATGCGGCAATGCTGCAGGGCATATGATAAAGCCAGGCATAGTGTGTGCATTGAAGGCTTATGCATTCTCAAAAACAAAAACCTTCTGTTGTCTGAAGGTAAATTGTAGTCTAATGTTCCATTACAATGCCTATGTCATTCACTTCATTTCATCTCATCATGTAGGCATTGTATCATCTTACGTTATCATAAGAAGAAGGGTAAGTGTAGTACAATAAAATATTCTAAGAGAAAGAAGAGACCACATTCACATCACTTTTATTACAGTATATTGTTTAATTGTTCTATTTTACTATTAGTTATTGCTAAACCCTTATTGAGCTTAATTTGCATATTAAACTCCATCGTAGGTATGTACATATAGGAAAAAACAGTTTATATAGGATTTGGTATTATCCAAGGTTTCAAGCATCCTCTGGGAGGTCTTGGAACATATTCCTCAAGGATAAGAGGAGAGACTCTATATAAAAGGATAGCTTTGAAGCTGAGACACAATAGCTTAATAATTAGCACACTGACTTTATCACACAGCAAACTACTATATGTATTTGGGTCTATTTCTAAACTCTACTCTGTTTCAATGATCTATTTACTTCTCTACCAGTACCAAACTTTTTTTCATTACTGTACTTTTATACATTTTGATATTTGATAGGACTGATTTCCACTTGTTAGTCTCCTTCTAAAAATTTCTGGCTGTTCTGATATGTTTTTCTACATACATTACATTATATATAATTATATAATTATATTTCTATGTGAATTAGATTAACTTGTCCATGTTTGGGATCAAATTGAATTGCTGTATTTATTTAGAGGACTTGAGAAGTTAACACGAATGAAATTTTTAATCCAAGTTATATCCTTTAGCTTACTCAGATATTCCTTTGAGTTTTCCCAATAGCCTATTATACTTTTATTTATTTAAGTATTACAGATCCTTTCTCTTAAGATATTTTCTCCCCAATTCATGCTAATATAGATGAATTCCCCCCCCCATTATATTTTTCCTGGTCACTATTTGTATGTAAAATTTGATTTTTGCATGTTAATTTTATAACACACTTCTTTGTTGAATTCTCCTTTTTTAGAAAAATTGCTTTTCAGTTGAGTTTCCTGTTTTGTCCAGGTATAAAATTACTAGTATTCCCTACTTTTTAAAATTTTTACTTTATATTTATTTTTGTACTCTAATTCAATGGTTAGTATTTCCAGAATGATCTTAAATTGTAATGAGTCTGATCTACTGTTTCATCATTAGGTATAAGGCAGACTTTTTAAATTAAAGACATAGATTTAATTTTGTTAAAGGAGAACACACACATTCTATTCCAGTTATTCCAGTGGATATTCTAAATTGTTCCACCTTTATATTTTTAAAATAAATTTACTTGGATATGGCATATTATTCTTTTCATGTGTTGCTGAATTCTGTTACATATGTGCAATCATACATAAATGAGATGGGTTTCTGGCTTTCGCCATCATACCTTCTTTGTCATGTTTTTCATGTTTTGTCATCAATGTTAGGCCAACTTGGTTAAAGAAATTTGGAAGATATCTTTCTTTCTGTAAGCTCTGAAATACTTTAAACAGTATTAAAACTTTTCATTCCCTGAATATTTAATAACGTTCATCTGTGAAACCTTCTGGGCTGGGCCCATCTTAAAGTGATAACTGACAATTTCTTTGGTGATTGATGATTTTAGGTTGTCTAGCTCTTTAACTGGGTAATTTCTTTTTTCTTAGAATATATTTTCCCCAAGATTCTCAAATTTGTTTCTTAGAATGGAGCCAAAAATATTCTTATAAGATTTCTAATTTTCTTGGCAATTGTAGTATGGATCCTATTTGAGTTGAGTGGTGCCTCTGGGTTAGGAACCCCTGGGGGACAGAGATGAAACTAAGTCTGAGCAGGTAGAACTACACTCCCTCCGCTGTCTCCCACCTCAGTTCTGCCCCCACACCTTCTCTCCTTCCACCAAAGCAGATGCACTTTATGTTTGCAGTTTTGGCTTAAAGATTTCATTGGGGATTTGGTCACTAGAATAAAAGCCTGAAAAACCACTGACCCAAAACTGTGAAGTTGAAATAATACATTTGTTTGAATAAGTGTAATAATGTGATAGTATTTCTGTCCTTGCAAAGAGCTTATTCATTCTAATCACTTTCTTTTGGGAAATTTTAGGAATGAGTTCCTATATTATATGGTACCATAGCAATAATTTTCCAGAAAAACTGATGACCTAAGTCAACAAAAAATTTCCCTGGTTTTGTTGTCTCTTCTTCCTGTTAACACTCTTGTTCTTTTTGAAAGCATAGGCCAAGAGAAAGGTAACTGACTTTGAAAGGCAAGGAATGTAAAGTTGGAGGGTGAGAATGGAGGTAGCCATCATTTCTAGAGAAAACAATTTATGTAATTTTTAACTTAATGATTACATTAAGATCATGTAATTTGTAATATAAAAGTATGTGGCAGCCATTGATCAGAGGGAACAAAAGGGAGTAGAGGACAGCCTAACAAGGAAGTAGGCCTATTCAAAAGTGTTTCTATCAGTCTTATCTCAGTTTCCTTGGGGAAATAGAGTTAGCTTAGCTGTGTCATTATTATTCCCAATGTATTTTTAGAAATATTTCATTCTATTGCTGGAAAAACTAGATGATGCTCTAGACACAGTTCAGTACCTGTTGGTTGGGTAATGTTGGGTGATTCTAGCTCAGGAGGAAGGACTGGGGCTATTTTAGCTGGCGGGAAATACACTCAGGGAACCAGAAGAACTGTCTTCATCTATCAGAAGGGAAGCGATTAGGTATATGTCAGTTAGAAGCACAAAGATAAATGAGGACTGGAAGGTAGTAGCTATCAGAGGGTATATGTTAGCATAATTCAAGGATGAATTTGCTGGTAGTGCTGAATGCAATGACTAGAACCTGAAATTGAATTCTTTGTCATTGGAGGTGTTCAAGAAAACACTGGATGACTAGGGTCAAGGATATTGGAGAGGAACTCCATGCATCATGTACATAGGGTTGAGCAAGACCTCTGAAGCCTCTTCTAAGGATGATAGGCTTCCTTCCACAGGCTCCATAAGTGTCTGAAGTTTGCGTAAATGCCCACTAGAGGTCACTCTTGTCTACTTGCAATAGTAAGATTTTTTCTTCCCTGGTGCAAAGTAGAAATCAGGAACAGGACTAACAGAAGAATGGGAAATTAACAAAATGCACATCCTTACCGTATGCAATATATTTTTAAACAAATATCAAAAAAACTAAATATCACTTGGAGCCAAAAATTTCAACATCTATTCTCAAAATTGATTTTATTTTCTAAATTCTCTTTTTAATCAAGTCTTCTAATAGTTTTGGAATTTAATGTAACTTGCCATAAAACTGCTTCTAGTCATCCACTGCCATCTCTGAATTGCTCATCTGTTTTCCATGTCCACTGTCCTAGACAGGAAGTCTGTCTTGTTCTTTTCAACATGGCACATAGCACTGTGCAGGATTGATACTACTGCTACTACTATCTTACATTTCTATTTCCTTACCATTTACAAAGCACTTCTTTATAGTATCTTATGTAATCTATATAAAATCAAGTGGTTAGGTTAAGTTTTAAAATATGAAAAAATAGGCTGAGAGAGGTTAAGCAACCTGCTCAAGGTCATGGGTAAGAAAGCACTTTCTGATTTTTATTGTGCTAAACTGTGAAGGTTCAGAAACTGCTAAAGCCTTTATACCTCTTGGACATTCACAGTGTACTTTAGCATGTTAAAGGCCTGAGAATTCTTGGAGCAAAGAAATCTGTTAAACTTTATCCCCCAAAGTCTTCAAACAAATTTAGCCACTACCTTTCTCTTCTTTTGGTTTGGTTTGGTTTGGTTTGGTTTGGTTTGGTTTGGTTTGGTTTGGTGTCCTTTCCTTTCCTTTCCTTTCCTTTTCCTTTCCGTTCCCTTTCTTCTTTCCTTCTCCTCCTTCCCTGACATCTATCATCTATTTCTTTCTTTTCAGAATGTGAGTTATTAGCAAACAGAATACTAGCTTTTCTATTGGGAATTGCTGTAAGTGATAAATATCAATTTCAAATGATAAATGATAAAAATCCTTGAATTTAATTTAATTTAATCTACTAGCAGTGTTTCACATTGTGCAATACATCAAGAGAAAAATAGCTTTAATTTTATCATAGCTAAAAAGACATTCAGTTTATCAAAATAGATTATTTGCACCCAAAACTCTCTATGGGGAGAACTTGTCTTAGTCTTTTCTTAGCACTTTGGGCAAACTGAATTAAATAAACAAAAGCCCAACATGAAAATTTCTACATCCTTTGTGTTTCTCAGACTCTCCTGATGAATCCAATAGGGGTGGCAAAATTACTGAGACATATCTCACTTCCCTGTACTGACTTGCTCTTATAGTTTGACTTGCTCTTATAGTTTCTGTAGCCTTGGTTTTAGCATGTGTTCCAAATACCTTCAAACATTCAATTAGTGTATAATTACTTGGCATCTGTTGAAGCTGTCAGACATATGACCAAAATTCAGTATACATGCTCTGAAAACTAAACATTCTCTGAAAATGGACTTAGTATCAAGAGACCATTCCAGCTGACGACTTGGCTTTTAAATGGCAGCTGTAATGATTGGAAGTCCTTTCTCCTACAGGGTGGAAACAGCAGAGGACCTCCCCACATCACTGACTGAAGTGTTTCTGAGCCATGGTGTTCCTCACAGTAGCTTTCACGTCCTTGTTCCTCAAGCTGCAGGTAAAGTGGTTGAGCATGGAAGTCACCAACCCCATAGAAGAAGGGGATGAGTTTGTTTAAAAAGTCCTTTTTCTCTGCCCCCAGGGGTCCTTAGTCTTGGGCTTCTCATGCATGAAAAATAAGGTCCCATAGAATATGATTACCACAGTGAAGTGGGCAGCGCAGATGGAGAAGGCCTTTTTCTTCCCCTCAGCTGAGGGGATTCTCAGGATGGTAGCAATAATTAATATATAGGAGACAGAGATGAACAGAACTGGGACCCCCAAGACCACATTGACTATCCCTATACTGATTACATTGATGGGATGTCAGCGCAGGCCAATTTCAGGACAGCCAGGATCTCACAGGTGAAGTGGTTGATGACGTTGTCCCCACAGAAGGGTAATCGTACTGCAAGAGACATCTGTACCAAGGAGTTGACTCTGCCGGCCAGCTGGGAGTTGATAGCAATGGGCACATAGATATTGCATGACCATGGGGTACCTCAGAAGGTTGCAGATGTCCACGTAGCAATCAAATGCCAACATGCCCAGAAGCACACACTCTGTGGCTCCCATGGCAAAAGAGAGAAACATCCTCATCACACAGCCTGAGAAAGAGATGGTTTTCCTGGGAGTGAGGAAGCCATCCAGGACTAGAGGGATGGAAGAGGTTGTGTAGCAGATGTCCAGGAATGAGAGGTTGCCCAGGAAGAAGTACATGGGTGTGTGCAGGTGGGAGTCAAGGATAGTAACCAGGATGAGGACCCCACTGCCCAGCAGGATCACCAGGTACATCAGCAGGATGAGCACAAAGAACGTTTTCTCCAGCCTTGTGTGGGCTGAGAGGCCCAGGAGAATGAAACCAACTATGGGAGAGGTCTGGTTGACTTTTTCTATGCGCATTCTCCTATATCATTAGCAAAGTACAAAGCAACACATCAGGCTTTCTTGAGAAGAATTTCAGGCATCTGGTATGTGGTCAAGTCCCTGATGCATAATAGGAGAGCATATGTTTGTAAGAAAAAAATAACTGAGACAGTAGGGATGTCATTAGCTTAGAGTGGAGATGGTCAAAGCTGAAACAAAGTTTACAGGGATAGAACTTGAACCCTGCAGAGCTAATTCTCGTTAAAGAGGACTTTTCCTCTGCATTATGATTAAGGCCTGGAAAATGCTATGAATTATTTCTCTTTAATGTAAACATATAGAAATTTTATTTAATTGGAGCTTTCTTAGATTCTCAGAGAGTTAAATCTTCAAGCTTACCCAGTTCTTAGAACTAGCAAATTTTTAAGCTTCTTTAAATTTTGATTACATTTAGAAAAAATTTGGATGAAGGTATTAATCCACATGCAGACAGAAACAAGCCTAGGTACAGGCTCGACCACAACAAGTCGGCCCACCTTCAGAGACACAGACCTGACCAGTGTCAGCACTGGAAACTCTTTTAGATATGGATTGGTAGCAATGTATGGGGAGGTTCCCATACGGGTGGGAACTTAATAAAGTCGATACAATCATTAATCATTCAATCATTAATTGGAGTGATTGAACCCACACTATGGGATGATAACTATACAGCTTACTGACTAGCTAACTCAATTATTAATAACCACACTAACCACAATGATCAGAAAGCAGGGTATATGGCATTAATTTCCAATTTATCTCATTAGGATATTGGTGAAATTCTTAGCCAAGGGTGACCAAGGAATGTTTTTTCTTTGTCTTTTTATGTCTATAACTTATTCTTGTCTAGTATTCTGGCTCTCTGACCTCATTCTTGTGTTCTACATAGTGGCTGACTAGTTTTTTATAGAATCACCTGTATACCTTGTGTAGAGGATTTCTAGTTTACCTACAATTGCTCAGACTCTAAATTCAGAGTTCTTATTGATAATATTTCTATAACTTCTTCTTAACTGCAGTGTATGTGTGTGTGTGTGTGTGTGTGTATAATGTAAGATGAGTAGTTAATATTAATAACCCTATTCTGTGCCATAATTTTTGAAACATCCTATGGAAAAAATACTGTCATTCCAGTTTTATGAGTGAAACAATCAAAACTCAGACAAACTAAAGATTTTGCTATGTGGGATTGAATGGCAGAGCTGGGGTTGGATTGCAGGCCTCAATTTTGAGTTCTTTCCACCAAATATCTGCCCAGTTCTTTTTGTGCACAGATTTAAAAAAAAATTTTTGTCTCTCCATACCAGCTCTATGTATTCTCCATTCTGTCTCATTGTCTGCCCAGCATGCTCCCACTTCACTCATGGCGGAAGAGTTTATGTCAGATGTGTTGTCAGGCAGTGCAGCTCCTGCCCTAAATTGAACCCAAGATTTCTCAGCCTTGGCACTATTAACATCTTGGGTTGCAGAATTCTTTGTTGTGGGGGGGGGGGTTGGGGTGAGGTGGGAGTTGTCCTGTGCATGGTAAGATATTTAGCAGCGTTCTTAGCTTCTGCCCACCAGTTGCCAGTAGCACCTGCTCCCGGAGTTGAAACAACAAAGAATGTCTCCAGACATTGCCAAATGTTCCCAGGAGGAGAGGGGGGTGCAAAATTGTGCCTAGCAGAATCCCAGGAGAAGTCTCCCCATTCTACAATCATGAGTTTCGCTGTATTTCCTGTGAAAGTCTCTTACCCTTCCCTAATCCCAAGATACTGCACATGAGGGCATTCCTGTTTGCTCGGTGCAGGCCCACTCTGGGTACTCCATCATGAACTTCTGCTCCAACTTGTCTTACATTTCTCCTAGTGGGTCTTCTAGCTCCTTCAGAAAATTAAAAGTAAACATTGCAGTCAGAGTCACAAACAAGATTCAATAGTGACAAGGACATGCCACGGCTGCAGAAGCCAAGGAAAGTGGCTTCTGTCAGAGAAGCCCTGTCCACTTCCATAAGACTAATCTGGGTACACAGAAGCTTCTACTTGTGAACAAAGTGGTGTGCGTATGAATTATTCACAGAATTTGACCCACATGAAAATTATAGTCTTAGTGCCTGTCACGTAAAAGTTGCTGAATAAAAAAGTTCGTTCAGTTGGGATGAACTGAACAGCTGAGAAGACCTTGCACAGAGCTGTGGGACCTGCCCTTGCATGTGACATTGCTATTCTGTGTAGCTCGAACAAGTCCCTTCTCCTCCCTGGGCCTCATTTTCCTCACATGGACCATAAGAAGGAAAATCAGGTGCTTCCCAGGGCACCTCACCTCTGTCATGCACTGCCCAGTGCTGTCCCTGGAAGGCAGGGAACAGTTCTTGATGAAGCTGGCTGCCCGCTCTTTTGGATGTGGGTTGTGTGTGTCGGTGGAGGTACCCGTGTGTGCATGTGTGAGAGAGATCTGAAATGATCAGCAGGAAATAGGGCTATGTCAGGCTTTGGAGGGGACTCAGAATGAAAGAAAACAGAGTTCTGAAACCTACAGCCATGAGAGGAGGGGTGGAGGGTGGTAGGGGGAAGGCAGTCAAGGAGAGCAAGAAGAGAAAAAGAAGCTTTTATCTTTATGGCTGCATCCTGCAGGTATGTCTTCTTGGTTTGTCCCAAGGACTGGGCCTTGATTGTGATCTAATCTCTACCTTCTGGAGCCAGTAGGCAGCTGAGAAATGGAACACAACATAGTCAAAAGGGTCCCAAACACTCTAAAACAGACTTTCTGGAGAGCAGCTTGCCTAAAGGAAGGAAAGACCTGCATACCCCTTTCCTCAGCAATTCCACCTATGGGAAAAATTTCTAAAGGATCAATGAGAGTAGAGGGCCAATAACTCCAGGTAAAGGGATTCATCACAGCAATATTTGTGAATGAAAATAGAAAACAAAATAACTGTCAAATTAGAGCATAAGTAAATAATGCCATTTCACATAATAGAATGTTAGGCACACATTAAAGTTATATTTATAATTTCCACAGTACGATATTGTACTATAATGATAAAAGAAAAGGGAGAATACAAAATTGTACACACTGTTAGGATCTTAATTAGGTGAGCAATATGCTGTATGTGGATAAAAGTGACTGGGAAGACAAAGCACAACCAGAAGGGGTAGGAGTCCTCTCTGTACCTCTTAAAATGTTATCACATTTTCTAATATAAATGGGCACAAGTTACTTTGTATTCAGGGGGACAAAACAGTGTTTATAGAAGGAAAGTGAAAAAACTAGCCACGGACTGGGAATTTGAGGGACAGAGCTTGGGTCTCACTTGGCCTGTCTGCTCACCCTCTGTCTCTGACACTGAAGACGGCTCATTCTTCTGAGGAATCTCTGCAGAATGGAGTGGGAGTCCCACCCGCCTCCCTCCCAGGCTCCCAGAACACATTCTGGTGTTCCATTTGAGGATGGAGCAGCAAGGTCAGAGCAGGGACTTGGTCAATAGTGAGTCCTGGAGAGCGTGAAGGACTGGCTTGTGCTTACTCTTAGCTGCTCCTCCCTGCTCCAGAATCAGCGGCAGGAAGGTTTCTTGGAGCAGAGGCAGGGTGAAGAGGAAAGTCCACCTTCAGGAAGTGCTCTGCAGAAGGCATGGCCCCAGCCCAGCTCTCCTCACTTGCATCCTGCTTGTGACCACTTCTCTGAGACTCTTCACTGAGCTCCAAGCCAGACCTTGGATGCCAGAGAAAGGCCCTCCAGAGACCCCTCTGCCTGACTCCCTTTGCCCCCAAGACCTTCTTCTTTTTCCTCCTAAATCCTTGTGGGAACAGCCTCTTATGGGTGTTTCTCTTGTGCCCTTCTCAGCTGTGCCCGCTGAGCCCTGGGTGTCTCAGCTACAGATTCTTCATATAGAGGACCTGTCATCATGGTTCGAGGTCCAGAATTTCCTCAGCAGTGAAGCAAGTCCTCAAGCAGCAGCTGTGATGCCAACAGGGACCCTGCTAATCCTAGAAGCAATTTGATGTTTGGAATGTCATGTGTGCACAGGATGTAGGCCCCCAGCATACCAGGGATTCTAGAGACCACATTCTCCTATCTCAGTTAGAGGCAGTAGGGACTGAAATTCTGCCAACTGGAGGTGGAGAGGAGCACATAGCAGATGTCAGCTTCCTCTTCAGTTTTCCTCAGGGTCTCAGAGAAGCCAGTGATCACTGCAGGAACAGAGTAATTGTCCCAAGTTGAAGTCTTAGACATTCAGAGTGGGGAGGCAGGACAGATATTCAAGAATAGCAGCAGCAGCAGCAGCAGCAGCAGCAGCAGCAGCAGCAGCAGAAAAAGAAGAAGAAAAGAAGAAGAAGAAGAAGAAGAAGAAGAAGAAGAAGAAGAAGAAGAAGAAGAAGAAGAAGAAGAAGAAGAAGAAGAAGAAGAATTAGCTACTTTCATTGAACTGCCCCATCCAGTGCCAGTCACTACAATTAATACTTTACACATATTATATAAGTTCAATAAAATCCAGAAATCCATGTGTATTGAATATGTACTTTCAGTCTTCCCTGGGTGATTGTATTATTTTCTCTCTTTTTATTTGAGGAAGTAGACTTTAAAAAGTTAAGCAATTTGCCCGACTACATGTCTTGTGAATGGCAGAGCTATGATTTCAATCTCTATACATCTAATTCTCCTAATCACCATCATCACTATTAGTAGGTTGTTATTTGTACTTGAAACAAAATTTAAAAGGTATAGAAGAGTGTGCAATAAAAATTGTCTCTGTCTCTTGTCACTAGTAATTCTTCCTTGAGGCAAACAATGTTAGCATTTTCTCCTCTATTTTTTTCTCTCTAGAGATGTTCTATGCATATACTAGTATATATTTTGGAGACAAATATTTAGCTCAAATACATACTGTCTTAATATCTTTTCTTTGTCACTTAATATACCTTGGAGAGTTTTTCTAAGAAAAAATATAGTGCTGCCTCATTCTTTTTTTCTCTCCTCTTTTTGTCTCATTCTTTCAAATGGCTGCATATACGTATTTCATTGTACAGAGGTACCATCATTTAATTAACTGGTCTGATATTGATGGACATATAAATTGTCTCTTCTTGTGCTATTACAATCTATGCTAAATATCTTTGCATATTTATAATTTAGCACATGTGGTATGATATATCCATTTTGTGTACATTTGTAATTTTGATAGATATTGCCAAATTTATATATTCCTGTCATCAGTGTTTGAGGATATCTGTTTTCCCACATTCTGCCAATATAGTACGTTAACTGTGAGGCTTTTTGGTCTTTGACAATCTAATAGGTAAGAAATAACACTGCATTGTTGTATTTAAAACTTTTGATATTTAAAATAATTTAAAATGTGAAATATAGTATACACATATATAAACACATCTGAGTATGTAAAATACATATTTTAAACTTTAAAAGTAATAAAGTAATTACCACCTAATTTAAGGAATAGAACATTGCCAGCATATTCAAAGCTCCCTGATAGTTCTTTCCCACTCCTAGTCCCCTCTCTCTCCTCCCAGGGATAATCACACTCCTGATTTGCTGTAATTATTTCTTTGCTTTTCTAAAATTTTATCGCCTATGTAACATTTTTGCATCCTTAAACAGCATAGGTTAGGTTTTTTTCTTTGTAAAATTAACTCATTTGTAGATATTCTTTTTGACTTGTTTCTTCCTTCAATATTTGTTGTGACAGTTATTCATGTATCTAAGTGGAGGTAAGTTCATTAATTTGAATCACTAAATTCCATTATATGAATGTAGCACAGCTTATTTATAAATTCTACTTTGATGAATAATTGGGTTGCTTCCCAATTTAATGCTGCTATAAATATTTTATATATTTCTTCTGGTACACATATGTATTCCCAATTGTCCTAGTTGTGTTTACAACCCATCCTTTCTCCATTGATCTTCAATACCATCTCTGTCATATATCAAGTCTTCAAACATGAATGGGTCTGTTTTTGATATCTATATTATTTTTCATTTTTTGTCTATGCCTGTGTCAATACTACACTACTTTCTAGTATGTTTTGATTTTTTGTAGGGTAAATTCTTTTCACCCTATCCAATATTTCTTCAAATATGTCAGGGTTGTTCTTGGTCCTTTGTTCTTCTATATAAATTATTAAACCAGCTTCTTAAATTCTGCAAGAATTCTTTCTGAGATTGAACAACTGAGATTACATTGAATCTATAATATTGAGTTCTCTAAGCCATGACTGGAAAATATTTTTCTCTTTATTTTATTATCATTTAATTTCTAATTTATAATTTTATGCAAAAATATTTTGGAGCTCTTTTGCCAGATTTACTGCTGTATGCTGGTATTTATGTGATATGTACATATATATTTATATATCTCAGGATATTTAAAAATATTTCATAATCTGTTGCTGGGATATAGAAATACAATAGATTTTTTTTTATATATTGACTTAGTGTCTAGGGACCTTGCTGAACTCTCTCTTTAATACTTATATTTCTAAATTATTTTAGATATTTCTACATAGTAGACAATAACTACATCTGTGAATAATGACAATTTTTTCTTTTTTCATTTCAAAAATGTTAGACTTGCCTCTTTTTCTTGACCTACTCTACTGGCTGGAACTTCTAGTTCAATGCTTAAAGTTGTTATCACAAATGGGTCTTGTTTTTTCAAATGCTTTTCCTCCTTCTCTTGATATGAAGATGTGATTTTTCTTATTTAGTTTGTTAATATGGTAGATTGCATTGACTGATCTTTGAATACTGAACCAGCTTTAAGGCATTCAACCCCCTAACTTTTGAAGTCATCCAGAATTGTAACTGGAGTTATACCATTTCTTCATTGTCACTGTTTAGATCTTGTGTGTTTTCTAAAAATTCTTTCATGTATTAGTCTTTGCAAATTTAGTATCAAGAATTAATTAGAATTTACTGGTCTTATGCGTTTCATCATTCTCTACTGTCTTATATTCCATATCTATCACATTCTTTCAATTATTTAACTGTTGGGAGAACTTTCTAAATAAAATTTCTTTTTCAGAAAGAAATGATAGGGGTTTATGATTTCTGTGTTTTCACATGCCAGTGAGTGTCTTTTTAACCCTCATTTCTGTGTAATAGTCAGACGTGTGTAGAATTCCAAATTAACAACCCATTTGTCAGAATTCTTTAAACCTTGTTCCATGAACTTCTACATTTAGGGCTGCAGAGCAGCAGGCCAGTGGCAATCAGGTTCTTATTCCCTGTTAGGTAATTTGCTTTTCTTCTGTGAAAAAGTTTATAGGATTGTTTGGATATATATCAAAACTTATCATTGGATCTCTACAGGTATGTCTTTTGCCACAATTCTTACCAAGTGATTGATGAGCTTTTTATGAACAAAACAGCTAAAACATCTGCTCAGTGAAGTGCATTTTCCCCCCTTTATTGTCTTTCATCTGCTCTATTTCCTCCCCATGATTTCCATAATGGATCCCCCTGGTCAACTTTCCATGCCTCTCACCTTTTCTAAATGACTTGAATCTGTTTGCCTTTTTTCTCTCAAATCTTAGAGAGTAATTTCTTTTTAACTTTTAAATTCATTTTAAAGCATCGTTCTACCTACTTTTAAATATTTTTTACTGAAATGTATTTGATTTATAATACATATTTTCCCCTAAGAAAATGGAACCTCCTAGTCATCTTTTCTCCTACCTTTTTGTATAGAACCTCTTGTTTTACTGATTCAATGGCCTCTTGAATTTCACTGAGAATAGTACTGAGAAATTATGTCAACATTTTCACCATCTTCCTGCAATTACTCTTTTTCAACGAAGGCAGTTTGTTTTGGTAGTTTGTTTCCTCTTTATTGAGATTAAAAATTCATATCAAATGTCAGAGGTTTTTTGTTCTGCTCATTTTTTCTTTCCCCCAGATTTCTAGATTGATTGCTATTGGGAGTTGGCTTGGAATTTCTTATCATTCATGTGGGTTATTCTTAGCTGTCTCCTGGTGAGCATCACCTCCTTTTCTCTCTGATCTCTTTGTGGCTTTGGGGATTCTTAGGTTGACAGTAAGCAATAGTTGCCAATTGGCTGAATGTTTGGGCAAACAAGTCAGATGGCTAATAACATTTATTTATCCTTTTTCACACATATCAGTTTCCACATTACTCTGATGACCCATAGGAAGATAATGCTATCTAGAGACAGAACCCAGAGATAAATAACATTCAAAAAGGGAAAAGAAAAGAAACTGAGCCTTTGACCCTTGCATCTGTTTTGCCACTTCTTCCTCACTCCACTCTCTACTCCAAAAGTGTGAATGATTTTCTGGTGGGGACCTTGATTAAGAGGAAGGGAAAAGGGTTAAGACATAGGGAGGGAACAATTTAGGAGACAGTTTGAAGAGTAAATGTGACAATAAAGAGAAAGAAATAATGAGGATGAAAATAAAAATATCACTTATTTAATATGGAGTAGGAAGAGTTGAAAGATAACATAAAAGTAGGGATCCATTTAAATATATTTAAAGAAAAAAGCCAAGGAACAATTGAATTACAGACCTACAGACTAGAGCTTTTCATAAGTTAAACAATAAAATTTGAAGAATTATTTCTCCTTGACATCAGTCTGTTCAGTATGCATCACAAAGATAGAGAATTATAAGGCTTTACAAACAGAAATATACTTCTGTAGAATTACTTGTAGAATGAGGTGAAAAAGTCCCATTAAATGTTACCTGTTCACAAGGAGCCTTTCTGAGTAATAAGATTTTGTGTAATTAGATTTACTTATGTAAATTTTTATGAAATTGACTCTTCATCTTGTTCTCTGAGATTCTCAGGTAAGAGTAACCAGGGAGCAGAAAAGCATCGGAAATCCTCCGCCATCACTGAATGAAGTGTTTGTGGAATATCAGGTTTCTCATAGCAGCTTTTACGTCCTTGTTCCTCAGGCTGTAGATGATGGGGTTGAGCATGGGGGTTACCACCCCATAGAAGAGGGAGATGAGCTTGTCTGAAAGGTCCTGCTTGTCTGCTCCCAGTGGGTGCTTGGATTTGGGCTTCCCATACATGAAGAGGATGGTCCCATAGAAGACGACCACGACTGTGAGATGGGCAGAGCAGGTGGAGAAGGCCTTTTTCCTCCCCTCAGCTGAGGGGATCCTCAGAATGGTAGCAATGATGAACACATAGGAGAAAGAGATGAACAGAATTGGGATGCCCAGGAAGATTACATTGGCCACTGCCATACTGATCACATTGATGAAGATGTCAGCACAGGCCAACTTCAGGACAGCCAAGATCTCGCAGGTGAAGTGGTTGATGATGTTGTCCCCACAGAAGGGCAGTCTCATTGCTAGGGATGTTTGCACCATGGCAGTGGTGCTTCCAGCTACCCAAGAGCCAGCAGCCATAGGCACATAGGCAGACTTTCTCATGATCTCAGGATATCTCAGGGGGTTGCAGATGGCCACATAGCGATCAAATGCCATCATTCCCAGAAGCACACACTCTGTGGCTCCCATGGCAAAAGAGAGAAACATCTGTACAGCACAGGCTGAAAAGGAGATGGTTACCTGGGGGGTCAGGAAGCTGTTCAGAATAAGGGGGACTGAGGACGTTGTGTAGCAGATGTCCAGGAGGGAGAGGTTCCCCAGGAAGAAGTACATAGGCGTGTGCAGGTGGGAGTCAAGGATGGTCACCAGAATGAGGACCCCGTTGCCCAGCAAAATCACCAGGTACATCAGCAGGATAAGCACAAAGAACATTTTCTCCAGCTTTGGGTGAGCTGAGAGGCCCAGGAGAATGAACCCCACTGTGGGGGAGGAGCAATTAGACCTATCCATGGTGCATCTGCTCTGTCACCTGCAAAAACTCAGAAAGCCAGCTTCATGCTTCTCTGATGCCTAAAGTGGAATGAGGCATTCCACTTTATGAGGAAATAAAGGAAACTCACCATGCTGAGCAGCTAGAAAACAGTTCTAGCAATGTCAGGGGTTCTCTGTGTGGTTCTAAGCAAAATGCAGAGAATTTGATCAAAACTTGCTTGTGATATTTGGCCACCCCATAGAGATATTTGAAATGTCACCTAATTGGATTTAACATTCCTAATCACATTGAAGACAGGCATCACACATTTATTTTGAGTTACACGATGTGTGGCGGATTAATTTTAATCGATTTTGTGAGAAGAGTTATACTTCACTTGCGTGGGTTCCTCCCCACTGCCCGCCCCCACTCCCCCACCCCCCACCATTTGTGGCATAAGTCTGGTGAAACTAACTGGCTTTGTCATCATCAATTCCCAACCATTCCCTTCTCCAAGCACTTTTGAATATGACTTACTTTCTCTTTTATAGTTATGTCTGACATTCTACAGGCCCCTGAGCTATTCATTAATTCCTTCACTTGTCTGCCAGACTCCTCTGGAACACTTACCAGAAGAACTGGCCTTTGCTATTCACTCAACATGTAGGAATTATTAAGTCCCTTTTCCTCTCTGGGCCTTGTTTTCCTAATACTCACTTTGGAACAGATTGTTTTTAGAGGTATTCCATTTCCGGGACTAAATGATCTCATGAACTTCTCATTCTTGGACTTCTGTCATACAACTGAGATGTCCTTTCTCCTTTCCTTTAAGTCCCCCCCCATGCCACTTAGTCACAAGGGGTGAAGCCAGCAGTGGGGCTGGGACTATAAGAGTATACACATTCCTTTAAAAGTAGTCTCTTACCTTTTTTGCAAATAGGTTGAGGAAGATAATTGCTTCTCTGAGGTCTAGGAATAGTCCCGAGGCCAAAAATAATCAATCTGTTCTAAAGTAGCAACCAGAGAAGTTAGAGATTGAAATGAATGAAAGCTAAGTTTTCTTATCTTTGTTTTGTATTTGGGTAAAATCCACAAAGGACCATCCATTGCACATATGAAGCTATTTAAATCCCATTCTGCTACTGGGATTACACTAGTCCCCAAAGTAATTTAAAGTTTAGAAATGGAAATGACAAGTTTAGAAAGTTCATACATCTGGGGTCATGTCCCCAAGATCCAATTATTCTGAAGTCCCTCCAGAAATACTTTCTTCCTCTTCTCTCACTTTGTACCTATTCTGCTGAACTGTTCAAAGCACCAATGAAGAAGGGTCATTCTGGTCTTGCCAGAATTAACATCAACCCCCAATTAATGAGAACTCTCACCCAGAGCCCATGATAGACCTAGTAGAATTGAAACCACCACACAGGACAAATCTTTGTAGCTCAGTATCCTTGGCCATTTCCAAATTCAGGATCTTAGCATTGGAAAGAGGCAAGTGACCTAAAATGTCCCATCTTGTCTGTGTCCCACCCAATAGATTCTGAGCGCCTAGCGTAGGCCTGGCCTTTAAACGGCATTGGGATGGCATGATTTTAAAGAGCATGAATCTGGTCTGGGCTCCCATCTGGAGAGTTTCACAACAGCTGTGAACTTGAAAAAGGCTTGTTGATAGCAGAAGTGATGTCCTATTGTTTGAAGTCTTTCTTATGTGTGTGTGCGTGAGTGTCCTGTATCTGTGCTTCTGTGAACACATGGCTGGTTTGACACTGGGATCTCGTAATCTCCAGATTCCAACTGAGAGCTGTGACCACCCAGGCAGCAGCCAGAAGCATCTTAACCCAGGACCACTCTTTTCTGACATGCTACAGTTTTTTAGCCACATTCTAGTTCTCTTCTCATTTTATACTAATACTAGGGACGATGGGTAGCACATATGTTGAGCTCTCATTCCACAGATGTTCTCAGCATCCAAGAGGAGCCTGCCTACTATCAGGAACAAATAAAAGATTTGGATGATTCCTCCCACTTCTTTCACAAATGAAATACACACCTGCTGTGTGTATTGGCTTCTAAAAATCATAGAATTAAAGATATGTCACATTTATGGTCATAAACCATTATGCCTTGGATTGATTTTTTTTCTTTCAGGAGAGTGTAAAAAGTATATTGAAATATTTAAGGAAAAATAATAAAATACACATCATGTACCACCACAGGTTAAGGATTAGATTATTCTAGTACCTTAGAATGCCCTCTTATTTCTCACCCAATTACAGTCCCTTCTTCTCTCTCTTCCAGAAGTGATCATTATTCCAACTTTAATGGAAATAATTTTATTCTAGGCAGAACTTGATGATCCCCTTCCCACCCCATGTCCCTATATTCTGGTGATTTAGTCAAACAATAACCTAGGTGCTACTGTGAAGGGATTTCTGTCAATGAAATTAAAGTCACAAGTCAGTTGACTTCAAAATTAGGTTATCCAAGTGGGCCAGATTCAGTCAGTTTAGCTCTTTAAAAGCAAGCATTTTCTTTGGATAGTAGCAGAAGGAGAAGTCATATTCAAAGAATGGGAAGTATTCCATTTTGGACTTAAGGATGGAGGGACCACAGCAAGGACCAAAGAACTGAGAATGACCACTGCCAATAGCCAGCCAGGAAACTAATCCCCCCAAAACTGAATTCTGATAATAATCTGAAGGATCTTGGGAGCAGACTTTTTATTCAGATCCCACCCTGGCTTCTCACTTACAGAACTGTTAGATAATAATTGTTTTAAGCTAATTTAGTGGTAGGTTGTTATTGCAGCACTAGAAAGCAAATATACATTCTCTTCATTTACTTCATAGTTTCCTGCAAATATATCAGTGTGTGATGCATATTCCATTTTGTAAAACAATAATAATTACAAATTTAGTGTTTTTTTATGTAAAGGGGAAAATTGCACTATAGGGGGAAGACTTGCTTGAGGATATAAGCTGATGGTTTTAGTCCTTCTGGGGAAGTCAGGCAGAGCTGTATTGTGGCCAGGTACCAGATGCCTGGAAGATATGTCATCAGAAGAAATGGGTTGTTTTATGTTTTCTGCTTCTAAGCTCTCACTTTGGCACAGTTCTCGCTCTTAGGAACAGTCCAAAGTAGAATATTTATGTGGGATAAAATGAGTGTCTTCAGCTAAGGCATAGAGAGAGAAGAGGGAATTTTATCAGTGCATGATCAAATAAAGCAAGTGTAGGGAACAATGTCAGAGAGAAAAACCAGTGTCCTAGTTCAAAGGCAGTCAAAGAGGAAGGAGTTCTCACTTACTCAGCCTGTTTGTTCTATTCAGGCCTTCAACTGATTGAATGAGGCCCATCCACATTGGAGAGGGCAATCTGCTTTACTCAGTCTACCAATTCAAATGTTAATCTCAGCAGTTGGCTGCTTGCCTTCCTGTATTATTTGAAACTGGATGTTCACAATTAATCCCCTCAAGATGAAGAAAAGCACAAATTACCCAGTAGGTCACTGTTAAGTGATGGTAGCCCGGGCTACTCTTGCTATTACCCTTGATTTCCGGACAATATATTTTGTGTACTGAGGACATAACACCATAAAATGATCACTGATTTAGGGTACATACTGCATTCTGGCAAGTGACGCCTTAGCCGTGCTTTCTTTAATTTTTTACTCATCCCTCTGTTATCCCCTTTGGCAGCCATCAGCTTGTCTTCTATATCTATTAGTTTGTTCCTGTTTTGTTTATCTGTTTTGTTTTTTAAGATTCCATATGAGTGAAATCATATGGTATTTATCTTTCTCTGTCTGAATTATTTCACTTAGCATAATGTTCTCTAGGTCCATCCATGTTGTCACAAATAGCAAGATTTTATTCATTTTTTTTAAGCCTACAGAAGATTTTATTCTTTTTTTATTGCTGAGTAGTATTCCATTGTGTGGATGGATGGATGGATGGATGGATGGATGGATGGATGGATGATAGATAGATAGATAGATAGATAGATAGATAGATAGATAGATAGATATCACAAGTTCTTTATCCATTCATCTATTGAAGAACACCTAGGTTGCTTTCATATCTTGGCTATTGTAAATAATGATGCAATAAACGTAGGGATGCATATATCTTTTCAAATTAGTGTTTTTTTTTTTCCCCTTCAGATAAAGACCTAGAAGTGGTATTTCTGGGTAGTATAGCAGCTCTGTTTTTACATTTTGAGGAATCTCCATACTGTTTTCCATAATGGTTGCACCAACTTACAAACAATGAGGGTCCCTTTTCTTCACATCCTCACAGGCACTTGTTATTTGTTGATTTTAATACTAGCATTTGGACAGGTATGGGGTGGTATCTAATTGTTTTGATTTGCATTTCTCTGATGATTAGTGATATTGAGCATCTTTTCATTTGTCTGTTGGCCATCTGTAGGTCCTCTTTTGAGAAATATCTATGCAGGTCCTCTACACATTTTAAAAATTGGGTTATTTATTTTTTTGGTATTAAATTATATGTTTTGGATATTAACCCCTTATTAGATATATCATTTGTGAATATCTTCTCCCATTCAGTCAGCTGTCCTTTTGCTATTTTCTTTCACTGTTCAAAAACTTTTTAGTCTGATATAGTCCTTTTTGTTTAATTTTGCTTTTGTTGCCCTTGCCCGAGGAAACATATGCAAAAAGATATTTCTATAACTGATGTCAAAAATTTACTGCCCATATTTTCTTTTAGAAGTTTTATGGTTTTATGCTCTATACTTAAATCTTTAATCTATTTTGAGTTTATTTTTGTTTATGGTGTAAGAAAGTGGTCTGGTTTCATTTTTTTGCATATATTTGTCCAGATTTTCTAACACCACTTTTTTTTTTTTTTGGAGGTGAAAAAATCACATTCTTTTTATGTATAAAGTACACATATATTTAGAGTACATAAACAGATATAAGAAACTTCCTTTTTAAAATTTAATTATAATATTAGTTTCAAGTATATAGTACATTGGTTAGACATTTATATAGTTGATGAAATGATCCCCCTGATTACTCTCTCTCTCTGGCTCTACACATAGCCATTACATTACTGCTGATTGCATTCCAACTAAGCTGTGTTCCCTGTCCCCGTGACCACCTATAAACTACTAATTTGCAAACTTCTTTAACCCTTCACTGCTTCCCCCAGCTCCTCACTCCCCTCTCCTCTTGCCATTTTCAGATTGTCCTCTGTATTTGTGAGCCTGTTTTCAATTAGTTTGTTCTTTTTGTTGCTTAGATTCTACATATAAGTGGAATCATATGGTATTTCTCTTTCTTGGTCTGATTTATTTCACTCATCATAATAACCTCTAGGTCCACCCATGTGTTGCAAATGGTAGGATTTTATGTTTTATGGTTGAGTAATATTCTATCGTATATATGAACTGTAACTTCTTTAACCAATCGTCTGTTGATGGTCATTTAGATTGCTTCCATTTATGGCTATTATAAATAGTGCTACCATGAACATAAGGATACAAGGATCTCTATGAATTATTGTTTTGGTTTTCCTTGGATATACATCCAGAACTACAATTGCTAAGTCAAAACATAGATTCATTTTTAATTTTTTGAGGAATCTCTAAACTGTTTTCCATAGTAACTGTACCAATTTGCAGTCCCACTGTGTATGAGGGTTTCCTTTTCGCCACATCCTCACCAACACTTGTTCTTTGTCTTATTGATGACAGCCATTCTGATAGGTGAGAGGTGATATCTCATTGTGGTTTTAATTTGCATTTCTCTGATGATTAGTGACCTGGAGCTTTTTTTCATATGTCTATTGGCCATCTATATTTCCTCTTTAGAGAAATATCTATTCAGATTTTCTGCCCATTTTTTAATTGGATCATTTTGTTGTTGAACTGTATGAGTTCTTTATATATTTTAGATATTAACTCCTTATTAGATGTATCATAAGCAAATATCATCTCCCATGCAGTAGTTTGTCTCATTAGATGTATCATAAGCAAATATCATCTCCCATGCAGTAGTTTGTTGATTGTTTCCTTCGCTGTGCAAAACCTTTTTAATTTGATGTAGTCCCATTTGTTTATTTTTTCTTTGGTTTCCCTTGCCTGAGGAGATATGTCCAAAAAGAAATTACTAGTAGCAATATCAGAGAGATTACTGCCTATGTTTTCTTCTAGAGGTTTCATGGCTTTGGGTCTTATATTTAAGTTTTTAATCCATTTTGAATTTATTCTTGTATATTGTGTAAGAAGGTGGTCCAGTTTGTTTGTTTGTTTGTTTGTTTGTTTGTGTGTGTGTTTCACATATATATGCCCAATTTTCCTAACACCACTTAGTGAAGAGACTGTTTTTACCCCATTGTATAGTTTTGCCTCCTTTGACATAGAGTAATTGACCATATAAGTGAGGCCTTATCTCTGGGCTCTCTATTCTATTTCATTGATCTATATATTGGTTTTTATGCCAGTGCCATACTGTTTTGATTATTATGGCTTTTTAGCATAGCTGGAAATCAGGGAGTGTGATACCTTCCACTTTGTTCTTTCTCAAATTTTCTTTGGTTATTTGATGTCTTTTGTGGTTTCATGTAAATTTTAAGATTAATTGTTCTAATTCTGAGAAGAATGCAATTGGTATTTTAATAGGGATTGCATTTAATCTGTATATTGTTTTAGATAGTAAGGATATTTTAACAATAGTAATTCTTCAAATCCATGAGCATGGTATATCCTTCCATTTATTTGTAGCCTCTTCAATTTCTTTCTTTAGTGTTTTATAGTTTTCAGAGTACAAGACTTTCAAATCTTTGGTTAAATTTACCCCTAGGTACTTAATTCTTTTTGATGCAATTGTAAGTGAGATTATTTTCTTAATTTCTTCTAATCATTCTTTATCAGTCTATAGAAATCCAACAGACTTCTGTATATTGACTAGGCTGTACTTTCAAAAGTATATCATTCTCCTGGACTAGCCACTTCTGGATGGTACTATAAATGGATCCCATAATCATGATTCCACAACTACTTTTACTTTGCTAAATGAGTCCCTCGGTCTGATGAGATGTTATGCAGGAGCCTATGTCGTTAATAAAACTCTCCATGAACTTATAGATGATGACTTTGACTAAAGCTCTTCAGAGAGGAAAAGCAACCCATACTCAGAACAGGTGTTACTTTAGGTCAAGGTGAATCCCTACCCCTTTCATACTGGAAATTGTCTAATGCAATCAACTTACTGTCAAGTGACTGATTAGCCTCTTCAAATGAGGATTGGTCTCTGTTTATGATAGTTTGAACAATTAGCTGCTGAAGTAGCTGTATCAGTCTTAGTGAGTGAACACCCCTATTTTTTAGCCCATGAATAGCCTCCTGAAATCATGACTACTGTGTTTGTTGTACCAGTGATAGAGGCTGGATGGTACCAACTCAGTGAATCATTCTATTTGGTTGAGCCTAATGGGGAAGATGGAGGCTTGGAAGATGTGCCTGGTACACGGACAGCTAAGGAGGTGAGAGAAACCTGACTCAGCTTCAAGTAATAAAATACTGCTATAAGACAGCATTGCTCTGTTTTGTTGAGGGACTTTTCCACTAGATAAAGGAACCACAGATCCAGGGAAACTCATAGGGGCAGAGCCTGAGATATCTAGTACACCCCCTTCTTGTGTGGATAAATATACCTGAGCTTTAGGAACAGATATATTCATGGTCACCCAGCTCTGCATGAAATTTCAGGAACTTGAACCTAGACCTTCATCACATCAACCCCTGGACATTTTCCAAATTTACAGTTGGTACAATACACAGAGGGCAAATAACAGGAAGGGAGTAAGTGACTATAAAAAGCACTACATATTGATTTTAGAATAATCATTTCAAATGATTTCTCTAAGATTTCTAGCATGCATGATAGCCTGGCACTCTGTTTGCACGAGGCATGTAAAAAAGAATGGCTATTCTATACAAGTTTAAAATCATATTAGGTGTGATTCTGTTGCTCCCTCAAAGAAAGGACATTGATCTGCATTAGTAAAAATTAGAACCTAGTATAAGAATATAGGGGGTCCTTTAGAAGCAAAAGAGCAGGAATATAGCCAGGTCTAAGGAAAAATGGGAACCAAGAACTGGAACACATGAGGTTGCCCTCATCATCTCTCATCTTTGCTCTTTGGTTGTTCCTTCTTTTCTCTTTGCAGATTTGGTTTCTCTTTACCTCCCTAGTACACATAGTCAAATATAATTACTGCGTAGCTCTCAAGTTTGCATACTACGGATACAGGACCTGCTCCCTGAGTATTAACGATAATCCTCAAAACTTAGGAGAAAGAATCTAATTGGTCTAGGTAGGGTCAGTGTCATACAGCACAAATATAAGTCCCTCATCTTTGTGGATGAAGAAGAGGGATGACTGAAGAAAACGCCCAGAGAAATAAGATTGTTGTCTCATAAGCTAGAAAGCCAACCAAAAAGGTGCTACAATAATAAATTGAAACTGATTCAATTAAGTGGGGTATTGAATTCTGTCTTCAAGTGTCATAAGGCTTCCTTAGAGGAGTTTTTTAAAAACAGATTTTTATTAATAATAAAACTATTCATTTACTAATTGGGAGGTTGTTTTTTGGTATTCACAAAGAAATGTTAACAAAGAAAATGTTATTCTTTGTATATTTTTATGTATGTACATGCTTCATTTTAATTTAATCCTATGACAACTCCATGGAGTTGGTTTAATATTAGGAGATGAAGGGTATGCAGGATTAAGTAATTTTTTGAATGTGCATGAAGTTACACAGGGAGAGGTACCTCCTCATCAGTCTGGTTCCGAAGTCCATGCTCTTATCCATAAGGATAATTATAAGTAAATTTTTAGTAATATGTTTTCATATCCAAATCCTGAAGAGACTGATTTTGACCATTGGGCTCTAGATAGTAGCAAAAATTACTTCCAGGAAATTGAATGGATTCAGAATATAAACTATGCATACAGAATTTATGTATTTAAATGGAGACTGCTTGAAATTTTATTCTTGGCTGTCCCGACCCGCGGGACCTAGTTATTCGCGGGCTCGAAGAGGGTCCAGCCTGAAAGAGAAACGGGCGAGAAAAAGGAGCGGAGGCAAGACAGTATTCTGATCAAGCCTCAAATTTTTTATTTTAGAGCAGGTATATTTATACACAAGAACAAAGGGAGGCAGGACTGACTAGGCAGGGGGATACTTGTTACAATTTCATTGGTCCTTGAAGGGGTGAGGGGGTACAAAGTGAAAAGAGGAACAAGGAGGAGAGGGGCTCCTTGGGCAGGTCCACAGCCATTCAGTAGGTCCTTCCTTATCCGGCGGGTATGTTAATACATTCTGTGGTTAACTATTCCCTGGGACATTGTCTGCTCCTGCATTCTTTAGATAGCATACAAGTTTGTTAACGGCCAGGTTCTATGCCGGAGGGCTGGGCGGTCAGGATGAGGGTCTTTTGGCTCCCAACACTTGGCCTAGAATACATGGAATTTGATTAGCATTGACAACTCCTCCTCCACAAATTTGGATAGGAATAGACATGCTCCATGCACAGTAAGAGAAAAAGAAATTTTCCTAAATTAGCTCTAGGATATTAAGCAGGAAATAACTCAACTAGAAACACTCTGAGCTCCTGCAGTCAAAGAGGGGTTAGAGAAAATCATTTGGCATGTCTTGGTGTTTGTAACTTTCCAAAATGCAGATTAATTTTTAGTTTGGACACCTTAACACACTGCCACACTCCCCATTACACAGTAGAGCAGAAAACAATAGAATTGTCACATACAAATTATGGCTAGTTGGCACATGAATAAAAAAGTACATTTTTTTTACAAAGTCTTAATTTTATTGCTTGATTTTCAGAATAAAAATAAATTTTAATGGTGACTTATGCTTGGTTCTAGGTGATTTACCACAACCGCTCCCCTCCCCACTTCATTCTAAAGATCTGATGTTGTATTGTCAATCACTCATGAAAGCTCTGTCCAGATGTGCATTGTTTGAGCAGTTTTGTGATATAAGTGATGTGTGGGACCATCAGGCAAGTCTATGCTTATCATATGGTCGTTTCCTAGGGGATCCCATGGTGCACAGAATCACAAGATACACTGCTTCCTCCCACTATTATTGGGCTAAGCATTTCTGAGTCACTAAGTTTTTCATAGCAATCTTTACATCCTTGTTTCTAAGGCTATAGATGATAGGGTTGAGCATGGGAGTCAGCACTCCATAGAAGAGGGAGATGAGTTTGTCTGAAACGTCCAGCTTGTCTGTGCCCAGGGAGTCCTTTGATTTAGGTTTCGCATACATGAAAAGAATAGTCCCGTAGAAGATGACCACCACAGTAAGATGTGCAGAACAGGTAGAGAAGGCCTTTCGCCGGCCCTCAGCTGAGGGGATCCTCAGGATGGTGGTGAGGATGAAGATGTAGGAGACAAAGATGAACAGAACTGGAACCCCCAGGAAGATCACATTGGCCACCCCCATACTGATTACATTGATGGAGATGTCAGCACAGGCCAACTTCAGGACAGCCAGGATCTCACAGGTGAAGTGGTTGATGACATTGTCCCCACAGAAGGGTAATTGTACTGCAAGAGACATCTGTACCAAGGAGTTGACTCCACCAGCCAGCCAGGAGCTGGCAGCCATGGGCACATAGGCAGACTTGCTCATGACCACAGGGTACCTCAGAGGGTTGCAGATGGCCACATAGCGATCAAACGCCATCATGCCCAGAAGCACACACTCTGTGGCTCCCATGGCAAAAGAGAGAAACATCTGCATGACACAGCCTGAGAAAGAGATGGTTTTCCTGGGAGTGAGGAAGCCATCCAGGACTAGAGGGATGGAAGAGGTTGTGTAGCAGATGTCCAGGAAGGAGAGGTTTCCCAGGAAGAAGTACATGGGTGTGTGCAGGTGGGAGTCAAAAATAGTCACCAGGATGAGGACCCCATTGCCCAGCAGGATCACCAGGTACATCAGCAAGATGAGCACAAAGAACATTTTTTCCAGCTTTGGCTGATCTGACAGCCCCAGCAAAACAAATCCTGCCACAACAGATTGGTTGTCCACTTCCATTTTAAATTCTCTCTTCTACCCTTAGGAAACTGAGGACAGCAAACACATGTTTATAGGGATCAATATGTAAAGATTACAATAAGATGCTTCTAGAACTTATAATTAAATATACCTTTTGACACACCAACTTGTAATATCAGTGTCTAAGGGCTAAAATCCACTGTCTACTGAAGATACCTTAAAAATCAGGATATATTATATCAAAAGGGAGAAAAGCACACCTTTGAAATCTAATAAAACCATGCTGTGTAAAAAGAATTTTAACCAGATCAATAGTGTTAACACACTTGAAGGAAGGGATACGTAAGGATGAACCTACATGGGACCATAAAACAGAAACCCAGAAGGTCCAGCTCTGATAGGCTCCTTTGGCCAACCCTGCCTGTCCTCAAATTGTCCCTGCAGTGTCCTTTGGGGCTTCAGGCTGTCATACTCAGTGACACTAACCACTGACATCACCTCACTGGCTCTAATTTTGTGCTTTTATAATAATTTTCTGATGGCAATTTAACTCCATATGGAATCCTATAGGAAGGAATGTAATGAGCAGAGGCCGGGAAGATTAAAGTCTGCCTAGCATTTACATTTGTTACTTGATGTCTGGTTTATATTTCATTTCTTATGAGTTTGGTTGGTGATCCCCCTTTGTGAAATTACCAATAAAAAGTTTCTGGCCAATAGACCATGGAGACCCTAAAAGAAGCACTTCCACATGCCCCCTCTCTAAACATGGCCTTTGTGCACAGCACTGCAGTTTCCTCAGACTGCTCCAGCCCCAGTGGTTGGACAGCAGGAGCAGAATCCAAGGACAAGTGCCCCATATACCTCCCACTGTGAGAATCTGTGATTTTGTCACGAGGTTCTATGACTCTGGAGCTGTTTTATGAGTCACAACTCCTAGCTCAGACCGTTCTCTGCCTTAGATGACCATTAAAGCCACTACAATGCCACAGTAATGCTTTCTCCACAGAAAAACAGACAATTCTACCCAGCCTTGCAGAGGCATCACTCAGTGGAGACACTACATACAGGATGAACTTCAGTCATTGTAGAATGGTAGGTCCAGTGCATTAAGCCTTGACTGCTCATATTAAAGATCAGAAAGCTGAAGCTCAGAGAGGTCATAGGAAGCGAGGACAGGGCCAAGACTGGAGCCTGGTTCCTCACCTTCTCCCTGGGCTCCTTTCCTCACCACTTTGATTGTATTCTGGCTCTTCCATTTGTACCAGAGCAGGTTTACCGAGAAGCAAAGGACCGATTATGAATCCTGGTCCTCCTCTCTCTCTCTAGGAGACTCATGAAAAATATACTTTTCTCCAGGATATCTGCCTCTTAGGAGTGGTGGGTGCAGTGTCTTTGGGCTTCACATATCGCACCCGGCACTATTGCGCTGATGCTGGTTGGAGAAGATTGGATGGGAAAAACCAGACATAGTCTAAAGCTATCCTTGTGCATTTCTCAGAGATTAATTATGGCATGGGCATCGGGAATATTTGGAGAAAAGAGATCTGTTTTTAGAGATATTAATACTATTGACTGGAATATATCAGACTTGGCAAGAACGTTGTAAAGCAACCAGCCTTGCCTCTTTCACCTTCATTGTATGAATACGTTCTATGAAACACAATTTTCCCTTTTCCACTCTGAACATTTTGAGTTTTGTGTGCATGGCACCTGTTCCTTTGTCAGACAGCCTTGACTGTTGGAAAGTTTTCCCTTACATTGAGCAAAAACTTCCTTCTTGTCATGCAATCCCCACTCCTTACCTCTGTCCTGTCCCCACATGGGTCTAGACTCCTAGGACATGCCTGCTTTCGTTCTCTATAAAAACTCTTCAGAGACATGCAAGTTGTGACCAGGTCTCCCTCATAATTGCTTTTTCTCTTCCCACCTACCTGAAGAAGCATTAGCCACAGAGAGAACTCGGTCTATGTCCCGCTTGGTGTTGAGGCCATGGTGAGGACAGGAGGACAGAAAGTCTCATGGCAGTGAGGATGCTGGAAGGCCTCTGGGCCTGGAAGGCCATTACTTCAACTGGCCACCCTGCTCATCTGTGGTCTAGCCCTGTCTGCTGGGGCTGTGCCTGGAAGCATGCAGCAAATTCCATTCAGCTATCTTGGAGATTAGTAGTTTCTTCACATTTCACAGCAGGGTAAAGAAAATGTAGGGTTTGCCATAGCTACAGGAGCTCTAGCTACTCCCTTTCCTGGCCTTCTTCATGCCCAGTGAGTAAACAAGAGGAAGAACAACTCAAGGGGTCCTGGCGGTCACTCCTAGCCTGCATGTTCAGGGCAGACAGCCTCTGCTCTTTGTCCCTAGCCCATTCCCCAGAGGGAGCCATAGAGCAATTTAGAGTTCTGGTTGTTTGGGGCCAGTTTTAATCCCAAAAGCAATTTAAAGTTTGGTGAGAGGCCTCACAGGAGTTTAGGGTCTGTGTCCCATAAACCCAATTAGATAAGTTGCAGACAGTTCTATGTAAATTTTAACTGTCACCAAAAATATCTTCCTTAGATTAGAAAGTTCCCATCCTGTCCTTGCTGCTCTTCCTGGAAGCAGAGGAATAGCTAAGGGCTGACAATGCTTTGATTACAGTGGAATCTGTTAGGAGGGCTCAGCACTGAACTTTGCAAGGCTAAGTGTCAAAACAAGAATTGGAAGATTTGCTTTCCTCCCACCAGACACACAAGTCATCTGTGTGCTCCAGGGTGGCTGGCTTGCCCTATAGTCCCTGAGCCCTTGTCTAGAGCTGACTAGGCCTGGCCCCTACTCTTAAAAAGGAAGCAAGAGACATACATCAAGGGCTGGAATCAGGTACTAGAAAGAGAGCAAAAATGATAAGGGAGGTAACTGTAAAATTCTAGACAGATTCTGTACTCTCATCTTTTTGCAAAATTCTTTAATTTATATCTTCACTTTAAAATAATTGAAATTGAAAATTATAGACAATGTATCCTAGGTGTGGTTATTTAAGGTCTTAATCTGTAAATTCACTGGCAAGAAAAGGCCCTCTTTTTATAGTAAAGATTAGCCAGATAAGTCTGGTTATGTGTTTTAAGTTAGAAGAAAATGTTAAGGCAGTGGTGTTCAAACTTTTTGATTTCAGGATCCTTTTACATTCTTCAAATAGTCTTCTGTTCCTTCTTCTCCTTTTTTGGTAGTACCATACACTTATGATTCACCTTTCACAGTTCTCTCACAGTTCTTGGATATGCCATTTTTTTTTTTTTTTTGGTCTTTTTCTCTTTGCTTTTCCATTTTGGAACTACCTATTGACATATTCTAAAATTCAGAGATTCTTTCCTCAGCTGTGTCCTCCAGTCTACTAATGAGCCTATCAAAGACATTTTTCATGTCTGTGAAAGTGTTTTTATTTCTAGCATTTCCTTTTGATCTTTTCTTAGAATTTCCATCTCTCTACTTATATTACCTATCTGGTCTTACATAATACTCTTATGGGAGTTCCCTTGTATGTGACAAGTCACTTATCTCTTGCCACTTTCAAAACTTTGTCTTTGACATTTGACAGTTTAACTGGAATGTGATTCAGTGTAGACCTCTTTATGTTCAATCTATTTGGGATCCTATGGGTTTATAGAATTTGGATGTCTATTTCTCTCCCCAGATTTTGGGAGTTTTCAGTTATTTCTTGAATCTCGCTGCTCCTTTCTCTTATCCTTCTGGAACTCCCATAAATCCTGTAGACTTCCTTCACTCTTTTTCATTCTTTTTTACTTTTTTCCTCCTACTGGATAATTTCAAATGAACTTTCTTATGCTCACTGATTCTTCTGCTTGACCAATCAAGCTAATAAAAAGACCCTGGGTGCTAATTCTTCCTTGGTAAGAAGAAGACGGATTGGTATCAGAGTTCTTTGTATATGTTGTCATTCATGCAGGCATCATGGCCCATGTTATCCCAGGGAAAATGCACAGAACTTTCATTATAGAGTGTGAGTTCAGTCTCTCTCCACCAGTGCTTTTGTCATTTTCATAAAGACTAAGGAAAAGAAGTCCTGAGGACCCTCGGTTAGGGACTTCTATAGCCCATAGACGACCTCAGGCTTCAGCCTAGAAATTGGTATGTTTTTTTGGAGTTTATCTTAGCAAAAATTTTCACCCATCTGAGCCCTCACTCAGGACTTCTATAGAATTCTACCAGCCCCACACACCACAACTCTCTGAATACAAGGGGTGGAGAGGAGCCAAGGGAAAGTTGAAAAGTTACTGGGGAAAGACACCTATGTGTCTTATTGAGTACCTGTGTTCTCATTACTTTTCTAAGTGCTGTGGACAAATATATCTGGAACTATCAAGCCCATTTCAAGACTGCCCCAGGCCTGGACACTCTTACTTTTGAAGGTCCCACCCACATCATGTCAAAATGCACCTACATACCACTTTAAGTATAATTTTGTAGTATGTTTGAAATAATTTTTCTATTTCTGTTATTAAAATTATTTGGAAAAAAGTAAAATTATTTGGCTTACAAGTGACTCACTTGAGTCATAATTCTATGATTCTTCAACAAGAATCATAAAAACTCAGGAATTCTTTCAAAGTGAAAGTACCTAACTACAGATTGTTTGAAAATGTGGTGCAGGAATACAAAATTTATCTATTACTGAGGTTGACAAAATGTTCCCTTTTGTAGACATGTAAATAACAATTATTAAGATATTTTTAGGATTTTTTGACTTAGGGTTTTGTTTGTTTTCGTAGTTAAATGCTAACATGTTTTCTAGACCTCAAACCTCTTTATCCTTAGCAAAAAAACCCATAGACCTGACTGCACCTTCACTTCCAGTGGGTAAAACAGCCCTGCCTACTTTCTGCTAAAGAGCGTAAAAACACTTGCATAGTAAATACAAATTAAGATTCATTTATAGAAGTGAAAAGTAAAGAAACTTACTTTAGCAAATCATATTTACAGAATAACTTTTTTTGTTGTTTGAGCAAAAAGAATTTGCTGAGTTACTTTTCTTGTGAGTCAGGGTGCAGAAAACACCTGGGAAGGCTATGCACCAGTAATACACACATGGTTTACACATCTGTGCAGAGATTAATGATTGTTCCCTGTCACAGGTTGACATCGAAAGTCAACTGAAAGTCAACTTTTCATGCAGGATATGTACTGGGAGTGCTCTGAAGATCAACACCTGTGGGGTCAAGGTGAAGGAAGCAGGACTGGGCAGAGTGAGAATTTGAACAGCCACAGGAAAGCTCTAGAGCTGGGATGGGATTTAGAGATCTCCCCCTGTGAAGCAAGGAGGACCAGGCCTTTATATTGATACTGACTAATCATTGAACGTAGGCTGCCTCTGAGAATAAAATCTGACTTTGGATGAGGTAACCCTTGGGGTCAAGAGCAAACCAGCATAAGGATTTAGCTGAATGTTGTCAGCCACCAACACTTCTAATACCTGTGGTAACAAAATCTTCAGCCCTAGATGGGATGGGGATGAGGTCTGGGCAGCACACCCACCAGAGTGTCCAAAATATACTGTTAACCAGTACTTCTTGAAGTTTAACATGTATATAAATCACCTGGGAGATCTTGGTGAGATACGGATTTTAATTCAGTAGATCTGGAATGAACCCCAAGATTCTGTATATCTAATAAGCTCTTGGGTAATGCTGACACTACTCATCCATGGACCACACTGTGGGTAGCATGGCTGTAAACTCAGTTTGCCTCTCACCCAGTATTTGCATTGAGATTCTCAAATAAATCAGAGTGTATGTGTTATGGGACATATTTCTCCATCACTGGGTGAAGTGTTTCTGAGCCACTAGGTTCCTCACAACAGACCTAACGTCCTTGTTTCTCAGACTATTGATCATGGGGTTGAGCCAAGGGATTTAGAAGCCCATAGAAGAGAGAGAAATGAGTTTGTCTGAAAGGTCCTGTTTGTCCCTAGGGGATCCTTTGATTGGGCTTTCTATACATGAAGAAGACGATTCCATAGAAGATGCTCACCATAGTGAGGTGGGCAGAGCATGTGAAGGGGGCCTTTTCACACCTCTCAGCTGAGGGGATCCTCAGGATGGTGGAGAGGATGAAGATGTAGGAGACAGAGATGAACAGAACTGGAACCCCCAGGAAGATCACATTGACTATCCCTATACTGATTACATTGATGGGATGTCAGCACAGGCCAACTTCAGGACAGCCAGGATCTCACAGGTGAAGTGGTTGATGACGTTGTCCCCACAGAAGGGTAATTGTACTGCAAGAGACATCTGTACCAAGGAGTTGACTCTGCCGGCCAGCTGGGAGTTGATAGCCATGGGCAGGTAGGTACTACATGACCACGGGGTACCTCAGAAGGTTGCAGATGGTCACGTAGCAATCAAACGCCATCATGCCCAGAAGCACACACTATGTGGCTCCCATGGCAAAGAAGAGAAACATCTGCATGACACAGCCTGAGAAAGAGATGGTTTTCCTGGGAGTGAGGAAGCCATCCAGGACTAGAGGGATGGAAGAGGTTGTGTAGCAGATGTCCAGGAAGGAGAGGTCCCCCAGGAAGAAGTACATGGGTGTGTGCAGGTGGGAGTCAAGGATGGTTGCCAGGATGAGGATGCAGTTGCCCAGCAGGATCACAGGACACATCAGCAGGATAAGCATGAAGAACATTTTCTCAAGTTTTGGATGGGCAAAGAGGCCCAGCAAGACGAATTCTGTCACAGCAGATTGGTTGTATGTTTCCATTTCAAACTCTCCCTTTCATCCCCAGGAATACCAAAGGCAGAAAATACATGTTTGTTTTTTTAATCCATGGGGGTCACAGTATGATGTCCCTAAAATTGTAAATAAACTCACCCAATGTGATTCAACTGAAAAACCAAATTATCTACAGCTGGGTTGTGTATCAGTCAAAGAATGAAGAGCAGACTCTGGAAACCCAGTGACACTTCATAAAATGAAGGACATTTCTATCTAATCAATGATATTAATGTACATAAAGTGAAATTGTATGTCTTCATATGCTATGCCAGTGGTCCCCAACATTTTTGGCACCAGGGACTGGTGTTCCTTTGAGAATCTAATGCCTGATGACCTGAGGTGGAGCTGAGGTGGTGATGCCAGCACTGGGGAGCAGCTGCAAATACAGATGACGCTTCTTCACTCATTCAGGAGCCACTTACCTCCTGCTGTGCTGCCTGCTTCCTAACAGGCCACAGAAGGGTACTTGTCTGTGGCCCAGGGTTTGGGGACCCCTGTGCTATGCGTCTCTAGCACTTTCCAGGGTAGCAGGAATCTCTGAGTAACTCTGTCTCTGTCATATAATTGGGGACTTCAGGCTATCACAGCTCATATAATTGGGGACTTCAGGCTATCACCCTGGCCATGGAAGTCATGTGGCTCATTCCTCTGGACTTAGCTACTCCTTGCCTAGCAAGTTTCTATTATAATTTGACTTTCTATACAGACCACATTATAGGGAAAGAATGTGTTGGCTTAAAAACATGAAGTTTCTATCTCTTTAATTATTTTTTTCTCATATAGTATCTGGTTTTTTACTTCAGTGTTTTGTGAGTTTATTTAGTGTGAGTCAGATCATCTGATCTTGACCCTCTTTAAGTCATCTGATTAAACTGAATTCCTGGAACCTACAACATGGAGTGCCCATCCAAGTCTCCAGAAATCTGTTCTGCAGAGCAGGCCTTGTATGTCTCTTCCTGTAACCACACCTGACCTATTGATACCTGATGGTCAGAGCCCACTTATAATTCAAATCCCCAGCCCGGGATGAGTAGGGTCTTGAGTCACATAGCACCCATTTTCATTTAGATGTTTTGTAGACATCATCACATGTAAATCTATTCAGACTCCCAGAATATCCAAAGTCATACTAGAGAATCACTATTTTACTGCCAAAGAGGTTAGGAACACCAGATGTTATCAGACCCAAAACAGCATGGAGCTGGCTGCCTAATAGCTACCAATACAGATTTCTGGATCCTCCTTTGCAGATGGTTTTAGAGATCAGTTGTTTTTTCTTTTAAAATAAGTACTCCCCGTGTACTTCTGATGTACTCCAGTCTTTGAAATCACTAACCTCTCTGCTTTACGGTGAAGAGACTGAGGTCAGAAGAGAGGTTTGTGAATTTCACGTGGTCCTGAAGAAGAGGTACTTTCCTCTAATTCGTAATGATATTATGTCCAAAGGAGGTCATCTCAAGATATCAAAATTAAGGAATGGGGGATAGCTTTTACAGAAAGCCTCCTTTTTTATTAGAGAATGCAGGATTGGCGGTTTGACAAGAATCTTCAGATGTTAAACTAAGTCAGTCCTCTCCTCTAACCCACCTGCTATAGGGATCTCTCTTCACTAAGTGATTTCTTGGCCTCTCCTTGAACAGTTTGAACAACGCGGGGGCTGAAGACCTGGCACATGGTTATCAGGAAGCCTGGGCTGTTAGAGTTCTTCAGGGACCTAGTATCTGCCTTTTCTAACTTCTCTCTTCCTCCGCTGGTCATAAGTCAGCCTCCTGGGCTCATGTGAAACAGGCCTGTTCCCCTGCCACAGCAGCAGCCTTCAGAGCTTTGAGGATTGTTGCCTTGTCCCCCAGCCAGGGACTCTCCCCAGCCTTCTCCCTGCACAGCTCTCAGTGTATCAGCCTCTTTTCTCCCCTCTCATCTGGTGAAGAGCTGGCCATAGAGGTCACCAGGCACTTACCTAGTGTAGGGTCCCATCTGGGCTGTGTTGGGTCTATGGATCACAGGAAGGCATACCAGTGGTGGAGAGGCTGCCAGTGTACTGGGGCCAAGAGATATGATTGTCCCTGGTGTTACCCATCTATCTGGATGTCACCAAGCCATATCCAAGCAGAGTACACAGGCCATATCTCTCAGAGCTGCTCTAGCAACATGTGGGTACACACTTTCAACACCAGCACATACTCTTTAACTGCTATCTAACTTCGTAAGTGTCTCTAAATGATTCTAGGAATAGATGGGTCTAAAGTGCAGCCACAGATCACAGAAGCTACAGTCCTTGCCCGACCTTGGAGCTCAGTGAGAGAAGAAAATAAAAGCTGACTCTCAAGGCTGAGGTTCAGCCAGAAGACCCAGCATGGAAGAGTCTGTACCCCAGGACAGACTAGCAAGATACGCTTAGCTGCTGAGCCCAGCGGTTGGGAGCCGTTTGCCTGAAGGCTGCCCTTGGGGCAGATAAGGGATTGTTTACTCAGCACGATGTCTTCATAGCTGGCAAATACTTTGTTAATCTTATAATCTGAAAAGCACCTTTGTGGCTCCAGGGAGTGAGCTGAATGTTTTAAGGAGGAAGATAGGATTAGCAACAGGTTTCTTATGCAAATGTCAGCAATTGTTTGTGTATACTTGGGATTTTTGGATTAGGGATTTTCGGATTCCCAAGCAGTCCTGATGGATAAATGGAGTGTGCTGAATAAACGGCAGTATTGACTGTCAGTCCTCCCGACTCTTTCTTGTCTTCCGTCTTTTTTCCTTAATCCTCCCCCCACCCCCAACCCCGGCTCTCAGGACTGTTCGATCTTTGCCAGCAGGCTCCGGCACCCAGCACCCCCTTTTCTGTGCTCCACACAGCTTTCCAGAAGACCCCATGTGTGTTAGCTGGAGAATTACTGTTTAAAAATTAATTACTTGCTAGAAATTACTGTTTGGCTATCGCCATAGGAACATAGGCTACTAACTATGGAAACAAAAGATTCTAACAAGCTTTCTGCCTCTGTACCCCAGTTTGCACACCTGACCAGTGGGTTGACAGGTAATGAATAGAAGAAAAATAGAGGCTGGGCATAGGAGGAATGTGCAAATAACAGGGATGGAGGGGAGAGCGGCCCTCCCAGTGGGAGACATTTAGAAGGCTGAACCAATAGGATTCCAGATAGATCTCAGGTGGGAGATGCATGATGGAGAAGAAGCAACAGTGAATAAGATAGCAGATCTTGAGAACTGAAAGAAAGACGTGGAGGAAGTAAGGAGAGTCTGTCTGGGCTGGTGGGGTTAGGGTGGTTGCAGGGTTGTTTCTGACATTTCACTGTACAGTCTCTAGACATCTTTTATGCCAAGCTCCAGGCTTGTTACTAGAAATAGAGATATAGCTAAGAAATAATTTCTGTGGTTGAGAATTTTATGACCAGCTGAATTTGAGATAATAGTGAGATGTTAATATTAATGAGCTGCCATTGATTTATAATTGTTTTCTAAATCTTATTTAATGCTCAAAAAAAAAAAAAATCCATGGGGAAAGATATGAGGGATAATGGAATGTGAGCAGGTAGAAGGACCCTCCTTCCTTGGACTATATAGTACCTTGTATTTGTGATATTTAGCATCTTTGACCTCTGCCCTCTAAATGCCAGGAGCTGCCCCCTCTTTCACACTTGAAATTGCTCTGTTTTCTCCTTTCCCTCTTTCCTTCCTTTCACCAACTGTCCTAGTTAGTGCTTTGAGTTCAAGCTTCTCAGAGACAAGTTTAAGGGGTTTAGCTAGTCATCGTCCAGTATAGGCCTCAAGATAACCTGTATGCTGACTGCTCCTGGGACAGGTGGCCACCTGGTCCAGTAAGGTGAGTCCTGTGGCCAGGGTGCCTCATAGTGCAGAGCCTGGAAACAGTGTAAGGAATCTCCTCAGAAGAAGGCTGTGGGTAGATCCAGTACGGGAGGCTTTCTGTAATGAAGCAGTGAATCCGGTAAATCTTGTTTAGGTAGTCCAGCATTTGCATATCAGAAATGGCACAATCATTCCTCCACTTAGGGCTTGTTGCATGAGTAGTCTCCCCTCCATGAAGAAGCAAAGCTTTGACCTCTTTGCCTTCTGTGTGTTGTGCAGTGTTTCGAGACCCCCACGAAGGACAGAGACCTCCAGATAAGGTGTTAACAGCAAGCGCTTTATTCACGGATTCGAACCCGGGCCCCCACCAAGGGCGAGAGCCCTGAGACCCCCTTTCCCCTGAGTTTTATACCCTCTGGTGGGGGGGTGGCTACGTGACCTTCTCCCTGATTGGTGGGACTCAGGCGCCTAATTGCGGTTGCATGCATAAACCAAGCGGAACGTTGGTGAGCTATTTCCCCGTTAACATTTTCTTCTATTACTGTTACTGGCATTGTTGGGCAACTTCTATTGTCCCTTGCAGGCTGCTGGCTAGGCCAGGGGCTAGGCCAGGTGTTAGCTGCAGGGTTAAATGGAAAATTCCTATAGAGGGATTATCTTAAAGGCCTAGGGACAAGGTTTAAAACAGCCTTTTACACTGTGGAGATGGCTTTCCTCTCCCACCTTTTCCCGTTTCCCTCTTCTGGGAAGTTCTCTCTCTCTGACCTCACAGCACCTGATTCCAGTCCTAATTTTATCTCAGAATGGTGGTGGTTCTTTTACCTTCACAGAGAATGTGATTCCTGATTCCTGACAGAAGCTCAAATTGTTTTGAGTGGCATCGAAACCTTTGACGAAGGATCTGATCACAGACCTTGTGGATTTGAAGGGGTGTCATGTCCACCTTTGTCCTCAGGAAGCCACAGAAAACAGGTACCATGCCATGCCAGGAAATGCTGGTGTTGCTGGGGTTCAGACTACCCCTTTGGTTAGCTCCACTCATCTCTGGCAAATCACACGTATACATACAAACACTCACACACATGGAGTAGGGAGATTTCTTACACATAAAGCTCCATCGTGGCCAATTAAAACTCAGATATCCCCTGGCTGTTCTGTCTGACGCTTCTCTAAACAGTGAGGAGAAATGAGGAGAAAAATTTTTAGCAAAACCTGAAATCTCAATGCCCTGAGATCCCATGCCCTGAATTAATAAGTCTAGCCCAATGCTACTCAAGTGTGACCATATGTAGAAATGGCATCACCTGAGAATGTGTTTAATAATACAAACTCCTTGATCCCTCGCTGGGCCCACTGAATCAGATCTCTGTGTGGGTGGGTGTATTTTCAACTTGTGTTTTAACAAGTCCTCCAGATGATTCTGTGCAGAAGCACTAATCTATCTAGACTTTTCCTAAAATTGGTGTCCCAGTTACTCCTTTTAAGAAATCTAAGAGGAGGAAGGTTGTTTTTTATGACCAGAATAGCTGTCTATAATTCAGCTGCTCTGGAGCAGGCGACCCTTTCAGGAGAAAGCAGAACAGTGCGAGCATCTCCAGGGTTCTGCCCACTCCCCCTCAGCAATGGTTTAGCTGATGTATCTCCTGCTCAGACATCTCTCCCCATCTCTACCTGGAACACTCTGCCCCACACTGAATTCATCTTCACGCCTAGAACCAACAAATTGGTCAATAGTCTCTACTTTGATGGTGTCGTCATCATCTACCCACCATCTGAGCTACAAACATTGATTCTACTCTCTTTCCTGGTTGCCATATTCAATCAGATGCTAATATTGTATTTTGTATCTACTAAATACTTCTTGAATCTCCCTGTCTTCACCACCCCTCAACCGCTTCCCCAGTTACAGTCCTATTGTCACTTGAAGGAAGTGTTTTCCTATCCCTTTAGTCCTTGTCCTCCTGCCCACAACCTTCTCTCCACATTGTACTGAAAAGGATCAACCTAAGATGCAAATCTGATCGTGTCAGACCTTTAATTAAAACCTCTAAGTGCCTGTTCATCCCCTAGAGGAGAAAGTTCTAAGTCTTCAGAATGCGCAAACAGACCAGCCACAGGTCAGATCCTGCCTTCCTCCCCATCATCAGCACCTGCCCCTTTCTGCTTCAGCAATGCTGCACTGCTGGTCACTCCTTACCCCTGGGACATTTCTCATTTCTGTGTCTTTGTTTATGCAGTCCCTTCTGTCGGGGGTGCTTCCCGCTCTTCTTGTCAGGCATACTGCCACTTCTCTATTCCTGCAGTGTGCTGGTAAATGTTTAACATCTGGACCTCCAGGTCAAAAAAAAGCCCGGGTTCTTCAGTACTTTCTGATTTCTGTGGTGTAAACACTTTCACAATGTCCCAATTTCAAGCCATCAATGAAATCACTGAATGAGAGCTGGGAGGAGATATGCACAATTGGGATCCAGCTTTAACTCATCACACACTTCAGGTCACCTCCTTTGGGAAGTCTGGCCCTTGTCTCCCTTTGGGCTTTCACAGCAGCTGGGCATTCTCCCTGACGTCCAGTTCCTGCCTCGTTGGGTAATTTTCTTTTTGTGTGCTTCCCTCTTGCCACTAGAGGGTGTATTCCAGAAGGCAGAGACCCCACATTTCCTTCTATGCAGTACACAATAATCATTTGCTGACTAAAGGAATGTACCCATTCTCCGGACTCATCCCTGTTCTTGGCCACATCCTGTCAGTGACTTCCATGAAGTCTCAGAGCACATGCACAGGAAGTTGAAAGGACAATGATTTAGCCAGACGCCAAGTAAAGATTGAAGAACACAGAAGATTGATTCAAGGGGTCTAATTCAACAAGTTGAAAATTTATAGGGAGACTGAAAATCGCTGTATTACCACAGACTTAAGGTGATGGGGCTTGGCCACAGCATAGGGGAAAAGACTTGGGGATCTGAATGAATCATGTAATCACCGACCAGCAGGCTATTGGACTCTGTTAATGGAATCACGGTATTCAGAGAGAGGAAAGGGAGAAAAAGAAGAAAAAAGGGAAAGGAATGGGGAAGAAGTAAAGGAGGGAGGGAAAGAGAAAGCAGGCAACAAACTTCTCCCAGTGCCTTCAGCATAATTGGATCTTGGGGATGTTATCCCAGAAGAATACAAATTTTCTAAACTGAGTACAACTTGCTTTCTAAACTTTAAATGACCTCAGGGACTAAAATGGTCCCGAAGAACAAAGTAAAATTTAAATTATCTTCTAAAGGCAATGGCCAGTCCTTTGGAGACTGTGCCTTAAGCACACAAGGCAGGTGGAGGGGAGAAGCCTGGCTGGACCCTTCCCCTGTCCCACGTTCTGAACCCTCACCCTGGCACTTTAGACCCAGTGTCACTGCTTCTGACACGTGGTCTCTTCCCAGTCCTTAGGAAACAGATCATTGTTTCTCACCATTTTTCTGATAAAGGTAAGTAAAGGCTTTGATCATACTGAAATATTCATTAGCACAGCTGCATTTCTGCCATCAGACTTGATTGTCATGGAATGGGAGATTGAGAAGGGGATATAGAAAACCCTTTCATTGGGCATGATGTTGTTTTCAGAGTCAAATAGACTCATCAAACTACAAGAGCCTCTAAGATCCTCTGGCCTCACTCTGCTTTGTGCAGAGAGGAAAGGGCTTGCCCAGCACACAGCTCATTGCCTTTTTCTCATGCCGTTGTCCCTTCTTGATCAAAACGGGGGGCTCTTTCTCCTTTCTTAGTTAAGAATCCAAAGTTTAGCAATAGTTAACAGCCATGTTGCTGGGTCTAGTGGTGATGACATGGAGAAAATATTTTCCTTGCATGATCCAGGTCCTTGGGAGAGGGTGGAGGGCTGGCTGACATAGCGTGTAAACCCAGCCCAGGACTGATTGACTGCCCAGCACACACAACACAGGGGCAGTGTGTCCTGGGAGCAGTGCGTCCTGGGCACCTGACCCGTCCTCAGGCTCAGGGCTAACTTCTTCAGCACTAATCAGTTTTTATAGTCAATTCTTGGATGGTACTTTTGCCTCTAAGAGATGGAGACTTTTTTAAGGCCCCAGGAAAAAAAGGGGACACTGACTCTTGCCAAAGCTGAGCTATTTATGGATATTTGGAGGGCTGCCGGTGGAAGAGGGATTAAAGTTGCAAAGGAGTAGATTTTAGTTCAAGATCAAAAGGGAATGAGCCTCTCCAGAAGGTTCCTTATAGCGCCCCACATCACTCAGGGAGTCATGCCAGGCTGAAGGACTATGAGGAATGCAGTAAGGAGCTTTCTACACTGGAAAGGGAGCATTGCTAATAGACCCTCAGCTTATTGTCAAAAGCATTAGAGTGATTATTAAGGTTGAAGACGATGATGATGTAATTACTTGTGTCATTATAGTACTCGCTGCTCCCGACCCCTGCTAGATTTTGAGCTCTTTGATGTCAGGGGCTATGCTTTTCATTGTTGTGATCCCAGCACCTAGAATTACACCTGCCCCAGAACAGACACTCAATAATTGTCTGTTATGGCACCGACATATGCTAAGCACCAATAGAAAAGTGTCTCAGAGCACTTCAGCAGGAATTACCCCTGCACATTGAGGAAGGGGCTGGATTACTGAGAGCATTTAGAGAGACGATTATCTGGGAAGTTCACGAATATTTTAGATACAGAGCAAATAAAACCAAATGCCTGACACCCTCAGTGTTGCTGACAAGTTTTTACTGGTCCAGAATAAATCACAGTTTGGGGGAACACTTAGAAGTCTGAAGAGGAGATTTAAGCATCTCAGAAAGAAGAGCTGGCAGAGCAGGACCCAGGGCTCTGTGAAGAGTCTCCGGCAGAAAGAGAGTGACAAGAAGGGATGCTAAGTCAGAACTCTCCTTTAACCTGGCCACAGTGCACACGAAACTCACTTGTGACCTCAAATGTATAAAAAGATCAACAGGGTATTCAGACCTTGGTCCTGTGATCTGGGCTAATTCTCTCAGTAGGTAACACCAGAGCAGAGGAGCTCCTGGCTCCCACCAGCTCTGAGGAAAGAGACACTTGAGTGTCTGTTTTCTCTTGTTGGTTTTCATTTGTGTTGTCCTGTCTCCTGCGTGCCTTATTCTTTTTTCTTTCTTTTGTTTTTTAAACATGTGCCAGATGTTGTGTTGGCAAAATTATTTGTGGAAATGATTTAGAGACCATGGTGATGTTACCTTCCTTCAGAGTGAATTTGTGTTTGCTTCTGTTAGATACTTAGAAACACTGAAAAGCTGGGAGCATCTCAATTCAATTTTAGGGCTTGAGAAGATTTGAAGCTGAACTACAGCACCTGTCAATGTGTGTTTCCTTCTGATTCACTCTTATTCCTCTGGTGCTGCCCTTTAGGGTGTCTTCCCAATGGGAAGCATCTTTGTTAGGAACAAGTTCATGGTGGGCCTTGCACTTCAAATCCGGTTCCCCACATCCAGGAGGCTGTCAGCAGTGCTTCTTGGCCTCTCAGTGGCCTCCTCTAGAAGCTGCAATTGCCCCAGCTGAAACACAGCCTCAAAACCTTATCTTACTGCTCTGAATTCCTATTTTATCCCAGAATTATAACTTTATGATTCCTTGTTATCTTATTACCTTGCCAGTGCTTTAGACAGATGATTCATACAGTTCATTCATTTTTACTAATTGCCAACTGCAAGAGAGTTAGTCCAAATTAGTTTGTTCTTACTGGAAGCAGAAGTTAAATATTGATTTCTACTATATTTTCCCTAGAATTCTATAGAAATGACCAAATTGTCAGAGCTATTTTCAGTTTCTCAGTAGGGTGGAGATTTTTGCCTGGTTGCCCAGGCACCTTTGGAGTCAGAGAGTGCTAAGGTTGACCTTGTCAGTTCCTGCAGGTGACAGAGTAGATGCAACATGGACAGGTCCAATCAGACATCTACTGTGGTAGGGTTCATTCTCCTGGGCCTCTCAGCCCACCCAAGGCTGGAGAAAATATTCTTTGTGCTCATCCTGCTGATGTACCTGGTGATCCTCCTGGGCAATGGGGTCCTCATCCTGGTGACCACCCTTGACTCCCGCCTGCACATGCCCATGTACTTCTTCCTGGGCAACCTCTCCTTCCTGGACATCTGCTACACAACGTCCTCAGTCCCGCTCATTCTTGACAGCTTCCTGACCCCCAGAAAAACCATCTCCTTGTCAGCCTGTTTTGGGCAGATGTTCCTCTCTTTTGCAATGGGAGCCACAGAGTGTGTGCTCCTGAGCATGATGGCTTTTGATCGCTACGTGGCCATCTGTAATCCCCTGAGGTACCCCATGGTCATGAGCAAGTCTGCCTATATGCCCATGGCTGCTAGCTCCTGGGTGGCTGGTATCACCAACTCTGTAGTTCAGACATCCCAGGCCATGAGGCTGCCTTTCTGTGGGGACAATGTCATCAACCACTTCACCTGTGAGATCCTGGCTGTCCTGAAGTTGGCCTGTGCTGACATCTCCAGTAATGTGATCAGCATGGTTGTGGCCAACATACTTTTCCTTGCAATCCCCGTGCTGTTTATTTTTGTTTCCTATGTGTTCGTCATTGCTACCATCCTGAGGATCCCCTCAGCTGAGGGGAAGAAAAAGGCCTTCTCTACCTGCTCTGCCCACCTCACAGTCGTGGTCGTCTTCTATGGGACCATCCTCTTCATGTATGGGAAGCCCAAATCCAAGGACCCACTGGGAGCAGACAAGCAGGACCTTTCAGACAAGCTCATCTCCCTCTTCTATGGGGTGGTGACCCCCATGCTCAACCCCATCATCTACAGCCTGAGGAACAAGGATGTGAAGGCTGCTGTGAAGAATCTGGTACATCAGAAACACCTAACTGAATGACTGTCACAGATTGTCCAACTGCCAGATGCAAGACCTCTAAACTCGTACTTGTGGGAAAATATTAACCCAGGGAGGTCCTTGGGCTGTTGGTGGAAAGAGCCTTTTCATTTCTGGTACTGCTGGTTAGTTTGTTGGCTTTACACAAAGGGATCAACTGAAAAATGTCACCTGCCTCAACATATATTAGTGATATTAGCACCATGGCAGGAATTTCACTCACATATTAGCACTAGAAACAGCAGGACTTATATTGAGTAGCTGTTTTGTTTTGACATAATGGGCTCTAATACTCTTGCCACTCACCATATTCTCTACTTTGTGTCACTGTAAGGAAGCTCAGAGGCAAACATGCCAACTCACTGCAGCGGCAGTAGAGGGCTGCATGACTGAGTGCCAGAAGCTCCCAAACTTTTGTCCATGCAACTGACATGACACAGAGATGGCAGTCACACCCAGCACACACTCCATGAAGATGCCCGCATTGTGATGAAACCCTAAAAAGAGCATGAGGAAGCAAATGCAAAAATCATTCTCAATTCCACGACAAATAAGAGGCCAGTAGTAACAGTTACTCTCTACCATCTACGCACAGGTGGGATTGGCACAGGTGGGACCTGTTTAGCTCCCAGAGCTCTAAGTCCATGACTTTCTCATACATTCAAGAAACAATTTGAAATAGGAACAAAACTTACTGTATTACAACAATTATTTTAATCCGCTTCAATTTGTATTTGTAAAAGTCAGTTATTACCCAACTATGGTCCTTTAACTACTATTCATATATATCAGGTTGTTTTCTCATTTTCTTTCCTCCCTCCTCTATTTCCTCATTTTCATGTTAAATCAGTTCCCTTCTCCTACTGGTTGATAGTTGCCTCCAAAGCTGTATTCTATTGCTGTATAAAGTGTATATATTTAGAACCTATTTGAATTGAAAAAACATAGAAGTTTGAAATCCACATGTAATTGTATTATCTACAATATCAGAAAAAATCTTCACATTGAAAATGGCATCTCTTTTAAGAATGGTGTATATATGTATGTGAACGTATGCGTGTCTATATGTGATTTTATAATTGAGATGGAAAAAGATTAATAACAATGCATTGATTTGCGCCTACCCGATTTAAACTTTCTCCTACAACTTACTGACTGACATAACCCAGTTATTTCCTATACAGAAACCTTTCTGCCAGTCAGTCATTTTTCATTTTTGACTCTCTGCTGTGAAAAAAATACATGAATAAAGCAAAACCTCTAACAACAATGCCTTATAAACTAGTGTCCAAAAATGCTTTCAAATATTTCCTCTCTACAAAAAAAAAAACCCATTGGCACCTCACTGTGTATTAACCACTATTATAACTGAGAAAAAAACTTTCAATTGCTTTCCCCTGTTTTTTAATTTTTAAAATTTTTGTCCCAGTACTTTTGTGTAACCTGTGGCTAAGTTTTAATCCAGCTCTGCTTAGTCAAAGCTGAGGAAGTTTTAATCTAGCTCTGATTAGTCAAAGATTGCAATAAGACCATTATCATCAGCACAGCAGTTATAGCTGTCAGAATAAGAAATCTCTGATGTTAGGCCATTGTCTTCATCCCTTTATCTTCACCCAGCCAACTCCAACTCTTTCTTCTACTTACACAAATATTGTTATAGAAAGGCCAACAGTCCTACTCCATCCTTCATTCTGTATTTACCACCAATCTTGTTTGTTACACAATTCCAGATACATCTTTTCTTCTGTACAGTTCATATCAGTCATAGGTTCATCTAGCTTTTCCTTTGGACATTTACACATAGAAAGTTCTCCTTTTGTGCTGCTTTGTTTAAATTTATCACTTATATCATAAAGTTTTAGAAGCATGGACTCGAAAGAGCATCCAACTCCTTTAACTGCCCTGGAGTTAACCAAAATACTCAGTTTCTAGTATCACTGGGGACCAGTTGGTGCTCAACACAGCCAACATCCTCCTACATGTCTCTTTGTACTGCTTTTAGTGCCTCCCATAAGTTTTGGCATATTTTGTTTTGTTTTTTTTTGTCTTGAGATATTTTCTAATTTCCCTTTTTTTATTTCTTCTTGGACCCAATGGTTGTTCATGAGTGTGTTGTTCAACTTCTACATATTTGTGAATTTTCCATTTTTCCTTCTGCTATTTTTCTAGTTTAATTCCATTGTGGTCAGAAAAGATATCTGGTATGATTTCATTCATACTTAAATTTGTTAAGACTTGTCTTGTCATCTAATATGTGATCTATCCTGGAGAAAGTTCCATGTGTGCTTGAAAGAATATTCTGCTACTTTTAAGTAGAATATTCTGTACTGGCTAAAAGTTATAGAGGCCCTGACTCTGGAAAATTCCCAAGAGGGTGGAATGCCTCTTAGTGATTGAGACAAACTATTACTTGCTGTGTTAATAATGTGGTTAGAGCAAGTCTTATTAATGATTAATAACAGTAGAATTAAAATTATAATAATAATTTTTGCTTTCCCAAAAATATTTTAAAAATTTCCTTATAGAGTCTAGCACACATAGTTCAGGCTCAATTAGCCTCAATTCTATTAAGACTTCTGTTCTTGAATTCTATGTGATTTTCCTAACTAATCCAAATGAATTGTTATTTAGGAAAAAAAATAAGAGGAAAAAAATTTACTTGACTGCACAAGTGAATGTTAATTCTTACAATGAAAAGAGAAAAAGAAAATAGGTTGGGATGAAAGCTGATGAAAGAGTCAAATGGCTCACAGCTAATACTGGCTGTAGATGCGGGACCATCAAGATGCCCAGGGAATCCTCTAGGGACCACAGCAGGTCCTGTTTGTTTCCAATTACACCTCATGCTTTGTTCCTTTGGGGGTTAAGTCTAGGACCCTGAGTATTATAGAAAGCCCAAATTTAATTATTAGAAGAGCTGCTTCCAGCACTCCCAAAGAAAATAAGTTACTGTTCAAAGAGGAACTGGGTGGGGGAGGATCGAGAGTAGGGTAGGCAGGCTGCTCAGATCAGCATAGACTGGGTCACCCCCCTCTGTACCTCTAGAGGTGTTCTCAGCCTAAGCCAGGAACCCATCACCATTTGCTACTGCTTAGCGCTTGGCTAAGTTTCTTTGCCTTTCTGGGCCTCAATTTCATCTGTAAGATGAGGGTGTATCACCCCTTCCCTCTCAATAGGCAATGCATGTGAAAACACCTGGGGAAAGCCCAAAGAGGAACAATTCATGGCTCACATTCCACAGCCTGTCTCTCATTGATTAGAGGTCTCCTCTGTTCTCACTTTTCCATCACACCCTCCACAGAGCCTGAGCAACAGCTCCAAACTTTTAACGCCACTTAGAGCACTGTTTGAAGGAGGCTGGTGGTTGATTGTGGCTCTGACTACCAGGACCTGCTGCACACCCGCCATCTGGTGGACATTTCTTCAAACTCCTGAGATCATGAACTTCTCAGACTTTATGAGTCACCTGGGGGTGTTGTGAAAATGCAGATTTGGATTCAGTAACTCTGAAGTGGGGTCCAAGATTCTACATCTCTGACAAGCTCTGCAGGCCACACTTTGAGCAGCCAGGCCTAGAAGACTTGAGACCAGGGCTGAGGGACTGTAGGAAGAGACAGGGAAGCAACTCCTGTGTGGAAATCTCCTGAAGTGTGCCAAGTCCTCTGGCATCAGCAACCCAGGTGGGTCTCTCCATGGTGGGGGCAGCAATTTGCACTGTGACCTCACTTCTCTTACGGATCTTAGAAGATTTGTCGAAGTGATCAATGTGATCATCTTTTTACTTGCTGACACAGTGGTGACTTCCCAAAACTTACATGCTAGACTAAAAAGCATGCATTACTATTTCAAATAGCACAAAAATGTATAAATGCAAATAGATACAAAAATGTAGTCAAGTAAAAAGATAAGAGGCACAAATATAACAGAGGAAGAAATACATGTCAAATTTTTCAGAAAATATAATTCCTGTATTTTTAAAACTTAACTAGAAATCTATTAGCAATAATATGAGTTCAGAAAAGTTAAGGAGATAGAAATAACTTCCTAAAAATCAAATTATATTTCTCTGTACCATCAATATAAAGAAAAAAAAAACAGAAATAATAGCTCTTAGAGTAATAACAAGTCTCAAAGAATTGGGAACAAACAGAATTCCAGACATGACAGAGTGAGTCAAAGAAAAAATTTTAAGTGTTATGGGAGTACGAAGGGAGGCTGAGTGATTGACCAGGGGCTTGGGAGGAAAAATACTACAATAAAAATGACCTCAATATCTAAGGTGGAAGCATTCAAATTGTAACAAACAGAAGAACTTCTTTAATATGTATACTCTTGGGCCCTACCCCCAAAGATTCTAATTTCTTTATGTCTGAGGTAAGGCTAATAGGAAACCTGGGCTTAGAAACAGTTATTTAGGGTTTTTAATCTCCCAAAAGTCTCTGTGAACTACACAAATTGCTAGTGAAGAACAATTGAACATTACAAGGGTCTTTTGAAGGTAAAAATATTAGATTCTTTCTACCAGCTTTGAACTTATGAAATAACAACTAATGAATTATATATCACTGTTTTTTTAAAGTTTTTAAAATCAGTGCTATCAGAGATACCAGAAAAGTAATTCCAAGTATAAGAATTTAATACATATATGTCAGATCAAAATCAATAGCATGAAGAAGGGACCACCTCTTAATAAATAGTGGGACAGCAACAGCATTCAATTGAATGAAACTTTGCCTTTGATCCATATATCACACCATACGCTGCCATAAACTTCAGATGGTTTAGAATTAATCATAAAACACCATCATAATCACAAAAAGCTAGAAAAGGATGGAATGACATATTTATCCCAGCTGTAGAAGAAAATGTGCTTCATTATTTAAAGGAAAAAGAAGGTATCAGAGTTAAAACAGACATGTTCAAACGTACATTGTACAAAACTCTTGAGTAATATAGTCTGATCAAACCAGAATCAAACTGTTCCCAAATAGAGGTTTCTTAGGTCACACAAGTATTTGATTTAAGTTTAATGCATATATTCTAACTAACTTTGAATAGGTGGTAAGACAACAGACACACACAAACTTGTTATATTTTTATTTTTGACACTTTAGAGGCCACTGCCACATTACTACATGTGCCATTGAACAGACTGCCTTTTGAATAGACCTCATCATAAATCTTTTCCTGCCATTTCCATGCCTTTATTTTTTAAATGTGTCCTTGATTAGAAAAAGTGTAGTTCTGAGCTGAGCTTTTCTTTAATCCAAGCCCATGCACATCTGCTTATGTATAATTGTACCAGAGAGTACACATGTGCAATGTTCTCAGTTAAGTGTCAGATGGGGCTCAGAACCATCTGCTGGATGCGTGTTCCCATCATGGTGTTGTAACCAATTGCACAATAACAAGTGAACATGTAACTAGCCACACAGTAATAAGGTCACATTATAAATGAAACCGGGATTAACCATATTATGGGGTGTTGATTCTCTGACTTGGCATTTATGATAAGAAGTTTAAGCAGTTATATAACTTTATTAGTGAGTCAGTATTTTTTCTAATCTTTAATGTCTAACTGGCACTTTTTAATTAATCAACTTAGTTTTTCTATTTGTTTCAGAAATAGGAAACATAAATTTAGTTTGTTATACTTTTTATTCTTTTAAAACAATTTTTTTAATAAGTAATAATTTATTTATGGGCATTTAGGTTTCCAATTTTCACTACCACAACAGAGAAATCACTCTACTATGTACATTTGGCAACCACTGGTGCGTATTTCTTCAGAATTGTTTTTTTTTATTAATTAACTTTTTTTGGTGACATTGGCTGATGAAATCCAATAAATTTCATTTGTACATTTTAACAGTAAGGCATATATATATTTACACTGTGTTCACCTCCCATAGTTAGATTTCTTTCTGTCACCACGTATTTGACCTGCTTTATCCCATCTACCTCCCCATCCCTGCCCTCTAGTAACCACTAGTCTATAGTCCATGTCCATGAGTCTCTGTTTGTTTGTCCTGTTCATTTGTTGCTTTTAGGTTTATATCCCACATATAAGTGATATCATGTGATTTTCAACTTTTTCTGTCTGGCTTATTTTGCTTAGCATGATTATCTCAGGGTCCATCCATGTTGTCATAAATGGCAGTATTTCATCTCTTCTTATGGCTGAGTAATAGTCATTGTATAGATGTACCACGGCTTCTTTAGCCAGTCATCTATCTCAGGACACTTTGGCTGTTTCCATGTCCTGGCCACTGTGATAATGCTGCTGTGAACATGGGTGTGCAAATATCTTTTTGGATATGAGTTTTCAAGTCTTTGAAGTAAATACCCAGTAGAGGAATTGCCAGATCATATAGTAGATCAATTCTTAGTTTTCTGAAGAAACTCCACACTGTTTTCCATAGTGGCTGTACCAATTTGCCGTCCCACCAGCAGTGTATGAGGGTCCCTTTTTCTCCACATCTTCTCTATCAGTTATTACTTATCCTGTTGATTATGGCTATTCTAACAGGTGCGAGATGGTATCTCATTGTAGTTTTGATTTACATTTCCCTGATAGCTAGCAATGTAGAGCATCTTTTCAAATATTGGTTGGCCATTTGTATGCCCTCTAGGGAGAAGTGTCTGTTCAGGTCCACTGTCCATTTTTTGACTGGATCATTTGCATTTTTGTTGTTATTGAGTTGTATGAGTTCTTTGTATATTTTGGATATTAGGCCTTTATCGGAAGTGTTGCTTATAAATATATTTTCCCATTCGAATGGTTGTATTTTTGCCTTGTTAATGGTTTCCTTTGCTGTACAGAAGCTTTTTAGTTTGATATAGTCCCACTCATTTATTTTTGCTTTTATTTCCCTTGCCTTTGAGGTCAAATTTATAAAATCGTCTTTAAGTTCAAGGTCCATGAGTTTAGTTCCTATGTTTTCTTCTATACACTTTATTGTTTGGGTCTTATATTCAGATCCTTAACCTATTTTGAGTTAATTTTGGTATGTGGTGACAAACAATAGCCTAGTTTCATTCTTTTGCAGGTGGCTTTCTACTCTTCCCAGCACCATTTATTAAAGAGGCTTTTCTTTCTCCACTGTATGTTTTTGGCTTTTTCATCAAAAATTATTTGCCCATATAAACATGGGTTTATTTCTGGACTCTCAATTCTGTTCACTGGTCTGTGTGTCTGCTTTTCTGACAATACCATGCCATTTTGATTACTTGATTACTGTTACTTGGTAGTATAATTTGAAGTTGGGTAGAGTGATGCCTCCAGCCTCATTCTTTTTTCTCAGTATGGCTTTGGCAATTTTGAGGTCTTTTGTGCTTCCATACAAATCTGATAATTTTTTGTTCTATTTCTTTAAAAAATGCTGATGAGATTTTGATGGGAATTGAATGCTTTAGGTAATAAGGTCATTTTAACTATGGTGATTCTTCCAGTCCAAGAACACGGAACATCTTTTCATTTCTTTGTATCTTCTTCAATTTCTTTAAATAAGGTCTTATAGTTTTCATTATATAGGTCCTTTATATATTTTGTTAGATTTATCCCTCGATATTTTATTCTTTTTGTTGCAATTGGAAAAGGAATTTTTTCTCACTTATATATCTGACACTTCATTATTAGAGTATAGGAATACTATGGATTTTTGAATGTTGATTTTGTTTCAGAAACTTTACTGTATTTGCTTATTATTTCTAGTAATGCCTTGTGGAGTACTTGGGGTTTTCTATATAGAGAATCATGTCATCCGCAAATAGTGACAGCTTGATGTCTTTGTTCCTGTTTGGATGCCTTTTATATCTTTCTTTTGTCTGATGGCACTTGCTAGGACCTCTAATGTTATATTGGGTAACAGTGGTGATAGTGGACAGCCTTGCCTTATTCCTGATCTTAGAGGGAAGGTTTTTAGGTTTCACCATTCAGTATAATGTTGGCTGAGGGTTTGTCATGTATGGCTTTTATTTTGTTAGGGTACTTTCCTTCTATACCAATTTTGTTATGTGTTTTGATCATAAATGGATGTTCTATCTTGTCGAAGGCTTTTTCTGCATCTATTGATATGATCATATAATTCTTATTTTTTAATTTGTTTATGTGGTATACCACATTAATTGATTTGCATATGTTGAACCATCCCAGTGACCCTGATATGAAGCCCATTTGATCATAGGGTATAATCTTTTGAATATGTTGTAGTATTGGGTTTGCTAGTAACTTATTTAGGATTTTTACATCTGTGGTCATGAGAGATATTGATCCATAGTTTTCTTTTATTGTGTTATCTTTACCAGGTTTTGCTATCAGGGTGATACTGGCCTCATAAAATTAGTTGGGAAATATTGCCTCCTCTTCAATTTTTTTGAGAGAGTTTGAGGAGAATAGGTATTAAACCTTTGAATGATTGGTAGAATTCACTGGTGAAGCCATCTAGTCCTAGACTTTCACTTTTTGGTAGGTTTTTGATAATTGTTTCAATTTCCATACTGCTGATTGATCTGTTTAGATTTTCCAATTCTTCTTGATTCAGTGTAGTAGGAAGGTTGTATTTTTCCAAGTACTGGTCCATTTCTTCCATTATTAAATTTGGTGTTATATACTGTTTCATAGTATTTTTGTATGACCCTTTGTATTTCTGCAGTGTCTGTCATAATTTCTCCTCTTTCATCCCTGATTTTGTTTATTTGTGTCTTTTCTCTTTTTTCTTTACTGAGTCAAGCCAGGGATTTGTCAATTTCATTAAACTTCTCAAAGAACCAGCTCTTTGTTGCATTTATTTTTTTTGTTTGTTTTCAATTTCATTTATTTCTGCTCTAATTTTGATTATATCTTTCCTTCTATTGAATTTAGCCTATATTTGTTCTTCCTTTTTTAAATTTTTAAGATGAAGTGTTAGGTTGTTTATTTGGGCTCATTCTTGTTTTTGGAGATAAGCCTGTAATGATATAAGCTTTTCTCTTATGCCTGCTTTTGCCATATCCCAAAAGTTTTGATATGTTGTACTATCATTATCATAAGTTTCTATGTATCTCTTGATCTCTCTTTTTATTTCTTCTCTGACCCAGTTATTCTTCAGTAGCATATTGTTTAATCTCCATGTATTTGTGGTTCTTCCTGATTTTTTTTTCATATGATCAGAGAATATGATTGGTATGATTTCAACCCTCTTATATTTGTGGGGCTATCTCTGTGTCCCAGTATATGGTCTATTCTTGAGAATGTTCCAGGTGCACTAGAGAAGAATGTATAAGCAACTGTTTTGGGATGGAAGGCTCTGTAAATGTGAATTATGTCCAATTGGTCTAATATGTCATTTAAGAATGTAATTTCCTTATTGACTTTCTGGTTGAATGATCTGTCCATATCCAACAGTGGGGTATTTAGGTTCCATATTACAATAGTGTTTTGGTCTGTTTCTCCTTTTAGTTCTGTTATTAATTGCTTGACATATTTCAGGGCTTTCTGAATGTTATGTCTTCTTGGTGCATGATTCCCTTTATCATTATGAAGTGTCCCTCAGTATCTTTCTTTACCTTTTTCATTTTGAAGTCTATTTCATTTGATACTAGTAATGCTACTCCCTCTTTTCTCTGAATGCCATTTGCTTGAAATATCATTTTCCACCCTTTCACTTTGAGTCTGTATTTGTCTTTGGAGCTGAGATGTATCTCCTAGACGCAGCGTATGGTTGGGTCTCGTTTTCTGATCCATTCTGCAACTCTGTGCCTTTTTATTGGTTCAGTCCATTTATATTTAGGGTTATTATGGAAATATGAGGTCTTCTTATAGCATTTACTTTTGCTTTCTGGTAGCTTTGTATTTCCATTGCTTCCTTGTTTTTGTGTTTCTGTTTTATTTTGGTTGGCTTTTGTGGGTTTTCCCTCTGGTTCTTCTTGTTTTATGTTATATACTTCAGTTCTGAATCCTCTATGTGTGGTTACCATTATGAATATGTAAAGGATAGTTACATATATATATATAGTCATCCATTTTCATCTATGTGTGCCTTATTTCCATTCCCCTTTGCAAATTTGGATCTTTGAATTCTCCCCCTTTCAGTTATTACTATCTCAATTTGTTCCTATGTATGCTGACTGTTCATTACTATCTTGTTATAGCAATTCTCTTCTTAATGTTTAAAATTATAATGCCCTGTTCTTAATAAGGGTTGCACTCCTCTGCTTTTATTTGACTGATAGTCACCTTATTCCTAATTATGTTTTATTTTTTCTTTCTTTCTTTCTTTCTTTCTTTCTTTCTTTCTTTCTTTCTTTCTTTCTTTCTTTCTCTCTCTCTCTCTCTCTCTCTCTCTCTCTCTCTCTCTCTCTCTCTCTCTTTCTTTCTTGTCATTTTGTTTTAGGTAGGCTGACCCTTTTCAGTATTTCTTGTAGTCCAGGCCTCATAGTGGAGAATTCCCTCTATTTTTGTATGTCTGGAAAGTTCTTAATTTCTCCTTAATATATAACAGCTTAGCTGGATAAATTATTCTAGGGTGGTAGTTTCTTTCACTTAATAGTTTGAATATTTGATTCTACTCCTTTCTGTCTTGTAAGATTTGTGCTTAGAAGAAGTCTGAAAATAATCTAATAGGTTTTCCTTTATAAGTTACTGTTTTCTTCTTCCTGGTTGTCCTGAGAATTCTTTGTCATTGATTTTCAATAATTTTAATACAATGTGTCTTGGTGATGGCCTTTTTGGGTTGAAATAATTGAGTGTTTTGTTGACTTCTTGAATTCCAAGCTCCAGCTCATTCCTTAGATTTGGGAAATTCTTGTCCATTATTTGTCTGAAAATGCTTTCTTGTCCCTGCTCCTTTTCCTCGCCTTCAGTAATGCCCATTATTCTTGTTTCCTCTCCTGATGGTATCACCTAGTTCTTGTATTTCTCTTTCATTATTGTTCATTCTTCAGTTTCTCTCTTCCTTCTTATTTATTTCTAGATTTCTGTCTTTGATATCACTGATCCTTTCCTCCATTTGGTTGACTCTATTTCCCAAGCTTGTTATTTTATTTTCAACTTTTGCAGTGTGCTCTTTACTTCCAGAAGATCTATTCTGTTCTTTTTGAAGGTTTCAGTCTCCTTGCTTTGCTCATCTATTTGTTTTTTCAATTTCTGAAATTGTTGATATGACTTTTTTTTTTTTTTGGATCTCACTGAGTTGTTTCAGAAGTACCATCCTGAATTCTCTTTCTTTTAAGTTGCATATTTCTATGTCTATAAATAGGCTTATTTTCTGCAGATTTTTTTTTCTTTCTTAGATGCCTTGTCATCTTGGTTGTTCATGTGTTTAGTGGACTATTTCTAAGCATGGGCATTAATGGAAGTGTATTCTGCTGTTTTTCCAGAAAGAAGGTTTATTATATAAAGGTCTCTCTCTAGCGTGTTGCCAAGAAGTTGCTTTTCTTTTGGTTTCCAGTATGTGGTGTCTAAGCCTCTTGGATCTCTGCTTTATATAAAGTGTTAATAATGCATTTTTTTTCTTATAGATATTTAATTGTACTCACTACCCTCAGTCTCATTCCATGTCAGTATTAATATTTTTGGTAGCGTTTGCTCAGATTCCCCTAGGGCTCTGCTGTGTTCAGTCTTAGAGGGTATGCGGGAAGGGGCCCTCTGCGTTGGGGGTTGGGGGATGCAGCTGTCTCGGTTTTGCAACCATGGTTGATAAAAATCAAGTGTTGTTTCTCTGCCGTTCAGCTTCTCTGCTTTCTGCCCTGATGACTGGGCCCTGCCTCCAGCTGCATGGAGGAGCTCACAGATTTCCAAAGCAGGGCTGTTCAGGGAACTTGCCACATCTCCCCTCCCCCTGCTCCAACAGGGAGCTTTGTGCCTGTGAGAGATGGCTTCTTTATTTCTTCCAGCCCACAGCCTGACACCCAGGGTTCTGACCTATGGTAGCTCTTATGAGAAGATCCCATGCTCAGACATGCTGGTGTGAAGTTGGGGTGTTTTTTTGTTGAGTTTTACATGTTCAGCTTATAGTTGTTTCAAGGCAAGAGATCTGGGGATGTCTCTCACTCCGCCATGTTTCTTCAAACTCTCAACTTAGTTTTTTAAGAGCAGTTTTAGATTTATTGCGAAGTTGAGCAGAAAGTACAGAGATTTCCCATATACTCCCTGTCTCCACACAAGCACAACTTCCCCCACTATCAACATCTGGAACCAGAGTGGTACCTTTGTAACAATCAATGAACCTACATTGATACTTCATTACCCAGAGTTTATAGTTTAATTAGGGTTCACTCTTGGTGTTGTATATTCTATGGGTTTGGACAAATGTATAATGACATGTATCCTCCATTATAGTGTACGATTCACAGCCTTAAAAATCCTCTGTGCTCTGCCTCTCATCCTTATCTTCCCCCCCATGCCTGGCAACCACTAATCTTTTTACTCTCTGCAATTTTGCCTTTTTTTCAGAATGTCATATAATTGGAGTTATGCAGTATGTAGGCTTTTCAGAGTGGCTTCTTTCACTTAGTAATATACTTGTTAAGTTTCCTTTATGTTTTTTTTTTTTTTTCATGGCTTGATAGTTAATTTCTTTCTAGTGCCAAATAGTATTCAATATCCTGGATATACCACAGTTTATTTATCCACTTACCTACTGAAGAACATCTTGGTTGCTTCCAGTTTTGGCAATTATGAACAAAGCTGCTATAAACACCTGTGTGCAGGTTTTGTTATAGATGTAAGTTTTCATGAGTCAATGTTAAAACAAAAATTTCTCAGTACTCCTCTTCCAAGACACCATCTTCATTTAAATAAAGAATAGTCTGTGATTTCAAGATGAGCTATTTCAAAAACCATGACACCTTACAACCTACTCATTTGTATGAATCAGAGTATTCTCTACAGCAGGCAACCAAAACAAAATACTGAAATAAATTGGAAGCTGAAACTGGTGTGATAACATTATCATCCTTAACTACAGATTTCATGTTTTTGTGTTCATCGAAATCTCATTATCTTTGTACTAATTGCTTTAAATTTGAACTTAAATATAGCAATAAAACACGGCTTTCTTCTATTTTGTAGATCAGAACAGTGTAAGGTTTTGTTGAAAAAGAATCTCACTGCTAAAAAATAAAAATTAAATTTTTTAAGTTTGAAAATGACTGATATAAACCAGCAAGGAAAGTAGAAAATGGGAACAAATATCGTACTCATAGGCTTGTCTTTAGAGGGCTCACTGAAGGCTGGCAGGATATTGTACCAGCATCTCAGGCTGAGGGGCACAATGCTAAATTTTATAATCTGTTGGTGTTGGATGTCTTGGGGTGGGGCATCTCTTACTCCTGTGAGATCTCGATATAGGGATCAACAGGGATGTCAGATACACTGTTTCTGCTCCAAGGCACAAGGATCCTTTGCTCTCTAAGGCCATGCTTTAGTTATTAAACTAACAGTGAACATAACAGCAGTTAGAAAATGTTTTCTCTGGCCAGGCAGTTGCTTCCATGCAAGAACATTTAGAAAGGATGCACAAATCTTTGATGGATAGCTAGCTGCCTCTGCAAGTCCCCTTTTTTTCTGAATGACTTAATCTCAGTCAATTCAGTGGGGCCTCGGCTTAGTCAAAGTCTCCACCCAAACCCCTCCCTAGTTTTGAGAGGAGTAAATAGAGCCAAACCCATCAACTGGGACTGAGAAAGAAGGCAGGACATCTGGTCCTCAGTTGTCATCATCAATTTCTGTTGGCATTCTCATCTGGCCTCCAGTTGTATAGACTGTGCAAATAACAGCTACAGCCTCCTCATTCTGATCTTGAGGCCTCCTCAGGCACTCAGTTCTCTCTCAACTCCTGCCTTTCCCATCTTGAAGGGCACAGAAAACATTCAGCTATTCTTCTGTTACACTCTAGGTGGGAAGAAAGAAATAAGTCATATTTGTAGCCATTTCCACTTTGCACTTACATCATGCTGGGTACAGGAGAATTTTATGAGGTGTGTCACTTCCCTAAGCTCCATGGGAAGTGAGGCTCAGATCTCCTCTTATCTTGTATTCTCAAGACTTTATGTCTTTCATGTCTCATCCCACTGCATCCCCCCACAAAGGGAATGTCTCCTCCAGTGGCTACTGTATGTCATAAGAGTTACCTGGAAATAAAGTCATTTCTGATTCTATAGCCACCAGATCTCCAAGCATTCAAGCATTCTCTGGGTGCATAAGACCTCAGATATCATTTCTGTTAGTCAACAGAGGTGAGCTCAACCACTCCTCTTACTGGGCGACTTAGAAACTTTGAACTTTGGAGTCCTTTATCCTTTTCCCCCCTCTTCAGCCTCTACTTCAGAGTCAATGATTTCTGAGGAGGTGGGTGGATAGTCTTTCCTTTAGGGACTGTTATGGATTGAATTGTGTGTCCCCAATCTCTCCAATTCATACATTGTGGTCTTAACCCCCAGTATCTCAGAATGTGACCCTATTTAGAAGTAGAAATTATTGCAGATGAAATTAGTTAAGGTGAGGTCATACTGGAGTAAGGTGGGCCCCTAAATCAATGTGACTAGTGTCCTTATAAAAAGCAAAATTTGGATAGACACGCACACACGCATGATAATTTTATATGAACATGAAGGCAAAGATCAAGATGATGTGTCTATAAGCCAAGGAATGCCAAAGATTGCCAGCAAACCAGCAAAAACTAGGAAAGAAGCATGAATCAGATTCTCCCTCTCAGCTCTCAAAAGGAACCAGCATTGCCAACACTTTGATCTCAAACTTCTGGCTTCAAGAACTCTGAGACAATAAATTCCTGCTGTTTAAGCCACCCAGTTTGTGGTTCTTTGTTCCAGCAGTCTAGAAAACTAATACAGGGAGCTGGTGGTCTAATGACCCATCTCCATGGCTTATAGCAATTAATCCACTTATCAAATTACCTTGGGAGTGATACTTATTGCCCATACAATCTCATTTTTCCATATAGTAAACCCCTTATAGGCCTCTCTTATGACATTTTCTGAAGTGCACAGAGCTAAGGAGACCAATTATCCCATTTTGCCTGGGACAAATGAAATTCCTGGGACATGGACATGGGACTTTCAATTTTAAAACCAGGACAGTCCCAGATAAAGCAAGATGTGTCTGTCACCTTACACAGTGATCTTCCTGGTCAGGTCTTTCCAGGGCACAGTTGGGTCCACAGTTACCATCTTAGTTCCTCAGCTGAGGTGGGTCACCACAAGAATTGGGGACTTCTGAGCAGAGGAGCTACATGTTGTGACAGAATGGATGGTGATAGGGGTGCAGGGAGGGTATGGAGAAGAAGTTGGAAAAGCTGACTGAGTCCAATTGCTAAGGACCCCTGACACCATGTTAAATAATTGTGCATCATTCTATCCAGCAAGAAAAGATGTGGCCTCTCAGAGAGTTTGAAGCAAGAGGGTTGTCGTCAAAGCAGATGTTTTAGAAGGATTATCGTAACTGATTCATGTTTTTCTTTTGTAAATTTAAAAGAGAGACTAGATATGGAGACCTAAGAGACATACAAACCAATTTCAGTATATGGACTTTGTTTGGAACTTGAAAAATTGTAAAAGGAAATTATGAGACAAGGGAAATGTAAACACTTACTGCATTACATATTTAATGATATTAAGGAGTTTAAACATTTTAACTGTGGTTTTGCTTTTTTTTTTTTTTAAGGTAGGGGAGAGGAAAAAGTATTAATTCAGTAACAGAGAGGAAGGAAAAGTGAGACAGACAGACAGACAAGAGCATGAGAGAGCGCTCTGGTAGCCCTGGACCCGCTCAAACATTCCCCACAGTGGCTGGGGGTAAAGGGTCGAGTGGGGACCTACCTCCAAATTGTCTCTTAAAGTCTCAGCCTGACTTTCAAGGCTCTCCTTATCTAGAGACATAAGCATTTCTGTCCCTCCTCCATCCAATGCACTCCTTTTCCTGATACGATTAGGTATTTAATAGTACATCAAAGACGCATTGAGGCTACATATGTCACAGAGTTTTGGGGATTAATTCATGCCCCAGGCCCTTGTCAGGGGACCGAGTCTGCGGCAGAGCCCCTTGGATTTTAGGGGAGGCAGAGTTGTCTCGGGTGACACGCCTTCCGCGTGTGCGAGGCAGCGTCTGAGCAGAAAGGAAATGAAGAACCTCGTCGAGGGTACGCGAAAGGGAAACGTTCCTCAGGTGCAGCCTTGGACTGGGTCCTAGTTCCCAGGCGGAACTGTGGTGTGACCTTGGGCAGCCTGGTCCCCTTTCTGACCCCATCGGCACACCTCGGGAGGGGGGAGAGGGATTCTCAGGGCCCTTCGGGGCTGCCATCCTCGGACACGCCCCCTGGAGATCGCAGGCCGAGCGGACTCTCCGATGGGCCGCAACAAAGGGCCGGGGTCGTGGGCAGTTCCCGCCCCCACCAGGTTTTGGAAACGCCTGGCCGCCGAGGGGCGGGGCTTGAGCGCGCCGCAGCCAATCACGGGAGGCCCCGGGCGCCGGGGGCGGGGCCTCAGCGGGCGGCTCCGGCGGCCGGGCTGGGTCCGAGCATCCCGCGGCTCCGGACCGTCCGGCCCGGACATGGCGACCGTCCGGGCCTCCCCGCGAGGTGCGCTGCTGCTTCTCCTGGCCGTGGCGGGGGTCGCGGAGGTGGCAGGGGGCCTGGCTCCGGGCAGCGCGGGTGAGTAACTGCTGGAGCCGCGGTCTGGGCGGTCCAGGGCGGCCGCCTGAGCGCTCCAAGATGGCGCGGGGCAGGGGCCGGGGGTGCGCGCGACCCCCGGCCCCGCGGCGGGTGACCCAGGGGCCGGAGGCCCGGCAGGCGCGAGGGGCCGCCCAGGAGGCGCGAGCGTGGACCTGTCGGCACCCTCGCTCTTCCCGCACTGAAGATCTGCCGAACCGGGAGCAGTGACCCGGGTTCGAGGCCTTGCTCTGTCACCCACCAGCAGGGGACCCCTGCTTGCCTTATCCCCTCCCCAAGCTCGGGTGTCTGTCGGAAACGGGTGAAGTGCCTTCCCTCAGGGTCGTCACGAGGGTAGGATGGGGTTTTGGAGGTGCAGCCACCCAACCGCCGCCCTGACCAGTGATTGCTACTTGACCCTCCCTGGGTTCAGAAAGGCCGACCTTGGGCGGCGGTCGTTGATGGGCCCCACAGCCTGCCCGGTTCAGGTTTCAGAAAAGAACGGGTCCAGGTCTTCTGCATCCGATTCTGCGTGGGGTGCACGGTGTGTTCTAGACAGTTCTGGGCTCTGGCGAGAGACAGATTACAAATCAGTAAGCCCTGCTCACGGGGGCTGGCAGCCTTTAGGAGAGATTTGTTCTTGCTCTGGATGAATTAAACCAAGAGTAGAGAGGGGAGTGTTCAGTGTTCATCATCCCCCCCATGCTGGGCTTTAGGAGTTGATGTTAACTCCTGTCCACCAGACCTCTTTGGCTGGGACACAAGCAACTGGATTCAAAGCAGAAGTGACCAGAGGAGATGAAGGGCTGTGGGTGCACGGTGGGAGAGAGATGATGTCCACCTGGGGTGGCAGGAAAATTGAGTGGTCCCCTAACTGTCCTAGACGTTAAAAGATAACTAAAGTGCTGGAGCAGTGCATTGCTTACTGAAAGAGCTTACACCTAGAAAGAGCAAAATGAACCTCAACAAGGTTTTAGAGGAGTTTACAGTGTTAAAGTTTTTTTGTTTTGTTTTGTTTTTCAAAGGCAAGAAAGTATTTAAAGAAGGGAGAGAATTGTGTCAAGAACCTAGGATTAGTTAATTGTAATTTGTTCTAAATTTAGCTGTCATTTAGAGGAAATCAAAGGAGAGGAAGAGAGAATTCTCTGTATTCTCAGCTAAATCAACTTACCTTTCTGGGCTCCATTTGTCTTATTAAGTTAGAGATTGAACTAAAGCATTTCCAGAGTTATGGTCCATAGAATACGAGTTGTGCATCCTCATCTCACAACTAGTTGGTTTTGTGAGTGATAGTAGAGTGGAGTAGTTGAGAACACTTGAACAAGTTACTTAGCCTTAGTCTTTTAGTGCTTTAATATCCACATGTATTGTATATTATAAAATCTCATAGATTTTTATTGTGAGAATTAGGTATAGCCTTCAGAATAACATATAGTAAGCACTGTAGTGTTAGCTATTAAATAAGTTTGGGAAACACTACACATCATACGCCGTTCTTATAAATTCACAAAACATGTTAGATTACCAATAAAGAGTTCAAGGTTTTCTGTGGTAAAGAAACTTGTTTGCAAGGGGAGCCAGGAAATGACTTCTAAAAGGTATGGGGTTTTTTTTTAGGGCAATGAAAATGTTCTAAAGTTAGATAGTGGTGATGGTTGTACAACTCCATGAATATACTAAAACTGACTGTATATTTTAAAAGAATGAATTTCATAGTAAGTGATTGTTAATATGTAAACCGAGGCATGTTAAAAAATTTAAGAGTTTATTTGAGCAAAAATCGATTGAAATAACTAGCGCCAAATGGGAAGTGATAGGAGCTAGGGGGAAGACTTTCATTGAGAAGAGGTAGAAGCAAAGCAAAGGAATTATTTGATTGGCTATAGCTTAAGTGAATACCTTATTTGAGAAAGTCTTGGTAGCTATTTGTGACTTGTCCTTAGGTGTGATTTCTTAGCCTTGAGATATTATAGGCTTTGGATTTGGTTTGCTTAAGTAGGCTACTAAGGCAATAAAGCACCTCAATATAACAACCTCCTGATTTAATTAATTTAACATGATTTATATTAATAAAATTATTATAGAAAGATGGAAACTTGTTTGCTCATAGAACTCTTTTTCTTCATAACACCTAAAGCACACTTTAGAAAACACTGGGCTAGATGATTTCTATAGTCCCTTCCACCTCTGAAAGTCGATGACAGCATTGAATTTGCACTGTTTGATAAAAAGAAAAATTTCAAGTTTGATGTAGAAGTGAGATTTGACCCTCTTAATAAATTCTAGGAAGCGTATATTGCGTGTTTCTTTACATAAAGGACATTGAATAATACAACGGACAAAAGCTTCCACTGTAGATTTGTAGACAGTGTGGGAAATGTGCTTTAATCTTAAACAAAAATGGAGAACACTATATTAAATTGTATTCCAATGAAGGCTTAGCTTGTATTTTTGCTGAGACAGTCTTCTTTCCTCTCTCTTGACCCCATCCAAGGCTGGGTACTCCTGTCTCCTGATATAAGGCTTTACAAGTCTTATCTGTTCTTAGAGATTTTTCATTCCTATTCCTCTGAGGTGGAGGTGAGGGAGTGATATTACTTGCAAAGTGATTATCATCTCTTGAGAAGTTTGGCCACGCCAAACTAGAGTAATACCACACTTCCTATTTCAGTGTACTTTATAGTCCCACTCCTAACCAGTCCCCTACCCTCTCCCCTGGCCCCTTCCCACACTTCTGGTGTTCCCTTTGAAGGACGAGATAGGACTTTTGCTGCAGTCTCAGGATGTCTGTCATGGCACCTGATAATAGCTCTGTTTCTATTTAAAATGTTTTGTAATAGTACAAAAAAGGGAAAGATGTAACATTGAGGGCTAGGTTTCAGTAAGTTGACATTTAAGGAATTATGTAATAGTCAGCCTGGAATCCTGAAAAAAAATGTAATAAATTTTAAGTTGGAAAAAGCAAACGCCTATCTGGAGGAAAGTAATAAGAAGCAGATTTTGTTCCCAAAGAAATATCTTGGCCCACACACTGTAGGAAGAGCTAGGATTGCTGGTAGACCAGGTATGACAGTTTATTCTGGTATGCTGCTAAAAGTTCCTATCTTATATCCATAGATTTAGGCAATTTTTCATTAATTATACTTTTCACTATATGCCACTTGTAGAAGAAAGTGGTATGATGTCAGGAGATGGTTTTGATATATTAAAAACGTGGGTTTTAAAAGAGCAAAACAGATGTTACAGGTGTTTATTTAAAAGTATTGAGTGCTTACTGTGTCAGACACTGTTCTAGGGCAGGATTGATGTTCTTGAGGAGCTTACATTCTTTTTTTTTTAATAGAAGATATAATTTTATTTTATTATTTTTTAAATTAAGTTTATCAGGGTAACATTAGTTAATACAGTTATATAATTTTCAGGTGTACATTCTAATTTGACATCTATATATTCTATTGAGGAGCTTACATTTTAGTGGAGGAGGGAAAGACAATAGACAAAAAATGATTTCTGGTAGTGCTGAGTACGCTCTGAAGAAACTAGATGATAACATAGAGAATTATGTGAGTCGAGGGGAAGTGCTTCTTTAAATAGTGTTGACTAGCGAGACCTCCTTTAGAATTAACATTCACCACCAAGATCTGAAGATGTAGGTGCTGTCCTTAGGAAAGATGGGTAGAGACCAGAAAGGCCAGGGGCTCCAAGGAAAAAAGGAGCAGAATGAGCAAGACAGTAGTCTACGCTAAATGGAGCTGAGCCTTGCAAAAAGCCACTTAAGGGTTATGGGTTTTATACCATGTGCCGATAGAAACCAATAGCCTTTTAAGTAAGAGATGGGTGCTTTGGCTCCTGAATGAAAAAAAAAAAAAGTAATTGTAGTGAGGTAGGAGTAAAAGCAGGTCACTAGAAAAGCGCATTGCAGTGCTTGGAGCAGGATATAATGGTGACTTACAGTAGAGTGGTGGTGGAGATAGAAGATGAGAGATTTAAGATATATTGCTTATGGATTGGTTGTGGGAAGTGGGGGAAGGAGGAATTCAAGATTTCTCATAAATTTTTACCATGAGCAACTAAGTGAAAAATGATGCCATTTGCTGATGTTGGGAAGATAGGGAGGAGCAGAATGGAGGAGGGGTGGCCGGTGAGTCAGGAAGAGAATCAAAAGTTCCATGTTTGTATGTGTTTGAGATGGATATCAGGAATAACTGCCCCAAGTTCTTTTCTTATTAAGCTACATTTCATACCTGTCAGTAATCCATTCCTCAAATATTTGTCAAGGTGTTAATAGTGCCTCTAGACACCATGATAGGCACTAGATATAAAACGTAGTTGAAAACAGACATGGTCTCTGTTTTCATGGGGTTTATGATTTAGTGGGAAGTTCAGATATTAAATATCACTAAAAATATATATCTACATTGCTAATATGTGGTTATATTAGTACATGTCTATTTATATTCTAAATCTTAAGAGTATATTTGAGGAAACATCATGTGACTTAGTCAATAAGTATATAGCACATAATATGATGGATGTTGTAAAGTATCTATAGATAACATAAAGGGGACCTCAAGACAAGGGTAGTATTAAGAGAAACATTCTGACCATGGACTGTACCATTGAAAACCAGACATTTTATTTTTCTTTCTCCCCTCCCCTTCCTCCCTCCCTCCCTCCCTCCCTTCCTTCCTTCCCTCTCTCTTTATCTCTTTCCTTCTCTTTCTCTCTCTCCCCCTCCCTCCCTCCCTCCCTTCCTTCCTTTCTTTCCTTCCTTTCTTTTCTTTCCTTTCTTTCCTTTTCCTCCCTCCCTCCTCCCTCCCTCCCTCTCTTCCTCCCTCCCTCCCTCCCTTCCTTCCTTCCTTCCTTCCTTCCTTCCTTCCTTCCTTCCTTCTTTCCTTCCTTGTTTATTTATTGTTTTACATTCACATTTTTAGATCCCTTGTTTTGTAAACGGGAGGCCTACAACGTAGAGTAAGGGAAGGGAATTATCTAAGAATATTGGCTATTGCCTTTTGGAGGGAGGACCTTAAAAAGGTCATTTGCTTTAGTTGTTTCATAGTGATAAATGTCTGGGTTAAGGCTCTTTTGACCCCTAAAGGAACAGAAACCAAGGTTGCTCAAGATTTGGGGCTAGTTATGTAGCATCTGACAGGGTAGCACATAGAAATCCAAGGGTAGGAAATTAAGCATAGCATAACCTTGGGGACTTTTGTGGGAACTAGAAAGCTCCTGGGAACTAAAACTACTTTTGCAGTCTCTACCTCTTATTGCCTCTTACAGTGCATTTCCTACTCTCCACCAGCCAGCTTCCTCTTTTTACTCAAGGTGTCTGTACCACCAGAAAACTTGAATTTCCCAAGCCTCAGCTCTTCTTGACCTTATAACTGCAGAGACCATCACCAGCTGGCTGCATATCTCTGTGCCTGACTATATGATTGAGTTCAATTTATCTTTGACCTAGGCCAAAAACTCATGATGTTTGTTAAATTATGGGTTGGTCACCATATGAAAAGTGGTACTGAGGTTGTACAGTGAGGAAAATGAAACTTATTATATTTTTTTCATAAAAAGGCATTGTATAAATAGGAAATTATTACTTATTAACTAATGAATAACAATCTTTTGAGCTGAACATTGTGCTAAATGGGTACAAGAAGTTACAGCCAGTCTGGGGATGCCATAAGTACAGACATGAAATGATGAGAGGAGAGTTAAATGTTAAAGTTTCCAGCTCTGACTTAAATAACCGAAAAATCCAACATGGCTTGGAGACATCACAGAAGAAAGGCTAGTAATAGTTGAAGGAGGATTTAAACCTTGAAAGATGTTTGGGATTTAGGTCAGCAGGAAGAGGGCACTAAGAATTTCAGGTAGAAAGCTATGTTCAAAGTAAATGTAGGCTTTCCTCGTTAAAAATAATAGAAAGTTAGGGAAGAGAAGGTCAGAAGACTTGGAGAATTTAGCGTTAGAAGATCAGGAAGCCATTGTAGGTCCTTTATTAAAAGAGTGACATCATGAAAGGTCTATTTAAAATTTAATCTGGCAGTTATATTGGTAATAGAATCAAATGAATATAATTGGCTGTTGCAGGAGTGCAGTACTAGGCAAGTACTGGAGAAAGATATCTGTAACTTGCAGATGGTTCAGGAGGGGGAAGTATACACACACACATACATACATATGTGTATGTGTATGTGTATGTATATGTAATCTGTATCTGTCCGGATAGATAAAGCAGTATGACAAGATGTTAGCAATGTTGAATCCAGGTGGTCAGTATATGGATAATCATTTTACTGGTTGGCACTTCCTTGGCTAATGATATATTCCATAATTATACACAAACACATATGTATTATAAAAGGGATGAATGTGATAATAGCAAGAATGCATTATCAGTTAAAGTTGTAGTTATCATTTAAACATTTATAAAATGATTGTTACTTTCCAGGCAGTTTTGAAAATAAAAATTATATTAAAAGTAAGGTTATATTTTTTATTAACATCTTTTTTTATTTAGAATGACCTTTTTCAGAATCAGCTCAGATTTAGTTTTTTTTTCCCCTCAATAGTTTGAGATATATGTATTTTGTTTTAGTAATTCTTTAGGAAGGCATTAGTTAGAGGGAATCTTTATTTTTTTAGAAAAGAAAACAAGAATGTCTTTTCATTAACCAAATTGAATTATAGATTTGGGGAGGCTTCTGTGGAAAAATCCCATTTAATTTCAAGAATCCTATAATTCTGTGAATATTTTAGTTTTAGATTAGGGTGTGTATTTGCTTTTTTAAATTCTGGTTGGTCTTAGAAGTTGCATTTTTCCCTTGTGGCTGGAGCATGTGCTTCCTTCTTACTTGCCTATCTTTAGTACACATGTGGTTGGAATCAACAGCCAAACCTTGATGTTTCTAATTATTGGATAATTCTGCTTGCATATTTCTATGTTACACTAATACCTTCTTAAACCCAGCATACATGGCCTTTAGTAATCAATTTTTTGTTTTTATTAATTTTATAATTATAGATTCTTGGAATAAGAATGCAAAATAGGACACTTCTTTTGTCTTTAATGAGGATAACACCTGTGCTTTTCATTTTCATTATGTCAGTATCAAGTTTTATTTTAAATCAGTTGACCTTTTTCTGTTCAATTCTATTTTATGAGAATAAAGTTTTAAACTATTTTTTTTCTTGAAGAACAAAAAATTAAATTAGAATCAAGTTATAAAAAGAAATGTTTAAAATTCACTATTTTCTCTTATATAAAACATTAGGCCTTGGAGAGTTTTTTTTTGCAATTAATAGTTGACTGAACCAATTAATTCATTTTAAAGGCTTTAAAAAAAAACCAAAGACCTTTAATTGCCACGTTAATTGCATTTGAATCCCTTTCCCCCATTCTTAATGAAGGCATATGAATCAATGTCCATTTGTAGACATTCATTTCTTGAAAAATATGCACTGTTAAAGATTCTAATAAGTTTTTGTTGTTTAAAAGGAAGAAAAATGTGTACCAACATAATAATGGCTAAAGTTAAGAATAGAATGTGGAAAATGTGATAGAACACAGGTCCCCTAGCCTGTTCAAGGGAGTGTGGCAGTTTTCTCAGAGAGGAAATGTACTATTACAAAGGAATGCTTGGTTGGGTGAGGGAAGGGAGTTATTGCCAGAAGATTTCAGGCTGCCCTCTTTCATTCCGTTTTGTCAGAAATATCAGGCTTTTGGAAAGACTAGAAGGAAATATGTCAAAATGTCAAAACAGGTCCTGGCAGGACAGTAGGAATAGAGTTGTTTTTCTTCATCTTTTCCAAATTTGGAGTTTCTTAATGAAAAAAAGAATTATTTTAAAAATTTAACTTGGGGGTCATCTTCACTATAAATTTTACTTTCACCATTAAATAAGGAAAGAATAGGCTTTTATGTTTTTAATGAAACCTTCCATTGTTATTGGAGTTTTAAATATAACACATTTTATCATTCTGTTCTAAAAAGACCTTTGCTCCAAAAAAACTGTTTTTCAGAAATCCCTAGGCCAAGTCAGACTCTTGTCTGCCTGATTGTTTACTTTTTGCTAAGCCTGTGCTTGTTGGGACCATATGTTATCCTGAGTTATCTTTGCTCCTGATCAGCTGGATTTTCTGCCCTCGTATAACCTTTGTGTTAGAAGATAGTAGAAAGTGGCAACTTCTAGAGCACTTCAAAAGAACACATCATTATCACACAGGAGAGCCTCCCTTTTTTTTCCTGCCTGCCCTCCCCATTCTAATGAGACCAAGGGCATAACAAAATCTTAGAAGGGGGTAGCATGGGACTGTATGTCAGGGGAGAAGGGGTGTTGTGAGAAAACCTCATGAGAGCTTCTAAGAAAGCAACTGTAGCCATGAAGAGTAAGGAACTTTTGAGAGAGGAAAAAAATGGCATAGATGATAGAGGCTCTTTCCATCCTTCTAGCAACCAAATCAAAGTTGTGACAGAAACAAGGAGCAGCAGCAAGAAAAAGTCACCTGGGTTCTAGATGAACAAGCCATACAAGAAAGCACTCTGCAACAGCAGAAGGTAGGATGGATGGGGTGAGGACACAGGGCTGCCCAGTCTCAAGTGGCTGAATGAGATGGAGGTTGCAGCAGCAACAGTGGCAGAAGCCTCTTAAAGGGGCCGCATCCGCGAGTGGATTTTCACAGTAACAGACCTGCTCGCTCTGAGCATCAGTGCTGATTTCTGCTGCACACAGGGGGCACCGGAGACTTGCAAAGAGACATTGTCGGAGTGAGGGCCGAGGCAAGACTCAGTACAGAAGTGCTGGCGGTATCCATTGTTCCCTGTTGAGCCCTCCCCTCTACCAGTGTGCCTGACACAGTGGTTCCATAGCTGTGACGTCATCAAACTGGATAAAGAGGTCGCTCAGCCCAGAGGATTCCCTGACACCCCGCCTCCCCCACCTTGTGGCCCCACTCAATCCACCTACAGGTGTATCCTCAGCGAGTCAGGTGCTCCTTGCTGAGACTCACACTGGAGGCTGCCTCTGTTTCTGGTGTGGCCTTTTGAGGCAGCTATAAGCACAGCATCTGTGGACTGCTTGCTGAATCTTAACAGGTGGCTCTGGAAGGGTAGAGGCTTGGGCTAAATTTGGCCTGCAGCCGAACCCCTCTCACGACTGTGCCACTGGACACCTGCTTCACAAATCTACACTAATAAGACCAGGAGACTTAGGGCCTTTGCTTAGTACATAGAAACAGACACAAAAAGGCAGCTGAAATGGGAAGACAGAATGGAGATCTGTATGAGAGAACAGAATGGAGATTCAGATATAATGGAGTCAAGTAATTTAACAGATGCAGAGTTTAAAACACTGTTTATAAAGCTGCTCAATGAGCTTTTGGGAAGTGTAGATAAATTAAGTGAGAACTTCAACAAAGAGATAAAAAACATAAAAATGGAAATTATAAAAGAACCAGTCAGAAATGAAGAACACATTGTTTGAGATGAGAAGTATATTTAATGGAATAAACAAAGTGAATAAAGAAGAGGATCAAATGCCCTGTCTAAAAGACAGGAAAGCCAATCGGGACACTCAATCAGAATGGCAAGAAAAAAGATGCCAAGGCTATAAAAATAATTTAAGGAGGCTTTGGGACACTATTAAGGCTCCAGATACTCATCTGATTGGCGTAAATGAAGAAAATCAAGATGTTGAACAGCTGTTTGAAGAAATAATGATGGAAAACTTCCCTAACCTGGTGAAGGAAATGGACATAAAACCCCAGGAGGTGCAGAGGATTCAAAAAATCAGGAATCCAAAGAGGCCCACACCAAGACACATCATAATTGAAATGCCAAAGGTGAAATACAAAGAAAGAATACTAAAAGCAGCAAGAGAAAAACAAATAATTACCTAGAAGATAACACCCATAAGACTGGCAGAAAGGGAGAGAGGGAGGGAAGGAAGGAAGGAAGGAAGGAAGGAAGGGAGGGAGGGAGGGAAAAGGAAGAGGGAGAGAGAGAAGAGAGAGAGAAGGAAGGAAAGAGGGAGGGAGAGAGAGAGAGAGAGAGAGAGAGAGAGAGAGAGAGAAAGGAAGATTCTCAAAAGAAGCTATGCAGGACAGAAGGGCTTGGCAAAAAATATGTGACAGGATGAAGACCCAGGATCTACAACCAAGAATAATTTATCCAGCAAAGCTATCATTTAGAGTTGAAGGACAGATAAAGAGCTTTCCAGACAAAACGAAGCTAAAGGAATTTATCACCACCAAGGCAGTATTACAGGAAATGATGGAGAGACTTCTTTAAGAAGAAAAATCATGTATTAAAAACAGGAATAAAGAATGGTAACGACTACATTCCTATTAATAAGCATCTTAAACGGAAAAGAATTAAATGCTCCAACCAAAAGATAGAGTGGCTGAAAGGATAAGAAAACAAGACCCCTACATATGAAAAGGAAGGGGATGGAAAAAGATACTGCTTTGATGGACCTAGAAGGTATTTAAGTCAGACAGAGAAAGGTAAACACTGTACGATTTCACTTATATGTGGAATCTAAGGAATAAAAAGAACAAACTAATCAAAAACAGACTCACAAATATAATGGACATTTTGGTTTAGGGGGCTGGGAGAGTGCTGTGAAGTTTTAAAGAAGTACAAATTAGTAGCTGATGGCTGGTCACGGGGATGGGGAGCACAGCATAAGGAATGAAGTTAGTATTAATATGTTGGCTAGGTGGAGCGTTGGGAGGGAGGGTACAATTGGGGGCATCATTTTACGAACTATATAGATGTCTAACCAATGTACTATATACTTGAAACTAAATTTTAAAAATTAATTTAAAAAATTAAGGACCTTTTTTGAAACTTAGTGAAGTTTTTATGTTATTCAGAATTCTTGTCAGATGTTTAGAACTTCAAGACACTTTCCCCTTAGAAATAATGTTAGGAAGCCAACCTCACAATAGTCTTTTATGAAACCAAACTATATTAATATGCCAGTGATATCATATATACCTGGCTATTGCTTTGTTAGTGAAAGAACATCCACCTTAAGAAAAAGTCTTATAAGAGTTTGAGACAAACTGATGATAAGTGCTGGGAAGCAAAATCTCAACAGATTGAGGAAATGCTTTGGAGAATGGCAGTTTTACAGCTTACCTCATACATTAGAATCAAAGGAGGCAATGTAAGGAGGGTTATGAGATTCATTGGTGGTAGATTAAAGAGCTGGGAGAATGCAAAATAGGGAAATCTCTGAGAGTGGATAAAAAGTAAAATGGAGAGACACATGCATCTTTTACACTGGTGAGTATGAAATAGTTACCATTTACAGTACATAGAGATGGTGTGTGGGCAACAGATAACAATGTGGTCTCAAGCTCTGGTGTCCATGGTTGTGCCTTCTAGGGGTCTGGAAAACATTACTCTGACAATTGACTGACCTTTGTCAAGGAATCTATAAGATTACCCATCATGACCCGCTTTTAGTTAGGAATTTTTAAGTCCAGACCACCCTTTGTGGTTCTCAGTTTTCAAGGCCTGCCAAGTGGGCCTCCCCTGAGCTTGTCAAGTTTTAGTATGTGGTCCCTTTTTCATCTACAGCTTTATGAAGAAACAGTTTTCAGTATCAAACTTAGAAGTCTTGGTAAGATCTAAAGAGGACTTCTTTTATTCATTTATTCATTCATTTCTTCCCAGTACCAATTCTACTTTCAATCAAAAAAGCTCTACTTTTATCTTATTTGTATATTGAAGTTGTATAGGTTTCACTTGAAGAAATTATGTTGCAAATATATATATATTTTTAAACCATTGTATTATGCTTGAAATACATTTTCATCTTGTCTCTTTTGACTGCCAGTCTAGTCAGTCCTGATCAATCAATCCAGCTGTTACAGTTAGTTACACTCTAGTAGTAACCTGCCCCTTCCTATTATCTCTAGCCAATTTATCAGTTTCTCTGGGCCCATAATGCTGCTTGGCAATATTTTTTGTTTGATATTTCTCAAACTTGCGCTCTAAAATGTTAAATGGCATGAAAAAAAGCTTTCGTGCTGTGAGAAATCTGTCTACTTAGATCCTTTTTTAGGAGAGTAATAGTGAATATTAGTATATTAAAAGCTTTGTGACATCTTGAAGTGAAGAATCCACTCTTTTATAATCCTTCATTTCCAAATTTATTTGAACATGAAACATTTTCTCTTGAAGGGTAGATATTAACGAAGCATGAAACTGTTTAATAGAACACAAGTTTGAGAAACATATCTGTAGTTGCCTCCTTTATTCTCCCAAGTGGCTGTTACAAGTCTCTGCAATTTCAGCCTAAGCCCCCAACACCATTTCAACCCTTTTTGTTTTCAGACCTAATCTCTATTTCACTGTGAAAATAGAGGCTGTTGAATTTTCTCTTAATTTATGAGTATCCTTCTTTCCTTTCCTCTTGTCTAGACTTTGTTCTGTCATCAGGCTGTACCCTGGATGAAGTTGGAGAGCATAACATTTATTCACTACTGTATCCTTAGCCCCAAATACAACGCCTCTTCTTCATCCCACATCCCATAATCTGTTTCTACCACTGTTGGGTGTACAGCATCTAAATTCTGGCACTGACCACCCAGAGTTAGAAGAGACCCCACAAGTTAAAGGGCATAGGCCCCAACAAGACTGCCCTTACTTTCTTCAGACACCATCCAAACTTTGGGGGTCCCCCAAAGGTTACCCATACTTTTGACCAGCTGGCTATAAATCCAGGCTTCCCATGACCCATTAGAATTGATAATTCCCTGGAAAGACTCATACAAATCAGGGAGGCACTGTAATTATGGTTATAGTTTTATTATAAATCAGGAGGACCAGTCAAATGAAGAGACACAGGGTGAGGTCTGGGAGGAAATGCAGAGCTTCTGTACCCTTTCTCCATGGAATCAGTGTGCATCACCTGCCTGGCACATCAGTGTTTTCACCAACTAGGAAAGGTCCACTGAGCTTTGGTATCTAGCATTTTTATAGGAATTTCATCCCATAGGCATGATTGATTGAGTTATTGGCCATGTGGTTGAACTCAGTCTCCTGCTTCCCTGTCCCACTGGAGGTTGGGAGGTTGGAGTGATTATCATGTGGCTCAAAGGCCCAACCTTCTGATAATATGGCTGATCTTTCTTGCATGGCCAGTTCCCATCCTAAAGCTATCTAGGTGAGACCCTGGGCCAGCTCATTAACATAGCAAAGACACTCCTATTACTACTAGGGATTTAAGAGTCTCCCTTTTAGGAACCAAGGACAGTCTGCTCTAAAAAACAAACAAACAAAACAAACACATAAAAAAATCTTCCCTTGCTCTTGAATCTTCTTGTAACTACCACTCCTTTTTCCCTGTCTTCACTGCTAGAGTTCATGAGAGCCTATATTTGCTGTTTATACTTTCTCACCTCTCCTTAATATCATTCACTTCTACCAGCTCCACAGAAAGTACCTTGTGAAGGTCATTAAGTGGCCTTCTAATTAGTAAATTCATTTCCTTTTTTGAGTCTTTAATCTAACCTGACAGTTCTGGTACATGACACTAACTACCCCCTCTTCTGTGATGCCGCTTTCTTGTGGTTAACCTGTCTCCGCCTGTTCCATCTTAATCTCTTTGTATCTTCCCATGTCTCAGATGTTGATGTTTTTTAGAATTTGGGACTGTGGCCATTTTTCACTAGAAACTCTTCCTAGGCAGTGTCATGAATTTTCATATACCTCCCTTAATGCTGTTAACTTCCAAATTTGGATCTTTAGGCTTGGCTTTACCTGCAGTCCAGATTTGGATTTCTTACTCTGCTGGAATTTTCATCTGGGTGTCCTCTCCTTAAAATTAACACTTCCAAAACAAAATTCACTGTCTTTTTATCATTTAAACTTAATATTATAGGTGTAATAGTAGAATCTAGGCACAGGGCATTTGTAAGTGTTGAATGAGATCATGCATAAAGCAAACTTAGTAAAATTCTGGCACATAGAAGGTACACAGTACATAGTAGTTATTACATGACCATCTCCCTTTTTAAGACTGCAAGCTTCTTGAGGGTGAGAACTATGTCCTCAAACCAACTGAGCATTGTATTTTGCTTCTAGTAGAGACACAGTAAAGGTTTATTGAGTTAAATGAATAATAATAACAATCTGTTTAATAAATGGTTTGTGTAACCATCTGATTTGGTTTAACCATCTTGTTATTTAAAGCAGGCAACATCAGGTGTTTGTTTTTTCTTCCTAGGTGCATTGTGTTGTAATCATTCAAAAGATAACCAAATGTGCCGTGATGTATGTGAACAGGTAAGCTTACGTAATAATTTAGAGGGTATTGATTATGTAACTGTTTATTAAGTGTAATTATTTTGGAAAAATTTGTTGGATAGCAATTTAAGTGATCAGATTTCATAACACCAGTAATGGAACAAATTAACATGCTGACATGATGCACTGAAAAAGAACACAGTATCTTATAGAATTCCTGGCCCATATGCATAACCTGAAGAAGCAATAGGGCCAACCTGGACTGAAGGCTAATCCTCAAAACAATAGACTGTATTCTTCTAATAGGACCACATTATTCTTATTAGTTATACAAACATTGAATGTAACTTTTATCTCCAGATACACTCTGAAAACAAAGGTTGTAAGAAACTTCCAGATTAAAGGAAACTAAAGAGACATGACAACTAAATGCAATGCATGATTGTGGATTGGATCCTGGAATTAAAAAAAAAAAAAAGATTGCTATAAAGGACATTATTGGATAAATAGGTGAAATTTGAATATGGACTGTAATAATATTGTATCAGTGCTGTGATCTTGAATTTGGTGTCCTTGTTCTTAGTAGATACATGCGGGGATTTAGGAATAAATGATAATATCTGTACTGAATTCTAAAATGTTTTTTCAAAATAATAGTATATGAATTTATGTAGAGTTAAAGTAAATGTTGCAGATGTTATTAGTGGGTTTCTCTAGATGAAGACTGAGTGTTCATTGTACTACTTTTGAAACTTTTCTACAGGTTTGAATATTTTGGTTGGGCTTTTTCAGGCAAGTTCCGCTGAGACAATGACTGTTCCTAAAGTCTTAACTTTCTTTGAGCATTATGGTTATGTAGTTATAGCTTTAGTGCTTGAAAATTAATGGCCTCAGTCAACTTTTCAAGTAATAACCTGGGTTTTAACACTTTATAAAACAGAGAGCTGTGTAACTGAGATTAAAAGGTCTCTCAAACAGTATTATGAATTTTGAAAGATTTTGCAAAATACTTTTTAATTATAAAACAAGCGAGTGACTCAGCCCATCTAAATAGCTGCTAGAGAATTCATATCAGAATACTATAGTGAATTAAGTTTTCTACAAATTTATTGCCAGAAAAACCTTTTAGAAGCAAATATGGCCTTTTGATGGTGTCACCATAAAGGGGCTTTTGAAGTAGCTCTGCTACTTTTAGAAGCACTGATTTCCTGACCTTTTGCTATGTTTCCTCTTGTTTTTTCACTGATGTACAATAGGGTGATTAATTTTTACGAGGTACCTGTGACAGGCAAGGGCTAATTTCTTAAAATAAGAAATATTAGAAATTCTATAACTTAAGAAATTAAGTGAATGCTATAGTTACTCCAGTAAAGAACATTTTTCTCTGACCTTGTTTTTAACTAACTGAGAAATAAGGCAAATAGGACCCCAGATATCACTTTTATTACTAGTTACACAAATGTTGAATGTAACTTTTATCTTCAGACACACACTGAACTACAGAGTTAGATTTACTCGCAGAGGAGGAGAGCTAAGAGCTGGGTTACATATGTTCACTTTCTCCTACCAAACTCAGCAGTCAGGTAAGTCAGTCATTCCAGTCACTGGAGGAGTGAGTGAGTGGTATAGAGATGCCAGGCAGAGCTCACTCAAAACAAAAGGAAGTACCAGGAGTGAGGAATCATAATTTCTTCAACCAGTAGGAAGGGAAGAAAGGGTGGAGTCCTGATGACATTTAGGTTTTGAGTTGAAGTGAATAGTAGTACTGCTGATGGAGGCTGGGGAAAAGATTTTGTTTGCGGGGATGATGAGTTGCCAAATTATCATTGAAAACCACTATATGAAGACAGTTGGAGATTGGGGATTAAAACTTTTAGAATTTGTCTACGGTCATGCATGCTACCCTGAACTGCCCGATCTCATCTGATCTCGGAAGCTAAGCAAGGTTGGGCCTGGTTAGTACTTGGATGGGAGACCACTTATGAATAACAGGTGCTGTAAGTGGGGTGGCGGAGGGGGGGGACTTTTAGAATTTGAATTTAGATAAGTCAAGGCTGGTGTTTTATAATAATGAACATTAAAAATAAAGTGTCATATGCCAAATAAAAGTCAAGGAGCTTGAGATCTGAGAAGAGGCCCTTACTTTTAAGAAGACTATTAGGGGAGATATTCTAGAGTAGAGACTTTGCATTGTTTGTGCTGAATTCTCTGTGCTTAGAATAGTGCCTAACATGCAGAACTCTCCATAAATATTTCTAGATTGAGGGGAGTGGTAGGACACTAAAAGTCATCTGCAGAAATTTAAAACAATTTTTTAAAATTAGAATTTATTATAGTATTTCAAACTTGCAAAAATCTATTCAGTTTTTAACTATACCTTATCTCCCCAACTGTACTATAAATTCTTTGAATATAGAGATTGTGTCATTCATCTTTGTTGTACTCATGCACTTGTGTATGGAAGTTGGTCAGTGAATATTTGTGAGTTGTTTGAATAGATGCAATAAAAGGAAAAAGTGAGATATTAGTTGGAGAAGTCAGTGCAGGAAATGAAGATTTGTTTCAAGATGAGAGACCTTTGCTTGTTTGAAGACAAAGGGAAATGAGTTATGACAGAAAGAGGAGATAAGTATGGGTAAAAAAACTCAAGATCAGGATTGTAAACTCTATGATGTGATTGTTTCGGCCTTGAATAGGGTACAAGTTTGGTTATTAATATTTGCTCTGAGATGATTTGTATAATTATAGTATATATTCTAATATATATTCTGGGTAAGTATTCATCTTTCTTTTTAGGTGTGATTATCAGTTCAGTGAAAAAAGTAACTGCTAATGTTCAAGTCTACCTAATTATCTGAAGGTATATACATGCTGCCTTCTTTAAGCTAAATTAGTTATTTAGCTTATTTATATTCTTAATACTTATTTATATTCTTAATAAGTTATCTTAGTTATTTATATTTCTCTTAACGATGTTTCTCAGTTTAATTCATTCTACTTATAGAATCATGATTTTAGAGACAAAAGGGACGTGACAAATTATCTGACTTCTTTATTTTGGTTGTTACCTATTCAAAAAACTGGAACCTGGGGAGCAATTTTTTATTTAATTTTTTCTAAAGTGCCAGGCTCTTTACAAATATTATTTCATTTAATTCTCACACTAAGTCCTTGAGGAGATAATGTTGTTATCTGCATTTTATAGATGAGGAATAGAGGTACTGAAAAGTTAAATAACTTGCTAAGAGTCCCTGAGTCAGTAACTGAGGATCAGGGACTCAAACCCAAATGTGTTTGATTACAAGTCCATGCTCTTAGCCACTAGGCTAAGGCCAAGTAGGTGGCTTACTTCATTGTTCTTTCTTCTGTTCTAAACCGTTGTATTGTCGGTGTTTTGCTTTATTTTTGTTTTGTGAGGAGATGGAGTTGAGGGAGAAGGGGTGGATGAGTGGAAGCATAGCTTTTTCTGCTTCTTCCCATTCCACTACCAGTGTCTTGTCCTTATTTCTTTCTGTCTCTACTTTCTTGATTTTCATTATTGTCTTCTTTATACATATATTTTTTTTGTTTTTCTTTTTATCTAGTCATAATGGGAATTTTTAAATATATACAAAAGTAAAGAAAAGCATAATGAGCCCCCATATTCAACTTCAACATTATTAACAAGGCCAATTGTGTTTCATTTATACCCCCATTACCCCCATTATATTGAAACAAGTTTATATTGCAGCAAATTCCAATTGTTATATCATTTGACCCATAAATTTTCAGTTTTTATCTGTAAATTATAAGTACTCATTAAAGTGATATAAAAATAGCTCACTTTTAAAATGTAATATTCAAATATCTAGTTATTTTTCAGATTTCTTAATCATTTCATTAGTTGTCCCCCTCACCTTTTTTCTCTTTTTTTAATTTGAATCAGGATCCAGTTGAGATATGCATAGCAATTGGTTATATATCTTTTAAATATCTTTTGAACTATGGGATTCTTCTTGCATTTTATTTAATTAATAAATCTGGTCATTTTATCCTGTAGAGTTTCCCACTGTCTGAATTATACTGTTCGCATCTCCGTGGTGTTTAACTTGTTCCTTTTTACCCTACATTTCTTAGTAATTAGTAGGTAGATGTAGAGCAGAGATGTTCAATAGAACTTTCTACATTAATGAAAATATTCTATATCCATGTGATCCATTACAGTAACCACTAGTTGTGTGTGCCAAGTGAATACTTGAAATGTGATTAAAAACTGAGGAACTGAATTTTAAATTTTATTTAAGTTTAATTGATTTCTAGTTTAAATTTAAATAGCCACACATGGCTAGCAGCTATCTTCTGAAAGATCCTGAGGCTTGAACAGATTCAGGTTTTGTTTTTGTTTTGTTTTGTTTTAAGTCTTTCTTATAAGTGTTACTGTGTATGGTTGTCTCTTTTAATAATGTTAGTAGTCATTGTTGATAATTACCTAAATGTACTAGAGGTTGCAAAATGGTGATATTCTAGCTTTCTTCACTTATTAATTATAGTTGGTAGTTTGGGCGAAAAGTAGCTTCTAAAACTAACCAAAGGAGAGAAATCCTTTTTCATTGTCTTTACTGTTCATGGATTTTACAGTCTCAACTGTTTGCAGATAACCATGCAGGTCTGTAAGATACATGTAATGATTTATAATTTACTGAGACATCAACTTGTAATTGCATTAATTACAGTCCTGTTTGGAAGTGAGCCAGTTAGCCTGTTGAAGGAACTTGTCAGCTCCTTAGCATCTATATTAAAAAATGGCTTTGTCTCTATTTTATGGCATTTTACAGAGAAGTTTATGCCATAATGCTATTTATAAATTTGTTCTTCACCAATACCAAGGGAGTAACATAGTCTATTTTTCATCGTGGTCATTTGACTAAAAGCAGTTCATGGAACCGTTCAGAATAAATTTATCATTTTTTTTCTTCTTTTTTTGTTTTCTTTTTCTCCCCTGTCTTCTAACAGGTTGGTAGCCTGGTTTTCTCCAGCTTTGGTCATTAGAAAATGGGGTCTAGACTTCAGTATATTTGGACTTTCTTGATTATAACTAACCAACCTTTTAAGAAATGTTACTTCAGTTTAATTTAGATCTTTCTAAGGATTTTCTATGTACAAAAAGAAGTTGGAAAATATTCTAGATACCTGATAAATTTAGAGAATAATAAATTTTACTTATTTCTTATGAAAAATGCCACAAATACTTTTTTTTTTGTCTAATAGATATTCTCCTCAAAAAGTGAATCCCGACTAAAACATCTGTTGCAACGAGCCCCAGATTATTGCCCTGAAACTATGGTAGGTCTTGATTAACCCAACTGTGTAAGCTTCTGTTTAAATAAAGCCATCTGATGAGTTACTTTGAGATTTAGCAAAATTTCCAATGTGAATGGGATATGTGGTCAAAGTAAAATGTTAGATTTAACTAGGTACTTTAAAAAGATCTTCACACAAATTGATAGAATATTGTCTTTCACTTTTATTGTTTATTCCATGATTTGGGTAAAACAATATTAAATACAAATTTATTCCAGTCTTTAAATTTTATATAATAGTTTTTATCTTGAATTTGGAATTTTATGTATTACTATATTTTGAAAATTTTATGAAAACTATAATAAATTTTATATTTGTTTTTATTTTAGAAAGTTGTATTTGAGATAAAAGAAAATGTGTGACTTCTCGTTATGCCTATCTCATTATTCCTGTCTTCTTATTTTCTTGTATATGATAGATGTATTGCTTGCCAGTCTGAATCATGTATCTTAAAATGTCTCTAATGCTTGGGCCATCCTCAGTATTTGGAACGCTTATGGACCAGGCTACGAAAGTCTGAGTTTGCCACGAGAAGCTTCTTTAAATATGGTAGCTTATATTATGTGAGGTGGGGGAAGTTCTGATACATTTTTCATTAGTTACTCTACAGATACATTTGTCTTTGTTCTTGGAAATGGTGATTCCAGTAAGCATCCTGAGTAACCTGACTAATCTTCAGTGCTCTTAGTTGGGAAGACGGAAAAAGAGCAAGCAGTGTTTTGCATCTGTTTTATTTTTTCCCCCTAAATAGCTGGTTGATATTCATTGTCCTAGAACATTGATTGTATAGACACAAACATAATCAAATCATCCATACAGAATTTCTATCCATACAGAATTTCTATAGAAATTAAGTGTCGTATTTAGGAACTGGTTATTTACATAAAAACCTTTTGGTGATTACAATTTTAGGTTGAAATTTGGAGTTGTATGAATTCATCTTTGCCAGGTAAGCAACAGAAATATAATATTTAATACTTTATTTTTAAAAACTTACTGTGATTGTATAATCTGTGTCATAGTCCTATAACCTAATGTATACCCTTGAGTTTCTGTCCTTTCCTTCCCATAAGCACCCAAATTTGAAAATGTATAATATATTCTCATTCACTCAATACTTTACTTTGTACTCTTGTCTCCACTTCTGCCATTCTATTGAAACTGGTCTTTGAAAAGATCACCAGGATCTCTTGGTTCCTAAGTCTTATAGCTTTTTCTCAGTACTTACTCTCTTTGACTTCCCTGTGACACTTGATATTATTGACCACTACCTCCTTGTAATTGCACCTAGCTCTCTCTTACCTTTTTCCTCTTACCTCTCCCCCACAAGGACTGTAGTTATTCCGGTGTGTCATCTTTTTCTCTCCCCACACTCATCCTGGTAACTAGTCAGCTTTGGGAAAGTAACTTTCAAATCCAAGTCATTGTTTGTGACTTCTAGACATCTCTACCTAGATCTCTGCATCAAGGTGGTATCTGAAGTGAAAATCCAAAACCAAACTCATATTTGCCTCTCTTGTGAATGACACTAGACTGGAAACCAATTTATCTTTGACTGATTTTTTTTTTAACTCTCCTCTTGTAAAATTTTGCATCTGTCCTCTCTACCCCTAGTTTAAGCCTCTATTATTACATGCTTGGGATAAAATATTATAATAAACTTGTAACTAATGTTTTAACACATCATAGCTGTCGTTCCAGCCCTTCAAAAAAATCACTGAGGGATATCCATTTCTATTGGAATGAAGCCCAAACTCCCTAGCCTGGCATTCTCAGTTCCCTAAGATTAAAGTTTATTTTCCAGTCCTGGTTAAAGCCAGTGCCTTGAAAAAAAAGATAGTATATCTTATGTATCTCTGAACTTGAAAGGCTGTCACACAGTTTAAACAATTTGTACTATTTTCCTTCCTGTGATTGCCTACATTCTTGCCTGTTTTTCTAATTGTCCCTCTGCCTAATATTCTGGAATTTGTAGTTTACTCTCACTCTCTCGCTCTCTCTGTCTCTCTCCTCCTTCCCTCCCTGTCTCTGTCTCTGTCTTTCTGTCTCTCTCTTTCTTCCTCTCCCCCCCCTTTCTTTTTTCCAAACCATAATCTCCATAAGAGGCCACTAGGTATGTGGAAACAGCAGCATACTGCATCATTCTATAAAAGTTCACAGAGTTTATGACTTACGTTGATTCCTTTCAAAATTATATATAAAATGAGAGTTATTCTGAATAGCAAGCAGCAGAGATTTAGAGGCAACTATACCAGGCAATGGGGGCTAGATGGGAGCCTGTTGCCTTTTGTGCTATTAAAACATGTAGGGATACAGAAGGTGATATGTAGTATTTTTAGCCAGTCGTAACAGTTGGGGTGGTTTATAATTATATTTTGAGAATTTTGTCTATTTGTGGACCACTTGTTTACATTTCTTAGTTTCTTAGCAGAATGCTTCTATTTGTATTAAGTCCTAATTTTATTTAGAGAATTATGTCATCTATTGCCTTGAATCCCTGACATTTTTTTCAAATGTAAATAGTAATCTAATTTAATGTATGTGTTACATGGAAGCAGCATAAAGCATTTTTTAAGAGAAATAAGGAGGAATTTGCAGCATCCCTATAAGCATAAATCTCTTCTCTTTTCATAATTATTGTCTCTTAATTTTATTCTAGAGTCATTCATTGACATTTATGATGGCAAAAAGTGATCTTAAAAAATACATTAGAATACTTTTTATAATTTTATAAAAAATGATACTGTGATACCTCTTAGTATCACAGTGATGTAGTTGGAGAAATAGCTGCTGTGCATAAACTGAACTAGAAGAGTCATTTGCCACGTGACGAAGTTTACCCATTGAAGCCTGTCCTGGCTCACAGGAGCTGTTCCCGTTTTTTTTGCTAAGTATCAGTTTTTAAAAAGCATCATGGGTTTTATACTATTCTAGGTATTTAATATTTTTAAATTTAATAATACTAGTGCCCTTTATTGTTTGTTTATGAAGTTAAATTGGAATCTTTGCCTCTCCTTCACAGTCTAAAGGTGAGGAAGGCCTCTCCTTGCTTTTCTTAACCTGTATGTCCTTTAGAGATGCTACCTACCCAAGAGTAAGAATGACCTAGAGAGTTCAGGGTGGGCAAGGAGATGAGGGAAAAAAACCAAGGACTTAATTTTGCTGTGAGAGAGCCTGAGAAGACTGATAGCTTTGGGAGGGAATAAGGCAAGGAAGAGGGGTTTAATAATTTTCAGGCCCTTTTGTTTGATCTAGTTTTCCTGTGGACACTTGCTTTGACTTTTAGTGGTATCCATGAACCAAATTGGCATGCTATTTATGTTTGTCACTACTTATGACCAAAACATTTGAATGTTTTGTTTTTAAGGTGTGTTTAAGAAGTCTGATGGCTGGGTTGGCTTAGGCTGTTGTGAACTGGCTATTACCTTGGAGTGTCGACAGGCATGCAAGCAGGTAACACTGGATAATCAGGCTCTTAAGCAGCGTGGAGTGCAGTTTGGGTTTTAGCTGTGCATATGTCTTGAACCCTGCCCACCTCAGACCTTTGGCGATGTGACTGATAAAAGCTGCACATTTAGCATTTCTCACATAGACGACTTCTTTTTAGACTTAGCTGCTTTTTCAGCTGTGGCTGCTGCATGTAAGGCCCTCTGCCCTCTCTTATTTTCTTAACTTCTCTCTGCCACACAAAGAATATTCTAGGAATTGAGGTCTTTGGTATTTTGCTTATGGTCATGCATGGTCAGTGCTGAATGATTTCAAATGTTCATGTGAATTTAGGGACTGCCTGATGAGAACAGTTGATACAGTTGGCTTATTTTGCTTTCAACTTCCTTTCTGTCTTTCTTCATGGGTTTACCCTGGGTATGTTCTTATATCCCCGCTCTGCTCCTTAGGGGAACATGACTCTTAGTGAAGTCTAACTTCTCTTTAATTTAATATATGTCTGGTCCAGTTCAAGTTAGCCCCCTGGGTTCTTTCTCATTGTGTATATTTTCATAGTGGTTCTTCAGAGCATTGTGGGAAAACTGGTCTCCTGGTTCTTCATCGTCCAAATGGTGGGAGTAGACTTAACAGGGCCATTTAGGTGGACCAGAAACCACCACTGAAAAGCCTTCTTTTCTTTTTCTAGTGACTGGTCTCTAGACAGGAGAATGAAAGACATGGTGGTACCTTCACTTTCACATATACCACTGCAACACCCTTTGGGCTGCACACAGTCTATCTGCCGCTCTTCTCCATGCATTGAGATGAAGCTGAGTTTTGGAGGATTGGAACTATAATGGATCTAGTGGGACATAAAACAATTGCCAGCCCATTCTGCTGCTTGCTCTTTCACTCTCATCAGCTGCCCTATTCAAAATCACATGAGCTTAAGTGATAGAACAGGAGGAAATAGAACGAGCAACCAGAGCCCATGGCTCTGAAACTACATCTCTAAATGGGGACTGATAGCATGTGGAAGAATTACCACCCTCAGTAGATTTGTTTTGGCTTGTTTTATATAGAAAGTACATTCTTAAAGGTGATGAATAACTTGCTGTTTCTTTGATCATCAGTTTCTTCATCTGTAGAGGAGATGCTGTCTTTTTCATAAACTTATTAAGAGAATTACATAAAAATAACTTGTAAATTGACAGACATAGCCTTTCCCTCTTTAGTTGCACCTTTGTTATATTTAGATCTTTTCTGAGGAAAAGTTAGTATAGAAACTTATGGAGGATTAAAGAAAAAGCAAAATATAAATAACCTGGCAGAGCTTCACAAGAAAATTTGCTACAGAGTGGAATTCAGCTTAAGAAAAAAGCTTTCTGATTTACATTTCCTTCAAAGCCATCTAGTTTCTGAAATAACAAAAAGACTGTGTTAATGTGTGAGATTAAAGCCATAAAAGTTAGAGTGAAGTTCTAGCATATTGGGTAGATTCTGAGGCTGATGTTTGTTTTAAAGCCATTGCATGAAACATATTTGTTTGATTTTTAGAAACTTTAAAATATTTAAACATGAAGTTGTTGCTGATGAAATAAAGAATACTATACTATCAATTAACATATACTTAATTTGTGTTCTTCTTTTTGTCCTGTGCTGAATAGCATGTATAATAAATTAATGGAGAAATTTGTTATTTTTTAGGCATCTTCAAAAAATGATATTTCCAAAGTTTGCAGAAAAGAATATGAGGTATGCATTTTATTTAACAAATTTGGCTAGACTATTCAGATGTTATCAGAATTGATAAAATTACTTAAATTTTAAAATGAATTCATTCTTACATAAATTATTATGCCCTTACTTTACAGAAAATATAGCCTTGACAAAAACGTCATTTACCTTGTTTGGAAATGTTACGACTTTAATCAACTTTTTTTGAAATTAATCATTAATCTTAAATAAATGCCTAAATTTCATACACAGGATTTAAGTTATAATGTTTTTATAACAAAGCAACTGATTGTACCCAAAGTTGTAAAATAGTTTTTCTTTGGTTCCATATCTTCATTCTCCCCCTTTCCTATCCATTTATCCATCCAGTTATGCATTTTATAAACCCCCTATAATCAAAGAAACAAAATCATATTGCTAGTGTGAATAACTTCAAACTTGCCTAGGATCTTGCATTTGGGGTGAGGAGTACTAAATTACAAAGTCTGTATTGAATCTGAAGGACTCTTGTCTCCCAGTGGTGGTATTTCAAGCACTGCAGTATCTAGATGGGGAAGTTATTAGGTAGGGGAAGAAGAGATGTTTCATATCCTGCAAATATGAACAGAAGATTGTCCCTGATGTGAAAGGTTCCTTATTGGAATGACTTTGTTCTGTTTCTAGATCTCGATGTTAAATGTGACAGTATTATTGCTTTTCATAGTATAAGACTATGTAATTAAGGATACTTAAGTGCATATGCCTCATTCATTATTTTTATATATAAACATTGGAACTCCTATTGCTTTTAATAGTCTGTGTTCTCTTGGAGAAGAAAGAACAAGTCTCTTAACTGCTCTTTTCTCAAAGCCTATAATTATATCTCTTGATTAATGTTTTTAAATTGGAGAATCTTATTTATCTTTTGTCCCTTTGTACTGTTTGCTAAGTTATATCTGTTCCTCTGAAGACAAATTTTCAAATTAACTGCAACTCTCCTCTCTTCTTATTGAAAGGAGCCTTGCTACAAATACATAAAAGATCTTTTTTTCTGATCTCTTTACCTTTGAAGTAACTCGTTTTAGTTTCTCTTGAACAAAGTGACTAACTTTGATAATTCCTTCTTTTCTCCCGCATGATGTCTGACACTATCCATCTCCTGTAGCCTGTCCTCCATTATTTTAGTGTGCTTCCTTCTCTTGTCTGGATTTCTGCATTGCCCTAGGAAGTCTGCCAGTATGTGTTGATGAAGGACGGGACAGGAAAGGTAAGATTGATAAACACTGTCCTATGAGAGAAGTACTAAGAATAGTCTACTTTTCCCAGTGAATCCTCCCTTATTTGGCCTAGAATTAAGAAACTATTTCCCAGAAAGCTACATGTCAAGAGGGTGCTTTTATCAATAACATTGAACCTACAAATTGTTCAAGATAATTTAAGACATAATTTGATGTCTTTTATGTTATTTAGAAAAAAAAGAGAAAGAGAGAACATTTTAATACAGAAAGAGGTTTCTGCATTATAAATCCAAATAACAGTCACTCTCTTGATTGTTGAAGTTTAGAGATAATGGTTTTGTTATAAATGAATTGGGTGAGTTTGGTGTAGTGTAGCCTATTTTAACCGATTTGGTTGTTTATCAACATTAGAATTATTTATAAAACTAGGCTTTTAGTATCTTTTCCTAAATACTAGTGTGGTCCTTGGGTGAACTTGTAGCTGTGTAAACTGTTTGTTTAGGCTTAAAATTTTGAGGCGTAAAATTTTAAGAGTTAGCATTTTCCCTGAAAAATTGTTTTGTGACATTTGATAAGAGAGCGAGTGTGCTCACATTGGCAGCACATATACTAAAATTGACTAGAGAACAGGTAATTATATTTGAAAGAGCTAATGTTTATCTTTATGGATAAGCTACTGCAGAACTCCTCTTGAGGGGATTTCCTAAGAAATTTACTTACATGAATAAAGTTAAAAAATTTTAATGCAATTTAGTATTCTGTTCAGGTCCAACCAAGCTAAGATAAAACAGTTAAATGTTATCTATTATATAGCATCTGTTTTTTCTCATGCAAATCAACAAATATTTATTGAATACTAAGAGGCAGTTTTATTTTTGAAAAAGCACAAGCTTTGGAGTCAGACTTAGGTTAGGATTTTGAGGCTTAACTTCAAATACTAGAGAGTTGTATCTAATTGAGCAAAGATAACTAAAATATATACTGCTCACACAAGGGCTCAGAGAAATTATAAAGCAGAGTGATCATGTTGAAAGTTAATAGAAAAAGCTTTGCAAAAGAGAGAGGACTGAAAAGATTGGTATAATAAAAAGACTGGATCAAAAGTATGTTAGCAAAAATGCACATGACTTATACAGAGAACAAAAAGAAGAGGGGCATATTTTGGCCTGAGAATCTGTACCTAGATAGGCAGTCAAACCAGATCCTGGAATTGTGATATTTTGGCGTTCAATTCATTATTTAAGAGAGAAATGATAAAGATTCTCTTATAGGAGACCAACATAACAAATAACAAGTCCAATATTTTAGAAAGCTTAATATCTTAGTTGTGGGCAGGCTAAGTTTTAGATCTCCCCAAATCTTCTAACTTAGCTAACAATAGATAAGACCCAAAACTAGGATGATAGCAATAGATTTGAGTATTCAGGAATAAATCAGATTTGAAGGTAGAATCTATCAACAGGATTTGTTTTATTAGATTGAATATAGAAGATGATTTTAGGGAAATATAAAAAACAGTTGTTAGTAAACTGAGAGATACAACTGAAGAAATTATATGGAATAGCAGCTCATAGGAACAAGCTGAAAGAGTCTAAGGGAAATGGAGGCTAGAGAAAGTCTTCTGATTGGAATACTAGAAGAAGAGAGACTATGGAGCAGAGTCAGTGTTTAAAGAAACCCAACAAATCCCCAAAACAAGATTAAAAAAAAAAAACAACACATACATTACAGACATACCTCATAGCCAAAGATCTTAAAAGCAGTCAGAAAAAAAGACAGTGTCTTCAAAGGAGACCAATAGCTTATTTTTCACTAGCAACAGAGGAAGCCACAGACAATGGAATGATACCTGAACTGTTCTGAAAGAAAACAACTATCACTCTAGAATTCCATGTTTAGCAAAAACATTTTTTTTTTCAAGAAAGAGGGCAAAATTAAGATATTTCCAGACAACAAAAACAGTGAATTGGTATTACTGGACCCCTTATAGAAGTCCTTCTCTAAAGGAAATTTTAAATTGCTACAAGTATTTGAAATGCAAAAGAAAAAGAGAATGATGACGGTGAAGGAAAGTAGGTAAGTTAAAACACAGATTTTTTAAAACAGTAATTACTGAGTTTTTAAAAAAGAAAATACACATCAACAGTAGCACATAGGTTGGGAATGGAGTTTCAAGATGTTAAAGTATGTTGAGTGTTAGGACTTTCAAATGTAAAGACCCATATCTCAAAGGTAGTTAGGAATACCAAACTAAAGATGAGGCGAGATAATCATGCCCAAAGTCACAGGCTTGGTCCTTGGTCCACCTAGAAGTATTAGTCCACCTGGGTTCATGGATATGTGACACTAGAACCAAAAGTTATATTCAAAATATTCAACAACTAGGAAGACATAGGCACCAACAATTAGAATAGAAGCTGGCTGTAAACCATCAGTAAAGCTGTATTAGTACACACTGATAGATTAGAACTAAAGTAAAAACTAATGTTTTCTGTGAGGTATGAGACATGAAGTATAATTCATTAAAAAAAAAAATTGGCTGTTGATAGTTATTTTCTTCCTTCAGTGTCAGAATAACATCAAGACGATGTGAGGCTGGTGAATTTCCAGAGACCTGGCAATGGCTGATGAGACAAATTTTAGGTTCAGGTCTATAAATTTATTTCATACTTTTAGGTCAGACCTTATTGCTATCTCTTAACATACTGGCCATAAATATAATAAATATCTTTACATTTGCTGCATGAGCCACTGAAGTACACTGCTAAAAATTTATCATCAGACTTACATTTTTACTTGTTTCTTCTTTTACAGATTCTTCTCTATGCTTTTCTTTATATTCTTTTCAGAAATGTCATTTTCATTCCTTCTCTTTTCTAGTTTATTCCAGTCTAGTTATTTAATGTTATCTTAATAAGGAAGGTGAAAAACTGTGAAGGAAAGTCAGTAAGAGATATTTTTGTGAGGACTCACTTTTCTTAAATCTTAAGGCATTTAAGTTTTAAATAGTTGCTAAACAAAACTAAAATAATGTTCTGACCTGGGACTCTGGTTCTGTGAGAATGCTAAGATAAAACTAAGACTCCGCTAAATGCATAAAAGCAGGGTGTAGGTCTGTGTTAAGTTTTATTTTTTGTATATTTACGTGGCTCAAAATTCAAAATGGTTTACAGTATGAAGTCTCCCACCTCTTGTACTGCAGCCACCTAGTTCCTTAAATTAACAGAGATATTTTATGCATAAAAAAGTAAATATGTATATATGGTCCATCCTTATCCCCCTGTAACACAAATGGTAGCTTGCCTTATACTTTGTCCTACCTCTAGATGCCTGTATTTGATGCATATTTATGTGTTCCTACATTGACTGTACAGTGTATCCTCAGGAAATGTCACAACTACTTTGCTTTAAAGATGTCTATGTATAAATTTTATTTTGTTAAATTAACCTTGATTCTATACTTACTACCAGAAGCATAAAGAAAAAGGGATGAAAAGTAGCCCAATTTAGAGATAAGAGTACAGGAATGTCAGAACCAGCAGGATTTCCTGAGTAGCTAGAGTCCTCCTACACCCCAATGTGCTTGGGTCTATGCTACTGTGGTTCTAAGAAAAGAGGAGACAGACAGCTTTGGGGGATTTTAGCAAAAAGAATCGTAGGGTACTTTACCTCAGCAAAGCCTTCAAGACCTAAGTGCAAAGCTGCTTTTAGTTAATGCTAAGGAAACTCAGAATTGTCAGGATGTAGTAAATAGAAAACTGAATGGGAGGCTTGGTAAAGAGTAAAATGCCATACGGATATACTGTATCAGAGTAGATTTGAGCCGTTACCTGCAGCTGATGAGCTCCAAAAAGAGCGAAACCTATTAGGTCCTGCAGTACTGGCTTAAGATAATATAAAACTTTATGTTCCCTTTGTATATTGTTTTTGTTTTGTCATATTTTGTATTGTAGTTTGGAGAAGGGAATAACTCCTATTTAGTCTCCCTGTGCTAGTGTATTTCCTCTGTAGTCCATTCTTCTCAGAAGTCACCTGAACGATTTCATCCCAAAAGGGAAAGCTGATCAGCCAGATTAGATTTCGACCTGGTCTAACCTAAATGGCCAGGTTTCCCCACCTGGGCAATTTCATGTACTCCTATAGTTTTAACCTCCCTGTATGAGGACAACTCCAGAATCTTCTTTTGGTAGCCTCTTTTAAGCACTCCTGAATCACTGCTGGATATATTATTCACTCCTTTGATGTTCAACTGGCATTTCAAATCAGCAAAACTAGTTGTTTCCATCCCTACCTGCCCTACCTCCCCTTCCCTCTTTCCTGCTACACAACACCACACACACACACACACACACTTGGTTATTCTAGCACAGTCCTCCCAGACACATAAACTAAAAGCCTAAGAATTGTCTACCCTTTCATCTTTCCCACCATCTCCCACAAATGACTGACTATCAAGCCCCCAAAATTTACCTCTGAAATATATCTTAAATCATTCTTCTCTCCAGATTCTTGATTACTGTCTTAGCTCAGGCCTTTATACCACCTTTCTGTACTACTACAACAGCTCCTCAACTAGCTTTCCTGTCTCTAATTTCTCTTCTCATCTACTATCTCCACCTCTCCTAGAGTGGTCTCTTTAAATATCGGATGTGGTCTTGTCACTCCCTTCCTTAAAACTCTTCAGCAGTTCACCTGCAGGATAAAGTTTGTGTTCCTCAGCCTGCTATACTAAGCTTTTCCCTAACCTCTGACTGTTTCCTTCTTTACTGTTCAGCTGGATATGCATTCAACTTGCAATTTCCCAGATTGACCACTTGTTTTATTTGTTAATTTTACAACCTGTTCTACCTGGAAGTCCTCCTTAGATCCATTCTATCATACCCCACCTAGTAGTATGCTGGAGCTGGTGCCTACCAGCTAGGGATAACTGATTGTTAAATATTCAGAAATTTTGCAAATCAATTTTTTACTTGAAAGTAGCCGTGATGGGGGAATTTAGACCACAAACATTAGCAAATACCATAAATCAGGACTCTCACAACTATCCTGACTCCTGTGAAAGCTGGTCTAGCACACCACCATCCTATCCAACTGGCAACCTTTGCCTTAAATTCTGACTTAGGCAGTTCTTTGAAACCTTTCCTGCCTAGCCTTCTTCTCCATGCACATGAAATTGATTGCTGCTTCCAAACCCTTTGACATGCTTTATTATTGTATTTGTCATCTTATAGGATAATTTTGTTCACATTTCACTTTTTAATACTACACTCTGAGTTCCTGGGGGCAGAGTCTCTATCTCAATTGTCTGCATCTGTCATTCATTTATCCACTCGACATTCATTGAACTGAAACACACTAAACTGACAGATTTAATTTGTATCAGGTACTGTTCTCAGGGTACAAAGATAAAAGGATTTAGCCACCCTGTGCAAGAACTCCTAGTCTATTCCATGAGAAATTCAAATAGTCCATTATAATACAGTGAAACAAGTACATTGCTAGAAATCTGTACAGGACACATTGGAACCTGGAGGAAAAATCTCTGCCCAGGGTAATGGGGAAGGCTTCACAGATCAGGTAAGACTTAAAGGATGAACAAAAATTTGTTGCCTGTGAAAAGGTGCTACAGTTAGTATTTTAACAGATAGAATTTTTTAATAGAAATTTTTTTCCACTCTGGACAGCTGAATTACACAGGGCTCTTTGTTTCTGAATAAATAGCGGTTTTATGTGGAAACCCCATGTAAATGCCTATGAATTAGGCATTCTTTGAATGAGTATAGCACATCCCTGAATAAGGTCATTTTGTTCAAGGTCGTTTTGTAATAACAATGAGAGATGCTGTAGGAACTTAACTCTTGTTTATATCAGTTAGCCTGTGGTAAAATTGGTTTCATTATCTTTTATTTTGCCTAAAGTCACAGAACCTACCAACAGTATTAAGTGAGGACTTATGTATCACATCTGTTATGACAATGTCCAGCTGTATAATGAAGGCTTTTGGATTTGAAGATCTCTTGGGACCCTTTCACCTCTGGTACACGACATGTTCTTTGGGTCTCTCAGGTTGTGGTAGATCCTTACCTCAGTAACACTAATTTTGATTTATTCCACAGTAAGATGAGTGGGGTGAGGGAACTATTATAGGAAGGCACACTGAGTATATAGTAATTGGTGGCAGAAGGTCAAAAGAGGCTCCAAGTATAAACCCCCAGTTATCTCCTGTTTTTGCCACTAGATGGCGATCGAACATTTGAGAGACTTAAGAATTGACTTTAAGACCCATGAGACTGGCTCTCTTAAGAAATGGAGAAACTATAAGTTAATGCTGTAATTCATTATGTGTATGTGTTAAGCCCTGTCAAACTAATCAGCAACAACTTAAGCAGTGAAAGGCAGTTAACTTTAATTTATACCTAAAGTATAGTTACCTAAGATATAGTTTAGATGTAGATATAGTTACATAAGTTTAGATATTTCATCAAAGATGATGTGATTAGAGTCTATGAAATCATGATGAGTGTAAAGTAAGCAGCAGTACTGATGAATTCATAAAATATTGGTATACTTGAATGAAAGACCATTCTTGTTAACCTTAAAATTGGTAAAGGTAGAAATATCAAAACAGTATTAACATGAGGTACTGCCATGTGGAAATATAAAATGTTTTGGTTCAGCAAAGTAGGTTAAACTGATGTGTGAAGGGTCCATCAACAGACATTAAGAGAAATGAGAGATATTTAGATAACATCTCTGAACTCTGAATGTGGCATCAAGGGAGACAGCTGTGCTTTTCATCTATATGAGGCCAGCAGAGCTTTTCTAGAAAAGGTTAGACAGCAAATATTTTAGGCTTTCAGGATATATAGTCTCTTTCTGTTCAACTGGACTATATTAGTGTGAGTGAGAGCTGCGGTCCATAGGTATTTCTCCTTTGTAGGCCTCAGTCTCTGGTTTCTGTCAAATAAGAGTGAGATTAGATGATCTCTGACATTTTTCAGATTTTGTATCATTTAGTACCATTCTTTGAAGCTAAGTGATCCATAGGCTGACCAGAGTTTTATTTAGAAGGTCAATTTTTTGAAAATTCAGCTTTAACAAATTTGTAAGTCTTTAGAGTAGTTTCTCAACCTTGGCAGTATTGTCATTTTGGGCTGGATAGTCCTTTGTCATGGGGGAGCTGTCCTGTACATTGTAGGATGTTTAGTAGCATCTCTGGTCTCCTCTACGCACTAGATACCAGTTGCACACAGACTCTCCCCCACCCCCAGTTGTGACAACCGAAAATGTTTCCACACATTGCCATATATCACCTAGAAAGCAAAAAAACTCCTGTTTGAGAACCACTGCTCTAGAAACTTTAAGAACAACTAGGAGAATACCAAAAATGGAAATCAGTGTATGTAACCCAGGGTAACAAAAATAATAAACATATTTCTTTAGGTACAAGGTCAAAAAAGCCAAAACTGAATAGAACAACCAACCAGCTTATTTAGAGAGAAAAGGGGTGGAAAGCTGGTAGCAGATTACTTTTTAATATTGATTTAGATCACTTTATGGAAAGTGTTTCTGAAACCAGTGAACCCAAATATAGGGCTATCTGTATTTGGTAGCTGAAAAGTCAAAACAAGCATGGATGAAGAGAGATAAAAGTTATCATTATTTTAAAACACCAACAGTATTTACTTTACACTTATACTGCTTAACGAGCTCACTAGCAGAAGTTTTACTAGGTGAATTTATTAGACTTCATCTATGAGGACTGGTGTTTTGTTTTGCTTTAAATGGATAAAGTAAAGGTAATTTATTTCTACAGTAGAATATTGTTTATTGAAAAAAGTGAATGCAGGACAGCTTCACACAGCTACATGGATTTTTGGAGCTAAGTTTTAAATATCAGTAAAGCTGGTTCTTTTAACAAGTCCAGATCACATAGCCAGCCTGTGATTTAGCTAAATTTAAAAGCCAGAATCATCTCTATTTAACAATATAGGTACACTTGATTTCCATCTACCTTTTATTTGTGCCCATATTATTTCTTTTAATAATCCATTCTCTTCCTGTTGTGAGTAATATTAATCATAGTTGACAGGCCTTGAATATTCAAATGACTTCATATAGAAATTTTTTTTGTATTGTTCTCCTTATTTTCCTTTAATACAATGTGACGTTTTCTAAACAATGATCTAAGAGTGGCTTTAAACACTTATTTTAGTTGTAGGCTGTGCTTTTGATCTGCTCTGTGGCTTGTGGCAATTTTTCCCCTGCCAATGGAACAGTTTCTTCATCTGTAAAACTGTAGAGAGATTCCTTCACTCTGTTCTCAGAATGACTACAAAAGAATCATCTTCAAAGTCTTATTTAGATTTCTGTACTACACTCTCAGATTCTGTTTCTGTAGTCTAGAGTAAGGTCTAGGAATGCCATGTGATTCTAGTCCAGGGCCAAGTTTGAGAACAATTAGAAATGATCTCTGAAGTTCGTTCACCTCTCAAATGTAGTTATATAAAATATATTTCCCTAAGAGTCTTTTATTATATCATTTTTTGGAAGATTTTTTATATACCTGCAAGAAATAATTGAGATTAATACATTGTAGCTTCCCCCACATACCCACATATGTACAACTTTACATAAACTTGGTTTGCTATATAAATGGTCAGCTTATGGGTCAGGTGATAAATCTCGATCCCTAAAATATGTTAGAAGATGGTTTCCCTTTTCACCAGGATGCCATCTCATAGTTTTTTGTTTTCAGTCTTGGATCTAGAGAAGAATTAAATAGTTTGATATCCTGATTTCTATATAACCATAAAGTGAAATAAAATTAGAAATTCTGTGTGGTTGTTAATTTCTATTTGTTTGTTTTTCTTTAATTTACAGAATGCTCTTTTCAGTTGCATTAGCAGAAATGAAAGTAAGTATATGTTGATGGTTATACAAGCAGTCCAAAGAGCAAAACACAGTTTACAGAATATGATTTAGCTATTATAAATATTTCTAAGACCCTGACGTTATGACTTAGGCTGTTAGTAAACCGTCTGAAGGAATGTGCCCAGCAGGATTCTGACAGGCACTTTCCTCTGGGATGTTCAGGCCATTCATGAATTAAAATGATTCCCGTGTCCTAATTGCAGTTTTTCATAGCAGATACTAGTGCCAGGTGTGTTAGAGGAAGATCATGCCCCACTTGAATAAATATGATTACTTTCAGAAGTTTAGCACTCCCACATGGCATAATGTAGCCCTTGCAGAGGACTGCCTCTCAGTTCATTCAGCAGACAGTCATTGACTACTTGCTCTTTGCAGGGCAAATGCACATCGGTAGTGGACACAACCTGTATACAAAGAACTCTGGGACATGGTGGATATGGATGGTGTCACTGATAAAAGTGCTGTGGAGTTCAGAGGAAGGAGTGATCACATTCTGCAGGGGTCCTTAGAGATAGCTGCAGGGAGTTGGAAAGTGAGCTGGGCCTTGAAGGATGGACAAAATATGAACAGTGGAGATTGGAGGAAGGACATTCTAGATGAAGGGAATAGTGAGACCAGTTAGAGATGGGAAACACATCTGAGGAACAAAGAGTTGTTTAGACTAGCTTGTCAGTGGGATATATCAAAGTATAATAAGCGTTTGCTGCCTATACTTCATCTTCCACCCTTTCTTACAGGGGCTTAGTTGAAGATTTCTCATAGTCTCTGGCATGTAATCTTATGTCCTCCCACACTGGCGAGGTACCCAGCATAATGGAAAATGTGAAGACAGGCATCCTTGTCATATTCTCACTTGTCTCTTCTGTCTTAAGCAGCCCCCCAAACCCCCCACTTTATCCTCATTGCGTTTGACAGTGATAAATGTCATTAACAATTGTTCTTTGTGATGCAAATGAACAAGTCAGCAATGAACACATTAAATTTGGTGGTAATTACAAGTCAAAAACTTAGGAGTCACAATAAATATAAAGTAGTTTCCTGGTCCAGGAAACAGATCCATCCTGCATCAGTTCAATCCTAGTTTAATTTCTATATAATTTTATCATTAATCAGTCATTATCCTGGCCCATCTCAGATCTTTATTTCTGAAGTTGCCTGAATTCGCTGCTCATTCCCTGGTCTGTGGAATTTACCAGAAACTTTATTCTGGTCACTCCATAACCATCTCTAATAATTATCAGAGATTTCCTTCTTACCGTTCTCATAACATTTTCCTGCCATACCTCTATCTTGGCTCCCTTCAGCTTCCCCACAGACTCCTCTGCCTCTCCTGTGAATGTCTCTTGCTCTTCATTATAAATCCCACAACTGCACCCCCGGTCGCTCATCTAGCTCTCCCAAGATAACTTAAATGGTCTCCACGATTTTTAAAAATATGCATATCCAGAATCGTTTATTTTCAAATGTGGATTTTACTTTTCAGATTTGAAGTAGATCATGTCAGTTATGAGGTGAAGACTTTTAATTTAGGCATATTCTTGCAAATACTCAAACAATATAGAACTGGGATTTTGTTTCAAGATATACAGTTATTTAATTGTCACATTTATGGAATGATCCTGATATCTCTTAGTTTTTACTGGTCCTGTTTTATAAATGTGAGGCATTTGGGGTTTTATTTGTTTCATTTTGGTTTTGTTTGTTTCATTTTGCTTTGATTTGTTTATAAATATTCACAAATCTACTGTGGAAAAAAAGCTGTTCTAGTGGTTCTCAACATGGGTGCTATTGGCATTTTGAGAGACAGTTTTGGTTGTGTGAGACTGTCCTGTATGTTGCAGGCAGGGCGTTTGACGGCTTTGACCACTCTGCACTCAATGTCAGCAGTGGTTCCCAAGTCATCATGAAAACCAGAAACACTTGGGGTGGGTGGAAGTTTGCTTCCACTGAGAACCACTGAACTACAGACTGTAAATTGACAAATAGTGAATTTCTTTTCTAGCAATGAGCATCTGAACGTTCCCATGGCTATGCCTACAGTAGTGTGATTTTAAGTGCTTATCTTCTATGGCCTGGTTTTATTTCTCATATTCAAAAAGACACATATTATTCTATCGTTATGATGATGATTTAATGTTTACAAATAGCTGTTTCCATTTTAATGTCATCTTTTTTTCTCCCTAGTGGGCTCAGTTTGTTGCAGTTACGCAGGCCACCACACAAACTGCCGAGAATATTGTCAAGCCATTTTTCGAACAGACTCTTCTCCTGGTCCATCTCAGATCAAAGCAGTGGAAAATTACTGCGCCTCTATTAGTCCACAATTAATACACTGTGTGAACAATTATACCCAATCTTATCCAATGAGAAATCCAACAGATAGTAAGTAAAAGGGAAATATCCCTCTTATTTCAATCTTTGGCAAAATAATTTGTAAAAATGAAGTAAAATCCTGTAGATATCTGCAGTCTGGGGCATTTGGGAAATACCAGACTTCTTTTGGTGTTTAGATTTGACAGATTGGACATTACTGTCACAGCTAAAAGATACCTAGAAAGACAGATCTGTGAAAGGTTTGAAGGAACAGGCACTCTGTATTCTGAGGTGGGAGAATTAGTTAGTTTGGATATTGGGGGTGAGGTGGGGGGGTTGGGTTATGACCATGAGAATTTAAAATAATCATACCTTTTAATTTAAGAACTTCATTTCTCATTTTGTCCATCAAGAAAACTTACAAATTTGCAAAAATTTATCTACACATATAAAGGATGTTTGCTGCAACGTTAGTAGCAATAGAGAAAATTAGAAATAGCCCAAATATCCATCAAAAGGGTATTGATTGAAATTGATTAAATAAATTATATATCTTTATAATACTAACACCATACAACAACATAAAGAAGTTTGTTCACATAGAAGTCCAAGATATAATAAGCAAAAAAAGTTGCAGAACTAAATGTATAGAATGACATATTTTTAGTTATATCTGTTTGTTCTGTAGTACATATGTCTGTAAGATTTAAATTTTTACCAATAAACAGTTATTACTTTTATAATAAGAACATCATTAAATGAGAAGAGGTCCTGATACCTTTTAAAATCAGGGCTTCCTAATGAACCCATACCTTACAGGATCTTCAGTCTCAGCTTTGTACAGCCTGTAATCCATTTTCTTCATTTAGAGGTTATCAAAGTTTAAAGAGCTGACAAATTGACCAAACTGACAAAAGACTTATAGGATTTATAAGCCAGATGGCCAGTGTTTTGATTTTCTGGGATATTGAAAGACTTGTTTTTATAAACTCAAACGCAATGCTATGTGACTTGTCTGTCCAGCGTCTAAAGCAGAACTCTAAGGCTCTTGATATTCTGTGGTGTGGCTATGTGATGAAAATCGGAGGATGAAGCATTTGCCACAGATGACCTTCATTTTAAAGGCCTCTCTGGCAGAGGTGTTGCTGGAGCTAAGGTGATTGAAGCTCAAAAAAAAAAAAAAAAAATCCAACTTTAAAGGGTAAAAGAACAACCCTCTCAAGTGTCTGGAAATCTGGGAAAGAAAGCTACAAACAGATATGCCTGAAAATAGTTCTTAAAAAGTCAAAGACATTTGAAAAAACTGCTTCAAAGAAGTTATATCTGAATTCTATAATCTGGTTGAAAGTAGTCTTTAAGGTTTTGGTTCTTTGTAGAAAATTAAAGGCAGTATCAAACCAATGTCTTGTCAGAGTTTGCCATTATATTATTTAAATTACAACTTAGGTTACTTAACTTGCACAGATATATAAAAGCCTTATATCCCAGAATGTGATGAAATATGGTGTTTGTGGTTATTGCTATTAAAATTAGTTCTCTCTCTCATTATGAACAAATATAATTCCTTTTAGGCAGTTGTTTCTTACATGAAATAATTCCAGTTTGACCTATAATACCTTATCTAGGACTACAAAATACCTTGGATCTAAGGCCTTCTTAGGTGTAGGATGATCTTTCATTTATGTAGGAAGGGTGCTAGAGATCCCATGGTTGGGCACAGTGGTGAATTCTGATAATAGATACCTAGTCTGTAGGTATACCTAGTAAATACCTTTACTTACTGTAGGGCAAAGTAATGGAGAGAGAATCTGGTAGGCCCTGTATACTGCAGATATTGACATGACTTCGAGAAGTGATGGTTCCCACTATACCACCATGTTCTTCTATCCTGAGCAGTGCATGACATAAAATTAGCTAATTAAGCCACTTATATTCTGAAAATGTAGGTTTATATTGCTGTGACAGAGCAGAAGATCATGCTTGCCAAAACGCCTGCAAGAGAATTCTGATGTCTAAGAAAACAGAGATGGAGATTGTTGATGGCCTCATCGAGGGTTGTAAGACGCAGCCCTTGCCTCAGGATCCTCTTTGGCAGTGTTTTCTTGAAAGCTCACAGTCTGTTCATCCTGGAGTCACTCTACACCCTCCTCCCTCTACAGGCCTTGATGGGGCTAAATTGCATTGTTGTTCCAAAGCAAACACTTCAACATGTAGGTCAGTATCTCATTTTCTTTTATTCAAACCAGTAGAAAATAGCATTTTAATTAATGATTTAAAGTCTAACATATGTTATATTTCTGCATTGTGTAAAATTGAGTTTAGAAAATATAAAATCTTTCATTTTTTCATCCGACAAATATTTATTGAGCATCATGTATACAGTAGTTCCTCCACCACCCTCTCATTCGTGGTTTCACTTTCTGTGGTTTTGCTTACTCTGGGTTAACCATGATCTGAAAATATTACAAATATGTACAGATACTATAATTAAATGTTAAATTTAGCATTGAGCTTTCTAGCAACCATGGGCAAAAGGAAAGGGGAATGATAAATGAAGGCAAAGTTTCTCATAGAAAAGATAACTTTTTCTGGCTCTAAATTCTAGGAGATTTTAAGTCTTTTGGTTTTTGTACTTTTTTTTCTCACATATATTCTAAAGTATGGTTCAGGGTTAGAATTTTATGCAAATCAAATATTTATTCATTTGGCTTATCTACGTATTTCTGCATTTGCATTTTTGTTTCAGGGAACTGTGCACTAAACTTTATAGCATGAGCTGGGGCAATACACAGAGTTGGCAAGAGTTTGATCGTTTTTGTGAATATAATCCAGTGGAAGTGTCCATGCTGACCTGTTTAGCAGATGTTCGGGAACCTTGCCAGTTGGGTTGCAGAAATCTTACTTACTGTACTAATTTTAACAACAGGTAGGAACAAATTATTATACATGGAATGGAAATATATTATTGATTATCTTGCTTTTAAATAAGTGAAAAGACCACTATACTGTGATTTTGTTTTTGCTAAGTTAAAAGGAAAGTCTTTTTTTATGATTTTATCTTTAAATGCCATATTCCATCTGGTAAGTTTCCTATGAGAAAGGAAGCACTATAACAAAGTTCCTTCTAATCTAGGGGTACATCAAGCTTCTGGGATTCAAGGAGTTTCCTTTACCTTCAGTCCACCATTCTTTCTCTCTCCCTTTTCCTGTCCCACCAGTGCAAACAGTTCATTGCAGAATAAATCACTGTGAACAGTTTGGTCATCCAGATGCCCTCTTGTGGACAGTTTACTTTGAAGGACCTTCAGACTGGTGAGGTTCCCACTCAGTGAGGCTCCTATTTGATACAAAAATATATTCTTTACAGAAGCAATTTGAATAGGTATTTTCCTGAGGTATCAAGTATGGTAAGGAAAACAAGGGACAAGAACTGAAGGAGAAGTGAAGAAAACACAAAAAGTGCATCCAGAAGTATAGAGAATGCCATATCAGAGAAGCCATATAGGAAGAGTCTCTAAAGAAGAGGAGGCTAGTTTTGTGAGCTGTGGCCAGAGATCAGGAGCACAGAAAGGAAGAGAATCATTTAGTTGGGACAGAAGGAAGTTCAGAAGATGTTTACCTCAAGCTAACACACATACTATCCTCTTAAAAGTATTCAGATTATTATTTTGAGTAAGAAATTTAAAGTATATTTACAACTGCTGATAGAGAGTTAGCCAATAAGGATCTGGCTTAGAGATTTGAGCAAATTTGAAATCTATGAAATATTTGAAGTTAAGCTTGGACACATAGTTCTAGCTTCTGGTAATGGTGGAGTAGTAACAGACTAACACTCCTGACAGTACCAATTATGAACTCTGCATAAAATATAAAAGAAGATTGTTCTGAAGGCATTGGAAAGTGACCAAAAGCAAGAGAGGCTATACAATATGAAAGACAGAAAGTGCACTGAGTGAGAACCACATTTATCCAGCTTTTCCTTCGTGGACATAATCAGTTTCCTTGAATGGCATATAGAGTTCAAGCAAAAAAAACAGCAGTCTTGGACTGAGAAGTTAGAGATCAGAGGTTGGGGCTGCCAGAGTGGCTGGATATGGAAGCAGAAAATTCCATAAAGGAGAGAGCAACAAAAGGAGGTGCCCCAAAATCTGTGTATAAACTCGCCTTAAACTCTTGAATTTAACAAGGCCATAGAATACAAAGTTAAGATATAAAGGCCAATTATTTTCTATATAATAGCAACACATAATTGGAAAATGAAATGTATTTAAAAATAATTTATATGATTACATCAAAAACATGAAATTTAACTTAAGGTTAAATTTAATAAAAGATGTGCAGGAACTCTATATTAAAACCCAGAAAACTCTACAGTAAGAAATTAAAGACAACAAATAAAATGGAGAGAGGGAAGGACCATGTTCATTGATTAGACAACTTAATATTGTTAAGATGTTAATTCTCACAAAACTGATCTCCAGATTCAGTGTAATCCCAACAGGCTTTTAAAAATAGAAATTGCCAGGCTAATTCTAAAATTCATATGAAAATACAAAGGACCTAGAAAGTTAAAACACTTTTTTTTAAAGAACGCATTTGGAGAACTTATAGTACAAATGATTTTGGAACAATTGAATATCTTATGGGGGGAAAAAGAATCTCACCTTCTGTCCCACACCATACACAAAAATTAATTCAAGATAGGTCATAGAACTAAACATGAAAACTAAAAATACAAAGCTTCTGGAAGAAAACTGTAAAATATCTTAACCTTGGTATAGGCAAAGATTTTGTAGACAGGAGGCAAAAAGCACTAATTATAAAAGAAAAAAAATAACGAATTAGAGTTTAACAGTAAACACTTCATTCACCAAAAGGCACCATTTAAAATTTGAAAAGGCAAACTGAGAGAAAATATTCAGTATGTCACATGTGTACACACACATAACACATGTACATTTGACAAAGGTCTGGTATACAGAATATATGTCACTCTATAACCTCATAATAAAAAGTCAAACAACCAAATTAAAAAACAGGCAAAAAACATTCAAGGGCCCTTTGCCAACGAAGACATCAAGATAGCAATTTAAGTATATGATAAAGTCCATCATCATTAGTCATGCAAAATGCAAATTAAGCCTTAATGAGATACATCCTCACACCACTCTAGAATGGCTAAAATTAAAAGACTGACAAGCATGTGAAGCAAGTGGATTTCTCATACTTTGCTGCTAGTAGAAAAGAGCGGTCCCCAACCTTTTTGGTACCAGTGACCAGTGCTCCTATGAGAATCTAATGCCTGATGACCTGAGGTGGAGCTGAGGCAGTGATGTTAGTGCTGGGGAGCAGCTGCAGATACAGATGAAGCTTCACTCACTCACCAGCTGCTCACCTCCTGCTGTGCAGCCCAGTTCCTAACAGGCCACTGACAGGTACTGGTCTGTAGCCCTGGGAGTTGGGGACCCCTGGAGTAAAAGATGATTTAAACACTTTGGAGAGTTTTCTTGCGCTTTTTTAAAAAGTTAAGTTTATGACCTAGCAATTCCATTATGAAGCATTTACCAAAGAGATATGAAAACATGACCAAAAGACTTCTATTTTAGCCTTATTCATAAGAACCCAAAATTGGAGGAAAAACAAAACATCCATTAAGAGGAAATGAGAGAACTTATTGCAATATATAAAACAGTGGAATAGTACACAGCAAAAGGAAAAGGCATGAAAAAGTGTTCAACATGATTAATCCAGCAAAATACAAATTAACACCAGTAAAATACCACTATACACTAAAAAGAATGGCTACGAGTCAAAAGGCTGACAAGCATGAAATGCAACAGGCTTTGATGCACGGCTGATGAGAGTGTAAAATGGTGTCACCACTTCAGAAAACAGTTTGGTGATTTCTTAGAAAGTTATGACTCAACAATGCCATTCATAGCCATCAAAAGAGACATGAAAACTGGAACAGGTGAATGAATAAATCAGTTTTTCTCAAAGTGTGGTCCACAGTCTTCCAAATCCCATGAGATCAAAACTGTTGTGATAATACTAAATTTTATTTGTTTTTTTCACTGTTATGAGAGTAAACAGTAGAGTTTTCCAGATATGATATGATATGTGATACAACAACAGGAGCAGATATGAAAATTCAGCTATCTCCTATTAAGCCAGACATTAAAGAGATTTTCAAAACTAAACCACCCTGCCCTTCTCTCTACTTTTTGTTTTGTTTTAAATGTAGTTATTCATAAAAATATATTCACATGTAATGGTTTTTTATTTAAAATGAATTAGTAACTACTTTAAAAATCTTAGTTTTGATTTACAATGTGATAGATACCGGTGGATATTACCCACATAAACAAAAACTTTATGAGAACCAAATAACTTTAAGAGTGCAGATGGGTCCTGAGATCAAAAAGTTTGAAAATCTAGATAAACAAGTTGTGGTACGTTTATTAATGGAATACTACTCAACAGTAAAAGAAGCAAATAATTTGTATATACAATAGCATGGACAAATCTTAAAATGATTATTTAGCTAAAGATGCTAGACCCAAAAGAATACATACAATATCAAATCTACTTATAGGATGTCTAGAACAGGCAAAATTAATCTGTGAGTACAAATGCTGGTGGCCTCTGGGTACGGTCAGCAGGGACGGCATCGACTAGACAGGAATACAAGGAAACTTTATGATGTGATGGAAATCCTCCTTAGTTGATTTGGATATCATTATATGGATATACACATTTGTCAAAGCACATAAAACTACCCATAAAATGTATGCATTTTATAAATTATACTCAGTTTTAAAAACTTGGGCTTTTAGTTTTGTGAAATGAGAAAAATGGACACATAGAGATGGTAGTCCTGTCCACAGCATTTTGAAGTTAACTCTCACAAAAATCAATGTCAAAAAGAACATGCCATCAGAATCTTAATGATAGCATTTACATTAAATCTTCGTACATTCAATACTAATATCCTTTGATAGGTTGTGTGTACTTTCTTCTTTAAGGAAATCAGATTTTCCTGATTATTAGTATGTCAAGATTTTGCATATTGCTTTTCTCCAGAAAATAATTACCTCTTGATTTCTTCGGGCCTTTCTTCTCTTCAGGCCAACAGAACTCTTCAGGAGTTGTAATGCTCAGTCGGACCAAGGAGCCATGAATGACATGAAGCTATGGGAAAAAGGAAGCATAAAGATGCCATTCATCAACATACCTGTTCTTGACATTAAAAAGTGCCAGCCAGAAATGTGGAAAGCAATAGCTTGTGCACTACAGATTAAACCTTGTCATAGTAAATCCCGGGGAAGTATCATTTGCAAGTAAGTTTCATCATAATGACTCCGGTTTTGGTTCAGACCCTCTGTGATCCTCACCCACAGTCTATCATTAGAGTTTTCCACTGTTTCTCTTTGCCCATCACCTTCACTAGTTAAACGCTTTCCCACTTTTTCCTCATCTGCTGAAAATACTCTTTCCTCATCTCCATTTGGCCACTGCCTCTCTTTCTTAGTTCCTCTCAAATACCAGTCATTCCTATGAAATCTTCCCATATTTCTCCTGACGATAATGTATCCTTACTACAAATCTCTGTAGACCTTTATTTGTACTTCTTTTAGGATATTCAAGAAACATTTATTGAATACCTTCAATGCACAATTCTATTTTTATATTTTAATTTATGTACTTGTCTTATATTCTGTTTGACTTTGCTCTCCTTGAGTTTATTCTTTTTGTCTCTATTTTTGTTCTTATATCCTCTTTCCTTTTTTTTCTCTTCTTCAGGGATTAGCATAATCCTGACATGCCTTAGGTTTTCCATAAATGTTTGATGAGTAAAGGAGTTAATGAATATAGTCATTAAGGCTTGCTCCTAGTAAACATTTTGTAAATGGTTTACTTAGGAGATCTAGGATAAAGTAAATACGAAAGCTGTTACAAGTGGGTGAAACTGAAAGCATTTAACTACGTAGTAATCTACGTCAGCTGCTCGTCAAGCATCTTTTTTTTTCAAAAAGTTTTTTTAAAACCAATATTCATCCACTAAGTTGTTGGTGTGTGGCTCGGCGCTGCAGGGCACTTGATGCCTGATTGCAGATTACTTCAACTTTAACAGGGTCCGTATCTATTCTTTGACATGACTTGATGACTTGGAGAAGACCTGAGTAGGGAAGAGATGAGGGGTAAATATTGGATGACAAGCACGAGGTAAAAAGCAGGAATTTACAGATTTATGAGTCAAATTTCTATTAAGACTGAGAAAATTTTAAAGTAGTGGACTTTCTAATAGAGGCCAAACACCTTAATGTTGATAACTAAAAAGATATTTTAAAAGGGAAAGGAAGGGAGAGAGGAAGGAAGGGAAGAAGGGAGGAGGGAAGGGGAGAACAAAGGAAAGAGCAAGCATGCATAACATCCTGAGAGAAAGGATGTATGATTTTGCAGAGTAAACCAGACTAGCCTAGGTTAATTTCCTTTCAAAGAGTGAAATGCCACATCTATGGCAGTGACAGTAAGTATGAGTGTAAAATTTGAATTAGGGTCAGGTAAGAGAAAGAGAGATAGATGCTTTGATAGTGTAGTACATTACTTACTATTCAACCCAAAGTCTGCTGTGACTCCTGTTCTCTTTTGCCATATTTACACCTAACCAATTGTGAAACATTCCTAAATTATTAAAACTAACTTTCTGGAAAGTTTCAGGAACAATTGATATTAACTAGACAATGTGAGGAGGTTCCTCAAACCTTAAATTTATATGTATTTTCCTTTTTAAGATCAGATTGTGTGGAGATTCTCAAGAAATGTGGGAACCAGAACAAGTTCCCTGAAGACCACACAGCAGAAAGTATTTGTGAGCTTCTATCACCTACAGATGACCTGGAGAATTGTATACCTTTGGATACATACCTCAGTGAGTACTTTGTGTTTCTAAATTTCAAGCACTTCTCCCTTCCATTTCTGCCCTTAATGTTTGCTTTGGCTGAGCATCTATCTGGTGAGAACATGTACTTTAATGATACTATTTCAATTGCAGACTTTTATCTTACTTGCTTGGCCCTTTGTCCCAAGAAAGAATTGTCATCTTAAAATATGTGAGCAGAAGCAGTTATATTGGTCTGAGAAGGTAGTGAACTGTCGTCAATCACGAATTCTATGCAGTGAATCAGGAGCCAGCATTCTCAACCAGCTCCATCATTGCTGTTTCCTTGCTGTGATTTGACCAGGAAGTAGAATTTCTACCTGGGAGTCTTCAGTTTTTTGTCATCAGATATTCAGTGGCTCTGAGCCAGGCATTATCTTGTACTTACCCACCAAAGAGGTAGTAAGGAATGATGGTCTGTGATGGAATGGAAATTTTCTCTCTGCCAAATACTTCTACCAAGAGCTAGAAAAATAAGTTGGTATGCAACTGAGGAATCCTGGATCTGAGCTTCGTGGCAGAAGGTGGCTGTATATGGTCTAAACCAGGAGATTACAAGGTAGAACTCCTACACTCCAAGTAGTAAGGGTAAGGGGAGTGTTTAAGCTGCCACCAAGCGTCAGTAGTGCTGTGAACTGGCTGAAAGGCAGTGAATTTAGCTCCTACTTTGTTTTCCTGTGTCAGATAAGATGAAGTTCCACTGCAAATAATAGAACAGCAGATAGAAGTAAAAGAAAGCCTGGAAATAAATAGTCCAGGGCTTTTATGGTGGCTCCATCATCAAGATTTCAGGTTCCTTTTTCTTTCTCTTTCTCCGTCATCCTTAATGCTTGGCTTCCATTGTCAAAATTACTTCATGTACTTCATCATCACAACATGGCTACTGGAATTCTAGCCTTCATATTCTAGTGTAAGAAAAAACTACCCCTAACTATAAGAGAAACTGGGAAAGGTTATCTTTTTAGCTATGGGCCCATTGCCATCCTAAGTAAAATTGGAGTTCTAGTGGTAAGCAGGAAAATAAGATTAAAAGCTAGATTTGCAGCTAGTAATAGCTACCATATTTTCTCCAGACCAGAAAACTATGTCCCTTAGTCTTTGTGACCAGTATAGCAAAAAAAGAGAGCATTAGACTACAATCATAGGCTTTGGGCAGATCATGTCTTTGAGCCTCAGCTTCGCTATTCATAAAATGATTGGGCTAGATGAGATAAACTCTAAGAGCCCTTATACATCTATTAGCCTTAGAGTTTGAGTCTGGCCTGAAATCAAGTAAACAAAATGAATATATTCACAATTCTAGACTCTATTAGAGTAGTCAAATATATATGTGTAGAAGGAAACTATTTCAGTGGGAGGAAACTTAAAGAAATGCTTTTGTTTGAAATTCAATAGTCTCTTTAATATCACATATACTTTATATTGAGACTCTTCTTTAGTCATTATTTCACAAGTTAATATATAATCATGGTAGGGGTTCATCGTACCATAATAAATTATCATTTATGATAAAATGTGCTAAATTATCCCTCTTGGACATAAGAATCTATTTGACCACCCTATCCAAAATATACCTATCACTTTCCATTCCCTTACACTCCTTATTACTTATCATTACCTGACATTTTATTTACACAGATACACACACAATCTATTTATTGTCTGTTACTTAACCCGGATATAAACTCTATATTAGAAATTTGTCTGTTCTATTCACTTCTGTATCTCCAGTACCTAGAACCTTATCAGGCACATGGTAGGAATCCAATATATAAATAAATGGATGAATGGATGTTTGTGCTAATTCACAAATGATCAGAAAATCTGAGTGTTTAATACTTACTATGATCAGGTCTCACTTTATGTTTGTCCAGACATAATCAGATAATTTACAGACTTCTGTTATTCTTTTAGGTTGCCTAAACTGATTTGCTTTTGGTTTTTCAGGGCCAAGTACTTTAGGTAACATTGTAGAAGAGGTGACTCATCCTTGTAACCCTAATCCTTGCCCTGCTAATGAGCTCTGTGAGGTCAACCGAAAAGGGTGTCCTTCTGGAGATCCCTGCCTTCCATACTCTTGTGTTCAAGGTAAGATAGGTAGGTGGGTGTGGGTATGTGATGGGTATGGATGTGCTGCTGGTGTTTCTTTATAGGAATTATCTTTGGAATGAGATTACAAGGGACTTTATTTTCTCAATTATGTTTTTCTATATAATGTTTCAGGTTTTCCCAATAAACATGTATTATTTATGTAAGCAGAAAAGGAGAAAGACAAATGTAAATTTCAATAGTAATTTAGATTATAAACTAATATTAATCCAAAACCAAACCCTCATAATGATTTATAGGGTTATTGACAATAAAAGAAAAAACAAACTTTGGGCCAGCTTTTTGTACTTTGTCTTTCATATTGTAATGTTTGAGAATATGTTCTGCATGTTTTTCTCATTTTTTCTTTTTTTTAGTATATGGAGAATTGGCATTCTCGGTGGACTGTGTAATTATCTCCATAAATTTAAAGTTATTTTTCAATTGAACATGTTTTTTTATTATATTAGAATCAACATTTTTTAATGTGTGAAATAAAAGGAAAGTATTAAATAAGCATGAGGTCTCAAAGGATTATCTATAATATTTTTGTAATGTCATAATATATCAACTATACAGTCATTAGAAACCTCGTTACAATTAGAAAGTAATGAATTTTCCTTAAACCCAATCAAGTATTCAACTTTTTAAAAAATTTAAGGTATGTTTGTATTCCATCAATATCTGTGATTTTAAATCTCTTTAATAAGCTCCCCAAAATAAAAAACTATGTATCTTACAACATTTTTTACAGAACCATAGCTGACTTTGGGATATAGGTCCTTAATCACCACCATCTCACAGAACATGGAATTTTCATCTGAGAGACTATGTTTTTGACCAGTGAACCAAAACAATTCCTTAGTTTCATGAAAGTTCTCTTACGTAATAGCCACACAGTACCTATAAGGCTTACGTTAAATGCGTCTAACGCGTAATATAGTATCATAGACCAATACCCACTGTCTCAGCTAATTTTTGTTTGTATAGGTTGCAAATTGGGAGAAGCCTCTGATTTCATTGTCCGTCAAGGGACATTAATCCAGGTGCCATCATCTGCAGGAGAAGTTGGTTGTTATAAAATTTGTTCATGTGGACATAGTGGACTCTTAGAAAACTGCATGGAGATGCACTGTATAGACCTTCAGAAGTCTTGTATTGTTGGAGGAAAAAGAAAAAGTAAGTCTTAAACTATTTATTTTGTTTCTTGTTTTTAATGTGAGATTAGTTATTTTAACTTTGTAAGAAGAACATTGAATGGATTCTCACCAGAGGGTAAGTCTACAAATCTGATACTTCAGGGCAGTATTTTTCAAACTATATCCTACAAGGCACTAGGACTTCTAAGGAACTCTCTTATAAGCCTCCTCAAGAAAGGACTACTAGCTAATAATAATTAATGCTTATTGAACTCTTAACGGTGTACCAAGCACTGTGATAAGTTTTATGTGTGAGATCTTATTTGAAAGAAGAGTGCTCTTGGCCAAAAACATGCTTGCACATTCTACTTAGCTAAAATGAATGGTGGGTGCCTTATATCTTTGAGGATAAACAAATTCATTCCTTCTAGAAACTTTCACTAATTAATGCCTTTACTATACATAAGAACATACTGAGATAAAGGATTAAGGTCACGCTTTCCACGATAAGATGGAAGATAATTTGAGTCCCAAAAAGGAACAGTACTTTTCAGGGAGCTAGTCATTACTGCCAGGGCATTGGGAGAGTCTGTGATCCAAAGGTGGCATTGGTATTGGTCCTGGAGAGAGGAATGGAGTTCCAGGAGGAAAGGAGCGTTTGAGGCAGAAGGGCAGCCAGAAGCATCCTCAGACAATGGAGCAGTGTGGTGAGAATAGCACATTAGGGGTTTGGGGGGATATGGTGGGAGGTAAATACAAAAATATAAATATTACAGATTTAACTACCTTGTTTGTATGTTCAGAAGTTATTTTTCAAGAATTTCTAATTTTAAACTTTTTAAACTATTACATTTAGAATTTGTGGTCTATTTATAAATTCATGATATGAAACGATGTTTTATTTCTTTCAGGTCACGGAACATCCTTTAACATTGACTGCAATGTCTGTTCTTGTTTTGCTGGCAATTTGGTGTGTTCTACCCGCCTATGCCTCAGTGAGCACAGTTCAGAAGATGACCGTCGCACCTTCACAGGTAACCATGGTCACCCAGAAGCTATCCTCATCCCTTGTACCCATTTCCCTTCAAGGCAGCTTCTCTTGTCCTGCCTTCACTGCAGATGTACACAATAAAGTAACTATATAGCCTGTATTTATGAAAGCAAGATACCCTCTCTGGATCTCCTTCCTTCCCTACAAATTGAAGGCATTAAATGAAATGATTTCTTAGGGCCCTTCCAGTACTAATATTATGGAATTGCATGTGAAAAGAACAGGACCAGTGACTGGGATGGTTTTAGTTAAATGGAATTTTCCTACCTGCTGAAGTACCTCATTTAACCCTACCATTATGGTCTAAAATACCCATGTATTTTCTGAGTTTGTTTTTGTTCTAATGGTTTCCTTACCACTTTCTTCCTTGACCTACCTTAACCTATTGGTTTATATAGGTAGAGACCCCTATAAACAAAGTTAGAGGTAAGAAAAGTAAAGAATGTTTCTCTCAATATGGTGTATAAAATCTGAAATTTAGATGTTTAAAGTCTGGCTCGGAGATGGATTTCTGGAAAGTCAAAGGATAATACCAAAAATAAGACAGAGAGAGTAGGTCATAAACTCCTCCCATAGGTTTCTTCCACTCTTGTCTCCTTAGGGATTTCTCCAAGAAGGTAACGAGAAATTATTGTAATTTTGAGACTTAAGAATTTTTCTGAACATTCAGTCAAGAATACTAATTTCTTGTCTTCCCTGTTTTCCACTGCTGGTATTATGCTCCAGCTACAGTAAGTGAGAAGGTTGATGAGGTGAGATGCTCTTTTCTTAAGAAGAAACTACCATTGTCAACAGCAGCGCGGTGTAGTCTACTGGTATCTATCGGTCTCTGCTTTTCCCCAGATCTGAAATACCTTTGCGCTGGGTAAGGAGGAACCAGATAGCCGCCCTTACCCTGTTTCATGCTGCTGTAGCAGCAACTTGATTCTTCTTCCCCTGGAGTTGGTATTACACATGGAGGTGGGATGAGGGAGAACAGAATAGGGATTTAGCAACCTCGTGTCTCCAGCCCATTGAAAATAAAAAAGGAGACCAGAAATAAGTGAACAGCAGACTGATGGAGAAGTAGAGACAGGACCAACTCCACCTCATCCTCATCTACCTAATGAGCACCAGCCTTCGCTGCATGGTTGTTGTCCTTTATTGTTATTCTTTTTCTGCTCTGCTTGGATGAGGACAGTTCATTCTGCTAATTTCTGTGGGGATGAAGAGTGAACTAAAGACTTACCTGAATACTTCTATTTACTTACTTACATCTAAGTGATTTTTGGAAGATGAACTTTACAAGAAGCAGGACCCTTTTCCCTGTAGTGTGCAGCCCCTCGTGTCTTCGATAAATTAAGCTAATGACTGTTTAACTAGCAGACTCTGGGGAGATTTTCCTGGCTGCAAAGTTTACCACATTTTTTGGGACTCAGGTAGTTTCCCAGTATGAACATGACTCAGAGAGAGAGAGAGATGTTCATAAAAATTCTTAAATCTCAAAACTATGGTAATTTCCCAAGTTACCTTCTTTTTCTTCCCCTTCTCTAAGGAGATGGGAGGAATCTATATGAGAAGTTTACAACCTCCACTCTTTGTCTTGTTTTTAGTATTTATTTTTTAGTCCATATTCTACTTAGCTAAAATGTAAGGTAGATGCATTCTAGAAATCTTCAAAGACAGACTTCAAACTTCTAAATTCTAGACTATTTACACCAGATTGGGAGAAACATTCTTTACTTTTCCTACCTATAGCTTTGTTTATAGGCATCAAGGTCTGGAGGCCCTCAATTATCTGGCAATAAATGGTACAAAGGAAACTATTATGCAGATAAATGTTTTTCAGAGGCCTCCTTTGCCTTTACAAACAGTCATAGATTGGAGGAATGGTCTTCTAAAAATTCTTTTTTAACATAAGAGTCCCATATAATCATTAATGGTTTGCCTTAATAAGGAAATATGAGGGAAAGGGGCATGTGCAAGTACACATTGTTGAGGCTGTTTCCTTTCTTTAGGTCTGCCCTGTAACTGTGCAGATCAGTTTGTCCCCGTGTGTGGGCAGAATGGACGCACTTATCCCAGTGCTTGCATTGCTCGCTGTGTGGGCCTCCAAGACCATCAGTTTGAGTTTGGATCATGCATCTCAAAGGATCCGTGTAGTTCTAACCCCTGCCCAAAAAACCAAAGGTAAGTCAAATGGCTCCTTATCTTTTTCAACTGAAGATGAGCCCTTACTAAGCATCTACTGTGTGCCAGACAGTGAAATGAATTAAAACGTTCTCTGCCCTGAAGAGTTTGGAGTCTAGCAGGGGAAAGCCATGTACAGCAGCTTGGTAATGTACTGTCATTGGGGTCCTGGAGTGGAACAGTTGGTGCAGCCCAAGGAAGGCCTGGGCAAATAGAGGCTGTGATATTCAGCTGCAAAGATGAATAGGAGATTGCAAGCAAGGTTTGCGTTGGAGGTGTTGGTAAAGGCTGAGAGAGTCCCAGGAGAAAATCTCTTGGCTGCTGGAAATGAGGAGATACCATGGAATATGCTGGGAGCTACACTAGTTTTGTGAGACTGAAACAAAGTGTGGGCAAAGTAGGGGCAAAGAGGGGTAGCAGATGAGACCTCAGAAATGGATGTATTCTTATATGCCTGATAGTAATGGGGAATTTTTTTCTGTTTGTCTGCTTCCATTTTAGAGATTGGACATGAGAAATCTTGGGAAAATGCAGATTAAGTATTATTTGAAATTATTTGTTTAGGGGTTCCTTTCTCTGGAGTTTCTTCATGAGCTCAGTGTACAGTTGACCTACCTTAATGGTGGATTTCTGCATGTAGTGGTTGCAGGTCAGGTGTCATGCCCACTCTCCTAGGTCTCAGCCTTCTTTTTTCCACTGGCTGCCTCAGAGACCTGAGCAGGACACAACCAGTGCCATAGTACTTTCCTTAGGAAATATTTTATGGGAAAATAAGCAGTTGCCTCTCCATCCTTAAAATCTCAGTCAGTGCAGTATAGAGGGGAGAGGTAGATTTTTCTCATGTGTTTAAAAAAAACATATTGGTCTCCCATCTGGCAAAGTTTATACCATGAAAGCTAAGCCCCAAAATTTTCTGTGGAAAGAAGACAGGGTGCTGTGCATAAGAAAAAGGGATAAAGAAATAAGCCAAAGCATAAGAGAGTTGTGTTGGGAGGCTTGTTTTGGTATTTGCTTGTTTGTTTTCCTCCATTTGCTAACCATTCTGGATAAGGTTTGCTTTTATAATAAAAAACTAAAATCTCAAAGTCCTTCTGGGTATAATACAAAACCAACCAAAAGAAAAGATTGAAAAATATAGCTACGTAAAAATGAAAAATTTCTGCATGGTAACAGACAAATACAAACTGAGAAGAAAATTACAGAGAAAGGCTAATGTCCTTATAAAGACCCCCTACAAATCAATGTGAAAAAGATCAACAACCTCATTTAAAAATGGGCAAAGATCAATAACCTAATAGAAAAATGGACCAAGGACATAAACATAGAAAAAGAAATACAAATGGTTCTTAAACACTTGAAAAGATGCTTTTATTAGTTAGGGTGAATAACTCTAATTACTGTATACAAACTCAGAAATATCAGTATTTTAACATAACGGTTCCAATGTGGACCATTTGGGTGTTCAGCAGGTGGCTTTCCACATGGTGATTTACAGACAGGATCCTGTCACCTAGCGATTCTGCCAGTTCCAATAGACTCCTCGTTCTCTGTATCTTTTGCATCTGGCCGTAAGCTTTTAGGGGCCAAGTTTAAAAGTGGCATTCATCTCTGCTTCCAGCTACATTCTGTTGTCTAAAACATAGTCACTTGGCCACAACTAACTGCCAGGAAGACTAGGGTGTGCCCTGGAAGAAAATTAAATGAATTTGATGAACCTCTTACTCATCTACCATAATGCTCAACTTTCCTCATATTAAGTAACATGTAAGTTAAAACTACAATTATGTACCATTTTCCATCTGCTAGACTGGCAAAGATAAAAAGTTTAATAACATAATGTAGGGAAACAAGCACGCATATAAGGGGGAGTTGGAGGATTGGTGTATCCTCTATGGAGGGGGATGTGGCCAAGTGTAACAAAATTTTAAACGTACATACTCTTTGAATCAACATATATAAATGTTTATACTTACATAAAGTATCCCTGGAAGAACAAACAAGAAATTGGTAATAGCAGTTGCAGCTGGGAAAGGAAACTCAATTGGCTGGGACACAAGAATAAGAGAGACTTATTTTTCACTATATATCATTTTGAATTTTTTAAATTTCACCATAGGTTTGTATTATCCAAAAATTAAAAAATTATTTTTTAAAGTTTAAAAAATAAAAAATTGTATGTATCAAGTATGTGCTTATATACCAGGCAACTTTCTAAACAATAGGACACAACAGTAAGCATGACAAAGTCCCTGCCCTGATCATGTTTACTTTAATTGACGCCTTAGATTTTCAATCTTTCCTATTGATCCTCTTATTTCTAAATATTCAAATTGATAAAGTTTGTCTTTCTAAAATTATCAAATTTCTCCTAATATTCTCAGTTCTCATACATTCTGTGTTTATAGATAATAAAGTTATAAATATCCTTTTCTATTATTTCTCTTCAAATATCTTAAATTTCCATAAAGCCATAACTACATGCATTCTAATTTTAAATCCCATAAGAAAGGGGAATCGTGTGAAATAGTAGTGATGGTGGTGGTCATTTCAGAGCAGGAGGCTCATCCCTAAAAAGAGTAGAGCAATTTGTTTTGAAATGAAAATAATGCTAGTTACTATATTCTTCTTTTAATTTCCAGACTATTTGTAGATCTTATTATTTCAAAGACCCAGTGAAAGCTCAATATTTTAATAGGTCTTATTTTCTTATAGAACTTATAAATATCATTTATAGAAATTAAAGAAGTAAAAATTCTAAAGAAGAAAAACGCCATTATCCCTAACCCCTCTAAGGAAGTTCAGAAATTGAGAATGAATCAAGGTTCAGATGTTACTAGGAAAACCCAGCTTAATGGAGTGGCATTCTCTTAGTGATTCGCAACCAGCACATTACATGGCCCTCCGCCTTGTAAGCACAAAAATCTGAATTTTTCAGCACGTGTGAGGCTCTCTTTTAAGAAAGACTCTTATTAGCCAAACATGAAAACGCTTTATTTATTATTGACTACAAGGCTTCCTGCATTAACCCACTTGAGGGCCTCATATCAGGTCACTTCTACCCCATGCATCCTTTGCTTCTTTTCCTGGTGTCACCTGTCCTGTCCTCTAGCACCACAGAGTCTTGAGCACCACACCTTTGCTCATGCTGCTCTGTCAGCCTTGCAGCCTGTGTGGCCCTCCTGATCCTCCAGGTTCTAGCCAGCATACTACCTTTGCCCAGTGCATTCTACAGGCTTCTCAGTCAGAATAACTCATTCTCAGGAACTTTTATATGTAATTTTCTAGCTGATAGCCTACTTTCTATGCATGCTTGACCCTCCAGCTTTCCATAAGCTCTTGGGGATGGCAACTGTTTCTCAGTTTCTCTCTTGCTTTCTCTTCAACTTCCTGGGCCTTGTCAATGCATTACCAGCCCCACCATAGTCCCTTCCAGCTCATGGTGCTATATTTGTGTTTTTCAGATGCATACCCAGACCACAAGTCTGCCTGACAACTTTTGATAAATTTGGATGTAGCCAATATGAGTGTTTGCCAAGACAGCTCACCTGTGACCAGATCCGTGATCCTGTTTGTGACACAAACCACATGGAGCACAGCAATCTCTGTACTTTGTATCAGAGAGGGAAAAGCCTCTTATACAAAGGCCCATGCCAGGTACAGTTGTTTAGCTGACAGACCAAAGTTCACACAGCATAAAATTGGTTTATGGTCTTTTATGGATGAGTCAGCAGTAAGATCACTGGAGAGTCTTTTGTGAACCCTATCAAATCTAGAGAACTTAGCCCCTACTAAAAATGAACCATCCCAAGACGCTTTTTCTCCTAACTCTGGAGGACTTCCTTGCTACTGTGTGTATCTTTGCACATCCAAGAAAAGAACTAAGGAAGATTGCAAGTTAAAACAACCAAGAAAAGAGTTCTTTTCCCAATCTTCCCACTGAAGTCCCTATTGTAGTATTGAAAAATAATAAAAAATGTCTCAAAGACAATGTATTTTTTACATCAGTTTATTTTTTGGTCTTTTAAGGTTGTGTAATCTGTAATCTTGTTAAAAAATAAACTCAAGGACAACCCCACTGAGGCTTCCCACATGTACCACTGGTCTATGTGCTTGCCCTTTTCCTCGGGGAATCCCACCTTTGGGCCCAGCATCCCCTGCCCACAATCAGCTAACACCTGACATGACTGCTTCTCTTTTCCTGGTCTTCATTGTTGAAAAATCCTTTCTTCAGCTTGTTTTCCTTAAGCTTGTTTTCTCTCAGAGTTTGTGTTCCAGTTGCATTGATACCTGTTACTCTCAATTCCCAGTCTTCTCTTCCTGCTTGTTCCCTCTTCCTGGCTATGATTTTTCTCTCACATATTCTTAGCCTACCTGGTGGATCTAGAGTCTTCCTGCGCTCTACCTCTCCACTCGTTCTCCTTGTCCTTTACCCAGTGTGAAATGGTAGAGCCTCTGTGTGTGCATAAAGATTGATCTTGTTTTCTTCAAACAGGCATTTCTGGAATAATAGAAATCTGAGGGAGGGGGGATTTTATCTCACGTTGCTTCGCTTGGATTGAGCACCCACGTCCTGAAGAGGCTGAGAAAAGTGCTCTTTTCAGTTCATCTTGCCCCCCATCCCATGTTTAGCCTACCTCAGGAGCTTAATTAAGAGGGTCCCCAGAGTTTATACCTATGTCTTTTTTCCTTCCTGAAAATAGGGAGACCAACTGTGTATTCTTGGTTAGGAAAAGTACACCATAGAAGTTTCCAGGCTAACTGTGATTTATTTGCCCTCAGCCCTTCTGCAGAGCCTCAGAGCCCATCTGCGGGCACAATGGGGAAACCTACAGTAGTGTGTGTGCTGCCTACTCAGATCGTGTGGCAGTTGATTACTACGGGCCCTGCCAGGCCGTCGGGGTCCTCTCGGAGTACAGTTCTGTCGCAGAGTGCGCTGCTGTGAAGTGTCCTTCGCTCTCAGCGGCCGAGTGCAAACCCATCATCCCGCCTGGTAGGTTGGCAATATTTGGGGTGGGGCAGGGGTGGGATTGGAAAGACTTGCTTATCTGCCTCCAGAGAGTGAGTCACTGAGGAGAAAAAAGCTGACTAGTTTATTAAAATTTTTTAAAAATTTTAACTCTACCTGATGCTGATTAGATGTATTACTCTGGGTTGACTTTGAAAAGCCATGGGTTACCTTAGTATCACCTGGTCCAGTGGTTTTAAAACAGTATGACAAACTTTATTCAAGCAAAATCTAATGCCAAACACCAATATATAAACCATTAAAGCAGTATTTAATTACTAAAATTATGGTTATGAGTTCCATTGTATATGTTTACTTTAAAAAATTGATAATACCATAAAGTTAATTAATAAAGAATTAGTAATTAACAAATGAATAATTGAAACAGTTTTAATGGACACAAACATTTGAAATTGAGAGAAACAGAAAATAGTTGTCCTAGATTGGCCTTAGCATCTAATTGTTTTAGTTGCATATAATCAGAAAAGTCTTGTTCTATACAAACTGTTACAAGCGATAACAGTTTTTTAAAACAGCTTACCTTACAGTCTAATAATCTTTAGTTAAACAGAGGTGGGAGAAGAGACTTCATCACAAATCTGCACAGAACAGATTAGTCTGGATCTAACAAGTGTGTTCCTCATCCATGAATTCATCAAGTTTTTTTTGAGCTTCCACTATGTGCCAAATACTCTTCTGGGCACTGGGGACACATCAGTGAGCAAAACAAAGCCACTTTTCTCCTAGAGACCGTGATCTGATATTTTGTTAACAGTTCAAAATAATTTGTAAAATTCAAGTAGAGTTAAACACTCATGCAATACCTGCTCCCTTGTTTTGCAGCCAGAAATCAAAGGCCCAGGAGTCACATGCCCCGGGTCACGGAGTGGGTGTTGAAGCAAAGCAGGGTTTAGACCCATGTCTTTAGATCTCTGTGTGTTCTTATACCACCTCACATCACCCAGAGAAGTGGTAAAGGATGAAAGCAGGGATGGAGGAAGGATTTGGGAAATGTATAAATTATAAGATCCAGGTTGGTCAGGATACGAGCTAAAGGGCAATCATTAGGAAGGCCAGCTATAACTCTTAGCACAAAACGAAGGGTTGGTAGTGTCACCAACTATTTTGTATTCTCCTCGTTTCTAATTCTGAACTCGTGTAAAATGGTTTGTTATACAGGTGCATGTTGCCCATTATGTGCTGGGATGTTAAGAGTTTTATTTGACAAAGAAAAACTGGATACTATTGCAAAGGTAAATTGCTTTACGTGCCGGGAACTGTTGAAACCTTATTGATAAACTTCTCAGTAATCCTACAGAGTAGAATGTGTTGTCCCCTTTATAGAAGAAGAAACTAATTTGCAGAGAAGCAACTTGCCCAAGGCTGTATAGCTCATAAGCAGTAGAACTAGGATTGGAATGGAGGCTGTCAGGCTCCTAATTCTGTGCTCCTTTCCTCCACACCCTGGCTGTGTGGTGACCTTGCTCTGCACATCACAGCCTGAACCTTTCTTAGAAAAGGTCCCCTCCTGGCACAGTAAGCAGAGTTAGGACTAGAGGCAAAACCAGGCAGCCAGAGACTGGTAGATGCCCAGATGGTTTCAGGGTGGCCTGCCCTCACACAGTCCCCCTTCCTCTGGAAGCTACTTCCAGAGCCAGACACCATCCCTTGAGTATTTTGACCCTTTCCTTTTTCTGTACCGTTACCTTTGCTGCTTGCTGTTATGAAGACAGGGCTCCTGAAATGTTATAGCTTTTAGCTCAAAAATTATCCCCATTTTGATTAAAACACCTATATTTTTACAGGAAGACTATGATTATTTCTCTGTGGCCTCTAATTCAGAACAGTCACTTTTAAAAAAGCACTTCTGGTGAGAGTGTTTATCTTGGCCACAAAGCTCCATGTCAGGCAAAACCCCATTGGGATGGACATTGTGGAGATTTAAAATTCAGCTGACAGAGCCCTATTGGGGCCCTGCTCTTTGGACTTCCTTGGATAAAAGAGCCTCCTTGACTTAGGCAGGATAGCAAGGCAGCTTAAGAAGTAATTAAAGAACTCTTTTTTGTTGTTGTTGTTTTTGTTTTGGATAATAGAATTTTTTTTTTCTTTTTTTAGGTAACAAACAAAAAGCCAATAACAGTTCTAGAAATACTTCAGAAAATTCGTACACATGTGTCTGTCCCACAGTGTGATGTATTTGGATATTTCAGCATTGAATCAGAAATTGTGATCCTGATCGTTCCTGTCGATCATTATCCAAAAGCTTTACAGGTGGGGTTCAGCATACACTGTGCAGCTGTCTTGTCAATTTCAAGTCTGGTGAACTTGGAAGGGGGTGGGTTAGGACTAGATGGTGAAGAATAGAGGCATGTGAGCCGGGCAAGAGAGAGAGAAGCAAGGCAGTCTCTGAGGTTCAGCGCTACACCAGGTGAACCGAGGCCGGGTACACATATGATGGCAAAATGCTAAGGAGTGGGAGAGGGAGAGGTTGAGAACTGTGACTCAAAAGTGTGCACAGATGGACGGCATCTGTTCATCATATAGACGAGGCAGCTGAGGCCCAGGGAGACAGGGAGTGACACAGGTCACACAGTGACAAAGGAGAATAGACTCGTGCCTTCTAAGGGCTAGCTACCATTGGGAAGGAGGAGCCCACTGGAGTTGGTCTTGCGGACCCCAGTTTTTCTTCCTCACAATATTGAGGTGAACCTCACTCATGTAAGCCCAACTTTCAGCATCAAAATAATAGGGCTCAAGTGAAGGGGGTGATTACAGGCATCCTATAAATTGCCATCATTAGACAGCTCATTAAGCCTAATTGCTTTCCTGAGGTGTGAATAGGCATTGAAAGTTCATTACCTGTGACTACCTTTAACAATGCAAAGATAATGAATAAATGTGGATAATGAAAGGATGTGGAAAAGGAAAGAGCAGTGCCATTGTGGATTGTTTCTTTTCTGATTTGATTTCCATTGGTGCTGTTGTTATTTATGTTTTAAGTCAAGACTATAATTAAATGTTACTTTGGCTAAGGAAAGGACAAAAGAGAAAGCATATTCCATATGTTGGGATATATATGGAATTCGACCTTTTCACAGGTTCTGTGGTTTTATATTAAAAGAATCTGATTTTCCTCTTCCAGATTGAGGCCTGCAATAAAGAAGCAGAGAAGATCGAATCCCTTATCAACTCTGACAGCCCTACTCTGGCGTCTCATGTCCCTCTCTCCGCCCTCATCATTTCCCAGGTTCAGGTTTCCAGCAGTGTGCCATCGGCCGGCACTGGGGCCAGACCTCCCTGCCATTCTCACCTCATCGTCCTCAGCCTGGGCCTCGCCTTGCACATGGTCTGGACATATAACTGACCACCCATGAAAAGTGCAAAATGTCCCTCCATCTACTTTTTCTACCTTGCGAAAGACATATAGGACTGCTGGTTCGTAATTGAAGAGGGGCCAAGTAAAAGCACTTGTCACCTCACCACACAGTATTTTTTTAATCTGCTAATATTAGTAAGATTTTGTTTTGTTTTTACAAATGTTAAAGTACATTCTTCCAAATATTAATGAAAGAGGATATTTCCTTCTGGGGGCGGTCACTGCCTTGCAATTTCCCTTTTGCTCATTAGATGAGTCCATCACTTAAAACATATTCAATGTCACAGATAGATGTGATGGTCACTTTTTAGAAAGATAACTCATTTTTACTATGGGCTTCTTATTACAGAAACTTCATTTCAGAGTTCCTATAAGTATTAAGGGGCCCCTAGTGCCTGTGTGTGTTTGTTTACAGATAATTATACCTACTCTGTCTAGAAGCGATGGGTCACAGTGCAGGGCCACTGCCATTAGAATATGAAATAGAGATAAAGCATCTTTGGAATTATGTGGATCATCAGGCAAATTTAACTTAAAAGAAATTTAATTTAGGAACCCAACTATTGTGTTAAGCAAAAGCAAGCTAACTGAATGGCACTCTGATACACTGTGATGGTCTCAGTGGTTACAAACATGTCTGTGACTTTTGTGAAAGGGAGAAGTTATATCACATCAAAACATCTTGCATTGTGCATCTTTATATTAATCAGACATATATTCGGTATTCATCCGAGTTAAAATCAGCCTTTAAACCAATTGCTGCTACTGATATAATTGCCAAAAAATGAAATAATTAGTAGTTCATGTAAATAATACATGATTTTTCTATTTTATTATGAAGAAGGTGAATAGCCATATTTGTAAAGTGACAATCATGTGTGTTAACCCAGTACTTTCCGTTCGTGAAGATACATTTGCTTTTTGTGACATGCACAGTGTAGATAAATGTTTTGTCTGACTTTCTTTTCTGATTCAGAATTATGAAGAGTATGGTTTATATATTTAAAAATGTCAATTCTAAGTATTAAAATGTTTGCATGTTGTCTAAGAAATTGAATACTTTGAATGTGTTTTCACAGTTTGAAATAAGCTATTCAGTATAATACTTCTTGTTCATATGCACCTAAACTTAGATTTTACATGAAGTATTTTTTTCAGTATTATATGTACCCTCTGAAATATATAAGAATATGCTTATTAAACCAAAATCTTGTTTAAAAGTGAGCACTTAAGCTTTCGGAATATCTCAATGTTGATGTAGCATGTTTGTTGCAATTGCTTTATCTATATAAATGCCTTCAATGCAATATACTGGAAAGCTTTTCTATTTTAATAAAAATAATTTTTATATGGTTATGTGTACTTCCAGGCAATGTGGACATTTAAAATGAAACCACTGCTCACCCTTGGGTCCTGTGTCATTTGCTCTGGAATAGGAAGTTACAGGAATGTTATTATTCCAAGCCAAGGGCCCTGGGAAAATGGGGCAACTGGAACAGAGCTGGTCAGACCAGACCCAGGCATGACCAGGGACAGGCGGTGGCAAATGCCAAGTAAAAAGACGCCAGCTTTAGACCTGCAGGATGAAGAAAGCTTCAGGCCCTCCAAGACCCAGGAACAGACCAGGCCGTTCTACTCGCCACTGCCTTGGGCATGGTATTCCAGCTCCAGGGTATCTCCTGGGGCAGTGACAACTCTGGACTGTGGGGACAGAGTGCCTGTTGATCAGAGGCCGAGAGGGTCTATCAATCAGCTAATTTAAGGCCCCAAAACCTCCATGGATGACAACAGCAGAGGCTCCCATCTTGCTCCCATCGCATGTCCACTGTGGGTCAGCTGCATTTCTTTTCCACATCATCATCATGCCAGGACCCATTCTGGTGTCCTCACAAAGGGGAGTGGAGAGACCCAGAGAACCACGACTGGCCCTTAGGTCTCTGCTCAGAAGTGACACTGTCATCTCTTCTGATCCAACTTGTGGACCCAGCAACGCCCGACCCTCAGGCCGAGTACACACCCAGAGGCGTTGTTCCCATCAGCCACAAGAGCCTCATAACAACCAATGGGATTTTCCAGAGTGACTGATAATAAAATAATTTTCGTATCTAAAGCAAAAGTGGCAACAAAGAGCAGAGATTGTGATGGATGAGCGCAGAAAATTAAAATCAGTTAGTGCTAAAAGGCCAACCTGGGGAAGACTGCTTGCCTCCTGGACGCCTCCCTCCACAGTAGCCGTATCAGAGAGCTTCCCAAGGGCTCTAGGACAGAGGACACGGGCTTAGGACTTGACTGTACTGATGGTCTCTCCTACATCATTTTTCAGTAGGCCGGGGACAGGAATGCATGTCACTCATGCTACCAGGTCTTCATTTTATGTTCTTAGTAAAGGGATCACAGCTCTGTCCTCATGGTCACCTGGAGGCTGTCTCAGCTCCAAGCTGAGCTTCAAGCACAGTATTCTAAGCAAGAAGAAAGGAGACAAGAGCCACGAGCCTTCTCCTTTTATGAGTAAGAAAGATATTTCTCAGAAATCCCTCACCAGTCTTCCCTTGCATCTCCTTGGCCAGGATCAGGTTGTATTTCCACCTTTAGACCGATTACAGGCCGAGGGGAACAAGATGGCCATAGCTGGCTAGTCAGACACTGCTGCCCAAACCAAGTCAAGGGTCAGGAGGGCAAGTAAGAATGCCAAGGCCACCAATAGCATCTTCCTTAAGAAAAAAGCAGGGAGACCACCTAAGAAGAACAGGTGCTGTAGGCGTAAGAAATAAAAAATAAGGGATTGTAAGCTGACATGTTCCTTGCAATCTGTGAGGTCAAACCTTATTTTAGGTTTACCTCACCTAAAATAAAATTAAAAAAAAATGGTTTTTTGCAGTCTCAAGTTAGAAACGGGGGTCCTAGTTTCCAACTAGGTAGTGAAACCCCGTAGCAAGATCTCTGATTCCATAACTTTAGTACTTACCTCCAGTTATTTAAATTTCATTTCTCAGGCCTCTTTCCTGCTTGTTTTAAAACTTCATTCCCATATCCATTCCCGTGTCCATTCCCACATCTCTTCTGCCTCCACCACCTGAGGCTAGATGAGTGACTAATCGTTTGGAGTAGAGGAGGATGGAAGGTATGGTCTCTTTGCCCCAAATATAGGCAAGGCTCACTTCTCAGGAAGTCAGTGAGCTCGGCATGGTATCACTTGGCAGCACCACCAGCAGTCACTAGGGTATCTTTAATACTAGCTGTGCGGCATTTATTTCTAGTGCGAAAGGCTGCCAACTAAGCCCCTGAGTGGCGTTGTCCTCAGTTATGGATTTGCCTGTACAAGATGGGAACAGGTGATCTGATTGTACAGCCAACATGCCACAGGAGGTGTGAGGAGGAAGAAAGTCTTACAAGGGGAAGACAGAAGGCTTCTTAGGATTTGATTTGAGCTGGGCCTGGGAGAAATAGGCCCTGCCAGATGGCTTTGAGGAGAGGCGTTCTGAGCATAGGGTCCAGCCTGAGCAAAGGTACAGAAGCAAGAGTGTCTAGGTCCTTAGTGGTAGAACAGTGGAGCTGACAAGTTGGGAAAGGGTAGTGAGGGGAGGTATAGGGAAGATCAGATGTGCCAGCCTTGAATGCCAGGCCACAGTGGCATCTAAAGCTTCTGCCCTTCGCTCTTAGCTATACTGACTGATGTGGATTGCCCCGGTGTGCTTGGAGCTATGTGCATCAAACTTCACTGTCACGAAGACCTTCGAGATCATCCACCAACTTCACTATCAGGCTGTGCTTCCTTTCCCTCTGTCCTCTGAATATCCTGGACTCTACAGAAGAAATATTAACTGAGCCAGGCTGGGTGCCAGGCTTCCCCGGGCTTGGTCCCCTCCCCTCAGGTTCAGCCTGGGTCTGTTTCAGCTCCACTGTGGGAAGAAAGTTACACCAGCCAGCAACTCTGATGACCTTGACAAAAAAAATCCATAGAAAACGTTTTATTTTTTTTATATGGTTTCATGGTTTCCTTCAACCCTGGCTGGTGGGTGTCAAACACCACAGAAGGTGTTCTGTTTCTCAAAGGGAACTTCTCCCTCTCTCCCAGCTGCCAAAGGGGCTTGAGTTGTATACTTTGCCAGCTGAGGAAAAGGGAAGGCAGAGAGACCATTCCTAGGGAAATTTCTCTCCCAAATCCACCAGTTTTGGAGGTAGGGGTTGTTTCCACTTCGTACATAGAGGGAAACAGGCCCAGAGAGCAGAAGTACTAACCCAAGTTCCCGCAATGAGTTAGGGCAAAGCCAAGGCCCAAAACCAGGTCTAGACTTTACCTGGCACAAGGCAGGTAGGCAGGATTAGTACTTCTCAGGGCTGGGGCCAGCCATGCGAGAGAGCTCCCTGAAGGTGAGCACAAGGGGTGGGCAGAGTGGAATAGGTTCAAGGTCAGAATGACAAGGCTTGCTAGGTTGGGTCTGACTATCAGACAGGACCAAAGAGCAACCGGAATCATAAAAGTAATGGACACAGCTATCCAGCACTGCCTACGTATTTCCACCTTGTTTTCTCACAGGCCGAGAGCAAATCTGTGCACAGAGGGAACAATTGCAAAGTCTAAAGTCAAATTAGGTTCTCAGGAAGTTTAGGCTGATGGGGGGTGGGTAAGGTAAGCAGGAAGCCTTCATATGGGGAAGCACGTTAACACCCTTGCCACAGCTCCACCCACTCTTTCATTTTTCTGAAATTTATTGTTTTCTCATTATAAAAATAACGTACATTTTGCCAAATACCTGGAAATATAAACAAAGGAAAAAGTCAGGAACACTACGCCTTCCTCTCTCTGGACTCTGCAAATAAGCGCAGACTCTCTCTAGAGTCTTCTCTGTATCAAATTGGGGCAGGGTCCCTCCTCTGTCCACATGGGAGCGGAGGTGGTTACCTTGCTGTGCTGTGAGGGGAAGTTCAGGAACACGGTTTCATACCTGGGATGGCATCTGCTGGTTAGCACTTCCACAGGTGGAAGCCCCATCTTAGCCAGGACCCTACCAGGTAAGCAGGTGAAATACCACCTGTCCTCCGCAGACCGATCTCCCACTAGACTGGGCTGGAGATGTGAGCAGTTGCTTTCCTGAACAGTCAGGTAAGTGTTTGCGTTGTTCAGGGCTCAGCAGGAAAATAGGTGGCTCATCCAAATTAGGATAATTTGAGGAAGGCGTAATAACAGGACTTAATTACACAGGTGAGAGCAGGTGTAAGAAACCACGGGGAGAATGCAGGGCATGTGCTGTAACAGGGAGGCCAGCACCCCTAAGTCCAAAATGGTGAGGTGGTTTCCAGAACCTAGGGAGAGAGCACTGTGTGGAGCAGGCATGTCCTCCCTCCCTCCCTCAGGTCTCCTCCCATTTCTGAACCCAGTTGGAAACCAGAGGACAAGGGAGGCTGTTGCGGTAACTATGCAGGTCAGCCTTCTGGGCAAAGAGCAGGGTGGAGAGTCAGTTTAGGGAAGGAAGTGGAGCAAAAAGAAGATACCAGCACAGCAGGCCAGGGCATTGCCAAGTAAGAGGACCAAAGAGATGTGACTGCATCTGCCAGTCCTTCTAGTGCACCACCCGAGATGGGGAAGGCCTCTCTAAACCTTCGGAGGTGTTCTACCGAACGCTCCTCCCTCCTGACCTCACTAGGCCTTCTCCGTTCCTCTCTATCTTCTCTCCCAGTCCTGCACACCTGCGTTTTCCAGAGTCTCCCCCTTGCTCCCTGAAAATCTCCAACCCTCCAAAGCCAGAAAGGAGTCCAGGCCCTCTGCCCTTTCTTGAGTCACACAAACATGACCCTCAAGCTACGGTCCTTTAGACTAGAACAGAACTACAGGCTGCACTAATTTGGGCCATGGCAGGAACTTCCTTCTGCCCGGGCTTTGCTGGCTCTGAAGTGGAAGACCAGACTCTGGCCCAGGAGTGGCGAAGGTGGGCGCTATGGACCCAGTTCACCTTCCCACCAGCAAGGAGCAGTCGCGCCAAGAGCAGCACCCCTCCTCACAGTTCGTGTTCATTTTCTAAAACGGCCCAGGCTGTAACGTGTGAGAAAAGGATATAATCCTGACGATAGAATGAATTTGGTCATGTGCCTAGTGAAGTAAGTCTATACCTGGGTGCTTTTAAAATGACTTCTGTTGCTATTGTCGCTATTTTCCCAATGATATATTTTAACAGATTAACAGGTTTTTTAAAAAAAGCTATTGCTTTAAAAAAAATTTTCTTGGACCTGGCTATCATTAAAATTTTTTCACATTAATTTAATAGGTTTTCTTAGTTTTTTCCAGAGAGAATCCATAATGAAAACTGTGCTCTTCCTTTTCCAATATTTATACTTATCTCTTTTTGTTGTCCTGGTATTGGCTAAAACTCCCAGAGCAATGTTGAATAACTATGGTGATAGCAAGAAACCTTGTTATGCTCTGATTTTAATGGGATTGTCTCATTTTACTGTTAAGTATGACTTGTTTAAGTATCACATGTTTTATGTCATACTTTTATTCTGTTAAGAGAAAATTTAAAAAATTTTTTAACAGTAATGGATATTGAATTGTATCAAAGATATTTTTGACATTCACTTACACTATATTTTTCTTTGGCTTATTAATATTCTAAGTTGTGAATACATTTCTTAATATGAAGCCAGCCTATATACCCTTAAAATAAATTTTATTTGGTTGTGAAATGTCATTCAAATAATATTCTGCTAGATTCGATTTGATATTCTATTTAGGATTTTGGTATTTATATTCATAAATGATGTTGCACTATGGTTTTTGTATTTGCAATATTTTTTAGGTTTTGGAATCAGGATTGTTCTAGCTTCATGAAATGAACAGGGGAGGTTTTCTACACTTTAGGACACGTAAGTAGTCACAGAATCATCTGTCTTTCAAAGGTCTGATAGAAGTCACCTGCAAACCTATCTGGGTCTAACTCTATTTAAGTAAGCAGTGATATTTTCTTTTTTTTTTTTTTAAATGGTTATTTCATTCATTTAGAATTTTTTCTCATCTTAAATGAGTCTTAGTAATGACTGTTTTCCTAGAAATATCCCCAATTCAGAAAAATTACTGGTAGAGAGTTGTAGATATTTTTTTGAACACTCCTAAAAAGAGATTACATCCCTTTTTAAATTACTAATGTGCTGCATTTGAGTTTTCTCTCCTTTTAGACATGTTTTATTCATTTGATTTTGTAGAGATTTATCTATTTGATTGTCTTCCAGCTCTAGAATGTATTTTTCCATTCTGCTCTTTTTTGTTTTCTAATATATAATTTTCTGGTTTTATCTATATTAACTTCTTTATTTAAATAATACTTAAACACTTTATTATGGAAAATTTTAAATCTGCAGGTAATTTTAAAATGAAAATTCATATACTTACCCTCTAGATTCTACAATTAACATTTTGCTGTTTGTTTTATTGCTTTTATCTCTCTCCATTCATCTTATTTTATATGTGTTTCAAAGTAAGTTGAATTCATCTTTTTATGCATTTCAAAGTAAATTGTAAACATTAATACATTTCACCCCCTAAACACTTCAGCATCCCTTCATTAACTAGAGTTTGATATTTGTATATGGTTTTTTAATGTTTTGTAATTTGTCTAGCTCCTTAAGTGCAACACCTAGTTTATTTTTCTCTTTTTAAACAACTAGAATAATAAAATTTAAGATATATTGACTATCAATCATGTTTCAGACCATTTTAGGGGTATTTTTTTTAAGTCAAAGGTCAGGGGAGAGTCTTTTCTCTCCAGGTTCCAAATTAGGTAATAGATTATTTTTATTATAAGCCAATAAATGTAAGGTTCAGAATTCTAAGATACATGTCTTAGTCAGTTTGGGTTACTATTAAAAATACCATAGACTGGGTGGGTTATAAACAACAGGAATTTATTTCTCACAGTTCTGGAATCTAGAAGTCTGAGATCACGGTGTCAGCACGGTTGGGTTCTGGTTGAGAGCCCTCTTTTGGGTTGCAGAAGATACAACCACCTTCTGATTGTAACCTCACTTGGTGGAAAAGTCCAGGGAGCTCTATGGGGCTCTTTTATAGGAGCATAACCCTATTCATGAGGGCTCCACCTTTATGATTTAATCACCTCCCAAAGGCCCTACATCCAAATACCATCACACTGGGGATTAGACTTCAATGTTGGAACTTTAGAGGGACACAAACAGTCTATAGTAAAAATGGATTTTCATTAAAGTACTCTATTTTCAAATCAAGGAAGTCTTAAGTAATAATAAGTCACTCTGCACACTTTTTTTTCCCCAGCCTTTTGATGGTGAAACTTCTCTCCTTACTGGTTTCTAAGCTCTGGGAAGAGAGTCAGGTAAGTCTCCCTTCCTAAGAAGCGGGGACAATAAGAGGTTCATCAACAGTTTAGCCCATGGACATTACCTAGTGACAAGTCTTCTTCCTACCTCTTGCTTATCCATGATTGACAGTGATGTCATGTGACTATAGCTTTTCTTTCTTATTTAGAGTTTTGAGAGATGAATTGGTCTGTACACAGGAGTAATATACTGCAGATCAACAAAATGTGAAATCTAGTGAACACTCCATACTCAGTTATATCTTACATCTTTTATCTCATTGCACTAGAACAGCCTGAGCCTTATGTATCATGTTCTTCTACTGACAGTTCCCACTGGAAGAATTGTTATGTCACAAATGACCAAGAATGACCAAGAAGGTTCTGGACTACTTTCTCAAGGTTGTCCAAGGATTCCTTTCATATAAGCATAGTATCAAGTGCTTTAGATGAATTATCTTATATAATTCTCAACCTCTGTATGAGGCAAACAGTATTATTAACATTATGTAAATTGATGCAAGTAAAGAGTGAGGAGATTAAATAATTTCTTCAACATCACATGGCTGGTAAGTAGCAAGACAGGGATAGTTTGAACCCAGGTCTAACCCAAAGTTTATGTTCATGCTTATTATACAGTATTTTTACCTCTAAGTACAGCTTTGGCTTCATCTTATATATTTTACAACGACAATAAGAAAGAGAGAACGATCTGGAAAAATAAGGAGATTTCTGGTAAGATTTTTATTTCCCACTGCTTTTCTAGTTGCCATGGCCTTCCACTCATTGAGCTACTACAATGAATTGTTTATTCCCCCACCCCCCCCAAAAAAAAAAAAAAAAAAAAAAACCTCTGCAGATCAAGAGCCAAAGCCTGAAGGGCTTAAAGCACAGTTTGTACCTTAAAACCACACTTTGGGGAAGAATTCATAATGATGGAAGAGCTTAGACACTGAGAAAAGCTGAGTCATGGAGTGGAACATTCCAGGGAAACAGATGTAGGACAGAAACAAAATTCCCTCTTCTGAAAACAAAGATATGGCAGACTTTTGCTGTGTTTTGGCTGCTCAGCATGTAGAGAAGTCTCTATTTGAGTGTAAAAGATCTTGTAACTAATCATGGACACTTTCTGAGAGCTGTGTGGAGACATGTGACTCAGGCTCAGCCAAACAGATGTTCCTGCCCAAGAATCTGAATCTGGAGGAGTTGACCCAGAGGTGTGGAGAGGAGCCAGGAAAGATTCTAGAATGCTTGAATACTTGTCCCCAAGAAATTAAAGTAGATGTGACCTAGTTTTTTATAACATGCCAGTTTAAATTTTCCATCAGCAGAATTTTGCCTTGAAAAGAGAAAAAAAAGTATCTTTTTACATATATCAATTATAACCATAAAATATAATACAAAAATAAGTGACATTTAAAGTGCTTTTTAAAGTGTCGTCTCATTTAATTAAAAAAAAAAATCCTCGAAGATAAAGTATTACTATCTTCATTTCAAGCACCTATATCATAATCGCAGTTAGTGGGCTGCAGAGCCTGAACTTTGACTTGAGCCACGTGACATCAAGTCCATGCCCCACGCTCTTAACTGAGTATTCTCATTGTCATTTATTTCTGAGTGTCTGTTTTGATATTGACTTCATTTATATTGTTGATTCATGAACATTGGATTCATGGCTAATAGCACTATTAACTCATGCTTAAATGAAGCTTGTCTAATATACATTTTCTCCACACCACGGGCTTCTAGCACTTAGAAACACTAAACAGCACTTCACTTGGGGGCTATTTTGAAAAGTAATATATCATCATCACCTCCAACAACAACAAAAATGCAAAAAAAGCATGGCACTAAATAAATCATGAAGAGGACATTTGCTTACAGCACGAGAGCTGAAACAAGAAGAGCATCCTCTTGTTCAACCTCACCTGGGCACTTGTGTGTTGGGCAACTCAGATTTTCCTTGCTCTGCGCATGTCCGTGAATGACCACGAAAGCATCAGAAGTATTGATTTTAGAGTTACAAATAAATCTTACCAAATAGGTGGATTCATAAATACAGAATCCACAAATAATTAGGATCAACTGTATTAATAAACCTCTAGAAGATGCAAATTACCAATATCAGAAATGATAGATACCAGCACACATGATATAGACAGTAAGAGGATAACAAAATATTACCAACAACTTTATGCCTATAAATTCCACTACTTAGATGAATGAAATGGACACATCCCTTATAAAGATACAAGTTACCAAAACTTACTCAAGAATAGATACTCTAAATGGTTATATATCTTTTAATACAATTGAACTTATAATTTTAAACCTTCTATCTCCCGAAAAATAAAAAATAAAAATACCTCCATGCCGAGTTGACTTCACTGATGATTTATAGTAAATATTTAAGAAAGGAATGATACTAATTCTAAACAAACCCTTCTAGATAATAGAAGAGAGAACCCTCTCCAACTTCTTTTATAAGGCCAGTATTACCCTGATTCTTAAATCTGAAAAAGACATTATAAGAATAGAAAACTAAATAAAGAGCAACATCCCCCAAAAACATAGTTGAGAGAGATTAAAGAAGATATAAATAAACAGAAAGATACACCATGCTTATGTATCAGCAAACTCAATATTGTTAAGAGATCAGTTCTCCTCAAGTTTATCTATAAATTCAAGGCAATCCCAGTCAAAATTCCAGCAGGCTTTTTGTTTGTCTTTTTACAGTAATTGACAAGCTGATTCTAAAATTTATATGGAAATACAAAGGACCTTAAATGGGCAAAACAATTTTGAAAAGAAAAATAGAGTAGGAGGTTTATATTACCTGATTTCAAGGTGCATATAAAGCTGCAGTAATCCAGACAGCATAGTTTTAGTGTAATGTTGTAATTAGTGTATAGTGATCTATACGTGTATAGATTAATGGATTGGAATAGAGAGCCCACATATACTGGGCCAATTGGGAAAGAATAATCTTTTCAAAAAATGATACTGGAGCAATAGGAGAGTTATATGCCAAATAAGAAAAGAGAGAGAATTACAACCCTGACTTAATACCACACACCATAATCAAAATGAATATGAGCTAAAACTAAATGTAAAAGCTAAAACTGTAAAACTCCTAGAAGAAAACATATAGACTTTTCATGATCTTGGAATAGGTAAGGAGTTCTTAAATAGGACATAATACAAAAAAAAAAAATGATAGTTTGGGTCAAACACTCCTGTGTCTGACCTTTGCTATCATTTCTCGTATCTTGGTCTGCTGCCTGGGCACCAGCTAGGACCAGCTGGGCAGTGACTCCCACTCCAACCAGCCTATGGCCCTTGAGGCCATAGCTTTGACACTACCTAACTCCATTCATAACATTTTCTCTTCCACATGCCTGCTGCTAAGGTCAGCTCTAAGGCATACAGACTCCATAGATGCTCCTAAGTTCAGACTTTTGTCCCCCGCCAATTCTGGGGCCCTTTCTCACCTCAGCCTTCACTTCTGTGAAGGCGATGTGAGCGAAACAGCGTGGTCCAGATGGGCTTCCCTCTGCATTCAGTCAGCGAGTGGCTCTACTGTGCTCAGCTGTCTCTGCCCATGACCTTGAAGTTTTGGTTAAGATGGAAACAGTCTTCTGGAGATTCTAAAGTTGATATAGAATTCTTCTTACTGGGATCATTTGGCCATTTCAGTGGGGATCGTTGGCAAAATGGGAGAGAGAACTAAGATAACGGATTAAATTCCCAACTTGCAGCAGAAGTCCCTTTTGACTCAGAATGGGCCACTCTTTCGAACAATCTAACACTGCAAGTACTAAAATCTAGAAAGTGTTTTGCCTCATATAGTGGGAGGAAGTAGACAGGTCAGTGCCCAGCCTTACTGTTGCCCTATGGTAAGCAAGTCAGTCCACTTCAGTGCCCATTTATTGAAAGGTCTTAAAATGATCTTCCTTTCATTAGAATTCACTGAGCCCCTTCTCCAGTAAGGAGTTACTCTGGGGAGCTACAAAGGGGACCCAGGTTATGCCTTCATGTTATTGTTCGCAGACACGGCCATGACTGAGACCAAGTCTCCTTAGTGCCAGTGTACTGGTCAGGAAAGGCCAGGACCTCTGCTAGCTGAGGGGATCCATAGGCCCTGAAGGACAGGCAGGACTTCAATGGGAGGTGATGACCCAGCACTCCAGCTCCAACCCAGACTCACACCGGAAGGCGTGCCCTGGGGACTGAAGGGACATGCCCTTTGGAGCCCGGTGTCAGTGGGGAGGGGAAGGTGGCACCCTCGGCCGAGGCGTGGAGAGCGCCGACCTCTGGTGATGGGGCCGGAACCATCACTCCGGCGCGATGGGGGCACCTCCTCCGGGCAGCCCGCAGGGTGGCCTCGGGCGCCTCCGCCAGCCCAGCCGCGGCGGCTGCTGCCTTATAAGGCGGGGGCCGGGCGGGGCCGGGGGAGGGGCTGCGTCCCCGGGCCTCCCACCGGGCTACCCCAGCCGTGCCGGGCGGGTCGGGGAGCGCAGCGCGGCGGCGGCGGGAGCCGAGGAGCGTGCAGGGCCGGTCATGGGCAAGTCGGGTGAGTGCGCCGGGCCGGCCGGGCTGGAGATGGGGGGTGGCTGGGGAGCCCCGGACCCCGCGATGCTCGCCGTCACCCTCCCTCGCCGCGGGCTGGGGCGCCTGCCTCCGCGCCGGGACCGGCTGCGGGACCAGAGCGCGGGATGGAGACGCGCGCGGGGCGCAGCGCCAGGACACCCGGCGGGCCGGGCAGTTTCCGGGGCGGCCAGGAAGCCGGGGTGGCTGCGCGGCCACCGGGACAGAGGAAGGGAAGGCGAGCCCGAGGGAGGGTCCCCCTCTTGCTAGCCAGCGATTGCGGCAGGGAGGGCTTCCAGGCGCTGATGGGATTAGCGCTCGGCGTCCGGCCGAGGCGTGGCTTTTGCATTGTTTCAGGACAGAGTTAGGAGTTGGAAACGGCCACCAAAGTCAGCATCTCTCGCAGCGCACTCCAACCTACCCTCCTAAGGACAGCTCGAGCATCCTTCTGTCGTGGCCCCGCCTCCCCTGGGCGCCCCTCTGTGCCAGGTTGCCTCCGCTTCTCCTTCTCTCTTACCTGTTGCTGCCCATCCTCACCTCTGTGGCTGTCTCAGGTGAACTATCTAAAATGCAGATCGAATCCTGTCTCTCCCTAACACCTTTCATTCCATTGACTGCAGGTGAAAGCACACATTCTTCAGCCCCACCTTGGGGTCCTCTGGGAGTTGATCATCACTCCTTACCTCCCCCTATGCTCTCCTATCCTGAAACTGGCAGCTGATCCCTTCCCCTGGGTTCCCTTTCCCAGCACCCACCACCCCCACCACTCTGCCTCTCCCGCTCATCTAAGGTTGAAAATCCTCCCATTCTTCTAGGCTCAACTCCTGGGAGCCCATCCCTGATTTGCCCCATGCCTGCCCCCAAGGACGCCTTCACCCAGTGTCTTCCTTGTGGTAGCCCTCCCCACAGTCAGTTGGGACTCTCTACCCAGCCATAGACCTGTTGTTTCCCAGACACCTCACTCCTGGTGGCCAGGGGTTATGTCTGTCTCAGCATAGTTCCTGCCTCACAGGAGGCTCTTAATGAATAGCTGTTGAACAGAGTTCAGAAACCTTGTTTCATGGGAAGACAGGGTCCCTTCCTGAATCTGTTCTCAAGATCTGGACTCATGAGGTACCAGTGCTGGGAGTAAATGTCGTTCACTGGCATTGGTTTTAACCTGCCTTACTGGTAGTAACAAATCTAGCTCTGTTAATCACTTGCTGTGTGATCTTGAGCAAGGCTCTTGCCCTCTCTGTGCCTCAGTTTCCCCATCTGTACAATGAGGATGGCCCATATGATCCCCAGGGTCCTTCACAGTATGGAAAGGTGACATAAGGAGTCGTCATGAGGTTAAAAAACAGGATGGTATGTAGTGATTGGGCAAGAACATGACAGACATGAGAGAGCATTTTGAAAAATCTACTCCTTTCTCTGTAGATTAAGAGCAAATCTCTGAAGGTGCATTTTAATCGGTTGTTTCTGGCTTCTTCCCTAAGAAACAGTTTTCCCGAACTGCTAATATTCAGCTGTGTTCCAATTCTGTCTGTTCATCTATCTGCCCATCCATCTCTCCCTTCCTTCTTCTTCTCTTTCTCCCTCTCTTCCCTCCATTCTACCATCTATCAGCTCTGTGCCCGGCTGTGGACCCAGTGCTATGGAGGGCTTGGCCCCTGTCCTGAAAGTGTTCATTTGGATTATGAAATGAACCATAAAGCTGATTTGTGGTCGTCGGGGAGGGGGGGATAGACAGGTATTATACGGTTCATGTGGGAAGTGACTCAGGCCACAAGACAAGTGCAGGTGAAGAGCAGTGGGGAGCTCAAGGGAGGGAGAGATCTCTTTTGCAAGGGGCCCATTGAAAGCTCCTCGTGGGGGTGGTCTAATCTCAGATAGTCTTAGGGATTTGGACTTTATCCCTGAGATCTGGGGTGCCATTGAAAAGCATTGATCTGAATGCAAAACCAGAGCTGTGCCAGGGTAGACGTAGATCAGATGGGGAGAAGTTGGAGGTGGGGGATCGGGAGGAGGTTGCTACAGTTATTCAGGCACGAGATAACAGAGACATCTAAGGGACTGGACAGGAGGAGGGGATGGATTTTGGAGATGGTACTCTCAAGCAGATTTGGTGACTAACATTGTGAATGAGAGGTAAGTGTCAGAGGTATATCTGGGTGCAGAATTGTGGTGACACTTTCTAGGACTAGAGATGCAGAATCAAGCAGGTTTCAGAAGAGGGAGACAGTGGCAGAAAATGGGTTAGAGTGGGTTCAGGCAGGTGCCACCCCTCCCCTCTCACACACACCCAGGAACCTTCCAGAATGCTGGCCCAGGCCTATCTCCCTCATAGCCATGTGCATTCTATTTGTCTCCCCCAAAGACTGTGTCTGGCTCCATTGTCCTGGCTCCTCCAGAACAATGTCTGGCTCCCCTGAGTCTCTAAGAGAAAGTGACTTTTCTGGGTGACCCAGGCCCAATGGCCATCAGCACAGGCCCTTGAAGCTCCAGGTCATAATCCTAAATTCTGTGCTACAGGGCCTGGAGCACTCACAGATGTGTAGCCACACAGGGGCTTTATGTGGTTTCATCAAGACTGTCATAAGGATCTAATCTCTGCCTCTTCTGGGCCTTAGTTTCCTCATCACTGCATAGGAGCCAATCTCTTCTTAATCTATAACCTCAGATGTACTCCAGAGTGGCTTGGGGTAGTAAGCATGTTGAAAAACTATCACACAACTGACACAGCTTCAATTCCAGGAGACACTTGGGCCAGTGTTCAGAGACTGCTAGGTGCATTTCCCAGCCTTGGTCTCTGCTGGACTTCAGTTTGAAGCAAGTGTGATGAAGACAAAGAAAGACAGTGTTTTTGGGCTCAGTGTAAACCTCTGATCCCTAATAATGGTGATTGCCAATTATTAAGCTCTTAGGACGTGCCAGGCTTAGAGCTAGGTATTTTGTATATGTTAGCAACTTTTGTAACAGGCCTGCAAGGCAGTTATTATCTATTGTATGGATTTATAAAGGTTAAGTACCTTGACCAGTAAGTGAACCAAGCTCTCTGACTTCCCAGCTGTGGGTTTTCCTCTCAACCACACTGACCACTCTCCACCTGTTTCCTGCCTGCTTCTCAGCCTGGAATCTGGCTCAGTAGGGACTTCTACATGCCCTGTAATTATCTCTAAGAATCTTAGTGTCCTCTGCACCCACATTTCCCAGCACGAGAGGCTATCAGAGCAGAAAGGCTTTTCAGACCAACTAGCCTAGAATTTTCTACTGAGCAAGGCCCTGACATCTCTGCAGGGTGAGCCTGTGTGGGCTGGGTACTCCCAGCAGTTCCATTTTCATCTGCTGACTTTATCAAAAAAAAAAAAAAAAAAAAAAAAAAAAGTTCGAAGTAAAGGTTTCCCTGCTTTGAAGATATTTTGAAAACCATAGATGTCGTCATTCCTTCTCACACAGATGAGGATCTGGGGCCCAGAGGAGCAGGGACTTGCCCAGTACTCTAGTCAGGCCTAAGTGGCCACAGGCAGGGCTAGAGAATAGATGCTGGCTGCCCTGGCTCCTTCAATCTCTCATTGACTGTTGTCTATCTGCAAAGGGGCAGCCTGGGGTGGGTGTTTCGGGTCACACTTGTTCTTGTAAAGTCTAGCAATTCTTAATTAACCATCACTATTGCTTAGGGAGAGAAAGATATATGTAAAGTGGAAAGTATGCAAGATTTGGGGCAAGGGAGGGGATGAAAGGAAGGCTGTTCTTAGATCTGGCTCAAATGTGAACTCATTGTATGAAATTCTGCAATTCACAGGTCCTTCCAAAGATCACGGTTACCTTATCTGTAATGAGAAAATCTCATCCTAGTATCTTCCCGGTGCGTGAGGCTGTGAGGATCTCATTCATTTGTTTACTCACTCACTCATCCACTCAGCAAATATCTGAGCTCAGAGGTCCTGATAGAAGTTGTCAAAGACTGATTTAAATACCAGCAGATCTCTTCCTAAGAAAATCAGGGAGGGGAGCTTCTCCCAAGGCCAAAGGTTAAAGGGTCTTGGCCCACTACTAATGATATAATTAGAGTTGACATTTAATAACTGTTCACTGTGTTTGAGAACTGTTCTAAAGCATTGGCATAGTTTAGTTCATTTAATTCTCACAACAACCCTGTGAGACCCTGTGAGACAGATACTGTTATCCGCATTTTTTATGTGGGGGAAATGAGGCAAAGAGTGATTAAGCAACTTGTTCAAGATCACACAGCTAGTAAAAGGCAGAGCTGCTATTCCCCTATGAATTTCCTGGAGCCCTGGCTGGAAGAAAAGAAGCTGCCCATTTGAAATTCTTGCTTTTTTTTTTTCTCAGCTTTTTATTCTTCCTGATAAACTAGCAAAACCAGTTTTATTTCAAGGTGAGACCAGGTCACTTGCCAGTGTTAAAGAACAATATTCAACTGAGTAAATATGGAGGTCTGAAACTTGCCCACTTAGGAAGCAATTCATGGGATTCATTGCTTCTAGCAACTGAAGGGCCCTCCAATGAGTAGTATGTACAAAATGGAAGGTTTTTATAGTCACAAAGAGCGTGAGACTAAGGAAGTTAAATGAATGGATTATTTTAGGCAGGGTCACCTTCCCTTAGTGGGTCTTATTAGTCAGTTTACCTCACTAGCATCAAGAAATTCCACACTGGTTTAAAATTCCACTCTGAGAGGCTGAAACACAATTAATTAGGTTAGTTATTAAGTTTTGATTTTGTGAGGTGGCTTAGCAAAAGTGACTCCATTTTGGCCTGTTGTTTCTTTTTCTTTAAATACCAGCCTCTTGCCAAGGGGACAGAAGGGGCCTGTCCACAGTCCTTGCCCTGGCCTCTGATGGTCCTGGCCCTCTTTGGTGGGGAGAGTGGAAATGAGTCAGGCTGGTCTCAGGAGGCTTCAGAAGAGAACGGATGTGTAGGGAAGAGTCTGTTCTAGCCAACAGCCATGTGCGAGAGAGGGACAGACCTCCTTGGGGTCTTTACCTGGCACTTAGAAGCCCAGGCCCCAAAGGACCTTCAAGAGCCCCCAGTTTAGCTCCACCTAAGATGCCCAGCTGTACCCTCTACCTGGCAGAGATAGCCCAGCCCTGCCACCTTCTCTTAGCCACAAGGAGCCATGCCTGGGCAGCTCCTTCTCCCTTTCAGCAGCTCTGACCTTAAGCCTCAAACTTGCCGCTGAAGCTCCTACTCCTGTGGCCCCTGATTTTCCTCTGGGGCCCCTCAGGCCTGTCTGTCCGTAAGAAGCTTGGCACAGGAGCTCTTGAGAAATCTTGGTTCTTTTTTCCTCTTCCTTCCTCTTCTCTCCCCTCGGAGATTTGAAGGCGCCGCCAGCCTCACTGGGCCTGACCTTCCTCAGAAGTCTGGTCAACCCTTCTGTCTCTGCTCTGTGATTTCCTTTGTCTCATGTTTCTCGGGGGTGCAGTGGGATTAAGGACAGTGTTTGCTTCCCTGTAGGCTTACCCCTGGACCAGTTGTGGGAATGTGGGCAGGTTTTTCTCTTCCTGAGCTTTAGTTTCCTCATGTGTAAAAAAAAAAAAAGGGTTCAGTCATAGAAGCTCCTGCAAAAGGTGATGAGAAGTAAATGAATTATGCACAGGCTCGGCACCCAGCAATGGTTGGCCAACATGCAGAAGGAACGACCTCCTTCATTCTAGGCTGGCACCCTGAGCCTCAGTGTCTCCTCTGATGTGTACATAATCCCTCCCTTCCCCCTCGGGAGGCTGCCATGAGGGCTCTCCCCGCCTAATGCAGGGATAAGTGAGTTTTCTTGGACTTTCTTTCTACTTCTGTTTATCTTTGTTCTTGGGTTTTTCTACAGAAGTTGGGTGTGCCTCTTGCTGGGTGTGGCCACCAGTGATATCTTACCACCCCAAGGCTAAGGCCCTGCTTAGAGGAGCCACCTGGGAAGCTGATGGCTGCGTTGGTGGGAGGGGACTCCTCAGGTCAGCCAGAGGTGGAGTGGTGGGGCAAGGGAGGGGGTGAAAGGAAGGCTGTTCTTAGATCTGGATCAAATGTGAACTCATTGTATGAAATTCTGCAATTCACAGGTCCTTCCAAAGATCAGGATTACCTTATCTGTAATGAGAAAATCTCATCCTAGTATCTTCCCGGTGTGTGCGCGGCTGTGAGGATCTCATTCATTTGTTTACTCCCCAGCAGGGGTGGGGAGAGAGAGCACCCATCCTGATTACCAAAAGTTCTCCTGATCCCTTCCTAGGAACCCCAGCTTGGGGAACTGACCCTAGTGGGGACAATGACTAGCTTTGGTTTCCAGGCACCAAGCTGACATTGAGCACAGGAACTTTCGCTTTTGTTTCTCTTCGCTTCCCTTATTCAGGGAGTGTGGTGACCTAGTTTTTTAATAGCCTTAAATGTTCTTCTCTGCCAAGGAGATGGCAGGGCCTGCAGTGCAGCCTGGCCCCGGTGTTCAGGACAGCTTTATGCTGGCTTCACCTACGCTACCAGCCCACTCCCCTTATTTCTACCTTCTTTCCAATACGCCAGATTCTGTCTACCCTGGCCCTTTTTGTGCCTTTTGTCTCCTCACTACCTCCTCCAGGAAGCCTTTCCTGATACATCGATGGTCACCATTACCCATACCACTCAGTCTCATGCACCTCCTGAGCTGTCCTGCCATGGCATGCTTGGGACATGGGAGCTGGGGGGGACATTAGTATGGGCCTCCCCATCTCTGCTTGTCAACTAAAACCTCCCAAATCATGGCATTCAGCCTTGCCCCCTGTTCCCCTCGCCCCCCACTGCCACGTTCCTATCCTATCCCACATTACTGTGACCGGACCTCACTGGACTGCCCTGTTGAGCCCCACAGTCCTCAAAGACAATACCTTCACTTTTCAATTTATCAGAAACCCGTTGGACAGCTCCACTACCACCGGCAGTTATCTCCATCTCCCCTGGATCAGCAGCTATCCCAAACCTCCTGTGGGCAAGTTCTGGTCTTCTGCCCCTTATGTGCCCCCAGAAGCCCAGTGGGATTTGATTTGAAGGCCCATTGGGATGTGGGGAATCTGTCTGAGGGACAGGAGGTGGACTCCCTGACGGGTTATCTCCTCAGCCTCTGGGGCGAAATGACAGCAGAAGAGGACTTGATGAAATGTGGCCTGGGGCATTGGAAGGAATGGTGCTTCTTTCATTCTCTGGTTTATAACTTCCTCCCGCAGCCAGGCCTCGGGGATGGGCTCCTGACAGATGGGACTAGCTCAGTTTAAGGGTCCTCTATGGCTCTTACTCCTGGCTCACCCAACTCACCCCCACTTTCACAGAGGGGAACCCCCAGGTTCCTTCCGCTGGTGCTCAATGCCTTCACAGTCTAAGCCTGGCTAACTGCTGTCCAGACATCTTTGGGGCCTCACGTCAGGCATCACCTCCTTCCTGATCCCCTAGACCATGTTAGGTTGCTTTTCAAGTTCCTCTGGCACCTGTGCTCATCTGCACCTTGGCCCTATCACACTGTTTGCTGGTGTCTGTTTACAAGCTGTCTTCCTTCTGTGTGTGAGCTCTTCGAGGACAAGATGTGGCAGATTTGTCTCTGGGCACCTAGCACACAATATGGGACCCGGCACAGAGGTGGCACTCAGAGAGCAGATGGGTGTATTAGGATTGGGTGGATGATGCTCTTGAGTAGATGGCAAATCGATGGATGATAAATATTGGAGAGACAGATGGAGGATATTGAATGGATGGGGTTCCATTTCAGATCCAGTTGATGTGCCTTCGGTCCACTATTGACTTTGCCTGACCCTGGCTTCACCCACCCATTTGTACCTAATCTCAGCCCCTTTGATCTTACCCAGTTGGGCATAGGCTCCATCTCATCCTTCACTGCAACTCTGGGCCCAGCTGCTCATCCCCCATTCCAATACCACCACGTTGTTTCCACATTCCCTCATTCTACTGCTCCAAATACTGTTCTTCCCTGGACCTCTTTCCTTCATCCATCCCCCTGTCTTCTTGATCTCACCAACCCTGTGTGCCTACCCCTCCACCTCTCCTCAGTCCCCACCATGTACCATAGATCTAGTCGGAGATATCTGGCATTTTAACATTTTCTTTCCGAAATTCCTTCTCTCACTGCCCAATCCCCCCTAAATCTGCTCTGCACCCCTGGCCCATCCTCCACTCAGTGGCCAGCAGGAACTTTCAGAAACACCAATCTCCCGTGCTCCCATTCAGTGATTCCCAATGCTTTGGATAAAGACCCAAATCCCCAACATGGCCCATATGACTGCGTAGTCTATGGGGTACAGGTGGGCAGGGGCGTGGAGGGTGATATCAGGGATGGAGACAGGGTGAGCCAAGGTGTGGAGCAGGGCATCATAGCTGCCCATTTGGCTGGGGGACTGAATGGGAGCTTGTCCACGTGGCCTGAGGTCTGAGCTGGGCGTCACTCTGAAGCTGCCATCATACTTTTGGTGGGTGTTTCCTCTGCACTGAGATGTTCTCCATTTTGAAATCACTGCAGCTTCCAAGCAGTTTAACAGTGAGGTCCTGAAGGCCCACAACGAGTATCGGCAGCAGCATGGCGTTCCTCCACTGAAGCTCTGCAAGAAGCTCAACCAGGAGGCTCAGCAGTGAGTCCCCCAGCACCCTGGGATGACACAGGCCCTTCGTGGTGCTGCTGCTGCAGCCAGAGGAGCCCTGGGGTGGCTGGAGGGGCATGGGTTTGGGGGGCAGATGTAGCCAGGCTTGAATAGCCACTCTGCCACCGAGGCAGGTCCCTTTGTTCTTTGAGCCTTGGTTTTCTCCTCTGTAAAATGGAAGGCTCAGCAGAGATGCAGGTGTGATGCCCCTGATTTCCGCAGCAAGCCTGGGGAAGGAAGCACAGCCACACCAGTTTAGGGCTCATACTTCGGGGCTTCCCTGGGCCGAGCCCACTCTGAGAAAGCACCATGGTCTCCGGCAGGTATTCGGAGGCCCTGGCCAGCACGAGGATCCTCAAGCACAGCCCGGAGTCCAGTCGTGGCCAGTGCGGAGAGAACCTGGCTTGGGCATCCTACGATCAGACAGGTGGGTTGCTTTCCAGGCCCAGGACAGCCAACATTCAGGCCCCTCCTGGCCCCAGTGCCCTTCATCAGAGAGAGAAAGGAACCCCAGAGCTCTGCCTTCTGCCAGGGGCTAACTACAGCTCGCTACAAGACTTCTGATGGCTCAGGGCCAGGCCTGTGCTGGGTGCCAGGGACACTGAGATGAGTCAGACTGCCCAGCCCCCCTTCCAGAAAAGCTCCCAGCTGAGGAATGGGGTCAGGGAGACAGATCAGCTCTGTGCAAAGTCTCAGCCTGACCCCGCAGGCACCAAAGCATCCCCAGCAAAAGAACTTCACTTTTGTCACATTTTTCTAAATTTTTTTCCAGCGCTGGTATATTAACTTTTTTCAATGGAAAACCACAATAGAGCTTTTCCATGTTGGAAAACAAAATAATAACAGGAAAGACAATTCCTCATCCAAGGTGCCAGCCTGGAATGGTGATCCACATTGACCAGACATTCTTGAGCTTCCTGGCTCTGACAGCCCTGTCTTGGCTTTTTAGGAAAAATGTTGGAGAGCTCTATCGCCCTAGCAGGAGACTGACTCCTCCCTCCCTGGCCTCACATTCCTGGGAATTCCCCGGGGAGGCCCAAGTGTCCTCTTGGTTTCCCTGGCTCTGCAGCCCTCCAGAAGAGGTTTGCGCATGCTCCTGAGGAAAGCAGGAGCCCAAAGCCTGCAGCTGCCTCCCTAGGCCTGGTTTTGGGCCTGGTAGGCCCCAGGGAGAAGGGAGAGGGATGGGAAAGAGGCGACAAAGACATGGTTCCATCCTGGTTTTGCACTGGCTTCTGTGGAGCCTTGAGCAAGTTCCTACCCTCTCTGCCCCCTGGTTTCCTCAACTCTACAGAGAGGGGGCTGAGTAGGTGGTCTCTAAGACAATGGTTCCCCACCCTGGCTGCACATTAGGATCTTTTCTGATGCTTTTAAATAATATCAGTGCCTGGGTCACCCCTCCAGAGATGCCAGTGTAGTCTGTGGCAGGCCTCAGGCATCAGTCATTTGTAAATGCTCCCCCCAGGTGAGGCCAGCGTGCAGCCAACTGCAGTCTAAAGCCTTGCTGCTCAAACTGTGGTCCACAAACCAGCAGCAGCATCTGGGAACTTGATAGAAAAGCAGACTATAGGCTCCCTCCTAGACCTACTAAAATCAGAATCTGCATTTTAAGCTCCAGGTGATTAGTGCACATATTCAAGTTTGAGACTTATTGCCCTAGGTCCAGGGGTCCTAGCTCTGGCACTGAGATCAGCAGCTCTGGGGAAATGCTATAGGTTTCCTTCTTTCAACACCTGCTGGGCCAGAGGATGCTCCGGTGGGAACCCTTCTGCCTTCAGGGGGGACCCTGGCCCAACAGCCCAATTGCCTTTCCTCGTGTGGATGTTTCAGGAGCGAGACTTGGGATAGGATGAGGGCAGTGTCCAGGAAACTTGGAGCATCATTAGAAGCTCTTGGAGTACGTTTCATTCAATCCTCTTGTACAGAGGCCTAGAGAGGGGAAGGCCTTGCCTAGGACTGCACAGCGAGTTAGTGGCAGGGTGGGGACACAGGTGCAGGTGACCCTAGGCCAGGGCTCTTCCCAACCCCCAACAAGGCTCTATCTTCAGCCTGGGTGTGCTCATGGGCCTGAGTACCTATTTTAGCTCGTTGGTATTTTATCAGATGTCTAGCTGTAGGATGGGTGGTTTGGGATTAATGAGAGAAGATGGTAGGGGTCAGTTTTTGTGCTGAGTTTTAAAGTGTCTTTTCCATACAGGAAAGGAGGTAGCTGATAGATGGTACAGTGAAATCAAGAACTACAACTTCCAGCAGCCTGGCTTCACCTCTGGGACTGGTGAGTGACAGGATCACACCAGTGGCCTGGCCCTGGGCAGCATTGCAGTTTGGGTGTCTACAGAGAGGCACCTTGCAGAAGTAATCCTCTGAAAATCAGTCATTTCCCTCCTGTTTTACCTCTTCCATATTTCTCTGGTTTGACTTGGGCAGAACTTACACACACACACACACACACACACACACACACACACACGAGCTCCTGAGCTGCTGATTCCTCCCCCACCAGCGGCTGTGGATTTTAAAACCTGCTCAGTGCTTCCTTCCAGAAGTGGTGGCTACTTCTAGTCATGCTCCCCTCCAATCCAGCCTGCTCGCCAGAAGCCAGGAAGTTCTATTGCTCTCCTGATTAAGCTGCCAATGGCATTCTGGGGCCCTCAGGAAAAGGGCAAACTGCTTGCTCTTCTCTAGGTTTTAACTCCTCTTTCCTTCACACCCCGCCACCCACATCCTTCCTGCCTTGCACCCCATGCCTCCCGGCCTCCCAGGTATTCTCCCTTCTCCTTTCCGCTGGAGTCTGTGGTTCAGGTGAACTTAGAATGCAGAAAGCCTAGAGCTAGGCCCAGCCTTGGCACTGTTAGTTGTGTGAACGTGGGTTGACTCCCTGTCCTTCCCTGCCCCCGAGGAGGAGGGACAAGGTGGTGGTCTCTGCAGTATGTTCTGAGATGAGAGCTGGAGTTCAGATGCAGGGAAGAGCTGTTTCTGGGCTTGTCCAGCCTTTCTCGCAGGCCTCCACAGTGAGCAGTGAACATCTAGCTTACCACAGTCCAGGCAGCCTCTCTGAGCTCTGGGCTCTCTCTCACCCCTCACCAGGGCTTACTGGGCTCCTGTCTTTCTTTAGACCCAACTGAGATCTCCCTGGAGCCCAGGATGGGTTGGAAAGGGCTGTGAGCTTCTCTGACCAGAAGGTACCAGGGAAACACCCCTCTACCCCACCCCACCCGTGGGTGGAGCCACTTATGGCCTCCCACCTTCTGGGGTATTCTTCAGAAGCAGGAAGTGACATGTTCTCAGAACCAGTTACTGTTTCCTGTGGTTTTCTGCTCACCCTTTAGGGCAGGGGTTCTTGCAACCATGTGGGCGGGACTATGGGGCAGAGGTAGAAACATCTGCTGGGGCTCTTCCCCCGCCCTGTGCCCCTCCCCCCATCCCTCAGTACTCAGGCCTGGCACAAGGAGGCTGCTGTCAGTGCCCCGAGGGAAAATTGATAGCTCCATGGCAATTCAATTTAAGGGATGTGAGAGGGAATAGTAACAACCTCCTACCAGTGATTAAGGACATCTGGTATCCTTTTCACAAAGATCAATGTCCAGAAAATACTTGGTTTTATAGTATCTGGATCTGCTTTTCCCATGAGCAAGATTCACAAGCAACTGGACATGTATCAGAGCAAGTTATTAGCTTTGCTCTTGTGCACTTGACAGTGATAAAGTGCCTCCCCATCCACGGCCATGTAAGCCTTGCAACACCATTTGAAGGTAGGGCTTTATTCCACCCGTTTTGCAGAGGAGGACACTGAGGCCCAGAAAGGGGAAGAGACTTCTTTATACTTTCTGTCCTCAATCTGATGTTCTTTCCATGGCCCCTGCTCCAAGGCAAGAATCTCACAAGTGTCAGAGTTGAGAATGGGACTCAGTTTTCCATGATCATTGACTGTTGCACCCATTGTCTCCCTTTTCCCACTCCGAAAGAGGGAAAACCCCAGAGCAATTAGCCCCAATGCCAGTGGGCAATACCTCAGGTCAGAGAGAGCCTGATACTAAGATGGGAGTACAGATGTGTGTGGAGATCCACGGTCCCATCCCCCTACTTCCGCACTCCCCACCCCCACACCCCCACCTGATGCACCATTATGCAGGGTCCCCTCAACTGACCATGTTGTAGGTGAAAGGGCCTTTGAAATATCCTATAATCTCACCCCACCCCACCCCACCCCCATCAGCATCTTGCGATGAACACTATGCTATGTGCTGAGTGGAGGGAAATGGTTTCTTGCAATTTCTTTGTTATATTTTATTTTAATGAGTTTGTTTGCTTGTTTATTCTGCATAAGTAATACTTTTACATGACATGGAATTTACAAGCTGTATAAGGTGAAAAGTCTTTCTGCCATCCCTGGCCTCTGGTACTTTCCCTCCCAACCAATGATACCAGTTTCTAGGGTATCCTTGTAGGGTGGTTCTGATTTTATACTCAGGTATCAGATATGTGATCTGTTTTGTGCTTGTTTTCTTCACACAGCAGATTAGCAGAGATTGTTCTATATCAGTACAAAAAGAACTTTCTCATTCTTTCTTGCCGTTGCAAATTTTTTTCTGGTAAGGATATACTCTAACTTATTTAATGTGTTTTTCAAATATACATTCTAGGAAGTTTGGGTCCATAGCAGGAAAGACAATTGAGGACATTTAGGGGAAAAAAGAAAATGAAAAAAGGAAGCTGTTCGTAGTTTAGAGTTAGAAACAAGTGTGTATCTGTTGGTTGCTAAGGAAGTCGTGTCCTTTAATTCATCTCTGAATACCTATACTTAATTATCTCTGTGTAGACAGAAACCTCCCCAGCCAGAAGAAAGATTACTTAATCTCATCTATTTGCAAAAGGTTTCACAGGCGTTTATGCTGCTGTTGCTCATGTTGAATCTGGAATCATATTCTTGGCAGCCAGCCGATAAATGGCAGCTCTTCCTCTCTGGGTGACACAGAGAGTGGTGGGTCAATGACCAAAGTATGTGGTCTCTTGAGAGAAAAGGCTATATGAAAAAGGGCTTGAGCCTAAATGCTGGGACACCTGGTAAAGCTGCTGAAAGCTTGGAGCTATGACTCAAAAGCGCAAGGTCCAAGGGTGAACGGCAAGAATTGTTTCTCCTGTAGTCCCAGGTGAAAATCAGTTTCTTGGGCAATGATTAATACAAGTTTAAGGATAAGTGGTAAAGACGCATAATTAAGGTTTATATTCTTTTCATTCCTGCTTTGATTGTATCACATCAGCTCTCCTGATTAGTGTTTATGTTTGGTTATTTTCGGAAGGAATATCTTTTTGGATATAGACAAAGAAATAGACTAATCCTAAATTCAAGAATTATAAAAATGGAGTTTGTAAGGGAAAAAACAGAATTTAATTATTGGACATTTATTCATATCATATATGAGACACGTGTGAGATAACAACTTTGTCTCTTCCCGAAAGGTTTAGGAAAATGTGGATGCCAGATTTTCAATCTCTCTTCCCTCCCTTCTTTTTTCTTTTCTTTTCTTCTTTTCTTTTCTTCTTTTCTTTTCTTTTTTCTTTTCTTTTTTCTTTTCTTTCCTTTTCTTTTCTTCTTTTCTTTTCTTTTCTTCTTTTCTTTTCTTTTTTCTTTTTTCTTTTCTTTTCTCCCCTCTCCTCTCTTCTTTTTTCTCTTCTTTCTTTCTTCTTTCTTTCTTTCTTTCTTTCTTTCTTTCTTTTCTTTCTTTCTTTCTTTTCTTTCTTTCTTTCTTTCTTTCTTTCTTTCTTTTTTTCTTTCTTTCTTTCTTTCTTTTCTTTTCTTATTTTTTTCTTTTCTTTTTTCTTTTTTGCCCCTCCTTTTCTTCTTCCTTCCCTCCTTTCCTTTCTTTAATTTTATGGTAAAATATACTTAACATAAAATTTATCATTTTAACCATTTTTAAGTGTATAGTTCCATACATTCACATTGTTGTGCAACCATCACCACTATCCATCTCCAGAACTTTTTCATCATCTGAAACTGAATCTCTGAACCCATCAAACAATAACTATCATTCCTCCCTAACTTCCACCCCAAGCCCTAGTAACTACTATTCTACTTTGTGTCTCTATGAATTTGACTATTCTAGGTACCTTATATAAGTGAAGTCATGCAATATTTGTCCTTTTGTATCTGGTTTATTTCACTTAGTATAATGTGCTAAAGGTTCATCCACATTGTAGCATGTGTTAGAATTTCACTCTCCCCGCCCCTTGCCCTTTTTTTATTTATTTATTTTTGCTAAAAATACATTTTGTACCAAGTGTTTAAGAACTATTTGTGGGGCAGAATTTCTCCAACCCCCCAAACATATTTTTGAGATTTAATTGATATATAAAGCAATATATGAGTTTAAGATGTATGGCATAATGATTTGACTTATATATATTGTGAAATGATTACCATAGAATTTCATTCCTTTTTAAGGCTGAATAATATTTTATTGTATTACATACAGCATTATGTTTATCTATCCATCAATGGACATTTTTTCCCTTTTGGCTATTGTGAATAATGCTGCTATAAACCTGTATACAAATATCAAAGTCCCTGCCTTTCATTCTTTTGGATATATACTTAGAAGTGGAATTATGAGATAGTTCTATGTTTAACTTTTTGAGAACTGCCATATTGCATTCCACAGCAGCTGCACTATTTTATATTTCTATCAGCAATGCACAAGGGTTCCAATTTCTCCACATGCTTCTTTTTAAAAAATGATATCCATCATAATGGGTATAAAGTGGTTACCCTCTTTCTTTTTTAACCACCCTATGGGAAACATAGATATTCTGATTATTGTTTTTCTTCTTTCTTCTTCCCTCTGTCTCTTGCTTCTTCATCAGGTATTTATGGAGCATCTGCTATGTGCCAAGCCCAGTGCTAAACACTGGGGATATGGTGGTTGATAAGACAGATGTGGTGCCTACCTTTCAGGCGGAAATACAATTTCTTTTCTGCAGGGTATTTTAGAAAATGAATGCCATTCTATGACATGGAAGTAAATGCCTCATTGACCTGTCAAAGGATCTCTGTGAGTCTTTAACAGTAAAAGTGAGAGAGATGAATTCCTGACTTTTACTCCCAGGAGATGAGAAGAATTTATGGTCATGTAGCAGAGTACCTTAGAGCATCAATTCTTTGACCTCAAAGTGGAAGGGGAAGTTGAAGCCATGTTGCCAGTTTTAAAGGACCAGTGAGTGAGTAAGGGACTGGTAGCCTGAGCAGGGGGAGACTTATGCTGAGAAGCCTCAGTAAGCTGCAAGGAATCTAGAACATCAGGCAGTAACTTGAGAAGGAACTGGGCTGTTTGGCTCAGAGCAGAGGGGACTGAAGGAGGCTCTACCTTGTCAAGTCCTCAAAGAGCTCAAGACATAGAAGGCCTGTTCTTCCAGTGAGGACAAAACCTGAGTCCAAAGGGGTGCTTCCATATGCTTTTCATTCATTCACTCATTCATTCATTCATTCAGTCAGTCAGTCAGTGAAAGTTTATTGTACATGTATCATGTGCCAGGCTATGCAAGGGTATACTCTACCCATGTGGGACTCATAGCCTTATGAAGGAGCCAAGCAATAAGCAAGTAGTCGGATCTGTTATTGCAGATGTTAAGAATACTACGAAGAGAAAAATCAGATGTAATAATACTATCTTGGGAGGGAGATGTTCAGGAAATAAAAGTGATTGTGAAAGCTTTCTCTGAATAAGAGATACTAAGGCAGGCTGTGGCCTAAGGGACAAGCAGATGTTGATCATCAGAAGAGTGCTCCATACAGTGGCCAGTATGTGTAAGGTCTCCATGTTGGGAAATAACCTAGAGGTCACTGGAGCCAAAACGGTCACTTTCATGCCAGGTGCATTTGGAACCAGTCAAAAGATTCTAAATTAGAGAAGTAAACAGATATGACTTAGTCTCAAAATGATCACTCTGGGTACTTAAGCAGAAAGTAAATTGGAGGAAGCAAAGGTGGAAGCTTGGAAACCACTCAGGGGCCATTATAATGACCCAAGTGAGAAAAGTTTGTGTTTGGGATCAGAGTTTTCAGAGTGGATGGACTTGAGGTGTATTTTGGAGTTAGAGTCATGAGGATTGAAAAATGGGCTTTTATGGGGAAATGAGGTAGAGGGAGGAATGAAGACCAATCCTCAGGATTGTGTGCATAGAGGTGCCATTAATGGAAATGGGAGGGTAGAGAATGGAGTAACTCTGGGAGGACCAAAATCAAGAATGAGTTAAATGGGAGATGCCTGTGAGTCATCCAAGTGGAAATGTCAAGTAAGTAGTCGTGTCTGAAACACAGAGGAGAGATTTGGGCTGGAGAAATAAATTTGGGAGCCAGGGAAAGATGAAATTGCCTAAAGAATGCAGCAAGAAAACATCTTAGAACTGAGCCTTGGGAAAGACAGGTTCTCCAACATTTACAAGTGAGATCAAGACGAGGAGGAAGAAGCAGTAAGATGGCAGGAATGCCAGGAGAGGTGGCATCATGGAAACCAAAAGGGGAGAGTGCTTTAAAAAAGGGAGGAGTCAACCTTATTAAATGTTCCTGAGATGTCAAGGGGGATGAGGATGAAGTGACAATTGGGAAGGAACATGGAAATCATTGGTAACTTTCAAGAGTGCAGTTTGTGGGGAGGATTGGAGGCAGATGCCAGGTAGGGTAGCATTCTTGCTGTTGGGGTCACTGGGCTTTGTCATGATATCTGGGAGACCCATGAAACCTTTGGGCATCGGAAAGTGGTGAGGTGGGTAGGGTCTGTGTGGTTGATCGAGACGACCCGATGCTATAAAAAATCCGGCAGTTGGTGTGTTTTGTCTCTCCTTCATCTGATTGGTATTTGCAAAGATAAGCTTCCCCAAGCCTGGCAAGATGGTATAGGAGCTCAAGTATCATTTGAAACATCCTTCTTCAGGCTCTGATAACTAACCTGTTTCCCTCTCCCCCTGCCGGCTCCCCTACAGGACACTTCACAGCCATGGTGTGGAAGAACACAAAGAAGATGGGAGTGGGGAAGGCATCTGCAAGTGATGGGTCCTCCTTTGTGGTGGCCAGATACTTCCCAGCAGGAAATGTTGTTAACCAAGGCTTCTTTGAAGAAAATGTGCTGCCTCCAAAGAAATAACTTGTCAAGCATAATAGGAAAGTGGCAGACTTAAGAACGTGGTATGAAGTACCTAGAAGAACGTTAGCTGTGTGTTTGTCCTTGTGGGTGTACATGCTTGTGTGTGATGCATGTGTGCGTCTCTTGCACACACACTCGGATATACAATTCTATATGAACTCATTCTTGTCAAAAGAATGAGCATATGAAGTCTTTACCCTGATAGTGACCTAGACCACAATTATTTGGACTTTGGGGGCAAAATCAATTTTTAAACTTCTTTTCATTTTTTTAAGCAAATTTCTTTTGTACCTTTCTTACTTTTAATATCCATCCCTGGACTTTTTATATTCTCATGTTTGTGATACTGAGAACTGAAGTTCATTTTTTGTGATCTTCATACATTGTAATCTACTTGTGGTAGATATTTAAAAATATTAAACCTTCATTTAAATGTGACATAAATCACAGCTTTAAACACATAAATATAAAGCAGCTTCCATGAGAAACCTTGAATAGGCAGGAGTTCCATCTCACAGAATTACTGAGATTTCTCAGTTGTAAGACATGATGTCATCTGCATGCCTCCTGGAATTCTCTAATAGGATTGCCAAAGAACAAATGGAGAAGCAAGCTTTACTTCTTTGCATTTTTCTACCTTTAAATAGCAAAGTACCACTACCACCACTACCCCTTGCCCCTCCCCCATCTTTTTTCTTAAAATTCTCTGGCATTTCAGAGCTCAGTATGTATCCTGATTTCTGGGGAGCTGGGCAAGGCCTGAAATTCACCCCTCCCCCACCTCTGCTGGGCGGCCCAGGACCTGTTCTGGGAGAGAGCCCCTCATACTGCCTGGGCTCTTGGCCAAATGGCCTTGGATGGATGAAGTCAGCGTGGGGGAGAGGGTGAGCTCACTCAGGGCCCCCAGAGGCAGCTCTCCAGCCTCTGCCCTCCCAGGGCGGGAGCCCGGGCTGTTCCTGGCAGCTGTGGCTGCAGCTGTGCTGCTGTACCCTCCCAGAATGTGTGACAGGCCCAAATGTTCCTGGGAGATATCCCATGAGGGGCTTAGAGTCGCTAATTTGGTTCTGTGTTTTGCCTCAAGCTGCACAAAACTCCTCTTAACAATTTTACATGGTGGGGGCAGGACCAACCCAGGGGCCAAGCTGAGTGTCCCTGAAACCATGGCATCTCCAGGTGGTAAGATAGCAGGGGCAGGAGTTAGGGGGTTACCTGCTTAAAGACTGGAGTCTGAACAGGCCAGTTTCTGATACATGCTTCCCGAAGGTCTGTGTTGCACTGTGAACACAGTCTCATGCTGTGCCCTTCATTTCACCCAGAGATATTGACTAAGACAACAATAAAATCTTTTGCGTAATATTTTCTTCCCCTGTGATTCATACCCAATTCTTTATTGGTGACTAAGGTAACCCATAACTCTGAGTTCCTGTCTTAGCTTCTGAATGCCTCCAACTTTTTCCCCTGTAGTCTGTGTTCTTTGGGTAGCCATGTTTTGAACCATCTGACCTATCACCACATAGTTGATTGGACTAGAGTGGACATGGACCAAGAATTTAAACTAAGAATCATGGAGAGAGTTTACCAGGGAAAGTAAAAAAATTAAGGATGCCATCCATGACTTTAAATTCAGACCAGGGCAAGCCAAAGCTATGCTACCCAAGTTACCCAAGTTGGAAATACTGTATATAGAAATGAGAATGCCAGTTGTTAAGAGTATAAAAGAGGTGGAGATACTGAAAGACAGCTCCTGAATTTTCCAGTTCCAGGCTAGATCTGTGTATCTTTAAAACATGCACCTCATTTTCTTCAAGGCTTCCCAACAAATTGATATTATCTGATGGTCCCCAGAAGGTTAGAATATTAGGTCCCCTCCCCTAGGGAATCTTCATGATCAGAAAATGCTGAGCTAGGCAGGAAGCTGAGGATAGGTGAGGGTCTTGGGCTGAGGCCTTTTTCTGGCCACATCTGGGCAGCCACCATGAGTAACGGGGACTTGATGACCAGTCAATGAACTTCCTGGTGGCTACGAGGGACACCCTCCACTCAATACACACACATACATAACCAAGTGGTGGACGTTGGCATGTAGCCAGCCTCTTTAGGCTGGAGGTCTGTTTTCTCGGTTGACTAGAGTAAGGAAAACACTGACCAGGGGAGCTTTCTGGGCTGAAGAAAAGCAGACAACAAAATTGGCTGAGCAAGTGGGCACTAATCTCACTTCTATAATGGATTTCTTAAGCATGGCAACTTTCACAAGTTCAGCAAAAGCAGAAGACAAGCCTGATTCCAGCTCTCTTTTGTAGACAGAGGGCAGAGGAAGGAGTCAGAAACTACGGCTCCAAGTCCTAGCTCTGTGCATTCTGAGTTGAACCAGCCCCTTACCCTCCCTGAGTGTCAATTTGTCCAACCGTACAAGGTCTGGCACATGGAATTAGGTCTACTGGATCATCTCAGGTCTCTACAACACCCCCTAAGTGCTTAACCAGATGGAAGCATCCAATAAGAGATCTTCCTGCCCTGGTGTTCTGGGGCCCAAATAAAAAGCAAAGGGGCATGGCCACCTCCTCCACCAACGTGACCCCAAGGCTGAAGGGGGTGGGGGCAAAGGAGCAGGTGAAGCTGCAGGACCCCACCTACCCAACCGCTACTCCTGGACAGGGATGCCCTGGGAGGTGAGGTCTGCCAGCCTCTCATAAGGGCAGGCCTGGAGGCCAATGGGAGTGAGGTGTTTAGCATCAACACTAAGAGGCCTCATCCTCTACTCAAGTGTGGTTGCCTCTAGAGAGATCAAGGCAGAAGAAGCAGAGCTCAATTATACTCACAGGCAGAGAAAGGAGCCAGGAGGAACTCATCTAAGGCACACAACTAGTCTGTGGTGGAGACGCTGCAATCTAAGCTTTCTTCCCGTAGGGAAAACAAGATCTTAGCCTTCAGCCTTGTGGCGACAGGTATCTCAAGAGACTGAGGGCCTCTATCCTGTTCAGGCATCAAGGTGAACAAATTCAATATTAAAAGGTAGGCACTTTTAAATAATTTTCAAATAATCAAATAAAAAGCCAAGTCTGGGATGAAAGGATGAGAGAAAGACAGTGAAGGGTAAGGAGATCCACTAAGCCAGGGAAGGAGAGAGCTGGTGGGCTCACATTTCCAAGGCTCCAGGTGACACTTAATCCTGGTAGGGGCTGAAGGCCCGGCTGAGTGGGGCTTAAGACCCAGGAGGGAGGAGACTGGGTGGGGGAAGGCCAGGCCTAGGTCCCTTCTGCACCATCTCGCAGTGTCCTTGGGGCCTGCATGTGGACACCCTTCCTGGGAGTTCCCAAAGGCTGGTCCGGGTGGGGCCCCGCAGGAGCCAGCCCCCTGCACCGTGAGGGCCTGGGGGAGGGTGCTCCAGCAGGCGGGCCCTGATCCTTTCTCGGCACAGACGCTCCGGGGACTGCGGGAGCCCCCCGCCCCCAGCCCAGCTACCGGGGCGCCGAGCGAGCGGGCGCGGCACCGGGGGGGGGGCTGAGAAGGCTCCGCCCCGGCCGCGCCGTCCCGCGCCGTCCCGCGCCCTCCACCCGGGCCCGTTGCCCGCGTGGGTCCTGGTGTGTTCGGGGCGGTCGGCGCGGGCAGACCTGGCCCGCCGCCTGCGCCCCGGGGAACAAGGCTGCGTGGCGGCCGGCGGCGAAGGGGGCCCCCGCGGCTCCCCGCACGCAGCAGAGGGGCGCGCCCCAGCCGCCGGCTGCTCCCTGGCCGGAGGCGACCCTTCAGCCCCACCGTGTGGCCAGAGGCGGCGCGGGGATCCCGCCCGGAGCGGACGCCCCAGAACCACGCCGACAGGTACTTAGGAGGGGAGCGTCGGGAAATGCCAGCTCCGGGCGAGCGAAGGCCGCAGCAGCGCAGTAACGTCAGCTCGCATTCCCCGACCGCTTGCCACGAGCCAGACGCCTGCTTAACACTCTCGTCCTTTTCTCACTTACACTCTTGATGGTCTTTGAAGCAGGCACTGCTATTGTTCCCATCTCAGAGAATGGGCCACCTGTCCAAGCCCACACTTGGAGAGAGCTGAGCCGCCGCAGCCCCTACCATTTACAGCTAGACACTTGGAAATGTGGAGAGAACGGCCCAGTCCGCCGTGAAACGGAAGTAATCAGGGCGTCAGAGGCCCTCCTGTGCCCCACGGCTGGATAACTACTGCATCCCTGCTCCAATGAGTGGCTCCCACCTCGCCCTCTATTTTTTTAAAAAATGGTATTTGTGGCCACGAAGGTCAGAAGCCAAAGGACAGAGCTTTTCTTCTCTGATGCCCAGGAGCCTTGGCAGAGAAAGTTACTTCAAGGCCTAAGAATCAGAGATTGGGGAAAGCTTAGTAGTAAGGAGCTTTCTGGAAGCGTGGGAAGAGTCCTAAGTTACGGAAGGCTTGGGCTCCAGGCCCTGCTTCATTTTTAACTGGCTCTGTGATCTTTGGCAAGTCCCATCTCTTCTCTGGGCCTCAGTTTTCTTCCTGTACAAATGAGGGGATTCTTCTACATGGTTTAATACTCTCCTTTCTTCACCAAGCCTCCCTTTATCCCTCCCTCTACCACCCCCACCCAAACTGGCTCTAACATTCCAGAAGCAGCCTTGAACTGAAGTTTGAAGTTCCCAGGTAGGAGTCGCAACCCATCTTGGAGTTTCCTCCTGAGCTTTGGGCCCTGAGCACTTGGTCCTGGCAGAGTGTCTGGCCTCAGCAGGTTGAAATCATCAGAGGAGAGAAAGGCTTGTGCCTCTGAGACAAGCCCCAGGGGGACCTGCATTGTGATGACCTCATCCACTCTATGACATCATCCTCTCTCCCATCCCCACTCCTCCCTGATCACCTGCTCTGCAACCAACCATCAATCTGAGAAAGTCTGTTCTCCAGTACCTACTGCTGATCTTCTGCCTCAGCCCCAGCAAGAAGCACTATGAAATTGGAATTCACTGAGAAAAACTACAACAGCTTCGTGCTGCAGAACCTGAACAAACAGAGGAAGCGCAAAGAGTACTGGGACATGGCCCTGACGGTGGACCACCATGTCTTCTTTGCACATCGCAATGTGCTGGCAGCTGTCTCTCCACTGGTGAAGAGCCTTATCTCCAGCAATGACATGAAGAACACCGATGAGCTTTTTATCACCATTGACCCCAACTACCTGAGTCCAGCCACAGTGGACCAACTCCTGGACTACTTCTACAGTGGCAAGGTTGTGATCTCAGAGCAGAATGTGGAGGAACTCCTTCGTGGGGCCCAGTATTTCAACACACCACGCCTTAGAATCCACTGCAATGACTTCATGATTAAGTCCATCCGCCGTGCCAACTGCTTACGCTACCTCTTCTTGGCCGAGTTATTTGAACTCAAAGAGGTGTCAGACTTGGCCTACTCTGGCATTCGTGACAACTTCCACTACTGGGCCAGTCCTGAAGGCTCCATGCACTTCATGCGCTGTCCACCTATCATCTTTGGCCGCCTGCTCCGAGATGAAAACTTGCATGTGCTCAATGAGGACCAGGCTCTCAGTGCACTCATCAACTGGGTGTACTTTCGGAAGGATGAGCGGGAAAAGTATGTGAAGAAGTTCTTCAGTTACATCAATCTCAATGCTGTCTCCAACAAGACTCTGATGTTTGCTAGCAACAAGTTGATGGGCATAGAAAACAGCTCTGCGCATGCAGCCCTGATTGAGAGTGTCCTTATGGACCGCAAGCAGGAGAAGCCATCCAGCCTGCTGAGCTACCAGCGGAAAGGGGCCCTGCTTGATTCAGTGGTCATCCTAGGTGGCCAGAAGGCCCATGGCAAGTTCAACGATGGAGTGTTTGCTTATATTATACAGGAGAACCTGTGGTTGAAGCTCTCAGAGATGCCCTATCGGGCTGCAGCACTTAGTGCCACCTCTGCTGGTCGCTACATCTACATCTCTGGGGGCACCACTGAGCAGATTTCAGGGCTGAAGACAGCTTGGCGATATGACATGGATGACAACTCCTGGACCAAGTTGCCTGACCTGCCAATTGGGCTTGTCTTCCACACCATGGTGACCTGCGGGGGGACAGTGTACTCAGTGGGTGGGAGCATTGCCCCAAGGAGGTATGTCTCTAACATCTATCGCTATGATGAGCGCAAGGAGGCCTGGTGCCTGGCAGGGAAGATGAGTATCCCTATGGATGGCACAGCTGTGATCACAAAGGGTGACCGGAACCTTTACATTGTTACGGGACGGTGCTTGGTGAAGGGCTTCATTTCCCGGGTTGGGGTGGTAGACTGCTTTGACACCAACACTGGGGACGTGGTCCAGTGTATCACTTTCCCCATTGAGTTCAACCACAGGCCCCTGCTGTCTTTCCAGCAGGACAACATCCTTTGTGTGCACAGCCACCGGCAGAGTGTGGAAATCAACCTGCAGAAGATAAAGGCCAGCAAGACAACCACTTCAGTGCCTCTCTTGCCCAACAATTGCCCCTTGGATGTGTCCCATGCCATATGCTCTATTGGAGACAACAAAGTGTTTGTATGCGGGGGTGTCACAACAGCTACCGATGTCCAGTCAAAGGACTACACTATCAATCCAAATGCCTACTTGCTGGACCAAAAGACAGGAGAGTGGAAGACCGTGGCCCCCCCACCAGAGGCACTGGACTGTCCTGCCTGCTGTCTAGCCAAGCTACCTTGCAAGATTCTTCAAAGGATTTAAACAACTTTTTAAGTGGGAGAATAAGTAAATGCATTATTATTCACAATTTAATGAGAGAGAGAAAGAAAGGAAGATGGCCTGTTGATTCCTTTTTAGTGTTCCAATCTGTGTTTGGCCCTGAAGATGGAAATCCTGGGCTAGAGCTGCTCCCAATGGATAGAAATTCAGGGCCGCTCTGTCACTGGTGGGATCCAAGCTGAGTCTGGGAAGGAGTCCCTGGTGTGTAAGATTGAGGCATATCCTGGGCATTGGTTTACAGTGGGTGGTAGTTCAGGCCCACTCTGTCACTGGATGAATCTAACCTGTCTGGAAAGAAGTCCCTGGTGGATGGGATTGAGGCATTTCTTGGGCACTGGCCAAGGTGATGTCTGGAAAGTCCCCTATTCTATACCCATGTAGTCACCTTGCAGCATCTGCTAGACTGACAGGTAAAGCATTTGCTTAGTTGTGAAGTCTCAGTCTCCTCCAACACTCACTTCCCTCAAGTCTGCCCAAAAAAGGCAGGGGGGGAGGGCCAACCCCAGGTTAGGGAGTAGAGCCTCCTGGGTTGGGGAGAAAGAAGTTGGTGTGGGCCTGGCTCAGGGATCTAGGCATAGGAAATGGGGTGGGGGTGGAGGGGTGGGGAGAGAAAGGCAAGATTATCTGGTTGTTGTATTTTACCTTGCAGTTACAGGTGTGTCTGTGTGTCCTTTACAGAGAAGTTGGGGGGTTACTTACAATTGTTTCCAGTAAGCAAGTTTCACTGAGAACTTTCTCTAGGAATATGAGGTCCAAAGGACTCTGGAAGAGAGATCAGTAAAAGGAGAAGAAAAAAACCTCTGTCTATTGGAGAGCAGCTTGAGGATGGGGTGAGATGACAGGATAAGAGACAGGATGGTGTAACAGAGTATGGACGCTGAGGAAGAAGGCCTGGTTCAAATACTGGGTAATCCTGGGCAAGTTACTTAACATCTCTATGCCTTAGTTTCCTTATCTGTAAAAGGGGAATAATTGGAGTGTCTGCCTCATAAGGCAATGTGAAGTTTAAATGAGTTCCTATATGCAAAATGCCTAGGACAGTCCCTGGCATATATTAAGAAGTGCTACAGGAGGATTTTTTAAAAGGGAAATAAAGGAGTAAGGCAAGGGTCCAGGTTCTTCAGCCCTTATATTAAGTTAGGTCTTATAAAATGCTCTTTGAGACTTCCTACCTCAAAGCCTTAGTGACCTTTCCTCATTTCTAACTAACTCTATTTCTCTTTCATTAATCTGTGAACTCACATATAATCCTCAACAATTTAGAAAAAAATGACCAAGTCCTTGAAGACCACATATATTCCTTGTTCACCCATTCACCCGTTTATTCATGAATTTAACTCATCTACTCATCAATTCACACACAACACCATTTAATGAGGCCTCTCCGTGCAGGTCCCTGTTCCAGGTGCCTGGGCCACAGCCATGACACAGACATGCATGTCACTGGAAAGGAGTATCTATACCAGTACCTGGTGACAGGAATATTATGCAAGCCATGTGTGGATTTAAACTTTTCTAGTAGCAACATTAAAAAGGTAAAAACAGGTGAATTTTAATAAATTTTTTAACCCAATATACTCAAAATATCACTTAAACAAGTAATCAATGCAAACATTTGTTAAAAAGCTATTTAACATTTTTTTCCATGTTGTCTTCAGAGTCCAGTATATATTTTACACTCACAGCATGGCTCAATTTGGTCTAAGCACATATATAAGGCCAAATGAGGCTAGTCCTGTTATCATACACACAGGACACTTTAGATACCCTTATGGTTCAAATCTACTCTCTTCCCTTTCTTCCTCATTTGGTCCTGCTCAACCTGCTCAGCACCATCTTCCTGATCTCCCTGTTTGGTGGCCTGTCTCTTCAAAGTGATGCAAGACAGGGCAAATCCCCCAGAGTGGGGATCAGAATCCTGCAGAGAGAGAGTCAGTGAGGGTCCTGACTCCACACAGGAAAGAATTCAAGCTCAGGCCAGAGTTAGCATCAAAAGGAGAGATTTTTTGAGAAAGAATAACACTCCTTAGTGTGTGATCTCTCAGAGACAGAGAATAAGAGAGACTGAGAGATCCCAAATATTCAAGGAATTCAGTTTAAATCTGTTTTCCTCTCCAGAGATGGTGTTGCAGTGATAAAGACATGGGGAAGTGGTTGTTAGTAATCTCAGCAGGAATCTTCCCATAGGCTCCTCATTGTTTGGCCATATGCTGATCCGCCAGGTTCCCCTGTTGGCTGTAGCAAGCTCTGAATACAACTTGACTTAATATATCATTTTTATGCCTCCTCCCTATATGAAAAGCTCACCCTTCTGCCCAGGTCTTTCCCCCTTCCATGCTGGAAACTTGGACTTCATGGCTAACCCTCTCTCCCCTGGAACTTCTTCCACATTTCTAACTTCTCCAACTCTGGGCAGTCTCCATCTTATTGCATCCCCCAGATGGAAGAATGAAGTCTTACAGATCCATGCAACTAAGTCCAGCTGCCCCACCCCCCTCCACCAGGCTTTGCTGACCACTGAGTCACCTCTTACTGCCTCCAGCTGCCATTCCCCACAGCTGATTTTCCAGCCCTCACTTCTCCTATCTTCCTTCTCAGCCACTTACTTCTCTTTCTGCCAACAGGACTTCAGAGAAATGGAGGTCACATGACCTGAGCTGCATAAATAATCCCTTGTCCACCGAAAATCTCTGCAGAGCTGGCTCTTCTTTTCTATGCAGTAAGGAAGAGGCTTCCCAGGTGTCCTTCCACAATTCAAACTGATCCTCCCCTATCTCTTCATTCCGTCCTCTACAACTTCTCAGGCTCCTCAGTGCCCTCTCCACATCTCCTTCCAGATTTCTTCTTTTCATCTCATAAATATTCTCAACTTTATCCCATCCTGAAAACAAACCCTCCTCAGCTCTGAGGTCTTCCTCTTACTATCTATCTGCCCATCTCTTTCCTTGGTTGAGCTTCCTAAATTTTTGCTATGATCTATGGCTTGGCTCTAGATCAACCTCTAACCCACTCAGGCTGGCTTCTGTTTCCACTATGCCACCAGACTCTCCTGATGACACTGTCCTCTTTGTCCTTTTCTCAGCATTATACCTTTTCCTTGCAGTAGACAGTATTGACTGCCCACCTGCAGCAGAATCACTGCTAAAATGAGAAATCTTTAGCATAGTGTGATTATAATTTGACATATTAACTAAATGTGGCCCTTCTTTCCTCTTTTCTCACATTAAAATTAGACTGAGGCTGAGCATCCATGTGGGGCTTATCCCTTCGAGGAGGCTGTCTCAGCTGAATGTGGGAATCAGACTCAGATTCTTGGCTTTTGCTGCTTAGGGGAGCTTTAGCAATTCACAGCAGAGATTGTAGCCTTCAACAACAAGGCTTTTGAATCATAACTCAGGTCTTCAAACTGGGGTACATGAAGTCTTTCCAAGGGAAATTCAGGCATGCATAGTTTTAAGGGAATCAGTTTCCAGGTCTGCAACATTTTCCTAAAATTGATCAACCTGAGAATACACCTCAGTGGGGATTTCATTCTAGCTTTTTTTCCCCCATCTTTTCTTTCAAAATTATCTTTCAAACTCTCTCTCTCTCCATCCCTCCTTTCTTCCCTCCTTCTCTCTCTCCCTCCTCTCTCTCTCTCTCTCTCTCTCTCTCTCTCTCTCTCTCTCTCTCTCACACACACACACACACACACACACACACACACACACAAAGTAAACTTTACCCATCCCAATACTTCCGAGAATGCACTGCCCCGGGATGTCACATGAATATAAACTGGTGTTAGTGAAGCATCAGTGAAGTCGCCTTACATCAGGACATCAATATCCAAAGAAGAGTTTGTTGTATTTTTCTGTCTCATCTATACAGTGTTTCAGTTAAGGGAGAAAGTCTGGTGTTTAAAATTGAGATACTTTGGCCCAAGTTGGGTTGTTTAGAAATGCTAAATAGCATGGTGGAATGATGACTTTTTAAATGTTTTTAAAGATCTATTGAGATATAATTCATACACCATATAAGTCGCCCATTTAAAGTATACAATTTAATGGCTTTTAGTATATTCAGAGTTTTGCCATCATCACCACAACCAATTTTAGAACATTTAATTGCTCCAAAAAGAAATCTTTGTACCCCTTAGCTATCACTCTCTAATCTACTGATCTTTCCTGTTCTAGGCAACCACTCATTTATTTTCTGTTTCTATGAATTAGCCTATTCTAGACATTTTATATAAATAGGATCAAATAAGATATGTCCTTTTATCTGGCTTCTTTTACTTAACACACTGTTTTTAATGTTCGTGTTGTAGCATGTGCCACTACTTTATTCTTTTCTATGGCTGAATATTATTCCATTTTGTGGATATACCACATTTTATTTAAACATTTATAAGTTGGTTTGCGGGCATTTGGGTTGTTTCTATGTCTTGGCTATTATGAATAATATTCAACGAACATTCGTGTATGAGTTTTGTGTTCACATATGTTTTCATTTTCAGGTATATACCTAAGAGAAGAATAGTTGGACCTAATGGTAATTCCATGTTTAACTATTAGAGGAACTGCCAGACTGTTTTCAAAAGCACCTGCATGATTTCACATTTGCACTTGCATGTGTTGACAGAGTTCCAATTTGTAAACATTCTCACCAACACTCATTAGCTCCCTTTCCAAATATAGTCATCCTAGTGGGAGCAAGAGGCATCTCATTGTGGTTTTGATTTGTATTTCCCTGAGGGCTAATGTGTTGAGCATCTTTTCATGGGCTTATTTTTCCAGACAGTTGTTTAATAATCTTGCTTCTTCCGTGCTCAACTGTTATCAGAGATAGCATTACTCCAGAGGAAGAGTTCTGTGAGGCTAAAACAAAGACAGCATGGCTCGGAAACACTGATGTTCATAGTACCTTATTTCATTCAGGCCACAGAATCATAACTAAAATCTCTATGTCTTCCTACCTATTTGTCCGTCTTAGAGTTAGGATATTCAAGATTTGTTAAAAAGTATGTTAGAAAATATCTGCTACCAAGCATGTCCTCTCTGCATTTTCACTATTCTCAAAAATGAGAGCTCTCATTCTCCTGTGTCTAGTTGCAGATTTTGTACCGTTTAAAGGAAAACATAAAAAGTTCCACGCTTACTTCCAAAAGAGTGGTGTATATCTTTGAAAAAAGAAAATATGTCACATGTAAGTTAGAATGCTTATTTAGACACGTAAGAAACATCTAAAAACTTTTGTTATGCATATAACACCAAAAAGTGATGATACATGATTATGTAGCTTAATAAATTATTACAAATGTTGTAAATAACTGTGTAACCACTACTGACTTGAAGAAATAGAACATTGCCAATATTTCAAGTCTGCCATGCCGCCCTCTTCCTGATTATAACCCCTTCCCTCCCCTGTAAACTTAATGATGTGTTCCTTGCTTTTAGCATCTAAGAAAGCATTTTTTTTTCAATAGACATTTCTAATTGAAAAATGTCTAATTAGTTTAGCTGTTTTTGAACTTAACATAAAGGAATTGAACTGTATTAATTATCATGTGTCTGGCTTTTTTCATTCAAAATTGTTTTGTAATTTATCCATGTTGTCATATGTAGGTATAGTTCTTTCCATTCTCATTCTGTATAATATTCTGTCATATGAATATATCATTTTATTTAGCCAGTGTCCCATTGATGGACATCTGGATTGTTTCCAGTTTGGCAATTACTATAATACTATTCTTGTGAATGTATCTAGGTGTACATGTAGTTAAGTTTATCTAGGGCATGTACCTATGAGTGAAACTGCTGTCTTAATAGCTAAATGATGCCAAACAATTCTGCAAAGTGATTGTGCCAGTTTACATTGCCACCAGTAGCGTATGAGAGGTCACGTTGCTCTATATGCTTGCCAATACTTGATATTGTCAGACTCTTTTTAAAGCCAATCAGATATGAAGTACTATCTCACTGTGGTTTTAATTGTATTCTCTTGATAATTAGGTTAAGCACTTTTTCATGTTTGTTGGGCATTTGAATTTCCTCTCTTGTGAAATCTTTGCTTCTCTTTCCTATTTGGTTGACGATCTTACTGACTTGTTGGAATTCTTAATATATTCTAAATATGAGCTCTTTATCAGTTACACATGTAGTAAAGGTCTTCTCCCACTCTGGCTTGCCTTTTCACTCATAATGGTGTCTTTTAATATTAATTAGCTTGTCTTTTCCTTTTTGGTTACTGGTCTTTGATACTTGAATAAACCATTCTCCCCTGAGGTTACAAATATTCCATATGGGTATATAATTGTCCCAGTACCAATTTTCCCACTTCTCTGTAGTGCCACCTTTTTCACAAATCACATGTCCATACATGGGTGGATGTGTTTATGAGCTCTCTTATTCCATCGGTCTATTTGTCTGAACTTATACCAATACCACAGTTTCCATTACTCTAGCTTTATCATATCCTATACAGTTTAGAATTAGTTTGTCAAGATACACAAAAAACAAATCCTGTTGGGAATTTGGTTATGATTGCACTGAATTTATAGATCAGTTTAGGGAAATTTCATATATTTATATTAATTTTTTAAATTCATGGACATGTTATATCCATTTGGGGAGTCTTCTTTAATTTATCTTAGTTTTTTATACTAAGAGGTCTCTTACAACTTTTGTTAGATTTATTCCTAGGTACTTGAAAATTACATATATGTAGATATATAGGTATATACAGGATTCTTTAAAAATTCATTTTCTCTTTTTATAGTCTATAGAAATACAGTTGATTTGTATGTTAAGTTTAGCAAATTGTTGATTTGATTTTGTATATTGATTTTGTATTTAGCAAATTGTAGATCTTTGGATATTCCAGACGTGAGCCCTTTATTAGTTGTGCATGTGGTAAATATCTTTTCTACACTCAATATGTCATAGCTCTAAATGTAAAACTATAAAATTTGTAAGAGAAAATCTTTGTAACCTAGAGTTAAAAAATTTCTTAGATATGACACCAAAAACATGATCCTTAAAAATATGTTAAATTGGACCTCATCAAAATGAAAAACTGCTCTGGGAAAGAAATTGTTAAGAATGAAAATTCAAGCCACACATCGAAGAAAATATTTGCAAATCACCTATATGGTAAAGGACCTGTATCTGGAATATATAGAGAACTTTGTAATAATTTAGTTGTAGATCTTTCCATACTTTGCCAATACACAATTATATCATGTATAAATAATCACTTGATTTTTCTTTAAGGAGGTTTCCTCTATTTCAAGTTTGTTAAGAGGTTTTTTTTTTATCATGATAAATACTGGAATTTTATCAAATACTTTTTCTGCGTTTATTGAAATGAGTATGTTATCTCCTTTAGTCTATCAAGAGAACAAGTTACTTTTATTAATTTGTCAATGTAAAACCATCTGTCCATTCTTAGGATAAACCTAAGTCACATTTATATATTTTTATATAAGTATTAGTTTCAGTAATTATATAATTTTTTTTTAGATGTTACTGGATTCCATTTGCTAAATATTCACTCTGGTTTTTATTTGTAAAATTATTATATAGAGCTATTGTAAATGGTATTTTTTTAAATTTTAGTTTCTAATTGTACATTGCTAGTATATAGAAATGTGATTGATTTTTGTGTGTTGACCACCTACTTTGCAACTTTACTAAACTTATTTTAGGAGTTTTGGGGGGTAGATTTCCTGAAATTTTCTATGTAGACAATCATGCTATGTATAAATAGGAACAATTTTATTTATTTCTCTTCAATTTACATGCCCTTTATTTATTTTTCTTATGTTGTTGTACTGGTTAGGACTTTTCCAGTACAGTGTTCAATAGGAGTGATGAAAGGAAACATCACTGACTTGTCCCTGATTCTAGGGAGAGAGAATTCAGTCTTTCACCGTTAAATATGATAGGTTTTTCATAAATGTCTTTTATCAAGCTAAAGAAGATCTGTTCTATTCCTAGCTTGCTGAGATTTTATAAGTGGATGTCGAATTTTGTCACAAATTTTTTCTGTGAACTATGTGATTTTTCTTCATTAGACTATGAATGTGGTAGATTAATTTATTTTTCATATATTGAACTAGCCTTGCATCCTGGGATAAACTCCATATTTTCATGATACATTATTTATATTTTACTGGATTCCATTGCTAATATTCTTTTGGGGGATTTTTGTGTCTATGTTCTTAGGGGATATTGACCTACAGTTTTCATATTTTGTATTCCCTTTGTCTAATTTTGATATCAGAGTAATACTTCTTCATAAAATAAGTTCAGAAGTGCTCCCTTCTCTCCCTCTCTCTCACTTTTCTTCTCTCTCTCCTAAAGGCATTGTATAGAATTAGTGTTACTTCTTTAAATATTTGGTAGAACTGGCCAGCAATTCTGCCTGGTCTCAGAGACTTATTTTCGTGGAAGGTTTTAATTTAAAAATTCGATTTCCTAAATAGTTATAGGACTATTCAGATCTTCTATTTCATTTTTGGTGAATCTGGGTAGTTTGTGGCTTTCAGGATTTGTCCATTTCAGTTGTCAAATATTTATGCATATAGTTGTTCATAATATTCTATCCTTTTAATGTTTTCAGGGTCTTTCATTCTATGATACTGGTAATTTGTGTTTTCTCTCTTTTGTCAATTTTGCTAGAGATTTATTTTATTGATTTTTTTTTTTTTGAAGAGCCAGCTTTTGGTTTCATTTTCTCCATTCTGCTTTCAATTTCATTGATTTATGCTCTTCTCTTTATTATTTCTTTCCTTCTGTTTGCTAAGTTTATTTTGCTCTTCTTCATGTAGTTTCTTAAGGCAGAAGCTTAGATTATTTGAGGTTTTTCTTTCTAATTAAGCATTTAATACCATAAATTTCAATCTAAGAACTACTTTACAACCCACAATTTTTTTTAAGTGAGGCAACCCTTGGTTGACCTCACAGATTGCAAGAAACTTGACAGCTTACGATCTTTTTTTAATTTTTTTATTTTTTATGCCTACAGCACCTGGTCTTCCTAGGTGGTCTCCCATTCAAGTACTAACCAGGCCTGACCCTGATCAGATGGGATCAGATGGGATCAAGATTGTTCAGGGTGGCTAGTATATATTTCTATATACTAGCAATGTACAATTAGAAACTAATTTTTTTTCTGTGAATTGTGTGATTTTTCTTCATTAGACTATGAATGTGGTAGATTACAGTAATTTATTTTTCGTAGACCTAACAAATTTCCTTTAGCAATTCTTTTAGAACATGTTGGCTGGCCATGAATTTTCTTACTTTTTTTCTGAGATACCCTCATTTCACCTTCATTCCTAAGGTTATTCTCACTGGTTATAAAATTCTGACTTGATGTTTTTTTCCAGCACATTAAAATGTCATGCCACCTCCGTCCAGCCTTCATAATTTCTGATAAGAATTGAATGTTCATTTAAATCATTGTTTCCCTGTCAATAATGTGTTATTTTTGTCTGGCTGTTTTGAAGATATTTTAATTTTCTTTTGTTTTCAGCAGTTTTATTATTATGTGTCTGGATATAGATTTCCTTGGCTTTATTTTGGGGTCACTGGGCTCTTTTACTCTATATATTTATGTCTTTTGCCAAATTTGGGAAGTTTTCACTGTTATTACTGCAAATATTTTTCCAGCTCTGCACCCTTTCTCCTCTCTTTATGGAAGTTTTATGGAATAAATATTGGACTTTTGTTGTTCCTTAGGTCCCTGAAGTTTTTTCCATTTTATTTTTCTTCGCTGTTATTCAGACTAATTTTTATGAATTTCCATGTAACCTGATTTTTACGTCTGTCATATCTGTTTTCCTTGGGGTCTGTCCAGTGAGTTTTTAATTTTTTCCAGCTCTAACATTTCTATTTTCTTATTCTTTATATTTTCCATTTCTTTACTGAAAGTTTCTGGTTTTCCACTTGTTCCAAAGGTATTTGAAATTATTTGTTAGAGCTGTTTTAAAGTCTTTGTCAGATAATTCCAGTATGTAAATCATCTTGGTATTGATATGTGTTGACTGTCTTTTTATTTGCAAGTTGAGATTTTCCTGGTTATTCTTATACCAAGTAATTCTAGATTGTATCTTAAATATTGACTAATATGATATGAGACTTTGGATCTTGTTTAAATACTATGAAGAATGTTGATATGTTTTATAATAGCATGTAATTGGCCTAATTAGGTTCAGGCCATAAGTTCCAACTGACCTTTTGTAGGCTGTAGTTAGACTTTCGTCTCAATTTTCAAAGACTTTGCAATGGGATTCTGATCTGTCCCATGTGTGCTAAACCCAGTGGCTAGCCTGGGACCTGGATGATGGTCAATTCATTTCTCAAAGTCTTATATGCAGGTGAAGACTAGATCAATTTAAAGTTGTAAAGGTGTAAATTTCTAAAGAAGTTTCTTTTTAAAAAATTTATTTGTTTTTAATTCTTTAATGTCACCACATATTTGATCCCTTTTACCCCATCTATGTCCCCTCGTCCCCCTTCCCCCCTACCCTCTGGTAACCATTAGTCTATTATCCACGTCCATGAGTCTGTTTGTCTTGTTCATTTGTTGCTTTTAGGTTTATATCCCACATATATGTGATATATGGTTTTCAACTTTCTCTGTCTGGCTTATTTTGCTTAGCATGATTATCTCGAGGTCCATCCATGTTGTCACAAATGGCACTATTTCATCTCTTATGGGTGATAACATTCCATCATATATATGTACCACAGCTTCTTTAGCCAATCACTTATCATAGGACACTTCGGTTGCTTCCACATCCTGGCCACCAGCAGTCCCACCAGCAGTGTATGAGGATTCTTTTTCTCCACATCCTCTCAAACACTTGTTATTACTTCTCCTGTTGATAACAGCTATTCTAACAGGTGTGAAATAGAATCTCATTGTGGTTTTGATTTGCATTTCCCTAATAGCTAGCGATGCTGAGCATCTTTTCATGTGTTTGTTGTACATTTGTATGTCTTTTTGGGAAAAGTCTGTTTAGGCCCTCTGTCCATTTTTTAATTAGATCATGTTTTTTATTGTTGTTGTTGTTATTGAGTTGTATGAGTTCTTTGTATATTTTGAATATTAGGCCCTTATCAGAGGTGTTGCTTGCAAATATACTTTCCTATTGAGAGTGGCTGTCCCTTTACCTTGTTGATGGTTTCTTTGCTGTGCAGAAGCTTTTTAGTTTGATGTAATCCATTTATTTATTTTAGCTTTTACTTCCCTTGCCTTTGAGGTCAAATTTTTAAAATCCTCTTTAAGTCCAAGGTCCATGAGTTTAATTCCTGTTTTCTTCTATGCATTTTATTGTTTCAGTGTTTATATTCAGGTCCTTAAACCATTTTGCATTAATTTTGGTGTGTGGTGATAGACAACAGTCTAGTTTTATTCTTTTGCAGGTGGCTTTCCAGTCTTCCCAGCACTATTTATTGAAGAAACTTTCCTTTCTCTACTGTATGCTTTTGGCTTTTTTGTTGAAAATTATCTGCCCATATAAACATGAGTTTATTTCTGGACTCTTGATTTAGTTCCACTGGTCTGTGTGTCTGTTTTTCTATCAGTACCATGCCATTTTGATTACTGTCACTTTGCAGTATAATTTGAAGTCAGGCAGACTGACGCCTCCAGCCTCATTCTTTTTTCTCAGGATCTTTTGTGCTTCCATACAAATCTGATGATTTTTTGTTCTATTTCTTTAAAAAATGCTGATGGGATTTTGATGGGGTTTCCATTAAATCTGTATAATGCTTTAAGGTAACAAGATCATTTAACTATGTTGATTCTTCCAATCCAAGAAGTTTCTACATAATACTGAGGTCACTTTCCCAAACTCCTCCCTCTCTGTAATCTCCCTTATGCTATTCAGTTCCCAGTGTTTTCCAGCCAGAAAGCTAGAGTTTCACTTAGCTCACTCTGCCATTTACTTTCATAGCCTTGCCAATATCTGAAGTCAAGTGTCAGGAGGATCAAAAAATAAAAAATGGTGAACTCACTGCCAATTCATTGCTTCATATTTTGGTTGTCCCCAATTCACCTGCCACTATTTACTTTTCAGAGTCCTCAAATAGTTTCTTCTTCCTGCATTTTGGCTAGGTTTTATGGCTGAACTCAGTGGGAAAAGCCAGGAGGAATGTGCTTACTCCACCCTACTCCCACGCAGTTTTTTCAACTATATTCATGAATAACTTTACCTGTATTTTTCCTTTCTCTTACTGTCTTTGTTGGGTTTTGTATAAAGATTATGCTTCCCATAAAACAAGTTGAGTATATGCTCCTTTTTCCAATTCTTTGAAAGAATTTGTAAAGACTGAAATTTTCACTAAAGAAGCCAAATAGTTTTCTTTGTGGAAAGTTTTTTAAATTTATTAAATTGTTTTTACTAATCATAGGAATATTCAATTCTATTTTCTTTGTGTTATTTTTAACTTGTATTTTTCTAGGAATTTCTCTAGTTTGTTTAAATTTTCAAAGTCATACCATACAATTATTTGTACATCCTCTTATGATGTTTATAATGTCTTTAGAATTTTCGGTGATCTCATTTTTATTCCTGATGTTAAAATTTTAAAAAACTTTCAGTCTTACATGAGTGTTAGTCTTTACGACTCTCAATAAGCAATAGTTTCTTAGATATTATTCCAAAAACATAAATTATTCTTCAAAGGATACCATCAAAGTGAAAGATACAAATTGAGAAAATATTTTAAAAGTATCTATCTGAGAAGGAACTTGTACTGGAATATATAAAGAATTCTTAAAACTCAATGACAATTAAAAAATGGTCAAATGATCTGAATAAACATTTCTTCAAAGAAAAGACACAGGTGGCCAAAAGCACATGGAAAGATGCTAAATATTATTAGCTATAAGTGAAAATGCACATCAAAACCACAAATGAGGACCATCAAGTTAAGACCTTCCAGATTTCTAACCTTTAGAAACTGTGAAGAAATAAATATTTGTTAAGATGCGATGTTCTAAGATAATTTATTACACAGCAATAAATAATACAAGCCTATCTATTTCTTAACACAGAAATTTCTAATAAAATTTTACTTTTAATATTTAATACTTATAAAATTTTTTGTATTATATTAATCCACAACATAATTTTAACTTTCAGAGCCTTATGGTCATGGGATATTTTTAAAGTTAATTATATTATATATTTTTGTTACAAAGAAGTATGGTAAGTTGATCAATAAAAGTCTTTCAAGCACAAAATTCTAATAGAATAGAACTTAAAGGCAAGTGTTAGTATGTTGTTATATGTTCATGGAGAAAAAGTGAGAATCTCAAATTTCTTAATGTTAATAAAAAGTTTTATTATGTATTTTTTTAATGGAAGGTGTCAAATCACTAGTGTTTGGAAGCCATTGGAAACATTTAAAATAGCAGTGCAACAATTTCATTTGAAAGGATCAATATTTACAATATATAGAAATTATATCCTTTGTAACTAACTTATAAAAAAATTAGATGTTAATTTTAAAGTCCACAAGAATTCTTTTAGGAAGGTTATTTTTATCTTGCTTGGAGTTGATGGTGATTCTCAAATTTCTAGCTTAATTTATTTCATCAATTTTGGGAAATTCTTAGCTATTTTCTAACATTGCTCCATTCTCTCCTCTCCTCATGGCGAAATTTCATGTTTATAAAACCTATTTCTCATTTTCAATGCTCTTTTCTGTGTTTTTCATCCTTTGAATTCTGTTTCAGCCTGGATATTTCTCTGCTGTCTTCTAGTTCACTAATTCTCTTTTCAGCTATGTCTAATCCACTACTAAAATTTATTATCCATTGAATTCTTAACATCGGCTACTGTAAATTTTTTTTTCAAATTTCCAAACTGCTAAAATTCTCATTTTCTTTTAATTCCTTGAACTCCTTAACCATAACTATCTTAAATTCTAGGTCTGATACTGCCATTATCTGAATCTCCTGGGATTTCTATTATATGTCTGCCCCTGAAAATGTTTCTGAGTATGTTTTGTCTTTACATGTTTATTTTCAGATGAGAGAATTCACTGTTGTTTTTGGCAGGCAGCTGTAGGCTAAGAGCACTAGAAAGCCTGAATCACTTTTAACTCAATCAAGAATTTATATGATTAAATGCTGGGCTTTAGTCTATTTTCACCTTTATTTCTAGTGTGTATTCCTTCAGGGTTGCAACAAAAAGGCCTGGTACATTTATCAGGGCCTCTCCTTCTTAGTAGACTCTCAACTATTTTCTTCTCCTCTGCTTTATTGAATGCTCTACTCAGCTTCTCAGCCTCTACTTTTAGAATAATCACCTCAAGAGGAAAATTGTTACTTCAAATGTTAGGCTAATTTTTCTTGGCTTCCCTCTTCTAGAAACTGGGCCCACAGTTCCTCACTGCTGGGGTCACCCTTTGATGCCTTCAGAGAGATTTTAAAACCTTTTGCCCAGCTCTTCCAGTTGTTTTCAGCAGAAGAGTTGGCCCTAAACAACTTTGCCTACCATTGCTGGAATTAGAACCTTTTCTCTCCTGAACTTCAGACTTAGATTTCCAAGATTCTGTTGAATGTCTCCTGAATATCCCATGTGTCTTTCCTATCTGTCCTCTCTCCTATTCTTACACTGCCTGAGTTGCCAGAAGATTCTTCCAGAACAAGGTTCTCACCAAGTCATTGCCTGTTTAAAGCCCTTCAAACGTTCCTCACAGCTTCTGCAATTAAGGAATAGTCCTCACCTGGGCACTCAAGTGCTCCATAATTTGACTTCAACACATCCACTTCAGCTATGCATAAATTTTCTTCTGATTTTTCCATCATCTAACTAAATTAATTCCCAGAGCACAGCCACACTCTCTGCTTCTCTTCTCCTCTATACCATCTCTCTCTCTCAGCACTTATCCTGAGCCCCAGCTCTAATGCTAGTCCATTCATTCCAGCAATAAATATTTATTGAGCATATGCTATGTACTAGGCATAATGCCAGACCCTTAAACACAAAGCCGATCAAGGCAGATGTGGTCCATGCTCTTATTATCTAGAGATGCAGTGAGACAGAAACTAAAAAAGGACCTACCTTCGGTATGAAACTTTTCTAGGACTTCTCAACCAAATATGACTAGCCTCCCTTCCATTTCTCTGAAAACTTCCATGAGTCCTTATCACTAATAAGGCTCCTTTGCATGGACTACATTCTGGGGTCCCATCACGTCTCTAGATTTACTTTCAATTATTCCTCCTCTTAAGCCCTCTGGCTCAGCCAAATTAATTTACAGGCATACCTTGTTTTACTGTGCTTCACTTTATTGCTTTTCACAGATGTTGCTTTTTTCCCAAATAGAAGGCAAAACCCTCCACCAGCAAGATCACAACTTGCTTTATTGAGGTGGTCTGTCACTGAATCCACAGTACCTTCAAGGTATGCTGGCCTCACTGTCCCCTAAACACGCCAAGCTCTGAACCTTTAAAGGCCCAACAGTAATATTACACTGCCATTATTGACTCTTCCAGACCTTATACATATTCCAAAACAGCTTCAAGGCACCTCCTCTGTGAAGTCATCCATCAGCTGACTTCCCCAATTTTGCATGTATAAATGTTGACTTTGCACGATATGTGATGCCTCCTCTATCAAGTGTCTCTCTGGACAGCTTCCCTAGAATCATGCACTTTCCAGGGAGATAAGGCTGTCAGTCCCTCAGTTACTTACTGCTGTAAACAATCAAAATTGTCTTCCTGGGACCCTCACAGTCATTTCTTCCCCTTCTTCTTATATAGGCAAGATAAATTGTTTCAAGAAGATAAATGACAAATAATTCCATATATGTTATTGCCAAATTTATTCTAGGAGAGTATTAAACGAGGGAGTGGAACAACTGAGTCAGTTGCAGGCCTTAAAAATTTAAATTTCTTAAACCTTTTCCTTCAAAACTTCCGTTTCATACTGAAAATGACTTTAAATACATGCTTTAGGCAAATATTACTTTTTCTTATCATTAAAGACACATGTACAGTTCTAAAAACCACCTTTGTTTCTTGCCGACTGCCTCTGGTTGGTTTTATTTCATTTTTAGAGTGGTGGTGGTAAAGGGAGTGTTGGCCATTGCATAAGCCCACTCTTCACATGAGTATGATTCACTGTGATTACTCTATTATCATTTCTATGGTGTAGGCAAATTAACAGCCATGTTATCGACATGCCCCTAATTTAAAATACTGAAGGAACTTTAAAGTTCTTGCTGTCCCTAGCCAGAAATTGTGTGTATACATACGGGGGTGCTACCTAGGTTTTTCTCTTGACTGCCTGTTACTGATCCCTCAATTTCCTTATGAACTAGGTGATCCCTACGGAATTTCCAGTTCTAGCAACTTCTAGCTCTCAAAAGACGTACCTGCTGCAAAAGGGCTTTGTCAAAAGAGATACATTCGCCTTTTCTCCCTATAGGGGAGAAAAATCGGTGGGTCGGAATCACATTTAAGTCAAGCTGGAGTGAGCGAGCGAACAAATACACTTAAAAATAAATAAATAAATAATAATTAATTAATTAATTAATTAATTAATAAAGCCAGTACATCTCTGTGAAAGGATGTGGTCTTCCCAGCAGTCCTGGGGGCGAGCCAGAGCAGGGGTCTCGTTTCCCATTTTACAAACGCGGAAACAGGTTCGGAAAGCCTAAGGGGCTGGCCTCTTCCGTAAGTGCCTAATCATCGCCTCCTTGGCGTCCCCTCCCCCCCTGCGTCCCCTCAGAGGTGGCGGTCCGTATCTGTGCAATCCCAAGCGCCGGGCGGCAAAGGCACTTTCGAGTCCAGCGCCGGCCCTGCGTCCCCCAGGCCCGCGGGGCTCACCTCCTCCTCCTCCGCCGCGGCGCCGCCGGAGTCACGAGATTTCCTCGGGGGCCCGCCCCCCCGCCTGCTGATTGGGTAGCTCGCGAGCGAGTGCCGTCCTCTGATTGGCTGTCACCGTTTCGGCTCGCCAACACCGCCTAGGCCGACCGGATATAGGGGCAGGGTTTCCGCTTCCGTCTTCTCCCTCCTCCCGCTTGTCCTCGGAGCGGAGTCGCCGCCACAGCAGCTGCCGCCGGGCGCCGTGTCGGTGTCGGTTGGTTCGTCTCTCAACGTCGGTGTGTTTGCCGTTGAACTGCCCGTCATGGCTGAGCTGGATCCGTTCGGCGCCCCCGCCGGCGCTCCGGGCGGCCCCGCTCTGGGGAACGGGGTGGCCGGCGCGGGCGAAGAAGACCCGGCCGCGGCCTTCTTAGCGCAGCAGGAGAGCGAGATTGCGGGCATCGAGAACGACGAGGCCTTCGCCATCCTGGACGGCGGCGCCCCTGGGCCCCAGCCGCACGGCGAGCCGCCCGGGGGTCCGGGTGAGAGTGCGGGCGCGTTTGGGGCGGGAGGACTTCTTTGGTGATTCGCCCCCAGAGGGGGCTGAGAGCTCTGTGTAACTCTGGTTCCTTGCCGAATCGGGAGGTTGAGGAATGCAGAGAGGAAACGAGACCCGACCCAGTCATGCGGAAACCTGGGCTCTGGACGCCGACTCCGTTCCAAGCGTGTGAGCGCTCCTGCTCCTGGGCAGAGCGAGAAACCCAAGAACACAGGGTGACAGGCTGAAGAGCCCGAAGAAGCCCGTTCGGTTCCGGAACTTTTCACTGAGCACTTTCTGTGCAGTGAGCCTGGCCTCTGGAGCACAGCTGCATGGGCGTCATTTAGCCAGACTTAGCAGGCAGGTCTGGGCTCAGCACAGGACCAGGTATTAGGAAAGGAGGGCAGGAAAAACAGTAGTATCGTTTTTGAGACATGCAAACAAAAGTGGCGGTGCAGTGATGCCTTTGTCACTTACGGTGTACAGAATGTTGGGTTATGGGGAAGGAAAGAGGAGTGAATAGGGGACTCGAGAAAGACCGTCTAGCCCTGGAGAAAAGATCCGGCCACAGAGGGATAAGAGTTTTGCTATTTGTCGTATTACGGCCTGGACTCCTGAAACTCTTCTGGGAACAGCTTTGGTAGGCAGTGTTGCCTAAGCAGAACTGAGGATTATCCTGGGCTAGTCTTCCAAGAGGTGAATAAAGTATCTGGTGTGTCCCTTTTTCAGCCAAATTAAAAAAATGTGTGTGTGTGTGTGTGTGTAGATAGATAGATAGATAGATATAGATACATGGATATATATAGTAGAATGCCAGTTTGACCTTTGAATGCCTGATCTCTGTGTGATGTTTAGGATTGTGGTGGTAGTAGGAAAGGATGAGTGGAAGAGATCTTTTCAATAGTATAAGGAAGTAGGAAATTAGCTAGAAGAAATGAGACGTGGCTTTTCCTTCACTTAAAGTTCTAATTAAGGAGAATAGGGAACTGGTGGAGCAGATACTATTCTAAAATTAAATCTTAAGGGCCTGGGTAAGTAACATAAATGGGAGAATCATGCCGAGGATGAGATGATGAGTATTGGAGACTGAGGCTTTGGTGTGCTAGAGTAGTGCTCTTCATACAAGCGTTCGGACTCAGAAATCTCAAATTACTATGCCAGCCAAGCATAACGTTTTGCGGTGGGAGGTGGTGAGACTGCTAGTTTGCAGCCTCTGAGTTTTTACACTATACAGTGCTGCCTCCTAAGCAAATCAGTCTCCTGGTAAGAAGTTACATGAAAACGTGTAATATACCTGAAAATGCAATTTATAGCAAGCAGGTTGGACTGAACTGGGCTCTGGCTGGGAGATGAAGTTGACTTTGAGTGATAAGAGTTTTTGGTGGTTGTTCTGGAGTGGTTTTTAACATTTGCCTAAGAATCATAAAATGTACTTTTAGGTTCATGGTTTACCTCTCCCATTTAATAGAAGAGAAAACCGAGTCCTACAGAGAAATGACTTGTTTAAGAAAGACAAGTTAATAGTTGAGCCCTGTTTTCCCCACCCTTCAACCGTACCATATTCTCTTGCAATTTTAGCAGGGGATAGTGGAATAAGACATTTTTCTGGAAGGCAGTTGTGGCTGACCTGGCTAAGACAGTTGGAAGAACAGGACCTATAGTTAGAAGACTGTCCTGATTTAAGGACAGCGTTACTCTGGCTCACTGCTGTATCCCCATTGCCTAGCAAGGTGTCTGGCACATAGACACAAAGGAATGGACAAAAATGTCAGGTCCAAGGGTCCTGTATAGAAGCAGCAGATCTTGGTGATTAGCAATTTGTAGAGGTAATAGGGAGAGAATAGGGTTGGGCATGTGGGTCGCTTGTGCATCAAGCTTTCAGCAAAGGGAAGGAAGGGATGATTGCTGACTTAGTTCCTAGGAAGGACTTTCTTAGTGAACTAAGCATTTAGTGATTTAAAGCCAGATCTCTTGACAGTGTGGTTGGGGTTGGTAATAGCACACTGGTCAGAAAAAAAATAGTACAGTGGTCAGCATTTCCTTTGGGAGTTAGAGAACCAGTTAGACACTTCTTCTGTTTTTCTCTCCCTTCCTTTCTCAAGATTCTGTGCTGTCCTAGACAGTTTGAGTGTGAGTTTAGCTTTGTGATCTCAGGCAGCACTGGCGCCACTGCCTTGCCTCAGTTTTTTCCTCTGTAAAATGTGCAAATACACACTACATAGGTTACTAGGATTACATTAGAGAATACCTGTAGAGTGCTTACACACAATACCTAGCTAATATTTTTTTCTTGGGAGTAGGGAGAGGAGTATGTTACAAGGCCTATAAGCTTTAGGGAGGGGTTGTTTTGAGGGAACATTTTAGGAGGGAGCTCTATATCTAATGTGTTATATGAAGATCTATAGGCAGGAGGCTCTAACAGAGATTGAGAGAAGAACATATCTAAATTTCCCCTCAGGCTTAGAGAAAAGGCCTGTGGAGGATAGGAGCTGGCAAAAACCAGAAGAGTATGGCCTGAGCCCTGGGTGACACTCAGTTTTTAGGAGAGGTGGAGAAGAGACTTAAGTTTAGAGGTGGGGGATAAGCAGCGGGGTGAAGTGACTTAGGGAATATCAAAGAAGTGATCAAGAAAGAGGGAGTCTAATTCTAGAGCTATTTTCAAAAGCCTTCAATCATGAGGACTTAGGAGGGGGGAGAATAAGGCAATTAAGGAGCTACTGAGAGTATGGGAATGAGACTGTCTGGTATGCTTCTGACAAGTCCTTTCTTGGAGAAGGAGAAAGAGGTATGTGAATTAAAGCTTGCTTTCTGGAGCAGGAGAGTAATTTTCTTGGTAGCAGTGGTAGAGAATAGTTCAGGGAAATCTCATGCTTGGTATTTAGTAGTACTGCCCATTTATTCTATGCCAGGTTTTGTCTGTACTTTCAAGTCTATGCAGTATGCCTGCAGGCTAGGTGGTAGTCATTCTATTTCGGATGGAAACTGATCATAGAATTAAGCAGTGATCCTAAGATAGCAAGCTAATATAGGCCTCACTGGAATTCAGACTCAGGTCTGTTTAACTTTCAGTGATTGGGGAACATGGGAGGTTGAAGGTGGGTTTGGGACAAAGAGTCATTCATCTCTGGAAAGGTATTCTGACCCTTGTTTCTGTCTGGAGTTCCTGAGATGCCTTAAGACAGTTTCCCTCTGGAGCCATCATGTTGCTTAGCTTAGTTGTCCTAATAAATAAGGCACCTTAGATGTCTTTTCTGCATGTTTCTGTAGCAACAAATGATCCTTTGACTTGGGCCAGTTGAATAGCACTACAGTGGTACAGTCACTAAGAGTTCAGGTATTTGCCAGTGGGTCTGGATGAGTCTTCAGACCTAAAGGAGAGGTAACATGTGACTTAGAAGGAGATATGAGATGAGAATTGCTTCTATTTTGTGATGGAGTAGTAATTAAAGTCTCCTATTGGCAATGGCCCTGGGCTGGAATATGTGAACTGGATAATTAGTGTGTTAGTTGTAATAGATTAACCAGAATGTTGACCTGGTCATACTAGCTATTGTATGCTCTAGGATTTAAAATCATCTCTCTCTTTTCTAGCTTACACAGAAATTAATTCCAGGTGGATTAAAAAGAGGGTTTTTAAAAATTTTATTATTATTTTTTTATTTAAGTACCAAAAGAAAAGTGAATATCTCAGTAGGAAAGGCCTTCAGCATAAAAGCAGATATAGAAATTATAAAGGAAAAATTGATAGTGTCTATGTATGAGTTAAATAGCTCTAGGTGTTAAATATCAGACCATATAAAAAGTCAAAAAGGGGGGAAAATATTTGCAGTATGAGAAGAAAATAACAGTACTTAGAGAAGGAAAAGTAGCAGAAATTGGGCAAAACTGAGAATTCAGTACAGAAAATCGAATGTGAGGTATGTGATTACCTCACAGAAAATTAGATTGGCACAACAAAGCCACCATAAGTTATTTTTCCTGCTGTCGAGTTAGCAAAAATTTAAAAACATAAAATTGAGTCTTTAGTGTCAAAGGTCTGAGAAATGGGGCACTTGTGTTCTGATGGCCATAATGTAAATGCTAGACCAAAAGAGGACAAACTACAAGCTTTAGAAGCCTTTAAAATATATGCCCTGTGAGTCTATACCCATGCCACCCTGAACAAGCCCAATCCTGTCTCATCTCAGAAGCTGAGCAGGTTCGGTCCTGGTTAGTACTTGGATGGGAGACCACTAAGGAAGACCAGGTGCTGTAGGCATAAAAAATAAGGGATTGTAAGATGACAAGGTCCTTGCAATCTGTGAGGTCAACCAAAGGTTGCCTAAATAAATTAATTAAATAAATAAAATATATGTCCTGTGACCTAGCAATTCTACATCAAGGAGTTTATTATCACTAAGGAGCAGTTGAATATGCCCACCCCAAATATTTTTAGTTTTTGGTAAACTTTGTATTTCCAAACTTTCTAGAATACTTGAAAAATTATATGTGTAGGTGGCACACAGGTTTAAATAATGAAAAGCCAGTGACAAAAACTATGAGAAACTCAGTTTTGTACTATCATAAAGCATAGGAGTAGAACAGGGAAATTAAGAAAAGTATGAGTTGTATTGAAATAATCAAGATACATAACCAGCAATCGAAACATAGATCAAAGCTGAGGTGGGTTGGGAAATACTTAGATCTTGCAGTTTGTGTTCATGTATCAAGTTATCAGATGATCTTTCCTGTGACTTCCTGGCTTGCTCAGGTATTGCACCACTTTTTAAAGGCTGATTATCTCAATAATGCATTTAACATTTTTTTTTACATATCTTAAGCATAAAAAATTTGAGTGGGTGGCTCCATAGTGTAGTGGTTAGCACATCTGCTTTACACGCAGAAGGTCCTGGGTTTGTGCCCCAGGTGGAGCCATGGATCATACCCTGGGTGTGCCAGCCCCCGCCTGCACACCACGAAAGTGTGGGAGGAGACTCTTGCCTTCAGAGATCCAGTTCTTAAGGGGAAATGGCAATATCCATAGGTTAGGGTAGAAGAGGTGGGGTGGGGGGGAATTAAAGCGGGGGGAAAATTTTAAGAGAAAATATTATCAGTTATCTACCCCTTTAAGAACACCATATTCACCCCAGGGTTCCCTGCTGATGCATGCAGGTTTGTTGTGAGGATTAAAACTTAATGTATATAAAGTGTTTAACACTGTGCCTGACACAGTGGAAGAGATAAGTAGTATGTGTGTCCTCAAATAAAATTGAGGGTTTAATAATTTAGAGGAATGGGTTACTAAAAAGTATATGTTGTAGGGGACCAGTTTTTCTGCAATTTTATGTATACACATTAGGTAAACTGACAGGATAGAAACCAGTGGGCTGAATGGTGAAATTACATGGTATTTTCTTCTGTCTCCTTTTTGCTTTTTATAAAGATAGAACATTTTGGTATCAAGGAAACATGTTGGGGGAATGATCTATAAAATTTTTCAGTACTCCTCAAGCCAAGAGAAGAGTATTTGGCAGAAGCAAGAGACCAAAGAATAGATAAAATGTTAGGGTTGATTTGGAAAATGGAAAGTTCAAATTGGATTTATAGGCATACTTTGGAGATATTGTGGGTTTGGTTCCAGATCAGCACAGTAAAGTGAGCATTAGCAATAAAGCAAGTTATAATCATTTTGCTGATGGAGGGTCTTGCCTTCAATTTATAAAAAACGCAACATTTGTGAGGCACAGTAAAGCAACATGCAACAAAATGAAGTATATGCCTGTAATTAGAACCAGGACCAGACTAGTTATTTGAACTCTTTGTCCGTTAGAAGGAAAGAATGAGGCTGAGCGCACCGTCCCAGGCCTCTAGGAAAGCTGTGCTGTGTCCATGTATTGCCCTCTGAGGGCTTCATGTGGGTGGTACACTCTTAAATGCTTGGCATTCTTTTTACTTCTTGAGTTCTTCTATCATTTAGGTTTATTTATTTTTTCATCTTCCTTTTTCTACACCATGCGTAAGATGTCATTGCAGTTTGAAAACATTTGGGCAAAATAATGGAAGTCTTACATAGTAGATAGTAAATGTTGATCAGCTAACAGATAAAGAATGCAGATTATGTAGGTGGAAGCTAAATTTTTGTGGTTCCTATATTGAGGGTTTTTTGAGGGAAGGCAGGGCAGCCACTCCAGAGGGATGGTGTGCAGTCCTGTATAAACTGCCTCTTAGTGGTGACTGTTGGGACAGGGTAGGGCTTAGAAACATGCTCACTGGCCTGGTCAGGTAACTGAATTAGACACAGAATGGGTTTTTAAAAAGAGTGGAGCTGGTGGGGACTGACAAATTAACTAGAGCATGTTCTACAGAAAGGCTGCCTTCATTTCAGACAGTGATTGCCAGTTCAAGAATACAGACACAGTTATTGCCAGCTCTTCAGTCTGCCTGCCTTCCCCACCTAAGCCTGGAAATCTTGATTTTGTGAAATTTCCTAACTTGATACTTTGTATTTTAAAAATGTTCAGCCTGTTGACCACCATTTCGTATCGTATAGATTGATATTCTATAATAGTCTTAGACATTTTTCGTATTTCTGAGATGGATTTTCTCATTTAGTTATGAATAATGTGAGTAAAACTGGACTGTACACCTCACTTTGAGGGTTTTTTAACTTGCATCCTTGAAAACATTGATTTAATTTGGTATGTCCAAATCTTCCTGTTCTGGACAAATTCCAAGTGGACTGTAGGAATTAGCAAGAAGTCTAAACTGCAGACTCTTAGGTACCGGGCCTGCTCCAGCCACAGGATGGACAGTCCTGACCCACAGGGACAGCACCTTGGTTTGAACACGAGGCTTCGCATCTCTACTCACTGTGAATGATTCCAAGCTGTATACATCTTTGCCTTCTCCAGAACTTTCATAGAGAAACACTATTGTTCTGTGAGACCCTTCTGCCATAATTCCATGTGTTCTCTCTCTAGGCCAGAAAACAGAATCTCAAAGGCTTTTGGGCTTGGGAGCTTGAGACAGATTTGACCACATTTTGGTGAAGTCATTCGTATACAAGCATATATTGGTTTCTTCAAATAGAAAGCTGTTCATTATTCTACCTAGTACTTAGCATAGAGAGTAACTAGGGCACGCAGTACTATATTACACTCTCAAATCCTTTGGCTCAGTTTTTGACCAGCCCTGATTGACAGTGCAATCTCATGTCTTGCAGATGCTGCTGATGGAGTGATGAATGGCGAATACTACCAGGTACATTATGTTGAATGATCATGGTCGCGAGTCTTCCTTTCCTGTGATTTGAATTGACCTGGAAAGTATTCCACTCCCTTAACTTTCTTGGATGTATTAGTAGCTGGTATGTTACCTGCCAAAGTAAAAGGATTTGGAGGGAAATGACACCGATAGAACATTCTTTTAAAATGTTACTGATCTGGTCCTGGTGTTATCAACTTTATTCCCAAGAGATGACCCTTCATGATGATGATAATGATGATAGCAAATTTAAACACTTGCTGCCATGCACCGTGTCAAGCGCCATTTATACTTAGTTTTATTTGATTCTCACAGCAACCTATGGGACCTGTATTGTATGTGGTGGGGCCACATTTGAACCTTGTAGATTGTATGGGGGTAGGGAAGCTGGTATTTGTGATGGATACCGTTGTTATCCCTCTGTATCACTAAGTTTTTGGTTGCCACCCCAACTTGCATTGGCCTAAACAGAGGATTTGCTAGTTTATATAATTGAAAAAGCCTTGAGGTAAGTTAGGTGTCCTCAGACCAGGACCTCTAGAACCCCAGCTCTGCCTTCTGAGTGTGCAGTTCATGCTCAGGCTTTTTTCATGGTGGGGAAATGACTGCAAGCACTACCAGGCCTCACGTGTGTGTGTCACATTATCTAGATCAAGACAAAGGTTTCTCTTCTCCCAACCACCCAGAAAAAATCCTGTATTTCTGTCTAGACCAGTGAGTAATCACTTCAGCACGGAAGAATAACACAGTTATTATCCTGGTTTTCTGTCTATCGCTCAATCAGTTAACTGGCAAGAAGGATGAGATTAATCTAATTGATTTAAACCAGAGGTGAACTGACTTTCTGTAAAGGGCTGCATAGTAAACATTAAGCTTTGTGTGTCATAGGTCTCTGTTAAACTACTCGTTGCTATAACATGAAAGCATCCCTAGACATTACGTAAAGGAATGGACATAGCTCTGTTCTAGTAAAATTTAATTATGAAAACAGGCGCTGACCTGGCCTGTAGTTTCTGGCCCCTGGTTTTAAGCTTGGCCTTTAGAGTGAGACAGCTTAGGGTTCAGATCCTGGCTTTATCCCTTATTAGTTGTGAGTTTGGACTTGTTATTTCTCTGTACCTCAACTGTGCCTCAACTGTGAGATGAGAATAAAAACTTGCTTTGCAAGGTATTTGGGAGAGAGAGCTTTTTATGTGCCTGACACATAGAAAGTATTAATAAGTTGGTTACTAATACTTTTTGTTGTTGTTTGTAATATGGTTAGGTTAAACTGGTAACATTCCCTGGGATTAGTTACTAATCCTCTTTACATTTGTTTATAGTCTGTTTAGGTTAAACTGGTGACATTCATTAGTTCAGCAGGTGAAATAATTCTATAAAGACTAATTTCTCTTTGTCTTGATCAGTTTGTTTATTCCAAAATTTAACCCACTATAAAGAAGAATCTCCCCCCTCCTCCCACACACACACTTGTGACCCATAATTGTCTGCCTTTTTATTCTTTTTCTTGGTGCGACTATAGTAACTACATTTTCTTTGGGACTCTTTCCTAGGATTCACTGTATTTTAATTAGGTGGTATTAAATGACCTTTTCCTGCATTGTATAATAGCATTTAGATCTTAGAGTCTAGGTCTTGCTCTCTGGTGTACTTACCTTTGTTACTTACTTTGAAAATATCACATAATCTCTTTGTCACTTGAGGATACCAAACCTGATAACACATTCCTAGCAAATCCTATTACCTCCCCAACTCTCTTATCTCCCACTCATGCCCCATTTTTTAATAGGATAGCAAGTACCCTGCTTTCTCATGGACTAAAATTTAAGTGTAGTAATTTTGAAATCTACCTATCAGCATGTGAGGTCATAGTACTGCTTTTAAGATAATACTTTAACATTTTACAACAACCAGTAGTGCTGTACATAACCAGAGGTTCTAACTTGGATGAAGTGCATTTCCCGGAAGGAGTTTTCGGTACTGATGGAATACAATTGTGTTTTGTGTTAAGGAGAGTAATGGTCCAACAGACAGTTACGCAGCTATTTCACAAGTGGATCGATTGCAATCAGAGCCTGAAAGTATCCGTAAATGGAGAGAAGAGCAGATGGAACGCTTGGCAGCCCTTGGTAAGGAATCCTTTTCTGTCTTTGGGTTTCTGTTTTCGGTGGAATAGTTGACCTTGATTCTACTTTTACCTCTTTTAAAGTTGAATTAGCCATGATGTTCTTATCTTTAAGAAGATACTTTCTCAGTCTAGTCTTTGGGAAGATAGCTTTCTCAGCCTTAAGTTTTAAGGCTACCCATGTGGAGATGCTTAATTAAAGGCCACTGTGTAAGGATTAGGGCAGCCCAGAAAGCCACTGAGTGCATCTTCTGCTTTCAGGAAGAGCAGAGTGGTGCTGTGGAAAGGAGCCATGGACTTGGAGTGAAAGACTGGGTTCAAGGCCCAGCCTTAATTCTTACCACCTGTGGGTACTTGGTTGCCCAAACCTTGCGGAGTCTATTTCTCCATCTGTGGAGTAAAATCAGTGTTACCAACCCCAAGGGTAATCTTGAGATGGTATTTATGAGAATGCTTTGTAGACTCAAAGGTGTTACATTCATATGAGAGACTTCACCGTCCATTTATTATATGAAGGCCGAATTTAAGGTAAAGCTTAGAGGAAAATGTGAGGTAGTGTAGGAAACGAGCACAATTTGGTTGTCTTACCCTGATATCCATTGAAGGTAAGTTTTTATATTTTTATGGGTGAGAAAAGTGAAAAGCATAGGTAGAATAACTTTTTCAAGCATACAGTTAAGAAGTAGTAGAGTCAGAATTTCAACTTGTCTGCCCTGCCTCAGAGTCCATACCCATCCCTTCAGCCACATTGCATTTAGTGTATACCATCATGTTGGGCATGCCAAGCCCAAAGTCACTTCCAGCTAGTTTAGCCTTTGGTGAAGAGTTGTTTATGTGGAATGGCAGCTGTTGGTTAAGATCAGAAGAGACTTGGTATCTGTACGTTTGGGTTGGAGAGGTATGGCAGAGTATGGGGATGTTATCCACAGGGTATTCTTTTCTCAACTTTCTATTAAAATTTCAAACACAGAATAGTAGAATTAGTTAAATGAACATGTATAATCCTTAGAATCAGTAAATAACATTTTTTCTTATTGGATTATCTTTATCTAAACGAGGCATGTATGTGTACATGTAATTTTTATACATACACACATATACATATGTGTGTATTGTGAATATAGACTCATAATTTTTTTTCTGATCCACTTTTAAGATACAGACATCATAGATTTCACACCTAAATATTTTATTGTACATCTAGAAATATGACATTCTTCTCTGTAACCATAATGTCAGCATTATTATTCCATCTTGAGGACCATTGAACTAGCAAAAACATGACTCTTATTTTTCAGACACATAGAAATAGGACTCAGATAACACAGCCAATTAGTGTAAAATCTGTTGTTTCTCCAACCCAGTTTATGTGGCTTTCACAACACAGGACACACTTAATGTTTGAACCTTTATAGCACTATCCAGTAGTTACTTCTTTGATGATGGAAATATTCTGTATCTGTGCAGTTCAGTATGGTAACCACTAGCCACATATAGCTATTAAGCACTGGAATATGGCTAGTATGACTGAGAAAATGAATTTTAAATTTTATTTTAATAAATTTAAATAGCTGCATGTGGCTAGTAGCTACTATACTGGATAGTGCAGCTTTAGAAGATGAAACTGGGTCTTCATGGTGCTAGCAGCCTCAGCCCTTACTTGTTCTTTGTATATCTCTTAGACTTGAAGGCAAGACTTAGCTAGTATTCGTATTACTGGAATTTTACTTTTTTTTCATTTTTCTCCCCTCATCCTTCCCTCCCTCTCTGAACTTTTATAAGAGTTTATTTGAGCCAAACTCATTATATATGCCAGGGAGCAAGATCTCAAATGCACCCTGGAGTATTTTTCATGTTACAGAACCTAAGTTTGTCTTTCTCTTACTCCAAAGTTTAGCAAAGTTGTCTTCTCCATGGAGAGAATGCACTTTGGTGTTGGAAAAATTGCACTTTCCTTTTCAATTATCACATTGGACACTTTGGGAATATTCCATGAAGTATTGTTTACGTAATTCAAGATGCCTTCCTGAGGGAAGTCAAACTTTTGGCCTTGCATTCTGATTGAATCAAATTAAATTGGTCCATGAACTAGGTGTTTCTTCAGTTTCACCTTTTTTCCTTGCAAGAACTGTGAGAAAGCACAAGATGCTAAGAATAGAGAACCAGTGTCAGTGGTTTTCAGTTTAGCTACTGGCTATTTGCAAATAATATTCTTTTCTGTGAACAGTAGTGAGGATGACCAAAGAAAACCACTATCAATGTGTCCTGTCACAAGGGACTCTATTCCTGCCCCTCCCCCCAAGATTCAAAAAGAAGATTGTATTATGGCTTGAATCTTTGTCTCATCAAGCTAAGTGTTTAAGAATTCTAAATTCTTACTGCCATATCACTTCATAAATCTGTAAAAGCAAGAAGACAGTTTAAAGGGATTGTTTAATACAGTAACTATAATTTGTGTAAATCAGTTTTTGTTTAGATAAACTTTGGAGATAAATTTCTCTATTTTATTCCTACTATATAATATCAAAAAGTAATTTTACCACTCTTGAAAAGGAGACTTTACATTTTAAATTTGGTATTTCTCGGTTTCTTGTCCACATAGCACAGTCAGCCCATAGTATCTCTCATTGCATCATCGCACTCTGCATTTCACATACACTTAATGCTATGGACAAACATTCATCAGAGGTTTACTCTGTATACTGAGTCATCAGTGGAAAATCTGAGTAAAATAATTCTCCTAAGCAATAGTTCACCTTCTGATAAGGTAGATAACAGGGGGAATTAATAATCTGGAACCGTAGGAAGTTTCTAGCTTTTCTTGAGACCCTTTCTAGTAGTGGTTGACCACTTTCTGTAGGTTGTTCCTACAAGACATTTCTTGCAAAAGCCCTAAAAAAATGCCTCCAAAATACTTTATTTCTTCCCTTCTAGTGGTTACTTGCTACCACCATTGCTTTCACCTCCCCCCATTGAGGACACTGATGGCATGTTGGGCTCTGGTTCTGCATTTTCCAAACTCTTGTCTGGATCAGTGGTGACCACTTTCTTTTCACATCTTGTGATTATTTCTAGGCTTACTTCTCTTTCCATCCCACCTTTTGAAGTAAAAATGTGTAAACTTTAGAGTTGGTCCTGGGTTTGAATCTTGGCTCTGTACTTGCTGTAATCTTTATGAAATTTTCTCAGACTTTCTGAGTTGCAGTTTTTCTCACAGCTGAATGTGAGACTAGAGTTTACCTTCTGGGGATTGTCGTAAAGATTGAATGAGACATCTGTAAAACACCCGTTAGAGTGTCCTTGGGAAAATGTTTCTGGTGAAGTATTGGTAACTCCGAGTGTCACCTGCAGCAGTAGCTGTGACCTGAATTTCTTTCTTTCTTGCTATATGCTGGCATGTTTCTTTGGCTAAGTGTCTTAGGAGAACCCGTATTTAGTCCTGAGAAGCTTCATGTTAGATGTGCATTTTCCTTCTGACTTAACAGTTAACATTAATGATGCCCAGCCCTCGTAAATCTGCTCACTGTAGTGTAAGCAGGAATAGATACTTTGTGGTTCCCTCAACTCTGACATCTAATATTCTCCCATTCCCTGGTTCCTGAATCTTTACCTCTGATAATTTTCTTAATAGCTCCTTGCTTCATAGAAGTGCTTCTGCCATTCTGAGAATGCACATTTGTTCTATAAAACCACTGTCAACCTGGTGTGGAATATGTTTATAGAAGATTTAGTTAAAAGAGTATCTAATATGAATTTTCTACCCTGAACTAATAATATTGGTAGCATTATTAAAGAATCATCTGTAATTGCTTTTTCTCCAGTTGGTACCCCCAAAGTCTTTTTCTATTCAAAGTCAGTATTTCTACCCTCTCCCCATCCCCAAACAAACCCAGACTAGTGATCTAGTAAGATGTCAGTGGACTGGGATAAAATGTGTTGGAACACCTTCATAGAATCACTAACCCTAAGAGTTCATTGTATAGACAGGGAAAATAGAATTTTATTTTTCGTCCCAACTATTCTTCCAACAACACATGCACATGTACCTGCACACAACATGAGCTTAATAAGACCAAAATAGATGGATGAAATTAACTTGAATTTGTGTTTTGTTTCATTTGTATTCTCTCTTTTCCTTCCTTTCAAAGATGCTAATTCTCGGAAGCAAGAAGCAGAGTGGAAAGAAAAAGCAATAAAGGAGCTAGAAGAGTGGTACGCGAGGCAGGACGAGCAGCTACAGAAAACAAAAGCAAACAACAGGTCAGTCCGTGGTGCTTCTAGCACAGCTTGTTTTCCAGTAAGGAATCAAATCCATTTTCCAACATCCAATATAGGGTCTCAGCTGCTGACTCATTTAGTGTGAAATGTCTTTGCAGGTTTTCAAAAACGTATTTGAAACATAAGGGTTGCAAGTCTATCGCGTTTTGTGAGTATAATTCAGCTATCTATTAGCCATCCCAGTTATAGTGAGTTTAGCTTTTCAACTAAGAGTTTGGTTAATAGGCACCACCTGTAATGGTATGATACAGCAAAAGGAAATTATTTCACGGATCTTGTCCACAGGTGAAAATGTAACCCAGGAATAAAAGGCCACTTTTATGGCTATACCAGGATCTCACTGGGACTGATTATAGACTTGGTCATGTTGCATGCCTGCCCTCTGAAAGCTGCTTCACAGAGGGGTCCATTAGCAGGGAAATGTGCTTTTTAAATAGGTAGCCAAGGATATTCATCCAACACAGTGACTTCAGAATTAAGGGTTTGGTGAGTACTTATCCATGTCTAAGGAAACCTTGAGTCGATTTTAAACATGCTCTTTTTAGAATTTACTCACTCACTGAAGGTTAAGTAGTTGGGTGAGAAAGCATTCTTATATTACCACTGACCAACAGCTATGGTCTTTAGTGCTCCACGCCTAGATTCCACCTTGAAGAAGCTGAGAGAATGAAGCAGAGGCAGCACTGCCTGCCTCGGTATAAGTCGATGGGTTCACTTTCCCATGCTGGATTCACACCTCACTCATTTCAGTGTAACGATAGGCTACCCTGGTCCTGGAGATATTTTTGATTTTCAGGGTAAAGCGCCTTATGTTCCTGTTCTCAGAGGCAGAAGTGGGTTTAAGGCATCCCTTTCTCTTGTCAGATCTATTAGATGGAAATCAGTCAAAAAAGAGGGAGCTGACTGCTTTGCCAGCTATCTGTGCCATTATAGGGCAGCCGTGGCAGGACAGGTATAAAAAGCATACAGTAGTCTTTGGCTACCTACATCCTGTTGGCCATCCTTGGTTCTATGAGCTGCCCCTCAGATGCCAGGCTTGAGCCTCTGTCCTGGCCAGCTTCCTGTGGGGGATGTACTCTTGTGTTTGTTGGGTTCCATTTGAAGTTCTCTGAATAAGTATGGTGGGGGCTACTCTCGAGTTTGGGCACCAAGATGCTGAGGGTTGCATTAGTGACCAGGGCTTTTGCAGAGCTTGTCAGTTTGAAGTGCTGGCAGGGCCAGGCTCCTTTATCCTGTGCTCATTCAGGATAGTTTCCCCAGATGCAAGTTCACATCTCTAAAGAATGGGTACTTTGTACAAGCACCGTGTGAGGCCCCGTTTACCCTAGCAAGTTGCCTCTGCCCATGAGTCTGCTCTGAAGTACTTAGTAAAACTGGGCTGACCCTCCCTGTTTAAAGTCCCTATGGCTTAAGCAAGTTGACATTCCAATTCTCAGACTTAAAAAATAATTGCGTTGGGAACAGACTTCCTGTTGTAGAACTTTTTCAAGCCAGTTTTGTGAACTGTATCCATTCTATTTGTATACAGAATCAGTTGTCCTTGAAGAGAGTAATTACACCTGTTTTTAGGAGCTGAATCTTAAAGGTTTAGTCCCTCCAGTCATTGATTTAAGGCTTGGTACCTTTCTGTAGGTAGAATTGTCGAATGTTGGGTTGGATGGTCTTGTAGATGAATTTCAGGTTCCAGAGAAGGGAAGAGACTTCAGCTTACCAGTTACTGAGAACGTAGAGCTGTTTAGAAACTCGATCACTTGTCTTGTAGAAACCTTGCAGCACAGGGCTGACCCTGAGTGTATAAAGCTAGTGGCATGCTAGCCAGTCATCAGGGTTACAATTATTCATCAGTGTGTTGGGGTGGAAGCCATTATAGAACCACTTTGGGGGACTTCTTCCAATGGTATATACCATTCCTGGAGATTTTGACATTGTTGATGGCTTCCCCTCCCCCATCCACATCCCATGGGATGAATGGAATAAGTCCCATTTATATGTATAAAGTGACTCATCTTTTTTATTGTCTAGAGGTAAATAGTAAATTTTGAGGAAAAAATGAGGGTTCTCATTTCAAGCAATGCCACTCTCTTTGGGTGACTCCCTGGATGTTTAAGGAGACCACAAAGATAAGGCAGAAGACAGACAAGTTTGAATAAGACTCAGGGATAGCAAAGGCCTATTTTTATGAGTGTATCATCAGCCTTCCTGCCTTCCTGTTGTCCTCAACAGAAGCCTTCGGAGCACATCTGTGTCTGGCACTGTGCTGGGTGGCGGGTGGATGACTGTCAGCTGACCTTGCCCTCAGGGTATCTCTGATCTCCTGTCAGTCCTCCGACTGCATCTCTCTCCTTTCATCCTAAGTCAGGCCCAATGTTGCTGCACAAGAGCCATGAATTATTAAGTGACAGCCAAGGGGAAAAGAAAAGAATTCTCTTCTCATAGGAGCCAGTCAGAGGCATTTACTCATCGAGAACAATCCCAGACCATATCCCTTTCCAAACAGTAACAGAACCATTTCCCCTTTTACAGGTAGCTTTGGTGCTGACTTTTCACCTCTTTCGAGGCTTTTACAAGTTTAGGGAATCCATGATTCTCAGTTATGGCACACATTTTTCCCTATGCCCTCTGCGCTATTGACGGGCTGTTTATGTATATCAGCTTCCTGCATGCCTTGTGGTCAGGCCTGAAGGCGTTTCTCCTTTTCCTCTCTCCAGGCTTCCCCGAGTCCCTTCCTGCCTTGACTGAGGATTGCAACTCTCAGGCCTGTCAGTCTGCTGGTGGGGGGGGGGGGACAAACAAGTGGTAGGGCTCCCTGTGTTTGTTGTGTTTGATTTTTCCATTTGTTCTGGGTCTAGAAACTTGACTGGGGAGCGCTATCACAGATAAGCTCTTTAGTCTTAGGGCTAGTGAAGAGGAGAAAGAGCCTGATATTCAAGGTTTTGTTGTCTTAGCGATGCTTTGACAGGAGTCATTAAACTTATTTTCTGCAGAAGTAAGTGCAAGTTGAAATTAATTAGGTTTAGTCCTTTGTGTAAATTAAAAGGTTTATGGGTTTACAAGCTGGCTTACCTTTCCTTTCCCTCCCACTCATTCTGCCCACAAACAACTCTGTTTTGCTGCTGACTCACTTTGTGTTACAAGCAGGCTGTTCTTTTTGTTTTTTTTACATTTCCACAAAATACCTTCTATGTATAAACCAGAGTGGTAAAGAAGGAAGAGTATGTGCGAGTTTAAAAATAAACTGAAATTTAAATTACTGGGGTCTGGGTGAAAAAGGTGAAGGGATTAAGAAGTGAAAATTCGTAGTTACAAAATAGTCACAGGGATAAGGAATATAAAATATTCAGGAACAACTCCAGAACATAAGGAATATAAAATAAACAAATTGCTAAAGTTTTTCTTCAAATAAATGTGATCTTAGGTTAATAACCAGGCATGATTGTCCTTAAAAAAAAAAAAAAAAAGTCCCTTCTATTCCTGTGCTGTAAACTGACCTGGCAAAAGGCAGGGTATGACTTCTTGAGAGAAGTTCCCTGCCAACCCACAGTGGATAAGGTGAGCATCCTGGGGCAAGAGTGAGCCAGCCTGTCCCCTGCAGTGTACATTCCACTCAGCATGCCCCCTTGTCCCAGAGCCCTGCCATTTTGATCCATTTGTGATGTGCAGTTAAGGAGGGATGAAGTTCTGGTTTCTGGGCTGTGTCTCATCAAAGCCGTCAAGTCTGGCATGGATGAGCAGACAGCTGTATTTAGGGACACACAGTGAACCAGTCCCAGAGCCAGAACTCTTGCCTTCAACTGCTTTTTTCTCTAAGGTGGTAATTTTTAAATGACCATGTGTGTTTCTAAGATACTGAAAATTGATGGCACCCAGCCAGTGTGGAAAGCAGTAGTAGGATAATCCAAGATAAAACTAGCTTTGGGACCTAGCGTGTCTGGAATTGGCAGCATTCATGTCCAGTGATAGTTACTGAGGCTAGCAGGAAGGTGGCATGGCTTCCTGAGCGCACACCAGCTGGAAAGAAGTCTTAATGTACAGTGAAAAGAGGTGGGCAGCTTTGGCTATCAGTTTTGCTGCCCTCTTGCCATTTGCTGCTGAGCTAGTTGCTTCATCTCTAGGCCTCTTACCTCATCTGTACAGTCAGAACACTCAGTGTCCTAGGTTGTTGGGGTTGAGGATTGAATCAATATGATGTCTGTAAAAGCCCCCGAGTGGGTTCTTAGGAAATGCTTGTTGTGGCTGGGGTAAGGCAAGGGGAGAATCCCTGTGGGGAGGGAGTCCCAGTGGGAAACCTCTCCTGCTGGAGTCTCCCAAGTGCTAGAAACCTCTCTGGGTTAGGATGGAGCCTCAGGAACAACTCCAGAGCACAACTGTGCCCCTATTGTGGATTTGAGATGTTTCTGCTTCTCAATGTTCTCTCTTTTTTCCTGCCTGCTTGCCTGCCTTTTGGACCTCTTGCTGTCTAGGGTGGCAGATGAAGCTTTCTACAAACAACCCTTCGCTGACGTGATTGGTTATGTGTATGTTGCAAAACTAATTCCTTTCCTTGTTTTGATTCTTTCTACTTTTCATTTAGATTTAATGCTCCTTTTATGTCACAAGTTGCTTTGCTTTGTACATGATTGCAAATTGGCACTGTGGGGGCTGACCAAGAGTTGATAAACTGGGGGTATGACCCATTGATTGTCTTGCAGAATCATTACTCCCTCAACTCTGATTGCATTTTTTGTATTAGGGGTGTTAGAGGGAAGGAAGCTGACTCCCTGTCAAAATGTAGATCATTTGTGATCTTGTCTGGGAAGGCTTTGGGACTGGGGTAGACTCTGACCCCTTGTAGTTGCTGCCACCACTGCTGCCTCCCTGTCCCAGGTGGGAAGGGGCAGTTTTCCCACCTGGGGGAGGTGGATGTCCTGGGTTTGGAGCCAGCGGGGGCAGCATTTTCTATATTTGGGTTCCTTCGAAGAATGTAGGGTTGGTTGCCTCTCCCTTGGGAAGAAGAGTCCTGAACAGAGTGGGTAATCATTTCTCTCTGGTCTTACACATCAGAAATTGTTTAGTAGCCAGCTTCTGATGCCCTGTTCCCTCAGCCTTGCAGAGAGGCCCCATTTTGAGGTCAAAATAGCCAAAGCTGTCTGATATGCCCCTGTCTCCCCCCCCCCCCCCAAAAAAAAACCCTCTTCTTCAGAAAAGTTTTAAAAAAGTTTTTAGGATTCTTGCTGTTTCCTCAACTGTTAGGACTAGCTTTTGATTAAAGAGAGATCAGGGTGGAATGGAAGAAGAGAAGAATTTGTGGGAAGGGTAGGCAACAGGCTGAGGGCCTGTGACCTTGAGATGTTCACCCCATTAGAAGAACTGGGTTTCCTGGGCCCCCAGATGTATTTGTAATGAGACTTGTGAAATGCTGGACTTACAGGTGGTATTGGATTTGATTTTTGCACATTCTCTCTGGTGTAGAAATGGAGAGTGGAAAGGTCAAGTCTGGGTTTGCTGGGCAGCAGGGTGGCCCAGCAAAGCCAGCTGCACGTTCCCAAGCATATATAGAGTGGCAAGGGCATGTCTAGCTTACTGACCATCTGCATTGAGCTCATTCTCATTTTCTATATCTGACCTAAAGTTTCTCTCCTTGTTTTTCTTCTCTTCACCTTTAAGCACAAACATAAACCATCCTTGCTACAGCCTAGAACAGTTAAGTAAATCTTTCTCACTGCTCCTAACTGTGTGTGCCATGCAGTCGCAGTGTTGTAGTGGCTCTGGCTTCAGCTGTGTTTGCCACGGCCATCCCTGTGAGAGTGCCACCCTCTGTCCCCACGGACCAGTCATCTCCATTGCTTTTGCTTTGCCCGTGATGCTTGTTGGAGTAGATGAATATAGTGTGTCTTCACTCTTCTTACCACTGTCCTTTTGGGCTGTAGCTCCCACCAGCTGGTTCCCAGTGGGGGTGGCTGACCTTGACTGAAAGAATGTTGGAGCAGCATCTTGCCAAAAAGCACCTAACATTGATTGGCTCTCCAGCCATTGGGTGCCCACCCCTGCCACAGTGTGCCCTGAGTGGCCCAAGGCACCTGGCTGGAGGGAAAATGGCTGAACTGGAGAATGTCCTGACAAACCCCTTCCAGAATGGCTTTAGTCCCTAGTGCCTGCTAGCATGGGAGCTTGTCTTGAATTTTTTTTGATCTGCCCTGTCTCTCTCTAGCCTTAGGAATAAATCCAGAGGCTATTGTGCAACGACCTGTGGGCTTTTAGAAGTCTCTAAATTTACTTGAAACTTAGTACAGCCCAACATAAACTACTGTTTGAGTTCTTGACCAGCCAGCTTCTTCGCTCTTATTAATGAAAGCAATGTGTAACTGGCTGAGGAATTGCTCTGTATCAGTAAAGGCAGACACAGAGAGCAAGAGAGAGAGAGAGCGAGCAAGCGCCCTGAACCAAACACCTGTATTCCAACATTTTACACGGCAGTCCGGGCACCCTGTGCCTAGGAGAGCTGGCCATGTGTCTGCTCCCCATCATGGACCCCAGGGGCTGTGATTCTTTGGAAAACCAAAATGCCATTAAGTCAGGCATGAAGACGCAGTCATTTCTATAAAAGGCAGCCACCAAGGTAGCTTACTGCGGGTTCTACATTAAACCAACATATTTTGTTGTTGCTTCCAGGGCAGCAGAAGAAGCCTTTGTAAATGACATTGATGAGTCGTCCCCAGGCACTGAGTGGGAACGGGTAGCCCGGCTGTGTGACTTTAACCCCAAGTCCAGCAAGCAGGCCAAAGACGTCTCCCGCATGCGCTCTGTCCTCATCTCCCTCAAGCAGGCTCCCCTGGTGCACTGAAGAGCCCCCCTGTGGAAACACTACATCTGCAATATCTTAATCCTACTCAGTGAAGCTCTTCACGTAATTGGATTAATTATGTTGAGTTCTTTTGGACCAAACCTTTTGTCTTTAGAGTTGATCATTGTTTGTGATTGCATGTTTCTTCCTTCAACTGTGTTCTCCCTGGCATTCAGAGAGGTGGGGAGGCGGCGGCGGAGGAAGGGAGGGAAGCCTCCTGATGGTAGTCTCAACTTGTGCTTTTGTGCATTATTCTGAGAATAAATTTGTTTCAAACAATAAACAGGAAGCTTCATTATTGACCTCAAGATGTGCTGCACTTTGGAGTGAGATCCAAAAGGATGAGGAATTTACATCATTTCTAGAGCTGTAGAGGCATTGGGTTTCCACTCCTGCCTTGAACTAAAATAGCTCCAAGTTTCTCTTGTCTTTAGTAATCTATGGATGTTTCTATTTGTAAAAGGAATTCCAAGGCTAAAAATTAACTCCTCATTGCCCACTTTAGAGCTGTGAATTCTCACCAACCTAGACGATGTTTTCTCCCAGATGGTTCTTGTCTGTCACTGTCCCTTACTTTAGGATCTTGGATAGTGTATTTCAGGGTCTCTGGGGTATATAAACTATAGTAAGACCTTTACTCCTTTGCATTCAGCCAGTAAACCTGAGTCAGGATGATATCAGTGTGTGGCTAGCCTCATTATTCTGGATTCCCCTAGCACTTTGCTCATTGCTATTGTCAAATTCTTCATTTAGACTTTGCTGGCCAAGACAGTAGCCACTGGCACATATGGCTATTTAACTAAAATGTAAAATTACATTCTAACCCTAGTTACATTTCATGCGCTCAGTGGCTACATGTGGTTAGGCATTATTTGAATGACACAGCACAGTTTATATAGAATATCATTTCCATCATCACAGAAAGTTCTAGACTGCAATGATCAACAGAACAGGTGCCTCTAGGGGACTTTGCTCTAGTCAGGCATCAACACAATATCTGCCCTCAGAACTTGTCACCTTTTAAGTGATGGTTTGAGAAACAAAGCCCTATTTCAGAAATCTGCCTTACAGTTACCTGATAGTTCCAAGTTGGAGATTGATATAAACTGTAATACCACACTCCGGAGGGCATAGGTCTTGCCATTGCCAAAAAGGAAAGTCCGCCATCTCTCCTACAGTGATAATGTCTGGATAGGGGAGGAAGCTTCATTACTTTTCCACCTATCTCCCCCTTTCCAAGCTTCTTAGTTGGGCATTCCTTGATTTGGCCCACAATTTTGGCCTCTTTGCATTTTTCTCCCCTTTTGCCCCTGCCCCCCAGATTGCAATCAAGCAATTACTATTTTTCACCATTTGTTACTTTTGAGTATTGCTAATGCCATTCAAAATATCAAAATCCAGTTTAGAAACTAGCTTAAAGGCCACTTCCCCCAATGCCTTTCCTTAGTCCTGCTGTGTGGGGCAGCTTGCCTTTTGGTAATACTTTGGTGGTGTCATCTGGGATAGTCTTGCCTCCCACACCAGATGGATTTCTTAAGGGTGGATGTGGCAGTTATAAAATGTCAGTAAAGTCTCTGATATTCTTCAGATCAAGAGGACTGGATAATATGACAAAAGTAATGCTCTGTAACTTCCAAGGCTCTCATAAAAGGCAGTGTAGCTGGTTTGTTGGAATATGCAAGCCGGTAGTCCTGGAGCCACCGTGTAAAAAACTACCACCCTGAAACTGCCATGCTGGGAGGAAGCCCAAAGCAGTCCAGGTGGAGAGACCCTGAAACTACAAGCAGAGAGATGCCTGGCCTGTCTCTACCATTCCAGCCTCTTGGTATTCCAGCTCCAGCCACTGACTAACTGTAAGTGCATCACCAAGTAGAGCCTTTCCCTAATTCCTGACCCATAGAAACCATGAGAGAATGTGATTACTTTTTAAGCCTCTTGGATTCTGATGTGGTTTGCTACACAGCAATAGTAACTTGGGATTTTCTAAAGCCTACATCACTCACATGGGGTTTCATAAAAAGGAGAGAATTGGTCCCAGGGACTCAGTGAATGCTCGACATTTAATTTCAAACCCCTTCCTTGGAGCTACTTTGCTTTTTATGTCACATTTTAAATGTTTTTAACATAGTACTGGAAGTTCTAGCCCGAACAGTTAGGCAAGAAAAATCAAAGGCATGCAAATTAGAAGTGAAAACTAAAACTATTTGCAGGTGACTTGATATTATATATATAGTATATCCAAAAAACTTAATGAATTTAGTAAAGTTGTAAGACACAAAATCAATATACAGAAATTCTTTCTAATAGTGAACACTAATAGTAAACTATCAGAAAACAATCCTATTTAAAACTGTATCAAAAAGAATAAAATATCAAAGAGTAACCAAGGAGGGTAAAAGATGTGTGTATACACCAAAAACTACCAGAAATTGGTGAAAGAAACTGAAGATGACACAAATAAATGGAAAGATACCCTGTGTGTTCATGGACTGGAAGAATTAATATTATTAAAATGTCCATACTACCCAAAGCATTCTACAGATTCAGTACAATTCCTATCAAAATTCTAATGGCACTTTTCACAGAAGTAGAACAATTCTAAAATTTATATGAAACCACAAAAGACCCTGAATAGCCAAAACTATCTTGAGAAGAAGAACAAAGCTGGAGACATCATGTTCCCTGATTTCAAACTATATTACAAATCTATAATCAAAAGAGTGTGGTTTTGGTATAAAAACAGACACATCTATCAGTGGAACAGTATAGATAACCCAGAAATAAACCCACACATACCTGACCAATCAATATACGGTAAAGGAGCCAAGAATATACAATTGAGAACAGTCTCTTCAATAAATAGTGTTGGGAAAACGACCACTATTTTACACCACGCTCAAAAATTAACTCAAAATGGATTAATGACTTGAAGAGCTGAAGCCATAAAACTAGAAGACAGGCAAGCTTCTTGACATCTGTCAGTGCCTTTTTTTGGATTTGACACCAAAAGCAAAGGCTGCAAAAGCAAAACTAAACAAGTGGGACTATATCAAACTTAAAAGCTTCCACACAGTAAAGGAAACCGTTAATAAAATTAAAAGGCATCCTATTGAATCGGAAAAAAATATTTGCAAATCAATTATCTGATAAAGGGTTAATATTCAAAACATATAAAGAATTCATACATCTGATAAAGGGTTAATAACCAAAATATGTAAAGAAATCATACAACTTATAGCAAAAACAATCATTAAAATTGGGCAGAGGATCTGAATAGACATTTTTCCAAAGAGTAAATATAGATTTCTAACAGGTACATGAAAAGATGCTCAACATCACTTAATCATTAGGGAAATGCAAATCAAGACCACAGTGAGACACCACCTCACACCTATAGAATGGCTGTTATCAAAAAGACAGGGATGTGAAGAAAAGAGAACCCTTAGGCAACCAATATGGAAAAAGAGTATAGAAATAACTTGTTAAAAATAGATTATAAGACCCAGCAATTTCATTCCTGGATATTTATCTGAAGAAAACAAAAACACTAAATGGAAAAGATTTATATTCTCTGCATCATTATTTAAAATAGCCAAGATACAGAAACAACCTAAGTCCATCGACAGATAAATGCATGAAGAAATGTTCCACACAATGGAATATTAAGACATAAAAAAAAGAAATCTTGCTATCTGACAACATGGATAGACCTTGAGAGCATTATGCTAAGTGAAATAAGTTAGAAATACAAATACCATATGATCTCACTTATATGTGAAGTCTTTAAAAAACAACAAACCAAGCTCATAGATACAAAGAACAGATTTGTGGTTGCCAGAGGTGGGGGCGTGGATGAAATGGTGAAGAGAGTCAAAAGGTATAAATTTCTAGTTATAAATAAGTCATGGGGATGTTGTGTACAGCATGGTGACGGTAGTTACTACTGTATTGCATATTTGAAAGTTGCTAAGAATAGATCTTAAAAGTTCTCATCACAAGAAAAATTCTATAACTCTGTGATATGTTAACTACTAGTGATTTACTGTGGTATTCACATCGTGTTATATTTTTAAATGTTATATAACAATGCTTTCTATTATAAATTTTTCTTTTAGATAAGTAATCCATTTTAGATGCCCTAAAGAAGTTTATATGACCTTCAAAAAGTAAGCAATGCAACAATATAAATCTCTTCTTAGAAAGGAAATGCTTTTAGCTAATGAGTTAAGAACAAAGCAAAATACAAAAGTGCTAAGATTTCCACAAGGAAATACATTTATTTTTTTCTTTAGAATCTGGCTCAAAATAGTAACAAATATTTACAATTAAAATAAATTAAGATGTGATTATTAACTAGGTAAGAATTATGTTGGAATATATTAGCCTATGAGTTTAATAAAAACTAAGATTTGGATTAAAATACATTATGATCCTTCATATATTTGGGTAGCAATGCAATTGTCTGGTGTATAGAATGGTTACAGATTTCACCAAGGAACAACTGGTACCCCTTCACAGTATACTATCTTGCCACTGATGGCTGAGCAGACTAGCCTCCTTCCCAGGAATCACTGGAATGTTTCAACAATAACCAGGACTTGGAGATTATTTCAGGGCTGGCAGAATTCTAGAAATCAGCCAACATATCTTTTCACATTAACCCATCAGGAAGGAAGTATTTGATTCCTTCATTTCATTTTATATGCTAATACTGAAATAACATATTGTAGAAAGCTTCAGGTTTTCCTAAAATAATAAAACAATCTGAAAAACACATGTATATGATTTTTTAGATCATCCAAAAGTACCCATAAAAGCTATCACTAGTCTAAAATGTACCAGCAAAACTTAGCCTAAAGGAATATTTGATTAAATCCACTGTTTAGAGATAGTGTCAAGGATAAATATTTACTAATGAGACATTCTCATTAAAGCTTGTTTGATAGCCTGCAGTAAGTAAAGCAGAACATATTCGCATTTTGAGAGTTTTTGATATGAGAGGTTGTAGGCTTAGCAGAAAACTACAGAGGGACCTGGAATCAAACCTTGTCTCTAAGACTCACTAGCCTATAGCTTTAGGTATGTTTAAACACTAAGGCTTAGTTTGGGGTTCTTTAAAATGAGAATTAAAACATCTACATCACAGGTTGTGAGAATTCAGAATGTTAGTTCAGAGTCTGACACGGTAGGCACTTAATAAATGGTGACTTAATATTTCTTCCAGGTTGTAATTGACAGCAAGAATCTTGTCCTTTCTTTCTACCTTGACAGCATGGAATCTTATTTAGCCAGAATGCAGATTCACAAATGTGGGCTCTAGATATGACATACAAACCTCACCTTAAAAGACACTCTAGAGTCGTATTGGACATAGTATGCAAAGCTGCTGCAGGGAGAAGTGTCTGCTTGCCAGAAGCAAAGATGCTTTGGGGACTATTTATCTCCTTTCAGAGAGTGTAAGTCTGAGTGGCTTCTCAGTTCTTAAGAAAATAAGAACAAGGTCATTAAGGCCACCATAATTCAGATCCCCGGTCTAAAGTTGCTCAAGGTTCTGAGAAAGGAATAGGTAACGTGGGGTGCGGGGAGTTAGTTAGGGAGGTGGTGACAGATATGTTAATATCATGATAGTGGTAATGGTTTTGCAAGTATATACATATATTGAAGCTTATCAAACTTTTAAAAAGAGCTCTAAATAAAGCTGTGTTAAAAAAAGTTTACTTAAGCCTTTCATGGTAAGATTGCCTTCTGTTCCTTGACTGGATCCCTTTCTGTGATTTCAGTTCAGGGTCGGAGGAAGAAGGATTAATAATCCAAACTCCAGTATCAAGGTCACATCCCAAGGAAGGCCCACAAGTCTGAGTGGTACATGTAGAAAGCAGAGGCCTAAGGCTTCATCTTCTATTGTTGCTCCTTTTGGCCCAGAAAACTGTGGCTAGGGTTATAGGGTTTGAGTTGAAATGACCCCAGAAAGAGCAGCATCTACAAAAATGGTTGGGAAAGGCAACTTTGGAAAAGAAACTAAAAGCAAAAACTGCTCTGCCAAAGTCACCTGCCAAATAACAAATTTAAATACCAGATTCTTTTTTGTTGTTGTTTTGTTTTGTTTTTAATGCCTACAGCACCTGGTCTTCCTAGGTGGTCTCCCATCCAAGTACTAACTAGACCCGACCCTCCTTAGCTTCTGAGATCAGATGAGATCGGGCACGTTCAGGGTGGCATGGCTGTAGACCCAAATTCACTATTTAAGATGTTCATTTAAAAGACAACCTGATTGCATTTAGGAGCTCTCACGTCTTAGTCCATGTCCACGACTGCAAGGCCTAGTAGATCCTGCGAGTTGTGTAGTCCAGAACCATGCTGGCAGCACCGAGCAGGGCAGGATCTACCAAATCCGAAACCACCACGTCCACATCCTGAACTGAGGACAAGGCTTGCTGGCGGATGACGTCTTTGACAATGTGGATGTAGTGACTGGCTAGGACTCCAGAGAGGATCACAAGGGAAGGGTTCATGGTGTGGAGGATGTTCACAACCCCGAGACCCAAAGCCGTTCCAGCTAGAGGAAAACAGAAAACAGATTTTAAGAAGAGAGCCACACCAAAAACACCCAAGAGGAAAGTGGAGAAGAGCCAGCAGCCAGTAATAGTTTATACATTCACACTATGCAATGGGAAGCAGTACTTTTAAAGCTGTTCATGATTTATTCTTAATATGAAAAAATGAACATGGGATACTGTGAAATGAAAAAAGCTGGGTATAAATTTGTATGTACCATACTAAATGGTCTTAACTACATATGATCTCAATTGTAAATAAACAGGCTGGAAGGAAATGTTAATAGTTGATATCTCTGAAGAGTAAAACTTAAAGTGACACTTTTATTTTTTACTCTCTAAATTTATATTTCTCTAAATTTCCTATAAAATGAACAACTAGTTTCTTCATAGTGATAAAATTTTTTAAAAATCCCTGCATAATAAGGCAATACTGCTAAATACCTTGAAAGCAATTCCCTTTTCTCCCTCAGTAAGCTGGAAAAATACCTCTGAACAGCCACTCCAGGGGACTGGTCCTGAGAGGAGTTGCATATCTGAGGGAGCCCCAGGCAACCTGAGGGCCCGCCTCCTCCTGAGGCAGAGCTGCCAGGAGCCGACACTCACCTGTTCTCAAGATGCTCTGGGCCTTCGCATTGCCGAGTTTCGCAGCTTGGATGAGATGGAGTGCACCCACGGCCTCGTCTTTTGGCACTGACATCCCTTCTACCAAGAGTAGGTCTTCTGTTCAAGCAGAGGTAAGAGGAAGCGGTCATTAATGAGCTGTGGCGGCCCTGTGAGGCGGTCGCAGTTACAACTGTGCTAGTGGGCAGTGGGCCCCAAACGGGAAGACTATCTTCTTTTCACATTTGCAAAGCTTTTTATCATTCATGAACATCCATATACATTCTCCAGAGGCCTTTGCTGCCCTCTTGCTGTCTGGTTATACATCACTCAGGACACCCCTAAATGGAATATCCTCAACTCTGACCAGAGTCTCCTACACCCCCAGTTCCCTCACTTCTCACCTCCATATGAAGCAGGGTCCTTGAAGTATTTTTGCCCTCAAATTATCAGACTTCTCTGTCTACATTCATCTTCCTCATCCAACCCGGATGCCATGTGGCCTTACTTGCCAGTGCCCCACATTTCATGGCATCGCCTAAGTAAGAAACATGGACCTGCGTTCAGTTGCCAGTTCCAACATCACTAGCTGCCTAACCCTGTCGTTATCTCCATGTTTCTCTGGGGTACCTACCCTAGCAGGATTACTTTAGGGATTGAGACAATGGACATAAAGTACTTAGTTAAGTGTGGGCCAGAGTAAATGCTAAATAAACAGTAGGCATTTCTGTTGTTACCTAGTCCTTGTCTTTCTGCCCTTCACTCTCTCAGTCACCAACCCCAATGGATCTTCCTTCTCTATTATACTCGGCCTCTGATGGGAGAAAACCCCAACCATGTAGACTGTCACCTAGACCAGCCAGCACTCTCCTATCCCCTGGTGGCCCTCATGCTGCCCTGGCCGGCTCCCTCTCCCATTCCCACTCATTGTTGTTCTAAGCCTTCACCTCCTCAAACCTTCTGCCCCTGCCCTCCACTCCCCCAACTAAGAGGTTTCCCTGTTTCTGACCTCTCAAATAAAGGATGGCACCAGGCAGGAATTCTTATTTTCAGCCCCCACCTATAAACACATCTGTATGTGCACACCTTCGCTCCTTCATTCCTTCCCTTTGGCCCTCTGCTTGGGCTTTTTACTCACCTCTTCCCCCTCTTTAGGGGCCTTACTGTAGGGAGCACCCTTTCTCTACTGCATTTTCAACCTCTGCTTCCATTCCTACTGTTTCCTTCCCACTGGCACATCTCACAAATCCCATGTCCTCAAAGCACTTCTTCCCTTTTACTCCGTAGTTAGGCTTCCCTCTCCACTATTTGACCAAACTTTAAGACATGCATTTGCCCCACCCCCCTAGGGGGGTGATCTTACTCTTTGTACAGATATAAAGATAATCAACATATCTGTGGTATTAAAGTTTCATGGGGTTAAATGATTAAGAAGAAAACATCTAAACAGGTTCCTTGAAGGGGGTTATGATAAAAAATAAGGCTGAAGAGTAAACACTTTTCAGGGCTTCAAATGATGTCCTCATGGCTAAAGCCACTAAACTTTTCTGATTTTCTCTTACTCATAAGCAGCACTTGACATGACTGACTACCACCTCACTAAACACTCCCTTTTTGGCTTCTGTGGCTTTACCCTTTCCTGGTTTTCTGCCCTGCCCTCAAATGCTGATGTATTGCTGGATTCCATTTTTGACTTTTGCCCTGTTCCAAGTCTCACTCACAGGTTTAACTACCCCTCTGTGCCGACGACTCCCAAATCCCTACCTCATCTCCCCTGAGCATCAGACCCCTATAGTCAGCTGCCTCCTATGCATTTCCACCTGGATGTCCCACTGGCACCCAGCTATTACCTGCTGCCAAAACTGTTCCTCTCTCATAGTCCCAACCTCAACCTGTCCATCTGGAACACAAAGTCACCCTAGAACTGTCCCACTTAAAGCCATTCTCCATTCAACCACTACCCATGCCCCGCCCCCTGCCTCCAAAACAAAAAGTTATAGTTTACTGAAGAATCTAAAATTCAGATCTGACCATGTCTTTCCTTTAAAAATTTTCAGTGGCTTTTCCATTAGCCGCTGGTCCTGGCTTACCTCTTGCTGCACTTACTCTTCTGGCCCGTTTTGCACTAACACTGCTTGTTCCCCATGCTTGAAAACATTCCCTTGCTTATCCAAATTTGTCTCACTAATTCTGTTTACCCTCTGATTCTCAATGCCCCCAGTGGGGAGGGAATGCTGGTGTCCTTATATGCACCTACATTCCTTGGCCGTCATTCTCATTGGACCTGACACACCATATTACATTAAATGACTCCCTCATGCATTAGACTAGAAACCACCCTCATTTTTATAACATGTCCAGAAATAGCTTTAATTCAAAATAGACCTTTCAGAGTTAAAAAACTATAATATGTTCATCTATTTAATTCTTCATTAAAATGTGTAGGAAGTTCCCACGCTGTGCTAGGGGCTGAGAAAACAAAAATAGAAGAACTCTTCCCTGCTAACCTGGGGCTCAAGAGCCCTGCCCATCTCCACCACTGGAGAAGAAGCATGTTAGTGTGGGTCAGGACCAAGAAAACTTTGGAGCCTCAGTATGGGAGAGCCCACTTTTCCTCTATGAGGGGAAAAGGTTAAAAGTTCTGGCTTTAGTGTTTAGCTCTCTTTGGAATATCTACTTCAAACTACTTGTCTACCATTTGGCTATTTAATTCCTCAGGAAAAAGAAACCAACCATCATGCAGCTTTTTTGCTTCCCTCTGCAAGGCCATTCCAGAGGCATAGGCTTCAATACACCCATGGCTTCCACAGGAACAGTCAGGCCCATCCAGAGAGACAACAAGGTGGCCAAGTTCTGCTGCGCAGAAGGAGCTTCCATGGATCAGTTCATGCTGATGGATGATTCCCCCGCCAATTCCTATAGTGAGAGACAACAACCACTGGGATGACTCTTCACTTGAAACGGAAACTGATACGGCAACGCCTCAGCAGTTGAGCAAAACTTTGGAATGTGACTTTCCATATAGTGCCACTTTCCTAGATAGCTGAAACTTACTAAGTCCCAGAACGTTACTTGGAATCATTTTGGGTGGAAATCATTTTATCAGACCTTCTGATACCTTGTGTCGCATGAGCTTGGCTCACTTATGATTTCGGCCACAGCTGTAGCAGACAGTTAGTTCTGTGCAAGCTCAGACTCACCCTGTGATGACAGTATACCTCCTCAAGCACACACTGCCCACTGTTCTTGCCAAGGTTTCTCCAGTACTGTCAGCCATGCAAGCCCAGCACTCAGAGGCAACCCTCAACTGGGGCATGACAGAAGCCAGCAGATCCAAGTGGACAATTCTGGGTGGTATTCTGCAGGCCTCCTGGGAGGTTATGGTAGATTTCAGCCCCCACTGCTTCAAGGCAACTTGAATAATGTGTCCCCTACTGGCTCTCCTCCTGCTCAGTTCCACTCCTCCCACTCCATCATTCCTGCTTCTCAGGATCGCCTCCAGAATGAAACACCCACACCTAAATCTTGTCTTGGGCTCTTCTTTTGGGGGTAATTTTTCTAAGGTATCATATACCACCTGCTTTCTTAAACAGAGAATATGAAAAATGATTCTTCCTCTTAATGCATGTCTAAAACTGTAATTTGATAATTATGATTATCAATGACTGTTTTGTTAAGGAGTTACTAAGGAATAAAGGGCTTTCTGCCTTAGAAGGCTCTGCTTTTTAGAGCTGTCCTGCCATCTATTACTTATGGTACCTACTCCTCAACCTCTATCCCTCTAACTTGTAGCTTATTAACCGCTCTGAGCTAGGAAATGATAGCAAAGCTTGTTAGAATTGTGTCAGACTAAAGGAAGTACATGAGCTGAAGTGTACACGCGTCAAGGGAAGAGAGTACAAGGTAAAGTTTGAAACTCTGGAATCTAACCAAAAGTTTGCAACAACCAGGGGAATGCTTAAATCAAGGGAAAAAAAACCCCTGAATGTTAGAGCTTTCCGGCTTTTTCTGGTCCTGTCATCCCCTCCCCTCACAAACTGGCAGTGGCCTTGCATAGCCTACATTCCCAGTACAGATGTCAGTACTGGAGGGAGCTGAATGAACCTTATTCTCAAAAAATTGTGGTGGTTGGTTCTGACCTGCTTGGTGGATCCTGGAGGACCACCTACCTCAGAATTCTCCCAGGGCCCAGGGGGCTGTTCAGGGGGCTACCCAGGGGGCATTTGGCAAAAACAATTTAAAGGCAAAATGCATTGATTAGTCTGCTTAGGGTAATGGATAATAGTTGGGGCAAACAACATACTAACCAAAAAGATGTGGAGGAAAGCTGGGGAATGAGAACCTTTGAGCAATAAGGGTTTTGAATAACTGACAAGTTCCTGAGAATTTAGAAGGCTACATGCATGCTCAGGGATAAGCATAGGCTCAGAAAAGACCCGGGAAGTCCCTCAGTGACCTATGTGGCCCACCTTCAAGCACTACTGAAGCAGGCTAAAGCAGAGTTCTACCCAGGCTGAGGGTAACAGGTGTGCGCCAGCACAAACTCTAGTTCCTGAAACAACCTTCTCTTACTCCTCTTACCTGTGCCTGTGATAAGTGTCACAAAGTTTTCCAAGCCCTTTCCTTGGCCAAATTTCCTTTCTGCCATGGCAGCACAGTTGCCATCATTGTCTACCCACACAGGGAGATGCAAAGTGTCAGAGAGGGGCGTCCTGAGGTCCACAGAGTTCCATTCTTGAATCAGTTTGGTTGAATGCAGCACAATTCCTTCTCGAGGATTTACACGGCCACCTGTGGAAATACCTGAGCTCCACCACAAACACAAGGAGAGAGAATCCTAATTAGCAACCTTAGAGAAGTGTGTCAACTTTCGGGGCTTGAAGAACAAATTAATTCACCCAAGATTATCTAAAACAAACATTACCAAGGCCTGCAAGGAAATGTCAAGCAATTCTGAGCTAAATCTGTAGTTCCAGATTTATAGACCACTAACACTTCTCCCAAAATGCATGTTGGTATCCTGGAAAGACCCCTTGCCTGGGACCAACAGACAGGACCTAGAGCCATCTACATACAGCGGAGTGACCTGATGTTCAGTCATGCTTTAGAACTCAGTGAATTTTGTACATTCAATGAAAATTTCTTGGATACGTAATTCACAATCTTACCTACTCCTAAAATTCTGCAGTTCAGTTTTACAGCTTCTGCTGCAGCTTCTACACACATCTGTAGGATTAAATTAATCCTCTCTTCATAGGTTTTAGGATTGAACTGAGTATACTTCTTAACTATTTCACCCTAAAAGAGAAAAAAGTGAGATGTCTCAATGGTCTTAGCTAAGGAGCATACACAGTGAATCTTTTGACCTTTTTTTGTGATAAATCAGACATTGCCTAGGACAGCACTACAGATTTAGATGACTGCTTCAGAAGGGAGCTACTGTGGCTTAGGCCAACCCTAGGATACACCCAACTAATTTCCTGGGAAGCCATTTGGACATATGGCTGTTGAAGCAATGATAACTCCAGAGCCAACCAGATGGGCCCCTCTCTTAAGCATAAGGTGAATACTGGCTAATCTGAATCTTCATTAAAAGGTCATATTTTTACTCTTTCAGGTTGACAGAATTTCCTTGCTTAAATACTGAGGCAACTAAATAATTATCCTAAGTAGTTAAACTTTAATCACTTCAATATGGAAAGTGCTGATGTTTCAAAAATACTTAGCACTCCATATCCAGGATATTTTTCAAGCCTTTATATTTTACAGTAAAGTTTTATAATTTTCTTTATATAGGTCACATAGTTTTTTGGTTTACATTAGTCTTCAAAGTTGTTCTACATAGAATCTTTTTCTATTGTTATTAATGAGTTTTTATTTTTTTACGGGTGTTAAAGCTGTTAGTAAATGATTGCCATTAAAAATAAACAAAGTAAAAAAAATAAATCTAAAGCTATGTTTCTCAACCTTTACTGTGTATCAGAATCATGTGGGCAGCTTTGAACAAATATTGATTCCTGGCTGGAACCCCCAAGATTCAGATTTAATTAGTCTGGGATAGGAGCCCAAGAGCTTATTTATTTTTTAAAGCTTGCAGGAATATTATTGTGCAATCATATCTTTACCCACAATTTTATATAAGTAGAAAGTTATTGATATTTATATATTTATCTAGTAATTTTACTCAATTGTCTTGCTGTTCTATAAGATTGCTGATTTATTCACATTGCCTATAAATATTTTTTTGATTTATCCTGTCCACAGTCTCTATTTTTTGTTTGTCCTGTGCTTTATTCCCTTCATAACTTACAGAATTATATTTAATAATGTTGTAGAAAACATCCTTTTCCCCTTGATTTTAATAAAATTTCAACACTACAAAGGGTGTTGGCCATTGATATGCAATATATCATCTTTATGTTGAAAAAATATTAATAAAATATTAATATTAATCAAATATTAATACTTTGTAGAAAGTATTAATGAAGGAGGCCTTTTGGCTTCTCTTGAAAAAAATCATGTTTTTTCTTTAATTTGACCTAAATAACTTCGTGTTTAAAATCTTTGTCACGTGTCATGAACTCATGAAATTTTATATATCTACAATATTTCAGTGATTTTTTTTGGTAGGTTTATTCTTTGTTAAGTCATTAGAGATCATTTATCATGGACAGTTTGGCGTTTTTATGAAGGCCTTCTTAACCTCTGTCAACACTATGGTGATGGTTTAATTAAGGGATTGAAGGAGTACTGTCCTCTAAACAAAATCATATTCTAGAGGAGATGCATTCCGCTCACCATTTGCAGACATCTTCCCTGGGTAGTAAGCAATCAGCATACTCCATATGCCAAGCTGTTACCAAGCCCAGAATTTCAGGTCCTTTGGTAGCAAAAGCCCTTTCTGGTGTTTAAGGGGTCTCCCATTGTCCACTCAGGTCTACTGACTTGGATTCCTTGAGTTTACTTTGAAATGTTAATTAGTAAAATGGTGAGACAAATGTTATAGTGGATCCAAAAGTCAATATTTTGGGCAAATGATTACAAGCTCTCATGTATGTTTCTAGTCCTATCATCCATCCACACTTTTAAAAAGTCAGTTACTCATGTGAGTAATTTTCAAGCCTTATACAGTTAAAACCGTAGGAGTTCTTTTACCTTCATGCCGACTATTGCAACTCGGAGGTTTGTGCCTCCGAGATCAACAGCCAAGGCACTCAGAGTTTCAAGAATGTGGTCAATATCTTGAGAGATATTCTCCTTCACAGGAGGAAAGCAGAATTTCTTTTGTAGTGGCTCTTGAAGATCAATAGATTTGAGAAACTTCAAAATCCTTGGAACAGCATTTCCATCCCCATATATCTTTGAACTGCAATATCCAAAACATCAAGTAAATTAAATGCTTCTCTCATACATGTTAAATGTTGGGGACATGGTATTAATGGAATCTGAGACTTGAGGAAATAGTTTGTGCTTCTTTTAAAATAACACCTGGATCTCTTCAGCAACCCAGTAACTAAGCAGCTTCATATTACTAATACAATGTCTAATTCCATTGTTGACTGAAATAATTATTCTCAGCCTAAGAAACCATTAAAAAATGCCTATATCATCAAAGAAAAATTATCTTTGTTAAGCCAATTTCAGAATATAATATAGTCTGAAACAATGAATTTGTTTTTGTTCTTAGTTTTTAGCTCTACATTCATGGGGGGGAATTATTTTCAGGAAAAAATTCAAATACAGAAAAATCTCATTAATTTGAAATAGAAAGGAGAACAGTCTAAATTAAAATGCTGAACTAGACTATTTTTAAAGAAAATCAGTTACATTATTTTCTAATACTTATGTAAATTCAAAGTTGGCTAAAGAAGTATTTCCTAGCAGAAGTGCTATGTCAAGTAACTGAGACATATAAAAACAATTATTCTTCAAAAAGCTTGGTAGAGTAATAGGGGTTATATTAGTAAGCCTTGTCTTACTACCAGCTAGGGACCCCTAGGGATGGAGAATGAGAGCTCTATTAGGATCATTAAAAAGTGATCACAGCTTAAAAATGGTGCCCAAGGCAGCTCCCCTTTGAAATCATTTTTTAGAAAGAGGGAATCTACTCACCAAGGGTACTGTTTACCAAACTGAAGGTGCAGTGCTTGCAATATTTTGTCTTGTGTATCAGCATCCCGGACATGAAGGACATTCTCTCCTGGTAAATCCAGTGACACAGTAAAAGGATTCCAAATTGGGAACACCCAAAGAAGAAAGAAATTAGCAGTGTGTCATGCTCATAATTAGCCCTGAAACCCAGAGGACTTCATCTAAGTCGTCTTCTTTTGGAGAGATGTCAGCTTTTCTACTTTATACCTTTTAAAGCACTCTCAGCAAGATATCAAACACTTAAGGGCATTAGGGTCCTTTATCCCCAAAGAGAATAAATCAAGTTTTTGTATGTTTATTGAAATAAGGTGGATCAATCTAGTACCCACTTGTCACTCATCTAGTCATTTAGCATGTCCATTCTTTCAATCTGCCCTGCCTTCTATCTACTCAGCCAGTTGTTTGATCAGCTGGTAAGGCCAGCTGGTCAGTTAGCCAATTATCTAGTCAGCTGTTCAGACAGTCACTTTCTCTCCATATATTTTCTGACCAGTATGAAGGAGTAAATGCAGTGAACTTGTGTTTTTCAATAGATTTAGCTAAGAAAAGGAGGAGAGCAGAAGAGGGTGGCTGGAGAGAAGTGTGAGGTCAAGGAAGGTGTGGGTGGTCTTCTATTGTTTTTAAGATATGAGAGGCCAGGGAGTGTTTAAATGATGAGGAAGCTAAAGATACATGGAAGAAAGAAGATGACTGATAGGTCCCCGAGAAAGGCATGAGGGGTGATTTAGAACATAGAGAGCTAAACAGTAAAAAAGCAAGCATACCCCATACCTCACACCCTCCAACGAAAAAAGAAGGAAAGGATGGATGGGCATGTTTACATAAGTGTGGAGGCAGAAAGTCCAGAGATTGCTTTTAACAGAAGACCACATTGCCAAATCCGGTGTTCGATTCTCAGCAGCACTTAACATCACCTCCTGGAAATACTTTTCTGGACGTTATGATATTACACTCCTCTAACCTCACTAGCAGGTCCTTTTCAGTTTTCCTTGATGGGCCTTCTCACCTGAATTCTAAATGTTGCAGAGCTCCAGAGGTTGGTCCTGCACTCCATTCTCTTTCTTACTTACATGTTCCTCCTGGGTAATCTCATTTAGTCCCTTGGTTTTAAATACCATCTCTGGCAGAGTGTACCATTATCCTCAATATACTTTCTCTGTACTAGAAACAGAATTTTTAGCCGTGGCATCTGTTTACCCAGCTAGAGTATATTCTTCAGCTTCCCTTGCAGCTAGATGTGGCCATGTGACTACATTCTGAAAGGATGTATGAAGAAATATTTGTAAATTCAGGCCTTTAGAGAACTCATAATTCCTCCCCCTCCCAAATCTGCTCTTTTCTCAGTGTCCCCCATGTCAAGAAAGAGTATCTCCAAAGCTTAATTCAAAAATCTAAGAGTTATTATTGATTCTTCCTTCCACGACTCACATCCAAGCATCAGCAAGTACTATAACGAAGCCCAAATCTAAATTTTCTCCATCTCTAATACTACCACATAGTTTAAGCCACTATCATCTCTCATATGAACTGAAATAACCTCTTAACTGGTCTCCCGGCTTCCACTCCTGTCCCACCACATTCCACTCTCCATAGAACAGCCAGACTGATCTTTCCAAAATGCAAGTCACACCATGCCGCCCTCTCTCTTAAATGGCTTCCCATCATACTTAGAAAAAATCCAAGTTATGTACCCTGGCTTCGGTCTGCCTCCTTCTCTAACATCATCTTGTGTCACTCTTCTTCTTCCCTACTACTCTACGGCTACACTGATGACCATTCTGTTTCTCAACTATGTCAAGCTCGTTCCTGTCGTAGAGTCTTCACGATGGCTTTTCCCTCTGCCTCTCTCCGATCCTCATAGCTGATTCCTTGTCATTCAGATCTCAGCCAGCTTAAATGTATCTCCTAAGAAGCTTTCCCTTATCCAATCTAATGCAGCCCATCACATTAACTTGTATCATAATCTGCACAGCACACAGAAATACTGTTAATTTTTTTTTGGTCTATCCTCTCCCCTCCCACTAGAATGGAAGTTATATGAGAGCTCAACCTTTTTTAGACTACTTTAGAGCTGAATCCCAGTGCCTAGCACATAGTAGGTACTTATTAAATATTTCTTAGTGAATGAATTAATGAACTTGAAAGAATTTTCATCTAATGACTTCTAATTTGTCTTTGAAGTAGGGAGCAAAGTAAAACTTTGGGAATGAAAGGGGAAGAAGGTCTAAAAATAATAGAAAGTTACAGTGGCATTTATGAAGAATAGGAGAAAGAGCACTGCTGGAACTAACCTTGATTCTAGTCCAGTTCTTTTTCTATTAACTGTTGGGAGCCAAAAGACCTTCATCCTGACCGCCCAGCCCCCAGGCATAGAACCTGGCCGTTAACAAACCTGTATGCTACCTAAAGAATGCAGGAGCAGATAATGCTCCAGGGAATAGTTAACCACAGAATGTATTAACGTACCTGCCGGATAAGGAAGGACCTACTGAATGGCTGTGGACCTGCCCAAGGAGCCCCTCTCCTCCTTGTTCCTCTTTTCACTTCTAACCTTTTTACCCCCTAACCCCATCAACCAAGGACCAATGAAATTGTAACAAGTATCCCCCTGCCTAGTCAGTCCTGCCCCCCTTTGTTCTTCTGTATAAATATACCCGCTCTAAAATAAAAAATTTGAGGCTTGATCAGAATACTGTCTTGCCTCCGCTCCTTTTTCCACCCATTTCTCTCCAGGTTAGGTCCTCCTCGAGCCCGCGAATAACTAAGGTCCTGCAGGTCGGGACAATTAACCACATACATTTTTCCATTAGCTATAGAAATATATTTTCATGTAAACAGCATTAGAACTTGGACTAATGTTACTAATAGGATAAGCTCAGTAAGCAAATTCATTAATGATAATCCTTCTTAATTAGTTACTAAGGGAGCATCTTACTGCTCTAACATACTGACTAAAGGGACTCTATAGGCCCAGAAAATTAAATACTAGCATTCATATACCAATAACACATTCAACCACATTCTCTCTTAAACAGCCATCAAAGACCACAAATAACTAAGAACTCTTAGCTCTCATTTATATTACAAAGACAATACAAATATAAGTAGAGCCCTAAAAAAATTTGGTAATCACTGTATACTATTTTGGATTTTAGGCTACAACTGGTAATTAACCTCATTCACTCGTTGATAAAAATGTATGCTGGCACTGACACATAAACACTTTGTAATAATTCATACATATGTATTAAGCCTAGTCAGTTGAAATATAAGCGAAGATAAATAAATACCTGTTTCTCTTCCAATCTGACGTGTTCCTAGGTTGATCACAGGTGTTCCAAAAGCTCCAACCTCTCGTACCCCACAGCTGCTGTTGCCAATCATACAACCAGCATGGGCAACCAACTGTATAAACTGGTCAAATGGGACATGTTTAACTGCACGAAAATTAGGATGATGTTCAATGCCCTTTTTCCGCATCACTCGAACCATCTCTTTGCTGCCTGTGAAAATGAAAAGAACCAATTGTTACATGTTTTATGAGATAAAGAAACACTTTTTATTGGCAAGTATAGATCCACTTAAAGAATTCTCCCCATAAAAATGCATAACAGTTATTAGGGAAATAGTAATTTTAATTACTGATCTTTTCATAAGTGATGAATGTCTAAAAGGTCTGGTCAGCTCTCAGCTTCGAACTCATCTAGAAAATTTAAATGGCAGCAGCTAGAACTTTTCAAACAGCAATGAGCAAAGCAAATACCTTTTCTTTTATTCGTGTTCCAGCAGAAGCCTTTACCTTGAACAATCAGGATGCTAGAGACAGGCCAAAAGTCTCTATCCCTTAAGCGAGCAGTTCCTAATTGGAAAGGTGTCAGGTTCCAGACACCAAGCTGATCAGACATGCTCACATTCATCATACTAACAACAGCTCAACGGGATAGCGCTCCATGGACTAAGCTCCAAGAAAGTACAGAGATTGATACTGTAGCTGATATCTTATTTTTTTACATGATTTTAAAAGATGTTACAGGTATATGAGAGGGAGGCAATATTTAATGCCTCTGCTTCTCTCTCCACTTGCCTTTTTCTAGCTGCCCAGAGAGGCAAAGTTGCTAATCTGGTTGGTTAGACAGCTGGAGAGCAATCACACGATTCACCAGTAGGCAGGAGTCACTGATTTAACAGAAGCTGGGCATGCAGTATTCTCTCTCAACCTTCTCCATGTGGTCAGGAGGGTGATAGGCTTGGGGTCTAACTCAGTACAGGCCTGGCCACTTCTTCCCAGCTACAGCATGGCAGTCATTGCCTATAATTACTAGTATATGAAATGCCAGAAGGTGCTACGATTCCAAGATTTGGATTTGGTTCAGTTGAAGTTTTTTCTTTGGTCTTAAGCCTACAACACAGGTATAAGTCCTGTTTTCCAAAGAGATCTACATTAGGGAACTGGGCACTAAGCCATAATAAGAAAGTGATGCCTTGATTCTCATTTCCCTCTGTTCCTTGTGAATATTTTATCAAAAACCCTGTGCAGAAGAGAGGTGAGTGGTAGGCATGATTTAGGTAAGCATTCCTGGGACCCTTTACTTTCAGAAGGGAAAAATATCTCTAACATAAATTATATACAATTGGGAAAATATATTACAAACAGAATATCACTGGCAATGAATATCAAACAAGAAAGATATATAATTACATTGCAAATATTTATTCAAAAATTTAAGGAATTAGAAGATAATATTAAGGTTTTCGAAATATTGATGTTACCTGGACAGAACCTGTGTTGTGGGTTCTTAATTTCTTTTCAACTAATACCCTACTTTGTTTCCTCTAATAGTCAAAATTACTAAAAGACACTAAGGGATTACTTCAGAGTAAGATGATGACACCTGGATACTGCAGAGAAGGGCTCCTGCCTCCTTTACCAAAAAATGCCTAAGAGCTCAGCAATGAGTGGTGTCAGCTAATAATAATCAGTGTTTGAAAATTCCTCAGTGTTTGGCCCTGCTCTGGCATTTCTCATTTATATTTCATATCCCCATTAACATGGCTAACGTGTCACTAGCACCAACCTATGGTACCATTCACTAGTAGGTGATCAACCAGGCCAGGCTTGAGGATCAACTGGTTGGGGACTCCAGATCTAAGTTGTTTAAACTCAAGATTACTTTAAGGTATAGCTAACATCAATAGGAGAACAAGAAATAACAATAATGGCTATTTTACTGTGGTTAGTTGGGATCCTACTTAACCAAAGAGACTTTCAAATTCTGAGGTTTATTATCTCTTAGCTACTGCAGTTTCTCATTGGTAAGAAATGGAGATTTAAACATGAAACTAGAGTGAAGATTAGAGAGATCTTTTTTTAGTATTTATTTCTTTCCTATTAAGGGTCTACTAGTCTTGACAAAAACATCACAAACTCTCCTAACTACTGGAAAATTGGTGATCCTTTGAAAACTGGAATGCATTTCAGAATAGAGTGGCCTTCAATGTAAAATAAGCAAGATAGAAAAAAAATTGAAATAAAATGAGCAAGATAGGGCAGTCAAAGATGACATAATAGAAACATAAAACTGGAAAGGAAGGTGGCATACTTTCATTTTCAAGTTCAATTACCTGCGTCAATATTTGGAAACAGAACTAGGGTCCGCTTGTTAAATGAGATAAGTGCATCCAATGTTAACTCAAACATTTTAATGGAATGCTTAATGTCAGTGGTCACAGGGTGCTGTAGTGCAACAATGTAATCTTTAGATTTTACATCATCACCTGTATAAAAAAAGTCAAACCATATTGCTTCATTAGTTAAGAATCTTAAAGGAGAAAGAAGTGAATTCTTAAAAGCAAATCCCAAAGTCTGCTTTTAAAAATTCCAAGGAAAAAACAGTTTGTCACATTCTAAGGGCATCCAAATTAGGTTCAAATGATAAGAACTTATAAGCAACAAATCCAAGGATTCAGCAAACTTAATATTTACAAAGGTACTTAACTACTGCAAACAAAACATGTAACTTTAAATAAGAGAAACCAGAATTCATTATTTTAAAATTCAAAATATTTCAAAGCATTAGAAAAATGTGAATTTCCCCAATTTCTAGCTAGTGTTTCTCCTGAATTATCAGCAATATTAATGAATAATAATATGTTACAAATCAAGGCATTTAGAGCTTGAATGAGTATTAAATATATTTCATATAATATATATGAGTCTCCCCATACCATCACTCACCAGATTCAACAAATGGCAAGTGTTTCTAACTCTGTTCAAAGGACTAGAAAGGCTTCACTTATTCCCGGGCTGGAATACTCAGGACAGCTCCATAGCAATAATTTGAAGTATAAATGGTTCCGATGGACAGTGCTTTGCCAAATAACACATTTATCAACAGGGCTTATATTAAATTTCCTTAAAACTGAAAATGAGCTCCACTCACTTATTTTTAATGAAAGAATAGATTCTTTATGATGTTAATTTTAATGATCAACTTTATTATGAACTAGAAGTTTATCATTAATTTCCAAATTCACAGTAGTTATTTTTTGATTTAATGGTAACAATTTTTACTAAGAATCTTCAGTAGTATATGATTTGAAAGACTATAGGTTCCAAATTTTTATTTTAAAAAATTATTGGCCCCATATTATATTTTAAAGTGGAGGTTGTGAGGATATAATTATCAAAATTTTGTATAAAGTAGAAAAAAGACATAAAGGCTTAAAAGAATCTATCAAAAACAGAAGTCTAGTAGAATCAGATGAACATATTAAGGTCATTAGATATAGATCAGGGCCACTAGAAACTATTGGAAGAGAAACAGCAATAAAACAAGTGTCTTCACTGTAAGGCAGCATTCCCCAACCTTCAGGCAGTAGAGACTGGTGCTCCTATGAGACTGATTGCTAAGAGGCAAGTGGAAGTGAAGAGGAAAATTTCAACTGTTTACTCCAAGAGAGCTTTCCAGTTCTCATTTATCTTCTCCTTTAAGTGTGATTAAGAAACATCTGCACTATATAATAGAAAATAACCATATAATGCAGAATGCAACAGGACTGCACTTTGTAACTTAAGGCTCTATATGGTGCCATTTAAACAGTCTCTTTATAGGAGAAGGATGACAAAAGGGCAAAATTAGATGTCTTTTTTAAAAAAAAAGTGAAAGAAAACAGGACAATGAGCTGAAGCTACCCATCCCTGGCAATAATACATTTTGTGCAAAGCTTACACCTGCTTCTTGATGTGCAATGCCTGACATTATCACTCTGGCTCCAGAACTCAGCAGTTTCAGCCCTTCCACGCAACCCTTTCCAGTTAGGTACCATCATTTTGTTTTGTGTTGTAAGGTTCTATATTTACTGTGGTGTTTCTTTCATTATTAAGAATTCAACATGTCTTTTTAATTTTGCTAATATTTTATTGAGACCTTTATTTTTTAATGTTCTGGTTATAAAGCTGCTTGTTCTGAGTGGCCTAACACTATTTTTCGTATAAGCAGTGATAACATCAGAAGCTTCAGGTCGAGAAGCAGTTATAGGCTTTGCACAAAATATTATTGCCTGTGGTAAGTGGCTTGGGCTCATTGTCTTGTCCTCTTCCTCCTTGTTGTTTAAAAAATCTAGTTTTTGCTATTTTGTTATTCTTATTTTCATAAAGAAACTGCTTAAACGGTTCCAAATAGAACCTTAAACTCTACAAGTACAATCTTGCTGCATTCTGCTTTATAAGGGTTCTTTTCTATTCATTACAAGTTTTTAAAAGATACAAAGTTTTTTAGAATAAAGCTAACAGTATAATCAGAACAGAATGGAAGAATGTTTACTTAGAAGCATACAAAAAGGAGAGACGAAAGAGATAGTTTGTTCCACTAGCATTATCTACATAGGTTCCCTGATAACTATAAATCTGTCCAAGAATAAGACACAGATAGAATGGACTAACTTATGTAGTAGGAATGCCCCATTCCTTAACTGTTGTAATGTGATCTGATTTAAAATATACACAATCGCTTTGATTACACAATCACACCAAATAAATTTACTATTCGTTAACTTCATTATTCAATAGATCTACTTTGAAAAGGAGAGTCCTAAATACCTAAATAAATGATTAATCTTGATTTGTCCCCTAGATATTATTCTCACTATAAATTAGTCAAATGAAATTTTGTTTGTAAACCTATTTTCTTTGCCTCTCATTAACAAAAGGTAATTTCCAGGAAGCTGGGTCATTCAACACTGAAGGTTTCAGAACTTAAGGTTTACAGAGATAATAAACTCTAATGGCACAACTATGACTTTTGCCTTTCAATCATCATCATCATAATCCTTTTCAATAAGTATTTATGCCTTACTGACTGCTTTCAACATTCATTATCACATCTGAGCATTCCAACAATCATGTAAGGAAGGCATTAAAATTAAAAAGAACAAATTTTTTATTGTATAGAAAACAAAACAAAGGAAAACATACATAAAAACACTCAATTCTACTAACCAGAAATATTATCAATGACTTGGGGTATATGCTTCCTTAACCTTCCCATTATGTTACTGTTTTCATGAAAATGGCATATTATGAATTTTGTAGCTTTTCTTTCTTTTTGCTATGTCAGGATCTATCGCTGTAACTATTCACCCATAACATTATATTTAATGGATTAAAAACATTCCATTGTATAAATTTAACATACTTTAAAAATTCAATCCATTAAGTCTATTTTATAGAAAAGGTGACTCTCAGAGAGATGAAGTCATAACATAGGGCGAAATCTATGAACTAAAATTTTGGTCTTCTGCTTACTAATAGAATAATCTATTCACAAGTTTCTTAGAGGATTGAAACATACCTAACCAACACTGACAAACAACCATTAGGCTGAATAGTATGATGCGTACCTAACCACATCCGAATGACACTCATGTAGTCTTTGTTCTTGGCAGAGAGAAGTTTGTCATAGGAAGGGCAGCCTGCCAACAGGATGCGATCATGGTCCTCACACATGGATATCAGGTGCTGCTCTGCACTTCGGGTGCAGCACACATGATAATGAGCCAGTTTTGTTATGGCGTGTCTGATAGAGTCGTCAATGGTCCCACTGACTTCCCCACCTTCAATGTGAAGGATTCGGATGTTCATCAAGGCAGCAGATGTAGCCAGAGCTAAGGCATCAAACCTGTCTCCGTGAACAATCATGATATCAGGCTTCAGACGATTGAGGACATCTGGTAGCTTCACTAAGGCTAGGCCTACTGACTCCACCATGGCAGCCTCATCTTCCCCTCTAACAATCGTGTGCAGCCTGGTATTAATGTCAAAGTCATCTTGTTCAATCATGCGGTATGTGTTTCTAAAGCAGGAGAGAAATAAGATTTGAAATAAGCATGTTTTTCCCATAAAGCATGAGAAAAGCAATCTAACATCAACTCTGAATGGAGAAATATATTATAAAATTTCCCTGTTAAATAAGCTGAAGCATAACTTACAAAAATTAAAAGCCCTGACCGTAAATGTATAGAACGCTTGATTAATTTTTCTACCTGTGTACCCAATAGCCACCACCCAGTTAAAGACAGAACACATCCAGCATCTTGGAAGTCTCACTTGTGCCCCTCTTAGTAAGTATGTAGAGGGAGAAACATCTGAGGGAGAATTTTGATAGGAAGAAAAGACCAAATTTTACAGTGGTCACAACTTTTTATTTATAAATTTATAAAAAAATATGCTACTTAATAGAAAAAAATGTTACTTTAAAGCAAAGCTCATTTAAAAAAATAGTAGATAACTAGGACACCCGACATGTCACTATAATATAAATTTCTGAATGGTGGAAATTATCACCCGAATTCCTTGTATGGTACCATTAATGCAGTGTAATTCTAATTGAGGTGAAAATGTAGGTTTTACAGCTTTAAATTAGCTGTGAAATGCTTCGAACCTGTTTCATGCTTCAATAAGTTTTTCTAAATATTATATTTATTTAAAAATTGGAAAATACAGAAAATTAACATCCATAACCTATCACTCAGCAATATTGGTATTATTTTTTTTTCTTTCTAGCCATTTTATGTATAGGATTTTAACATGGCTGAGAACACATTATACAATTCTGTAATCTACTTAACATTTTCTCTGATCATGAACAATTCTTTACATATATCATCTTATATCATAAGGATGTCCTAGTAGTCATTTTGTAGATTCCATTGTATTTTCCTACACAAGCTATAATGTGGCCTGTAAATGATGACAATTTTTGTGCCTTTTATATACCTTGCTTTATTGTATTGGCTGTTAAAGTCAGTGCAAACTGAAGAGAGTGATGAAAGCACCTATCAAGCTGTGAAAACACATGAAGGAAATTAAACACATGTGAAAGAAGCCAGTCTGACAAGGCTACATGCTGTATGATTTCAACTATATGACATTCTGGTAAAGGCATATCTGTGGAGACAGTAAAAAGATCAGTGGTTGCTTGGGTTTGGGAAAAAGAATGAATAGCATATTTTTAGGACAGTGAAAAGACTGTATGATACTATAACAATGGATTCATGTCATTCTACACTGTTCCCCTGTAGGAAATGTCATTTTTGTCTTGTTGCTTTCAAGATTTTTTGTTTTCAGCAGTTTGACTTATTCTATGTCTGCATGTAGTTTTCTTTGTATTCATCTACAGAGCTTTCTGGATCTGTACATTGATGTTTTTTGCCAAATTTGGAAAATTGGCCAGCATTTCTTCTAAGATTTTTCTGCTCCATTTTTTCCCCTCTTTCTGAGACACCAATATATATTACATTGTTTTTGACATTGTTCTAGAGGTCACTGATGCTCTGCTCTTAATTTTACTAATTTTTTCATTCTGTTCACTGAATAATTCTTATTGATCTGTCTTAAAAGTTCACTGACCCTGTCTTCCCTGCAGCATCTACATCAGCTGAATTTTTTATTGCATTCATTGTACCTTTCAGTTCTAGACTTATTTGGTTTTTTATAGTTTCCATTTTTCTGTTAAGATAGCTGCTCATGGAGATAGTCCTTGTCTTGTCTGCTAAGTCCAACATCAGAGCCATCTCTGGGTGTTTCCACTGACTTTTTCTCTTGATGTTAGGTCAAATGTTCCTATTTCTTCAAATATCTAGTAATTTGTGATTATATACTGAACACCGTGGATCATATATTATAGAGACTCTGAGTTCTATTATCTTCTTAAGACTATTGATTTTTGATAGAGCAGGCAATTAAATTATCAACTGAGCACCTTGAGGAAGCTCAGTTTAACACTTTAATAGGGTTCACTTGTTCCAGTTTTGCTCTTTAAAAGCAAATGAAATGGTTTTACTCCTAAGGTGTAGCCCTTCTGGGATTTCAATGAAAATTCTGAGAAGTGTCCTTTAACTTGGTACGACCCAGACTCTCAACTATCTCCCTTGAGGTGGAGACAACTCCAGTTGTTTTCTGTTGGGTTTCCTGGGGTCCCCCATACATGTGCAGTTCAGTAGTCAACAAAGAATTTGAGAAGAGTTTCCGTGCAGACTCTGGGGCTTCTCTGTGGCTCTTTCATTTCACAATTTCTTCCCTCAATTTTCAGATGCTGTAAAAGCTCAAGTTCTATTTTCTAGCATTTTGACCTAAACAACTGTGGCTTTCTGCTTGAGTCCCAGCCAATTTACACCTTGTAGACTAGGGGATGCTCTCAGGGGAAGAGCTATTTAAACAGGATCTCACCTAGAGTTCTCTTCTAAGGAGGATCAAATCCCCTCTAGTTTCTGCTATTAGTCACTAGGCAGTGCCTTCAAATAATTTTTTAAAATATTCTGTCCAGAGTTTACAAGCATTAGCTGTGGGAAAATTAGGTACAAGCTGCTCTGTCATTACTAAAATCTCAACTTTTTCTTAAAAACTTTTATAAATTTCTTGAATTGAATATTTAGTTCAGTTACTTCTTATTTTTCTGCCATATAATGAAAGCACTTAAGACTATAAATTTATTTCTAATTAAAAGTTTTATCTTAATCATTTCTTTTATTATTTTCCTATTTTTATTATTTATCATTTGTCTTACCCAGAAAATGTAAGTTCTATGAAAGAAGGGACTTACTTTCTGTCTTATTTGCTACCTGATACAGTCTAGAAGCTTAATAAGTATTTGTTGAATTTGCAGAGATTTTTTTACACATGTAGCCATGCTGAGTTACGTAACTTTAAATATTAAAAAGAGAAGTCACAGCAATATTTGTCTTTCACAATATTTCAAGAAAGCTAAAAATATCTATTTTCAGGATATAAATAGTTCTGGAAAGTACCCTAGCTGAGCTTGAATTTTGACTTGCTTAGTATTTTATATTGCCTAATTAATTTTGTATCCCAAGAAAACTACAATTTTACTTCCTGAATTCAAAACCGCAGTTTTTCTATTGATGGGGGGAGGGAGAATGTAATTGAATACATGTTTTGATTCTGAGCATAAATGATTCTTTATTAGCTGAAGGACCTGGATTTCAGGACAGTTCTATTTCTGATGGACAGCGCATCAACATAGCTTTAATTCTGAGACTGTCTCTCCTACAGAATGTCCATATCTGACCACATGATTCTTTTAGGAACAAGAAGATTATCCCCTTAAAACAGCATCTCAAAAATAAAACAAAATACTATGTCCTTTAACAGCAGATATCCTTGAAGAATCTGTTAAAGCCTGAACTAAACCAAAATATTGAGTTTATTTTTAAACTAAATTCTGTATTGGACAAAACATGCTTTAAGTATTTAGTCTGAACTGCTCCCAAACTTGAACATTTTCAAAACTATGGGACTATAACAAAAGTAGGCCACTGATATTTTCTGAATGAATTGGACTTGATCCAGTGCATTTGTTTCAAGTCCCTAAACTGAATCTCCTCACAGTGGTGTCATCTACCCATACTACCTCACAAATTTTCTCATTAATCTTCACTGATAGTACCTCTCCCCTTTTAAATATCCTGTCTCTAATTTAGAAGCATCATTCTTAGATGAAAATGACTTCAGTGAGTTCAATGATCTATCAGTTTTTGCTTTCCGATTTTTTATGTCTTTTCTTTGTGCTACTGTATATTAAAAGTACAAAGAAACATGCTCAGCAGTTCTCAAACTCAGTCTTCCCATCATCAGAGGGAATTTGATCCTTGAGGGATTTAAGTTTTCTCCTCAGCTCCACCGGTGATAACCCCACTACCGTGAATTTTCCAGCAGAAAATGCTATGTACATACTATCTTCTAATGTCTTGAGATACAAAAGTTATGTGCAATCATCATGAAGACAGTTATTCTCTGTTAGAGTCAACTAGACTTAAACTTCATCCCTCCCAAGAAACTTTCATCTCCATAATTAGCATGTTTGATAGGCTTACTCTAAGTTTTTCACTTTAACTTGTTTTTACTTTCAATTTCTAGTCAGAGCAACTTCCTTTAGCCATCAGGATATTAATCTTTCTGACTCCAAGATAATCATTTTAACCCTCTTTGAGCAACTGGTTGGTACGGAAACCAGTCTGCACAATGTAATGAGCACCAGTTGCAGGACACTCTATCTGTGGTGTGAGTGTGAGTGAGTGAGTGTGCATGGGGTGGAGGAGGGGAGAGAGAGAGAGAGAGAAAAATAGGGGAGGAGAGAGAAAAAAGAAAAAGGACACACACATGACAGTACAGAAGATTCTGGCATGCTCGACTTCAAAATTCTCAAGCAATCCTGAAGTGCTGAGTCATGAAATGATGTTCAATTTTGCTAAGCATGAATTTGAACCTCATCTATTTGAGGTTAGTGTAGGGGAGCAACTTAGCTAATGATTAAGCCAAGTGTCAGACCAAAAACAGCACTGTTCCTATCCATTTTTCCACATTTTTGTGGGGGAAACAGTATAGAGCAGAGTTTCTCAATCTCAACACTACTGATATTTTGGGTCAAATAGATCTTTGTTGTCGGGGGCTGACCTGTACGTTATAGAATGTTTAGAAACACCGCTAGCTTCTTAAAACAACCGTTGAATAAATGAACAAATGAATTTCTAAGTAATCTGTTAGGCATTTGATTTCCTTTTTTATATTTTATTTTAGGCAAGGCAACCCTTGGTTGACCTCACAGATTGCAAAGAACTTGTCAGCTTATAATCCCTTATTTTTTATTTTTTACGCCTACAGCACTTGGTCTTCCTAGGTGGTTTTCCATCCAAGTTCTAACCAGGCCTGACCCTGCTTAGCTTCCAAGATCAGACAAGTGATGTCCTTTTATAACCCAATTTTTAAGAGTATAAAAATGCCGTTTTTAAAAAAATATCTAAGTAGGTGAAGTAGAAGCTTTTTTTTGTTGGTTTAATGTCTTCTTAAAATAGATAATACATTCACATGGTTTTAAATTCAAGATATAAAATGTTATGCAGTGAAAAGGCTACCTTCTCACTTTTGCTTCCCAATCATTTAATTCCTCTCCCCAGAAACAACCTATTTCTTATGTTAGAATGTACTTTAAACATACATTTCAATTAAGTACTACGTCACATTTCCTATTTAACAGTTTCATCAGACAAATACCACCTTTCCGTCCTCAGCTACTGTTGTAGGCAGATAAGAAACCTACCACAATTTCCTTGAGAGCAACTCTCCCAACAGTTTTCTGTCAAACTTTTCTCAGAAGAGAACCCACTTAGACTTTCACCTCAGGCTCTAGCTAAAATTTCTCTTCTATTTTTGTCCTCTTTATCATATGTATGGAAAACCCAAATGGGTTTTCTTAGAATTTATTTCACATTTTTAAAATCTATAAATTTTTGAGCCATCCATAAATTTCTTCTCTAAGTATTTTCTTAGAGAAAATTGTTAAATTGGTTTTTGGAGGGAGGTTTTAATTTATTTGTTTTCATTGTTATTATCTTGTGTTTAAAGAACAGTCTGAAAAAGACAACTTTAACACAAGTTTCTTTCATATTTAATACTGTACTTTTGACCATCTTTGGAGGTTTCATTAACATTTTCATGCCACAAGGGTGCACTAAGTGCCACTTATTTTGTATAACAGAATGAATGTCCATCTTTAGTTTTCATATATCAACTCTAATCAATAACAAACCTAATGTCACCAAAATAAGTATCAATGACAATGGTAATATGACATTTTACTTTACCTTGTAGACCAATTAGATTTTTAAAATCTTGTTCCATATCTACTACTTTATATGCTGTTGATCTATATACTAGTTTTAATGTAGAATTACCATTAGAACTCACAATACAGATTATAAGGAATCACATTATTATAGCACATAATATATTACTTATATGTGGCATTTCTTCTGAATGTAATAACAAATAATAATGTTAAGAACTATCATTTACCAAGCTTCTGTTAAGCAGCATCACTGTGATGAGTTCTTTATATCACCATCTCCATTCTTCACAATAACCTATGACAGAAGTTTTCATTCTGTTTTATAACCGAGGAACCTGAGGCTCTGAGATGCTAAGCAACTTCTCCAAGGCTACATAAAAACTAAGTGGTAAGACTGAGATTTGAAGCTGGGTTCACATGGTTTCCAGATCCAAGCTCCCCCCAGTACACCACGTTGCAATAAAGAATATAAGAAAATGCTTTCATCTTACCCATAGTCATCTATCAAGTGAGAGCCAAGTACCACCACGTCAAGTTCAAAGAACTCAGGTTCCGTTTTAATGCCAAACATGATCGGTGCAAGTTTAGAATAATCAGCACGGTTGCAAGTAGCAACACAAACCCGAAGCTTTCGGTTATTCCCATTCTTCTCCATGACTTTTTTTCTTTTTGAAAGGTCTTTAAAATAGAGTTCCTGAAGTTGCAAAAATAAAGATTATTTATGATCAGAATGTTAGGTCCTACATATAAACATATAATTTTGCAGTTCTAAGTCCTTATCCACAATTTAGTATAGTGATACTAAGCCTTATTCCACCCTCACTTCTGTATGACGCATCCACTGCTATATCCAGTCATGAAGTTCCAGCAGACTCACTATAATTCCACCCCTTTCTCACACAATTAATATACTGGAATGCAATTAGGAGTGACATAAATCAACTTTCATTAAAAAAAAAAAGCAAACATCAGCTCTTTATTATTAAAAATTACTTGCCATACCTCACAATTGATCCCAACATACCAGTCTATTGCAAAACTTTGAGAATTACTTATCTAGTTCAATTCTATCACTTACAGAAAGGGAAACAAGTCTTGGGAGGGGAAACTACCTCCCCAAGAGTCAAGATCATGTGTTTTAAGGGATAAGATCTATTCACCCTCACACCACATTCACCCTATATACAAAGCACTGTGATTAGCGCTGAGGAAAAGAAAGATGAGGAAGATATAAATTTTTTTAAAAAACAAACCTGACTTCAAGGCTTCATTAGCACCTATTGCCAGTGAAACTTGATTCCAAATGCCTACCAGAAATCTCCTGTCTCATATGCACCTTAGAGTCACTATCCCAAACAAACTCGTTTTCTTTTCCAAACCTATTTTTTCTTCCTTGTTTTCTAACTCAGTTATGAACTTTCATCTAAATGCCTCGGCATCCTTGTCTCCTTTGTTCCTCACCCTTACTTCCTAAAGCCCTAACAATTCCACCTCCTGACATCCCAAAGTCCAATCCTTCCTCTTAGATATGAACTATTTCAACAGCTTTTGAAGTGGCTTACCAGTCTCTAGCCTTGCCCTGCCTCCCACAGACTTTCAGAGTGATCCTTCCAAAGTTCATAAATCTGATTATCAAGGTACACCACCTACAGACAAAATACACATTGCTGATTTGGACCTAGCCCATCCTTCCAATCGTTTCTCCTCTAACTACCCTCTAATTACCCTTACCCTGCGCCAAAGCCATACTCAAGTGCCTTCAGTTCAACCAATGGGTCTATATATCTAGATGCAAGTACCTATACTTAAAACTACCTCTCCCTCTTGCCTGGACTCTCTCTCATCTTTCAAATTCAGCCTCAGTGTCACCTTCACATAAACCTCTTTCCTCTTCACCTCACCCCTCTTAGTTGCTGCCTGCCTTTGAGCACTGTGGCTCTATTATACAGATATAGACTGTTGCTCAAATCCTCAGCCCACCCATCCCTCCACCATTCTGTTCCCTCCATTCGAAAGTAAAAATCAGGGGCAAGAGATAAGATATTTCTTTTACAGAACATTTTGAATTCCTCAGATCAACATAAAATTTCACTTCATTGATTTCAATGCTTATCTTTCAGGAAGTGTATCAATATTTAGAATTTGCACTCAGGAATCTAAAGAAGCTTGAGTAAGGATGCCAATAAAAGAGTAAATGGTAAACTCTGAAACTCAGTGGAAATCCCATCAGTAGCCCTCTGCTGCTGGTACCTCATCTCTCTTAGGCTAGAACTTTGGTGATCACACCAATTGCCCATCATTAGGCCCATTCTGAATTTTCAATATCCAGTAAAAGCTAATTCCATCCAATGGAAAGCATTTATAAGACAATGAAAAGAGCGTTCTGTCTCAAGGGAGTTGTACAGTAAGTCCCCAGTTAACATCTTCGATAGATTCTGCAACTTTAAGCGAAATGAAACTAATTTTACCATGGGCTAATTGACATAAATGAATTAAATACCTATGACATCTCATTGTTATAACAAAACGATGTTGAACTAAAGGACATTAAAGACCTACTGTATTCATAAGATCTAAGCACTACCTGATCATGAAACAAAAATATTTATCTAAAAATGGTTGTCTTAAGTGTTCTTATACATAATCTTTTTCCCACTCATCATTAAATGTAGGCTGAATAAGTTGTTGGTGATATTTAATTTGCTGGGTGAGGCAAAGCAAATCATTTATGGTTGGTCAATTTGTATTTATTTTAAAAGAACAGTAAACTTTCCATCTGGCAATACTAAAATTCTTAATATTTACCAGGTAACTCAAAAGTTATTCTACCAAAATGTAGAGTAAGAAAGCCATATAAATAAAAATGAGAAATATAAAGTTACTTAAGTCAAAATGTTTTTAGGAAAGAAGTTAACTCTTAAAAATAAAATAATGGCAAAATGCCTTTTAAGGGGAGAATTCTTTTTAAAAAATAATTTAACTTATTTTTTGATTAGATGGTACATTCACATGGTTTAAACATGAAGTCACAAAGGCTGTTTGCAAAAAGTCTCATCTGTGTTCTCAGCCATGTAATTTTTCTCCCTGGAAGCTAAGTTACTAGTTTTTTATCTATCCTTCTATAGATAAACTATGCATTCATAAATAAATATATACTTTTCTGTACAGTATACATTTGCTAAGCACTTCTGAGGTGCCACGCACCAAGAGAAAGCATCAACTCATTTCATCCTCACAGCGCCCTATCTCATTAGTGCCATTTTACAGGTAGGCACACTGAGGTACATGAAAAATAATTTTTTTGCCCCCAAATCACAGTTAACTGTCAGAGCCAAAAATCAAACCCAGCATTCAGAACACTGCCCACACCCAGTGTTTGCCTTGTGTCTGTTCATTTCATAAATATCCATAAGTAAGAACTTTCCTTGTACCTGGTCCTGCCATGAGAACATGATATAGTAGTCCCCTGACCTTTACCTGAAGTTCACTTTCTGCAGTTTCAGTTGCCCTTGGTCTGAGACAGTTAAATGGAAAATTCCAGAAATAAACAATTCATAAGTTTAAACTGCATGCTTTTCCACGTAGCATGATGAAATCTCACACTGTCCCTCTCAGGACATGAATCATCCCTTTGTCCAACATATTCACGACTTGTATGCTCCCCGTTGTTTGGATGTCCGGTCAGTTTTCAAGTTATTAAATCTACTGTCATGGTATTACACAGCTTGCGTTCAACTCTTATTTTACTTAATATCCCCAAGCACAAGAGTGGTGATGCTGGCAATTCAGATACGCCAAAGAGAAGCTGTAAAGTGCTGCCTTTAAGTAAAAGGTGAAGGTTCCCAACTTGAAAAAAATCATATGCTGAGATTTCCAAGATCTCTGGTAAGAACAAATCTTCTATGGGTAAAATTATGAAAAGGAAAAAAATTCGTGCTAGTTTTATTGTAACACCTCAAACTGCAAAACTTACGGCCACAGTACATGGTTAAGTGCTTAAATTGAAAAGGCATTAAATTTTATCACAGGTATGCATGCATGCATAGGAAAAAAACATTTATAGGGTTTGGTACTATCTGCTGGTTTCAGGCATCCACTGAGTGTCATGGAACCTGTCTCCCACGGATAAGGGGGGCCTACTGTGTACCACACGTCTCTCAGTGCACAGGGGATGATTTCCAGTCCCTGAATAAGATGGAAGGGGCTATAAAAAAGTGGCCTGAAATTCAGGACCCTAGTCTTGAGCTATAATTGTTTTAGCTTCTTCCAGAGCTTCTAGAGTTAGGTAATGCTAAGTTCATAAAGGAGCAAAGACTTCTTTATCGTGGTCTAACAATTTTTACAAGTGTGCCCAGGATTGGGGGTGGCGTAATAAACACCTATCAAACTTCCAAGGAAGCCCAGACTCAGAACGCATTAAAGCTCGGAGCAGACCTGCAAAATCATCTTCTAGTTCATCTTAATACCTCAAGGCAACTTGCCTGCCACGTACGCTCCCCGCTCTCTCTTGCACACCTCAGTCCACAGGACACTCAAGCTCGTTGGGGGCAGCCGGTTTCCTTATGCACCGCACTGCCTTTGGGGACGGAGTCAAGCAAGCGGAGCCTCTCTCTAACACACCGCGGCCCCAACTCCCCGGTTAGTCTCTCCGGAGCCACACCGAACCTGTCTGCTCCACCTGCCACAAGGTGGATCCCATAATGGGACCGCAGAGGGGACCTGGCGTGTAGGCCCAGGGAAGACAGGACGAGGCCCCGGGCGGGTGCGGTGCGAAGCCAAGGCTGGGGGGGCCGGAGGAGGCCCTAAGAGGCCGGGAGGATGCTCTCCCCGAGCCCGCCTCCGCTCCCCGCAGGCCCGCGCCCCGGCTGACGTGCGGCTCTCACCCGGCGCTGGTCTGCGGCTCCCTCCCGCGCCGCCGCTACGCCGCGATAGCCCGAGCCGAGGGCAGGCAGCGGCGCCAGAAGGCAGTCGGGGCGCAGTCGGGGCGCAGGCCGGGCGCGCGCCCGCCCCCGCGGCCCCGCGCCCGCCCCCGCGGGTCGATGACTCGTCGCTCGCCCGCAGCCCCGCCTGCCCCGACGCGTCCGCCCCGAGCGCCGAATCGGCGCGCGCGCGCTGACGTCACCCGAGAGCGGCCCCGTGATTGGCTGCCTGCGGCCGCGCCCCCACGCCCTCCCCGGGCGGGGCGCGTTGAGCGGCTTCCGCGGTCGTGGCGTCGCCGGCCACGCGGGCGCCCGAGCGCGCCCACCCAGCTGTGTCGGCCTCGCACCCAAGACGGAATGTCTCAGGTCTCCTGTGCACGCAGTCGCTTCGCAGGCTGTGGCCGCAGTAACCCCGTCGTGTGGCCGGTCCACGGTGAGCCCCCTCTCCCGTTCCGGCGCTCCCCCTGCCTGTCTGCTGGCGGCCTCTGACGGACGGAGTGATGGCGACGACCGAGGCCAAGTCAGCCTAGCTGATGATTATAAACGAGCCCCGCCTAGGCCTGCCCTGCGGGGAAACCCCAGCCGCCCTGGCCGACGGCCGGCGGGAGGGGAGCAGGGCTGGGATGGGAAAGAGCTCACACGGATGACTTTTTAACGATCTTTTCAAATTCCTGAGTCACTGTTGACAGACTTGGAGTGATGATAACAAAACATTCCTACAACCACTAAATGAGATGCCACGACTGTTTAAACAGTCTAACAGTTCACCGAGTTCTTACTGCAAGAATATATCCAAACTTTGGCACTTGATGTATGTCAATTAACCACAAAGCTCTCATATGCAGAAGACTCATGAACTGCTGGTTCCCCTGCAGCTTGCTCGGAGCCATGAAAAGGTCACATCAGCCCCCAAAAGGACAGACGTTAAGGGGTTTTGTGAAAGCAGGTGCCATCAGATTTCTTTAAATATCGCTTTGGCTACTACTGTGTGGAGAATGGATTGGGAGGGAGTCAAGAAGGGTGGCGGTGAAAAAAAAAGTGTTTGGAAGGATACCACTGATTGCGTCTGTTCGGGCTGGGAAGAGGTGGACTTCTCACGAAATTCCTATTTCTAATACCTTTTGTATTTTGTAATGTGTACACGTTCCGTATTAAAGAGAATGAAATAAAATGGAAAAAAAAAAGTAGTGGCAGCCAAACTCAATTGAAGTGGACGGATATGAGATTTAGTTTGGAAGTGGAATTGATGGAACTTAAACATAAATTAGGTATGAGAGGATGACAAAAGGAAGTAAACAAGGATGACTTCCAGGTGTCTGGTATTAGTAATTGGGTGATTGGTGCCATTCACCAAGATGAGAAAAACTGGGGGAGTGACCAGGTTTGGGGAATCTAAAGTAGTTTCACTTTGGCATATGTTTGAGATGCCTATGAAATTGCTACATGATGCTATTAAATAGGCAAAAGATATGTGAATCTGAACACAGATTGGCCAGACGTAGATCATTTATCAGTTTCCTATTGCTACTATAGCAAATTAACTCAAACTTAGTTGCGTAAAACAACATAAATGTATTACAGTTGTGGATGTTAAAAGTCTGAAATGGGTTTCTCAAGGCTAAAATCAAAGTGGCAATGTAGGTATCACACAAAAATGTATAGCTGTGTGTGGGGTGATGGACATTAATGACTTATCTTGGTGATCATTTAGCAATCTATATTGAATCATTATGTTGTACACATTGAAAGGAATATAATGTTATATGTCAAATGTATTTCAGTTTTTTAAAAAAGTATCAGTAGCTCTGCCTTCCTTAGGCTACATGGTAGAACCTGTTTTCTTACCTTTGGCCCCTTTGACCTCCGCTTTCCTTGCCTTATATCTGACTCTCTGCCTCTCTTATTCACTTAAAGGACCCTGTGATTATATAGGATCCACTTAGGTAGTCCAGGATAATCTTCCCATCTCAAAAACCTAATTTAATCACATCAGCACAGACTTCTGCTATATAAGGAAACATTCACAGGTTCGGAGGATTAGGATGTGGACATCTTTGGGGAGCTATTATTTTGCCTACCACAAGTGGCATTAAAAGTCCCAGAAGATGTACAAGGTGGAGATATTGCTTTTAAAGTTACATGCCATACCAGCAAATACTCAGAATAGAACATTAATTTTTTTCCCTTGAAGTTAAGAAAAATTAATTTCAAAACTAGTGTTAATGTTCAGTTTTCTAATCTGGGTGTTTATTAAATGGGTGTGTTTAGTTTGTAAAAATTTAAATTGTACACTTGATATGTGCATGTTTTGTATGTATAAGTGCAATATGTTTTTAAAATAATGCTTAAGATTAAAGCTAAGAAAAAATGTAAGTAAAATATAAATACTTTTAATAATAAGTAATACAATTTTGAGAAGTTGTACACTTATTAAGCCACTTGTAGATTTTGTGTTTGACCAGTATTGAGAATTTTATATTTCTCTATATAAGCTGAGTAGTTCTGCATTCATGAAATCATTTAACCTTAAGCAAAATGACCTTTTTAGAATTTCCCCCTATATTCTCTTGAGATAAAGTTACAGGAAGAAGTGGTAGGAGGCATTTTCTATTGGCTTTTTAGGGTCACTTTTCTGTGGGTAAATACTGCTATATTTCTGGATCTCTGTTTCTTGCTATTCAACAGAGTTAATTAAAATACCAAGAATCTATCCAAGTCATTAAGTTTTGTTGATTTGGTTTGATTTTCTTCGACTTTGAGGGTTCTACAAGCTGCAAAAAAGCACTTATAGCCTTGTAGTATAATAAAATCAGATTTTTCTATAGATTATTCCATAAGCAGAATTATAACTTCAGGTGTTCAGGGCATAATTAGACTATCAAAGAATCCTAGACCTTAAGAAATCATCTAAGTCAGCCTTCTCATCAAAGGGAGAGACTTCTTTACAGCATCCCTGACAGATGTTCATCTGGCCACTTTGGGAATATTTCTTCTAATGGGGACTTGTCTGCTCTTTTATTTAGTAATTATAAAGTACACTGCCTTCCTATAAATCTACCCACATATTAGTAGCCTACTATTCTAAAAACTTTATTTATATTCACTCAGTACTCCTAACAACCTTAAGATATAGATTCCATCACACCCATTTTATAGGTAAGGAGACTAAAACACAAAAGGTAAGTTGCCTATGGTCACACAGTTATTAAGCAGAAGAGCCCAGTCCTTGGTCCCACGTGCTTAGCCACTGCCCTATATTTCCTCTTTCTTACTAAACAGCCTTGACACATTATGATAGAGACCTATCTTCAGGTTAATCTCGATCATCAATTTGGGGGTGAATTGTTCTACGAGTTAAGTATTCACATGATTCTTCTGCCTAAGCCCACCACATCTCTCTGAACTGCTCACATAAATGTCTTAAGATATTTTAAAAGGCATCTTTAAAATCAAGATATATGATGTCTGTGACATTCTCCGGATGTACTAGTTTAATAAAACCTTTGAAAAAAAAAATGAGGTCATTTTGACAATTTTTAAAAAATAAACTTTCAATCAGCATTGTTGAATTCTGAATTTTCATGAAGCAAACATCTGGATAACTACCACTAAGATAAAGAAAGAAAGCATTAACAGTGCCCATAGGCCACCTACCCCAGGGCCACTCACTCCAGCGCTGCTTACCCCTGGGGCCACATACCAATGACCCAGGAAAAGGCCTAGCACCATGGCTGTGCATAGCAATAGACACAGCAGTACTGAGCACATTAACTTAGTTGCTTGAAGCACTTAAGGCTTTGGGACGCGGAGGGTTGGCCATTTTGGAGTGATTTGGAAAATGGGGCATGTTAAAAACTGAGATGCAGATAGATGTGCTATGAGAGGTAGCACAGGTGGGTCACTGGGAGAGAATCCAGTCCCACGACTTGCCTTGGATCCTGAACTACTCTCTGACTTCGATTCATGTGTATCCCTAAAATAAATCATCTTTTTCTTATGGTACCCTCTTTTTTTGAAATCTGAAGATATTAGCACCAAAACCTTAAGCCAGGAAGAATCTCCAACTCCATAATTTTGATTCCCCACTCTAACCAATTGGTAGTGCCTGCCTAGAGGACTGTGTGGAAAATGACTCTGAGGCTGAATTTAATGGAAAAGAGCACTGTGGTGTGTGCTATGTTGTTTTTTTGAGGGAAATGGCAGGGAAGGAGGGATGGTGCCATGCACTTGCCATTCCTGACCTTAGCCAATATCATGAAGAAATCAAGAGATGGGAAAAGTTGAGCAATTAATTAGCATATTAAGCTGAATATTTCTGTTTAATATATTTCCCGTAACTGTTCCCCTCACCTCACTCTATAACTTGAGCACAGCATTTTTAATTGCCAGAATCTCTTGAGTATATAAAGAGGTAAAGTGCATCTTACAAACCAGATATCACTGCATATCAGATTGTTTATAGCTAGATCAAGTCATATAGGCATTTTCCCAGAACAGAGAATTACTCTTGTTATTCTGATGAGGTTACACGACATAGATGAGAAAGCAATTCTTTTCTCCTTAGGCTAAGCACATAAAGTTTACATTAGCTGAAAACAATTCAGCAACATCCTAAATTGTATGGGTCGACTTCAGGTTTTCAAGAGCATGAGATTGAAAAATGTGCTTACAAATGTACTCGTTAATATACTCATAACAAGAAGAGAAGCCTTTTGAAATTAATATTTCAGTGCCATTAATCACTATTCATATCCTCAATTACTGATCAGTTTATCCTGTCAGCAAATCAGCTTTTTAGAGCACCTATGATTGTGAGCCATCCCTCTGCTAAGCTTTCCCAATTACAGAAGAAAAGTATAAATAAACACAAAGACTGTGTGTTTATTTTTGTGAAATATTGCCCTTCATCGGGACTTTTAAATATATTTTATGGTCTTTGCAAGTACTGTATTTTAAACTGATAAGTAATTTTTATTCTTTATCTGTCTGCCAAGGAACAGAAGTAAACCAGAGAGTGCTCAATCATCCTTGACTAATAGGAGTTCAGAAAGTTTAATTGGCATAGCTATTCCAGAAGAACTGGAAAAGTGTTAACAACTAGTTTGCCTTTAACTGTTGTAAAAAGTTGGATCCACAAAATTTGTTCTAAAATAAAGAGTTATGTGGGAAATGTGTTCTTTTGGACTTCAAAGAGTCAGGCTAAAATCAACAGCACTCAGCACCAGCAACAAGCCTTTGGGAAAATTTCATGCTTTCTCACATAGGCTGGGGAACCAGCCATGGTACTAGTCTAAAACTCCTGGAGCTGAGGAATAGCCCTCGTTTAGCGCCAGCATGCAGCTAAGGATGAAGGTGGGATCGCACATGGCGTTCCTTTGGAATATTGAATTGGGCGTCTTTACACTTATGTGAATGCTTAAGACACACCAAAGTATACCTAATTAACACCCATAAATTCAAAGCAGGAACATTTCTTTCCCCTCCTCTGGAGTGAATCTAATTCAACCTTTTGAATCATTTCTGTTTTTCTTCCCTACCATGCTTCCTGTCCCTAAATGTGGCCACTGCTTTATAATGACACCTCTGCCTCTGGTCTTCTATATCCTCTGTCTTTCAGAAGTCTATTCCCTCTCAAGCCTTTCATTTTGACTTCTGTGTAGATAATTCCTCACATGTAAATTCTAGCCTGATCTTCCTAGTTCTAGGCCCATATCTTCAATTGACTATTAGATATTTCGGCATCTTAATATGTAAAAATTTAGTTTGTTTTTTCTCTTCTTGACCTCCCCATTTCTCTTCATGGTATCAACTGGACAAAAACATGAAGTCATATTTTAATCTTCTCCCTCTCTGACTTTTAACATCCAATACCTCAAATTTTTCAAAATGGATTTTTTTATTTTCTCTTCTCTCCCCATCCTACCATCACCACCTTAGTTCATTCAGATCTTTATCTTATTTCCATAATTCTGAGATGCCTATATTTTCATGATTTTACATACCTAAACTCAAGATTTATTTTGACCTAGATTACTGTGTTTTTACTTGCACTTCCAGCCTGTAGTCCCCTGCTTCTCTAATTTGTCCCGCATACTTCTGCCTGATTAGTCTCCTTAAAAGACTGCTTTCATTAAGTGACTACTTTGCTTAAGGAAAACTTAAGTGGCTTCCACTCCCTGCTAGGGAAAGTATGCCCAGGGGATCAACTTTGGCATTATGGGTCCCCAACAATCCTACCCCGACCTCTTCCTGTTCTTACCAACACTTTCCCCTACCCAGGTCCATAGGCTCTGAACAGATCCCTCTCTGCCTCTGTCGTGTTATTCCCCACAATTAGAAGGCTATTCCTCCTGCTACTTACACCTTACTCAGGCTTTAAGCCTTATCTCTGTTGTGAAACCTAATCTGGACCCTATTTCAAAATAATCTCTTCCTCCTTTAAGTTCCTGTAGCATTTGTCTTGACTATTCATTTCATACTTATTACAAATTACCATCAGCAATCCATCTGATGTTTATTAAGGAACCTGAAAAAGTCAATCACATCAGTTACCTCACTCTACATGTCCTATTTCTCTTTTCAGATTGTACATTCCTTGAATTTAGCTCTGCTAGGTATACTTGTCTCCCTGATATCTCCTTGAATCATGAGTTGTTAAGAAATACAATCTAATAAGCATCGAGTCAAATGGGGAGATCACATCTCTTATCAAAGAGTCATTGCCATCCCAATTCTTTTCCTTCTGATGAGTCTAAGTCTCTTGTATTCAACTTCCTCCATCTACCCTCCTTCACTACCCAAGCTTACGATCTTAATAGTACAACACTATTGCTCAGTCTTTATAGCTGATCAAGTGTAAAAGAGCATGAAGAACAAGGAGAAACCTAGTGGTGTTATAAGAGATATGTGAAGGCAGAAGTAACTGGAGATGCAGCTAAGATGTGAAGTAAGACCAGCTCAGCAAGGACCTTTTTTTCTCCTCTCTAGAATTGGGAGATTTTTAAATCAGGGACTGACATGAACAAGTTTGCTTAATCAGAATTGTGGAAGATGGATTGGGAAGAGGAAGAAGGACTAGAAGAAGGGAGACCAGTTCGAAATAAAATTTCAGGACCTGAAGTAGGATGGAGATAGTGGGAATTAAGAGCAAGAGGATGGAATCAAAAGAATGTGGAGAAAAAAATGGACAGAACTTGAAGACAGAAATGAAAGTGAAGGGTTGATGATGGAAGAGAATGACTGATGTTTCTACTTCAAGAAACTGGGTGATAGGCAATGCTCTTATCTGAAATAGAGGAGAAGCAGGTGTGGGGATGGGCTGGAGGAAGTGAGAAGATAATGATCTCTGATGAGGATACCTGCAATAGTTAAAGGACATTTTCATGAAATTGAGGACCTGAAGAAAGATATGAGTTGGAGATACAGATTTGTGAAAAGGTATAAAACTCACCCCCCAAAAGTTACACCTTTTTTGAAATATACTGCTACTCCTTGCTAGCCCAAGGCACCCTATTACATTTCTTGTCCTACCTGTTTCACTGGATTTTTCTAAGGTCTCTGACGCCTAGTCTGTTATACTTTTGTTCTTGGCCAGTTCAGAGCCCTTTGTGTAATATTTTACATATAGCAGTTATCTAAATCTTATACCATCAGACTCTTAAGACGTCATTAACTTGAATTTTATAGAGTATAAAGTTCTGTGGAATCCGAGGGACTTCAGTTTATTGCGCTTCCTGTTATAAATTCTATAGTGCTTTCCTGGCCATGTTTTTTTCTTTTTCAACTTACTTTTTCCAACTGCTCAATCTTTTCTTCCCTCCAGCTTTTTTTCTCTTAACACTTTCTTTATATTTATGGTCACTGCCTCTTTTTGGGTTTCTGTGATACCTCCTGATTTTCTACCTACCTCCAATTACTTTGGGTGCTATGCTTCCTCGAACCCCTACTTAAAATGAATGTTTCCTAGGATTCCCTATTTAGTCTTCCTTTCATCTTATTTTAGAACACATCTAGTGGGAACTCACCCACTTGCATGGCTTAACAAACAACCATTGAAAATTATTTCTAAATCTGAATCTCTAGCCCAGTCTTTCCGGTCCAATCCCAAACACCCAACTCCTTTTAGGATATCTTTATTTGGAAGTGTCCCACAGGCACTTCAGATCAGCTTGATAAAATATAATTTTCTTCCTTTCCGTAAACTTGGGCTTTCTCCATTCTACACCTCAGGGAATGGTAGTATTGGCCACCCAGTAACCAAAGGCATCCTTGACTTCTCCTTTATCTCTCAAATTCAGTCTGTCATAAAATCCTATAAATTTTACATCTTAAATGAGCATTTTTTCTAAAAGAAAACTTGGTGTAATTGAAGATGATAAGAAGGGAGAATAGCATATAAAGGAGACTAGCCCGATAGGAGAAAAGTTTTATTAAGGAATATTGGAAAATATGGTTGTATTATTCAGTAGGAGAGTACATAACTTATAGGCCACAAAGAGTTCTTCCAAGCTGATGCAGCCATAGTACCATCGAACACAGGCAGATGGATGAAATGGTAATTTCAAGGCTCATTTTTAAAAAATCAGTCACATGAGAAATGGGAGTGAGAGCAACTATAACCTTAGTAACTAGAAACAATCATGTCTTAGATTTCACCAAAAACACAAGGAAAAAACAAAAAACAAAGAAGCTCTGACTTTGAAATTAAATGTAAATGCAAGTGCTACTAAAAAACAAAAATAATAAACTTATTAAAGAAGGCAAATTGAAATTAGGTATTGCTAATAGAGCTAGAAGTCGATTGTATTGAAAATAATTGTAAAAATGACATCATTTGATTGAAAAGTGCTTATAAGCCATTCCTTAACTATAAACTATCTTTAAATAGCATATATATCTTTTAATCATCAAATTAAAATGTGATGATAATTTCCGAAAATAGCTGGATTTCTGCATGCCTCAATAAAATTGTTAGGTTAAATAAACCACTTTATAATATAGCACACTATGTGAGATATTGATATATCGATAAACATGGTAATATCCACTTTATTTGTCTTAGATACTAAATAACTCAGAGTAAGTGCAATCTCCTCTCTAATAAGGTTCATCAATAGTTAAATAACTGGGAGAAAAAGGAGTTCAAGTCCCGCAGCTCTATTTACCATGCCTCAAAAATAAAAGAAAAAAATAAATATAGTTGCAGCCAACTTTACACTTTTGGAAATAAACTACATTTTTGAAGTAGAAGATTTTTTTAAAAAGTAAAAGCAAATCTGCTTTATGGAATGGAAGCATGAGTAATCTGAAGGAAAGAGTACATTTTCAGCTTTCAGTTTAGACATGCTAAGAGACCATGAGTTTCAGCACAGTAACTAACTGAGAAACAGCAACCATAGAATGACTAATATGAGTTAACATTTAAAAACTAAGACACTCAAACAAATGATGGATATGATAGATTTAAAACCAGAGTTCTCCTCTTTCTCCTTGTAATCTCCCCCTTTGTTTCAGATTGCAATTTCGATGATAAAGCTCTATCAAGTCACAAAGTTACTTACATGAGGTCCTTGAAAGCACAGCTCCCTGAAAGGACAAACATTGATTTCCATCCCGTAGCACAAGCTCTGTCCCCAGTGGTGTTTGAATCAATGAGCGGGGCAGCTGTTTTTATCTTGGTTTAGCAGCCCCAGAGCAGTCATTAATAGGCACCTGAATTCCCGACTAAATCTTGAGCCCCGCCTCACTGAAAGGAAGGGGGAAAAAAAAACATGAATCTAAACTCTTCCTGCATTCCTGGACGGTAGCTTGAAAGTAGGAGGACAGTATCTGAGTGTAACTCCGTCTTTGGTTGACCATTCTACCTGATGATTTTATTTTCCACTAGAAAAATTATTTTCTCCTGAGTTTCTTGAAGATAGAAACAAATATCTACAGACAAAATCTCAAGTCTTTTTCACGTTACTTTCACACACAAGTACATTCAAACTATTTATTGATATGCTCCTTTAAGCCAAAAAGTAATAAATTAAACAAGAAGATTTAAGGTTCCTTAATAGTCACAGTCATTAATATATTTAAAACCCTTCCTTTCATGAGACTGAAAGAAAAATCAATATTGTTGCATTTTATCTAAGCTACATTAGAATAAGAAACCATTGCTACATTTTATAAAGGTGCTCAGGGGCCACTCCCATCTTCAGCCAGGTTGGTGGCAAGGGTAACAGGCTGCTTATTCCCATTTTATTTGTATGTGTTCATCTGAACACATCACTAGACTAGCCTTCCTTACCACACAAATTTATATTTTACATAAGAAAAACTAAAGTAAAAAGTAATTCATTTTTCAGAAGAAAACACATTATACTGCTGTTTTTAAAAACTGATGAACAGGATGGGAAGCATATAGACTAGCATAAGCCAGCACATTTACTGAACTAGTACAGGCTAGCACAAATCAAACCAGGAAACTGGTTTACAGAATCCCAAATAAAATATTAGTAAATAAAATTCAACATTGTGTAAAAAGAAAAATACCAAATGACCAAACAAATAACGTTTGTCTCTGAACTGTGAGGATGGTTCAATTTTAGAAAATGGTTTGATACAATCTGTTATATTGACAAAAAAACTATGTGTTAGATTTTGAGAAACATTTTCTACACCCATTTCAAATTAAAAAAATAAAAGCTCTTTTTATAATGTAGGATATCTGAAAACTTCCTTAACTTATTAAAGAAAACCTCTCAAAATCTATAGCAAACATCACATGTGATGGTGAATCAAAAATCCTGTCATGCTATTATCATTACTATTCACATTGCACTGAAGGTTGTAAACAACGTGACAAGATAAGAAAAATATATAAAGTGTGAACACTGGGAAGTATGAACTAAAGCCATTACAGTCGACCCTTGAACAACATAGAGTTTAAAAATGCCAACCTTCTTCCAACCATGCAGTTAAAAATCTGCATACAACTTTTAATTCCCCCAAAACTTAAGCTGTCCCTAAGTATCCATGAGGATTGGTCCCAGGACTCCCCACTGATACCAAAATCTGCAGATGCTCAACTCCTCTATATAAAGCGTCATAGATCATTGCATACAATTGATCCTTCACATCTGTGGACTCCCAACCATTGATTAAAACCAGTACAGGTATTTACTGAAAAAAAAAGCCACACATGAGTGAACCCATACAGTTCAAATTGGTGTTGTTCAAGGGTCGGCTGTATTTCCTGTAGATGGCATGGTTGACTGCCTAGATATCTCGAGAGAAGCAACTAAAATAACTATTGTAATTAATGAGAGTTTACCAAGGTGGCTGGATACAAAAGCTCCAGTAATAACTAGTTAAATGTAACAGGAAAAACATCCTGTTCACAAAAACAACATAGACAATAGAGTGCCTAAGAATTAACCTAATAAAAAAATGTATAAGACTTATATGAAGATAACTCAAACTTTACTGGAAGACTGATAAATATATAGACATTCTATGTTCCTGAGTGGAATACTCAGTTTTGTAAAGACGTTGATTCTTCCCAAATAATCTATAACTCCAAGGCAATCTCAGTGAAAATTTTCACAAGATTTTTGAATCAAATGTGACAAGCTGCTTCTCAAGTTCTTCCAGAATAGAAAATAAACAACAGCAAAAAAAAAAAGTTTGAGAAAAAATGAGGTGGAGAACTTGCCTTTTGAGAAATGAAAACAATCTACACAATTAGAGTAATTAAGCCAATGCAGTACTGGTTTAGGAATAAACAAATAGATTAATGAAAGATAATAAGTCCAGAAATTAACTCATGTATTCATAGGAATTTAGCTTATGATAAAGGTGGAATTTCTAAACATGGGAAAATGAAAGATTATTCAAAAATAATTCTACTACTGGGACAATAAGAGAGCCACACAGAAAAAACAAACTTCTAACTTATATACATACTCAGAAATAAATCCAGATTGATTCAAGAACTGCATTATACAAGTATTAGCAGAAAACACAGAGAAATATTTTTATAATCATGGAGTAGGAAAGACTTGGTAGTTATATAAGAAAAAATAGACATTTTATCACATAGAAATTTAAAACTCTGATGAAAGTGGAAGATTTGGAAAATTATTTGTAACACATACCTTAGACAAATGCTTAGTAACTATAATATATAAAACTCCTACAAATATTCTATTAAAAATAAGCAAGCTAATGTAGAAAAATGGCAGAGGAGAAAAACAGAGAAGTCTAAAAAGACTACAGCCATGCCACCCTGCTATGGCCATTCCATCCTGAACAAGCCTGTTTCCTCTGATCTTGGAAGCTAAGCAGGGTCAGCCCTGGTTAGTACTTGGATGGGAGACCACCTAGGAGGATCAGGTGCTGTAGGCATAAAAAATAAAAAATAAGGGATTATAAGCTGACAAGGTCCTTGCAATCTGTGAAGTTAACTGAGGGTTGCCTCTCCTAAAAATAAAAATTAAAAAAATAAAATAAAAAGGAGAAATATAAATAATCCAATACATATTTGAAAACATCCTCAACTTCACTAACATGCAGGGAAATGCAAATGAAAACAAGGAGAAATTGTTTTTTGCCTATCAAATCTTACAGAGCTAAAAGGATTGATAATATTTAATGATGTTGGTGGGGAAACAAGAACGCTCATACTCTGTTGATGAGAGTATAAAAGGTTACCGCCTTTTTGAAGAATAATTTATCACCATCTATCAGAACTTTTAATGTATATACACCCATCCCTTCCACTTCATCTGTCCTACATATATTCCTGTAAATGTGTACAAAGATATATGTGCAATTATGATCACTGTACCTTTTCAAAAATGGGAGGTAACCTAAATACCTCTCAATAGGAGACTAGTTAAAAAAATACAGAATATCCACACCAAAAATACCACATAATTGTTAAAAAGAAATGCAGGTCTGTATGTATCTACATGAAACACACCCTAGGGCACATTATTAAATGTAAAAGCAGCATCAAAACTGTATGAATAATGTGATCCCACGTACATAAAATAAACAACAACTATATTCTATACATTTTATAGATATGTATAAATGTGTACGTAACCACATTGTAGTCACCAAACCACAATTTAATATTCAAAAAAGCACAATTCAAACAGGATTTTTTCACTTATGTCTCCTAAGAACTTACATAATTCAGATACATAGTCTTTACTATTTAACTATTTTACTATTCCAACACTTTACTATTATTTTTTCCTCAATTCTTTGCTTTCCATATAAATTTCAGGAATAACTTGCCAAGTTCCATGAGAAACTCCAGTTGAGATTTTTATCGGTTTAATCAATTAAAAATTTTCTCTGTTCCTATAAACTGAAAGCTCTTTGATGACAAAAGACCATTATCTGTCTTATTCTCACTGTGTTTCTCTCACCCAGCCTGGTGTCTGGAGTAAAGTAGGTGCTCAATAAACATTTGTGGAGTGGCTGGATGAATGAATGAACAAATGAATGAAAAACCTACAATAATGACTCAACATAAAATCCTTGGCAGGCACTTAAATTTTTTAATTTTCAAAGTATAACTAATTATGGGGAAATGTTCACAACATAGTAAGTGAAAAAAGTAGGCTTCAAAACTTAAAGTGACCCTATTCTTGTAAAATAGATCTACATATACATTTATGTATGCATACAGAGAAATGAAGAAATAAAAACTGGTTATCTGGGTGATAAAATTGCAGATTGCTATTTTCTTACTTATACTTTTTAAATTTTTTTTATAATTAGCACATAATATTTTAGAATAAAATAATAGACAAAATTAAAAATAATAAAATATCACAACGCTTAAAATGTACGGAGGAGTGTGAAACGGCAGTGCTCTCTCAGGCCATTAGTTCAGGTGATTAGGTTAAGCTGTCTTCTAGTTAAGGCTGGAGTTTTGTCAATAGACAAAAGGTAAATTTTTAACTTTTTACATGAAATTGAACATACATAACAAAAGAAGGCATAAATTTTACGGTGAATAGCTCATTGAATTATTACAAGGTGAATACACTGTGTAACCATTGCCCAGGTAAAAAAATGAACCATTACCAGCGCCCAGAAGCCAAAAAACCATTACCAGCACTCTGTAATATTGCTCTCTCCCTCCTCTGCAGAGGCCCTCACTGGGTTCTGCAAGACCCCCGAGGCTCAGGCTGCCAGACAGCTCAGGGAAGCCACAGGGGAAGCAAGCAGAGACACTTCTGGGGCCAGGGGAGAGCCTACTGCCACCCCAGCCTACCTCCCAAACTGGGAGCACCTGGACAGTGTCAAGTGATACCAAGATTTTTTAAAAGTAGGATACAACAATACACAAAATAAAATTTAAAAACACCTCCAGACTCACTTTTTTTTTTTTTTTATCTTCCCCAACTATATCTATCATTGTGACCCCAAGGAGTGAGGTCAAATGCCACTGCAGGAAGATGAGGCAGGGAAAATTCTTGCAAGGAGAGAGCAAGCCCACTTCTTTCAGCCTATGGGTAGTGGGGAGAAAGATGGGAGTGGGAGACAGGTAATGAGCTAGAGAGCAGGTGAGCATGCCTAGCATTTCTCCCTCCCAGGCTGAAATCCGGAGTGTGGTTGTGGGGTGTTGATGAGTTAAAATGGATGTCAAAAATAGAGGGGATTTGACCCAACTTCCCATTTAGGACTCAGGATGCCTGTCTTAGTCTGCTTGGGCTGTGTAACAAACTACCTCAGCACATAGTGCTTTGTAAACAGCAGAAAGTCATTTCTCACAGTTCTGGAGACTGAAAGTCCGAGATCAGGGTTCCAGCACGATCAAGTTCTGGTGAGGGCCCTCTTTCAAGTTGCAGACTGTTAACATCTCGACTTCTGGTTGTATCCTCAAGTAGCGGAGAGCAGTGGAAAAGCCAGTGCTCTCCCAACTTTGATAAGGGCACTGATCCTATTCCATGAGGGCTGCACTCCCAAGACCTCAATGAGGTCCTTCCTTCTAACACTGAGGAAGGACAGGGTTTTAACATATGAATTTTAGATGGACATAGATAATCAGTTCATAGCAAAGCCCCACAGGCTGGGCCTCCTTGGCCCCTGCCCCATCAAAATTGGGTGGGTGCAGGAGTAAAATACATGGTGTGACACAGTTAGGCAGAAGGAGGCTTAAGCTGAAAGTCTCAGTCTCCATTTTCTCCTGAGTAGTAATAGTTACCGAGGGAGGTGGTTCCATCACAAAAGGGGCATATTTTCAGTGTGTGTGTGTGTGTGTGTGTGTGTGTGTGTGTGTGTGTGCGCGTGCTTAGCTGCCACAACTGGAGCGAGTGCTTTTGGTTTTCACTGGGTTAGTGGGAGTTTTTGCAATGCCAAGAATTGTCCTGCACATCAAAAACTTCTCTTGCCCCAAATGGCTGGACTGCTCCTCTTGAAAAATTCTGCTCAAGTGTTATGCCAATTCTCCTTTCATGACATGTAGAAAGTTTAAGGAATTTATACTTACATAGAAAAAAATAGGATTGTCTTCTGCAATTTTGGGGGGAATTCAAGGGTGTTATGCATCATGGGTCTTTCCCCAGGCACAGAAATTCTTAGTTAATCATTATATATTAACAGATTATGAAACAAGCCACAGTCTGAATTTAAAGCAGTGTTGTAATCAGAGAAACCAGCTGGACCACTAAGAGTAATGTTAAACTAGTTCAATGTTTTTCTTACATTTTCCAGATATGGTAAAGGGTATACATAATCCTCAGCAGCATTTACTTGTTAAATCTCCACTCTTTGTGCCCATCCATTTTCTACAGTCTGCCTGCTTCTTCTCCTCACTTAAAAACTCTGGGAGAAAAAAAAAAAGTCCTCTTCTCCTCTGCCTCTTTTCTAGTCTCTACCATTAAAACTTAGCTCTGAGGGAGAATGTCCTCATCCCTGGGTTTTAGGCTAGGGACCTGGGGGTCAGACAGCCCAGCTACGAGCAGAGTACCTGGGCAGTGTGCCTAACCAACGTCTGCCCTTCAAGCACACACCAAGCCAAGGATGAGGCCTGACTGGTCAAAGAATAAAGGTAGAATAAGCCACTTTTAGGGTGCGTACTCCCTTAGTCCTTGTCCCACACACCAAGAAGAACAGCACAGAAACAAAAAAAGGACAATTGTCTGCAGTGAGATGTGGGGCACCTGGTTGCTGAGGAGCCCCTTTCTGTGCTGCAGCTAAGTGGATTCATATTCTATAGCTCTATTTTGCGGGGAGTGGGGCAGAAAGCCCCTTACCTCATCAGAACCTGGAAGGCCCTAAGTAATCATGTCATGACATCCTCCCAGGGAAGATAGGGAGGTGAATGGGAGATGGCCTCCCAACCTCCCATTCTCTCATGCTAAGATGTTTTTAAGCAGAAACACACAGGAAACAGGTTTTATAATGAATAATTGACAAAAAATTTGTGACCAGAGACTCGCAGGAGCATGACCCTAAACTTCCCTTAGAGCAATAGTCTAGTATTTGCTAATTCAATGTTCACAGCCTCTTCATAGAACATAACTAATGCAAAGAATGAGAATAGGCTATATGATTAGGAATGCAGGAATATAATCTGGACTTCACACCCAGCCCTGCAAGTGTCTCAGGCGCTCTTCCCCCAGAAGTCCCCACACCTCGTTCTTTGAAAATGACCGCGCCGGCGCACGATGTGTCTAACAGACTGGCACTTTGTATTGACTGTAAACTCCATTAAGGTTGGCCGTGGCTATTTCATTCATCTTCATATTTCCGGAATCTTGCATGGTGCCAGTTACATGATAGACACTCAAGAAATTGTGAGTTAAACTAAAATGACATGAGATGATTTCTAACGTAAATGGGCATAGAATATTTATGAAGAAGCTAATGAGACCCGAGAAAGGCAAAACAGTCTCTTTGGTACTGAAGGTCAATTCAATCTTCATGTTCATGATTATATGTCTAGAGTAGATTATTTTATCTATTAAAACGTGTTTTTGATTACTTAAACTGAGAACAATTATATCAAAGATATGAAAGGGGATTCTTTTTTGAAAGAAAATCAGATGTGGAGAGAGCATACTGTGACAAATTGATAAGTAAATACAAATCTATACTGATTAAATATCTCAATTATTGAAATGGGTTTTTTTTTCTTTTTACAAATGCAGAATTTGCAATCAAGCCTAATCTCGCATCTTTCTAGTGACCGTATTAATGCTTATATATTTTGACTCCTCTAGATTGGAAAATAAAACATCATCATTCCTTATCTTTTCTTATACAAACACGAGTAAGCATTAGGTCTACGGCGTCAATGAAATAATGATTTGTAACTCCATGTGTCAAATTCAGCCCAAGGCTTACTTTCATTGGACATATGACTTCTTCCACAGCCAAGATCAAAAATGAAACTGCACACATTCCAAAGAGGCTCTGCAGTTCTAGTATCCTACACAGCGGTATCCTTGTACCCAGACAGAGGAGGAACGAGCACTAAGTGGATTGCTGGAAATCGGTGGCCACAGGAAATTATTGAGCAGACAGGAAACTTACAGAGGGACCTGTAGGAGCTGGCTGCACTGTGGAGAGTGCCCAACTCATAGTAGACACACCGGAAATGTTGCTGACTTGAGATGGTGACGGTGTGAGGGTCCAGGGCTGAGGAGAAGGATTAAGGCCTCGTCAGCCCAGAAGGGAGAATCAGCACTGCATCCTTGGAGGCAGGCAGTCTTTGAGGAGCGAGGCATGCAGGATCAGGGTGCTGAGCAGGCAGGGTATGCCAGCCAGCGGTGGGAGAGCAGAACTCACCTGCTTTGGAAGAGCAGGCCCTGAGCAGGAGGTATGAGGACACTAGAGGTTAAGGGTCCTGATTAGGGAAACAGGGAACCTGGAGTCCAAGTGCCCAAACAGCAGAAGCGGGGAGTGGGAAGGGAGGACTATCTCTCGCCTTCCTTCTCGTGGGTGTGCAAGTGCGTGGGTAGCAAACCACCACAGAGAAGTGAGACAGAAGGAGCCTCCAGCCATTTCCTAGTTGCCTTAGTTTCCTGTGGCGGCTGTGACAAAGCGACCACAAACTGGGTGGCTTAACACAACAGAAATTGATTCCCTCATAGTTCTGGAGGTCAGAAGTCCAAAATCAAGGTGTTGGCAGAGCTGTGCTCCCTGTGGAGGCTCTAGGAGAGAAGCAGTTGCCCCTTCTACCTTCTAGTAGCTGTAGGTGTTCCTAGGTTTTCCTGGCTGCCACTACGTCACTCCAATCTCTTGTCTGTCTTCACAAGATCTTCTCTTCTGTGTATCTCTCTTCTGTGTGTCTCTTATAAGAACCACTATCATTCATTGGAGTAAGGACTTGCCTGGATGATCCAGGATGATCTCATTTTAAGATATTTAATTATACCTGCAAAGACTCTTTTTCCAGATAAGGTTCCAGGGATTTGATGTGGATATGTCTTTTAGGGGGTGTGATGGTTAATTTTATGTATCACCTTGGCTGGGCCACTGTGCCCAGTGGTGAGGTCAAACACTAGTATTTTGGTTGTTTCTGTGAGGGTGTTTTCGAATAAGATTTGCATTTAAATCGGTGAACTTTGAGTAAAGCAGATTGTCCTCCATGGCGTGGGTGGGCCTCATCCAATCAGTTGAAGGCCTGACTAGAACGAGAAGCAAGAGGTCTTTGGACTTCATCTACAACATTGGCCCTTTCTGGGTCACCAGCCTAACTGCCTTCGCCATCAGATTTTGGACTTGCCAAGTCTCCATAATCACATGATCCAATTCCTTAAAATAAATCTCTTTCTATAGGCACACACATCCGTTAGGTTCTGTTTCTCTGGAGGATCTTGACGAATACAAGGGACCGCCATTCAGTCCACTACACCAGGATCCCATCTACAGCACTGCTTCTCTGACCTGGATGGGCACATAATCTTGTTTCCAATGCCGATTCTGATTCAGCAGATCTGGGATGAGGCCCAGGGTTCCCCATTTCTAACAAGCTTCCACGTACTGCTGGTTAGGGTGACCAACTCATCCCAGGGCTCTCTCAGTTTTACCACTGAAAAGTCCCTCATTCCAGGCAAACGAAGATGGTTGGTCACCCTACTGCGGGTCCGCAGATTGCACTTCAAGTAGCAAGGGGCTAGAGATCCCTGCAGGAGGAAGGACTGTGAAACTTGAGACATCCCTCAATTACGGGCATAAGTGGAAAAAGCCTTTTGCAGCGGGTAATCGGTGCAGACTAGGTCCCAATGTGAGGTGCCGTGGGTAGTCAGTTGAGCACTTACTCTCTAAGGGTCTCCCTTTGCCAGTGCTTTTATTTCTTTCCATTTTCTATCAGATTTTGATGAAAGCTACAGTCAGGGTGATTTCTTATCGAATCCCCCGCCGTGGCTCAGCCGAGGGACTCGCTGCCCGCTTCACAGAGACAGAGGACATCCATGGAAATGCTCTCGTGCTCCACTCCCAAGCTGAACATTTTCTGCACACCAACTCACTCTCCTCCTTGCCTGGCAGAAAGTGAAAGGAGCAAGGCCACGAAGTCAGCCGGAGCTGTGTTTGAACTTGGCTCTGCCACTTCCAGCTGACTGACCTTAGACCTTAGTCTCTTGACTTTGCTAAGGTCGATAATACTTCCACAGAGATAATATGCAGAGGCTGTAACCAGGTTGAGGGAGACTCCTAAGAAAAATGTACACCCAGCACCTGACATTCAGGGAGTTGCCTTCCTCTCCTCCAACCCGGACAGGAGGGTGACGCAGGCTCTCGTGGGTGAGGTGGGCAGTGGGGCAGGCAGCTTATCTCGTTCTGGTGACTGCTCTATCTTCTCGTAATGCTATTTCGCTTATTTTTTTCCTGAAATGTATTCTTTACTTGCCTTGTTCTAACCAACAATACTCATGAAATCATAGGTTTAACTTTCTAATTGTATAATTTTTTCCAGTGCACAGTAAATAGATTTAGTCACTCACTCAAGAGCTATTTAGAGTACCTTTAATGCTTTAAAGCGGATTAACATGCTAGTTATAGGTCTTTTTTTTCTAATATACAATATAATCAGTACATTCAGGTGTTAGAGTGCCTTTTTGTGTTTGAAGAACCTGGCCCGGTTCTAGGCTCTTGTTCCATGCCGAGGCCGCTGACCCCAGACCCCACCCATCGCCAGGACTGAAGAGACCGATGACTTGCCACGCTGGTTAGGAAACTCTGCTACGTGTTTACCAAGGAGCCCAGGCAGGGTACACTAAATCCCAGGATTTGGGCTGGAGGATTTCTTTTGTTCTTCATTTGCCCTCACACAATGGGAGAGAAGTTAGGGGGTGGGAGAATCTATTTTAGGGCCTCAGCATCTTGTTCTTGCTTTCTATCTAATTTTTCCTTATAGGTGACTAAAGGAAAAATTGACTCAAGGCTGTTCTGTGGATTTGGTCAGAGAGAGAGGGGGAGAGAGAATGAGTGTGTGTGCGTGTGTGTGTGTGTGTGTGTGTGTGTGTGTGTGTCTCCTCTCCCTTCACTTCCTCTTTCCAATGAGCTGTATAGGGAAGTTGGCTCCAGGCCTACAGCGACAGGGTAAGCCAGCCACACTCACTCTTTTTTCTTTTCCTCACCCTTCATCGCTTTGGGCTCCATCCAGGTCCATGCGTGAGCAAGATGCCACGCTTCAGATCTGGGGATAGCTTAGGAGATGTCGCCTTTAGGCTAAGCCAAGAGCTCCCACCCACTTCATCACTGCTACTAGACTGCGCTGTGGGCCACCACTCGCTGCTTCAGCCAATACCACAGCCCCCACCTTTAGTGTGACTCTCCGAGGCTCTTCCTTCACTGGGACTTGGCCTTGTCAATTATGTCCTGTGTTTTTTGCCTTTTCAGTCTCTTCCTTTCTCTAAGGGTCTTCCTCTCTCTGTACCAACATGTTCCTCCATGAGGAAAATAAACACAGCTAACCCACAGCGGTCCTCTCCACTGTATGATCTTTGCATGTCAGTGCCTTCGCTTTCTTTCCTTTTGTTACATAATATTGGGGGAATGGGCTATGCTTAGGGTCTTCACTTGCCACCCACCCACTCATTCCTTAATTTGTCAGCTCTGTCTTTAGGCCCCAACACCCTCCCAAACTGCTATCCTAAAAGTCAGCAGTCACCTCCTCACAACACGCATCCAGCTCTGCAGCGTATGGCACCTTGACCCAACCTTGGTCCAGTACCAGGTGGCCTTGTGTGGCTCCTTTCAAGGCTTTTCCTGGCTCATCCCCTCCTCCTGCTCCCACAGGGTGAGGACACCCGGAGGGTGATTTTCTGGCCTCTTTTCTTCTCTGCCTGTATTTTTCCTCTCTCAGAGCAGCCGTTTCGTGCCAACTTCTGCCCTTCAACATGACGTTTACCTTCGGCCTTTGCAAGACAGAAAGGCTGCAGCCTTTGGTTCCATTCTCATTCCCCCTCAGAGCCCAGAACTAAAAACAGAAATGTTGAAAGCCTTGTGACAAGGCCTCTGGGAAAGCCAGTGGAAACAGCTTGGGGTTTCAGAAAGGAAGTGTGATCCCTGGGAGTCAGGCAGTTCAGAAGAACAAGGAGATTCATAAAAAATGAGACATAGCAAACCAGTTGCCTTGCTGTCTGTTGATGGGAAGCCAACGAGTCTGCTGTCAGGCAAAGTGAAGATAGGTTTTCACTCTCTGGTTTCAGAGAGGCATCAATCAAAGCTTATCATAATAGACTTAAGAATAAGAAGATCTGGGGGCCAGGTGAGAGGAAAGTAAAACCATGTACCCTAAAGATGTACGACGGAGCTGGGGAAATGAGGACCTGGTACTGACCCGAGGCTCTTCCGGTGATGTTGAGGGGAAACTGAGGATGGAGAGGAGCTCCGGGAACAGCCCTGGGCAGGCACTTGTTCCTGCTGCTATTTTAGGCTTCCTCAGCCCAGGCTGGTTGCTAGTGCAGTCTAGGGGGACCGGAGGCCCTCACAGGTGGTCCTTTTATCAAGCAGTGGCAAAACCTGTTGTTAACATTAGTGGTTCTGACTGCATCCTGTAGAAAGCTCTCTGTTATTCAGAGCCCTAGGGAGATGCGAAGCTGCTTTAGAGTGGTACCCGAGTGCTGCTGGAATGTGAGGCCCAAAGGACTTGAGCAGACCTGCCAGCAGGTGACGAGGGAATAGAGCAGGTGGGCAGCCCAGTCTGCCCAGTTCCAGCGGTCGCTTGCAGAGGCAGAGGGCGGCGGATGTGTCAGCATCAGGCAAAAGGAGGCAGGAACCCCCAGGCTCTGCTTTAGTACCACCAGACATGTGTTAATAAGTTTCAGAACTCTAACACATGGGTCTGGAAATGTGTGCGTGCGTGTGTGTGTGCGTGTGCATGCGTGTGTGTGTGTCGACGGGGCATTTGTTTCTAAGACTGTGTAATAAAGCACGCACACACAGAGAAGAGGAGTAGAAGATATGAATGGTAAGGTAGAGTGAGCACTGAAGTCAAGACCAGAGAGCCAGAGGAGGAAACGAGGCCAGAAGAGACTTCCGTGGCCAACACCGGCAGATCCTGTATCTGTCGCCTCTCCATGAGCTGTCCTGCATTTTCCAGGAGATGGTGGCCAAGAGGAGGAGGTATCTATCTACCAAGTAGAAGACAAAAGAGGGCTGTTGACCGGGGAGGCCAGACACTGCCAGGACGAGCCCCCGGGCTGGGAGCCCCAGGGGCAGCAGCAGATCCCCAGCGGCGTCAAGAACACCTGGCACCTTCTCTGCCTTGGCTGTGTCTTCACATCTGTCTGCTGTTTGAGGGTGGGTCAAAATCAAACAGGATAATTTAAATCTTTTTCCTTCCAGATTTTCTTCTTCTTTTTTTTCTCCTTAGCCATAAACATTAAAAAATAAATAAATAAAACATAGAAGCAAGAATAGAGAACTATATAACAGCCCAGCTTTTAATTTTTAGCATTCTGCCATTTTTGCATGAGCTCTTGGAGTTGAGAGAGTAAATATCACAGGTACAGTGATATTTTTCCTTTCCTCACCCTTCTTGCAACATCACTTTGGGCTCCATCCAGGTCCATGCACAAGCAAGATGCCAGGCTTCAGATCTGGGCATAGTTTAGGAGATGTCTTGTGTGTGTGTGTGGGGGGGGAGCGGGGGGATCTGCTCTTTCTGTTCCTGAGAGGCTACTTCATTTCCATCGGCTTCTGGGCAGTGGGGCTGCCTTCCAGCAGTGAAGTACACGTCCTCCCATGAGAGTCATGGTACTCAAGTCTCTGTGTAGGAGGGCAGCCACTGGACTGGGCCCTAAATTACCTCTCTCTTGCTTACGAAGGGAGGCAGAAGGCCGAGGGTGGATGCGTGGGCAGCTCTATCATAACTAAAGAAACAGGATGTCTAAAGAGACTTCAAGCTGCACCCAGGTAATTAAGAGCCTCTGCCCAAGCACTGGCACCAGTTTTTCTTGTTTATGATTTTAATCTTGCGGTCTGTCCTTTCACTAATGTCTTTATTGGATTTTACACCCTTGTTTATGGTGTGACCTTTTAACCGTGTGGATTCACTAATCATCACTGTAATTTTCCACTTATGTGACTTGATCTGCAGGTGGGTGTTGCCGTACTTACTCGAATGTTTCCTGCTTATTCACTTGCTAAATTAGGACAATGTGTAATATCCACTTTGAAGATCTCCTGAGGATTAAATGAGATAATATATGTAAATCACCTAGCACAATAATTGACACTATATGTAGTAAAAATTTTTCTCCCCTCACTTTCTAAATTCTCATAAAACATCTGTTTAAAACTCCATTTAGAACTCTCAAAGGTTTGCCAGCAAGCACCACGGTTAGGATCTCTGGAAACTACTTTTGGTCCACTAAAGGAAACTGCGGCATTTCCTTCTTCTGATTAACCCAGATGCCAGAAAACCTGTAGGAATCAACAGTGCTAAAGTATAATTTTTCAGAAATGTAAAAATGTGACTTTCACACAAATATAAACTAACACAGGTCAAAGACTGATTAATGGGCATCTTATGGCACCCATTAATTAATGAGGGCATCGGTAAGCTGCTAAGACTATGTCCAAGGAGAATTTGAAGAACAGAGGCAATGAGGAAAGATAAAATGGTTTTACTAATACATGCAAAACTGGTTAATGTCCTATTGCAATAAAACGTAATGTTCATAGAAGAAATCAATCATATCCTTACCAGACAAAATGCATTTGCATCGCTATGGACAAGAATTATTTACATCTATCAATGTTTTATAAGTTTACTTCAATTTCTACAGAGAAGGAAAATAGCCTAATCAATAAGAAATCAGTCACCTTGCACCAGACTTTGGAACCAGGAAATCGGAGATTCCAGTAGGCAATGGTGAGCATTCTACTGAAAGAAAATCGAATAATCGCTGTTACCCCTTTCCATACCTTGGACAATTTTTTCCAAAGATACCTGTACCTGTAGGATGTGGTCTAGGAGGGTTCTTGGAATTTTCTCTCTGAATTGTGAGACCACAAAGTCAGCCTGGCCCAGCCTAGATCTAGACACCCAGATCCCTATCTTAGGCAGTTCCTTACTCCCAGTCTCTGGTTACAGGAATTCCTTTCCCTGGGCCATGACGAGAATCAGGGAGAGGTAGCTCAGACAGTCAGTCAGTCCCAACGTTAACCATTTGGTTCCTGCATTTGGTAGCCCAAGGCCTAGCTGTATGAGTAGCACTGTCATTTAAGGTTTTCCTCCACAAACTCCTTCCTAGACTACAAGAGAGTCCTTCCCTGCTCAGAATTTTTTTTTTTAACTTTCCAGTACCCTCAGAATAACATGAGAACAACGTATCAGAGGAATCACTCTCTTCCTCCATACCGTCCACCTACTCCTCTCATGCTCGATGTTTACCCCCCAACACAACAGTGATTTTTATATTTCTGTATCTCCTCTCCCAATCTGGAATGCTCTTTTCCTTTATCTTCAGGGCTTAACTCAAATGCCATCTCTTCCACGAAGCCTTTCCTGATCCCTCCGGACAGAAGTTACCTTGTCACTTGCTTGTTGTCCTCTAAACAGCTCTAGTGAGATGATGGATGCAGGCTGTGGAACCACACTGCCTGGATCCACTTATTAGTTTGGTGACCATTGACAAATTACAAAACCATTCTGTGCCTGAGTTTTTAAGTTTTGGGAGAATACTGCTGCTCACCTCATAGGGTTAAGTAAGTTAATACATGTAAAGCATTTAGAAAATGCCTGGAACATACTGAGTGCCCAGTATGTTCCTTTTGGATGCTCTCATAACTCTTTACCGGTGCTTCCCTCAGTTAGTTCATTCTGCCTTACATAGATTTTATTTACTTTTTACATTTCTATCTCCATCACCAAAGTAATCTCCTTAAGGGATGCTTAAGGAACATTAGCTGAATGAATGAACAAATTCAAGACTGAGTGGATGAGTAAACGCTGCCCTGGCTCTCAGTAATCAAATTCTAATAAAAAAACAGATTCTTTGCTCATGATACGTGTGACTTAAAAAAAAAAAACAACCTAACTTTTTGCACATCTACTTTGCATTTTCAGGCATCTGTTTGATCTGGAGTGTCATGTCTGGATGATAGCCCTGACACCTCCTACAGCACCAGAATCTTTACTACATAAACCATCTTTGGCATATTTGTTTCCTGGGTGTAAGTCGGAGTAGTAACTTGGTAGTCAAGTCGTCTTGCCTTCTAAAATTCATACTGCCAAAAAAGGCAGATGTCTGCTTTTGCTTCCTTTGACCATGGTGTAGGATGGAGGGCCACATGAGCCATCCAGAAAGAGGTCGGTCTGCTGGACGTGTTTTTAAATCTGTTGCAAAGAAAGCAGACGCAGAGATCAGCCTTTTGTGGGCAGGTCTTTGTTCAGCCTCAGTACTCTGTGTGCAGGAGACAGGGTGAACTTTACTTCCCCTGTATGCAAAGAGGCTTTCTGATTAATATCCATGGGACACAGAGAAAAACGCAAGCAAGTGTCTGGACATGACAGGAAGAGATTTGGGGTTAGATCCTGTTCTCCAGTTTTAGTAGTGCCTGTGACAGGGGGACGACATTATTAAATCCTTGCCAAAATGGCATTTGAAGCCCCTCACATTGGGGTGCACCAGAGCCCTGAAGAGCAGACAGGCAGGGCCAGATGAGCACTCTGTGGCCCCACTGTGCACTGGCAACGCTGGAAAGTTCCCCTATTACAGGCCTTCCTAGCAGCTCTTGGTTTAATTGAACCCATTTTAGAGCTAGAGGGAGGCAGAGACAGACACGCTGTTCTGGGGGAAATACATATTGATGACTGGGAGAGTTCCAGCCCTAGTGGACCCTGAAAGGCCTGGGTTTGGAGTCTGACACTGCTTGTCTACCAGCTGGGTCACTAGGAGAGTTATACACAATTCCCACCTCTTGCCAAGTCAGTCTTAACCTGAAAATGTCAACCCTCAGCCCTGCAGGAATCACACCTGGGAGAGGCCAAAGGAGGGGAACGAGAGGGAGCAGGAGGTGAGGTAAAGGTGGAAACCTCGCTGTAACACCCTGGCCCGCACTACCAGGCAAAGAGCAGGCTGTATTGAGTATAAAGAAATGAGGACCGTTTGAACTTTACAAAAAGGACTCCATGGGAGCCATGACAGGGACGTCAACTTGCACATAAGGGGACCCCCCTTGTAGTGTGACCAGAACATACGAAACCACAGATGTCAGCCCCCATCTGCAGGAGCCAATAAGCTTCAGGATCCCACCTTGTAAGGTCCGTATAAGCCAAACCCCTTAGACAGATGATACGCGAGCCTAACCCAAAAGCATCACAGATGGGCGGGGTGTGGGGGGTGTGGGGTGGGGCTAGAACTGAAGTCTGACCTTCTGACCCGTCGTTGCCACAGGCCTGTGACCAACAGGCGATGCTCTGCACTGCCTGCCAGTCAACAGAACTTGCTTTGGAGTTGCTAAGAACTTTCATCCCTTTGTCACCTACTCTGTACTCCCTCTCTGTGTGCTGTGTGCTAACCCGCATGGGCATCTGGTCGGCTTATTGGAGAAGGTTCCACTCAATACGCCTGGCACTGTGGAAAGACACAAACGCATTCAAAGGTGTTACTTTTGGTAGCCACTTTTCTGGCTCGCGACGCAGGCAGAAATCTTGATTTGGGGGCTCACAGAGGTCCACAGGCAGAACTGAGAGGGTTTGTAAACTTGGTAAGGAAAAAGAATTACACTCTGATTTTTACTAATCTTTAACTCCAATTTAGATTTTCCTTCATTTAAGAATATAGGCAACAAACTGGTGTATTAGAGAACCTGTGACTTTGTCACAACTGGAATCAGAGATGCTTTCATAATGCCTTATGATTGTCACAGAGGCCTTGAAATTTCATTTACATTTATCAGTTCTTCGAAATCACAGCCATTTTAGACCTACTGCTAGATCTTATCACTTACTACATTAAAAGGTAAGATCAATAAGATCAATAAGATCAATAAGATCAGTTCTCTATACAGTCTTATGTGCTTATTTTATGCACTTGAAATGTCATTTTGAGAAGCATCTCTAGGCTTTACAGTTCTGCCAAAGGAGTGAGTTCACGGCCTACAGAAAGGCTAAGAACCCAGAACAACAGCCAGCAAAGAGGAGGTTCTAACAACATAAAATATATGAAGTTCCGTCTCCACATCCTTTTTGGAAGACACAAAGCTCTTTGTTCCTTGTGTTTGCCACCCTGGGCCAACTTAGAACAGGACAGACTTGTGGGAGAGGAATGGGTGGAGGACCCTGGAGACACAAAGAAAAGGAAGGTCAGGGGCTGACACCCCCACTCTCATCCCTGACACATTGTACATCTGAATGTAAACTGAATGTAAACATAAATAAGAGCTGAACCAGCAGAGGCTTGGGGACTACAGCCCCTTAGGTGTGTCTCTCTCCACAGCATCAGTTAGTTGGCTCTTTACACACTCAGCAGCCATCTGCTCAAAACCCCCTGGCGGATCCTAACATAGAACACCTGCTGGGGAGCTGCCCTGCCTATTGAAAAACTCCCAGACCCCAAAGATCTTTTCCTTATAAGAAGGTCAAGATGAACTTTATGGTCTTTGTTTGACGAGTCTACTGCTGTTTGATTACTGAGTGTACGAGCCAAAGCTCAGTACAAAAACACCCACTTGAACTTTGCAGTTTCCCTGTTTCATTAAGAAAACTATTATAGAATCTGGCCATGTGTCAAGGACATGTTGATTCTGCCCTCCCCCGACAATCAACCCTGGGGTTGGGAAGAGCATGGCCAGGAGCCAACAGGAAGGGGTGTGGACCAGAGGGGAGAGGCTCTGCTGACTGCTGGCGCGTGAGACTGGCATGGATGGCCCAAACACTGGCCCTTGGGAAATTGCCAAACTCTGAGGCTTAGCCTCTATCATTAGATTTACTGTACCAGCAATAGTTCCCTAGTAAACCCCAGCTACTGTATAGATTAAGGAGGAGTGGGGGAGGGTGTAGAAAGATAATTTTAGAGCCTCCGACTTACTTATCTGGTAAAGCTGCGGTTGACATGGGGCCAAAGTAAGGAGTTCTTTCTTAATTTTTCCTAGGAATTTGATGTTGTGAAACAAACAAACAAACCTCCAAACAAACAAAATGACCCTGCCCCCATTTACTTGCTGAAATGCAGGGAGGTATATTGCTGGTTAAGGAGGGCGAAGGAAGAAAAAGTCCCTCTGCTCCCTATGCGCCACTCCTGGGAGGAACATAGTACCATGGAAACCTGGGTCCCAGCCCGGGCCTTGCCTCTAACCCTCAGCTTGACCTTGGGACATAGCTGCTATGTCCAATTTGGCTTTAAAAAAACCACTTTATTCAATATATACTAAATGCTAGGTACTGGAGACTCAAAGAAGGATAAATTATCATCCCTGACCTTTAAAAAATCAACTTATAGTTAGTGATGGAGAAAATATATAATCAGAGGTAGTAGCATTATTATGTAGAAAGTACTGTGTTAGAGGTGGGAGTGGAGTGCTTCCCGGGAGAAATGACCCATAAACTGAGTCTCAGGAGAAGTTTTCCTGGCAAAGAAGGGTGGGAAGGGTGGTCCAGGGAAAGGGGATGCATAAGGAAAAACCTTCGAGCATGAAGCAACATGGAGTGTGTGTAGGGGAGTCACAAATAGTTTCCATTTCTAGAGTGTAAAAGGTAAAATTGAGAGTAGCAAGAAATAAGGTGAGAAAGGTAGGGCCGTCCAGGAGGGTCCTGGGGCCATGCTAATACCTTGGACTCTATCTAGGTGATGGGGAGCCATGACTGAGGCTCCAACAAAGGAATGACAGACATGTCAAGATTTGACATATAGAGGGTGGATTCAAAGGAAAAAATAACTGGATGTTTAAGGATCCTCATAGCCCAGAATGGAGCAATCTAAATGATCAATAGTGAGGAATGTTTAAGTGAATTTTGATAGCCCATACCATAGACGAATATGCCACTATTAAAAATCACCTTTGCAAAGACTATTTAATGAGGAGTGGAACAATCTCGTCCTCTGTGGCAAGATCTCAATTTTCCGTTAAAAAAAAACTATCAGAAAAAGCAATAAGTATGATTCAAAAGGTTAAATAATTAGGAGAGAAAGGAAGAGAGCTTAAACCAGGGTAACGAGAAAAAAGGTAGCGAAAAAGCAGCAGAGCAGAGACATGTTTAGGAGGTAAAACTGATTTTGTGACTAATGGGAGGAAGTAGAGGGCGTCAGGGAACTCGTTTGACTTGGTCAGCTTGTGTGGTTTGGCTGATGATGGAGCCACTGACCAAACCTTAGGACACGGGAAGTTCAGAAGTTCGGGAAGGAAAAGTGCAGGTCTGGACGTGCTGAGTTCTGAGATGCTTGAGAGGCTCAGGTAATGAATGGGTGACAGCTAAAACCTGATCGTTAGAGGAGTTGCCTTAGGATAAAAATACTGTGTGAGAACTCCAGCGTGTAGGGAAAGATTCGAATAAGTGATCCGCCATCTCAAATACTAGCATTACTTCTGTTTAAACACTGGCACTATTTAAACAAATGGCTCTGCTTATGCAATCATGAATCCAGAAGACATTGGCATGATTACATCAGTTAGGACACTATTTTGCCGGTTACAGAAAAGCCAAATTGAACGGGGGTTTTCCTGGCTCACACAGCCAGAAGTTGGAAGGAAGAGCGTGGATGCTGTGATTGTTCAGTGCAGCCGTCCACATCGAGGATCATTTCTTTCCAACTCTATTTTGCCTTCATGTTCTCAGCTTCATGCTGAGGTTAATCCCCTCATGTCTGTAGGAATAACTGTCAGTAGTCAAGAGGGGTACTTACTGCACGTGTATATCCAGGGGGACAGAGAGCATTTCTGAGTCAACATTCTAAGGATCTGGAGATTCTCCTGAACTTGCACTACTTAGGCCATGTAGCTTCCTCAAAGCCCTGATTGTGCCCAGAACAATGGAACGAGCTCGCTGGCTTTAAGCCCCAGGGACCACCCTGAAGCTCAGACTGAAGTCAGCTCCCTCCTACAAACATGAGGTACCTGGAGAAGAGATGACAATGACTGTTAGGAAGAAGGACTGAGATGAATACCCTGTACAGGCAGTGAAACATGTTCACTAGACAAGATGCCTAGATCTGCAAACCCAAGAGCCTACCTAGTCCAGAGAAAGATGCTGAATCTTCAGCTTTAGAAAACACCGAATGCTCTATTCCTACTTTAGGGGGAGAAAGAGTTGACTTCTCATTCAATTCTGGGTTTCAACCTCCCGTCACCAATATGTGAATGCTTCTAGAATCTTCTCTTTAGATCTTTAGGGGGTGCCTTTGGTCTCTTAGGGAAGAAATAAATGGGAAAGGCATAAGTTAAGAGCCTGCATGTGGGTGGTGCTATTGTTAGTGCTTTTACTTGCACTAAATTATTTTAGTTCCTTTGATCCTGTGAAGCATCTTATTACTCTCAGTTGATAGATGAGGGAATTGTGCCAAAGAAGTGAAGCAAATCACCCACAGACACACAGGCCCTTCTAGTATTTATCAGGATTCTCAATGAATTAGTTGCGTTAGATGATTCAAATCTTGGGAAATTGTCATAAGGATCCAAAGTGTCTCATGGAGCCTGAGAGCTGAGATGCAGGTGGGACAAGAACCAGGGACTGAAGAGCCAGCAAGTCTCTTCTTTCATCTCTGCTCATCTCAGTGTTTCTGCCTCATCCTTCTCTCCTCCTGCAAACAGAATTTCTCTGCTCCTCTAGAACCTGAGGCAGAAAATGTAGCCACTTAAATCACTGTCCTTTTTTTTTTTCCTTCTGTTCCCTAATCCTGGAGAAGTCACACCCACTGGCACAGGGGGGAGTGACATTGTACAATACGGCTGCTCTCCCGGCCCTACTCTCTGAGTGGCTGTCAGCTAACTAAAGCCACGATGAGCTGAGCAGATAACTCAGAAGCAGTGTTCTCTTTGCAGACCAGCAACAGGGAGCACACCTCTGGGTGCTCTATCAGGGACTTGCAGCAGGTGGGTTGCTGTGAAAGGAGCTTTGAGCCAGAACTTCTGCTAGTCACCTACCCCTGGTCTCTCCGTGGGCATTTTGTCCAAGCACGCTGTGGCTGCTTATTGCACAAAGTGGCTGACAACCCTTAATGTAGGAGTTGCTTGGGACCTCAGAGATTCTTGCTATATTGCTGTGTCATGAAAGTCTGGGGCATTTCCTCCCGCATGGCCTTTGGTTCCCAGTTGGCTTTGGGTGGTGGACTCCTAGGAAAAGTCATGACGAACCAGCCCCTAGGAGGTCAAGGAGTCGATGGCATTTGTTTTGTGGGTAGGCCAGGGCTTGCTCCTGATTGTGGTCTCCTTGGGAGTGTGGTAAGTGCATGGGGCACAGCTCTGACGCTGCCTGGCTTAACAGTGACCTGAACCCCACCCATCCGATACACAAATCCAGCAAGAGCAGTTCACTCTGAACTGGGAGTCATGTGCAGCAACAGCAGCCTTTCTCTGGCATGTCTCAGCAAAGGAGTATGTTTTTCTCTGCTATTCATATCAGCCCTGAGAGACTTCCTTCTGAGGCCTCCTGCAGTCAGCCTTGTCTTAGGTGACACAATTAGTGCTCCTAACACCCAGTAGCCCAGGCTTCTCCCTGGAGCTCCAGGCCTGCTCATGCAACTGCGTAGTGGACATCTGCCCTTGAGCGTGCACGCCACAGGGTGTCTAAAGGCCAGGTCCTCATCTCTCACGCACACTCTCCTCTCCCATCCTCAATTTTGTCCAAACCTGCTCTTCCTATAAGATGCATTTTTTAGCTGATTGTTCCCAGCAACCACCTCACCATTCTAGCTGGGGAGTTATTCTCTATTCCTTTTCTCAAGAAACATTTCTTGAACCCTCTACCATCTGCCAGACTCTGTGCCAGGCCCTAAAGGTGAAGACATGTGTCTGTGCAGGTCAGGATACTCGCAGGCCAATGGGAAACTCATGAGCATGAGTGCTGATAACACACCGGGGAGCAGAAATGGCTCATCAGCCCAGGTTGTCACCAGAGAAAGGGTGGAGGGTCTGACCCGGATTACAGGGATCAGGGCAGATTTCCTGGAAGAGGTGATACCTGAGTTGAGTCATGAGAGAAGAGAGAAGAGTGGATGGAGACAGAGGCCTTCCAGGCAGAGGCATCTGTGTGAGGAAATAGAGAGCATGGTGTATCTGGGCAACTGTAAGCAGGTTGATGCTACTAGAGGGTAACATACAAGGCAAGGGGTCTTGAGCGTTGAGGCTGGAACTGCAATCAGGAGCAGACTGAGAGGGCTTTTGTGGAAGAGGGGACATGCCAAAGAGATTGCACTTTGTCCTGTAGGCAGTGAAAAGCCATTTAAGGCTTTTGGTCTATGGGTGGGGGTGGGTGAGAAGTAAGCCAGTCGTATTTGCATTTTGAATGACTCACTTTGGAGGCTATGAAAAAGTTTAAATATGAGGATGAGATCGGGGAAGGAGGTGTGGCTAAGCTGGAAGCATGATCTTGAAATGGCAGATGACAGAACCTGAACTGGGGCTGTGGAGGAAAGGGAGACAAAGAAATGACTGATTGGGTGTAGAGGAGCCAGGTGTGTGAGTCAAGGATGACATCCCTGTTAGTGGCTGGAGAGTAGGATGCACAGTGGGGCCAGTGATGGAAATAGAGAAGCAGGAGTAACACGTTTAGGGGAAGTCTGATGAGCTTATGTCTGGATATAGTGAACTTGAGGGCCCATGGGACATCAGGAGGAGAAATTCTGGAGGAATGTGCAGCAAGAAGCTGGAAACACTGGCAGAAACTTTGGGAAGTTGGGACTGGAGATAAGAATCTGGGGTCATGAGAATTGATCAAACAGTTGAATCAGGAGAAGGGAGAGTATACAGAATGGGAAAACCAGAGGCTCAGGAACATATCCTAGGGAGCCCTGATATCAAGGGGTAGGCGAAAGAAAAGAAACTCAGAGACAGGAGGGAGAAGAAACTGAGAGCAACAAAGGATGGATTGAGAAGAGTGTCATGAAAGCCAAAGGCACACAGCTTTCAAAAATGAAAAGAAAGTGTCATATACCACAGGGAAGTCCAGCAAGACAGACTGGAAAGTGTGTATTCAACTTGACGTGGCCTGAATCTCACTGCACTCGAGTGTATGTGGAGTATGAGAGTTGGGTTCACATGCAAGAACTGGTCTGTATCAATATAGAGAAAGCTTGATTTTAAAGTTAAACCAGCTGCATTTTAGAATACAACTGAAAGAAAGAAAAAAAGGGAAAGAGGGATAGAGGGAGGGAAAAAGAAAGAAGGGAAAGAAGGAAGAAAGGGAAAAAGAAAGGGAGGGAGGGAAGGAGGAAGGAGGGAGGGAGGAAAGAGAAAGGGAGAAAAACCTTTTTAAACTATTAGAAGTTCTACTTAGTATGGAATAAACACATTACTTAGGAAGAAATGAATCTCTGAGCTGTAGTGATCCTGTGCTATTCTGAGAAGCAGATTTTTTGTGTATGCTTTCTGTAAATAAAGGCAACATTAAAGCACATTTGGGGTTTACAACATCCACCTACCTACCTGCCCATTAAAAGGCTTTTATCTGGAACTGGGTTTTGTACAACAGTGCCCCCTGGTGTGTATGCCGTGAATACTGATCTTTCCTGAGCATGGAGGCTCTGTTCTAGAACTGACTGCTGCTCTCACTCTTTAGCTTAAAATGCAAGTTCAAAACGCAGGTGTTGTGGAAAGGGAGAAGTGTTTGATTTGAGCAGCCGGTTTAGGTTTTTTGCGATGCAACATCGGGGACATCGATGTACCTGGTGTGGCTCATGTACAATGGGAAAGATTCATTCGCCCATGTGCTTTGTATAGCTGTACACTTTTTTTTTCAGTGACAATGGTTTATTTTGCACATTTATATGGCAGCAGTGGGGACACAGCGGTCAAGTCTGGCAGCCCCACCAGGGTCACGGAGTGGGACTCCCCATTATTTTTAAAAATTGATAAAATTATATACACAGAGAAGTGAACAAATCCTAAGTACAGAACACAATAAAGTTCTCAAACTGAACAACTTGTATAATCAAGCACATTGATCGGTAAAGTCACCGACAGCCTGGATGACCCCATGGGGCCCTCTTCTTCCAGTCCCTACACTTCCTGCCAAGAACAGCCACTATCGCACCATCTGGTAGTAGAGATGCGTTTTGCTGTTTTTGAATTTTCTATAGTTGGAATGATCTTTTGTGTCTTATTCAGTATAGTTGTTGAGATTTGTCCCTGTTGAAATACTGTTGTAAAATTCAACCATAATGTATCAATTCAATAGTTGATAAAAATTTCTTTCCAGGCAGGGCTGAAAGTTTGCTATGAACATTCTTGTAAATGCCTTTTGTGCATGTGTTTCTGTTGGGTATACACCTAGGAATTACTGGGTATACAGCCTACTTAGCTTTAGTAGATAATGTCAAGCAGTTTTCTAAATTGGTCATTCCAATATGTATTCTCATCAACAGTAGATGAGCATTCCAGTTGCTTCATATCCCCACCGACACATGGTATTGCTAACCTGTTTATTTATAGACATTCTGGTGACTATAGGTCATGCTTTTTAAAAAGTTTTAAGATGTAATTCACGTATCATACAATTCACACCCTATATTCAAAGCCAGTATATCCAATGGCTTTCAATATACTCATAGAATTGTGCATCCATCATCACAATTTCAGAGCTCCACACCCCGTAGCTGTCACCACCAAGCCCCCATCCCCTCAGCTCTAGTCAACCACTAATCTACCTTCTGTCCTATGGGTTTGCTTTTGACATTTCACATACATGGAATCATACATGTGATCTTTGGTCTGGCTTCTTTCACTCACCATGTATCCCTCCGGAACCCCCTCCCCCCAAAAAAAAATTCATCAGATTTTAACAAAGGAACAATCATGGGTCAAATTGTGTATCTGAGACATAAGTTGTGGGCTTGTTCCTATTTACTCATCCCCCTTTAAAAATGTTGCGAATTGCTCACTTACCTGAGGCTAGATTTCATAGTCAACTTATTTTCATAAATATAATAGGAAGCTCTGCTGCTCTGAGTCAATTTGTGAGAGCATGACTGAGGTTTATCCAGGATGAGCCGGAGATAGGAGAAATGAAGCCCTTTAACATTTTTTAGGTTAAAATTATTTTGATCATGCTTCCTGATTAGAAATTCTGGAGTTTTGAGTTCACTTGTTGGAATAGATTGAAATGATTCACTGAGCTGGGACAAATCTGGCTTTTCCTAAGGTACCTCTGTAGCTGTCCTCTATGTAGGTCATGCAGTTCTATTCAGTTAAGACACAGACACAGGGAAGACGTGAAGACACACGTTTAGACAGAGGCAGAGATTGCTTACGCGTGTACAAGCCAAAGAACTCCAAGGAGAGAGGAATAGAACAGATTCTCTCGAAGCATCCAGAGAAAACCAACACCTTGATTTTGAATTTCTGGCCTCTATAACTATGAGAATAAATTTGTTCTAAGCCACCAAATCTGTAGTAATTTGCTATGGGAGCCCTAGGAAATTCATACACTAGAAACTTGAACTCCTGATTCTGAAACAGCCTGTCATAAGCTGGTGCTCAGTAAAAGCTTGTGGAGCACAGCCTGGGGCAACGAACAGTCCTTAGGACTCAAATCTCTCCTTGTTTTGTGGGCAACAGAAATTAACTGACTTGGAACTCACTTTTTCCTGTTTTCCCAACTAAAACCTAGTAGCTTGGATTAATAAATGGCCCAAGTTTCTTTTAGATAGTCTATAATTAGAATAAATGCAATTTCCATCCTTACTGGTACCAAAACCAGAGCATACTGTGCCGGAATTGCCATAGTGACAACATTGTGATACATAGTGACACATTTTTTCTTAGCAAGGCTGGCCTTATTTTGGCAAGAGTTAAGGTTATACTCCTATGATTTAGCCAAAGTCCAGTATTAACATGTCCAGAGCAGAAGGGGAGAAAAAAGAACCAACTACATGTGGATACCATATATCTTACACTGACTACAGAAATATTACTAGGGTTAAGCTTGCACCATCGAAAATGTGTCTTGGCATATGTTTGCAGAACTCTTTATTAGAGTATCTACCAAAGACAGATGATATTATAGGCCCTTGTATTAACCAGCCACTATACTTTGTTTCCATGTGCAGACTAGGGATCAGAGGTTTGAAGGGAATGTGGGTTCCTTCTTCCTGAACAATCTACTTCCTCTCTATAGTGGGAAACATCTATATTGATTCTGCAGCACATTTTCCGATGTGACACTAAGTATTCCAGGCCTTCATTTTTTTTTTTTTTTAAATTCAGTCTGCCTTATTCTTATATTTCCTGTCAGTTTGGGAGGCAGAGACAAACAAATAAGGTTACAAGCAAGTGTACTGTACAGCAACACAACGGGAATCCACTCCAGCATCCCCATGTGGGTTTAAAGTTTCTGACTCTCAATTCTTCATTATGTTGTTTTCCGATTAGAAAGTTAATCATTTAAATAGCTATGAATCCTGAAGCTAACCAAATATCTGATTAGAGAATTTTCTAACAAGGGAAGCTATATATGATGTTCACAGCAACTAAGTTTGAACTTTATGTATTACTTATGCATTGAATATAGTACTTTTTTATTCAAATATATCATAATATTTCTAACCACATTGCAGTTTATTAAGGAATGCAAAGACAAAATTATCTTGGGGTATCAAAAGTAATGTTCAATTCTTTGAAAATTAGAAAACCTGGCAGTCTCAATCTGGAGCAGTCCCATCCAACATGGTGGTCATCAGCCACATGTAGCTGTTGCAGCATTTGAAGTGTGGTGAGTCCAAATGGAGATGAACTGTAAATGTGATTTATACACTGGATTCCAAAGACTTGGTATGAGAAAACAGAAAATAACAATTTTTTATACTGATGACATATTGAGATATTTAGCATGGCAGGTTGATTAAAAAATGTTTTAACTGTTTCACTTTGTGATGTAAATAAAAACTTTTAAATTATGAATATGGTTAATTATACTTCTATTGGACAGTATTGTCTATACAGTTCATTAGTCTGAAGCACACAAGAGATCTGAAACACTTGGTAGTATCTGACCACAAACATTCCTAATTATCCTCTGGCACAAATCTGGTCTTGTGATCTAAGAAATAATTGTAGCTAGTGATGTTTGACTGGCAAATTTGGTATGTTTGAGCTTTAGTATAATCAAAGCATAATAAGAATAAGAAGGGAGACATTTAACAGGAGGAAATAAAATAGCAAAGATAAATCCCGAGTCTACTTTTCACAGTTAAGGATCTATCACTCAGGAAATCTGCTGAGTCCAGTGGCTTTCCAGGACAGCTCTCTTCCAGCTAAGTGACTCAGGACCCAGGGTGACCATCACATGGCAAAGCAAAAGAGTTGGCTTTTAAATGCTCTCATGTGTCCTATACTTACAGGCTTTTGGCCAGAACCAGCTGCATGGGCCTCCCTGCCTTAAAGTAGGTCAGGAGATGTGGGTGAGTACAAATTTTGGGTTTTCTAAAGACATTCAAAATCCAACATATACACTCCTTCAAATACGCTGGAAGGATGAGGAAAACATTCAGGACTTGGTCACTTTTCTGAATGCTTGTTAGTTCAGTACCGAAGCCAGAAGGCATTACCTTCCCATTTATGCCAAAGAATGACTGCTTCCTGAAAGATGGAAGAGAGCTAGAATCTATTTTTAGCCTCAATTTTTATATCTTTTGTCTACTTTCCTTCTCAAGTAACACAGTCAGCATATATATAAGTAGATTGCTTTTATTTTCTTCCTTTTTTAGGAAATTTTCATACATAAAATGTCAATTTTCATACATGAAAAATGATAAGCAGAGGCTCCTCTCTCCATACTATGTTGACAGACATAACTGTAGCTAATATGGCCAAATTTCCCCAATTATCTGCTGTAATCTTATTTCTTGCATCTTATAGTTAACATACACACAAAAACTGCTACCCAATTTTCTATCTCTTCTGTTCAATAAGCTTATGCCACATGTGTGGCTACACTCAGCTATCTTTTTGGCCTTTTTAAAGATATATACACCACATGTTACAATGCTAGTTGCTTTTGTTTCTAAGATGTTTGCACGAATGCAGAAACAAAATTTGAATTATGGTCTGATAATTAAATATAGCAGTAGCTCAACACCTCTATCTTCCTGCTGGAATCTTCCAACCCCCCTCCACCCTCCAAGGACTCACAAGCCCCATCCCTCTGTAATATGAAACACAGTAATATGAAACACAACGAAATGTTTTAAGTGTACATCATACATTTATTACCAACAACCCTCTCAACTCCAAAATTGGGCACAGGGATTAAAAATAAAAATTCATTGCACTACTTAGTAAAGCATTACTAGTAACTTTCATAAAAAATGTACAAACTTTGTTAAAAATTTATCAAGCCTTCAAATGATTTGGTTACAGATATTTATAATACGTACATTTAAAACTATATGTTAACTGATACAATGGAATATGATTTGAGGAAATGACTCAGCAAATGATTCCGGAAAAAAAAAAAAGAAAAAACACCCCTGTAAGCTTTCATAATCTGAAACAAACAGCAAAATGAGGTAACCTAATGTACCCACAGGGGGAAAATAGCTTCCTAATGAAAGCTGAAAGATACCTGTGAAAAATAGTCTCATAAATGAGTTGTATTATCTCATTCAAAAAAATTAGGAGGCCCAAATTTAAGAATCTTAACAAATCACATTTAGGAGAGTGTATAAAATCTAAATATGTTTTCACATTTTCCAGATTTTACTCAAAAAAGATTCAGGGCCCAAAATCCTAATGAGATCTTGATACCTGGAGGACTTGACTTATTTTTTTTGTTCTGTTCGAGGGGTGGGAGTGGGGGTGGCTGGCAAAAAAAAAAAAAAAAAGTCAAAAATAATTCATGCAAAAAGGAAAAAAAATAAAAATAAAACCCCACAGCAGAGTTAAGATGATAAAGCCAATATTGTTTTAGGAGGAAAGAGGAAGAAGGCAACAAACCAACATCTGCCTGCTATCTGGTGCATCCCAAGGTGACAACAGCTGGGCACGAATCAACTGTTCTCTTTTGCTAGCCACAAAACTGCTCACTACAGCTAGTCTGAGCTGGTTCAGAACACGTGCATGTATGCTCCTAATAGGCACTAACCACTTAATAAGCAAGTCTGCACACACCTAAGAGCCCCATGCAAAGAAGATATTCCCAAAGAGAGATCAGTCACAAGAGTGCAACAATTCAGGATTTTACCAAAATAGACCCTGCTGCCTCCTAAATTGCCAACTCCCTCTTAAAAAAATTTACTAGAAAAGGGATATTATTGACAAGAATTCGTCAGGAGGGAAGAGCTACTTTTCCTAGTCATTAGTACAATGTGCCTTGTTAATTAGGTATCTTATATAAATTAGAAAAAGTGCTTTACTTGCATGCTTCAATAAAATGAATACTGAGTGTAGTAGTGTTATGTTAGATCTGTACAGATATAAACTTTTTGCAGCTATATAAAAGAGTATGTATAAGATGGGCTTTTGCCATTTTAAACATGATTTTTACTTTAAAAAATAAAGATTAAACTACACGTGATTTGTAATGTAGCTGATTATTATGCCAATAATTTTGGTCTTTAACAAACTTTTTATTCATCAGGAATAGGTGGGTAATATCCTAATGATTTAAAAGTAACATGTGCATTTTACCACTGTTTAGATGCATTTCTGATGTACTGACAAATACAGGGGCAAACAGAGTATGCAAAATCCTATTTGTATGACTAGATAGAGGCAACAGTGTCTGGAGAAGGGCAAAATTGTGCTTCTGTGTAAATTGACTTTACTGAACTCTAAGCTGTGATAAGCTTATAGAGACCTCAAGGGAAGGCAAGTAGCATGGCAGTAACAAGTAGTTAACACTGTCTGAGTAGGAAATCGACACAGAGCCAACTGAAAGCTGAGTGAGGCTGGCAGCAAGTCATCACAGTCCTGACTGGAATTATGCAGCTTGTGCTAATGCAAACAAAGCAATGACATCAACTGCAGGAAGAGGAAGACAATCTTGAATACACAAAGAATGAAACAAGAATCTAAACACTGCTAGAAAACTGACTTTAAATAATCTGAATTATGCTCAATGAACCTATTAAAAAACCCACACGGCTATGTATTGAAATATTTCAGAGCAACTAAATGAAGGTCAATTCCTGTTTTACAGCATTATTTTTTTTATACAAAAATCAAATCTTCATTTATACTGCAAGTATTCTGGACACCTATTATATTAAATTTTTCTCAAACAGAATAAAAAGAAAAGTAATAAATCGTCAAAGCACATCAGATCTAAGAAACTAGAGCTGTCACAGCACTTGATCCATCCAGAAAAAAAGGGTTTTGATGAGAAGCACATTTACTGAAGAACCAGATAACTTTCAGAATTGGAGCTTGGCAGGTGAAATGTGAACCAATAGTTTTCTTAAAACAATTTAGTTGCCTATGGGAGTCTGAACAAAGAACACACATCAGAAGTCAAGCTGAGTTAGTTAACAGATTTTGTTTTGGTGGAAGTCAAGGAGGTGAGACTTCATGGGACCAGTGGTATTCTTAGAAATATATTACTCAAATATCTTCAGAATAGACTACAAATCTAAACATTAAAAAAATCACAAGTACTTCCTGTAAGAAGCTTACTAGAAATGTAAAGGAAAAAACAAAGTATCAACATTCAAATCATTGACTGAATTGCTAATATTGCTAACTGATGATATATGATATTGCACCTTCTTTTTGGAAACAGCAAGTTGGAGTTTAAAAACTTTTTCACAACAAAATCAAAAAATCAGGTTCATGGAGTGAGAATCTGTTACACTTTTTTTCTACAGTGACCCACGCAGGACCACCAATGAAGAGAAGGTGACAGCTGCCTGAAGCAAAGGAAGAAGGCTCTTCTCATTCCATTCATTGGGAGGGGAGGGGATGGAGTATTCAATGCTTATTATTGACGCACCCTTAGCAATCAGTGTGCAACAGCAAACACAAGGGAAAAAACCAGTGTACAGTACTAGTGCTGTTTAAATAACACACCAGATTATACATTGCAGCATAATTAAAACTACACACACATTCTTGGTACATGCTGGTATATAGGATCTCATACACACATTAGCTACCATGCCCTCACACCAGTAGTTGCACACACTCTCACACACATACAGATACATTTATCACCAACAGCCATACATTGCATTCATTTCCACTCACAGTTTCTGAAGGCTCTATATAAGGTAGATTGCTATATCATCTGGAGCTACCACTTTTTATAAAAGCACATGCTAAAAGATCACGTCCACTGTAATCTTGCAGCAACACTCGGAATGATCACACAAAAACCAGGGAATGTTAGTGCACACACGAAATTAAGCTAAAGAAAAAGTCTTTGGAGTTCCAATCACACGGTTAGTATAACAATCTCATAATTATGAAGACTAATTGTAAGCTTTTATAGTTGATTAAGTCACACAGTGCAAAGAAAGGTCCATTGACCCTTTTGGTAAAGGGAGGGCTGGAAGCCACACAGATTAAGTTCAATGGATAGTCCGTATATACATGTGATGAGGAACACCCAAACTAGATTTGTGCTCTTAGGTTGGTCATTCTGAATCCCGATGCACTTCTGAAGCATCAGCTCGGCAAATTGGGCAAGTACGATTTGCCTAAAACACAAAAGAGAAAAACTTGTCTGAATTGTGACAACACAATGAAACATCTTAAAAGTGATGGAACTCTTTTTCCTTCCCACAGTTTTTACATTTTTTGTTCCTTTCAGAAGGTACAAAGCAATCATTTAACCTTGTCTTTAAAAAAATACCCCACGAACCTCAAAAAAACTTAACAGGCTATCAATAGTTTTTAATAGGTTAGTTTCACCATATAGACAAGATTACCCATCACCAGTTCAGACAAATCTAATGACTGGCTTAAAACTCCATCTCAACAAATGGCACCACCATTTGTTTAGCTGCTAAAGACAACAACAGAGGCATCACCTGTTCCCTTGCTTTCCACAGCCCAATATTCATCAAATACTTTCATTTCTATATTATAATAGCTTTCAAATCAGTGCTCTTCTTTTCATTTAATTGCCACTATTCATTCTCCATCTGGCTCAAAACATCCTTATTCCATTTTCCTGTCTCTCAGAAATAATCTCTTCTAGTCATTCTCCAAACAGTGGCCAGAGATCTTCCTAAAACATAAGTCCATCATATTCTTTCACATAGTTTTCAGGATCTAGTCCAAATTCCCTCACACTTCACAGTGACTTCACAATAAGCCAGTCACTGGCGATCTCTGAATGTCTCTTCTCTTGCTACTCTCCCTCATGCTCTAGCTATCAGCCACCTGGAACCTGTGTTTTTCCACCTATTCTCTGTTCTCAAATGTTAGGGCTGTGCGTATATAATGCTTTCTTTCCTTTTCTAAAAAGTTCAGACTCCTTCATTAACCCTCAGGATTCAATTTGAGCTAAATTGGATCCCTTCGTCTATGGCTCATTTGTCTTCCTTACCAAACTGTGAGGTTGTCTAACCCCGTATTACTATTTCCTAATCAGAATATTCTAAAAAAAAGCCATGAAACATAAAGCTATTTAAATTATTTTACTGTATCACATTTTATTCTACTATTATAAAATATAGAAAATAAAAAGGCCTTGAAATAATTTCATCCTGGTATGACAACTATTAGAATTTGTGTCCTTTGGACTCCCCGTGCCATCTGCAAAGGAGAATATGGTCAGAATTAAAATAAAAGCACTAGAAGTTTATTTCCATGTAAATTTCTGACAAAGGAACTCCACAGTGAGGTAGGTCCCCTTTCTAAACTGTTAGAGGAAACTGGCCTAACAAGTTCGGGCCACACCCCTCTGTAGCAAGAACACAATAATTATCAAGGACACATAACCAATTTTCAAGTTTTGCAGAATCACTCTCATGATGATGATTGTAGTTAATTTTCACTGGCCTTTTCTCTTCATTTGTAGAAATCATACTGAAAACTATGTTTCATTTTTTTCTCCTTATCCACTTTCCACCAACCACGGACTTACTCTACATAAACTATGGTCAGTAAAAAAGAAAATTCAATGTTATTTTCTTCAGAGATGCCATCACTTTACCTTAAGCCATTTGTCGACACACTTGGCATGGAACTCGTGGTTACAGGGTAAAACTCTAAGTAGCTGCCTTGACTCAAAATCACACATGCATACTACACACCTAAAAAAAGCAAAAAGATCATTTAACATAAAACCAAGTGGTTTTCTATTTTGTTACAACTACTGAAGCCTATGAAACCACTTACCATCACATTTAGCAAAATATTATTCTATATATATGTCTTACTGCTAAATTGTACACCTGAAACTTAGTGAATTTTGTTAACCAATGTCCCCCTAGTTAAAAAAAATTATTTAAATTTGAATACAAAATAACTGATGAAAAAAATCATAATGCCAAGACATTTAGTAAAAGTGCTTTTCTGTATTGACATATCAAGGAAATCTCTAACATCCAAGTCAACCTTAATACTATTCAACAAATGGTGCTAGAATGATTGGGTATCCATATACAAAGAAATAAAGTTGGACCCCTACCTCACACAATATACAAAAAATAAAAATGGAGCAAAGTTCTAAGTGTAAGAGCTAAAACTATTAAACTCTTAGAAGAAAACACAAGTAAATCTTCATGACCTCAAAACAGGCAATGGCTTAAGTGATAATACTAAAAACACAAGAAACAAAAAAAGTGGATAAACTGAACTTCGTCAAAATTATTTTTTAACACTGTGCTTCAAAAGACACCATCAAGAAAGTGAAAAGACAATTACAAAATGGGAAATATTTTTAAAAATCAATAAGGGACTTGTATATATAATATATAAAAAACTTCTACAACTCAACAATTAAAAATAAGCCCAATCAAAAAATGGATAAAGGATGTAAACAGGTATTTCTTCAAAGATATATAAAAAGCCAATAAAGTACAGTAAAAGACTCAAAATTATTAGTCAGAAAGAAATCAAAACATCAATGAAATACCACTTCATTCCCACAAGGGTGGCCAGAATTAAAGGACCGACAATGAAAAGTACCAACAAGGATGTAGAAAAATTAAAACTTTATACATTGCTGGTGGGAATGTAAAATGGTACAGCCACTTTAGAAAAATTAGATGGTGTCAAAGGTTAAACAGATAATTACCGTAAGACCCAATAAACCCAGTTACCCAAGAGAAATCAAATCACATTCACAGAAAAACTGCACAGGTATCCCCCACTTTTTGAAAGTTTGCAGTACGCTACTTCACTTTTATGAAAGACCTACATTAGTACCTGTTTTTGCTAACTGAAAAAAATCCAAAGAGGATTTTCTCTTTTATAAAAAAAGACAAAAAGCAAATAGAGCATTCAGTGCTTGTTTTTCAGTAAGCATCCCAAGCAGCAAGAGTGGCACTTACTGCACAGAGAACTACACTCAGCATCTACACTCCTTCCCCAGAGAACTACACTTAGCATCTCAGGATCAAGCCATAGCTCTGAACTGTGTCTCTAAACATCTGCTCTTTATCTCAGTTTATTTTGTATACCTGTTAGCAAGATGCATCCTAAAGTATCAGAAAAGCCTAAGAGAAATCATAAAGATGCTTAGTGTAAACTGTAAACTGAACCTAAGTGTTTTGATCAGGGTGAACAAAACAGACATTATGCATGTGCTGAACTTGCATGCATCCACCATTCATACTATTTATGTGCAGAAAGGATCCTGAAGCTGTGGAAGTTACTACTGGTCTGAAAAGATGCAATTGCCATAAGGAAAGGATTTGAATTGAAACTGAACCGATAGTGAAAGGCCTGAAAGTGAAGTCATCCAGGAACTGAACATGAAAAACGTGTGTGAGGTCTTTAATATGACTGCAGCAACTATAGACAATTGTGACTTCTGAAAAGGCACTGAGGTTTAGGGCAAGTTTGCAGGATGTTTTGAGCGCCTGTGAAGAACTATATGACAGAAAAAGCTGTGAGGCTAAGCAATCAAACATATTGTGGTATTTTAAGCCTTCCACACATCTGCCACAGCAGATGATGAACCCCAACTTCATCAATGAGGCAGACAGGCAAAAAAAGAAGATACAGATGTTGGTGACATGCCTGTCCTGATGGAATCAATGATGACATGTTAAGAGACGACCCTCCTCTTCTCTTGTACACTACTCTGCAGTTTCCTATAACTCCTACCCCCACACTCTCTGATGACTCAGCCCCCCACACCATCAATCACCACCGCTCAGCCTTCCTGATTCCTATTAAGTTAAACTACAATGGACATACATTATTTCTACTTTATGCAGGGTGTATATATCATTTTTGCTTTTACTATATATTAGTGTTATTTTAGGTTTCATATATTTTTTAGTATAATTTGGTAGTTTATTTTTGGGGTTCTGGAAATGCTCAAAAATTTTTCCATGATAAACTAATGGTAACTGCTTCTTTATACCATTTTGGCTTATGAAAGCTTTCATAAGAACACTCTACTTTCAGATAGAAAGGGAAATCTGTACATGAATGTTCACTGCAATATTATGAATACTACCCAAAATGTGTAAACAACTTAAATGTCCATCAACTGAGGAAAGAATATTTGGTACAATTAAATATTATTTAGCCATAAAAAGGAAGTATTGATACAAGTTATTACATGATGAGCTTTGAATACAAGCTAAGTGAAAGAAACCAGAATCAAAAGACCATATATTGTATAATCACATTTATATGAAATGTCTAAAATAGGTAAATCTGCAGAGATAAAAAGATGTTTGTGCTGGGGTGAAGAGGGTTGAGGAGAAATGTGAAGTGGCTGATAATGGGTAAGGAGTTCCTTTTTTGGGGGATGAAAATGCTATAAATTTGTGATGATGGTTATAAAACTCTGAATATACTAAAAACCACTGAATTGTATACTATTAATGTGAATTATATCTCAAGAAGGTTGTTATAAAGGAGATACTATAATCAGAATCTTAAGGTAAAAACCTCAAACTTTATATATGAGAATTATTAAATTGTATACATATAAAATATTTCAGTTTAAATTAGAAACCATAAAATTTCTACACAACCTAAAAAACCAGAACAGCACTGTCCACTAGAATTTTCTGAAGTGACAGAAGTGTTCTACATCTACATCTTTAATACAGCATCACTAGCTAGTGCAACTAAGAAATTTAATTTTAATTTAAATAGCCCCATGTGACTAGTAGCTACCTAACTGGACGGCATAGGCATATAGTAAGAAATACAGGTTATTTATCTTTATTAAGTTATCTTTGACTCTAAAGCTTTTATTTCATAAAGGTAGAAAAGGAAATTTAACATGGAGCGATGTCAGAAAAATGTACTTACAAAGTCTGTTCTGACTGGTGGTTGTTAGGATTGAACCGATAAGAAGGAAGTTGTTCAATATCTGCTTTAGTCAGTCCTCGAGGTTTAGCCTCTCCTAGTCGCTCTGCCAAGTTTAAAAGGGCCTGTTGATGTAAAAGGAGACATATTTTGATATTTCTTTAAATTTTCTATTACAATAGTTTTTTAAACTACAATTATTGTGTAAAAATTTAAATACATTCAAAAGTAGAGATAAGAGTATAACAAACTACCATATGTACATTACCCAGGTACAACAATTGGCTGATTTTACTTCATCTATTACTGTGTATTCCTAAAACCCAGATTATTTCCAAACAAAACTAAAAGATAGTATCTCATTGGTAAAATAATTGTTTCTTTAAAAGTCAGTCAACTTAAAACTTTTAACATTTTGGGCTAGACAAAATTTTGTTGTGGGGGGCTGTTCTGTGCACTGTAGGGTGATAGCAGCATCCCTGGCTCCTACCTGCTAGATGCCAGTACTCTGCCCGCCTCCTGTCTGAATTGTAGCAACTAAAAATATTTTCAGATGTTGCTAAATATCCTCTAGGTGATAAAACTGTCCCAAGGTTGAGAACCATTCTAAAAAATAAGACTTTTAAAAAGGATATAACCACAATATCATCACACCTAAAAAATCAGTAACTCAATGTCAAATGTCTGATTTGTTTCAGTTATTTTCAAAACACTTTTTAAAAAGTTCAAATCAGGATCCAAATAAATCCTTACATTACTGTTGCTTGATGTCTTAATTATCTTTTCTGTTTATATTTGTTGAAGAAACCAAGTCAATGGCCTGTAGAAATTTCCAGTTTGAATATTACTAACTGAACCTCCCCACCCTGACTTTTTGTTTCCTTTTCCCCTGTACTTCTTATAAATTGATAAATTTGACCATTTCCATCATAAAGCTCATCTAATTATTAGAAGCCACAGATGAACACTAGATCCACTAATTCATTAAAAAATGGCAAAATGGTAACATTCTATCATTCTTCATCTATTAAATGAAATACTTCTATAATGAGCAACTTCCCCATTCTAAATTACAATCGGAAGTATACTTTATATACAAAATGGAAGATAAGTAAGACCAATGAGTTTATTTTTTGAAGTATGACTATGAATTCATAGATTTTAAAATAGCTGATGTATTTCAATATATTGCAGGTATTACGCTTACTTATTGGTTTAATTATTCATTTGCTTTATCCTACAATCAGGCAACCTTTTGTGTACTGCTTTGCCCCCTTATAGGCTACCAAAGGGTTAAGAGAATGGGTAACGAAATGATGACAATGAGAGGAACAGAATTTATTTCTCAAAATTTCAATAACTAATGCTGTGATAGCTGTGTGCTTTAATATGATGATGTCACAACACTGCTTTTGGTACAACTTTATTTGAAGAACTGGGTCACCTAAATAAATTGCTCCCTTTTAGTGAACATATATGCTTTTAAGTCCTTCTAAATGCTAGGACAGTAAACAAATTTAACTGGTGTTAATTACATTAGCATATAAAACTTAGATAAAATTTATGATATAGCTGATATATTTTTACACTGCTACAGTATAAGCTACAGGACACTTATGTCATCTAATACAAATATGATTATAGTCAATAAAATGTTTATTAAGCCCTTATTGGACAAAAAATGTAAAGATAATCAAGTGCCCTCAACAAATTTATATGATGTAGCAGGCAAGACATAATTAGAATATATGGTTTTATAAGAACAAAAAGGAAGGAGAGACTCATTTAGATCTGACAACAGACTAGAAATGCCTTTCACAGAGGTAGTTTCTGACACCTATGTTTCAAAATATGGAGGAAGGGGGAAAAGTTCTTAGGCAGAAAGATCAAGGGGAGTAAAAGCACTTAGGCAAGAATGTACAGGGTAGATTCAAAACATAGTTTTCTGGGGCAGGGTGTGTGTTATAGGTGTGCACACTATGAGACCAAACCAGAAAAGCCAATAAGACTTTTTAAATTTGATTACAACTATGTCTTTGCAGAAGATCAAACATATTCAACCCAAAACACAGTGTAGAAAGAGATTCAGGTGTCAAACACACAATATTTTTCTTACTGGGATGGTATCGCTGTTTTTTCCATTGATATGTATACAATCTGTTTAATGAAGGGCTTTCCTTTTCAGCAACATGATTGTAACTATAGTACAGAATGCCTAAGGATAACCAACACCTTTTTTACTGCTCTGTACAAAACTAACACAAAATGTAGAAAAAAACTATAGAATACAGTATTTGGCCTGTTCTCTTTGTTACGCATTAAAAAAAATCAAAGGTGCTTTAAAATTGTGTTTGTGTATGTAGGTTTCTCCTCCCTGTGCCCAGATTCAATTCACCTTAAAAAACCTGTTCCAACACAGACATCCTGACAATGATGGCTCAACATAGATTTTTTCCACTACAATGGTGCAAAAGTGATACACATTCAACAGAAACTCGCTAGGGTAAGCTATGGTGTTTGGTAGGTTAAATGCACTTTGACTTACGGTGTTTTCAATTTATGATGGGTTTATTGGGATGTAACCCCATCATAAGTCAAGGAATATATGTATTCATACTGTGTAAAGATCAGTGAAGCTGGTGTGAATAAGATAGTTGGCAGTGTGAAAACACACTCATATAGTCACTCATATTCAACATATCCAAATCCAAATTTGCCTTTCAATCCCCAAACTGCAACTACCGACCTCAAATGATACAATATCAGCATCATCCGGTATCATTTATCAGACCTGCTATCACCTCCTGCCTTCTCTGCAGTTCTTTTTGTAGAGCATCTTCTTTTATGACCCTCCCACTCATATCCGACCCTGTCATAAATCATTCAGTGACCAAATACTGTTGATTCTAGTGGTAAAACGTCTTTGAGGATATACTCTTTTCTATCTGCACTTCCCATAATTTGGAACTTGCATGGTTTTATAATTTATTACCTGACCTAGTATTAGATTTCCCTACCACTAACTTCTTAATCATGCCCACCTACTCCTTCTACTAGCAGAATTTTAACTCTTAAAGGTAGAGATCTGATGCCATAAGCACCAAAAAACTCAGCAGCTCCTTCCTACTACAATAATCAAAGTTATGTCCAGTCTTTAGCTGGACACTCAAGTACAACCAGTTGAGCTTTTCAATCAAATCTCCTCCTTTTCCCTTTAGTCACAGACTATATGTAGTTCCTCAAGAATATCCTGCATTTCCCTGTCTCAACCTTATGCATGAAAACCTTTTCCCATCCTTCCAAGAACTGGCTCAAACACTTCTGCTTCCACACATCTTTTGAGAACATTCATTCATAATTCATTATTTGCTCATTTACATTTCTTCAAAAGAATTATAATTAAATTTAATAGAGCACCAAAATCTGTCTTGTTATGAGAGCTGTGTGGTACATAACAAAATATCTTCAAGGATGTTGAACACTTTTTTGACATATTTGTAAATCTTGATATATACAAAGGATTCACCTAATGTTTAATAGAAAGAATGAGTTGAATAATACTTTTTATGCACATAATACTCCCCAAATTAATCCAAAGTTCACTTACTAACCTCATAATTTTCTACTTCTCCATCTTCCACATCTAATTCAAAGCTGAAAGTTGGGCCTACTGCAGGTGGCACTGGAAGCATTGATCTGCAGTAAAATAACCAACACAACATTGATATATTATTTCAATGAACAGGATGGAATAACAAGGCCATGTGCTACAGGGACAAAGAACAGTCAGGGTTAACCAGTGGCAATCCTTTAAAAAAAACCTGCCTTCATGAAAAATAAAAAATTAAAAACTGACAAAAAAAAAATCACACACAAAGACTTTAAATAAAATCATTTAAAGAACAAAGTTGGGAGACTTATCTGCTTTTAGGACTTATAAAAAGCTGTAACGATCAAAATAATAATATAGGTACAAGACCTTCTGATATAAACATTTCCTGCTTTCCTAACAGGTAGTTATAGACATGAGACTAAAACTGCCCAGTGAAACGTAGGCAGGAGTAATACAGCTTCTAGGAAGTATCCCTGAGAGTAGGCAGGTAGTCAGAGAGATCCATTTTCATTTTTGCTATATAGAATGTGGACGTGATGGCTAGAATATGAGACATCTTAAATCATGTAGAGAAAGCCATAAAATTCTAAGGATGGTAGAACTATTCCTCAAAGTTATGGGGCTAACAAACCATTCTTGAATTGCCTACTTCTGAACTTCATTATATAAAAGAGAAAAAAAGAACTACCATGTTTAACCCATGGGTGTTTCTGTTATAAACTTAACAGAGGATTTCTAAGGCATAGAAAACAGAAATAACTTCTCCTCTCTTCTTCCCTTGAGAAGCAGCAACATCAAAAGCTAGATAATTGAAGGTGGCAAGTGATGCCAGATGTAAAAGCAGCAAAAATTTTAAACTTTTCTACCTTTTGATTTGATAAACCTATTTTCTAGCTCACAGACTTCTTCCCCCACTTCTGCCTTATCCTTGCTCTTTCTTTCACTCTTAAATGGTTCCCCCATCCCAAACCCTTAACATCAAATGAAAATATCTAACACACTCTAAATTATATACCACACAGAAGACACTCATTAAGAAAAGAGAATCTCAAGGGTATCAAAATTCAGAACTCTTTAAAGTAATAAAAACTTACAACACATATGGTAGTAAGCTGGGATGATAAGGGGGAGGTGGTATTGGCTGCTGGGATCGGTATCTACTACGTCCTGTGAGTCTCCGAGGCATAAATGGAGGATAAGGCTGTAGAGGAAAATGTTGAAACGCTTTAAGATCATTCTGCCTTTACAATTATTTAATCTGTTGAATAAAGTCCCTTCATTTGTAAAAATCTATTGACAGTTCTTTCTTCAAATGGTATTTGTATTTCTTAAATGTCAACATAGATAGAACAATATAGAACAATATACACTTAAGTATATTTCTAAACACAAGTTTTCCGACCAAATGATTTCAGTAATATATTTAAAATTCTAAACATGCAGTCACATTGAAACAGGACTCAAAACAAGTTATCATAGCAGACAATAAATTAATAACAATAAATGAAAACTTACTACTCCAAAGGACACCTCTTGATGCAAAGGATCATGTGTTAAGAACTGCAAAGGAGCTGATGGAGGTAATGTTGGGGGATGGGCTGATGGAGGGTAAGTAAAACCTCCTACAGGAAGATGTTCTCCTAAGAGTTCCACTTCATTCTCTATCCTTTGCAGAGGCTGAAGAGGGGAAAAAAGCCAACCAATGTACTTTGTATTTAGGCAGGTTGTATTATAATAATAAAAATCACCCTCCCGAGAATATCTTTACAGTCATGCATTTCTTGATGTTCACATCAACTTAAATTTGTACATGTGGACATTTATTAAACATTTCCACTATCTACTAAAGGATATATTTCTCTTAAGATGAGAGAAGACAAAAAAAATATGAAGTAACCCAATTATGTAACTAAAACAACTCTAGTCATGATACAGTGATCTACTCATAGGATTTTCAGACATTTAACATAAGAAATCAAACACAGTGCGTGTTTAGTCAGAATGAGGGCTAAAAGGGGTAGTAAGACACGGCAAGCATTATGCAGTAGTGGAAAGTTTATGGGTTTGGGCATTAGACAGGCTCTTAGTACTGTCACTAATCAGCTATGTGACTTTTATATAAATTACTTAATCTGAACCTCAATATTGTTATCTATAGAACTGAAATGCTTGCAGCCTATTTCAAGTGTGTTGTGATTGCTGAGACAATATAAAAACAGCACACAGCGCTATGCAAAGCACATAGCAAGTGGGCCTTTTTGAAAATAGCTTTACTGAGATGTAATTCATACTATAAATTCACCCTGTTAAGGGGTATGGTTCAGTGAATTTTAGTATATTCACAAGAGGTGTACAATCATTACCCCTACTTTAAAAAAAAGTCCAGAATACTTTCAACCCCTCTTCCCCTAAAAACCCCATGCCCATTAGTAGTCTACTACCCATTTCATCTCAGTCTTCCCCAAGCCCTGGACAACTACTAACCTACCCTATTTCTATAGATTTACCTATTCTGGACATTTCATTTATACAGAATCACATAATATTGTGGCCCTTGTATTTGGCTTCTTTTACTAAGCTTAATATTTTCAAAGTTCATTCATTTTGTAGTAATGTGTATAAAAACTTCACTCCTTTTATGGTTGACTAATAAGTCACTGCACAGATACACCACACTTTGTTTATCTATTAGCCAGTTGACAGATATTTGGACTGTTTCCACTTTTTGGCTATTAGGCATAATGCTGTTACGAACATTTGTGTACACATTTTTGCGCTGATGTTTTCAACGAATTTTTAAATGTTAACCTGACATCCTCCCAGTTAAAGAATACTTTGTTCAATGTATTGTACATTATAGTAATACATTACCCAAATGTAAGTAATTAATAACACTTTAATTTGAAAACTTTTATATGCTTGAGAGTAATCACAAGTGCTGACACTATGACGACACAAGAGAACCTCAATTCTGATTTGGCAATGTGACTGAGCCTTTTAAAGAATTCCAAATTCAGATATAAGCGATGGCCAAATTTTGTTTTAGCTCTGAATTCCCAGGAAATGGAAGAAACATCCTGACATAAATCCTGTCCTGATTTTAATAAAAGATTTTCTGGTAGAAGTAGTTTTAATTTTTTTTGGATTAACCAAACTTCTGTCAAAATTAGTTTCTATAGTTTCGTGAGAGTAGCCAAGTAAGCTCACCTCTGCCTATAACCCAGCATGCTGCATAAACTCTTAGTAAAGGAGGGTTAGGCTCTGTTAGATTAGACTATCAAGCTCCTTTCACAGACTGAAATCTTCCACTCTAACCATTTCTATATATTCTTGCTCCTGTTCTCTCTTAATGCCTGATGGTCAGATGTTCAACTTAAGTCTGTCCAAAAAACAACAGGCCTTCTTCCTGTGCCCTTCCTTACATTTATATAGTACTTACCTCCTCCAGCCCCCCAAAATAACATGACTCTCAGAGCTAGCTATATTCTGGTCCCAAGACAGAATTAACTATGTTAATAGACTACATCATCTACTTTTCATGAGAACATAGTGGAAAAACAGGCCTTCAAAAAAACAAAGAAACAAATAAATAATTGAGGCTCAGAGGGTTACTTTACTTGCCTAAATGAATATAAATATTATTCTAACAAATATAAACGATTTTATACTATTTTTATTTTCCATTTTAGAAATACATAAAAGGAAAAACATGAAAAACTGCTTTTCTTCACATTTATTTCATGAAGGATTATAGACATGCAGGAACAAATTTAAATTAGACAAGTGACAAAAAATAGCTAAAAAATTTAAGAAATCAAGATAACTCTAGGTAACTTTATCCATATTAATCTGTATGTCTATGGATTCCTTAATTCTCTTACAAACCAAGAATGCCTAAGTTATAGTTTTTAAATGCTAACAACTTCTATCTATCTACTGATCTACCTTTTAGGTCTAAACATTCTGTGAAAATTAAAGACAAGAGTAGAGATACCTACCGATCGTGACTGCTGTGTTTGGAAAGGGACAAACTGGCCTGGTGGTGGCAAATGAGGAGGATGATGGGGAGAAAGGTGAGGAGGATGTAAAAGAAATGGATCACTAGAAATAAGGGGTGGGAATGCAGCATATGGTACTGGTAAGTGCTGAACTGAACATGCTTGCAGCATCTGTAAGAGAAATTGTTATTTTTGTTAAAAGTATCAGAATATATAATTAATTTTAAAAAACTATATAGTGAGATTTAAATGTCATTGCCACATCCCAAATCAAACCAAAATGTTTTAAGAACCTACATTAACAATAAAATATTACTGTATTTTTGCATCTATTAGTAAAATACTGGTAAATAGTAATTATTCTGTATTATTACAAATCAGTCAACTTTAGCCTGTTTAACACCTATGAAATGGGAGGAAAGTGTTGCATAGCAGAGGAATGTCTCTACTTTGTTTAAGATATAGCAGGTATACTGCTTTCTAAGAAGCTCTCTTTTTCAATCTTGTAGAAAATTTGTATTTCTAGAATTTTTATATTTATAGGAGCCCAACTCACAACTAAGTGCCTGATGGTCTCTCAATATTTTAAGTTCACTACTTCAAGCACACTGGTTCTAGAATTTATTACTGAGAACCCAAGCTTAGATAAATTCATCTGTCAAATTGAATTGGTATTTATATTTGTGGCTCTTTTTAATCTCACATTCAGACAAAGGTATTAGGATTATTTTTAGATTTAGCAAAGTGCTTCACTCTGAAGACATTATTGGCCTTAGACAAGTCATTTAAATCCTCTGGATTTCAGCAACCTTCTTTAAATGAGGAGGCTGGACCGGGGGCTGGTAGATTAAAGGAAAAAGCATACATTTAAGAGGCAGAGAGAAGTGGGTGTCAATTCCTGTTCTCTCATACTAATTGCCTCTATGACATTAAGCAAGTCATTTTTTATTTCATCATCCAGAAAATGGGGGATACCATTTTTATCGCAGGCTTCCTATAGTGAGGAATAAATAGAACAAGTACTCAAAGTGTCTATTTATTACCAAGTGCTGATACTATGACTGTTGATCACTAAAGTCTCTAAGACTTTACCAATATCCTATGTTAATACCTCAAAACCAAACTTTATCAAGATTTAATCATGCACTGTGCTAATATACGAGGCAACAGGCTTTGACCTTCAGGATATTCAAATGTGTATAATTTAATTAATGTAAAAATATATCAAGTTTTAAAGCTAATTTTATTAAATTGTTACTCTAAGGAAGCTGTTGATATTTTCATTGCAATAAAATTGCCTTTTTTATTTGAAAGTGAAAAGCTACAGAAGGCAGTCTCTTAAATTTTGTTTGCTTATATAATGTACTTAAGCCATTCTAAAGAGGGAGTGTACAGACTTACTGGAGGAGGCACACTACAGACAGGGAGGTGCTGTCCACTGAAAACCACAGAGCATCCAGGGACCTGCTGTGTACTGCAAGCAGGGATGTGCTGGCCTGTGCAGAGTGGAATCCCATGTGGTGCCACTGTTGTTACTGTGTAAGAAACAGGGACTGTGCCCTGGTGGAGCTATTAGGAAAGAAAAACAGAATGGTAGAATTTAGCTGTTTGGATAAAACTTCAACTATTAAAAATTAAAATCTGGGCATTTATTGACTCCCCCCCCCCCTTAGCTATATAGATTTTTCACAATGTACTTCTCTAACAGTTTCAACTAGAACATTCTCTGTCATTGTAAATAAGCTGACTGTTTCAACTGTAGTAGTATACGATGCCCATAGAACTAGGACTAAACTCTTCCCCCAAAGGACTCCCTGAGAAGTCCAGGAAAATAATGAACTGATATATTAACTCTTCTACCCTGATTTAAAAAACAGAAAATGTTTCTAAGAGAAAACTTGGGAAAATGACAGCTTGCATCTTCTAATATCTGACCCACATCCCAAAGAAAAAACTTAACTGTAACTAGTGAAATAATGTAAAGTAGTATTTTAAAGTTAAATAATTTCCTTCTCTTTCAGCCAGTGTTATTCCCATCCTATATATCCTTAGACAATGTTAATAACATATTCTTCCACATGTTTTCCCATGAATATACAAACATATACATGCCCCCTTTTAATGCCCACAATTATCAAGCTCGTTTTTATTTTCTAATAGAAATGTTTTTTTTTTTTTAACAGAAATGAGATCTGCAACTTACTTTTTCAATTATTATAGAGCTCTCTTCAAGTGCGTTAAAAGGAATAATTCTTTTCTGATACTACCAGATATTTCAACTGGCACTCACTTAACAGCCCTATCATTCATATACTAATGGACATCCAAGTTGTTTTTACATTTTTAACAATATTTACACAAACTGTAAAAAATATCATTGAACATATACCCTTACATATTAGTAGTTTCATTTATTTCAGAGGTATTGCTGGATAGAAGAATAAATGTATTTTAAACTTTTGCAAAAGGCTGGATGGAGTAGGTCACAATTCCAACAGTAACAATAGGTAGGGCCCATTTCTTGGCACCTCCACTCAAGGTAAACATACTTGGATTACAAGCATATTTATCTACCTGAGAATAAAAACAACAGTATCAACATGCTTGCTTTAAATTTGCATTTCTCTGCTTAGAGAGGTTGAACACTTTTAAAATATGTTTATTAACCATTTAGGTTTTTCTGTAAATAATCTATATCCTTTGCTCACTGCCCATTTTCTATTAAGCTATCAGTTTATAGTTTTGTTTTTTAATTAGAAATAAGCACCTACTGCTTGTCATGTGTAACAAAAATATTTTCCCAGTCTTTGTTTTATCTTTAAATAAATACTTTAATGGAAAATTTTTTTCATGATCTTATATTTATTGAATATAGTCAAAGTGTAGCTTTGTAGTTTCCTTTATGAGGTTATACAAATAGACTCCTAGACTTTCTCATACTTTTTTTAATATTTAATATATACTCCAACTAAAATCTGTTTATTTTTTGTTTACAGTATGAAGTAGAGCTCTAATTTTTCCTTGCAATTTTACTTGTTGCATTTATGAAACCATCCTTTTCCCTCTAAACTGAAATACCATCTTTTATCTATTTAATAATGTCCCACATACACATATATCTAATTTATGCCAAATTTGTGCTATTTCAATTACTGTACAGCATCTTACTAGAAAAATTAATATCGAATAAGACAAAGTATTCTCATTACCATACTTTCATTATTTTTTGGCCATACATTCTATGTAAATAAATTCCTATAATACACAGAATAAATTGATGGTTGTCACATGGGAGGGAGACTGGAGGGCTGGGTGAAAACAGTAAAGGGATTAAGAAGTGCAAACTGGTAGTGACAAAACAGTCACTAGGGATGTAAAGCACAGTATAGGGAATATAGTCAATAATATTATAATAACTATGTATGGTGTCAGGTAGGTAATAATCAGGGAGATCACTTCATAAGTTACATAAATGTCTAACCACTATGCTGTACACCTGAAACTAATATAACATTGAATGTCAACTGTAAGTGAAAAGGTTCTTAAGAAAAGACTAAAAAAATAAAATTATCTAAAAATAACAAAACTCAAATAATTTTATAGTTTCCAAACCCTGATTTATATTAGTTTAACTATGTCAAAGTTTATGTTATTTTATAAAGGAAACAATTTTATACTAAGACATAATTTTATACTATGGCACATGTTCAATACCATGTTACTATTTTTCAATAAATTAAGTTTTCTTCATAAATATATATTATTATTATTAAATTTATTTCTCAAAGTTCTTTGGTAAGTTTTTTAGGTTTTATATTGTCAATTTATTTTTCTCTATTTCCACATCAAATTGGTTAGCCCTAGTAGTGAGAAAAGTTACTTTTTTATATCTTGAATAACCCTAACTTAATTCCAGTATTTTTAAAAATTAGAATTTCCTTTTTGATATATATAACTATATCTGCTAAGATTCAACACAATTATTTGCCTTTTTACTTTAGTGATAAAGAACCCTCGAAAACGATGCTCATAGGCACCTGTCTTCTATCCAATTTTAATGGAAATAAATGTATACCAAAATATTTAATGAAACTATTTTATGTTCTGGAACTTAGTCCTTTCTCAGAAATAGTATTGCAAATATTTTCTTCCAGGCAGTCATTTGTCTTTTCACTTTTTAAATATTGTCTTTGGATTAGCAGAAATTTTTTATTTTCGTGAAATCCAGTATGTTAGTGTTTTTTTTAAGTGGCTAGTGCTTCATATATTCTGTTTAAGAAATCTTTGCCTACTTTATGAAGACAATCTCCTTTATTTTTTATTTTTTACCTTTTGCATTTAGATCTAGAGCCCATCTTTATTTTTATGAATGATATGAAAAGCCAAAGTTCAAATTTATCCACATGGATATCCAGTTGTTTCTGCACCATTGTGAAAAAAGACCTTCCTTTTCCTTCTTGAATTCCTCAGTGCCTTTGCCAAAAATTAAGTGACCAATATATATTTAAGTATATTTCTGACAATTAGCACAGTTCTTTAAGTTTAATTTATTAACAGTTCTCTGTACAGCTAGTGCTTTTCCTATCTTATCTAAGAAAGCCTTCCTTTCTTATGGTGTTGAAGCTCTTCCTATGTTACTTTTTTAAAAGTTTATAATTCTGCCATTAACTTTTTTTGTCTTTAATCCATCTGGACTGAACTTTGTGAATGGTATGAGGTAAAGGATCTAGTTTCACATTTTCAGTTAGATACCCAATTGTCCCAGAATAATTTATTAGAAATTCTTTCTTCTCCCAACTCATCTACAGTCATATAGCATATATAGTGTTCATAAATGCGTGGTTTATTTCTGGGCTTTATATTTCATTAGCCTATTTAATTATTCTGGCATAAATGCCTTGATTTCTACAGCTTTATAATAAGTCCTAACAATTGGAAGAGCTACTCTACCAACCTTGTTCTTCAGGACTATAGACCAGTGGTTCTCTTAACTGTGGTGTGCATTAGAATCACTCAAGTTAAAACAGAGTGCTGGGTCCCACACTCAAGAGTTTCTGATTCATTAAGTCTAGTGTACAGTCTGTATTTCTAAAAAGATCCCGGACATACTCTGAGAACCACTTGATCTTAGAGATTCTAGACCAGAGTGTCGGGCGGCCAACTTTCATAAAGGGCTGGAAAATACTTATTTTAGGCTCGTGGGCCATACTAGACTCAGATAAAACAGCTATAGACTACAGATTTAAAACAAAACAAAACAACAACAAAAACAAGCAAAATTGTATTCCAAAAAAACTACTAAAACAGCCAGTGGAAGTTTATTTTCCCCAGCTCTAGACAATTCCACGTCTTTTAAAATGCCTTAGAAATTATAGCATCGGCTCAAGTTATGCAAAAAACTTACTGGAAATTTGCTTGGCATCACACTAATTCTACATATTCTATGTCAGTTTTGACAACAGTTTTTATAAAACTGAATTGCTCAAGCTGAATCTCTCAGTATTTAGGTAGATTTTCTAGAAATTGCTTCAACAAAGTTTTATAACATTCCATATAGAAGTTGTGAACATCTTTTACTAAGATTAACCCTTCATATTGATTTTTCATGGTACTTTATTTGAATATTTATTATAGAGAATTTCAAACATTCTCAATAGTAGTACAATGAACCCCCATACCCAGCCTCGCCTCCGAAACCACTGAACCAGAGTAAATCCACCCCACATCAGCTTCTCCCTTTCCTGTTATTTTGTCATAGCAAATCCCAGAAACCCATCATTAATAAATATTTCTGTATCTATTTCAAGTAAAAACACTTAAAATAAGCGCAACAGCATTAACATGTTTTTTAAAAAGTTCCTTATTTTAATTAAGTCAAAGTTCAAAACTCCAATTATGTCATCCATATCATAAATTATTTTAAAGATACTTTTCTCTTAGTATCCAAAAATGGTTCACATATTGCAATTAATTAGAATGACTCTTTAAATTTATAGTTGCCACTTGCATCTCTCTTCATCCTCATCATCACAGTTTATCTGTTGAAAAAACTGGGTTGTCTAGAGTAAATCTATCTTTTAAGAAGTTTATTATGTTTGATTCTTGATTTCTTATATAGTTGTTTTTGTAACCTGTCAATCTGTTCAATTAATTCTGATAATTTATCTAAGATGCTTTGGAATTTTCTATCTATATGATCATTTCATCTACAATTTTTGATAGTGTTACGCACTCTTCTTATTTTTACATGCTTTCTTTTTCTTGTCTTCTATCCTGGCTGAGCCTCCAGAACAATATCGAATAGATATGGTAATAGTGAACATTCTGGCTTATATCAGCAGGAGAGCACTCAAAATTTCACTGTTAAATATCCTGTCACATGAAATAGGTTATCTGAACTCACTGTAGGTCTGTCTGTTTCTGCTGGCTCTCATTTCTAGTCCTTGATGTACTGCGTTAAGTTTAATGCTTACTGTCCTTTAAAAATTATTGGAGGAAATTCTTTGAGAACCAAAATGAAGATTCCTTCTTCCAAAGAGAATCTGCATGTTTTCTAGGCCCCTGCAGTACCAAATACTTTAATTTCATAAACTGGTGTGAATTTGGCTATAAATTACATTTGCTTCTTCTGGTCACTCTTATCCTGAGGACATACTTTGTGTAGGGATAGTCTCCTATCTACAAGGGACCCCTCAAACTTTAGTAGTATTTAATTTCTGTCCCCTTTGCCACCTGATAGACTTAAAATTGAAGTTCAACTCTGCACAAATGAGCAAACTACCCTCAGGACAGAACTAGCATCTCTACTCTCCCTTAGATTTTGACCTGGTAATTTCTCCTGATCTTTGAGCTCTTTTGATGCTTTTAAAATATCGCTAATATTTTACCTAGCATACGCGACTATCCTCAGAGGGGAATGCTTTTAATAACCTTGCCTAACAGTTATAGAAAATAAAAGTACTTTTCCCATTTTATTAGAAATGGCTACATTTTATATTTTTCACGTTTATTAACAAAATAAAACATTTTCCATTTATAACGGGGCTAATCATCTTGACGTTCCTAATGTTAAACTTATCCTGCCATTTCCAGAATTCATAATAAGTCTTTCAATTATTCTAACAGATTCTTTTACTACATCATTAGGTATGATTATTTAAAACATCTGCATCTGTATTCAAAAGAGAAACTAGATGAGTTTTGTTTTATTGTCTATGACATTTCATTATTAAGGTTATGCAAGCTTCATAATAATATACCGGGAAGCTTTCTTTTACTATGATCTAGAAAACTTTAAATTAGAATTATCAGTTCTTGACAGATTAGACATTTCAGATAGTTTCTAAAGGCAGGTTTTTTATTATGCCTTCAATTTCTGCCATGGTTATTGGTGTTCATCATTTCTACATCTTGGGCTGTTCTGGTATTTATAAAAGTAACTGTTTCACTTTTTAATATGTAGATACAATACATTATTTTACTTAACTGAAACCTCACCATTTCTGAAATGTAGTCTTTCCCTTTTCTTTCTTCGGTTCCGTCCTTAAACCACCTAACCCTTCCCTTAATTTTTGGATAACTCCCATCCCCCCAAGTCTAGTATACATTTCTCCATATTTTAGTTCAATGTATACACATATATTTAATCATCATCCTTCACAGAATGGGACATTACATTTCCCTCAATTTTGCTTTTCTTGCTCAACAGTATCTTGCAGATATTGCTCACATTCCTGGAGTAATTCTAATAAATTCTTTGTAATAGTTATGTTCCATGGTACGAAGTCATATTTATTCTACTATTCTAATGATAAACATTCACTATTTATCCCTACTTTCTGTTTCTATAAACTTGCCTATTCTAGACATTTCATGTGAATGGAATCATACAATTTGTGGCTTTTAGTGACTGGCTTCTTTTACTTAGCATGTTTTCAAAGTTAAACCATGGTGTAGCATGAATTAGTGATTCATTACTTTTTGAGTAATATTCCATCATATGGATATACCATATTGTATCTATCCATCAGTTAATGGACCTAAGTTAATGCACTTTCTATACACTTAATTTGCATTTAGGCACCATATCAAATTCTTTTAAACTAGAATCTGGGTTGCTTCCTACTACAATTATATAATGAGGGGGAGAAAGATATATTTTTAAACCAATCACCACATTATTTTATTGTATGTGGTAGAACTAATATAACATTAAACAAACATGAACAGAGTATGTATCTCTCTAGTTGTTGATTTGTCTCTCACCAGTTAGGATATTTGCTGTTAGTTTTACTTCTTTAAGTAATTTCCTTCTTGTTCTATTTTATTAGTTTTTATTAAATTTAACTGACTTTTCGACATTCTTTAATATAATCACATGTGGCTTTCCTCCTATTATTTAATGTAATATGAGCACTTTCATGTTAAACTAGCTTCTTTTACTTGGAATAAATCTTATTTGGTCACAGATTATTCTTTTGCTATATTGCTAGACTATATGCTGATCAATTTAGAAAATCTTCCTATGAATTTGAGAGTTTTTTTCCTATAGTTTTTTTTGGAATTAACATCTTTATTTGTTTTTAGTTATGAAAATTATGCTGGCTTCATAAAATAATTAGAAAATTTGTCTGAAGGAAAAAAAAGCCTGGAATCATTTGTATATTATTAATAAAACAAGGGTCCTTGAAGGTTAGAAAAAACAGCTGTGATGCCATCTGGTCACTGTGCCCTTCAATGGTAAATCTCTAATTAGCATTCACACTTCTGTGATATTTCAAATTTTCCTATTATTTTGGGTCAATTTTTGAACTTCCTTTAAGTTTTCTTTTTGTCTTTCCAGTGTTATATATATAATTTCATTATAATAGTTAATAATGAAGTAATATACTCAAGCACTTACCATTTGTCCTAGAGAAAGTGCTCAAAATGGATTAACTCTTAATTCTTCCCTTATGAAACAGTGCTATTTTCATTTTACAACTGAAAAAAATTCTTTCAATGTTTCCCATACGTGGATGTCTTTTTATCGTTCCTACTCTTCTTTGTAATTGTCCTTTTCTTCTTAATCAAAGTCACAAGCTGTGCCATTCTTATCAAGTTCTCAAAGCACAAGGATTGGGTTTTCTTTGAATTCTCTTAAAATAGTTTTCTATATCATTAATTTTAGTTGTTTTTCCTAGTAATGATTTATTATTCTCAATTTCTTTTGGTTTACTCTTCTATTTCCCCCCTAATTACTCAAGTAATTAGTTGAAATTTAAAATTTTCAATTTTTAAAATATAAGTAATGTAGGTTTGTGAAATTTTCTCAGAAAACACTTTTAGGAGTGTCCCACTGATTTTGCTATAAAAATTTTTCCTTTTAACTATAATCTTGCCTCGAATATTTCAGTGACATTGTTTTAAATCAGTTTTAAAAACATTTGATTTACAGTTTTATCAGATTAAGACCATAAAGAATGTGGTCTGGAAAATCAATTTTTTAAAGAAATTTTGAACATAAGGGAGAACATGTCTGACAGAAAAATGGCACGTGGGAGGGGATTCTATTTCCTTTTAATTATCAGTATGCAGTATTTTCACTGTTTCTATCATCTAATGCAGAAGACAATTTAGATGCTAGCCTGTCTTCTTCTTTTGCAATTTCTGTTTATAAACTTGCAAGATTTTTTCCTTATCCTTAAAATTCAGTGACTTTATAAGAATGTGTCTAGATTTGTGTCTCTTTTGACCTCAGAAACTCTACAGGAAGATCTCAGGCTCTAAAGCCTGGCAAGCCCTCTCCTTGGCTAATCCTTCAGCTCCTAGTAGAAATGAAACTCTGTAACTGTCATCTTAGAGACCTATAGAAACTTATACGCAAAAATGTATCCAACTGTCTTGCCTATGGAATTATTCTAGAAGAAACTGGAAGAGAGAAATAGGAATATGTACTCAAACCATATATGAATGATATATCCTATTAATTCTCTATCAGTCATTTCGAACCAACTACTTATGTCAAATCTACATGAAGTCATTCTGAGCTTTTATAACTTTGATCCTAATTTTTTAAAGTTTGACTTTCTTTTAAAGCAACTGTGTAAAATTTATAGTTCAATCCTTATGAAGAATGATGAACTTACATAAAATGCTTCATATTAGGCAAAATTGTTTCCTTTTATGTAAAATTAAAAGAAGTTTACAATAAAAAACAAATCTTAATAAACTGCCACCAACTTTCAGCATCTGAATTTCTTGGACAATCTATTACTATACCTGATCATGTATGTCAACCATTACTGCATTCTGCTGGGGTGGATGAGCAGCAGGGTGTAACAGACGAGGAGATACATTCGGAGGGTGGAAGGCTCGAGGTTCCTCTATTGCTTGCTGCTGTGCATAAGGGAGATGGTGATAGTTTTCATCTTGGCTAATGGAATTATGTCGAGACAGCCGATCTCTTCTTCCTCTCTGGCGCCTGACAGGAGGACTATAACATAACAAATGTCAAAAAGGTCATTCTAATGCTTACTGTTCTGATGCATCGGGATTCTGTATTATCTCTCTTTGCAACCCATCAGTAGTTTATGCTAAGGTAAGTTTGAATAGTAAATAATTGCTATTTAATTCCCCATCAGCTCTAAAAACTTACAAGTTTAAAAATAATATATTTTTAATTAAAATATAGTTAATACACATTAGTTTTGGGTACACAACAGTTACTTAACATTTAAATACCTAACGAAGTAACAACCATAATTAAATCTAGTAACCATCTGACACTGTACAATGTTATTACAATATTATGATCATATTCCACTTGCTGTATAGTATATCCTGGAACTTACTGATTTTATAACTGGAATACCTCTTATTCCCCCTTCACCTTTTTCACCCTTCATCCTACTCCCTTCCCCTGCAGTAACCATCTGTTTGTTACATTATATTACATATACATTAGAATGTATACATTTTTTACAAAATAACAAAAAACAGAAACAAAATTGGTATTCAGCTCTGAAAGTATTTAGAAATCAATAGCCAATCACCACTATCATTTTTTTAGTTTAACTGCATGAAATTTTCAATTTTATAGGCAAAAAAGCAGTCAAATAAGCAATTTCATTTGGCTTAACCTATTATTATTCTCCCCAGATTTTATAAAGATTACAAAATAACTTCAAAAAAATTTTCATTAAAAAGAAATTTTAAACAAAGTTTAATCTGAATATATCTTGCCAGTATTCCACATATGCCTAATAGGCATATGTTTATTTGGCTAAGACACAAAGTCATAGTTCCTATATGCCCTAATGATAATTTTTTAAAATGAGTAGAAAATACATGAAATAATTAAAGAACATTTAATTTGCTGACAGTTGCAAATATAAAAGCAACTGAGTAAATGTTGAGAATGAAAATGACTGAGAGGAAGTGTCAGCATAAACATTCCATTAATATGCAGAATTTTAGTTAGAATGTTTATTGATGGAAACCACACTGACTCCTCATGCACTAGTCATCTACATAGTTTAACACAAATTTTATTAAGTTGTTATTCTGAGTAACTTTAACTTTCTACTTTCCTACAATTCCACAATTCACATGCCCATTAGGCATATGAGGCTTTTGGCAATGCCTCAGCACCAATGCAATTCAAAAAAGTAGCAGGCCTCATTAAAATATACTCCATATTGGGCAAAAGAGGCTAAACAGCCTTGTTCTAGACATAGTCACCTTAGCAATCTTTACTGAGGTCAGGTCAGCTTTCTCTCAACAGTCCCCCCCTTTGCACTTCTAATCTGTTTCTTCATTCCCAACTGCCCAATCTTAAAGAGAACAAAGGTCACTCCTCTGTGACATTAACTCCTCATTAGTGCTCACGTTACCATCCCCCAAGTTCTTGCTCCATTAATTCCTTTATCTTTATTTTTAGTATATCTTTTTGCATTTTTGCTTCGAAATCTACAATATTGTACTTCACTGAATTTAAGATGTCATCCACCTTGAACTCACTTTTTTAACATTTTATTTTCAGATAATTTTAGTATAGTTTTTGCATACTCCTCACCCCGCTCTCCTTCATGCTATTATCTTCCATTAGCTTAGAAAAATTATCAAAATTAAGAAATAAATCTTGGTATTATGCTATTGATTAAACAGAAGGTACTAAGACTTGACCAGTTTTTCTACCAATGTTCCCTGTGTCAGAATCCAATGCAGGATCCCATTATTGCATATGGCTGTCATATCTCCTTAATCATCTCTATTCTGTGACAGTTCCTCAATCTTTCCTTGTTTTTCATGACCTTGATACCTCTGACAACACAGACAGTTACTCTGAAGAATGTTTCTCAACCTGGGTTTGTCTGCTGTTTTCTTGTAATCTGCCTGAGGTTATTCAATACTGGAAAGGATACATAGGTGATATGCCCTTTCAATGTCTAATACCAAGGGGGACAGGACACTGATATGCATCGCCACTACACACTTAATATATCACTGATCACCTGGTTCAGCTGCTGTCTGCCAACACCCTCTACCATAAAACCACCATTCTCTCCTTTGTAATTACCAAATGCACCATTCTCTCCTTTGTAATCACCAAATATTTGGGGGGAGATACTTTGAGACCATGCATATATTTTCCTTCTACTAAAAGTTTTGCTAATAATTTTAGCATGCCTGAATGAATCTTTACCCATCACTACTATAGTACTCTAATAATGATCTTTTATTCCCCTCATTTCTTCTACATGTATTTACTAGAATTCTATGAGGAAACGCAATCGCTTCTCTCCCATTTGTTTACTCAGTTATTTACAACCAGTATGTGCTCATGGACATTTATTTTATTCTTTAGGTTATAATCTACACTATCGTTTTATTTAGTTGTTCAAACAATTTCAACTTCATAGAATGGGAGCACTCTCAGTTTGGCTCCTGTGCCCTTTCAGTAGGTCCCCATCTTTTTGAGCAGTTCCTCAATATGGGGCACCACGATTTGGTATAGGCTCATCTTGTATTTTCCCTACACCAGTTCTGGAATTAATCAGTTCTCCAAAGAGCCTTGGATCCTTTAATTGTAGAATGGTATTTAGAAGCCAGGTGTGTTCACTGCTAAATGGAAGCCACTGTTTCTAGTTTAAGAGGACAGAACAAGACAATGTATAAAGTGTCTATGTCTACTAATTCATGTATTTGCACATTTTTACATCTGTATGAATGTTTTTTTTTAATACCTAATTGGCTTTAATTAAGCAATTCATAAATCTGGCAGCGTCCCCACAAAGCAACTAGAAGGGCACTCCCTGTATAAACATTTTAAAGAACCATTTTATGTTATCACTAAAAAGGAAAATAGTGCCAATAAACCATGATATACCATCAATTTTAAGTCTTCATTTGATGTTAAGATATTAAAAAATGTGCCCCTTAAATTCAAAATTGTGTGTGTGTGTGTGTGTGTGCGCGCACGCGCACGTGCACGCATGCATGCATGCTCACATTACTCATCTCCTGAAAAAGTACTCAACCTGCCCACTAACTTTCAGGACCCTTTTAAAATTTTTATTCTGTTGTTGCCATTTGCTCTCACTTCTCTAACTCAATTTCAATAGCTTTCAAACTAAACACAAATTAGATCCAAGTCCTCATTCTGACATGTAAGTCCCTTTACAATTTTGGTAGCTTTCTTTCCTGTATTGCCTCTCATTAAATCTCAGTTGTGTGCACTACTCTCTGTGGCACAACATTTAGAAATAAAAAATAGTGGTAAAAGACATATAAGCATTTTAGTTGACTTTATACCAGTGACAGATACATGTTTTGTCATTTTGTTTTAGGTGTATCACTTGTAAATGCCTCTTGTTGGACTGAGTTTTCCATATATGTTGTTTTTGTTTCACTGTGTGGAAGTTAAACATTCTAGTTCTATTCTAGTTATTACCCTTACTTTTTCAAACACCTACTTCCACTTTTCTAAAAATATATTAACTCAGCATTAGTAGGGGGAAAAATTGAAATCTGACACACTTTTACTTCTCTTTGCTCTGTCCCCATCTCATGCTCAGTTCTTTTCCCTATTTTTTTCTCTTTTTTAAAACAATGGTCTTGAATCCTACTTCTTGCTTCCTGAATAGAGTACAATATTTAATAATTCTTTCAGGAAGGACCTTACTGGTCAGCTTTCTTTGTTTGAAATGCTTTTACATTTTGGCTTTACACTTAAATGATTAATCAGCTGATAGAACTCAAAAGTTTTCCGTCTAGGGACATTTGTGAATTTTTATTTATCCTTGGTTTATGTTCTGAAATTTCAAGTCTTGTTCAGCATGCAGCCTTTCTTCAATTCTGGAAGATGATTTTGTATTATTTAAAAAAATTTTTTTTCCTCTAATGTCTCCATATGATAATACTCAACATCTTTAGAACTGATGAATCTGTGCCAATATTAAAACTTCCTATTTCCACTTTCCATTTTGCCCTTTAACACTACATTCTGGGAAAATTCCTGTACTTGATTTCCATTTATTGAGTTAATTTTATCAACTGAAATTTCTAGTTAATTTTTATGGATATAATCAATTTCCTCTTGCACCTCTTTTATGTTACATTTATTCTAAAATTCTATTTTGTTTGTTCTGTTTCTTCAAGTTCTTTATTTCATTGGGCTTAGTGCCCTTCTTTCACTTTGTTGATTTTCTTCAGATGTTTGGTTAATTTCCTGGTTGTGTGCTCATCTTTGTATATGAAATTATGACAGACTGCTGTTGAGTATTACATCTGCTTGCAGAGCTTGCTTCTGGAAGGAAATCTGGCAGCTAAGCTTATAGCTAGCCTATAATGAAGTATTAAAGGGAGAATGAAGTAAGGAATATCATACTCTGTCGGGCAGAAAAAGACTAGCTGGTTTCCTAGGTAAGTGCTCTCCCTATCCCTTCTTGTGTCACCATGAACATAGAGAGTGATGCTTCTCTTCAATTTGAGAACCCATAGCTAATTACCACTACTATGTGGAAACAGACACTTCTGAAACTCCCTCTCTGGTCCAGAGCTTTTCCTATGACTCAGCAATATATCCTAGGCTTATATCCTAATGTAATGTTTGCATGTGAACGCCAGAAGGTGTATAAAGGCCCCTAAAATAATAACAGTTAGAAACTGGGTATAACCAATACCCAACAGTAGATGGGTACATAAATTATGATAACAAAGATTATATCACAGTAAAATGAACTACTGCTGCCCATATCAAAAACAAAATGCTTAGTAAACAAAGTCAAAGAATACATTTAAATGAAAGTAAAATAGGCCAAAAAACCAAATTATATTGTTTTAGAATACATTCATAGTTATTAAAAAGTATAACAAGAGAATTATGACAAATCACAGGACAGGGTTTATTTTCTAGGAAGAATGAAGGCGTGCTTTTTGAGGTATTAATGTTCTATTTGGGTACACTTGTGTGTGGTCCTTTTGAGTGTATATTTGTTGTACATGTTCTTCGAATTTATGATGTATTTCACTATTAAAATAATAGAAAAAATTATAGCAGGTGCTCAGGCTACAATCCTGAAAAAAAAAAAAACTACCATATTTCCTCATACTTAATATATTTAACAGCTATAAAATATTTTACCTGCTTAACATTATTTTACTTAAATATCTCATATAATTGAGTAATAATGCAATGGGTAATATAAAAATCTAGTGTCTCAACAGAATATAGCTCAGTAACAGGTTTATTTGTCTCATTTGGAACAAAGAATGGTGGTTTTAAGATCCCTCCAGAATTAACTTTCCTAGGGTTCCCATAATAATATACCAGAGACTTGGAGGATTACACAGAAATATACTGTTTCTCACAGTTCTGAAGACTAAACATCCAAGATCAAAGTACGAGCATTGTTGGTTTCTGGCAAGAGCTCTCTTTCTGACTTGCAAATGGCCACCTTCTCACTGTGTCCTCATGACAAAGAAACTGAGCTCTCTGGTGTCTCTTCTAATAAGGACGCTAATTCTCATGAATCAGGGCTCTATCCCTATGATTTCATTCAACCATAATTACTTCCTTAGAGGTCCTATCTCTAAATACACACATGCTGGTGGTCAGGGCTTCAATATATGGCTTGCGAGGAGACAATAAATCCTTCCTATGTAAAAAGCTCCTAATTCAAGGTTATCACTATTTCTTAGATTATCAGCCACCTGCACAGGAAAACAGTTGTCTCACCCCAAAGATACACTATTTCCCTGGAATAAGAAATGCATGACCTCAGACAAAAACCAAAGGAAGCAGCTCAGGAAGAAATGCATTCCCCTGGGAAGGAAAGGCAAAGACCAAGTCCCAAGGAAAAGGAGGCTGAGAACTGAACTAAACCTCAATTACTCTTCATACCACAGACTCCACAACTTTAAAAGATACCTAATAATTAAGTTCCCAATTGCCTTAGAAGATATAGAAAGAATAGGAATAGAGTGCAGAAGAGGTAGCTTATTTCTAGGATCTTTTTATTTCCTTACTGTTGTGAACTATAAAATGCATTTTTCCATTGTCAGAATTGCAGGAAAGCCTGCAGTCTTAAATCATAAGGCAGCTAACTCATACATAATGGTATGGGTTGACTTCAGGTAAATCACATTAGCCTCTTTTAATTTCTTCATCTGCTGATCACAAGCTAAATGAACTCTTACAATCTAGTGTAGGAGTCTAAATAACTTGTAATGATTTTTATGCATGAGTATATCAGTACATATGTGTTGATGCTTATAAAACTGCCTGCAGAAATGCTTTATGTTTAAAAAAAAACCACACATGAAAAAACAAAAACAAACAAAAAAACCTCACCAATCTACCAGTAGAAGAAAATGTAAAATTTGAAAAATAAATTGTAATCAACTAACCTTCTTCTGTTGCGTGCAGGTGTGTTGCATCGTTCCCCTGAGAAGTGATGTTGGCTTGGTCGAACTGAAGGGGGCTGCCTATTTGATGTCATCTCCCATGGTCGCATTGGTGGTGAGGGAGCTGGTGATGCTGATGTATAATCAAAGACTGAATGAGAGAGGCGCTGTCTCTTGGGACTTGGACTATCTTCACTCTGCCAATGCAACAAAAATCAATCAACTAAATAAGACCTTTTAAGGATTTTACATTACTGTTTATGCACAGGTATTTTTAGATGTTTACTCTAAAGTATAAAGTAGAAAAAAAATATGCTATCAACCCAAATTAAATGTCATAAAAGAGAAAGATCTGGGAGGCAGAGGAGGAACAGAGATGTAAAGTAAATAATATCAAATGAAAAGTGAACTGTTTCTTAAAAAATCACTACAAAACTCAGGCAACAATATACAAGGTACTCAGTAGCACAATAAGCAGTTGTATGGTACTTGACCCTCTCTTTAAAACCCCAACTCAGGTGAGAAATTCCACTATGCTCCCCCATCAGATAACAGTTACTCTTTAAGTCATCAATTCACAGCTGAGAGATCAATTTAGGAGAGGGTGTAATTTCAGTTAGCCCTTAACTTGATTCTAAATCACTCCTCTGCATCTTTATTCCTGTTATTTAAGACCATTACATTTATTTTCTTTAATAAAAGTTATCTGGATAAGATTTATATAACAATGATTTAAAAAAATAGTCAACTGATCTAGATCATCACTTCTTAACTAGAATGTCACAGCTTTTGAGAAAGACATGGGACTTTTGGGTAGATTGCAGGAATGGCAGATAATTCAAAACATACCTATTACATGCTGAGGCATAATCTCAAGTTTTCAAGGGTCACAGCAATGCTTACTAGCTATAAAACTGGTATGAATTACTTAACTAAACTAACTCTCTAGGAGTACCCACACAACTCAACTTCTCAACTGAGTCTCACCAAAACTGTCAAAATTACAAATTAACTCAAAATTTGATGTGGACTGTGTTGTTTTCTAAAAGTATCTCCTATCTCCAGTCTACTCCTGGCAAGTTTTAATTATTTAGGTATTACAGCACTTTTGATTGCAAAATCATTGGTACCTAACCGCTAGCATAAAAATTATGTTAGAACAGTAGCTAAAGAGTATACAGTAAGAGAACATACTACAGTAGTAAGAGTATATACTACAACATTAGATTTTAAGAGATAATATAAAACAGGACTAAAATGATATGATAGAAACCAACTGCTAAATGGTTACTTTTGACCATTCCAAATTATTTTAACGGAGATACTCCAAAAACCATGCCATTTTCCTTCTACAGTTACGAATATTATAACTCAAATTTGTCATTATAACTAAAATAGGAAATAGTTTTCAGAACCATATACAAATGTTTTGTAATTCTCTTCACCAAACTAACCTTATTTTCTCCCTAGAGTTAAAGGTACTATGAAAAGTACACTTTCTTACCCCTTGATTTTAATAAGAAAATGAGTTATGTTCTGATAATCCTAAAATTTAGAAAAAGAAAGCAACCACTGAAATTTAGATATTTTGATTAAAATAAAACAATGTGGCCAACAATCAAGAATCGACAAACTCATACATGAACTAAACATAAGCACGAGAAGTGATCTCCAGTTAGTGAAACAGATTTTACTAACATTGACTTTTTTTAAGTACAAAAGGCTAGTAACCAAACATAATCATTAGCTTTCATATACATGTGCTACATACTATACTGCAAACCTTAATGCAAACTAAGATTTAGAACTTGGAATTTTAAAAATTTGCTGCCCAAAATGGAGGACGAATGCTTTTAAGTCCAAAAAAACAACCTGAAAAAAAAAAAAAAAACCCTTAGGCTATAAAAACCTTTACGTATTTTCACTGATGTTCAAATTGTGAGTTAACATTGTTATTTTACAATAAATGCATTGCTATTAAGAGTAGAAATAAAGAAAGGTGATGGAAAAAGTTATCCATCTCTCCATACTGTTATAGGTTCACATTAGTGAATAAAAGGAGAGACAACAGGTGAAGGGAAGTGAACTCTTCATTAGTACTGTGCTAGTAAGTCTTACTTTTTTACTCTAAGTAATAGGAAATGACAATGAATACTTAACAGTGAATTATTTAACTTTTACTACATGCAACATAGTTTAATCATATTTATTATTAATTTTAGCACCCTAACAAGAACTCCGAAAAAATCCTGTTTCCAACAAAGAGGGAGTAACTCACAAAGAATTAGATTACCCATTAGACTTCCGACAGAAAACAAAATAAACTAAAAGTGCTCTAAAGAAAAATAGTATTGAACCTAGAGTTTTATACTTCAACCAACCAACCTAGTGTGAAGGCAAAAACAAAGACCTTGCCAGATATATATAGATAAATTCAAAGTTGCTTCCCACATATCTATTCAGAGGAAGTTACTTGATTGATTTTATGTGTGAGTGCTGTGTGTGAACTTGCTTTTTTTCACCTGAGGAATTATATATAAACACAGGATCCAATAAACAGTAGAAGAAATGAAAAGAAATCCCAGAAGTGCAATGAAAAGAAATTCCAGGATGATGGCAGTACAGCAGGTCCAAAAGGCAATCATTCCAAATCAGAACAAGTTAGAGGACTGAGAAAAATACCCTAAATAATGTGGATTCAAGAACAGTTGACGGAGAACTTGGAAGTTCTTAATAAAATTTAAGCACACGGCTCGCTTGTCCTAAGAAATATGAAAGGCAATCAGTCTAGGAAAAACAAAGATGAAAACATCCATATAATCTGGTCACCTAAAGTATTCTTTGAATTGAATAGGTAGTCAGAAGATTATATCCACTCTCCCCCAGGCTAAGAATGCTACTTGGTTCTGAAATAACTAACAGATACTCCTAACACTATGAAGAATGTTTGTTCACTGGTTTTCAATTACTATAACCAACAGAGGATGAGGCATGAAATGTCACTTCTGTAGTAATAGAACGTTAAGTATTGTAAACTTTGATACAAAGTAACTATAAATATTTTTGTTGCGACAAAATCACAGACTGAATGTGAAAATCCTAATATAAACATCTAGAGATAAGTGGGATAGTCACAGAGGAAAAAGTGTTCATTTTCTTCTGGACCCATATTTCCAACTACTACTCTTTTTGAACAAAAAGCTCATCCTATTTTTGATCTTTTTGTCATTCATCTCCACTATTTATCAATTTTGTCACTGTCCTTATTTATTAAAGATCTGTACTTTGCTTTTTTACTTGTTTTACATTGTACTACTCATGGCCAAAATATTTCAAACTGTGCATGCTTTTTTAATTTTTAAAATTATGAAATACTTCATATATTCAAGTTATAAAGTATAAGGCAAACAACATGTATAATTTAAAAAAAAAACCTATCCAGTTTAGAAATCAACTATTACCAAAACTTCTGAAGTCTCCATATGGCCTTTCATATCATATCCACCTGCTGTCCCATACATGCATCTTGGGTTAAATCTCCGAATCAGTGTTTAGTATCCCTTTGCTTTTCTATGATCTAACCACATACAGTATTCCTCTAGTTTCTGAACTTAAATACCACACTTTGTATATTTTGTCATTTTGAGATTCATCTATACTGATACATATGGCTGTGTAGATGATTCATTTTCCTTTAGTATTCTACTTATTATATGAATATCCTATAGATTATCCCCTCTCTTTTTGATGAACATCTGGGTAGTTTCCAGTTTTTTACTATTATTTCAAGCAGTGCTGCCCTGAATATTTTTGTATGTTTCATGAAGTACCCTTAGTTGGTATTTAAATGTTTCTGAGAAAGTGGTAGCTTTATGAATTTATTGGGAGGTTTTTCCTAAAAAAGTGACATATTTGCACCTCCATAAAAAAAAAATAAGCCACATTTATAATTAGAATCAAAGTGTCTCCTATAATTTTTTCAAAATTTAAAATTAAGGTGTAATTAACATATAGTAATATCTACCCTTTTAGTCTACAGATCAAAAACAAGAATATTAAGTGGTCAAATAATAAACAGCAGCTCAAGAGAAGACAAACATTCTTCAGAAAAGCTGGCTGAAAGAGTTTTATTAAAGAAGTCCTCTAAGAAGAATATTTATTTCCACATACAACAGAAAATAAGAAGAAAGAAGATACTGAGAATTTTGTTTCAAGCCTTCCTAGGAACAACCTAGAACATATCTGTGACTTTCAGCCCTGTGTAGGGAAAGGGTAAATATATAAGAACCTGGAAGAAAGCTTTGAAGTGAGCATCCTCTTGAACGGTAGTGTTCTGATCACTTGGGAGGAGAGGGAACAGGCTCTGAAGTCTCACCCTTTCACAAATCACCTTGTTAGGATGGCCAGGTAGAGGTGCTGAATTGGCCCCGGGAGATATCTGGGAAAAAGAGGGAGAAGAAAAGGATAGTTCATGGCTAGCGCACCAATGTGGAGAATCATGCCTATGAAGGACAGTCTGGATTTTCTAGGTATTTGATTTTGTTAGCAGAGACTGGAAAGAAATTAAAAATTAATCTTAAACATCAAAACAAATATGAGGATGGCAAAGATTGCCTCTGGCAATGGATCTCTTACAAAAAATTAAAGCAAAGCAGCACTGCTCAAGAATGCAAACTTTCATGTTTCTCATGTAATATCTATTGATATCTTTTCTGTTGGTATTAATTCTGAAATCCTAAAGAATACAAACAAGATTTCATGCTAAGAAAAACTGAGGTAAAAATATATGTCTTAAGTACTAAAAGATAAGTGTCTGCTTGGACTAAGATTAATAATTCTTCTCATTCCATTTTTTTGTTGACCTTCCAAATGATTGTGCAAAAGATGATGTGAGATTTCAGAACATTTGTGGCAAAACTTCTAGAGATCACAGGTATAAAAAACAAGACTGTGGAGATCTCAGTTCTATGCAGCACAAACCTAACAACCTTCCCAAGAAATAAAAGATCATAAGCCCCAAAGTAAATGACTGTATGTTTTAAATGCATGACTTGACTAATCCCTTTAAATTAATCTGTAAATATACTCAGTCTGTAGCATTTTAAGTCATGGACATCAAAATGGACATCACCTGTTCCACTGTGCTGTGGAGTGAACTGACCTTGGGGGTTAAAGTTTATGAACCTGAACCTGCTTGTCTCTACACTGAAGATCATGTGCTTTTTTAAGGCTGTTTTCAATTTGGTTTCATTGTCATATTCATTCCCTTACATGTAATGTCTATTCTGTGACAACCTAAACCCAAAAAGATAGGCATGGTTCCTCACCTTCAAGAAGTAGATGCTATTAAAAAAAAAAAAAAGAAGAAGAAATCACTGTACAACATAAAGAGCATCATCTATGATAATGGTGCATACTGGGTGCTATGGAAAGGTACCTGGCAAGAGACAGCAGTCTAGTCAGAAAACTGCAGAATGTTCAGTATGGCTGCTCGGTAAAGACATAGCCAGAGAGAAAGGCAAAAACAGATCATGAAGTGGCATGCTACTTCCCTGCTATAAAAAACTTCCTTAGCCCCTTTACAAATTTTTGTTTCTGGTTTGCTTTGAGCCAGGTAAACAGATTAAACCATGTCTGTTTATAAGAGTAAGATTACTTTCAAAGACCTTCCTAGGACTAAAAGCAAAACACTTGAGGGTAGTAACTTTAGAACTCAGTATTGCTATGTAAAATGTTTTGGACAGGAACTAAAGCCTATCTCTCTACTATAAACACGAACACGCTAATATCCTTTAAAAAAGGGGTCCCCAACCTTTTTGGTACCAGGGACCAGTGGCTCCTGTGAGACTCTAATGCCTGATGATTTGAGGTGGAGCAAAGGCAGAGATGCTAGCACTGGGGAGTGGCTGCAAATACAGCTGAAGTTTTGCTGGCTTGCCTGCCACTCACCTCCTGATGTACTGCCCAGTACCTAACAGGCCATGGACCTGTTTAGTCCACGGCCCGCAGGCTGGGGACCCGTTTTACCACTGTGATGAAGTATGAACTGCTGAATCAAGGAATATTTACTGACTGCCTCCTATAAGCAAAGAGTTATACTAAGAAAGAATAGACAAAACATGGATCCCATTCTCAAAAATGTATCCTAATTTAAAAAAGATGCAAGCACCCAATTATAGGATATTTTAAAGGTCATAACAGAGGTAAAAATTAGAGGTGAAGCCTTGGGTTTATTTGATAATAGTAAGAAAAAAATTCATCGGAAAAAGTATTTCATATGCTTGACTCATTTAATCTAAAGAATGCTTTTACCACTTAAGCAATCTTCTCAAAATGGTCTGTTCCTTTATGTAGATTTCAGTCTTTATTCAGTCTTCTTAAACTCATAATTTGCACAGTAAGTACCTTTGAACAATGTTTTAATAAGGCCATCTGCCTTTAACTGTCATACCTAAAGCAGTCTGCATGAGTAACACTCTTAAAAACTACTAGTACAAGTAGTTAGCTGGGAAAACAGAATCAGAGGGACAGGCTTCCTCTCTCAATTCATGTGAAAACTTAAGATTTCAGGAACATGTAAGTAAAAAAACTGGCAAACCTTGGCCTCTGTGATCACAAGTTAATAATTTTTAGACATATTCCTTTCCTATCCACAATTTCCTTTAGTCAGAAGCTCCATTTGCCTATATAAAGGAAAGACTAACCATACAATGAAAAAAAGCTATATTCAAATCCTATAGTTTATTATTTCATACAGATCTGGGTTGAATAGATAGATTTGAGCAAAACTAGATGCCCCCCTCCCCAAAACAAACCCATACACAACCATTGTGTGTGTATGGGGGGTTAGAATTCTAAGATGGCTTCCAAGATTCCCACCTCTGGTGTACATCTACTGTATAATCCATCCTTCCCCTGGTGTGTAGGCAGGACTGTAAATGCAGTGAATGTTATTCCTCTGATTAGGTTAAATTATATGACCTAGATTATACAAACTCCTTCACAGAGGTAAAGGGATTTTTGGATGCAATTAAAATCCCAAATCAGTTGGTTTTAAGTTAATCAAAGGGAGATTATCCTGGTTAGGCCCAACTTAATCAGAGAAAGTTCTCAAAAGAGGAGCTGAGCCCTTCCTGAAGAGATTTTCCTGTCTATCCCGCAGGCTAAGCTGCTATGTGAGAAGGCATATTAAGGGACCATGTGGGAGAGACCTGATGGTACTCTCTGGGCGCTGAGAATGGTCACCAGTTGACAGCAAGAAAATGGGGGACCTTCAGTCTTACAATCACAAGAACCATATTATACCAACAACCAGTGATCTTGAAAAAGGACTTCAAGTCTCTGAAGTCACAGCTCACATCAGGTAAGACCCTGAACAAAGAACCCTATAGTTAACCCATACCAGGACTCCTGATTCACAGAAATTAACAGATTTGTGTTTTAAGCTTTCACATTTGTAGTAATTTGTTATACACGACTGAAACTAACACTATGTATATAATAGAATAAGAAATTGTTGTACCACACTCAAATTTTCTCTAGAATTTACCTAGAATTTTAGCTATGTTAATTTATGAAAGATATAAGACATTTTAACCTAAGCAAATATAGCTGTTTTTAAAACCTTAATCTGGTAATAGCTAACTTCATGCCAGGAACTGAACTAGGCTCTCTGATATTTACATACTGCAAGTTGCTTAAAGCCACATGTCTCATATATACCAGAGCCATAATTTGAAGCCAAGTCTGTCTGGCTTTAAGGTTCATACTGCCCACTAAAACACCTTGTAGGTTAAGAATTTTAAAAGTAACATTCTTCTTTACAATTTAGCTGTTATTAGTAACTAACAGCTATTCTACAAGGCCGATTTAAAGACATTTTAAGTATTATAAAATAAATTTGTTTCCTTTTAAACTGTTTCTGACATAAATTTCCACTACTTCCCTAATTCTTCCTATTAAAAGGACTGAGGTTATACTATATCTGTAAATTGATGCAATTCTGCTTTCTCTAACCTGGCAATCTTTGAGATTACAAAGGCATGGTAACTTCAGCCTTCTCTCAGGATGCAACTTATACTTAGAAAGTCATGCCAAGAAAACATCCCTAAAATGAGATTAAATCTTCAACTCACACATTTCTTATTTTTAATGTTTATTTACATATAACTATATGACTAATCCACACGGCATAATTGAGAAAAGCACTGTTCATTACAACTGAAGTTATAGAAAACTGTTTGACCTTTTAAGCACCAATACATTACACTATTTTTGGACATCTATTGTTTAATGTGGCCTTTCCCTATCTTGGTAACTAAAACATAACCAAGAATTTAATCTCTGTCTTGGAGAGTGCAGTAATTTTCAGTTATTGTGCTAAAAATAATATAGGACTTAGGTCAAAGTATTGTGGCAGAACTTGCTTACTCCAAAATCACAGGTTTCTTCTTCATTCATTTACATTTATCTCATAAAAGTGAGGCAGAAGATGTGCAGGTATGTGACATTTAAGGTAGTATTAAGTAATGTACTTTCTACAAAATAAAGTGCTCAAAGGCCTAAACAGTCTTCTCCAAAATAGCCACATTACTCTCCAAAAAAATAAAGTTCACTGTTACTTGCTAATAATACCAATTGGTCAACAGCACTCAAATCATAACCTAAAAGAAGGGAAAAATGAAACAAAAAACGAGGAGTCAAGTGTTCTGTGTTAACTCCAACCAATCTCTTATTTCTCTAGGTTGGAGTCTGGGTACCTAAAAACGAAGAGGTCAAATCCAAATTATCTAAAAAATCCACATAGTCTCACTGCTTCCATGATGGCAAGTGTTAATCATCTAGAAGGTAATCAGGTAGATTTTGTTAACTTAAAACAGTTTGAATCAGTAATGTTTCTTTTGATAAATTCTCAAGTTATACACCCAAATATGGGAAAAGCCATATGTACAAATATGTTCATCACAGCACAGTAATAGCAGCAATTTAAAAGAGAACTTAAAAAAAAAGAGAACTAGAACGTAAATGTTTAACAATTAAGTATTTGCTAAGTAAGATTAAAAAAAAGAGAGAACTAGAAGGAACCTAAATGTTTAACAAATAAGTATTTGCTAAGTAAGATTATGGTTATCTGTGCTCGGTAGTCCTTAAACTAGACTGTACTACCTACCAGGTGAAGATCATTACTGTCCAGCATGGAGGCAATAATTTTTCAAATTAACTATTACTCCCATTGATAGGTCTGTATCTTTATGGGAGCAGAGTAGAGCCAGGATTGGTGACAGTTGCCAAAAGGCTCCACCCTTTCCCCCACCCATAATTAATGAGAAGGGAAAAGGGAGGCTCGTGAAACTAAAGTGGTCTCTAACCATTACATGTATTAAGATGGACATAAAAATTAGGAGAAATAAGTTACATTCTTTTAATAAATTGTTTCCTTCTCTTCCACAATCAAAATGTGCCTACGGAAGAATTCTTCAAGAAAGTGTGTCTAAATTCATTTTACTTAGGCTGGTAACCTCCTAGTAGATTGCTCTAAAGTATTTCTTCAAGATTTCTAAGAATCACATGAATATGGTAAATATCTAGACCATGACCAGTCCAAATCAACACAAAAATTATAAATACACTTATATATACACATATGAGTGTATTTATAAAGAGGAAGTGTCACTGAGCTCTTTATGATTCTTATTAAAAATCATGATTCAAATTTATTATGTCTATATACCATGAGCTAAATGCTGTGAATACAATGGGAAAAAAGATATGGTCCTTGCCCTCAAAAAGAGCCAAGTCTAGTGAGGGGCACTTCAACAGAAACTAAATGAGGACAATAGGGCCCCCTACCAGAGGGAGATGTAAGGTGTCCAAACAAGGGGGCAAAGGTTAGGTGTTCAAATCCAGAAAAATGGAACATGAAAAGGTATGAGTGGAGGGAAAGACTATGAGCATGGACCCTCTTCATCTAAGTGCTCAAATTTCTCACTTGTTAATTTACTACGCAGAGTTCAAATATCTGCTTGATCTCCTCCAGATAATGTCACATTAGGAATTTACATTTGCTGAAAGAACTCGACTAGGAACTATAGGGTTCAAATGTGTGTTTACAATCTGTATGCTCTCTTCAGGGAAAAATAAAGCAAGCCATGTGTAAACCAAAGTAGAACAGAACTAAAAATGAATGTCTGATATATGTGATTAATAAGAAAACAAGCAAACACCACAGAACCATTGCAGGACTAATCAAGAGTTACCTTTCTAGCAAAATGCATCACAAAATGGTGGTGGCCTAAACAAAACTGGGGCAGCACAAACAGAGAAACTGATGGAACAGACTGGAAATAGAAGACAAAGATAATCTTAACCAATCATCTTTTCATAATAATCATCTCACACATTTTTAGCTAAGGATTTCTCACCCATTTGTCCCACCCACAGCCTAGGGAAAAAAAGTAAAAAATGAGCACAAATAAAAACAGTCTGGTGATATAACTAAAAGACTCTTCTAAAGCTGTTGGCAGAGACAATAGATCTACACTCTACATTATGATGCTGAGTCTGTTATGTCTGACTATGCCATCGGTCTATCCTTCATCAAAAATCAAGCTGTTCTAGTAAATTCCCAATACTTACTCATATTAATACTTGCCAAGTTAGTTTAGCTATAAAAACAGGGTGGGTTTATAAACCTCAACAAGTACAGAAACACAAACTACCTTTCAGAATCAGAAAAGACATCGGAAGAGGCTAAACAGAGATGATTAAAATCCAACTTTCATATTTTACAAATAAGGGCCTGAGGCCCACATGGCCAGACTGTGGCAAAACTTGATTCAAGTATAGCTTTTAAAAGGATGCCAATTCTCTCAGAAATGTCTTTTAGAAAATTATAAAAATCAACTTAAAATCGAATCCCTGTAATAAGACTTCAGGCTTAACAGGCTTCCAAAAAGTGAAACATACTATGCCAATAAATTTATAAGCCAGCAAGAACTGGGGTATGGGATATGTGAAATGATACAATTCTCACTTGAAAATCCAGTTAATGGTTTCATTTTTTGATTGCCAGTACATCCCAGCTTCATCGCAACTGATTTGACACCTACATTTAGTCTTGTATTGTTTCTTCTACAGAAGTCCAATTTTTTCCATTAGACTGTGTTCTCCAAGGGTAGGTACAATTTCGGTTTGATGCCAACTGTCCCTAGATCCTTATTTTGATTTCATAAAGCTGTGTAAATGGACTTTTCCTTTTTTAATTTAAGCCTAGTTACCAGGGCTACTCCTTGCTATTTAAAGGAATTTTATGGTAATGTTAATAGTACCTGCAATCGCGGCCAAACAATCTAAACATGCTTGAAATTCTAAGGTAACAATTGCGTATGAGTTGCATACACTTAAATTTCTGTACATTAAGTGCGTCTCATTAAGAAAAAAAGGCAATTCATATGACGCCAGCAATGATTACATGTATCTGTGTTTCTGTTTACGATGGAATAATTAACATACCCAACTTCTACTGACTAAGAGCATACATCATTTTTGAAGCACAAAGAAAAGGCGAAGTCTCTCACAAGTCCTACACACGGAAGTGAAAACTTTATTCTTTGGCCCTCAATAATTTGAAAAACTCACAATTCAAAACCAACCTCTCTCATTCTTCAGCCCTGAAAGGAAGAACTTCTATCCTCTGAGAACAAAACACAGCCTGTCCAGAAACCCGCCGCGGCAGCAGGACGCGAGAGGACCCTTCCGAGCTGGTTCCGCGTTCTGCTGGGTGACATCATTTCACCTGCGCCTCGGCAAGAAGGGAGGGAGCCGGAGAGCCGGGCCATCTGCCAGACGGCAGCGCTGGCGCTCCTGCTAGCTGCTCCCGCACCTCCTCGCCGCCCCGGGAACAAAGAGCGGCGGGAGGGAGACCAGGCCGCGCCCCTCCGAGCACCAGACGGCCAAGCCTCTGGCCTGGTTGCCAGGCGCGACCCCGCAGGCTGCCGCCTCGGCTCGGCCTGTCCCCCCCTGCGCGGGAACCAACGGCTGCGGCTGCCACTACCTGCAAGGGAAGGCTCCGCCCTGCGGGGCTGCTCCCGCGGCTCCTCGCTGGGCCGCCGCCTCCTATTGTGACTGCTCGCCCCGCCAGTGGCTAGCTCGCCAGGTCCCTCGTCCCCGGCCTCCGCACCCCCGGAACCCGGGCTCCGACCGAGGCGCTGTCACGGCGCTTCCTTCCTCCCAGCACCATCACACGGGCCGCGCCAGGAAACGAGGGCTGCACGCCCCGAGCTGGCACGGTCGGCTAGCGCCTCGGCGGCTCCATCCTCCGCCCCCGCGCCCCAACTGCCGGGGTCGCCGCGCCGCGCCGCCCCTCACCCTCCGCGCTGCCCGCGGGCCCCCGCCCCGCCGCGCCAGCCTCGGCGCTCGCGGACCGGACCGGGCTCGCCGGGCGCCTGCGCACGGCCCGCCGCACGGCCCGCCGCTGCGCGCGCAGGCGGCGCCCCCGCCGCTCGGCCAGGCCGGGACGCGCCAGCAGGGGGCCCTCCCCGCTCTCCGCGCCGGGTGCCCCCGCCCCGCCTCCCCGCAGGAACAAACCTCGCGAACCCAGCCGCGGAGCAGACCGCCTGCCGCTCCGCCTCTTCCCCCGGGCTCAGCTCCGCGGGGAGCCCCCTTTGTTTCCACCCGCGGGCGAAGGGGCGGGGCGCAGCAGGGCCGCTGTGCCCGGACTAGTTCCGGCAACAGAGCCGCAGGCCGCACCCGGCACCCACCCGGCCAGCCCGCCTCCCCCTCCACGCCGCCTCCCGCCTCCGCCGGGACAGCGGGCGGGGCCGCGCCTGCCGATTGGTACGCTTCTCTCACTGAATTGTTGCTACTGGTCCGTGCCTCCCACCTCCCAAATTCAGCAATCAAACGGTAACTGACCTCACTCAAATTCACAATATGTATTTATGTGGCCCGAGAAATTTTTATTGATGTAGAGGAAGGTATCAGCCCAAGGTTTTTCACAATGAAGCAAGAAGGTTCATACCCAACTTGTCTGACTGCAAGGCTAAATTCAAAGTGACAGTTATTCTGACCATGAAGATGGGCAATGAGATAGGTATGGAAACCTATGCCAGCTTGGTGACCTGGTCACGTTCAAGATCTAGAAGAGGAAAAGTAAGACCTTCCGTAGAAGTACAATAAATAAAAAGAAAGGACAGTTAAGTGGTATCGGAAGACAGGAAGTCAGCCAAGGTGATGTTATAGAAGTGCGCTCACATGGACAGGAATTAGATGATGTATTCAAAGATAGTTATAAGATTTTACAGTGGTGCAATCGGCAAAAAACCCGGGTTCTAGTTCTTTGGGCATTACTTAAACCAGCCTCCTCACTCTAGACCTCAGCAGCTTCTGGTAGAAAATTAGGAAATTAGACTAAAATAATGTTCCAGGAACCCCTGACCTATGTATGAATAATACTATGTGGTAATTATTCATCTCTCATATCAGACTGAGCTCTGGAACTCTGTTTTGACTCTAACACCAAGGTCCAAACCTACAGCCTGAAACACAACACAGGTGCTTAGCAACTGTTCAATCCAAGTTCCAGCAATAACATCATAGGCTTTTACAATTCCTGGGCAAAGAAAAGCTAGAATGAGATGACAGGTTCCTATGGACACAACTCCTCCCCCAGTTCCACACCACCATTATGAAGCTCAGTTATACAGCTGACTCATCTAAAGCTCTCTGCCAGTCTTCCGAAGCAGCCAATTTGGAGATGATTACGTTAAAATTTTTACACCCCTCCCCCCAATTCATGGTACAGAGTCATAAAGCCCAGCCACACCTTTAGATGCATCCAATGTAATCCGTTCCTAGCCTCTGAATCCTTTACAACTTCCCCTCTACTGCTGTGGATTGACCTACCATTATAGATCTTCCAGCAGAAGCTCATCTATCCAAGCTTCCTTATATTATACCACCCTAAAACAGCTTTTCATCTATACTTAGATATGGGCTATATGATGAAAGGGTAAAAGAGGCAGATTAGGAAAGGGGAGGGAAATTACCATTAGGGAGCTGTCCAATCATAAAAGTCAGATTCCCCAAGTGTTAAATCTCGGTAGTAAAAATATATTTCAGTCCTCCAGGATTACTAACCCTTAAATTTATATGAATCCCCTGGGCTTCAGCCAACCCTTTGTGAGGCAAACTCCTTGAGAACTCTTCTCAAATGGGTAAGATGTAAACAATGCTCCCACACCTCACAGTTAGATAGCTTAAATTTGTACTGCTATTTCTTCTGATTTCCTTAACCAGAAAATCTGGTACCCTGCTTATAAATACACAATGATAAGCTTTAAGGTGGGCTAAGCATACCAGAGCAGTTTCTCAACTCCAGTCCACCTATAATTTTATTTGGTGTCCAAAAAAATGAGAAGCCTTGTTGGAGAGGTGTTCAAGAAAACTTTCTGCCATGATGGAAGTGTTTGACATGGGCATCATCCACAAGATAGCAACATGTGGCTACTGAGCACTTAAAATGCAGCTAGTAGCACTTAAAATGCTACTAAAGAACTGACCAGGATCAGTTTAAATAGCCACATGTGTCTAGGGGACAAAACAGCACTTCCATAAATAGTTGCTTGTGATAACAATGTCTTAAGAATTCTGACTGAAAGATTGTGCTTTCAAATAAGTTTTCATAACATAAGTGAAAACTGAATGACTACTAAAAACTTCTTCCTGAGGTACCCAAGTCATGTAAGTCCACTCAGAAAATAAAAATACAGGTATCCCCCACTTTGTTCAAAAGTCTGCTTTACATAACTTTACTATTATGAACTTACCTTAGTACCCGTTTCACTAACTGAAAGACATCTGTAGAGGATTTTCACTTTTGAAAAAGATGAAAAGTGAATAGCATTCAGCAGCCATTATAGAGGCAATGTACCCCAAACAGCGAAAGTGGCACTGCCAAGCTTACCCTGGCAACTACTCTCAGCATCAAGTTGCCACAGCTCTAAAATGTCTATAAGGATATCTGTGCTTTATCTTGATTTATTCTGTGCATCTGTTAGCAAGATGTGTCCTAAGGTAGTTGCTTGAATACTTTATGCCATTTTGGCTTACGAAAGGTTTCATAGGAAAGGTTTACTTTCAGATAAGTGGAAGGAACCTGAATACCAATACATTGCTTACCAAATAGGAAAATCCTAAAGTTCCTTCAAGTGTGTCTCTGGTCATTGGGATTCTTTATCATTTTAATATGTGAGAATAACAGCTTAGGTTTTGATTGAGATGTACTAGATCTAGAGATGAATTAAGGAGTACTGATTCTTCACAATACTGACTTTCAATCTATGAACAAATGCATCCTTATATTGCCTGTCATTAATTTTTTTCAATAATGCTTCATAGTTTTCTATAGAAGTCTTGTCCATTTTTGTTCTTAGGTTTATTCTAGTTTTTATCTGTAATTATTAGTTCTAATAATTTATATTAAATCTATATATACAATCCTGTTAGCAGAAAATAATAACTGTTCAATTTCTTTCCAACACACATTTTCCTTCTTTGTCTTACTACACTGGCTAGGACCTCTAGTACAATACTAAAAAGATATGGTGAGAGCAGGCATTTGACTTATTTCAAAACTGAAAACCTTTCGACATTTCACCATTAAGTATGATGTTTGCTATAGGATTTCTGTAGATACCTTTAGCAAATTTTCTTTTATTTCTACTTTGTTAGAAGTTCATCATAAATGTGTTTAATTTTATCAAATGTTTTCACATCTATGAGATAATCTTATGATTTACCTGTTAATGTGTGAATTATATTGTTGGTTTTTGGATATTAAAACAATTTTACATTCCTAATAAAACCATGTCTTATTGTATTATCTTTTTTATATATCGTTCAATTTGGTTTGCTAATAGTTGGTTTAGGATTTTTACATCTGTGTTCTTGAGTGAGATTAGTGGTTATTTTACATTTTTGTAATGTCCTTGTCGGGTTTTGTTTCAAAGATTATGCCAGCCAAAGAAAATGAAATCTGCAGGTGTTCACTTTTTTTTCCATTCACTAGGAGAGTTTCTGTAAAATTGCTGTATGCCTTCTTTAAATGTTTGGTAGAATTTGCTCATTAGTCAGCTAAACTTGGAATTAAAGTTCTTTAGTAGTTATGGATTTCTTGTTAAGATTTTCTGTCTTTTGCTTATTTCCAACAAAGGAAAAACAACTAAAATCTCAGGAGATATTTATAAGGAAGAACTCATTCTAAAATTCACAATCTGTTTCTAGAAAACTATCTTGCAATCTTATGTATCTGAAGAGTACTACTCCTGTAAATACATTTCCAAGTACCCTGCATAACAGTCATAAATTTTACATAAGTGTTACTTAATAGTTGCCAAACAGTAAATATAAAATTTGGCCTTTATGCTCAATCTGGCATTTCTAGACTTCAAAGAATATCTAAATAATGGTTATCTGAAGGACCTTTATTTAAAAGAGGGGACTATGAGGCTACAGCCTTTCCTGTCTCTGTATACACATCAATGACAAATTACAGCATTTATTAAATGTCTGTTTCCCTTGTTAAACTATAATAAGCTCCTCCAGGGCAGGTCTAATTTCTCTGTTGTATGGATATTACTGATGTTGGCTGATAGAGAATACACACAAAAGAAAAATGTATTTTAATACATTGAAAGGCATGATTCAAGAGCTGCAGATAAAGAATCACTTGTCCAGATGCTGAAGAACCATGTACATAGAAGAAAAATATGAAACTACACACTTTTGGCCCTGGGTACAGAATGGCACTCCTAGAAGTCTATGACTTTTTTAATGAGGAAGCAGTTTCCCACTGTTAACACTATCAGAAATAGGACTGTGCTGCCATCATATCCACTTCCACGTCTCCTGACTGTAACCTCCCTCTAACCCCATCCACTACTGCTGAGACAGTGGCCTTTACTCTGTGTTCTAACATAGCATTAATTGTCCTGCCTTGCAAATATGTATTTACTCGCTCTTTTGACCATTAGACAATAAACTTCTTGAAGCTATGGACTAAGCCTCACTGGTTCTGGTAAGGGGTTTAGCACAGGGCAAATGCTTAAGTAGTTCAATTTATTTCAATTCAGTAAGTATTTCACAGCAGTGGTATTTCTAATATTTTTCTTACTAGATAAATTCTCAGGGAGAAATAGGGTACGGAAACAGAATGGGTACAAGAACACAAAAAAATAAATTTCAAAATTTCCTGCTCACCCTCCTCCCTAAAAGTTCCCCTCCTTCCACCAAAACCAGCTAAAAGGACTTAATAAGATGAAGGTGTACAGCGGAAAGGTGTATTGGCCATAACCGTTTAGGCCATGAAATATCTACAAGCATGACAAAATTCAATCTAATGCAAAACAAGCAGCATAAGCATTTTCACCCCTGTTACCCCATCATAATGTAAAAGTTAATTAACAGCAGCTGCCAGCTATCATTGCTAAAAATGAGAAAGGGGCAGGAAAGTTGCACCCAAACCCAAAGCCACTGAAAGCCACCATGATATAGCCATATAAGCTTTGGGATGGGAGAGTGGTCAGACCACTTGCTGTTCCAACAGTGTATGGGAGAGATGCCAGACACTAAACCTTGGCAGAGGGGATAATGTAGGGTTAGTGAAGGTGAGAAGAAGCTAAAGTGATCTAGGATAAAAAGTCATAAGCCAGTCATAAGCCAAGAAGTTCAAGAGAGATGAGTAAATAAACCTGAGTGTCTAGAATAAGCTGAGTCAGAAAGAGAAAAATTAGAGACATCAAACCAGAATTAAAGAGGCAAGGGTGCATATAAAGCACACTCTGCATATCATAGCATGTTCTACCTCTGGATCAGAGTAAATAGGAAAGAGCTGACTCTGGGGCATGATCAGCCTTAATGTGTATCTTTGAAGATGAGATCTCTAAGGCTCTTCTGGTGAACAAGGTACCATCTTAGGAGCAATTCTAGTTGCTATGACTCTCTTTAAATTGCTTCAGCAGCTTAATCTCAGGGCAAATCACACTCTAATTCTATAGTTTTACCAAATCCGCCGGACAGTCACAGGCAAAGAAAAGAGTCAACCACACAGATCTAGGTTATTCTTTTAAACAAAATCTATTATTTCATTGTTAGGGATACTCTTATTTTAAAAATCATGTCTTACATTTAGGTTGTCTTAAGTGTTTTGATATTATAAAGATAAAATGAATATTCTTGAGCCATACATTAGGAAATATATCCATAAAGGTAAATTTCTAATAGTGCAACTCCTGCTTAAAAGGATATGTGCCTTTTTTAATTTTGAGAAATGTTGCTAGCTGCCTCCTCAAAAGTTGTGCCAATTTTTACACCATTCATCAGTAAATGAAAATAGTTGGGAGTAGACTCTGGAGGAGAAATAGCAGTGTTTAAGGGTATTCCCCTGAGGGAAAATAGACCGACCCCATCTATAGCAGTAGGCCAAAAACTAGGGAGAAGCTCTAAAAGAGGAATTTGGGCCAAGGTGCTCTGAGTGTAGTCATTTTTCATATCAAGATTTAAGTTCTGTTATAATTCTTTCCTGTTAAATCCCTGGGACTGTATTATAGTCTTGTTAAATGTAATAGCCTAGGAACCTGTCCCAAATTGAGGCCAAAATGACATCAGTGAGAACAGCAGCACTTAGGAAAGCTGGTGGCTAACAGGCCCTGGGTCAAAGGGCCTGCTAGGAAGGCAAGCAACCTTTCAGAGTGTCTCAGAAACAGCTGGGGAGGAAAGCCAGCTAGACTGGTAACTGCAGTTAAAAGGAACAAGGGCTCAAGTCATGAAGAATTGGGAACTAAAGGAAAACTATGACCTGAAAAGCCAGTGAACATGGACTATACTTATATAAGGGCTTCAAGAAAATAAATAATTGATGGATGGTGTAAGTACTGATTAAAAACAGAGAAGCACAGACAACTAGCTCCTTCGCTTTGGGGAGGACAATGAAAAAGCATTCCTCAAAAGGGACATGGAAATGAGACGTGATCTTAAAATGTTTGAGATGCATGAAACATGAGAATGTTTTCTAAGTGGATCAGACCACATGAACATCTTTTAACTTCCACCATGTTTAATTTAATAAGAAACAGACCTTCTTCTAAGGATGGTGGATCTCATGTGACCTCATAGCTGATAACCTGCTCTGGATGTTCTCTGGGCTATAGAATTCTAACATCTTGCATTCTTGAAATATGATCAGTTCTCTGAAATGATCAGTGTCCTTCTGATGGCTTATATTGATGACACACAGGGTTCCACAGCCCTGTGGTTTTGCACAGACACTGTGACACATGGCACATCTCTACAAACTCTGCATCCTCCTGTCCATGCCACATTCAATGGGCCTTTCTAGATTTTACCTAAATTAAAGAAGGAAGTGTATCATCTGAGCAGAATCCCGATTTGTACCACAAAATAGAAATAACTTTAAATAAAAACCCTTAAAGTAAGACAACTCTCTGTAGAGCAACTCTAAGATTTAAACTCCCACAGGAAGTTTATTTATCCCCTCATCTGCTTGCCTGTTCCTATTACAACAGTGTAATAAATAAAAACAAAATAAACAGGCAATGATATTTCAAAAACAGGACACCAAATTAATAATCTCAAAACACCTATCATTACATGATATTTCACCACAAGGCAAAAAGAGAATCTATTTAAAAACACATTGGGTCATACGATCCCATATAGCTCAGAAAGTACATATAAAATTAACACATGTTTAAATAAATGTAAATTATCTAGAGACAGGTTTCCTAAACATAAAGGCAACGAAATACATTTCAAAAAACTACACCAATAATTTTAAATTTCTATATTGGAAAAATAACTTCATTAAACATTAAAAGCTGATGAATTTTTTCCAAGTATGTTGAATGATTAATGTCCCCATACAAAGTGAATAGGAATACAGGAATATTCTCAAAGAAGAGAAAAATGTGCAAAAGGAAATTTTTAAAAAAACAATGCAAATGACTAATGAACAAATGAATATAAGAAAAGCTACATGACAAAACTATGTAACCTCAGTAGTTATAAAAATATATATATATACATTAAAATAATTAGACACCATTTATCATCAATCATATTGACAAAGAATCCTTTGATGTTCATATCCTCTGATTCAATTATACTCTAGTAATCTATGCTCAAGAAACAGATCATTCAAAACTTATTACAGAGACTCATGGACACAGACAGTGGATCAGTGGTAACCAGAGAGAAGTGGGGGGACGGCGAAGATAGATAGGGGTAAACAGGGTCAAGTATTTGGTGGTGGAAGGAAATTTAACTTTGGGTGGTGAACACACAACGTAATACTCATATTACATATTATTGAATTATATTCTTGAAACCTGCTTGATTTTATTAACCAATGTCACCGCAATAATTTTAATTAAAAAACTTATTATGAAACTACAGTAATCAAAATATTGTAACACTGGCACACAGACCAATGCAATAGAAAGCTCAGAAATAAAACCCTTACAAGAACGGTCAACCAACATAGACAAGGGTTTCCAAGTCCATTCAATGGGAAAAGAACAGTCTTTTCAACAATGGTGTTGGGAAAACTGGATACCCACATGCAAAACAACAAAGACAGACCCTTAGCTTACACTGTGTATAAAAATTAACTCAAAATGAGTCAAAGAACTAAACATAAGAGTTAAAACTATTGAACTTTTAGAAAAAAACATATGATAAAAGCTTTGTGACATTGGATTTGGCTATGATTTCTTGGATATGACATCAAAAAAACAGGCAACAGAAGAAAAAATATGTAAATTGGATTACTTTAAAATAAAAACTTCAGTGCAAAGGACGCAACCAATGGACTGAAAAGGCAACCTACAGAATGGGAGAAAATATTTACAAATCATATGTCATAAGGGATTAATATCCAAAATATATAAAGAACTCTTACAAGTGAACAACAAAAAATAAAACCTGATTTAAAAAATGGCAAAGGACTTGAACAGACATTTCTCTAAAGAAAATAACAAATGGACAATAAGCACCTGGAAAGATGCTCAACATCATTAATCAGTTGGGAACTACAAATCAAAACCACAATGAGATATTATCTCACACGAAGATGGCTATTATGAAAAAATAATAATAATAACAAATGTTAGCAAGAATGTGAAAAAACTGGATCCTGTGTAACTTGTTCATGGGAATATAAATCAGCCTTCTTTCTGTCTGCACAATCTTTCTAGCCTTAGGACTTTACACAGCAGTTTCCCCTCCCTAAAACTTGTTCATTGCTATAATTCAGATCTTAAACTAAATGTCACCTTCTTAAAGGCCTTACCTAACACCTAATCTAGTGGAGCCAAATGTCCAATTACTTGCACAGCACTTGTATCTGATTATTTACTGTTTTAATTTACTGGTATAAACAGTTCATTTTCTGTCCCTTCCACAAAAAGTATGTACTAGAAAAGCAAGGATGTTCTTTGTCTTTTCACCACTGTATTCTGGTGACTCAACAGTGACTGGCACATAATAGGCACTTAATAAATACTAATAGGTATTGGTTTTTGAGAGGATAAAAATGTTCTAAAATTAGATGGTGGAGATAGTTGTTCAATTCTTTGAATATACTAAAAATCACTGAAATATATACTTCAAAACAGTGAATTTTATGATAGCTCAATAAAGCTATTAAAATTTTTAAGAGCAAAAAATTTAAAGCATGTTTTCTTATGTTATTGGAACTATTAAATCAGCCTGCTAATTATGTTATTCAAATTATCCTTATTTTTTTTTTTTTGCTTCCTGTGATGGACATATCCTAAAGTGACCATTAACGAGTCATGACCTTGTGTAATCCCCTCCTAAAACCTGTGACTTGCTTCTAACCAGAAGAATATGGCAAAGGTGAAAGGATGACACCCCTGTGATGTTTCATCATATAAGACACCATCTCAACCAATTGGAAAGATTTTCTTTCTAGCCTAGAAGAAGCAAACAGCCATGCTGTAATCTGCATATGAAGAGGATCACATGACAGGGAACTATGGGCAGCCTCTAGGACCTGTGGTTGGCTTCCAACCAATAGCCAGTAAGAAGCTGGGGTCCTCAGTCATACAGCCTCACAGAAATGAATTCTGCCAACAATCTGAATTAAACAAGAAGCAGCAGATTCTTTTCCTAGTTGAGACTCCAGACAAGAGTAAGACCCAGCTGACACCTTGACTGCAGTTTTGTGAGACCCTGAGCAGAAGAGCCAGCTTAGCCTTGCCTCAACTTCTGACTCACTAAAGTATGAGATAATGTATTATAAATTGCTACATTTGTGGTAATTTGCTACATAGCAACAGAAAACTAATATACCTACTGTCAACACACTAACCTCTTAATTGGTATTTTTACTTCCACAGCATCCGTATACCTCTACAGTTGTGATTTTGTCAATTTCTTATTATACTATGAGCTTTGGCTAAAATATTTAAAGTGTGATGGTTCATGACTGTTCTATCAAATTAATAACCCTTGCTTTGAATTCTATTAAAAATGTCACTCCTTTCTTTCTATTTACATATGCTTGATATTATCTTTGCTTACTTTTACTTTTACCTTTTGGTGTTATTTTGTTTTAGGTATGTCTCATATAAAGTATATAGTTGACATTTTGCTCTTTTAACCCAGTCAATCACTTAATAGCCAAATAGATAATTCATTTTGCCACATTATTTTGTAGTTTATTCTTATTCATTTTCTAAACAATTCCAAAAGCTTTCATTAAAACCTTTCTTTTTCATTAATAAATCAAGTTTTATGCTTTTTATTTTTCCTCTTGATTTAAAATTATACACCTTAGTGGTATTCTACTACTAGTGAACATAAATACCAAGAATAAAACAATTTTATGAATTAGTCCTACTTCTACTAATTTTTAATTGGATAAACAATGTTCAGTTTTTTAAAATTCTGATTCCTATATTAGACTACATGATCTTTCTCTGTCTCCTTTTCTATCATGGTATAATTGAGGGACTTAAGTACACACTCATGTTCCTAAGAAATTGCCTGTAAAACGATCTTCCATGTGTCTAACTTTTTGTTGTTGTTCCTTTACTAACACCCTTTTGGGCTGTTTGAAGCTTCAGAGTCTAATTATTATCAGAAGCTTATTATCCCCTCAATATGGAATCATAGGGTGAGAGACCTGGAACAAACTTTAGAAACAATCTAATTCAAAGATAACGATTTTTCTCAAATACCAACGCAATCTGTTGGTCACAACTAGGGGATAAAAGGGAGAAATAGAAGCCCATGTGCAACAAATCTATTACACTTGTTCTGGTCCAACAGCCCCTACTATCCCCTGCACCACCTTCTAAATGTAAAAATGAATTTGTCAAGACCAAAAAAGACCTCTGGCTTCTGTCAAACATTACATTAGAAGTTACATTTGACTGCACCAACCTTGCATCCTAGTATATTCAAATACTAGCTTTTTAAAATGGTAAGAGTGACAAAGCCTGAAAGGAAGAAATTTAAACAGAGTAAAATAACTCATTTAAAAAAATGAAAGAAACTGAAAGTTTTAAGATATCTGGCTGGCAAAAATAAAAAAAATATGTGAATCTGAAAGCTGTTAAGTGAGTCACTTTATTTTTTTATTAAACCCCCTTTTTTTGTGTTCTAAATATAAAATATCAACATTAATAACAACTAACAATTATTAAGCCCCATCAATGGGCCAGGCTCTACCACGAGACTTTATATATCTAAGGGTGGACTGTGTAGTCAAGTTGCCTGAGTTCAAATCTCAGCACCACCACTTGTCAGTTTGTGACTGTTGCCAAATTATTTAAATGGTCTATTAGCTTCTTCCTCATCTTTAAATGTGGATAGTAATAGCGCTCACTTCATAAATGATTTAATGCAGAATGCTTACAGGAGTGCCAGGAACATAGTTAAGAGCTCCATATCAATTGCTAATCTTTTATAATCACCATAGTATGGGTTATTAGCCCTATTTTACAGATGAAGAAAATGAGGCTTGAAGAACTTGCTTAAAGCCAAGTGGTGATTAGAATCTGGATCTCTGACTCCCACATACACACTCTTTCCATGCTTCTACCTAAGGACACTTCATAGGATAAGGTGTGTGACTGAGGCATATTTTCTTAGGGATCTTATTTTCCCTTTTGGCATGGTCTCATATCTCCCAAGACTTGTTATCCATTTTAGAGAATTTAAAGTCAAATATGTTTACATATTTGTGATTTCTGAGTATGTGATTTCTGAGTATGTGAACATTTCCTGTTCACAAAACACTGACTGCAAAAATGAAAAATAATTTATACAAGTAAAACTTAAAAAATTCTTGTTAATGCTAAAATTTTAATAGTTACTCCTGGGGAGAGGGATCAAAGTTTAAAAATTGTGCTGCATATCTTTTTACATTCAACAGGTAGTTAAAAAAAAAAAAAACTAAAAAATTTGGAAGATCAAGATAAAAGTATAATTCAGTCACAGGAGAAAAACCAGTAGCACTTTCTCACATTCCCTGAAAGCAGACTACATGGGATTACCTGTATACAAACTGGATTAATGCCTTCTTCCATGACAAATGGACCTCAGTCTAGCATAAGGAAGTTTTATCCAAAAAAGTCTTCTCCTCTGAGTAGCCATTTGAATATGCACAGTTTAGAAAAACCGCTCCCATTTCCCTCTCTCAAATGGCCAGCCATTCTGGAAGTATACCCTGGAAAAGTGTACCACTGAGGCTACAAATCGATTCACCTTACTTGAAAAAACAGTCTCCTTTTATCAAATTGTTCAATATTTTATCTCATCTTCAGGAGAGAACAAGTCCCCATGACAAGCTTGTCCTCACCATGAATAAGTGATTATTCCCGAGTTGACATTAGCTGAGTTAGGTTAATATTTCATTATCTACATGACACCTAAATAAGCTATCATAATCACAGTTTTGTGCTATACTTTATACTTTTAAAGTACTTCTACATAACCATCACATTTAATCAGTGCAATGCAGCAACATATAACGTAAGGTTTCTTATAAAGAAGCACAGAATTCTGAGTATGAAGGAGGGCAGGGCTGCCTGGAATAACATATAGTCAGGGATCACAACAGAGGCCAAAAGGAGCTGGGCAAGAAAAAACTGACAGGCAAAGACTGCCTGCCAACTGATTCGGTTTAACTGTGATTCTTGAGGGCATTCCACATCTGCAGATATATTTTCCTCTGGGCAAATCATAGCTGAGTGGGTGAAGCTAAACTAGGAATGAAATTCTTCCGGTGGTAAAATACAGATTCTGGAGACAGAAAGCTTGGATCTGAATCCTATTTTACTAATTACTAACTGGGTAACCTTGGGCAAATTAATTTATGTCTCCCATTCCTTATGTACAAGTTAGGATCGAACAACCCCTACTTCAGAAAGTGGTATGACTACCCTGTTTTAGAAGACAACTTTCACTCAATTCTCCTGTAACCCTTCCCTGGTTTGTCTCCATAGCACGAATGACCAATTAAGAATCTTTTTATTTATTGTCTCATCATCTCCCTAACTTACTTACAGAAAGCAAGCTCCAGAAGAGTAAGAACTACCATCTGTTTTGTTCAATGCACTGCTCCCAATGCCTAGAACGGTTGGTTGACATCTAGTAGATAACTCAAATATATAATAAATAACTAAGTGTTTACCACCTGGAAATTGTGGCACTATGAATGAATATAAAAATACTGCTGGAGGGCTTGTGTGAATTACTGTGCCTAATATAAACTGATAAATATAAGAGTTTGCAACTCGCAGTACTTAATAATAAACCTTAGAGCTGGAATCAGCTCCTTCTAGCACTATAGAGTACAAGCCAATGTATATCAGCAGAGAAACTTAAGTTGGAAAACAGGCTAAGTCATAAATTTGGGGACTTGCCACCACTTCCAAAACTATAAAAGGAAGGCCCAACAAATGGACTGGCCCTCCTTCTCCTTGCCTGACCTCTGGTTCCACTCGTCACATATAGATTAGTTAAAATTGAGGCAACTTTTAAGAAAATTCACTTTTTATCCCCAAATCTGAGAAATGAATGATGCGTAAAAATTAAGTGAGGATAATAAGCAAAGAATTAATATGTGTTTTAACAATCTATTCAGAACAGCTAAATAATTATTTTTATATGACTTGTATTGGGGAGAGAAGATCTGGTCTAGCACAAGCACTTTAGGGTGACTCCTGAACAAATCATTTTTCCCACTGGGGTCCAAGCTTCCAATTTTATTTTAAAAATAAAAACTGCTGTGCTCTACAACCCCTTCAATTCTCTCTCTCTCTTTCTCTCTCTCTGTACATGTATATATAAGAGAAAAAGAGAGAGAAAAACAAGAACACATACACATCCAAACAATATGTATCAGGCATCAAGTTCATTTTTGTTTTTGCAAAACCAATACCCATTTGTTATCTAAAGAAATAAGTCAGAAGCAGTTGCAAACAGAGAGATCTGATTTTTAAACATGGTATCCATCACTCTCTTCCCCCTGACTAATGCCTGATGATCCTGTTCAAAGTCATCTGTACCATCCAACTCTTGGTAGTCCTAATCCCACATATTCTGCTCTACACTTTCTTTAACCCACTATGCTTTTTGTAACAAACTATATAATTTATGTATTATGGTTCTTTTTATTGTCTGCCTCTTCCAGTTAGACTGTACACTCATGAAAAAAAGCAATCTTTGTTTTGTATCTCTATTCGTTCCTTAAGTGCCTAGACACATAGCTACCAATCAATAAACAGTATTGACGGAATCAGTTAAATAAATTATAAATTCAGTCAAGATATCCTAAGCCATTCTCTCCATTTCCCTCTGGGAAACAATCATAAGTATACACATGTAGTCAGGAGAGAGAGAAGAGCAGTTACTGAAAGTTTTTTGATCTACTGATTAAGTGACAAAATTCCTTAAATTTCTCTTCTCCTCCCCATGTGTTTCAGGAAAAATCCCATCTCCTAAAAGCACAAACTCAGTCATACAAATATTCAGAAATTAGGAGGATAACCATTTTAAAGTAGATAGATACAAAGGTGGATAGAAATCTCATCCTGTAGAGGCGGAAAGAAATTTTATCTCCAGACTCTCAGCCAGGAGACAGAACAGAGCGCAGATTGGCTCTCCCACTATAAATGAACAAATGAATAGAAATCTATTATGCTTAGCAGGAGAAAGAAAATTTAGCCTCAAAAGATCTTCAAAATTAGGAAATGCAACTGTTTTCAATATTACTGACCTAAAGTGATTTTGCCTTTACCTTCTGTCATCATTCCTTTTTAACAGCAGAAAAGAAAAGCTTTATTAAAAGGGAAAGTACATTTACAGACATGGAAATGGGCCTGAGCAAGACAAGTATGGCTCAAAGGCCTGTCATCATTTTTAATTTCAAATGCTCATTTCTAAAATCTGTGGTATACTTAAGTTTATGGAACCAACTATATACAGTCTAGAAGTCTTTTTCAGTGGCTTGCTTCTAAAAGAAGCTAAACCCATGCCTCCGGATTACTGTAATAATAAAAGAGATTCTGAAATGCTAAAATCATACCTCTCTCTCTGACAGAACGAAATCTGTCTAAACAAAGCTCACAAAGACAGACAGAGCAACACACAGAATAAAGAAAACCATTTGGAAAATCCCAATGATCAACCAACTTCTTGATCTAGCTCCAACAGGATGAGGGAGGAGGATCTTGATTAAAACAACAGAGAAAAAGATCACTTGGATTGGTCTGCAAGGGAGTGGTACATTCCTGCATACAAGACACAGGAAATGGGAGGGAAGCCACTAGAGACTAATGGTGGAAAAGACTAAATGTAAGCCCATCTACTAACATCAGCAGCCAGATGTTCCATCCAAACACCAAGCCCACATTAGCATCTACTACAAAGGCTGGGCAATCAAGAACCCCATGACTGGAAAGCCCCCAAAGATCAAGTTTCTTTAGAGATAAAAAGAACAGAAGTGAAACACCAAAAAGAAACAAACCCACCAAAAGTTTGGACTTGATATAAAATAAACAAACAAAAATCAAGCCCAAAGTAGGTTTCTTTTGCATCAATAAGACAGATTCCATTCTCAGTCTTCAACATTTAAATTAAGCTTCAGAAACAGAGCCAAAAAAAAAAAAAAAAAAAAATGTATAAGAAACCATAATCTAACACAATCAACTACAAAAAGAAACCAAATTGGAATGTCTAAGATATTTCTAATTGGAAACAGATACACAATGCTTAGAAGTTATCAGTTTTGGGAGCTCTTGTTCATATACTAAAATAATCCATTCAGGCTGTGCAAGAAAAGAAGAAGCATGGTGACAAAGATGGGGGTAGAGAAGTGGAGAGTTTACCAAGAATCCAGCCTGCCTCTTGGGAATTATTCCAAGTTTTCTAGAGCAGTCTAACAATCTGACACACAAACCAGCAAGGCTCTCTGCATCTCAATGTTGTGCCCCTCAAGTCACACCCTTCTGACCCTCTATGTCCAGAGTTATACAAGTGAATTCAGCATTATAAGGGCATGCATTTTCATCATGGTAAACATCAACATGAACCTCACCTTGTCAGTGTCATCATGACAAATGTGGTCATGATGGATGGACTGGCACTGAAGAGAAGCACCAACACTACCTACAAGAGAAAGGGAGAAAAAGTTAAGATGCAATCATTACTTACATTTAAACTGCTGTCTCAATTGAAAGTGTTTTTAAATCTATTATCCCACCTAATCCTCTACAATACTCAGAAGTAGGCAGAATAGGAATTATTATTCATACAGTTTAACTGAGCAAAACCATACATGGAGATGCTGACTTGCACAAAGCAGCAGTCAGTGAAGTGGCAGATCTAAAACTAGACCTGTTGTTCAAAACCTTAATTCGACACCTACTATAGTGAGTAGTTAGCTTTCAAAGTAAGGCCACCTAAATAAACACAATAGCCTTCAATAAGGCAAACTTTTTAGGAAAAAAGTATACTCCTTTTCAGACTACACATACTTTCTCTGAAAAGAAAAATTGACCCTATAAAATTCTCACCATATAAATAACACAATAGACAACCATAGATTATAAAAAGGGTTTTATTACATTTTGAACATACCCAACCATTTGTTAGTTTGAAGAACTATCTCTTAGCAATAATTGCTCTATAATAATAGTGACAATTCTAACCAATAAGAAAACAAATGATTATTTGATAAATGATTAGAACTGATTAGTCATTTGAAAAACCTTTTGGTTCCTATTTCACACTATACAGAAAAATGGTGGCTCAAAGGTCTATGTATGTAAATGTAAAAAAATGAAACCAGTTTTTAAAATGTAGACTTTTAAAAATAATCTTGGAGTTAAGAAAAACATGAAAGAAGATACTAAAACAAGAAGCCACAAATGAAAAATCACCAATGACTGTGGACTAAAGATGAGCAAAGCTCCTTCTCCTTATGTATGGGAATTTAATCTTGGGTTAATCCCTGCTAATCTGATTAAGACAGCATGCCACCCATGTTACTTGGCAATACTGCTTATGCCATAAATTATAAAATTAATAAATTGCATCTGGACTGGAAGTACAACAGACACTTATTAGAAAGCCCCACTTTTGAGCTTCTGAGAGTGGTGACATGTAATTAGGTCCCTTGCAGAGGATATTGGAAATTATGTCAATGGAATTCTATCTACCCTCACAATGTGGATATCATCTCTTGAAACCTGAGCTCTGAGAAGAGTATTTCAGAAAGTATGAACTGCTACATGGACTGCTGCAAGGACTCCCACTTTAATACTGACAAGTTATAGTTTATGTCCTGTATTGTTCTGAATAAAATGGTGCCAAATGAGACCTAGGGTGGTTTTACTGGTATGAATGTGTAAATGTTTAGATGAAACTAAGAACATCCCACTACCACCTCATGGAGATTACATTGACAAATACCATACTTTGTAAATTTATGATGCCACCAATTTGGATGTCCATTTATTCCACGTGCCATTGAGAAAGAATGTTGCCAACTAAACTTTGACATCTGTCTTAATAGTAAAGTTTTTACTTCACTTATTAACTTTGTTAAAACTTAAAGTTTGATTTTTGTCATATTATTCTTATGTAGTCATAAAAATAAAATTATACTGGCAATACAGAGAAAATGAAAAATTATTTAAGAACTGCAAAGGATAAAAATTTATTAGATTTTTTACTAGTTTATTTCTTTAAATGTACAGATTCAATAATCCCAATGACAAGTGACTGACTATTCCTAACCTACTCAGTATACATTGTTGTCTCCCAACTCATGTTATATGACATCGATTATAAACAATAATAAATTAATCTCAAACATAGGAATAAAAATACTTAAATAAAAATGAAGTATACAGTGTATATATAGCACAGGAATGTGCTATATACGTAATATAATGTACCACCATAATCCACTCATGTTTACCTAAGGAAAGCCTGATTCCTTACTTGAGTCGATAAAAGAGAATTTATCAACAAAAATTAGGGTAAAAAACAATTTTTAAAAGTTTGATCACATAACAGATGCTGAAAAAATATTTGTTAGCATTTATTATCAATTTCTATTTTTCAGGAATGACCTTATTAATAAGTTTAACAAATTTTTGCCACTGGTTGACAATTCTGGAAAGGATGAGGTGGGGGGAGGTACAATTGCCCTCAAGGTACAATTATTAATAATAACATAAACCAAAGAGTTCCCTCTGATACTGATATCTGTTAACATCATTTAATATATAATAATGTCCCAAGTGTTAAAATCTTCTGGGACAAAGAACGACAAATCAAATCACAACCTCAACTACTGCGTCAAAAATATGGTAGATGTTACCATATGATCCAGCAATCCACTGCTGGTTATTCACCCCAAAGACTTGAAAACTCATATCTTAAAACATATTTGCACACCGATGTTCACAGCAGCACTATTCACAGTGGCCAGGACATGGAAGCAACCAAAGTGTCTTAAGATAGATGACTGGCTAAAGATCGGCCATAAGAAGAGATGAAATACTGCTATCTGTGACAACATGGATGGACCTCAAGATAATTATGCTAAGCGAAATAAGCCAGACTTTAAAAGTTTAAAATCACATGATATTACTTATATGTGGGATATAAACCTAAAAGCAACAAATGGACAGGACAAACAGAGATTCAGAGACATGGACAATGGACTAGTGGTTTACCAGAGGGTAGGGGGTGGGGGAGGAGGGAAGGTAGACAGGGTAAAGGGCAAAGGGGATCAAATATATGGTAGCTGAAGGAAACTGGACTCGGTGGTAATCACACAATACAATATATAGATGTTAAATTACCATGTATACCCAAAAATTATAATTGTATTAATCAATGTTACCCCAATAAACTTAAAAAAAAATATATGGTAGATGTGTTTCAAGGAGGAACAGGTAAAAATATGTTAGTGTCCAATTAATCTAGTATCATGTAATGTTAGTTATACTGGTGAAAAGAATTTTAAGAATTGATGATTATAAGTATAAATTAGATATGCCTTTGAAGAGGTACTAAAACAAATGTTATTTTATTCTCAAACAAAACCCTTATATTTAATGTATCATAGCATATATGTTTATACTAAACACAGTTTAAGAAAAGATGAAATCGTGTTGGAAACAGCTCATATAATATCATCTAATGACTGTGGGGGAGAACATTACTTGGGACCATTGCCAAAAATAGACTCCATAAGAACTGGAAAGATAAGGCTGAGATACATTATTTAGCAACTTAAAAACCTCTTCTGAAAAAGTATTAAAAATAAATGAAAACGCAGCCACATACAAAAAAAAATGAACCAAGACATTACCCTTACACTTTTCACAAAAATTACCTCAAATGGATCATAGACCTGAATGTAAAACACAAAACTGCAAAACTTAGATAACACATAAGATATCTAAGTGACCTTGCGTTTGACAATGAGTTTTTAGATGCAACACCAAAAGCATAATCCATAAATTTGATAAGATGGACTTCATTAAAATTTAAAACTTCTGCTCTGTGAAAGACCCTGTTAATAAAAAGACAAAGCCACAGATTGGTAGAAAATATTTGTAAAATAAATATCTGATAAAGGACTGTATCCAAAAATTATGAAAGAACTCTTAAAACTCAACAGAAAGAAAACAATATAATCTAATTTTAAAATGGGCAAGGTTTCTCTTTGACCTTTTGCCCTGAATATCTGAACTCACTCCTTTGCTAAGTGAAGGGCCCCTTCCTGGAAAACAATGCAGAAGTATCCTAGAGGTGAATGAATGCACACAAGCACCAGCCTCCCTCTCTATTGGTCCTTGCCCCATAGAACAAAGCTTGTAGAGAGATTGCTCAAACTGAACTCCTGAGGAATGAAATACAGGTCTTAAGGCAGTTTTGGATAAGCTAATTAGAGAATGAAGTACCCGCAGCAAAAGAAGAAACCTATACTAGACAAGGGGGCCGATTTTTGAAACTTGAATCTAGTAGAGGACAGCCAAAAATATTACATTAAATGACAGTAAGTACCACAAGTTTTCTGATTTTTTTCCAGATACATTTTATAAAGTTACTATTCCTGCTCAAGAACCTAAACTGGCATTCTACTAAAGGCATCAAATTCATGTCTGAATCCTCTCCCCATGATGAATGTTGCCTGGTAGGTGCCAAGGAGCCAAACTGGCAGCACACTTCCACGTAGACAAGGCCTGTTTTTTTTACCTGGTGACCAGTGTTCTGTGGTCTGTTCATACCAGCATCACAGTTCTCACTCTAGGTTCTTAACCTGCAACCCAAGACTTACATGGGAATACAATTGTACCTTTATTTTCATTAACTGAAAACTAAAATGTAAAAATGCACTGTTGTGGAACTACATTAGTACTGACAGTACTTGTGACTTTGTTACTAATAAAAACCATATATTTTTATGTAATACAGTTGTTGCAGGTATAATAAAATATCATTTACACATATCACTACTATGAATTTATAATAGCTTTTAGACCTGCGAGAATGTGTTATTTAACGTATTAATAAAGATACAACTAATCACCAATTAGTTTTTAATATTTTAATAACTACATTCCAGTATACATTCCAGTATACATTCCAATATAATTGGTTTCCTTTGTAATCTTGTATTTTATTTAATGCAATTAAAAATATTCTTCTGGAAGGGGGGCCTGAAACTTTATCTGAGTAACAATGGAGTCTATGACATATACCACAAATGGTTACAAAACCACTTTAGCTAGCAGAAGATGCTGGGACCAGAGGAACAAACTAAATCATAAGTATTGTAAGGGAAAACAGGTGTACGACATCCTGGGAAGTTAGAAAAATGTGAGAAATTGAGGGAAGAGAACAGAAGTGAGGACTAAAGTCAGTGTACAGAGCCCATGGTTTAAAACTAGGAAACATAACATAAAGAGGTCGCAGTTAAAACAGTAATAGGATGTGAAGTTTCAGACAACTGCTTAAGAATATCAGCTAGTGTTTTCCTACACAACAGAAGAAGCAGCTCCTCCCACTGGGCAGTTTTACCAATCTAAGCATCAAAAACAACAACAAAAAAAACATCAGTGATCAAAACACATAACATCAATGAAAGTCTACCGAGTTCCTAACAGTACTCAAAAAAAGAGGGCGGGGGATGTAAAACTTCAAACTATCACTTCTTGAGGTGTCTATTAAAACAACTTCTAATTTCAGAAAATTGGCAATTAAAACAAAAAAAATTATGCATTTATCCTACCTTTTAGAGTAACAAAATAGCCCTAGTTCTACCCAGTTTTTCATTACAGAAGAATGCTAGCTAATACATGTAGAAGGAATTTCAGAATTAGAAAATATCATTTTGCAAACCCCATAAAATTGTGGATTCAGGCAAGAGTTATCAATTAGGTTAAAATCACTAGCTGAATGGCTGATGGTGATTTGTAAAGCGACACTACACAGGATATTCATAAATTGCAGGGAGAACCTAACTGCATCTTATATATTCCCATCATCTTAATCCAACGGACAATCCTAACATTATCAACAGTGGTCTAGATATGATTTCATATGTGATTGATACATTATGAAATTAACACATAACCTGTTTGACATTCAATCAAAAAATACTTCACTTGGATCCATCAAACTACTAAATGTGATTTCTACCTTACAGGAAATATAAAAATAGTTGAATAAATGACATCACAAGGAAACAATCACCTCATCCAAAAGTTGTTCTGAGGAATAACTGGCTCAGGTTCTCAATAAGTCAGTGTTATTATTATTTTAAATGCAAAAAGATAGGAACTATGCTAGATTAAGAGAGACTTAAATAATCACGTACAATGCCTTATATAATGTTATTAACCAATGCTATGCCAGTAAATTTAATTTAAATAAATAAATTAAATACAACACACATGCCTGATTATATATTCATTTCAATAAACCAATTGAAAAGGATATTTGGGAGACAATTGAAGAAATGTGAATAAGGTAAAATTAGATGAGATAAAAATTTACTAAAATGAAATGTTACCATTAAAAAGAAGGCATAGAAGAATAATTGATAAGATGCTAAACAGTATTTGAACTCAATAACATAAAAAAACTAAATAGCTACATTTTTGTTTATTCTACACTAAGAGCAACAGGTAGTATTTTTTTTTTTTTTTTAAATCAAGCCCCAGAAACCTTGTCTGTACTCTTTAAGTAACCATCACTGCGATTACTGTCTTGGCACTTAAACCTACTTGGTTCTGCTCCCATTTACTGTCCTTTCAGGGCTCTATTCCTTTCACTCTAGCAGAAAAAGTTTTTAACTGCTTGATTTTACAGCAGGACATGGAAACATATTGAGCCTTATCTAATACTTGACCCAGAGGTTGCAAAATTCTTGAACATGATCTCTTTGGGTCTTAATCACATCACCTGCAATAGCAGCCTCCATAACCGCTCCCAGAATACCAGAGTCTACAGCACAGCTGCAAAGAAATGTGCTAATAAGAAAGTTCTGAGGCTTAACTAACAATAATTTCCATATCTTTGCTCTAAAGATTCAAGTATCATCCAATCGGTAAAATCCAACTTTATGAACCCATCCAGTCTCCATGTTTTAAGCTTTCTCCAAATGAACTTACAACAAAATAGGTTACACTGTTTTTAGAAATCTTACTTAAAATTTACAAGGCAGGCTACTGGCTTTATTAGATCATACACTTTAAGACATTATTAATGTTAGGTGTATGTTGGAAAGTAATATGCGAGGAAAAAGCCAATCTTACTCTGTGAGGATCAGTTGCTTATTTACTGTTACAGCAGATCTTAATGATACTTTTAGCTTAGAACATAAAATTCCATTTCAGAGATCTGGGTTGTTTTGTTTTTTAAAAAATTTAATTAAGATACAATACACATATCATATAACTCACCCATTTAAAGTATACAATTAAAATTTTAAGTATATTCACAAAGTTGTGCATTGTCATTACCCTAAAAAGAAACCTCGAGGTCATTACCTCATTTTCCCCTTCCATGACATCCTGACAATCACTAATCTAATTTGAATATTTGCCTATTCTGGAAATTTCGGATAAATGAAATCATAGAATATATGGTCTTTGTAACTAACTTCTTTTACCTAGCATAATACCTACAAGATAATAGCATGTATCCATTCATTCCTTTTACAACTAAATAATACTCCAGTGTATGAATAACCATATTTTGTTTATCCATTCATCAAACGACAGTGATCTGGACTGTATCCACTTTAGAACTATTATGAATAATGTTGTTATAACATTCAAATATAAGTTTTGATTGACAATTCTTCATTTCTCTTGAGTAGAATTGCTGGGTCATGTGGTACCTCTATTCAACCTCTTAAGACACTACTGAAGTGTTTTCTAAAGTGGCTGCATCATTTTATAATTCTGCTGGCAGTATATAAGGATTATTCTGGTTGTTTTTTGAGTAGAATGAACCTTGGAGTAAGAGCTACATATGATTTAGTCATTCACTGAATGTGATCTTAGTCAAGTCATTTAACAAATGATATGCCTTCCTCATCTGTAAAATGGGAATAATATCTATTTATATCTACTTCATAGTCATTCTGTGGGTTATAATTAAGATTAAATGTATAAAATGCTCACAGCACAGTGCCTGGTGCATAGCAATCAAGAAATAGTATTATAACTAACACTTCTATTCAAACTAAGGCTGCTGATTTGCCTGTCAGATACTGACTAAACTTAATTTTTTGCTAGAACTCTTTCATTGTATTCATCATACTATAATTTTTTGGTTACATGTCTGTCTCTCCAATTAAACCATGAACTTATTAACTTACCTTTTCATATTCTAGCATGGAGCACATTTCCTGGCTCATGGCAGGAACTAGGTAAATGCAGAAACAAAGAAAGGCAGAAATGAGTGAAAAAGAGGAAAGGGTGAGAGGAAAAGAAGAGAGAAAAAGAAAGGAAAGAAAGCCTTCTTGATTTATCCCATCCCTTTCTTGCACTGCACTTCAATCTGTCCCTCTATCCTCCTGCCCCTCCCCGCACGCAGGGGAGGGGGGAATTAATTACACTATCTTCCTTTCTCCTGTACTAGTTGCTTAGGCCTCATAATGTCTTGTATATATAATAAATATAGATACATTTCATTTACCCTGCTGGACATTTTCCCTGGAGTCAGAGATTAAGCTTTATTCTACTTTATAACTTCTATAGAGCCTAATGCTATTTTGATCATAGGAAGTTCTACTTAAAAAAATCTGTTGAATACAAAAAGTCTTCATGCAATTGAGTAACTGAGTTTATACCTGACAAACCAAACAAGTGAGCAAGGAAAATACTACAATTGGAAAGATGCAACAAGACATAGCTGGGAGAAGTATCCTTTCTTCTCACACTCAGGGCTGTAATTCTAACGAGAGCTCTGAGCATTTACTGAGTTCCTACCACATACCTCTGTACAAAACACAGCAAAAAGCAAGCACGGCTCCTTGCTCTATGAAGCTTACAGCTCATTTAAGAACAGTCTGCCTGCTATCCCAAAGGTTCTAATCTCACCCTTTCTCCAGAAATTTCATTTCTGCAACTGCTTCATTTATTCAGTAAATATTTATCAAATCCCCACTATGTACCAGGTCTATCCTAGGCACTAGGAACATGCAAGTAAGACAAGGTGCCTGTCCTTCATTTATCTTACATTTTAACCAATTCTACAAAAATGCATTTCCCAGTCAATAATTCTGTAAAATACCAGCATGTAATAAATAGTAACACGTGTACATAAGTTTAAAAAGTAAAAAAGAATGAAATCATTTCAGATGAAAAAAGAATTCCACTATTCCCCTCCCTAGTCCCCAGTCTACCTTTCCAAAAGCATAAATATCCTCAAATCTTCTAGGCATTTCCTCCAGCATAAGTCTTGATTTTTTTCAAGTAACATGCTTACATGACTATTTCTTGGTTATCAAATTTTATGATTTGCTACATTTCTGCCATGCTACTTAATCAAAGGACTAAACTCTTCCATCCCTATTTACTTCCTTTCTCATCTAGTCCTCCAACGTAATTATGGCACATTTGATGTTTGTATCAAAATGATGGTCACTGAAATTTCAGAAACAAGTAAGATCTCCTAAGGAGAAGTTATAGCCAGAGAAAAGCAGATGGCCCGAAACTAGAATGTTCTGAGTTTCAGTTTTAGGGAATGGGGTCAAGTAGTTAATAAAGGAGATAAAGAAAGAGAAGGAGACAGAAGAAAATAAAGGCAAACTAATGTGTTTGGAGACTATGGGAGAAGCAATGAGGAAGTGACTGATTTTATCAATTTTGCTGAGTAGTAACAAGAGGCCAGTAGTAAAGGGAATGGCTGTACTCTTTGAGTGGAAATATGAGGACTCAGGTGGGGGGAGGTCAATTTCCAAAGCATCTCCTTACTCTCAGTGAGGGGAGATAAAGAGCAGGGAGAAATTGAAACCAAACGAAAATATGGCCTGAATGGGATCCATTCCTTGAGTATTAAAATAAATCACCTAACTGGTGATTTCTAGGTGTTCTCCCCCTCAGCTTTAAATTAGTCTAAGTATTGACTTTCTCATCCATTCATCACTTCCAATTTTACAAAGGATGAAGATGAAACTTGACAAATGCTATTTCAGCAAATTAGAAGAAAATGTCAGGTACACCTACCTATATGCTAAGCATGGGTGATCACCTAACTACTACTTATGATAACCAAACATAGAAATATACTTATTTTATATAGTTCTTATAAATTCAAATCTTTAGGCTAAAGCACTTAAAATCTGTAACATCTTCCCTAAATAAATGAGAAGTTAAATTACCGTTGTGATTTCTAGTAGACACACAACAATAATATTCACATGTAACATTACATTCAACAATATGAAAAGGCTTGATAAGAGAAAAATTCTCACATTTCCAGGGTCTAGAATGAATGAATTATTTACAAAAATGTTTTAAGGTTCAGTAACCTTTAAAGAACCTCTAAAATTAAGAAATGAAAAACTCAACAAAAAAAGCAAAGAGTATGAGAAGTCTCAGAAAGTATAAATGGTTTTCAAAATGTACAAATGGTAAGCTTTGAAAAAAAAAACACGCAAATGAACATTACACTGACATACCTTTCTGACCTATCATGTTGGTAAAAATAAAAAAGTATGATAACACACTATGTTGGAAAGGTATGAAAAAACAGGCATTCAAACACTGCTAGTAGTATATATGTAAACTAGTATATCTAAGAGCAATCTGGCAGTTAACTATCCCAATGAAAAAATACATACCCTTTAAATCACATATTCCAATTCTGAGTTCATTTTACAAGCATACTGGCACTCAGACAAATTGATAAGTGTACACATTACATGTTATAGTTTACTGCATGTCCCCCAAGGTTAGAATTGGCTCCATAAGGGTAGGAAATTCCCTCTGCTTTATACATTGTTATCGTGGGTGCAAAGAACAATGTCTGGCATACAGCAGGTACTCAATAAATAGTTGGTCAACAGAAGGAGTAAATGCCAATATTTTAAGAGTTTAAATGTTCATCAATAAAGGAACACTGTAACTGTAAGGAATAAAGAGGAAGTTTTTTTGTGTACTGATAAAGAATGAGCTCCGCTATATACTGTTCAGGAAAAACACAATGTGTGAACAGTGCAGTGGGCCTCTACTGTGTAAAAATGATGAGGCTGGGGTAGTATAGATATATAGAAACTGATGACACTGACTGTCTCTAGGTGTGGAAAGAACTAGGAGGTTGGAGGACAGGTTTCAAAGGCTTTTCGCTATATGCTTTTTAAAATTTTTTGAGCTTTGATCTATTCAAAAAAAATAAATTTTAGAAAGAGGTCAGTGCTACTCCAATTTATAGTGGCTGTAAAATGAGGCAGACTTTTAACACACTTTAGGTCAGCAAGTTGAAAAAGTGATGCAAATACCAAAGTCAATTTTTAAGTGGGATGTGACTTGTACCTAAGAATTATTTGCTTTCCAAAACAAAAGTAAGGAATGTAATAGAATCTAACAATTTAAATTATTTTGTGAAGTCTATACAGTTGTTGGATAACAGACCATCATGTAGAGGGAGAAACTGGATTTGAATGATAAACAATAATTAACGCTCAGTTCTGGTTCTTAAATGTTCAAAGACAATTGTTGATGCCTTAGCCTTTCTGAGTGGAATTTTCTAGATAGTAAATATAACCTAGTTCTTTGCAATTCTGTTTTCTTATCTACCAAATCTTGTAGATTGTTATTTCCTAAAAACTATTCATTTGTTTGTTTTAAAATAGCAAAACAATTCATTTAAATGTTAAGCATCCCACATGATGCTGTCAGCTTCTAATACTAAGGACAGCCTTTGCATGTACATTCATAATTGTGTAATAGAGTTTTGTAGATGAGTCTTCCATTGAAATTAGGCTTTTATCACTCGTAAGTGGTGGCAGGATGTTTTGTTTTAATGAGAGAGGTGCCAAAAATGTGAAGGGTGGGTAAAAAAGGAGAATATTGGTAAATTATATTGTAAAGCACCTGGGGAAGCAAATGATCTCGATGGGAAAGCTGACATTAAACTGATAATCCAAAGGAAAAGAGATCACAATACAATTTGGAAAGAGCTAAACCACTTAGTTCCTTTTCTGAAAGATGACTGCTCATTATTAAAATAGTAATGACAGACCTACATAGCACATTCTGGATTATCACTGGATTCATTTATATCCATTTTTTTTTCCTTCTGTATGGAAAATACTCTAATTTACAGAAGCATAATCAATAGCAGGAAACAATCACAATAAGATTAGCACTAAAGAATGGAAACTTATGAATAAATAATACGAATAATCATCCATCTTTTAGCCCTGCCATAGTAACCTGGGCCAGTAATCTTTGAAGTTTCTGTCTTGCTAGCTCTGAGAAAGCAGTTTTCTACCACCAGAGAAGCAAAATGCTCTCCACTCCCCGTGCCCCCTCCCGCCCCAAAGATAAACATTTGAGGAAGCAGATAGGACAGGACTGGCTACTTAGCAAGGCCACTCAGGCTGCAGGGGCAGGTGGCCAGCCCTTCCCTCCCTCTTCTGGCATTTCAACTGAGCAGGGTAGGAATAGTGAGAGACTTCATGCACCACACTCCTCAGCCAGCATCGGATGGATTTATTTACACTTACACACACACACACACACACACACACACACACACACACACACACGCTTTTTTCTCAACAAATCTTACAATTAAAATATATTATTTTATCAACTCTTGGTTATCTATATGCAAGTGAGCCCAAATATAAATACCAGTAAGTAAAATCAGCACAGAGAAAAATCTACCTAAGCGTGGTTAGCTGCTGTGATGAGGGTATCTTGCCTAAAATTATTCACACATCCTTAGTTGTAAGATGTTTATGCTCCATCTAGGTAACAATCCTTTCCACCCAAGCTCAAAGCTTTCTAAGGGAAACACTCTAAAAACCAGTGTTCACTTATCATCTGCTGCATGATAAGCCAATCAATGCTACTGGCTGACAGACTAAGCTCGGTGCTAGAAGGACAAAACAAAAGCAGCAAAAACATGGTCCCAATGTTTAGGCAGCTTTCAACCTAGGAAAGGAAACAAAGCCTAAATATCAGAGAACCCTAAAATAATGTGTCAAGATGGTTTACTTCAGACTCTAAGTACAAAGGCAATCCAGGTAAATGGTTTCTAATAGATCCTTGAAGTAGTCCAGGATTCTCAAAAAGTTAAAATTCACTACTTTACAACAAAATGTTCAAGATTCCTCCCTCCACATCTCATTTCAATACACACTCACAAAGCAAAAAGAGTTTCAGGACATTCAGGAAGTTTCAGTCCAGAGTAGAGCTTTCACTGAGCTGAGCAAAAGGCCCAGAGGGAAAGCACACCCCTTCTTGGATACATTTATTTCCAGGAAGCCAATGAGGTAAATAAGGGCAAGGTATTGGAATGCCACTCCCAAGCGGAAGAGTAAAAACTTCCTCTCACCCAGTAGGCTAGGTAGGAGGCCTGGCATCTTCCCCTGACTGGGTGGAGATGCCCTCTCTCCTGCTGTTACTACCTTAGAGTGCCATAGGCTTGGGGGAGAGCAAAGCAATACACGAGGTAAAACTTTTACAACACAACCAATAGAAGCTTATAAATTATCATCAGACATTTTTCTCAGCCTTGAATATAGCTACACAGACATTTGTATCAAATATTCTCTAACCCACAAACTAGAAAAAATAAGAGGTAAAATGAGCCACAGGGGGCACTTTGTATTGCCATATTTCAAACCTATGCAGAAGAGAACTATGCATGTAAAGCAAAGTGAGGGGAGACAGGACAGACAATGACTACTATAGACTACCAATCAACAAGAACTGAATTTTAAATAGAACGTGAAAATTATATTCAAGCTAATTCTAACAACATCACTAATAGAAAAAACATTTACTTGCTAGTAATATATTTAGACCTAGAGATTAAGAAAAGAAACAAGATTTTGTGATAAGACATGCATGAGTTTTAATCCTTGTTCTTCCATTCACGATCTGTGAGACCTTCAGCAAGTGAGCCTCAATTTTTCCTTACCTGGGAAGAAGTATAACACCAATGACATAGGTTGTTGCCAAGTATATATGATGTAGGTAAAAAATTTAGCACTGTAAGTGCTTATTCTTGTAACATGACAATAGAAAAAGTTAACAGAATGACATAGGGAATACAGTCAATAACATTGTCATACCTATGTATGGTGTCAGGTGGGTACTAGACTTACTGGGAGGGATCACTTTGTAAGTTACATGAACGTCTAACTACTATAATGTATAGCCGAAACTAATATAATATTGACTGTCAACTGTAATTGAAAAAAAAATTTTAAAGGAAAAAAACGTTAACAGTACCAACCTTTCTCCAGACCTCCAAACATTGTCTGGCATAGAGTGTAACTGGGAAAATCTTATTGATACCCATCTATAGGAAAGTTATTCCTTCCTGTGATCTACTTATTATACAGCCCTCCTGAAAGTTACTGACACGAGAAGGCTACCAAGGATACTGCTAAGTAAAAAAAAGCAAGCTGCAGAACAATAAATAAATACAATAAGGTCCAGTGTATCTGGAAATATACTGTTAACAGTAATTATCCTTGAGGACAATGGCACTAGAGATATGTTTATATATTTTGTACTGTTTGTCTCTTCTATAATTATAAGCCCTAACGTGTATAATTAAAAACTAATAACCAAAGAAAAAAGATATTACTTGTACAATTCAAATTAAGTTACTCATACAAAGCACTTAGATAACACCAGGTGCTGATTTAACTTTCCTATCCAAAACTCTTTTTTTTTCCCCTGCAGTAGCTCATGGCCTGACAATTTGAAAAACCCCACAAGCAGATTTATTTTTAGTTTCATCTGCCAGTCAATCTAACAACCCAGCCAAGGCAAAGCTGGGTATGGCTCCTTTAACCTCAAGAGTGGCTCAAAGGTGGGGAACAGTCTGGTGTGGGTATGAGAGAAAGTGGTAGAAGAAATGATGAGAAAGGGAAGGTTCAATGTGAGAACAGAGCACTTTTCTCTATTTTGCACTGCATTACTCAAGTTACAAAATGGTTTTTTGCCCAAACTGGTAGGCAACTATTGTGTCTCAGCCATATATGCACTACAGCCAACCTCTCCATGAATGTCAGCTGGTAAGTAAAAATATAATTTACATAATTTCATTTTGCAGGCTTTTTACCTGTTCAGGGTTACCAAGTAAGTTATTCACCAAATCTTTCTTAATATTGAATTACATCACTTAGGATGAATTCCAAAACCATTTTCCTCTTCCTATTTTATTTTATCAGATACTACAAAAAGTCTAATTAATATACATTTATAAACACACTCTTCAATAAGAAACTTGTGCACCTCCTTCAAAAAGACTTGCTTTAGGAAGTTAATATTCATGCTGCTCAAGGATGACTTTGAGTCCATCTAACTTAGCCTAGGAAGCAGTCTTCTGTTCAAAGAAATCATAGATACTTAAGGACTGATGACTTTTAAGAAAGATTATTTCCTAGTATATTAAATTACTGTACTTTCAAATTGACTTACAGTGAACATTAGATTATAGCCTGTTAGCTGTAACCATTGAATTTAGCCTGTTCTTAGACACTAACGATAACATATTCTTTTACGTATTTACTATATTAAAACATCAATTCATAAAACTCTTTCCTAATACATCACTTGTTCCCCTAAATAGGAACCGTCAATTGCTTTCTACTACTTTTAAAATAAAAATTAAAAAGTCAAATTTGTCACCCAGGCATGCAAAGTCCTATACAATCTGCCATGACCAATTTTCTGGGTTTCATCACTACCAACATTTACCAAGGCCTTTGCTCAAGCTAGCTACTGACTTCTTGTTCTTTGAACTCACCTTTATCAGCTCAGATTTTCTTGAGTCAATACACCTTTAAAATCCTACTGAAATTCTGCCATCTCTCAATACCCAACTCAAATTTCAAAAAAGCTAGAAAGGATCATTGTCCCTATGACCTTTTTAGCAATGATTACTACTGGGGTTTAGGGGATCACTATAAAAAATCACTTCTTCCCATCTACCTACCTACCCACTTCTGGAATAACTAAGAAATCTGACAAAAAAATCAAATAGGTGCAGATTAAACTGTCAGCTTTATTACAGATCAAGCCTATATTTTAAAAATGTAACTTAAAGGCATAGCACACTGGGCTTCCTAAAACTAACTGCATTGCAGAACTGAGACAAATCACCCATCCAATCATAGTCACAGTTGAAAAACCACAGGTCTCCCCACATGGAGGTCTGCTCTGGAAAACTCAAAGCTTGGGGAAACAGATTACATGTAGCTGGCTCCCTGGTTAAGAAAGGAACTAAGTAGGAGGCCTTGATTAATTCTTTGCTCAAATTCTTTAATAAGATCAGTCACTCCTCCTCTGAGACAAAGAGAGGCCAAAGGAATTAATTAATGTCCCTCTGTACTGGAATATGAATCTAGGCTAAAAGAGGTAACCCCCCTTCAAATAACTACTTATATAATTTGATTAGCAATTTATCAAACATAGGCCTATGCCACTTCATCTACAGATGCCTTAAAATGTTATTTTTATTTAAGTCTTTTATGGTTTTTACTATGCTATCTCCAAGTAGATTTTTAAGCTCCTAGAAGGTGGCATATTAAATGACTTGTCCACAGGCATAGTGGTAGCAAGACTTAGAGTAAGGATAACACTATGAACCAGATGGCAAAATCTCTCATGAATTGAGGGGAGCAGGATGAGAGAAATGTCTGTGTGTTAGTTTTAGTAGATGTCCATAAAGAGGGGTAATGGGTAGTATGGTAATAAATCTCAAAGACACGTTTTTACACAAAGGTGATAAGGCAAAGGTATGAAAGTTGCAAGAGTGAGAAAACTGCCAATGTTGCTACATATACTTACATTAAAAAGTAAAAACAAAGCAATTCAATCTTTATGTCATTCATATGCATAATACAACCACCATTCAGTTGCTGGGACACAGAAGACTCAAATAATAATTAGGACTCACTACAAGCAGATCAAAAGTCTTAACACACATTGCTGGAAAATTCTATCAAGCCTTCAAACCTTATAGACCAGAAAGCAACAAAAGGAATGTGATTAAAATGCAAAGAGAAAATGAACTCAAACACTGAAAGTCAGGTATTTGACCACTGAGCTGAAAAAAAATAAGATGGCAAACAGACTCATCCATCTAGCTTCCACAACTGATGGGCCAGTGGTTCTCAGAGCATGTGGAGAGAAAAGAGATCCCAGATAAGAACCTAAAGAATATAACATGGAAGACAGGGATTACAAACTCAACTACAGAGCCTAGGTGATTAACAAATGAGTGAAGCGCAATGAATAGCCCTAAGCCAACTGAAGTAGGCATGTGCCTCTCCCAGAGGAGCAGTTCCAAGGATCACTGCCACAGGGGAACGGCATCCAGTGCAGCCAGGTCGTTTTCCCCCCAAAAAGGCATACATTCAGATTATTCTCAACATACTGGCAACTGCTATAAACATTTTCAAAACACTTTGAGGGTCAAAAATGTCCACAAACCAGGTTTGATACACATGTTGCCAATGTGCCATTGCTGATTTAAGACACGAACAAAGCAAAGATACCAAGAAGCCAAAGCACCTGAAAAAGAATATAAAAAAGATAACGAATAATTAAGACAGAACAGTTCACTGAAGCCAAGGGTAAAGAATTTCATCAACAGTGATAAACAGGAAGTTCAACTAAAATTCAAGACTGAAAAGTGCCCAAAAGGAATAAAGGGTACAGTAAGCAGGCAGCTACTTAGGCAAAATATTTAAGTAAACTGCTATTTCTGAGAGCTCAAGGAACCTGTAGTTCAGAAAATCTTGCTAAACTAACAAAATTATCTATAGATCCCTAGTTAAAATCACACAGATCCTAGCTTTACAAATACTACAAAAAATCTAAATAAACAAAGGAATATCCCGCCCACCAATGCTGTTAGTGTTCTTTATGTATCCTTATGAAACTGAGCATAATTTTGTGCTGCAGTTTTAATAACCATTTTCCTTTCTTTTCACAGCCATCTCTGGATACACACTGGTTAATCCATTATCCCCCAGGCCTCAGGAAATTCTGCATACACCAGTAAATGCAGGACACATGGTTCCCCACTAGGAATCAGTATCCACAAGAGTGGACCACCTCATTCTTTCTTACCATGCAAATGACAAAGAGGGTATACACGAAGGATATGACTTAGTGAACACTTAAAGACAATTTATTGACAAGAAACATCATGTACCAGAAACTAAGAACAGAAAAAAATCCCGGTGGGAAGAAGTTTATCATGAAATGCTGAGAAAATTTGAACATGGTAGAGAAACTGAACATGGTTAGGGAAACAGACACTAGATATACAAAGTAGATTTCATGGCCATGTGTCCCCAGTTTTGAGACAATAGGTTTTCCTGTAATTTTTTTTCTTTTTAATAATGGTTATTTGTTAACTACATATTAAACAGACTTAATTATCATTTGTTCCACTCTTTTTCATATAAATAGTTATACAATTTTTTTAAAAAATCCTTTGTCAGACTCTGCACACAATTTGAGATTGGATAAACTGATTGACATATGTATCAAAGCAACAGAGCCTGTATACAACAGTGGTACAGAGACACAAGTAAATTATGGAGTTGGGATGAGAGGCAGAGGGTGAGAGACAATTACCTGATGACTTTCCTTAAAGAGGCACGTGGCTCTCCATAAGCTAGGCTACAACTCCTTAATGCAGGTTTCCAATTTAGTACTTTACAGTGTCAGCTGATCTCAAGGAGTGTCAAAAACAAAAAAACGCCAGTGAACACTTCCCTTTACAAAACAACTCTCAGCTTCAACACATCACTTGAAATGACAGCCTAGGAAAAGATGTGCTGAAATTTTCCTTTCAACTCTTATGCAGACTTGAAACACCTCACGTTGAGGAGGAACACAAGAACCAGCCCACATAATGCAACATTCAGGACTTAAAGTCTGCTCTAATCTAGTCCTTGTCTTCCTTCTTCCCCTCCCCGCAAAGTTTTGGCTCTTGTTACAAAGTTGTGTCTACCAATCTTTGTGGTGCTAGAAACTCTTATGCTCTTCTATGTGGTCCACATGCACAACTGGACCTCTGCTTGCGTCAGGGACTTTGTGGACTACCCCTGCCAAAGTCCTAACTGCTAACAGCCTCCAGGCAGGACTTCCAGCCCTTCAAGTACAGACTCTGGCAATGTCACATTGATTTTTATCACATGGAGGGTTATTTTCTGTTCCTGGAGTTTGAGGGCAAGGGGTTAATATAAAGCGTTCATGTACACAGTGAGGTTTCCCCGACAATCTCTAGGAGTTGAGGACAATATGAATTTAATAAAACAATTTACACAAAAGGTTTTTTTTTTTCCCCTGTGAGTCACAGAAAGAAAATCTGGGATAAGGAAATGGTTTAGAAATAATTTTTTATTTCTTTGTATTAAAATAAAAATGAAATCTAAAAATGGACTGTTTATTAAGTTTAAATACACGTCATATATGACTGATTAAGCTCTTGTCATTAACTGTAGCTAGAAATTTTAACTCAAGTCTCATCCCTATGACTAAACAGCATGACGTGCTGCCATAGCCCTCTGTGTAACATGTCACATCACACAATGCTTTGCTTTTCCTAGACCAAGCATTGCTTGAGAGCAGAAGCCATAACTTACATGTTTTGATATACCAAGCCCAGCACAGCTCTGAGCATAAGTGGGTATTAAATATTTCTGAATGTAAAGTCATGATATTTATGAATTCAGGAGACAAATTTTTAAGTAAAATTCTGCTATCTCTTAAGAATTCCAAATTAACAATAAAAAGCTATACTTCTCAAGTCTAGATGTCTGAATATTTGGTAACGTGATGCTAATAACAAATAACCTGCTAAAAAAGATAACAGAAAAGGAACAAGCCCCCAAAGATGCAAAGAAAATACAGATCTTTTACAGACTCTGAATTCTTGTGTGCTCTTGGCATACTTAAGTCTTCAAAAAAAAAAAAAAAAAAACTACTAAAATAAACAGAAAGGAAAGGCCTTGCCAACTACCATTTGCTTTCTATTTTCTTTTCAAATCCAGTGACCTTAGGACCCAGGCCAAGAGGAAGCCTGAGATTTCAACACTCAAAAAATTTATTAACTGTATTAAAAAACCTAAATAAAAATTCACTCACAAGAACTTTGTAAATTAGGTTTTTGCTATGTGTTTAACTACTGTCACAGGCAACCAAAAACAGCAGCTTCTGCCCAGTGAATTCTTTTTAACTACAAAAATAGAAGACAGCGATTCTTCACTGGAATACTGAAGCCTACACACAGCTTTTCAGCTCTAGATAGCAGTGCTGAAAGGAACCTCTAAAACCCATCTAATCTACATCAGTTTATACTGAGCATAAAATTGAGGTTGACTAAGAGGAAGTGATCTGTCCCAGGGCCTATAGAAAGTTAAGGGCAGAACAAGTCTAAAGGCCGAGGCCAGTGATCCACTACCCCAAACCATCCCCCTGCAGCTACTAAATGCCTGTTCATTGTGATAAACTATATCAAAGTATTATCCAAGTGTGAATGCAAATTAAAAAGATCACATACAGCAAAACTTTCCTAAAGTGCTTTTCTCAGAACTGCATATTCTAGCTGATTTCATTTTCTGATTGCCAAAGGTTGGTTTTGATAAATTAAACCTCATAATCGTCAGGTAAAAAAAAACATGAGAAAAGGAAAAAGCAGAATGAATACCAGTCCTGTCCCCAGATACACACAGAGAGCCATTTTCTTTTTGATAGACCTTTGCTATAGGTGGCACAGTACAAAGAGCCCAGCCCTGCCACTGACTAGCTGTGTGGTATCATTCAAGCAACCTCTCTGGAACACAAAAGATGTGGAACTAAGTACTGTAAGATACTCTGAAACTCACAGAGCATCTAGAATACTAAGCAATCTTTCTTATACTTTGTAATGTTCTCCAGAAAATGCCTATATTTCCCCCCCCAAAAAGTTCTGAGTATATGAAACATACCTGAACAAAAAACCAGTTAAGATACCCAGCTGATACCTGGAGCTCTTCTAAAACAATTTGTAATTCTAACTAATGGCTTTTTTGGTTATGAAGGAACTGCTCAGAGATTCACCATGGTTTAAAACATTTAGGGGCCCTATGAGGGGCTGGAAGTAGGGGAAGTTGCTCAACTAGAAGAAGCTTTCTAGACCTATGGCTACATCCAGCGAGTTCCAATTTAATGTTTTATTTATCATGGTTTTTATTTTCAAAATTAATTTTGGAAGCTGATTTAAAGGCTGGTCTACGTCTTTCATCCTCCCTCCAAAAGACAGCATGACAAATATATATTTGCTCTTTTCACAAAAACCATACTACTAAATCTCCTCATGTATTTATATGCTATCATATACTGTCAAGAGGTTGTCCTTTTTTAAAATTTTTTTTATTGTACTAAACTATACATGACATAAAACTCATTTTAACTATTAAGTTGTAACTCAGTAGCATTAACTACATTCACATTGTTCTGCAACCATCACAACTTTCTAAAACTTCTACATTACCCCAAACAGAAACTCTGTAACCATTAAGCGATAAACTCCCCATTCCCCCAGTCTTTTATTTTTTATAATTATATTCTCAAGGATTTATTAACTTTCAAACTATGGTATGCTGCCACCAGGTGGCAAGAGCATATCATGACTGCCCAAGGCTGGAAATTGTTTAAAAATAAACCAAGGTAGGTATGGGGGAAGTGGAAGTGTAGATAAAATAAAAATTGTCATAGTCTGCTCGCTGTTGAACCTGGATGACGGGTACAGGGGTTCATTATACTGGTCTCTCTACATCTGTACATTTGAAATTCTCCATAACAAATATTGAAAGTGTGCCTATAACATTATAAATACCATATACAAAATTTATACACTTTTAAACTCTAGAAAACAATATATGTGTTACATTCCATACATCAGTACTGCAAAAATCCTGTATTTCTTCACGTTTCTTTTTTTTAAAAACCCGAGAAAACATTTTATGCCTAATAAAAGTATCAATCATACATTAATTTGAAACCCTGTAACTGGGTAATTTTCAAGAACAGCTACTTAACAAAAACTTTGTGTTGTATCCAACAAAAATCTCATTCATAACAAATGTGAAAAATAAATTTATCAGTATTCAACTCCCACATGTATGCAGAAATAAATTCATACAGAAACTACAAATGAAGTATTATACTTTATCTAAAAAGGTTTTGTTTCTTTAATAGTAGGCACAACTATACAAAGGAGTCAACTCTCAACTATTTCCAGTAAAAGGAAGCTTAGGGGCAAATAAGTCACTTTAAAACTGTCCTCGTTTTCTTTAATCCTTTTTTTTTTCCTTTCATAAATTGCCATTGACAAGAAAGACTTCAGGAAAGTTAGCACAGTAATTTAAAATTCTTCTAGCGTCAGTAAGGAGAAGGTCCACCTGGATGAATTTTCTTGATAACAGCTGATCTGACAAATATATTTTATTTCAACCACCTTTAATGATATTATTCCAAAATATAATATGCACTTCAATGCTTTATAAAACATTAAATCCAAAGTAATTTAATATAATTTTCATGATACATAATCATCATTAACATCAACTATCAAACTCTGATGCTTGCTGCTGTAGAATGAAGAAGATATTTGCCTTCCAGAATGCCAGATTCTTCATTTTTCTCTTTAATTTAATTATTTACCCTAGGCTCTGGCTTTGCCAGTGAAATTGCCTCCCCTCCTGGGCTGGGAGTTTCTCTTGGCCTCTTCTTGCAATTCAATTCTCAGACTACTGGACTCACTGATTCTAACGAATGCCCACTGCTCCTCTGTTCTTAGTAAGATCAAATACCCCACTTTCTTTGGGTCTAGAATTGCTATGTCCTACATTGTGCCAGGTATGAAGACCAACACAGTACATTGTATTGACAACTGTTCTGACCTATTTAATGGTGGATGTGTTTTAGAATCGAGACCCTTAATGAGAGTCCAACTTCTCTCTTTTATAGATAAGTAAAGCCCAGGAAGATTAAGTGACCCATTTAAGATTACAGGAAGAAAAGATATTAATAGTCAAAACTGTTGATTTTAATCCAAATGCTTTTGCACTACTTATATCGTCACTCACATCTTGCAAGATTATCATACAGATTATCATACAAGCTGATAAAACCATAAAGAGAGCCAATTTTTACCCCAATTCTTTAAATTCATGGACACTGATCCTTTCAGGAATAAGACAGTGAAACCCTAAAATCTGACTTTTGCTAGATGAACTTGTATTAAGGTAGGATTAGCATTATCACAGGTGTTTGCTTTCTTCCAGAACACAGAGACACTGAACTCATAGGAATCAATCACATTTAAATCAAACATAAAACTACCTTGCAGAACCACACACAGCATGCAGGTAACAATTTAAAACAGGACATGATTTAAACAGACTCTCTCTGAATGAATTTAAACCATTTAATTCACAAATAATCTATTAATTTTTAACTCTTTTCTACTGAGTTATAAGAGAATGATCTGCATACATACTGTCAAAAGAACTCTGCTCACACTATGAGATTTTGAAAGTCTGCAAATGGGCACAGACATGAAGTTACCTAAATCATTTTAAAGTCCTTGTTCAAAATAACTTTAAAGCCCTTATGTACAAAGTTAATGACGTCAACCTTTAAGGCACAGGTTGTCAAATTGAAGACTGTAAGCTCTAAAAAAGTTTATCAATGACCTTTAGGAGGTCTGTGAACTCACTAAAACTACACAGAATTCTGCATATATGTGCATACATGCATATGTTAGAAGAGAAGATCTACGGTTTTACCAGATCAGAATCACTGCTTTCAGTAAAACAAAGTTTTCAGGCTGTGGAAGCAAGGCAACTCATTGCTCGCTGCAGTATGCTTAACAACAAAGGTCATGGGTTTACTCTCTTCACACACACCAACCCCTCTGGGATGCAGAACCTCAATACAGTGGTAATCCGGGCAGACCATTAAGTTCCCTAGTCACAAGACTGGGAGACAAGTCTATTATATATACTAAGTCCACTATATCTTCCAACCAACATATCTTCACACTTGTTCTCCTAACCATAAAGCATCAAGATATTTTATAAGAAAACAAGATTGCCCTCCATGGCCACACATTGAAAAGACGGCGGGGGAGAGATGTGATGAGGTAGTCCCTAAGAGGTGAAGGGCCTTCTGGCATCCGTGAACTAGCAAAACCCTCCTTGAAACTACTTTATCTCTATTAGTACTACACCACCTCTTAAGGTTAAATGTACTAACCCGTAAGGCATTAACTCTTTTTACTTAACCAAAAAGAAAACCTCTCTGTCAAACATCAGATATGTGGGATTGCCCTCGTTTTGGTACTTTGAGTATTTAATATTTTGATAAAAAATCCATTACCATGGCTTTATAAGCTTTGATCACAAATCCCCTTAGTGTTTTCTGAGAAAAAAGAATTCTTATATTTAACACCATGGATGCATGAGAAAGAAAAAGAAAGTGAGACTGTGTGTGCTGTATACTTAACCCATCACATACAGATCACATAAAATATTAACTCTAAATACTGGATGCTGCTTACACAGAAATAATCCTCCTCTCCTTCCACCACCAACTACTATTAACTGTTCACATTAGAGATTTTTTGGATTTTAGAAATTTTTATTCATATTCATCTTCTACAATGTACAAGGCTAAGAATAAATTTTAACAGATTTTAGCATTTTTCCAAAAGAAAATGGAGGATTATTCAGTCAGGAAATCTGTGAACATGAGATTCTTCACAATGATTTGTAACACTGGCACAAATGCTCTGTTTTATACCTATGTATTTTCAAGCTATTGCTATCCAACACTTTAGGAGAAATTTTTTAACTTAATGAAAAACAAAAAAAAAAAACTTTTTATCTTGAAAGGCAGAGATTTAAGTCCCTTCACCAAAACCATATCTCTTAATACCTGAAAACGATATTCAGGGCCAAAATCAGTACTTCCAATTAGAGACCACAAATGTTTATTTAAAAAAATTTTTTGTGGTTTCTTAAAATCATAATCAAATACCTACAAGATGATGTTGAAGATTAAAAACAGTAATGACCAATAAACATACTAAAATTCCAATTTTCACATTTATAGGTACAGCATAACTATTTGATAAAAGCACAGAGTTAATTATCCACACACCTTCTTCACAACTTCACATAGGTGTCTAGCAAACAAAAAAGATTGTAGAGTATTAAAAATAGTTGTTTTTTTTTTCAGTTTACAAAACTGGCTTACCTCTCTAGTGTAAGTGACCATTAAAAGGAGGAAATTAATCTAATCCAAATTTAAACAACAACAAAAAGACCTTTCATCTATATTGGTTTAGTGAAGCTATTATATACATATACATATTGGAGTAAATGGAGTGACAACGGAGTTCGTGGGTTTAAGTACCTGCCCCATGCCATCCCTCTCTCATGCCAACAGGGTTGATCCAGAGAATGAAGTAAATCAAAACACAGTGGTAGGAAACAGGTTTTCCCCAGGCCCAGGAACACTTACTGGACTGGGAGAAGCAGCTAGCTTTATCAGTGATATAAACACATATAAAGAAACTAAGGGCCACCTTAAGGTGGCAATCAGTAATGCACAACAGGTTTGAGATCAAACTTTGGTCATGTCTAGCTCTGCTCACAATAAAGACAGTGGTGTAGGGGTGAGAGGATTAGACACACAAATATCTGGATAACAGAGGCATTTATTGTTGAAAGAGCTTTGTCATCCAGCCCTTCCCCCAGCATCACCCAGATGAAATTCTCAGGAGACCTACCTGCTTTTTTGTTCCAATTCCATTCCATGCATATGTACTGAGCAGCTACTAAGTGCCAGGCAAATCATGACAGTGAACACAGGAAACAGATTATCGCCTCATGCTACTTATAACCTAGTAGAGAAGACAATTTAAAAGGAAGAGTAGGACAGGGGGTCCTCAGTCCCCTTCATTCCCTCGGTTCTTCCCAATACCAAATTCTTGGTCAGAAGAAGGTATGTTAGGATAACACCAAAGTTAGATTAGGAGAGACAGTCAAGTAAGAGAAAGGTTTTGATGAGTCCTGTAAATATTCAGTTTGAAGAATATGATGATCCAAAACTACCTTACTGGATGGAGCCAGGAACAAGTCAACCCAAGCTTGAACACATGTTCCCAGTCTTGGGCAAAAGGAAGGTTATCATAATAGAAAGGGAAGGAATAAAGAAAAGGAAGAAAAAAAATCAAAGGAGAATGGGCTTCTGGGAACTCACCCAAGACAAAGTGAAAAATTATTTGCAGCCTCTCTGAATGTACTTCCTTTGTGATCTGTTACAATCAAGACCAAGCTTTTCTGGCAAAAGATAGACTCATCTGTCCTTTCAGACCTAGAGGGACAAGTGTCTGGACCACTTATATAAATTCATGAATAACTGTAAATTGTGGTTAAATGCTACCTAGAAAAAAACAGGGTGCAATGACGAAGCAGAGAGATAGAACCTCCTTTAGAAGGAGTAGCCAAGAAAAGCCTCAGAGGAAAGCTGAAAGTTAATAGATGAGTAGGAGCTAAGCACTGAAAGGGCAGGAGTAGTCCATGCAAAGACAACAGCTTTGAGAGGGAATGGAAAAACTAGGTAAGTTCAAGTGCCACAGGAAGCCAATGAATGGTTTTAAGAAGCCAATGAATGTTTTGGAGAAGTTTTTGGTGACCCATTCTTTTAAAAGGTCACTGCTATGCAGAGAAATTGGGAGGGAAACCAGAGAAGTGTGAGGACCAGCTGAAAGGCTATAGCGATAACTCAAAGGGAGAGACAAGATGGCTTCACTGCAATGAAACAATATTCTGGGTACATTTCAGTGCTGAGTTGGAAAAGACTTGGTGAAGGATGTTGGGGAAAGGATGTGGGAGAAAAAAGTGAAGGTACCAAAAAAACTCCTAGGTTCCAGGATTAAGCATCGGATAATCGGATGTTGTTATCTGATGGGAAAAATGGGGGAGTTACCTCCAGTTTGGGCTGGATAATTTTAGTTTTTGATATGTAGAATATCAATTTGAGAATTCTCAGCATACAAATATTTAAAATCCTTGGGGAAAATGACATCAACAAAAAAGAGAACACAGAAAAGCGGTAAGAGTACAGGACCAAGCCCTGAGCAACTCAAAACTATAGTGATTGGGGGAAGGGGCTAACAAACAAAATGTACAAAGGTGATAGGAAACCAGGATTATGAGATTACAGAAGTCAAGAGACAAGGATTCAAGAAAGAGGGTGAATTCTATGGAGAATTCTGGTAAGACATGCAGTGAAACGTGGCCTGAGTATCCATTGGTTTGGCAACTCACTATCATTGATGATCTTGGCAAGAGTAATCTCAGGAAGTAGAAGGGTCAAGCTGACGGGGGCTGGTGGGCGACTGTACACCAAACAACCTGTTTCTGACTTAGCTTCTGACCTTTTCTTCTCACTTCATCTCCTGCTCTATCAAAAAACGCCTCCTAACCACTTTTCCTACTTCAACCCTTAGCCTTTCACAACCCATTCTCAGCACAGCAGCCATCATGATCCTGCTGTGGGAAGGGAAATCACATCATATCATCACTCCTCTGCTCAGTGACCTCATCTCAGAGCAAGAGTCAAAAAAAGTCTTTATAAGGCCTAAAAGGTCACCACCCTCCTACATCCTGCCACTCTACTCAACCTCACTAGCCACTTGGAATTCCCTCCTTCTCCTTGAACACAGCACACATCAGCCTTGGGGCGTTGTGTACTTGCACAGGTCTCAGCTCAAACATCACCACACCAAAAAGACCTTCTTTAGCCAATGAATTTAATAGCATCCACTCCTTTCATTCTTTGCTTATCTTTCCTTACCCTACCCTATTAATCTACTTAGCACTTATTATCTTTATACATATTACATATTTATTAGTTATTGTCTGTCTCACATTACCTGCTTCACAAAAGCAAGTTTTTACCTGTTTTTGTTATTACTGTTACCAAGGAGGCCTGGTACACAGCAGATATTCATTCATTTTTGCATTTAAGTCATTAAAAAGGCCCTTCACATTATATATTACTAAACTGGTACTTTCAATTTGGATACAAGTTTTCTGTCTTTTTCTAATATGATTACCTTGCATGTAGACATGCAAAAAAAGCCCATTTTCTGGGCCCATGAAATTAAGTACTAGCTTCTCAGGCCTTGCAAAACTCACAATAATATCCTGTAGGTCATCCCCTATAGACTCCTCAAGGAGTATTTCCATTCAGCTTTCAATAAGAACTATTGACCTTTTGGGTAAAGCAAAGTACACTGGACAAAAATTATTTGTAATAACTCAGAGAAGGAATCATGGAAGTAACAGTGATACTGATGAATCACGCAAATATGAAGATATGTACCTATAATATTTGAACAAAGGAAAGTAGGTACAATGCTCTGAGATTAAGTGATTCTTCTAAATAATGGAACCATACTCTCCAGTCTGTCCATCTGGTTTTCCCATTCATCCTCTGACCACCATGAAACAGGCTGCGTCATTTTTCTCTGCAAACTCCCTACCTCAGGCTGTTCTCCCTGGAAGGGTAAGTGACTAAAAAATATTACCTTGAAACTCCTGAGGAGTTAAGAGCAAACAAAGCTCTGGATTATGTCAATGAAATGCAAACCTTAATCATACCTTTGAAATGTCTGAGTCATGTTTATCAGTCATACAGATCATCTTCTCCTGTCCTCCTATACAGAACCTGTGGAAACATAGATCTTGGAAACTGCAGTACTCAGCAAAAAAATTTAAAATACAAATATATCTACATAACTATTGTAAATCTGGCTACATAACTGCATAACATTTTTAAAAATCATTCTCAAAAGATAATATATAAAAATAACATAAGTAAAACTCCAAATCATATTTATGAAAAAGAAAGTAAAGAAATATAGAGGTATTCAAAGAGTACACAGAAGATACTATTTAGCTCTGCCTCTGACAATTTAGAGAAACTTTAAAAGTCTTTTTAAAATCTACATGAAGTAGTAACAGATGAAAAGATGCTCAATATCATTAGCAAAATGCACATCAAAACCACAATTAACTACCAATGCTCCCCCAAGAGGATAGCTATAATCAAAAAGACAGATAATAACGAGTAGTAATGAGAATTATGTAAAGAAATTAGGACTCTCATTCATTGCTAAAAATGTAAAATGAAATGGTACAACCACCTTAGAAAACAGTTTGGCAGTTCATCAATAATTCCACGTGTGTGTGTGTGTGTGTGTGTGTGTGTATACATGTACGTACACGCATGCCTAAAAAAATGTAAATATACATCCACATAAAATCTAGCACACGAATGTTCATGGCGGCATTCTTAATAGTCCAAAAGTAGAAGCAACACAAATGTCCATTGATGGATAAATAAAATGCAGTATATCCATACAATATTATTTGACCATAAAAAGGAAAGTACTAATATGTGTTACAACATGGATGAACCTGAAAACATTTTGCTAAGTGAAAGAAGCCAATCATAAAAGACTGTATAAGATTGTACTTACATAAACTGTCCAGAATATGCAAATCTATAGTGACAGAAAGTAAATTGTGTTGCCTGGGGTTGGTGTGGGAGGAAATGAAGAGTCACTATCAATGGGCACAGCGTTTCTGGAAGGAATTAGGTAGTTGTGACGGTTGCACAACTGTGAATATACCAAAATACCAAAAGCCAATGAACTAAACACTTTGTATGAGTGAATTGTATGATATCAGCTATTTCTCAATAAAGCTGTTAAATTTTTTTTTTAATGAGGTAGGGGTCACAATGGGAGGCTTCTGGGGTACCTGTAATGTTATATTTCTTGACTTGACTATTAGTTACACAAGTTATGTTCACACTGTGATAATTCACTGAGCTGCAAACTTACAAGATGTGCATATTTCTATACGTATATCACATGTCAAATAAAGGTTTTAAAAAAGAATAACTAGATCTATAAATACTGACTTGGGAAGAGATCCAAGATGTATAGTGGGAAAAAAGCAAGTTTCAAAACAACATATAGTATGGTCCCACTTTTTATAAATTTGTACACATACATATGTGCATAATAAAAAAACACACACAAGTATACACACCAACCTGTTCTCAATGATTTCGTACAAATTTAAATAAAGGGACTTTCATTTTCTGTAATATATATTGCTGTAATGTGGAGACTTTTTGCAATGTGTATTTTTGTAACGAGGACACAATAATTGTACACATTCTTTAAAAGCTTTTATGGCACACAAAAAGAATTTAATAAAGATGAGAAAAGAAATTCTTGAACCAGTATACAGAAAGAGGGAAATAATAAATCCGAAAATAAAAGACAATCATTTAAAAAAATTATAGTAACCATCATTTAAGTACTTATTATATAGTAAGGACATACATCAACTCATTTTTGTTACACGTATTTTACAATGAGGAAATAGGCAGGGACAGATTTTACTCTAATTAAAATAAAACAAACTACAGCTTATTAAGATTAAGAAGGCTGATAAAATTATATTTACAGAGAAAAACTTAAAAAGTAAAAGAACACAAAAAGTGAATTCACTCATACATTTTTTTTAAAAGATGGAAAAGGATTTAATTTTCTTTAAAAAAAAAAAAATCTAATTCACCAAAGTTGACTACTCACTCCTCTCCCAAAAAAGATGAAGAAAATTATACAGAATAAAGTGGAAATGGTTACTGCCCCTTCTCCCAAAAATACTATTTTTCCATGCTACCAAAATCCTGATATTAAGGATGGCAAAAGGAAGTAAAATTAAAAGACTTCTCTCTTATGAATATATACCAAAGCCCTAAAAAAACAAATCAATCCAGGTCTATGAGATTTATTTGAGAAATTTAGGGATAATTCCATTCTGAAAACAGATTCATATACTTCAGCACATAAATAGGTTAAAAAAACAAACAATCTCTAAAGGTAGATAACCAGGTTGAAAGACATATGACAAACTTATCCATTCTAAGAAAATTCTTAATAAACAAAATTACTTATTTAACTTAAGTTTCAGACCCAGTCAACCCCACAATGAACAGTGAACTGAGGCTGCCTCATTAGACTGAAATCAAGATATTTTTCTGGATGTCATAGTCTAGCCAATGAAGTAAGAAAAATATCAGAGGAAAGTGCTGAAAAGGAGTATATACTAACAAAACTTGCCAATAATAAAGTTGTCCAATTGGAATACCCAAGATAAACCTATGAAAAATTATTTCAATGACTAAAAGCGCTCAGGAAATAGGTTTGTAAATAAATATGTAAAAATCAATGACTTTTCCTAGCATCAGCAAAACTCAAAAAATATGATTTAAAAACCCCATTGTCAAAATTAAGAGAATGTAAAATACTACAGAATTGGCAAATATGAATTAAACCGCAAACTTCACTAAGGCACATACTATGGCACACAAAAAGAGTTAAGCAGACAGAAAGCATGTTAATACAGGAAAAGACTCACTGTGAAGGGATTATTTCCAACTTAACAAATTTAATGCATTTGCAATTAATATATAATCAATGTATCAATGAGATTTTTTTTTGGTAATCCTGACGAAATTTTTTTAAAAAAATATCTAGAAGGGGAAAAAATGTATGTAATAAAAGCCATGTCTTTCCCCAAATAAGAACAGTATTTGCCCTATCAAGCAATTATATGTATAAAACTACAGGAAGGAAAACATGTAATGGTGCAAGAATAGACAGATGAACAGAAAAGAGTATAGAAACAGATCTAAGTATTAATGGAAATTCAGTATATGATTTAAAATGCCATGTTAACTACAAAAAGAAGTAAATTTTGGTACATACATATCAAATACCTTGGAACACTGCACAGCTATTAAGGTAAATTATATTGATGTAGAACCATGGTCACTATACAGAATGACGTTAAAAATTATGACCCCTTGTATGTTAATTATATACATTTATTTGAGAGCCACTCATTGTATAGAAAATGTCTGGAAGGATACACCATATCAAAATAGTATTGTCAGTACCCCTGGGATTACAATAGAGATGAATAAGAATAGAGAATCCATCAGTCAGGGTCCCAATAATGGCAAACTCAAATTAGAATAATCTGAAGGAGGGTTTATTTATAAAAGAAATTACAAATTTGGGAGGTGAGATCTACAGATACTAAAAGGAATGGAAAAGAAACTAGGACTAGAAATAGCAAAACAGTTATCACTCTGGCCCCACAAAAAGACAGGAGACAGGATTATCAGAACCCAGGTAATAGACCAGGCTCCTATGAGAGGAGAGGGGATAAATATTCTGACATTCTCCTCCTGCCCTTCAATCTCCTCTTAAGGCTGAACAAACACCACAAGAAGCCAGATGCCCTGGGAACACTTTTCCTGGAGCAGAGAGCCAGATAGTAAGGGTTGGCTAGATTTGGAGAAGTAAATGAAGAATATCTAACCCAGATTTCTTTTACCTTTCTATAAAATTAATTACATAAGTAGAAGTACAATCTCTTCATTAAAAATTAAAATTTTACACAGAAAATTAAAGTTCTACCCTTCATAATCCTGAATCTTTTCTCCTGAAGAAATCATTTTTATTATCTTTTTGGTGGAGTTTGTTGCTGATTTTCTTCTAAACAAAGAGACACATACCACAATAAAACACGTAGAATTGTTTTATGAGGTGTTATTTTATTTGCTTAACACGAACAGCATTACTCTATTACTTTCTGCAAACTTTTTTTCAACGTATTTTCAGTTCAGTTGTAAAATACTGCTCAAGAAGCCAATATGGCTGGTTTGATTCTCCTCAGGGTTATTTATACCATACTTCAGTAGCTCTTAAAATATGCCTCTCCAGCCCCGCCTGCTGCATTAGCATCACCTAGGAATTCGTTTAAAATACCAAATATCAGGCCCCACCCTAGTGAAATAAATCAAAACTCAGGAGGTGGCCCAGTAATCTTCCTTTAAACTAGCCCTCAAGACCTAACTATTACGAAAACCACTACTCCACCAACACCAATGCCCTAGCTAGAAATCTGCATTTTAACAAGTTCCCCAGGTGATGCATAAGTAAATTAAAGTGTGAGCAGCTAAACCTAACTCCAATCCATATTACCAGCACCCATCCGCACACAGTACCTAAGAGTGGTTTCTGGGGCTGGGAAGAAAAGACCAGTGGTTTTTAATCTTTAAATTTGAATCTATCACTCCTGTGGGAAAAACCTCAGCACTGCATGACCTAGTTAGGCAAAGTATGTTAACAGTGTTATCTTTGGTGCGTGACAGAGAGCATATAACTACCATTAAAACACTCTGGAAATTTATTACTTTTAGGTGTCAGTGTTCTCATTTTTCTTTTAAAATAAACTAATTTCCATTTTAACCCAAGGTATAATAAAATTACTTAGGACTAACCTTTGTTTGCATCATTAATATTATAGTGGGAATCCATCATTTTAAAACAAACCACAGGGATATTATACCTTTTCTGTTCTAACAAGGACATCTTTACCAATATCTACAAGTGTATCTACCTTCCACCTCCAAGTTGCAGCCTCCACCTCCCCACAGCTTGTGAAGAAGGGAAATGTCCCCAAGAATTTCACCTTTAACTTCCTGTTTCCTCCCTTAAAGGCTCAGAAATTTTCTTTCAAAATCTGCAGCCTAAGGCAACTACCTCAGCCTCTCCCTTTTGCTCTTTCATTTTCCTCCACTGTGTCTCAGGTCTGTCCTGAGCCAACTGCAAACATGTTGACTTTCTCAGGAAGCTTGCCATGGGAACAACATACACATCTGTGCCTGAGGATCATACAGTCTCACTGCTCAATCCAGCCTGACTCAGCCTAATACAACGATCTGCTTTTTTAAGGCACTTCCAGTTTCACTTCTAGTTCCTACCAGGCTTATGCCCCGCCCCAATGCAACACAGCCCCCCTCTCTGAGCTTTCCAGACCCAGGAAGTAGCAAGGTCAAGTCCATGGGGGCTCATATGCAATTTGACTTGCCTCTCCGTTTTAAAGCAATCTTGGAATCGAAATTTCTAAAGCCCTTTTTTAATTTGATAACTTTTTCTCCATAGAAACAAAGTGTTTTAATCAAGTCAAAAAAAATTGGGGCCCTGGATTTTTAATTACATAGCATCAGGAAAAGTAATTTATACTATCAAACAATTTTATTTTTAAAGAAAACATGTCTGCATCTCAAATGTGCTATAAAAAATTTTTGGTAAGGTAAAATTCATTTGATTTCTATCCCCACCCTCATAGAATTATTTATGTTAAAATCACTTGTCAATTGAGACAGTTCTTTTTTTAAAAGATTTCCTTCTACCAAAAATTAGGCTCAAAATATGTACAATATTATTTAAGCCTTTAGAGTCATATTCTGACTTTATCTCAACATAGAAATTAACTTCATGAGTTGCACACAAATTCATTTTAAGGCAAATCTTTTGATTTGTTGCCTTTGTTGTTCTGGGGGGTTAATTTTCTTAAAGCAGCAATGGTAGTTTTTATTTACAGTTAAGGCTCAAAAACATGAAATAGTAATTTGTTTTCAACAATACATACACTTTTTAATAGAAACATTAAATAATTAGATCAAAGAGTTCATAACTCATATTCTTGATACATAGGGAAGACAGTCAACAATGTCTTCCATTAGAGCCCAAAAGCATATTATAACTTTAGACATGTTCTGAGGCCCAAGGTTCATAAAGAAACTCAAACCAGTAAATAGGCAAATATTTCTCAAGTATCTAATCATCTTTATCCTATCTAAACAAAAGGAATATCTACTGCCTATGAATTGATTCCATGTTGCTTAGTAATTTGAAAGGCAGAGAATTCCTTTTTCCTTTCTAGGTATCCATAAGCAAAGCAGGAGAAAGAATGAATTGGCAGCCTCGATCAAAAACAGGCCATGCTCCAAAAGTCTATAAATACTGTTTTGACCTTAGAATCTCATTTTGCCATAGAACATTTTCTAAAAGGATGACCCATCAATGCCTATTAAGACCACAATATAGATGAAATAATATTAGAAACAACATCTATAAATGCTTATGGAACAATTTACTCGATTGCATGATTCCAACTTTAGTTCACCTAAAAATAGAGAATTTTTAACAAGCATGCCAGCCAATTTTGAAGTAGTTTATTTAGGAACTACTATGCTACATTATCTTTCTCAAATAATCCACTGTATCAGACAGAATCAAACTAATACCAGGCTCTCCAACTGCTGCCTAAAATATTCATATTCTATGCTATTGAATAAAGAGAAATTTTTATGTTTTAAATTGTGACAAATGAGAGTTTATTGTACAAATTAAAGCTAAAAAGAAGTCTACTATCTACTCTAGTGCTGATTTTGGCAAGGGAGAGGTAGGTACCCATATTCAAACAAGGTGCAATTCAGAAGTAGGATCAAATTTTTCGTTATAAAGTTTTGTATCTGCTTAAGTGCTCAACCAAGCACTCAGTTAATACCCTGATGTTCAGAATCACAGAACATGGGAGATTTTCTAAGAAGCAATTTAAATATGCCTGATCTAAAAGTGACCCACTTCAGTACAGGTACTCCTTACTCCTTATGTGAAAAAGTAGTGAATGATACATACACATACACACACACACACACACACACACACACACACACACACACGTACACACAAATCAATTAAATAATCCCAACACAATAATTCAGAACTTTTAAAAAAGGGGGAGGGAGGAACATATTTCTCAGGAGAAGGAAAGGTAAAATTACAGATTGAAAATTCTCTTTACCCCAATAAACTTAATTAAAATTAATTTAAAAAAAAGAGAAAAACAAAAGGAAATTGTCTTTAGTGGCTAAAAGAGCAATCACCTTTGCTTATATTCAATCTTTTGTTACCAAACGTAACTATTAAATTTGCTTAGGCTATCTATAAAAGTGAAATGTGGTAAAGCATGATGGCTAAAAATACAGATTCTGGAACAAGATAGCTTGGATTCATATCCCAGATAACACTCTTAAGAGCTACAGTATCTCTAGCAACTTATTTAACCTCCTTATGCTCCAGTTTCTTCATCTCCACAATAAGGATAATAATAGCATTAACCTTAGAGGACTGTGGTGAAAATTAAATTAATCCAGGTAAAGCACTTAAAAAAGAACCTTGCACACAATAACCACATAATAAGTGACAACAATTAATCGAGATATTTAAAAAATAAGGATTTGGAAAAACTGAAGGAAAGGCATTCAGGGCTGAATTAACAATCAAGGAATGGAGGTGGAAAAGTGGCATGTGGTTGGACAACAGAGCATTCTATTTCCCTGGAGAATAATATTCATGAGAAAGAATAGTAGAGATTGAAATAATGAAGACCGAATAGTGCTAGCCTTGAATGCCAGATCAAATAATATTTCTTTTACTTAGAAGGCCACCACTTAAAATTTGGATCTGATTAGATCTGTGCTTTAGCAATGTTAATTATGAAGGTCCAATCATATCACTACTATTAATGCAATTTTGACATTGTCTGCCCTCTTATTAAGGGTTGGTAGGCCCCAAAGTACATTTGTTCTGCTAACACACTGTCAGAATCTATTGCTTAGCTGTTGCATATCTGAATCATATCTGAAATCCTCACTGTGCCTGGTACACAGCAGGCATTCAATAAATGTTTTATCATTACTTTCAATGGCCACCAGAGAGCGGTGAAGTAAACAGAGGTTAATCTTCCCAAAGGAAAGATATATGAAGCAAATGAAGTAGCCAAATAACAATTTATAATTAAGCTAAAATAGAAGTCACTGCTGATGAATACACTCGCTTAAAACAGTGAGGGTTGGTGGGTGGGTGGGGATCGACATTACTTTTCATTAGAAGCAGATAAAATAGATCCTTGTGTATTTTTAAATCTCATAAAAATTAGCTCTCAAATTGGTAATTTTTTGCAAAGGATTATTTGGATAATTTTGTAATGGACTACCCAGTAGCCTTATATGAAGATAAATTTAGGAAACATTTTCTCAAGATATTTATATTCCCATGTTCACAGTGGCATTATTCATAATAGCTAAGACAAGGAAACAACTTAAGTGTCTGACTGATGAATGAAGATGTATAAACATATCATGAAATAGTATTCATCCATGAGAAAAAAGAAAATCCTGCCTTTTGTGACAACATGAATGAAACTGAAGGACATAATGCTAAGTGAAATAATTCAGAGAAAGACAAATACTGTATGATCTCACTTATATGTGGAATCTAAAAAAAATTTTTTTAAGGTAAAAAGTCAAACTCATAGAAACAGAATAGAACATTCGTTACCAGGAGGAGATGGGGAGATATTGGTCAAAGGGCACAAGCCTTCAGTTATAAGATGAATAAGTTCTGAGGATCTAATGTACAGCTTGGTGACTACAATTTAATAATACTGTACTGTACATGTTAAATTTGGTAAGAGAAGATCTTAAGCATTCTCACCAAAAAAAAAAAAGGTAACTATGTAAGGTGATGGATATATTAACCTGATTGTGGTAATCATTTCACAATGTGTGTGTGTGTGTGTACACAACACACACACACACACACACACACACACACATATCTATCTCATCAGGTATATTTCCTCAAAATCATGGTAGACAGTAAAAATAGAAGTCTAACCCCTGACCTGATTCCAGCAAGTAATCAGAGGAATCAGAGGAAGGGCCAGCTCACAGTAGGTATAGATTTCCATGAAGTCCACTTCATGGCTGCTTCACTCACCACAGATGTCACTACTAATTCCCAAAAAAGGACCTCTTTACTCTCACCCTGAGTAAGGACAACTGAATTCCACTCTCTTAACATCTAAAGATTAGGGCCTTTAGCAGTCAATTTTTTGGTGCATTTCTTCACAAAAAATATTTGTTTGAGACACCAGTATAAGTAACATACTAATAGTTAACTTTAGCATAGTAAAAAAAACTGTTCACTAAAAGACTGCCAACAGACCTTGGAAGCACATCATGACATAGGATGATTGATATAAGAGTTTATTAAGCACATATCCCCAGATTAATTTTTTCCTAGTGGTAGTAGGAGGAAAACAGCTTCCCAAAAACGTCAGTAAGTGCTTACTTTTAGAAACTTAAAAAAAAAAAAAAAAAGGATTAGTAAGGGCACCCCTGAATAATAAGTTATATATGTGGCTTTCCTGGGTAATCAATCATTCTGGCAACACAAACATAAAGCAAAACAGGCCCAGATTTCTATAGTACTTTTGGAAGTAACTACACAATTTAAGATTAAGCACAATTTAAGATTGTACTTTTTAAAGATTCAAGCATCTTGGAAGTATTAGAATTTAAAACCCTGAAATGTATTCACTTAAACACATTTCCATCAGCATTATCAACAACACTCTATTATCCATTTTGGTACTGTCTCCAGATGATTTTTAATCCCCGCCTGACTTCTCCCTACCAACAAGTACTTGGATACCATCTTTACCCTGCCTGCCCCCATTACTTGGTTGTGCTTAGGGAATTATAATTACAGTGATCCCGCCTTTAGAACATCCTAGAGCACAAAGCCTCTTTGTATGATTGGGGGTGAGGGGGGCGCCTTTCAGGCTCCACAGCAAAGGGTGGGTGGTGGCAACACAGGCAGCAATGAAGGAAGAGGAGCTGGAACCACTATGGTGGCCTTCGAATCTGGCTCAATATTGTTTGATGGGTTTTTACTTGTGGTGCCCAGCCAAAATGTTTTGTGAAATTTCTGTACTCCTCCCAACGGGGGGTGCAGGGGATGGGGCCTGTCCTGACAGATGGGTATATCATCACCAAGCCCAGAAAGCCAAGGAGAAGGAAGTATGAAAAAGGGAGAAAGAGCAGCAGCTGAAGCTCTCGCCTCAGTGCTCTTTCTCAGTACCTCAGGTAATGAAGTCTATCACCCCAGTGAATCAGTGGTTCATATCAGTATTACTGGCACCCAATAAGTGCTCAAATATGTTGAGGTGGCAACAAAAATCTACAAAGAAAGACAATTCAATCAAAAAATGTTTTAAATGATAGCCTCAAACCCAAATGAAAAATACTTTAATTATGAGAGTACCAATTTCCATTTGCAAAAGTGATTATGAAATGAATACTTGTTTTACTTGGCCTACCCTACTACTCCATTCTAGTCTTCAAAAATGCTCACTTTCTAGCTCTATGACAACAAAACTGAAGACCAATGAGCACCATCAGCAGACACTGAATTAGAACGGATACAGACAGGGAACTTTCATCTCAAAAGCACTACAAAACATCTACTGCTTAATTGCTTGCTATTCTCTCTTATTTGTACTACTTCCTCTTACCACTTCTTCCCTCTTTTTTTTCTTTCAAAAAAAAAACATATACATAAATGGTTATGTATATTTATATATATGTCAAAACTCACAATCTCTTATTTCGACACATATTTTATCACAAAAGCAGACAAAGCAGTGACAGCTTTTCATCCATATCATTACTGGAGGAAACTGCTAACAAACCCTAACATAACCCCGGCATTCTGCCCCTCCACCTGCCCAACATTGCTCCGGTTAACTATCCTAAGCAATCCCTAGAATAGCACTAATATCCATTTAAGCAGAACAGGAAAAAAGAAAATGAAACTGCTTTAGGTAAGGCCTATAGGTGAAAACTATTTATCCTCCTTGTGTAGACATAAGACTATATTTGTTAAACCTTTTTTGTTTCATTTACATACATTTTCTTTATAAAAGTTCCTTCAAGACAGCAGGAAAAGCACAATGAAACTCTCAATCCATCGCCCTCAATCATGTTTAAAAATAATAATAAAAAGACAACAGAAACCACTTCAAATGTACCTCTCCCTTGAGCCCGCAGAACAGCACTCTTCCATGACAACTGTTCTGAAAAACACACTGCCATTATTTGCAAAAGCAGTAGGAAGTCCAGTCTTGTACTTGGTTCAGCACTCCCCCCTCCTCTCTCCAAGAAAAAATGAAACAGCAGGAAGCATAAACAACCACTAATGGAAAATACAAATGGGTAAATATTTTCAAAATTGGCTAACGAGCCTCAGGTCTTAAGAAATTCAGAAATGCTAGTGTAGGGGGAATAGGAAGGGAAAAATAAAATTGTATTTCCTCCTCTAAGTGAGCACTGGAAGAATGTAAGAGCAAAAGTCATCCATAGCTACTTTCCTTCACTTACCAGATATTTTCATCTTTTTAATGATTTCTTTTTCATTCTTTTTTTTTCTCTCATTCTTTCTTTCTATAAATTATAGTATTTTTAAATAGTTTATTCTGTACATATTTCTCCAGCCAAGTAATAAATTTTACAATGTTACATGAAACTTTGGTTCAACTGAGCATGGTGATGAAAAACCAGGATCCTGTGGGTCCCTTCCCATGAAAAGTTTGCCTGGAGAAAACTCGGAGCCTCAGGCCCAGCACTGACCAGGCCCCTATGCAAAGCCCATGATAAGAATGGGTGGCACAGTTACTGCTGGATCAACAGTTCCAAAGTTGCAGGGCCATGCCAGGTCATAAAGCACTATTGTGAGATTTAGAAAAGGGCGCCCCCTCTCTGAGGAAACACCGTTCCACGGGAGGTGCTCATATTGGTGATTTACTCTCCCACCTGCCACCCGAAACAGGTGCTCTTGGGCTAGGACCAATCTATACAAGCCTGCACAGCAGCCCTGTACCTCCAAAGGAGGTTTCCATTAAGAAGAACCTCACCAAAAGGGCATTTCACTAATTTCAGTACCAGAAATCCTCACATTTGTTAAATAATTTAATTCCCAAACATATTGGGACTAGAGCAAAAAGGGTCTAGCAGAGAAGAAAAACTAGCAAATTCAGAAGAAAGGAAACTCTTCCATCTTGAGGGATAATCAGTTGTGTCCTAAAGGCCCTCCCTAATCTTTGCAGGTTCAAATAACTGAACTTTGAGTGCATGTCATGAACTAAAACAAAACACTCAAATCATCACTGTCATCTGCAGAGAAAGTCACGATCTCATACATTTACCTTTGGGGGTAAAAATTTTCCTTTTGCCAAATCCACTAGTTTTCCTTCTGTTAAACACTATTTGCTCTTATTCTAACTATAAAACCACATGTTGTGACACAAGTTTTTAAAGTTTGTAAAACCTGCTTTAATAGTGCTGGTGGGTGGTGGGCCCCTTAGCTACCTGCATGAAAATAAGAGGAATACACAACATGGATTATGAAGGGCTTAACATTCAATGGCTTTCAACCCTATCATTCTTTTCTGCCCTACAAAAGAGCTAAATATCACATGAGTCCAAATTAGTCCCAGTCTATGCAGGAGGAGCAACAGAAGGCAGCCCGGGGGTTAGGCTGGGGCAAAGCTGAGAAGTACGACCCAGAATCAAAAGGATCCTAAGGCAGTGACTCAAACTTTAGTGGGTATCAGAATCTACTGGCAAGCTTTTTTAGAATCCGATTTCTGCCACCCACCGCCCCCCCCCCCAACCTAGTAAATCAGAATGTCCTAGAGCACTTATATTTTGACAAAGCTCAAACTGCTGACCTAGGTCCAATAGAAAGTTCAGAAACACTGGGAAATCCTCCATGCCTATCAGCAGTTCCAAAATAAAAGCCATCCACTGCCAAACTAGGTTATACAGGTCAGAAAGGGGTGAGAAAAGGATTACCTGCCTGCATCCTAATAGGCTGTGCAAGACTGAAGCCTGTAGCTAGTTTCATTATTATGGGGTAAAAACCTTGTGCTCTATAAATAACATTTTTTGCATGTGAGAAGTATTTCAAATATCTGAAAGTATTTAAAATAATATAATGAATATCTCTGTACTCTACACACAAGAAAAACAAAACTTAATATGCAATAATCTGATTCAGATTACAGATATAAAGCTACACCCCTGTACTCCATTCCTCATCTTCTCTTCCAAGAGATGATCACTATTCTGAATTTGGTGGTAGTTGTAAACATGAATGTTTTTATATTTTTACTACATATGTACACAGCCACAAGCAATATTGTTTTGCATGTTTTCAGACTTAATGCAAGTGGAAATATTCTGTAAGAATTCTTGTTACTTGCTCCCTTACTCCATATTATGTTTGTGAGATTCAACCATTTTAATGCATGTGGCTAGTTTATTTTTCACGGTGCTATAACATTCAATTGTGTGAAACTAACAATTTGTGTTCCATTGTTGGTAGATATTTAACCTGCAATGAGGATTCCTGTACTTCTTTTGTACTTATTTTTTTGGACAAGTGTACAAAAATTTCTTAGAAATGAAAATTTTGTGTATATATTTGCCCACCTTTGGCTAGACTTCACTATACTACTCTCTAAGGTTGGTTGTGTCCATTTTCATTCCCACTAGCAATATAAAAAGTTGATTTGCTCACAATCCTACTAACACTTGGTTATCACAGCACTTAATTTTTGCCAATCTGATGACTGTGAAATGGCATCTCACTGTTGTTTCAATTTGTATTTCCCTGATTATGTCTTTGACAAGTAAATTTTCATGCTTCTATATACATCTGTCAAATACATTTCTCAGAGTTTTTTAGAAAAATCTAACTCATCTTGTCTGAATCCAGGCAGTTCTTTTCAAAGCACCCTGCCAACAGCCACCACAGCTGGAAAGCTGAGGTGCAGTAGGGCAGCAAGAAAACAGCTGACTTAAACAAGGAATCACCTCGGACAAAGGGCCCTAATTAATGCATTTACTAATTAGTCCTCCCTTCCCCCTTTTGTCAAGTCTTTCAAGGCACTACTATGGGCCTGCAGCCTTAACACAGGAGAGAGGATGGGGGTGAGGGCTGATTTTGCTAAAACACTTATATAAAAGTACAACTCTCTTAATTCAAAGAAAATGAAGTGATTGCAGACAATACCTATTACTCGACCTTGTAAGATACATCCACCTCTAACCGACACCTTTCAAACTCATCAGGCTTGGCTCCCTCTTTGAAACATCCCAAAATTTTTCTCTGGACTAGATACTGCCCCCTCCCTTCAGCAACCCTTTCATTTCCCTTCCCCCACAACGACTAAATTTCGTCTCCTTCTCTCCCATTCTACAGCTTCTATTTTCTAGCTCCACAGGACCCTCTTCATAGCGCGCTCTCTCCCCCTCTCCTCCAGAACTCCAAGTCCTCTCCTTCACTTTCCAAGATACACCCACAGTAAAAACAATCCACCCAGTCACCTACCCCAAAGAAAAACGGGAATCCCATGCGGTACACGGCCCTGTGTTACATGCCAGGCCAGCGGGTGACTGGCCCCCATCCTCGCAGCTTCCTTCCCCCTTCAGGCCTGAGGTCGCTGTTCTTTCTCAGGGGGATTCTCCAAGTTTGACAGGTCTAGACCACCGGGGGAAAACTCATTCGGCCTCCTGCGGCAGAAATGCCTTTATGAGGGCTACCTCTATGTGCACTTCTGCTTGGGGCATGAACGAAACTGGGACCATTTCGCGGAAAAGACACCTTAAGGGGAGTCTCCACAAAAGCCGGCAGGCCTCCCTCCTGTGAATCCCAGCCGGATTGGTTCCGTCCGTGCAGAGGTAGGGAAGGTGGCCTGGCACAGCCCAAACGGTCCCCGCGATAAGAAGTTTGCTAAGCTCTGACCCACTCACTCAAGAAGCCCTCTTGCCCGCGAGCACACACCACTCGCAGGAGTCTCTCCTCCTGCGGCTCCCCAAGGCGGCTCCCCCGGGAACCGCCGAACCCCCAAGGCGGCCCCTGCTCCACTCTGTCCCACCTCGCAGGCGATCGTTCCTCCCGAGCCAGCCCCGTAAGCGCTGGGTGGGCGTGCCTGGGACAGGGCCTAGCGCCCCCACCTCCCGGATCCATCTCTCGGTTCTCCGTAGCGGGGGGGGAGGGGGCTCTTCCTCCTCCCAGGCCACCCCCCACCCCCCGCTCGGGGCCCGCGGCGGCCCAGGGTGGCCCTGGGACCCAGCCCGGCTACGACGCTCAGCAGCTATGTGACCTTGGGCAAGTCACTTCCCTCTGTCAGCCTCAGTTTCCTCCTCCGCCGAGCGGAGACTTCAGAGCGGTGCTGCCTCGGCCCCCGGGGGGTGGGGGCTCCACCCCGGGTGGGGAAAGGCTTTGTGAGGCGCTCGGCGCGGCACGGACGCGGGGCTCCCGGGGGTTCCGCGGCCGGACAAAGCTGACTCGGACCACGCTCCACCCCCTGGGCGGCTGGACCCCACGCCTCTGGGGCCCTGGCCCCGGGACCCACCCACGCCCCTCCCGCCCGGCCCGCGGCTGGACCCCGTACCTGCTCCCGGCGCTCGGCCGCAGGCGCCGCCACCCTGAGCGCCCGCCCGGGGAGGCCCGTGGCCCGGAGGGCTGAGGCGGCCGGCGGCGGCGGGCTCGGGCCGGGGCGGCGGCGGCGGCGGGGGGCGCGGGCGGCGCGGGGGCCCGAGCTCCGCGGGGCCCGGCCTGGGGGACGACGGCTGAGGCTGGAAGTGCGCGGCGGCCGCGGCTGCTGAGGCGGCGGCAGCGGCGACCGCGGCGGCGGCGCTTCCGCTCATGGCGGGGCCGCGGGCAGCGGCTCCGGCTGCGACTCGACTCCGGCGCGGCGGGCGCTGGCTGGGCCCGGGCCGGCGGCGGCGGCGGCAGCAGGAGCAGAAGCAGCAGCAGCGACGGCGGCGGCGGCGACGGAGGCGGCTCCCGGAGGAGGAGGAGGAGGCGGAGCCGGGAAGCGGCGGCGGCGGAGGGGGCGGGGCCGCGGAGGGGGCGGGGCCTCGGAGGGCGGGGCCTCCGCGCCGCCGCCGCCAATGGGCGGCCGGCTCCTCCGCAGCGGCTCCCGGGCTGGGCGGGGGCGCCGTGGGGCATCCTCGCTGCGGCCGCTCGCGGAGGCGGGGGAGCTGCTGAGGGCGGTCGGCGGGGAGAGCCTGGCCCCGGGGCTGCTACGCCTCCGGGCCGCCCCGGGGGCGCGGCTCCCCCGGGCCAGGCGTCACGCGACCCAGGCCCGGCTGTGCCTGGGGCTCCGCTGCGATGCCGCCCCAGGGCCGGCGTTCGCGCCGGGAGGTTGCCAGGGACTCGGCCCGGGGAGGTGCCGCTCGCCGGCGCGTCCGACCCCCCCTCCATCCATGATCCCCCTCCCCTGGCCTCCCACCCCACGGACCAAGCCGCCTCGGCCTCTCTCTCCCCCGCCTCACACTTGGAGGCACAGTCTTTTCTCCGTCATTTGGCTGTTTCTTCCAAGTTTTTCCCTGCCAGGCTCTTAGAAGAGAAACTCTCTTCCCCTCTTCGTCTGTGTCTCCCTGTACATCCGTCCCTGCGGACCCAGAGCGGATAAGCTGAGGAAAACCGAACGAATAGAGAGAAGAGGTCTGCTGCCTTCTCTGAGTCTAGAGACCCATCCTGAATGATGAGCAAGAGGCCAGGCTGGCTCAGCCCTGGTCCCTCGCCCCTTTCTCTGACTTTCTCTTCCTCTTTCTTACTTTAAACGCCCTTGTTGTTAAAAGACTCACAGGAAACTATCGAATCCAGCTGGGCCTACTCTCAAAAGAGGGAGAGGCTGTGGGGTGAGGAAAGGCTTGTGAGCTGTGCTGACAGTTTTCCTATGAGAGAATTCTGCAGATTCATGACCCCCTTGGCCTCCCTCCTTTGCTTGGATGTGATGTTGGTCACCGAACCCATTTCCTTTTCATGTTTTTCTGACTCATATCAAAGCCCTAGAAGAGCAAAAAAACCGAACCCCTCCACCATGTGCTAGAAGTGCCTCTTTAAGTATAGCCACGTGTGTGAGGGTGCAGCTAAACTGCTGACTAGATCGTTTCAATAAAGTATTATCCTCAGCCTCTCTCTACATGCAGCCACCAGCTGGGGACTGAGCAGGGAGAGAGAGGAGCTACTAGTTGACAAGGCACAGTGTGCTACAGTGGTAGGCTGGCCCCATGGGAGAGAAGTGTGGATGAATCTTTGGCAACAGACATTTCGAATTCTACCCTGACACTAGGTGCATGATCTTACATTCCTCACCAATGCTAGTAGGCACTGGGGATACAATGAAGAAGATATGGTCAAGGCCTTCGAAGAGTTTACAATCTCCTTGAAGGATGGTGAGCTATATTCTTAGATATTGAGAACTTAAGAATGAGTAACACTTTCCCAGCTAGAACCGGTTGGGAGGAAATGGATTGGTAAGACATTAAGATAATAATTGGCCAAGGGACCTAGGATCTCCCGAAACCCATCCTTGACTTTCTGACCACAAAGGAGGAAGTAACATATTACTAGCTGGGGCTTTGGTCTCAATGCCCACTGTAGAAAGCCCATAAACTATGGTATTTTTTCTCTCCTTTGATAGTCTCAGCAGCCTTGAACATAATTGATTCTATTTCCACCCCAAAGCCCAAACCCCAGTCTCAGCTTTTATAACTCCAGTTTGGTCAGATGCCTTGCCCACCAGCCCTGGAAGAAAAGAATCAGGCACACGGTTTAACTCAGTAACCAAAAGAGCCCACCGAGGCTGCCTTCTAGGCCAGGAAGAAACAAGGGAGAGAGCCAGGCCAGGCCCTGGGCCACATCTCCTTACCAGTTAAGGGGTACAAAAGAAAAGACCATATCCATGTTTGCTATGACCTTTATTTCTAAATTTCCATCCTCTAGCAATGATCAGGAAGAGATGAACATGATGTGTTTAGGAAACCACAAGTTAGGTAGGGCTGGAGCACAGCCTGGGTGATGAATAGAGAAGAGATCAGACTGGATAGTGAGAGGATAGCAGAAGACCATGAAAAGTCTTGAATGCCATATTGAGGCATTTGAACTTAACCCGAGTCACTAAAGGAAGCTATTCAAGGGTTTAATGAGAGAATGACATAATCAGATTGGCTTTTGGAAAGGCTCTGGCTGCTATATTGAAAATAGATTGGAGGGGAGCAAGAAGAGAAATAATAAAACCAGCTAAAAAGCTATTAGGCAAGGGATGAAAGTGACCTCAATTGAGGTAAAGATGGTAAGAATAGAGAGATAGCCATGTTTTTTAGTTGCTTAAATTTTAACTTTATGCATCCATATCTAACCCAAAATTTCTTAACTCCAATCTCATTCCCCTTTCCCACCAAGATGTAGCTGTTGAGGAAGATGACAGAGAATCAAGGATGACAAACATTTTCAGCCAGGGCAACTAGGTTATAGTGGTATCATTCCTGAAGATAGGGAATGCAGGATGAAGAACAGAGAACTATGACCCTGTTTAAATCAGTTCATTTCTGTGACCCTCACACTCATCCATATAAAGCAGATGAGTTGAGGGAGCTGGACTAGAGTCACTACTATACAATGACTAATGTCCTTCTGAGATTGGCACCTAGATTTGCAAGTGAGAGGCAGGATAGCAGAACTGCCAATTTAACATTTGTTTCCTTTTTTTAAATTGCAGTAAAACATACATAATATAATTTTATCATTTTAATCATTGGCAAGTATATAATTCAGTGACATTAACTACCGTGTTAGCTCAGGCTGTCATAACAAAATATCATAGGTTGGTAAGCTTAAATGACAGAAATTTATTTTCTCATAATTCTAGAGGCTAGAAGTTCAAGATCAAGGTGCCAACATAGTCTGTTTCTACTGAGAACTCTCTCCCTGGCTTGTAGATAGCTGATTTCTCACTGTGTCCTCACGTGGTAAAAAGAAAAAGAGTAAACTCTCTGGTGTCTCTTATTATAAGGGCACTAATCTCATCTTAAGGACCCCACATTTATGACCTCAAAACCTAATCATCCCCCAAAGGCTCCATCTCCAAATATTATCACACTGGAGATTAGGGCTTCAACATACGAAGTGGTTGGGGGAGCACAGAATTCAGTCAATAGCAATTACATTCACAATATTATTCGATCATCACCACCATTTATTTCCAGAAATTTTTCATCATCCCAAACAAAAATGCTGTACCTATTAAATAATACCACTCCCATTCTCCCCTCTCCCCAGTCCCTGGTACCTCTATCTTACTTTCTGTCTCTGTGAATTTACCTGTTATAGGTTCCTCCCATAAATGGAATTATGGAATATTTGTCCCTCTGTGCCTGGCTTATTTCACTGAGTGTAATATTTTCAAGGCCTAACCATGTTGAAGCATGTATCAGAATTTCAGTCCTTTTTAAAGCAGAATAACATTCCAGTGTGTGTGTGTGTGTGTGTGTGTGTGTGTGTGTGTGTGTGTGTATTATACACACCACATTTTGATTATCCATCTATCCATCAATGGATTTTGATGTTGCTTCCACGTTTTGGCTATTGTGTATAATATTGCTATGAACATTGATATACAAGTATCTGTTTGAGTCCCTGCTTTCAATTCTTTTGAATTCCACCTACGAGTGGAATTGTTGTATTATATGGTAATTCTGTGTTTAACTCTTAGAGGAACCACCAAATATTTTCCATACTGGCTACACCATTTTGCATTCCCAGCAGCAATGAATGTACAAGGGTTCCAATTTCTCCACACCCTCATCTACTTCTTTCTTTCTTTTTTTATATTAACCATCCTAATGGATGTAAAGTGGTATTGCATTGTGGTTTTGATTTGCATTTCCCATTTCGCTTTCAAGCCCTGCAATATCTATTACTTGTATTTGTCTTCCAGTTTGTTTTGCAATTTTTTTGGTAGGGGTAGGTAGAAAGGGAAGAGTGAGTAGAGGAGGGAGATTATTTTTTAAAAAATACTGAAACAGTTATTTCCAGAAAAATTGTAACATGATAGACTTCTAATAGAATGTAAAACCAAAAGAAGAACAAGATAGTCTCGGCTGTATCACAGAATAACACTCTGCAGCCTTAGCAACTGAAGGACTCCAGATGAGGTGTAACTCAACGACAGCCGTAACCATGCCCAGCAAAGGCATGGAAATAGCTATGCCAAATAGAAGGGAGTGGAGCAGCAGTTGCTGAATTTAACCACCAATACCATTTGACTGCACTTGTTCACAAGCACATCACAAACACCTGTGAAACGCCTCTGAGGTTTCTCTGAAACAACTGGGGACATGTATTGCAGGGTGTGGATGAGTGCAAAAGAACACATGCTGACCATTTTCCTCACTGTTGTAATGCTAATAACACAAGTTTCTGTTTCCTTAGGCTAGATTCCTGAAAGTAAAATATCCAGGTTAATGTTTTTACTTTCCAGAAAGATTATAACAATTTACTTATTTAATCATGTATTTACTTTTATTTAAATACACGTGATTGACTTTATCCTATTCCTCACTTGCAAAGCCTCTCGCGTCGGTTTTATTTATTTATTTATTTATTTATTTATTTATTTATTTGCTTGCTTGCTTGCTTACTTACTTACTTACTTACTTACTTACTTACTTACTGTTCTCTTTTATTCACATTCTCAAATCTCATTTCCCTCTCCCACCATAGGAAATCATTCCAGTGAGCTTAGTGTATATCCTTTTGTTGTGGGTATTCATTTTAAATGTATATTATTGTTTCAGATGCGTGTGCTTTTTTTTATGTGAATAGTATTGTAAGATACATAACTTTTTTTCTTCCTTGCAGCAATATGTTTTTAAGATTTGGTCCATTGCTTCTAACTACTGCATAGTACTCCATCTAGGACATTTTGCCTGAGGACTTCTTCAATTACCCAAATTATCTCCAACTCCCATAACCAAAAATAACACTGCTGTGAATATCTTCATACACACCCCTTAGGGGACCTGTGTGAGACTTATTTTGGGTTATATATTCAGTAGCAGAATTGGATGTTTTAAAGTTTTTTTACTTCTTTTATATAGTTTTGATTTTCATTTTTTGATTACTAATAAGGTTGAATATGCATGTGTACATGTATTTATTTAACCACTATATTCTTCCAGTAATTTTCTGATCACATCCTTAGTCCTGTCCTCCACTGCTTCTTTAATGACTACTTTAGCCTGTAATTGATTGCAACACATTGAATAAAGGTGATACATGAGTCCACACATGAGTCCATAATGATACTGAAAGAAAGAGAGAGAGAAAAGAGAAAAAAACTCATTTGCCAGCAATGGAAATACTATGACACTAACTCTTTTGTCAGGAGATTGGTTATTAAAGAGAAAGAATGAAGCATTTAAACCTGCCATTTTAGGAAGAAATTAGGTTCATCCCCAATTGATAAAGGGGAACTCTTCTTTATAGAAGAATGTCAGCTAATAAATGTAGAAGGACTGATAGAAAATCACCATTTTGCAATCTCCAATGAGATAATTGATTCAGGCAAGGATTATCACTGAATATTAAATTATTTAGAAAGAAAGAAAAAAGACCAATCTACCATTGTATCTATTTTCTATCACTCACTTGCCCTAAGAACACTTCCAATTTGCCTTCTGCTCCTACTATTCTATTGAAACTGCAGTGTTTGAAGGACAATGGAGTCTTCTCAATTGCAAAAAAATAATAGCCTTTTCTCGTCTTCCATTATCTCTTTATGATATTTGACATTAGAGGCCACCTCCCTTTTCCTGTAACTCTCCTCTCATCCATAAAAGACTGGTTTATCTTTTGTGGTATAACAAACCAACCTATTATTAAGTGGCTTAGAACAATAATTTATTATTATTTCTCATGGTTCCGTGGATAGACTGGCCTCAGTTGGGTGTTCTTCACTCAGAATCTCTTATAATGCAGTCAGTCTGATGGTGGCTGGAGTCCTCTGAAAGCTTAACTGGGCTAGATATCCAACAGGGTTCCCTCACTCACTTGTCTGGTACCTAAGCTGAGATGGCTGGAATAGCTACGAGTTATTTCTCTCAGTGCAGCCAGCTTTGGCTTCCTAAAAGCATGACAGTCTCAGGATAGATAGACTTTACATATTGTCCAGCTTCCTCCAGAGCAAATGTTCCAGATGTCCCAGGTAGAAGCTGCAAGACTTCTTATGAGACAATGGTCTCTTTCTCATCCAATAAGCATCAATCGCTATTTCTAGAACTGGTTTCTTTAGAGAGGAAAAAATACTAAAGACCCCACTAAAGCTGAGTAGGAAATCCACCCCTGTTTTCATTGCTTCATTTTTCACTTTGTTATGTATCCATATTTCACCCAAGAGCAATTCTGAAATACTCATGTTTTATCAAGTCTTCTGAAAGCATTTAACTTAGTTTTTATAAAGCAGGAAATATCTTTTCTTTTGTATTTGTGCTTCTGTGGTTTAATTAATTAAATAACATAATTATAGTAATAAATACAGCTAACATAAAAAGGTTGGGGGGCAAAGTACCAGAAAGCAGCCTATTGGCTGTGAGTGTTCAGTATAGGAAGGTATAAAATGATATATTTTACTTAGGGAATGGAAAGCTTTGGTTAATTAGTTAAAAGAATTTCTAATATATATTTTACTAAACCTTTTGAATTGGACGTAACATAGGCCACTTTAAGAATCGTAGAATTTATTAGCTCCTATAACCCAAAGTCTAGGGTGGATCTGTCACGGCTTTATTCAGAGGCTTAGACGATGTTGTCAGCTCCCAATCTTCCTTATTCTCTCTCCTGTGTTCACCACCATGTTGATTTCATGAGATTCCAGGTTGTGGCAAGATGGTGATGGCAGCTTCTGGCACAGAAGCGAAGACATGTATCCCTCTCAGCAGTCCTAACAAAAGTCTCACTACTCTTCATTGACTAAGATTAGGGATTTGAGCACCTGTGTGCCGATCTGAGGCCAGGGCAATGTGATGATCTGACTGATTAGGACTGAGTCCCCTGATCCCCTGAAGCTCTACCTAACCTCATGGACTGAGAAGAATTGCCTAACTGTACTATAACATGCTATTATCGAAGTTCATTTCTGCGGTAATGATGAAGGAAGGACTGTGCTGCTTGAGGGCAAGTATAACATCTTTGTTCCTCCCTGTACTCCCAGACCCTACACACAGCAAGCACCTTGCATGTTTCTGTGCACACAGGAGGCATTGCTAATAGTGAACTAAAAATCGCAAGTGTCTTCCTCTTCATTTACTGTGCACCTTAAGGCAGTTTATAGGAGACTTGCCCTTGACATACAAAATGTCAGTCCCCATTTGCCTGAATTTTGTTATCTTTTGATCTCTTCGGCTGTCAAAAGGCCTCAAAGCAGGTTTGAATGTGGTTTGGACTCAAAGACACACAGTGCCGAGTGCCATGTAGAATCCCCTGAATAAAGTCTTTCCTTTCGATCTCAAGTCTTATGTGTTGCTTTATAATGCTGGTCATGGTGAGGCTGTGGTTTTAATTTCACCTTCTGGGTTTGTACTAGAGCCACTTTTAAGGACTCTCCTTGGGTCTTTCTCCTAGTTCCCCTTCCAGCCTCCCCCCTTCCCTTGGTTCCTCCCTTCCCTGCAGCCACAGCTGCCTGGCTCCAGGGCACTCAGACAGCACTGTCGCCTTGGCAACCCAGAAGGGGGCTTCAATCTACTGTCTCCCCAGAGGGGCTGGGCTGGCCCTGAGCCAGGAAGAGGCAGGGGGCAGGGGACCTGACCCGCCCAGCGCAGGGTGTGTCGGGAAGTAAACAGACCACTGCTGTGCAGCCTGCCAGAAGAGACAGAGAATGTCATGGGTATGATTGAGCGTTGTAAAATCAAACCACCAAGGATGCTACAGCTAGCTAAGAGGACAGGAATGGGACAGAAGAAAGAAGGCCTGATGCATCTTGGGCCCAGATCTGCAGTGTCTGGTTAAATAAGTGAGGTTCTGTATTAGTATCCTGGGGCTGTAGTAACAAAATGTTACAAACTAGATGGCTAAAATAAGAGAAATTTATTGTCTCACAATTCTGGCGACTAGAGGTCCCAAATCAAGGTATTGGCAGGACTACCCTCTCTCTGAAACCTGTAGGGGAGCTCTTCCTTGTCTCCCCAACTCCTGGTGGTTTGCTGGCAGTCTTTGACCTTCCTTGGCTTGCAGCTGCATAAGTCCAATCTTTGCCTTAGGGGCCACATGGCATTCTCCCTGTTAGTTTCTTCATGTGGCCATTTTATAAACACATCAGTCAAATGGATTATGGGGTCCACCCTACTCCAGTATGACTTGGTCATAACTGACCACATCTGTAAAGACATTTTTCCATACAGGGTCACGTTCTGAGGTACTGGGGGTTAGGACTTAAGCATATTTTTTTAGAGGGTACAATTCAACCCAGAACAGGCTCCCAAGTAGGTATGAAATGATAGGGAAGATGATGTCAGAAGTTCCTGTAGTATAAAGTCCGGAAAAGTTATTTAACAAAACTAAGGAAGGCCTTGAATACCAGGTGGAGTTGCTTAGGTTTTATTTAGCAGATGAAAGTCATGAAGGGTCTTGGAGTAGGCAGCAGTGTGACTACCTGTGACTACCTATGAGACTCAGGGTTTTTGTCACTGGTTGCTTTTTATTTTTTAGTACCAGTGGAATGGGCTTCTTCTTTCTCTAGTGCATATTCTCCAATTGTCTAAGTCACAGGCCAGCCACATAGCTGACGCATAGAGAAAACCTCCAAAATGAATAGCACAGAGTTTGGTGCAGTTCAGAAGTAAGACTTCTACTTGCCGACTATGTCAGTCTCAGTTACCTTATTAGTCAAATGAGAATAATCAGGGTACCTATCTCATAGAGTTGGTGGAGGGATTAAATGAAGATTGTGTGTACATTTCTTAGAAGAATATCTGCCACAGCAAGAACTCAACAAATGTTCACAATTATTTTGCAAAGATGAACAATTCATTTGGCTAAAGAGGGCAGGAAAAGCAATTATTAGTGCTGGTCGTTAGACTTTAGACCTGGAACTACCTCCCACTTTTTCTCCCCTTCAGAAATAACAGTTTCTCACATTGGCACAGCACCTTTCAGTTTTCCAAGTACTCTGTTATGCGTTCTTTTTTTCTCTCTCTATGTAATCCTCAACAATTTGTGAGGTGTCAGGGCTTTCATTATTGTCTCCATTTTATAGATGAGAAACAGAGACTCAGATGGTTAAATCAGCTGCTTTCAACATTTTGAAAGCAGGTGGACACGATTCTATGTGTAATTCTTGCCATATTTTCATCCCTTTCTCTCCCACTGGAAAGTATTTGTGGCTAAGCAGCCACTGAGAAGGGTAAGTAGAGTTATATGTAACTGATATGGAAAGATATCTCTGATATATTATTGATGAAAAAAATCAGATTGCAAATTTACTATTTATAGTAGTAGTCTATGTATAATGTGTTTACACATGCATAAAGTTGTCAGAAAGGCCACGTAGGAAACTGTTACCAGTGGTTAACTCTGAAATTGAGCAGTGAGAGGCGGTTGAGTGGGTGGAGAGAGCTTTCACTTTTACATATACAATTTTTAAATAAGCATGTATTATTTTTATAATGAGAACTTAATTCCATTTTGGAAATAAAGTGTTCTGTATGCAAGCCACATTATTACAGGCATACCTTGATCTGCTCTGATTTTCTTCAAGGAAACCAATCATGAATATGCATAGGCAGTCTCTTAAAGTGTATTTAAGAAGCTGATGACAGTGGTTGTCTCTCAAGAGGAAGACTGGAGGACTAGTGTTAGGAGTTAAGGATGGGAGGAAAATGAACTTTTCACTGTATACTTGTCCATATGATTTAATTTGTTTTTTAACAAAACACATGCATTATGAATTCAAATTAAGAGAAAATTATTAAAAGCTTCAGTGATTTATAATTACCAGTGAATAATTTGTAACTCACTTCATGACAAATCATAACATCCCAGTACTTACGTTGGATTAACAGTAAGCTCAGTGCTGAGATCCAAACAGGACTTCTGACTCCACTTCTGTGGCTTTTTATACTACATCATTCCTGGTGTGGTGGCTTCAAGGGCTGCACCCTCCCACCTCCAACACCCCTCAGGCCCACCCCCAGGCTCAATAAGCCATGGTGATAACCTCACAATTGTCATGGCAGAAAAATCATGACTGTGGAATTAACTCCCCAACCAGTCATTAGCCAACCACACTTCTATACTGTTTCACCTACTTCCTTTTTATCTCACTGAGATACAACTTACATGTGATAAAGTACACAGACACTAAATGTTCATCTCAATGAATTTTTATATACCTGTGTAACCACCATCCAGTTCAAAATACAGATCATACTATCTTTCTGGAAGACTCCTTTGTGCCCCTTCCAGTTCATACCACCCCTCAAATGTAACCCCTATTCTAACTCTTACTATCACAGGTTAATTTTGCCTGTTTTTGAATTTTATATAAATGGAATCATAAAGTATCTAAAGTATCTACTCTTTGGTGTCTGGCTTCTTTTGCTTAGCACTATTTCATGATTTATCCATGTCATGTGTAGCAGCTATTGTTTATTCCAGGAGTGGAAATGTTAAACTATAGAGTGTACATATACTCAGCTTTATACAGTTTGTACAATTTAGTTTTATCAGCAATATAAGAAATTTCGGGTGTTTCACATGCTCATCTACACTTGGTATCGTCAACCTTATAATTTATTCTATTTTGAAGGGGGTCACTAACTCTGTTATGACTCCTCCTTAGTTCTCTGGTTCCCCATCTGCTCTGTCCTCTGGTCTGACAGCTCTTCAGTGGACTCTTCAAACTCCTGCTAATGCATTCTCCACTTCTTTCCTGGAATAGAGCCCTATTCTGCTGTGCCCCCAGCCCCTGAGTGAATCCTAGTGCTCAAACAAATCTGATCTCTGCTGCAGGCTGAGACCTGATTCTAGCACAGACTGAGCCCCATTGCTAATCACAGGCAGATCTCTACCATAATCACAGACCAGACTCATAACCCACCACAGACTAATATGTTTTCAAATCTCGATTTTGATCGCAAATGTTATTATGATGCTTGTGATTTACATAATTAAAAATAATATATGATCATTGTGAAACTCCAAGTATCAAATGGTAACCCCTGCTTTCTGTACTTACACATGCAAGATTTTAAAAATGAATGTAAAATTGAATATAAACCACAGTCCTAAACACAGCAACAGGGTGAACCCTGATCCCAACCACAGTCTGAGCCATGAACCCAGTAATAAACTGAGCTCTAATCCTTATACAGACTGAGCCCTGATCCTACTCACAAACTGACCTCATTGAAACTCAGACCAATAAATACACATAGGCCAAGCACGTTAGAAAGTATTAGAGAATGTGAATCTACAAAGATAAAATGAATTGTGAAGTGAACTACTATCTTTGTAGTCTCTCCCCGGTTCACTCTAAATTTTAATTGTAACTGAATTTTGCTAAGTTAAGGAAAGAGACTGTAATCAACCTCAACCTGACAAGTTGTAAAGAACAGGCTGGAGGCGGGGGAGTGTGGTTCAAGGAAGCCTAAAGCAGAGCTAGCCCTGCAGATGGTGGTGGAAGGACGGTTAACCTTCTTCCTGTCCTCACAAGATGGCAGATTTATTTTAAGGGTGTTTTTAACAGCTTTAAAAAATGGATTCAAAGAACACTGGGGGAAGCCTCTGATTTTTGGGCTTCTGCCCATGGTGCCTGTTTTTTTTTTTTAACAATGGTATTTGACTCCCGGTGAGATTTGTTCCTTCATTACATTCTGATCATATTGCTTTTCATATCCCCCTTCCCTACAGTAGCTATTGGAAAGGAAAAGGGAACAAGAGTCTTCAAGAACGAATGCTTAGAGGTTCTGTTCGCCTGTGTCTGCTAATCAGCAGTGAGCTGCGAACATAATTTTCACTTTTGCTTATGCCCTTGAGAAAAATCTTGATTTCACCCTTAACTCTAGGAGAAATGAGCCTGAATGGACTCTGTCCTGTGAAGGATGGATGAGGGGTCTACAGTGAAAACTGGACCTTCACAAATCTTCTTTTCTGGACAAAAATCCTGATTGGTTTGAGATTTCTGGGTAAGATAACTTGTGTGAAGGAGGCCACATGGCATTACAGATGGGCACTGGGCTGAGTGTCAGGAGACCTGGACAGTTCTGCCACCATATGTAACCTGGTGCAAATCTCTTTCTCTCTCTAGGTTTCCTCTCTCCATTGATAATAATAAAGCCTAAGTGTAGCTCTTTGTAATATCTTTTATATACATTATCTCATTTAATCCTTACAACAATTCCCATGAGATAAAAACTTACTATACCCACTTCACAAAAGAGGTGGCAGGGATTTAGAGAAATTGAGACTTGCTCAATGTAACATAGTAGTCAAGCAGCTTTGTTCATTTTGTTTTAGTTGAATATATCCCTTTAATGTTGTTATTTATCATTAATTTGCTCAGTGACAAATATTTATTAAGCATCTTCATGTGCCAAATACTGTTTTAGACTCAAGAAACAGGGACATTTTCAGACCTAATCTTGTTGATTAACTACTTTGTAAAGGTCAGTGTGTCCTCTGAGGGGATATGAGTAGTTTTCCCTTTCTCCTTCTCTTATGATAAATTTGGGTTAACTTTATAGTTCTATCCCCCTGGAAGTCTAAAAGAGGTGCAATGTCTGTTACGATATGAGGCAGTGTTATGGTAAAAATAACCCCTGATTGGTTCACCAGGGTCAGAATATATAAATACCTGGTGGGAAGCCATGGTTTTGGGCCTCCCTTAGTGTGGCAACTCTTGTAACTAGGCTCATCTCCCACAGGGAGCCTGAAAGCTATTTCTATGGGATATGCGGTATTGATTCCTATTTGGGACAGAGCATTTCTATACTAAGATTGTCACCATATTCACTGATGTGATCTTGTTACCTGTCACCTGAAGAGCCAAAGAAAGCTAATCACTGGATTGCTATAGGACCTCCTGCTGAAGAGAAGTACCAGATGCTGTCCTGCTAGTATGCTGTTTCTTATCTTGAACCCTTGTGAGTTAACCTGATGCCAGGTGAGGACTTTAATAATTGAGTGAAGCTAAATGTCTAGTTGAGCCCAAACCCCACCTGATGGTGGATATTTTAGCGATGAATCCAGGTCAAGTATTTTTGAAGACAGGATTCCAGCCCTATTTTTTTCTGACTCTAGAGCCATGGTTCTCATTCTTGGCCATACATTGGACTCAAGCTAAAATGATATTAGAGTCACTTGCCACAATGGACACAGCAATGGGCAAGAAAAAAACACTGCTACACACAACATGGATGCATCTCTCTGACATAATAGTGTAGAAAAGAGCCAGACATATACAGGATAATTCCACTTTATCTGAAGTTCAAAAACTGGGAAAACTAAGACTGTGGCTATTGTTGAGGGATGTGTATTAACTGGAAGGAGGTACAAAGGAGCCTTCTAGGGAGTTAAAAATATTGTATATCTTGATTTGTGTTGTGGTTACTTGGGTGTGTGTATATATTCATAAAGTATGTGAAGGCAGAATTAATCAGAGAATCCAGAAATATAGGGTGAACCTATGGTTGGGTGGGGCACTTAATGGGACATAAGCAAATTTGAGGCATTGGGCTGGAGGTTGCATCTTCTGGAAAAGCTTCCACTGACTCTGCAGGGTACAGAGTGAGAGCTCCATGATACATTGTGTGAATAACATTTCAGTGAGAGAGACCCAAGGCTTTGGAAAGAGAAATAGGGGTATGGGACCTGAATTTTCAACTCCCAAGGGAAGTGGCAAAGCACAACCTGAGGCTGCAACCAAAAGGCAAACCTCATGATACCAGGGGCTAGTATATAAAACACAGGAGAGGTAACATTTTCTGAATATCAAATGAAAACATTTGGAATGACATTTTATTTTTCACATGTCTCTCTCTCATCCCCCCTCTAATTTGTAAAAATTTAACTGCAGGGGAATTTAATATGATAATTTGTAAAGCCTTATTTTAGTTAGTTTTGAGCCCAGACAACATCTGAAATTAGGCCCTGCCCATAGTCAAAATGGATTCATTCATTCCTGGATTTAGGCTGGGACAAAATTTCTGTCATAAAACCAAATTGAAATGGAGAATCCAGGAATCATGTCTTATGAAAAATGAAGGTTTTGGAGAAGCAAAGATCTAAGGGAAGAGGACAGGACACCAGACGTTTCTCCAGATATCTTAAGGTTTGCCATGTAAGAAAAAGGCAGATTTGCTCAGGGTGACTTCAGAGGGGAACAAGGACCAATGAGCAGAAATTCTGGAAAATAGAGTGCAATGAGGAGAACTCTTCATGAGGAATCAGAGACCTCACAATTTTCCTAAAGTGCTGTTTATTAAGGAATGCCTTCATTTGCTGCGCTAGGCTCCAAAATGCAGAGAACAGGAGACATACAGAGACCCACAAGGTCCATTACAGAGCTTGTTAGGTGTGGTAGAGACTGTAGGTTGCCTAATATTTATTCTTCTTTTTCCTGACAAAATTCTGATTTAGTTTTGGGCTGTAATGTGTTCAGCTAAAGCATCAGGTTACTCAACCTCTCTTATTGCTAGGGTTGACCAGTGAGAAGTGAATGGAATTGTAAGGTGGAATTTCCAGGACATCTCCTTAAAAGAGGCTGACTTAGATATTAGAGGTACCATTATTACCTTCTTATTATTTCTGCCAGGGATATAGGTATAAGGGCTAAAGTGTGAGCCGCCATTTGGGACCATGAATTTCCCTTCAGAAATGAATCCACTAAGGTCAGTGGAAGAGAAAGATAGACAGATCTTGGGTCTTTAATGACTGTGAAGTTTCCATAATCAGTTTTATATCGATGTCTCTGGGCTTCTTTTACATGAAACAGAACTTTACCTTGTTTCTTAAGTTATTCATTTAGGTTTTCTGTTATATGCAGCCAATCTTAACTCTGATACACCAAGCAGACTTTTTAAAAACTAAAATTGTATAAAATGACAGCTGCAATCTCTTTTAGCTCAAACAGCTGAACACTCTAAGTATTATTCTCTGAGGTCTCAGTATGGCGTCACCTTCTATAAAAAAATTTCCCAGATTATTTGGGAAGATTCAATCTCTCCCTCCTTCGTTCTCCTACAGTGCATTTTTTTATTCTGCTAGGATAGCACTTACCAGATTGAATCTTATGGTAGGTCCCTGACACACACATCTATGGTTTCTATTCATTATTGGCTGCATACGCACACATAGAATAATGACTGTTTAAATGGGGAGGGCGCCCATGTTGCTCTCCAAGGTTCTGAACCATCAAACTCTAAGACACAGCTGTTTTCTTCAGTTTCTGGGACACTAATTCCACCTGATCAACCTTACCAACAATTCTGTTGAGTCAGGAAGAGTCCATGACAGGAGAAAACAGTAATAACTGAAAAAGAGAGACAAACAAATACAGAACAGAGGCTGCTCGGAACATCACCGTTAAAAGGAGGCCAGGTAGTAAAAATGAAACAAGAAAAAAAAAATATTTGGACAATTTCAAATAATAATATCAGAGCTAACGAAGACTGACAGCTAAAGATGAGCCGTAAATTTGTGTTCTGAGCGATGCAAAGCTGTGCAAGTATTGATATGAACAACAATATTTGTGCAGGCAGGGAAGCAGAACATCATCTAGGTGAAGATGGCAGGAGGAGCTTTCACCACTGGATTTACACCAGTGTGCTCACTCTCCTTGATAAATATTTTGTGATTTTAAAAAATAGTGCCACACAAAAACTTGGACCATGACTTGTGTTTTACAATTCATACAGCTAATTTCACATACTTTTTCATGATATACCATATTCTTATTGGTTATAGGAAATTTTTTCCTTCCCCCAAATTTGGAGAATAGAATGTTCTCCCCTATTTCTCTTTTCTTTGCAACCCATTACAGTTGCTCACTCTGTGTTTAGCTTGGCTAGCCAAGTGAGTCCCTCCTGTGCTCTTGATTCAAATTTATGCTAGGTGTTTTAAAATGCATCATCTTAGTTAATCCTCTCAACAGCCCACAATATCAGTATAATTATTCTCATTGCAATTAAATTCATGTCATGGATCTTTGAGGCTGTTTATGAATTGAATAACTGAAACAATGAACAGTAATTCACAAATGTCAAGGGTCCATTCTAATTTACCTGTCAGTCTCCCAAAATAGCCTATGAAAACTTTGAAGTCATGAATCATATTTATTCATCACTATATTTTCAATAATACCCACCATGGTTCCTGACACATAGTAGGGGCTCAAAAGTATTTTTGTCACAAATAAATGAATTAATGGACATATATATTAATTAGCCTTACATTTAAATCATTTTAAAAGGGTGCATTTATGAGTAACAGATCAAAGATACATAAAGGAAATCTCAAAATAGTCTTAACTGTGGTGAAAAGATTAGAAAAACATCCTACATGCCATTCATACTATATGAAATAATGCACTCTTGAAAATTAAGACAGGGAGAAGAAATAGTGAAATAATCCACCGTCACATCTAGGTGTCACTCCTGTGATGAATCAAAATGATTTAGCTTATTCTAAGCAATACCAGGGTAAGCCCTCCAGGCCATTCTCTTTCCCTTCCCTTCCTCTCCTTATTTCTCTCTTTTTTCCTTCTCTTTCCCCTTCTGTTCACATTTTCAAACCTTTATGAATTAGAGATCCTACTGCATTAACACGTTATGAGGATTTTAGCCCCTGCCTTCAGAGAGTTTACTCTCTGGTCAAAATGGAAAAAAAAAAGTTCACAAGTAGTAATATCTGCAACCATAGTGACAACATCTGACTTTGTACAATAACATCAAACCCACAGTTTTGTCTGGAGCTGCCCTCTTGACCAACATGAACCCCATCTTGGAAGACTTGGCTGATCCTATGTCCTGACTGAGCACAGGAGAAAGGAAAATTTTTTCCTAAGTCTGTAAGTACCCATTGAATCTGGCTGAACTACAACAACAGCAAGGCTTTTGAAATTGAAAGCTATGGAAAGCCTCAGAATTATATTTAAAATGACTAGAGCTCCTAAAAAGAAGGGTTATAACATATGAAAGGGGCCTTTATACAACTTCTAATCAAATGCCCTCATTTTTTAGATCTGGAAGCTGGGGTCCAAAGAGCTGGAAGGCTCTGCCTGTGGTCACACAGCAAATCGGCATCTGTGCCAAAGCTAGGGAACAGGTTTACAGCATCCTACTAAGTGCTCTTTCTATTTTCCACTATTTCTTAAAGTTCCCAAGGTTTACTAAGGGCTAACATGTACAACCACAGGTTGTGCCTGAAAAGCTCTGATGTGTACATAATGCAAATGGTGCCTTTAGAGTGTTGTATGCAGCAGCTCTGGTTTCACCAACATACTCTTGAAATTATTTTAAGTAGTGCAAGACAAACTTTAAAGATACCAGTAATAACACATTTGTTTTAATGTTTAGAAAACATATAAAAAGCACATCAAACTTTGATTTTATGGATAGGAATATTATATGTTATATAAGATTAAAATTTTTCTTTAAAATGTAAGGTAAAAAGGTGAGTGAATTAAAATTAAAATATTTTTAGAAAGTAGTGTAACTGGTAAAAGAATGTACTAAAAATTTTTAAAGTGGTATGAAACTACTGAAGTTTAAGAAACATTGTGTTTATTATATCTTGCCGCACCCCTCCAAGATAAGATAAAGGACTTTGAAAATTCTAGCTGTGTAGGACATTTTGAGAAGACAACTACTTAATGTGAAAGTGATGATTAGATAGTTGATATATGTACATTTAGCAGAAACAGGTTGAAAGATGTTAGGAGCAGACATTTTATTCAGGAAGGATAGAGGGCAAGTAGGTGGGAAAGTTAGACCTGAAATGTTATAGAAATGATTATACTTTCAAATATGTACTCTTGTATTAGCAATAGGTCATATATAAACCCCGTAACCTCTTTTCTTATAACTGAATGTGAATATTTATAAGAAGAGCTAGATTTAAATTCTGATTCTGCCACTTCCCAGCTTGTGCCCTCTGCCAAGTCGCTTAACTCCTTTGAGTTTATCAAAAAAGTTGTGTTGTGAGATGCCTATGAGAATGTAAAAACGCCTTGAAAGGGAGAGTGAGAGAAGGACTGAAAGAGAGAGGAGGAAAAAGAGAATAATGATGAAAGAGAGGAAGCCAGGTTGCAGGGACCGTAAGAAGAATGAGAACTGGTGAAATTATCTCAGACTTTATGCGCTGAAATAGTCATTCTTGTCACAAGCTGCTAGATTTTCTTCTTATAAAAACATTTCTAAGGTGGCAGATGAATATATTTTTAAATTTTTTTCCTGAAACATAACACTCCAACAGGATGTGTTAGAGAAATGCCAAGAAAAGAAAGCAGAAGGAGGTAAAGTCCTTGAATGGAGAGGACTATAAAGTGATTTATGCATGGACCTATGGAGGAATAAGTCTCACCTCTTCCAAGAAGCCTTCCTAACCTCCTGGGTGAAATTGACTGTCTCAGATTCTCCTTGCATTTACATACTTTCTGCTAGGGTTGGTATAATGTTTTAAGAGCTTCTGTTTGTCATTTCCATCAGATATAAGCCCCTTGAGTGTTGGGACTGTGCCTCATTCACCTTCTGTATTCCCAGTAACTTCCACAGAACCTGGCACATGTGATATGCTTGACTAGTTTGTTGAATGAGACTTGAGGCCATGTTCTCTGAGAGGTAAATGGCGGTTCAGAGGACATTTAGGCTGTAGAAGAGATAACTTTGGAGGGATATATTAACTATTTTCTAATTTTGAAAGAAGTGTAAAATGGCCTCTATGGTCCCCATGACACAACTAGGACTAAGAAATCAAGCCTTGACTCACTATAAAGAATTCTAACCACAAGAACTGTCCAACAATGCCATGGCTACCTCAAGGGGGCAAGGGCTCATTTAATCAGAGATTAAATACCACTTTTCAATGTTTCAGATACTGGATTAGATGATCTCTGTGGTTTACCTGCCTTCTACTCTTCATATGGGTTTCTTCTCTTTTGCTTGTTAGGCTTCTGGCTGATCTTAAAACATCTTCCACCTGGGCACCTCTATCCATTCCTGGAGCCATAGACCTCAGAACTGAAAAGAACCTCAAACTTCACTTGATCCAATCACTTCTTTGTACCACTCTACAAATGAGAAAAAACAAAACCCAAGTCAAGTAGCTAGATTATGGTGGAAGATAGCCCTGGAACCCAGAGCTCCAGGGTTCTCTTCATTGCTGACCAACATACGGTATCATTGTATCTGTGCAGTATGACTCTCTTCAATTTTCTTATATCTGAGGCTTATAGAATCTCAGCAGGTACTGTTTCCCTATTTCTCATTTTCTCATTTGACAATAAAAATTGAAAAAGAATTTACAGAATCAGTGCAGACTTATCATAATGAAAATAGCATAGTTCTTTTGATAAATCACATTGCATAATGATTAAGAGCCATGAGCTTGGAGCAGAATGCACAGCAGAATATACCCCCATGTCTGTGAGCCCTGGTGTAGGGCTTCATGTGCCCAGAGACAGAAGCAGCTGTTTTTAATTTATGCAGGTGACATATGAAATTGAAATTTGATGGTCAGAGACCTGGGTTCTAAGTACTCCACTTTTCTAGCAGTGTGATATAGGGCAAGTTAATTAGTCCTCTAATGCCCTCTTTCCTTATTTCTTATATGAGAATAACTATGCTTCCCTCTTGGGTGGGGGGGTGATAAAGCCTAAGTAAAAAAGCATATAAAATTCTGAGCACAGTACCATAATAAGCCTTCAATATATTTTTTTTTTCTAAAGACAGCTCTAGTTTTTTTTATTCCCAGTCTCTTCTCAGATGTAAAAAAAGATAACTGAATAAACCTTCTCCTCAACATTCCAGCCTCTTTCTTTTCTATGGGAAACAATCTTTCTCAATTCCAGTCTGTCTCCATGAAAACTTCCTCTGCATTCTAACTAGATGACATTGCATAGTCACTTCCTTCTATGAGCGTGTTTCCCCATCTGTAAATGAAGGCAAGAAAGGAAGGAATGTCTACTTTCTATTTATAGCAATCCATTACCACAAGTGTATCTCAATTTCATAATGTAAAGAAATACAGGATTTTTAAAAATTGGACTAGAATGCTACATAAGTTTCCTCCCTACTCTGACATTATTCGAGCCTGAGAATCTGAATCTTCCTCTCTTGTCTTATTGTCTTACTCCCATTCCCTTCCTTCATGCTTACCCACTTTCTGGCCTTAGAATGCAGAACTCAGCAAGAGTGCACCGTGTAGGTGGAAGGAGTTTAAGAAATGGACTTCTCTGGACCCTAGTAGGAACCAGTCCCAGAAATCGCTATAGCTGGAAATGTAGAGAAGCCTGGAGCAGAGCTGGTTACCTCACTCAGATAGAGCACAGCCTATCTTTTACAGTTAAGCCCTTTTCTTTATGATTTCACTGTGTCATTCCTAACCAGTACTCAGTTTCTTTTAGGGAAATTCAGCAGTTGAGTTAGAGAAATACAGACCTCAAAGTGTGCAAACTGGGTAATAAATAAACCAAGTTTCTACAAAAATCCTATAGCAACCCTGTCTTCATTCTGCCCCCCCCTTTTATTTTCTCAAGAACCAAGTAGCTTAAGCTTTTCTGACTAAATGACATTACCTTTACCTTTTCCTCCTTGATGCATTTCAATAGAGAAAGACCGCAAGCTAATTACACTAAAGATCTAAATTTTTTCAAAGGAAATGCAATTTAAAAATTTGAAATATATAGAAAGACATGTCTGACTTCTCTGGGAAAAAATTACACAAGATCTGGTAAGAGTGAGGCTACCTTTCCTCAGGGCAAAAATTGGCTGGGATTAAGTCATAAAAGCCTCTTTGGGGCATGGGCTATCTCTTTGACCAGTCTCTATTCCTCCCTTATATTATCTGAACCATGGTCAGTATCAGTTTGACATAGTTAATTACAGTCCACTTCACTAGGGCTTGATCTTTGTGGAAAAATCAGTTTATGACTTTAGAAATAGATTTTAAATGCCATTATCTGTGAATCAACAATCATATAAAATTATCTGTAGTCAGAAAAATTTTAAATGCAATGAATGAGATTACAGAAGTGTCTGGGCCTGGCATGTTATAGGCACTCAATAAAGAGTAATTGCTATTAGTAGTAGTAGTATTAAAATTATTATTACTTAACCGGAATATATCTTGTCACTTTGAGGACAAAATTAGGTCAGTGATGCATCCAAGAGAAACATAAATGGGACTCTAAGAAAGCACTGAAAATCAGCATCAATCTTTACTGTATGCCCTTGAAAACAAGAGGGGAATTATATCATAATATAATTCTATTTTCATTTTTATGAAAATCTTTATTCCAAAGCTCTGTCCCCAGAGTACCCTTGAGATTGATACTCTTCAGGTGATCACCTGCCTCTCTTCCCATCTCCAACCTCTACCCATTTCCCTTCTCCCCCTTTCCTGCTCCCATTCTTTCTCTTGAAAAGTAGTCTGGCTTACTCTAAGCTTCTGTCATTTTCCTGTTGAGAGGGCAAAAAGAGCAGGCAGAAATAATTGTAAATACTTATATTTAATGTTCTCTTCTTTTAATGTTATCTCATTTTTTAAATATTTACAGGATGATTCCTGAGAAACTACAAAAATTATTCATTTTTTTGTCAAATATCCCAGAAAAGAGTTTTTATAATTTAGACTGAGATGGGTTAAGATCCATAATAGAGGCCTGTATAAAGTACATTAAGAATAGAGATTGGGACACAAGTGGATGTAAATTGGTGAAATCCAAACAGTGCCCTTCTCTCTTCCACCACGCTATTTCCCTAATACATCACTCCCCAACATTCATAATGAGCTCAGGAAAAACGAGTGGGAATTTCAGGCTCAGAGCAGTCATCCCTCGCTGACTTCTGAGAGGCGGGAGGGGTCCAAATGACCTTCAGCAAAATTCTGCAGTCCAGAAGCTTCCCTGGGTGTGCTGGCATTTAAACTAATAAACATGATGAGTCAAGAGGGTCCATATGTGTACTAGATGGAAGTCAAGTGTGTGTATTTAAGTCAAGTGTGTGTACCATATGAATGAGCAGCAACATTAAACAAAACCTTTAGGAAAAGACAACAGGAAAACGCAAACAAAAAGAAAGCAGAATATGTATTATTCATATTATAAAATAAATTCAAGGAAAGTAAAATCTATTTAGATATTTACCAAAGGGAGAAGACTATATAACAAAGCTAATGGAAATGGACCAAAACTCTACTTATAAGAAGATGAACAACCTTAAACTTCCTTATTATAGAAGTAAGAATGAAAATGCCTGAACTGAGCAGTCTAATTAAAAAACATGACAAAGAGAAGGGAACAGAATAAGAAAGGTGTCTGGCTACAGTCAGGTCTGCGGTGAGGGCCAGGGTGAGAAGGGGGCCTCTCAAATGCACAAAACATATGGCCAGAGAGCTTAGTGTCACAGAAGCAGGGGAAACAAAATTTTAATAAAGTAATGAGTTGCAGAAAGGAGGAAATAATCAACAACATCAAATGCAAAAGATAGATCCAATACAAAAATTACCTAAATTTTTACGGAACTTGGCAGTTGCCAGTAAGATGTCACTAGAGTTTCTTCCGAGCTTCTCACAGAAAGAAAAGACTTTTGCAGAATTAAAAGAAAGGACACTGAGGTAGTAGTCATTTCTTATATTTGCCATCTAGCATCTCCTTAGTTTTCTTATAAGTGTACTCTAATTTTGCTATAAAAGAGACATCCCGTTTTATTCTCAGCTGTGTGGTTTGGGTGAAACAAAGGCTTTTCCATGTCCGGAGTTTGATGTGACAGACTGTGAGTTGCATAACCTCACACCGTTCCCAACCCTCTTCATCCCTGCCTGTCTCGCCTGTACCCACTTTCCCAATCATTTTACAGCAAGCAGAGGCAATGTGATTCATGGCACAAAGGAGACATGATGTCCAGACAGCCATGATAACTAGAACTGGGGTAAAAAGATCAAGAGAATTATAGATCTACCAGCCTTGAATCATTGAACTACTGGATGAACACAAGTAGTTATGGGATTCCAGACTTTTGTCATGTAAAAAATATAAACTCCTGATATAAACCTCGCCCCTTGGTGGGAGGGGTGTCAGTCACATTTTAAAAGAGCATGTGCAATGGGATAAATATATTGATTCAAAGCCAACTTTGGTAAAAAGAGTCTGCTAGAGACTCTTTTGGTTTCATGTTACAGAAAACCCAAGACTAACTGGCTTAAACAAGGAGGAAATTTCTTGATTCACATATGAAAAAACTCCAGGGGTAGGGCTGAATTAATCTGTTGCAGAAGCCTAGTGACTTATGGTGATGCTGATTTTTGCCCCAGTTCCAGAAGTGGATATGTGACTCAAGCCTATGCCGATTCATACATAATATTTCCTTGATGACAGCAAATTGTTCAGAAATGGGCACAAGAGCCAACTTAGGTCAGTTAGAGCCAAAGAAGCTTAATTTCCAGAATATTTGTTTATAATATCAGAGAAACAGACTTCTCTTTTCCTAAAATAATTGAGCAAGAGAAGATATGTGGATGGAGGTATGTCAGCATCTTGCTACTATAAGGGGAGAATCTGAGACTCAAGCCACACAGAAGAAACTGAGATCAGAAACAAAAAAAGAGAAACTGGGTTCTGGTGACATAGCTTAAGATTTATTCAAGCCTTATCTGGATTCAACCCTACCCCCAGCATTTTTGCATATGAGACCCAATAAATTTCCTCTTCATTTAAGCCAGTTAATCTTGAGTTTTTTGTAACATGAAGCCTAAAGACTCTGTAGCAGATTGTACTTCCCAAAGCTGCCTGTGGGTCAATATATTTATCCCATTGCACATACTCTTTTGCAATGTGACTAGTACCCCTCTCGCTGAGGGGTGGGGTCTGTGTTCCCATCCCTTGAGTCTGGGTGGGGCTTGTAACTGCCCTAGTCAGTGGAATATGGCATGATGATGACATGTGAAAGTATAAAAAGGTACAGATTCCATCTCTCTCTCTCTCTCTCTCTCTCTCTCTCTCTCTCTCTCTCTCTCTCTCTCTCCCCTTGCCTTTGTAACCTGCCAATACATTACGAGGAAACATGAACCACTTAGAGAAGCCATGTGTAGATGTTCAAGCCAAAAAGCACAGCTAAGGTCTCAGCTGACAGCCAGAATCAATCACTAGGTGTGAGTGAATGAGACTTTAGATGACCCCTGCCTCTAGTCTTTAAGTCTTTCAGCTGAGATCCAAGACATCAGGGAGCAGAGACAAACCATTCTGATGGTGCCCTGCCTGATACCTTGACCCACAAAAATATGTGAAAGGGAATAAATGATTATTATTGTTTTAATGCAACTAAGTTTGGGGGTGACTCGTTCCATAACAATAGATAAGCTAATACAGAGTCCTAATTCATAGAATTGTGTTCTATGTGAGAGTTGTTTAAGAGGCATAGCGGAATAGGATATAAGATTGTGCAGTGTGAGGAGTGAATGGAAATGAGAAAAATTAAGCAAGAATAATTTCCTCTGGAAAATTTCTATGAAAGCATCTTCCGGGCATCAGGAAAGAATAAAACAAGTCTGAATCCAAAGCAAACAGCAGCCTGCATCCTTCTACTCATCCTCAGAGGATTAAGGTTATGAGTTTGATAGAATGCAGGAGGAAGAACTTCAATGAATAGGTTTCATGAATTTCTCTGATTTCCAAAAGGCATTAAGAAGGAAGTAAAGGTGAAACCCTCAAGAAGACCTTTATTTAAGAGGCATTCTCTGCTCAAAACCTCCAGCAGACTCCATTGCCTTCAAAAAGGATCAAGCCCTTTGGCCTAGCATTCAAGGGCCTCCTTGCCATTTTGGTTTCCAAACTTTTTTTTACATACCCTACACTCCAGCAGAACTGCAGTGCTCCAGAATGGCACTACCTGATATTCTCCAAACTTTCCTTCACTTTACCACCTTTGGGGAGGAAGCTCTGGGACACCAACTCTGGGTCAGTGCTCTTTTCAGAGCCTGTACCCATTCTCACCTCAACCAATATTGAGAAGCTTCCTGGGGAGAGGAATCAATGATGTGTGTGGTCTTAGGGCCTCCAGCCTTCCTCATGATATTTTTAAATTGAGGTATAACTTAAATACAGTAAAATGCATAGAACTTAATTATACAATTTTATGAATTTTGACAATTGTATTCACCTGGATAACTAACTACCAATCCAATGACACTATAAAATATTTGTATCACTCCAAAAATTTCCCTCATTTCCTTTCCCACTTTCCAGTCACTCTTTGTGTACTTCCTCTCCCTAGCCCCCAGAAAACAGGTCCTCTGATTTCTATACTATAGATTAGTTTTGCCTCTTTGAATCTCATATAAATGGAATCACACACATAGTATGTATTCTGTGTCATGCTTCTTTCACACAACATGTTTTTGAGATTCATTTGTGTTTTTTTTTTATGTGTACTAATTGTTCATTCCTTTTTATTGCTGAGTAGTATTCCATTGTATGAATAAGTACAATTTATTCATTTCCCTGTTGATGAACCCTAGAGTTGTTTGGAATTTTGAACTGTTATGAATAAAGCTACTATAAACATTCTTAAACATTTCTGGTGGGCATTTGTTTTTATTTCCTAGGAGTATAATTGCTGGGTCATTGGATAAGTGATGTTTAACTTTATAAGAAATTGCTAAACAATTTTTCTAAGTCGTTGTGCCATTTTATGCTCTCATCGGCACTGTATGAGTTCCAGTTGCTCTCTCCTGCCAATATTTGATATTGTTAGTCTTTTGATATTGTCAGTGGGTGTGAAATTGTATCTCATTATGGCTTTAATATGCATTTGCCTGATGACTAAAGATGTTGAAAACCTTTTTATGTGCTTATTCATATATCATCTTCTGTGAAGTGTCTTCGAGTCTACCATTTTCTTTTAAATTGATTTGTACCTGCAGCATTCTTTGTTGCCTAGGTTGCAGGCACAGAAATCAAGAGCCCACCTGAAATTTACCTGACCCTGGCACACAGGTTCAAGGCACAAAGAAAGGCCAGGTGTCTATAATCAAATGATCAGAACCTATTAGGAATTAGGCTACATTAGATTATGCAAGTGTTGCAAAGTGTGTCTTAAAATTGGACATGACACAGTGAAACTGGACAAGAAGCAGAAATTCTAAATATTATGTTACAGTAGTGGTTCTCAACCTTGGTTACAAATTAGAATCACCTGGGGAGTTCCCATCCCCAGAGATAACCGGTGGAGGTGCAGCCTGGGCACTTGGAGTTGTAAAAGTTTTCCAGGTGATTCTAATATACAGCCGAGGTTGAGAATCACCATTTTAAAAGGAAAGACATTCGCTCGTTACTGAACATCTGCTATGCTGGTTTGCTAAACCGTCAAGCTAATTTCAACAGAATATTAGGTGTCTTTTTCACATAGGTAAGTTGTTTAGAGAAGCTGGAGATTTTAATTTCTTTATTAATTCAAGTGTCAGACTGCTATTGTGGACTATGATCAGTTACTTTTCTTCCTTAGCTTTATAATTCTCCCCAGACTTCATCTCACCTATAATAGTCATGTGTGGAATAAAGTGAGGCCTTAGCCCTGATAGTTCTACACAGTCACCCAACAGTTAAAATGAAATGTAAGAGTCATTTTTTTTGTCTTAAACTGATGTAGAGACATCCCATATATTTGTTCTGTCCCAAAAGCCAGATTTCAAATCTGGAAAAGGTTATGTGGGAGTTATGATGTAAGGGCAAGGGTCGGTGAACTTTAGCCAATAGGCTAAATCATTCCCATGGGCTAAATCTAGTCCACTGCCTGTTTTTGTAAAGCCTGCAAGTTAAGAATGGTGTTTACATTTTTAAATGGTTGAAAAAAGTCAAAATGAGAATAATAAGAATTGTATGAAAATCAAATTTCAAGGCCCATAAAGTTTTATTGAAACATAACCATTCATTTACATATTGTTAATGGCTGCTTCTGCACTCCAATGGCACAATGAAGTAGTGGCAACAGAAACTGCATAACCCACAAAGCCTAAAATACTATGTGGCCTTTTACAGAAAAGATTGGCTGACCCCTCATCTAGATAAAGATTCTCTGGATGGGAGAGGAGAGTTGGAAAAGTGAGGAATGTGTAGATTTTGTGGATCTTTTACAAAGAATGACCCTGGTCTCCCCAATTCCCCATGAGGCCAAACCCTGGGAGATAAAAAAAAAAATAGTAGCAAATAATAGAATTTCCTATTTGTTTGGGTAATCTGAAAATAGAGGGTTGACCCCTTTCCAGATTAGAGCCCCAGAGAGGGTTAAACCAGAGAATAAGTGGCTGCATGGTTAAGTCCAGGCTCCTGGTTCTCACAGCCTGGTCTCTAGACCTGTAGCATCAGCATCCCCTTTTTTCCATGAGTAACACCTCAGCTTCTCCACCAAAAATCACCTGTGACCACAGTGAAGGAAGGTCCTTGTGACACAGGTAGGTAAGGTGAGATATCATGACACTCAGTAATGGACACATTTAAAAGTTAGCTGATTTCAACAAGGTTATTTGATTATAAAACTATAAACTTATGGAATATTGCGACCACCTGCAAAGTATAGATCTTATTTGAATCCTGATTTGAACAAACCGGAAAAAATGAGATAACTAAGGAAATATGCACTTTAGATATTTGATTATATTAAGGAAGTTTTATTAATTTTTTACATGTGAGAATAGCATCGTGGTTATGTTTTTAAAAGAACTCTTATTTTTTAGAGATGCATTCTAAAGTATTTGTATGAAAAGATATACTATCCTGGCTGTGCTTCCAAATAATACAGGGCAGGAGGGTAGTAGGCAGGGGTGTAGACGAAACCAGATTGACCATGAGTTGATAAGTATTGTAGTTTGGTGATGTGTCTATGTTCATTATACTATTTTGTCCATTGTTGTATGTTTCAGGTTTTCCAATATAAAAGCCTTATTTTGTTGTTTTAAAAATGTTTTTAAAAGAGTAATAATAACATGGATTTGAAAGAAGACAGTTATTTGTCCAATCAAATATTTAGAATCATTATAAAACTATGAAAGTATCTGTGCAGGTGAGTAAAAAAAGATATTTTTGATGATTGAGATTTTGCCTGCATATTTTCCGGTGTTCTCTTATGAAGGGGCTGCTTTCCTCATTGTATTCTCCCCTCTTGGCATAGGCAAATCCACATTTTCATAGGTATGTATTCCTTGGGCCATGAGTATGCCTTTTTAGGGATAATCGCTGTTATCACTATACGATAGAGAAGGAGAGCTTGGGGGAGGAGTATCTTCTCAGTAGGCAGCAGCAAATCAAGCGGCACGCAGGTAAAGACTGCAAGAAATCCTACAGGCAGGGTTGTCTGTGAGGTTTCCTGGTTCCAGAGTTAGTCCTGGGGTTATTTACCTTGTACATCCATATTGTTCTTCAAGAATACTTGACTGTGGGCATCTCTTACTTATAAAGGCCACTTCTCTTTCCAGGTGAAAATGACTACAGAGCAGTGAAAACTTAGGGGTTCCCTTTCAGGTTATTGAGGTCCTGAATAGTACTGGTGATTTGTAGAGGACTCAGGGGTATTTCGCTTTTAATGCTTTTAATGTGGCTGTGGCTGGTCTCCAGTCTCCAGGCAGGCTTGCAATGAGATGTTACATCCACATGGGTGGTCTGGTAAAAAATACAGCCATGGGAGTGGCCAGAAGAATTTCATAAGGCTGAACAAATAGGTTTGGCCAACTTTCTCCTGAATTCCTTTTTTGTACCCAGTTCTCCCAGCTGAAATGGGTATTTTGTATGGAGTCCCATCTTGGCTTGGGAGTCAGCTGAGGCCCATGGTTCTTTAAATTGCAGTTTGCATGTACATCATGATAATTTGAAATGGCTTAGCTATCTAAGGCTGTCTTGTTGCAAAGTTCACTCAGTCTTTGCTTTGCAGTCTATTTGCCAGTTTTGGGGATGATGCATAATAAATATGTGGTTAAATTTGATGTTTGTTTTTAATATTCATATTAGAAAGCTTATCCTATAAAATGAGAATCTTGCTCTGAATCTATATTGAGACATTTCCCAGGGAGGAATTATCATCTTTTTAGTCCTAGGGAACAGTATTTGCTTTTCTGAAAGGGAATGTCTTGAGCCATCCAGAGAATAGTTATTTCTTGCTGCTTAACAAACCACCCCAAAACTCAGAGGCTTAAAACAACAATGCATTATTCTCATGAATCTTTGGGTCAAGAATTAAGACTAGGCTCAGCTGGGTGATGCTTTTGTTCCACGTGACAATGTCTGGGTCATTCAGGTGCATTCAGCAGATTGTGCTCCTTCATATGGTCTTTTTCTTCACAGAGCTACCTTAGACTTCCTCACAACTTGGTCTCATTTAGTCTTATATGGTGTCTGGCTTATAAGAGGGCATTAAACTGGTTCTGTTAAAGGCTAGGCCCACTGAACCAGGGATACTTCTGCCATATTCTTTTGGCTAAAACAAATGCCACGACCAGCCCAGATTCAAGGGATGAAGGTGGACTTTACTTCTTGATGGAGAAATGGGTATATAGGGAGGGAAGGAATTGATAAAGAAATGTTTGGAGACAGTGTACCTCAGTCACTCTTTAGGCCATGACTTTCACATCTTTCCCACGTGTAAAATATCCTTATATATCCTCATTCAAAAGTCTTATTCCATTAAGACATTGATTTGAGGTCTAGGATCTTATTATCTAAATTAGATCTAGCTGAGAAGGAGGCTTCTCATGTACAGCTCTTTAGATGTAGAGGGTTGTGAACGAGGACACGTTATCTTTCCTCCATGCATTCAACATACAGTGGTGAGGCAGGGATAAGAGAACTACGTTAGACAATATCCTTTCCAGAGTTAGGGAAGAGCAACGTATTGATTCCTGAGGATCCTAAAATCCACTTGAGCACATTTCTATAGTTCCCCTTCAAGTGTATCCATATCTATACCCATATCCATAGCTATATCTATGTCTATATATTTATGCTTATATTTAGAGAGAGACATATATTTATATGTATGTGTATGTGTATGTGTATATATATATGCGAGAAAGAGATATTTATTGTAGGGAATTGGCTTATGCTATTACGGTGGCATACAATCTGCCATCTGCAAACTGGAGACCCAGGAAAGTCCGAAAGTCTGAACCAGGGGAGCTGATGGTGTAAATCAGAGTCCAGGAGCAGATAAGATGAGATGTTTCAGCAGCTCAAGCAGTAAGGCAGAAATCAAGGTGATTCCTCCTCCACCTGTTCAGAATCCTTCATTCTATTCAGGCCCTTACTAGCATGGGTGATACTCACCCACATTGTGGGCATAATCGATGAGTTCATCAATTTAAATGGTAATCTCATCCAGACAACCCAGAAATAACATTTAATTTGCATACCCTGTGGCTGTACCATTTTACACAAAATTAATCAACATTAAAATAAAAATTTAACTATCACACATGGTATGGATAATATCAAAGTTTATTTAACCATTCATTTTTTAAGGACACAATAGATTCTCCTGAAATTAATATAATATTGTACATTAACTGTAATGAAAAAAATTTTTTTTAATTAAAAAAATTCAAGGAATTAAACAAAAATAATACATGGTAGTTTTCAGTTTTTGGCTTTTGTGAATAAAGGTGCTATGAACATTATGAACATATTTCTGTATGAAAAGAAATTGTCATTTCTCTAGGATAAATGCCCAAGAGGGATTGCTTGGTCGAATGTTGTTATTTTCTTCTAAGTTTATTGGGGTAACATTGATTAATACGATTATATAATTTTCAGGTGTAAATTATAACTTGACATCTATAGATTCTATTGTGTGATTAACACCCAGAGTCCAGTTTCCTTCCGCTACCATATATTTGATCCCCTTTAACCACTTTACCCTTCCCCAACCCCCCTATATTTGACCCTCTTTACCCTGTCTACCTCTCCTTTCCTCCCCCAACCCCTATCCCATTTTTGGTTTTAAAACTGTTTTTTTTCAGAGCAGCTGTACCATTTTACATTTTCACCAGCCATGTATGAGTGATTCAGTTTCTCTGAATCCTCACTAGTACTTGGTATTATCACTATTTTTTATTTTAGCCATTCTTAACATTTTGACAATCAAAATTCCCCCACAAATTTCCGAAATGTTCCCTAGGTGTAGTATTGCTTCCACTCTATATAGCTAAATCACTGGTTCTCAATCTAGAGTTTAGGATTATCTGGGTGCCTGGGTACCGTCCTTAAAAATTCTAGCTTAATGGGTCTGGGCTGTGACCTGGCCATCAGAAATTTTTAAAGTTTCCTAAGTGATTTCAACCAGTAAACAAATTCATGAAACACTGGTGCCATTCTCACGACTCAGTCATTTTAGTCCTAATGTTTCAAGATCCTGTGAATGAGATAAAGTCAGGGATCAAATAATTTTCTCCTGAATAACATGGGATTTAAAAGCCAGTGCTACATTATTTTAGACACAGAATGTCACTCGAGCTCAAAGGAGGAAGTAACTGTGGCCCAACAAGCCATGTTATAAGAAGAAACATTTTTTATAGACATATAAAAGACTAAAACCCAAACCAAATTATACAAAAGCAAACCACAGATGCCTGGGATACATTTCAATTCCTAGAATTATGATGTAGTGGTAAAAAGAGAATGAGTTAGATGTCCTGGTTTGGAGTTCTGGTTTTTCCACTTAAAAGTTAAGGGATCTTGGATGAGTCATATGACCTCCCTAAAATCTAGTTTACTCATTCCTGAAATCTGTAACAATGATTACATTAGAGGCTTCTTGCAAAGATTAAATATGTTGATATGGGCTGTATTTTTAATCATAACATACTGTAATTATGATGTAACTATTACTGATAAGAAAGAGAAATATTTGCTATTTAGGCACCACTCAACTCACATTGAGGAATAGCGAATGAGCATTTTTTCTGTGACATTTTCTGTACATTATCAATTGTACTTTTCTAATTTCTTAATTTTTGTACTTTTACTTTGGAAATTTCAAATACACACAAAAGTAGAAAGAATAATGTAATTTGATGCTTCTCAAGCTTTAGCATTCCTATGATTCACCTGAGGAGCTTGTTAAACTGCAGGTTCTGACTCAGTATGTCTGGGGTGTGGCCTGAGACTGTGTTTCTGCAAAAGCTTCCCTGTGACATGCATATTGCTGGTCTGTTGACTACAAATACCATATATTTGTGTTGCTATAACAAAATACCATAGACTGGGTGGCTTAAACAACATTTATTTCTCGTTGTTCTGGAGACTGGCAGTCTGAGATCAGGATACCAGCATGGTCGAGTTCTGGTGAAGGTCCTCTTCCTGGTTTGCAGATGGCCATCTTCTTTTTGTGTCTTCATACGGCAGAGAGAGGAAGCTCTGGTATCTCTTTTTATTCTTATAATAGCACCAATCCCATCATGGAGATTCCCCTGCTCAAGATCTCATATCAACCTAATTCCCCTCCCAAAGTCCCACCTCCTAATTCCATCACATTGGGGAGACACAAACATACAGTCCATAACACAGGGGCATAATGAACTTCCAAGCACCATTACCCAACTTCAATGAACTCATGGTCAATTCTGTTTCCACCTTTACCTCATCCATTTCCCCTTCCCTCACCGCCCCCCCAATCCAATTATTTTGAAGTAAACCTCAGACATCCTATCATTACACCTATATTTCAATGTGTATGCCTTTTTAAAAGAGTTAAAATGCTCCCTTTGAAAAACTATAACAAGACCAACACCACCACGTGAAAATTTCACAGTGATTCTTTAATATCATCCAACACCCAGTCAGCATTCTCATTTTCCTGAATGCTCTTTTTCTTGTGATATGTTAATCCTCCAGCTTTCCCCCCTTGCTTTCTCTCTCTCTCTCTCTCTCTCTCTCTCTCTCTCTCTCTCTCTCTCTCTCTCTCTCTCTCTCTCTTTTTTTCAAAGAAACTAAGGTGTTTATCCTGTAGGTATTTTCACACTCTGGTTTTGCGGCTCACATCCTCATGAGGTAGTTTAAGGTGTCTATTTCTTTCCTGTATTTCCTGTAAAATGGTAGTTGAATCCAGAGCCTTACTTGGAGTCAGGTTTGATTTTTTTGGCAAGGCTACTTTAAAGGCAGTGCTGTGCACTTCATCAAGAGGGCACATAAAGTCTAATTGTCTTTCTGTCCATAACCTTTGAAAAGGAATCTCCTCTCTGAACAATGGAACCCATGATTGGGGTATGCTGCCACCAGGTGGTAACAGTACACAGAACCATGGTTTCAAGAGGTAAAACAAGAGAAACACTTCTCAGGTTCAAAAAAGTAGGACTTGTCGTCTTCATTGAACCTACATTAAATCACTATGATTCTTAAACGTGATACTTCAAAACCACTTTTAAAATAAACTAATGCTGTGTCTTCATAGCACTTTTACAGCATGTAAAAACAGCTACAGTTTATTGAGCCCAAGAACCTTACATTTCATGATCTCATTTAATTCTTACAACACCCAGGAATATCAAACCACAGTGTCCAGGGTAAAAGTGTGGTGAGGCTGGGATTTGGTGTCTACACTTGTTCTCTTAAATATTTCTGTGCCTCACTACCTTAACTTTTGGTCTGCTCAAGAGTCACCAGGACTTGCTGTCCTCCCCCTCCCCCAGCTTACAGGTGGTTTTTTTTTTTTTTCTTTTTTTTCTCTTCCTTCTGTTCCTGCCCTGGGAAGCTGGCTTCTGTGGATTCTATCCCCAGGCTGCCTTATGTGATGGCTTCTTTTGGCTTCCAACTGAATTCAGCCCAATTTTTTCTTCATGTTTCTTCCCTACTTTGCTGTTTCTGAATGCTACTTCTAACTATAACTTCTTCTCCAGGTGGCCCCTCTTCTATTAGCTTTTCATCCAACTTCAGTTGTTATAATTTTTCCTTTTGCTCCTTAAGCCTCAGGGTTTTAACAATTTCTCACTATTCCATTCCCTGGGAGTCTCAACTTCCTCTTTAGTACCCTACTCCACCCGCCTCAGAGAATAGTATCTTCATGAAGATGTTTCTTAAAAAATCCCAGCTGCGGTTGCTGTCCATTCTCTGCTGGGATTCTGTTGCACTCTCCATTCACTTCTTCATCTTTCTCCTCAGCTCACTTCAGTGAGGTGAGCACCCTAGCACTTCCCTGAGAAGTTACCATAATTTCCACCTTTCCCAGCTAACAGTCAATTCTCAGTTCTCATTTTACTTTTAACCTACTAGCAGCTTTTGATGCACTCCTTGAAGCATTTCTTCCCCAGGATTTCCAGTCACTGTGTGGTTTTCTCAGCCCCTCCTTCTCTTCCTGACATCATGGTAGCATGTCCCATTTTCAATTTATAAACATTTTCTCTATCTCTATTCTCTTCTTATTTATCTCATCTAATCCTGGAGCTTAAATACCACTACACAAATGACTCCCCAGTGCTGTCTGTCTCTAGTCTCAAAGTATCTCCAGAAATAAATATCTAGCTGCCTTCTTACCATTGCAAAATTAATGAGCCTCAAATAGAATTCTGGATTCCAGAACTCCTCCCACCCCAGTCCTATATACTACAGTCCCTAACCTTTTTGGCACCAGGGACCAGTGTTCTTGTGAGAATCTGATGCCTGACGATCTGAGGTAGAGCTGAGGCGGTAGTGCTAGCACTGGGTAGTGGCTACAAATAGAGATGAAGCTTGGCTTGCTTGCCCTCGCTCACCTCCTCTCTGTGGCCTGGTTCCTAACAGGCCACAGACCAGTAACGGTTTACAGCCCTGGGGTTGGTGACCCCTTCTCAATTGATGGCATCGCCATTTACTCAGTTGCTCAGCTCAAAAACTTTGGGGTTCTTGATTCCTTTTTGTTTCATTCCTCAAGATCTAATCTAATAGCAAGTCCTGTGGGGTTTCCCTTCAAAATAAATTCAACATCCCAACAACTTTTCACCATCTGTTGTTATCACCCAAATTCAAGCCACCATCATCCACTTTGACAGCAATAGCTTCCTTAACTGGTCTTATTGCTTAAACTCTTCTCTTTTTCAGTCAGTTCTCCACATGGCTGCCTTCTAGTCTTTTAAAAATGTCAATCAGGTAATGTCATTCTCCAAATATGACTTTACATCATACTTAGGATGAAATCTGCAGTGCTTTCATGAGCTGCAGGGCCCTGTACAATCTGGTAGCTTCCAGGCTTCTGCCTGACTGCCAGCTCTTCTGCTCCTGATCCCTTCACACAGGCCTCTTTGAATGTGCCAGACTTGGTCCTGCTCAGAGTCTGTTTCTGTGGTTCTCTCTGTGTGGAATGTTCTTCTCCCATCTTCACAGGCTCTCTTCTTTTTACCCTTCACACATCTGCTCTTGTTACCTCCTCAGAGGGGCCTTTCCAGACCACCTTACCTAAAATAGCAAATCTCTCCCCACATCACTTTCTGACCCTGTTCCTGCTTAATTTTCTTAGTTAGCACGTGTCAAGGTCTGAAATAAAATCCCTTATTTGTTTACATGTTTTTTCTCTGTCTTGCCCACTAGAAGGTAAGCTTTGTGAGAGCAGGAACTTGTAGGCACCAAATAAATATTTATTAGATAGATTAATGTGTGAGTGGTACCACTTTCATCATGGTCTCTACACACAGCAAGCTCAGTGGAGAGTCTTATAATCCAGTCTCTGATTCTGAAAATTCCAAGTATGGTGCAGGCCCCTATGGCCTTGGGGGTGGAAGGTGTGCAAACTCACTGGGGTCCCCTGAGGGCTCTGCATGCCTTTGTCAAGGGCATAGTGATAATATATAGAGTTGGAGGTTTGAGAGGACTGTCAGTAAACCTTCTTACCATTGACATGGCCATTTCTTAGGCTGAGCCCTATTTGTCCTTCAGTTCTATACACATTCCAGAGTCTTCTGGTAGCCCGGCTATGGGAGAGACAGAGCCAAGAAAGCTTTGCTGTGATGAACTCAAGGCAAAGAGGGGTCCGCAATTACTGCCGGAGGCAAGATGACTGAGAGGCTTATTAGCCAGGCCCAAAGGTGTCTGTCTGGTTAGCAGCCCAGCTGGTCCCAATGTACTGGCCTGAACCTTTCTGACTTTGGACATGCTGTCTTGCCTTAATCTAAAAATATTCCTTCACATAAACAGGTGGGGCCTTCCATGCTCCAACCCAGCTTCAGGAATTCTGGGAATCCTGGCTGGCATGGAACTTTCTGAACTGAGAGTTAAAGCTGTTTCGAGACTTGTTTGTACCCGAGGAAATTAGTCTGTGGGCTCCAGTTACAGTAGATGACCTTCTAGATAAACTTTTCTTCTGATGGTCATGACTCTCAGGCAGATTGCATCGCAGCTGAGTTAGAGCTGGAAGACAATGCAGGATCATTTTTTTTTTCCCTTGGCAGGTGTTGATGCTCATTCATTCTCATGTCATTAAATAAAAATGTATTGAATTTTTATGTATGATGAAATACAGTTTCTTTGAGAAGTTTAACAATATTCTTTTCCTCACACAGTTTACTACTCTCCCCTCAACTCACTCCCTTCAACCCCTCCTTCATTTAAAGGACTTCCTTTTTCTTTGTCTGAGTCCCCAGGGAAGGGGTGTGATAGAGATATAAAAAATATCAAAGGAGGCTTTCTTGCTTTGGTATCCAAAATGTATGCCCTTCTGTAAATAGAGAAGACTCTAAGAGTAGACAAAATCTCTGTGAGAGAGGGAGAATCTTTCCAAACCCCACCCTCAAAGAATAGTTTCCCTTTGGCTGGGAGGAAGAAAAGACAAAGGGTTAATAACTGCAACAGAGACCTTCATGGTGAGTGGAGGGACAAGCCCTACCTTCTGGACAGAGCCCCAGGAGGCAAAGCTGAAGTTTAGGGATTTCTTTACGCCAAGGAAGGAACAGCCTGATACCCATGCTCTTAGATGTGGCAGAGGGGAAGAGTGCTTCCAGGCCAGAAGGGTCCTGGCTGTCAGGAATAGTGGTAGCCACTGGCATGGGCTGATGACCAAAGGCCAGACTCCCATCTTAATGGGCTGGGGGAGAATTGTAGGGTAAACTCCAAAAGACTAAGATTAAGTTTCTTCTCCTTTGGTGAAATGGAATTCAAACTCAAAATTAAGCTGAATTCTCTTTCACTCACTCACACACACACACACACACACACACACACACACACACACACACACACACACACACTTTAAAAAGAGTTTAATGAGCTCCTACTGTGTACCAGGCTGAGATCAGCTACACTGACATGGTCTCTGGCCAGGCCTGGGACACTCCTCTGCTGACAGAGTGGCTGCTTGAGCTTTCTCTGAAAAGCATTTGTTCATCTCCTTTTCCTGGTCAACACCCCTCTCACCTCTAGCCTGGCACATAATGGGTCCCCTGCTTACTCGCATTTCCTTTCTTGTCATTTTCCATCTTCTGTGTTCTATCCAGCATGTCTTTCTCCTAAAAGGCTTGTGTTTTCTTGCCTCTGTGCTCCTACGCACATACCTTTTCTTGTCTGGGGAATTTTCTTCCCATGTCAAATTTTCTATTATTTTTATAAAAGATCTAACACCAGGATAAAATATTTCAATTCTCTGGGCAGCAATAACTGCTACCCTGTTGGAGCTCTAACTAGCATGGCTGCATGCACTTGTACTTTGTATTTCAGTTTTGTTCTTTATTGGAGCTGTTTGTTCATGGATATGGGTCCTCTGCCTTTGAGCTACCTTGAGCAGAAGCCACATCTCTTTCCTTCCCTTTTTTGGCATTTCTTGAACAGGGTCTGACATAGCGTAGACACTGGTGACTGATAAAAGGGTGAATAGCACAAATTACCTTGTGTGAGTGAGGCTGACATTTGGTTATAGAGATGATGAATGTAAGTGCACATTAACCATTTAAAAAATTGTAGTGTGTCTTATTATTGTTGCTAATGGTGTTATTATTGGTAGAGATGTTATATCCCAAATGGCTTGACCCACCCGCTTAGTGACTTGTGAAATAGGGAGCTGCAGAATCAGAATCCAATCTTCTTATTGTCAATACGAGAAAATAGACTCGCAAAGCCCTGCCTCTTTGCACTGGACTGTTTTCAATTATGGCATAATTACTCTCCTTAATTCAGTAATATTTAAACTCTTTTGAATATGTACACTCAAAATACTTTTGAAAAACTTTAAATAGACATCTAAATTTTCTCATAATTTTGAATGATCACAAAGTGTAATTTTTGAATTATTGTAAATATATATTTTTAAAGCTGGATTATGAGAAAGCTATAAAATCACTCCTTTAAAGATATTCAGTGGATGGGAAATACTGAAGTGATTGATATCTATCATCATCCATTAAAAAGTATATGTATAAACAAAAATGTACAACTTCTTTTTAAACAATTATTTTCCTTCTTTTTTCTCCTTATTCACATTTCCATTCCATAGGAGGTTATTTTTATATATATATAAAATATATATATTTTGATTGAAAATCTTTTATCCAGCTCCCTATTGTATTTCATTGCAATAAAAAAACATACATATATATTATACTGCTTCACAGATGTGGAGCAGAGAATTTTTAGGGTAGAGAAACGACTCCCTGTGATACTGTAATGGGGGATACATCATACATTTGTCTTAAGCCCATCAAATGTATAATACCAAGAGGGAACGCTAATATAAACTGTTGTCTTTGGGTGATAATATGTCAATGTAGTTCACTGATTGTAACATATGTTACATATGTACCACTTTGGGGGGGGATTTTAATATAGGGGAAGCTATGCACATGCTGGGGCAGAGCGTTTAGGGGAAATCTCTGTACTACCCTTCAGCTTTTCCCTGATCCTTAAACTGTCCTAAAAAAAGTCTATTCAAAAATACATATACATGTGTGTGTGTATGTACACACACTTACACTTAATATTTTTTATTTCCTGTGGCTATTTTTATTTTTTCTCCTGGATGGAGTCATCATTAACCTAGACAATGACGAACATCATACAATGACCAAATCGTAAAATGTATTAGGAAGCCTTCAGTTATGATGCTGGTTGGGTACTTATGGTCCCTTCAGTGATCTTATAGACAAGTTGGTCTCGCGGGTCGGGGGGGGAGTTTAACTCTTCTTCTGGCAACACATGTTAGTAAGGGTGGGAGGAGGAAAAGGAGAGTCGTGACTACTCATGACCCCGGCACGTCCACTTCAGGGAAACAAGGAAAGACAGTGGACTCCTGTGGAAACGTGGTCCGCGCCGCCTGGAGAATGTCGGCATGCCTTCCGGGAAAGGCGTTGCCCACTTTGAAGACCAAAGGCTGAAGTCGCCCTCACCGCCCTGGCGGCCACCCGACCCCTCCAAGGCCTTGCACCCCCGGCCCTTCCCGCTTCCGGTCCGGCCGGCCGCGCCCCGCCCCGCCCCTTCCGGCCCGGGAGGTTTGATTCCCTTGGCGGGCGGAAGCGGCTGGAAGCGCAGGGTGGAAAAGGCCGCGAGGAGCTTTCCACGCTCGTCGCTTCGCCGCGGACCCCAGCCCGGCACTTCTGTCTGTCCCTCTGCCTGGCCGCACCCCGCGCGGCCCTCCGCCCCGCAGGTCAGTGCCTCCCGCCGCCGTCGGGTCCCGGGTCCCAGCAGGGCGCGGCGCGAGCCCATTTCGCTCCCGGCTCTCTGGAGGCTGAGAAGGTCAGTGGAGCCCCCCACCCTTTATGGGCCCAGGCCCCTGGACGAGATGTTTGGCCTTTCCGAACCCCCGCTTTTTCTCTTCTGTCAGTGACGGTAGTGGCCGTACTCACCGCAGGCGCGACCGGTAAAGGTGGGCGTGCCGGCGGAGCGCTGGCCACCCGCAGGGCCGCGGCGGATGTGAATTCCCATTCCCCGCTTTCGAGACCCCGTCTCCGCGAGCGTTCCAAGTAGGATTTCGAGTTATGTCCATCCGTGCAATTCATTTTACTGGGGCAAAAAAAAAAAAAAAAAAAAAAAAAGGAAATGTGTTATCACCCTCCCCCCCTTTTTAGAGTCCAATTCCTCCTTTCATTTTCCCAAAGTAGTGGCCGAAGAGGCTCACGCTAAAAGGGGTAAAAGGGGAATATGCACCGAATCCTGTAGTAGTAAGAGCCGCTCCCTCCAACAAACCTGTGGGAAAAAGGGACACTCCCAGAGGAGGGCATCCCAAGAGCTACCAGGCTTCTAGCGCCTACGATGAGTAACTTTTCTTGAGCTTCACCTTCGGTATGTCTCTTTGGTAGTGGAATGGGGGAAGGTGAAAGGCGGGGGGAGTATCAGAGGTGCCTGGGGTTTTGCTTAGAGGTCAGTGTTCCTAACATTTTTGTTCATGTTTTGCTTTGTTTCCCATGTTGTGTGGGAGAAGTCAGAAATGCTTTTACGGCATCTTCACGGTCTTGTTTCACCAGTGGATCTGCCCTTCTTGTATATCTACTGTGGGTGGACCTATGAGATGGGCAGATCAGTCCCTTAACATCTTTAGGAATGAGTACTTCTTCGCGAGTCTTCCAGAAGCCTTTACAAGGGTGCAAGACAGGATGTTAATTAATGTATTACAAGGTCACATTATAAGCCATTCTGTATTCTACCTCTCCTTTGAAATAAATATCCTCAGCATCAGTATCTTACCAACCTCACTAGATAAGGTAAATATATTACCTTATTTAGGCTATGTTACTACCGCAGGTAATAACATAGCCTAAATAATGCTGTTAGTAAGAAAATGCCCCCAATTTTTTGCTGTCCTATAAAATTTAATGATAAACCTCTCCCCACTATCTAGGCAATTCCTTGTTTCCTCAGAGAAGTTCAAGACCCCTATTATATATGCCCCCAATTCTTCTATTTAGTCACACTTGGAAGGACATTTAGGTGTCTGATTGGGGTCTAGTTTCCTTCTTTATTATCTACAGTTGAAGGATTGCCTTCCACATTGACTGATTATATACCTCCTTTAGTAGCTTCAAAGTTGAGTTACTCCAATCAAAAGTCTTTTCTGTGTTCTATTATTTCCAAACTCTAGAGGATAAAGAGGGCACTTAAGAATGTTTGGACTAGCTCCACAGCCATAAAACTTAAAAACCAAGTAATAACTATTATTTCATATAAACACCAGTTTTCTTGCAGCAAAAATGATGTTCCCTGGATTTGATAGATATAATTCGGGCCCACATTGGTATTCCTTACCCAGATATTGTATAATTTGAGGGAAGGGGGTAAATAAAGAAAACAGGAGAAAAAAAGAAAAGATGAGTGGTTCAGGCTTACATTGGTGCAAGTTGATCTTTGCTAGCTGACCAGAGGCTATGACCTGGAAGTTCAAAACTCATTTGTTGGGAGAAATCTGTCAAGAAGTTAATTATAAGACACTCTTATATCCCTCATTTGGGGAGGTGAATTCCAGCATCATACAAATTGCTTTCTCTTGAGTGTGGCAAGTCAAATAGCTCAGTACTTATGTGGAATTTAGATGTGCAATGGTGGCAGTTAGGATTCTTATATTTCCTAAGGCCTACTTTCCCTTCATCCAGTGCCATCTAATGGTTTTTAAACTTTGAAATGTCTCTTATTGTTTATTCTTTAGCCTCTGTGTTCTGAATGCTCCAAAACTGCATTAGTTGGGGCTTTGCTCTCTAATGAACCTTATGGCCCACGTTTATAGAAAGCAACTTTCCAAGCAGACTTATAGCCTGACGTTTCCTCATTTCCAACTCTTGCTCCTTTTTTTCTCCCTTATCAGGATTCCAAAGATTTCTTAGCCTTGAGTTAACCCCTGTACCTTTACTGCTGTTATTGCCTGTTTTGAAATTTCTTAATCCTGCAATTCCTGTTTTTTTTTTTGGGTGTGGTTCTCCTTCTTTTCCACATTTACCCCACTGACAAATGCCCTTTCAAAGATTTCTGAATCAGTACTGTTATTAAGGATATTTCTAAACCTGTGCCCTAGATGTCTAGTGAGAATAGATTTGTCCTCTGTGGTGTCTCCTTACCTGGAGTAACTTTTACCATTCCAGTGGAAGCAGAAATGTTTTATTTTCTGTCACCAGCTTTCCATCAGCATTGGGACTTGACTGTTCTCCTTTTGTTTGCCTCCCCTATTACATTCACACAGGTTCAGCTACAATAAAAGTTCAGCCTGCTTATTAAGTTGGTCCAATGCCATCTCTTCCTGGGAAATGCTAATATTGTTTATTGGATCATTGTCTTTTGCCATGGTCTTTTTCTTGCTGTTTCAGCTTTGATGTTGAGACTAAAATCAGTTTTTTTTTAAAGTGATTTTTTTCTTGAATTTTGTTTTTTTTTTAGTTTCTGCTCTAGTGTTCTGTTCACTAAGTTTTTGAAGGCTTTTTACTTGCTGATAATTTGTCTTTTATCTCCAAGTAAAATAATTCAGGAATCAGAGTGCTTTAGGCATTTTAAAATAATATTTAAAAAAATATCCTTTGTGGCTCTTGGACTTTTGATAATTTCATTCTGTTTTAATTTTTTTTTTCTATCTCAGTTTAAGAAAGTGGCCCATTCTCACTCTAGTAAGGACATCCCCTATTACTCTTCTTTTCCTTTATAAATTCACCATACTCCTGAGGTTGAACTCACACTGTAAGTCTTCCAAAGTCATGACCATTATTAAGGTTTAGTAATATGCTGGTCATTCTGCACTGGGTGACACAAAATGAAGAATAGAGAACGTGAAGGTAGTGAACATAGTGCTGGCCACCCATCATTCTCAGAGCCCTCAAAGGGCTTGTTAGAGCTCTGCCCGTTGGTGAAGGGAGACTACCTGGCTCTAAAAATGAGCACTGGTACCAGGTTTTTCCACTTCTGAGTGGCAGCGATCAAGATATGTTAGCTCTGCTCTTTCCGAATTGAACTTTGCTTCCCAAGTGCCAGAAAGGTTAAGTACTCACTTAACCTTTCAAAGTGTTAGGGGTCCCAGGATCCTGAATGCTGTGCTGCCATAGCTGGTCCACTGCTAAGTCACGGAGGGAGATTTGTACACAGCAGACAGGTCAGACAAAGGAGGATTTCATTACAAGCTGAGTCTTGGTCTCAAACTCCTTTGTGAAATCTAGAGCCCTAGTGTGCTGTGTTGGTCTACATGGGAGATTCTTTGTGCCTGACTCAGTGGCCTCCATTTATTCTCCTTGGCCCCTCTGATTCCTGCTTGACTATCTAAGGGGTGTGGGGGCATCTTTCCAAAATTGAAATCCTAAGTTTTGTCCTTCCATTTTAGTCTATGGGAAGAAGAGCCCCTTAGAGAAACCATTTCTGTATTGGTTCACCTTTTACCCCATGTCTACCTATAAAGTAAGCTCCACTCTGTAGCACCTAAACTCAAGTTCTAGGACTTGACCTATATATGGGTACTTTTAGAAAATTTATTTAGAAATGTACTTTTTAACTAATTTTTTTCTTCCTTCTTGGCTTCTGTGAGACTCCTCCTCTAACTGTTCTGTCTCTTCCTCTCCCTTTTGACACTCCTAGCTATAGGTTAGGTATGGGTAAGGCCTTAGCTGTCTAATTTTAAAGATTTATCTTTTTTAAGTCTTTACACTAACTGTAACTGATCTTGTATATGATGTGAGATGGAGGAGATCCAATGTTCTTTTTTCCCATATGGCTAACCAATTGCCCCAGCTCTAAATCTGCATCTCCATTTGCTGGAAATGCAAATTTTTCCCTCTAAAAGCAGTTTCAGTGCAGTACATGTCAATTTTTTCTTCTTCTAAGACCTTTGCTCCTAAATTTTCTCTTTCTGGAATGCTCTTTCTATCATTCTTATTGGGCTCATACTCCTACTAAGGCCTATCAAAGACCACTAAGAACACAGATGTTAAAAAAGAAGGTGTTTTTAACTTGCTGCTGGAAGAGAAACTACATTCCTTAGGACCTTGGGGTGTCTCAAAGTGAGTTGAAAGGGGCTTATAGGAATTGGGCTTATGCTGGGTGATTTTAAGAAGGGATTAGGGAAGCAGGGACCAGATTTGGGATGGCCATTATCAAAGAGCAGGGGCATTTCAGCATTCAGGCATCTGAGAATGTTGTGAGCCTAAGGATGTCATTGGTGAGGAAGCAGCAAATAAAAGATCATTATCATTTTAACAGTTTTGTATAGAAACATTGTTTACATGGTCATGTCCAGGTCGTATTGGAAACATTGTTGAATTTTTGGTAGGACTATCTCACTCAATCTGATTACCAGCCAGGCTGATGTTTTTTTTCTCACTTCTTATCTTTTGAATTAGCTTTTGGCTTAAATATTACCTTCTCAGTGACTCATTCTAACCACTTATTCCTTTTCCAGTGTTTATTATAAATAGTAATTATTTAATTTGTTATCTGTAGATTTACCTTTTGTCTTTTCTATTAGAAGGCAAGGTCCATGATGGGCAGAAACCATATTTCTTTTCTCTATTATAGCTTTAGTGCAGGTCTGGCACATCATAGGTTCTCAGTAAACATATCTATATGAATAAATTATGAGTAGAAGAAAATCCAGGTTAATTGTCTGACTAGTTCTGTCAGATACACTGCTAATATCTAGTTAAAGTCAACATGAACATATCTTCTGCAAATATGACAAAACTGGTATGAGTATATATTAACGTACATAACAGATCCCTACGACCCTGATGGCTTTTTGTAATTCTACTTAATTTTTTTTTTAAAGCCTACAGCATCTGGTATTCCTAGATGGTCTCCTATCCAAGTACTACCAGGTCCAACCATGATTAGCTTCCGAGATTAGACGAGATTGGGTGTGTTCAGGGGGGCATGGCTGTAGACTCTACTTAATTTTAAGACTCAGGAAGACAGAATCAAATAAGAGCTACCTTAGACCTTTGCAAGTAATTTTTATATATTGTTTGTTACATACTTAAGAGTATATGTAACACATGTAAATAGTAAAGCATAATAAAATATGTATCCCATATGTATCTTACAATTGTATATCATCGGAGTCTTAATTTACATTTCCCTGATGATGAATGAAGTTGAGCATTTTTTCATCTTTTTATTGGTCATTTGTGTTTCTTTGTGAAATACCTTTATATTTCATATACTTATATTTTGTTGCATCTTTTTCTATACTGTTGCTGGGAGTATATATATTCTGAATAATAGTCCATTGTTACAAGTATTGCACATATTTTTTCACATGTGGTTTTTTTTAATGATGTCTTTGGATATGCAGAAGTTCTTAATTTTTATATTGTTTAATGTATTTATAATTTGCATTTTCTGTATTAAAAGATCTATCTTGAAATCATGACAATATTTTATTAAAAATTTTAAAGGTTTATTTCTCATATTTAAGTCTTTACTTGATCTGGAATTGATTTTTATGTATGGTGTGAGATAGGAATCCAGTATTTTTTTTATGCGGCTAATCAGTTTTTCCAGTATCATTTCTATGCCTAAAATGTACTTCTACTTGCAGTTATAAAAGTGGAGGAGATAATCTAATAATAGTTTCTTTTTTGGTCATGTACTTTTTCTGTCTTACAGGTTCTTTTTGTAATTTTGAGTAAACTCCTAGGAGGACTATGAAAGATTATGATGAACTTCTCAAATACTATGAATTATATGAAACTATCGGGACAGGTAATTTTTATTTTTTCTTAAGGGCAAAGGATGATAGCTCAGCTATTTGAGAATATAGTGTATTGGGCACTATGAGCTTTAAGTTTAACATGTATAGTTATAAAATTCTTCAACCTACTTTACTAGGAAAAAGAGGAGTAAGAGAGAGGAGAGTAGTAGGAGAGGCCTTGTGGGTCACTTTATTTGTAATAAAAGTCATTGGAGAGATTTGAGCCAAGGTGTGATCTGACCTTTGTTTTTAAAGATCATTCTCACTGCTTGGTTGTGAAAAGATTGGGTAGGGGAGGGCAAGGATAGAAGCAAAGAGATGTTAGGAGGTTATTGTAATAATTAATGTGAGTGATGCTGGTGATGGTGGTGACTAGACAAGGGTGACAGTAGTGAAAGTGGTGGAATTCTGTATACAGACACATGCGTATACATACGTGTATGTGTGTATTTTGATTTAATGAGGTATAACATATAGTCAAATAAGCAAAGTGCACTAATCATAATAGATTTCACGTACATATATTCCAAAATGTTCCCTGCTCAGATCAAGAGACATAGAATATTTCCAGTCAGTATGTTTCTTTTTTTCCCCAAGAACCAATGAAATTTGTTGATGAGTTGGATGTTGGGTGTGAGACAAAAAAAGGGGATAAGGATGCCACTTGGGACTTTGGCCAGAGCCCCTGGGACATTGGAGTTGCTATTTACTGAGATGGGAAAGACCATGGGAGGGACTACCAAGAGCTTCTTTTTAGAAATGTTAAGTTGGCGATTTCTTTTAGGTACCTAAGTGTAGATGTTTATCCAGCTTTTGATCCAGTTTTGAAACATAATTGCTTATCTTCACAGTTTTAAAACCAATGGAGTTTCATATTATTTGTCTTTATCTCTGTAACTTTACATTGTGTTCTAGCAATGTTAATTATACAGCAAATTTAATTGCAACATTAATTATAAACTTGATTTCTCAAGAGTGAATTCTGGTTTCCTACTTACTCAAAATTGAAGATATACTATTATGATTAAAAAATAATCTTTAGCTAGACATTGGATAAGAAGAGGTTAGGGTCATGGCTAACACTCTGGAAGCAATAGGAAGAAAGCCACAAACTTCCAGGAAATTATGAACCAGTAGAGCCTTTTAAAAGCATATGAGAGGCATTTGTGCCTCTATATTCAGTTTGCTCTGACATTTATATTTAGGTTAGTCTTGCTTATCTCTTCATAATTTTCCTATACTTAGGTGGCTTTGCAAAAGTCAAACTTGCCTGCCATATCCTCACTGGAGAAATGGTAGCTATAAAAATCATGGATAAAAATGCACTAGGGGTAAGTTTAAAATTATTTTTTAAATATTTATAGATCAGTTTGTGAATTAAACCTGAATTTGCTTTAATGTTTTAGTTACTATTTTATTAAGTAATATTTGTCTTGCTTTTTAAAAAAATTGTCAGGTATGTATAATTCTGTGGTTTTAAAAAGTAATTTGGGGATGGGGTTACTTTGTCCTTAGTTTTAATGCAGGACAATGGCATCTCTTTGAAGCCTGTTGAATCCATTGATGATTTCATGTTTCTAGGTACGAATATCTCCCTTTTTTATCTTCTGGTGATCACATTACTCAGTGTTGATCTATTTTATAGTATAGATGGATCTTATGTCCCAGAGTTTTATTCAAAGCGACCTTAAAAGTTATCTAATAAAATCCTTTTCCTGGTCAGCCTCTTTTTCTTCCTCATGAATGTTTCCAGAATTAAGCTGCTCATTACCTCCTAAAGTGGCCCATTCAATTTGTGATCTTGGCTTCAATGTACATAAAAGTTTTTGTTTTTATATTAAGGGAAGACCGGTCTCTTTTGATGGTATTTATGGGACTTTTATATTTTTTCCAGTGATTGTATTCATCCTGAGTGGTGTTTTTTCCCCCTAATTCTATCTACCATACCTCATATGTTTTGGTTTCTGTGCTTTTGTTCTGATCTTCTGCTGTGAATTCACTCATTTCCCAGTATGTATCTGTGGCTATTTCTTTTTCTGAAGGTAAATGGGAAAATATTAAACATTTTTTTTCTCTGAACAAAAATCTGAGTGTTAAAAAATTTTTTTCTTCTGGATTGAGTTAGCATTATAATTATTGGTAGTATACAACTGAGTAAAATAACAAACATCTTATAAATGTTGATAATCAAAAATAATAATTGATTGAAAATGCATTTTTAAATAGACACATTGGACTTATTTTTTTGGTCTATCTTCTGGCTGGAACAAAGTTTGACATCAATTGTTAACCTTAAAAATAAAATAATTTTTTATTTTTAAATATGTAAGTGGTGATTAACATACATAAATAAGTCAAAGGGAATGTAAAGAATTTTGTTTTAGCAATGTCACTTAGTTCTTTGAACGCCTCCAAAATATGTCAAAAATTACAGTGACCTATGTCAGAAATTACTTTTAATACTCTATCAACTAACAATTCAGGCTCCTCAATATTTTTATTTATCAGTGCTCAATATAATTTTTATTAACCTAATAAGAAGGCATTATAAACCATTTTTCTTGAAGATTTAAACATTGATTACACATCTGATTAATTCCCTTAAGCAATTTAGTATATGTGCTGCCAAAGCAAGCACATTCCTTAAGCAATTTAAACTTCAATTACTTTAGTATGATTTATTCACTTGAACACTACAAATGCTTAAATAGCAAAAGATATATACTGTTATTACAAATATATTACCACATTGATACATAAAACTTATTCTAAAGCATAAGTATGATGATGTAAATTCGTTAATTCATTATTTCTAAACTTGTTTTTATATTTTCTATATTTATGCTTATTTTAGTTTAATCATATTTTGATTACTTTTAGGGTTTTAGTCTCCTACTCCCCATAAGAAAAGGAAAAAAAGATTATCATATCATAATAGCTAAAGTTACAATTGATTCTTTGTCAAGACCTGACATCTGGTTGAATGGCCCTAGATAATTGGATCTTAAGCCACTGATCATTAGATCGAATCTCTTTTTACATGTTACTTCATGGCTATCTAGATTTCTGTCTTTAATATGGACTTTAAAATTCTTTGAGCTTGGCTTAGCCTCCTCCTCCACAACCTGCTTTTTATTTTTAAAAATTTCAGGCCTCTAGAAAAGTTGGAAGATGGAAGCAGTGAATTCCTGCATACCTTTCACCTACCTTTACTGATTTTTAGCTCAGCATACTTCTTAAGGGACATTGCTAAGACTAAAAGTGGTAGCTCTGGCACGCACACTAAATAGTATTTCTGTCATTTTTCTTGTTTGGAATGCTAACCTCTGAGATTGTTTTAATTCTTCTGGACATTGTGCTGTTGACCCACATTGAACTTATCTTTCATAAAACCCTCAAGGCCTTTTTTTATGTACATACAAATACATTATGATTTTGTATTTTTCTATATTGTTTAATAATTTGTTTCGAGTCTACCGATTATGTTTGCTACTTGATATTAAAACTGTTGATATTGATGCTTGAAACACTTCCTACATAGATTTATTGTACATTTAATACAATATTTTCTCACAGAGTGATTTGCCCCGGATCAAAATGGAGATTGAAGCCTTGAAGAACCTAAAACATCAGCATATATGTCAACTCTACCATGTATTAGAGACAGCCAACAAAATATTCATGGTTCTTGAGGTTAGTAGTATATTCCAGAGACCTAATGGTATTTGATCACTGTCTTAGTCCATTCATGTTGTTATAACAAATATCACAGACTGTGTAGTTTATGAACAACAGTATTTTATTTTTCACAGTTCTGGAGGCTGGATATCCCGGATTTAGGCACTAACATGGTTGGGTTCATAACTGGCTTCTTCTCACAGTGTCCTTCCATAGTAGAATGGGCAAAGGATCTCTCTGGAGCCTCTTTTATAAGAGCACTAATTCTATTCATGAGGGCTTTGCCTTCATGTTCTGATCACTTCCCAAAGGTTCCTCCTCCTAATATCATCTTTGGGGATTAGGAATTTAGCATATGAATTTATGAGGGGGACACAAACATTCACACCATTTCCATTCATTTTATCAATAGTTAAAAGTATGATTTACTTGAAAGATTAGAATAAATATTAAGTGCCTTACCTATTTGAGTTTTGTCTGCAACAATTTAGATCAAGGAGATGTATAATAAATTGTAAAGGTACCCTTTCTAATAGACTCCTCATGGGGGAGGTGTGGTTTAGTGGACACCATATCTTAGAATTTGTTCCTAGGGAAAACAAATCATTTCAGTTTATATGATGTATTATTCAAGAGCCACTATAACAAATTACCACAAACTCGGTGTTTTAAAAAAACAGAAATTTATTCTCTCACAGTTCTGGAGGCTAGATGTCTGAAATGAAGGGGTGGGCAAGGTTGATTCCTTTCCTAAATTTTGGTGGTTGTTGGCAGTCCTTGGTGTTCCTTGGCTTATAGATGAATCACTCTAATCTCTGCCTCAGTCTTAAAATGGTGTTTCTTATCTGTGTGTCTGAGTCTTTCTCCAAATTTCTCTTTTCATATAAGGACATAAGTCATTGGATTAGGGTTCACCCGAATCTAATATGACTTTATTTTGACTTGGTTGCATCTACGAAGACCTTATTTACAAATAAGATCATGTTCACTGGTACCGGGTGTTAGGATTTGAACTTATCTTTTGGGGGGACACAGTTCAACCAACCCACAGCCTGTAGGTAGCCTTCAATGCATATATTATGTAAACCAATTTCTTTTAAGTTTTAGCCTGCCCTTTTTGGCTTGAAATGTAAAGTCTTTAGAACTTGCGTCATTCATCTGTTTAATTTTCCTTAGTATCAGCCCAATAATTTGTAACTGCACATTATTTTCACAGGTTAGCTGTTTTAAAGCACATTTTAAAATTCTTAATGCTGAAAGTTTTGGATCTAGAACTATTTTCTCTAATATACTATAGTTACACCCACATGGTCAGTGGTGATTTTTGAAGCCTTTTTAAAAAGCTGATCACTTTGTCCAAATTAAATACTTAAAAAGAACAAAACCAACAGAAAAAACTCCATGAACCTAGAACAAAATATAAAAAAGTAAAAGAGAGTATATATTAACAAATAAAATTCTGTCTCCCCTGTATCTCAGTCTTTCAGTTCTCTTTTCCCTGAGTTAATCACTCACTTACTGCTGTGTTTCCTGTAGCTAATTATTAATATGTACATATGATATGCACACATACATGGGTGTATAAATGCATATGTATATGTTTACATATATACATACACAGTTTTAGCTTACTGGTTTTTGTCACACAAACGGTCTCATACTATATTATTCTATGCCTTGTTTTTTTTTCCCACTTAACATTTTAGCTTGGAGACCATCTATGTACATTTATTTATAGAGATTTTGAATGTTTTTGTTTCACCTTATTTTGTATTTCTTTATTTGCAAATATAAAGTAGGCTGTTCTCTTTATGTAAATCTTATTGAATAGCATTTAATAATTGACTATTGAGTTATAATTTATATGTGATAAGAATGCATACATTCAATGAACAGTTTGAAACAGGCACAGACCCACATACTTTCCCACCCCAGTCAAGGTATAAAATACTTCCATTTTACCAGAAAGTTTTCTCCTGACCCCTTGATGTTAATTCCTTTAACAATGCTGCTGTAGTGAGTGATCTTGAACATGCATTATTTTTGATGTGAGTATATCTACATGAACAATTCCTAAATGTGTAACTATGAAGTCAAAGCTATCCACATCTATAATTTTAATTGATACTGCTAAAATGAAATTAAATCTTAAATGGAAACCCCAGTTTACAGAAAAGTGGAGCTGCTTGGGAGAAGGGATGGAAAGCCGACAGCTTTATGCTCTGGTACCCATTCATTTAGTCTCTGAGGAACCTCTTTCTGGTACAGACTGAAAATCTCTGGTCTTTGGGATGGAAAAGCAATAATTGCTGCGGGGTTTTTCTGTTTCTGTTTCAGATAACTACACTAAATGTAAGGGCATTAAGATGAGAATGGGTTTTAGTACTTTGCTATAAAAATATGAAACCCTAAAAGAACTTTAAAATCACAGTGGTAGTGGTTCTGTTTCTGCTGGTGATAAAACTGCTCAAGACCAAGAGCTGTTGTCTTTTCCTGGAATAATTGAGTTGTTTGATCCCGAAAGTGTATTTTTGCATATGCCTCTCTCATTTCCCTTGCCTGTAAGTTTAATTAATAATATTTCTGATTTAAGTATGATTTTTTATTTTAAATTCCTCTAATGTGAGTTTTATAAGAAGTAACAATATTTACGTGACTCTTGCTGTTGAAGTATTGCCCTGGAGGAGAGCTGTTTGACTACATAATTTCCCAGGATCGTCTTTCAGAGGAGGAGACCCGAGTTGTCTTCCGTCAGATCGTATCTGCAGTTGCTTACGTGCACAGCCAGGGCTACGCTCACAGGGACCTCAAACCAGTAAGTGTGTCATAGTTAGATGGTCACCAAGAGTTCAACGCCATTTACATGTTGTTACCAGGTTCTTTCTGTTTAGAATCAATCTTGGCTTAGCTTTTTTTTCTCTCCACTCGTAATGTATCATTGTTTTTTTCCTCCATTACTTTTGACTTCTGGTAGTTTTTATTTTTGATGGACTTATTATTGGCATCTTGTTTATCAGCCAGTTGTGTGTGACAGTATCTTTGTAATCAGCCATGGAATATAAATCTCATGATTTTATCTCTAGGAAAGAAAAATTTTGAGTATCTTTTGAGCATTATGTCATCTAATATTTTCCATTCAATACTCTTTTCCTAACCCCATCTTCCTTTAATTTTGATTCTATAGTACCTCAGAAAGGAACAGTTCAATGACTTTCCTTTTCAAGGACAGATTTCAAGGACACTTTTAAGTCTGTAGGTTCTGACTAATATGGATGGTGGTGAACGTAGATTTTAATATTATTTGGTATTGGGGTCAGGAACCTAGAATTGGTCTAATGAAATTTGACATTACTGTCCTTTTCCTCTGTTTATACCCAATCCTTTGATTTGAGCTCGCTCTTGGGGTTTAAACTTGCCTTTAGCACACATTGTTTGCTTGTAGTTGAATCTTAGAGCACCAAGGAGAAAATGATTTATGCTAATGTGTTTTGAGGGGAAGCAAGATAGTTATCAACATTTCTCCTTCCTCTCCTTCTATACTTCTTGTCATTTCATTCTTTTAAAATGATTTTCACTCTATTGTACCCAGGCTTTTTAATACAATAACCTTAAATTGTTTTTAGAAATGGCTTAGAGGTGAGATGTGTTATAAGGAAGTCATTATGCAGTTGTGAAATGAAAATATCTTTGTTTTTCCAGGAAAATTTGTTGTTTGATGAATATCATCAATTAAAGCTGATTGACTTTGGTCTCTGTGCAAAACCCAAGGTGAGTGCAGAAATAAAAATGCATTTATTTCCTTAGTAAATGTACCTCTTAGTGTGTTGTCTTGCACTGATTTCCATTTAGTGTTTATTGAGCCTGGTTGCCTTCATCAAGAAGAATGTTAAATTTCGTCCATTTTAGAAGTTCTCTAGATAATTCTAATATATAGCCAAGATCAAGAACCACTGCTTTAGGTCCAGGGTCGGTCCTGCTGAAGACCCTCTGGGTACACTGTGGTGCAGTGCCGACGTGGTATGAGGTCATCAGAGCATGAATCCTGAATCAATCAGGTGTTTGCAGTTTTAATATGTTGCCACTAGATGATGCCTTTGTTCATTTAGATGTGAGTTTTGTGAATTTAGTGCAAATCTATTTTCAGTTATCTAAATGGTTATATAACTAACAATTAGTTACATTTTGAGAGACAGTCTCTTTTCCTTATAAAAGGCAAAGGAAAAAGTTCATATGCGCTTTTAAATTTATACTGTCACATGCATTTCCTTAATTTACACTCCATAGTTAAGTATTGGCATTCTTCAGCATACCTTCTCTTTGAGATGACTTTGAACTTTCCACCTTGCTGTCTGCACCAGAGCTTCTGTGTGGCTGCCTGTTGGAGGCTTCTTCCTGAGTTCTCTAATGATGGTACTCACAGTCTTTAAGATGAGCTGTCTCTACTCATTAAGAATGTTGAAATTGCAGACCTGTCTCAACCCTTTGTAGTCCCATGATTATTTCCTGCTCCAATCAGAATTAGCTAGTTGCAAAGGGAAGCAGAGTTTTCCCCTGCGGCTCAGTGTCTGATTCTTTCTGATTTTCTTCTCTTACCCTTGCCTCGTCAGATTGTCAGTGGAGCCTCGTGTCTGGGAACCAAATGCTGCAAGGTGTTTTTTGATCAGCAGGCATATAAAGATAAAACATACTTTGAGCAGATAAACTGGTTTAAGTCATGTTCTCCACAGGAAGCAGGAGAAAATATTTGCAGTGGACTCCATAAACTTTTATTTGTGGCTGCCACACAGAAACCATCGAAAAAAGTAGGGGTTGGCAGGGAGAGGATTGCCTCAGCCTTCCACTGAGCATGTTGTTGCAGGTGTAAATGAAATCTCACAATTACATGTCCTTTGCCGGTTGTAGAACTCTGTACTACAGGTGTTGGGCACTAGTATCATTTTCTCTGTCTCAGTATTTCTGTGGGAGGGCAGAGGAGGTTGACCAGATTCCTCATTTTACCAGATCAGGAAGCTCAGGTTGTGACTGGTGTTAAAACCAAGTCTAGAAAACAGACTCCGAAGGCACTGTTCAGTGTAACATAATGCTGCTCTCTTTCCTCTAAGGGAAAGGAAAGCTCTTCAAGATTTGGTATTGGAGATAGGGTCTAATAAAGAAATAACCCTTTTTCCTTGAGTATTTAGGGGTGGAAAGACATGGGTGCTTAGATTTATGCTAAGCTAATTATTATGTGAATGGATATCTTGGGAAGTGTGAACCTGACTTGGCTGAATTGAAGGGAAAAGGATTTTGTTCATTCCATGTTGTTGTATTGAAAATCCAGAGAGGAGGAAACCACATGTGTGTGCCTGCATGCAGGCAGAGAGTATTGGGCTGGCTGCAGAAGTCTCTTATTATTTGGGATAATTCTTCATCTGGCTTCTCTTTGCTTGTGCTGAAAGAATGTTTATCAAGACTTTCATTCTCTTAAGGGTTGTGATTAGTAAGTGTTTCATTTTTACCTTATTGGCAGGGTAACAAGGATTACCATCTACAGACATGTTGCGGGAGTCTTGCTTATGCAGCGCCCGAATTAATACAAGGGAAATCATATCTGGGATCAGAGGTAATTATTTATTGGTTCATTTAATATATAATCAATATACATTTATTGGTAACCTGTAGTGAGTCAGGCATTGTGTGTTGGGTATATAACGATGAAGTAAGAAATAATCTTGTTAATCAAGGAGTTCAGACTATTCAGAGAATGAGATATATAAAGTAATAAATGAAATGAACAACTTGCAATAAACATAATAATGCACAGTACACTTATGAAACAAGGGCATATTTCTGATGTCCTTGTGGTTACTTTTCTGTTAAACAGCAACATAGTTTAGAGTGGTTAGTTTAGCCAGGTAAAGCATGAGGCCAGGGTTGCAGGCTCAGTTTTCAGAGTTGCTGGTTAGCACAGTGAAAACCTGTACTTCGTCCTCAACCAACTATCCAAGGCCAGCAGTCCTGTGTAGGAGACCCAGACTCAGAAGGCCTGGTCACTGCCTGTATTACTACTAGCTACCACAAGCTCCTCAGCCCCTTCCATTTTCTAGAGTACTAATTTTGCTGATATTAATATCATAAGATGAGAAATATTTAATTGCCAAAGATTTGAAATGCTTGTTGTGGGGAACAGTTAGTTTTCTTTAGTTCAGGACATCTCAAATCTTTAATGTGTTCTTGTGCAGTACAATCCTTTGGGAGGAGACCGTCGCAGCTAGCAGCTAGTCTTGAGAATCCACATGTTATGTGGGAGAAACTTTGGAATATGCCAGTTTACTTAATTTATAACACTAAGATGGGAACTAACTTGTTTTTGGTGACTTTATTTGGATATAATCTCAAGCTTAAAGAATAGTTGCAAATATGGAATCAGAAACTTCCATATATATTTAATTAAATTCACAATTGTTTACGTTTTTCCCTTTTTGCTTTATCATCCTTTCTCATGATTATATATATGCATACTGTTTTTTTAACCAATTTAGAGTAAGTTGGAGACATATGCCATTATCATTAAATACTATATATGTATTTCCTAAAAGCAAGGATCTTTTATATATATGACTGTACTTTAGTTATCAAAATCAGGGAGTTTAACATTGATACAATTTATTTAATCCCCACTTCATATTCAGACGGTGTCAGTGTGCCAATAATGTCCTTTAGAGCTATATTTCCCCTCCAGTTCAGGATTCAGTTCAGGCTCATGCATTGCATCTGGTTGTCCTATTTTTTTGGTCTTCTTTAGTCCAAAAGAGTTCCTTAGACTCTCTTTATCTTCCTTGACCTGGACATTTTTGATGAAGCCAGTTATTTTGTAGAATGTCCCTTATTTGAATTTGTCTGAAGCTTCCTTATGATTAGATTCAGGTTATACATTTTTGGCAGAAATACCAGAGAAGTGATGTTGTAGCCTCCTCAGAACATCATAGGAAAGGGAAGAAACTTTTACTGAGCATGTGTCATAGTCCTGGAGTCAATGCTATATCCTTTTTTTTCCCTGCTTGTGGTAAAGTACACATACCATAAAATCTTAACCATTTTTTAAAACCATCTTAATTCAGTCATTTTTAAGTGTACAGTTCATTAGTGTTAAGTACATTCACATTGTTGTACAGCCAATCTCTAGAACTTTCATCTTGTAAAAATTTTCATCTTGCAAAACTGGAACTATATCTATTAAACAATTACTCTTCATTCTCTCCTCCCCCACCCTTAGCAACCACCCTTCTACTTTCTTTTGTCTCTGAATTTAAGTTGTCTAGATACCTTATATAGTAGAGTCATATAGTATTTGTCTTTTTGTGACTGGCTTATTTAACTTAGCATAATATCCTCAAGGTTCATCAATGTTGTAGCCTGTGACAGGATTTCCTTCCTTTCTAAGGCTGAATAATATGCCATTGTATGTATGCACCACGTTTTGTTTATCCATTCATCCATGGGTAGATCCTGGGATTGCTTCCACTATTTGGTTATTGCGAATAGTACTAATAGGAACAAATATCTCTTTGAGCCCTTTCTTTCAATTAGTTTGGGTATATCTCCCAAAGTGGAATGGCTGGATCATATGGTAATGCTATAATTTAATTTTTTGAGGCACTGCCATACTATTTTTCATAGTGACAGCAACATTTTACATTCTCATAACAGTGTACATGCTTGATACTTTTTACAGTCTTTATTTAAGCTCCACAAAAATCCTTTGAAGTGAATACTATTACTCTATTTCATCAGATAAAGGAAATGAAGAAATTGAGACTCAGAAATTAAATGCCTTCACAGGATCACACAACTGATGGCTATGGGTCAAGAATTGAACTGAATGAGGGTTTACCGCATGCCTATCCTCTTTCCACTGTTCCTTCCAGTCCCTCGGAAGGAGTGATAATCATATACCAAATGCTCACAAGATTCCTAGAGGGCTGTGATGAGGAACTGCTGGTTTGAATACATCTGAGATTTTCCTATGGGATTTTAAAGTTTTCTTGTCTGTTTTAGTTTGACTTTCCATCCTTTTTTTTGTAAAAAAAAGTTGCTGCCCTTCTTCTTAAAATTTTCCTAAGGCTCAAATGAGGGTGGGAGCTGTGACTTCTCAGCCAACACTGGCATCATTATTGACTAAGGACAAATACTGCTTGAATAAGTAGTTAGTGCTTAGGACTCATGGGACACATGGATATTTTATATAAAGGTCAAGCTTCTTTCTGGAATTTTGAGATTTGTACTGCTATTTGTGCTGGCAGACTAATTTCTAGCCTCTCTATTTGAAAAGTCAATCACTGAACTTTATTAGAAAGATTTGTCTACACAGAGAGGACTTTACAGAGCAGCTTATCACATTTACAGATTATCAGTAGTAAATTTTAAGATCTGTTTTGACATCCTCATGTGTGTTTACTTAACCCTCATATGTAATAAACCCTCAGTAGCACTGTAGAATTGTCTTCAGAATCAGACACCTGGCCTCATCTCTTTCCTTATTGTACCCAGTCCACCCCAACCAACCGGAAATTATTTTCTATAAAGCATTAAAATACAGTGTTAGAGGAGAGTGCAATGAACTGGACATCAGGTGACATACCTCGGTGGCCTGGGTGACTCTGGACAAACCTTTCTTTCTGGGCTTTAAGTTTCCTATTTATAAAATGGGCAGGTTTAATTAGATGATCTCAGCTCTTTTCCAGTTCTGTAAAGATTCTGTGATTCTGTTACATGTACTGCCATTCTCAAATATGTTCTAAATTTTCTTTGTAATTATTTTTGTTCCTTCCTCAGGCAGATGTTTGGAGCATGGGCATACTCTTATATGTACTTATGTGTGGCTTTCTACCATTCGATGACGATAATGTCATGGCTTTGTATAAGAAGATTATGGTGAGTACTGTAAGGTATAGAATTTTAATGTAAAAGTTTTCTCTACTGCATACTATATGCTATTATTCATAAAAGTACAAAAACAGGCAAAAGTAATGTATGCTGTTAGAAGTGTCAAGATAGTGGTTACTTCTTGGAGGTAGATAGTAACTGGAAGGGTGGCAGGGGATGCTTCTGTTACTTGACCTGGGTGCTAGTTATACTTATATATTCAGTTTTTGAAAACTTATCAAAGTGTACTCTTATTTGTACTTTTCTATGTATATATTATATTTCTTCAAGAAAAAGCTCCAAACAAAAACAGATGGGAAAGTAAACATATAAGATGATTTTCCTGGTAAGAGTTCTTGTTTTGTATCTTGAAATGATACTGTAGTTAGTTGCTGAATTCAGCCATGTTTTCCTTTTGAGTTATGGTAAAATAAGAGAAACTTTCTTTTTTATGAAAGCATTTGGCTTTAAGGTATAATAAGACCAAAGTTAAGAGTACTGTAAGTTTTGTTAAAGTCATATATATCAGAGACAGAAAATTGATTTGTGCTTTACAGGGGTGGGGAGTGGAGTGGCAGTGAGAAGTGACTACTACTGAGTATGGGGTTTCTTTTTGGGGTGATGAAAACATACTAGGTAGTTATGGTGCTTACACAACTTTGTGAATATGCTAGCGCTCCTGAATTGTATACTTTACGAAGGCAAATTTTATGTTATGTGAGTGATATTATTTAAAAAGAAGTCATGTAGCAAGGAAAATAGTAAAATTTTTTTAAAGGTTTAATGTTCAAAGCAAGCTAACAAAAGATTTGTAAAGAGGAATGAAGACCACTGTATGGTGTCTATAGCAAACCAGGGTCAGACTAGCAGAACAACCTCTTTGAGTAGGGCTTGAATTCAGTTCTGTTTTCCAAATATTTTCTTAAGGTCTTGTTTGAGATACTGAAAGGCGTGAACAAAGATCTGTGAAACTTGATCCAACTGTCCACCAGGGCCTTATTTTTCATTGGAGATAGATCCAAGACTATCTCAAAAGGACAAAGGGTCAGGGATGCCATATTATAACAGAAATATAATTGAGGTTAACACAGGAGCAGGCATGAGATTTGGGAGAACATCTTAGAGGTTTGAGCAGGGCTTTAAAAGAAGGGTAGAAGTGCTTCAGAAAGGATGTGGGAGAGAGCATGCCTAGTAGAGTAGACAGTATGAGCAGATGCATAAGATGGGAGAAGCATGGGGAGAACTGGTCAGAAGTTTTATGTGGCTGGGCCATTGGGTTTCTAATACCCATTAGGTAGAGAGACCACCTAAATCAACTCTCATTTCTGTGAAGTAAGAGTTGAAAGTGGTAGTCCCAGATGGCCTGTTGCCTGCCCGATAGAAGTTGAAGGGCACTGAGTTCAGTCTTCAGTTTTTAAAATCTATTTGACTTAACAGTTTTCCTATATCCACCCTGGGAATTGCACTGTTCCTGACCTGTTAACCTGGCTGCGGCTAACTGGTTCTATTCCAATGCTATAGCAGTTTCTAGGACACATGACTGACTGACTGCTGGCTCTCAGTTTCAGGTCCTGGAGACAAAGTGCCTGAGGAGCTGTGTGTCTAGGGATCTTGGAAAAAACCTAGCATCGGTCTCTTCCTCCCTTCTCATTGCAGAGAACCTGTCCCAGGTAGCAGATGAGGGCCAGTGTGAATGGCATTTCTCTCTTTTTAGTCCTCTGGGTGATGGGGACATACCTATATCTGTCCCTTCCACTTTTTTTCTGCTTTACTCTGAGAGGTGATATTCAGCTATTTCTCTGTAGATATGGATGTGGGCATAAGCTGTAGTAATACCTGCTCACAGGTTGAGGGGCCATTCTGGTAGCAGAGGGAAACTCCTTTCTTATAGCACCTTGGTTATCCCAGTGTCTCTTTCTTCTCAGTAAGCTTTGCCATAGTGCCCCCTGGAGGCCTCCTGTGGCAGTGGGAGCTCGTCTGTGATTTATGTGAATTCTCTTTCCCAAGTGTATGGATGAGCACCCTAAGATTTCTGTTTTTTTCTCTAATTTCTTACCTATGATTCGTCTAGATTTAGTTTACTAATTTTTTATTTTTGGATCAGTTCCCTTTTTCCTTTGCTCTTGTGGGATACCTGTTTGAAGATTTCATGGGCCTGTTTTCTTTCTTTTGCAGCCCATCTGTTGGATGTTTTCCTCCAACTCTTACAGTGGCTCACAGAACCCTAGAGCTCTAGCTGTGGTAGACCACGTGCCAGTCTTTTTTTCTTTCGTGTGTTACTTCTCCCATTGTGAAAATCCTATGTGCTTAACTATAGAAACCTTAGAAAATACAGGGATGGTGTAAAGAATACTAGACAAATTTCCATCTCTAGATATAACTGTAACAGCCAATTTCCCCAAGTCTTGTACTTTTTAAAGTTGTTATGAAATATCTAAGACATTAAATCTATGAAGGAAAATGCAAAAAAGAAAGATTTTACTTAATATATAGATTTCCATAACCACCATCATAGTCAGGAGTGTTAACCTAAAAATAAAAGCTCAAAGTGAAAGGTAACAAGTATTTATTTGAGATAAAAATAAAAGAATAGCTATTTGGGAAGCACTGATTCGGGCAGAAATCCAAATAATGTTCCAACTGAGACAAAGGCAAGGGATATTTATGAGAAAGGGAAAGGGAACAATTACATCAATAGAGGAAGACATTTCTATTGGTGCAGATAAGCTAGCATAGTGACGCTAATGCTAAACAATGTTTTTAATTTTCAGTCTGGTAGTCATTATTCCAGTAGTCATAATATCTCCTTTCTTGGTATTCTTGCAAATAGTTTTTTGGGACACTGTGTTGCTGTAGGCCCAGTCTATAGCTTATTTTGCCCCGTTTTAACATTCCAAAGGCTTGAAGCATGAGACTTTCAAGGCAGCAGTTCCTCTGACTCCATTTTAAAGTGGCTCTATTTATATTACTTTTTTACAGGATATATGTTTAGACTAGTCCTTTGAAAGCATAACTAACATGATCGATTATGGATGGGATGAGAGGAGAAACCTGAGCAACTAGAAAGCTGGAGCTGCTATCAGCTGAGATGGAGAAGATACTCAGTAGAGCAGGGACAATCAGGAGTTCAGTTTTGGACATAAAGAATGTGTCCATTTTGTCTGATTTTTCAAATTTATTGGCATGAAGTTTATTTACCCAGTGACAAAGTGTATATCAGATTTTTATATGTTTTTTTTCAGATTAGTCTATACATATATAAAGATTTATATATTTTATCTCTTTATCCTACTCCCAATGTTTTCACACAGATGGTAACATACTACAGACATTGTTTGGCATCATGTTTTTGTCCCCTCACAATATGTCTTGGAACTCATACCGTTTCATACCCAGCTCAGAACCTCTTCATTCTTTTTAATGATTTCATAGGTCAGTGTAATATACCTTAATTTATTTAACTGGTTCTAGGTTAATGGACATTTAAGTAATTTCCAAGGTGGCATTTTGTACATCGTGAATATATCTGTAGGTAAATTCCTAGAGAAGAGTTAATGGGATAAAGGGTATGTGAATTGGTAATTTTGATATTGTCAAATTGCTTCTCAGTGAAATTCTATCAGTTTGTTACAACTACCAACATAGCATCATGAAAATGCCTGTTTCTCTAAATACAATGTATCACCTTTTGTGATCTTTATGTTAAAGATTTTTTTTTTTTCTATGCAGGAGTTTTATTTTTATTGAGTCAAATTTATCAGTCTTTTATTGTCATATTTGGAAAAGCTTTTCTACTTATTTTTTTTAATTCTCATGTTTTCTACTTTTATGGTTTCAGTTTTTTGATGTTTAAATATTCAGTTCACCTGGAATTTGCTTTATTGTGGTTTTGTGACTAAACGTCACTAAAAAAGTTGGAGAGATTTGTTTTCCTATTTTTTTAATAAATATATTTTTATCAAGTTTTTTTGGGTAACATTGGTTAATACTATTATATAATTTTCAGGTGTACATTGTAATTTGACATTGTTTTCCTATTTTGGATTGTGATTTTTGAAAAATCTTGTAATTGTGATGGTAACATAGCCATATATACTTAGATTTGAGGTTCACTTTTAACAATAATAATGTGCATGGGCCTTTTTCAAATAGTCTTAATAATTTTAAGTTTTGAGGCAACTTATTAGATCTTAGATCATTTTTTAATCTTGTGTTTTGGCTGATGGGCTCACAGTAGGAGTAGCGGTGTCAGCTCTGTTGTTATTTGCTTGTGCTTGTATGCATAGTCTTATCTTTAATTTGTGGTTTCTTTGCAAGAATCTTCTTAAGCCACTTGGCTATTTAGTGAGGATTTAATTTAGTTAAAACAGATACTGTAATTTGTAAATCCATTTAACTGGGCTCAGTACTTCACAGTATACAGTTGGTGGTGCAAGTTGGAGTCACTGTCATCTGTCATGTGTCACTGTCCCAGTCAAGGAAGAATTACTTCATATAGGTTACATAGGGACTAATGAAGGTGCCATTGCTAATCTATATACTAAATATTAATAAAGCTTAACTTCTGTCTTATTTTTTAGATAGAAAATGAATATAAATAGAAGTCCGAATATAATCTTTCCATACTCTATCCTGTCTTCTTACAGACCTGCTGGGGTGTACATGCCCCACCTTAGAAGACCACCAATCAAGAAGAATGAATGGTTGATCCTACATATTCTTTAGATAGTCCCTCAATCAATGTAATCTCTGTCAGCAAAGTTATTAGTAGTAAATTAGGGAATTTTCTCCCTGGAAATTTCCCTAAGTTATGGCTATGCTGAATAAGGACAAAAGTGACTGTCAGTATAAGTGGGGCTAGAATTGATATCCTGTGAACATTGAACCTTCTAAGGATACTTCTTGGTGATGTGTATTTGGGAATTGCAGTAAGAAATTTTGCTATAAAGGATGACTGTAATAATTTTATCCAGGAAAAGTTTTGAATATTCACCTTGACCATGCAAAAGTCTTTATAAAGCTGCCTGATTTTGAGCAATCTAACATTTATGTACCCTGAGGATATACACCTAGTAAAACAAAATGAGGTACTGTATGGACTTACTAACTATAAACTTTGATTTTAGAATAATTGTATCTCTTTTTTGTAGTGATGATTATACAGGGCTGTAATCTTTGATTTGCCATATTGAAATGATGTAATCCACATGTAAGAAGAGTACTTGGCAGGAGGGCATGCATTCAGCTCTCAAGTAATATCTAGGAGTTAGGGACAAGTTAAAGAAGAGGTAGTTGGGTGGGGAGTGAGAGGGGCACGTATCTTTGTCATATCCTATGGGAAAGTATAGTTGATCTGTCAAGAAATCATTCCTGCGGACCCTGACTCAAATAAGTGGCATAACACACAATTAAACAGGTGTGCAAATAGCAAGGCATTTGTTGCAGCTTAACTTATTCCTTTCTAGAGTGCTAAAGGCAGAGAAAGGTTGGTTAAAACCTCAGTCTTCTTGGGTAGGCAATAGCAGAGGTTAGCAAACTATGGCCCGCTGGCTAAATCTGGCCCTACCACCTGTTTGTTTAAATAAAATTTTATTGGAACACAGCCATACCTGTTTGTTTTTGTATTGTCTGTGGCTGCTTTTGCACAACAGTGGTAGAGTTGAATAATTGTATCAGAGATTGTATGGCCCACAGAACCAAAAATACTATTTGTTCCTTTACAGAAAAGGTTTACTGATTCCTGGTATAGAGACCCCTTTCCTTTCCTAGCTCATTGTCCTGAAATGCCTAGGCTTGTAGTTTATCAAAAAACTGACATTCAGTTAATTGTTTTCATAATGAAAAATAGTGTGTATGGTAAAAGTTAAAACAGTACTAAGGAATATCTAATTTTAAAAAAGATTCCTGCTTACTCAGCCCTCTGTTTTTTTTTCCAAAGAGGCAACTATTTAGAAATTTATGCTATACATTTTCAGGAATTATCTGTACTTATGTAAACTTTTATGTGCATATGTCTTTGCACTTACATAATGCACACAGTTAATGAACCTTGTTCCTGCCTCCTTTTTTTAATGCTTTACTTTGAAGATTGTTTCATATTGGTACTTAGAAGCATGTATAGGTTTTCATTATTTTTTTTATGTCTGCAGGGTATTTATTATGAAATTTCCTTTATTTTAAGTTTGCATATATCACTTTCTAAAATTAATGTTAAAATTAATTATACAAATAATGTATAAAAACATTCTGTATAAAGAATGAAAATGTTACAGATAGCTGAAGTTTGCTTGACCTCTCCTCTAGTATCTGTTTCCTACCCTGCCACCTTCACATAGGTAAATACTATTATTACTTTGGTTCTTTCAGATATTTTATTTGTATTTGTAGTATTTTGTATTTTTTTTAACATAAGTGGTATTATGCTAATATTATTCTGTATCTTTCTTTACTCAACAACATGTACCATGATACACATAACACTAATTCATTTTTAGGAATAGTATAGTTAGCTATTCTCTTGAATATTTGAACATTTTAGTTATTTTCTAGTTTTTTTTCCCCACTAATATTAATGATGCTCAGTGAGTATTCCTTTACATATCTCCTTGGACATATGTACTGAGTAGTAGAATTGCCGGATCATAGGGTATGACTTTTGAAAAATTAACATTATCAGATTGTAATACTCCAGCATTTCCCCCCTGAATTATTCTCACCAGCAATATATGAGAGTGCATGTTTCCTCTCTTCAGTATTGTCATTTATCAAAATTTTGTATCTTTTGTCAATTGAATGGATAAAACTGGCATCTGATATTTTATTCATGTGTCTTTAATAATCAGAGTTTGAATTTATTTTAAATGTTTACACACACACACACACACACACACACACACACACACACACACACACTTTTCCCCTTTCCCTGTGAACTGCCTGTGCATGGCATTTGCTCATTCTTCTCTGAAGTTGTTGATCTTTTTTTTATTAAATTATAAGAACCCTTCTATAATAAAGAATAATAATAAAAGCTACCATTTATTGTTTTTTGTGTGCCAGATGTTGCTATATGTACAATGCATGGATTTGTTCACTTAATCTTCACAATAGTCCAATGAGGTGTAGGTACTAGTATTGTACCTTTTTTAAAACTGAGGAAAGAGAAACAGGGAAAATAAATTGCCTAAAGTTATCCAGCTAATTATTGGCAGAATTGGAATATGACTCAGGTGGTCTGGATCTAGACCCTGTATTTCTAACTACCATGCTGTAGAACCTCCCAAGGAAATTAACACTTTATCCTGTGTTTTATAATCTGTAGATTTAAATTTTTTCCCCATTTTTAAAAATTACTTTTACTTTTTAAAATACTAATTCTTTGTCCACCAAGAATTGATGTAGGAGAGACCCAACTTATTTCTTTTCAAATAAGATTTATATTTTAAAATAGTTTTAGATTTTAAGAGAAGTTACAGAGATAGTACAGAGTTCCCATTTATCCTTCACCCAATATTCCCTTATTGACATTTATGCTTTTCACAATTAAGGAATGAACATTACTATTAAGTAAACTCTGTATTCAGAGTTCATTAGTTTTTCCCTAATGACTTTTTTTATTCTAGGATTCTTCTAGGATATACCATATTACAAATAGTTGTCATATCTCCTTAGTCTCCTCTGATCTATGATAGTTCTAGGGATCCAGTTTTATTTTTTAATAAATAGCCAGTTATCTTTTAAAATATAAAAAATTGTCCCATTCTATTCAATAATTCATCATTTTTACATTGATTTGAAAAGATGGCTTTACTGTATATTAAATTCCTACATTTATATATTTCTTTTTCTGAGCTTTTCATTGCGTTTATCTTTTTGTCAATTCTTGTCTTATATGGAGTTTCAGTTACTATGTTTTTACACTACCATTTATTTAATGTCTGGTAGAATTAGCCTCCTCTTATTCTATTTTTCCTCTAGAATTTTCCTTACTGTTTTGCTGTCATTTTTCCATCCCTCAGTATATTTTTTAAGTCAAATGTTTAGAAAGCTAAAGGGTTCATAGTTTGATGGAATAAAGACTATTCCATTTTAAGAAGGATTGATTTAGTAATATCTGTGGTGTTAATAATGGTGAATGAATGAGCCAGGATCAGAGACCTAGCCTTGGGTGTTCTTTAGGGTCGTATGACATTCTAATTCCCTCAGAGGGTCTGTATTCTCACAGCATAGAAACACAGTATTGTTTAATACTTGACTACCTCTTCATTTCTTTTTGCATTTGTGAGTCTTATTAGTGCTTTATTTTTCTTTGGAAAATGTTGTTATAGTATGTCTTTATAATACAGTACTCTGTAGGCATAAAAATGAATAAGAAAGCTCTTTAAATATTAATATGAAATGATATCCAAGATATATAGTTAAGGAAAAAAGGTATAGAACAGATATATAGTGTACTGGTGTTTTTGTTAAAAATAAAGGAGGGGGAAGTATATTTATATTTTTTGCTCACATATGGAAGGAGATACAAGAAGTTGGTAGTTGCTGTTTCTTCTGGGAAGGAAAATTGGAAAAGAGATAGAAGGGAGACTTCATTTTATGCTCTTCTATTTTGAGTTATATAAGGTTTTACTTCGCTCTGAATAGGACTTCCATTACTATGTTGAATAGAACTGATGAAGTGGGGATCCTTGTCTTGTTCTTGATCTTAGAGGAGAAGCTTTCAGTCTTTCACCATTGAGTATGATGTTAGCTATGGAATTTTCATATATGGCTTTAATTATGTTGAGGTAGTTTTCTTCTATTCCTAGTTGAGTGTTTTTATCATGAAAGATGTTAAATTGTGTCAAATACTTTTTCTGCATCAATTGACATTACAGTTTTTTCCTCCTTCATTCTGTTAATGTCATGGATCACATATATTATTTTCTGTATGTTGAACCATCTTTGCATTCCAGGAATAAACCCTGCTTGGTCATGGTGTATAATCCTGCTAATAGGTTTAATATACTATTGAATATGGTTTTCTAGTAATGATTTTTTTAAAAACATAGAATGATAAAGTTTTATGTGAGTTTTGAATCCCAAACTGATGTAGAAAGAGGGGGATGGCTTCTGCAGGCCAGGTCTGAGTTTCATTTCATTTCGTTTTCCTTTTCCTTTCCTTTCCTTTCCTTTCCTTTCCTTTCCTTTCCTTTCCTTTCCTTTCCTTTCCTTTCCTTTCCTTTCCTCTTTTCTTTTTTCTTCTCTTCTCTTCTTTTTTTCTTTTCTTTGCTTCTTCTTCTTCTTCTTCTTTTTTTTTTTTTTTTTTACAGCAGTAAAGAAAAGCTTTATTAGAAGGGAAAGTACACTTTCAGACTTGGAAGCGGGCCTGAGCAAAAGAAGCATGGCTGAAAAGGCTCTCCCGCACCGCCTCCCCCAGGCCTGAATTTCTATCTGTAGGTGTTGTATAGCAATAGAGTTCTAGATTTGAGTTGTGCTGATGTCTTTTCTGCCTATAGCATCTATATCAGTCTTTTTATTGTTGATTTTTTTTGCATTTCCCCCCACTCCCTTTTTTTCCCTCTGTGCAAATAGAGCCTTTTGAGGTATATGTGTTTCATATCTTTGTGATCCTTGCAAATGGTTGCTTTTAAAAAATAGAAAGTTTGCTGACATGCTTATTCTTATTCTATTGTAACAAAAGTAATATTTAATATTTGTGAGCTTTTCTAATTTTCTAGACTCTGCTCTAAGTGATGTAGTTGCTATTGTCCCTTTCTTACAGATGAGGAAACTAAGAGACCTTAAATAACTTAAGGTCTTATAGCTAGTAAATGGCAGAGCTGGGTGGGATATGAACCCAGCTAGTCAAGTTCAGAGCCCATTGTCATACCCACTATGAAATATTGTTTCTTAATCTTGTAGTTGCTACTCTCAAGAAAATCATAGACTCCTAGAGGGAAAAGTTATCTTTATCCTAAGCTTCTTTTTGTGTCCTTTAACTTGGGAATGTTCCCAGACATCCCAACTTTTTAGATTTACCAAGACTACAAATTAGTTCTCCTAATTCATTAGCTACTCACTTTAGCTGTCACCCCTGATAGAGCAACTTACTGGTCCTCATTTTCTTCATTAGTAGTATTAGAACATTGCAGTAATCATTTATTTCCAAGATTCATTCCAGCTCTGAATGGCGATAAGTTCTCTGACTTCTATTTATTTACATTCAGTTTTCCTTATTTGCTTCAGTCTGTCAAGCATTCTCTATGTTGAAATTTTGAGTTTTGATTCTGATCTCATGTAATATCAGCTGTCCTTGCTAGAATTGTGCCATTTTGGACATTGCTTAAATATCTCTATCCAAGTTGTTGATTAAAAAACCAAATAGAACAGGACCACCGCTAAGTATTTTGGGTATCTTTTTAGTCTGCATCAGATACACATAACCAAGATTTTGTGGTTTTATCCACAAAGTTAAAATAAGTGACCATTAATATCCTACTGAAAGGGAACTACATTATATCCATGGCGTTCCTCATTTATAGACTTAACTCAAAGCTCTGCTTTTTTTTTTTTTTTTTAACTTATCCGGAACTAAACTTCTATGCTGCTTATTTACCTTTATTTACTGTTACTGCAAGTTCACATTCATGGACAGCCATGGAATTAATGCTCTTAATAATTAATGTTTTGTTTTACCAACATACAAACTTCAGTGTTCCCTACTTTTATTTATTTATTTGAGTGCACTAGTGGATCCTATATTAATCTTTTAGGGGAAGAGAATTACCTTAAGATAATAATACAGAAGTGTTACATCCTAATAGTAGATATTAGATCCAAGTTTTGATATTTTTGGTTATATTTCTGCAGTGGAATGACTATAGTACAAAATATCTAATTCTTGTTCAGTAGAGATTTAGCCTTCCTAATTAATATTATTTACTAATACTGTATATTCTTTGTTTCTCCTACTTTGAATTTCATTTTTTAGTTTTTCATGTATTTGCAAGTTGAAAATTGATTCAAATTAGGACTTTTATGCATTATTGTGGGATTTAATTTCACACATTATAGATTTTGAAATTTATTGTAATCTTGGCTCAGAACTATTGTTCCGAGTCGCAGTGTAATACAGTCTGCTGGTTGAATCTAATTAAGGTGTCATATCACTTGCATGCAGTATGTATTTTTGCCTAGAATGTTCTAAAATTCCTCACTTGGGAATAATACTCCCCTCAGTTCTTGGTTTGACTGAAAAAACCCAGCAATATTTGACACACTGTATGTAATTCTTGTTTAAGAGACAGGCTCTTTATCTTTTGCATTTGTTGCCTATTTTAACCAAAATGCTCAATTGTAATTTCCAGCCTGATTACTAATAGAGTATTATTTGCCATCACTGTTCTTAAAGACAAGCATGAGTCTACTCCAGTTCTGGATATACAAATATTAGGGAAGTTTAAATAATTTAGTAAATGAAAGTTGAATAGCTTGAAAGTAAAATTGCTTTCTAACAAGTATAATTTATAATTTTAAAGAAAATGAGCGAATTATCTCTTATGAGATTATATTTTACAATTATAGTTGACTACAGTACTACGATTATGTGTTGGAGAGATAGCCTGCCTTTCTTAGCACCATATGAAGAATGAACAATTTCAAGCCCACTGGAATTCCCAGGATTATCTTGTTTATTAGTCCACAAATCTTTTTCCCCCCTCCCACTTGGTTTCTCCCTCTGTTACCTATTTCTTGCTCTCATTTGCAAGGCAATCATCCCTTAAATAAACAAATATTCTCCAAAGACTTAGCAGAAACCAGGGTAAAGGGGCAGAGCCCTGGCTGATACAGGGCCTTTTGTTGAGCTCTTCTTCCCCAGCAGAATTGTTCCTCCGGAGATCTTTTCTGTTTGATCCTTAGATATGTACTTTAGTATTTAAATAAGGAGCTTTTTCCCTGTCTACTTCTGTGCTTCCTTAGACCTTCCAGTACAGTACAATAGAAAAAGTACTGTATTCCTCTTCTAGTCCTATCTCTACCCCCTTTTTACTTTGTAACAAAAAAGCAATAGTGTCAACTTTGGCACTATTGGCATTTTGAACTAAATAATTCTATTTTGTGGAAGGCTGTCATGTGCATTGTAGGATGTTTAATGGGACACCTGGCCTCTACCCACTAGATGCCCATAGTAGCCCCCAAGTCATGACAATCAAGAATGTCTCTAGAGATTGCCTCATGTTCCCTGGGGAGACATGCCTGGCTAAGATGTAGTTTCCTCATCTGTGTAATGTGATTAATAATTCTCGCTTACTGCACAGGATAAAATATTTGTACAAGTGCCCTGTATGTTTGAAGATACAAGGTTGGGTAAGGCTTGACAGCAGAACTCAGCTATAGTTCACTTCTGCCAGTATTTCAGTATAGAAAATGAAGCCAAGAATGCCAGATCATGGTGATGGGTCACAGGCCTCATGACTTGTTTGTGGATGGTGCTCTACGGAGTTGTTCTGTCCAAACAGAGAAAGTGGATGAGTACATTTCAGGGAGCGATGTGAGCAGGACTCGACTAGTTGATATGTGCCTTACCAGGCAATCCTGAAATCCTGAGGCAGCTGCAGCGGGGCAGAGCTCCACTGGGAGGGCATGTGACATTCTTAAGAACGACTTCAGCCTTTCTGACTATTCTGAGTATTTAGCACTCTGGCATGCATGGCTTTTGGTCCATTTTTTTTTTAAGTGTCCTGATCTCACTGTACTATTTACTCCAGATTGAACAGACATTTATTATTATGTGCAAGGCATTGTATTGTGTGCTTTCACATGTATTCTTTTATTCTTTTTATAAACCTATAAGTAGCATTACTTGTTTTATAGATAGTAACAATAGTAATAGTAGATATAGCAGTAGTAGTAGAAGCTAACATATATTGAGTTGTTACTGTGTATCTGACACTGTGCCTGTGTTTTATATGTATTAAGTCATTGAATCCTAGCAAGAATTTATGGAGTAGATACTGTTACCTTTTTTTATAGATGAGAAAATTGAGGCACAACAAGATTAAATAGCTCATCTACACAGCTATTGTAAATGGTGGATCCTGGATTAGAATCTAGGCAATTTGGAAACAGGGTCAGAAATATTAAATAACTTGTACAAGTTCAAGGAGCAATAAGAGGCAGAATTTGGACTCAAATATAATGTAAGACTCTAGTCCATTGCTGTTTCCAATGGGCCAAGTATAGAACTCCTCATTTGTTCTCTGCCTCTTTCTGGATAGGATTGCTTCTGTGGTGCAGTTTACAACACAGCACAGAGGATCTATTAAAAGGCACTTCAGGAATTCAAGATGGGAAGATGATAAAGGGGGTGATAAAAAAAAGGCAACGAGGGACTTGGAATCAGTCTGGTGGAGCTCTTATTCAGTACTTTGGTCTGGATATTTTTGAATCTGATTTTTATAGAATTCTGTTACTTTTAGTTAAGAGTATTTTTGATTTGGATGATAGTTTCTGAATTTAAAGGTGTAACATTTCTTTTTATTATCATAGATCTGGTTATGGGCCTGTCAGCTGTGTGTTAGAGCAGACCAGAAGGGCTAGAACCTGGAAGTAAACTTACCTTTGGGGTGTGCAGGTGCTGATGGGAGAGAGGTAATGAAGTTAAACCCTTATAGATGGTGCATTAATTTCCGAGGGTGGTTGTCACAAAGTATTACAAGGTGATGGCTTAACACAACAAGTATTTATTCTCTCACAGTTCTGGAGGCTATCAGTCTAAAATCAAGGTGTCAGCAGAGCCATGCTTACTTTTAAGGGTCCAGGGAATAACACTTCTTTGCCTCTTTCTGGCTTCTGGTGTTCTCTGGCATTCCTTGGCCTATAGAAGCTTCACTCCAGTGTCTGCCTATCTTCATGTAGCCTTCTCCCCTGCATATTTGTGTCTCTGTGTTTAAATTTTCTTCTTACAAGAGAACCAATCATGTTAAATTTAGGGCCCACCCGAACCCAGTGTGATCTCATCTTAACTTGAATACATCTGCAAAAGACCCTATTTCCAAAAATAAGGATGCATTCACAGGTCCTGGGTCGACATGAATTTTGGGGAGTTACTATTTAACTGAGTACAGATGGTATTCAGAGAGTAAGCAGCAAGTGGCTCTGCATACAATCAGCATGAGGGAAGACCCACTGGAGTGCATGGGGGTTCTGACCAGCGAGTGAAGCATGACAGAGGACAGTCTAAGAGCATGTTGTGATTTGTGATTCAGGTAGGTCCTCGCCATTTGATCAGTTTAAGCAATGTAAGCAGGTAAGAGAGTTCTTACCCCAGACTGGTCTCTACTTTCTGAGGCAAGAGCAAGGTAAAATCTCTGAGGGACCAGGCAAATGGTCAGTTTGCCAAGAAAGAGCAAGCCAGGTACTCAGGATTTGAATCATAAGAAGCCTTGGTCTTTAGAATAAAGAAAAGCTCAGATAGGGGAGTGGGGCCAGCTAGGTCAGGACCAGGGCAACCGTGACTTACTGCTGAGTCCCGGAGAGCTGGCCGAAGCATCTAAAACTTCCTCTTCCTTGGGATGGGCCTGTAGTCCAGGCAGCACTGAACCTTCTTGGGGTTCAGTTGGCCATGAATGAGGGATAGTAAGGAGAAATGAATTAGAGACTTCATCATCATAATTCAGAAACAAACTTTGTCAGTTTCCCACACTGGTGAGTATTAAGGTTCCCTAGCAAGATATAAATAGGAGTAGGCTCTCTGGGTAATAATGGGTATTCTAGATAAAGGAGAATGAAAAATTTAACGTTATAAAATGTCATTGGTAAAATGAAAGCTCTTCCCTTTCTAGAGAATATTTTGTAGGTAAGCCTGTTGACTTTCATCAGAGAGACTGAGTTAGAAGTTGAGCTGTTTTGACATCAGTACCTTTTCTTTTTAAATTTATTGCTTGATAAGGCTTCTTTGGGACTTTATTTCTTTAACATAAAATTTATACCTGTCTGTTTTTCCACCTCACCTTTAAGCTGGACTGATTTGTGGTAAGAGTTATGTCCTAGGCATTTCATAAGAGCAGACAGAGAACACCAATGCTGGTGCTGGTCAATGGCTTCTCCACCTACCTGTCTCGACCCTTCTAGCCTCGTTCAAGTACTGTTAGCTTTTTTATTTTTTGTGCTTGCCCTTATCCCCTTGGACCTATGTTATGTTTCTAACCCAGGGACTTTATTCAAATAACTTTGTCTTTTATTAGTTTTGTGGACCCTCTGAAGTTTGCCACATCAGACTAGGTTCTCTAGTTCTCAAAGTTACCATGAACAATTCTGTGCTGACTGTTATTGTTCAAAAGTTTTTGTATGCCAAATTATTTGCTTAGGATACATTGCTAGAAGTTAAACTGCTGGATCAAGGATATGTAATTTTAAATGCTTTTTATATATATTTCCAAATTACTCTTCAGAAAACTTTATATTCTCTAGTTGTATATATAGGTACTCTTATCCCTCAACTCTTACTAGTACTAAGTGATATTTTTAAGTTTTGTCAGTTTGATAGAAAACAGATGGTATCTTATTTTTAAGTTAATTTCTTTTTTATTACTAGATTAGTTGAACATATTGTCATGTTTATTGGCCATTGAAAAATTCTTGTTTTGAGAATTACCTGTGAATATTCTTTGCCAGTTTTCTTTTGGAATGTATGCTTTATCCTATTTATTAAACAAATATTAATTGAGCTTCTTTTGTATGCTAAGGCTAGACACTGTTCTAGGTGAACAGCACAGACAAAATCCTTGTGATTAAGGAGCTTCTATTCTAGTGTAATGAGGCAGAAAATAAATAAATATGTAATATGACAAGTGGGAATAAGGAATGTAAAGAAAGGTAGGCATAATGTAAAGAAAGTTAGAGAATGATAGGTTTGGGAGGATGCTGTTTATAAAGGTGATCAGGGGAGGCCGCAGTGGTATGTAAGTGGAGACGTGAAGAATATTAAGGCACAAGCTCTGCTAGTATTTGGGGAATGCACTGCAGGTAAAGGCCCTAACAATGCAAAGGCCCTAAGGCAGGGGACTGTGTCTGACATGTGACTGTAGTTTGGTGAGTGAGAGGGAGAGTTAGGTGTGTTTGAGAGGTAGCAAGGTGTGGGGTAGATGTGGGGATACAGACCTTGTAGAGCCTTAGAATAAGAGTAAGGAATTAGATTTCATTCTGAGTGAGATGGGGAGCCACTGGAGAGTTTTGAGTAGAGAAGCGACATGATCTGACCCAATGTTTTAAAAGAACATTGGTGGTGGTGGTTAAGAGGAGACCAGACTGTGGGGGACAGTGGTGGAATCTGGAAGACCAGTTAGGAGCCCCTTGCAATATACTGAATAAGAGATGCCAGTGGTGTGGAGGTAGTGACAGGTGATTCCAGATTTGTTTTGAACATAGAACTGATGGATTTTGCTGATGGATTGGATGTAAAGATGACTCCAAGGTTTTTAGCCTAAGCAACTGGTAATGCAGTTGCCATTTGCTGAAATGGGGGGAAATTGGGAAGAACAGATTTGGTGGTGGTGAAATCTTAATGATTTGTGAGAGCTTTTTATGTCATAGGGTGTATTACTCTTTTGTCATTTATGTAAAACCCCCACCCAACCTGTTAATTAACTTTGTTAGTGGTGTTATGTTGTACAGAAATGCCAGCTTTTTATTTTGTCATTTGTTAGACTTTATAGTCTTTGGTTTTGTTGTCATGTCTAGAAAGATTCTAAAAATAATCACCCATGCTTTCTTTAAGTACTCTTACGGTTTTGTATTTGCATTTAAATCTTTAATCTTGATGAAATTAATTTTGATGTAGACTGAATTACAGTTCAATCTTCATTTTTCTTAAATACTTAACCTGCTATCCTGGCATCATTAAACAATTTGTTCTCTGCTAAGAGAAATGATTATATCATTTCCTCTGAATTGGGAAAGAGGGGTGTGTGGCGGGCTGTGTATCACATGTTAATGTTTAGCAAGCCCGTGGTCTTATTTTTGGTTGATAACTTGGTGATTAATTTCTGAGCATACTAAAGTTATAAACATTCATCTCCTGAATGTCTTCTATTCCCCAAAGAGGTACTAACTAGCCTTAGAAGGTGGTTTTTATCAGTTTCTCTCAATGACTGTGAATTCTGCCTTGTGGATGATATGTGATCTGTTTTTAACCACAGCCTATGTCCTGCTACCAAATATACTTTTCTGCTATCTCATGTTATCAACTGATAATTGTTCCAAGATTATAAACTAAAGTTTGCTTTAGCAATACAAAATTGACTACAATGCATACTGCAGATTCTGAAGTCCTATAACTTTTATATTTTTCACTTTTATAGTTTCTACTCTAGTCCTTCTCTGATATGTGGATAATTTAGAGGTGACCATAGTATTTAATTTACTGGATATTTTTCTTCAAATTAAGAAATGAATTTCTTATGTTATTAATAATGTTTACCAAATTTTATAGTTGGGTGAATTTCTCAAGGTTGAAGTAAACCTCCAGTATGTTGTTACCTTTGAAATTTGTGTCCAGGTTGGTTGAACCTAAATCTTTTAAAGGTTTTCTCTGTTTTTTTGTAGAGAGGGAAATATGAAGTTCCTAAGTGGCTCTCTCCCAGTAGCATTCTGCTGCTTCAACAAATGCTACAGGTAAACTTTGTTATTTAGTATTTTTAAATACTAGAAGTCTGTTGTATTATTTGATCCAACTTTATGATGGCTGTGGTGCTACTGCATTTGAAGGACAACCCCATCTACTTACTAGCTTTAAAAAATTCCATTCATTATGTCTACCATGCATACATCCTCTATTAGATGCTTTCTTAATTGTGTTGTAAATGCATTTTCTTTTAGATCTCTACTGTGTGTCTTTGTTGATGTATTTTTTCCTCTTTTTTTCTTGAACATTGTTATCTCTAACCAGCTCTTGCTTCACTATCTTCTCTTTTCTTGCTCCCGTTCTTGTACGTTAGATACATAGTAGATATTGAATAAATGCTTGAATGAGCTGATGTACAGTTGGGTGGGCCCCCATGACCTCATGTAGTGGTTCTCAAATTTTAGCATGCATTGCAGTTGCCAGATGGGTTTGTTGAAATACAGATCTCTGGATGCCACCTTGAGGGTGTCTGATTTAGTAGATCTGAGGCAAGACTAAGAATCTGCATTTCTAAGAAGCTCCCAGATGGCACTGATATTGCTGAGACACACTTTGAGAACCAATGACTTAGTGGAATGGACCCTGAGAGTGAAAAACAGGAATGCTCAGGTCTAGGTATCCATCTTACCAATCAACATGTGTGTCACTTACCCTAGTTCTGATCTGTAAAATGGGGATTCTGGGCCAGGCCTCACTGCTGTGTAGTGTTATGAGGATAAAATGAGATTACTGGGAAACACTTTGAAAATATAAGTACCTTACTGATGCAGTTTTTTTTCATTATTATGTATTCAAAATATCTCCCAAGTTTTCCATCTATTAAGCCATTTCCACTTTTTATTCAAAATTTACCTCAGGCTCACCCATTTTGATAAAGTAGGGCCAGACCACCAAATCTCTACAGTGAGATTGAAAACGCCTCATTCTTTCATCTAAACTCCAAAAAACTTAATCTTTGTTGATTAATTTTTCTTTTCCCACATTTGAATATACAAATGGAAAAGAAAGGTGTGCTTTTCAACTTGTTTTGTGTGATTGTAAGCTCATCGGGAGGTAGAGATTGCATATTCAGTATGAATGCCCTGCATTGTGGCTGCTTGAATATTAAATTGGTGAATATTTCCTGTGAATAGGTTTTCTAGCAAAAGACTATTACATCATACAATAGATTGACTGAACTTCATGAATAATGTCCATACCAATGAAGTTCATGTTTGTTAAACGTTTATCTTCTAAGCTTGTGTTGGTTGCTATAGTTTTTTTTGCCTCTTTTGCCTTTTTAAAAGGAATTTATTCCAAGGTCATTTTAAGGTCTCTGACAGCATTTTTGTGTTGATAAAGTTTACATCTGTTCTGATGAATTTTGAGTTCTCAGGAGGAAAGGAGTTCTGTGTTCTTTATTTGTAAGTTAATCTCCAACTGCTTCTCAACGGCCACTAGGTGGACCCAAAGAAACGGATTTCTGTGAAAAATCTATTGAGCCATCCCTGGATCATGCAAGATTACAACTGTCCTGTTGAATGGCAAAGCAAGAATCCTGTAAGTAAAATGAAACCAGATAGGAATTTAAAGAAAAAAAAGTGATCTTTGTGTAAATTCCAAAACTACAGTGCTATAGTCTAAATATAGAAGAAAATGTACATTATAGGCTTACTTGTTAGATTAGTGTTTGAGTGACTTGTAACCTAATTACATATTTGCTTCTTTTCTCTAGGAAAGTAGTTCTTAACTGGGAAGAGCATGAGAATCACTAGGACATTTAAACAATTTATGGATATGTTTAAAAGTTCCCAGGTGTTTCTCATGTGTAGTCAGGATTGTGTATAGTGCTCCGGGAATCATGGACAAGTTACTTAACTTTGCCAGGTCTATTCACCTGTAAAAAAGTAACTTAAACGAGTTCTTTCTACTTTCCAGAGTAGTTATGAGATTACAGTCCAATTTAGTAGAAGACACTTGGATCTGATCTGCATTCAGTCTGTGTTGATATACTGTTTAGATTGAATCATACGAAGAAATGTAGCCTTACATAGATATGCAGTTAGAAAAGTTTTAATGCTTTAAAGGAGAATTTTACTAGTCTTTTCAGATAATTGGGAATGTTCTCTGATAATCTACTAAAATTTGTAGAGTAATCTGGGGTTTGTTCATGGGTCAACAGAATAGCTTGGAGAACACATGCCAGCTGTGGGTAATTGCTTTCTGGAATAAGCTCACCAATAAATATAAATATTCTCCCAATGGCCAACTGGTCTTTGGAAATAGAATATGCTTGTTTTGTGTGAGCCCCTTCTCACTAGTCTACCCACTGTATGGCCATGCAGTTGAGCTGAAATCCTTCCTGATTCTCCTATGACTGTCAGCTCCTAAAATTTCTTTTTTTCATATTCTCTTCGGCCCTCCATAGCATCTTTAATATCTACCTAAGACCCTAAGAACAGCAGAGTGTGCAGGTGTTGAGCAGCGCAGCAGCAGGGCAAAGGAAGCTGTGAGGTGCCTCTGGTGCAGTGGAGAGAGTGGGTGGTGCAAATGCCTGTGTTCAGCCATTGGGGGTCATCATTTCTCCATGTGTGGGAGAGTTTTGTGTGTCTTCTCAGCCATGGTCCTACTACTACTTGACATACTACTGTTTGCAATAGAACAGATGCCAAAATGAAGAGCCTCTGATTTCAACAATAAAAATTATTTTAAATTGGGGTGCAGTATAAACTAGTTTTGAGTGTTCCAAAAAAGTATGTGATTTTCTTACATTTTAGTATAATAATTGCTATTACTTGTTGAATACTTACTATAATAGAATAGTGTACTATTATAACAAGGACTCTTGATATGTTATACTATAGTATAATATAGATAGAACCCTGAGGATAGTACCATTAAGAGTCAGGTGCTATTCTGTGGACTTTTTGTTTTTAACTCTTTGAATTTATTTAATCCTTATACCAACCCTCTGAAGTAGATACAATTATTGTCCCAATTTTGCAGATGAAGCAACTTGCCCAAGGTCAAATAACTAGTAAGTGTAGAAACAGTATTTGAACCCAGACAGAAAGGCTCCAGAATGTAATGAATCTATAGGCCAATTAATTTAAACTTGGGGTTTGTATCCTGTGTAGCTGTAACCTTTGTGATTAGTACTGCTTGTTTGGTCTCTTAGACCAGCTACTGGAGTAGAGTTATGGAGAGGTGGCATTATGGTGTGGTAGAAAAAAACTTGGGCTAGAAATGAAAAATACCAGTCTTGGGCAGATGGCATGAATTTTTCTGAGTCGTCATTTTCTCTATTATCAGTATTCTAATGTTGGTCTCTTATGTTTTGGTATTTACAGAGTACCTTTACTTATGTTGTTCATCTGTATTGCCTGCCTTACAGAGCTGTTGTAGGAATCAAATGAGTTATATACAGAAGAGCTATGAAGGATTATTGTTATTTTTCAAAGTCTTTCCTTTTCTCTCTCAGTATTGTTTCATCAAGAGTAAAGAGAGGGGAGGGAGGTTGGGACTGGGAGAAAGGGGTGAAGGGTTAAAGAAGTACAAATTAGTAGTTGATAGATGGTCATGGGGATGAGGAGCATGGCATAGGGAATGCAGTTAGCGTTATTATATTGACTAGGTGGAAAACCAGAGGAGAGAAGGAGCTATCAGGGGGATGGTTTTATAAACTATATAAATAAAATTTTAAAAATGTAAAAATGAAAAAAGAGTGAATTATAAAAAATAATTCAGATTTACTTAGATACTTAGGGTATAGATACTATTTTATAACTCTATGCATGATCATTTTCACACATAGCTCTCGTACCTAAGTATTGTGTCAAATAGAAGTTATATTTAGTTCTATTTTCTGCCCTCCTGAACAGATAATCCAAAATAATTGGCTAGCTTTTGGTATGCATTTTTGTACTTAATTTAACTTGAGTATGTGTGGCTGAGAATTCAGGTACTTAAAGGATTGAGCCTCTTTGGAAAACCCAGCTTGAGGTAAGCTATATTTTTCAGACTTTGGTGTCTCGTCCACTCCACTCTTCCTTCTTTCTAATTAAGAAGCCCAGGAAAGAAAATAATACTTTCTTCCTGTCCTTCCCTCCTTTTTCACACACACCTTGTGGTAAAGATACTGAGCAGGAGGCTGTGGGAAAGAGAAGGTTTTTTTAGGGGGAGTGGGGTGGGGAGGCGTAGCTTAAGGTTATGGGGGGAACCCCAGAAATATTTCCCTTCTCACTTGAGCAGTAATGATATTAGCAAGAAATGCCCAACTGGGTGGTGTTAAGTGTCTGGGCTACTGAGGAAGAGGCTTTTCTAAAGGAGAATTTACAATTTAGGGAGCTGCCAAAGTCAAAGCAACAGTGAAAATTTATTCTTAGCACTTTAGACTTTCATAGTACCATTCGTATAAATCTTTGTGGTCATCACATTCTCTGTAACCCATGAGGAGGTTCTTGTAGCAGCCAATGTTTCAGGTAATTGTCTCTTCTGTTCTTCTGTGTTCATGATGGCAGTATGACTTTCTTTTGAGCCTGTTCTTTAAAGTGTGGTGTCCAGGACAAGGGAAGATATGTTATTGTGTTGGGCAAACTGCTCTTTATATATTATGTTTGGTGCTTCTGAACATCTCACCTTGAGGGTTAGTGACAACCTGGACTGTGTGATAGAAAGAAAGGGCCTGAATGGTATGGGGAGTTAATCATTAAAATGGTGATTAAAGGAAATGGAAAAGAGAAAATTTGGAGAGGAAAGGTTATCTATAATAGGATTATTCAAATTTCTGAAATGTTCTTATACCAAAGAAAAATTATGACTTAGTAAAAATAATAAACCAGTTTTTGGGGGCTTACTCTATTTAGATATTATATTAGGCAGCCACGTGTGTGTGTGTGTGTGTGTGTGTTGCAAGGCAGATGTCATCTCTATTCTATAGACGATGAAACTGAGGCTCAGAGAGGCACAGTAACATGTTCAAGGTCACACAGTATTTAGTGATGTCACAATTAAAACCAAAGTTCATCTAATTCCAATGCCTGTTATCTATCAGGTCATATTGACTTACAGTAGATGGAGATCAAAGAGAGTTAGACCTTAGGGGACAGGAGTTAGAGGCTAATTATCTCAGCCATTCTGGAGAAGGAGGACTTTAAGGAGAAAGTGAAACATCACTTATTGGGGCTATTGTAGAGACTTCTCACACTGGAAGGATGACTTTAAAATTACATTGGTTATGATTCTCTTACCACATGATTTTCTGAATTACTGTTTCAGGTCCAGGCCGGGCCTTTCTTGCTTTTTCATTCTCTGTGATCCTTGTTTGGTTCTGAGAACCCATTTCTGGATTCATCTTTGGTGAGGGCTCATAATGCAGGGATCAGAATATTTGGACAATTTCTATCCATTAGCAAAATAAAGTTTGTATTGAGGCCATCTCACTTCTTTTTTTTAAATTGTGCTTTGCCTAGTACCTTCAGCATGATGATGATTATGCAGCATCTAGGGCACTATCATAAAGGCTCCTTGGATTGTGCTAAGCCTAAACCCAAATGTAACCCGAAGGACAATGTGTTACAAGTCTGAGCAACTCTTGTACCAGTCTATTGTACAGTCACTGATCTTAGATGCCCTAGATGATTGCTCTTTGATGAAAATGCCAGTGCAGGTCTTGTGGTAGGGAAGGAGTATATTGTCCCTTGGCTGCACAACAGAATTTTAATTGATCAGATGATGGTGGCGATGTGAAAGGCTGAGAAAGAGCTCATCTTGAACTGCTTATTGTCATCTGCTTATATCTTTAAAAATTATGGAAAATGTTTATTATTCCCCAAGAGCTTGATAAATTCAGGTTTGTTTTTACATAATACAAGGTAATTATGGTTATTTTAAAATTTCAAAACATTTTGAAATTTTTCTGTTAATAAAGTTTGTAAAATTTTTTTTGTAGCTTATTCACCTTGATGAAGATTGTGTAACAGAACTTTCTGTACATCACAGAAACAAGAGGCAAACAATGGAGGATTTAATTTCATTGGTAAGAAATATAGCATGAATTTGAGATTAATATCTTTTATTTTATTCTTGATTTTATCAATACATTAAAAGTAGGATAACATTTTCATGGCTATGATTTTATGGGTGTAAATATTGTACTTATATTTATGTATGGTTTCCACTCAACTTTTGGATGTCAGCTGAATATCCTTTTTTAAAACAACATTTATTAAAGAGAATTATAGTGTGAAAAATGAAGAAACAGAACAAACTAGTCCAGAAAATGGACAGTTCTGATTTTGGCTACTTTAAATTTTTTAACATGGAACTATGATCCTGCTACAAAAATAAGGGAAGCACAAAAGAGTTTTTTCTTACCGAAAAGCAACCCTGTAGATTCACATCACCCCCAAGTTTACGGACCCAGTATTATGAAATCATTATCATAATTTCTGGTATTGGATCATTTTAGCTCTTTCTAATCTCTGGATCACATGTATTTTTTTCCCTAGAGATAGAAGTACTCAGACTGTCTCTGAGAATATTCTAATGGGCTGGGGTTGCACTCACCTTTTTTCTTGGTTCAGTACTATGTCTTTTATGATTTATGATTTGTATTGTTTTTTGTTTGTTATGTTTTCTAACTTGCAAGGTAAAGGCCTTAAGCACATTTTATTTTAACTAAGCAAAACTTCGCTAAGCCACATTGCTTTTTAGAAGAGAGAGGAATTCTGTAATAAGCAAAGGCTCTGGAATATGTCTGGAAAAATAATGATAATTTATTTTTTCATGGAATGAAAAGGAATGGCAAGAATTGGGAATTAGCTGTCAAATATGTCAGGTCAGTCTTTTACAATGAGAATTCGAAGTTTTATAGAAGCAACTTAAAAGACATTGTGTGACTTTTTCTTTGGGGTGATTTTTAATAGAAGACTATTTAAGATACTGTATTTAAGACTGTATTTAAGATAAAATTTCTTTTTAAATTTTTATCATAGAAATTTTCAAACACCTACAAAAGTGGAGAGAATACTATAATAACAACGATCTTCCCTGTACCCATCATCCACTTTCAGCAGTTATTTGTCATTTTATCTATATCCCATTTGTCCTTTTCTGCTGAGTATTTCCAAGCAAATCCCATACATAATGTCATTTTATCCAGAAAAAAAATTGGTATAAGACCCACAAACTTCTAAAATTTGAATCTTAAAAGTAACATACTTGGAATTTTAAGAATCATTAACAAAAGTCTTTGAAAATAGTATCCTTTATGTGGTCTCCGCATACAATTTTTTACTTAGAAGTGAAATGGAACTTGGAATTGTTTTCTTCTAACAGAAATCAAAATAGATAATGAAGCATGACAGAGATTGTTTTCTGGTGTTATGTCTCTCTAAAGATCTCAGTTATTCTGAAAGGAAGGCATAACCAAGATCAAGAATGCTGTGAGGAAAGTAATAGTTTTTTTTCTTTTGTACTCTTTCCTAATTTTTAAATGCCTGTCTCTCCTTATTTTCCAGTCCTAGGGATGAGGAGAATACATCTTCTCAACCTCAGCTGAACATTGGAATCACCTGGGAATTTTAAACTAATCCTGATGCCTATGTCTCACCCCCAGAGATTATGATTTTATTGGTCTGGGCTGTGGCTTAGGACTCAGCATCTTTAAAAGCTTTCCAGATGATTGCAGTATGCAGCCAGGAGTTGAGAAGTACTATTCTAGCTTTTGGCTATTTAACATGTGGTCTAGGACCAGCGGCATTAACCTCACTTGGTGCTTATTAGAAATGCAGAATCTCAGGCCCCACCCCCACTGAATCAGAATCTTTACCTTAATAAAATCCCTAAGAGATTTATGTGTACATTAAAGCTTAAGAAGCATTGGTCTAAGTCAGTGGTTCTCAACTGGGAGTGATTTTGCCCCTCAGGGGACATATTTAGTTGTCACAACTGGGTTTTGTGAATGTGCTAATGGCATCTAGTGGGTAGAGGCCAGGAATGCAACTAAATATCTTTCAGTATTCAGAATAGCCCCTCACAACAAAGAATTATCCAGGCCAAATGTCAATAGTGTTCAGTTTGAAAACTCCTGATCTAGGTAATCTCAGAGAATTCACATTGGTCCAAGGTACTTTCCAGTTTAAAGAGTCTCCAAAAAGCCAGGTTTGGGATCAGCTGTGAACTCTTATTTTGCTGGCATCTTGGGAGCTCTGCCTTTACTTTCGGGGTGGTTAGACAGGACAGAGAGATACTAGTTTAGTGTGATCCATGCTAGTATGGCAATGCTAATCTTCATGCAAACAGAGAGAAACAATATTATTCCCAAACATTCATTTCATAGAACTCCCACTTTTATTTTGTATATATGAACACTCTTAAACTGCCTTTACATACAGAAGTCAGACTTTCATTTGCCTTATGATTTTGAGCTATCTCATTGCAGCCCTCTTCAGATTTCAAAACGTGGTGCTAGAGCTTCTACCTCATTGCTTTCCTTACTGTTCCCCTGTTCTACCAGCTGTGAATTGATCTGGATTGTGAGAGCAGCCAGTCATCAATTAGGGGAACTTCACTGAGGGTCACATGTGCACATGAGAACCTGTTCAGACCAACACATCTCTTTCCTCCACCCCTGCAATGCAAGTACCCATGTATTCTTGTGGCAAGAATTTAAAGATTGAGGACCTTGGGAGTGAGGTCAGGGGAAGGATAATGGGCTACTCTTCAATTTCTCAAGCCCTCTATCCTCAGTCCAGGTGCCTTGGTAGTTCTTTAACGTTTGGCCTGTCTCGACAATAACTGGGGATTTTAAAATGTTTTTAGAAATGACACCTTCTTTATAACAGGTAAACCTAATGCTTTACGTTTAGACATTTGACTTTCAAAAAAGAACTGTCTAAAAGATAAGAGAGACATTGGTTATATTAGACCTGTGGGTTGACATCACCGGAAAGTGTAACAAATGTGTTGATTTATCTGTTATTCAACATAGAACTCCCCTGGGCATCTTATCCTAATGAGTGGTATGTAGTAGCTTTGGCAAAAAAAATTATAAAAATGATCCCTTTTTGTTTAGGGAAAAAGAGCTTTAGAGGATGGTTGTAAAACTCCTAGACATCCTTAGAAAACTCCATCTTAAACTCTTAGCACTGTCCAGGTATTGTTTATGATGCCTGTGTTATGCCATTGCTGATAAACAAGGGACAACTTGTTTCTGTGCCATTGTCTCTAATAATATATGGCATCTTTTTAAAAAAGGTGGCTATCATACATGAGACCATAGATGTGGGAGATGGGAAAAAAAATCTTTACTGTAGTTTTTGGAAAGTGGAAATTATATCTACATAGTTTTCACACAGTCCCCAAGTACTACCTCCATGAAACTTTTTGTGTCCTTCCTTCTTCCTGCCTTGTCTGGATCAAAGGTAATATCTGTGATAATTTATCACAGTACTTCGTACTTCTCCCAGTAGATGGATAGACCTTTTATATAAATTTAAAAGAATATACTATAATTGTGGCCATCTAAAATATTAACTGATAAAATTTATTAATAAAAACAGAATTGGTAGTAGATCTCATTGAATCATGTAGTTTGTGAGGAGATTCATAGCATTAAATATTTTTCAGTTTTATTAAAATTTAATACTTTTGCAGGGCAGAGTCTCATATTCTTATAGGTACATTTAGAAACTCAGTTAAACACAGTGGATTGAACAGATATATTTGCATTCAACACTTCATAAAACCTCACTAAAATGACAAAAAAGGGATAAAAAGGCAAAAAATTCACAATAAAGAGAATAAGAGACAGAAGTAATGTCACTAAAATTTTGGAAGTTATGAATGGTGCTGACAGAGCATTTTGGAGAGAGCTGAAAGCTAAATGCCTGTAGCAGGAAAGGGCAAGAAACAAACTGATGAGAGCGCCAGAGCTCTAGAAGGCTCCGAGATCAGTGGTGCTAGGAATCCTGAAGTCAGGGAAGTGAGCAGGGTGGAAACCAGGAAGGTTGGTTGAAAGTCTGTATTAGAAGCAGATAGACCCCAGGTCCCTTTCTCCATCTTGTGCTGCCTCTTCTCTACTCTGGCAGAAAATTGAAGACTTTGAATGGGAGGCACTCTTGTACTAGACACAGCTCAGGTGGTGGTGATGAGCCATTGTGGAAAAGATGCATGGACACACACAGTCCTCATATTGAACAATGAACCGTTACCTCTAAACCCCTTTGCTGTTCACCTCTGAGAATTCTGGAACTAAGATTTTATCCTTTTTACAGTGGGGGGTGGGGGAAATATTGGAAGATTCATCACTAGGGAAAACCCAAAAGAAAAAACCTACTATAGCAATGGTTGAGAGTTCCTGTTTCCTGTCTGTTCACTTTAGAGAAAAGTTCCCAAGGTGATGAGCAGTCCAGACTATACATAAAGCCTTTAATTAGCTGTGCATTGTAATTCTTCACTTTTAAAATAGAGACAGACAGCTAAAGATCACCAGACATTTGAGGAAAGCCTCTAACATGAAAGCTGGAGGCCAAAATAAATGGCATCGGGTTGAGGGGGAGAAGGAAGAAAAAGTAAAGTATTCAGAAAAAAACAACAGGAAGTGGAAGAAAATGGCTAAGAAACAATAATTAATATTCTCAGAGATAAGAGAAACTCTTTCTTGAAATAGGAATAAGATGGCTAAAATAGAACATTTAAAAAAATAGTTCTTAAAATTTTAAAATATGACCACAGAAATGAAAGCCTCAGTAGAAATGTTTGAAAATGAGTTAATGTGAAATCTTTCAAAAATAGAACCTAAATAAGAACCTTTGTCTTATTTCTCAAGACAAAGATGCACAAATAGGAGAGAAGGAGTAAGAGAAGTCCAACATACAAATAATATAAGTTGTAGGAAGATAAAACAGAGAAGAGGAAAAGAAACCATCAAAGGAATAATACAAGGAGAAACATTTCAGAACTGAGTTTCTAAGATGGAAGGGCCTTAACCAAACTTGGCAAAATGGATGAAAATTCATACAAAAGCCTGTTTTAGTGAAATTTCAGGAAACTGAGGAAAAGAAAAAGATCCAAAAAGTTTTTAGAGACAAAAACAAAAAGATCATACACAAAGTCTTGATAATCAGAAAGACTAGATTTTTCTATAGTCATGCTAGAAGCAAGAAGACTGTAGAACAATGCCTTCAAAACTATGAAAATAGTTATCAGCTTAGAACTCTTATTAGCCAAGCCAGAATCAAGCATATGGATAGAATATAGTCATTTATCAGACATGCAAGATCTCAGAAATTTAACTCTCATTCATCCACCCTCAGGAAGTTATTGGAGGATGTGTTCCACCAAAACAGGAAAATAAACCATGAAAAAGGACTAGTTAGGGTCTAGGGAACTTGGGATACATTGTAGGGTTAGAGGTGAAAGGAATCCCTAGACTGACAGTTAAGTTGCAGGGTGAGAAAAAAGCCAGTCCAGAGTGGAGCATGGAATGCAGGTATCAGGTGGGATGTCTTCAAAGGGGAGACAGAGGAGAAGACAGATAATTGATGTGTGTGAACATGTTGAGAGGAGGTGAAGAGTGCTGGAGAGTGTGAAGTTCCAGTAGACAAATAGCTGCCTCTTTTATATATTTAACTTCGGGAAAAACAATGTTATAAAAGAAGGCAGTGCAAGGATAGCACCCTGTGTGGTTTAGCTGCAGGGGTGATATTCCACCTGTGTGGCCATACTAGTTGTTAAGATACTGATATTTATATACTGATTGGTAAATAACCACTATCCTGAGTGCCCTCCCTGTTGCCCTATTACTTTCCTTAGGCACCTCCCTCAAGTCCCTTCTTGAACCCTTAAATTAAAAGGTTAGTAATCGACATGACAGGGGTCCCCTAGGATCCTACTCACCTCTTGGACTCTGTTCCGATTGGTTGCTGTCAGAGTACTAATTAAATATTTGAACATTATTTTCATTTGGTTGTGATACCATGTATTTACATAATAATTATAATGTAAATATTGATGTACTACAAATTATGTAAAATTAAAGCAGGAGGATGCAGGGAAAGAGGTGTGTGGAGAAGGAAGGAGTTACAGTAGCGCTAAATTCATATTTTATACAGGAAATCTATAGGTAATATCTGCAGCTGAAAAAAAATAAAGCTGTATAAACAATTAATTTAGAAATGAGAAAAATATCTAAAAGTGTTTAAAAGTGGTTCTTTCTGGGAAGTAGAAATTGGGTGTGTGTAGGGGTATGATATAGAAGATTGCTATTTTTCATTATATGCCTTGTAAAGCTAAAATTGTGCTTCTGAATGTCCAATACAATGGGAAAAATTAATTTAAAATAGAACATTATTTAGTCTTCTAAATAACATAATTTTTTTTTTCCAGTGGCAATATGATCACCTCACAGCTACCTATCTTCTGCTTCTAGCCAAGAAGGCTCGAGGAAAGCCAGTTCGTTTAAGGCTTCTTCCTCTTGCCTGTGGACAAGCCATTGGTACCCCATTCAGAAACATCAAGGTAAATGTTAGAACCTTTGTGTGAACAGCTACTGCTCTTGCCTTGTGCCCATCTTGTCCATGAGTGGGCATACCCCAGGGAAAGTTAACTTTGCTGGTTTCAAGGAGGCAGTCAAGTCATGTTATGATTTAAATATTTTTGATGAAGAAAACGGGAAAATCTGGGCTTGAAGTCTTAAATTTTGAATGTTAATGTGCATTAAAAAGAAAATCCTTTCCTTTCTTTTCCACAAAAATAATTCCTGATTGTTGTAGAAAAATGTTAAGCTACAGATAAGCTAAAGGAAAATAAATCTACAAACCTATTACCTGTAGATAACGTTTATATTTTACTGTGTCTTTCCAATCTTTTTTTAGCATGCTTATTTATATACATGTAAGTGTTTTTAAAGGACACAGTATTATTGAGTTCCAGATAATTTTAAAAATTGTTGAGAGTAAAACCTATGAGTACAGGACATATACTTTATAGGACATGAAATATTTCAATAAATATTTTGATACTCATTTATATTATGGGTTTAGGTTTTTGTTTTGAGCAATAGCAACAGCTTATGCAACTCAAATTTCTTGTGTGCTAGTGGTAACCAAAGTAATTTTTTCTATTTTGTCTTCGTTGTCTCATTTTTCTTTGTCATGACCATTTAGAATGGCGAAGAAGCTTTGCATGTTTGGAAACACCATGTTTTTCCTAAGTGCTCACATTAGTCTCGGCTTTCTGTGTTATTCTTTGTATCTCCCATAGCTTAACATTCTGCCTTCCAAATACTTTGCCTGATGGGTGTGGAACTTTGTAATATAATCTTCCCTCAGATTAATTCAGGTTGTAATTTAAATGATTTTAACTCTAGGAAACTGTACTTTTGTTATTCTCGGAGAGAGATAGTTGGTACTCTTCATGGAATCCGGTATAGCACAAATGATTATGTGGATGAAGTGATTTCTTTTTTTGACTTTAGGTCTCAGAGCTCTTAAAAAAATGTTAAAATGCCACTTTCATGATCTTTTGCTGAATTCCCTTCAACACCTCTTTTAGTTCTCTATTTTAGCACTTCGAGTCATGAGCTGCAGATGTAGTGGGTCTTATGTCCTTGCCAGACGTAACTTGTCTCCCTTCTTTCCTCCCCAGTTGGTCTTTGACCAAACTAAAAACTGAAAAGTGTTATTACAAGTGGCTTATTGCATAGAGAAATCCTTGAAGTGAGATAATCTTATTCTTGGGATGGTTTTCTGGTCTGTTCTAAGAGAGTTTTGTTGGGCTGGTGAATGCCCCATGCCCAGGCGCATCTTTCATCCATGGGCTTTGTGATCAGCCTATCAGCCATCCTGCTCATATTGGCAAACTTTAAACTCTTAGACTCCAGGACACAAAAGCATGACCTTTGCTTCTAATCAAGATCATTCCAGAAACTCATTAGATAACTGTGTACTTAAAATAACCACTTCAGCTAAATTTTTAAATTCATGATATTTTAGTTAAGAGGTCTAAAACATTTTCCTAAGCCATTGGATTTTATTATATTTGGATGGGCCCGATCTCAGTTCATCTGCTTAAAAGATTCATAAAGTATCTGAGTAGAAAAGACCTGGGAATATATTTACTCTTAACTTCCATCTAATGAGCATTTACCTGAGAATTAATTATTTGGGCATTCATGTTATTGAATCAATTTTTATAGCAGATAGACATTTTAATAACAAGAAATGAAGTAGTATTCAAAATTTGGGTTCTTTTCTGATCTTTTGTAAATCATTGAGACTTGAAGCAAGCCATTTAGTTTCTTTGTACTATTCTGCCTCATGATCAAGTGACCCTTTTTCTTTGGGGTGCTGAGTATAACAAAGTAAGTAATCCTGAATGGTTAATCAATAGATGGCACTGTCAGTTAAACAATAATACAGTCTGATTCAAGAATCACAAAGGACAACATTATTATCCATAGCATTAGCATTTTCAGGCTCTATGCAAGGCTCTTGGGAAACAAATCTCTATAAAGTGTGGTGCTTGCTCCTTAACTGTTAAGGTGAGGCAAGACATACATATAGATGACACCATATCATAATATGATTAGTGCCAGATAAGGGATTAGAGGTATGCTTTAGGGGCTTTAGGGCATGAGACTAATTGCCATGGGTGACCCAAACCGGACCCACAGTCAAGTTTAGAAAAATAGAAAAGAAGGAGCACAGCATTCAGGGCAAGAGTAAATGGAATTAGCAAAAGCTCAGGCACCTAAATGTGCTCTGTATATTCTGTTGATAGCAGCTAGACTTGTTGGGCTAACATGAAGAGTTCAAGTAGGGGTAAAGTGAGAGACAAAGAAGAGGAATGAGTGAGCTGGAAGGGTCGGTGAGAGTTAGATTGTAGAGAGCCTCCAAGTGCCATGTCAGTGGGGTTAGACTTTATGCTCTGGGTAATGGGAACTATGGATTTTTGAGTGAGACATGACAGGTTACTGACATGACTGTAGTTCATCCAGTGGCATATAGAATTCTTCAGTCAGGGATGTGTGTGTACTTTTACTCTACTGTAGTACCCAAGGCAGCCATCATTATTACAAACGGTACTTTTACCCACTGAGCCTAGTCTGAGCGTTAGTATTTTTCTCAGCCTAGCGCTCTGTGCAGCTAGATCTAGTTGACGGGAATTGGCAGTCTCACAGAGCTCTGTTATCTCTGGTTAAAAAGGTGGAAAGATTGGTGGCAGATGCCATATTGTCTTTTTGAATAGTTCAGGTCTGAGGAGATTTGTCCTTGGATTAGAAAAGTGGGACAGGAAAAGAAAGGATGAGGTATAAGAATTTCAGGTAAAATTGCCTGGCCAGGGTAAATAGATATTAAAGGAAAGGGAGGGAGGGAGAAATAAAACAATTATACTCCATTGTCTTAGAATTTAGGGTATATTTGATATGATCTTAGTTTATAGAGAGGAAGAATGAGGAAAAATAAATGACTGGAGGTATTAGCACAGGACCTCAAATATCCTGTCCCCCAGGACGTCTTTCATAAGGTTAGTTTATTCCTAGTAGAAATGGCTAACTACTCTGTATGTTCTTACAGCCAAGAAACCTTATTTTGAAGTTGTTTTCCTTCAATCTTCTACTTCGTTAGAGCTTTTTATTTGTAGATTTGATTTGCAAAAGAGTTTTTTTGTCTGGCATTATAGTGATTATATATGATAATAATAAGCTAGGTAGTATGCCATAAACATAAGAATGTTCCAAGACATGTTGTTTGAGAGTTAGAGATTCTCCTATCAAGTAATCTGAAATAAAAAATTCGACTCTTGTTTTCTGTACAGAATGATGAGCTCCTTCAATATACTCCCTCATTTGTTTCTGCCTCCAGGGCTTTGCCCTGTGCCGAAAAAATAGTATTTTAAAAATTGAGTCATGGTTGTGTTGTCTCTAAGTTCTTCTGTTTTCAAATAGCCAAAGAACCTGAGTCTAGAAGATATGACCACAAGCAATGAACATTATGTGGCTGGATTAATAGACTATGAATGGTGTGATGACAATTCATCAAAAGGTGTGGCTACTCCCCAAACACCACAGGTTGGTTAATTTTACTTCTATTTAAAGCAGGATATGCTGTCTCAATTGTAAAAACTGGTCTAACATGAGGTCTAGTATGTGCTTGCAAATGTAATGTGTCCCTAGAACACTGAAAACATTAATGAGAGATAGATTGTTGGAATAAGAATGAAAGGGAAGCCAGTTATTTCCATCCTGAAGAAAGCCAAGATTCCATTTTGGAGCATTTTACTGCTTCTTTTTTCTTTTCTATTTTTTATGAGGTATAATTTACATGTAGTTAGTTAAATTCACCATTTTAGTGTATAAATCTATGTTTTGACAAATGCATACAGTAGCATAATCAAGAACCACCAAAATCAAGAACAGTTTTTTGCCCCCCTCCAAATTTCCTCATGGCCCTGTGTTTTTTTCCTACTTGGAATTTGTTAAACTTATTGCATGTATAGTTAATATTTTTTCTCCACTCTCTCTGAGGGGCCATACAGAGAACAGTTTTTACTTCATCTGTGAAATACAGCCCCAAGTGTGCATGTTTCTGTTCAAGGAAGCTCATCAGAGACTCAGAATGCAGTTTTCTTGGGGGCTGGTTACTCAGTCACTCTTTGCCTGTGTGATTAGTCACAATCGTAGAAATTCTACACTTCCAGAAGGAATGCAGTTGTTCATAAATCACACTGGTATAGCAGGGTTCAGTGCCCCAGCCATATAAACAGACTTATCAGCATTGGGAACTTTTAAAAAGCTCTAATCCTAGACTCTAGCCAGAACCTGTAATGTTAACTCTTGTGCACAGCAAGGCCCTTAATACATATGTGCGGGAGTTCTATAGGCTGTATACTTAGACGTGGAATGAATATCTTCAACCTTACCAGATAATGCCAGTTATTTGCCAAAATGGTTATATTAATTATACTTTAACCAGCAGAAGAGTGTTCTCAATGCTCTGCATACTTACCAATACTTGATATTTTTAGCTATTTAGTATTTTCTAATCTGGGTAGTGTAAAGTGATAGCTCACTGTAGTTTTATTAGTACTTCTCTGATTAGTTAGGCATCCTTTCATGTATTAATTGGACAGTGGTGTTTACTAGTCTATGAAATGGTTTTTTACATGGTTTGCCTGTTTTTCCATTGGATTGTTTCCTTTTTCTTATATCGAAGCAGCTCTTAATTTAATCTTAATTCTAATCTTTTGTTGGTTATGTATTGCAGATCTATTGTCTGATTTAATTTGATGATGGAAATCATTAATTTTAATGAGTTAGAAGTTGTCAGTATTTTCCTTTATGGTTTGTAATTTCTGTGTCTTTTTAAGGCAGTCCTTCCATATCCAAAAGTTATAAATGCATTCACATATATTGTTTCTAAAAGTTTTAAAGCATTTCCTTTCACATTTAAGTCTTTTAATCTATCAGGAATTAATTCTTCTATGGTATGAGGTAAGGAACCAGTTTTTCCCTAATGTGATCAGTTGTGCTAGCACCACTGAAAAGTCCACTCTTTCCCTGCTTAGCTACAAAGGTATGTATATGGATATATCAAATTGTCATATGACTGTGTCTGTTTCTGGTCTGTATTTTATTTTATTGATTTATTTGTACCAATACCACACATTGTAACTACTTTAATTTTATAATAGTTCTGTCTGGCCATTTTCCTCTTAGTCTTCCTTAGAAATGTCTTTGCGATTCTTGCCCCTTTGCATTTTCTTATACATTTTAGAATCATTGTGATAAATTTCACATACTGAAAAATTGAAATTACATTACATTTAAGATTCAATTTGGGAAAAATTAAAATTTTAGACCTTTAAATACCCTGTTATAAACATAGTACACCTATCTATTTATTAGGTTTTAGTTAATTGCTTTTAAGAAAGTTTTTAAATTTATCCCTAGAGGTCTTATATATCTTCTATTAGATTTATTTCTAGGTACTTTTATTTTTTATTATTATTGGGAATGATAGGTTTTTAAAAATCACATTTTCTAACCATCTGGTACTGAAGTATAGATATGAAATTGATTTCGTGTATTGATCTTACATTCAACAATTTCCTAAACTCTTTTTCATTCTTATAATTTGCTTGTATATTCTTCTGAGTGTTCTATATAGAGAATTATATCTGTAGATGGCAGTTATGTTTCTTCCAGTTCTTATGCCTTTAATACCTTTTTTTTTTATTACTTCACTTAGTAGTCCTAGGCGGATAACAGACATCCTGTGTTCTTTCCAGAATATATAGGCTCTATGGGAATATATTGAAGCTTGGATTAAGAGTTGAGAGTTTGGGTTTTTGTGGATTAAAGCTTTTCTTTTAGATAGGAGTTGTGTTTGCTTCTATCATGCTCCTGGAACACAACCAATTCAGGACTACTTTAAATTAAATTCAAGGCTTGAGATTTCTGGGAGAATGCATATGGTATGAATTAGGGCCATAAGCCTATGTGAAGATTGTCTTGTGGTTGCTTATTGAAGGAGACTATTTTTTCTCCCTTAGAGGCAAGGCCAAGGCCAAGAGAGACACATTTTTTTGTCTGCTCCTTTGCAGGGCAGATTTATATTTAATTTACTTTTTAATTTTAGTTATAACCCCTCCTGGCTTTTCATGAGAGCTGTGGGTCTAACTTACCACCTTGCATAGGCGTAAGGTACCTATGGCTGTTAAAACCCATGTGGATGTTATTTGAGGTGGTAGGTAGATGGGCAGTGTCATCCTTGGTTACATTTTCTGGCTTCTTGCTCCTGTTTTTAGTTTGACCTCTGAGGACTTTCCTTACTGTTTCTTTTGCAAGCTTAACCATAAATTCAAAAATATTTTAAAAATATTTTTTTTGCCCTAATCATTGAATAAACTTTTACTTTTTGGTACATATTAGACACAAACCATGGAAATCTAGGGATGGAAAACAATATTTAGGGGTTTATTTGTGGCCATTATAAATATTGCCTAGGACTTGGGTATGTTTGCGTAAACACTCGACTTGAAACATGTTGAAAATTACCTGTCAATAGAACAGACTGAAGTGATCTACATGTACTAAAGAGAACTGAATATCCATTTTCAGATTTCTTAGTATTTCCAATAATATCCTTCTGATAGTATTTCATTTTAATAAAAATGGTACAAGGTAATTTGCAAGTGATTAAGGCATGTTGTAAAGAAATTGACTTTTCTTCTTCTTCAGTGTGCTTTATCCAGTGACTTTTTTTTTCCAGTTTGCCAAGCATTGGACAGAATCAAATGATCTGGAATCTAAACCATTAACTCCAGTATTATGCAGAGCATCTGCCAATAAATTAAAGAACAAAGAGAATGTATATACTCCTAAGCACGCTGTAAAGAATGAAGAGTGCTTTGTATTTCCTGAGCCAAAAACTCCAGTTAATAAGAACCAGCACAAAAGAGAAATACTCACTACACCAAATCACTGCACTACACCCTTGAAAGGTATTTGCTGAAGCACCTTTAAATTCCATCCTTCTCATCATGCTAAGTAAATGTATAGCAAGTCAGAAATTACTAGCATTGTTCTCAGGAATTTCTAGAAGCCAAGCTGCGTTCTTATTATGTGTTATTTGCTTTAGTTGAAATGAAAGCATATTAGGCAACTTCTAATTCTTCTCAAATGATAATGAATTTTTCTCTTTTCTACATATGTAGAGTTGAATCATAGCATCATAGAATATCAAAGCTGAAAGGCATGTTAGAGCTCATTTAATCCACCTGCCTTTTCACAGCTGAGGAACTTGAGATTCAGACAAGTGGAGTGATTTGCCCAAGGTCATACATCCCAATTTAGACTTTGCCCCCACTTGTAATGACTAAATTGAAGTTTCTGCTGAGCCCTTTTTACTCATCTGGATTTCAAGTCTTTTACCTGATCATTCTCTGCCTTGTTTTACTGCCTGCACACCAGCAGACAGGGTAAATCTCTGATGCCCTTCCAGATATATGTGTCTAGATGTTACAACTCTCGCATTTCCCTTGTTCTCTTCAGTGTAATCACCAATTTAAGCTGTTTCCTTTATGACACCTTAAGTGTCTTGGTTGTTGGTTTCATCTAGACACTTTTTTTTTTTGTCTGTATGCCTCTTAAAATAGTGCCTGGAACTTAACCCAGTTTTCTGGCACTGGGTCTCACCAGGATAAGGCAGTCGTACCTTGAGAGTAGAAATTCGGACACGTTTATTGAAGCATGGTATACTATGTAAGTGGGGCCATATTGGTTGAATGATACATAATAGGTGCCCAATGCCTGGTATGTAGTGGGGTCCATATCTATTGAATGAAGGAATGAATAAATTAGAACCTGAAGGGATTGTATTTACTGTGATTAGCTTACATCACTTTTAAAAATGACACCTAAAAGTTATTAGCCTTTTTTCCAGTATATGTGACCTACTTTTGTGTATGTTGAGATCCTATTGAACCCAGACTCTGAAACAGTGCCATGTGAACTGCTACTAAGCCACATCCTGCCATTGTGCTTCCAGTCTGCTAATGGGGCTGATAGCCATTTCCAGAGGTCTACTTATATATAAAGATATGAAAAGTTTTGTCAGAATATTTGCTGGAAGTCCTGTGAATTACATTCTCCAGTTCATCAACTCAGACAATACTTTCCCCACAATTGTGAGGCTACTTTGGTGTGATGATGTGTATTTGTGTGTGTGGCTGCTATAAGGGTCTAGTGAGGTAACATCTGCACATAGGACCTCAAAAGTATTTGCTGTTGCATCTTTTCCCAGTGTGTGCATGTGTATGGGGCGATCTCTTTCTCTTCTGTTATTTTTCTTACTATAGGTACAACATCTTTTGTGAGCCATGGGATTGGGCAGGGAGATAAAATAGACCTTTAGCTCACCTTAGCTCCCTGGGGCTTTTGTAAAAAAAAAAAAAAGCCTTCAATGCCTATAGTCCCTTCCATTATTAATATTTTCTACTTTTATGTAATTTTGAAGGTTTTGAAATATGGATAGTTTAGAATTTATAATCTTAAAGTGTCATGAGTTTACATGTCTTGTCTCTGTGAGAAAGATTATGTTGGTCAAAAGCTATTATTGTCTGTTTTTCTTTAAACATAAGAGCTGCCTATGGGAACAAGTGTCTGAAGCCCCGATTGATAGCTTCCATTAGTGCTTTGCATTTTACTTTCTCTGTGAGTCATTTTTGACGTAAACATTAATTTCATTTTTCTGAATCCTCTATAATCTAGTCAGTGACAGTTTGTCGAAGGGTAACTGTGTGGTAGTAGATACTAAGTATATAAAGATAAAAACTGTTTTCATACATGTTGATTGAACTTATTTTCTTGTTCTTATGGAACCAGAGAGAATAGTGCTGAATAGTTGTAAACAAAACAAAATCCCTGATCCCTTTTTAAAAACTTGATATCACATTTATTATAAAGTGAATATTGTCTCTAAAGGGTATACGACTTTTACTTATTTTTAAATTAAAAAAAAAATTTCAATTATAGTTGACATTCAATATAATATTAGTTTCAGGTACACAGCATAGTGGTTAGACATTTATATAATTTATGAAGTGCTCACCCCAATAAGTCTAGTACCCGCCTGACACCATACAATTATTATAATATTATTGACTATGTTCCCTATGCTATACTTTACATCTCCTGACTATTTTTATAATTGGCAATTTGTACTTCTTAATCCCTTTTACCTTTTTCACCGAGCACCCTCAATCTCTCTTCCATCTGATGACCATCAATTTGTTCTCTCTATGAGTTTGTTTCTGTTTCATTTGTTTATTTTGTTTTTTAGATTGCACATATAAGTGAAATCATATGGTATTTGTCTTTCTCTGTCTGACTTATTTCACTTAGCATAGTAATCAGATTTGTTAATGCAAATTTGTTGCAAGCTATCTGGGTTACAAATACCCTACTAGAATAAAACAGTTTTGAAATAGGGAATATAAAAATAACCAGAGCTCATCCACTTGAATAACTTTTATCAAGCATTCTCAGTGGATTGTTCTCTTTGCCTAACAGGAGTTGAATAGGGCTATAGATGGAATTAACACTGAATATTATCTCAATTAAAGGCATAAGTTGGGACCTTGTGTAAATAAAGATTGACTTTTATTTATAAAAATGCTGTATTTTTATGATCTGTTTAGATCTATCATATGATCATTATAATAAAATCGTAAGCATGGCCTCAGTTTTGCAGTGAAGAAAAAGAAGAGCTACACAAGCAAAGTAAAATGATTTTGTTTTTATCATAAATCACCCAGAAACATTTATTTGAAGAATTGAGCCTTAACTTCACTGGCCAAGTGATTATAGTATTTCTGAGTCAATGAATGAGGTGATGTATGTATTGTTTATAGAAATTTTGAAACCAGAGCATGTCAACTACATTTGATTTGTGTGTTTGTTTTTCTAATAGTTAGAAACCAGTGCCTGAAAGAAACCCCAATTAAAATGCCAGTAAATTCAGCGGGAACAGAGAAGTTAATGACAGGTGTCATTAGCCCTGAGAGGCGGTAAGTATTGTGTTTTAGTTTCTTTTGATCTTTAGTATATGTAACCATATTTCCTTTTTTCAAATGTGATAAACCTAATTAAGGTAAACCATTATGTAGATTCTTTCGGAGACTGTTGGAATGTATGTGTATGAGGATGGCCTGTTGCCATTACTGGAGCTGTGGCCACTGCCTTTCTTATGGGGTGGAATTGTGAAACCAACTCATCAGCAGTAGGACTGGCACCTTAACTTAAAACACAGCAGGTCGAAAGGCAGTGGCTCTGGCCCCAGCCACGTAGTTTTTTTCCAAGGCGCATCTTTCCCTAAACTTCTGCCAGGATAATATCGACACTCACTAACAGATAGCAGTCCCTTAGATGGTAAAGATACTAAAGGATGAGAAAACCCATGCCTCTTGTATGAATGGTTCTGCAGCAGAGTAACCCTTCATTGTCATTTATAGCTCTTGTGTTAAGCAGAATCAGTTTTGAGGACAGTTGAAGGAATTAGAATGTGAACTAGATATTAGATGACACTATGGCATTGTTAATATTTTTGATGTCATAATGGTATTGTGGCTTTGTAGGAAAATGTTCTTATTTATTGGTGCTGTTTGCTGAAGTGTTTCAGAGCAAAGTATCTTGCTCTCTTCAGATGGGTTACTTTCAGATGGTTCAGCAAAGATGTACTTATATTTAATGTGTTTATTATCGAAATGCATAGAAAAAGCAAACGTGTTAAAATATTAACAGTTGTTGAATCAAAAAGGATATATGAGTGTTCATTGCACTCTCTGTTCAACTTGTTGTATATCTGACATTTAAAAAATGGTGGGGGAAAATGAGTTTTGCTTAGAGATTTTGGCGGTGGAGGAGGAGCGATGGCTACGTTCTAGTGGGAGATGGCTTTTGTGCTCCCTGAGGAGGAGTGAGATGGGCTGTCCCTGGCATCCCTGAATTAGGCACACCTAACAAAGGGGACCAAAGCACAACCTGTGAGATCCCCAAAGGGCAGGAGATACAGCTCTATTCTTGGTTTTATTTTTAAGGTGTCGTTCAGTGGAAATGGACCTTAACCAAGCCCATGTAGAGGATACTCCGAAAAGAAAAGGAACCAAAGTGTTTGGGAGCCTTGAAAGGGGGTTGGATAAGGTTATCACTGTGCTTACCAGGAGCAAAAAGAAGGGCTCTGCCAAAGATGGGCCAAGGAGACTAAAGGTAAGTGGACTAGAAATCTTTAGTGTGGATTTCAGAAGGTGGCTGCTACTCAACTGCTTTTTTTTTTTTTTTAAATTAAAGGAATGAATGAATGAATGAATGAATGGATTAGTATTTTTTATTTCTTCATTTAGTTAATGAATACATAACTAAATGAGCACCTAAAATATGCATTTTACTATACAGTGAATGGGCTTTGAGAATGCACAGCTGTTCATTTTAAGGAGCTAGTAACTGTAACCCAAATATTCAAGTGTATGTAGAGAGAAATCACAGAGGCAGCATGGAGGTTGGGAAGCATGGCCATGTATGAGGAACTGCCTTAAGGATACTTTAATGGTGGGGACTTGAGCTCAGTCGTCATATCTCTGGCACATAGAAGAGTCTCTGACACATGGATACTTTTGTAGGCCCTCATGAAATATTTGAGTGCATGGCAGTTTGAACTTTGAGTATGGTGTGTATGAAGAAAATAGTGAGCAATAGGCTGGAAATATAGCCTGGCTAAGAGGTTTGGGCCTTATTTGATAGACTTATCATGCTTTAAAAGGTTGACAGAGGTGTGGACATTATTTTTGGTAGGAAAAGAAAAGAAAAATGTTATTAGTAGGTATAAGATGCTTCTTACTCTCCTGGATTTTCTCTGAGCATTCATTCAAACATCTAATGAATGACATTTTTGTTTGGGCAGGTAAGAGTTACAAAAAAGGGATGACTAAGACAACCAATGTCCTTGAGGAACTTATAGAGTGGCAATGAAAATAGGCAAGGATGTTGTTGCTCTGACACACAGGGCTCAGTGCTATAATAAAAACATCTTCAGTGGAACAGGAGGGGTGGGCCTAGAGGAGCAAGGAGAAGATGGTAGTGTTCCCTGTGATTTGGGCTTGGGTCTATGTTTAGTTTTTGCAGTGAGTCTCATTTGAACAAATCTGGGCAGGTTTGAGGGAAGGGTGCTTCAGGGGAGAATGTTCTGAGATCCCGTTTATTTTTTAAAGTGGAAGAAGGACTTACCCATTAGGATGTGTTGCCTTGTTGAACTTATGTTCAGTGTATTCACTGAAAAGTTTTATGTTCCATATGGCTGTTTATTAGGCTTGTTTTATCCTTTTATTTTTAGATTTTTCTGGCTGGAGACAGTTGTAAAGTATTCTAAAGCCTGATATTGGGATTAAGGAAACTATAGTGCCATTTCTATGAAAAAAAGTAAATAAAGAAAATTAAGGAAACTTGTCCAACTATATATATTATTGAGAAGCTAAGCAGTTACCATATGAATGCATAAAGTAGGATTAATTATTTTTTAAAAGGAAGTCACTTAAATAGTGATTTGAAAGCATTGAGTTTATTATTATCTTGACAAAGCCTGTCTCGTTCGGTGAAAGAGTCCTGGATTGGGACCCAGGAGAGAGAGTCCTGTCATAGCTGTGCTACTTGTTCCTCTTATAATTTGAAGCTGAAGTTCCCAAACTCTAGTCATTTAATACTCACCTTCATATCGGTATCTCATCTGCATTATTATTTATCTGGTATTTTTTGTATTGACTCTTAAAAAAAAAAACAGATTTATAGAGGTATAATGGACATAATATATTAAAAATATTAAAAATATACAATTAACATACTTTTAGCATTATATGTGAACCTGTGAGACCAGAGCACCACAATCAAGATGACTAATTAAAAAAAAACTTACATTTATTTAAAAGGAAACTAAATATTACTAGTTTTTACTAATTATATTTTTTTAAGTCACATTGGAACAAATACACAAATATTAAAATAAAATATTCATGTACCACGCAGAGTTATCTTGTATATTTCCAGTGACAGTTTATATCACATTTTGGGACACCCTACATTAAGAAATGTGTATCTCTCCTTTGGGCCATAGGTTCTTAATTGGAAAAGTAAGGTAGTTGGGTGGTTTCTAAGATCAGCATTTTTTTTGTTTATAAAAACTCAAATCTGAAAGACATAGAAAGTATGATTTTGTTTGAGTGAAGTTCTACTAGGAAGATTGAGATTTCCGTCTTCTCTAGGACTTATTGAAACAGTAGTTTGGCACTCAGTAAGTAGCCTGGCACATAGTAAGCCTTCAGTAACTTGATGGATGAATAGATAACTAGATACCAATTAGGAATTAAATTATTTGAGAACTGTGCTTTCAGTGAATGAGAATAAAAACTTGATGCTACTTTTTTTAAAAAGAATGCTTGCTATGTTCATTCTCACATAGAATTGTCATGTAATCAGCTCCTGAGATTCTGTAATATTTAAATAATCAAAAAGAATTAAGGAAACATATCCAACTATATGCAGACAAAATATTCTAGGGCATTGTTTCATCTTCCCACAGCTTACATTTCAGGACTCTATAGTGTAGGAAGGGAGAAACGGGTAAAGATCAAATAGACATTATTTAATATTTATTTCTTTAAAAAGATTCATAAGAAAGGAAGATGAAAGTATTAAAAAGATGCTATAGATGTAGTAATAAATATGATTTCTCCAAGCTTTTCTTGTGCCATTTTGATTCAACTTATCAAGAGTTGGTTGTAAATTTCTTAAGTATTTTCTTTGAAATATTTCCATTTAAAATGGTACTATTTTTAGGAGTTTTGCATCTCTAAATCAGGGATGATGGCCTTTGTGTTGATGTAAAGATTTACTTCTCACCCTTTCTTTTTCTTTTTTAAGCTTCACTATAATGTGACTACAACCAGATTAGTGAATCCAGACCAACTCTTGAATGAAATAATGTCTATTCTTCCAGAGAAGCACGTTGACTTTGTACAGAAGGGGTAAGAAAGAAGCATACTGACATGCTGTTGCATTTATTACTTGATATATTACTTTTGAGCTCTGAGAAAACACAGGTTGATTCCTCTCTTTTCTTAAAAAAATGTTTCTTCCCACCTCATTCCGAAAAGCTTTTGTGATAGTGTCATCATTCATAATTTAGTCCCTTTTGTTTTGTATAAGCTATAGAAATTTTTTAAGTGTCCATATTGTCACCACTTTCCAAGTGAGACTTTTCAAAATAGGAAAATCTGAACTTCTTCCAATATTTTTTTAAGAGAATTTTAATAAGAGCTTGAATCAAATTCATGACATATGCCAAGGAGCAAGATCTCAAAAGCTCCTCTTCTAGCATTCTTTTACATCCTCCATCTTCCTGTGATGTTCTGCTTTACAATAGTATATATAAATTGTAACCTCAAACAAATCTTGGATTTATATAGACTCCTTCTCTTTATGACTTGCTATTTTACAGGACTGGGTTTTCAGTACTTTAGCAAGTCATTTCACCTTAACTCTTTCCCACTTTTGAGTGAATGGCCATCAAAGCCTCCGAGGTAATGATTTCCTGTTCTGAATGGCCAGGCCTACTCTAGTTACTTAAGAAGTTCAAATTTCGAAGCATTTCCACTTTGTTATGTCTCTTTAAAATTTCATTATTAACTCAGCTAAGAAGAACCACTAATAGATTTAACAAAAACATTAAAATAGAATAGTCAATCTAGAGTTAAGATATTAAGAAAGTCTTTTGCAAAAGTAATTTTACTTTTCACTCTGTAAGTGTCTGTAGCATTCCTTATGTTAACTTCAGCTTTCTTCGATAGGTGTCATTAGAACACATAAAACTGAACTCACTCTGATCTGTTCTTCATGCTTGGGGTTTAGCCACAGTTCCAAAACCTCTAGCCAGATCTATATCAGAAAGCTTCCAATTATCTTCTTTTTAGTATATGATCTCTATCAGATCACTAACTGGCTGTTAGCCAGTAATTCCTGATCAACCAGAAGGTCTCTGCCTTAATCCTTTTTTTTTTTTTTTACCCTTTCTGTTTGTTTTTACCTTCTTTGTGACAAAGCAGAATAACAAAAGCTAAGTTTTTTAGTGGTATGATAGGACTAATCTCAGTTATATTCCATTATCTTTTTCCTGTTAGGAAGAATTACTTTTTATCTTCCAGATGGCTAAATTTCTCTGTTTCATCTTCCCATTAGGAACCATAACTACAGAGTACTTCTTTTGGCATTTCTGATATTGACTGCTAATTTTTAAGAGATCAAGCCCCAAAACATAGAACTAAGTTAGAAAGAAAAAGAATAATGTTTTGCGAAACCTCATAGTACATAACAGATGTAAATAATTTTTCCACACTTCTGTGGAACAATGTCCTTAATATTTAGGGAACTGAAATATAAAATCAATATTCTATTGTTTGTGTTTATTGAAGATCAGTAAGACAAATGAAACTAAAATATAGTATAAAGTAACTTCAAAAATTGATTTACATGAATTCAGTTTATGCAGCTTTTCAGGAACATACCTATTAAGATGTGTTTAAGCTTTTGTTTAGTCTGGGCCTTTCTGTTATCAGAGCAGTTAACATGGCCATTCTAGTTATATACGCCATACATTTCAACCATGGAAATATACCATCTCCTTGGGCTTCCTTTTATTACTCTGCTATAAAGTGTTATAACAATCATAACTTATTATTATCATTACTGGAAAAACCTCAAAAACATGGGTCCTGACAGGTTGGTGGCTTCGGTTTTATTTATATGAAAGACAGAAGTTTCTTATGAGGTGCATGCAAAAAATATTCTTAATCTTCTCTGAGCTTTCCCTTGTTGTAAACATTATGGAAGTGGCCTAATGTTCAAGGATTACAATGTTGAAAGAGTTGTGTAAAGGATGCCAGAAGATTTCTTGAGTGTGAATGGCATACATAGCTATGAAAGAAGGCTTTTCTTTGGAGCAAGGGAGAATTCTGGTAAAGCCTTTTCATCTTTATTTTTTCTTAAGATCCTAGTTCAGCTTCTGGGAAAACTCCATTCATACTCCATCACTAAAGCATAGCTAGGTCATTTGGAAACCATGAGCAGTAATATATTGCTTAATAGAAAATAATGGTTTGTTTTCTCTACCAGCCTCCTAGAAGCTTAGAAATCTCTTGTATTACACAGAATATTCATGGTTCTCCTGCTAACTGGCTCCTTATCTTGTTTTTCACAGCTATACGCTGAAGTGTCAAACACAGTCAGATTTTGGCAAAGTGACAATGCAGTTTGAACTAGAAGTATGCCAGCTTCAAAAACCCGATGTGGTGGGTATCAGGAGGCAGCGGCTTAAGGGTGATGCCTGGGTTTACAAGAGATTAGTGGAAGACATCCTATCTAGCTGCAAGGTATAATTGATGGTTGGTTTGCATCCTGCTGGATGAGTATGGATGTGATACATCCTACCTGGAGACTGGCATGATTGGTTTGATTTTTTAAAGTCCATTGGAACTACAAACTCATTTGTAAAGAACTGTCTTAAGCCAAAATCTTTTAGTTTTGAAACAAAAGATATTATTTTGTAGATGAATCTAAGGCCAGCCCATCTGTCATTATCTGTTTTGTCTTTTCTAATCATGTGGCTTTGTGTATTAATAACTGTTGACTTTCCTAGATTCACTTCCATATGTGAATATAAGCTCTTAACTGTGTTTCCTTTTAATGTGTAATTTCTTTCTGAAATAAAACCATTTGAGAATATAGCAGCCTTTTTCTCTTCTTTGCATTTAATTTTGATCCAAATAAAACCTCAATTGGCTTCCTGACTATTAAGTAGAGACGATTTGGAGTATGTTTTATCTGTTATCAAATATGCCTTGGGCAGAAAAACAGATAAGAATTCATTTGCATAATTTTTTCTTGTCTCTGATTTAAGTAGGATTTATTGAGATCGTTAACTAAGTCACAGCTGTGGTTACCAGAGTTAAACAACACATTTAATATGTTGAATAAAAGAGTATTGACTTCAGTAAGTGTATTCGGTCAACAATGATAAGTATCTGAACTATGAACCTCTATGAAATGTTACTTTATGGTAATTTTTAAAAAGTATGTTGGCCCCGAATTTGTATTTTTATATCATTTTATTGGTCTCTAAAGGCCAGCACTCAAGTTAAATTTGTACGGATTTTACCAATTAAACTAGTTGGAGAAAAAATAGCACTATTTCTAGTCAGTCGTCGGGGAGTGTTTTGTCATTTATTCAATAAACATTTACTAAGTGCTTACAAGCATTAGGTCCTGGGGCTGAAGATGATACTGGCAAGTAAACTCACGGAGTGTAGAGCCTATTAATAGGGGCAAATGTATAAACCAGTGTTTATAATGTAGAAGGGCTGATCACCTTTGCCCAGAGGAGAAAGGGTTGATTTTTGGGGGAGGAAACAGTATTTGGTCTTGAAGGATATTTGAGTTCAAAAGAAAGAGAAGATGGAGGAGTATGGCATTCTTGACAGTAAGAATAGTGTGTGTAGAGGCATGAAGTTATAAAACGACATGATGTGTGTAAGATAGAGGCTGAAGGCAGTGCAAGAGGGAAGTAGCAGATGAGGGTCAGAAGTTTAGCTGAATATAAGTGAAGAAAGAACTTGAAGGAACTTGAATGCTCTACAAAACTGGCAAAGGAGAGCTGTCAAGTGTAAATTTTTTATAATAGCTTTATTGAAATATAATTCACATACCATGAACTCACCCCTTTAAGTGTACAATTCAGTGATTTTTAGTATATTTACAGTTGTGCAACCATCACTACAGTCTAATTTTAGAACATTTTCATCATCCCTAAGAGAAACCATTACTGGTCACTCCCAATTCCCCCAGCTCACAGCCTCCGGCAATCACTAATCTACTTTCTGTCTCTATAAATTTGACTATTCTGCACATTTCATATAAATGGGATTATACAAAATGTGGCCTTTTGGCTCTGGGTTCTTTGACTTGCGTGTTTTCAAGATTCATCATTTGGCACGTAGCAGTACTTTATTTCATTTTACAGCTGAAAAATATGTCATTACGTGTATATATCACATTTTACTTATCTGCTTATCAGTTGATAGACATTTAGGTTGTTTCCACTTCTTGGCTATTAAGAATAATGCTACTATGAACATTTGTGTGCGAGTTTTTGTGTGGACCTCTGTTTTCAGTTCTTTTGTGTATATACCTAGGAGTAGAATTGCTAAATCATTTAACATTTTGATGAACTGCCAAACTGCTTACCATTTTATTATCCAACCAACCATCAGTGAGGGTTCTAATTATTCCACATTCTCTTTCTTTAACATTTGTTATTATCTGTTTATTTTTTTAAATTTTTTAATTTTTTTTTGCCATCTTGTTGGGTATGAAGTAGTATCCTGTGATTTTAGTTTGCTTTTCCATAATGACAAATAATGTTGAGAATTTTTTAATGTGCTTTTTAGCCATTTGTACATCTTTTTTGGAGAAATAGCTATTCAGATCCTTTGTTCTTTTTTATTTGAATTATTAGTCTTTTTGTTGAATTGTAAAAATTTTGTAGTTCTGGGTATAAGTCCCTTATCAAATATATGATTTGCAAATATTTTCTCATTCTATGGATTGTCTTTTTACTTTTTTGATAAGTGTCTTTTGAAAGAACAAAAGTTTTTAATTTTCTAAAGTTCAATATATCTATTTTTATAAACAGAAGAGAAGAATCACTCTTCTGTTTCTGTGACAGACAGCATGGTCTAGAACAGTGATTCTCAAAAACCTGACAATGAACCACAGTAAAAAGTTGAATCATGCTGAACTTAAGCTCACAATAAAGAGCTTTCAGAAAAACTCCAAGGTAGCTGACAAGGAAAGGGCACTTAGCAATATAGTGGTTTCTCAGTCATTGAAGGTGTCAGATGTGTTGGACAGCCATTCATGGGATAGGTCATAGAGGGAATTTATGTACTGAACTGGACCAATAGTCTTAGAGCTCCTGCCTACCTTAGGATCTGTGGTCCAATAACAGCACGGTAAATAATGTTCGGATGTTGGGAGTAGCATGACCCCAGAAGTTTGGCAGCAGCATTATGGAAGTTGGGAATGATAAAATGGTGAATAAGGAGCAATAAAAGATAGTGTTTGTTGGCTATGATAGGGAGAAATAAATAATTATAGTATCTGTCAGATATTGAGCACCCACTATCAGGGGTCAGCAAGCTATGGCCTTTTTGGTAAAGTTTTATAGGAATACAGCCATGCTCACAGTGCCTCTGACTCCTTTTGTGCTTCAGTATCAAATCTGAGTAGTTTTGACAATGTACGGCCTGCAAAGCCTAAAGTTCATTATCATAAAGTATTCACAGAAAGTTTGCTGACCTCTGATTTAGATAAATGTTTTCAAATCACCACAACATGTATTATACATATTAACTCAATTTAATCTTTACACTATATAAGATAGATGGTGTCTTTTTTTTTTTTTTAAAGAGAAGGTTATACAACTATAAGTGCATTGGATTTGAACCAGGCATGACAGGCTGCAAAGTCCATATTCTTTCTTTTACTGGAAATAGAGGTAATACCTCTCTTCTGAGATAGTACCCTATAGGAAAGCATGATCATATATAATACTTATCAAAAGGTTTTTTTTTATAGCAATATTACATAAACTGGTTAAAATGTAGAAAAACTTCACTAATTCAGAGCAGACTTTATTACAGTGCAATTTACTACAATTGAGTGTGTTATGTGAGTCTTCTTAGTAAGAGTAACAAGTTCAAAATCTCTTCCCTGAATAAAGAGAATACAAGGAAATAAGAATTGAAAGACTGAGCTTCTGGGTTCCACAGTGGTTTCATACATCTTAAAGAGCTTATTTTTCTGATTATGGTTATTATGTGATATAGGCCTATAGAATTATATATTTAAAAACCCTTCTTTAGGTTCTTGGGTAGGATCCATTTCCTTGCCTTTTCCAATTTCTAGAGGCCCCTGCATTTCTCAGCATGTGTTCCTCTTCTCCATCTTTAAATAAGGGCAAGTCGAATTTTCTCACGTCACATCACTCTGACTTTGTCCACAGTCACATTTCCCTATAAGTCTGGGCTCTCCATCCCTCTTCACATATTATGACCCTAATGATTGCATTGGGCCCACTCTGATAATGCAGGATTTTTTTCTCTTAGGGTCAGCTGTTTGGCAACCTTATTTCCATCTGCAAGCTTAATTCCCCTTTGACATGTAACATATTGTAATCAGATCCCAGGAATTAGGATGTGTGGTCATTGGGGGAGGAGCATTCTTCTTCCTGTTACTGTGGTCAACTGATTTTTGACAGAGATGCCAGGACAATTCCAGGGGGTTTGGGGTAGAGTGGAAAGAATAGTCTTCAACAAATAGTGTGCAGATAACTGGATAATCACATGCAAAAAGTGAAGTTGGACCCCCACCTTATAGCATAATATAAACGCTAAAATAATAAAAATTTTTAGAAAAAGTATAGGAGTAAATGTGACCTTGGATTAGGCAATAGTTACTTAGCTATGACTTGAAAAGCACTAGAAGCAATAGATACATTGGACTTCACCAAAATTAAAATTGTTTGTGCTTCAAAGCATGCCATCAAAAAGGTAAAAAGGCAACTCACAGAATGGGAGAAAATATTCGCTAAACACATATCTGATAAATGACTTATAACCAAACTAGAAAAGGATTCTTAAAACTCAACAATAAGGAAATAACACAATTTTGAAAATGGCAAAAGATCTGAACAGATGCTTCACTAAAGATACAGATAGCAAATAAATGTATAACAAGATGTTTAGCACCATATATCATTGGAGAATTTCAAATTAATATGAGAGACCGCTATATACCTATTTGAATGGCTAAAGTCCAAGAAACTGATAATACCAAGAACCAACCACGATGTGGGGCAACGGGAGGTTCGTTCTGTTGCTGGTAGAAATGCCAAATGGCATATCCACTTGGAAGACAGTTTGACAGTTTTTTGCAAAGATAAACAAAGTATTTATTATCATAAAGTATTATCACTATAATCACTATATAATGATATAATCACTATATCATTCCTAGGTCTTTGATTTGAAAACAGCTCCACAAAAAAACCCGCATGTGAATGTTTGTAGCATCTTATTTATAATTGCCACTTATAATTGCCAAAAATTGGAAGCAACAAAAATGTCATTCAATATGTGAATGGATAAACAAACTATGGTACAGCCATACAATGGAATATTACTTAGCACTAAAATGAAAGGAGCTATCAAGCCATGAAAAGGCACGGAGGAACATTAAATGCATATTGCTAAAATAAGCCAGTCTGAAGAAACTACACTACCTGCCGTATGAATGTAATTATATGGAAAAGGCAAAACAGTGCCCCCTAAATGATTAGCCACTTGACCCAATGCCATTTGTTGAATATTTATTCATTCTTGACTTTTAACTTCACTGAGTTATTCAGTTATTAAAAAGAGCCGTGGTTGCCAGTGGGATGGCAAGGAGCGAAGCACAGGAAATTTGTAGGGCAGTAAAACTTCTGTATGACACTGTGATAATGGTGGCCACAAAATGTTATGTATGTGTCAAAACCTATAGAAATTGACCACAAAGAATAAACTTCAGTTGTCTTAATCTGCTTAGGCTGCTGTAGTAAAGTACCATAAATTGGAGAGATTAAACAACATTAACTTCGCACAGTTCTGGAGGTTGGGAATTCCAAGATCAAGGCGCTAACAGATGCCTGCTTCCTGATTCAGAGATTGCCATCTTCTCACTGCGATCTCACATGGTAGAAGGAACAAGGTTACTCTCTGGGGTCTTTTGTAAGCATACTAATCCCATTCATGACGGCTCCATCCTCATGTCCTAATTGCCTCCCAAAGGCCCACCTGTAAATACCATCATATTGGGGATTAGGTTTCAATGTATGAATTGGAGGGTGGGGGGCAGAAACAAACATTCAGTCTATAGTATTACTGTATGTGAATTAGAAAAAAAAGAAAAGAAAAGAAAAGTTGAGATATCCCAGGAAGGAATTACAAATATGTGAGACAACCTCATTGAAAGGAGTGGAGAAATTTACAGATACGCCAGAGAAGGAGACTAGAATGATCCATGTGTTGGATTAGAGTAGGAGATATCAATAAGAACTCATTTTACCTTAATATAGATACAGATGTTTACATATAGAAAAAGTAAGCCAACTTTCTACAAGGCACCTGTTTCTGATAGCATATGAGGAAAAGGGTCTGGAGTATGACCTCTTATTCCTACTTTGAGGCATTGTAAAAACTTCTGTAAGACCAGCTGTGCATTGTGTATCACTATCTATGAGACTGTGCATTTTAGGAAGAGATTCTGGGATTTGGATTTGGATTCTGGGACTCAGGCACTTGGACTTCACACCTGGTCCTGCTGTATGTCCTTGGACAAATCTCTGCCTGTCTCCAGGTTTATTTCTATAAACAGGTCGCACATGCAAACACATGCAAACTTTTTATTAAGATCCCTTCTAGCTGACACCACAAATGACATCAAGGTTTGACGTGTAATTTGGACTGATGGATTTAAGTTTTAGCCAATACGAGTAGCTCCAACATAGCTACAAACTCCTCACCGTATGGCATAAAGTTTACGCTCAAAATACAACATTCCTTCCCAAGGACACGCTGGCCTGGATAATAAACTTCCTCTATGTTTAGGTGTCCGTTCTGCTGACCTGCTTGGTGTTTTGAATTCCCACTGGTGTATACACTCTGAAAAGCCTCGGACATTTGCTAGACGGAGAGAAATACTTGCAAGGAAAAATATTTCAGATTGCCAAACACAGAGTTATAGAGCAGAAAGATATAATTCCACAGGAGACTTTCAAAGAAGTTTGGTGGCTAATGGGAAATTTCTTACATTTGTCTTAAGAGACGTAAACTGTTCAGAAGGCCAGGGTGCACGCAGAGGTGAGAGTGGTGTGCTTTGACATTTTAGCATCAGAAAAAAAGTCTTTGAGGAAGTGAGTGTCTCTGAGGGTTTTATATTTGTATTTTTACATTTTAATGTATATTTAACGTTAAATTTGATTTTGTTTGGGCTGGATATTAGAATTAGGAAACGTTGATTCATGGAATTTCAGAGCCACAAAGGGGCCTTTGAGATAAAAGTCTACTGTCCTTCCCCCGCCCCCATCCCTGCCATGTCCTTAGCTGAGAGAAGGATCTTTTTTTAGAGGGAGAGATGGAAAGAAATCATAGGGGACAAGTCCAGGGTGACAAGATCCACCATCCATCATGGTTCCTGACTACGAACAGTTGGAGCCTTTCTCTTTACTCTGTGTGTGTTTTTTTTTTAATTAACCTTTTTTCATTTTTCCTACTTTAGAATTTCACATTATAGTCCTTTGTTCATTCTCCTCTTTTCTCTCGATAATGAAAATGGATATATTATGAACTTAAACTCACTTGCCCTGGGTCATTGCCAGTGCTTAATAAAAGTGTATTAGTATTTGTAGTAATGATAATAACCTGCAGATAATGATGTCGCTAAAGACCAAAGGGTCCCCTTGCATGAGAAGCCCCCCTTTCCAGTCACCTAGCTTTGCTGGATTTAACGGAGACCTTGACTGCTTCAGATAGTCATTGTCCCTTTTAAATTATCAAGGTTTCATGGAGACAAGCATTCTTCACTTAAGGGTTTCCCAGACTGTCTGATGTGCTGGGCTCTGGATAACCTTGTTCCGATGTCATCATATGTCATACTGCCTCTCGGAAATTGTTTCAAGATGTTTGCAAAAATGAACTACTTAAAGGAAAACTAAAAGAAATTCCCTTTGTTCACCTACACACACATACACACACACACACTTTACTATTGGAAATGGTTATGCTCAAAGTGAGTCAGGGTCGTGAGGGGATTTGAAGCTGTGTGACAGAAGAAATGGAGGTGACCAGGCTTTACCGGGAGGAGACTGAGGTGTGACAGACATCTTAAAAAATATGGAGATATGTGGAAGAGGGATTTGACCTTTTCTGGTGGGCCCAATGGGTATGGGAAGATGAAATGAGAGGGTATAATAAGAAGCTGGATTTGGTTCGATATCTGATAGGCCTGGGGAAGGAAAGTTGCCTGCCTAGGAAGTATCCAGTTCACTGTCCCTGGAGTGCTCCAGCAGAAGCAGGAGGGTCCCTCAACAGGGACTTTTGAGGAGTGCTTATAAGGGATTAGGTCATGTTTGAATTGAATCACTCTGAAAGGCAATTCTATGAGGTTCTTGACATGAGAATCTAGTATTTGCATTTTACCTTGGAGAGCGGGAGCCCCAGGGGTTTCTTGAAAGAAAGTTCAAGGCTAAGATCTGACTTTAGGAAGGAGAAAATGGGCTCAGCATCTCCTCTAGCCCCAGGGTTACATGAGTAGACCTAAACCCAAGGCAAACCACAGCTAGACCCGGCCTTTGTCAACCATGATTGACTGAAGAATAGTGAAGGAGCTGAAGAGAGATGGGAGAGGAAACAAGTCATCAAAGCCAAGAGAGGAGACCTTTGAGCAAGGGGTAGACAGCAGCACTGAATGCTGCAGAGAGGACAGGGAGGTTAAGGAATGAGAAGAGGGTGCTGGAGCTGTCCAGAAGGACCCAGGCGTAGCTTCAGAGTGTGGTGGGGCAGAAGCTTGACCTCAGAAAGACAGAAGAATTGCTCAGAAGTGGAGGCAAGAAGTTCAGACCACATCGTTATGGCTACAGCTGCAAGAATGATTGGGTGGAGGCTAGACAGGTAAGACTGATGAAGATGAAGACTGACAGTGGAAGGGAATGAGAATAAAGATGAGGAGAGATTTCTGATGTTGGGTAGGGTTGAGAGAGAGAACTTCGTTATGGTTTTTATTTTGCAGAGTGTTTTTCAGGTCTGTGATGCTATTTGCTTTTTTAAATAGGACATAACGGTTTTGGGGTAGCATCTCCTTCCCTCGCCCCTCCAGATCCAGTATCAGATGCAGATGGGACTGGGTTTAAAGTGAAGATGAGAAATCTTTTGGTCTAAAGGGATTATTCGAGTGTGGCTATGGAGGAAACTGCCCAGAGGTAAAGAGTTTCCAAGGGATCATTGACTTGCCTGCTGCTGAATTCAGCCACTGCATGGTCTCCTCCTGGCCTCTGACACTGTTGACCTCCGTTCGGAACTCGCTCTGCTTTTGATTTTATTCTCTTCTATTTTTCCTACCACTCCTGCTCAGTCTCCTTTTCAGCCTCTTCCTCTGCCTGTCCCCTCAATGTTAATTCTAGTCTCCTGACTTTGGCCTTCTTCTCTTCCTGCTCTTCGTGGTTCTCTATATGTCCTCATCTGACCCATAGTTCACAGTGGCTCCCAAATCTGTCTCTGGCCCAGACCCCTCTCCTCAGCTCCAAGCCCCTGTGTCCACCTTTCCATCGCACAGCTCCATTTAGATATTCCATAAGCATCTAAAAGACAACATTCCTCAACCCAAAATTATTCTTCTCAACTCTATTTTACTCTATAGTCCCCATCTGTAGGGTGACTGTACACCCCGGGTTGCCTGGCATAGTCTCAGCTTAAGCCTATTATCTCAGTATAATTATTAATAATCTGTCCTTTTACTCTAAAAAAAAGTCCTTGTTTGAATGATGCATTTCATGATTATTTTATTCATTTTGGACAACAGCGTGGCCACTCACTTAAATGCCCATGCCAGGACCTTCACATTTATCCTAAATCCTCTCTTGCTTCACTCCCACATTCTATATTTTTCCTCTCACTCCAGTAGATGCTGAGCCCTTAGAGGGCAGGGACAGTGTCTTATTCACTTTATATTTCCAGTTTCAGCCAGAGTTTGGCCGATACAAGATGTTCAAAAAACGTCAAGTGGAGGACATGAAGATGGAGTTAAGGAATGGAATTTGAAGCTGTAGAACATTAGGGCTGGAAGGGTGGGTCCTTATGCCTATCTCATTTTATAGATGAAGAAATTGATGCCCAGCGTGGTGAATGGATTTGATCAAAGTCACGTGGCCAGTTAGTGTCAGGGTCAGGACTGGATTGCAGATCTGCCAGAATCTGTCTAAGGCTTTTCTAGGTGGTTTAAATCTCCTTCATTAAGGAGAAGGATAGATAGCTCAGCAGTCAGCCTTCATTAGGCTCTTGTAGTGTGTGTCTCCTGAGGGTTTGGGGGTGTGGCATGAAGAGAAAAAACATTCTTGCTTCTAATGGTGTTCAAAGACATTGAGCAGCCCCTTCACGGCTTACATGAGGAGCGTCATACCGGCTTTCCGTTGGAGACATCCTCACCTTCTTAACAATAAAATCCCAGGTTACAATAAAATCTGATCTGACAGTAGCTCAGGTGTTCTTTTTGTTTTCATTTTTAACCTGAGGATTGAATGCTGCGAAGCACATCCTCAGCATGGTGGGAGGCTGTGGTATCATTTATTGCTCTGACACTCGTGTTGGTGGACGTGGGGATTCTGTCGGACTGGAGTAGAATCCTTCCCCCTTTCTTTTAGTTTACTTCAGATTCCTCTCTTAGCCCATTCTTAGCTAATACATCACTTCATTTTGAAGAAATCATTCCCTTTTCTGAACTTCATATTCCTCATTTGTAAATGAGCAGGTTAGACTAGATCCTCTCATAGCTGCATTCAGCCCTGAATTCCATTACGTTAAGGCTCTTCCACTCATTGCTTGGAGCAGACTTAGATGTTCTTATCTACCATACATGTAATATATATCATATTATATATACATAATATATACTCATAGAATATAGTATATATGTATTTTAAACCACCAAAATCTATGTCTCTGCTTTGTTCTTGGCCAGATCGAATATCTCTCCTGTTCTTACACTTGATACTTAAATTCATCATCCCTTAAATGTCGAATCCTCTTTCTTTTCTAAACACTCTAATAAGCTTATTATTTCAACCATTTATATTTAACATTAAAGTTTAATCATGAAGTTGTTAACCATAGAAAATTATTAAATCAGTGAGTTTGGAATGAGCATGGAACAGCTGAAAAAAATGAGTGAGTATTTCAGAATGAGCACTTTGGAAATTTATGCATAGAAAACAATGGAGAATTACAATTAAGAGCTCTGGGGATCTCAAACTGATTTGTCCAGCTATTACATAGTCATTTCAATTTAAATTAAAATTGTAACTATTTTCTAGTCTACTAAAAATATGAGGTGTCACATTAAGAGTTTTAATGGTGCGTTCTCTCGGGAATGCAAAAAAGGGAGATTGTAGCACATAAATAACTATATAGTGAAGAGTGAATAAATTCTCTGCCAAAACTGGATATGATAAAAACAGAAATGACAGTGGATTATTTTATTCCCTCTAGTGAAGCGCAGCTCACACATTAGAGCAAAGAAACAGCTCACAGGGTGTCTAATTCCATATCACTTTGTCAAAGTTGACGAAAAGAACAACACAAAAAATTTTAACTGGTTGATGAACTCAGGCATCAATGAGGCCACATATTTTGTTTGCAAAGTAAAATATTTTTTAGCCACAGAAAATAGGTTGATATTAATATTTGATAGCTCTGATTCAGAGAAAATTGGATTAGTCAAGGTTTTAACCACTGTAGAACATGTTAAGGCAATCAAACTTCTGGAGGGGAAGAAAAGATTAAGTCAAAAGCAGGAGATAAGGCTTCCTGAAGTAGGCTAAATGCGTGTGTGTGCGTGTGTGTGTGTTCATGTGTGGTCATTGTGGTTGTGAACGCTAGGATGTTGGGTCACAGAAGGCTAGGTCTGAAGATGGCATACAAAGATTTGGATTTTTATTGTAATATCAGTAAATTAAGGAAAAAGAGGCAGTATATGGATGTCTGGAGAAAAAAGAGACTAAAAACCAGGGATGAGAGAATTACAATAACGAACTTTGGTTGAGTTACCAGGTAGCCGAGAAGAAAAGGAAACTAGTAGGTTTCATAATTCATGTTGTCGTGTCAACATTTTTCCTGTTCCTAAGTTCTTGGAGCAATTTGTTGCGTAGAGCAGTGGTTGTCATACTTGAGTACATGTAAGAATGATCTGGGAAGTTTAGAAAATACTGATGCATGAACCCTGCCTCTAAAGGTTCTGTTTAATTTCTCTGGGGTAGGATATATATATTTATATTTTTTAAAACCTCAGGTGGGTTTGATGCAAAGTCAGGCCTGTGGCTCAGTGGTATAGAAACTTATGAAAAATGAGTGAGTAATCATTGTTCTTCAGAAGATGCAAAAACTCTTAATACAAGCGATTATATGTTTTTAATACAAGAGGAGTATTGATTTGTAGTTTAGTGAAGGTATTTCTGTAACAATTTCAATTTAGTCTTTAGCCACATAAAATTAAAGGACTCTATACTCTCAGTAATGTATTCCTAAAAGCAGACATTTTACACACAAATGCTAATTGGGAGCCAATTTTCCATTATTTTAAATTTAAAAAATTCAAAAATTCATCTACAGTCATGCTACCCTGAACAAGCCTGATCCCATCTGATCTCGGGAGCTAAGCAGGGTCAGGCCTGGTTAGTACTTAGATGGGAGACCACCTAGGAAGAGCAGGTGCTGTAGGCATGAAAAATAAAAAAATAAGGGATTGTAAACTGACAAGGTCCTTGCAATCTGTGAGGTAACCCAAGGGTTGCCTCGCCTAAAAAAAAAAAAAATCAAAAATTTAATGTGTTACATGTCAACTCTAACTCCTCAAACAAATTTTACTAAAACAAAACTAAAATCAAGTTCCTTTATTTAAGTTATAAATTATCATAATAGGATTAAAAAGGCTTACAACAGCCTTCCTATCATCATTAAAAGATTAAATAGGATTGTTAACATTTGTTTGTACATAGAGACAAAGCTTCTTTTAGTGCCAGCCCCATCTGAGACACACCTACTTTTGGTTGTTTCCTGGTGTGCTTTTCAAAGTTTTGCATGTGATTCTGATGGTCTACCAATTGTAGCTGGAATATAATTTGAAGCTTTTCTCACATTGTTTTATAAATGATGTCACAATGAGTTTTTCTGATAACTTTTTAATGACAACCATTTTTTTCTGAATATTAGCTGAAATATCATATTGAAAAATATGTTTACTCATTGAAATTTGGGTATTCCTATTTGAGGCATTCTATCAAGAAAATAGTAAACATTTTTTTAAAGAAGTCCAAGACAGATGACCAGTGTCAAGAATTGAATAAAGATTTCTATTCTTTTTTTAAACTGCAGATAACACAGCACCCTCCCTCATTTAAGTGGTACTCACAGCATGAAGTCCAGAAGAGGATAGTATAGAGTTGACTCAGAAATATAACAATGTAATCAAGGGCTAGGATTATTCCCATGTGCTTTATGCTTTACTACACTCATGGTATCGATAATGTCTCCCCTCACGGTCACAAGATGGCTACAGCAGCTTAGAGTATCACATCTTCCATCAAAAAGAGTTCAAAAGCAGTAAGGGAGTATAGGGAGAGAACTCATCCTATTAAGTCTCTTTTTATATCAGGAGCAAAGTCTTTCTCACAAGCTTTTAAGGAGAATTCTCTTAACATCTCACTAGCAGAAATGGGTTTCATGGTCATCCATAGCTATAAAGGAGGCTGGGGACGTGGTTATCTTGTATCTACAACCGAATCATGCAAGGAAGATGTGGGAGGAAAAAAGGCCAGTAGGAAGGTCAGTAGAGTCCGGATACTACCATTAATGAGCTGTGTGTCCTTGGGCAGGTCTTTTACCCTCCATACATTAGGATTTTCTGACAGAGCATTTGGCTTGCAGTAGAAGTGTTACTTTAAAAAGTTTGTCTTGATTAGAAAGAAAATCTCTTTGGAAATTTTCAGGGCACCTTGGCAGATAAAAATCCAACAAGTTCTGCAGGAAGGAGAAGTGCAGAGGAGAGGTGAACTTTGTCCAACCCTGCATTTCCAAAATATATTTAACTATAGAACATTTTTTATAAACCGGAAACTCATATGCTGTGCATCCAGTGTTCTATGGAACAGTTCAGGGAACACTGAGCTAAAAGACTGGCATTTCTTGAAAACAGGGTCTTCATCTTCAAATTTTCCCAGAGTTCTCAGTAGAGTTTCCAGATAACTGCTATCAGTCAGAGCCTCAATCTCACTTGCTCAGGGAGGACATCTCATCCATCCAAACTAGGTCCGCGGATACACATATATGTATCCTGTCTTCCTCCTTTATAACACCCCAATTGCAGTAAGTTATTGGGTATGATTATATGTTGTCTATCCTTCCAGATAGATTGTAAGCTCACTGGGAACAGGGAGATGTCTTGTTCATTGCTTTATCTCCAGTGCCTACCATAGTGGCAAGTATACAGTAGGTTCACCATGCATATTTTGGAATGAATAAATGCCTCTCATGTGGAAGACTATAGAGGCATCTGTGTAATGGACATTTTGTGTTTAGTTTCCCAGCATTAATTCCGTTACCCTCTTCTTCTTGGATTGCCCCCTCCACCCTGTTTCATCCATATGGTAGTTCTCACTGGTCCAGGAGTAAGTACCTGGGCCAGTAACCCCCTCCTGAGGCTTTTAAAACTTGGGACAGAAAAAAAGGCCAGATTTCTTTCTTTTCAGTGGTTGCAAAAGCCATGAACTGGTCACTATATTTCCTTATTTTTGAACCAGAGAAGTGAAGACTGATTTGGGAATATATATAATCTGTATCTCTATAAGAGAGAGGGGAGAGAGAGAGGAGACTCAGACTTATAGGAACCCAGCTGGAGGAGATGAAGAGTGTGCAGACCAAGGCTGAGTTTTGCACCTATTCCTATTTTTGGGTTTCATAAAATCCCTGTTCTTGCATTTCATAAGATTCTCTTTGACCCTTATTATTATTTCTTCTTTCTTGCTTAAGCTCACTTGAGTTGGTTTTCTGCTTCTTATGAATCCTAACTAATATAATTTGCTAAATGAATTAATTATTGAGCATGAGTCATATGGAAAAAGAAAAGAAACATGGGACATTTGGATTCACAATTATATATAAAAGAGTGAGCAGAGGGACTGAGTTGAATTCAGACTTGGGGCACTAGGGCGCAGGCAGAGCATGCCAGATTCAAATAGAAGGAAACATTCCATCTATGTACACTGAGGATCAAATGAGGTATAAGGCAAAAATGTGCTTTAAAAACTGAATAGAAGGAACCTTTTCAATAAGCCCCAAATATGCATTCTGGTGAAAGAAAAGAGTACAGAAAGCCCAAACCACGGGCATTACCATGAAACCTGACGGCTAGTGTTCTGAAGCCATCATTGTCCCTTCTAACACTCAGACCTCTCTGCCTTCCCCGCAAAGAGCACTCAGCTCCATGCTGCCACAGCACCTGGCTCATCTGCACTCTGTAGGTGTGTTCAAAGTCATTCTGCTTCTTGTTCCTTCTCTGTCCTACCTGGAGGAAGTCTCAGGCTGTGCAGAATGTGTGAAGGACACCGTCAGGGCGACTGTAGGGTGACTCTGGTGACTGAATAATGCATGAAACCAGCAGTGGCCAAGGGAGAGACTCCTTAAGTGGGTGGTGGGTTGAAGACAGGGTCTGGACTCCATCTGTGGAGACCTGACTTTCCCATCCATGGGGTCTTTCAGATTGATGGCTCAGTCCATATGGATGAGGTACTTTTAGTAGGATTCCTGAAATGTTTCCTAGCTGTGCAAGTTGCAGTTATGGATTGACAAATTAGACAACAGTGCTTAACAGTTTGCAAAGGATGCTCATGTCCTGTTCATGTCATTTGGGCCTCACCCTGGGAGGTGGGGGTGGGGGGGTCAGGAATTGTTATCTATCATCTACTGACAAGAAAAATGAGGCCATAAGAAAGCATGACTTGCCCAAAGAAGATGAATCTTCTAGGGTGACTTTAAAAAAATACTAGATCAACTGAACTCATAAGATTTCCCGTTTTTAGGGCAAATTGAAATATCAGAATGATTTCTCTAGAAAAAGTAGTATTCTGATCCCTAAAGCTGTGTTTGAACCAGAATAAACTAGGGAGATTTTAAAAACCAAAGAATGCTGGGGATTCTAATTTGGTCGGCCTGGGGCAAACTCAGGAATCCGTGTTGCTAGCAATCTCCCCAGGTGTTTCTGATGGGCAACAAGGTGTGGGAGCGACCGGTAGGTTGAGGGGAGGTAGGGTGTGTGGCCTCTGTGTTCTAGTCTTGGCTTTACCTCCGCTTCCCTGTCTGTACAACAAAGGGATTGGCTTAGAATAGATGATCTCAAAGGTCTCTTCCAGCCCTTATATTGTACATGCCCTTTTTAAAAATTGCTCACTAAGGGCTTGGCTTTGCAGAGTCCTGGCCCCTGGCAGCTCTAGAATAAAGAGGAACTGGATAAACTTGTTGGAGCGAATGTTGTTGGTTATAATCCTGACACCTATTTTTTCTTCCTTTTGTCTAGCAAACTTCTAATTTTATCCAGAGAGCCCTTTCTCCCTGAAGTAGCCCTGTGCTTGGGGAAAATTGACTCATGTTGATTATCTAAGCCAATCAGAATAACTTCCTAACTTCATTCCCCAGGGATTATGGGAATGTGACCTATTCCTGGCTAATGAGGGGAGGTTTTTTAGGGCTTCTGGGAAAGGAGGGTACTTGCAGGTCTCAGAGAGCTTCTGAAAGTGACTTTTTTGTTTATTTGTTTGTTTGTTTGTTTTTTACCAATGAATATATACAAGGAAGCAGATACCCTTATTCTTTTGGCAGCCATCTTCCTACTAGTCTTGGGACGAATCTCACTGACTAATAGTGGATTAGTCAGGGTGATTATCATTAGCTGTTTACCAAACAAACCCCTGCGTCTCATCTCACTACCTTAACACAACAGAGGCTTATTTCTTGTTCATGTAAACTCTCATCAGGAGTCTGGAAAAGGGCTTTCATGTGATGCTATGTGCTGAATTGTGTTCCTCCAAAATTCATACATTGAAGCCCTAGCCCCCAGTACCTCAGAATGTGACTGTATTTGGAGATAAGGCCTTTCGACAGATGATTAAGTTAAAATGAGGCTGTTAAGGTGGGCCCTTTCCAGTGTGACTGGTGGCCTTATAAGAAGAGGAAATGTAGATATACAGCGACACCAGGGATGTGAGTGCATAAGGGAAAGCCCAAGTAAGCACACGGGCAGAAGGTGGCTATCTGCAAGACAGGCGAGAGGCCTCCGGAGAAATCAGACTTGCTGACACCTTGATCTTGGACTTTTCAGCCTCCAGACTGTGAGAAAATAAATTTCTGTTGTTTAAGCCTCTGAGTTTGTGGTATCTTGTTATGTCAGCCCTCGCAAGCTAATACATATGGTAATTTAGGGAATCATGTTCCTTCCTCCAGGTGGTTTTGCCATGTCCTTGGACCTTGGAGCACTCAGATCTGGTTGGCAAATGAGGGATGACACACAACAGAGGATTATGTGTGGAAGCTTTCTGTGTGCCAGGCTTGGAGGTGGTACACACTCGTACCCACATTCTATCGGCTAGAAGTCAGTCACAGGGCCACACCCAACTACAAGTGAGACTGGGAAATGTGCTCTAGCTGTGTGCTCAGGAAAAAAGAGAATGTGGGTCAGTGAGCATTCAGTCTCCACTACAGACAGAAAGGTTTTGGGTATGTGATGGCAAGGACAATCCTCTGAATCAATCAGTCCAGGAGCCTGCCCTACCTCTGACCTTGTAATGTGAGCCAATCCATTTTCTTATTGTTTAGGCCAGCTTGTACCTGTCCTCCTGCTCATTACAGCTGCAAGTGTCCTAACTGCTGCATATGCCAGTCTCTGTCGTCCTCCTCTCTGCTGGCTGGAGTGGTTTTATGGCCATATTGCAGGACTCTGGGAGTGGAAGAGTAGGAGTATGGGTAGAGATAGGGCTTTCATTTGGGTGCAAAGCAGAAGTTAATATTCAAAGTAAAGTGGTCCTGAGCCTTTCTTTCCCAATGGCATTGTGGGACACATTATGGTGTCCTAAACATTCTTAAATCTGATATTATAAAACCAAGTACGGTAGAAATTATGGACAAATTAAAAATTATATTTTCTATACTTTGTATTCCATAGATCCCAGTATCTAGCATATCATAATTAATTACCAAGTATTTGTAGTATGAATGAACAACAAATGAATGAAGGCTTTCCTTGACTACCTCCAACCTCATTTTCTACCTCATTTTCTATTACTCCCCTTCGCATATCCTCTCCTCCACTCCAGCCAAATGGGTAGGTGTGTCCTACTGACCAGCGTCTTTTCCTTTGTCTACGTTCTTTCCTCTGCCTGGAGAACCTTTCCTCTACGTCCTTCTGTCCAAATCTCGCCTGTCCTCTGCACTCCAGCTCAAGGGCTTTTTCATGACCAAAGCCTCCTAATTAGGTCCCATCTCTCTTTCCTCAGGATGCTGAGGATGCCTTGCCCCTCTCCTACGTCACTCACCAAATTCTGCTGGGTCCTTGCAGTTCTTTGTTCTTCATGCAGGGGTCTTTTTCTTCCAGGGGAATGAATGCTCCCTAAGGGCAAGCACAGCCTGATTTGTGTGTGCTACGCAGCCTAGGACTTTATTCTATTCAGAGAAAGGCTCAGCGATGGTTTCTTGGAACTGAAAAAAGCTGATGGACCGGAAAACCTTACTTTGCAGGAAATACTCCAATAGCTCCTAGCTGATAAATGCAGTGTTTGCCATTTGAGCAGATTTGGAATGTTTTGCTTGCTCTTACCTTTTCTATTAATTTTTTTTAATTGTAGTAAAATATGCATGACATAAAAATTACCATTTTAACTATTTTTAAGTGTACAATTAAATGGCATTAAGGACATTCACTATGTTGTACATCCATCACCTCGAATTCCAGAACTTTTCATTCTCCCACACAGAAGCTCTATGTACACATCAAACAATAACTCCCCATTCCTACCTCCCCCCAGCCTCTGGTAGCACTAGGCTACTTTCTATCTCTGTGGATTCACCTATTCTAAGTATCTCCTACAGATGGAATCATACATTATTTGTCCTTTTGTATCTAGTTTATTTTACTTAGCATAATATCTTCAAGATTTACTCATGTGTCAGTGTTTCCTTCCTTTTTAAAGCTGAATAATATTCCACCGCACGTGTACATCACATTTTGTTTAAATCATTCATCCATCGATGGACACTCGGGTTGCTTCCGTCTTTTGGCTATTGTGAATAATGTTGCTATGAACATGGTGTATAAGTATCTGTTAGAGTCCCTGCTTTTAATTCTTTTGGGTATCTGCCTAGGAGTGGAATTGCTAGATCATGTGGTAATTCTACGTTTAACTTTTGGAGGAACTGCCACACTGTTTCCCACAGCAGATCACCATTTTTACATTCCCATCGTCCTTTTCTATTTTTAAGCTGGAATTCATCCTCTGCCATGGCTCTCCAGCATCTCCCATTTATCTTCACTCCCTAAACATCCACTCTGTGTACAAAGCGGATGTGCCTGTCTCACTTATTAGAGAGAAAAAAAGTTTCATTAATAGTTAAAAGTGTGGTATTACGGCTGGGTCTGGCAGTAGGTGATTGATGGCCTCCATTACACCCCATTAGATATTTTATTCTTGTTAAATGAAGAGCAGCCAACTTTGTCAAGTATTTTTAGTTCCCTCTGGTCTTATTGGTCCGAGCTATTCTTCAGGATGGCCTGTAAATGGCCACATATGGCTGAGTGTCTGCAGGACGGATGGCCGTGCAGCTGGTGTTCATTGGCCACCAATTTACCTCGGCCCCCATCATTGTGAGCCTGACAGTGCCGGGGAGCCTTGTAGATCTAACCAAATATATCTATTTTCTAATTGTCTATTTATCACCTTCTGGGGATTTGTGGGCTTCCTATCTGAAGGCAAAGGGGGGATGGCCTTGAACAATGATCCTTGTCAAGGCTCTCGCTCGCTCTAAATTAGGGCCTAGTTGCTAAATAACTAATTTAGTCCTGCTATCAAGCTGAAAAAGTGGGTATTCAGCGCAAAGTGCCAGCTGGGGAATTGATTATGTCTTCTCTCAGCGAGTGTGATAAACCTGCCGCCAAGCCACTATGGAAGGCTGGGGACAGCTCCCCGGGGGCAGTGGCGTTTCATCACGGAGAATTGGCAGAGGTGCCAGGTCCGCTCCCCGCATGGCAGCTGAAGTCTGAGGCATTGGTCCTGCCCCGCCATGGCGCCCACAGGGAGTCTGGCCTTTGCGGCACCCTCCTGGTCTGTGGCTTCTGCCGGGAACCGTGGGGATGTTTGCATCTGTCAGAGACAGGATCAGGTTGAGAATTGGGGAGAGGAGAGGAAGGTCAGTCTGACAGCCCCAATTTCCAATTAGAGTGAGATTATTGAAGGTAGCCTAGGCCTGGGGTGGGAGAGATGGGGCGGGGGATAAATAAATGGAAATAGGAGGTTATTAGGAAAATGTATTAATAACAACTACCAGATTTTAAGCAGAGAAGAGGGCTGGGTAGCTGAAAATAGAGAGTTATGATTTATTGCTTAAGAAATCTAACAACAATAAAAACAACAGCAGCAATCAAATACTTAGGACTCCCCTCCCCCTGAGCCGTGCCAGGCGCTGCACTGTGCCAGGGGTCTTCAGATCCGTGGTCTCCTTGAATCTTCTCAACATCCAGGCAGATCAGGGTTTCTACTCCAATTGAGACTTGGAGAAATAGAATTTCAGAAATCTTACTTAGTCAACTTGTCAAAGACTAAACTCTGCTCATAAATATCTCCCCCACCCCAATTTTTTTTATAATGCCTAGAATGCCTCCATCATTCCTTTATTCAACTGATCTTTATTGAATGTTCTCCTGGATGTTGGGAGCTGGAGCAAGGACTGTCAAATCAGGCCCTGCTTTCTTGGAGCTAACCTTCTGGTCAGAGAGACAGACTACACCGGTGGTTCTCAACACAATGGGGCCCCAAAGTCCCCTCTGTCACCCAGATCTTTTGAGTAACTAATTTATCATTCTGAAATTAAATTCATACATAACATGTCCCACTTCTTCACATAATTTAAACAATTAATGTAGCATTTACACTGTAATATCATGGAGAAATAAAGGAATTTTAATAAAATAACATGTATTTCAATATTCAAATATTTGGTCATAAGTACACCAGAAAGCATAGTGAAACATTCAAATGCTTACGTTTACTTATAATGAATATTTGAATTTAAGAAAAAAAGAGATAATAGCAAACTGAATGTGTGTGACATGTTCTCTATCTCTGACAATTTAAAATAAGGGCTAAATAAAAAAGATATTGGTAAATATACTTAGCATTGCTTTGAATGTGACAGCTACACATGCAAACTTACACAAGAGTTGTAATGGTGACTAATATACCAAGAATGGTGTTGCCACTGGCGATGTCATTTTCTGAAATGAGAAAACTCCAATCTCTAGGTTTCCATAAGGTTATTTTCCTGGAAAAGCCAGGGTAACTTACACCAAGCATACTCTTCTTCGTGCTTGTGTGTAAGATGAAGTTCAAGTCTAGATTTAGATAACTATAAATGGTTTTTGACCCACATGATGTCTGGTTACAATTCAAAGCTGGACAACCCAGGCTTTGTCTCCCAACCACTGGGGGTTGGCCACACTGAGAATCTCTGAACTATATCAAAGACAAAAAAAAAATAATAAGTAACGATAACTACAATGATAAAAATAAAACTGGGTGATGGGCTAGAGAGTATGTGAGGAGCTACTTTGGACTGGGAAGTCAGGGTTTCTGGTTTGGGTTAAATGGTACCTCTAAGCCCAGATGCTCCAGGGAGGAAAAGCAGAAGAGGCATAAGTATCCCTTGGAAGATTCATTACTCCATGAGAAACAATAAAAAATAAAATAAATTTTAAAAAAGGAGGGCTGGGAAGTCCACTAGCCTGGAGGCCCAAAAAGCTCTGGTTGGGAGCTGCTCTACCAGTTGCTGGGTGACCTTGAGCAAGCCACTTTTTGGTTCATGAGTCAAATGGAAAGAAAGATGACCACATTGCTTACAAGTGAATGAGAAGATCCAAAGTGATGGGAGCAAGTGCTTTATACAGCACAAAATCCAAACAGGCTTGTCTGTAATGGGAGAAATTAGAAACAAACCAGAAACCTCCAAAAAGGGGTTGGTTTAGAAAAAGAATGGCACAATCACTGAGTAGAACATTACGTAATCATTTAAACGATGGGAAATAATAGTCAATGCTATAGAAAGATGTTCACAGGGCAGTAAGTGAGAAAAGTAAGTTACAAAATAATATAGAGTATGATCTTATGTTTGCAATTAAGACAGGAAAAGCAAGCAAACAAACAAAAATCCAACCAACCAACAAAAAAGACTTGGAAGGATGTATACCAAAATAATAACTGATATTATCCCTGGGAGTGAGAGCTGACTGTCATTTTATTTTTGTTCCTCTATGTAATGAACTGTATCATTATTTTGTAATAAAAGAGACAAGCCATAAACATGACTTTTAAGATGTTTAGTCACACACTGAGAACCCTGCTTGAATCACTGGTACCGTGTCTGGGTCGGTGGCCAGTTTCCTACCTTCTTTCTTGCATTTCACATGTGCAAAGAGAAGCAGTGTGGCCACTTGCTGTCCAGGGAAAGCTATGCTGTCCCAAGAAGCAGCTGGTTCTCTTTTTATATTATATTCTGGGCGCTTAGAACTTCAGTCCAGTGGGTCCAGGTACGGGGTTACCATGTACTGGGGGCTGGGCTAGGTACCGTTATTGTAATCCTCATGACAGCCTTATGAAGTAGACATTATTATCCCCATTTCAGAGGTAAGAAAAGCAAAGCCCAGAAAGGTTAAGTGACTCATTGCTGGCCACATGTCTTCTAAGTGGAAGAACAAGGATTTAAAGCCTGGATGACTAACTCCAAAGCTAATGCTGAGCCTCTGGGCATATGTTTGTAGCCACTTGGGAGATTATTTATTGGCCAGGTTTTCCTGTTTCTATAAATGAAGCTGGAAAATGCCCAGAGCTTCGGTTTCCTCACAGCTGAACACCCACCTAACAGCCTGGTTGGGAGACAGCAGGGTAGCAGAAGAGAAGGTGCTGTCTGTACAGAGGCAGCATACAGTAAGCATAGCTTTCTTTCTCTGGCTTGGGTCTGGGTCAGGATTACAACCCTGCCACCAGCCTCTCTCCCCCCAAACTGAAAGCCATCATGCTCTTGGGTCAGTCTTGTGGGCACTCCCCTGTGAAGCCCCAGCCTGGGAGGGAGGGTCTTGAATTTAGCCAGTCTCCAGCATCCAACTGTTCATCACCAGGCACTCGTCCATTATCTCTTAGAAGAGATTTACCTTCTATCCCACTCCTTGCTCTCATGTTATAAGGCTCACTCTCAATCTCTTAATTTTGACCCACAAAACACTATTTGGGGATAACATATTAGCTCCCAATAACTGCAATCAATGCTATGCTTCAAATGCTTATAAAGGTCACTTATTAGAGCAAAAATGGAGACAAAACACTAAGCACAGACTTAGTCAATTTTCCTTATAATTGAAAGTGTTGGATGTTGTAAACAAGCTTTTTAAAGATCTCTTTGAAAAAACAATACACTAAGTGGTTACTTTGAAAAGCTCATGAATAGAGAATGGGTACTTGGGGCTAGGAATATAATTTCCAGTGACAGCATCATCCCCTGATGCAAAATGTCCTGTATCTTAAATGACTCAGATGGAAGTGAAGACGTTTTACTCTGGAAAACTGTATTAAATGACTTGAGAAGTGGCTCTAGTGGTGACAAAGATACGAATGTCAAAGACGTATGTAAAGAGAATGAATATAATTGTTTCATGAATAGATGTGAGCATAGAAAGGAAGTATTATTTCTAAATACCTTGTAATTTGTATAAGACTAGTAATATGTTAACTGATAATTAATACATTAATTAAATTAATACCCAATACATTAATTTCAATTAACATTGATTTACATTGCTATATTAGTATGTTTTATATGTTACTTTAAATATACATGAAACTAAACTTTTGAATTTATTGGATAGGTAGACTATCTCATCTATATTCCTAAAAGTTTACACATGCAAGTTGGTCAAAAGTTTTATTTTGGAACTTTCTATTGGAAAAGGGCAGATCTCTCTGTACTTGGGGTTGTCACATGGCTAGACATGTTTACTGTAGGCCTACTAGGTACCAAGCATGGCGTCAGGCACACAGTGGGGTAGCTTGGGTAGAGGAGAAACCAGAGTCTTAAACGACCACTTGAGTGATAAGGGTCTGTGTGGGAAAAGGTCTAATTGACCCTGTATCTTTCTGACAGCCAGAGTGCTGGGCCTACAGGGAGGTGAGCCCTTGCCCAAGGTCACATAGAAAAAACCCAAGTTCTGCGGCAAGGAGAGGAATGACAAGAGATAGCCAGGCAAATCTGGTTTGGTAGACAAAGACCACCCTTCCCACCTGCACTGTCCCCACCCCTAGGCCTGAACTTGGCCTAAAGAGAAGCAAAGAACAAACACTCCCCATAGGGAACGTTCTGCTGTGGAGAGGATGTATCTATCCACTTGCTGGTGGCTCAAATGCGGTTGACTTCAGTAAGGTTAACCATTTTTGTTCAATGCTCCCTAAAATAATTTTGAAACTCTATATCCCTTATTGAATATTTTAAAATTGACTTCTATAATGTCTTAAACAGTTTAAATAATTAGAAAGAATGTAATGTCTTGTGTAGCATAAATATAGAAATTGCAAGATAAAACTCGCATCACTGTTTTAAATGTGTCCAATAAAATACAAATGTCATAGCAATTTGACACCCACTGCCATCTCTTTAAAAAATACACGAATGAGGTCTTATTTAACAGTAGGAAATTGCATTTCCAATCCACTTCCCCCACAGAATTTTATTCTAATGTAATGTATTTTTATGCTTGAAAGTCTTTTATTGATTTTTCTATCATACTTCTCTGCAACAAGAAGATGTATATAAATTGAAATTTTTTATATCCTGTGACCATAAGCCTCTACAAAATAAAAATAAAAAATTCTTCTGAACTGAGTTCTCAGTTCAACTATTAGTCATACAAATTTGATAAAAATAACATGAACGCATTGCAAATCTCGATAAATTATTAGTAAGTACTAAAATGTATTGGAAATGTTTCTTTTAATGAGATGGATGGGGCCAGGACCTCCTCACACAGCCACATGGTCTGTGCACTACAAACTCCAGGGAGAGGCATCTACATACACTGTGATGTAAATGGCGACCGCTGGAATTATGCAGTGAATAACCTGTATGTGGTAGCCCCGAATTTGGGGAGCAGCAGTTATAGTGCCTTAATTAAAGATGACATCGAGAATGCCATTTGTTGAGTTGTCCCCAGAAGTGCTGACTCAACAGGACAATGCCCTGTACTAATGTTCAGGGTGAAAAGATAGACAAGTCTGTCTTTAGAGTAGAAGACAGGGGTTTATAGAAGGGAAGACGGGAATGGAAAACTGGAATGATGCTTCCAGCACAGGCAGACAGGCAGGTCAGTTTTAGGAAAGCATTCATGTGGGGTTTGAGAACCAGGAAATGGATTCCCTTGAAGTTCCCTGTGCTAGGTACTCCCTGAAAAATCTTCCTCCTCCAGGCCCAGCAGGAAAGGGGTTGGGCGGGGGGTGTCTGTGAACCTCTGGGGCATCTCGATAGTCCAAGCTGACAGTGCCCATGGAGATGTTCATGGAGCTGACCAGATAGGAGGAGGCTTTCTGCCATTAGCCAAATCTTTTGTCCTCTGGTCTTGGAAAGTCCCCTCAGCTAGGACCCCCAAATCCACGGAGCCCACACAAAGCTGCTCCCAAGTGTGGGCCTGGTAAGTGCCTCCTACCAGTCTAAGGAAGAGCAAAATAGTAATGCCTACTTGTTTAGAATTGAATAAGTTCCAAGGAATATTCTCAGCGTTTTACTAATCTCATTGAATCTTTCCTCAAACCCAACCAAGTAGATACTATTATTCTCATCCTACAGTTGAGAAAACAGAGGCTTACATATAATAAATAACTTGCTCAAAGCCGCATAAGAGCATGTGGAGAGGGGAGCTTTCAAACCTAGTCCAGGTCAGCTGAGCTCTAAAGCCTGACTCCTTTTCCCAAAATGCCTCTTTAAAATATGAAAAGAGAATGAAACTTTTATGTTTATGAGCCTACTCTGAGCCAGGTGCTTTGCACTTGATCACATTTAAATCTCACTACTTTCCTGTAAGGTAAATATTATTAGTTCCTTATTACAGATGAGGAAAATGATAGTAAGACCAAGACAGTAAGCTGTAGAGCTGGAGTTTGACCCTGGGTCCATCCATCACCAAAGAACAGTCTCTTTCTTCTCCCTTAGACATCTCCCTGAGCTGGAATGGCCGCTCGCCAACCATCGCCAAGCCCACGGCCACAGAGTCCATTACTCTTTACTATAAGACCTTTGGTATAAACTACATTTGAGTTCCCTACAAAGAATATGGGCTATAAAAACAATAAAACCACTGTTGGAAAATTTGGCCTCTGAGTCCCTTTGGCCCAGCCCCATATTTTCCACAATTTTATGTTAATTTAATTTAAATCCAAGAATGCTTCTGAGCCTTGGCTATGTGCCAGGTGCCCACCTAGGTGCTGCTAAGGGCATTGGGGATGACAGGAAAGGTGGTTCCTGATCTTGGTTGCTGCCACATGACATGCGGTCAACATGGAGTCACAGGCGTTAGAGGAGGGAGTCAGTTCTGATAGGGAGATGGGGCAGGCTTTATGAACACGAAATTTGAATGGGGATGTCACTGCTGTTCAGTTAATTCAGTCAAAACAAGCAGTTTAATCCGAAGGGTTTAGAGAGCTGTGGCCATGTGGTCCAGTGCGGAGTGCCTGAGTCTGTCTGGTCTGCTGATTGGGAGTCAAGTCTGTGCAGAGCTCCTCATACCATTCTTTCGTGAGAATAATTCTAGCTAAATACACTTTGGCTTCTCACAGGCCTAGAACAAGAATTCATTCTTAACCAGGCCCCTGTTTTCTTTTCCTTTACAAGTAAGATTGATCACGGGTCCTGCTAAGTGGAGTCACTTCAGGGCTCTGCAGATCCCAGGAGTCTCATGGGCGTTTCCAAACTTGACCTCCACAAAATCCCTAGCCAGGGGGCTCTTGCAGGACTGCCCCTGAGGCAGCTCCAGGAGGATAGTGCCTCTCTGGCGCCCCTGTGTAGTGGGAAGTGGAGCTCCTCTTAGAGCCCTTCTGGCCCTCCTCCCTTGAACCACACGCAGACAAGCGATGGGCAGGGCCAGGGAGGCTCACCAAGAACCCCACTCCTCTGCATAGTGGGCACCACTGGTTATGGGGGCAGTGTTACGTAGAGGGACCCTCATGAGCATGACCTGGGGGATGGGCAGTCCTAATCCTCAAGAACCAAGATGGGAAAGAGATGCTAGAACTTCCCCAGGAAGCAAGCCCTCTCTAAGTGGTTTGTTGTTGTTTTAAATTACCCCCCCCCCCCCATCCCGCAATCCTGGGCCATTTGAGTTCCCTGAGGGAGAATAAAAAGCTTTGAGACCACTCTCCATTCCTAATTCTGTCATAATATTTTATTTTCCTTTTATTGCTATTTTATTTTTTTTTCCTCTTTTTGGGTAATTTTAGAATTTCAAGGCAATGATTCTGGTTATGCTTCTAACATTCGCATCATTTCCCTAGTTTCTGGGTGATTTTCCTGGGGTATCACATTTCATCCTGCAAAGCAGGCAATTTGGTCCCATTTTACTGATGTGAAGACGAAGGCTCAGAAAAGTGGGGTAACTTGGACGGTCACAGCTGGCAAGTGGTAGAGTCAGGAACCCAGGTCTCTCTGACTTTAGAAAGTGTGTTCTCTGCATGGAGACTCTTGAGCTAGCTCCTGCTGACCTGTCCCCTACCTGTCAGCTCCCTCTAAAGTGTAGCATCTGTCACTAAACACAGCTTAGAGTAGATGGAAGCATGACTTGCCTTGGTCTACATGTGGCAGTAAAGCAACGTAAAGACTGGCACCCACTTTGCTGTGTGGCCTGGAGCAAGTCACTTACCCTCTCTGGATCTGAGGGTCCTCATCTATAGAAAAAGAGCATGGAATGGATGATTTCTCAGGGGTTCTGTACTTCCAAAGTTTTGTGCTTCAAATGCCACAGTAAATTTAGGGGCTTTGTGGAGCTGCAGCCCATCAGATATTCTCCCCAACTTGACCTTTTCTTAAATTCATTTCATTAATTCTCTTATTCATAAGAATGCATTTTCATTTCATGGTTCCTATGTTTAGTGCCTTCTCCTGATGATGCTTCTCTTCTCTGGTATAATTTTTTGTTCCATTAATTTCCGAGGACCATTTTGCCAGATCAGAGTGTTAAGAATCATTCACACCTCTTCCATTTGTCTAACCAACCGCTCATCCATTTCTCTCCAGAAATAATTGTATATGGTTCAATAAGTTTATTGTTCAAATCTGTTTACACTTTAGGATGCATCTCATCAGGATTTGCTATAAAGGGTGGAAGCCAGTTTCCAATTATCATTATTATATCTGTTTCTCCAAGTTTTCCAAATCTTTTTCTTCATCTTTAGAAACTGTTTTTTAAATTTTTTAAATTTATTTTTCCTTCATATTAAAGATAGGCTTTAAACGAGAAAAGCACTAATTCTTTTCAATATTTATTTGCCTCTGTATCCCCAACTCACTGATGCTAATGAATCACCTGGGGGTGATGCTGGGCTTGTCGTGTCTCCAGCATGACTCTGCCTGTATTTTGAGCAGTTTCCTTTAAGGGCTCACTGGGTCTTCTGACTCTGTCAGGCTGCGGACACCGTGGGCAGTGGAGGTCTGAGGAGGGAGAGAAGGAAGAGAAAAAAAAAAGAGAACCAGAAACAGGAGATTAGAAACAAGAACAGGAGAGAGACTTTATAAACGGAGACAGTAAACCAATTGCCCAACCAGACCCAGGTCTGGCTGCTCCTGAATCCTCCTGGTGGTGGGGGTGGCACAGCGGATAAGAGCTTGGGGATCTGGCGCCTGCAGAGTGGGTTCCAGTTCTGTCCTGTCAATTAGTAGCTGGGTAGTGTGAGTAACTTCCTTCACTTCTGCCTCAGTTCCTTAGTTGTAAAAGTGGGGATAATAATAGCTCTTGCTTCTTAAGGTCATGTGGGGATTTATTCATAGTCATTTATTCAATTATTTATTAGGTTCCTACAATGTACCAAGCTCTGTACTGAGCACTGAGGATATAATGGAGAGCAAAACCCAGACCCCATTTCTGTATTTATGGAGTTTGGTCAGGGTGGGGTGTCATGTATCACTCTACTCAATCTCATGTAAAATTAACCAGGACAGCCAGATAGTCCACGATGCCCTGGAAGGTATCCTGGGAGGCTACCAGGTGAGGAGAGGGGAGAACGGGTAGGCAGGGGCAGGTGCGGGTGGGGCAGAGAGGGTGGGAGCCCAGTTCATGTTGAAGCTGGTGGGAGGGGGCACCCAAGGTGCCTGTTGTGGTAAGTAAGTTAGCTCCCTGCTCTGCCCTGGGCTATGGATTTAGGCTGCTCCCCTGAGTGCTTGAATTGTGACTGAGGGCTTCTCAGAGGCTGCAATCATCGCTCTCAAGTAGGAACTGAGCTATTTAATGCCTTCTGTCCAATGTGGGACAGCAGAGAGAGGCCCAGGAGGAAGGAGATGGGGTCAAGCGTCCCAGTGGTTGGGGTACTAGGAGCCTGAACCCACCTGAATGAGGATCCAGATGCAGGAGGGTCTGGAGTGAGGCAACATGAGGCAGGAGCCACAGCTTTTCTGAAATTGTCTCCAGCTGTGGTTCATGTATCTGAACCACCTGGGGGGGGTGCAGTTATTTCAGATGAAGGCATCTGAAATAACTCCATCTGCAGAGGCTGATTGAAGTTTGGGTGAAGGCCCAGGAATCTGCATTGTAATCAGAGTCCTAGGTTGGGGTCCTCCCAAGAAGCTCTGCCCAGTGGCAACTTGGCCTTCTGAACAAACTTGGTTGGGTCTTGTCTGAATTACTGCAACCTGAGTCGGGGGAACTGGGAGGCTTCTCACGGGAAAGGAGCTTATCTGCTTGGGTCCAAATGTGCTAGTATTAGCAGCTCCCCAGAACCCGAAAACATTGTGTTGCTCTTCAAATCCATGCAGCAGCATGAAATAGGATTTAAGGAGCCCTAGCCTGGTCCGTAATTTCAATGAAGCTTCGAGAATCTAGCCAGATGTGCCATTAGCTGGGGGAACAGCCCAGCAGGGCCAGTGAACATCTGGATCCAGCGCCTCTTGGTGGCAGACACTCAGGGGAGGTTGGACATGGGCGGCTTCCTGGCTCTGAAGATTGAAGTGAAATGCTCTGATTCAGAAAGGGACTCAGCCAGGAGTCCTGCTAGGGTATCCTGTCAGGCTTGGGGGTCTATTCGAGAACAAGCCCTGGAGGAGATGGAAGCTGTATGAAGGGAGCAGACAGAGGGGCAGGGGGAACGGAGGGCTCAAAGTTGGGGGCAGGGTGATCACCTCTTCTGATTTGTCAGGAACTTTCCTAGTTTTATTACTGAAAGTGCAGGGTTCCAGGAGACCCCTCGGACCACGGCAACCCTGGATGGTTGATCGCCCTATTTGTTGACAAGGGAATTGCATTCTCCTGGGAGGGCTAGATAGTTCAGTGTTTACCACAGAGACTGCCCACCCTGACAGAACTGGGTGTCAATTCTGGTTCCACTACTACTGTGTGATCTCGGGGAAGGGTCTTAACTGCTCTGGGTTTTAGTTTTCTGATCTGCCAAATGGGAAGAATATTCTTTCCTTCATAGGAGGATTTTGGAAAGGAGTCAGTGACAGGATGCGTGTAGAACCTAAGTGTAGTGCTTGACACATTTATTCATTTGTCAAATGTGTTTTGGCCATTGTTGCTATATTTCACCATATTTCATTGAATCTGAAGATGCATCAGCTGTATGATGCACAATGATTGATCTATTAAGGAAAAAAAATGCTGCCAATTAAACTTTGACCTGCAGTGGAGATGTGGAGATGTGAGAAAACTCCCCCCTTAGAATCAGGGAACCGGGCAGCGTGCTATGAACCTCTGAGGCTGCAGTGGTGAAGCGGCATTGCCCTCTCTGCCTTTGCTCGATTTGCACCTCAGGACAAGCTTCTGGGTGTAACCATTTTCTAAAAAAATCCTGAAGTCTAAGTGTGTCTCCTTGAAGAACGTGGCAGGTAACTGGTTTCAATAGAAAAACATGATGATGTGAGGGGACAGTTTCAGGCTGTGTGGTGAGCTGGAAGAAAACATCCTTGGGCTCCCAGCGGGACGTGACTGCTCTGTGACCTAGGGCCAGTGGTCACACTCTCTGCCTCACATGTAAAAAGAGGGATTGGCTCAGCTCCGAGGGCCTCCCGTCTTCGTCCTTCAGGAAGCCCGAAGGTGACCAAGCCTTGTCCTTCAATTCTAGGAAGCGTTTCCTACCAGTCAGATGGCCTGTCGAGGGAGCGCCACCCTCCTTCACTGCCTGACAGGGGCTGACTTTGGGGTTCGGGGGCGGGGAGCTGCGGGGGTCCGAGAGCGCCACTGGGATTGAGTGGGACCAGTGAGGACATCTTTCCTTCTCCACTTCTCAGTCCACGTCACTGTTTTCTCCAAAGAAACGCAGGTTTTCCCCTTATTGTCAATTCCTTGTGTGGGGAAATTCCCATCTGCCGGCGAGATCCATCAAACAACAACAGCATCTGCCCCCACCCACACTGATCATCTTCCAGGGGAGGTTTCTGGAAGGTCAGGTGTGGGGTTTCGGCCCTGTAGTGGAGGAAATGTGGTCGGTGTAAACCGGAGAAGGTGCCAGTTTCTGCCTAGTTCCCAGAAACAGCACAGAGTGGGAAAACCCTGGGCCAAGAGTGCTGTGTGGCAGGAGTGTTCAGAGCAGCTTTATGTGTCTCCTTAACTGACACAGAAGCCCTCGGTGTGAGCTGAGGGTAGCTCTAGGGCCCCTCCTGCTGGGAATCTATCTGGGTTGCTCGTGGGAGCAGAGAGTCAGAACTGGAAATCTGTCACAGGGCCCAGGTTGAAGGTGAGAAGTCATCATTCCAGGTTGGGGTGGGATTTGAGAGCTGACCTGGTAAAGATGCAACGTTTGACAAGGTACACTTACCGAGGATTTTTTCCTGACTAGACAGGTAATATTTTTTTTCTTGGTAGAAAATCTAGAAACATACAAAGGAAAAGTGAAAGAATAAAATAAAATAATTTTTAATAAAAAATTAAAAAAATTTTAAATCATAATTCCACAATCTAGAGTCAAACTTCTTTAAAATTTTGGCATATTTTTTCTCAGAATTTTTTTTTCCAAACCCAGAGCTAACCCTTTCATTTGAGAGACCCAGGGCAAGAGTTCTATTGGAGTCCCACAGACCACGTGTTTAAATATTTAACATTTAAAGTGTTTTTCTAAAACAGTTACTTTCTTCTAAAATAGTCAAAATTATTAAGCTAAAAGGCAAAATTCAAATTACAATGAGTAAATATTAAAAATTTAGATCAAAGTTATTCCAATAAAGCTGAAAATTTTAATTTAATCTTGAACACTTGATTAAATTAAATTAAATATTTAAAATAGCAAAACTATGCTATTTTAATGGCTAATGTACATCTAGTTATCAATAGGTATTGTGCTTCGTTCCCATTTTGTCTAGTTCTACATATATACAAATTTAAGAGTAAAATGAATTATTTGCTATTGCAAGATATTCCTCAGCTGTTATGTGCAGCTGCTGCAAATATCGTGCTAATTAGTGAGTATCCCTGCAACTACGAATTAGAACATGAAGAAAAGCAAGAAAACGGACACTTGGCACGACTGGGAGAAGATATTTTGTTATGCAAGAAAAGATTGCATTTCACGCTACCTGAGAAGATGTATTTGACAAATTAATTTTGTCTTTTACTTAAGCATGTCCACAGCTCAAATCTACCCTGCCCTCTAAAGCAGAGTCCGTCCCTGATAGCAGCAGCCACACAGCCCACACCGTGTTGGGACTCTGGGATTCAGTCCTCTTTTGTTTCACAGACAGAGGGCAAGAGATGGGAACACATTTCCTGGGGCTTGAATGATGCTAGTCACCGAGTGATGTTTAGGGTTATGCTACACAGCGCTGAGCACGAGATCTCAGGGAACAGACGTGCCCACATCTTCTGTGATAACTGTGTGTGTGTTTAAGAAACGCAGCCCACCCAAAATTGTGGACCATATTATTATATTTAGGACCACACTAGATGTATTATTTCCCATTTTCTATCAAGTTTTCTTTATAAGTATTATTCTAAAAACTTATGTTTGATGATTGTACAATATTCTAAAAGAGATAAGTCATTATTTATTAAAACAGCCATCTGCTGTTGAAATTTATGTTGTTTCCAATTTTTCTCTTTCATAAATACCACCACAACGAACATCCTTGTGCATATCTGAGGTTCCTTTTTGGAAGTGGCATCACTAGGTCTAAGGCGATATATATTGAGTACGTAGGATTAAATCAGGGAGAGACCCCTTGAAAAGCCCCATGTTGAATCATTAAGCTTTTTTATTCTCTGTTAAGTTTTGTTCCAGGGAGATTGATAATGCAGGCAGCTCTAGAATTGATCCAGAAAGTTGTATCTGGAGTTTTGGATCCCAATTTTCTGTGTGAGCTTGGGCAAGCGTCTCTCTGCCTGGGCCTCAGTTTCTCCATCTGTAAAAAGAGGAGTTGGACTAGATGTTTTCTCAGAATATTTGGAGTCATCGGCACTCTGATTCTGGGAGTCTTTGCTTGCTGGGTGATTGAAGCCAGGCTCAAATGTCTGGGGCACCATCCATTAGACCACCCTGCCCCCTGCTGGCTAGTTGCTAGGTACCAGTCCTGTTGCTGACATCTGCCAGGTGAGACCTTAGACACATGCCAGACTCACCATAAACCAGCTGCCTACTGTGAAATCAGCAAGCTAAGAGAGGTGGAGCAGTGGCTGCTGTTTCATTTCTGGAAATTGCATTCTTTGGTCTATGCTTTCAAATGTCTCATTTCATTTATTTGTTCAGCAGATGTTCCCAAGTTCCTCCTTTGTGCCAGAGCTATGTGACTTGGGGACTTGGTTTTTGCCCTTGAGGAACACACAGTCTAGAAAGGGTAGAACTGGCCCCAGGTTACTATCATATACAACAGAATGAGAGGTACAGAAAAAAAGCTTCGGACATTTAATTATTTAGCAACTGTTGGGCTTTCAATCTCCTGAAACTCATTTGTTTGGCTAAGGAGCCCGAATCGATGGTTGTACTGGGTTGAACAGTGTCTTTCCAAAATTCATGTTTATCTGGAACCTGTGCATGTAATATAGGGTCTTTGCAGATGTAATCAAGTTAATATGGCATCATATTAGTGGGCCCTAATCCACTGACTGGTGTCCTTATAAGAAGAGAAATCAGAAACACAGAGAGACACAGGGAAGAAGGCCCTGTGACAACAAAGGCAGAGATCAGAGTGATACATCTTCAGGCCAAGGAGCACCAAGGATTGCCAGGAGCCATCAGAAGCTAGAAGGGGCAAAGAAGGATTCTTCCTCTAGAGACTTCAGAGAGAACAGGGCCCTGCCAACACCTTGATTTTGGACTTTTAACCTCCAAATCTGTGAGGGAACAAATTACTGTTGTTTTAAGCTACTCAGTTGTAGTAATTTTTACAACTGTAGGAAACTAATACAGTGGTGACTCTGATGATGAAAGTTGGCAAACTGGGGGGCACTAGGAATCTAATAGTGTGTGTGGTGTGCTGTGAGAGGGTGTGTGCGTGAGTGTGTGCAGTGCATGTGAGTAGGAAGAGCTGGGAGGCCCAAGTTGTAGTCCCAGTCCAGCTGCTGACTGGCTGTGTCATGCTGAGTGAGTCCTATCCCCTCTCGGGGCATTGGTTTGTTGGTCTGTATAGGAAGGATTGGACTAGATCAGTGGTTTTTACAATTCATTCTGCTGCCGTATTAATTCCTAAAATTACATTCTTTGAGATTATATCTAAAACTTTTTTTTTTTTTGAGAATCAGAACTCTTTTTTCTCAAACAAAAGTAAACATAGAGCCCTATATGTAAAAGAGTATATGTATGGCCCATACATATATGTGCCATAGGGTCCTGGGGCTTGGTGGAGCACTTTTGAGAATTACTGACCCATCTCTGAGGGCATGAGGTTGTGCTCAATCCGCATTGGCCCTTTGGCCTTGAGAAGGGTTCATTCATTCCTTGTCAAATGATTGTAGGCAACAACCCAGGAATAAGTTTCTTAATTATTTAACTAGAAGTTTAGTTTAGCCCTCTGGGTTTACATGCATGGGAGTCACAGAACTTTCCTATGGGTTCTAAAAGTGTAAGAAGATTAGTTTCTTGTGGTTGCTGTAACAAATTTCCACAAACAAAATTTTATTTTCCCACAATTCTTGAGGCCAGAAGTCCGAAATCTGTCTCACTGGGCCCAAATCAGGATGTTGGCAAGGCCACACCCCCTTGGGAGGCTTTTCTTTGCTTCTTCCAGTTTTTGGTGGCTGCCAGCATTCCTTAGCTTGTGGCTACATCATTCCATTCTCCGCCTCTGTGGTCATGTTGCCTTTTCTTCTGTCTGTGTCAAATCCCCCTCTATCTTGCTCTTATGAAGACGCTTGTGACTGAACTTAGGACCATATAATAGATAATCTTTCTCAAGATTCTTAGTTTAATCACACCTACAAAGTCTGTTTGGCTGTCTATGCTAAGATTTCCAGTCTAATCCAGTGGTTAGGAACTGACACTTAGGAGAGCCATTATTTAGCCTCCTGCAGAAGTGATGTGTCTACAGCAGGTCAGTGGCAGAGACTTATCCTGTCATTTTCCTTCTCTATTATTCTCATTATCCCCACCCTCCTTCTCTGCCCAGTAAAGAAGCTACACAAGGAATTTGGAGCCTTTTTGGGGTGAGGAGTAGAAGAGGAGGCATCATCTGCCATAAGCCTCCTGTTGAGCTCAGAACACATGGAAGATAGGGCCGTTCTGATGGAGTAGCACGGAGAGAGGCCCAGCCAGGCAGCCACATCTACGGGCAGCGCTTTGTCAAAGGTTTGTCTGACCAGGGAGGGAACTGGCATACACTGAGCTAGATCCTGTCAAGGAACTTCCCCCTCTGCTGTAATCCCCTCAACAATCAATCCTCTGAGGCAAAAGACTACTTTATTATTAGGACCATTTTATAGACGAGGAAACTGAGGCTCTGAGAGGGCAAGTCACCTGCCCAAGGCTACACAGCTAGTGAGAGGTAGTATGAGGATCCAAATTCACCATTGTCTGAAGGTTTCAAAATATCCACTTGAGTCTGGGTTTCTGCTGTCCTGTGCTAAGGAGCATACTCTGAGCATGGGGTCAGAGCAATGGACTAAAGTCTGGGAGCACAGGCTCAGATTCCCCTTTTAAGTCGTTATATGGGCAACTCATTTCAAATCTCAGAGCCTCTGTTTCCTCATTTGTGCAATGAGGCTGAGACCCCTTGACTACCCCCTGGGAAAGCCTCTTATCCCTATTGTCCACAGAGGAGTTGCTGTAGGCAAGGTTTTGCTGGACCAGCAAGCTATGGGAAGCCTTCCAGAAAGAATGGTGGTGAGAACAGGGCTGCACATGGGGCTTTGCAGGACCTGGCACAGACAAGGAAGACTGAGCCTCCTGGAAGGCGCCTAGCAGGAAGGGTGGTGCAGCAAGGCAGTCTAGCTCTACCTGATGTCCATTTAGTTTAATTCAATGGACATTCACCGGGGAGCAATTCTAGGATGGTCTGATCAGGTGATGATGGCAAGGTTTGGTGGCCCCCCACATCAGTGAACTCATAGGTCATGGGGAGAGATGGGTTATGTAAATAACATGAGAGAAAGCAGCACAGAGTAGGGACCCAGAGAGAGACACAATAAGTGAATGGGGACACCAAGAAGGGAGTGATTAGCTCTGACCCAGGGCAGGGGCCTTGGGGAGCACAGTGGAATCATAATCCTCTTTGTGGTCCAGTATCCTGTGTCTCCAGTTGGATCCTCACTCCTACCCTGGGGAGACAGAGTAAGAATAATTATTAGTATCATAAATAAGTTTTATTCTTTTAAAATTAAGAATAGGATGACCACTGTAGAACATGTAGAAGATGCAAATAAGCAAGAAGGAGAAAATAGTAAAATAAAATAATAATAATAAAATGAGCCCATTGCCTAGTGACTCCCCATTATCAGTATTTTGGTGTACTTCCTTCTAGTATTTTTTTCTCTATAGATTTCACTCTGCATCCTGTTTTGCAACCTGCTTAGAAAAACTTAACAATGAGTAATTTTGTGAATGGTTTTGGACAATTAAATGTTAAATTTGTTCATAGTATTTGTCACATGATTGTATCATACTTTAACCAATCCCCAGAATAAAATTCTTAAAATTCTTACATTTTTGTTTACACAGCTAATTATTTCCTTGGGATAATTCTTGGGTTTGAAGTTACAATGTCAGAGAGAGAGAGTGAGCTCATTTGAACAGCCAAATTTGCCCTCCTCAAAGGTCATTCTGATTTATATTCGCAGCAACTGTGTTTGAAAGTGCCTGTATCGTCCCACATTCACCACTGCTGACTTTTATCACCTTTTAATCTTTGTCAGTTTGATAATCAAAAATGTCCTCTGGCTGGTTTAACCTCTACTTCTAAGATGATTAGGAAGTTTGAATATTTTCCCTGTGTTTACAGGCCATGTGTGTATATATGTGTCTTTCCTGGTAAAATGTCAGCTTTGGGTTTCCCCGACATACTTGTAAGATCATCTGATGTACCAGGACAGGAGATAGTGACCCCCTCCACACACGCACATTATTGATGAGGAAGTTGAGGTTCAGTGAGGATAAGTGACCTGCCCAAGGTCACTTGGGCAAATCAGTGTTGGACCTGAGACTTCTGCTCTAGGCTTGATAGTCACTCTCTAGTAGTTTGCCCGCTGCGTCACGCTGATAGATGACCCTCTCCTATGGTTCTGGGGGGAAAAAAAATCAAGCCTGACTTGTTTCAATTTAGTCTTGATTCTTAAAATAATCTATTCTGTAACATACAGTAGAGTTAGCAGAGAAAATATGTTCCGCCACTTACGGCTAAAGAAGCCAGAGATCCACTGTGGGCTGTGACCCTGTAAGAGCGTGCCCTCCATTCTGATAAATCAGGGTTTAGAAGGCTGTGTGAAAGATTAGTGCTGACATGCATGGGGACAGTTAGCATGATTATTAACAGGACACCATGGCTGGAGACAGCTGGCTCAGCGTGCATGTGAGCATTCAGAGACCCCAAGTCAGGGATAGACTTTGAGAGCAGCCTGGACTCTGAGACCCTTGGGGGGGATTGTCCACCCACCAAGCCACACTCCCAGGGTTGGCTCTGAAGTGCCCATCCATCCATCCTATTCTGCTCTGTTGGCCTTATGGCCACTTACTTGCAATGCCTGGGTTTAGAAAGAGCTGGGTCCCAACCCTAGCTCTGCAATGGGATCACTTGTGACCCACCCTAAGCATCTTTCTGCTCCCCTCTGCCTTAGTTTCTCTACCTGTCCATCTAAGGTGTTGGTCACAAAAGTCTCCAAGGGCTTTTCTGAGTCTTGGTCAGGCTGCTCTCTCTTTCTGTGTACCACTGTCCCCTAACCTTGGCTGCCTGAATGCCTGAGAAGATGCAGACCCACAGACCGTGGTGCTCGGTGGAATCTTACTAAGCTCTCATCTCATCTCAGGCCACACACTTTATCTTTCTCTTGAGGGTTTCCTTTGTCTTTTGAGCTGTCATTCCGTGAGTTCCAAGTGGTCTCATTACTTTAGGGTCTTTCTCCCTACTCCTATCTGCCAGACTGTGTCTAAATTTTGAGTGGGAGCTCACTTAGTGCCTTGGCAAAATGAACTGAAGGATGTTTGTGTTCTGAGAGATACCTACTGCGGTTGTCAGCCCTTGGGACACTCAAGCCCTCAGGGTCTGTCCCTTCCAAGGCCAACCTCTCCAGAAGTAGTACAATTCCACCTACATTAGAGGCCACTAAGGGACACAGAAAAAATCCAGCTATTCTCTCCTGTCACAGGAAGCTACATGAGACTCAAGCATACCACACAGCCATTTTTACCCTGCCACTCCTGCCCACACTTGAATATGGGAACAGGCTTGTGCACCCCACCACATCCCCAAAGAGGCCTAGGTAGCCTCCACTTTCATATGTCTCCAAATCTACCTGAGACTTTTATCCCTGTAGTTACAGGCTCAGAGTGAGGAAGGACAAGGTTCCAGACCCTTTTCAAGGACTCCTCTAGCATCTCACCTCTGACTCTCTTCTTTCCCACAGCTCAGGGAGTTTTCAGTGTCCTTTGAGATAAAAAATAATAATGACTCTGACAAATGGCACAGCGTTTCCAATGCTTTTGTCTTACACCTTTCCCCCCGTTGTTTTTAAATCCTCTCTTCTGCTGAAATAGCCTTATTGTCTACGGTGCAGTATGAGTGAGGCAAGAGCAAGGTTGTAAGGAAATATGAAAGCAGATACCCCACAGAATGGCCCCAACATTACCTGGACACAAGGAGACAGAGAACTTAGTGTGTTTGCAGTGGAACTGTGACTGGCCTTGGTTAACCCACTTTGCCTTTCTTGAAGCCGTGCTCAGATTCTAGAAGTCCACCTTTTCTTCAAATGAAAACCATCCTAGTACATGTGTTTCCTATTCCTCTTGCTTCTGCTCTAAGACCAGGCCCAAGGTAGCTAAGGGAGCTACCAAGGTGCTGGCAGCTGCCCTGACCATGTGGCCCAAGAGAGTGATTTGGTATCACACTAGTCCATTGCCCTTCTCTGAGCACCTGGTCACACTTCCTCTGCCTGCCTCCAGCCAATAGCAAAGGGTGGAGGCACATTTTTAGGTGGAGGCTGTTGCAGGAAAGTCTCCTCTCTTCAGTTTTTTGGTCAGCATCTCAGATTCAGCTCTGGGCCTCACACTTTATTTTACTATTATTTTTAAAAGCTCTTTATTGCTTGCTTTTATTATTACACAAGTAATGCATATTTGTTAATAAAGGCAGGAAATACAGGTAAACAAAAAGAAGAAAATAAAAATCATGCATAATCTCAATATCAAGAGAAGACTTTTTTTTTTTAACATCTTGGGGGTCCACCCTTATCTCTGCATATTTATTTTTCAGTTTTACAGAAAAGGGATCAGACTATGCATCATTTTTTATTTAAAATAATTATGAAATGTTTTTATTCTACCAAATATATTTCTGTGACAATTTGAACAACTATGCAGTATCACAGTAGGCAATGAAATGCAGCTAACCTTCCCTATTAGTGGGCATTTACATGTTTCTATTTTTTTTTTTACATTATCGAAGTGAATAATATGAAATTCCTAACATTTGGCTGTTCTTGACCTAAAAAATGGCAATTTTGTATGGTTTGACCTAATGTAAATAACACATCATTAAGACTAATCTTTGCATATATTTTTGATGACTTGCTTGCGTTCCTAGGGATTTCTATAAACCCATTTGTTGAGTCAAAAGGGATGCATGCTTTTAAGCAGACCTACACATTAATACACTGATTTCTGAGTGTACGTCCAAACAGACCAAGAGAACCAAGGGACGAGGCTGAGAACAGTTTCAGGAGCTGGCTATTGGGTGTATTGGGTGTCAGATGATCAAGCAGAAATACCAGCTACTTCTCTCACTAAGGTGTGACCCTGGACCTATTACAGCACAGAGACAGCACTTTCTCTGGAGAGCAATCAGCAGGGTTTTCATAATGAGACAACTGGTGCTTTGTTTCAAAGATACTGGTGGTTAGGCCAAGGCCTGGGCATTCTGAACCCTGTCCAACTTCCACCACCCTTTGAAACTCTTTGCCTGAGCTTGGGATCCTCTGAGAAACCCCTCGTCTGCTGGGAAAGGTGACTCAGAGATGAGGGCTTTTTAAACGACTCACAATTGCCTCCGTGGTTTTGAACATGTAAGAATGCGACTTGGCATTGGGGATGGACCCAGGCCTGGCTGTGGAGGGAAGTTCTGATGGATTCTGTGGCGGCAGACCTCCAGAACCACTGAAGCATGCAGGCTGAATTTTAAAAATAATTGTCCTTTTTAATGATGTAAAACATGTCATCTAGATTAAAAAATAAACACAGTTTATTACTTTCCCAGTCCTTTCTTCCTCCCTCCCAGGGCCAGATGGGGATTGCCTGAGTATTTCTGGCGTATTTCACATATTTAATAACGCCCTTGGAGGTTCTTCCAGATCTGATGAAAACGTGGGATTGAACTCTGCCCACGGACTGCTCACAGCAAAGGAAGCTGGTGGTGAGTGAGCGAGCGAGTGTGTGTGTGTGTGTGTGTGTGTGTGTGTGTGTGTGTGTGTGTGTGGTGGGGGTGGCGATGCATCCTACTTTGGAAGCAGATGGGTCCACAAGGCAGAAGGCCTGTGCTTTTTGTCTCGAGCCAACCGAGGGGATTGTTCCTCTGCCTTTTGTGAGTGGGGGGAAGGAAGGGAAAAACGAAGCCCCCGCCGCTGAGCAAACGGGAGCGGCTTCTGGAGAGCGGGGCCTTCCACGAGCCGGCCCCCCGCCAGCCCTCTGGACTTTCCCGCAGCCCAGAAGACAGCGGCAGCTTGCACTCAGGCTCGCGCCTCCTCTCTGGGTCCCGCCGCTGCCGCCCCTCAGGGATGCGCGGGCCACCCCCGCGGGGCCGGGGCGGGGCGGGGGGGACAGGTGCACCCGCCTCGGAGCGGGGCAGGCGGGGGCCGGTGTGTGTCGCGGGCGCCCGAGGTGACGGGCACCTCCCGAGACGCCCGGCTGCGGGCCTGACAGGCGCGCGGCGGCCCGCGATGGAGCGCGCGAGCCTTCTCCGGGAGCAGTGCGCGGGTCCCCGAGGACGCATCATCAGGCAGAGCGGTCCCCGGGGCGGGATTTATTAGCAGACAGCATGGGGAAGCTGATTAGCCTGCGCGGCTGAACGGACACCCTGTCAGACGGGCCTCTTCCTCCCATCACTTCCCTGTCGAGCCGGAGCCTCTCGCCCTGCCGCCCCCCCTTCCCTCGCCTCCCCCCCACGACCTCCCCCTCCCCATCACTAGCCCCAGGACCAGAGGCCGCAGACCTGGGCCCAGCACCCGGCTATGCTCCTGTCCGGGGCCAGGCGAGCAGCCTCTGCATCCCTCCGTGCCAGCTCAGCTCTCCGATGCCAGGGCGCTCTTCTGAACTCACGGCCCTGGGGGCGACCCTCTCTTGCAAGGCGACCTTACTACCACCTTCTGTGGCTCCCTCTTTCCCACTTAGGAAAATACCTGCTTTGGGGTCTTGCCTTATGTGACCCTGAGCCACCTTTCCAGCCTCATCCCTGCTGGTCCCTCTTCCTCGGGCCTCCGCTCTAAGCAAACCCAGCTGCAATTCCCATTTCTCTGAGCTGCTCCTGCCTGCCTCCTATGCCCTTGTTCCAGTATCAGGGTTCAGCTAGAATGTACTCCCTCTTCCCTCCCAACCCCCAATCCAACTTGTCCTTGAAGGTCTTGCTCACAAGCCTCATCTTCCTGATTACCTCCTTCCTCCCTCCATGCCCAAGGAATCTCTTCCTCCTGTAAAACATTATCTGTGCCAGAGTGAGGACCGTAGCCCCCAGTCCTGCTTCTTTCACTCTGTAGCTCTGCGACCTTGGCCAAATGACCTCACCTGAGCCTCCCCCTGCTGTGAAATAATTTCTTTATAGAGTTGTTGTGGGGACCACATGAGAAGATACGTAGAGAGAGCTGGGTGTGATGGCTGATGTACAGCAGAACTCAGTGCTCAGCATTTGCCTTACCCTGGAATGGGTACTGCTGCATGGTACTAACTCCTTCAGTGTGCCAGATTCTGTTAGGACAGGGATTGGCCTTCGCCATCACGCCATACCCCCTGCCCCCTCGCTCCTCACCAAACCCTGCGGTCTCTCTGTCTCTTCCAACACCAAGTAGATAGAATCTTTTACAAACGAGATGGCTAAATGTTTGTTGAGCGAAAGAAGGAACTGCTGCCACACTGCAGACCAAGCATGATGTACTGTCTCTCCAAGTGACCCCATGAGGCCCCATTTCTGGTTGATCTGACCAGGGAAGAAGCAGGAAGGTGAGGGACAGGGTCCCCATCTACTTTTGTGTGGCAGGCATTGAGATGTGTGTTCTCTCTAGTTCTTGTCAAGACTTTAGGAATTCAGCCTCTATTGATCCACTGCATCTTCAAAGCCATCAATCATCATTAGGAAATAGGACCTGAGCCCCTGGATAGGGTGGCTTATACTGGGTAATTGAGAGGATTTCACACACACACACACACACACACACACACACACACACACACACAATACAGAGAAAGAGATAGAGAGAAGAGAGAATGAGAGGGAGAGAGAGAGAGAGACGTGGTTAAAAATAAGTTGACTAAGACAAGCACTGAACACTTAGGCAGGGAAAAAAAGAACTCAGTGAACTTAGAGACCAAAGGTAATTGACCAGGAAATATATCAAATTCCACCTTCTGGTGGAATCACAGATTTTTGTGGTTGATTGTAATTGTCTAATAGTTATTTTAGGTTGGTAAATGTGGATTCTGAGGTATCATCCAGGCCCTGCCACCTCCTACTGATACCTGCTTCTTCTGGCTTGCTCACAACCCATTAGTCTTGCCTGCGTTCATGTCAAGATCACTGACCTCTGGTTTGAGCCTCTTCCTTACTTCCTTTTCAAAAAACCAGAATAGCATTTTCCAGGCCTCAGTCATCGAGATTCCCATGCCTTGTCATTTTTAGAGATTTCTAACCATGCCTGGGTAATTTTGGTGTGGTGGAACACACCATCTGCCTGGGCTTCCAGGCAGCTAGAGCTTGGTCAGGTCCTGCTACTAATTGGTCATATGATCTTGGGGGAAGAATTTAACCTCACTGAATTTCAGTTTCTTCATCCATAAAATGGGAATAATATTTGGCCTACCATCATGGGAGCAGAAATTTAAGGGTAAAATGAGGTCATTGATAGGAATGTGCTTTTAAAAGTACAGTACTACACAAAATTAAGGCAAAATTCCTATCATGAATTTGTTCCTAAATACTGATTACCCTCAGTGCTAGGTGCTGGGAAGTAGAGGTGGCCAAGCTTCAGCTTGCCTTCAGTAGGTTTTTAAAGAGAGAGAGAAAGACATGGGGATACTGGTGAAGACACCAGGCAGGAGGAAGTCAGTGCTGGGAAAAGTCATGCCTAACAAACCACCTGCTCCCCAGCTCTGGGGCTGGCAAGTCTAATTCGAGGAGGAAGGCGACTGAAGTAGGGAAGAAGGTGAGAGTTGGGAAGGTAGACTGTGTGGTGGAGGGAGCAATGAGAACCAGATATGCAGGGCCTCGTGGCCTATAAGCACAGCCCACATGGAAGTGACAAGGTCAGGTGCATTCTGGAACTTTGGGAAGTTCCTGCCTAAGTGCTTGTCTTAGTCAACTGTGTGGAGCATGGGCTGGTGGGGAGGCAGGAGGAGGGAAGGAGGTTACTGTAATGTCTAGATGTCAGATGGTGAAGCCTGAGGATCCGGGAGCTGGGAGACTCATGTTCTGGCCCCCTGGGCTAAGGTGGAGGGTGAGAGGAAGCAGAGGCAGCCGGTGAGGTGATGGGAGAAGCCCCATAGTACAGAGTTGAAGAAACCCTGGTCTGCGTAATAATCCAAACACCTAATAGACTATTTGCAGAGAGGCCTCCCTGTCTATTCAGAGGCCACAGACACTGCTCTGGTGCCTAGCTGAATGTTCACAAATGCCGGTACACCCGGAAAGAGGACTTTTCTTAGCACAAAGGTCTCAGTCCTCTCCTATCACACCACTGATGCCAGGGCTGACCACAGAAAGAACTTGTACCCTGAGAACCATCAGTAGAGTCAGATCTGGCTCACATTCTGGTTCCTTCCATTTTCAACTCTGGAATGAAACCAAGACAAGGGATGTAACTTTAGTGTACTTATTTATAAAATAGGGTAATAATAATACCTAAAATTGTACTTGTGTGAATCAGCCACTGTACTGTTATCACTGAGGCTGGGTGGAGGGCAGGGAGCCACTAGTCCCAGCCCCTTTCACTCTGAGCCTCCCTCTGTCCCACTGGTGGGTACCTCTGGGGGACTCCAGAACCCTTCTTGAGTAGGCAGGAGTAGGCAGGATGTGACACCAATGAGGAGAATAAATTTTCTTAGGTAAAAATCCCATTGTTAAGGGAAACCCCACAAGTTTCCAAGATGCTTAGGGCTTAACAGCTAGAGTCACATGCATAATGTAGGCAGAGGGTCATGAGACACAAGGTCCCAATTCCTCTGCCTGCTAGAGGTTGGCCTCTCTAGAGAAGGCAAGGTGCTGTGACTCAGACTGAGGAGCAGAAACCAGGATTTGCCTGAGTCACTGAACCACTGATTGAGACCAGGCACCTGGCTCCTGAATAGTCTGGAAAAATACTCTGGAAATGGCTCAGTGTAAACCTGGGACTATGGGGCTACTTGGTTCTCTGTGCAGAGCCCACCTGAACTGTTGCCCACTGCTGCCCATGTTCCTCCTTACCCCCACTCAGGGCCTCTGGACAAAAAGGGCAGAACCCCTGTGTCTGCTCACAGCCTGAGTGAGGGTGGAAGAAGAGCCAGTTGTTGTGAATGGGAGGGGGTGGGGAGAAGGAGCAACACTGTGGTCTCCCCAGTGTGTGATGTTGTCTGGCTGTTCTCAGCAGTCCCTTGGGTGGGAGGATGGAGAGAATCAGTTGGGTTTTGGGGGCAGGGACAGTGTTTTAATAACCTCTGTACAGAGTAGGTGCTTTCAAACATGTAGTTGAATCAAAAAAATTGTACTGAATAGGGGTTCTGCAGGGAGCAGCAGGGAAGGGCCCTCCAACTGAAGAAACTTCATGAACAAAGGCCTGGAGGTGGTCACAATGGGAGATGAGGCTGAAGAATGTGTGTCAGAGAACTCGGGGTTGGAAGGACATAAAGAGCTACCTTATTCAAATCCTCGTCCTATTTTGAACCAATTCTAAAGCCCTAGTAGCAGCCTTCCAGGAGATTTCTGGCAGCACTTGAATGCCTCTGGTGGCAGGGAGCTCATTATTCCATCAAGAATTCTTTGTATTTTAGAGCATCTCCGACTGAAAAAAGGATTTTTTTTAAATTAAATGAGCACTGATTCTTTTAAGTTAAACTAAGCATTGATTCTTTTAGGGGACCCTACTGCCCCTTCAACAGACTGTTTATTTGGTGCCACGTGCCAAGGGCCTTGAGTGCCAGGCCAAGGGGTATGGTCTTTATTCTGCTTGCAGAAGGAGCCCTGGGAGGCCTCTGTGTGGGAAGACTATGAGCAGAGTTCTGTTCGGGGAGATGGCTCCACTGGCCAAGCTGGGGCTGGAGTCCTAAAGGCAAGGCAACCTGACATCTGTCTTTCTGCACTTATTCATACCCACTGCATTATGGACGTGAGGGTAGATAACCAGTGAGAGCCAGTTCTCTTCCCAGGCAAACAGGTCAGTGGCCACAGGTATGGACTGAGAGGAGGTGCACGTAAAAATTCTATCTTACGGTCATTTCAAGTCTGGGTACCATGGAAGCCAGTGACTCCCAAAGTCCATTGGCTCACTGGAGTCTTTCTGCAGAATCAAAGATCACAGGCTGATGCAGGAACCTGGGGTCTTGGATGAAGAGAGTCTCCAGCTCTCCTCTGGACCTGATGAGAGAGGCAGCTGGAGGGCTGTAGCAGATGGCCATGGTGAGAACTGGTGCTCAGCGGGAGAGGTGGTCAGCCTTCCACCCAGAGATCAGGGCTTCACCCTCCCCAGGATCCCTTCTGACCTTTGCATTCTCCCAAACAAGTCAAGGTGATGACAAGACACATCTATCGCATCTCAGCCATCATTGCAGTTGAAAGATGGGCGCGGAGCAGGTGGACTGCTTCAATTATGATGGATGAGGATGGTGACAGCTCTCAGGAGAGCCGCAGGAACCTGGCAAGTGCTCACTCAGCTATGACTCCTCTGGTAGCAATTTGACAAGATCAGAGCACTTTATGAAAGTGGAAAGTTTGGGGACCTTGGGGTTTGATTGGCCCGGGAACTCTGTCTGCTGAAGTCCTCTGCCAGCAATGTCGGATGGGTAGCTCTCCTAGGAAGGCCCAATGTGGGGAGGCAGGACCAGCTGTGGGGAGGGGCTCTGCCTCACAGGGCCTCCTAACCCTGGGCCTCATGCCTGGAACTTGCCTACTTCAGTGTCCTCCAGCCACTTACCAGGGGATACCAACATGACCACAGCTACCACTTCAGAAGCCAACTGGGCATCTCCTCTAAGCCAAGCCTATGCAGGGTACTGAGAGACAGTGGTGGACGAGAGATTCACATCCTGCCTCATGGTACTTCCTGTGTAGACTCTGACTGAAGGGAGGGCCTGGGACCAGACAGCCCCCTCTGCCGTTGGCTGTGAAGTTCTTTTTTGAGCTTCAGTTGGATCATCTCTTTTTGGGCATGGTGACCAGGGGTTAAGGGAAGTAATTTATGAGGAGCACCAAGCTTGTCGCAGGTGTTCCATCAGTGCTGGATTTTCTCTCTTACTGATTTTGTTTTCCTTCGGTGCACTTCTTTATTCATTTGGCACACTTGGTGGACACTTCCTGTGTGCCAGGCACTGGGCTTGGCTCCCTAGGAATTAGATGTGGTTCAGTAGTTGAGGGCTCACAGCTCTATCAACTTAGGGAATGAGGATGCATTTGGATTAAGCAGTCACTTGGCCTCATCACCCCTCGGTGATTGCTGGTGGAGGCATCTACCTTGTGGAATGATGGCTGGCACAGTCCTGGATGCAGTGCTCTTGGACAACTGTGCCTTCCAGGCACAGTGGGCTTCTCTGCATTAGTTCTACTCTGAAGCCAGCATACAGCAGGTTCCTCACTCCAGAAAATCATCTTCCTAGAGTTGGAGGGACCCCCCACCCCCCAGTGCAGACAGCTCAGCTCAGAGGTGCTTCAGTTCCTCCAATTCTTATTAGCTACTGTCTCCACTAGGGATGTGGGTGGGGGAGAAGCAGATGAGACTCAAGTCTTGCCCTGCAGGGGCTCTCGGGCTGGCAGAGTGAGATCGCAGCATCAGGCCCTGAAAACCACGCACCAGCTAGTCAGGAGGCCCAGTGAAGTTCTGTGTGAACTCCGAGGAGGGTGCCTTCCATTTTGGCAGTGAGATCAGGGAAGGCTTCTGAGAAGAGGCATTTTCTCTGGACTCAGAAGGATGCCCCCAGGAAGTACTGAGGAAGTGCCATAGTTGAGCAGGCAAATCCTCCTGGGTAAGCCCCCTCCCCTGGGCCTCAGTGTCTCTATCTGCACAGTGATGGGGCTGTCTCAGGGAACTTGAAGTTCCTGCTGGCCTAGACACTGGTAGGTTCAGACATCACTTTCCCCTCAGAGACATCTCCCAGGGGAGCCAGCCTGTGTCCTCCTCAGTAACTTCAGTTCTTATTTGGAACTTCCTTGTGCACCCCAGGCATATCTGTCCTTTTGGGTATTAGCCACAGTCCTTCTCTCTTGCTTTGTAAGATGCTCAGCACAGTTATGCTCACACAGATATTGAATAAATACTTTTATGTGTTTAAATAAACTATTGTCATTTTGGCTGGGCAAAAGGAGATTTTGATGATGACAGCAAGAATGTTAAAATCAGTCACTCACTGAGTGTCTTTGGGAAAGTCACATTGCTTTCTGAGCCTTAGTAAAGTGGGGGTGTCAGTCCTGCCTGGTCCCCTCCCTGGGACTGTGTAAGTGCTGACTCCAGAAAACAGATGATAGAGGAGGAGACCTGGTGAAGGAGGGGAGGTAGGAAGAGATGAAACTTGAGGCCAAAGTGCCAGAGGGCCTTTGACCTGCTCTTTCAGCTTCTTATTGGCTGGAGGCAGCTGTGACAATCTGGGACACCTTGTGAGTGGTAGTGGGGGTGGTTCGCAGCATTTTTCTCCCTGGCACGTGTGGCCAGATACAGACAGGGCTGGTTTCCATCTTAGGCAGGAAAACCTCTTATTCCATTCATGAAGCCTCCAGAAAGCAAAGGGAGCTTATCAGGGAGTAGTATTGCTCATCACAGACCAGATCCCGATTGAGCTCGGGAGAGCCCACAGAACCAAGCTCACAGGCTCACTTGGCCTCCTGCCTCCTTCTTCTCTTCTTGCCTGATCTCTGCCCTAGGAATCCCTTCATGGAAAATAGAACAGATCCAATCCGGATGCGACAGATCAGGTCCATGGACTGGGAGGACTCTGCTCTGGTCACACTGCCCACCTGCCCCCACCTCCAACACACACACCCTGTCCCCATCATGTCTCCTGGTGGGAGCACCTCCAGCCCTTCTAAGACTGAGGTTTTATGGAGTCTCCTTCAATTTGCCAGGTTTACGTTTCATGAGTGGAGGTGAAGAACATTGGCCTTGGGGTCCAGGTGATCTGCATTTGATCCCTGGCTCTGCCATTTTTTAGCTAGAAGACTTTGGGCAAATCCTTGATCTTCCTTGATTTTCCTCAGTTTTCTGCAAAGTGGGGATTATAATAGTGCCTACTTCATAGGTTGGTTTTGAGGTAATGTTTGTGATGTTTGAAGAACCCTTATGGTGTTTCTGCCCAGTTGGGCATCCCCTTTTCTTGAGAAGGGCTCCCTATTGTTCTCATGGCTGCAGGTCACAGGACTGCACCTCTGTGGACAGAGCAAGTGACCAAGTGGAGCTAATCGAAGTTCGTCCTAAGGATTTTTAGACTCTAGCTGGGAGAAAAAAAAATACTTCTTTCTTCTTGGTTGTAAAGGTATGAGATGTAAGCTTAAACCTGCCTATATACGTGGTTCTGGCCTGGGGTGGGAGACAGCTGATTCATCAGAAAAACCGACCTGGAGAGAAGCAGAGAAGTGGAAAGAGCCTTGACTGCGTTTGGATCCCTAGTCCAGCCAGCATCGTCCCTGTCCTTCCTGTGGTTTCTCTGTTTGTGTGCATGCCTGTAACATTTTCTGTTGGGACTGAGCTGGTTGGAGCTGGGTTTTTGTCACTTGGAATCAAAGGCAATCAACTCATGTAAAAGGACTTAGCACAGTTCCTGGATCACTAAGTGGTAGTTTTCAGAATTAAGCAAGGCTTTCCTCCTCCGTTTACCTCTGACCACCTTGTCACGAGGACTTGGGTATGCTCCCTGCCACCCAGCCAGGACTCTAGGGCTGGCTGAAGGACGCACGAAGCTAGTAGGTGGCTTGAGGCCCGAGCCTGCTTGAATGAAGGCAGCGGCGCCTGCCCCTGTAAAACAGCACCACGGACAGTGGCAGCCCAGCCCGCAAACGCCTGCCACAGGACACAGGCGCAATCAAGCTGCCTACATCCTTCCCCATGTCAGGGCCTGATAATGAACAAGTAATTTATGTCCAGGAGTCAGTGGAGCCTGTCGCAGGCCGGGGCTGAAATGTTCCTACGAGGGATTCCTATGAAGGTCATTGCCCTGCTCTTGTTGTTAAGGGTTGTCTGTAAATGGTGTCCTCTTGGAGGCATCCCCTTGTTTTGGCTTCTTTTAGGAAAGAAAGGTGCATCTTTGAGAAGCTGAGTGGGGAAAAGCATTGGGTTTCTTCTGTGCCATGTCCTTGCTGTGGCCCTGGAATCTTTGCAATGTCTGACCTCAGGTTGCTCCTTGATGAGAAGGGAAGATCCAGGATGGACGGGTACGTGACTGATTGTGTGGGATCTGTGAGTGGGGAGGGCAAGAATTGGGCATCCCTCTCTGGGGACAAATAAAATGACTCCAGAGACAGTCTGTGTGAATTAATTTGAATAAAATGCCAGATGTGATAGTAATAGTGTTCTGGAGGCGAAGTAACGGTACCTATTTGAAGCTCGTGAAAAGAGAAGAGATAAAGAAGGCACAGGGCCACTGAAGGACTCTAACGCTTTCTATGGGGCTAAGTTTCCTACCTGTTAGTGCACTCAAGAGTCTTCACCATTCTGGGATGTAGACAAAGCATGTTTTAACAGTCCTGTTCGTGAGTGAGGAAACTGAGGCTCAGAGGTTAAGTCGTGCAGCTTTTATGTTCCAGAGCTCGGTCTTTGGACAGCCCAGTGCTCCATCCACTGCCCAGCTTTTCCTGTTGTTCATAGAAGTTGTGAGATAATCAGTCTCATGGGGTCCTCCCCTACAGAGACACAGAGCCCCCGCCTCTGTCCCTCCATTATTTTAGAGCAGGAATTCCTTGGGAGGTTGTCAGGCTGACTTCTGATGGAAGCGGGAAGGCACCCCTTGAAAAAAATCTGTCTCCCCAGGAAGTTTGGCTCCTTGTGTGTGCGTTGCCTCAGCTCAGCTGATCCAGGTTCCATGGAGGGTCTGTCCGTGGGATCCTCCCCCATTTCCTGCATCACAGGGTTCCTTATCAATTGCCCTTTTTCAGGTTCGCTACCCCTTTTCACATTGGATGCTGGGGCTTCTGGCGTGAAACATGATTCATACACCCTGATCTAAGTGCTGCAGTTTTCTTTTCCTCCCAGGCGAGGACTACATTTAAATTTACTTGAAGGTCCTATGAGGGTGATGAAAAATAAAGAATGGAGCGGGAACCTTGCTACTAAAAAGAGAACATGCTAACCTAAACCAGTGAGTCCTGCTTTCTGCTCACTTCACAGCTGTGAGCTAAGCGTGCTCTGGGCATGGAGGTTCCTGAAGACCATATCACAGGAGTTGGGCAACGGCCACTGGGTAGAGAAATGCTGACAGCTTGGTTGGCCCTTATGACACGGGCTCCTAGAAAATATCCCTAAATCCAGATTCCACCCTCAGATCCCAATGGAAGAACTCTGGGAGGCAGGTAGGACCTGGATCATCACACTTATTTCACAGATAGGAGGTGTGACTCAGAGGGAGTGGAGGCCCTCACACAGGCCCTTTCTGCCGTGTCTTTGCAAATCTGCCCCCACAGCAGGAGCTACTCAAATGCACAGGGCTCTGGAGCACCTGGGCAGGGCTGGGAGGAGGTAGCATCCCTCTAATGAGTACTCTATCTTTCTGCAAAAGTAACCCCACCGCAAAGTGTGTTGGGTATTATTTTTATGAAGAGACCTGTAAAATGTCTACATGTTTATTTTAAAGTATTGGGAAAACAAACCTGAAAGCGGGGAGTGGGGTGACCTCACCCCTGCCTCTTCTGTCTGGCCAGTGGTCCTTTCCCTGCCGGTTTCTCCCTTTTCTGTCGCTCGCGAACAACCTGCACCATCCAGAGTCAGGCAGACTGGATCCAACTCTCAGCCCCACCACATTCTGTGTGACTTGGGAAAATTATCTAACTCCTCTGAGGCTCCACACTTTCATCTATAAAAGAGGGATAATAGGGTGATTGTTGAGGTCATCCAGGCTGGAACACTAATTCAGGGCAGCAGGCATCAGCCAGGGCTGTCCTGGCAAACGAGGAAATGCAGGGTGAGCGGTAAGATGTACCTATTCTGTGTCGTGGTAAGGCTGAGACAGTAAAATACACAGGGTAACTAGCATACAGCTTAGAGTCCAAATTTTCAGAATAAGGCAACTTTACTCTTTTTCGTGAACATTCTCTTTTATCTTGCGATACTTCGTTACGTTCTTTTGAGACGGAGGGAGAATAAAATGGTCTGAGGTAAGATTCCTCTCCTTCTGCACAGGTATAATTCTACACGATGTTGGCGTTTGACTTCTCTTCTAAAACTGGGCTTTGGGAATGATCCCCATGGCTCTGAAGTGTCTCTACCTGGAGGCCTCTGATCATGATGGAATGAAATCATGTGCAGTCACACAGGTCACTGACCAAGACCCTGGAGGGCAAACATCCCTGAATCCCAATGAAGATCACATTTGTAGGTTTATTTCTCCAGCTTCTCCCACTCATACCTCCCACTGCTTATTACAGGATGCAGATTGCTAGGGTAGTGGGTGAGTGGTGGGAAAGATGCTGCTGCTCATAGAGAGAGTAAGCCTAGACTAACATTCTGGAAAGCTCACTCATGGAAGGTGGCCTCAGGGGTGACCACACCTGGTCTGCCCTAATGTCATATTCTGAAGAATTCCAGGGATGCTATCAAGGAGTTCTGGTAATTCAGAAAAAGCCGCAAAAAAACACCAGATCCATCAGGAATCCTACCTTCCCTGGGTGTTGTTACCCACAGCCCCCGTTGGGACCAAGTCTTCCATCTGGTGTGGTGTACGTGTGCTCCAGAGGAAGGAATTTCGCAGCTCGCGGGAGATACCCTTGGGTGTAACTTTATTTTACCTGTACGTGAACTCTTCTTTTACTTTGTGCCCTCATTCTGCCTGATGTAGAAAAATCGATATAGTAATTTCTTAATCAAGTCATTATTATTTAGGGATTTCTCAGTGACTTCAGGTTTTAGGGCCCTGTCACACTCGGGGTTGCTCCCCTGCCGGGATTTTCTCTCTGGGTTGACTCTAAGTGATGGGGAAAGTGCTGCTACTCTGTCTTGATCTCCCTGGTCCAGATGCCACTTGTCTTTTCTGGCCAGGGTGGCTGGGCCCCTTTCAGGTGGAAACCTATTGAATGTGGTGCACTTGCCCCAGGAGGCCTCCTGGCCCTGAAACTTTGGCCCATGACCTTCTCTCCCAGCCAACTTCAGCGCCCCATTTGGGAGCCATGAGAATTTTCTGAATGCCCTGCCATGTAGTCTGGGGCTGCAGGAAACTGTGGGTGGGGGACAGCACTGGCTCTCTCATATCTAGACCTACCACATCTCCCATTCTGTTCTCTAGCAGCCATCTCCTAGGCAGCCCTGGGTGTGGGCATAGCAGCTCTCTACTCTGGGGTCTCCACACTTATTGGGGCTTTGAGCATCTTCTCCCTTCCCATGAGATTTGGCCCAAAGTGGGTAGGGGGCAGAGTTCAGGGCTCTCCCACACCAGAAGCTAATCTAGAGCTTTACCTGTAAACTCCTCCCCCTACCCTCCCAGGCCTTGGTGCCTTTTCTCTGGTTTAAGTGGGCAGGGGGTAACTGGTGGATTGTGCCTACCTCCTAACTTATCTATCCTACACCTGAGCTGTGGCTCCTGAATTTAAAACCTAAGAATTTGGACTTCTCTTTTTGGTCCTATTCTGATAACTATCCTCTGGAGTAACGGTGGGAGTGGAGAGGGGTGCGACATGCTCTCATGTGAGGCGATAGTCATGGGGTAAAAGGGATGTAGGGGAGACAATAAAAACAAATTAAATTAGTATCTCAAATTTGTGTCCTGTTACAGAGATTTAAAAAATAGGGCAGTATTGTATGTACTGTTTTATTAACTTCTTTTATACTCATGAATATTTACTGCTATCATTATATATTCTTTTATAATATCATTGTAATGACTGTACCGAATTTCATTGTAGACAAGCTTCCTAATCAAACCATTTCCCTATGATTGTATGTTCAAGTTTTTTCATTTGTTTACTTTCAGAAGAAAACTCTGGAGTGTTTCCTCGGACATAATCCTCATGCAGATCTCTATTTCCTTCAAATATACAAGGATGTTTAACATTTGAGGATATTCCCACCTCCTTCCAGCATATGCTCTTGTGCGATTTCTACAGACCCATGTGTATACATACATGCAGACACATGCAGACTTGAGACTATGTGTGTCACAAAGCTTGGCACAGAGCAGCTTCTCCAGTGAAAGTGTTCATTGTCCGAAGAGAGTGGCAGACAGTGGAAGGACAGAGGATAGAGGAAGCAATTGGCTGGGAAGTTTGCCATGTTTTGAAGAAGGTGACCCGGGAACTTGGCTTTGAAGAAACAGAAATGCAGGAAATAAATCGAGAAGGAGGAACAATAGTCCAGGCAGAGGATGCAGTGTGGGCAAAGGCCTGGAGGTGGGAAAGTGAGTGTGTGTTTAGGGAAAGGCAAAAAGACTTGCAGAAGAGTAAGGTGGGTGTAGACGTCAGAGAAAGACAGGTTGGAATATGGCCAATGAGAGAGATGCCCCAATATCTCCAGTTCTTACCGAATAAGCATGAGACACACTTATACTAAAAAATTATTTGTTGTTTATCTTTAATCCAAACTTAACTGGGAGTCCTGTGCTTTTATTTGCTAAATCGAGCAACCCTGTATGTAAAGAATGCAGTAATGCTGCTGCGTCAGAGGCCTCATTACCATTTTTTGGGCCATTGCTTCATGAGCAAAGACAGATCGAAGTGTGTGAATCCCCACTGCACCAAAGTACAGATAAACATGACGAACGGTAATGGCTCCAGAGGAGCCAACGGGAGTATTTCCAGGAGCAGGTGAGTGATGGGCGTGCTGGAAATGAGCATCTGGGCCCTGGAGCTCAGGCCTCACCTGCCATCCTGGGAGCGTAAGGTTCACAAGGGCATCTCTTTTGAAGAAGTGAAGCTCAGGTCTAAAAAAACCAAGGCTTGAAGTAGTGGTTGGGTTCCTGGGCTAGCTCACTTAAAGTCCTTTCTGCTAATAAGGGTGGAATTTTAGCAATATTATGGCAGAGGCTGGAGTTAGGGGCTTAGCCTGGAGCCCTACTTCTATGTGGAACCTTATTTTTATAGTAATGAAAGCTCTGTGGTTCCTGATTGGAAGGGAAGATGGAGGCATCAAAAACAAACCTCCATCAACCCTGGCTTGCAGGGGTCTCTGGGCCATGGTTTCCTGGGCCCCAGGGGGTGGAGAAGAAGGAATATGAAGGGAGAACATGCATATTCGTGGAAACTGGGGAATGATAAAGAAGATGAGATCCTCTTCATCTGTTCTCTAAAGCTGTCAGATCTTTAGGGGAGGAAGTGTATAGGACACCTAGTTAAATTTGATTATCAGATAAACAACAAATAATTCTTTAGTATAAGCGGGTCTCAAGTGATAGCTATTTGCCCAGCCATTCCAAGTGCCCAGAGCAGATCCAGAAACATAACTGGGGTTGCCTCTGTCCCCAATTTGTCCCCAACATAAAATACTAAAAAATTATCCATTGCTTATTTGAAATTCACATTTCATTGAGTGGCCTTTTTGAGTTTTTGCTAATTCTGGCAACTCTAGATAGGTGGATGGTCCACCTTCCATACTAATTCAAGGATCCAGGTTCTGTCACCTTGTGGTTTCCAAGGAAATAAGCATGGAGGATCATATGGGAAAGTTTTTATGGGCCAGACTACGTGGCTCTGCTCTCATCCCATTACCTGGAACTGAGGACATGGCCACACCCAACTGCAAGGAAGATTGAGAAGAGTAGTCTAACTTGATGCTCAGATGAAGTGGAAAGTGCTTTCATGAACAGCTGGCCAGTCTCTACCATTTAAAGAAAAGGCTTTTAACAGAAGGCATGCTGCCTTTTCTAGTGTCATCTTTTTATGACTGTAGTTTACTTCAGCAAGCAGGCGCTCCAGGAGGGAAACCTGGCCTGCATTTGCTGGTGATAGTCCTTTCCTCTGCTTCCTCAGAAGAAAACAAACAAAACATCTATTTCTTCTATGTTGAGAATAGTTTTTGCTAGACAAAGGCCTGGTAATGGATTGTCAAGTTTTATGTTCTTAAACAAGCAACAGGAGAGTCATGACTTTAAATCTTGATGGATTCTGGTCCCACTTATTAGCTGTAGGACCTTGGACAAGTTACTTAACCTCTCTGAGCTGCAGTTTCATTATCTGTGAAATGGGGCTAATGGCATTTTCTTAATGGGTTTCTGTGAGGATATAACCTGGTCCAACACGTGACATGTCACTGGAGCTATAACTCAACTAACCGGAGTGACCCTTCAGCAGCTATCCCATCTTTGGTTCTATACCAGGGACCCAACTTGATCCTGAGCTAAGCCTCACTGGGGGACTGATTGGAGGGTCCTCCAGGAATCTGCCTGTGGCATGGAGGAGAGCCAGACCCACAAACTCAGCTTGGCAACAAGCCTGGAGTCAACAGCAAGGAGGAGTATTTGTCTGAGAAAGTTTCCTCTGGTCCAAGTCCATCATGGACTCGTGTCTGGGGCCTGCAGTGAGGGAGAGGGTTGCAGTGGGTAAACATGGAAAGGTCTGCCCTAAGCAAACTTCTGCAAAAGATCAGAACACAGGCCTCCCTGCAGCACCAAAGCGAGAGAGAGGCAGTCCCTACAGGGACGAAGACTGGCTGTGGACCACCTTGGGCTCTGGCCCATCCCTGGTGGAGACAGTGCTGCCCAGTGGACGGTGCCTTAAAGGTGGCTCCAAGGCAGCAGTGCGTGTTCTCCCATGACTTGGCTGGAGCTGAAGGAAAAGAAGAATGGCTGGCTGATAGAACTTGCTGGGGAAAATATGTGAATTCTCCAGAGCTAGTTAAGGAGGTGCTGGAAGCAACTAGAAAATGAGAATTTTCAGGTGGAGGGAGCACAATGAAAGTGAAGCAGTGGTTATCAGGAATGATGTGACCCCATTGTAAACCCGGAGCTGGTATGGCTCGGTTAACCTAGGTCAAATCATTTGTTTCAAAGAATAGTTCCCCCAACTTAATTCAATTGCTTTTTGCATGGCTGTGTCCCCCTGACTTCCGTCCCACAGTTGATTTGCCTTCCCCTTGGGGGTCTGCTCCCTGCAGTAGAAAATGGTTTCCTGTCCTTGATTCAGCCTCAACTTCTCTGTCCTTTCCCTGCCTGCATTCCACACCCCTCCGATTACAGAAAGATTGTCTTCTGGTCTCTGAATCATTAATTTTGGTTGTATAGCTCTTGCCTGGAAGAGTTTTTTTTATGCTCTGAAAAACTCTGATTATAAATAGTTCAATAATACATGTCCTCCTGAGTTTAAGACTCTGGCTTATGTAATTGGAAATCTGGATGTGAAGCAAGTTAAAGTTGATGCCATAAAGACAGTAAAATAATTAATCACTTTGCTCCGTTTAATAGATTCAAGGGCACAGGAACAGCCTCACAGCCAGGGTGAGTCCTCAGGAGTGGCACTTGCTGTCATGGTGATCTTGGCAGGCACGAGGTGGGGGATGGGGTTGAGAGGAAGGGCCTCAGACATTAGCATCAGAGGTTAGGGAATAAGGTCTCCCCAGAGTGCACCCCCAAAGCTCACTGAGGTCCTGCTTGTAAAGGTGTCAGGCACCTGTCACCCTCTGCTCATCCCCCCTCTGCCAGTGGCTTCCTGTCCTGGATTCTGGGGTAGTGAGTATGTCCTCACGTACAAACGAGGCTGGTCCACCCACCCAGCTGACCCCCCGATGCAGTGGTCTGATTAGAACAATCTCCCTGCAGCCCACAAAGGACTTCCACATTCCCTCTCTTGTCCTCTCCTCACGGTGCTCCGTGAAGCAGGCAGAGCATTATTCTTTCCCTCTCTACTTGTCCTAAGGGAGAATGGAGGCCCGGCTGGGTTCTGGGGTAAATGGTCCATTTCACATGTAACTTTCTCAAAGTCACACAGCTAGTTGATGGAGCTGGGTCTTGCGTTGCCATCTGGGTGACTCTTCAGCCTGTGCTCTCTTGGCTCTGCCTCACCGGCTTTCTGAAGGACCAGAAGCGCAAGGGTGTGGGCGTCCGCCTGAGGGAGGCTGCCCCCAGGGCAGGGACCAGCGTGAGCGGGGAGAGCTAACATTGTTTGCTCATTTGCATTGTGCCGGACATAACCACTTCCACACTTCCATTTATTCTTCAAGTCACCCTCTGAGGTAGTTATCGTCCTTATTTTACGAAGAAACCGAGGCCCAGAAAGGGTAGGAAACTCATGCAAGGTCATACAGCTAGGAAGTGGTAGAGATGGGATTTGAGCCTGTGCTCTTGACTATTGTGCCCTTCGGAAGCCTGCGAGAACCTCGAGGCAGGGTTGTTCTCTTACTTAACCCAGTGCCTCAGCGGTGAGCCCAGGGCTTGGCACAAAGAGGGAGTTCACGAGAGTTTTGTTGAAGGACTGGAAAGCCCAGCTGGGTGGAGCCCCATCCAGGTCCTTGCCGTCTTTGTTCACTATTCCTGTCATAAGTGTTTCCTGATCTGGGGGAGGCCCCGTCCTGGTATTGGGGAAACAGTGGTGGATGAGCCAGTCTCTGCGTCTGTGGCGGGAGGTAGGGTATGTTGGGGCAGATAATAATAAAGGATCTACTCTGACTTTGTGTGTAGAATAGATTAGGGAAGAGGAAGAAGTTTTTATTAGGGGTGGCCTATTTTCCATTCATGGTAACTGCTAACCTAAAGGGTGTTTGAAATGAGGCAAGGTTCAGAATCTCGAGGTGAAGGGCAGTGCCTCAGAGGAGACACAGATTAGGCCTAATCCTCTACAGAAATATGTGAACTTGCCATGTGGCCTCGGGCAAGCAACCTTCAGGACAGCTCAGGAGTGAAAGGAGGACACAAAGGACATGGCATGTGTCCCAAGCCACGCAGGCCTTTGCCCAGGTGGCTCCCACATCTCGATGCATTCCTTGTCTCCTGTCTGAGGCTAGTTTTTCTTTCCTGTTACAACCCTGCCGCCCCCTTTTCCCAGATGGGTTCTTCTCCAGTCCTGGACATCAGCGAGACAGAACTCAAATTCCTGGGTTCTTCTACTCCCTTTCCGTAAGCCCCCAGCCTCTGGCTTTGATGGTCTGATTTCTGAGAGGCATTTGCCTGCCAGAAACCTGGCTACCCGGACCCATTGTTGAAACAGAATCCAAACAGTTCCCAGCAAGTGGAAAATGTCCTGTCCAGCTGGCCAGCTGTGGCTGAACAGGAGGCTGAATGGATGATGATACTCTAGATGTAGAGACCACAAGGGCTGGGATGGGTCAGTCTCTACTCATCGCTGCATTCCCAGCACCTTGCCTGGCGCGTAGTAGTTCCTCAATAAATATTGCTGTATCGGTGGTGCTTCTACCACGCTTTCTCGACTCTAAGGTACCATCAGCTGTGAAAACACTGGTTATAACTTTTTAGGAAAGTTGAAAGGTAGACATGACATTAAACATGCACATCAGCCGGAAGACGCGTCCTGATAACAGGAAAGCTAAAATGTGAACAAACAATATGCGCGTTTGAGAATCAAGAACTTGTGCGATAATAATCATCTTTCCATGAACCAGACAGTTTTTGAACCGACTCATGTGGCCAATTCAGCCTCGAAAAGCCCATTGTTTTTCATTTTCCTGCCAGTGCCGCTTTTATGTAGATACATCCCCAGGCCCGTGGGTTTCTCGAGCCCAATTTTCCTCTTCTCCAGAAAGGAGCCGGAGCCCCCGTCAGCAGTCGTGCACGGGTGAGCTCCCTGGGCCACCTCGCCATGACTTTGTAAATGACCAGCTCCGCGACAGTTTTTCTTTGGACTTTATAGGAATAATGGAAGTGACATAAAGCTGTGCAGCCAGATTCAAACGAAAGGACAAATGTAGTTGGCCAAAATGAACAATTATAGGAAACAAAGGGAAAATAACGATTAAAGATCTTTCATTACAGCCGGCTAATTATCATGAGTTCTGGACTTAACTGTTCAGGCATAGAATTAAAAACCTTAATTATATTGTCACCTTTGTCTCTCAGCTCCCATTGCCACAAATGAATCCATTTACTGTAAGTGGGGCTGATGAGCAGAAATTGATGGCAGTCCCAGTGAGGTGGCAGAGGGGGCCCAGGAGTGTGTATGGGGGGTGCACCATGCAGCACTACCAGGCCCGCACAGCTGGGCAGCATCTTCATTCCAGGACATTATAAATTAGAAAGACTTTTAATGAGACAAATACAGGTTTGATGGATTTTATGATTTCTTCTCCCCTTCAAACGGCTAACAATGCTCCTCCTCTTTCTTCCTTGCTATTAGAGCTGGCCTCTTGTTAAGCGATTGCGTTAATGGTCTTTGGAGACAGGCTGAGTGTGGGAGGACAAGGGGGACTTCCCTTGTGAGGGCACTGGAAGGCTCTTCTCTTTCAAGGAAGACAATTCCTGGCTGTTGTTCCATACGGGAGCCTTTTAAAGCCCAGGGCAATGAGTGGAAATATGAGATTACTTTGAGAGTGAAGGAAATTGGAAAAGAAGGTTGCGGGATGGTCGGGGAGATAAAATCCTCAAAGCTAGCCAGTTGCTTGGTTTGAGAGGCCGGCCAGTTCAGGGAGGGAAGCCAGGCGTGGCTCCCAGAGGTAGTCCAGTGATCCATTTCTTGACTTGGGGTGGGGAGGGGTGCAGCTTGGGGACAGGAGCGCTAGAATTATCACCGCACGTGGTACAGTGGTTATGGACATAAATTCAGGAGCCAGACTTCCTGAGTTTGAGTCCAGACTCCAATTCCTTCTGTGTAACTCTGGGTGAGTTACCTAACCTCTCTGCACCTTGATATCCTCATCTGTAAGGTGGAGCTATTGGTCGTATCTACCCCATAGGTTTGACATGAGGATTAAAAGAGTTAATATGCACAGAGCACAGATCGTAAGTATCAAACACACCAAGTAAGAAGTAGCCCTATATTCAAATATTGTCTCCCACTTAATGGCAGTGTGACCTTGGGCATATTACTTAACCTCTCTGAGCTTCAGTTTCTTTTCTAAATGGGAGGAACCACCGTACAGCAGAGGTTTACACGGGGGAGTCAGTGAGAAAAGAGGAATGTACAACCGCTCTGTAGTGTTACTATGTCAGCTGCAGCTCTGCTATGAGGAGAAAAGGTAGGTAGGTAAGTAATGGTGGAGAAACTTAACCTCACACAAGATGATAGCCATCTGCTAAGACACTCAGTGCCTGTGGCTGTCTTGGGTGGGGGGTGTTGGAGGCAGAGTGCTGGGCTCATAGTAGGAGCTCAGGCACGTGGTTACCCTGGCTTGCCCTCCTGCATATCTGGAGAGGGAGTTCAGGAACCCCTGGCGTCTATACTCCTATCTCCTATCTTTGGGAGAGTCAGGAGCCTGAGTTGCCATGGTGATGTGGAGGAGTTAATGGGATGGAACTCCTCTCAGGGCTGGCGGTAGGAGGGCAGCAGTGGCTGCACAGTGTTAAGATGCCCCACACAAAAGGGCGAGCCCCTTGGCCGCACAGGGTCACAGTTAAACCCAGCTCATGGGGATTTCCAGCTCAGCTTCCCAGAGAGGAAGAATGAGGTTCCATGTCGAGGGCCTTCCCTTTGTATCTGGGGGTCCCTTTGGCCTCTGCCACACTCCCCTCCCCCAAGACAAAGACAAGGACAGGGAGATGCCACCTATGCTGGGCAGAGGGGGAAGGTGGGGACCTATTAGAGATAGGAAACAAGGAGCAAGAGAGAAAAATGCCCACGTGGTGTATGTGGAAGAGCGTCCCTGCCCCCCAAACCCCCTTCCTCAAGTAAGAACCCCAGGCCAGTGGGTCTCATGGATGACCAGGGGCTTTTATATCCCTTATCACATTTGTTTCTCCAAAAACCCTAGGGGTAAAAGCAAGGATTATGATCCCCCATTTTACTGACGAGCAAGCTGAGACTCTGTGGGGCAAGGGGCCTTCCACAGGGTCAGTGACAGAGCTGGCAGTGGACTGGGATCAGATCCTGTGTCTTTCTTCCTTAACACCATGAGACCTGACAGGGCTTTGGGGTGAGGGGCAGGCTGAGCCCCGAGCTGCCCTCACTCTAGGCATTTCTGTCTCTGTGGCCCTCAATTTCTGTGCGGAAGGCAAGGACTCTTCTCTAGCCCTGAAATCAGGTGCAAGCAGCAGCTCGCTCCATCAGCAGGTCCAGCCCCTCCCCCTGAGCTGGGCGCTGCAGAACTGACAAGGCGGCGGCGGAGAAGTGCCGGACGGAGGGGCAGCTCTCGTTGAACTTCGTGTGTAACCTTGAGTCGGCTCCTGGCTCTGAGCTTCAGCTTCTTCATCTAGGAATAGGGACAAACATGACTCGCCTCCCATTTCACAGGTCTGCTGTGGATGCCAAAACTGTTAGCAGGCTGTGAAGAGGCAGGAGCTGGGATGGCGGCAGGTGTGGAGGGTGACCAGGTGCCACTGTGGCCCCAGAGGATCTAGCCCTGCCCTCCTGAGGACTCTTCCCCATCCAGGTCTCCCTGCCTCTGCAAACAGTAAAGTCTACTGTTTACTGACATTTTCTAAGACTTTTGCACATTTGAGTCTCTGTTCAAATGGTTCTTCCATGTGTGACTCCCCCATCCTCTGTCCACAGCCCGTCAATGCTGACATCCTCTGTGGATGCGATTCTGACCCCCCTCCTCGCCACACCCAGGCATTGCCTTTTTTCTGTGTCCCCCTGTTCTGCAGAATCGTGGGTCAAGATAACTGGGACACTGTACAGCCTCTACTTCCTTATTAATAGCCTGTCTCCTTGGCTAGATGAGGCGTCTGAAGGACCAAGCTGAGTGTTTGCTGGAAGCACGATGAGTGTTGGCTGCATGGCTGTCTTCACTTTATCGATGTGAATCCAGGCTTAAATTTCGAAAGTGTTTCCTCCAAGTGCCCCCATGGGCTGAAGGCAGAGGCTTCCACCTCTGGCCCCTGGTTCACCACAGTGCTGTCTCCCCCTTATCCGTGTGGGTTCTGCTCTTGAGGCCAGGTAAGTTGGTGGGGATGTACCTGTAGGAATCAAGGTTTGTTTCATTGTAGGTAACAGAAGTAACTTCACTGTCTAAGAAGGAAGGGACTTAAGAGAATCAGGTACGTATAGTATCACTGGAAGAATGAGAAGAATAGACCCTTGGGGGAGTCTTTAGGAATGACTTCCAGCACGACACTGCAGAACCAGCCTGCTGCAGGAGCCTTACATCTGCCACAATCAGGGCAGCGGGGACTGTGAGGGCAGCTCCCTGCTAGACCCACAGCAGTAAGGTAATGATGCCTGGGCCTCTGGACATGCAGGGCCTCCTGCAAATACTGCGTCACAAGCTGAAGGAGGAGCAGAAGCAGAAGTGCAGTCCCTGCTTCCTCTTCATCTGCCACATGCACTTGCACAAGTGTGTCTGATTGGCCGAACTTAAATCACACCTGGACCCTTAGCTGCAAGGGCATCTGGGAAATGTTGCCAAGTCACTGCATCCACCATGCAGCCACGAGGCCGAGCTGAGGCCCAGAGTCCAGGGCCATATTAGAGCAGGAGGCTTGTTTACCTAGAGAGAACCCACCCTTGGCCATGGCTCCTGCAGTGACCCTGTTGTGAGAAAAGGAGCACTGTACTTAGAGTCCAGCATCCCCAGATCCTGAGCTCTATCATGGACCGGTGGCTGACCTTGGACAGTTCACTCACATGCGTACATACACATACCCGCATGCCATTTTCAGTAGGGCTTTCGCAAAGGACTCATGGGTCAAAATCTGGGGCTGAGCTCGTGTATTTAAGATCTTGGTCTCTGGGGTCAGGGCCCTTGCCATTCAGGTCACCATTCTGTGAACCTGCCTCATTATGCCACCGTCCACTGAAAGCCAGGGCTCAGGTGTGCTTAAAAGCATGATGTGAATCCGCACCTGGCTGGAAGCTAAGCATGTGCCCTTCATACTGCACTAGAGCTGCTTCGAAGCTGGAGCTCGTTCCCGCCTTCAGGCTGTGGTTCCCTGGGACCCCTTCTTCCCCAAGACAAAAAACTTTGATGCAGAGAGGTAAGATGATGAATGGGCCCCAGTCACAGGGCCAGAGGTGACATCCTCTTGTGCCACACATGACCCTGGATGGCTATTGACCCCTCTCAGCCTCAGTGCTCTCATCAATAAAACCGCCTCCCTAACGGTGTGTCCGCAGGGGTCACGATGAGAGTTAAGAGAGACACAGCCCACTCCAAGCACTCAGTACAGGCTCAGCAAACATCTCTCCTGCTGTCACAGTGCTTCAAGCCAGTGTCACTGTAGGGCTGCCCCCGGGCCACTGAACTGACCATGTGTTGATCATTTAGAGCCTGACAAGGAGCTGCCCCTGGGGTCTGAGGAAGGAAATGGGCAAGTGCGCAAATGGAGCCAGAGCATCTCGGCCCTGGCTGCACGTTTCGAAACACTGACGCCAGCTCCACTGGCAGAGATGGGAGGTAATCGGTCCAGGCTAGGGACCGGGCATCATGTTTTATGTTATTTATTTTATGACTCCCCAGTGATGCCAACGTGTGGCAGGGGCTGGGACACACTGGATGAGGTGTTCCACTGAGATCTGATTGGTCAGAACAGTGTAATGACAGCGCTTACACATCACCAGTGCCAAAGCGTGGCTTCTCTTAATCCTTGCAGGACGGGAATTAAGAAGCCCTCTTTATGGATGAGGAAGCCGAGGCTTGTGGGTTTGGGTAACCCTGACTCGCATGTCTGGCTGGGCAATGAGGAGATGGAAGAAGATAACTTCCATAATTTTGCTTTGTTAAAATCCCCAGGAAGAATCACCAGCCACAGAGAATCTTTTTCTAGGCTCATCTCGCTCTTTCAGGTGCCAAGGCTTTGGACAGTCTGGCGGAGGCCAGGCTGCCTGTCCTGCCTTCAGCCAGCCCTGGTCCCTTGCTGTAGAGGACATGGAAGAGGTCTTACCTTTCTTTGATGGAGACTTCAGTGTTTTCAGCTCAGGTAGACAGGTGTGGTGTGGAGAGGAAAGAATTCCAACTTGGAACCGAGCGCGGTCCCTTCCAGGGGACCCATCTGCTTGGTGGCTTCTTGAACCCAGCGTGCCCTGAGAGCAGGTTGTCACAGAGACTTGGCCTAAGATAGGCGGCTCGATCCTCCCAGTGAGGATTTCACCGCTTGCCCCTTAACTGGGACACATTCATCACACTGAGTGTCTCAAACATTGAAAGAGATGGGCTTATAGATGGCGTCAGGAGAAAAATGGAGATCGAGCTCCTGAGTAAATGAATTTATCTTTTCCCAGACCCAGGTCGGACATCGCCAGCTGGAGGAAGTCATTTATCTCTTTGAGAGATGATTTTAGAAACACAGTCATAGATGTGTCAGTTCTGTGTTTTCCAACTTCAAGGTGAGAAGGGAAGAGCCGAAGTGCCTTCTGCCACTGAGAGACAGCAGGAAACCCCACGGTGGCCAAGGCTCTGCCTGACAGCAGGGTCTAGGCGTTGGGTGCTAATTACCACATCTTTTTCAGAATTGGAGTCTGTGTTGTTCCTCTTCACTTCCTTTTGATTATCTCAGGGCAATTTTGAGAGAGCCAGGGATGAATTTAAGCGGAGCCAGTGTGCACATCGTTATGGCCTCTCTCGGGGCTTCAATGGCTCTCTTGAAAATAGGCCTGTTTATTTATCTTCCCCTCTCCTTAAATTGTGGCCTGGACCTAAAGCTGTGGATGGATTGTGCATTTCTTTTGCTTTAGAAAGAGCCTGTTTGTCACTTCCATGGGGCTGGAAATAGAAGAGGAGGTGGGGATGCTGGAGACCTGGCTCTTCCAACCTCCATTGCCTGCTCAGACCGCAGAGGCAGCTTGGCCTCTGGTTCTGATTTTGAAAGAAGCCACTTATAGTTTGTTTGCGTAATTAACTGGTGGGTACAAGGTGTGTGGCCAGTAACTGGGGTTTTTCCATATTTCCTTATGAATAGATGGGCCTCCTTTCTGGGATGCAGGTTGCTAAGGGTCAGTTTAGATGAGGGAAACCACACCAGTTACCCTCCTGCCACGGGCCCAGGAGAGAGGGCCATGCCCAGGGACACTACCATTACTTGGGAACCTAGAAATTTTGTCCCAGGACAGTGATTTTCCCCTCAACTTCTGATCTGGGAGTTAACAGCCAAGCTGAGGCCGGAGGCTGGTCACCGACACTTTCTACAATATCCTTCTAGTCTTTCCTTGATCTCAACCTTGTCAACATTTTAACTTTTTATTAAAGGGTTTTTTGTTTTTGTTTTTGTTTTTGAGAGAGAGAGAGCGAGGGTTGGAGAGACAGAGCTCACACCGTGCCATGGTTCATGCCCCTTGCTGATCCAGGTGTGTAGCCAGCCCCGCAGGCAACACGGCCTGAAACCAGGTGAGAGGACTTTGGGTCAGAGAGAATGGATCTTTGAGAACGTGTCCCAGATGGCCCCACTGCCTTTGCCCTAGGCTTGGCCCGCTCATTTCTCAGCCACATTTCAGCCCCTCCACCAGATGCCGGGCCTGCACTGTGCCCGTCCAACCACCCGCCACTGCAGTCTGCAAAGACCATTCTAACTCAGGCAGTTTTCCCACACACTGCTCCCCTCAAATCCCCTCCCCACTGCCCCACCCTTTCTATGGGTCCCAGTTGTCTGAGCCTGGGTTCCCCTGGCTCCTCTGTTCTGGTCTCCCACCACACCTTTTCACAGGTCCCAACCAACCAAACAAAAGGATTCGCCACCTTTTCCGTACAACACATTTCCCCACCTCCAAGTCTTTCCCAGAGCCGTTCCTCCTGCCTGGAACCACTGTTCTCCCTTCCCCTCGTGCTTCTCCTCCATCTTACCTTCTCAGGCTCCGCCACGGCAGGTGTTCACCAACCCCCCACTGTGCATGAATGTTGCTTTCTTTGTAAGGAAAGCTGGATTGTTTTTTTTTTTTTTGTGGGGAGGGGGAGGGAGGATCTTAGAATTCAAGCTCATTTCAGAAAATTTGGAAAATACAGACAATCTCTCAAAACAAAATAAAAATAGCCCAGAATCCTACAGTCGCTGTCAATATTTTGGGGGATATCTTTTCAATCTTTTTTCTTTCATTATTTTTTTATTGTAAAATATTTTAAACACAAAATAGAGACTAATTCACCATTCCTCTGTGTACTCACTCCTTTTATCAATCCAGTAGTTTTTCTACGTACATATGTAAATTTAGTTTTAAATACTTTAGGGTGATGTACAAATTGTCCAGACTGTTTTGAAAGCTGCCCCCCGCCACCTCCCATTTAATAAATCGCTAATGTTTTTCCGTGGCTGGAGAGTATTCTTTGAAATGATATGCAATAGCTTATTCAGTTGACCAACCCCTGTTTTCGGACATTTACAATTATTATAAGCAATACTGCATATCCGTAACTATTTTCCAAGAACAGACTCAGAGAAGTGTAATCATAGGGTCAAAGAATACAGCTATTTTTGTATGTTCTGTCGAATTAGCTTTTCAGATGATTATTCCCCTTTATATATTTATAAGCAGCACAAGAATATCAATTCTAATGCATTGTAGTGAGCACTGCGTGTTGTCATTATGAAGGAAGGAAGGAAGGAAGGAAGGAAGGAAGGAAGGAAGGAAGGAAGGAAGGGAGGAAGGGTAAGAGCCCTTTCATGGGAGTGATGAGATCTCCCTGAGAACTGCTATCGCACTGCCACTCTCCTTGTGGCCAGCTCAGATCCCCTGCCTGCGTGAATCTGTGTGGTGGGGGTGGGTAAGGCCGAGAGCGTACTTCCAGGCCATCTCAGTGTGGCTTTCAGACTACAGCCACGTCTGTGAAATGACCATGCTGCCAAAGTAATCACCCTTTTGTGGGCCAGGCTAATGTGCTCCTCCCTTGCTGCTTGGATCAATACCACGCTTACTACAGATTAGCTAAATGAGCCAGCGCAGCTGGGAATGAGCTTCTAGAGACAATTACTATGGAAAATGCAGCCATATTTTAGTTGGCACCACATGCATGAAGCTCTTTGCAAATATCAATATACACTTACTTGCCTGACAAAAACAGATCAAACCCAAGTCAAGACATTAATCCAACTGATCAGACTGTAAACGATCCTTGTTGGCAAAGCGGGGTGAAGGAACCTTGACTTTTTTAATGGTTGCTATTGCTCAGGTCGTGCTGGAAATAACCAGCCTGGCAAAACTGGCTCTCGTTCTCTTCTGCAAGCGTACTGCAGGTAGAACTAGTTGATGCTGCTGATGATAATCGTTCGTATTTGCATAGTGTTACCTCACACTTGATTTTCACCACAGCCTTGGAATGGTCAATACATGCTTATTTAATCAATCAGTTAATTCATTTAACAAATAAGTATTAAGGAGCCTTTATGTCCCGGTATTGTTTGAGAACTTGCAGCCCGGTGGAGCACGCCTGACAATAACAAGAAGACGATCAAATGGTTAAGTAATCATGCACGGAAGGAAGTGCTGCAGAGAGGAGGAAAGACAGTGCCATAAAAAGAGAAGATAGTGGGTGGCACTTCTTTGTGGTGAGTGATTGGAGAAGGCTTCTTCGAGGAGGTGACATTGCAGTTGAAATGCGGAGGATGAGAAGAATTGAGGCAGGAGTGAGTCAGGGCAAAAGGAGAGTGGGCATTCTTGGCTGATGGACCAGGCTGTGCAAAAGATGTGAACTGGGGCCGAGGCTGGCAATTCCAAGGACTGGAAAGGCTGCTGTGTAAGACTGGGCGTCAGATGGGAGAAGCAGCCAACAGCCAGACCACACAAGGCCTTGTGGGCGTGGTAAGAAATTTGGATTTTATTTTAAGGGGGATCAGGGACCACCAAACGGCTTTATAAAGGGAAGGACATGATCCGATTTACATTTTTAAAAGATCACTCTAGATCTTGGGTTGGGATTGAAAAATCTGGTATTCATTTCAATAGCTGGTTCCAGAAGAATAACAAATGTGAGTAGACAGGATGGCAAAGTGGAGGAGCCTTGGGCAGATCTTCCGATCGGCTGTTTAGGACCAGGGGGGCAGGAGCCAAGGCTGCCAAGGCTGAAGCCTCTGATTCTAATATATTTTTTTTTTTCTGATTTCATGTTTCATCTCCTAGTTTCTTTTTCCCTTGGGCGGGTTTGTCACTGGCATACTTTTTGGCCCATTAAAACAGAAGGCAAAGAATGGCAAGGAAATTGCGAGCTGGGAAACTCTGAGCAGGTGAAACAGGGATATCAATCATGTTTTCCCAGACTGTGGTGCTCACTCAGGGTGCTAGTTTCCACCCCAAAGAACAGCTGGGAACCCCTCCTCACTATTGCTTGGACACCTTCCCCACCTCCTACTCTTCCTCACTTCCCCTCCCCCTCCTTCTCCCCTCTCCTTCCTCCCTGACTCTTCCCCTTTCCCTTTTCCCCTCCCCTTTTCCCCCTTCCCCTTCTCTCCCTGCCCCTTCCTTCTCCCCTTCATCCTTCTCTCCCTCCCCATTTCCTCTCCTCCTCCTCACCCTCCTCCTCTTCTCCTCCCCTTCTTTCCTTCCTCCTCTTCCCCTCCCCCGCTTCCTCCTTTTTGTTCTGCTCCTCCTCTTCCTTCTCCTGACTTTTAGTTAGTGAGTTTTCATGCAGTCAAACAGTTTCCTGAAAGGCGCATGTAACTTTCTCCTTGGGAGCATAAGAAATTTGAGGTCTTCTATTAAATTCTCTCTGACCCAAAGCACAGGGAACCACGTGAGATCTGTGCCATCCCAGAGCTGTGGTGACAACGGTAACGTCCATCCCTCTGAGGAGCCTTCAGGATGAGGCACCGCAGAGATGGCTCACACTCACACCGGTGACCTCCGACGTCGACACACCAGGAAAGCAGGACGGGGCCTGGCGGCAGGTCACGTTCTGGGCTGGAAAGTCCGTCTGCTCATTCCCCGACCTTTGCTAAGTACACCAACTAATGGAGCGAGTGACATGAAAGATCTTCCCAGGCCATGTGGAAATGTAATTCAAACCCAGGCCAAGCAGCTCACAGTAAGTTAGATTCATTTCCATCCTGCCTTTCCTTACCAAGCTGACCTTTGCCTCACAGAAAAGTTCTTTAAAAGAGATAAGTCGGTGTTTATTCAGCATTCGAAGGGGTTTTAATCCTAGCAACCCTGCTGGAAGAGTCCCCATTTCCTTGGGATTCAGCCCAGAAACTATTGATCCTTTACATCAGAAGCGATTGTGCTGAGTTTGAAATCTGTCAACTATTGGAAATTCAAATGAAGCCGTCGGTGAAGTCCTGTTTAATGAGGGTTAACAACCGAGAGAGTCCTTCGTTAGTCTGCCTCTTCGCCAGGTCTTCCACTCCTGCAGGGGCCAAGGCCTCTCCCCAGGTGCCCATAGACACAGAGAATGGTCTTTTTCTTTCCTCTGGGCATTTCTCCCTCATAAATGGTGACACGTGTCACCCTGCCAGGCCCCCACCAGTTCTCTTTCCATCGGGACCCTTCCCTGTCTTATCCTCCCTTTTCTGTTCTGTCCCTCCTGTCCTCTCTCTACTTCCCACCCCATCTCATCCATGTCCTCCACCCTTCCAGCTTCCTGCCTCTTTCTTGCTTTGGTCTGTGTCCATTCCTGTCTGTCATGAACCTTGAGACCAATAAACACTCACAAACTGTCTTCCATCAGAGACCTCTGAAACTCTACATTTTTCTTCAGCATGCTGTTGTTGGACAGAATGAGATCTTGAATTCTTAAAGTTTATCCTCCATTTCTTATTCACAGCCCCTCCCCACCTTTTCTGGGGGGACCTGAAACTGTCTTTCACCCACTGCACGCTGCCTCCTAGGTAATGGGTCGAGTGCAGATGGTGAGTGCTCCGTGTCTCTTCTCTGGCCCCTCTGGGTTTTCTAGAATGTGTTCTCTCTGCTGGTGGCATTGCCAGCTATTGGGATTTTTGTAGGAGCTGAAGGGCCAGAATTGGTGCTTGGAGAAAAATGGTTGAGAGGAACTGGAGAGGCCTCCTTCAAATCTCGTCCAGTGAACCCCAAACCTTGTGGATGCCCCGCTGCCTAAAGTCCCACATGAATTTCTCGTGTGTTTGCTCCCATTCCTCTTTCTCTAATTCTCTCTGCTTCAAAATTAGGAGGGAGAATTTCCCTGATAAATTTTTTAGAAAACTCCTTTCAGCCCTCTTGCTGCTCCTTGCTGACCAGTCTCTGCCTTTTGGTCCATGGGTCATTTTTAATTTGTTGGTTACCAGGCAAAGAGTTAAGAAGGATATTCTCCAGTGGCAGTGTGCCGGAGGGGAGATGCAGAGGGCGATACGATGGGGCATCTGGGAACCACCCTGAAGAGCAAGGCTCTGCAGAGCTGGATGGATGCCTACAGTGTGGGCTGGTTAGAGACAGAAACCCAAACCCGAGGAGTTAGAGCAAAAATATGGGTATTTACAAGTTCTTGTAGCTGGCCTCGGGCCATTGGACCCAGAGTCTCAACAGCATCATCAGGACAACAGCTCTCTTGATAGGCAGTATTGCCTAATGGTCAGACACCGCCTGCCTCTGAATCCTGGCCTCACTCTCATGAGCTGTGTGACCTTGGCAAGTTACTTAATGTCTTTGTGCTTCAATTTCCTTTTTTTGTAAAATGGGATTAAAACAGCACTACCTTATAGGGCTACTGTGAATGTTTAATGAGTTAGTACGTCTAAGGTGCTTAGATCAGCGTGGAACACACAGTAAATGCTATGTAAGTGTGAGCAAAGTATCCCTAACTGGGGTAGCACGGCTAAAAACATTAGTAAACATTTACTATTTCACAGTTCTGGAAGCGAGAAGTCCAAAATCAGGGTGTTGGCAGGGCCAGGCTCCCTCCGAAACCTGTAAGGGACTCTTCCTGGCCTCTTCCTAGCTTCTGGTAGTTTCCTGGAAATCTTTGACGTCCCTCGGCTTGTAGATGCATCACTGCAGTCCTGTCTTCACAGGGCATTCTCCCTGTGTGTCTTCACAGCATTTTTCTTTCTCTGAATGTCTGTTTCTGCATCCAAATTTCCCTTTTTCACATGGACACCAGTCAGATTGGATTAAGGCCCACCATAATGACCTCATTTTAACTTGATTACCACTGTAAAGGCACTGTTTCCAGATAAGTCGTATTCTGAGGTACTGGGGGTTAAGATTTAAACATAATTTTTTTTCCAGTGGGGCATAATTCAGCCCATAACATCGAGACACCAAAGATTATTCTCTGTCTCTGTCTTTGTCTCTGTCTCTCTGTCTCTGTCTGTCTGTCTGTCTGTCTCTGTCCATTCCCTTTATTTTCCTCTGTGTTGGCTTCATTCAATGACAGATTTTCCCTAGGCTTTGGCACAGACTGTCATTGCAGTTCTGGGCTTATAGTCCAGCAGGGTACTTACTATCTTTTCTAAAAGTTTCAGCAAAACTCCCTAATTGTCTCAGCTTGAACCATGTGCCCACCTTGAAGCCAGTCCCTGTGACTAAGAGCATGTGGCGCTCACAGTAGCCATCTCTGGAGCCGGGGCCTGAGGTGAGGCCCACTCAGACCATGGAGATTGTGAGTTGGGCAGAGGCTGCTGCCCTGAATGAAGACCAGGTCTTGCTTCCTGGAGAAGGGGTACTGGGCAGGCAGGAGAAACAGATGAGCCTGATGCCTCAAAGGAACGTGGCAACAAGGCTGGCACTGACTTCTACCCTCTTAATAATGCTGTCATCTCAAGTGTGGTCGAGTTTATTTGGGGGAGGACGGTCAGAGCTAGGGAAAACCAATGGTCAGGAGAACAAGAGGCAACTTTAAGCTCAGCTTGAGGAAGTGCATCTGTGGCACAGAGGAGTCAACTTCTGAAGGGGCCTTTGCTTTGGGCAGGGTCAGCATCCCGTCCCCAGAGGTGAGCAAGAGTAGCTGTGCCTTTTATTGAGAATGCTGCAAAGGCAATTCACACAGTGCAGAGGGAGGGGACTAGACCAGTGGCTTTCAGACTTTCATTGCTGTGACCCATGAAATAGAATTATATTTTGAACACACGCGCGCGCGCACACACACACACACACACACGCTCGAAACGAAAGTTTCACAAAGCAATTTTACCTTTACTACAAGTGACACACTCTGACATTGTCCCTTCTATTTCAATTTTAAAACACTCTCAGCTCAGTAAATTGATTTCCCAGCCTGGAATTTGGAAACCTGGGCTAGATGACCTCTGAGGTCCCTGGCAGCTCAGTGACTCTGGGATTCAATGACAGGTACCATTGGGCCGAGAGGGAGGAAATGCGGTTTGGTATTTTAAACATCACCTGCCTAATTAGCAGTGACACTGGGACTGGAGCCCAGATCTCTGGACATTCAAATTAATGCTCCCTTCACACACCTGCAGCCCAGCGTCCGATGGTCTTCCTGTGCCCTCTCCTCTGTCTTTGGAAGCCGACTCTGTCAGCCTGGGGAATGGAGCACTTTCGACCACATCAGTCCTCTGCCCAGACACCTTTGGGGTTGCCCCTTTGACCATGGACAGAAGTTCACTGTCTTTATCTGCTAACCCCACTGACTTTCCCAGGAATCTCTCCCACTGTTCCCCAAACAGTGTCTCTTTTGAGCTGCCCTTTCCCCATACCCAGACCCATACCTTCGACCCCATCCTCCCCTCAGTCTGAGTGTCCTCCTTCCATTGCCCCTTCTCCAAATTCTTCCCATTCTCGAAGTGGCAGTGCCTCACCTTCTGAGAAGCACCCCGCAGTTCACTCCCCAGCTGACAGGGATCTTTCACTCCCCTGGGTCTCCTCACCTTGTTTCTATTCTTCCCGGACTATGAAACTTGGCAGAGAGGACTGTGGTGTTCATGAATTTCCCACAATACCTAGTCTCGTGTGTCCAGAAGGGATGCGTGAAGAATGGGTGAATAGATTGATGGACGGATAAACGGCTCGATAAATTTTATAACAGGCGCTGTTCTAGTAGACTCTGGGGCAGCACACTGAACAAAACAAAGATCCCTACCCTCATGGAGCTCGTGCTCTAGTTTGAGGGGACAGCAAACGAAATACAATATTCAGTACATTAGATGGTAATTAGGGCCGAGGAGGAAACAAAGTAGGGAAAGAGATAGGAAGTGCTAGGGCTATTGCAATTGTAGATGGGATGGTCAGGAAAAGCCTTTCCAAGTGTAAATATATGGGGGCAGAGCCTCTCATGCCGAAGGAAGAGCAAGGGCAAAGGCCCTGAGGTAGGAGCATGCCCATCATGTTCAAGGAAGAACAAGGAGGTCAGTGTGGCTGGAGCAGGGAGAATGAGAGGAGGGGTGGGAGCCGAGGGAGAGGGGGAAGGGGGACAGCTCCACAGGGTCTTTGTCACACGTTGGATTCCCCAGGAAGCATGCTCTGACATGGAGATTGGGATGCAGAGGGTTTATTAGGGGGTGTTCTTGGGCCCAACACTGCTGGAGGGGAAGGGAGTGAAAGGGAGGAGAGAAGAGAAAGAAGGACAAAGTGGAGGCAGGAGTTGAGCAGCAACACAGTTTCAGTGAGGTCTCAGCTGACCCTGCACAAAGTCCTGAAGATGGGCTAGTCTTTACACGTGTCCTGAGTTGGGGTGAGACACCTGGACCTTACGCTCGCATGATCAGGCATTGGGTGCAAGCCACCGGGGGAAGTGGGGATGACCCTAGGAAGGGGACTTTCTTCAGCTGAAGCAGTACCTGAGGGGATGATGGCTATGGGCTTGGACTGTCAGCTGGGCTGCTCCCAGCAGCTGGGAGATGAGGCCCTCATTCCTGAATGGAGTCTGGGGGCCATGCCTTGTAGGCTCACGTGAGAACCTCACTGTTGCTCTGAGTGACACAGGAGGGTTTCGAGAACAGGAGCAACATTACTGGACCCATACATCTAAAGGACCACTCAGGCTGCTGTGTGTGGAGAAGAAACTGTAGGCCAGTGAGGAAGCAGAGGGGGAGCAGGGAGCGGACAATCAGGCGAGAGATGGAGGTGGTTGGGACAGGGTGGCAGCAGAGGAGTTGCAAGAGGTGATTAGATTCTGGACAGATTTGGAAAGCAGAGCTGATAAGGTTTGCTGGCAGATTCTACACGGGGCTTGAGAGAAACAGAGGAAGCAAGGATCATTTTGAGGATTTTCACATAAGCAACTCAAAGGGCAGAGTCGCGGCGACCTAAGATGAGGTACCGAGGTGCCCCGGGGAGGAAGGGAGAAGACCTGGTGCTCAGCTCTGCACCTGTTAGGTGTGAGATCCTGTTAACCCTCCAGCAGGCTATGCCAGTCCACTTAAACACCCAGCTATGGAGGGCAGGGCAGAAGCACAGGCTGGATTGACCAGTTTGGGGGCACTAGCACATAAATTCTCCATCGGTGGCTGTGCGTGTGCGGGCGCCCAAGTGTGAAGGATGTGCCGGAACAGCTGGGATAATCTATGTGTGGCTATCCCAGACCCAAGGCCGCCCTTTCCTGGTCTCTTGTAGGCCAGGTGCCCATGCACCCTGGAATGCCACCACAGTCTGAATGAACTATGATGGGTTTTTGTCCGTGGCCTGGGGTTCTGAGGAGTGGAAACCTGATATGGGGCGCCTGAACAAGTTGTCCCTTAGGTCCCTTTTCACTGTGATCTGGGGACTTTCTGTGGCATGTGGGGGCTCCTCTCTCCTCACCCCTCTGGATTCACACACCTTGCCCTTGCCTGCTTTGTGCTGGGTTTGTTCTCCTCTTGCGATGCTCCAGGTACTCTCCTCATTGTATTCTCGGTCTCCTCAAACTTTCGCAAGATATTAGTAGTGCGCAACCTGAAGAGAAGAGGGGCATTGACAAAATGAAATCTGACAAAGATAATTGCGTGAATCCTTTGTTGCTCAGCCCTGAATATGGCTCCTCACTGTCAGTTTTTATTTTATTCAAATCCTGGAGTCGAACATCCACCTGCAGGTGAGGGAGTAGTGGGAGATGAGGAGAATGGGAGTGAGGCTGCGGGCCAGAGGCAAGATTTAACACCGCCTCCACCCCACCCGCCATGGGAACCTTTTGGGGCTAAGGCCACAGTGCCATGTCCCAGGGCTTTCTTTGGTCTGGGGACTGAGGCGGTCTCAGGGATGGGCAGATAGACAGACAAGTGAAAGGCTTAGGGGACCACCACATTGGCACTGCCTGCCAGGCTGGAAATCACAGCCTTAATGAACATTGAGTTCCTTGATGAGGCAGGCACAGGTTTGTCCCCCTGGGTGAGAAGAGAAAGCCACTGGCAGGAGGGGGGGGGGGTCACAGTGACCTTGCAGAATTGCACTGTAGCCTGCTCTTCTCAGAGTTCCCTGCCGTCATAGCTGACAGGGGCCTCTGGTCCACTGCTGGCTTCCAAGTGCGCCTCTCCTGTCCAAAAGCGCCCACTCCAAATTCCCAGCTGCTGCTCACTAGGGTCCCATGGTACTTGGTGTAGATGTTCCCACAGATGGATCATGTGGCTGAACCTTTGCCTGCCCTGGCCCCTTTGTCTGGCCTGACCTTCCCCAATGTCCCAATTTTCACTCTGAAATTCAAGACATTCGTTAGCACCTTACTCTGGACCTGAGAATCCCTCTTAACAGATTCTAAGCCGAATGACGAACACTGGCAAGTGAGGTGAAACACGTTTGCCATCCCTGGTCTAAAAAAGGGAACCAAAATTTAACCAGCATTAGTAGTTCAGTGATACTGGAATTTAGTTAACATGTGACCTATGCCACAGTTATCAGAAGCTGGTCTGGCCCCTGTGATGACAGAGGTTTTTATAATTGTTTGGTGGTGAACATTTGATCGAGTGCCATGTTTTTAATTAGGACAGCTTAGGCTTAAAGGGCCGACGGAGAACCCATCTTTTTGGAGATCATGCTGAACCACAACTTAGCTCTTTAACACCACGAGAAAATGCATATGGACAACACCTGAATTCCTCATATCAGGGGTCTTATCAATCACCTCTTTGAGCAAATCAGTCAAACCACTGAAACTAGCCAAACTTGCCTCACTCAGGCAATCTCCATGGAAGCTGCCATCCGGGGCTCACCGCCACTTCTCACTTCTATTTGGGATGCCCCCCATGGCCACAATGGCTCAGAATAACAGCTCAAAGACTGGCGTTGTGTTGGGAGGCCCACCCGAGATGGCTTTCTGGAGAAGCGAGATTAGGGAAGGCAGAAAGTTAATGTGCACCCATCAGCTCCGGTATCGTCTTTCTAAAATCAGGACTTAGGCCCAATCACACTCTAGAGCATGTTGGAGACCTGGTTTTTGACTCCATAGCTTTGGATGAGCACCTATAAGAGGTTGCACATGTCTAAGAGCAAATATATGGTCTACATGTTGATCTAGTAACCCAAACCAAACTGTTTAGCACCTGCTGGGTCCTGGGCACTGGCCGAGGTGAGCTAGGAGAGCAGGAGCCAGCTTCGGCCCCCAGGGACCTCACATACTAGTAAGGGTTGGGCCCAGGACACATAGAAGTGTCATACAGGCAGAAAGTAGGATTGCCCAAATAGAGGTGCAGAACCTATCCTGTGGGGATCTGGAAGAGGGAGTGTGTGTGTGTGTGTGTGTGTGTGTGTGTGCGCGCGCGCGTGCGCATGCTCATGCGTGCACAGGTCTGAGAAGGCTTCAAGGAAGTGATGGCACTGAGCAGAGCCCTGAAGTCTGCCTAGGATTTGGAAATGGAAGGAGAAGGATCCCCTCTGTTCTTTACTGAGGGCTTGGCCTGTTGGGAAAACCCAGGAAATGCTCACTAGCCAACTGCTGAGTTCCTGCACACCTAGTTCCCTCCTTTGGGCCCCGCAGGCCATCATAAAGTGTTTACAAAAATTAATGCCAGGAACAGGATGGCAAAGACAAGCACTATCCATCTCTTTGCCAGAGCTCTGTTTTGAGACACCGAGGGCCTGGTCAGGAATTATTTTGAGGCAAGGTACAGAAACCCACTTGGAGTTCAGGGAAAAAGGAGTCATGGAGACACTGGAGAATGTCATGGCACCCAGATATAAAACATACAGATGGGCCTCCCAGGAGCTGAAAAGGTCTATTTTTTTTTTTCACTTTGCCACCTTCCTTCCCGTCCCTTACCACAGAATGCTTGATTTCTTCTTTTATGTCTCTAGAACTTTTATCTCATTCTGCTCTGCAGACAGGTTTTTCTGCTCGTTCATCTGCTAACATGAGACCTTCAAGCCTCCAAGGCCTTCACACTATGTCCCCTGAACTATTGGCCAGTGTCGGTGTCCTGATTCCAAAGTCTCAGGGGAGAGAATATGCTAGGTCAGCTTACCTAAGATGTCTGCTTCTGGCCCCTTCAGCTGGGAGCAGGGGCAGGGTGGCACCTCACACATTATAACTGTCCCCTTCCCAGGGTTCTTCCAAGAAAAAGGTAGAAAGGAAATGATGGGTTTCTCTGGCAGGAAGAGATCCATCTGCTAGGTTGTCGCATACAGTGTGGGCAACCACGCCAGCCTTTTAAGGACCTGAACTACACAGATTTGGGTGCTATTCCCACCACTATCTGTGTGATAATAGTAACACACCATGAATAGCTTGACAAGCACAGGAACAGTTGTTTTTGTCTAACAAAGTCTACCAGGTACCTTTGCTCTCTAAAGTTAGGCAATTTTAAAAGAACGTTTTATGATAATGTTGCAAGAAGGAATGGTGGGTGGTATTATTTGCAACCTCCTCTATGCCTGGGCAAGCTTTAAATCGTCATTAGGCTCTCCCAGGCTTCTGGACTTAGAGCTGGTCTCTAGGTACTGACTGCCCCAACGGAGACACAGACCTCGGAGTGCAGCTTCCTGTATCACAGGTATTAAATAGTCATTTAGGCCCAGGCCACCCCACAAAGGCTATGTAATAAACCTCTGTGGCCCTTAATGGCCTTTTAATACAAACTTCTCTACATTCATGCGATGGAAAAAGAAATCTAGAAGCAAAACTTTTCCTAAAGCTAGGAGACTCTTAGTAATCCGCTGCAATCCTGCCATATATGGGAGGCCCAGGAGAGTAAGGAATGCACGCAAAGTCACACAGCTATTCCGTGGCTGGATTGCACCTGAACTAGCAACACAGCCGCACTGCTAATAAATTAACAAAATCCCAAATACACAGACCTGTGTAAGAAATAGGTTGCTGTTTATCTTGAATATTGATGCTTGAGAAAACACAGGTTGAATTAGATTATAGATGATTGTCAGACACCTTCCTGAAGTTCCGAATGGCTTCCAAATACCACAGACCTTTAAAAGATTAAAGATTATAATGTATAATCTGTACACACACATATACATATGTTACAGATCTCTACCCATATTTGTATATATGAACAATGTGTTATATACGAATATAGATAGATATCTGTATGTAACATGTATATGTATGTGTATATGTATATATACAGTTGACCCTTGAACAATGCAAGGGTTAGGAGGGCCAACCCCCCATGCAGTCAAAAATTTATGCATAACTTTTGACTCTGCAAAAACTTAACTACTAATAGACTACTGTTGACCAGGAGCCTTACCAATAACATAAATGATCCATTTTAACATATATTTTATAATTACTATGTGTTATATACTAGATTCTTACAATAACGAAAGCTAGAGAAAAATCTTTTTAAAAAATTATAAGAAAAGGCACATTTATAGTATTTATTGAAAAAAATCAATCTGCATATAAGTGGACCTGAGCAGTTCAAACAATGTTGTTCAAGGACCAACTGTATATGTATATATGTATATATATCATATCTATATGTATATATCATATTCATGTGTGTGCATATATGCATGTATATATGTACAGATAAGGAAACAACTGATCTTTATTATGTCTGTTTCTTTTAGAAGTCGAGATTATGTTTCTCTCTTATTTAGAGGAAGGTAGAGCAGTGCTATATGATAAACTTCCTGCAAATGATAATAAGCTTCTTTATCCAATATAGTAACCACTAGCCATATGTACCCATTGAACACTTGAAGTGTGGGTACTGCAACAGAGGAACTGAATTTTTAATGCTTTTTAATTTTAATGAAATTAATTAATTTAAATGTAAATAGCCTCTCGTGGTTTCTGGCTAGCACATTGGACAGTACAGCCTAGCATTACTATCAAGCTTATCAGCCAAAACACACTTGGGACTCTCGGATGAAACAACATGGGGTGAAATGATGATTTTAAAAAATGATAGAGACAAAGGAAGATATTTAATTAAAAAAAAACTAGACAAAAAGAGTGGATACATGTTTATGTATAAGGAGGCAAAAGGAATTGTGAATGGTAAGAGGCAAGGAGAAGGGAGTGCTTAATATGGTCTATATTCTCGAATGGGGTTAAACAAGGAGGAAGGTGCTGAAGCTGCCATGGTCCAGCAGTCCCATTGGGGTCCCTATGACCCAGCACAGCTTGGTCGCTGCGGTGAGAGGCAAGCTGTAGGTGGCGGGAGAGGAAGGCACAGACAAGCCAGCCCTTGAGTGGGCTGGAGAAGAGTCACTCTGTGCTGCGCCCCACTTTAAGTGCCTTACAAATTACAGTCCTATGAGTTATGTAAGTACTGTTTTATCACCCTCATTTTACAGATGAGCAGCTAAGGAACTGAGAAGATAGATAACTTGGCCCAAGTCACAGCTCTGTTAAGTTCATAGGAAATAAGCTTAACAGTCTGGCTCCAGAGTCTGGATTAACTAGATGGCCTGCTCCGCTCATGGGGAGCCTGACTCTGCGTGGTTCTAGAGCCCTGCTTAGGATGTGTAAGCATTTTGCTACCCAACTTGGTTGTCTTCATTTATCTCAGTATTAAGCTGTTGGGAATGTTTATATGAAATGTTGCATTCTTTTTATTTATTTATTCATTCATTCATTCATTCATTCATTTATTTATTTATTTATTTTTGCCCGCAAGCACCTTTCATTTATTTATGCGTTCATGTGTCCAGTAAGTAAACATGGAATACGCTATGTGCTGAGGCTGGGAATACAAAGAATCAAAGGAACCTGCCCTTGGGGACTTAGAGCTCGGCAAGAGAGATATGAAGCGGATGGGAATGCCTGCTAAGCAGGGTATGGTGGTCTGACTGTTTGGGGATAGGGACCAGCTGGCAAGTCCCAGAAATTTTCTTCGAAGAGGGGGCCCTGGAGCTGAATTTTGAGAAACAGGCAGCATTCGAACACATTCACTTGTCTCTATTTTGGGTTTCAGCATCCTCCTGCCACATGCTGACAAGGTACACAGCTACCGGGAGGATGACATTTTACTGGAAATTCAGAACTCAAGCAGTCCAATATCCAGCTACCCACTCAGTGCTGAGTCTCTTGGTGGTCACAGCCTCGTGTGCTGGTCAGAAGCCGGCTATTCAAACTCCTTCTGCCTCCTTCAGACTCTCTAGAAAAGCCAGAATGTCCCTCTGAGGCCCAGCCTTCAGCACAGGCCTCGCCCACACTCCAGGTGCCTGGATTCCGGGGAAACCTGCTCTGAGGGCCTGTCCAGCAAGGCTTGGAAGCCCAGGTCCCCACAGACCCGCTAGTTAATGAGTTCTGCGAAAACTAGGTCTGTCTGTAATCGAAATGGGAGTACAAGGCTCTCGAGGTCCCCAAATTAATTCAGTCCTGTTAGAAAAGGAGCAGGGCAGAGTGCCTGATGCTGCCTGCAGGATCCACGGAGAGGCTGTGTGTGCCATTACTTCTATTCTGGGACCTGTTGTTTTTCATCACTTCAGCACAATCTGGAAAACATTCTCCAAGTCTATTATTCCTGTCTCTTGCTGCCACACTGAGGCAGTTGTTAACAATGCCCTCTGCCCACCCCAGACCCCTCCTCCATTTAAATACCAGTCTAAGGGACAAAGAGAGCATTTAATGACTGCTCCAGACTAAAAAGTTCCTATTATTTGATTTCCTTATTGTTCTCGCTCAATTTCCTTCCAGATGGGGACAGGTAGGTATAAAATAAATGAAGCTAGAATTACAAAGGCAAGAAGATAGGTCCAGATGCAGTGGGGAAATTGGATGTGGCTGGAAAATTCATACTGGTCCCTATAAGTATGTCCTCTGAGAGCTCTCAAGCCACCACTACTACCACCTCTAGCCTGGTGGGCCTCCCAGTGTTCTGGGAATGGTGAATAGAGGGACTGAAACTTCCCCTCTCAATGGAGTGGTCTGACTTAGGAAAGGAGAAATTCGTCAAGCAGACTTCAAGAGGTGCAGGCAACGCCAGCCTCGGGCTACCTTGATCACCAGATCTTGGACTCCTACAGCACACAGCCTTTGAACCATTCTTCTGGGATTTTTCTTCTCTACTGTCTTCACTCAAATGTCATCTCCTCTGGGAAGCCTTTCTTGATTACCCCTTCTCTGTACTGCCCCTCTGTCCTGCTCTGCTTATGTCCTCATTAAATGTGCTATTGGTTTGTGGTGCCCTTCTACAGTACAAGCCTGTTTCCTCTTTTCAATGCAGGCGACTTCCCGTCCAAAGGAAGCTTTGGTGACATGCATGCTTGAGAACGACTCTTCTTCTCCCCACTTGTTTGCTGTGTGATCTTGCACACATTCCTAGCATCTCTGGTCTTCAGCAAGTCCCTCTGCAACACGGGCTGATAAGACTTACCTTATAAGGCTGTTGTGAGGAGTAAATGAGATTCCAGCTCCCTTCTTTCTGACTTGCAACCCTTCGTATTCACCACTATTAGGGCACTGGGGTTCTGGAGTTGAATCCTGACTTCACCATTTTTTGGTTCTGTCTTTGATCCTATGAAAATCTTTCTGTGCCTTGTTTTCTTCATCTGCAAAATGAAGATTTTAGCCCCGATCTCACACACATTTTGGGAGGATAAAATGAGATAACTCATGTAAAGTGCTTAGCGTAGTTTTCGTATACAACATTAAAAAAGGTTAGTTAGTGTTTTTGTTTTGGATATTAAAATTGTGTGTTGGTAAGGGTAGCAATACCAGCCTAGTGTAGTGGCCAGTGAGTGCTGAGTATATAAAGAAAAGGAAAATATTTTCATTCTAAACCGAGGAGCATTGTACAAATGTAATGCTCAGTAATGTTATCCTTTGCCAATCAATCAGGAAAGATTAGGACATGATGCAGGTGATTAGAGAATATAGGCCTGGGAAGGTTCCTATCCCTTCCTAGCAGTCCCAGCCCCCTCAACCTCCCAACTCTTTCACGCTCTGCCAGATGCAGGTGAACTGGAGGTGATGAACACTTGCCCACTGATTGCCAGAAGCTTAACCCAGAAGGAAAGAAAATCCATGGCTGCTAGTTCACAGGCATCCAGGAGCAACTGCTGGTGAGTCAAGGTTAATGCCAGGCGGATGGGAAGAACCAGGGAAACAGCTGGCATTTGCTGAGGTTGCTAATTTCCCAGCTCTGGCCAGAGATGGAGCAGCAGAAATGTGCTTGCGGAGACCTTGGTCTTCCTTCCAAGCTGTGACGGCCTGGGGTGCCCCGAGCCATATCCTGGAAAGACTTCCCAGCCTGGAGCTATGTCCATGTTCACATCTATGCCTATGTCTTCATGCTTCACAGCTAGCATTTACTAAGGGCTTATCATGTGCCTGTTTACATGGTCCAGCCTATGCAATATTCAGCCTTATTCATAACGTAGATACTACGATTTCTTCACTATGAAATGAGGACAATAACAGGCCCCATGGGCATTAGTCAGGATCAGCTAAGTTGTCCTGCAGTAATGAGCACCTCCGAGCTCTCATTGGCCTAAAGTGACTTCAATCATATTGCACAGTCTCTCTTGGATCAGCCTAAAGTGACTTCAGTCACATTGCACAGTCTCTCTCAAATTAGCTAAGGGCACTAGTCTCTACTGTTGCCATCGTCACTCTGGGGCTCAAATGAACAGAGCAACCATTATGTGGAACATTCTGGTCTCTTGACAGAGGGAAAGACAGAGTGGCAAATCGTGCACTGACTCCTGGAAGTGATGGACAGCACAGCTGCTCACATTTCATCGGCCAAAGTGAGTCATGTGGCCCCATCTAACTCCAAGGGTGTGGGCAATTGTAACATGACTAAGTGCCTGAAGGGACAAGTGGAAATATTTGGTGAACAACCAAAGGCTAACATATCACTTGCTGGTGTGGTTTTGGAGATTCAATGAGTTCATGGACTTGAAATAGTGCCTGGTGTCCAGTAAGCCCTGCATGGATTTTAGCTAGGACCACCACTATTTTTTCTATTATTTGTTTTAAAGACGAGTAAACAGAGCACAGAGAGGCCAAGGTCACACAGGTAGGGGTTAGGAATTTCTAGGGGTTGCACTCCTAACCAGTGCACCATATGACCCCACACCCCGAGTGCCAGGCCCGCTCTGAGAGCTGAAGCTGGGTCAAGATGGACACGATGAGCCCTAGAGGAACACACGGTCCACTGGGAGAAGAAAAGAGAATCTTTCATTTAGTGAGTGCGTAATCTATAGTTTCACTGAATTCTCATCACAACGACCCTGAGGTAGGAATTATTATTCTTATGACTAGGAAGGGGAGACTGAGCCTCAGAAATATGAGATGATTTGTCCCAAACTAAAGGCTAGTTAGGGGTGGAGCCAGAGATTACAACCCGCCTGTTGGACTCTAAAGCGCTGGGTCCTCCCTCTGCACCAGGTGGCACGTGGCCAACAGCCTCTAGGATGCTTCCACAGGACACAGAGTTGGCTGTTTGAGGGGACTCAGGTGAATTCAGAGATGAACAAACCCCACTTTCTACTCCCAAAGGGGATCCTGGTGTGTGTGTGTGTGTGTGTGTGTGTGTGTGTGTGTGTGTGTGTGTGTGAGAGAGAGAGAGAGAGAGAGAGAGAGAGAGAGAGAGAGTGCGCGCACAGAGAAGGCCCACTCATGAATCATCATGGTGACTTGCTGAGAGAGAACTGGGAAGGTGAGGGAATTAGGCAGGCTTTATGGAGGAGGCAGCATTTCTCCTGTGATTCCTAGATTGGATACAAGCGACAATGGGGAGGAGTTGCAGAGGATGGAGCCAGGTGGGCAGATGCTAGGGTGTCAAGACGTTTGTTCAGGATGTTTGGGGAGCCAGAGTCCGGGCTATGAGCCAGAGTCTGAGCGGGGAAAGAGCAAAGCACGAGGTCATGTCTGATTACAGTAGGACCACCTCTGATGGTAGCACAGACCAGCTTGGAGGCCACCACCCGTATCGTAATCATCGATTAGACTGTTTGTCATTATATTCTGACTGACGGCAGCAAACATCTGGAAGAAGGGGCACTCTGCTGGCCATCTCTTTTTGCCCTCAGCTCTTCACCCTACCCTTCTGTGTGCCCTGGAAGGCTGACCTCCATGGCTTGCATTCAACAGGCTTCTCATTCTCTGGCTTCCTTTTTAGCCATGGGAGGCACCAGCAGAAGACACTGGGCCGGCAGAGAGAGAGAGTCAGGGTTATTCATTCTCTCAGCTCCCTCCCTGTTGGCTTGGCAGCAGCTGTGCGGCCTCTATCAAGGACCACAGCTCCTGGCTCAGGTGGAGTTTTCACAATCGCTTTCTCTTGATGCTCTTTTTGGTCCAAGGGTGGTAATGGCTCCCTTTGTGGCTAGAGTGTTTCACTATCCCCCTTGCTGGTGTTGCTTACCTCTGGCCACAACTTAGTAAACAATCAATTCACTAAATTCTCACCAATTACCCCTTTTGAGTGAACCATCTGCCTCCTGCCCATACAGGGCTCTTTCCTAATGGACACAAAGATGGCATTTGACTAGCAGCAACTTCAAAAGCCTCCAGACTTTCTTCTGTGGCATTTGGGGGAGTTGTTCACAGCAGGCTATGAGGGAGCAACCAGGACTCCATCCCTCATGGGATGGCTGAAACAAAAGTTCAGGGGCAGAGCAGGGGCAGCATGGTGAGAGCTGCCATTTAAGAAAAATCCTGGCACTAGCAGCATCCCTGTCAATGTAGCGCACTGAGGTGAGTCACATTCTGCAAGCTGGGGCGGAAGAAGCAAGGGCTCGGGTGTCAGCGACAGAGATCCTCAGGTGCTTGTCCCTCATTCTTCTCACCTGCAGGTCCCTCGAAGGCAAGCTGGTCCTGTCACATCCCTATCTCTGCCAGGACAACCCAGTGGAAGTAGACAGGGAGTGGCTGGTGGAGTGACCTGTGCCGAGTTGAGCAGACCTGAAAACCTCATTTTGGGCAGATCCCTGGTTTCCACCAGAAGGTGCGCTTGCCCGTATCAGAGAGAAATCTGACTTAACAGGATTTTAGAAAACACCATTTTATTCTTTTTCAAAATGTACAGCAAGTAATCAAGAACATTTCTCCTGAGTCCAGTGCTATTTCCTCTCCAGTCCGCTGCCCCTCAAGCCAAATCCCAAGTCTGGTTTAATGAATATAGAAAACTCACTTGTCATTAGTTGGACAAAAACTAATGGACTGGAGTCCTTGAGGACAATGGGTCTCATGAGCAAATTAAACACTCCCCTTGCAATCCTGAAGTCTTTGTTAAATTGTTTATCAAACCCTTCCTTCCCAGGTAGCATTAAAGTGAAAATTTTCAAGTTCTGGCCATTAGGTCAGAGCATTTTATTGAGCTGGAGACAGGAAGAAGGAAGTAATTTCAAAAACAGTTTTGTTTTGAAGAAGAAAAAGCATTTAGTTAGGGTCTGGGGAAGGATCCATAAATATACTTCACCTCCAGTGTCACTCTTACCTTTGTTCATGGCAGACATGATTAATCAATCATATGCTCTTTCCTATTAACTCTAAACAAAACCTGCTTGCAAGCCAGGGCCCATGGTAAGTGGGCCTCTATGACTGGCAGTCAGGAAAGAAGATGCTTCGTGGGGCAGAGGAATGAGCACCAGGCAGGGCATCAGGAAGCCTGGCCCTGGTTCTGCTGTGATCTCCCTCTTTGAGTCCAGTTCTTCCTTTGCTCAACTGGGATTCCTTCCCAGCTAAGGCTGTTGTGAAGATGGTCAAGGTTACAACTGGAGAAGTCGCCAGGGCTGCAGAATGCTGCTATTCCAGCGGGATGGTTGCAGTTGTCCTGGGCACCACCATTTAGCACAAGCAGAAATGAGCTCTCCAAGGAGTCAAGATCATTCTTTCGAGGTTTCCTCCTCATGGAGCTATTGATGTTTGGGTCCTGTGTGCTGCATAACCACATGTGGCCATGGGGTAAGGCATGTGACTTGAGAGGACGTCTTGGGTCTAGGGCTCCCAGAGCAGGGTCAGAGAAGCAGAATGATGGAGCATGGCGGAGAGGAGATGAAAATCTTTTCCAGAGTGGCAGAGATTCACTCATTCATTCATTCATTCATTCTTCATGCATTCATTCATAAATGTTTCCTGCCAGGGCCTGAACTGGGCTCCAATGACTCATCATCAGCTCAAGTCGGAGCTAGTTAATACCCTTCTATGGCCTTGAAGTCTCATGAATGACAGGGGCTGTAGGAGAGAGCCTGGCTTTGGAGAAAGATCTACATTGACTGGCTATATGTCCTTGGCAAGCCATTTTACCTCTCCAAGTCTCAGTTTCCTCATCTGTGAAGTGAGGCTAATCCACCCCTCCGAGAGTTCTCGTGGGGAATAAATGAGATGCATGTGTCAAAATGCCTGGCCATAGTAAGCACTCGAGAACGTCAGCCAATTGCTGCATATCAGGACCAATAATGCCTCAGCAAACACTGGAAGGGGATTCGGTGCAACTGCCAAAAAGAGGGGCTTTCAGTGTGCCGGAAGAATTTTTATATTTGTGCAGGAAAGAGGCAAATGCTATTGGCCCTAAAACTGTGAGAAGCATGCAAAAAGCTCAGAATGAGGCTGCTGAAAATTGAATGACTTCACTTGCAGACATAGCATCCATTTCATTCAATTTGTAAGCATTTGTCTTTGTATTCAGCAGGAAAAATGAATTCAGCTCAATCAATCAGCCCGTTCCTGGGTGGGATGGGAGAGGCCACTCTTTCTCAAGGCCCAGTAAGCGCAGTGCTGCCTGGAGCAGAGTGACTGGAATTTGGTTGTTTTGACGATGAGTTGAGAATGGTACAGGCTTAATCATTGCCATCTTCTTTCTCTGTACTTGAAAACCAGCCCCCTGATTCAAGGAGCAGCTTTGAGAAGGTGTCTCAGTCTCATGCGACCCACTTACAGAGGGTCAACGAGGGCATCTGATGGCTACTCCTGGGGTCACCAGTCAAGTACCTGGGAATGACACCCAAACAGAATGGGAGCATCTGCACCCAGGAAAGGCAAAAAGGAGATGGAGGGGGATCCCAAGAAACAGCCACTCTTTCTTTTGGTCTTTTTTTCTTACCTGTTTGACAACACTTAACCTGAATTGCCTCTGAGCATCCCCTGGGCCATGGTCGAGTACAGAAATGTCATTTCTTTGGACACAGCCATTGCCATAGAGGAATCTAGAACTGGCTCTCCAATACGCACCTTGTCATTCCTGCTGTGTCCCATAAGTAAAGGTTTGAGACCAGAAACTTGAAAGGAAAGGAGATTCTAAACACAGACACCATTAAAATGATGTTATGTATCTTTTTGCAATCTTCTTTCTCCTTTCTCTTTCCTCTTCCAAATGTGCACGTCCACCTGAAGTTCCCTGCCAGTCTTTGAGTTAGGGTTTTCCACCTTGAGCTGCACTTCTATAAATGGAGCGTTCAGGTACAACAGTTGCTACTGAAGGTGGGAAGGAGGGTAAATGACCTATATTCCCCAATTCCTGGCCACGGACTGTCTGCTGCATAGTGATGGGTAAGTAAGAACACTTAAATGAGGCTGAGACTTATGGCCAGGGTGGGAGAGGTGAGCACTTGGATAGAGAAAAGGTTTGCATTTGTTCTGCCCCACCTCCTTGATAAAAGGAAAAGAAAAGGAGAAGGAGGAGGAGGGTCTCATGAGAGGATCCCTCCCATATGTAGGCGTTTGTGCTCAGCGAGAAGACAAGCCGTGCTCAGCCCTGCCAGCCTCCCACCCCACCTCCCCCTTGATGGAACAAGCTCTGATTGTGTTAAATGTTGACTATTCTTGTGCCACAGCCCCGTGGGGACAGATTCTGGCAAAGATGATAGATAGACCTTGGAGGGGAGAGCAGATGATGTTTGAAAGCCTAGCGCCGGGGGACAACTAGTCTGGGGCTTAGAGAAAAGAGCACGTTTGTTTGTTTTTGTTTGTTTCAGCTGGATCTTGTTCAAGGGAAGTGGAGGGGACATTGCAAAATACCTGTTTTGGTCTGCTGAGGAAGCTCAGGCCTTGGATAGCTGCCGGTTAGCATCCTATGCCGCAATGTCGGGAGCCCCCACTCTGGGTCTGCCCTTGCAGGGCCTCTAGGGATGCAGAAAAAAGTCAGATGTGGCCTCTGCCCTGAGCACCTCAGTCTGAGGGGAGACAGAGCACGCACAAAGATGATACAGTGTGGCTCAAGCTGTGAGAGGGGGTGGGTACGAGGGCCTGAGTGATATTGGGGAGGGGGCAACTGGTACCTGTGTGTGCACGTGTATGTGCATGCATGCGTGTATGACTGGCAGAAGAAAATGGACAGGATCAGGGAGGTCTGGGTGATAAGCATTTCTTACGCATGGTGGCCAGTGTAAGGCTCTCGTGAAGAGGAAAGCAAGCAGGAACTGGCTCATGGTGGGCCTTGAGGGCCAGGACTCTCTCCTGAGGGCAATGGGGAGACATGAAAAGGTTTTAATAAAGTGAGAAACCAGTGAGGCTGGAGTTTTAGGAGAAAGGCCCCTTGGGATGGGAAGTGGAGAGATGGTCACGAGGGGATGATTAGGGAACTGTGTGGGAGAGAATGCCATTCACTTCCTCCTCTGCCCTTGGGACCCAGGCTATCTTCTTGAAAAACAAAAACCACCATGAGAGCCAGGGAAGTATTTCCTGGAGCGAGACAATTTGACCTCTAGAGCATTGTTTTCCACTCTGCAGGCTAGGGTGGGGAAGGCAGTGAGGCGGAGAACCAGGGGCCTAGGAAGAAAAGAGCCAGTATAATCATGCAGTGGTTGGAGCACAAGCTCTGAAATTAGACTCCCAGCTCCACGGCTGTGTAACTTTAAGCACCTTATTTAGCGTGTCTGTACCAGACAGGATAGCCTCGGTTATGCTGCAGTAACAAACAGCTCCTAAACTGAAGTGGCTTTAAGTGGCAGAGGTTTATCTCTTGATCACACTGCATGTTCGTTAAAGATTTGCTGGAGGCTTTACATTCCAAAACCCAAGTGTATGAAGCCTTCTTTTTATTGCCACTTCTGCAATGTCTAAGGCAATGTGGAGAGTCACTTGCTGCTTCTTAACATGAGCCACGTCACTTCCACTCTCATTGCATTGGCCAAAGCTTGTCTGGCTGTGCTTATCTTCACAAGGTGTGGGGAACGGTTTACACACATACAATAAGCCTCAATCGCCTTACCTGTTAAATGATAATAAAACCACCAACCTCAGATGGGCATTGTGTGTCTAATGAGAGAATGCACACAAACGTCCAGGTGAAATTTAGTGGCATTCAAACAAAATGAGACATTTGATGCTTTTGGAGTTTTCTAGGCAGCACGTCTGATTTGCCCAGGAAAAGCCACTGTGCCTGGAACAGCTGTGTCTGCAGCGTTTGCTCTGCTTGTGACCCCAGGAGTCCCTGGAGCTCCTGGAAGACACTTGTGAGAGGCTTCCCAGTACTGCAAGAGTCTCAGGGCTGAGCTGGGGTGCTTGCAGGCAGCCTGGGGCCTCCTTTCCAAGATCCTGCATTTCAAACACCGACCTAACCACCTACCGCCTTCACTGCTGCCTCCGCAGAGGCCCAGCAGAAACAGCTTTCTATGCCAAGAATCCGTTCCCATTCATCACCGTGAAGCACGATACCTGGGGGGAACCGGTAACCGAGACGGTGTGAGTCTCCGAAGACAGGAATGTGTCTGCGCTGGCTGAGTAATTAGAGCCATTTTCTGCACACATGCCTAATCTTTATTTAAGACATTTCACTTAGGTACACATCGAAGTTATTCAAAAGTCAGTTAGATTTGAGACATGTGCATCACCCAACCGACATCTTTCTCTTCTGTTTTAGCATAGTTGAATAAACACCCATAACCATAAATGCAAATATTTACTGAGGCTACGTGCGAAGCAACTGTACTCTGAACTTTATTGGAAATAACTCATTTCATTTTCGTAACAACCTTATATTCTTTCTTGCACCCGATCTGGGAAAGTCATAGAATTCCCATGTTGTTTCGTCTGAAGGAGACAGAAGTAATCTTTAAGGGGAAAGTGGTAGGTAAATGGAGAGGATTTGGTCTGTGAGACTAAACTAACATGTACCTAGAGCTCATTACATGCCAGGGACTGTCCTGCTGCCTCTGGTGTATTAGCTTGTTAATCCTCTCAGTCACCCTATGAAATACTATCTTCATTTTCCAGTTGAGGTAACTGCATGGCGAGACTACATAACTCTCTCAACATAGTAATCAGTAGTTGATAGAACCAGTACTTGAACCTAAATAGTTAGCTTTGAACCACTATACTGTGTTGCCCCTTGGCGTCTAGCAATCTTAAAGTCTCAAACTATTGGAGGGACTGCCATGTGGAAAATGATGACAAGAAGGCTTTTCACTAACTTCTAGATCAATGGAACCAAGACCAAGGGTATAAGCCACAAAGAGGCAGATTTGGACTCCACTTAAGAAAGAACTTCCCTCAGCTAGTATTGCTCAGAGATCAAACAGAGTTAGTTCCTTGTAGATAGTAAGGTCCCCGTCACCAGAAATCCTCACGAATAGACCTTCCCAGAGAAGCATGGGTGGGATTCCTTCCTTGGGCTCAAGGTTGACTTAGATGGCCTCTGTGATCCTTTGACATGACGATTTTATGAACACAGCAGCTGTCATGACATACGAATATGGCAAAAAGTTTTTAAGCTAATATATTCTGTCCCTGCATAAAATTGGGAATGGATAACACAGCTTCACGAGTGGCAAACATGAAGGCCCAGGATACTTTTCCAGAGCTCAGCGGTATCATCAGATTAGACTCATAGCAAAGCTACTCTGACACATGATAATGATGCAAATAATTGTTGTTCCCCGAATGATCGATTAACCTAAGTTCACTTCATCGACTCTTGGTAGTATAATTTTCATTAGTCAAACTTGCATTTTTATTTTTTTTCTCTTCTAGCTTTATTAATTTACCTGACTTTTAAAGCGACACTCAATAATGCAGCTTTCTTGATGCTTTGTAGGGTTTTATCCTTCCTGGTTCAGCCATTAGAGGATAAGAAGCTGGGGGGAGGGAAGGGCCTTGTCACTCACTCATTGTGCTGGAAAAGCCAGGAAAGGGCCAGGGACCTGCCTAGTGAGCAGGAGCTGGGGGTGCAGGTACTTGACAGGAACACAGATCAGACAAGCTTGGGAGTCTAGAGAGAGCAGATGAACTGGCTAAAGAGATTGCAGTGATCCCACAAAAGCCCAGGGCCAGGAAGAAGAATTGGTCAGAGATGATGAAACAGGACAGACACAGAAGGAATGGCGTGGATGAGACATAGTCCCTGCCTCAACTTCTGGGCCTTTCTCTAGGTCCCCTGGGGCAAGAGGCAGTTCTGGGTGGGTGAGCATAAGTTCTGGATGCAAGAACAAGAACTTGGTTGTAATTGATGAACAAAAAGATCCAACGCATGGGGTCTCAGGAGCTCCTGGTAGCAAGTCCAGACCAGTGCTTGCTCCCTCCCCAGCTCCTCCGCTCAGGGGTGAGGGTAGGGCACAAGGCTAGGATTCCAGTCCCAGTGCTGCCCCTGACTTAGTGTGTAGCCCCGACAGTTTCTTCCTTCCCTGGCCTCAGCTCCTCACCTCCACAGTGGGAGGACTGGTCTAGATATTCCCCAAGGACCACCAGCTCTAAAACATACCAGGGGCAGCTCTCAAACACATTCCCCTTCGAAAGGGCTGTCAAGGAGATTAAACCAACTGTGAGTCTCTCCCTCATCTGCTCCAGAGTCGAGGATTTCTATGAACTGAACTTTTGATTTACAGTCCCAAGAGCAAAGTGGTACAGGAGGGAATAATAAGCTCTTTAGACTTGGACGCTCCTTCAAGAAATGATGGATGTCCCCAAGGGAAGGTACATCCAGGAAGGTGTCCCCAGTCCCCTAGCAGGAATCAATCTCCCTGTCCCCTGAATGCCCAACACCTCTTTCAAAGCTTTTTCTACCTGGTATTTTTTTCAAGTGGCTGCTAATGTGTCTTGTCCTCCAGCTAAGTCCCAAGCCCCTTGAGGTCGGTGACTGCATGCCTAGTAGGCTCTCAGGTGAAATTCCTGGTATGGCTGCTGGCTGGATAGACGATGGGACTTCTCTGATTTTCAGCCAAATGTCACACCCCACCTTGGGGAGGCCTATGAGGGTGTGAGCTGCTTAAATGCACAAAAGCACTGCTACTTTGGAGTTCTTGCAAACAGAGAAAGGGTGATGGGGGAGTCGGTGGGAGGTGCTAGGTAGATCCTGCCCAGTTATCTTATGCAATGTTTCTCTATCTGTGGCCAGGACTCTGTTGACACTATGGAGCAGACCCCTAAGGGTTGAGACCTGGGCTGGCTTAAGCGTTTCTAAGAAGCTTTCTTGCCACCTTCTTAGTACTGGAGGCCAAAGAGCTGGAACCTGGTGGTGTCACATTCCAAATTAAAAAACTAATCGTTGATGACCAGTTTCCATTTTGGCGATGTCTGTGCTAAGTCTTTTTCCTACTAAATACTCACAACTCTATGATGATAGGATTATTGTTGCTCCTAATTTACAGACAAGGAAGCTGAGGCCCAAACCCACTTAGCCAGGGAGGCTTTTCCTCTGGCTTCTCACATGGATTCTCAGCCTCAGCCTCAAACATCACTTTGTCGGGCCAGCCTTCATGACCACCCTCCATCAAGAGGCCCCCACCGCTCCGTCATTCTTTATCTGAGATTCTTAAACATTAGCCTGTACCAAGACACACCCTAGAGGTTTTGATTCAGTGAATCTGAGGTGGGTCCTAAGAGTTTGCATTTCTAACAGGTTCCCAGGTGATGCTGTTGGTCCAGGGACCAGACTTTAAAATCTATTGATCATAGCACTCGGTTTATTTCCTTTGAAACACTCATCAGAATTTATAATTATTTAATTTATTGATTCACTTTATTGCTTGTCTCCGCCAAGTTATAAATTTTAGGGGAACAAGGCCAAGATCTTATTAGTTCACCTCTCTATCGCCAGCTCCCAGCACAGTGCCCAGCACATAAAAGGTGTTAAATGTTGATCAAACCCAAGCCCATCTGAGTCGAGTCTGTGTTCTAAATACCACTCAAGGAGACTTCATGTCCTCCTTCCTTTGTGTTACTAAGAAGTAGTCCATTGTCTTTGCTGGGTAAACAGTTACCAAATCTTTAATTATGTCTCAAGTGACTGTTCCACCACAGTCCAGTCATGTATACCTTGGAAACTGACAAGATTCTAGAGAGGCCAAGAGGCCAGGTGAGCAGTGTGAGGGGTACTGACTGGGCCCATGTGTGGCAGGGCAGCTGAGATCCCCTGAGGAGCTGACCCACCACATCAGAAGGGACTAGTTCTGCTGGGGCTGTGTAAATCCAGCCCAGGAGGACCCAGGCACCCAGGTGTGATCAGGAAGGACAGCTGATGGCACTGGGATCCTTGGCTGCATGTTGAAGTGCACATAGCATTGGAGATGCTTCCTCTTAAAAAAGAAGGCAGAGGAAAGAAAGAGGACAAAAAAAAAAAAAAAAAGAGAATAAAAACAAATTGCCCACTGTGCTTCTCTTTAGCAAACTAAATGCTTATTGAAATTAAGATAAGCTTGAAAGACTTTTGTTAGCAGTTTTGGGGCCTATCTGAGAATATCTTGCCTTGAGAGACTTCTATTAGAAACGATTCCACAACTAATAATGTGGTCTCTGTCACTTAACTCAAAAATCCCTCCTGGACCAGCACAGTGAAGCGTTAAGGAAATTAAATCTTTTTTTTTTTTTTTAAACATATACAGCAAAGTTTGATTTGTTGAGAACATTTCTTCAACTGACAAGTTACAAGCCATGTCTGAGAGGCCCACTGGGAACTTTCAAAATTTGAGCAGCAGTTTCTAATCACTGACGATCATTAGCATTTTAGTGAATAGATTTTTGATAAGAAAAATCTTTGCTCTATGAGAAGAAAAAAAACCCTGACATTTGATAATGCAAACAGAGTAGCAATTTTAATTAGGCCTCCAGTTCTCCTTGGCATGGTAAACATTGCACAAGATCCAGATGTTTTCTATCTTGTAGGATGTGAACTTAAGGCTGGGTCAAGCCATTGGTGCTGAGTGCTATGCCACCAATTGGCTCTCTAGGGAGAACAATAATAGCCACTCTTTACTGAGCACTTACTATGTGCCAGATGCTGTGCTGTTTCATATGCTCAATTAGTCCTCAAAGCAGTCTGATAAGATAGTTGTTATTATCATTCCCATTGTACAGATGAAAAAACTAAAGCTCAGAAAGTTTCATCAACCTGAAGTCACCCAGCTTGTTAGTGGTCAAGGCACAACCCAGGTCTGTGTGACTCCAGACTCTCCTGGCCTCAATCTTCCAGTCCATGGGATGGGAATGTGATCAGCCATAAATACCTACAATGTCTTCAACCAGTCTCCATATGCCATGGCGCTGAGTTTCAATACTTATTGAAATTAAGGAGCAGAGATCTGTCATCTTCAAAATGGGGACAATAATGGTCATTGTGAAGATTAAGTGAGCTAATGTATGATGCTCTGTGACCAAGTCTGACACGTTGTATGTAAGTGTGTGTGTGTGTGTGTGTGCATTGTCACATGCCCAATTTCCATTCTCCCTTTTAACTTAGTAACAGAGCTATGAATTTATTTGGAGTATCAGGGAAAAACATTTCTCAGGTTTCCTTGCCGATAGGGGTCAGCCTATAAGATATAATTTGCATTCAGTGAACTACTCAGATCTTTTTATGAGTTCATATTAAGATAGGACATTTCCAGGCAAACTCAACTCTCATCCCCAAAGCAACTACTAATCTGAATTTATTACCATAGGTCACTTCTGTCTCGTCTAGAATAAATGGAAACTTATAGTATATATTTTTTGTGTCTGACTTCTGTCCTTCATCGTAATATTTTTGAAAGTCATCCATGTTGCTGCACGTGTCTATAGTTTGTTCCTTTGTGTTACTAAGCAGTATTCCATTGGAAGACTATAACGAGGCTTACTTACTCATTTTTCTGTCGATAGCTAGGTTGTTTCCTGATTTTAACTCTTATGGATAAAATTTCTATGACAATTCTTGTATTAGCCTTTTTATATGCATATGTCTTCATTTCTCTTGGATAAATACCTAAAAGTGAAATTGCTGGGTCATTGGGTGGATGTATGTTTAGTTTTTTAAGAAATCGCACAGCAGTTTTCATTGGTGGTTGTACCATATTTCACTTCAGGCTGCTATACGTGTGAGTTGCAGCTGCTGCACATCCTCTCCAACCTCTGGTGTTGTCAGCTTTTATCATTTTAGCCTTTTTAGATGGCGTGTAGTGATATCGTACTATGGTTTTGATTTGCATTTTCTTGATGACTAATGGTGTTAAAAGACTTTTTATGTAATTATGAGCCATTTGTATATCTTCTTTTGTGCATTGTCCAATTGAGTCCTTTGCCTATTTTTTTTAATTGTGCTGCTTGTCTTTATTACTGAATTGTAGGAGTTTATATATTCGAGGTACAAGTCCTTTGTCAAATAAATGTATTGCAAACATCTTCTTTCATTCTATGGCTTACTTATTTATTTTCTTGATCAATCCATTTTCTCATTTTTTTCCTTTGTGATTTATATTTTCTGCATTCTTTCTAAAGATCTTTAGGTCACAAAGATATTTTTCTCTGTTTTCTTGTTTTTATTTTTATTTTTAGGTCTCTAATCTATTTTGAATTAATTTTTGTGTATAGTGTGACCCAGAGTCAAGATTCTTTGTTTTTCATATGGATATTCATTTGTTTCAGCACCATTTGTCAAAGACATTTTTCTTACCCTATTTAATGGCTTTCACATCTTTGTTAAAAATCAAGTGACAATGCATGTGTGGAATGATCTCGGAATCTTCTATTTTGTTTTATAAATTTATCTGCCTATCCTTTTATCAAAACCACACTGCTTTGATATTTATAGATTTATAATATATCTTAAAACATGGTAGGCAAAGTCCTCTCATTTTGTAACTCATTTTCAAGATTGTTTTAGCTATTATTGGTTTTTTGCCTTTCCAAATAAATTTTAAAATCATCTTGATTAGGATGACAATGAACTTTTAGGTCAATGTGAGGAAAAATGACATTATAATAATATTAATATTAAGTCTTCTAATCAAGGACTTTTTTCATTCAAATTTTAATTAATTCAATTTATTTAGGTCTTTTAATTCCTTTTGGGACTGTTTTATCATTTCAGCTAGAATTTTACATCCTTTGTTAAATGTATCCTTAAGTTTTTGATGATTTGAATGCTGTTATAAATAGTATTTATTTTTAATATTGCTTTCTAATTGTTTACTCCTAGTGCATAGAAATACAATTGATTTTTATACTGATATTATATATTTCAATATTTTAAATTCACTTATTAGTTCTAGAAGTTTTTTTTTCTTTTTATAGTCCTTAGGATCTTCTATGTCATGTGATGTCATCTGCAAATAGAGAAAATTTTTGTTCTTTCTTTGCAATTTATATGCTTTTTATTAATTGTTCTTGTCCTATTGCCCTAACTAGATTTTTACCCTTTAATGTATCCCAAGAAATTTTGATTTTGTTAAAAGTTGGTGTACAGGTCTGCGATTTTTAAATTTTTCCTTTATTAAAAAACACAAATAATCCCTTCTACCCACATGATTAATATTTTTTTCAGACTTAAAAACAAACTTAAGAACTTGGCTTTTTTCTTCTTGGTATAGGATAAAATTTAACTTGCATGGTAGTTATTCGTGCTGTTTGCCAAGTACTTCTAGTCCTCCCACCTTCTGGACACAAGGTAGCATTTCACTTACTTGATGCCTCATGGTTAGACAGGGCTGTGTGACTGGTTTCAGCCAATAAATGAGTGCTGAAATGATATGTATCATTTCTGCACCGGGGCATTGAACTACTAGTGTGAGAGTCTCCAGAACTCTCTTTTTCCTCTAGCATATTACCCAAATATATCTGAGACAAAAGCTATTCTATCTGCCTAGATATTCGAGTGTCTACAATGAGCATAACCCTCTCTACTGACCCGCATTGGACATATGCCTTGAGGGAAAAATAAAATTTTATTGTTTTAAGATACTGAGATTTGAGGATTGTTTGTTACAGCAGCATTGCCTAGCCTATCCTTACTGATACAACTCACATGAATGTTTAAGAGACATGGCTAAGCAAAACAATAGGTGGAGGCAATGTAAGAGAACACCCTGCTTTCTTCTCTGGGTGAGACAAAGGACATATACCTCCAGGGACACCAGCAGTGAGACAGAGCCTAGAATCTTATGAAGGTCTTGCATACAACCAGATTCCCAGTGCCCAGCACATAGTAGAAATTCAAAATAAATGCTTGCTTGCATTCAATTAAGCCCGAGTTTGCCTTTCAGCTTGTGCTTTGCTAAGCACTGAATTTCCCTTTTCATTCTCCCACTACCTTCTCCTTGCCTGCAAATGGGAATGACAAAAACAACTTGTCCTCGAAAATGGTTGGGAGAAATTGTGCTGATTACAAAACGCTTTGCAAAATGTAAAATCCTATCTAAGTGGCAATTTTCTCCATTGCTCTGCCAATTGTAATAAATAAATATTATTTTTAAAGCTGGCTCCTGGCTTGCTTTCCCGTAAATGTACCATTAAACACTCCAACATGCCCCGTGTTATTGTCCACTCTGGATTTGCATGTGTGTGCGTGGTGCTTGTGCAATGCTGTTTACTGAGGAGTTAAGTAAGCCCATCTTGTAGCAATAAAACTCGAGAACCATGTCATACCCCATTGGAGAGGTGATGGGTCAGAACAGCTCACTCAGGACAACTGCACCATGTGTTCTCCAAGGGTGGAGGGGGGCTTGTTTCGGTAATTTCTGCAGCCCTAGTATGCCTGGATTAGAAAATGTATTCTGTGGTTATTAAATTTTTTCAGTTCTTGGCCCAGCTTGGATTGAGGCCTTAGGTTCCTCACTCAAGTTATCACTGTAGGTAGAGTCCCATAAACTATGTGCCTGCTGATGGTTAAATTCATGTTCACTGGCCACTTACTGTTGACCACATGCTAGGAACTATGAGGAATGTAAAGATTACTGACATAGTGTCTGACCCCAGTGACCTCCCAATTAGTAAGTAGCTAAGGAAGGTATTCATTCATCTATTCATTTATTTACTTATTCAGCTATCGATTCTACTAATCCCATTAATATTGATTGATATTCCAGGTACCATTCGAGCTACAAAACAAAGTCTCAGCTCTCATAGAAGCATATGTTATAATAAGAGGATACAAGCATTAAACATTATAGTAAAAAATATTTTATCATAAACTGTGATAAAGCATTGAAGAAGAATTTAGAGTGCTGCGAACACACACACACACAAACCAAGGGAACAGACTTTGTCAAGGAAAAGCAGCCAAGGAAGCCTTATTTGAGCAAGTTACCTTTGAGTTGAGATCTAAAAGATGAATTAAGAGTCACCTAGTTTGAGGCTAAGATAAAGGGAGGGGAACAAGTCAGATAGAAGAAACAATATATTTAATGTAAGACGGACTATATGATGACTACAAAAGAGGGGCAGATAACATGCTAGAGGAGGTCCTAGGGCAAGTTTCATTATTACAAGGGAAATGAGAAAGGCTGCCTATAAGAGGTGGTGTTTGGGTTGGGCCTATAAAAATGAGAGGGCTTTCATAGGCAGATGTTCCAGAGAAAGGAGGAATAACAGCACAAGCAAAGATACAGTGGTAAGAAAGAGCAAAGGATGAGAAATCTAGGGCAGACCGTGAAGGGCCTCGAAAGCTAAGCTAAGGAGTCTGGACTTCCCCCAATGGTGTTGGAGAGGCACTGAAGGGTTTGCAACAGGAGTGTAATGTGATCAGAGCACTTGAATGAGAGGTTTCTTTATTTCCCACAGGAGACAGCCTCTACGTAACTCGAAAGGATCTTAGAACCTCTGGCCTCCCTGAAGCCCAGATAGGGATTCCAGTGGTCAGCTTTTCTCTGCCCAGAAGAAGAAACCCCAAGGTTTTGTGGAGTCGGTTCAGGAGAGTCAAGAGGTTAGGGGACACAGCTGAGACCTTCACTAGTGACAAGAGGATGTATGTATGAGCAGTGAACCCACAGTGACCCAGAGCAGAGGGCTGTGTGTATGCCAACTGTTGTATGGTACAGCTTGACGTGAGGAAGAGCTTTGTATTAGTTTTAGACCTCTTCAAGATGAAGGGAAAAGAATTCCAATTCAATCTAAAATAAAGACTAAAGAGAATTAATTGAGTCATAAGATTAGGTACCTTCAGGGAATGAATCCGGGGCTTAAACCAAGTCATCAAGACTCTCCTTCATCTCTTGGGTTTGCTTTCATCTATATATGGGCCTCATTATCTCCCATTGTAGTTGGGCTTCCTCTAAGCAGGGAAAGAAAAGAACTGTTGACAGCTCTAGCCTTAAATTGTAGCAGAAAGAGGGAATCTCTGTGTATATAAATTCCAGGGAAGCAGTCTGACTGGCCCTGATGACTCACATGCCCATCTCTTGGACCAATCACTCTTGCCAGAGGGAAGAGGTACTATGGTTAAGGTTGGTCAGGCCTGTCCTGAGACTGGCTGGTAGCCCCAGGCAAATCATACACGATGGAGTAGAACAGAGCCCTAATGCAAGTAGATCTGAGCTGACAAAAATAACCCAGAGCCACCATGGTTCCTTTCTTAGGCTGTCCACTGAAGCTCAAATGACCCAGGAGAGAGTGTTTATATTCATCCTAGTAATCTGAGAGGCCAGATAATTTAAGGAGAGAATAATATTAATAATAATAATAATATATAATTTTTTAATGAGCTTTCAAAGGCAGGCATAGTCAATAATTTCGATATGACAAGATTAATTAAAGCTGTAGAGTTCTGCTTTCAGTAGGAGTCTAATTGCTCCTCCAAGGGTTTTTGATGCAGAGAGATCAGGGGCTAAGTTATCTTAGGGGAAGAGCCTTGGATGCTGGTCAAGTGACATGGGATCTGGCTCTGAGTCTGCCCTTAGCTTACTCTGTGATCTTAGACAAGTCCTTTCCTCTTTCTGGACCTCAGTTTACCCATCTTTCCAATGAGAGGGGTGATGTCTGCTGAGCTGAAGAGCTGACTGAGAAGCATTTGGTGACCAGTAGGTGTGGGGGGACCCTGGGAAGGTGGCTTTGGAGAAGGAGAGAAGTTCAATTGTAAACATGGGGGATATAAAATGTGCAGGGAGCCATCTGGAGATTTCGGGGATAGTAGTGGAGGTGGGAGATTCAGACCATCCCCCCAGATTCATGCCAGTCTCAGGAAGCTTCAGCAATGTCCAGCCTACCCTGGGCCTCTAAGAGAGTCATCCAACTCCAGCTGGATGTACCATATCTGCTTAGAATAGGGATTTCACTGCCTCTTTTCCTTCAGGAGGGCTCTTGGGCATGGGGTCCTGATGGGTCCCTGACTCTCTGGGGACAGGGAGATGCCCCTGCAGTTTTCCTTCCTCCTTGGCAGCTCCAGACTGGCTAGGAAGGTGGAAGAAGGTTGGGTGGTGGGGGAGGGGGAGTCTAGATGCACAAGTGTGCAGGGGGCAGGGTTTGCACCAACACGATATGTGAGTGTGTGTTTATGTTTTCCTAAACATTCCTGGTGAAACATTTCTCACTGGCAAAGGGGCTGCACTGGAGGATATTAGTGCTCACCTCTGCTTAGACGCAGAGACCAGCTTTTTGGGTCTGAATTTAAAGACACTTAAAGAGTCAAGGCCGTTTAAAAGGCTTAGGAACTTCTGAGAGGGGAAAAGAGTGGATCAGAAAGTTGTACAAAGGAGTTTAAATAAAAGGAAAAAAGACAAAATTGTTATGCAAGCAAGACGTGATTATATTTGTGAAACAGAAAGTGTAGCCCTAAAGTGATCCTTCGGTGTATTGAAGAAAAGAAGAGTGCCCTTCCAGGCCTCCCCCTTTCCTTCAGGTGCCACTGGGGAGACAGGGCTGGGCCTGGCTTTCCTACCCTTGGTCCTGGAGTCCCACGAGGCGTGGCTGGGCGCAGGCAGGCTTGGGAAGGCCAGATCCCCTCCCTGGCTGGTGGCAGAGCAGATTCTGAGCCTGCTCAGTGCCAGGCTTTGGTCGGCCTGCCCCTCTCCGGCCTTGGCTGCCTCCTCTGGAAAATGGGACAAGGTACCCACAGGGCCTCCAGCCAGGGGGCCGAGCTGATGATGGGCATGAGGCAGGGGATGGAGGAAGCTGGCTGGAAGCTGGTAATTAATAAACGAAATGCCCTGGGACTGCCGCCTAGCAGCCTCGGATGACATATCTGTCGCGGGCTCGGCAAACCATTAAATGACCATTTTCTGACAGAACGACTTCCCTGCTGCCTCCTCCGAGCTGCCTTGACTTTAGGAGACACATTTTCTCTTCTCACTTTCTTTCCTCCCGCCGTTCTCCTCCCCCACCTCTCCCCACCCAGGACTCTGCCCTCCCTGCTGTGAAGCTATGGAGGGTGTCTCTCTGGCCCCGCATGTGTCTCTGAGCGTCTCCCACCTTTCTTAACATGTGTATCTCCACGTCTGCTTCTGCATTCTTAATCTTTTGGCGTCTCTGTCTCACCGTCTCTGTATGTCTCTTTCTGTCTCTCCTTCCCCTCCTACCCTGGCATCTCTTCTCTCTGTGGCTGCCTCTCTCTCTTTTGGGTCTCTGACCATCTCATCTCTCTCTTGCTCTCTATCTCTTTTCTCTCCCTCTCCCACCCGCTAGTCTCTGGCCCACTCCACCTACCCCCGTCTCTCTGTTCCTCCCATCTGTATAAGGTTTAACTATCTCCCCTACCCGCCCCCCCCCCCCACTGCTTGTCTGGCTCAGCCTCTCCCCTCCATGCCTCCCCCCTCCCTGGCTGCCTGACGGCTCCAGTTCATTTCTGCCTGTTTAATTGGGCCCCGGATGAGTTTGGTCGACAGGGCCATTCATCATGTGGCCGCGGCTGGCGGCGGAGCCCGGGGGAGAAGGGCTGACAGCTCCGCCAGGCTGGGATGCGGCCGGCGTCGGGAAGTTCACATATTTGGGCATTAGTGCAGCTATTAGTTTAACAAGCTTCGTTTATCCTTGTCACTACCACTTCAGCTTCCCATGTAATCATTTGAAATGTAGATTACAGCCAGACAAATGGGACAGCGCAAGACGCTCAGGGTGGAGGGAGTGACACGAGGCTCGTTAGGGCCGCCTTCCCAGCCCCATCCCTTCCCAGGCACAGCTTTGATTAGCTTAATATCCACATGATTTCAGTGGGAAGCACCAATTGTCTCGGCCGAGCCCCTGGCACTGGATGGAGGTGTCCAGAGTGCACCCAGGTGAGGGTCCAGGTCCTGCCTGGGTCCGTCTGGTCCAAAGACTGCTCAGCCCTGCAAGGAAACATGTGGGTGACCAGGGCTTCGGAGCCTGCCCTTAAAGCCTTCCAGTAGGAGTCTTCCTGCAAGGATAAGGCAGCTTCCGAACCATGGCTGCTCCCCCCAGCTCCGATTCCAGCAGCCTAGACCTTGGGCCACTATCTCTCTGCATCACCAGAGTAAGGTCTGGCCTTCTCTGGCAGTCATGTCCCCATCTGGAAAGTGTGGGTTCCAGATTAGACCATGCGGGCCCACTTTTCTCCATTTCCCTGCCAAGAGCCCTCTCACCTTGGTTCCTCCGATGGAGTCACCCAGTTTCCGGTCACTGTGCTCCTTCTTCACCAGGTAGACTGAGGGATCTTTTCAGAAGGTAAACTGGCCATGTATCTGCCCTGTCCAAAGGCTGCTATGGCCCTCAGAATAAAGGTAGAACCCTTTAGTAGGACATGAGGCCAAGGCGAGGGGGAAAGAGGGCTGCCATGGCCCACCCTCTAGCTTTACCTCTGGCCACCCTGCATTTCTTTATACTCTTCAGCTTCCCACACTCTGGCAGCTGTCAAATGCCTCAGCTCCCTCTCACCTTTGGGGTTTTGTTCATGCTGTTTTCTCTGCCAAGAACACTGCTCTCTCTGTGCACTCCACCCAGCTCCTTCCCTCAGACATCTTTCTCATCCTTCAGATTCTCAGTTTAGTTGTTTCTTCCTCCAGGAAATCTTCTCTCCCTGGGCCTTCTGCCTGGTGCCTCTCCTGTGTGCATCTCAGAGCCCTGAGCCCTCCCAGTTTAGCAGTTAACACACAGGTTCAAATGGTCTGTTTGTTTGCATCCCCCACTGGACTGCAAACTCCATGAGGGCAAGGCCTACCTAGCACAGAACCTGGGCCCAGAAGCTGCCCCATCAATGTTCGTTGGAAGAGTAGATGGACAGCAAGCAGCGATGCACCTGAGAAGCCTCGGATGGAGAGGTCGCCATGCACCAATGCTCCTCATGTTATGCCAAGGCTCCCTCTTCTGGGCTCCCTTCTCCCCAGTCCTGCTGACTCCACCTGAGCCCCACATCCACACACAGCTGCAGAAGGGTCAGAGATTCTCACGGAGAAGGCTCCTCTGAAGCAGTCAGGGTCCCAAGAGAAAACATTCAGCCACTCATTAAGTTCAGCTGAGAAGGGTTTAACGGTGGGATTTTGCAGAGGTGTGAGCAGTGCTAGGGAAACCCACACGGGATGGTAAAGTACCGTGGGGAGCCTTATATCCCTAGGCTAAGGGGCAAAGGGGAAGGAATGTTGCTGTCAGAATCTGAGAGAGAGCAAGATACTGTACCTCTAAAAGGCAGCCACCACAGAACTGGGGCGAAACCAGGAGGAAGTGGGGACAAGTCCTCTGGCCTCACACTCTTCTCTCCTTCCTGCCTCCTGGTGGTGTCTCTGGAAGGCCAGAGGCTCTGGGTGATGAGGTCCACAGAGATTAACTTCCTGGGATACAGAACAGGGCAGAGAAAGGGGATGGTCTGGTGTGCGAGGGCAGGGGGGACAAATGAAGAACACTCCACATCCGTACCCCACCCACGTTGCCTCAGGCTGACCCCTCTGCAGGGGGGCCAAGACCACCCCAGAACGGCCTTGGAAAACGTGTCCCAGGACCAAGTGAAGATCCTCTGCAGAGGGCTCTACAGGACGTGAGCACAATTGTCAGCTGCCTTGTACGTTATCCTCTTACTGTCACATCTCCCTGCCCAGCCCAGCTGGGCCTGGGCCTTCCTAAACTCCTGTTTCTTTTTCCACTTTTCCCCCTGTTGAGGAGCTTGTCTGCATTTTCTTCCTGACACCTTCTGAATAATGACACCTGACCTGAAGCCAACGAGTCGTGAATCAAAGTGGCTTCTCGATATCGTAAAAGAGATGTTCTAAACCCCAAACATAAAGATCGTTTTATCTTTATTAATAGTTTAATGCATCTGAGAAAGCTATTTGACATTTTTTACACCTCCAACTCTTTCCTTCATGCATTGCTGGTCAGATTACACCAGGGTTCAGCCACTTAAATCCACTTAATAACTGACTAAATTCCACACTGAATTTACATTGAGCTACAAGCTGATTCTAGGATATGGATGAATTTTCTAGTGGGAAAAAAACCCCACACCAATGTCCTGACTTCAAAGTTGTAAATCTGCTTTAATAATAATAAAAAAATTAGTAAAAGTATTGGGATTGATGTTATGTTTAATGACACTTCTGATGACACCTCTGCAGCACACAGTGAAAGAATGTACCTTGATTAATCGGGGGTGAGTATTTTCTTCACCTATTTAATTAAAATGCCACACTTGCAAAGACACGTGTGAAAACAATTGAAAATACGTGAAATCTGGGACGTGGAAAGCAATGCAACTCTTCCCAACTTTAAGCAAGCCCAATACCCAGCACGATATTGTCAGGAGAAAGGTTGGGTCACTAATAACCTCTGAATTGGAATAACATACAATTGGTGAATTACGTCTGTGGCAGAGACACAGACACCACCACCACCACCACCACCACATCACAAAAACGTAGTCAGACATATACAACTACATTTAGCATATACACATGCACACACTGGAGCCTAGGACACTACACGCACGCATCTGACACCACACTCCGGCACATTCATGCAAAAATTCTCTCAACAAAAGACACACATGCCTAGGTCCATAGATTGCATACAGATACTCCCAAGCTAGGCTTAGTGGGGAAAAGGAAAAACCTGTTTTCTGCCTCTCCCCAACTTCCCAGAAAGAAAACAATAATGTAACTGTCAGGTATGTGATAGGACTGTGGAAGACGTATGGAAAAAACTCAAACAATCCGGGTAAGTTGTACAACATAAATCCCAATTCTATTTGTTCTGTGACAGTGTATAAACCACACATTTTTCATCACGATAGAAAATTAAAACCCTTGCCAGGTTCAGAATTGCTGGGGAAGTTGGATAACATCCCTAGTGTCCTGGCAGAAGGAGAAGTAACTCTTGGCCAGCCTATGACTGAAGGATGCGTCTTCTGGGCCTCTCTTCCTGTCCCCTTGGGAGCTGGTTTGACCATCCGCACACCCAGGACCCTGATGGGCCAGGTGTTCCATAGGCATGTTCTCCATTTAAACTATTTCTTGGTTAAACGTAGTTTCAACTTCGGGGGCGTCCTCAAGCAACCCTAATCACCCCATAACTCCTGGGGCTGTGCCTTCTACTCCCCCATTTGTAGGCGGTGGTTTCCCCTTGAAGCTCATCTAATTCTCCTCATTCTTCCATGCAGCCTGGGAGCTCTTCTAGCGCTTTAACTCTAAATGGCTTAATTTCTTCCTCATGAGGAATTCTCCCCCACAACACTCAAATATTGACTAAAACCAGTTAATCTCAATCCCTAGAGAAGGAGGCAATGTTCACATTTTCCACGCAGAGAAGTGTCTATTTTCCCCAACATCCGTTTCTGTTGTTGTTTGTTTGTTTGTCCCCCCCCACCCCCCGCCCCAAGCCAGTTTATTAATCATGAGAAAAAGTCCCAAGACTTTTTGAAAAGCTCAATGTTTTTGACGGGTTTGCTGTGGATTGTTCTCAAAGCCAACTAAAGACTAAATAATAACATCCTTTGGTCCATTCTCATCCAAACATAATTCTTTCTCAAAAATTCCTCCTAGATCAGGCTGGCAGGCTTCTCTTTGCAGAGACTTCACTCCTCTCCTCATAGACTTCACTCCTCTCCTCATAGATTGTCTCTCGCAGACCCACAAGCCGCTGTTTTTAAGAGTTCTACCCCGATACCTTCCGTTGGCGGGTAGTCTGCTGCTATGGGCAGCCTGGCACTCCTTTAGCTTGGGGGTAATTTCCAATGACAGGTGCCTCATTGCGGCCAGACTTCCGCAATTTCATTTTCTATTTTCTTCCCAGCATTTGGGTACATGCCAGTGTTGATTGAGATCCAGCTCATTTACCAGCAGAGTCAAGTGCCTGGGGGCTTCAGAGGTGTCTTTTGAGGGATTAAGATTCCCACAGGGAAGATCAGACCCAAGGAGCCCTCAGTATCTTTGAACTCTCATTGGCTCTGAGTCCTCATGGTCCATGCTTGGTCTCTTGCTTTTGATTCATTCAGAACCACAGACTCATCTAGCTTTAGATGGAATGACTGCTCAAACTTATGTTCCCTACTCCACTGTGCAGATGGAGAGACTGAGTCCCAGGTGAGGACCTTTTGACATGGGAGTGAGAGGAATCAGGCAGGAAGATGACGGTTGTTTCTGGGAAATGGGGGGCTCAGCTCATCCCTCTTGAGTTTCTGAAGCAGAAACTCACACAAATCTGTACCCCATCTCCCAACTCCCTTGCAATGAATTCAACAAACGTGTATTCAATAACAGTTGGTTGGGTAAATAATGGAGTGAGTCTCTACTCGGAAGCAGGCACTGTGCAACGTGACAGAAACTGTTGCTCATGTTCCAATCTCCACTCCCTCCTTTCCCCACAGTAATAGAATTTGTAGCTGGACAAACAGGGCCTCTCAAAATAAAGATCCCCTTCCCCATTTTCCATTGCAGCTCGATGTGGCCATGCGCTTCAATTCTGGCCAAAGCGATGTAAACAGAAGCGTCAGTGCCAGCTTCTTGGAACCTTACTCAAGAGACAAAGGTTATCTTTTTGTCTCTTTTCGTCTTGCTGCCTGAAATCCTGATGCTGCCATCTCGGACCTCGAGGCTGAGGGGACACAGCCCTTGGAGGGACTAAAAATATCTGGTTCCTGTAGGTCTACTGCAACCTGATTGCCATATCAGCCCTGGAGCCCCGACATCCAGACTCCATACGTGACAGTGGGTAATCTTGTATCTTGTTTAAGCCATTGTTATTCCAGATTTTTTTTTCAGTCATTCATAGGCAGTAACATAAATACTTAACAAGGGTTTGAAAAAAACTTCCTTTTTTTCTGCCTTTGCCAAAAAACATTGGACTGTTTCAAAATGAAATTTTATTACGAAACTAAATATTCTGGCTGAAAATACTTTAAATAAAGAGATGTGTATATATATATGATCTCTATACATGCTTATATAATATGTACATACATTATCTTTAGAAAAATGAGAAGAGACTGAAGTTGTGGAAAAGAGAACAGGGAGTCTTGGGGCTGGGGTGCGAGTGAGACTCACTGTCTACTTTTTAGCTCTGTTTGAATTTTTTAACCACATGCTTATGTTATTTTATTTAATGTGAAAAATTTTAAATGAATAAAAATCCATTTTACATGTTAGAGACGCCCAGTCCAGCCACTATGGGATGAGCGTTTCTGAGATAGGCAAATGGCTGTCCAGGTCCTCCATAGGCATCTCAGTGACGGGAGGCCCGCCTCTTCCTCAGACAGCTCTCTCTCTGTGGAAACGGAGAAAAGTGACAGACTTCTCTGAACCAGTCTTTTCCACGGGGGAAAACATAGACCCGTCTCACAGGGCTGTGGCAAGTACACCCGGCAAGGGTGCACATTCTAACTGCTCAGCAAAGGTGCTGATTGCTGTTACCACACCCCAGGCCTGCCTGTTCTTTCTGCCTGTCCTACAGCACCTCCAAGACGCTGCTTGCTCAGTTGCTCATAGCTAGGTCCTCCCTAACGTCGTCAATAGGCTCTGTGACTTAAAGCAAAACAATGTATTAGGAAACCAGTTTCACTATAGGTTAATTGATATAAACAAGAGTTAAGTTCCTACGGCATCTCATCAATGTGACAGTGAAACTGTATGATTCAAGGACCTGCTGTATAACTATGGCCCACATGTTGCTCCCCAAGGGCAGGGCCCCTGCTGAATTCACCTCAGACCCCTTGGCACTCCGTGCCCTGCCCAGACCCTGACATGGAGCAGAGATAGAGGAGCACTGACTGGCTCAAGAAGGAGAAAACAACTGGCAATTAATTTTAAAATGCTGATCCTGACAGCAGTTCCCAACAACCCCAGTTGATTCATGATTTTTTACTGGAATTTTAGTTTATTCTGAATTCAACATTCAGCTGCATCAAGGAGTATCAAGGTGAGGCATGCCTGAAGGTATCACCCAGCAAGTGCTTTTCTTATCAGAAGTAAGAATCTCCTTGGCATCTCCATTGGGACTTGACTGCCTGCTGCATGGCTGGGGCACTGAGCACACAGCCGGAGTGCAGTGGCCTGCAGGGATGCCACTCTGGGGCCACACAGCCTGGCTTCATGTTTTGGTCCTAGTGTTCACCAGCTGTGTGATCTAGAACAAGGTATCTAAGCTCTTCAGTCTTATTTTCCTCATCTGTAAAAGTGGGGATGATAATCATTACTCTCACCTCGCTGGGTTAGTGTAAAGATTAAATGCAATAATGCATTTGAGATCAATTTATTAAGAAGTCACAACTCTTTGAGGTAGATGCGTAACATGATTTAATGTTCCCCAAGCTCCTCCAGGTGTGCAATGTGTAAATATCCTCTCCCCCTTTGGTCATAGGGAGGCAGGACCTTTATTGACATCTGGTTATATCTAGAACTTTCTAGTTAATTCCAGTTATTAGAACAGTTTAATTCTGGAAGTTAACACTGAGTCTTGTACTTTTTTAAAACTTCAGTCTCAAGCATAACTCAAAGCTGGTGTTCTCAAACCTTCCAGAGGAGACTGGACCTTTCTGTGGCTCCAGCAGGCTGTAGAGAAACCATATTAGTTTTCTATTACTACATAACAAATTACCACAAACTCAGGGGCTTAAAAATCATAAATTTATTATCTCACAGTTTCCGTGGGTCAGGAGTTTGGTCATGACTTAGCTTGGTCCTCACCTCAGAGTCCACAAGACTGAAATCAACATGTAGGCTAGGGCTGCATCTCACTCAGTGCCGGGGTTCCTCTTCCAATGTCACTGCTTGTTGACAGAATTTGGTTCCTTGCGGTTGTAGAACTGGTGACTTCTGCTCTCAAAGACTGCCTACCCTTCTCCACAACACATCCCCCTGCTTTTTCAAGGCTAAAGGAGGGCGTCTGCTTCTCTGATCTCTAGATCCCCCGTTAAAGACGTCACCTGCTTAGGTCAGGCCCACCAGGACAATCTCCCTTTCGATTAGCTTAATGTCAACTGATTAAGGACTTCAATCACCCCTGCAGAATTTCTTTCTCTTTACTATAATGTGGTAATCTCATATGCCTCCCTTCCCTGACCCTACACTCAGTTCCTTAATGTAGGAGATTTGGCTTTGTTCCTTCTGCTTCTTATCCCAGCCCCCAACAAAGGCCTACCACCCCAGAGTCTCCAGCTTTCAGATGTCCCTTCACTATGGAGAGGCTCTTTGGGGCAAGGTTCCAGCAAGGCAGTATAAAGGTGGTGATCATCAGTGTAGTGTCCCTGCAACCCACAAAGCTCACTACTATCTTGGCCTGTTTTTTCCACTGCTTCGGTAAACACAAGGGCAGGTCACCAAAACTGCTGGTCAAGCAATACCCATATAGGGAGTGATGTTCCAGTCTCCCTTTCTTGAAAATATCTCCAAACCTCCAAGAGTTTCTCTTAAAGCCACCTTCCCTTGGCTTTGGAGGGAGGAAGCAGCAGCTCTGCCCACAGGATTCCTGAACCTGCATTTTCCCCAAGCTGACGACCACTTCTTCCTCTCTAAGTCTTCCTATACTTGTGGTGGGGTGAAGTGAACAGGGGGTGGTACTGGGTGTCAGGTCCTTCTCTGAACTGTCACCTCTAAGCACTGCAAGGTGACTGGACCCAACTTTTAGATGCTTCAACTTCTGGGCCTTTGGCTATGCCATTCAGGGTTGATAGAAAAAATTCCACTAAGCATCAGTGCCTGGGAGACAGTTAGTACTCAATAAATGCTAACAGGTATTATTGCTCACAGCTCAACCCAAAGTGTTTGAGGAGCAGGGTGGAAGATCAGAGGAGACCTGGAGCACGGCCGCTAATGACAAGCTGTGGCACTCCTTCAGTTCTTACAGGCCCAGAACATGCTTATTCTCCAAGCCTGGTGTCAGCTTGAATTCAACCGAGGGTAGGGCAAAGGTGATGTAGCAGGGACCTGGGCAGGACACTGTCATGCCATTCTTTTGCTTCAGCCTATTCCTCCTTCACTGCCCCAGAGTTGGTAGGAAAGAACTGAGTGAAGCTGAGATTGAAATTTTCTGCAATTCACAGTGTCACGAAGATACAGCCTGGGTAGCTGTCCTCAGACCCATTTCTTCCTCTTCAGGTAGAGTACATTTCTCAGCTTCCTTTGCAGTTAGGTGATGCCACAGAGAATGTGAGTAAAAAAAATGTATGCCACTTACAGCCTGCCCGTGAAAAACTCCAAAGATATAATCCTCTATGCACTCTCCTTTGTTGCAGGCTCGATGCAGACAAACACGATAACTTTGGAAGTCACATGTTGAAGAGGGCAGAGCCAAAAGATCGAAAAGAGCCTGGATTTCTGAGTCACCTTGTGGAAGGCTGCCTGCTTACCAGGAATAACCACATTCGACCCTCGTGTGAGCAAAAAACAGACTTCTATTGTGTTAATGCATCGAAGTTCTGGGGTATGGTTGTTACAGCACCTGGCATTGCCTTAACCAATATGTAAGTTCTCACAGTAAATGAGAAGATGAGTCTGCACTCACGTCGTCCACGCTTTAAGAGCTTATAGGACTTTCAGGAGTTTATCTGCCATGCTCTATAAAGGATGCACAATGTTTTAATTCCACTTCACAGAAAGGTTTTTTTTCTGATCCCTCTTCAGGGGCCTCCCCTATTAAAAAGGCCCACTTAGAGAAACTACTACTTAGCATTTTTGGAACTTGGTATCCTATTCAGCAGAGTCTAAGTCAGGAGGCTTTGAACTCGAACAATTACTGCTCTTGATTAACAACAAGAACTGATGAGTTGGCCTTTCCAGTGTGCTAAGCAAACTCAGCCAAGCAGAAAATATCACTGAAGGGGAAACAACGGGAAGTGATTTTCTTGGTTACATTACGAGCCGTCGCGATATTTACACATGTTTGTGGATAATGTAGGAACCTCCATTGCTTGCCTGCCCTTCCAGATGACATGGCTGGGCTGGAAATGCCATGTTTCCCACTTGACCTAGGCTGTGCATGTCATTCTGTGACTGCAAGCAGCCAGGCTAGTGGAAAAAACCACAGACCTGGGTGTGGGCAGACTTGGGTGCAGGATTTCCATCCCGCTCCTTTGCAGCTTCTGCTCCTCCAGGTGTCCCTGGGGCCAGCACCTGAATCGAAGGACACCTGGGCAGCTTTGGCCTTGTGTTGCCAGACAGCTGACAGCACAGAGGAGTGTCCATTTATTTGAACCCTTGTCAGAACAGGGTCTTAAAACAGATCTTTGTGAAGCTGAGTCATGCTTTTTTAAATCTTAGATTAACCACTTAGTAATATTTAGTGTGTCTTCATTTGTAAATAATCTGTGTGTGTCCTTTATCCATTTCTCTATTGGGGATAGTAGTAATTTTCATACAATTGCACACAAAATTTTCATACTTTAGGTCATTTCTCCTCTTCTCATTTCATGGGTGTATTTTTCAAACATTTTTGCCTTTTGTTTTTTTTGTTGAATCTTTTTGCACATATAAAAAAAGTAGTCAAATATTTCTATTTTTTCCTTTAAGACGTTTCCATCTTTTTAAGTCTACAAAATCACATTCCATATGAGGGTTTGAAATATATTCATGTATAACCTCACTAGTTTTATTTAAAAATTTTTAAGGTACTGTTTCACCCACCAGGGGCTTATTTGAATGTAAGATGTGTGGCCTATACCAGGAGCTGAGATTGGGGAGAGGGAGCCTCCAGCTTGTGCGGGGCTTGGACGAGCAGGGGCAGATGTCCTTGGGTAGAAATGGCATTGAACAAGCCAAGGCAGAGTTAATGTGTAAAGGGCAGATCAGGCTGGGCTGGGGTCTGGGTGTCCTTTTTATCTTCTGATGGTGCTGTGGACTGAATTGTATTCCCGTCAAATCCATATGTTGAAGTCCTAACCCTAGTTACTAAGAACGTGACTGTATTGGGAGAGAGGGTCTTAAAGAAGTAATAAGTTAAACTTAGATCATTAATGTGGGCTTTAATCCAATATGACCAGTTATTGTAAGAAAAGATTAGACAAGTACAGAGAAAAGTCCATGTGAAGACAAAGACAGAAAATGGCCATTTATAAACCAGGCAGAGAAGCCTCTGAAGAAACTGATTCTTCTGACACCTTGATCTTGGATTTCTAGTTTCCAAAATGGTGAGAAAATACATTTCTGTTTAAGACCCCGGTTCTGCACTCTGTTTTTATGGCAGCCCTAGCACACTGATGCGAGTGGGCTCTCAGGGAAATGCCCCCGAGCTGGTCTGAAGCAGGGCTTGCAAAGGCTCTCATCAGTCTGCTGGTGGGCCAACCAGACAGCAATGCTGAATTTTAAAAATTATCTTAAAATTGTGTATAATGCATGTTTATTGAAGAAAAATCAGGACACACAGATTAGCAAAAAAAGAAAAATAAATAAAGGTCCCCCTGGGGTGCCAATGCCCCCAGTGGTCCAAACTCACACTGGCTGTGTATCGTGCAGAGGGGTCTCCTCTTGATTTGCTGCCTGTGGAGGCCACCCCGTTCTCCTTGGGGTGTGCAGACCACATGTCTCTCCCAGAGACAGCGACATGGCATGTGTTGTGGTGGCCAGAAGAGTCCCCTCACCCCATCACCTCACAGGGGCCAGAAGGTGCAGAGGCTGATAGATCTGTGGGCCTGGAAATCCATACACCCTCACCCCCTCTGCAGCCTCCAAGACAGTCTTCAGCCTCCACTTGCACTCGCCGCTGCCCACTCCTCCTTGAGCAACCCCATTTGCTAGGAAATGACTTGAGCCCAAGCTAGCCCTCACCTTTGACCCAGAGTCCAGGTTAGCCCTTACCTTTGACCCAGTGGCACCCACAGAGCCTCAGAAGGCAGGCTTGGCGAAAAGGCCACAGTGCTTGGTTACTTCTTCGAGGTAAACCATCTAGTGCCTCCTCCCAGCACATTCCTTCTCTTACACTGTTTCCTCTGCCTAGGAGCCCTTTCCATCCTACTTTCTCTAAAATTCCCTGATGGAATCCTGACCATCCTTCATGGCTCAGCTCAAAAGCCACCTCTTTCAGAAAGCATTCCCTGATCGCCCCTTCGCCAACTGAATGGAATTCCCCCTCTGAGCTCACTCTTCCCCCTCTGCCCCACCCATAGGTGGCACTGGTCATGTGTTGCCTGGAACTAAAATATGCACATTATCTGCCTCAGATAGCAGGCTCCTTTTGGTTTCTTCCTGCATTCTGGCCTTGTCCTGGTCCATTTGGGCTGCTATAACAAAAATACCATAGACTTGGGGAGCTTAAATAACAAACATTTATTTCTCATAGCTCGGGAGGCTGATTCCGTGTCTGGAGAAAGCCTGTTTCCTGTGTCCTCACGTGGTGGAAGGGACGAGGGAGTTCTCCAGATTCCTTTTATAAGGGATGCTAATCCCATTCATGAGGCTTCGCTCTCATGATCTAAGCACCTCCCAAGGGCCCACATCCAAAGACTGGGCATTCAGCTACAATCTGTGAATTCTGGGGGGACACGAACGATCCGTCTACAGCGACCTCCCTCCTGCACCTGGCACTGAGGCTGCCTCAGAGGAGGGACTGACTAGAGTTCGACCTTCGGATACCAATTTTTGACTTCCTTACAGCAGAGAAGATATCTTGGCAAAACTCACATTTGTCATTTGGAAAAAACTTTCACACATTGCATGACATTTCTTCCCCATGACATCTTGGAAGTAAATGTTATGCAGTCGATACCCATGGTATGGATAAAAGAATCAGGGCTCCTGAAAGTTGACTGCTTACATCAGCAAACTGACCAGCAAGAACTGGAGCTGAGCCTCCCAGGCACAGCTCTTAGGAGCCCTTTTCCCTCTGCTATTTTCATAGCCCTGGTGCCCTCCATCCACCCATGGGTCACCTCTGTACCCCTCACCTAGCATGGGGCCTGTATCCGGAGGGAATGTGAGAAGTGAACGGTTCTGAGGCTAAAACCTCCTATGGTGGACCTCAGGCACCTCCTCCACCCCTCTTTGTGAAGGTCACCGGGGGCAGAAGTGCTTCCAGAGGCTGCCCAAGCATCTTCAGGGGTGGCACTTCCATGGAGGACTCTCCCATGGCCTCCATTCCGATGCGGTGTGGGGGCTGCAAATGCCCTGGTGCCCCACATCTGAGGGCAAACATGAGGACTCTGTCCCAGGAGATGCAGGGACAAGGACTGCAACATCAGGGGCAGAGATTCCTACTCTGTCTGAACAGTTCCTGTAAGTTTATAGTTTCAAAACACTGCTGCTTCTCCTTGAAACGCGTGCCTCTAAGTCACGAGCACTGGGAAGACCGGAGTTGGGCCGGCTCTGCCCGTGGCACCATCTCTCTCTCTCTCCCTCAGGAATCACCCTCGTCACCATCCATTGCCGAAATGAATGGGGGCCGTGCAGCCGACTTTATTAAATATGAATGAGTCACAGCCTGCGGCCCCCATGCGTTCACTCGCCTACTCCATCTCTGGCAATTACTGCGTCGCACACACTGTGCCAAGGGGCGCAGCGGTCCCTTCCTGCTCTTGCAGGCTGACACCACCCAGCAGGGGCAGGGCTCAGGTCTGCAGCTGCCCTGCCCTTGTTGGAAAGCCACCTCTTGGCTCCCCCGCAGCCAAAATGCTCAGTTCTGAAGATGCAGGGACAGGGCACCTCCCACAGAAGGTCTGTGGAGAGTTGAGCTCTGAGCCCTGGCTAGAAAAGGCCTGTGGCTTTGGAGCCCAAAGACAAGGTCTCCTGGAATGAGTGGCTTCTGAGCTCTGTCTGCATGTTAGAGGAAAGTGGGAGCACCCCGTTTTAAGATCCAGCCTGGATCAAGGTTTAGGGCATGTGTGTGAGCTCACACTGTTCCTGAGCACACATTTGATGTGTGTTTAACTTATTCCTCACAAGAAGCCCCGTTGACTGTTAGCCCTGTTCACTGCTGTGTCCCCAGGGCTGGGGACAGAGTGAATGCTCAGCAACTATTTGTTGAATGAATGAATGAATGAATGAGGTGGATGTTACTGACCATATTAGAACTAATGAAGTTTAGGTTACCTTACACAGCCAAGATTCAGCAGCCAGTGAGTATCAGAGCCAGGAGTCAAATTCAAGGTGGCGGCTCAACCATTGCTCCATCTGGCCAAGCCCACTGGCAGCTTGACTGGAGCCTCTCCAGGGCAGGGACCCTGCCCCTCCTGCCCTGCCCAGGACACAGTCCAAAGCCACAGCACAGCATTCTGGTTACACAAATTTGTTTTGACCCCAATTTCATCCAGAGAGCCAATAAAATTCCCACGACTCCATGTGGCTTTGTCAAAGATGCCGAAGACCATCTACGAAGCTGTAAAAACAAACAAGAGTCAACTCCTCTTTTCTGAACTTAAAAAATTACTTTTATTTTAGGAACCAATAAAATTATGGCAAGTATTTACAAATAATTATCTCACATAAAGGTTACATAAAATCAATTCTTCACAAGTAACAGTCACTCATGAAAAGACACACAGATATTGAAACTACGCCAATCTTATTGCAAGTTTCTCCAACTAATCTAAAAGAAAAGTGTTGCAGTCAACCATTTAACTTAGAATAAAACCACAAATTCCAGGTTTGACGAGAAAAAAAGTTTAGAAATGAAACTCAAACCCCACCCCTGTATTCTCCCAAATCCCACCCCCAACCCCTGCCCTCCTCCCAACAAAAGAAAAATATGTCCAGTATCTTTGGCAAATTGGCACTGCTGTAATTACATTCAAATATTATTACACACAAAATCAACACACATCACTAAGGAAAAAAACCACCAATATTTCCAGTCAGTTATTTCTACTAGAAAAAAAGAATACAAAACATACACATTTTTAAGAAGCAATTTTTTTTTCAATCTGCTGGAGACAGATCATCTCCCACTTTCAAAGGCAATTCAATTGTGGTTTTTTTTGTTGTTGTTGGTTTTTTGAACTTTTTTTTTTTTTTTTTACAAGTAAGCGTCTATGCAGGCATCACAAACTTTGGCGGATACAGTAGATATGTAGTTTTTGATGCTGGAAGTTCAGTCCCTAAGACAAAGTCAACTGTCTCAAAGAATGAAAAGCAAAATCCACGTGTCTTCCTGGCAGAGAGTTCCATTTGCAATGAAATCTGCGTTTCTTCAAATACTCAATGTCCAAAGGCCACTAGAGGGTGAAAAACCAGGGCAGCATCTTCCAGCAAGAGTCAGGGTAAAACCCGAGCCAGGTTTCCACCCTCAACTTAAACTTGGAGGCCAAGCAGCTGAGGCCTAGAAGTGGGGCCCTCAGAGCCCACTCCCCCACACTGCGCTGGCGGCTTGGGGCCAGGGGACGGGCCTGCCTCTTCCTGAGCCCCAGGACGGGCTGCTGCCAGGTCTGCTCACCTTCTCTGACCAAAGGCCAGAAGAACAGGCAAGAACTGGCATGAGGAGACTCCGCTTTCTCTGAGTTTCAAGTACATCTGAGGTGTGGGTGTGTGCACGTGTGCGTGTACACACTCTCATGCGTACGTGCGGAAGGGAAGGCCCGATCTGGAGTCTCGGAGCTTTGCAGCATGTTTCAAATAGACTCAGGACTTATTTATTTTCTTTTTAGCTTTATAGCAATTAATTGGCTATTGATTGGTGGGAACGTTCAACTCTCCATTTCCTCAAATACAATAAAATAGTTTCATTAAAATGTATTCATGCTTGAAAATAAGGGAGCCATTACATGGTTTCCTTTCTGTTCCACTCCAAGGGAAGTATACCGTTTGTAAATCAAAACCCATCATCCAAAATCACTTGCTCTTAATTGTGCTTTTGTAGACAATGAAGGACGTGGCCGCAAACACGGTGATTTTGGGGATAAGGGTGGCCCAGTGGCCATAGTCACAGGCTGGGGTGGGCCCGGAGGTTGGGGTGGGTAGGACTATAGCTTAGCCTTCTCTAGCCAGGCCTCAGTGTTGGGGAGGGGGCTCACAAACCCCAAATCACCCCCCACTGCTGTTCTCCATACTGCCCTCCCGGCACCATGCTCAGAGCTGCCCAAAGTGGAGGGCAGATTCCTGCTCACACTCTCCTGCCCACAGGCCAACACACTACCTGAGACCAACTCCATTTTAGAATTCGTCGAGACTCTTTCAATAAATAAACAGCTGCATTTTATCCTTGAACTGCTCAGGAATCTAAGATGGGGGAAGAAGAATATCTAGACTCACTGAATGGTGGTAATGTTTACCTCCGACTCAGAGATGGGCTAAACGGGACCCTTGGGAACACGTGGATTGAAACTCTAGAACTCTGGGGTCGCCTTTGATTCTGGGGGGGTTCCAGGAGGACCCCGGTACTAAGGATTACAGTGGATGAAAGGAAGGCTGGTGCCTTCCTGCTCCCAGCAAGCAGCTATGTAGGAGAACCATCGCCCCCTCATCAGGAGATCAGGCTGGCCAGGGTCCTGCTTTTAGTCCTCTGCCACAGCCCCTGGGGACCTGGCCGCCACTTTGGAGGTACAGCCATGAGCTGACAGTGGGGAAGTGTGGATCAACACTCTGGTTCCACCATGAATATGCGAGAAGGAACCCTAAGGTATGGAGACATCAGGGGACAAGGGGCTGCCAGGAGGTGGGGCAGACTGCCAGCTAGGAGTCATGGCCTGACTGTCCAACTTTCCAGTAATGTACTTTGTTCCCTTTTAAGAAATGCACTTGCCTTGGACCTCTCTGAGGCCAAAAGAACTAAAGGAATAAATTCTCCAGGAGTGCTGGTGTGCGTGCCTGGAAACCATCAGAGGCAGGCTCCCCCAGATGGGAGACAAGGCCAAGGCTGCAGAGCTGGCCTCTTAGCAGGGCTGCCCGGGTGTGGTGGGATCTGCCCACTCCAGCCCGGGCTTGGTCTATCCCTGCACATGAATTTTTCTCTACCCTCAGGGCAGCTCAGTCTCAGACATATCTTGTTTCCAGGTATTTGTCAGGAGTGCTTGGTTTGTTTTTAAGATTTTCTCCCTATGTCTTAGAGCTAAATTCTATCTGAAATGTCATCCAGAAGGGGGTGGCTGATCCCAGGGACTGCCAAAGGCAGGGAAGTTGCTCTAGGGATGTGACTTCTCATAAAGGGATTTCACCCCTCAGTGCCCTGCGGTCAAATCTGGGGCTTTTCCCTGCACATGCGAAAGGGCCCAGCAGCACCGACCTACCCTCAATGCCAACGGTCCCCCACCCCCACCTCTGACATTCAACCTCACCTACCTTCAAAGCCAAAATAGTCTGCAAGAGGCCAGGATGGCAAGGGAAGGGGCAGGGGCCAGGGGCTGGACAATCTGAAGCTCATCAATCTGGGCTCCTATCTCCCCCAAAACTGCAATGAAAAGCTAGGAGGCAAAGAAGAAAGGGGGCACTGGACAGGGACTGGGGGTCACAAGCTGGTGGCCAGGGGCCCATGGGCATATTTTTTTGGCTGACAGAGCATTTCAAAAGCTTTTACATGTGAATGCTATTGGAGGGGGTAAGCACTCTTTGAGTCTTGGGTCCCCTCATCTATGCTGCCTTGTGCCCTGACCAAGTGGCAGGGTTACCTCACCTGCCTGGCCTGGGAAGCAGTTAGTTCAGGGCTCTTGAGATTGTGATCTGTGTTTCCTAGGCCTGTGGGCACCCCGATGGCCCTGAAGGTCTTGCTCAGGTACTTCTAAATATTGTCATAGCCAGGCCTGGAGTCTGAGCCACCACAGGAAGGATAAAGAAAAGAGTGAGGAGATATCTTATGACACTGGAGTCCTAGACCCTGGGAGTCAAGAGCTGGGCCCACCTTCAGGCCTTGTCAGGGCTTGTGGTGTGGGTTGGACGAGCTCCAGTCCCCTCTGAGCCACAGGGTACAGCAGGAACAGAGTCTGGATGAGACAGAAGCATTGGTGTGAATCTGGGCAAAGACTTTGCAGGTTTCCACATTAATGAGAATCAAGTTGGACCAGCAAAGCCGCCAACTTTCGGGCCTGTGAGGCCAGCCTCTGGCTCCTGTTCTTTCCTTCCTCCTTGTGGGTCTGGGAGTTTTTTAGCAGGTTACACGTTGCCTCTGAACCATACTCTCCCATGCAAGGAGCATGATTCTGTGGAAAGAGAATGGGGCTCAGAGATCTAATATCTAACAATTTGCTTCCTCTCTATCTTGCCCTGTGAGCCCCAACTCTCAATTTTCCTGTCTGTAAAATGGGCACCATGATTGTCCCAGGGGATGGTCAAGGATTGCAAAGCACTGTACACTCAATGGTTATGAAGGGGCTAACCGTAACCAAGGTGACCTGGGGAAGGGATGTTGGCTTTAATATGTCATCAAGTTTTTCTAGGTTGGAGCTAGACTAATGGTATGAAATTGTTTCGTAAAATCCATCATGTCCTTTTAAAAAAAGTCAGAGCTAGAACACGGGACTGAAGGCCCATGGAGAAACACCCTGGGCCTCCTGCTGCGATGCTGGTGAAAGCCCTGGCCTTGAGTTTTTCATTCAGAATTCTCTGACCTCAGGGGCTGGTGTCTTGTGGCACCTTCTTCTCCAAGCTCCTAGGCAGTTTTGTTAAGCCGTGTGGGGACTCAGTGGGTGAGAGAAGGTACAAGTGTGAGAACGTGCATGTGCATCGTGTGCTCTTGTGCTTCTTCTGCCTGGCAGCCCAGCAATCAAGTGGCTGTCTAATAAATACAAATGCAACCTGAGGACCAGCAGAGCCTCAGGGGAGAGGGGAAAGGCATGGAGGGAGCTCATCACAGGGCTGAGAAGGAACAGCATGAGCTGAGGGGCACACATGGGCCCATGTGAGCTTTACTGAGGAAGGATGACATGTGCCTTAGGCAGCCGGTTCAGAGAAGGTAGACCTCCTTCCAACAGCCTGAGCCCACAGGAGGGACCAGGATCCAAGGATGTGGGTACAAGAGGCCAAGAGGCCAAGAGGCCTGTGCTGCAGACCCCCGAACCCACCCACAACTTCCTGAAGAAGGGAACAAGGGGCCAGATCACATACCTTCTCCTGCCTTGCCTGGCAGCTGAGGCCTGGAGACAGTCCTGGCTCCCAGAGGTGAGCTCTGGCTTCAGCTACCTCCATTCTTTGCACAGCAGGTTCCAGGGGGTGGGTGTGCTTACCAGTTCCACCCCCACCCTGGGTGGACGGGCTTCCTTGGCAGTTCTAACAGCCCCAGGACATCCCGTCTGGGGCAGTGGGCTGAGAACCATCTCCTGCTGCTCTCACTATTTCTTTCCCCAGGGATGAGAGCTCCACCACGTGCCAGGGCTTAGAAGGTGAGTCCCAGCCCCACCTCTGCCAGTCACTGCCCAGGGAATCTACCTTGGTGAGCCTCAGTTTCCTCTTTTGTCCCACCACCTTGCAGGGATGTTAGGGGGAAAACATTGGTGGTAGCCAGAGTCTATTCTGTCTCCCTGTGTGGTCCTGGGTTTCCCCCAGCTAGACCACAGTTTCCGTTGAGGGGAACTGGACTAGGTCTTTCTCAAGGCTCATCCCTACCTCTTTGGGTGCTCCTGTTTCTCTGTTGGTCTGAATATTAGGGGGACTCAGGTGCCCACCCCTAAATGCTTGCTCAGCAGTGGAGGGCCTGGCCCAGCTTCCTGGGAGTGAGGAAGGAAGGAGAGAGCTACCAGGTGACTGAGGGTGACCATGCTGTACCAAGGCCAGCGAGGCTCAGAGAAGTGAAGGGTCTTGTCTGAGGTCCTACAACAAGGCAGAGGTATCGCCAGAACGAGACCTCTCAGGGCTAACAATCTCAATTGTGGGCTCTCTCTCCCCCAGCTCTCTGCCAACATGGTGACATGCAGACATCAGAGACACTGTCGCATGAGAAGGCAAAGTCCACTATCATTGCTATAATTCAGCCAAGATTTGAACAGAGCCTCTACCTCACTGTTTTGAGTTGGCAAGACAGACAGACTATGCATGGAATTGAGGCCCCAGGCAAAGAGATGGCGGCCCCCCGTACCCCTATCTCAAGACCACTCCCCATTTGCCACCTGTTCCTCATTGCCTGTCCTGCCCCTCTCCCAGGAGGCCTTTCTCGGTGCCTCAAATTCTCCCAGACTCCTGACCACTCCAGCCCACAGTGATTTCTCCAACTCCTCCTCCAAACTCCTGAGGCCCTAACCATCACGGCCCCTTGTGTCAATAGATGGATACCCACTAAGCAAAGTTAGGCATCTTCGCCCACTCGGGTACCTTCATTCCCAGCTGCATGCTAGGCTCCACAAGGACAGGGAAGGGCTGACCGGGAAGTTCTAGCTGACTGCTGCAGATGTCTGTGGTCTTCAGTGCAGGCAAAGTCCTCTTTGTTAATCGCTGTCTACGTGGCAGGGACAGGCTTGCCCAGAATCCACTCGCTGGGATCCTGGAGGAAGGGGCAGTGTCCATGGTGGGTATCCAAAGTGACTAGAGCCTGGGAACGCCTCAGAAACACATCCCAGTTTAGGTGAGTGGTTCCAAGGGCTGGGGGGTCAGGAGAGCCTCAGGCCCCACCTTGGACCATGATCTCCTGGGTCCCATCCAGCCCTAACATTCAAAGTCCACTATGCAATCAGCATCTCAGACGGCACCTTTCTTTAGAACAGTAGCTGAGGGATCGCCCAGGCAGTTCTTTGAGTCCTTCGATATATGAGAAAGAGCTGTTCGCACTGTATTCGGTCCAGGGAAATGGAGGCAAGAAGCCAGGGTGTCTTCCCAAAGCATGTTTCTCTTGAGGAGGAGTCTCAGGGGTGGGGGCCTGGAGCATAACCAGCCCAGTGAGACTCCTAGTCAAGACATTAAAGAAGGAGCAATGAGTGGGAGGCTGGAGCCCCGAGGTAGGCACCCTCAGTCTCACAAGTAACCTCAAGCTCACTCTTTGGGAGCACCCAGGGCAGAGGGGACCCTCCGCACACAGGTCTAAGACATCCCGGGACACATTGGAAGTGCTGAACACATAACAGGTGGGTGGTCTGTTCAGGTGGACCTCAGGACCATAAAAAAGCAAAAAGGTATTTACACAGGTGCTTAGAAGTGACGATAACAAACTCTCCTTCCAGGCCTGGGGCAGGAAAGACAGCTGGGGGACTGGCAGGCTGGGCTGGGGCTGCAGTTGTCTGCAAAACAGTCTTTTGGTGTGTGGACACCTCGTCACAGTGGGGAGGAGCTCATCGATTGACTCTCAGAAATGGATAGGTGTCCAGAAGTCTAGCAGCCCTACCACAGAACCCCAGAGGCCCTGGCAGGAAAAGGGAGGGATGAAGTTTCAGGTGAGTGGGGGGAGCGGCTGGGGGATGAATTCATTGGACCCCTCAGTGATATGTGTCACAAGTGCTTGGCATCTGCCTGGCTCCGAGGGTCAGTGACGGTCGTAGGCAGTGGCGGCTGCTGGGGGCGCAGCTCCTCGGGCAGCAGCGCTGTAATAGTACGGGGAGCCTGGAAGACAGAGAGAGGGCATGGAGGTTGGAGGGTGATGCTGTGCCCACAGCCTCATACTTGAGGCCAATGGTCAGAGGCAGGAAGGAGACTGAAGCTCTGAGAAAAGAGCCTGGGAACACAAGCTTATGCTGGCAGGCTTCCTGGAGGAGGTGGGTCAGGCTGGGTGCAGCCTGCCTGCTGTAACCTCCAGACAGGGCCAGGGTGAGGGCCCTGTACCCATGCTGGGCTCCTCCCGCTGCTTTATTTGACTAGGCACTTTGGGTGGGGCCTCCAGGAGCCCAAACTCCTGTGAGCTCCAACTCCTCCCTACAGGGGCTCCAGGTGACCAGCAGGTTCTCAGACTACAGAGGTTAGAGATGCTAGGCCATCTTCTCCTTTCACAGGTAGGAAAACTGAGGCTCAATAAACCAATGTCGTGTGCTCGAAGCCATGGAGCCTCTCAGAGCTAGAGACTGGCCTGGAATTCAGGCTGTCTGTCCCTGGCTCGGGACTCTTCCCACCAGACACAGTTCCAAGCCTTTACACTCGACCGAGGCTGGAGGACCATGCTTATCCAAGCACATAGCAGCTAGGGCCCCGGGAGCCACTGCAGACCATGTGCCTGCTGGGGTGGGAATAGCCAGCTTCTTAATTTCCCAGGGGAGGCTACTCGCCGATTCTGAAATCCCACCCAAATCCAAACCAATCCTGGCAATTGTTCCAGACACCATAACTGGACATCAAGGCCTGGCGATTGCCAGTCAGGCTCTGTCACTCTTGGCTGAATGACCTTGAACAAGTAGCTTTACTCCCCTGAACCTCAGTTTTCCTCTCTGTAAAAGGGGGTCGCAGTAAGGGCTATATGAGGGCACCATGACGTAAGGACATGAGAGTGCTTTTGTAAGTATTTTATATTCATTAACTGTTTTAATTTCCACAACAATTCTATCAGGTAGGAGCAAGTACTGTCCTTATTTAGCGGAGGAGGAAACTGAGGCACAAAGAGACTACGTGGCTTGCCTAAGGTCATAAAGCTAGTATGTAATCAAGAGGCAAGATTCGGGGAAGCACTGTAGCATGTGCCACGGCCCCTCCAAACCCAGCCCCAGGGAGCAGATACGCTGCTCCCGCCCCCGGACCCTCAGGAAGGCAGAATGGCTCAGGCAGCAGTGACAGTGGAGGAGCAGGCAACGCCTTGCTGTGCAGTTCCAATCTCATGCCTAAGTATTTCCAGAGATGGATTGTTTTGCTACCCCCTGTCACCTCCCTAGTCAGAGCCTTGACTCAGAGACACTGTCAATGGCAGCTTTCTCTCTTCTGTGGGATGAGGACAGTGTAGGAACAGTCACCCACACAGCATCTGTAATGCCAGCCCTCTGTCATGCCTTCGGACGTACCCAGGTGAGGTGTGTGTGTGTGTGTGTGTGTGTGTGTGTGTGAGAGAGAGAGAGAGAGAGTGTGTGAGTGTGTGTGTGTGTGTGTGTGCGTGTGTGTGTGTGTGTGAGAGAGAGAGAGAGAGTGTGTGAGAGTGTGTGTGTGTGTGTGTGTGTGTGCGTGTGCACGCCATCTCTGTAGGCCTGGGCATGGCACAGGAGGAAGAAAACCATAGGAGCTGCTCCCACAAATGGGCTTCAACAGGAAATGGAAATAAGCTTCCTCAGAAGACCTTGACTTGGCCCTCCAAGTCGTCCACCCACCGACCACCTCTCACCCTCAGCTCTGGCTCACTCTCCTCTCGAAGCCTAATCTCTTGGCCAGGCTGTCTAGCAGCCTCAGCATGAAGTCTCCACAGCAAAATCAAAAACGCTTGCATTTACCGTGAGAAATGAAAACATCACTTCACGGAGCACTCTGTCTTCCTGGTGCCCATTAGACCTCCATCTAGAATAAACTTGTCCTTTCTTCTGTCATTTTTCTTCTCTAATTCACATTATCATCAATTTACTTCTTGACACAGTCATTCGGGGCTCCCACTCACTCTCTAATCCCTTTACAGCAGCCAAGGCATTCCCCTTCTAATCCTAACTGACTACTGCTGCCTTTCTTCTTGCCTCCTGCCCTGCTTGCCCCATTGTACCCACCCCCACTCCCCTAGTAAGGATGCTGGGTCACCACCCCTCTGACTGGGCAGGCAGCTCCTGGAGAGGAGGCTCAGCAGGGAGAGAAATTCTCCTGAAAAGTGAGCGTGCAGCCTTAGTAGGTGGCATTGCCCATCCTCACTTTGATGATGTTTATGTGAGAAGTTTCAGCAAGGCCAGCCGAGAGCTGGGCAGTGTGTGTTAGGGCGTGAGTACCTGGGAATGTGCATGTGGAGGGTCTGACCTGTTTCCACAGCTCCCACTGATCTAGCAGGAACACCAAAGAGCCTTGGGGTGGGCTTCCACACCCTGGTACCCTCCCCTGACAGCAGAAATCAATCTACTTCCTCTGCCCCGTGGCACTCGTTCAGCTAAAACCTGAAGACCCTCTGTGGGAAGGGCAGGCTGGCAGATGTGAAAGGGCCTGGAACTTATTTGCAATACGATGATAGAGGGGGCCTGGCGTCTCACTCATCTTCAGGAAAGTGGGCCTCAAGACAGCATCGTGTTCAGCTCCTGCTTGAATCAAGCTGCCAGGGGCGATTATCCTTGTTTTACACTTGAGGCAACTGAGGCCCAGACTGGTTGATGGCCTGGCTGTGATTACCCAAGTTATAGACTTGAGCAGCACAGGGGCCATTCCTCATGTCTGTAACTGCCCAGCATTGTTTCAACTTTTCCTGTTTCCTGTAGGATGAGGCCTACCTCTTGAGCCGGAAGTCAGAACTCATTCTCCCAGCTCCCCTTCCTGCTAGGGCACAGGTGTTTCACCTGGGCTCTGCCGGTTAGATTCCCTTACACACGACCTCGATTGGGAAGGGAGCAACTTGAGGAGGTGGGCTAAGAGACTCCATCTGTCGGGAGGGGGTAGCAAAGGCATCCAGCTCCGGGCGGTGGCAGCGCAGAGCTCTCAAGCACCCTGGCTGAGGCAGCAGCATGGAGTGTGCTTCTCGGGGGTGCCAACTGGCAACGGCAGGAGTGTTTATGCTCAAGCAGCCCTGGTGGTGTGGCTAGGTGTGCCCCACTCCTGTCTCCTTGGTCCTCCCAGAAATTCTGGGAGCCTGACAGTTAAATACAATGACCTGGCTTTCAAAAACAGACATGATATTGTCACATACATGATGTGAGTATTTAGAACTCTCAAGGCTTGTTCCCATGGAGGGGTGAGGCCTCTCTTTCTGGCTGTAGTTCAGACTGAATTGGTCAGGGAGAGTACGAGCACCACATCACACTGGTTATGAATGTAGGCTCTGGACTCAAGGTGACCTGAGTTTGGCTCCTCATTCTGCCATCTGCGTGCTGTGTGACCTCAGGTAAGTTAATTAACCTTTCTGAGTCTCACTTTCTTCATCTGTATAGTGGAGGTAATAGTATGTTGCCCCCTAGGGCTGAAGGGTTTTGCCTAGACCTTGCATAATTAGCAAGTGCTCATTTAGAGGAACAGAGTTTTGATTCTTCTTTCTCCTCTCCACACAGACTCCAGCCCCCTCAAGGCACTGGGCACTCGCAGCACAGACCCACTTTCTCAAAGCTCCCTCACCCCCAGGCTGTGAGCTCAGCGGAGACACAGCTACACCAGGCATGCAGCCCACATCTAGTGATCGAGCATATGAACTGGATCTCACCCCAGCTTGAGCAGCAAAAGCCTCAGATACGGTCTAGTCCCACCCCCTCTCGCCATCCCCTTGGGCTCCTAACTGCCCATGCAATTGGTCCAGACTTCTCAGTCTGGCATTCAAGGTCCCCCATTTGTGGCCCCATAGACCAACCACCTCCTACTCCATCCTTTTGCCACAGCTTCCTGAGCAGCTTCTTGCACAGTTCTCTGCTGTTCTTTGCCTCTTGATCTCCCAGGCAATGAGCCTATGGGACACTTCAAGAGAATTAGAAAAAAATGCTCACTCTGGGCAGCCATAGCCCTGTGCCAGGGTTTGGAGCTTTGTGCCATACATGGGCTGGACTTCAGCCCCGTTTATCCTCTTGGGCAGTGCACAGCTATATGAGCAGGTCCTAGGTCAACATGGCTTCCTTGGGGTCATATCCTCATCACTAGAAACCCTTCCCACAGCTTGGCCCAGGCCCCCTTGGTGCCATATACCCTGTGGGTGGCAGGATCTCTGGAAGGACCAAGGAGACAGGAGTGGGACACACAGCCAGGAACAATACCTAGCCACACCACCAAGGCTGCTTGAGCGTAAACACTCCTGCTGAGTTTGAAGACACTGGGTTCTTGCTTTTCTGATGAAGTCTATGGTTCTCAGTCCTAAAATAATTCAGGATCTAGGGAATTAACAGGTTCTTACTTCAGCAGGCCCTGTTAAGCTGGAGACACAAACCTGCAGAGTCTCAGAAGCCCTTCCGTTCTGGCCTTTGAGGGAATTTTCTGGCTAACTGCTTCGGGGCAGGATCAGAGTTTTTTTTTCTGCAAAGTGGCTCTAGCCCCAGGTGGTGAGTGACATCTACAGCCCTAGGTTCTTGCTTCAGGATCCAGAACCTTCAGCTGGTTTCCTATAAGTTCATTTCAACAAGACAAAAGGCTCTCCTTGGCCTTTTGAGGGCTGAGGTAGCCCTGCTTGGTCTTTTGGTTGGCCCAAATATCTAGATAACGGTCACTGATCAAGCTGGCCCCAGGCATGGACAATCTGCCAGTCTGAGGCCTGGGCAAAGAAAGGTTGAGCTCAGTGGCATGCCTCAGCAGGCTTCAGCCACAGGGCAAACCAGTTTCCAATGCAGCTGGCTGTGTTGATGTCCACGGCAGATATCACTAATCAATCAACAGGCCTCAGAGCACTTGTGAAGACAAGGAGCCACTACCGATCAGTCTGAGTTGGCCTCTTTTCTGCCTCTTATTTGGAAGTTTCTCATCTGAATATTCAATGAGTCTTAAGAAATATAAGTTACTCTTGGGCAGGCATTTTTGAAACCTACTTTCCTCTTTCTGCCTCAGTGCCCTTTTTGTCTTTGTTTCTCTTTTGTGCCATTTTCCCTTATTCACCATAAGGGGAAGGCAGAAGGGCCCAAGCAGGCCTGGAGTGATGTTTACTGTCCTAAGGCCCCAGAACAACTCCCACATTGCATGTGTCTGGGGCAAGCTTCCCACCCCACCTCAGTGACCAGGTCTCCGGCTGTCGAGGGACCCTGGCCCACCGAGGGGGCCTGATGGGGCAGCCAATGGCTCAGGGCCCCGCAGGATCTTCCCAGTACTCACCAAGCAGCCCCGGGTTGGGGAACCTCCAGGAGTCGTTGTAGGAGGGATACTGAGGGTGGCTGTAGGGGCTCCCAGAAAACTCACTTCCTGCATGAGATGGGCGGGAGAGAAACAGGAACCAAATGTCAAAGCAGGTTTGAAAAATGCCAATGGCACTGGCCTCTTACGTAAACTGCAGATACTTTTGTAACCAATAAAGCAAGTCTAGTCCACACCCTTATTAAGTGAACAACTGTCACTGGCATTGTCTAGATGTCCCCCATAACCTTTTTCTTATTCGTGTAAGTGAATACCAGCCCCTCACATGGAACTACCACATACCAGGTGTTTCCTGCGATTATTGGCCCATTTCGCAGGGGAGGAGACTGATGCCAAGGGTCTCTCACAAAATGCACCCACCCAAGCTCAAAGCTCCAGACTGCCTGGTTCTCAGCCCTTCCTGAGGCCACTCCAGAACCCCAGGGAGATTTCGTTCCTATGCATTTCCTGAGTGGCTCTGGACCGAGAAGCCAAAGGTGACCTCAACTCTAACCTGGTCCTCAGTGCTGAGAATGCAGAGTGGCTACTCCCGGGCCTCAGCCAAAGGAAAAGATGAGACACAGAGTCAGGCCCTCTGTCAGGAGGAGGCAGATGGTACTTGGCTGAGATGAAGGGACAAGCCAAAGGTCTAGGGGAGCATGGAGGAGGGAATGGGTGGGGGTCTTCTAGACATTCAGGAAGGGTCAGCTGTGCTGGGGCAGAAACTGCAGCTGTGCCGGGTGGGGAGGCATGGTGAAACTTGAGGATGGTTCCCTCTCGTCCGGCTGCTCCTGGAGCATTGATGCTTGTGTTTGGCACTTCCCTGTGCTCTCACTTCAGGCCCCAGGAGAGCCTCTTTACCACCAGCCAGTCATAAAGAGGGCAGTTCAAAATTCCTTCCCTTACAACCTTGCTGTCTATCTCCTCCCTGTGGCCGGGGGCTCCCAGAGCACAGGGTTTGGGCCTGACTCATCGCAGAGTCTCCCAGTGCCCCGCACAGGTTGTGTCAGCAGCTGCCTGCTGAGTGGCTTTAAAAGCACGTGGGCCCCTCCCTGGCAGTGGTGGCGGGAGTTACACAGCCCATGGGACCACCCTCGGCTCAAACAAGCTTCCCAGATTCTTCTTAAAGATGCCAAAGGGCCAGAGGGCAGGAGCCCCCCGAAGGGACTAGCCAGATGTCAGGATGAGAGCACTGCTCTTCCCCTAGCAGCCTAGGGCCAATGGAGGGCCCACAGGGCTTGGCCAGGTGTGGCCAGAACAATAGGGCAGGCCTGAGGGGCTAGCTGCTCTCAACCCCTGGGCCCAGCCGCCTCTTCTCCACCCCCTACTCCCACAGGCAAGCACAGGCAGAGCGCAGGCGCACACAGACGTGCACTCCTCCCCAGGCCTCTCTGGGGGCCACTCCCAGCCTGACAGGCTGAGACTTCCAATTCTCTGTTTTTTATGCCTCAGTGGTCAGGGTGTCAGGTTCTGGCGTACGTGGGGAAAGCACGGTGACAGAGCTGGGCGCAGCAGCCCAGCCTCGGCATATCCATCAGCGCCACAGCTCCTCCTCCTCCTCCTCCTCCTCCTGCTCCTGCTCCTCCTCCTCCTCCTCCTCCTCCTCCTCCTCCTCCTCCTCCTCCTCCTCCTCCTCTTCGGGGCCAGGGTAAGGGAGCAGAAACTGAGCTGCCTGAAGAAGGGGGACAACCACCCTTTCACCCAGGCTTCAGGCGCCAGTGAAGCTGCCCCATCAGAGGCACTTCCTGACAGCGCTGCACCTGGGCCCAGGGCACCCGGCTGCACTGGCAGAGGCCTTCTCTCCATCTCCATCTAGCCACATTGCGCCTGTCAGCTAGGCCCAGCTTCAAGGCCACCTCTTCTAGGAAGCCTCCCTGAACTTTAGTCCCCTAAAAGTGCAAGTCTCAGGTCCATCCAGTTGAAGTTAATTAGTTAATTGCATCCATGTTATCCATCCGGCATCCTCCACCTCGTCCCAGAACTGGCAGAGAGTTATAAACAGCTCCAACTCCTTTAGAAGGCGTACCCAGGTCAGTGTTGCCTACCATCCTCGTGCCTGGCCTTCTGGAACCCCACTCAGATACCTCGTCCTCTGGGAAGCTCCCTGCCCTGCTTTTCCTCAGGTGCAGTGTCCCACAGCACTGGCTTCGCCCTGACTTGCATGGAAGCTCCTGTGACACAGGAGTGTCTGCCCTGCAGGTACAAGTCTGACTCCTCTCGGTCCCTGTGTTCTGCCCTGCACCCAGCTTGCCTGCCTCCATCACTAACACCAAGCGCACAGTTGCCCGCATGGCTCTCTCCCTCGCCTCCCTCTAGACTTTGTTCCAATGTTGTCTTCGGACCATTGCACTTAAAATGGAAATGTCTTCCACCTCATCCTTCTTTTCCTGCTTTATTTTTCTCCACAGAACTAATCACCATCCAACATCCTGTTGATGGTGCTTATCTTGTTAATTTTGCCTTCTCTACAAGGATGTAAGCTCCACGGGGGCAAGGAATTTTATCTGTTGAATTCCTGTCTCTATCTCAATGTCTAGCACAGGGCCTGCATCTAGCAGGCACTGAAAACCATTTGTTGAATGAATGAATGAATAAATAAACGAATGAAAGAATGGGAACTCCTCAGTCAACCAGGGACACGATGATGGAAAACTTCTACTACTTCTAACAGTCCCAATAACCAGGGGTGGATAGAGCATCTGCTGTATGCAAGGATTCAGATTAGTTTATCTGGTATTCAAACCAGATTCTATTCACCGTAACATCCTGCGACTCAGTGGAAGAAATGTAACCCAGGGAGGGACCCACCCTGCCTAGCGGGTGAAAGGTGAAGGCATGGTGGGCGCCCTCAGACCAGGGCCTTGTCCTGTGAGATGCCCTGTGAGGGTATACTCTGGGCAAGGAGAACCTGACTATCTCTGGGGCATGAGGGCTGGTCCTGCCATTGCTGAAGATGCTGGGATGGTATCTGATTAACTGACATGCCACAGAAGAAGCTGGTTGAGTGTAGGGAGCCCTCACCCAATGAAATATGAGGAGGCCAGACCCTGAAGTGCTGAGGAAACTGCCTATCTATAGACCTGGACTAGCTTAACCACAAAGATGACTGGCTGGGAAGCAGCAGATCACCTAGGTCTGAGCCCACTGAACCACACAGTCCTGAGTTTGGCACAGAGGCTGGACGCAAGGGCTCTGGTGCCAGAAGACCTGTGTTTAAATCCTGGGTCTGCCTTTTTGTAGCTCTGTCAACTTAAGCAGGTCACTCAACCCCTCTGTGCCTCAATTTCCTCCTCACTAAAGTTGGGACAATTAATAGACCCCATTACCTATGGGATCTATCGTAAAGACTGAATGAATAATACACAGTGGCTGGCACTTAGTGAATGCTTAGCAAATGTCAGCCATAATGACAATGACCCAATATTGGGCATGCAGAATCCCATTTAACTCTCCTGACAATTCTGTGATGCTGACAAGACAGGTGCAACTGTTTGCATTTTATATGTGAGGAAATGGAGCCTCAGAAAGGTGGGTGTTCCAAGGCCAGGTTCCTGTCCTCCAGCTCAGGGCTTTCTGCCTAGGGCACTGTCTTCCAGCCCTGGGCCTCTGTCTTCCGTGTGTATAGATCGAGGCCCTTCTTGTCTGTTCAACTTGAACTACATTTCCCAGGGGGCTTGCAGGGAAGAAGGCCTCCTCCTTAAGGTCTCTGTGGGTCCCACCAGATGCTGGCTTTTGTAGGTCTGGAGGTTCCATTCTGCTGCTTCGTTTCCCCTGCTGAATTCACCACCACTGTGACATCCAAAACCCATGACAGCAGCTTAAGAAAGGTGAGTCTCTGTTTAGCCAAGAGAAGGTCTGGAGAAAGCACTGGGGACAATTTCTGGGGTGAGGGGAGCATGTGAGCCAGGATGAACAGGACTTTGATAATCAGAGGGAGGAGCTCCAGTGCACAATCGCTTAGCGTGCGGTACTTATATGATAATCAGAGGGAGGTAAGGCGTCCCAGGCACAAAGAAAGATCTAGAGGTGGACTGGTTAGAGCATGACCCTTATGTGGCCAGGTGTTCATGAGGCCACAGCAGACGCAAGTCATCAGACAGAGTGGGGTGGGGCAGAAACATTCTGCTGTTCTGTCATTAGGGCTGGGACAAGGGAAACCTTCAGACTAGGGAGTGCCAGAATCTGGGGGACAGGCTGGAGGAAGTGAGCCTGCAGTCAGGGAGACCAGCCCAGTAGCTGCTGCCACAGTCCAAACAATAGGGAACCAGAGTCCAGCAGACAACACAGCTGCAACATCCAAAGACACAAAATGATGCCGCTCAAGTCTAGAAATGATATTCTCAGGGCAGAGAACGAAAGTCCCCACTTCTGGCTCATTGTCAGGGCCCCCAGAGGTGCAGCCAACTGACCCAAGACAAAGATCGCACAAGAAACACTTTCTCTTACGACTTTCCAGCACAAAGGACACCATGAGCCGCTCACCTTTTTCCACTGAGTCATCTGTATCACAACTATAGCTTCCCTCCCCTCCACCTCTCATATATTCAGTAAAGCCTGCTACACACTTGAATGCCTTGTACAACTAGGTTGGTGTTTTCTCCCTGCACGGAAATCAGAGAAGCGACTGAGTGCCACGTTGGGGAGGCCAACAAGCCTGAGACGAAAGAATGTGGTCCAAAAGCAGTATAGGTCATAGAGCCCAAGAATTTGGCGATGTCAGGCAGCCTGAGCCAGAGGTGAGCATGCTAGAGTGAACCTCCCCTGGAAACATAATGGGAATCTCAGAGAGGACATGGGATTCTTCCACAAGGTGGGGAATGAGGGTTTGAGTCAAGCTGATCTTGCTGTCAGGCAGGGACACTGTACTCCAGCCACATTCCCAGGCCCAGGGCTTTCACTGGGCTGGACCAGTGGGTATATATTGAGGGGGGAGTTCTCCCCTTATACCCTTCCAATCCCTGGTAGGTTTGCAAATTTTCAAATCCACAGCAAGCTTGAAAGAATTTTATAGTGAGCGCTTGTATACTCACTACGAATTCTACCATCATTATACTTGATTATCATACATCTCTCCATCCTTTTGGCCTTTCATTCATCTTATTTTTATGCATTTCAAAGTAAATTGCAAGCATCAGTACATTTTCCCTTAAGTACTTCAGCATATATAACATTAACTGAAATTCGTTATTTGTTTACAAGTTTTTTCTTTTGAGATAACATGTATACATAAGGCAATGCACAAATCTGAAATGTATTATTGCTGCATTTTGGCAAATGTGCACACCTGTGTAACCCGAGCCTCAATCAAGATATCGAGCATTATCATCATCCCTGAGAGAGAAAGTTCTCTCATGCTGGAGAAGGGAGGCTTTTGACTAACTGAGGACCCAGTTTTCTGGGGATCTGACCAAGTCATCTCCCATGTACATAGAGCTCTAAGATTAGCACTACAATCTGAACCCCGATTGTGGACAGAAGCCCCTGACCCGCAAATCAAAAGCCCTTCCAAAGACACTAAACAAAATAAAACTGAAGAATGTATGTTCTTTCCTCAAAGACTCAGAAAGAAAAGCAGAGGCTTAAGAAATTCAGGATACATGGTGGTTTTCCCCAAAACAACATTCTAGCTAGCTGTAAACACCAATGAGGTAAATAGATTAAATAAAAGTTTAAAGGGCGCCACAAAAAAGAATGCACTTTATGCAGCCATCCTGGAGAACCCAGGGCTGGGAAGATCATCAGACTCAGAAATGTTTTCAGTTTCCCTTTCACTTAAAGCTCAGAGATGGCAAGAAAGTCGAAGCTTCCTAAAATTCTCAGAAGTGACAGGTAAACCGGCTCAGTGTAGCTCTTAATTAACCCAAAACGACACCTGCCAGATGATGGGGATTTGCAGAGCGCACTGGGGGCCGACCCCATCTGCAGATGGTGGGCTCCCACCTCTGCTCAAGACCTTGGCCGGCTGTAATTAACATATGGAAAGTCTTTCAAAGTGACTTCGCAGCCAAGTTCTATCCTGAAGAATCGAAACTGGGCTTTGGAAGAAAATCCTTGCCGAGGAGGAGGAAGGAGAAGAAAAGATTTGAAAGGGACCATGAGATTTCTCCAGCTTCTTCCCATGGTTTTGTAGAACTGCATGACGTGCCCTGGCTCGGGGTGGGTCAGTACCCGGTGGGCTACTACTTATGGCTACAGAAACTGTAACTGTAGCACCCCACAAAGGCATAGTCAGCCTTTCAAATGCAGATATCACGTATAATATAAAAGTATATATTGTACATAATTTATATATTATGAGATAATATATATCAGTACATTATGTAATATATTACATATATGGATACGTACACACACATGCACACACAGAGGATTCCGGGGCTCTGTCAAAGCTCTCTGAGTGGCCTAGATCAAGTCCCTTCACCTCACCAAGCCTCAGTTTTCCTATCTGTAAAAAGCAGTGTGTATGGGAGAGATTTAAATAACCAGTCTTAAAGGGGTTTCAATGCTAAGATTCTCTACTGTTCTATCTTCACCACACCCAACCCCAGCCCGGCCCCCTTGGAGACTGAGGCTTCTTAACTTTCCTCTCTACAAAGCAAGACCTTCCTGGGCTTCCAATAAGGAAAGGAAAACCAGAGCAAACGTAGCAAAGGTCAGCCCTGTCAGCCTGGACAGCCCACACCCAGAGCATCGATCCATTCCTGGGAAAAACCTCTTCTCCTACCAGCTTAGGCCAGCCACAGAGGCCTTCAGAAAAACAGAGGAGAGAAAAACCAAGAGAGAAGGTGAGAGCGAGGGAGAGAATGCGGAATGTGTCTCATTTTCATTTCTCCCAGAGAGCTGTGGACAGCAGTGCTGGGTGGGCCACAATGAGACCCAGCCGGAGACCAGGGCTGAGCCCCAGCTCTGCCCCTGACCAGCCACGAGGCAGCCGAGTGACGGTTCTGAGCCTCGGTTTGGTCCTGCAGAGACAGGAGGCCATTGTGCCTTCAGCCTACTTCCTATTGTCTACACCACAAAGACCTGAATGCAAGGACCTTCAAGGAGCTCAAGAGAAGCAACCCACTGTTGAATTCCAGTGCCCCTGCCTTGGGCTACAGGGCACACGCCAGACGCCACCAGCCAGCCCTCCTGGTCTCCAATCCCTCAACTTATAGTGACCCAGCTCAAATACCACCTCCTCCAAGAAGCCTTTCTGGATTAATTGTCTCAGGTGAGAATATTCTCCCACTTACCCGTGAACCCCAGCCCTGGATCCACCTCTGCCTAGACTCAGAGTGGTTGTGACCCTATCTTGATTCCCCTATTGGTGAGTCTTTGGCTCCTCTTGAGGGCAGGAACCAGGGCTGATAGATCAGCTGTGACCGACAGACCCAGGAAGCCCCTGCTGCCCCCAGCACAAATGCTGCACGTGCGAACAGATGTTCCCTGAGCCAGTCCCCTTCAGTGTCAGACAGAAACACGTCATGAAATGGGGCTAGAAAGCACTAGTGAAACACTGGTTCTTGATCTTTGCTAGAAGCATGAGACAGACAGAGAAAGGGAGCAAAACACACAGAAAAGACAAAAGGGCTATGTTTGCGGCAGCGGCCAGGGTGCGGGTCCCACAGGTGGAAAGGGACATTGGATGGGTGCTCTCTTGAAGGGCTAGGACCCCCACCAGGCCTTTCCATGCCTCTCTGCCATATAATAACAGCACCAGGGTTATCTCACTCCAAAAGAGCAAAAAAGTTAAAAAAAAAAAAAAAAAAGCTAAAACCACTGGTAGTTCCAGTTCAGAAAGAATAGGACCAGACTGCATTCCATGGGCCTGACACTGGGATGGAAAACTGGGAAGGTTTTTCCTGAGCTCTCATTTGGCCGTCAGAAGATGCTCGGTCTGGAAACCTGAAGGCTTTCTTTGAGTGACCAGAATGTTGCCAGATGCCTCCATCTCACAGTCTAAACCAGCAGATAGCAAGTTCCAGCAGGTAACGCTGAACCGTATCCCCAAGGAAATCCAACTCACACGTCCGTGATCGATGTCTAATGAACTCGTGAGGTTTTTGGTCAATCCATTCGATTCGGCATTCACAGCGGCCCTACTCCATCCGGAGCTCTGTGCGAGATGCCCCCGGTTCTCAGGGAACCCCCTGCATCTAAGGGCGTTCTTAGACCCCCTGAACTAGACGTTCGGGTCCCAGCAACAGCGAGGTGGGTTTAGGAGCACAGCCGAAGTGATAATTTGTTCTGGCTGGGATATCCAGGAAGGCTTCTTATAGAAAGTGATTGTGATCTGGGCCTTGAAGGACACTGAAGCTGAATCATTTAGTGGGTCACTGAAACCTGACCCTAGGCACCTCTCACCAGCCCCGTTGCATCCTGGAGTCAAAGTGCACTGCCCCTGTCCCCACAAAAAGGAGCCTGAGGGTGAAGTCGGTCTCCAGCTCCTCCCAAGCAGGAGGCAGTTCAGTAGGACACAATGTGTCCTAGTGTGGAACCAGACACAGAGGCCTGACTCTTCCTTCTTTCAACTCCCTGACAAGGCCGCTGCTAATACAGGACATTGCCCGATAAACCCGGAAACCCTTTGACTGCTCTGAACCACATCATGACTTTTGTAAATCATTGTAAAAAAGGCGTGCACTGAGATTCTGCACAGGTACCGAGAGCAGCAGTGGCTGCCACTCGTGGTGATAACCGAGGCGATGGGAAGACCGTGGGCCTGGAGTGGCTCATCCTTGTCAAAGCCCCTTGGCTGAGTGGCCTTGGAGACATCACTTTACCTTTCTAAATCTCATTTGCAATGTGGCATTACCACACTCACAAGACAAAATAATAGCAACACATTTCAAAGTCTTTCGTGAATCAAAAAGTATTCTACAAATGGGAGGAGGGGTTGTTGGATGCTTAACTCAGTCCTCGGCATGTAACACACACTGTGAGACTTAAAAAAAAAATGGACGCACTGGGCTTGTTTCTTAATGACTGTTCGACTTCCAGATGGTTTTCTCACATTTTAATGAGTGCCCCCAAATGCTTGATGGTAGGGAAATCCTTGAACTACAGTCCCTCTAACCTCCTGGCACGTCCCCTGAGCTCATCCTCTCTCTACCACTGTGGTCTCGAGTGTGTCCCTTTCAGGTTCACTTAGCCTCAGTTTCCACAATGGACGCTGGCAGGGTGTGAGGTAGGCAAGATTGGTTTCCAATCTTTCTGCCACTAAGGAATACTTTTTCTCCCCTGACTTCCGCCCAAACGGTCCTTTGCTTGCTTAAAGGAGACCAACTCCATACCCGTTTAAAATGTTCTACGAGGCCTTTTTGTGGGCAAAGAGACAATATCCACCAGGCTGCCTATGAAGCTGAAACAGGACTCCAGCCCCCATTACCAGCTCTCAGACTCAAAAAATGGCCCCAGCCCCTCTGGCTCACAGGCCCTCTGCCTCCCAGCACAGTCCCAGAGCCTTCGAGGACTCCTCTCAACCCGACGTCAGCCCAGAGCTGAGTTACTTTTCTGTGGCCTAGACCTTGGCCTGTCCCTCGGAGCAGCCAGAGGTCCTCCTCTGAAGAAATCGCCTCCCCCTGTGTGGGCCCAGCTCCAAGAGGAGGCCGGAGCGTCCCCACCACCACTGACTAATGAGAGGGAGGTGATGGTGTCATACCTTGCTGGGAAGTCACAGTGCTAGTCCCGACCTGTGCTGCCTGCCATCAAATTTTAATGCTGCTGCTGACATATTTATGGAATGCCTCACCAAGTGTTTGCGAGGAGACCAGACAAGATTTACCTCCACAATTACTACCATGAATCGAGGGCTTTGCTATGCACTGGGAGCTCAGCAGCGCAGAGGCCCTGAGCCCCAGTGCGCCCCAAAGAACACACTCAATTCTGCACACCTTTCCTGCCCCCAGCGCTCAGGGCCTGGGGGAGGTAGAGATGAATCAGACACGGTTCCTGCCCACCAAGAGCCCGCAGTCTGCAGGAGGGGACAACACACACATAAATTACATGAATCCTGGGTGGCTGGGGACCAGCGCCTGGATACAGGTATAAGAGGCAGCCTGGGCCAAGCAGGGAAGGGGGTGTTATTTCTCTTTCAGAGTCAGGGTCAAGAATGAAGCCAGGATGGAGCTCTGCAGGGCCATCCACCTGCTCCGGCTCTGGAAGGGCTCCTTAGGCTCCCTCCCCCCCTGGCCCCCTACTGACCTCAGGGTTCCAGAAGCCCCCTCTCTTTCAACTGCACCCCATTCAGTCCTTGGGATACCCTTTACCAACACTGCCTTGGAGTAGATGTAGCCTCCTAGCTCCTCATCCTTCCTCACCATGTCAACAAACCCTTTTTTCTTTAAGTGTGTCACTCTCCCACAGCAGAGCTGCTCCAAGGGGCACGAATAACGTGCAGTGACGCAGGCCAGTGGTTCTCACACCTTGCCGCCCATGAAAATTATCTGGGGAGCCTTAACGAATTCAGGTGACCAGGCTACACTCCAGATTAGTTACATCAGAATCTCTGCGGCGGGGCCAGGTCTCAGTATTTGTACAAACTTGTGAGGCTCAGTGTTTGAGAGACAGTGGACAGGCCCTTGCTACTCAGAGTACGAGAGCAGCAGCATCCCCGAGGAGCTTGCTCAGCATCCCAGGCCCCGCTCTCGGTTTATCAAACCACATCTGCTCTGGAAGGTGACCCCCAGGCGGTTTGGGTGCAGTAAAGTTTGAGAAGCTCTGACCCATGTTAGAGAGTTTTCCCAGTATCCTCAGAGGCTCACTGGTGTCTAGTCCCCAGGCCCTCTAAAAAGGAACCTCTAGGGAGGCCGACCTCTGAGAAGGCTGACACTCAAGAGGGGCTGGTGGGTGTGGGTAGACTCGAAGCAGGTCACCATTATTCAGCCAGCTTGATAAGGCACATGTCCTTCGGAAGGAGTTGAATCAGGACCACCCCTCAGCCGGTTCTCACAACTGCCAAGGCTGGACCAGGAGGCGGAGGCCCCGATGGAGTCCTGTCTCCACCACAAACTCACTGGAGCAAGGCCTTCCCCAGTCCAGGCTTCGGTTTCCCCACGGGTGCAGTGAGCGAGTAAGTCAGGCCTGAAGTTAGCTGTGCTGATGGCGAGCTCTCCTTTCTTGAATTCAGCTGGCACGTTCATCCATGTCCTCTGGGACCGGCCCACAGAATGAGCTGAGAGGCAGCTTTGTGGGGAGGGGCCTTGGCGGAGAGGAGGGGAGATGCCAAGGAAGGAAGAGTGGAGAAGCCTCCTAAAATAGCAATGCAGGGCTAGGTAGGAGAGGCCCACAGGTACGCCGGGGAGACCCGGCACACAGCAGACAGTTAATGCTTCATCCATCTGTTCGTTCACCAGATGTTGACTGAGTGCCTACTAGAGGGCACGCACTGTTCTAGCCACTGAGAATAACCGTGAACAAAAGGCCCTGCCCTCATCCAGCTTATAGTCTGATGGTGAAACAGACAACGAACAAGACGAACCTATAAAAATAGGGCACACAGTATGTGTTAAAGAGAAAACAGAGCAGTGAAATGTTAGAGTGACCAGGGATGGCTGCACTGACAAGGAGACTTCTGAAGAAAGAGCTGAAGAAGTGAGAGCCAGCCACCTGCATATCTGCAGGAGGTGGTCTACACAGAGGGCACAGCCAGCGCAAAGGCCCTGAGGCAGCAGTGTGGCCGGTGTGTTGGAAGGGCAGTGAGGAGGTTGGCGTGGCCAGAGAGGAGAAGTGAGGCGTGAGGAGGTAGAAATGAGGTCAAGGAGGGAAGCGGAAAGGGGGAGATCATGTAAGGACTTCGGCCTCTACTGTGAGTGAGCAAAAGAGGGGACATGACCAGTAGGGAGGCTACGGCAAATATTTATTGAAAGGTTGACTCATCCTCAGAGTGGGGATCTCTGGCCATTTGGAACCTAATCCTCAAGGCTGGGAAGGGCCAGGCTATGTGGCCAGGCCAGCAGACGGTCAGCTGGCCAAAGCCAAGGACACCCATGTTGCGAGGCCAGACTGGGCTACCAGATGGAAAGGAAAGTCCCCTGGGTTCTAGTCCTGACTCTTGCATGACCTTGGGACATCCCCTCGCTCTCACCGAGCCTATAACAAAAGCAAAAACGCAGGGTACCTACAGGGTTGTGGGGAGGGTTAGATGACAGCCTGGAGTACCGACTGTGCATATAAGCTGAGAAGGGGCGAGCCGGGGGAGCGGGTCCTGGCCCGCCCTGCCAGCACCAGGAGGGCAGGCGGGCGATGCGTCCCCGCTCCCCACTAGGGGGAGCCTGGGCAACTCCTTCCTGCGCTGAAGCGCGTGTGCAGGCGCCCACCCGTCTCACCCGGGGAATTTCACAGGTCCCAGGGCGGCCGCTGGGGTGGGAATAAATGTGCCCCTGAGCTGCCCCCGGAATGCCTGGATCCTGTGCTTGGCAGGACTTGTTCTCTCCGAGAGACGTTCTCAACAGCCCAACAGCAGCTATCGAGAGGTAGGTACGTGCAGCCCTACAGTCTCATCAGGCTCGTGCCAAGGCCCCCAAACAAACCGCCGAGCAGGTGGGAAGGAAAAGCCACATGGAAATGAAAAGCCACTCCCGGCTCAAGGCATTGAGTCTGGGGTAGGCAAGCCAGGTGGCTTTTAGTTCACCCCTGCACGTGTGTGTGTGTTTCCTCCTTTGGTCCTCACGTTATTCAGCGTGGCTTCTCGAACCTTCACTGAGCATCTGTTCTGGGCCAGGCGCTGTACTAGGTGGTGGGTGGTGCTGTGACGAAGCGAGACTTAAGCTCATGAGCCCCCTTCCGTCCCCAAGACAGCCAGGAGAGAGCGAGGATTTTGACTCTCTCTCACCTCTCCATTTACCTGAAGGCTAAAAAGGTCAATAAGATTCCCTTAAAACAGGCCCAGGGGGCAGGGCAGCCACATAGGGAGTAGTTTGTTCACTGCACAAGAACGACCAGCTGATTGAGTGTGGGGGTGGGGGACTGAGATCTGGCCTGCTCCCCACTCACCGAGCCCTGAATCCTGGCATTGGGCCACATCCACTCACGGAGAGGAAGGAGCAAGGTCATGAGAAACAGCCTGGGGACAGCCTGGGGGAAAGTTAGAGGTCAGCCCTGTGGCTTTACATCTTGTTCCTGCAGGAGCTTCTTCACTCTGCTGCCATAGATAAGGAGGGATTATAAGGATGGACACAGTGGATCCCCAAAAGCAGTCATGCCTGGGCCCACCTGGGTTCTCTTCTTTCAACTCACATTTATTTAGTACTAAGGATGTGCCAAGCACCGAAAGAAACAAAGTCCCTGCAAGGTGGCATCTCCGCGCTTTTCACAGTCCAAGTGGAAGGGTCCTGCGTTGTCTCGTTAAAAGGGCTCAAGAGCGAGCGAGACTGGACTCCGTCCTGGCCCTGCTGCTTAGACAAGTTACTCCGTGTGAGCCGTGGCCTCCACCTCGTCCTCTGAGGTGGGATAACATCAACACGGACCTCGCAGGCTCATCGTGAAGGGCAAGCAGGTTGGGAAATGAAAGGCAGTCGGCACAGGGACTGGCATGTGGAAGTCCTCACTAGACGTCAGCTACTGAGAAAGCAGGGCCTTCTTCCTCTCTCTCTCGAAGAGGCCATAAAGATGCCTCCACCATAAAGACGTAGAGACTGAGGTCCAGAGTGGGGAAGGTGACTTGCCCTGAAGGCAGGACTGAGACCTAAGGTGCTGAAACCGGGTCCAGGCCGTCCTGCCTACACCGCGCACCTCAGCCTCCTCCAATTCTCCCTTATGGCTGGAGAAATTCCATGCACAGATGTGAACAGAGATGTTCCAGGTATGGGGGACGGTGAGCAAGGATATGTTCAGGTCAGTCCAGGAAGACAAAGAAGGGAGAGCAAGGCAGGACTTGAACTTGCTTCTTACAGATGCGCAGGTGGAAGACGGTGCCCCAGCGTTCCCACGGGGACATTCTCAGAACTCACCAGCTCCAAGGGTCCCTGTGCCCCCGCCCCGCCCCGAATCGGGGGCCACCCTTCCCACCTCCGTCAGCCTTACTGGCCCAGTCCAGCCAAGGCTGGAGGACCTGAGCGCCGGCCAGCCTCCCCCACCAGCCCACCCGCCCTCCTGCCTCCTCGGGCTGGCCAGCATGGTGGCAGGCCCTGCCTGCTCCCCAGGGAGCCTGCCGCCAGGCCTGATGGCGCTGACGAAGGGAGGGAGGCCGCCAAGCTGTCAGTCTGGAGGTGCCCCTCAGAGCCCCTCCTGGCTGGAGCGAGGAGGGTGGGCCGGCGTGAAGCTGGGCTGTCAGGGCCTTCACGGAGACGAGGCCAGAGAGGCGCTGCCTGACAGCTCGCCCACCGAATTAGGACCATTTGCATGCTAATTTCCAGCACTCTAACGGGCTGGCAGGCTGGCTGGGGTGTGGAGAGTGTGCACGGAGAGGCACAGTGGCCTCCCCGCCCGCGATGGAACAATGCTTGACTGATCTAGCTGCGTTAACGAGCAAATTATGGTAATTTTGTTATTACAAATGCATAGAAATTTCCAAAGCGGGCAGCCATTCAGGGCAGCTCCCTGCTCCTCCCCGCTCCTAAATACCGAGCCCCCTGTTTGTACACACAGGCCTGGCACCCGCTTCAGGATGGAGATTTGCAGGGGCCAGGCTTCCCTCAGAGCCCTCCCGGGGAGGTCTCGGGTGAGCTGGCCACGGGCCAGGGCAGCCCTTCCCTTCCCCTCGGCAGCCGAACCCTCGGCTCCTGCATCCTGCAAACCTCAGCCTCTGCTGTCCCTCAGGAGTCCCTGTCTAGTCCCTGGGCCCAGCAATTCCACAAAACCGCCACGTTCAAGCTGGTTTCTTTCCATTCTTAGCAGGTAACATGGGTGATTCTCCTCACAGATACTCCTGGGTCTTGAGAAATTCAATTATTTCTGTGTCTGCTCTGAACAGGGCTCAGCCCCCAGGAGGAGCTCAGGGATTGTCTGACAACGAATGAATGAATGAATGAACGAATGGGCAAGCAAGTGAAAAAAGGAGGAAGAGAGAAGAAGAGATGGGAATAAGGGAGGGAGGGAGGGAGAGAGGACTGGAGAGGGAGAACAGGAAGGAAGGAAGGGAAGGAGGAAGGAAGGGAGAGAGAAAGGAAAGAAGGAAGGGAGGGAGGGAGGGAGAGAAGGAGGAAGGAAGGAGGGAGGAAGGAAAAAGAGAAGGAAGGAGGAAGGAAACGAGGAGAACTTAACCCACAAATGAGGATAATTAAGAGCCCCTACCCAGTCCGCTCACTGGTGGTGTAATTAATCCAGGGCCTCACCAGAGACATTTATTTGCCACCTGGAAAGCTCTCCTGGTATTGTAATTGTCCACTGTCAAAATCACAATTTGTTCCAGTTTTTCTAGTGATCTTCTTTTTGATTAAAAGTGTGTTTTTGGAAGCGTGCTCTGGAATGCACCCAGAGAGAAACTGTTTCCAAGAATGGGAGCTCCCCACACCCCACAGCGAAGTGTGGGGAGCTCCAGGCGCAGGGCCGGCTCGAACCCGTTAAAGACCAGTCCACTCATGGGCGGGGCCAGCAGGCCACACCTGGGCCTGTCCATGCAGCCCCCTGGCAGGCCTCCTACTTTATGAAAAGAGTTTCAGTTCCAGCTGATGTTATTGAAAGGTCAAGCAGTGGCCTCAAATCCATTTTGGAAGTCAGCAGGGCATGAGCCACCAATTTCAGAGAAGAACAGCCCCAGGAAGGGTCTGCTCCAGGTGCCCGAGGAAGCTGAATCGGCCAGGCTCACAGAGAGGTGTGGGAGGCACAGGCCGAAATGCCAGCCCAGACTTTATAACCTCAGCTGGGGTCGTGGTCAGATTTTTCTATTTGTCTGATTTTCTATTGGGTCACGACTTCCAGAAGGAAGCTATACCAGGAAAAGAAAACAATCATTTGTTGTTGTCTCGCTGCCTGACTCAGGGGAAAGCAGGGAACAGAGGCGCTGGGGCTGTGGCGTGGCCTGCAGGTCCCAGGCAGGACCTATGACAGGCCTGGGGACAGGTCCTGCCTGCATCTCAAGACACGCTTTTGCAGCTGGTCAGGTCCCAGGGCCTAGGGAAGGATGTGGGCTCAGGAAGAACACGACAAGGTTGAAGTGAAGAGGGAGTCCTCCTTTGAGTTGTTCTAGAAGCCAGATCACTCAGGGACCATGCGAGGGACACCGGGCCTGCATGAGATCAGGAGACAACATGCTTCCTTTTCATGGCTTTGGCGAGGAACTGAAGGGCAGGAGCTGTTGGTGTTTCCTGCTAGCCCAGTGGGGACAACAGGGCAGGCTGCAGCCACAGCAAGGGAGCCAGCCTGCTTTTTCCTCTGACTTGCTGTGTGACCTTGAACAAGTCCTTTCCTTGACTTTATCTGCACACTCCTGGGCTGAGTGCTAAGGTCGTGTCCAGCCCTGTCCATCCACGACTGGGGGAGAAGTAGCTGCAGAATACACAAGGACCATCTCCAGGCCCCTGGGAGGTAGCTGTTAGAACAGAACCCCCCAAATAACACAAGACACACCCCGATCTAAGCCTTCATGCTTCTCCTACAGGCAGTTCTCCCAAAGCCAAGGGCAGGGCCTTCAGCTGGGGCCTCCGCTGAGTCGATGCCTTTGCCACTGCCCCTCCTCCCCGCCCCCACTCCGTTACCTGTTCTACATTCCCCCCAAAATGTCCTCGGTTCTGGCGAGTGGCTCATGGCTGGTCGCCAGGTTCCAATTCCCTTGCACCCAGTTTTCCAAGTGTTTCTGGCTCCTTGCTAGGGAATCCCCCACCCAACGTGCATTCATTCAGGAGGTCTGCACGTCCACAAAGCCCTACTGGAAAGTTCCAGGAGCCGTGGGGATTTACTTCATTTTGAGACTCCCCTGTATGTAACTCGGGACCTCCCTGACCTCAGAACTGTTCGTGCTGTCCCCTCCTCTTGTGCCACACAGAGAAAGCCATTCCTAGACTTCGGCACCGTGTTTCTACCTATGAGTCCAACTCAACAACTCAACAACGTTGTCATCTGGACTCGAGCACATGCTAGCTGTGTGACCTTCAGCAAACCACCTTTCCTAAGCGTCAGTTTTCACCTCTGTGAAATGGGGCTAATCCACACGCTCCTGATGCTGCAGTGGGGATCCGCCGAGATCACACCTGAGACAGGCTTGTGCGCTGTAAAGGTCTGTCCAGACGGTGGTTCGTATTCTTTGCATGGCTGTGAACAAGACCTCAAAATGGCCACGACTGTCACGCATCCTGCTGTGTCAGGACAATGCTCAAGACATTTGTGACCTGGGATTGCTCTGTAGGCAATAGGACATCATCACACAGTGGTCATTTTAAAACTTCCTTTTCCCTGTCTCTTATCTCTCTCGCTCTCCCTTCCATTCCTTCTCTCTTTCTCTCTGTCTTTCTTCCACCCTGGATCTAAGTCTCTCTGATTTGGGTCCTTTATCTGTGCCGTTGCACAGACTCCTTATAAAGAAAATTCATTTGTTCAGGGTCACCGCGTGGTTTTTCATTAAAAACAAATTACCCGCATTCGGGGAGGACATCTGGGCTTCGCGGGTCCCTCTAATGACTATATTTCCAGCCTCCCCAGCCCGGTTGGGCTCCCCTTGCCTGTCACCCCGCGTTGCCAGCCCCAGGAGGACAATGAGAGTGACAGTCAAGTGAAAGGGAAAACATGAAGGATGAGGGCGAGAGGCGAGTCCCCTGAGAGGAGAAGGAGGGAAAAGTGAAAAAAAATAAACAACTCAAACAGAGGGTAACAAGGGCCATTGTCTCAGCGCCTCCAGCAGGAGCCAGACAAATCCTGGAAGAGCGTGCAGGGGCGTGACAGTCAGGCCACAGTCCTGTTTGGTACATAGATGGGCCCTACGCCCTTGACTCTGGACTGGACGAGATAGGGAGGGGCGTAAGCCTGATTAGAATAAATTCGACCTATAATGCATTTATTGAGTGTCTGCTGTATGCAGGGACTGGACAGGTGGAGGTTTCTGAGAGGTAGAGCCAGGAGATGGGAGCGTTTGGTCACTACAGGGCTGACCAAGGCACACTGCGGGCAGTGCCCTGGGGCGTGCACAGGCAGAGATGAGGCCCCTGGGGCATGGGAGAGGGATAGGCTTCCTGCAAGAGACAGCATTGGATTTGGACCTAGGAGGATGGGTCAAACATGCACAGGTGAAGATAGGGTGAAGGGGGAACATACTGGAATCTGAAGTGTGGTTTCCTGGTGTCCCAACTGGGAAGGACTTCTCCTGGGTCATAAAAGATCTCTGGGTCGGGAGGGTCACCCGCAGCCTGGAGGGGGCCCCGAGGAAACCAGACGTTTCCCTGGGCCCAGAGCCCATTCCCTCTCACTCTTCCTGGGCACCAGGGGCTGGGTGAACTTGAGTTCCAGGCACCAGGCCCAGCTGCTCCCCTGATTGTCTGTGGCCCCTGAGAGGCATGGCATTTCTCTGACCTCAGCTAGCAAGCCTCTGAAATGGGATCAACACTCCAACCTCACAAGGCGCTTCTAAAACGCAACTGGGGATGACAGGCGCATCTCCCTGTACAGACTGAAAGCACCAGGCAGGTTGAGGGAGGCTTGTTGGTGGAATTAGCTTATGAGCAGAGGCAATTTGGCTTCATTAAAAACCTTTCTCCTTTAGGAGAGCAGGACCCGAGCCCACTGGCTCTCCTGTCCCTGTAGGCTCCACAGGCAGCACTAGGAGTTCTCTGCAGAGAGGTGTCCCAGGTGAGTGGCCCACGGGCTTACTGGTGGCTGTGGGTCCAGCTGAAGGGATAAGGGCTGCAGGCCCCAGCAAATCAGAGCGGGGGAAACATAGTCAACCCCAGTAGATTCAATCTGGTTCTTGGAATGACTCCAGTATGTTCGGAGGCAAAGCTGGCCTCCGAACCTCCGTTTGCACCGCCCTGCCCCACCGGAACCGTTCATGCTCACGCTCCCCACTCCCCTCCCCTGCGAACACGTGCTGCTCCCTCAGTGACGAGCCACCAGCCATGCTGGCGACTCGCCTCCTCCTAGATCCCTCTCCCGACCCAGGGCAGCACCACGGGTGACTTGGGAAGCCTCAGCTACGCCGGTCATCTCCCTCGGTCTTTGATGTGGACAATATTTCTCAGTTTGAACAAAACTCTCTGTAAAAGCAGCTTCAGACATGCCCTCCCTCTCCACCCCACACAATCCTCCTACAGAGAAATTCTGGAGCCCTCTCTGCCTGACACCCCGAATCTAGGTTAGACACCCGCTTCTCTGTGCTCCCAGAGTCCTCACGTTTCCCTCTTAATCAGCTGTCTCCCGAGGCCCCTTTGGACTTGCCACGTGCTTGAGAGCTTTTCCCATGGACAAGGGCCATGATTTTCGACTTTATACTCTTAGACTTATGCCTGGCACATGTAGATGATCAGTCAATGCTCAAAGCAAGGAAGGGAAGAAGGAAAAGAGGCAGAAAAGAGAAAAGGAAAGAAGAAATTATGGCTGGAGAGATGTATAATGGCCGGCTGGCCGGCCGGCTGCATGGAGAGATGGGTGGATGGCTACTGCAACCTGATCAGCTCAAGACCCACCGTGATTTTTTATGTTCAATACTATTCAACAGGAAATCAGGGTCTCTCCCAAGCCCCACCTTCCAAGACCCCCGGCATCTTCCCGAGAGGCCCCTCTCCATCCCACCTCACAGCGCATCACAATCATATGCACGACACTAATGATACTTTTTGCTCTAAAATATGAGAGGCTTATTTTTATAGTTTTGCTTTTGAAATTATTTGGCCACAAGACATTTACTTAATTTATGTTGGCTGTGACTTCTCAGCAATGAACACAGACAAGGGAATTCTTGCAAAATGAGGAAATCTAACCTAAAAATTGTTTTCAAACGTAACGAAATCTTTATGAGTGCTAAATGTAGCAGTTAGTGAAGTTAATATAACGTTACAATTTGTAGACATTTAACTCAACATTTGTTAATGCCATTTTTTCGTTCTTGAATTTTAGAGGCAAAAGAAGTTTTGGTCAGGTCCCAAATTGTTGTAAATTCCTGAAAAACTCTCAGGTCCTTAAGTTGGACCTCTCGGGACTCCATACCCTAATCTCTGCCCTGCAGGAAGTCCTGGCGGGGATGCCAGACCCCTTCTTCAGGAGTTCAAGCCTGCAAGGGGGAAGACACACAGATAATGTCATAAAAAGTAAAAGGAGTGATGACTGGAGGGACAAGTTGGGTCCTGAGCCACACATGGGCAGATGGCTGCTGTCTGGTGGCTAAGGGGCTGGTCAGAGCCCTGGCCCCTACAGGATGCCGGCTCCTTCCAGGGCCCCTGACCAAGACTTAACAACGTAAGCAGAGGGAACTGCCACCCAGCAGTCTCGGCAGACCTTCTGACAAGAGGCAGTACTGGGAGGCGATGCAGCAGAACGGCTCAAAATCCTGGGGGCTCAGAGTCAGCCCACTCTGCCACTTGCTGTGTGGCAGGTACTGAGGGCAGCTCCCTTGCTGCCACTCTGCCAACTGCAGCTCTCGGCCAATCCTGAGGACTTAGAAGGATAATGGTCCAAGGCCCAGCCAGGCCACCCATTCTCCTCAGGACACCCATACTCTGTGAACTTCAACCCTCCTCTCTGCACCAGCCCAACCTGCCCTCGCTTCACTCTGCCCAATGCTCAGACACCCTCCAAATGCTTCAATTTTTTCTGAAGCAAAATTCTGACTACATTCTCCCCTGACCTCCTAAAAAGGCATCACTATCCAGTTTTATGTTCAAAGAAACACCATTGCAGAGGCACTTCAGGAAGAATCCGGAAGTCGGGAGCCCAGGCATACTAGTGACTGGGTCACCACTGTCAGGAGTGCAGACTGGGGAGATCTAACAAGCGTGCTGGACACAGAGCAGCCCGGAGGAAGTGGAGGTGTTCTCAGTTCCTGCTTCACGCTCCTCAGTGCTAGACAAATTCCTGGCTTTGGGTAGGGTGCTCTTTCCCAGCTAGGACCCTGCTCCTCACCAGTCCTTGCCACGGTGGCCTGATGTGTGTGAGAAAACCTGCTATGCACTCCCTCCATCTCCATGCTCCCCAGAGGGACTCTCTGCTTAGCTGGTGGAACAAATCACAGTGATCTTTGCTGCCTCTCTTGCCCTTAGATTCCAAAGTCTGTAAGAATACATTCCAAGTGTGAAGCTCCTGAAAGCCAGTCATTGCCTGCCATAGCAGTGTAGGGGACCTTCCATATGGAGACATGGCGGTGAGTATACAGGAGTAGCACATCCTGAGCTCCCCTTCCTCCAGCTCTACGCTTTGGAAGTTATTAACCAAAGTATACATGTTATCAAGCCCAGGACCATTCCCTTATCTTGTCACCACTCAGACCGGAAGGGAACTAGGAAGCATGTGAACTTAGAACAGACATGGCAGGGCTCAGGGAGCCCTCCCACAGAGCTGGGAGGTGATACCAGCAAGCAAGGATGCCAGAGACTTAGAAGCCCTTGAGTGACAGGACCAGAAATCCCCCTAGGGAGCATCTAATCCAATTTCCCCATCCCCTGCCTTTTTTTTTTTTTTTTTTTTAAGAGAGAGCAAGAAGTCCCAAGGCAATGTCTCAAGGTCACACTGCAAGTGTCTGGCAGCTGGAATCAGAACCCAGGTCTCCCAGATTCTAGTGGGGCCTTCATGCTTCCAGCATGCTTTCCATCTCTGTCTGCTTTTGCAATTCTTTTCTTCCCCAGTGCAGCAAAGAGCTCAGTAAGCCCACACTGGGTGTCAGATTCTCCCCAGTCTTAATGCCACTTCAGTGCAGGGTTCCTGGGAGCTGCTCACATAGACTGTTGAGATCAGAGCACTCCAGACCCCTCATGCTCCATTCTGTGAAGGCGCAGCAGCTTCACCTATGACACCCATCCCAATTTGCCTAGGCAGAGCCTGCCATCTCTCAAGACTGCTGTTTGCACCGCCTCATGCCCCAGAGGTTTCCAGGAGTTGCTCTTTCTGCTCGTCCCTGTTGGCGCCTTAAGGCTTTGGTCACACTCAGCTCTTGCCTGATGCCCATGCTCTCTTGTCCTTGGGTCTTCTCACACAACTAGTTTCTCACTCAATAATGTCCCTCCAATTTCTCAGACTGGCAAACTCATCCTTCAAGATTCAAATCAAGAGATCTCCTCCGGGAAGCCTTCCCTGATTTCCCCCACCCCATCCATTGCCCCAGCAGACTCAGCATCCCCTCCTTCACTTTTCCCCAGCACATTCCTGGATTTTAGCTCTTAACATAGAATGCAAGGATGATTTTTTATATTTGTCTCCCCGACTAGACTATGAGCTCCCTGAGGGCAGGAGCTGCGTCTGCAACACCACATCTAGCTCAGAACTGGCACCCAGTGTCTCTCAGGAAATGTTTCAAGAGGTAACGAATGAAAAACTGCATGGCCACCTTCCCTTCCATCCTGGAGGAACCTGGCTTTCCCGAGTCAAGTCTCAGTTCCTGCCGTGGCAGAGTGGTTGGGTGCCACTGGAGGGCAGCAGAGAGTCAAGAATGAGCAACAGGTGGGCGCCCTCTGCGCTGAAGCGGTGGAGATGGAGGGAGCCTGCGAAGGTGCCAGGTGCGGCAGGCACAGGGCCACCCAAAGCCCTGGCGAGGAAGAAGTAAGAGCTAGGAACAAAGACCTTTCATCCCCTGAGCAAACACTATCTGAGCCTATGCTTGGGCAGGGAGGCGGTAGGGGAGCCCTGGTCTAAATAATCTCCCACCTGAAGCTCCAGGCCCTCCCACCAAGTCCTCGCTGGCTTCTGCTGGCTCCTCCCAAGCCCACCCGTTCCCCTATCTTCAGTTCTAATTATGGGGAAGAGACTCTATATAAGGCTGAAAAGGTGTCCGTCTGATTCCCATTTACTGGTCCCAACCATGCCTATGGAACCATGCAGAGGATATTTCACTCCTGGTCCACCCTCCTTACAAGGCCCAGAGAGTGGAAATGGCCTGCCAGATCCCACAGTAGGTCGCTGGCTGAGCCTGGTCACACTCCAGGCTTTTGCCTCCCTGCCTGGTGCTGGGCCCCCAGCCCCCGCAGCCTGCATGCTCAGAATCCAGAGGGGCTTGCTGTGGACGGACAAAAAAACCTTCCTCTCCTCCCCTCCAGACCTCAGCGTCCCTCCTGCCTCACGCTGGTGCCTCAGTAACTGCACAACCATCATCTCAAATGATGCTCCAAACAGCAGGCAAGGCAAGCTCAGAGAGGTGCCGGAGCTTGCACAGACAGTCACACAGCTAAGCTCTGGTGACACCACACTCCTTCGACGGCACTCCTCACTTCTCCTGGGGCGATTCCGCAGCTCTGTCTCTGTGCCAGATTTTGCCCCTGGACTCCCGGCCTGCTTTACCACTTGTCTGCAGAGGGCCTTGCCTCGATGTCCGCTCGGCCTCCAAAAGTTGACCAGTCCAAATCCTAACAGCGCTGGCTACCAGCCTTCTCCTCAACCAGTTCTCCTTCTGGCTAACCCCTTTTACCCAGACTGGGCTGGCAGGCCATACCCCCATCCATGTGACCCCACTCTAGCCACGGGGCTCAGCCCCGCCCCACCATGGTGCACCCATCCTCCTCTTCAGATAGCTAAGGATGTACTTGTCAAAGCCTGGCCTAAGGCCCCTTTTCGCCAGGACACCCTTCTCAATTAGACCAGTCCCAGGTGCCTCCCCACCGCTTCTGGACCTGCAGCATCCACAGTCTTCCTCACTCCTGCTTGGAAACACTCTTTTTTGTGACTGGATTCTTCTCTAACTGATGTCCCCATCGATCCATGGGCTCCAGGGGGTGTGAACTCTGCTGGGCAGTTCTCGATTCGATGCCAGCTTAGCCAGGGCGGCTTTCGGCATGCCAGCTAGGCTTTTCTTCTCACCGCCACCCCCAGCTCAGACCACTGTATGAACAATCATCAGCAGCAGCATTATAATGAACACTTCTCTGGCACTTAACATGTGCCAGGCCAGGCAAAGTTCTAGGGGTTTTTACATATTAATTATATCACTTCATGCTCACTTTTAGCATCGTCCCCATTTTATAGATGAGGTGGAAACTAGGGCACAGAGAAGTTACATAACTTGCCCCAAGTCACACGGCTAGTGAGAAGCGGGACAGTGATTCAAAGGCGGGCAGTCTGGCTCCAGAGCCCCTGCTCCTAACCACCCAGCCTCCCCGTTTCACCATGTGGCTGCTCGGTGTCCTTGGTTGCTGTGCTGCAGCACTGGGCTGACTCTCACTGGCAGCCCAGCCCGAAGCCTCCCTTCTTATTTCAGCTGCTATTCCCTGAGGGCTGCTCTGGGCCAGCCACACTGCCAGGAACTGGGACAGAGCAGTGAATGAATGAAACAGACATAGCCTGTGACTGTACAACTCTGTGTACCACACAGACCTGAGGGGAAGGTAGATGAGGAAGGAGCAAATCACGGATTAAATTCCTCCCATGAGCTTAGAATCACGAGTGAAAACAAAGGATGCTTTAAGAGAGGAGTGGTGGGGGTCCTGGCTTAGAAGATGGTATGTTAGGCAGAATAACGGCCCCCTACCAAAGCTGTCTACACCCTAACCCTGAACTTGTGAGGTGGTAGTTGTATGGCAAAGGGGGATTAAGGGCCCTAATTAGCTGATGTGAAGATAAGGAGATTATGCTGGACTCTCCAGGTGGGTCCAATAAAATCACAAGGGTCCTTTTAAGTAGAAGAGGGAGGTGGGGGAACCAGAAAGATGGTGTCACGATAAAGACTGAGACCAAGTTGCCAGTTTTGAAGATGAGGGAATGGGACCATGAAGCAAGGAATGCAGGCAGTGTCTGTAAGCTAGAGAAGGTAAGGGAATGAACGGTTCTTCCCTGGAGACTCAAGAAGGAACCCAGCCCTACCCAGTGGGACCCATTTTGGACTCTGACCTCCAGAACTGTAAGATGGTAAATTTCTGTTGATTTAGGCCAGTAGTTTGTGGTAATTTATTACAGCAACAATAGGAAAGTAATACATATTTGGTCATGGGGAAGACCGCTCTGAGGAAGTGAAACCCAAAGGGGTAAGAAGGGGCAAGGCAGGCGGGCCCATGGGTGGGAGCAGCTGAGATGGGCTGAGCCCTTTAAGCAAAACAAACTGAACTTGGCTCTATTCCTCCCCACAGAGACCAGCAGGCCCTGTGCCTGCCCGTCTCTCACTGCTGTTCCAGAACCCCTTACTGGCCTCCTGTTCCATCCTCACCCTCACCTCCTACTTCTTCAAGAAAATAAAAGCCATGGGTTAACTGAGCAATTTAATTGAAAGGCATCTTAAAGTAATGCGCACCAATCCCTGGCAAGTAGAGCACCCAGGCCTGGAGGAACCAACCCCCATTGCTCCTAGGGCCTCCCATCAATCCAACAGCCTCTTGTCTACTACAGCCCAGGGAGATGAACACGACTCAGTCAGGATTTCCTGGCACTCCAGCCTCAAGTCCTCAAAGAGGAATCAAGTAAGCAGGGTGTGGGGGCCAGGGGCGCCCAAGGGCTGACAGTCCTGGACTGTTTCATCTCAGATGGTTGGTTACCTTGCGTCTTGGGCTCACTAATGCCAAAAGGCAGTGAACACCCCTTTCTTTTCCCCCAGCTCAGAATTTTTAGGAGTTTCAAAGGCCATGTCAATATCCATTAAGTTGTACAAATATCTTCAGGCAGAACCAACTAGTTACACCAGCCAAGACACTATGGAATCTTTGGGCCAAAACTTTTGGCATTTGCTGGGACTTGATGAAAATAAAATCTGGAAACTGTCTCCATTGTGAGCTGATAGAATGTGCCGTATTTGCTTTATTCAGTGTAACTGATCAGCAAAGGGCTACACGGAGTCTTAGAGCTGCAAAAAATGAATCCACAAATACTGGAGAAGACCAAAGAGCCATTTTGTAGATGTGGGGATGTCCTGGAGCCAGAAAGGGCAGACAATACCCTGATGGCAGAATCAAGATTCAAACTAAACAAGAGTCCAAGCCCACCAGCTGACATTTAATACGGAAAACCGTAAAGGCCTAAAACTTCATCTGCCCACATGTACCCAGGAGATAATCCTCCTCAATGGTCCTAAAAGAAAACCTTCCAGATGGAAGCTTTACCTTATAAATGGAAGAGGTGGCAGCCAAATGTCCCCAAACCTAATGTGGGAAAAACATCTGGAAGATTTCCAGATTCCCTCTGGATTTGCTCCAGGTGGGGAGGGCAGACTGTTCCACGTAGTGAAGTAGCCCATCGCTGTATGACAGTCTCAGAGGCAAGAGCAGGATAAACAGATCTGATCTGACAAATTCTTGCTCAGCTTGTTTCTCCAAATTATACCAACCTGTCCCTGGGGGGGCTGTGAAGTGGTGTCCCCTTCAGCACCATCACAACCAAATAGATGCCCTCCAGATTCAGTAGCCTCAGAGGTTATGAATCAGAAATCAGGACAAATAAAAAGTTGGCATCCACCAACAGGTTGTGGTATGTCCATGTCCTAAGCCCCGGGAATTTCGAATATGACTTCTATGGCCAACAAAGGCAGGGCTGGGGGTGGGAGGGGTTCTTTATAGGTGTGAGTAAGTTAAGGATCTTGAAGTGAGAAGGTTAGCCTGGATTATCTGGGTGGACAGTCAATTCAGTCACAGCTATCCTTATAAAAGAAGCAGAGGGAGATCTGACATGAGAAGGTGCTGTGAAGACAGGGCAGAGAGAGATCTGACGACTGGAGTGACATAGGCACAGCCACAAGCACTCACACAGGTAGACCAGGAAAGAAACGGATCTTCCCCGGGGCCTACAGACCCTGCCAACACCTTGATTTTGCCCCAGTGATACTGATTTCAGACTTGCAGGCTCCAGGACTGTGAGGGAACATGTTTCTAATGTTTTAAGCCACCAAGTTTGTGGTAATTTGTTATAACAGCCACAGGAAACTAATACATGGGTTAATATTAATTTCCTCTGCCTCCCTCCGTTAGCCAACACACACAAAAGGATCTACAATGGTACAGAAGACAAGTAAGGCAGAGGGCCTGGTCCCTTGATGAGCTCACATTCCAGCGGCATAGCTAACTGGACCACAAACACACTGGGCCATGGGGCATGAGAAAGCCAAGTATGAAGTTTTATCCTCAAAGAAGGACGGCACCAGAAGGCTCCATGGGGCAGGTGATGTATGCACTCAGCCCTGAAGGGTGATGCGGGTCCCAACAGGCCAGGACAGGAAGTGGTCTAAGCTGAGGGCACAGAATAAGGAAAGACACTGACCTGTAAGTGTGTGAGTGGTACTGGGAACCAGTGAGTGGTCAAGGTAGGGGGCAGGCTGGGAGAAGAGGCCAGAAAGGCAAGGTGAGGCCAGACTATGGCAATGCCTGAGTGGCAGGCCCAGGACCTGCTCTGCTAAAAGGTGGGCCATCTTTGCTGTGGGCTAATGGGGCAGTTCCAGAAAAGACTACGTGTGTGTGTGTGTGTGTGTGTGTGTGTGTGTGTGTGTGTGTGTGCGCGCGCGCACGCATGTGTGCCAGCACCTCCCCATGAAGCCAGCTAAGAAACAGATTTGGAAATGATGTTGGAAGCAGAGTTCCAAAGACACGACACAGCTCTGGATGTTGAGGAACATGAACTAAGGATCATGCCCGTGAGTGTGGGGTCCCAGGCCTGACACTGGGTTTGGAACTAAATGAGTGTTGTGGAAAAGGTAGGTAATGAGAAGAGGAATCAAGGAAAGAAGATGCACAGATGGAAAATGAGATGCAAAGAAGGAATGAGTGGATGGAGAGAGAAAGAAGACATAGGGCTCCTGGGCTGAAATGTTGTGTTCCTCCCTTCACAATGTGTGCCCCAGTCCTCCGGGACAGAGTCTCATGGGACCACACCACCCTGCTGAGCCTGTGGTAGCCCCTGCTCAGCTTCTTCTACCAGAAGGTTTGGTTAGGCTATGCCCTTGCTCAGGCCTGTGATTCCTGCTGCTGCTATAAATGGGCAAGGAACTGCCATCGATTCCCGCTGGGGGCTCTGCCAGCCTCATGGTTATTTGTATCTTGAGCCTGGTAATTAGGAATCATGGGGGAATCATGGGGCCAGAAGGCAGGCTCTGTTTGCATAAACTCGGGAAAGTTCAGCTGCATCTCTGAACTCAGTCTCTTTGGGGTCTGCAGTGGGGAGCCAGCAGGGCCAGCTGGTGGCTTCTACTTCACCTGGCGACACGCCCTGTGGACAGGGCCCAGGGCTGCCACGTAACCCTCTGCCATCGCTGAGAAGCTTGTGCTGACAGACTCAGAGCACACACAGCAGCACGAAACAGAGGAAGGAATGGGAAATTGGAGGGCAAAGGCCCGGATTCAAGTCCTCCCACCTGTAAGCTGCGGGGCCTCAGAAAATTCCCCAGCTGCTGAGTCTCAGCCTCCCCTTTTGGAAAACAGGGATTACACTCCAGCCCCTCCCTGCCTCACAGTGCTGTAATATCAGAAGGCTCCTATGAAAGCACTCTGCATTCCTTTAAGTCTTCATAAATGCAAGGGGCCACTAAAGGATGTGGCTGGGGATCCATCTCCTGAGGCTGCCCTTGCTGGCTGACAGTTGGGAAATGAGAGGGGGCGGGGGCCAGGGGAAAAGGGGTGTGTGTCCCACCACCTCCGTTCACCTCATGAAGGGTATTTCCCTATGCTCTGCACGGACTCATCCTTGCAGCAGAAAAGGCAAAGGCTTTTAGGCGTGACCCTGACAGGCCTTTCCAGCGTTGGCAAGGCCCAGGGCCAGAGTACACACGGAGGCCACTTCCCATATGTCTCATACTTAAAAGTCATAAATCAAGCTAACAAACCGTTAAATGAAACATGCTCTGTCCTCCTACCTAGTTAAGTACATCTTCAGAACAACCTGGAAGGCCAGGAGCGAATTAAGAATTCTGGGTCTCCTTGGTGCCTGTGCCAGGACCTGGCTGTGTCAGCAGAGCACACCTGAGCTGTGACCTGCCCTGCTTGCCCTCCCACCCCCAGTTCCGTTCATTGTCCTTTGTAGCCTCCCACACAGGTGTGGACACCCAGCCCTCACATTCCCCACAAGAGCCAGTCCTCAGCCCCGAGGTACATATGCCCATGACACCAGTTGGGGAAGAGGCTGGAAGAGGCTTGGGGTTTTTTGGGCAGGACCCCTAGGGCAGGCTAGAAGGAGGGGCGTGTGCACCAAGTGGGCTGGTTCGCTTGGCCCTGTAGACACTCTGCGGTCAATGGGGGTCCTGCAGGGCCAGAGGGGACCCCTCTTGCCTGGCCCAAGGGTGGTTCACACTGGGTCATGGCACATCCCTCAGTTTCTTCAATTTCCTCACCAAGAAAGGAGAGTGAATGATCCACCCATCTACTCAGAGCGGTTGCGAGGCTCCAAAGAGAAATCTGTCCAGGTGGGAACAGTGTGAAATAACCTGGACTTTTCATACACCCCGAGAGGGTCAGGAGAGTGTGCCAGAGAGGGGCAGCCATAAAGCCCCCAGCACCGAATGGGTTGGGAGGCCCCTGTAAGTGACTCAAAACAAGAGATGACACGAACCCTTAAAGAAGTGTAATTAACAACACTCCAACCTGACTTTCCCAATTGTTTTTTTAAACATCTTTCGATACTTAGATATCTCTGCCATGTTCATGCCCTTAGTACAGCGGTTCCCAACCTTTCTGGCACCAGGCACCAGTGCTCCTATGAGAATCTCAAGCCTGATGATCTGAGGTGGGGCTGAGGCGGTGATGCTACTAGCGCTGGGGAGCGGCTGCAGATACAGACGAAGCTTCACTTGCCTGCCGCTCGCTCACCACCTGCTGTGTGGCCCATTTCCTAACAGGCCACAAACCAGCACAGGTCTGGGGTCTGCGGGTTGGGGACCTCTGCCTTAGTGCACAACCAGCTGGAATCATGTCATGTGTTGTCTTGTCCCCACACCACCCTACCATGAAAGGAGATGTGGTGGCTTTCTTTTCAAATGTCTTGAAAGAAAGTGACACATCACTGGCCCCGAGGGGATGAAAAGGTTTCAATGGCCACAGAGTGTTCAGTTTAGAATCAAGTGACAAACTCACCAGTGAACATTCTGTCTAGTCTGAGCACACGGCTCTCAACCCCAAAAAGTAAGGCTGCCGAGAGCACCTTAGGGAGGCTTCCTTGTTTGTGTCCCACAAATTGGGTGGGGAGAAAAGGATGGGAGAAAAGAGGATGGGGGAGGGGCCCCCAATCCCCATTGGCTGGGAAACCCGTGGCCAGGTCCTGCAGCCTGCTGTGTTCAGACTCCCTGCATGGCCGGCAAGGGGCTATCTGAGTGACAGCCCAGGGCCCCCCTCTCTCTGAAGTCCTCCCGGTGCTGCCGCTGGCTGGTCCCAGCCCCACTGCAGGCCCAGCTGCAGAGAAGGAGGCCAAGAGTGCAGACCTCTGCCTGATTTATTCAGGTCCACTTCTCAGAGGCGTAGAGGTCACCAAGGCTGTTTGGGGGGATGCCCCCCTGAAACCCTGTCCGCTGCCTGCTGCGGAGACGCCAACACTGCAAACTCACCAGGCACCATCCCTGTCAGCGTCGGTGCTGAGTAGCTGCCCTGGCCGGCGGGGGGGACGTGCGGAGGGTACCCGGGGAGGGTCGTGCTCGCCAAGTCGCGGCCTGAGGAATCAAAGCAACAAATCACGGGGTGAGCGTCTCCATGGCCAGCAGCTCGTGTCCACAGTTTCCCGGACATCTGCACATTTGTCACGTCTGGATGCTGAACACCCACATACCCCCAGCTCCCCATGTCACTTGTGCACAGACACACAGACACACACACACACACACACACACACACACACCCTCCTGCCACCCTGGCTCCACTCAGCAGGAACCAGGGATGCCCCTGCTGTGTCCCTGGGAAATTGGAGCTCCAGCCGGCTCACTATGCTCTCTACTTCCCAAGTAGGACCCGGATTTCTCCACTGCCACACCTTTGCTTCTGCTGTGCCCGCTGCACGGAGCACCCTCTCGTCCAGCTGCACGTGGTCCAACCCCACCAGCCTTCAGAGCCCAACTCAGATGCCTCCTTCCTCTCAAACCCCTACAGCTCTGTATCTGGTCCTGACTGAATTCTTGCTTGTTTAGCCTAGAGTCAGTCACTCATTCAAGGAAGGCGCAGAAAGCACCTCCTGATGCCAGACACTGACCTGGGCACTGGGACCAAGGTTAAGGCCTTGGCCCTAAGAGGGAGATACCCCAGTGACATCCCTCTTTGCAGGATGCCAGCTCGTGGAGGGAAAGGGTGCCACTTCATTCACCACCCAGACAACCTGTCTCCGCCACAGGGCTTGGCACCTGCTAGGATCTAAGTGAATAAATGTGTGAACAAATGGCGTGTCCAACTGCTTAGGGAGCAGAACTCTGTGAGGGAGATGTCACTGAGGTTTGTCTGCCTCTGAGGAAAAGAGCAGGGCTACAGCCCTTTTAAACATTGCCAGTTACATGTATGTATCAAGGTGCTTGCGGGTAAGACCAATAACCCAAACCTTGGGAGGTCAGATCATTCTACCATTGTCTGTGGGGTCCTAGTGGGTGGAATTGGCAGTTGCTCCTGAAGGAAAGCCATGTACCTGCTGTCAGCCATGCCGGGAAGTGGGTGGGAAATGAGGTGGCCTTGAGATGAAGAAGGGAGAACAGAACCCCAACCTCTTCTAGATGTGGACACTGAGGACCGGGAGATCTGAAGAGGTCTGGGAGTGGAGGGGAGCAGCTGCCGGCCACCACAGAGCCAGGCTGGGCCCAGGAGCCTCCCTTCTGGCCCAGCAGGGCAGTGCAGGCAGTACACACACAGACAGGTGACTCTGAGCTCAGCCCCACTAACAGCTGGCCCGGGAGAGGGGCCACCTCTTCCCAACACATCCAGGATCCAAGCACATGAGATGAGCCCATGAACATCCTCCGGATGGAGGAACAGCATCCCTAGTGCCAGTCATTCAGACGGCCCAGCCAGCACCCAGAGGCTGCTTCCTTTCACATGGTTCTTCCTCTCCAGAACTTTATGAAGCAGCAGGCAGCTGCCAGGCGCGAGGCCCCCTCCCTGCCTCTGCTACTACCTCCATGGCTTTGGACTGGGCATCTTGGCTTGTGGCAAGCATGGCTGGTGTCTCTTCACATGAGGTATTGTGACAGAGAAGTAAACGCCCCAAGGGGCCTCGATCCTCCATATACACTGTATATGACTTCCCACGAGAGCTGAGATTAAACAGAAAACTGGAGTTGGCAGAACTGACCACACTTAAAAGGTGATTTAAGGAGTTTTGCCCCTCCCCCAGCTGTCTTGTACCTCTGCCTCTCACCCTCCTCCAGCCCAGCACCCACACCCCAGGTGGCAACTCCTCTCTGCACAGAGTGTAAGCTTCAGGATCAAGTCTTTGTGTTCCAGGTCAGAGTGGCCTAGGCCTACAAACACATTATTGAGTGAATGAAACAAGTGGCCCTGCGGGAGGGGCAGGAACTTTCTGGAGTCCATAAGAGTCTTCTGCATCCGTGGTCAAGAACCAGTGCAGTGTCAGATTGGTCCGTACGGGATCACAGTGCCGGGGGCCAGACTGTGAGACGTGGAGAAAAGACACCATGACTGGGGCTGTCCTGGCCAGCTGGCTCCCCTCCCAACCAGCGGAGCAGCAACTACCTGGACCCCACCTCCAGCTCACACCCTAATGATAATAAGAAAAAACCCAAATCGCTAATGTCGCTAATGTAGAAATTAAAAAGCACCAGATTCTGTTCTCAGTATTTTAAATTATTAATTCATTTAAGAGGCTGCCTGGTGCAGGGAGCTCCTGGGGGCTGATCCCCACGAGATCCACATTCCACCTGGCCACCTGATGGAGAAGAGGATCCTGAGAGGAGAAGGGACGTGACTAAGGACACTCAAATGATCTGAGGCCAGGCTGGGCTGAAATCTAGCTCGTCAGCTCCTGGGATTGGGTTCTTTCTTCAACAGGGAGCTGCTCATTAGGTCACGTCTGAAACCAGTTCCTGCCACGGTTATGCATGCTTTAAAACCTTGATCCCTAAAGCAAGGGTTCGAAACATCGGTGCTTCACCAAAGCCTCACTTAACTCGAGAAACCAGTTAAAAAACAAAAATGAACCTAGGGAAAGGGGGAGGAAGAAATCGATAAAGAAAAAGAAGAAAAATAATGAATTAGAAAACAGAAAAACAGACATAACAATAAATATAACCAAAAATTGGTATTTGAAAAAACCAGCAAGATAGACAAATCAGGGCAAGATTCAAAAAAGAAGACACAAGTATCAACATAAAGAATTAGGAGAAGATACTTCTGTAAGACTGACTTGTTGGCCAAGGCCCTTAAACCCACCCTTATAACCATCATCTTGAAAAGTGGTAATTTAACACCAAAAATGTTGTGAAAACATAATATTAAACTTTAAAAAAAAACAAATATAAATTCAGGTTTGTGAAAAACTAAAAAGAAACCCTTTTCGATTCCTCTTATTGGAGGCAGCACACATCCCTGCCCCTTCAGTCTGGGCTCAGCCACGAGCCTTGCTTTGGCCAGCGGGATGTGAGCAGATGTTTGGCAAGCAGAAGCTTGTCATTGGCTCATGTGGCTGGGTGTGCCCCTCTGCGCTTCTGCCGTCACCAGGAGACAGGCCCTGGCTAGCCTGCTACAAGGAGGAAGAGAGGCAGGTGGAACAGAGGTAGACACAACCTACAACTGGGGTCAGACCCAGCCCAAATCAGTAAACTCCCAGTCAACGAGCACGCGCAAGAAGAAATGATCACTTTTTTAGGCCCTGAGTTTTGCGGGGTTTTGCTCAGCAGCAGTCTTGGGGAGAGAGCTGACACAAGATTTTATAAATGTTACCTGTTTTTGTCTTCATCATTATGCTCTGCTTAAGGACACACTGCCTGAGTCTAAGGACACCTGTCTAAATGTGAGCAGAGGCTGGACACCACCTGGTAGGAAGACCCAGAGTGGATTCAAGCCTCAAATTTGCTTCGATGGCCTATAAGGACTCTCCCGGCACTGGGCTGGGGATTCTACGACCTTGGAGTGTACTGTCACTTTCACCTTCTCAGTCCCTTCTCCAGCTTGTTTCAGGCATGTCACCAAGGCTGCGGGTGCTTAACAATCAGTCAACACAAGGCCCCTGCACTGGCCTGACACACAGTAGGTGCTCATAAAATGCATCCTGAGATGCAGTTAATCAGACGTCGGTTCTACCATCTGAAAGGAACTTTGGTTCCCGTCTCACTGACATCTCAGAAAGTCCTTCATCATGAACTCCACAAAATAACTAGGCAGGATTTATCCTTTTTTTTTTTTTTTTTGCTTAGATGCAACTTTCTCTTTTTTTTTACAGCCTATTTCTAGGTAGGCTCTCTCTATGTACACTAATGGGGGGAAATGTGAATCCAATTAACTTCAAATTTAGCTCATAATGAACTTATCTCATTTTGCTACCAGCTCGGTTCTCATCGTGTGGCAGTAATTAACCACTGGGGGTTGTCACTCCCAGACACATGACATGGAGATCCTCAGCCCCTCTCTTCAAACCCTTACAGAATTCATTACCCTGACAGTGTGAAAACCCTTCACTTTGAATACCACAGGGCACCAACCAAACTCCCCCTCTATCTACCTGACTCTGTGTGAGTGAGGGAAATAAGAAAGCACCGAGAAGCCATGAATTATTGTGAATGAGATGCGAGGTGGGGGCAGGATGCCAGGGGTGGCTCGATGGCCAGAGCAGGTCTGCCAGACCGGGCAGCCCTGGGCCAGAGGAGGGCAATTCCCTCACACAAGGCCCAGGCTTATAAGGGAACATGGCAGAGCCGGCTGGGAGAGGCAAAGTCTTTTGCAAACTGGAGATCATATACACTGGGGGCTCTTAATACCCAGGAAGCCTGCATGCCCCAGGAAGGGGCATCAGTAACCTGCTGTGTGACCTCGGTCAAGTTCCACCTCCTCTCTGGGCCTTGGTTTTCCCATATGAACACTCAAGCAGTGAGAACAGATGGCTTCTCAGGGAGTTTTCCGCTCCAACATTCCATATCAGAGGCATCATTTGACCCCCATATTGATGGACCTGGAAGCTGTTACTGGGCACGGCAGTTCCTGCCCACCTCGCCTTGGCACTCCTGCCCCCAGCATCAGACTCCCTGGGCCCCTGGATTAAATCCTAGTGAAAGGAGGGTAAGTGTCAGTCTTGTTTTCCTGTTTCCAAGAAAGGAACTTAGAGAAGGGGCTGGGTGCCGTGGACCTGCACAGTATGCCATGGCCCTCCCACCAACGTCCACATGGATGACCAGGCCAGGGAAGCGGCCCTTACTCAGCACCTGCCAGTTTACAAAAGAAGCTGGAACTCTGGTTTCATTTCATTTGGGTCTCTCCTGTCTACGCGAATACTGACACTAACCCAGTTTTTAAAATGGCCTCGAAGCCCTCAAGTCCTGTCTGAACCACCCACCTTCAGCTTCACCAGCTTCCAGGACCTTTAAGGACAGGATCCCTGCCTGGGTGTCCAGGTAATGGACAAAGAGGTGACCACGTGTGGGGTGGAACAGGCCAGAGCATGGAGTAAAAGCATTGCAGGCGATTTCTGGGAAACAGAGGCACGAGCACAGCCAGCTTCTGGGACTGCCCAAACCTCGGCCATCTTCCTTATCTCTGTGACATAATAGCTTCAAAGTCACCCCTCCTCCCTCATGCCCAGTCAGTCTACAAAGCCCACCTGACTCTCCATACCCTTGGTGCCCTTTCTCCATGGCCCTGGCCTGCTCAGGTCAGACTTTTCTTCTTTTTCCTATTACTTAGCAACTTCCTTCCAGGCCGCCTGCACAGGCCCTGTCCCACCCTCCGCTCTGGACTGCTTGTCAAGGCTCCTACCTCAGCAGCCCAGCATCCAGCCAAGGAAACCCCTCTGCTTACCCTGAAGGACAAGCCGGAACCAAACAGGAGCTCAGTGAGGGCTCTGAAGCCAATGCTGCTGATGCTGACTCAGTGCGATCATTTAACCAGAATTTGCAGACACTTCCACAACCTTTTCCCACAAAAAATCCTCCTCAGAACCAGGAGAAACCTTATTTAAAACTTATGAAACATTATTTAAAACTTAAAAAGAAAACAGGCGGGAAGCATAGCCTCTCAATGTCCCAGCACACCCAAGGATCATACCTCTGAGAGAATACCTGGGTTTGACGATTCTTTACTATTTGATTAGAGCCCGGGCATGGGGAAGTTACATGTTAGTATGTAGATTTCTATCAGGCAGAAAAGATAACCCCAAAAGTTTGGGTTTATAGGACATTAACCAATTTTGTGTCTAATCTAGCTATTTTAGTCCAACATTTTTAAACAATGCCCTTCCTGACAAACAATATAAACCCCTGTTTGCACATGCTCTTGGAACCATTTTTATCTTTTTATAGGTCCCCACATTAATTTATGAGTTGAATAAAATCTTCACGGGTGTTCCTTCTATTTTTGTACATGAGTTATGTTCTTAACTTTTAAAAAGTGATACTTCGACACTTGTTATAGGAAAAAGTCAACCATGCCTGAGTGACATGAGCGCAAGATTTTCAACCAACAGCAAAGCAGAGGACAGTGAACTGCCACCTGAGGGGAGAGGGAGAAGAACAGCCAAGGCCCTGGACATGGGGAGGGGACAGATCCTGCTCGTGACCCCTCGTGTACGTGGACACGCAGGACGCACACTACCAGGCTCCTTCATTCCAGCTGGAATCCGAAATGTGCAACGGCCTGAACAGGGGCAGCTCTGAAGTCTCCCTTTGTTCAGAGCTGCCATGAGTAAAGGGTGTGCTGAGCCGGACAGGGCACAGGGAGGGCGTTTCGCACAGCGAGGACAGGCCGGCAGCGATGGGGCAGCCACTGGCCTGCAGACAATGGACGTGCTGATTGCCAAGGAGCTGCATCCTGTCGTTACAGCAGACCTGGCCGGCTCCTGATGACAGGTTTGTTAGCCATTAGTTCAGGTGGGGGTATTTCCTCAGGAATAATAACCCCACATTTCTTTTCTCAGAATTGCTTAATCCTCACTTTTAACTAATTCTGACTGGCCTCCCTCTCATTTTCAAGGCCACAGACCTAAGCTGGATTTGTGGAACGGGGAAGACAACCCCGACAGCTCATTCATCAGGACGGACACTGTCTGCTTCGCGGTCTCAACCCTCCCCATTCTTTCATGCGAACTGACCTCGTCTATTTTCCTGGAATCGCTGGGAACTTCCAGCCCCAACCTGTTTCAATTTCGAGAGAGCGTTTGAATTTCATCCGCCTGGCATTTGAGAGCAGACACGGGGGCTTAGTTAATATTTCCACGTATGGTTATGACATGATCTTCCTCGAACTAGCAACTGTTGATCCAAGGTAATAAACCAACAAAGGGTTCTAATGGGCAAGGCTGCGGAGAGCTCTGCCCCACTCCCGGCTCCGGGCCTCCCTGCCAGGACAGGCACTACTCCCCAGGGACGGAGGAAAGCCAGTATTTACAGAGGGTAGCTGTGGGCAGTTCATGTCTTCATTCATTCATTCATTCATGCATGCACGCATCATCTTGACACCTACTAAATTCTCAGCACCTTCTTGAGTGCTCTGGAGAATCCTGAAGATGATGATAATAACAATGACAATGTCCACAATGGGAAAAATTAGCATTTATTCAGGCCTTACCATGTGCCAGGCACCATTCTAAGCGTTTTGTATGTATTATCTCATTTAAGTATCCTAGCCACCCTGAGAGACATAAACCTTCGTAATCCCCATTGCAGATAAAATACTCAGCTAGAAAGAGGTGGACCTGGATGCAAACGGAGGCCTTCTGATGCCCGAATCGTGCCTTTACCTACTCCCTGATATTCTGCTTCAGTAGATGAATTGCAAAATACAGAACACACCTCTCATTTGACAAGCAATTCTACTTCTAGGACTTTACCTATGAAAATATACAGAAAACTACACCAAGATTTACATTCCATGGGAGGGAAGGGAGGGTGGAAGGAAGGAAGAAAGGAAGAAACAAGGGAGGAAGAAAGGGAGGCAGGAAGGGAGGAAAAGGTGGAGGGATGGAAGGAGACAATCCAAGTGTCTATTATAATGCCTAAATTAAAAAAAAAATTATGGTATTTTCATATGATGGAACAGTACACAGTTTTGAAAAACAGCAAAGTCAATCTGAATGTGCGGATTGTGGAAGGACCTCCAAGACGAATTATTGAGTGAACAAAACAAAGTGCAGAAGATTGTCTTCAGTATGATTCCACTTGTGCTACTAAAAAATAGACAAAGTCTATATGCTGATAGACGCCTAAAACTGTTACTTGAAAGGATAACACAAGACGCCGTTAACTTTGGTGTGAGGGATCGTGGATGGGAGGGCAGAAGTTGGAGGAAGATTTATTTTTCATTTTATATTTTTGATATGGTTTGAATATTTAACTACATGCATGTATTACTTTTTATTTTAAATTAACTTTTTGATTTAAAATTAACTTTATCTTAAGAACCAGACACTGTCTGTGCCCCCAAGGGCCTCACTCGCAGCCTCAAAGGGGAGATAATAATGAATCCAAGTTGTGCAGAGTGCACGGCTCTTCCCTGCCCCCTGCTCCCACCTTTAGAGCGCTCGGGCCAGAGCTGTCACAGCAGGGACTTCTTGCTTTCAAGGACAGCATCGTGATGCCAGGAGCGCCTTGGCCAAGTCACATGTTCACAGCTCATGGTCCCACCAGGCCTCCCCCAAGCGAACATCCAGCCTTCACATGAGCTATAAATACCGTGATGTCCCACCTATTGGAAATGTGTCCTCAGGTCATCTCAGCCCAAATAATCTGGCTGTGAGTAGCTGAAAAGTGGGCATAAAGCCCTCTGGGCACCAGCTCCAGTAGACCCAATCCTCATTTGCACACAATTCCAGTGAGCTCAGTGGCTTGATTTCCTTGCCCCCAGAAGATTGAAAAGAGTAAAATAAAAAGAAGGAGGAGAGACTTCCAGAATCAGGCAAGCTAACGTTAGGAGAAGTGACAGGTGACAGGTGAGCAGCAAGGATGGAAACAGAAAAACAATATAATCAGACACAAGAGATCCAAACCTCAGCAGCCTGGGTGGCTGGAGGAAGGGCTAGCTGCTTGCTTACAGACCTCTGTATCAGGCGAGATTCAGTAATGCCAATTCACAGAGATGAACCTGGGTGCTGTCAACGGAGGAGAGTGAATTTATGCCACTCTGACATAATTATGTGCATCTAACTGATAGGACAAACCAGTGTTTGAAAGTTGATTTGGGACCTATATAATCCCACGTAGCAGGTGAAGAAAAGCTCAGTTGTCCATCTCAGTCCAGGATGGGTTCCTGAGGAATCCTCAGACAGTGCACAGCAACCATGAAGACCGCCAGGAGATTAGGCTGCTGATGGAGACCCACCACGCTGCCAGTCCTGGTCACGGCACACACCCACCAAGCTGGCTGGAGAATAAGGAAGATGTCTCTTTGCCCCATAACATTTCAAAATCATGGAATCCCATGGCTGAACTGAGATGTGCAGATGATCCAGTCCCCCACACCCCAACTCAAGGCTGACGGCATTCTCATCGCTTTTGCTCACCCGCAGGTTGCTCACATAGAACACACTCCCCGAACCTGACACTTGGGCGAGTCCTCCTTCTCAAGTGTGGGAGACTCCGTAAACTAGATGACTGCTAAGTGGAAGATGGAAGGAATAAATGAAGACACAGAACGCATCGAGTTCCCCTGAAGTGGCCTCTTAGACTGGGGGACATTATATCTTTGTAAAAGAGGGAAGTATGGAAAGGCAGTTAGATAGAAGGGCCACAGGCTGGCAGGCCCTGGCCCTACACTTGCTGCCTGTGTGATCCTAACTGAGTTGTTCATCGTTTCTGTGTCTGTTTTCTCATCTATAAATGAAGAGAATCCAATCTGCCTCACAGAATTGTTGCACGGATTAAATGAACAAATGCTGGCAAAGCTCCTAGCACAGGGCCGGGCACAGAGTAAACACGCAATAGGGTCACCCACTGCTGTGTATGTCCGCGGTGTCGTTGAATACAAGTAGCTGGCTCTTCTGAGCAATTGCTATTTGCCAGGCACTCTTCTATGTGCTTAAGGCACATTATCTCATTTAATTATCAAAACAATCCTACAAGGTAGAGATTATTATTGTGGTGGTGGTGGTTATTGAGAGGCTGAGCGAGCCTAGTGGTTAAGAGCAAAGGCTCTGGGAGCAGACTGCTTGGATTCAAATCCCAGATCTGCTATTTACTAGTTGTTTTATAACCTTGGGCAAGATTACGCCTCATCTATAAAATGGGACTCATGATAACACCACCTTCTCAGACTGTTTAAAAGGATTAAAGAGTTAGGACAAGGACGTAGAGCGGTGCCTGGTCATGTAAGTTCTCCCAGCTGTTAGCTATGTCATTGTTACTTCTAATATTTGAAGGAGGCAACTGAGTCTGAGAGAGGTTAAGTGACTTGTCCGTTGTTGCACAGGTAGAAATTGGGGCAGGAAGATGAGATTAGATACCCAGGCCTCCTGTACTCTTGACCACCAAGTTCCACATCTAGGATGTGTTTGAAATGAAGTCAAGCCTGGTGGGAGGGACCTATTGGACCTTTTAAGATGAAGGGTAAGGTTGGGGCTGGAGGACCACATGTGAAGGGCCTCTGAGGCCAGCCAGCCCTGGACTGAAGGTCAGAAAGCTGTCTACCTCCTTAAAATGCCTTCAGGCAGGTCCCCTCCCCTCTCGGAACATTCTCATCTGTGAACCAGAATCCTAACTCCCAGCCACCCACCTGGGGGGACTGAACAATGCTAGAGACGTGAAAAAGGCATATTACCCAGTTCTCACCCTACTTCCATGTCTGGCTGACAGCCCATTTATTTAAGAAATAATCAATAAGCCAGAAAAGCCTCAGCTAGGCTTCTGATCTCTTGTAAAGGGACGGAAGCCCGTCACAAATCACAAACCAGTGGCCCAGCCGGTCCACCTCCAGTGTAGAGAGCAACAAGACGGTCATGCCCGAAACTGAGAAAGCCTAACCAGAAGGTACTCCCACCCCTCTGACTGACTGTTTCCTCAAACCACACAGTGAGGCCACAATTGGGAACTGCCAAGTGGGCCCACATGAGAGGCAGGCTGGGCAGGTGCGCTGTTTGCCAGGGAAAACCAAGTCCAACCCGCAGACGAACCTCCCAGGGTGCACCGCAAATTAATGAGCTGCAGAAAACATGCATTAAATTGCACTGCTGGCTGGCACTGCGGGCTGTCCAAGCCCCAGCCCATCCCTCCCTGGCCCTCCCCTCAGAGACAGCCTGAGTCAGGTGCAGAAGCTTCTGAGCCGCACGGTGGGCATAGCTCAGGCTCTTGCTTGCAAACCATTGCGAGTTGTGGAATCAGCCCTGCCCTGCCACCTTCATGGGCCAGCGGGAGCCCCAGATAGGATCACAGAAGTGAGAGTGCTTCATGCTACCCGTGGTAGGGTCCCTACTGAGCAAGGGGCATCATGTGGGGACAAGTGCACGAGTCAGTCAATCCTGAGTTCCATGTGCCCGTTATTCCCCATCTCAGTGCCCACAGCTGGGGAAACTGAGGTTCAGAGACAAGACACATCCTGACCAAGATCCCACATGTAGCAAAGAGCAGACCTGAGATTCACTTCTGGCCATCAGACTGCAGGATTGCTGGAGGAGGTGGCACTGGAACTGCGGTTCAGTTCGTTAGGTTCCTCCAGGCGGATCGGGAGCAGGGCTTGGGCAGAGTTCAGGGCAGGGTGGGCAGTCAGGTGGGTGGTGTCATACCAGTGGATGAGCCTCTAGGGGCAGTGTGTTGGGGCCTGGGTCCGAGCTTCCTCAGGCACAGGCAGAGGTTGGGGTGAGGCAGGTGGGGCAGCTGACGTGTCAGGTGTGGCTGGGGTCCCAGAGGTGACAGCCAGACGGAGCAGAGGACACACATGTTCTGTGAGCGGCCTTCACAGCAGCTCAAAAACCACTTTGGAATCATGGAGCACCAGAGCCCAAAAGACACTAAAGTTCAACCAGTCCGGGGGTGGGGGAGGAGGGGGTGGGTAGGATGTGCAGCTTTGTTCTCGGGCCTCCTGGGTCTGGCACCACCAAAACCACTGAAACTGAACTCTGACTAGTTTATGTAAAGGGCTTCCTAGGGAAGTTTTATCTGAACAAAGTGTTCTTGACCAAAACAAAGTTTTTGAACTTAATTATTGGAAAATCACTAATTGCCCATACCGCTGGTGAGTAAAGAAGCCCCTTCGAGGGCCAGACCTCGCCCAGAGAGCCACATACAGCCAGGCCTGGGCCCTGGAACCACCACGGCCACTCAGTCCACATCTCCTATCCTTGGTTTCTTTGTTCCCTTCTTGCCTCTTTCCTCTGTCTTCACAGAACACCCCTCAAGCTCAAGGAACTGATTCTCGTTTGTTTGTTTGTTTGTTTTTCTTTTACTAGACCAGGACACGAATGTCCTCAATGAAGCAAAAAGAGCACTTTTCCCTGTGAGTGGATCTAAGGGTGCAGGCATCCTCTTGGGCTCCGGAGGCCAAAGCTCGCAGTGGCTCTGGAGTTGGAAGCGGCTGAGCCCTCAGTGGGGAGCATGTGCCCAGAGTAGCCTGGGGCGGGGGAGCAGATACTGACAGACAAAGCTGAGTTCCTGCCCAGAGACAGTTCTATTTCTCAACCCTGCTGATCCAGGCAGGTAGAGGAACCACAGACAAGAATCAGATTTCACAGAATTTGTGATTAGCTTTCACCCTCTGTGCTACCAACAATTGATTGTACCTCTTTGAGCCTCACTTTCCAAATCTGCAAAATGGGGATACCCCGTGCCTGCTTCCTAGGGTACCTAGGCTTTGGAAATAGAGGAGGGAGAGAAGGAGGAAATGAGAGGGAGAAGGAGGAAGAAAGCAGAGCTTTCTGGTAAAAAAAAAAAAAAAAAATGGAAACACTTAAAAAAATGGAAACACTGAAACATGCAACTCAATGTGGCATTGGCCTGAGTTTTAAAGTCTGACAGGCCAGTGCTCGCCACTCCAGCCGATCGCATACCCGTTATGTGACCATGGCAGGTTACTACCTAATTTCTACCTTCTCAGTTTCTTTGTCTACAAGATGGGGACGATAATACCCTCTGCTAAGGGCTGTTTGAGGTCTGAACCAAGTCACCCGGGAGAAGGAGCCACATGGAGCCTGGAGTCATGGTCACCATGAAGTAAAGGCCTCTCCTTTCCCCTCCGCCCAGGGCCCAGGGCCCCAGCACTCCCCTCCCATCATAAGCTCCCTCTGCTCCAGCTATCTCCACCACGATGAACCTACTGGGCAGGAGGACTCAGAGAATTAAAACACACAATCAAACAGCTTCTTGACGGGAAATGCTTTGGAAATTTTCGGCTCCATTTACTTCTCAATCTAATTTTGTCCTCGGATGCACATTATGCCCGAGATGGGATCTCATGTGGTTTGCCCAGCGCTCTGCACACCAGCAGGAGGCAGCCGGCATCTCAATTGCTACTCTTGTCTCTCCTTGCCCATGAGTGGCATAATGAGGGCACCCAGCAGGCTCTGAGGCGCCCCTGGGCAAGAAGACCCTGCCTTGACGCCCTGGCACCAACAGGCCCCACCTCTACCACAAACAGCCCCAGCTGGAGGTTGGGGGGTGTCACCATGTTGCAGCCCCTCTTCGTCCACAGCCACCTCTGGCCACAGTTCAGACTCACCACCATCTGCTCCCAACTGTCTCCTTGCCTGGCCCCAGCCTCCTCCAGCACGCCAGTCCCTCTGCAAACAGACCCTGCATTCCTCAGCTCCCACCACCTCTGGATCCAGTCTAAACCCCTCGCCCCCTTCCTTTCCTAGTGGAGTAGTGTAGGCTCACAGCCCTCCACCCTCACTCCGGCCCTAAATGGCTTGCTCTCCCCCAATGCACCTCTGAGCCTTCACAAATGTTGCTCGTGCGCTCTGACAGCACCAGGCAAACTCCACCAATGTCACTTCACGTGGAAAACCTTCCCAGACGCCCTTCCCACCCCCACCCCTCACCCCCCACCTACCCACAGCTATACAGTCCCTCCTTAGTCCTCTCAGAGCCCCCTGTGTCAGAGCTCCACACCACAGCACTTGTCAGACTGCGTGGGATGGCTGTTGATAGAAGACACTAGAATGAACCCTTCCAGGCCAGGGGATCGTATCCCTTTGATCTCCATTTCCCTGTGGTGCCAGCACAATGCTTGGTATAGAGCTGAGGGCAGACAAATCTTTACTGGTTTGCTCATTCATTTGCTCAGAAAACCTTTTCCAGCCACTCTTCTGGGCCCAGCCCTGTGTCTGATGCTGGGGATTTTGTGACCTTAAAAACAGGAAGCTTTCTCGAGACCAACAGGTGATACTTTCCATCCTCTTGCTGAAGAAAAGCTGCCAGCCAAAACTCAGCAGCTACCCAAGTTGTAGCAAAGATAAAATAGATCCCAGCCACCCCCAGGAACCCCGAAGGGGGGACGGTGCCCCTGGATCCTTGCTTCTTCCTTCTCCTTTACTCTCTCCTCCAGGCCAAGAGTCACTCAGATTCTGAAAAAACAGCCTAAGCCCAGGGACTCTGGGTCCAGCTGCCTCTCCTCGCTAGGGTTTTCCTGGAATTCATCACAATCATTTCCCCCTTTCTTTCAGCGGTTTATGGCCCATGTGCAGATGTCCTTGAGTTTGCATTTAATGATGCCTCAAATCCTGTGGGAAGAAGTTGACTGTAGCCCGTAAGCAACCCAAAGGACAAGGCCCTCCTAACAGCCAAAGCCAGCCGATGCTTCAGCCCTTGTTATCTTGGATCTCTTTGCTCACTCCTTAATTTTTCAAACATTTTTGGCCACCTGACACCACTGAACATCTTTCTTTTGGGGGGGAATTTTTTACCTTAACAGTTTAGGCTCCTCAAGCCAGGAGTCAGAAGCTAACCTCCCAGCCTCTCTTGCAACTAGGGTACAGGCACCTTACTGGCTCCACCAAGCAGACACACACGTGTGATCATTCATTCAGAAGCTAGTGACACAAAGAAGCGGATGCTTGTGGAGTTCATCTGCCGAGGTTTTCGTGGTGACCTCTGGTGCCCAGTGACAGCAGCATGAGCTTAGGGCTCGATGTCCACAGGCCTAAGTGTGGCGTCTCCACAGGGGCGGTCCTGCAGGTGGCTCACGTGTTCACGTGTGGCTTAGGTGTGGAGCAGCATGGTCCGAGCCTGGTTCCGATGCGGTTCTGGTGTGGTGCGGGTGTGGTTCCCAGTTGGGAAGTCCCGAGCCTGGCTCTGCGGTCCTCTTGAATTTCGTAATGTGCTTTAGAAAATCCCTTTTCCGCGTCCGCAGCCAGAGAGAATTCTGTGGTTCTCAACCAAGAGCCGTGACTACTACAGGCTCTTTGTCTTTCCCCGGCCACCTCTTTCCAGGCTTCTCCATGGCTTCCCCTTTCAGCTGCCCTTGCTCCCAAGAGTCCCTTCCTAGATCTCTGCTCCTCTCAACACTTCTCATCTCTACGTCTTGGCTGAGTGACCCATCTCCTCCATGCCCATGACTTCCAATCTGTACCCTCAGCCCTGACCCCTCCCCAACTACACTCTGGACATTTCCTCCTGGTCATCCCTGGGCACCACCAAATCCAAACAAGCTCCTCTTCCTGTTGTCTTATCTCAGCTGGTGGCTCCGTTACCCACTCAGTCCCCCAAACTCCAACCAGAGGAGCCATCCTTGACTTCTGCGTCTCACCTACTTCTGATACTTGACTACTGCAGATTCTATCCCTCAAAACTTTCCCTCCATCCTCATCTCAGCTGCCTGGGTTCAGGTCCTCATTCTTTCTCTACTGGACCTTTACAACCACCTTCAGTAGGTTAGATTTTCTTACTGAGATTCATCCTCACTATGTCCCCCTATGTCAAGACCCCAGAAAGATTGCTTTGAAGATGCCACTCCTTACTTAAAGTCCTCTGAGGCTCCCAGCATCCAGAGATTGCGATCCCAGGTCTTTGGGAGCTTCTGTGATATGACCCATCCCTCATCTCCAGCTGCACATCTCACCACTTCTGGAACTGCTTGCACTTCCTCACTCACCCTGAGCTGTGTTTGCCTTTACCCTGTTGTTCCCTCTGCCTGGTGTGCTCTCCCTCACCTGCTTTCCCAGCCTGGCTAATTTCTATTCATTCCAACCAGCTCAGGTGACACCTCCTACAGGAAGCCTTCCTTGGCCTCCTCCCTACAGAACCTCAGGAAGGTATATGTGGCCCCCCTCTTGCTCCTATGACACCTACCATGTGCTTCTCTCATTGTAGTTTCTCCTTTTAAAAACATTTTTCGAGCACTTTTGATAGGGCAGAAACCTGCTAAGAATCCTGTGTGCATTACCCCTATTTAATCCTTGTAGTAACCCAATGAGAAAAGTATTATTCTCATTTCCAGGTGAGGGAATTGAGAGTCAGAAAATGGAAGTGATCTTCCCAAGATCATCATCAGCTAGATGGTGGTGAGTCTAGGAAGGGAACCCAGAGCTGTCTAACTCCGTGCCCCAAATTCCTAACCGTGAGCCTCTATTGCTTTACCCAGAGAGTCATCCTCTGCATGTGCTTGGTGGCATAACCTTGGCCTTGAACCTTAGTTAAGGGGGATCAAGTATCTCCCTTCCACCCTCCCCCCAAGAATGGAGGGAATATCTGAAAAATAGCAAATGCAAAATCACTCGGCAAACTATAAATTAAAGGCTAGTGTACACGCAAGACGGTATTAACACACTTTTAGGATTTGGTTTCACTGAACACTTTCCTTGCCCACAGTAGAATCAAAAGGCTGCCATTTGCTCCTTGCTTTAGAGTAGGGAGGTCTCCCACTTTCCTTCCTGGCTCAGGTTGCCCCTAGAATTTTTAAAGTCACCATCCACCTACTCCCATCCCCCCTCCCAAACACAATTGTGACAGTCAGCCAAAGAAAGGAGAGGGGGGTGGGGAATCCATAAAGGCTTGGTGAAGTGGCGGCCAGTAGAATTCTCTAGCTCTTGACCACCAGTTAGTGACGTCAGGATTTATAACTGTATTAAATGGTGTGACAGGCAGCCTTGATATATCAGTTCCCCCTTCTTCCCAAATCACAGACAATAAAAGCTTTGGCAGTGAAAGTCATTCATCATCATAAAGACCCGAGACATCCCAGTCATCAATTTCACTCACATCCTTAATACACTGGAGAGAGTGCAGGAGTTGAGCACCTCGAAAAGGCGGGAGGCAAAAAACACGAAGGAAGATTGAACAGGAATAATTACAAAGGTCAAAGAAGGGATTCCACTGGGGGAGGGGTGCCACAGGCAGGTCTGGTCCCTGCAGGAGGTGTGCTCGGCCCACAGAGACACTGGGCAGTTGCTGGGCTGTGGGACCAGAGGATGGAGTGGAGTGCTGGGGCGACAAAGAGCCCTACCCTGGGCTCTGTGGCCTTAGGCTCAGTTCTGTAGGAGTCTTTTACTTCATCAGCTTCATTAATACAAAAGAGATTTGAAGACAATAATCAAACCATAGGTATCTTTTGGGAATCCACCCCCATACTAGTAGATGGCTATCTGTGCCAGCTGCGGTCTTCTTTTGGGCAACACCTTTTGAGCAGTTACCCAGACTGACACTACTGCCAGGTCGACTGGGACGTCACTGCTTAGAGCCCTTAAGTACACTCCCTGACTTCCCTGACCCTTCCCCTGGACCTTTTGGATGCCCTCCCCAAATCCAGCCACCTTGACCAAAATGGAAGATAGGGATCCAAGAGAGGACGAGATACCCCAAGGCTCTGTTAAGCAAGTCCTTCTGCCACTACCCACTCCAGCCTGAGAACCAGGCCAGCCCAATGGAACCCGTGCTCCCACCCCGGTGTCCTCTCCAGCACCTCAGAGCAAGTCCTTGCCAGTCTGCCCAGCACCTGGGCCAAGGCTCCCACCCCTGACCACCTGGACTTTCACTGGTTTCCTCCTAGGTGCACAGGGCAATGAAGAATGGGAAAGCAGAAAGCCAACTGCGTGCGGTGTGAAGAGTTGGGAGCCTAAACCGACTTGTTCCTGCAGAGGACCAGGACTTAGATGGCGCCACCTTTTTCCATGGGTGTTTGACCAGACGAAGAAGAAGTCTATTTAAGAAAGGCAGTGACAACTATTTTCCTTTTGCTTTCTTATCTGAAATCAAAACAATAAAAGAGAGCTTTGGCCTAGGTGAGGAGTTGCTGGAAGTGCTGGGCCCCCTACATGGGACAGGGGATGGCCTGGGTGGGGGTGTGCTGTAGGAGCTTAGAGCTCTGGGGTTGCCAGGGAGTCAACAGGTGGTCTGGCCAGGTAGGAACATGCCAGAAGATACACAGTATGTTTCCCAAGAGAGAAGAGACAGTGATACCTATTGCTATCTGCCCATCCATTCGGCACACCTTCATAGAGGACCTGCTGAGTGCTGAGGCCCTGCTAGGCTGGATAGGTCGTCTGGGTGCAGATTGACTTATGGGGTGCCAGCTGTTAGAGAGTGAGACCAGTAGAAGCTGATGTATTTCGAGAGAAATAATAATTGTGATAACAACTTGCAGTCAAACGTCTCCTTTGTTCATCAAAGATGTGTATGTGAGTGTGTGAATCGTGTCAATTACTTTGACAATAATCTAGGAGGGTGGGGTTGGGGAAATTATAGAAGACAGCTCATTTGTTCATCCATCCATTCAGCAAACATCCCGAGTACCTACTATATTCCAAGCCCCATGGAAGGCTGTGCTGGAGAAGGCAGCATCATTCAGAACCTCATGATCTGAAGAGAAAGTTAGGCTGAGCACAAGGAACAATAAGTCAAGTCACAACGGGATAACAGGCAGATCCTAGGTGTAGATGCAGGGACATCACTCTAAGGGGTAATTGAGGAGGGCTTTCTGGAAGAAGTAGCACCTTGGGACTGTTCCCTGGAGACATGCCCTGAAGACCCATGGCAGAGACTGGCAGCCTGCTGGCTCCTCAGCCCCTCATCAGGAGTCATGAGAGCCTCTTACAGGCAAAGCCCTGCACCAGCTCACATTCACCTTCCTGCTGGGGACACAGGACCTGAGCATCTGACGCAGTCAAGGTGGCATGGGCTCCATCAGCTCAGAAGAAAGGGTGCAGCTGCCTACAGCTTACAGCTCACGTGTGCTTCATCACGGTCCCACAAGGAGAGAATCAGAGAGATAATAATTCCCATTGAGCAGATGTGAAAACAGAGGCGCAGAGAGGGGATGGGGTTTGCCTAAACCAGCAGGGAATTTAAGCAGAGCCGGGATGAAGATCTGTGATCCTGACTCCAAGTCAGGCCAATGCTCTTCCTTTCACAGCAAACTGACGCCACCTCCGGGCCAGTGGCAGAAGCATCCTAAGCAGAGGAACCAGGAGAAACAGAGGCTTGGAATCAGGATCAGGCACGGCTGAGTTGGAAGGTGGTTAAAAGACAGGCCTGATCAGCTTCCACAGACCCCAGTGGCCACCCGTCTAGCTGTGCTGCAGGTGAGTGTGAGAGATCTCTGTTTGGATGCCTGTGATGCTATGGAGATTACCTCCAACCAAAGCAATACAGTACCGGGGTTAGGAGAAAACTGGCTCTGCTACTTCCTGTCGTGTGAACTCAGGCAGTTTCTCTGAGTATTAGTCGGGAGAAAAATAGTACCTATGCTTCATGGAGTCAAGGATTAAATGAACCAAAGCATGTAACAAGTGCTCAATAACATTAGCTATCATTGTTATTATCTCCTGAGGCAGCCTATTCTAGTTTCCAAGAGCTTAAACTGTTTAAAAAGTTCTTCTTTGCACTATATTAAAGCTTTTGCCTCCCAGTGGCTTCCCCTGCTGGCTCCCAGCAGCCACACCTCCTGCCCCCACAGCCCTGAGCACAGGGAGGCAGCAGGCAGGTCCCAGGTCCGCTGTGTCTAAGCCAATAGCCAGGGCCTCCCGTGGATGACAAGGTTCCCTGTCCTCTCCCATTCCTACACCCAGTCCTTCTCTGGCTACAGCCCTGGGTATCAAATACTGAGAGGGATTCACCCTTTAGCCTGGGGATATGGACTTTCCAATCCATAAAGCTCAAGGAAAGTTCATGATAGTTCATCTAGAACATTAGATGAACTTACCACATGCTGGGTGTCCATAAAACATGAAATAAAAATGTTAAAAATTGAACAGTGTGAAGAGTAAAAATCTATTTATAGGAAATCAACTTGTGTGTATAACCTGATACTCTCTTTCTTTCTTTCTTTCTTTCTTTCTTTCTTTCTTTCTTTCTTTCTTTCTTTTTTTTTTTTTTTTGCATAGAAAAGGTTCTGGAGGGATATAATAGACGACATCAGCAGAATGGGTTAGGATTGGGATGAGGAGATACAGCCACAGGTTGCTATACATACTTGCGGACCATTTGAATTTATTTCACAGTGAGCTTGTATTACTTTGTGATTAAAAAGGAATTATAAAAGGGGGATTAGAGAGACGAAAGAAAGCTTCAGAGCAAAGCAGCCAAGAGCACGTGGCTCCCCAGAGCAGCTTAGACATGGCGTCCTCCACAGGACGCTCCCCAAATCCCTCAGTCCAAGAGCAGCAATTGTTCCCTCCTCCACTCCCTAAAAATCACCTGGCTTTCCCCGTGGTGTTTATCTTTCTTTTTCTTTCTTTTTTTTTGTTTTGCTTTGTATATGTACCCATGTTTGCCTCCCCTGTCAGACCAGGAGTGTGTTGAGGGCAGGGGCTCTACAACCCTCAAGACCGCCCAGGCTACATGACAGAGAAGCTGAATTTTAACAGAGAGGAGTGAATAAATGAATGAACGAACGAATGATTGACTGGTGGAAATTCTGCTGCCAGGTACTACAATTTGGAGCATTTTCTCTTCTTGATAATGGCCAGGCAGTGGAAATATCTGACTAGGAGAACAAGTTATTTCCAAATAATGAAATCACTATTTTAGTAAGATGGGTCACAGCAGGGTGCACTGGGAAACTGGAGGCCCAGAAACCTTCTCAAAGGCTATGTGGAAAGGCTGAAGGCTGGCTTCCAAGCTGCCCTCAGGTGTAAAAATCTGAGTTACCAGGAAACTATACAACTTTGTTTATTTTTATCCTACACAACACAAGGTCAGAAACAACTAGAGTACTTTCTGCTGAAATTATTTTTTTTAACTGACACTACACTTTACACAAATATTAAGTTGTTTATTCAACAAATAGTTCTTGGGAAGACGGTGCTAACCTGAAAGCAAATTATAAATTCCTCCAATGTGCATTTTAATTACAGAGATGCTTGAATTTCCTTTTGGCTTTAAAATGATTAGATCTCCAGTGTCTCTGAACCTCTGAATATCCTTCCAAACACTAAGATTCCCAAATTCTAGGTTTCTATAGAATCTATAACTATGAGTCTTATTAACAATCCAAAGCCGAATATTTTAAACTCCAATGAGATTCACCTTGCATCTTTCTAGAATGCAAATAGTCTTGTACATCTGAGGAAAGTTCCAGTATGGGCTACTGAGTTTTCCCTCTGGGTTGTGGTCCCTGAAGCAGGCCCATAGCATTCAGTGCAAAGAGGGCGTAACGTCACTGCACTGGGATAAAGAGCTGCATTTTTCTAGAGAATTCTGCACTCAGCGTTCTTACAAACTGAGCTGCTGTTATGGGAAAGCCATTCCCAGCAGGCAGGACAACCTGAGCAAAGGTCTAGAGTCAGGGATGGGCAAGGCCAGTTGGACAGCCTTCCTGGCTTGATGGTGGGGGTTCCTATTGGACAGGAGTAAAAATAATAGGGGACAGGATGGATGGGGCTAGAGCAGGAACAAAATCTCAAAAGCCCAGGGCAAGGTAAGTGAGACAAGCTGGCCAGGTGGCATCGGGAACAAACAAGAGCATATGGCTCATCTGGGGGCAGCCACGTCTCTGCTCTACCTGAGTGTGGCCACGTGGGAGTGTGGGCCCAAGGTGGACAAGCCTTCCAATATTTCAAAAGAAGTTAGACATTGTAATCTTTATGTTAAAATCTCCTGATTTTCAGGTACTTTTAAATTTAAATGCGACGATATATTGACAAAGTTCAAAGAATTAAAAATGTAAATGATATTCAGTAAAATGTCCTCTCCTTACATCCAGTTCACGTGCTATTAAGGTCCCGAGCATCCGTCCAGAGTTCCTTTATGCACATGTGCACAAATACAGATTTGCATTCCCACTGTCTCTCCCTTCCTTCCCCCAAAAGTAGCCTCTGTACACACTATTCTTGCTTTTTTTCATGAATAATGCACCTCAAAGATCCTTCCCTATCAGGACATAAAGCGCTTCCCCATTCTTCCCTACAACTGTACGAGTACTGCATTCGACAAATGAGCTATTCTTTATATAACCGTCCCCTACTGATGGATGTTTGGGTTGTTCTTCTCTGATCTTTAAAATGTTAGGGCTATTTTTTTTTAAGTGTAAAAACCACTGTGAAGACCAGATGATCTTTGGGCCAACTCATATGAACACCAAATGCCAGCCAAGAGATGTTCTGGGCAGTGCCTCGGTCTAAATTCAGAACACCGATGCTGGCCTGGACCTCAGCTTCTGGCTGGCGGTGGGAAAGGAAATCGCTTCAATAGAGAACACCTTCAAGTGAGTCCCATTTGAAGCTTCTTTTTTTGCCTTTGAGGTAGTGAAATCCCTATCACCAGAGGTGACCAAGCCTTGATGTAGATTAGATCCCGGTGCTGGGTAAAGGGTCGAGCTACTCAACCTCTGAAGTTAGTGGAAATTAACTACGAGACTTCCTGAGCTTGAGTGTGGGCTGGGCCCCACTGGCAGTGGAGAGAGAATGAAGACATGGTCCTACCCTCTCAGCATCTCACATACTCATTCATTTCTACACTTAAAAGTCATTTTCCATGACCGTGTCTTCTGTCAGGTTTGTCTTTCCCTCACATCTTCAGAGGCTTGTCATTGTTGGGATTTCAGATCATTGACACCTTTTTAGGGAAGTTCTGCTTCTTTCCGCCACCCCCATCTCACTCACCACCTCTCTTCGACCCTAGTCTCTCTACTCCCTCTCCCAGTTCGTTTTCTTCAGAGCACTCACCATTAAAAAATTATATTGCCCATTTTTTCCAGGGTTGCTGTGAATCGTCTGGCTCTCCCCAGCAGGTGAGCCCAGTGAGGGCAGGGACCGTCCACCACGGCCACCATCACACTCCCAGCAAGGCACAGAGTGACAGTCCACTAAACAGTAAACACTGATATTCTGCCCCCTTTCCAGCAACTCTGAAACCCAGCAGCTTCTACCGGATTCCTAGGAACACTCCCTGGCTGAGCCTGGTTACAGGGTATTATGTTGATTGTAGCTTTTACTGTCATTTTTCCAGCCCCTTTTGGTAACCTGGATACATAAGGCATTCCTCGTCTTTTTCCTTTTTTTATTCATTATGATTTAACTCTGAGGTTATTGAGTTGGGTCTGATTGAGCCTCAAAATGGCTTATAAAAAACAGGTCAAAGGAAGTGTTCCCCATGGAGAGATGAAAAACCGGCCTTCAGGGCAGCCTGGCACCTGGCCAAACTTTTTGGTACAAGAGTCCAGAAACATACCACTGTCATGTACTGAGGGTTTACTATATGCCAGGCTCTGTGCTAAGCCCCCACATGGTCGCTCATGTAATCATCACAGGAAGCTGGGAGGGAGTTCATCCGCAGGCCCCATTTTACACACATGGAACTTGCGCATGGAGGCTAGGAACTTGCCCAAGGTCACCCAGCTAGAATTTAGTGAAGCTGGGCCTCCAGCCGGGCAGTCTGGCTTTCCTGCTGACATGCTCAATTACATGTTAGAAGAAAAACCCTCTGGAAATTTAAACTGGACTTTCTTAATTCACCTGACCATGTAACGGCCGCAGGCTTCATTCCTTTGTTCTCCCAGGCCACGGGTCAGGTGGGCATAGCTAGGAGCAAGATTGCCAGGCCCTTCACTGGCACTCCACCCGTTGTCATCCCTGGTAGGTAGGCACAGAGGCTGCCCCAGCAGCATGTCTGTGGCCCAAGGACACACCTGCAGTTAATTAGTCCCAATCAGAATGAGCCCAAACTGCTGACAATACAGAAACCGGGTGGCCATGTCACTGGTTTGCAAATGGTAGGAGTTTCTGAACCGTGGCCCTCGCCGGCTGAGCAGCGGTTTAACTTAATATTTAATGTGGCACATAAAGGATGGAGAGAAATCAACTCGTTTTCTGATGAGATCTTCTCTAGGCAGCCCAGAGTGTGAGGGCCAGGATGCAGCAGCACAGAGGCCATCTGCCCTCTCCTCCCAGACTGCAGGCTGGCACAACCTGGCGAGGGCCTGGGCTCACAGTCCAACTGTGAGGGAAGAAGGTAAGTTGTGAGGCTGGAAGAATCTCAAGCTCTCCCCCGAAGAGTTCAGAACTGTGTCAGCACATCCACTAACACTGGTGAAATTAAGGCCACGTGGTAACGGTGGAAGCCCACCTTAGCAGCTCGTGGGAGCATTTCTTCAAAGGGGTCTAATACTTCTCAGTGGGGTTGGCAAATACCCCCTAGAGGGTGTTTCGAAATTTTGTGGGGCCTTTATATGATTGAGGAGTAGTACTGGTTTACAGTAGAACAGTCCCACTCACCAGAGAGTTTTTCTTTGTCCTGCACTATTGTCATGTCCTGCCAAACATTCATGTAGGTGAAAAATCTGTCTGTAATTATTCGAATCCACAACCAGACTTCATTTGCATATAAATGTGAACTTGCAATTTCCATGATCAATAGACACTGAATTGTCTAGGAGTGCAACTACCGTGTGACTTGAGCAAAGCGCATAGCTTGCTTCATTTGGAACTTTGCCAAGAGTTGCTCACATATTGGCAAACTCACATTCACTGTTTGACAGTAAGCCTACAACCACACTCCTGCATGAGTCACTTTCAGGCCAGTTGCATTTACGGCGATTCTGTTCATGGGGCAAACCCGAGACCATTTTATTACGTCTCACAGTTAGACATGCAGAGTATTTACTTATCAAAGATTTCATTATAAACAATTTCACTTCCCTTTCTCCTTCATCTCATAGTGAAGTAGTGATATTTTGATTTTATTTGAAATTAGATGTGAAGCTAGGCTCTGTTTTTTATGAACTTAATTTCAGGAGAGTAGAGAGGCATGGTTAAGATCTGCTCTCTCAAGGGGACACTGGGTAGAACTGGGCAGAAAACCCCTATTTGAGCACAGCACACAAGGTCCCATCAAGCAGGGAAAAGGACTGGGGCTCTTCTCATCTGCCCTGCATGTGTGTGTCCCCGCCACTCTGTGTATGCCCTTTATATTTTTCACACCAGTGGGATTGTACTTAACATATTATTCTACAAATTGTTTATTTACTTAAAAATATATCTTGGACATTTATTCACATCAGAACAATAGCTCTACTTAATTCTTTTTAATGGCTGTATATTATTTTGTTGTATAAAGGAGCCATTATTTATTTAACCACCTATTATTGATAGACACTATGTCGTTTCCATTTGTTTGCCATTATAAATAATTCTTTAATTAACATACAGGCATAGGTATCATTGTGCACTTGTGCAAACGAATCTGTGAGATAAAGTCTTAAATGTGCTTATAAAAAGATTAGAGAGGGTAGGTGTGTGCAGCTAAACTTTTGATAGATATTGCCAAATTTCCCTCTAAAAATGATTGCACTGATTTATATATCGATAACGGTATATGAAACATCTGTCTCATAACCTTTCCAACACTAGACCTCAAGAAACATTTCAATCTTTGTAAGTTAATAGGTTTTTTTAAAGCGTCTCATGATTGTTTTATTTTACTGTTTAAAAATTATGAGTCAGGTGTATATTTTTTCATATGCTGTTGGACAGCTGCTTTCCACCCCTACCCCCCATGAATTTCCTATTTATATTCTTTACCTGTCTTTTCTAATAATTTTTTCTTATTTGATTTTAAAAGTTCTTTATATATTAAGGAAATTTGCTTTTTGCCATCTGTGTCCCATTTGTTTTTCCTCAATTTTATTCTTTGTCTTTGGGTGGTTTTCCATACATGCAAAAGATTTACATTTAAACAGTCATTTATATTATTTTTATCTTTTTATTTGGAACAAATTTTAAAGGGCCTTCCCCACTCCAGGATTATACAAAATTTCTCTAGTTTTTTTTATAGCTTTATTATGTTGGGTTTTTTTTTATGGTTAGAGTTTTTATCAATCTGGAATTAATTTTGAATAAAGAGTGAGGTGTGGATCCAATAGGCCCAGTTACCCCAACACCATTAACTGAATTTTTTTTCCTCCACTGATTTGAAATGCTGCATTTGTAAACATCCATATATCCTTGGACCTATTCCTGGACTCAAAGCTGTTTCATTGGTCTACTTACTTCAGTTTCAGTAATAAATAGCTTTATCATAAAGTTTTTAAATATGCTATTTTACTCATTTCTCTATTTCAGATTTTTTCTAGCTGTCTTTGACTGTTTATTTATCCAGTATTTAGTGTCATTTTGACAAATTACAAAAAAAAGTTATCCTGCTATTTTGGGATTGTTTTGAATTAATAGATTACTTAGAGAAAACTGACATTTTGATATTAAGTTTTCCTATTCCAGAACAAACTATATATCTCTATTCTTTTATGTCCCCTGATGGAGTTTTAAAGGTAAATTTACTCAGCATTCTATCTTTTTTGTTATTGGGAATGTTTTCTTTTATTATGTTTTCTAGATGGCTACTGGTTACATATGAGAAAGCTAATGCTTATGTTTATAATATATAAATGTATATAATATTTATGTTTATAATTAGAATACTCTTAAATTTCAAAAGTCAGCATAATTCTGACTTCGTTTGAGATATTAATATTCTTTTTCTGCTCTATAATGTGACTTTAAAAGAGATAGGTCAAAATATAAATAAGTCTTCGGTCTTATCTGAAAACTCAGCCCATACCCAGACCTGCCACTTGGGCCTACTAAAGCCTCCTGCAGACCCCTGGACCGCTAAACCACTCAGCAGGCTTTTAACACCAACTTTCCAGGTCAGAGTATTAGACTCAAACTCCTCTCCATTGTGAGACATATGAGTGAGCCGCTAGCTGGGGGTCTGTTTGGAGAAACTGCTGCCACTGAGCCCCCGCCTACTGCAACTATGCAGGACGATGCCGAGATCTGATTTTTCAAGGGAAGCCAGAAATTCAGATTTTAACTTTTTAAATGTTCACTCTAATTCGTAAAAAGTCCTATATGGGCCCAACGAACCATATCTGTGGACTGGACTAATCCTTTGGCCAGCTGGCCATCAGTAAACCACTTTAGCAGGGAAGAGTCTCAGAAGTACAACCACAGTCTCAACATTTACTGGCTTCTTTTCCATCTAAACAAGCTTGTGCACAGATGGTAGAATAGAATGTCTTTTTGTAATCTGCCTAAACCCAAGCTTCCCGTGAGCCCCAATCCTAACAATAAATCCTTCCACTGCAGAGCAGTCGCCTCTGGACTCTTATTTGATTCTCAAAGGGCCCTAGAGACAGGACCATTTTACATATAGAGAAACTGAGGCTTGTGGATGAGTCCAAAGCCAGACCGCAACGAAGAGACAAGTCAGTATTAGCCCCCAGAGTGGTTGGCTGTACAGGCCCTTGTGTTCAGTTTTAACTCTACTGCTCACTGGCTGTGATCTCTGAAAAGCTATGTAATTGCCCCTGGCCTCAGTTTCTTTGTTTATGAAATGGGCATGAACATAATAGTACCCGCCTTCCAGCGTTCTTGGGGTAAAACGAGTTTATCTAACAGTGTACCTGATATTTAGTAATACTTGATAAAGTGACAGTTGCTATTATTATTAACTAGTCCAGGCTTCTTTCTACTCTATCACCCCCACCTCCCTAATTATTTGTAGTTCCTTGAAAAGAATAAGGACCAGGATCTAGGATTGAGGGCCGGCTCCAACTCTCCCCGTTACCCCTTATATTGAGCCCTGAGTCATTGCCTCTCCCTGAGACTTGGTTTCTGCATCTGTAAAATGGGGGTGCTGTCAGAGGTCTCGTCATGGATTCTCACGGCACCAGCAGGGAGAACCTCATAGGATATCACTAGGATATCACCCTGACTGAGGCTCTCTGTGCCTCTACCCTGTCCCATTGGTGACATCCCCCTACCTGCAGGCTCGGCTGCCCTCCAGGCTCTTTCCCCATCTCAGGTAGACAGGGAACCAAGTCACTCTTGCCACTTGACTGACATGTACATGGTGCCAAGATCTGCAAACAGGGCCCTAGCTGCTTCTGCCTGCGGCTTATAACCCCAGTGCTTTCAGCACTATCACCCTAGGTCTCAGAGACTTGACACCTTGTCTCATCTGGCCCCCACCCCAAAAGTTCAAACTTGAGTTCAGCCTCCAACTTCCCTAATTCAACCACAGCCCACCTGCATTTCTAAGAACCCCTATCTCTGTCACTACTTACTATGTCCTGCTTATTAGCCTATAGGGACATCCTGATACCTCAGGCTGGACCCAAAAGCTCTGGCCCAAGTGCTGCCCTCAGCTCCCCACTATCTGTCTATACAGTATCTGAGACTACCTCCTGCCTGCCAGGTTGGACAACCTCCCAGGACTGGCAGCTCGGTCTGAACCAGTGCTACTAGAGCAGAAAGAGGTGTCTGTCTGGGTCCTTCCAATTCAGCTCCTTCTGCAGCAACGAGAACAGTGGTGATTGGCCACCATGAGCGGTCTCTGAGACAAAATAGTGACATGTATGGGGTGCTTCTGTATGTTAGACAAGAGTTTAGGCACTATATGCATTAATATATTATTATTACATTAATTAACATAACTATATGTTATATATTATTTAACTTAATATATATTTACATAACTAAACATATATTATATATAGTATAACTAAACGTAATAATTAATTAATTAATATAATAACTATAGGGTAGGTATTATCATTCCCATTTTAGAATAAAAAACTACAAACCATAATTCTTATATAACATACCTGAGATTACACAGCTAGTCAATGGCAAGTTCAAACCCAGCAGTGTTTGGGCCTCAAGGGCCCAGAGTCTTCATCTTTACACTGACAGCTAAAGGGGCTGACCCTGGGCCTTCCAGAAAGGCATCTGCTTTGCATACACCAAGCACCTTCCAACTTCAACCTCCTGCCCTTCTTGACTTGGCCTCTGCCTGGAAATCTGAAATGCCAACAACAATCCGCCCAGGAGACCCACTCGTCCTCAAGGCTGGTGCCAACCAAGGCTGCCCTTCTCATGAGGGGGATGAATCCCAGGCCTCTGAACACTCAGCTCTATGCATAAGGGAGCCTGAAATCACCACCCCTCTCAGCTGGCAGTCCATGTGCCATTTGCTTTCTTCCAACTTCATCAGAGCACTCTACAGCAATTTCTCAAAGTGGCCTAACCCCTGGCTCCAGCAGTTTCCTGCCTGAACTGTTCCAAGAACTTAGCCTCCTTAAAACAAAAATGGCTAGTCAAGTCCAAAGGCACCAAGAAGACATTCTTCCCATCACACAGGCATTCTCAATCTCTCTCTCTCTCTCTCTCTCTCTCTCTCTCTCTCTCTCTCTCTCCCCCTGACACATATCCCCCACACCCCAGGTGCCCTCACCTGTCACAATGGGATAGGTCTGCGGCCCAGGCACGCTGCTCCCAATATCAGCAGGGGTGGGGCTGGTCAGGTTGGCCTTCATGTCATCTAGCCCTCCAGCCAGTGATGCCATGGTTGAATACTCAGGGGTCTGAAAAAGGAAACAAAACAGAGACTCAGCATCAAGACTCCAAAGCACCCCAGCCAAATGCCACCACCTTCTGGGCTCAGCCACCCAGCTGGGCTGATGTGCCAGTGTTGGGAGGGCACATTCAGCTTGATGGAACCAGACAGTGTCCAGAATCAACAATCTTTCCCAGGTACAGAAGTGGTCAGGGTTCAGTGCAGGGTCACAAAATTCAAACTCAGCTTCTCTGTGGCCTGCAGGCTCCCCTCGCCCGGCCCCAGCTGCCAGAGGCAACTACCCTCTTCAATGCAGAGAAGGAGACACCAATAATCAAAAACAAGGCAGAAATAAGAGCCTTCTTGCCAAGAGGCTGGAAGGAAAGGTTTCTGATTCTGTGCTCTAAAATCATAGATGTCGAGTCACAGAAACAAGATTAATGGGAATTTGGGACATCATCCAATCAAAACCTCGTTTCACACATGAGTAAACTAAGGCCCAAGGGGAAGAAGGCTTTGTCCAAGGCCGACAGAGCAGAATCCCAGTCCAGCAGATGGTTCACCATAACATGCCACCCAAAATTCAATACATCAGGCCAACTGAGGCACAGTCTGGCAAGTTGTTTGTGAATTCTGGAAGCATGTAACCACCTGTATGCTGAAAACTGTGGGGCGCATACATCTAATTTACCAAGTCCGTGCCAACCACGTGCATTTGAGTCATGCTTCTTTCTTTAAGCCATTTCATGAAATCAGAGCTTGTGATGAGTCATTTCCTTGGCATCCAAGCCACTGTCAGAAAAGGTTGTGAAGATGCCACCTGGGTCTCCCTATTCAAGGGCAGACTAAGTTATAAGCATGAGTGACAGGTCTCATCTCCCACCCAACCCCCAAGCCTATTTTCAGGTAAAGCAAATATTTGCAAATAGCTAAGCCAAAGAATTTGGCTGCACATGCCAAGCTCTGGCATGGGAAGTTCCCTCCAGGACCCTGGCATTGTCAATGAAAGACACGTCCCAGTCTGTCCAGAATTATGTCCTTGGCATACAGGGGCCGAGAAGCAAGCAGCCTTCTGAAAGGTGTTGCAGGCTCCCTGGGAGGGACGATGAGGACTGAGCCACAGGCAGGGAAACCGGAGGAGCCACTGGGTAAGCAGCAGGCAGAGGGAACTCAGATTCAGGCACATTCTTGAAGCTTTTCTTCACAAACAAATTAAAAAGTGCTTCTTGGGCAGTTTAAATGCCAACCGGGGAGGATGGCAACTGTGAGTCCAGCAGGTACTATAGATAGGCACAGGACCCTGAAATGGGGTCTCACTGAGGACAATTTGTCCAGAGCTCCAGGGCTCTTCAATTATCTCCAGTAGAAGCTGATTCTGAAACACAGAGAAGAGCACATGACCGATGCCAGCCCAGGTTCTTCTAAGAGAGAAAGAAAAGACGAGGACACACCTCCCTGACATCAGAAATCACTACAAAGCTGCGGTAATTAAGACAGCGGAGATCGGCACAGAGACAGATAAATAGACCAATGAAACAGAAGCAAGTCCGGAAACTGATCCATGCACATATGGAACCCTGATATATGAGAGAAGTGGTGTACAAATCAGCAGATGAGAAGAGACTCCAATAAACACTGTGGGGTAACCGGTTATCCATTCAGAAACAAGGGGGGAAAGAAATTGGATCCTAACTTTACACCAGACACAAAAATCAATTCCAGGTGGATTAGAGGCCTAAATGTGAAAGGCAAAAGCATCTAATGTGGTCAGCTCTAGGTCTGGCCAAAAAGCTTTGGGAACAAAGCCTGTCCTTTGTGGAAAGGAAACAAGTGACCTTGGATAGTCACACAGGATTCTTGGTCACCGTTAGGACAATAGTGGTTTCCAGACATCTCACCTCCCTGTTTCTATGCCGCCTCCTCCAGAAAGTCCTTCTTGACTACCACTCCCCAGGCCCCAAGAGGCAGGAATCTTGCCTTCATTCTATTTACCCCACCAAATGGTGCCAGCACATTACCTCATGACTATGTCAAAAGCTCACATTTACCAATCACTTATTCTGTGTCAGGAGCTTTACCTGTATTATACTATTTAATCCTCAAAATCACTCCATGAAGTAGGTTCTATATTTTCTCCATTTTACAGATGAAGAAACTGAGTTACATAGCTTCTAGGTACCAGAGCCAGGCTTCAAACCCATGTCCGACTGACTCCAAAGTCTTGACAATAACCCTAATTATTTTCATTCCGCAGTGCATCCTGACCCTTTAACAGATGTGAAATCAATTTGCTAGTACCAGCATTCCAAAAATTGAAATTAGAATGAACTAGAACAGGAAGTATCCAAGGGTCTCACGCATAGAAAGAGTAAGTCCTGCTTGTGAATCTTTGTTTCACGTATATGTAGACATGTAGGTAGGTACTAGGTGAAGATGAAAATATTTTCCTTGCTATAGGTTGTGACCAGCAAAGTCTTTGTTCCATGCAGGAGGGAGCTACTGGGAAAAGGTCACTATCTAGACTTTATCCTCCATAGAGTGGGACTTGGCCGTGGCATTAGCCAGCTAATTCGCTAAGAAGGAACTGGAAGTAAAGCTCCCTGGAAGTTGGCTCCTGCAGTGCACTGCCATGTGCAAAGACAGAGGTGAAAATGCCTCTAAAGAGAGTCTCTTCCCAGATGGCACTCTCTGGAGTTTATGGGACCCTGGGGGGTGGGTGGGGATGGTGCCTCCCTCCTTTCTGTTCTCGAGTACCCCAGTGGAGGCCTGATTATAGTGGCTGTTCGGTGTTTACTGAGCTTCTCTGGCATGCAGTATGGCACGTGAAGACTAGACGTGCTCCTTGACCTTCATCCCACAAATCCCAAGGGAAAAGACACATGGCCCCAGAAGCTCCATCCAAGAAGAGCAAGAGCACAGAGTCATTAATTTATATAGGCTGGGAAGTGGTCAGGAAAGATTTCTTGGGGCAGGCTTTATTTCACCTGGGTTTGAGCAACCCCTGACCCCCCCAAAGCTCAGAAGTAAGAGGACAGGACCCAGAAACAGGGCACATGCCAATAACTGGAGGAGGTGGAAGTAGAAGAGGCAAAGAAGAAAAGGTCAACAAGCTGGGACTTGACTGTGCGAGCCTTGCATAATGAAAAAATGAATGAGTGATTCTTAGGAGAACCAAGCAGAATCTCAGCCAAGAGTCAGCATCCCTGCACCCCTCCCCACCCCACTGCCAGGCCTGCCCACTTCCTCAACTTCAGGTTGGACCACGATGTGGACAGGGGTCCAAAAGCCAGTTGCCCAACCACTATGACTTCCCTAAAGATCTGGGGCTGGCCTGAGCCCAGCCTCTCTTCTTCAGCAGGATGGTACAGCTCTTACTCTGCTCCCGCCTGAGCCGGGGCATACTGTCATTTCGTTGTGACGTGTGATTATTCCCTAAGTCCTCGTCACTGTCTGTTCCTGTGAGCTGCCTGTGATTTTTAAAAGCAGCTTAATTCTCCCCAGTCTCCCGGGCTCCTTGGATCCTTGCTACACCGGCTGCTCCTCAGCCCCTCCAGGCAGCGTCCTACCTCTGCCTGGAGGGCTCCTCTCATGCATTCATTTAGTGAACTCCTACATTGTCCAGAAGACCCAGCTCAAATGCCACCTCCTCAGTGAAGCCATTCTTGGGTTCCACACTCCTACAAAAAAATCATGACGCCCTTATCTGTGCTTTTATATTTGACTGCATTTTGCACAGACCTCCATCATCCTACTTCCCTCTACACATAATGGCAGTTTATCTATCTCTCTCCAGGTTGTCTTGACAGCATGGAGCATGAAGCATCCCTAGAGCCCCCTAAGTGCTTGCGGAATGAGTAAATGTATGACCCGGTAGCATGACACTAGCCACAACACTCAAAAATGAACTGGGGGGTGTTTCCAAAAGAACTCCAAGTGCTACGCTAACCTCCCACTTCTACTGCTCGTCAAGCCAGGTGACCAGAAAACAATGTCCCTGTATAGCATTAGTTAAAGCGCCTGGGGAAGTGCCTTCACTGGTCTGTGATGGAATACCAGGCATTCAACATTGGTCAGAGGCAATAAAAGAAAATAGCAATACAAAGAACTTATTTTTTAACCCCTGGAGTCATGCTCATTAGAAGATTCAAATCCCATGTCAATCTCTCCTACAATTTATTATGAGGAAAAAATATTTCTCCTGATGAATGGTTCATTTGTCTCTGATTGAACAGTAGAAACGTTGGAAACCACTACATATCCCTCTTTGCCTTGGCTGACAGGCAGCTCAGTCAAATTCAGTGCTAAATCGCCACAACTACACCATTGTTGGTACCTGGTGCAATAATCTTCCCCTTCCCTCTATGTAACCTCTGAACTTTTTCCAGCCTCAAGGTAGATATATGTAATTGTTTTGCGAGACAACTCAAGTCCTTTGTGAAAGTAGAGGATGGGAGAGGTAGAAAGAATGACAGAAAAAAAAATTGGAAGGAAGATTGGGAGAGAAGAGAGAAGAGAAGAGAAGAGGAAAGAAGGGAAGAGGACAGAAAAGGGGAGGGAAGAGAGACAGCATTATTGAAGCCATTTTTTCCTGGTTATAGGAAGCCAAGGGCTGAGCAGTGGGATGCAGAGACCCTAGGCACACACACAGGCACACATGTGTATATGTCAGTGTACCCACGTGTGTGGAAACAAAGTCCCCTCCCCCCCACCCTGCCCCTAGACATTGATGTCACAGGCGATAGCTGTATTCCACATTCCCGCTTTCCTGAACTCCTGGAGTCTTTTCTTAGGAGGTCATTTTGGACTTCTATTTCCCTTCTATCAGGACTCCCTATTTCTGTCCTTGACTGTGACCCAAGAAGAGAAACAAACCGAGATCAGCAATTTACAAACTGTCTACTCCAATGCAACCAATTGGGATAGAGCTTTTCTGCCTATTGCCACAGACTCCTTTAAGGCCTCAAAGTCAAGACTACCAGATAGGCATACCCTCCTTCCACTGTGCTCCAGATGATGGAAAGTCCTGTACTCTCAATGTCTGAGCTAGAAGGATGCTCAGGGCCATCTTTCCCTACCTGGAAGAACAGGTATGGCAAGGTGGGGGTAGGGGGGGGTCAGGAAGGAATGGATTTCCTCAGCTCAGTTTTATCTGCAGCATTAATAGCCTCTGACCCCACAGTAGAAAGAACATTGAACTAGGAGCAGTAACATGGGGTTCTTGTTCCAGCTCTATCTCTTTGTCACCTCTGTGACCAAGCCAGGTGAGCTCTCTGAGCCTCATTGTTCTTATTAATAAAATGAAACTTAAGTCTAACCCCTTGCTGCCTGCTTGCCAGGGTGATTGTGAGGATCTGAAGGAGATGGAGAAGGATTGCACTTTGGAAACTAAGCAACATGAAGGGTAAAGAAATCCTAAAAGGGACTCAAGGAGGCACGTGCCCCAGGAAAGTGTATGCTGGATGTCATTTGGGTTCCTAGGAAATTACCTGGAAAAGGACTGCCTGGGGCTGCACCAAGTATTGTCTCATCAGCACGGGGCACCACTGCCATAGCATGGAGGAGAAAAGAAACACAGACACGTGAGAAGGAGGGCAGCATGAATGAGGGCAGTGCAAGGGGATGAGGCTGCAGGGCTGGCTACCTCAGCTGACCACCTCAGGCCATGAGGCTTCCCCATCACCTGCTGAGCTCCTCCAGGCTCACCAGCAGGCCTCAGGTACCCTCAGGAGCTGGGCCAGAGCCAGGCCAACCACTACCATCCTGAGAGACCGGACACCTGCCCACCTACACACCTACCCAGAAGAGGGCAGAAGGTAGAGTAGGGAAGGTGTGTCCCCAGGACCTGGCCTAAAGACCTGAAATTAAGGAGGCAGAGGGAGATGGATGTCTGAGGTAGCCAGGGTGGGACAGGAGTCTGGGGGCAGGTCTACTCCTTTGCTGGCCTCTGTTTCCCCATCTGTCTGAGAACTTGCACTTGGTCTCTAAGTCCCCAGACACGCTGATGCCTCTATAACTGGCCACAAAGTTTGGATTTCCTCTTCAACGGATGAATATCAATGCAAGAAAAGAGAGACAGAGGGGATTCTATGGGTTAGAGGAGATTTTATAGATGCATCAAATAATCACAACGTGAACCCTGATGTCAAGAAACAAACTGTAAAAGCTACAACTGTAAAAAAAAGTGTTTGATGCAATGAACATTTGGAAATGCAAACATCAGTTGGGCATTCGATGACATTGTAGAATCTGCTAACTTTATAGGCATAATAATAGTTTCATGGTTATGCTCTTAAGCTCTCATCTTCTAAGGAGTCGTTCTGAAATATTTATAGATGAAGTGATATGACGTCTGGAGTTAGCTTCAAAATACAGTGTGGTTAACAGACTGTGGTATGTCTATGCGATGGAATCCTGACCAACAATAAAAAGGAACAAGATATTGATGCATGTTACAACATGGATGAACCTCAAAAGCACGTTAAGTGAAAGAAGCTAGACACAAATGGAGAGTCCAGAACTGGTAATTCTACAGACACAGAAAGCAGAGCAGGGTTGGCTGGAACTGAGGTGGGAGCAGGGACCCACTAGAAAGCCACATAAGGGATCTTTGGGGAGTGATGAAACTGTTCTAAAACTAGACTGTGGTGTCGATGGCACAACCCTAGGAATTAATAAAAATCATTGACTTGTATGCTTCAAATGAGTGAATTTTATGGCATAAAAATTAAACGTCAATAAAGCTGCTAAAAAATAAAGTAGAGTGTGGGGGATACAGGAATATTAATGGGACTAGACTAGCGTGTCAAGGCAATAATTGTTGAATCTGGGTGATAAGGGCTAAAGAAGTGGATTAGACTATTCCGTCTACTTTTGAAACTCTCCATCATTAAAGTGAAAGAAAAACCCAAACAGCATATATTTGACTTGTGGCACCCGCCAGCTGTTCAACAAATATCTGTGGAATAATGAGAGAACCCAAGAGGCCAAGGACAGCCAGGCATTTGCTCTCTCCAAGGCCATTATCACTCCATCTCAGGGAGTCAGTGGTTCCAAACACAAGAAGCAGAAGGCCTCTTTGCCCAGCACTTTCCAGTTCGCAAAACCCTTAAAGGTCCATATGTCCTTGGGAATCCTGGGCTGTGAGTAGACAGAGAGACAGAACTCAGAGAGAGGACCCCATGTGAGCCAACTCTAAGTTCAGGGCCGAGCCGTTGCCCCAGAAGCGAGTTAGAACTGGAGACGCCTTCACTACCAACCCGGAGGGTAAGGCTCAGACGCTGTGGGACAGTGGCACATCCTTCTCCAAGAAGCGCCTTGGCCGCAGGCTGAACTCCTCTCCTCTGGCTAGAGAGACAGCTCTGAATCTGACGCGAGAAGGAAAACTTCCACACTTTGTAAACATGGGTACACAAAAACTGCACCCGAAGAGCATATGTTCAGGAATGTTCTGTCTTGATTATAATGGATTACACTGGTTGGCAGGGGGCCTGGAAACCTGGCTCTGCCTCGGACTCCCATGTGACCTGGGCAGACTCCACCCCTGTCTAGGCCTCAACGACTCCATTTACCAATTGAGGGAGATGGACCAGAACAGTCAAGGCCCTTCTGGTCCTGAGGCCTCACCAGGGTTTGTGGCCCTGTAGTAGCGGGTTCTCCCTAATGTGGCAGAGGTCTGTAGGTTGGTGAAGGTGTCACCCATTCTACCCAGGCCCCTGAATCCAGAAGCCTGCAGCCATCAGGGAAGAAGTGTGGCTGAGGAAGCCCACTGACCCTGGGGCCAAGAGGATAGAGTTCAAGTCTGACATGGTCAAGTTCATGCTCCGTGGAACTAGGCCAGGCACCTCATATTCTATGCTCCTTTTCTCCTTTGTAACATGGGGTCACATGACCTGCCTCACCAGGTCATGAAAGCACAAAGAGGAGGATAAGAATGTCAAGTCCTCGAGGACAGGCCTTTTTCTTCTCACTTTTTTTGAGTCCTTAGGGCCAGACATGTAAACAATTTTAAAATGCTGAAAAGGGCAATAGGAGGGACCCTTGTGTCAATGGAGCTGTTCTGCATCTTGAGTCTATCAAAGCCAATATCCCAGTGTGATACTGCACTGTTTTACAAGATGTTATCATCAAGGGAAAGTGAAGAAGGGTATACGGGATCCCTCTGCATTATTTCTTACAACTGCACGTGAATCTACAATTATTACAAACTAAAAAGTTGAATTTTTAAAAAGAATAAAAAACAAAAACAAAGTTTTAGCATTTTATTCCCAGTAAATCTAATAAAGATGAATTAAACATGAAAAAAAAAAAGTTTGCTGAATAGAAGAACTATAAATTATTCTTGCAAACATACTCCATAATCTATAAGGTGCTACCATTAGTATTACCTTGGGGGAAGAACTGTCAAGGATTCTGAATGGCCTCTCTCCTCCAGGAAGCCTTCCTTGATTTCCCTTCCTCTTTTCCTAGAACACCTAAGTGGGCCTTTCTCTACTACTGCACTTAGCACTCTGCCTGTACACTTAATTGTTTAGGGTCCTCATCTCCCAACTAGTGTGTGGACTTCATAAAGATGGGGCTGTGTCTCCCTCAGCTTGTGACCACAGCTCCTGGCCCAGTGCCTAGCTCTGAATAGATGTAACATAGATGCCTGTGGAACCAAATGAACTGGAACAGGTGCCATGGCCTGGCTCTGCCAACAGCACCAGAGGTACTTCCCAGGGTCACTGAAAGAATAAGTGATGTCAAGGACCGCAGGCATGAAGGAGACATGCTCTGTATTGATTTGGCTCTTCCGAACTGTGCCCATGCCTGGATCAAAATAGTTTACAGTGAAAGTGAGGGGCTTTCAAGAAGAGATTTGCAAAATTTAACTGACTCATCTCTTCCTATTCCGTTTACGGCCTGCCCAGCACTCTCCAGCACAGCCCCAGACACACTCACAGGTGGTACAGAAGAGCAGAGGAAGCTCCCAGAGAAGACTGACATCAAATATTGTAGTTTCTGTCTGAGAGAAAACTTTCCAGCAATGACTCATCAAGAGGCCCCCTTTCCTACCTCTGGCCTCTTAGAGAATCTTAGTGAGACCAAATCTCAGGACCCAAAAGAGCTTAGGGGTTATAGAGGCTGATCTTTATCTGATGCTTGAAATCCACCAGTGATGAGAACTCACTCTTTCCCGAGGCAGCCACTCCATAGCAATATAGCTCTCGGCTATGAGAATGTGCCCTGGAAATCTGCCCCTTTAGGTCTCTCCATGCTGGTCTTAGGTATGCTCTCTGGGGCTCCAGTTCTAACAAACGTCCTCTCAGACCACAGGCACCACTGCTGTCTCCACCTGGATCCAATGCAGGGCTCCCAGGCCCTCTACTCCTTGTTCTGGACATGTTCTTTCTGACAGGGGCAGAAGAAGCTTGCTTCTGCTTTTCTTGTGGCCTCAACACCTGGCTGATTCATACTGTTCTCACGGTCAACACAGAGCTCACTACAAATTCATTAGAAATGGAAAGTGATTTTGCATATAATTTTTTTAAAAAAACATTCATTTTCTCTCACCCTTAACCAGTGTGCCATTTGCAAACAGAATGCTCTATGCTTATAAACCCTCCCTGGCTCTCTACTGCCTCTAACTAAGTAAGATTACAGACCCCAGTTCAAATCCCAGACTACTTTTCTAACTTCAACCCAGACCTACCCTATTTCCAAACACACGCTCACTAATCCCTAAATACCCAGATCCCTCCAGGCAACGCCTTTGTTCATGCTGTTTTTCACCCCAGTCTAAGACCTTGTTCTCTAAGGCCCAGGTCAAAAGCCTCTCTTCCTGGATGCTTTCTTAAAGTCTCTGGTTGAAATCATTTACTTCTCTGAATCCACATGGCATTTTCCCCATGCCTCATTTTGAACATTTGTCCCATGCTATTATGCCAGTTGTTTGGTACCAGGTCTGCTCTCTCTTTGAGATGGGGAGGCATCTCTATGGGCAGCATCCCCAGTTGATTTGAAGGCAGAACCTACCAGCAGGCGTAGGCAAGACCTATCCTGGCTGAAACTGAGTGAGGGAGAGAGGGAAGGAGTGAAGGAATCCAGGGCCACCGTGAACCTTGAAATATCTGGAAAAAGAGCAGGAAGAGAAGACCCTGGGCTCAGAGCAGTCCAGTTCTTGTCTAAGACTCCACCAGCTCTCACCTAAATGTTCACATCCAGAATAACAGTCAAATAAACTTGCACTGCCTGGACTCTTACTACACACCAGCTACCATTCTTGGTGTTAAAACACATTAATTTATTTAATCCTTGCAACAACTCTACAGGGTATTATTACCCCCCTTTTACAGATGATGAAAATGAGGCACAAGTCTCCAAAATAATGTTTCTAAATCACCACCCCCCAACAGAACAACTCCAAGCCCAAGATCCTGAGCACCATTCTACAGCAGCTCTCTGCCACTATTGCTAACCTCATCCCAGTGCGGATGAGAATATTGAGCGTGGAGCAACTAAAAAGCCTGTGGGGAGGAGTGTCAGACTCAGGTGCTATCTGATCCCAGAGTCCGTGTTCTTTGTGATTCTAAAGTGCCTCATGATGAGGCACAGGGGCCCATATTGAGAAATGCCAACTGCTATGCCAGGAGCCCCTTCATAGGCTCCATAACCTCTTCAGACACCTACCTGCTCCTGACTCTACACCTGTGACAAGCCCATTCCTCTACCTCAAGTGCCTTTTTCCTTCTTCTTTTCTAATCCATGTCTATCCACCCCTTCAAATCCTGGCTCAAGAACAACCTCCCATAGGAGATGTTTACAGATAGGTTCAGCCATAGATGTCAACTTTATCCTTTATTCTCCCCACTTAGACTCGGAGAACAACCTGTACGATAAACTCAGAGGATAGCTGTGCCCAGATTTTTGTCAACATTAGCGATCAATCTGAACATTACTGGGAAACAATAGCAAAATGAATATACACATGTGACATTGTTAGCACTCTTCAGGAAAATTCAGGCATCGGACTGTTTGCTTGGTTGGGGTGTGGTATTCGCCACTGAAAGTAACCTTTTAGATTTTAGAAAGACCAGAAGCTAAAGAAATGAGACCCTAAGCTTAGGTTTTGCTATTTTGTGTAAGCCCAAATTTTAGCTAATATAAATAATAGAGAAAAACCTAGCACAGCAACAGCAGTGTTTCAATTCAAATACCTTTTTATCAAGGTTAACTTTACCTAAGAGCCTTTGCTTATAATTACTAAAATATGTTTGCATAGTGCATGTTACGTGTCAATTCCATGAATCTTTCATTTTGTACCTGGAAACAAAGCATTATAATCCTTCTTTGTGCTAATACCTATTATTTACCAAAACAAGCAAGCTATTGGCCTTGAGAGTGGACATATAAACGAACACACTTGTGATGGTTTGGCTTGAGTTTGATTTTTAACAATTCTTTTTTCTGTCTCATACATATACATGTGTTAAATTTAGCCTCCTGGTTTTATTTCCTTCACCTCTCTCCCACAAATCAAACCTCAAATAATACAAAAAAACTACTGGCTAGAAGGAGACTTCACACAAATAAGCACAAGCTTTCAAACCGAAGGCAGAGAAGTTCCCATCTCCCTATCTAACCACTTCCACCTCCTCTGCCTGCTCCAACAAAACATCCTCTCTCTGCCCAACTGCCCAGGAAAACCCTGAAATATCTCATTTTCATTTCCAGGAGTGGAAGAGGTTTGATCCCCAAGTAAAAAAAAAAGTTCAGTAATAACAGTAAGCCGGGAAAACCCAGGCAGATTTCTCCTTGCCACTCGTGTCAAGCTCACAAAGAGAAAAAATTGTACCATCCGACATGGTTGGGAGAGTTTAATCCAAAGCACTGCTAATTAATATCCCTGGCTTTCCAGAAGCCAGTGCCACATACAGCTGCAAGGGCAACAAGGCTGTTCTCCCTTCAATTTTATGGGAAGAACATTTTCATTACAAAGCCCCCTCCCAGGCCCTCCTCTCTCAGCCAGAATAGCATAGAGAAGGAAGCGGATGATCCATATATCAGAACTCCTTCGCTCCCCATTAATTTTATTATTTATACCCCATTTTAAAAGTTTATTGGTGCAACTCCCTGTACACCTGGCCAGGGCCCTTCTGACAAGCGATAATACCCTCCCGCTTCCCCTCCTCAGGGGCAGTTTTTTGCATTGTTCCCCAGAATGTGCCAACTTTTTAAAATTTCCCTTGGAGAGCTGACTCCAGTGTCATTTCCTGCCTGGTCCTCCCGCCAACCCCCATGCACACACCAATTTTTTTTTAAAACAAATGCTAAAGGTTCTGAACTTACTCATTTGTGAAATACATGTGGACTTGACAGTTTAACATGAGCTCTGGGTGATCCCCAGAGACCCCTTAACACCCTGGGGGATGCCCTACGTGCCCACACCCAAATGAAACACCCCCAACTGTTCCAGCAGAGTTAACCCATTTTTAACCCAAATGCCAGACTACATGCAGGCCCAGTGGGGCCACATGTCTTACGATTCCATTCTGAAACCCCACGTGCTCAAGGCTGTCTCTTTCCAGCCTCCTAAAGGGACCCCAAATCCAATCTAAATGTCTCGAATTTACCTGTTTGTCTTTTATACATATAAATAGCTGCATTTCCATTCTCTCTTTGTTTCTCATTTTCATTTGGTTCTAATATCTGCATGTAAATGTCGGAAAATAGCATCTGTAATTGGAGATTATGAAGTATGGCCAGCTCCTGACAGGCCGCTAAGGAAGATGGATTATCCTCATTTTTCTGTAAATTTTGTCAATTTTGGAATTCATAAGCTATCAACACTGATCAAAATGGGACTTCACAGCTGTGTCAAAAAAAAGAGAGCCAGAGAGAGCTAGCGAGTGAGAATGAGAGCGAAGGCTGCTGGTTGTGCGCAGGGGCCGGCACGGACGGCCGCGGTGTTGGCACAGCAGACTGGATGTCCAGTGTCATCCGTGGCCACCCGCTTCCCTGGACCCTCCCCTCCACAAGGCAGCTCCCTCAGCATGGGGCACCCTGGAACTCAGGGTGGGGCCGTTTAGTCCCCTGATGAAATGAAATGGCTAAATCATACCCCTGGAAGGCTGCAAATCCGCCAAGGCACCAAAGCTTAATTTATTTCCAGGCGCTGCCTTCCTTATTTATCTGGAGAGTCTACAGGCTCCCTTCGTGCAGGCCTCTGAGATGTCCTACTCCTTCCAGGCCCTCATGGCCCACTTGAGGCAATTGTATTGGTCTCTCTCTCTCAATTTTCCCATTACTGGGAGTAAGTACTGTTGGGACTCTGTAATAGCCCGACTGCAGCCCATATCAATAACAGATGAGGTTTAATCGTCCAACACAAAAATTATTTAGGCGCAGTAAGGACATTCAATGTCATTTGCATAATGGCATTTCTATCGCACGCACCTAACCCGTCTTGCATAAACAAGGCCTTGGGACCATAAATAATAATAAATCATGACGTCTGCACGCCTCTTGCGGTAATAGGAGCCACTCTTTGTGGAAATTATTTCAGCAGGAAATGGGCACTGTAATTTTAAAGACATGTGGCGCAGTGAGGCACAGTAAATTATGCGGGCAGACAATTCCCAGGAGCAGCCCGAGGACCTGCCCTGAGCCCACAGAGACATCCCGGGGCCACTGGAGGAAGAGGGCAGGTCTTGAGGGTGAAACATTCAGGACCTTTAAAACAGACACCAGGATATGCCACTGGCCCAGCAAATAACAAGACTGCAGGATGGTTGGAGCCTAGCACAAGGAAAGTCAGCTTTGGGTCGGGAGAAGCACCCAGGCCTCAGGCCAGAAACTGTCTTCATTCCATGAGAACTGAAGCTCCCTGAGGACAGCCGTTTTGTTTGTTTGTTCGTTTTTTAATTTTTCTCTGCTCTGTTCCCTGCTCTACCTAGTACAGTGCCTGGCACCCAGCAGTCCCCAAGAACCGTCTTAAAAGAAATGCAATGAGAGGAGAAGATCCTGGGCCTAGATAGTGAGTAGATGAGAAGAGCTTGAAAACATTAAGATCAGCTAGACAGAGGCGCAGACCTGGGAGAAGTAAGGCAGGAACTAGCACAGAAGTGAGTGGCACAGTGAAAATGCTCGGTAAACTCTAAACCAGGTTTCAAGGCAGCAGTGGGGTGAAAGAAAGGCACAGATAGTGAGACAGCAAGCAGAGCCGTAAAGCATGCAGGTCTGAGGGAGACATGACTGGGTTAGAATCCCATTTCCACCCATCTCAATCAGACCACCTCCCCGCTCCATGCCCCAACTCTCTTGTTGGTGGAACGAGCCTAAATAACAGTACTTAGCTCACAGGTTAAATGAGATAATGTGAGCAAAATGACTGGCACTTGATCAAGCTTTGCCATCATTATTATTGGTGTGACCGCCGTTATCCTTCTGGAAGCAACAGAAGTAAGTTCAAGTATAACTCCGCCTCTTCCTAGCTGTGTGATTTGGGACAAGTTTCCCTACCCCTCTGGGCCTCAGCTTTTGCTCATCTGTTCAAGAAGAGCATTAATAAAACCATCCTCACCTGAGCTGCTACAAAGCAGCAATAAGGTCATGCTGTGAAGCTCATTGTTGGTATAAAGTGCTATCTGCATGGGAGGGAAATGAACACACATCACTTAAGAGTGTAAGAAAAGAAAGAAGAGGAGAGCTTTCCAACACCTGCCCAATGTCGCCTCCAGCCACCTCCACCCCTGGCTGCAGCCTGAAAAGTCTGTGCTTCCCAGAGATTGTTCTGGCAGGATGCACACCACAACAGTCTGCCGTTGCCTCTGAGAGGGAGAAGAAGGGACTGCGTTGGAGTTGTTAGTTAAGCTGTATCTGCAATGCGTTAATTTTTCTAGAAGAGGAGTACTACTTGTGTCAACAAGATTTCTAAAGTTGATGAAGTTTCATACCTTTAGGCCTTGGTACACACTATTCTCTCTACTGGAATACCAAAAACTAGAAAAACGCTGACGAATCAGCAATAAAGGGCCAAACCAGTGATTTAAATACAGCTGCATTTCCCTACCAGAGGAACCAAGAGAAACAGCAATCACTTCTCTCTCCATTGAGTCTGCCTCTCCATCCCAGGAGACCTGGGCTGTGGGCTGCACTCTGCTAAGAATAAGGGAATCGTAGGCCTACGCAGCCTCACACCTGCAATGCCACCTTCAGTTAACACATTACCTCACCCTCACTGAAATGTGAAAACTTTGCTCAAAAGACAAAAAAAAAAGTCTGCAATTTAGTTATTAGTATCATACCAATGTCGGTTTCTTAGTTTTGGCACATGGACCATGGTTACACAAACATTAACAACCAGGGAAGCTGGGTGAGGGGTTTGTAGGAATTCTCTGTACTCTCTTTACCACTTTTCTGTAAATTTAAATTATTCCAAAAGAAAAAAATGCAAATAAATGAATAAATAAATAAATAATAAGCCAGACCTCACTCATAATAAGAAAAAAAATTAAAACCAAAATATATCATTTTTCATCTATCAGATCAGCAATGAGTCAAGAGGTTGATACTACACTGACTAGCGAAATTGGTCTTTCCATTTCCAGGGATAAATCTCTTTGGAGAGCAGGGCGTCTCTTTTTCAAACTTTACAATGCATGTACACTGATCTGGCCATTCCACATCTGGGAATCTATCCTGCAGGTATAGCCTCACGTGTGCACAAATACACATGGACAAGGATGCTCACTGCAGCCTTTTATGAAAAAGATGAGAAGCAACTTAATAGGAGACTTGGGCTTCTACTATAATACCCCATAAATGGAATACTACATAGCTGTTAAAAAGAATGAAGCAGCACTCTGTTGATGTGGAACAATCGCCAAGAAATGTTTGTTAGTGGAAAACAGCAAAAATAGAACAATGTGTGCTACCATTTGTGTTCAAAAGAGCAAGGAGTTGTAGATATATATTGAAATACACATACATACACAGATAAACCTTAATATTGTAGGTCACCAAAATATTGTAGGTAAATCTCTAAAGAATACAGAAGAAACTAGTAATGGTATTCCCCCTGCCCGCCCCCAGGAAGGGAACTGTGTGGCAGGGAGAAAGAAGTGAGGAAGAGACTTACTTTTCAGTGTATATATTTGGTATTGTCTGAATTTTTACCATTTGGCTGTATCACACCTGTTCAAGTTTTCTGAATAAAAAAACAGTGTTGCTTAGGTAAGTGGCAATGAGCACATGCTGCCTAGACTTGAACAGGGTCATAGCTGTGCCCACGGGCCCCTCAGAACTCTGTCTTGACGGGTGCCCTGCGTACCTCCGCATCACCCACCACGTCTGGCACAAGTCTCCTAGACAGTGTGCTCAGTGGCTGGTTGCCTGATGGATGGATTCACACACCCACCTGTCTAGGACCCTGCCCCACGCCTCAGCTCCGGAGACTGAGACCCTCCTACACCAGATCGATAGCTCTAGGCAGTATCTGAGCTGAAAAGGACTTGGAGTATCCTAATTCACCAATTTTCAGATGGGAACCTGAGGCCTGTTGAAGGAAACGACTGGCTCAAAGGGACATCACACGAGATGGAACCAAATCAGACCTCAGGTCTCAGGAAAAATGACTTGCAGTTGGAAGGAGAAGGGAACAGGCACCATTTCTATAGTTCTTAAATGCTTTATGGCTCTGTACTTCACAGAGACCCTTACATAAACACCACACAGCCCTATAAGGCAAGCGCTAATTACCCCCATTTTGTAGATGAAGAAACTGAGGCTTAGCAAGGCCCTATGACCTGCCCAAGACCACACAGCTGGTAGTCAACAGACATGGGACTGAGCCTAGGCAGTCTGGCTCCAGAGCTCACACTCTCAAACACCACACTCCAAACCCTCGAAGGCAAGATTGAGGCTAGAGACTTATGAACTTGCTGGGGGAAGAACCATATCTGACCCTCCTCGCTGCCAATTGGAAGAGAAACCTGCTCTATTATTTCACAGGGTCCATGAGATACTGACTGTCCATCACTGACAAGTTCTCCTGCTGACTCTTAGGCCAGACAGGGTCCTCCTGGCCCTCTCTGAAGAGCAAGCTGAGAAACCAGAACTGTCCTCCAGACCCAGGGATGACTGCCACAGGTTGTTCCTTCAGGTATCACCTCCAAAGTACAATTCAGTAAAAATAACTCCAAGGGGATTATACAGGTGGTTCAGTTACCTAGTTAAATGACTTGATCAAGGAATAATTTTAGAATAAACGGAAGATACAGATTATATGTTCTCCAAGCAATCCTCTCTAAATATTGCTTCTCTGAGCCAATCTAATAAAAATGGAAAATATTTTTATTCCTAACAAGTGGCAAGATCCCTATACGCTCATAGTTAAATGCAGACCCAGCTGGTAGTGACACTGACACCCTCTTGTTAACACTGAGGGGCCTGACAGGAACCTGGGCCACAAGGCTTACAGAGGTGAGCGGACCATGCCTACTGGCAGGAATGGGAATCTCCTTAAAAAATGGTTTTGGACCCAGGCCAACACAGATCTCTAGATGATGGAGACCCAGAGTTCTCCTCCATTTAGCACTGTCACAAGGGTTATGTCCCAGAAGATGTCTGAGACAGATGTAGCCACATTCCCATCTCTGTTGCTAAAAAAAAAAAAGAAGAAGAAAAAAAAAGAAAACAAAGGAAATAAAATTCCTGCTACCTTCTGTACCTTTCAAGATGAAATCCATGTCAAGATAACCAAGTCAAGCAACTTGTTAAAATGAAATGCTATTTACAAATCTGTTCAAACAGAGGAAAAGGGTCCTGAAAATAGAAACGTTTATTTTGGAATATGTGGCCCACAGCCATTCTTCCTGGCCAATAGGATCAGCGTGTCCAGGCATTGGGGACACTCCTTGAATGCGAGAGAGGAGCCGATCTTCAAATACCAGTACCGTCTCTCGCCAGATGTGCGGCCTTGGGCAAGTTACTTAGCCATTTGGTTCCTCATTTTCCTCATCCGTAAAATTAAGACAATAAAAGTCCCCACCTCACAGGGCTGTTGGAAGGATAAACGAGTTAATACACACTAAGTGCTCAGACCACGTGCTTGGCACCATGTAAACGCTCCATTATTATAAAACAGCACGGTCACGGCCTGGAGAGTATCCAGCTTCGAGCTCTCTACACCAGGATGCCACCCACGTATTTCGTCCAACAGAAGTAAATGAAAAGGTAAGTGTGCAGGAAACTTGTGCTGCTCCATCAGGAGGCTCACAGAGACGCCGGCCCAGCCTTCCCCGAGCTTCGGGAACTCGGCCGTGACGAGCAGTGCTTCCCTGAGCACTCCTGTATGTGTCTCCTGGCGCACAGATGGCCAGGTCGCAGTTACTGGGAACCAGTCCGAGATCTAAAGACATCGAAGCAGGTGACCTCCATTGGTAGAGCTGGGAAAATAAACTTCCCAGAACCAGCCAGAAGCTGGGCGCACAATCTTCAGGTTGAAGCATCTAGAGATTAGGACCCCTTCCCAGAAGCTCCAGACACAATCCTCACGCTCCAACAACCAAAAGTGATGAGGTTGAAAAGACGATAAAGATCACACTGGGTAACCAAACCTACGGCTTGTGTCTTGCCAGGCAAACATAACATAAAAATTTTAAACCTTGTGTGTGTGTCAAGTATCATTCCCTCAGTTTTCTCATCTCTTACATGAGGAAAATAAACACCAAACTGGAAGAGCTTATTATGAGGATTAAATCAATAATACAGATAAAATATCTAAGTGTATGCACCGTCCAGATCTATTATTACATTACATGTTATATTACACTTCATTTAGTGCGTGTGTGTGTGCATTTTTTTAAAAGGCTTTCCAGAGTCATCATCAACCCACCCCTCAAGCTCCAGCCACTTGCAACGACTCCCCTTCTCCAGAGGATACATTGCACAGGTCTCCATGCTTTTGTTCTTCCTCTTCTCCACCTGGCACCCCCTTTACTCATCTTCCTCCCCACCCACTTCCTGTGCAGCTCCCCAGACTCTAAGTAAGGTCTCCCGGGGCAGGAGCCTTGTCTGCATCATTCAGGCCTTCTCTGAGGATATAAATAACAATGATAAATAACATCTACTGAGTGTTCCCATGAGCCTCACCTTTTGCCCTCACACCGACTCTGGGAAGGGCACACTAGCACCCGCATCTTCCTCTTGTAAGTGGGGACACTGAGGCTCAGTGAGACTGGGCAACGCGATCAGATCACACAGCAGATGCCAGGTTCCCGGAAGAACCAGGCAAACTTCAGAGCCCTCAATCTGAACTATTGTCATATGGCCAGCGTGAGTGACCAACGTAATACAGCCTGAGTGCCCAGAAAGGCTGAGTATGAGAGGATGGCAGGCGTCCCTGAGAGCACGGTCCCAGCCCTTCCTCCCAGGAGGGACATGAACAAGCTCAGAAGTGATGCAGTATCTTCTCTCTCCAAGTCATCTCGGAGACTAGAGAACTCCCGCCCTCCGTCGCGCCAACAGAGAAATACTAATGTGCTTGTTTGTAGGGAGAGATTCTTATAATACAACCCCGAATTAATAATTTATTATGAAGATTTCTTAGCTCCTCAGGCAGAAGTTCTAAAAGTGGTACAAATTGTTACTTTGATTACTTTAATGGGATTTTCACCTCCATGCCTGAGTTCATCTGCCTGTGTAATCTATAACCAGGCAAACAGTAAAAACCGAGAAAGCCTGGGGAGGAGAAAGTTCCCAGCAACTCCACAGCTCAAACGTTCTACCGCTGCAGGTCAGACAGTGCCCGCGGTCCCCCTCTCATCCCTCCCTCCCGACAATCCCAGCCTCTCTCTCTGTCTCCTCTCGCACTCCCATTCTGCCCAGCCAGCCCTGATCCCCACTGTGACCCTGTCTTTCTGCCCTGTGGAACCTCTGCTGTGGCAAAATGCTCCTTGATGAGAATGATAATAATAACGATAATAGGTTGGATCCTCTGCTAAGCCCTTTTTATGTTCACCTCATTTAATCTGTACAACCAAAATGACAAAAGAACCATCACAATCCCATTTTACATATGAGACAACTGAGGTGAAGGCCGTGGGAAAGCCGAGTAGGTTTGAAACAACTCTGCACGCAAAGGAAGAAAAGCTAATGTTTATTTGGGAAACGATGGTGCCCTGCCTGCTCAAACCCAGGAATAAAGGAGGATCACACAGACTCTGAGGCAAGCCTGTGATCACTTATTATCACAATCTCCCGAGAGGCTCAAAAGTAACATAACAGGTTGCAAAGTCACAAGCCGCTGCTTTGGAAGCCTCCACTCTTAACTGCAACGCCGTCCTGCCTCCAGGGTCCTCTAGACTTTGGTCCCTGGCATCATCTCCCATGACTTTCTGGGAAAGGCAGAGGGCTCTGCACACTCATGTTCCCCAGCACCAATGCCGGGCACAGCTCCATACACCATCTTGCCACAGCATCTCCTCCGCAGGACCCCACAAATCTACCCAAGCCAGTCCCCCACCCCATACTGTTAGTGAACTGCATAAATCCCTCCTGACAGATGCCGCCTTCCTGGGGTCCTCCCACCACCACCTTCACCTGCCCTCAGTCTCACTGAGCATACCTCTATGACTCTGCTGGTCTTGATCTTTATTCCTCAGCTGCAACCCCAGCCCCATGGATGGCCACAGGTAGGATCTTATCCTGTCATTTAAAACTGGTCTGTCTCCAAGACCTCAAGACCTTATGCTCCTTTCACACCCTCATCCTGATGAGCTGGTTCTTGCCAGGTGGGGATAAAGTTATCTGCCCTCTTGGGGGCCTGAAATGATAACAACATCACCAATTACTTTACCTTGACTCTGGAATTGTCTGTATCCTCGTAAAAGCACTGACACTGGTTGGTAGGTTTTTAGGTTGAATACCTTAAGTATTTCATGTAACTATCATGTTATTTTGCATGACTTCTGACATGAAATCCACTGTAATTCTTATCCTTGTTCCTCTGTAAACAAGATAATTTTTTTCTTCTCTGGATTTTTTCAAGATTTTCTCTGTCTTTGGTTTTCCGATGTTTGAATATGCCATACATAGGTGTCGATATCTAAATAGTTTCATATTCTCTGAGTTCCTGCATCTGTGACGGTGTCTGAGTTTCCTGCATTTGCGGCTTGGTGTCTGTCATTAATTTTGGAAAGTTCTCAGCTACTTCGAATATTTTTTTTCATTCTCTGTTGTTCTGGTATTCCAATTATGTCACTCCTTTCAAAATCACCACACAACTCTTGAATATTCTGTTGTAGTAGTGGTTTTTGTTTTTTTCATTCTTTTTGTTCTCTTTGCATTTTAGTTTGGGAAGTTTCTATTGACAGACCTTTAAGTTCACCTGATTCTTTATTTCCTGTTATAAAAATGAAAGCATCACAACTTCCAAGTTCTTTATGTCAGAGGTGAAACTGGAAATTTCTCATATCCTTCTTATTTGAGTACATCAGGACATTATTTAGCAGTTCAGTAAGAGTCTGTGAGTGGTGGTAAACTTCACCTTTCTCTGAAAATGGCTTTATTTGCCTTCACTATTAAATGATCGTTTACCTCAGTATAGGTTAACGGTTATCTCTTAACACTTTAAGATATTTCCTATTGTCTTCTGGCTTCCGTGGATGCTTTAAAAGGTGTCTTTCCTGTCAATCTAAAGGTTGTACTTGCTCTCTGGTTGCTTTTATAATTTTCTCTTTGTCTCTGATGTTCAATTTCACTGCAGCTTTACCTAGATGTGCATTTATTTTTATTTGGCTTGCTTAGGATTTCGTGTGACTGTTCAATGTAGTAACACATATCTTGCAACAACTGTGTTCAACAAATTTCTTAGTCATTATTTCTTCAAATATCATTTCACCTCTATGTTTTTCTATTTCTTTTTCTAGGGAAACTATTAGATGCGTGTTGGAACTTCTCATAAAATTTTGTTTTATTTCTTAGTCTCTCTTCCATATTTTCCAACTCTAGATTTCTGTGCTGCATTCCTGGCAATTTCCTCAGCTCTGTCTCCCAAATCACTAATTTTTTATTCAACTGTGTCTTACCTGGTAGTTAACCCATAAATTAAATTTTTAGTTTTGATGACTAAAAAATTTTTTTGGCTTAAACAACTAATTTTTATTTCTCATACTGGATTGTGAAAGGATCCAGATGAGAGCTTTACGTGTGATTCTGCTAGGCATCTCAAGAATTTCACTGATAGGAGCCCAGTTTTTATATTAATTTCTCTTCTTGAGTTTCTCATGAATAATATAAAGTGAGATAACACATCTATATATGGCACAAGCTTGGGATTTCAACTTCCCATGGGAAAAGTTTGTTCCACTCTTGAGTCCCATGCAAAATCAGTGTCCTCACAGCTTCCCTCAGTCTGCAGATAAAACTTTCCTAGCCCTTATAGAAAGTCTAGTCCTTCCAGGCTTCAAGTTTTTCACAAGAGTTTCAGTTCCAACTTCCATATCATGTCTAAGGCCATATTTTCTATCTCAGCATCAAAACCTAGGTCCCATTCACTAGGAGCTACATCCAGGACCAGTAGCCTGGGCCACTAGTTCATGCATTTAAAGTTGTGGCTCTGAACTCCTTAATTCTGGCTTCTGAGGATTTCCCTCTCCTTATTTAAAACTCAGAAATATATATAAAATAATTTATTGGTATATTTGATCCAGTATTTTTACTGTTGGAGATGGGAGGGGCATCTTCAATAGCTCAGGCTTTGTTAGCAAAACCAGAAATCTATGCTCTTCTTCTTTTTCTTCTTTTTTTGTAATTTAAAAATAATAAGGGTTCGGGGTTTTTTTAAGAGCTTGTGAATAGCCAGATTCCTTAAGCCAAATTTCTAGAGTACTTTCAAAACAAACAAGCTATAGGACTGGCATTACCTATTCTTTTGTCTTTTTTTTTTTTTTTGTCTCTTTTTATTGCAAATATTGGTTAGCCTTATTTAGGGGGGAAATCTCTACGCAAAAATCAAATTTCACACAATACCTTTGGCTGCATCTATTGCTGTTTATGCCACACAGCACAGGTGGTCAATATCACTGACATGGCATATCTGTAAAAAATTTCTTGGATGAATGAATGAATAAATGAATGAAAGAACATCCCAGCAAGGCACAGGCAGCTCTTTGACAATTTGCTTGTAATCTTTAAATCCCACATACACAAAATTTTCCTGTCATCTAAAAGGTGGAATAGACAAGGGGAAAAACTGTAAACAAGTCAAAATAAAAATAAGAGATAGATTTCCAATTTGTTTTATCTCTCACAGAATGTTAGAGCTGGCACAGATCTCAAGGGTGACCCAGTCTAATCCCCCACCTCAAATGCAGAAACCATGACCCAGAGAAAAATGACTACCCCAAAAGGCATCACGAAAGCCCAGGGGTCTGTCCCATGCTTTTATAGTATGGCAACTTGTTCAGTGTTCCCTCAAATATTCCTTAGTCTTGCAAATGCAGTACAGTGATTGTTCTTGGGTAGGCACCCTTCTGCTTGATCCACAGGAAGACAAAAATACTCAGAGTACTCTCTTGTTTGCAAAATATTTTAAAAGCTCTTTAGGAAGAAATGGGCTTTCCTAATGAAGAAGGCCGAGGCTCCACAGAGTCCATGTAATTTTCACCCTTGGGTCACTAAGATGAGGACAGCAGAAAGAAAAAGGGGAATACCTCTAGGGAGCAAGAATTCCAGCATAATCCTTGTCATTACCTCATTCTAAAAGCAAGAAGACATCCAAGTTAAATCTTGCATAAGCATCTCAGTTCAGGAAAGGGTTTCTACCCCATCTCCTCATGCTGGGAAGAATTGGAAAAAGAACGTTTGCCCTTCTCCCTGCCACTACCACTCTCTTCACTCTCTTATAGCACCTTCCATGAGAGAAGTCACTCATCTGACTGGTCAGAGCCCAGGACATTCACTGGACCAAGTTCACCACTGGGCAGCATCACTGTGCCTTGACATCAGAAGTCTTCCAGGGAGCAACTAGGTCAGACTGCCTGCTTCCCATGGGAAGATCCACCCATGCCTTCTCTTGGTTCATTCTTCTCCATCAGCAACTGAGTGGGTGAGCCATCTGCTTCTTTAATCTCTAAAATGTATAATTCTTTCTTCCTTCAACCTTCTCCAAGTTCTTGCACACTAAGCCCTCATCAGGGAAGTCAAATGCAAACCACTAAATTCTTCTCATCAAAAGTTGAATTGATGGACGTGAATGATAGGAGGTACATCCCTGTAGATTAAACCTACTCCAAATGGCAGGAACATTTTCCCAGGGGTACCCTTGGGTGGCAGAGATCACAAAATCCCAAGGTAGTAACACACCTTCCTGGACAATAAAATTGAAAAATCTAGGAATGGCTGCCCCAGAGTGTCTGGGTTTTTTTAAGTTTCGTTTGGGCTATTAGAAAGGCTGCATTCTTGAGCTGTGTAGTCACAGTAGAGCTGCCCCTAAAGAAACACACTGATAAACAGCAGCACCTCTACAGGGGTGTTGGGGACTGTCCCCACTGCCTCCTCAGGGCCCCTCACTGGAAGCCCACATGACAATTTCCTTTCCACTCTGTCAGAAAAAAACCTGGCTTCCTTTGGGGAACTGGCCTATTTTCCCCTGGTGGACAGTGAGAAACACACAACTGACTTGTGTTTCTCATTTTGCTTTGATCACCAGGAAGCACAGAATCAAATCTGAGCTCAGCTCTAGTAATCATAGGAGCCTGGCTAGAGATTTGGGTGTAGGGGAGATCTGGAGGTAAGAGGGAGGAGGCAGGGGAGTGGAGGGAGGGGAGAGAAGAGAAGCAGTGCACCATGGGGCCACATCATGGGCAGGCACCTTCTGCAGGGGTACAGCGATATCTAGGGTACAGCAACATTGTCTGCACCTTGGCCTCCAACTATCCTGACAGCAGCCAAAATAATCTAATCTGTATTGAACTGGATCCTGAGAGCCCTTAGTTTAAAAGGTTACAAAGCCTTCTTCTTGCTCTGATGAGGAGAAAAAGAAGCAAGAAGGGTTCTCCTCAGAACACAGCCAGGCACCTGGTAAGCAATGAATACCCAGTCACTACAGCAGTGACTACAGTAATGATTAGAACCTGATGCAGGAGGCAAGTCAGTGCCGGCTGACATGGGTCAGCGAAGACCTCCCAGGGCAGGCAGGACTCCTGCTGGGCATGGACAGGGTAGATTTAGAAACAGGCTGAAAGAATGTTCCATGCAGGGAAACTGTGAGCAGGAGCTTGAAGTGAAAACAACATCAATAACTGCAGTACCTGCCACCCTGCCTGCTCAGAGCCATCCCTGGTGTTCCCTGCTCATGCACACACACACACACACACATACGTACATGCACATGCATGTGTGTGCTCGAACACACACACATACACACACACACACACACACACGCACCAACCCGTGGTCTATGGCCTCCTCTAACAGAAGAAGAGCCCAGATCATGTTAGGAGTGAGGGGTCAGGCCCAGACACAGTCAGAACATCATGTGGGCAGGCAGAGGGACACGGGTCATGATGGAGATGGAAGGTCATGATGGAGATGGAAGGCTGTGGTGGGGATGAAAGGCTGTGGTCAGGGTTTCGAGTGGTGGGAAACCCTGAGGGTCTCTCATGGCGATGGGTTTCAGGAAAAGAGATCCAACAGGAGCAGCAGGGACAGGGTGGGAGGCTGGAGACCCCGGTGAAGGTTGCTTCTGTGTGAACAGAGTAGCCCAGGCCACAGACTCAGGGCTCCTCAGGGCACAGTGACTCGAAAGCAAAGTCAAACCTCCTCACGTCCACATTCCAGCCCTCTGGGGATTAGGTCCTCTCCTGCTTTTCCGGCCCCATATCCCTGGCTTCATTTCACTCACCCTGCATTCCAACCACCTAGACCAGCTTGCAGCTCTGTGCCATACTGGCATTCCTTCAAACTTTTGTTCATGCTGTTTCTTCTGCCTAGAATGTCCTCTCCAGGCAACTCTACCATGTTTACAGACTTCGATTCTGCCCATCTCTCAAGGCGCAGCACTCATAACACCTCCTCCAGGAAGCCATCCCCCTTTCTCAGTCTGCACACCTGTCTCCTCGACCCCATCCTATCTTGGTGGGCACAGACCCACTACAGAGGAACATGAGATTCCTAAAGAAAGCATGTCTGCCACCTCTGTTTCCCCAGTCTCCAGCCTTTTTTCTGACTCACGTAGTTGTTCAAGGCTATCCCTGATGACTAAGCTCAGTCACACTTAGAAACACAAACCAGCCTCTTTAGAGAAATAGGATGCCCACGGGAGGAGGCGATGCTCGGCCCCAGGCCTACTAGCCTGAAATGCCACCGTTCAGAGGGCAAAGCAGCTTCCGAGAGCAGAAGGCATTTCTGGTGGCTTTCTCTGTTAGACAAGGGACAGGCCTTCTCCCAATTTAACCCCTGTGACCTTTGAACTTCCCAGGAGGTCAACAGCACGTCCCCCTTCCCCAGCTGTCTTTCTGTCTCTGGCCCAATGGGAGGGAGGGCCCTGGGCCTGTTCCATTTTGTGCCCGTATTGATCTGTTGGCAGCAATGGGCTGGATAATTAGCCAGGAATTAGGGTTTCTATTACAGCCAGGAGGCTGCTCCAGCTGATTTATCACCTGAATAATTTACTGTGATTGAAAGGAAATTAAAATGAACTCCATTTGACAACTGTGAGCTTTTATGGGCTTTAGTGAAGGCTCAAAAGCCAGATTAATAGCCTGGTGTTGGTTAATAGTCTGCCGAGAGTAAATACGGCAGGCTGAGCTCCGCGGCGGCCTTCCTGCCCAGGCCGGAGGAGGGACCAGCTCCCGCCAGGAGCACAGCGCCCACGACGGTGGCAGCTCGAGTTCCACTGAAACAGATCCCACTGTTCGCAACATTCACGCACGCCACCAGCCGTTGTTTCTTTTTTTTCCTCTTCTTCTCTTCCAAGGTGATTTTTACTCACTCCACATGTAGGGAAACCAGAATTGCTTTTTCGATAACCATTTTGAAAAGGAAATGTTTCATTGCCCCAGGAGTGTGTATATACATTAACCCCTTCTACCCAGTGCCACGGGTTTGCTAAGTTTCCCTGTAAAAGCAAGAAGCCTGGGCCCACCCACCCAGGACAGGAAACGCAACCAAGTGAGCTTGCGGCAGTGATTGGCAGGACCTCAGCCTGGCCCTGAAAAAGAAAAAATGTTCTTCCCAAGGGGGCTGTTGGTTTAAGAGGATTTGACGACTCGAGCCTAGGGCAAGTCTCTGAGGGTACTGATTGGTGGACTCTGGCTACAAAAGACCAGTTCTGAAAACCAGCCATCAGAAAACTGGCTCCTAGAATTTTCTGGGGACATGGAGGCCCATGTAACCATCTTGCACAAGATGAAGACAGGATCCTGAGGTCAAATGCCCGCTCTGTGGCCTTGAGTAGTTCCAGAAGCCATCTGGGCCTAAAAATGCAGTGCACAGTCTAGTGAAAAAAAAATGCTCCAATCTGTAAAATGGGGCTCACAAATCTTGCCCAGCCTGCTTAGCAGGCATTTACATGAAGAGTCCAATGAGAGAATGAATGCGAAAGATCTTTGAAAAGTGTACAGTATCATGCCTAGCGAGGAAGATCACTGTTGTTATTGTTGCTATTGCCACCACCGCTGCCGATTTTGTCATCAAAATCACAATTATTACTGCCACAGACATGGAATCTGAGTTCCAGAGAAAAAGTGACTTACCCAACAGGGCAGAACCAGGACTCAAGTCAAACTCCCCCAATTCCAAGGCCAGCAAATGCGCTGTCTTCCCCTCTGGGCTGCTCAGTGAAACTGACGGCAAGCCCCCCACATAGGCCACAAGCCCTTGGAGTCACAGATTCATTCACAGTGGAAGAAGGGCCAGCCTCAGCGGCCAGCGCTCCGGGCCCCCTTCCTGGAGCCACCGAAATGCCACTTTGGGGCTCACAAGGCAAAGCAAAAGCGAACATGAGGAGGCTCAAGGAACCTTTATCCTTGACGTACCTGCCTTCCCAGCCTGCGGCCCCTTGCTTGGACCATCATTTGTCCAAAGTGATTGGGAATTGGGAGCGAGGGTATGTCATTCATAGTCCAGTGCCTGTGTGCTTGCCCGGCAGCCCCGCGGCCTCACCTTCCATCTCTCCTAATTATGGCACATTACAGGGAGGTGAAGCAGATTAACCAGAAAGCTCTGAGTCAGTCATTCTGGCACCACAAGGTTCGCCTACAGGCCCCACCTCAGCCCACGCAATCAGAGACAGGCCCACAGCCGTGTCCGCGTCATTCTGAAGGGCACAGCAGGACTGCTAGAAAAGAAGCCCTCACAGAGTTTGCAGTTCAGGTCTCCACCCTGTCAGGCCCCATCTCTACACGGGCCTATCAACCTGTCCCCCTACATCACCCCCTCCATTACATCCTCCTTGATGCTCCTAGCTGAGTTCAACATCTCCATTCATCAGGGCTCACAGAACCTTCTCCCTTGCCTTGCAAAATCTGAACCCACTTCACACTGCCCCTGTGGGGCTGTGGGCAGAACTGATGATGCCTGATTCATCCTTCCTCCCCTGGGTACCTGGCACTGTGCCAGGCTCATGGCCAGCATGCAAGAAATATGTTGGATAAATGAGCATATGAGAGTGTCTGAGCAAGTGAGTGGATACATGAATCGACTCCTCCCAATTATGAAGCCCTGTAGTTTCTGCCCCGCCTTTCTGGGCAGTCCAAGTGAAATGAACTACGACTGAGATTCTGAGTTTCCATGAGAATCCTGTGAAACACAGAGGAAGCACAGTCACTAACACTGGATGTCCGCACTGAGCAAATAAGGGTTTAATAGAAACGCTGGAGGCGTTGTGACTGGGCCCTCACTCTTCAGCACTCACATGCTGGGTAATTCCCACCAACCCTGTCCCACCTCTGGGCCTCTTAAAAATAAAAGAGTTGAAAGTTTGCCTCCGTAGTCACTGGTAGAGCTAAAATTATCTGATCTTGCCAAAGGTTAGAAGATAAATTTTTTTCCCGTATTCTGAAGAGAAAGGTAGGCCTCATCCGAGGAGGTTTTCCTGATTGAGCCCCTTTTCTTTCTCCTCCTGTGGCAGATGAAATGTGGCTCTAGCCGGCTCTCAGCAGGGCTCTGAGCAGTGGGAAAGGCTGTTTATGATGGAAATAGACCCTTTTTCCTAAAGCCCAGCATCTAGACTCTGCAGAATCAGCTCTGTCCAGCCCAGATGACTAAGTCATTCCCAGAGGAGACTTCACTTGTAGAAGAAAAGACCAAAGTCTACATAACCAGAGCCATCTCCCCAACATTACCTCCCACCCCTCCTGGCAGCCCACTCTCTGAAGCACCGCTGCTGGCCCTCTTTCCATTCTTCACTCCTGCTATGCTCCTCCTCTCACCTAGGACCTTCGCACTTGCTCTCCCCTTTGCTAGCCACATTTTCCCACTCCCAGGTTCCTTCCCCTTGAGGGCTCAGCATAAGTGCATTTCCCCTTCAAGCCCGCTCAGTCTCTGCTTTATGCTTTCAGAGAAACTCAGACAGCCCCTCCTCTGCAACTAGCACACCTGTAATCCACAAACCTCTGGGCTATTCTTATTTACTGTGATTCTTCCACACATCTGAGGGCAGGTCCAAGCCTTTCTTGTTCACTAATGTACCCCTAGTACCTAGCTCTGCGCCATGCACATAGTAGGCACTCATCAATGTTTGTTAAGTGAATACATAACTTGCTGTGTAGCCTTAGGCAAGTCTCTTTGCCTCTCTGGGTTTCGTTTCCCCATCTGAAAACAAAGTGAGTAGATGGTCTGTGAGAACCTTCACAAGAAATGCTGAGAGACAGTTAAACTGTCGACTGAGGCCCTGCTCACCATCCAGTGTCCTCTCTGGCACCTTTCCTCCCCACTGGAGCTTGTGCATTCAGCCTACATGATTCCTGAATGGCTCTTTGGAAAAACTTCAGAAGCATCATCCAATTAGTGCGTAGAAGAAGCTCAGCAAGGCCAGTCCTTACCACCAGTACCAGCTAGCCAACTGCTGGGAAAGTCATTGCTCAAGGTCTCTCTGACTCGTCTGCCATATGGGAACTCTCTGCAGTCAGGAACCACATCTGAGACACATGTGCCAGCAAGGAAACCAGCCCAGGGTCTGGCACAGACTGGACATCAGGAACGAGTCTCCTGAGTTGAATCTGGACCTTATGCAGGCCCCAAGAGCCTCTCACTGGGCAGAGCCTTTCTTGTCCCATGTATGCAGCCATAGGCAGTGACTGCTTCTCAGGCCCAGGGCAGAGCAGGGGGCTGCTCAGCAACAGTCATCCTCCCACTGCTTTTCCTCTCTTGCAAATGACCCAGCTAGGTGTGTGTCCAGTGAGATACTTCTTCATTTCCAGATTCTTGGATTCAGTCTCTAAGAGCAGACAGGGTGACCTGACGAGAGGGCTGACAGTGGGGTACACAATAACATGGCATGTGGCCGTAGGGTGCTTACATATTTCCACCTTCGCCCTGACTGACGGGATAATGACCCAAGACCACCTCAAGTGGCCCAAAAGATCATTACACTTCCCTGTACAAAGAGCCTCGGGAAAAGGCCACCATTCAGCAATGGCAGAGCAGCCAGACAGATCATGACCCCCCGGCCAACCAGAGAGACAGAGGCACTGGGGCAAGAAGGCACCGGGGCCCCGAACAAGTCCTCCTGACCTCCTGGGATGCTACAACTGGCCAAGTTTGGTTGAGAACAGAGAGAAACCTGCCTCTGAGGAGAACCTGGCACTCTCACCCACACCCCGCCAGATGCCTTCAGGAAAGCAACCCAGGCCTCTGTGTGAGTGGCAGGTGTGGCGGGCAGTGAGTCATGGGGGTTACCTGCTCAGGCTTGATGGGCTCTGTCGTGGTGAAGATGTCCGAGTAGTGCTGCCTCTCAAACACACGGTCCAGTACCTCCAGCTGCTGCTGTGTGAACAGGTCTCCCCGCACCTGCTTCCGGAGAAAATCTCTGCCCGGCAGTGAGTGACCATTCGGCACTGGAGACTCCTGAATACCTTTGATGAGCATGAGAGAGAAAGGGTGAGTGCAGCTCACACAAGTCACTGAAGAAAGACATGTCAGACCCTGAGACTGGGAAGAGGGCCGAGAGACCCATGAGCCCAGCTCCCTCCCTGACAAGAGAGGAAACAGACAAGGGGGTCTGGGCCAAAGTCACCCTCCTGCTTAGTGCACAACCAGCCTCCCAGAGCCACGATCCAGGCACTGTGCCAAACCCTCTTTAAAAGCATCATGTCATCTAACCCTCACAATGACCCCAATAGAAATGATATTATTTTCCCGTTTTGTAGATGAGAAAATTGAGGTCTAGAGATTGAGTGATTTGCCTGAAGCTGGAGTTCAGCTTGGTTCAGAGGCTTAATCAGCAGACGCCACTACCTCACTGCACTGATGATCCCCTTAGAAGTGCAGTTTTGTCCCAGAGTTCATGCCTTTTCTTGGGATATTTGCCACCACATCATGCGAACAGTTGATAAAACACTGTTTGGAAGGCTGTAAGGAAACAGATATTCTCGTGCTGTTCTGGCGGGAGCCTATTGGTCACCCACCCATGACAGACAATTTGACAAAATCTATCAAAATCACGAATGCACGTTCCCTTTGATACAGCAATTGCAACTCTGGGAATTTAGTTTATAGTTAGACTTACACATATGGGAAGTGATATGTGTAAAGGTTCTGGCAACAAAAGACTGGAAACAACCCAAGAATGTATACTGTGTGGGGTCATTAAATAAGTCCTGGTATGTCCACGCCACAGAATACCATGCGGCTGCAAAGAGGAAAGAGGATGCCCTCTGAACTGATATGGAAGACCTTCAAAATACATTTGTCATATGAAAAATAAATAAGCACAGTACAGCAAGCATGCATTATCATAACTTTCTGTGTAAAAATGAAGAAAATAGGACTTTATATGTATTTTATATTAAATGAATTTTATGTGATGCATTATACATATTTATATCTAATATATGTCTTATATATTAACATTTTACATTAACATAACATGATTATATAATTTTATAGTATATACATGTATAACATATATATGCATATTAATATTAGATGCATTTTATATAAAATTTTATGTAAATGCACATATATATTTCCTTAAGAACTCTGGAAGGAAACATAAGACACATTTAGAGTGTTTACTCATTCAAGCGGGTGGGATGAACTGGATGAAAGTGAAGAGGAGACTTTGTATAGCACACTTGTTTTATTTTGTTGCAGAACTTTAAATGTATTGCCTATTGAAAAATGTAAATTACTAAGAAAGTATAGAGTTAAATTCTCTATGTGTTCTATACAGCTCTTCACATTGTAACCGTCTCTGGTGATGATGCTTACGTGTCAATGAAAGTATTATGAATTATCAATAAAAAAGCGAATGGGATGAAATATCTTTTGTAAGCCTTGAACTGAAACCATTCACAATGAGAGAAAGCAAGGAAGGCAAACATTTCCAGTGAGGAGAGGGTCTCCAGGGCCAGCCACCATTTCCCAGGGCCCTCTAAGACCAAGTTGCTCATGCAGGGCTGTCTGGAGATACCGTTGGAACCCAGGCCCAGAGGCACAGCCTCTGCATTTGCCATCAGATCTCTTGCTGACAGGTGCCCTTACACAGGCTGTGGCCAACCTTCCCCTCACCCCACCCCGCCAACACACTGCTGACCTAGACTTCATTTGTTCTGTCAAAACCCCACCCACATAAGGCATAAGGCCTAACAAGGGAGCTTGAAGAAGTGGGATATTGTGTCACTGAGATGCAACTGTCCCATCTAGAGACAACTGCAATGCAGGGCCTGACGTTTGAACAAAGACACCCGCTTTGGGTGTTCAGGTGAGTGTGGCTTTTCAGAAGCTTTGTGGAGTCTGACAGCTCAGAGCACCCCAGCATCTTCTGTGAGAAGGAACTTCAGAAGTGGCTCCATGAGCCCCCTGAGAAAAGAGATCCCAGATCAATTTTGACCCAAGAGGACACCATAGGCTGGGTCCCTGCCCCTGCCCCTGCCAACAGGACATCACCCTCATCAACATCAATGAGGCTCTTCTCACATCATGGATCATAGTCCATCCCCTTGGAAACCATTCCTATTGTGAACCAAGACAAGCAGGATGTGGGAGGGAGCCCATGGCCTAGTCTGTGCCTGCTCAGAATTATCTCGTGTTGGTTGGCATCCACCAAATGACTATTATCAAAGGTGCTGTGCACTTGTGTGCCTATATACACACACATACACACACATGAGGGAAAGGGGCTCAGCTTGCTTCTCCTCGGCTATCGCTCTGGCCGGACATGCTGGCCCCCCCCATCCTGTCAGCCCGGCCCAATACTCTTAATGAAGTCTCCTTTCTGTCAGCCAGCTCCCGACGACTCCTACCAAGGCCTTGCCTGCCCCGAGTTGGGCAGTGCCCACCTCTTCCTTCCCACTCAGTCTCCCCCATCAGATGGGTCCCAATCCTGCCCCTTCAGGAAGCCTCTCCCAGCAAACAAGGCCATCTTCCCACAGATGTCCTGAGGCTCATCTTCTCCCACCATATTTATAGGCTCAAAGCTATGGAAGAGCAGAGCTTCACCTCCACTGAGGAAGATCAGAGAGGTTGGCTAAGGACTCCCAGGCACAAGGTCACCGTCTGGTCACTGAGTAGGGCCCAGCACAGAGTAAAGGCTCGGAGCAGTTGGCCAGCTCAACTCCATGCACTAGGGGTCCTTGGAAGCCCGTCCCCCCATGGACACCACACATACTCCAAGCAGATGCAGCCTCACTGGGCCCTACACTAAGCCTTCCAGGAAGATGACTTGCTGCATCCTGCTCTGGCTTTCTGAAAGTCAGCCACGGCACCCATGAGCTGAGCCTGAGGAAGTGTCCAGGTCACTCAGATACTCCAAGTGGAAAACTGTAGGCTGGAAAGAGTCACCTCTCCGGGCATTCACCCTGACCATGACGGCTCTTGCTGCTCTCATTCCAGCCAGCACTTCCACTCATTGTCTTTACTGAGAAGGCGGGTGAAGTCTACCTTGTCACTTTGCACGGATACCTAAGGTCTGTCATGTCCTAAAGAAGGCTTCAGACACTCCTAAACATATAACCATTTATTCATTCATTCAACAAATGGTAAGTGCTGACTCTTTACCAGGCAATGCTAAAAACAAAAACAGAAGATACAGTAATGACCAAGACAACCTTCTCTTTCCAGTCTAGAAAAAGCAGCTCACTTCAGTCAAGTACTTGTGAAAACAGACACATGACTACAAACTGATTACTGCTAAATAGAAAAGGTCTATAGAAATGTATACATATGACATGTATAAAGGGAAGGAATCCAAGAAGTCTTCCAAGGGGAGGTCATATTTAAACTAAGAATGAAGGACAAGGAACTGCAGGGCAAAAGGGGTGGGAGATGGAGGGGGCGTGCCAGGCAGGGAAGATCGCCTGTACAAAGGCTTTAGAGATGAGAGATGAAAGGAACAGAGGGAGTGAGAGGAGGAGACCCCAGGGGGCTCTGGACAGGCAGGCAGGGGTCAGGCCCAGCAGCCACGGAGGCCCGGGGAGGCCCCTGAAAGGATCTGAGACTTGCTGGGGGAGAAGTAGGGAGCCACAGGAGGGGGCTGGGGAAAACCATTGCCCTTGCATTGCTCAGTCCTGGGCCTGAACTGCTAGTTCCTTTAGGTCAAGCTCTGCTTTCTAAGCTCTGCTCCCGTCTCATCTTTTGGAAAGGCTAGGAGCTGGCAACGTAAAATTTGCATTTGTAGGCATTTGAAGATGATGTGTGGAGTCAGCCTGTCAGCCACAGGTGATCCACCAAGCCCACATGAAATGTAAAACACTCCTCATTGACATACACACTATTGTCAGGACAGACAAAGCCTGTGAGGACGCATGTCACCTCCTCCAGGATGCCTTCCGTCTTGTCCCAGTTGTCTCTCCCTTTAACCATTTTCTCCCTGGACCCTTCACTCTCACACTGTACCCTTAGCTACCTTGAGGGAGGGGAGACCACAATTAATTCATCTCTGTTACCGCCACAGAAAATATTTCTGGAATAAATGAACACATTTGTAATACCTGTGACAATGACCTTCACACCACAGATCTAATCTGCAAATGTCAGAATCCCTCCATCTGACCTCATTCATTCATTCCCTGTCCCTCAAGCAATCATAGTGAACAGGCACTGTGCTAACACTGGGCATATAGTCATGGGCAAAAGCTAGCCCAGCCCCGGTCCCCCTGGAGTTATGTCCAGCAGAAGAGGGAAAAATTAATTGAAAAGTAACCAGACCAGTAAAGGTGCACGTGTCAATCAAGATAAATACTCTGAAAAAAGGCACATGGTTCTCAGGCCAGGGACACAGCTGGATTGCCTCTGGATGCCACACACAGTGGGTGCACAGATTATATGCTCAGAGACAGCTACAAAAATGAATACCAGAAAATCATCTCCAGCACGAAGGCAGGTCTGCACCTCCAGGTCTCCAGTGGAAGTTTCTGTAGTGTTTCTCGTCTGGGCCACAAAGATGCTGTCTGACTCCACTGGAAAATGTAGTCTTGAAAACAAGCTACAGAAATGTTTGGACCCATTTTATTCCAGGGAGAAAAGTGTGAACTTGCAATGTGAATGGTATGCTTAAATATATGGACAGACACGGGCAAAAGTACAAAGGTATACAGGGGGCATGGTATCTTTAAATCTTTTTTTTCTACTCCAAATCAAATAATATGTAATAGACCCAGTGCTGGGCTTAGTCAACCATGGCTGTCGGAATTAACATTCTGGAAGCTAGCTTCAGGGGAGCAAGGGGCAGGAAGCCCCGTCTCAGGGAGCAAAGAAATGCTGGCTTTAAATTTCAGGTTAAACCAATGTTATTCACAACCTGGCTTTGAAGCTAAAAGCTTTACACAATCGGGTCTGGTCACGCAAAGGGGGAGGAAGCAAAATAGCCTCAGATTCTCATCTGTCAAGAGAAAGCTGTCTCTTGTGTGTCTTAAAAGATCATAAACCCGTTGCATTTTCTTCAGAGCACAGCAGATTCAGGGGGTTTGCATTTTTCTTGGAGGGTTCTGGTTTGTTTCTTTAAAAATCATCATGTACTTTATGTCTGCAGATGCTCACTAGAAGGAAAAATAAATAAAATAAAACAGGAATCTCCATAATCCCTTCTGGTATCATGGTCTTTGGGATGGAACCCCTTGCCAGAGGCCCAGAAGCCCTGGGGAAGGAGGCTGGGGCCACTGGGTAGACCCTCAGCCTCTCTCAAAGTCCCATTTCTCTACAGACCCCAAGCAAATCCAGAGCCACAGAGCCTCCTTTATCCCCACAGTTGCTCCTCAGTATGGCAGGGCAGTGGCAGGGCCCAGTGGGAAAAGGGTTGGGAGCCAGTAGACCTGGGTTCTAGCCCCAGCTCTGCCCTTACTTGCTGTGTGAGCCCAGGCAAGTTCCTCTCCCTCTCTGGGCCTCAGGGGCCCATCAATAAACCGAGGAACCTGAGCCAGTCGTTTCTATTTTCTCCTCCAAAACCTGCCAAAATTTTGTCTACTAAATAATATTAAGTGAGCATTAACTTATTTCCCACTTGGTTCTCTGTGCAATCTTTCTAGGGGACCCCCTCCCAATATTCGTCTTACTCCTAAACGATTGCCCAAGCCGATTTTTGCCAATACTTGGTTTAGAGATGAACATATGAAGAGAGGGAGGCTGTTGGGGGACTTCTGAGAGGAAGTCGTAGGCAAGAAGATATCTTTTTTTTCTTCACTGGGATACACATACCCTTTGTCTTTTTGAAATTGTGAAAATAACTCCAAGATTTCACCATGACTGCTTTCATGTACTACTATATCCCCCAACCCTTACTCCAAGATCTGAGGTCCTCTCCAGATCTGGCCTGTAAGGGTACCTTTGTGGCTGACATTCAGCCTGTTTGCTGCTTCTTCCCCTAGGACTCTGACACCACCATGCCCCCAGACCTGCCTTCCCTGATGAAGACAGGAGGCAGAGCGAGGTCTTGGTGGGCCATCTGCCACAGCAGTCTAGAGCCAAGGTGGTTGGGAAGATTGAACTAGTAACAACCTGGGATAACTGGTGAGCCAAGGAGCTTGGTCTCCTCAGATGGTAGCAGTAGCTTAAAAGCAGTCTACAAAGCAGAGACCAGCCAAATTCAGACCAGGCTAAGTTACACCTTGAGGAAATTGTTTCAGATGCGACAGAAGTTTGCGAGGGCAGTAGCAGCTCCAGAATTTCTCCATAGGAGGGACTAGGCATGACTATAGGCTATAAAAGGAGCGAGACAGGGTATCTGCTCTGCAGCTACGTTATCGAAATGTCCTGCATACAATGAATAGAACATTGTCTCTAGCAAAGAAAGAAGGGGCACTGACAGAAGTGATGGAGACATAAGCTTCTCCCAGCACCCGTGAGCTTACCCTAGGTGAGCAATGCTCAGTGCCAGACACTGAACCAAGTTATTTTTACATCCTTAAATTGCATTGATCTTCAGAACACTTGTGTGAGATGTGTGTTCTTACCCCATTTTACAGATGAAGAAACTGAGGCTCAGAGAGGTTGAGTAATCAAGCCTCAGCTGGGTTTTGTACCTAGGTCTTTTGTTTGAAGATCCAGTGCTTTCTCCACTTCCCTATCCCCTTCAGGTCAACTACTAAGACCAAAGTCCTGTGTTTTCTTGTTCCTGGGAACAATGATATGCAGGACAATCCCTAGGGCTTTTGCAAGGAATGAGATAACCTGAGTGAGGTGCCTAGCAGGGTACCTGGCACAAGGATAATGACCAAACAATGTTAGCTGCTGTCATTATCATTTTCACCAGGAAAACCCTTCAAGGGTTTCCCCAGGACAAAACCCAAGCCTTCCAGGCCTCCACGATCTGCCCCTCTAGTCACCCCACAACACCATACCAACAGGCCACTCCTCATTCCTCAAGTGTCCCTTCATGTCATTCCCAAATGCCATTATTCATTGTATTCCCTCTGCTGGCTCACCCTTCCCATCCCTTCTCACCCTTCTCATCCCTGCCCATTAGGCTCAGCATAAATGCCACCTCCTCTCTGAAGCCTGCCTCCAAGTTCAAAGGCTAAATTAAGTGCCTTGTCTCTTGGGCTTCCTCAGCAAGCAGCACAGGCCACCACTATGGCCTGGATTTTTCTTCCCACAACTCATCCTGTGAGGTCAGTCCTCCTGGAATCCCCATTTTATAAGCTGAGAAAAGTGGCAGAGGTAAAAAGTAGTTCATTCAAGGTCACAGCTAATACATGGCAGAACACTCACACATCCCTTAACATGTCTTAGCGTGAAGCTAAGCACTGTGGGGATGTGGTTCAGCACACTAGTGAAGCCCAAGCGCTCCAAACCCAGGTTCACATCCTCACTGTGTCTCTTAAAAGCCTATGATATTTGAAAAACTTTCTTAACCTTTCTAGTCCTCATTTTTTTAAATGTATAAAATAGCAAAATAATGATGCCTGTGGTTGATGAAAGAATCGAATGAGAATACATGTAAAATGCTTAGCATAGTACCTGGCACATAGTAAGTGCTCAATAAACGTGAGCTGTTTCTAGGATTGCTGTTTCTTTCCTTCCCTGCTAAGAGTATGAGCTCCCTGAGGGACGAGTCTTTGTCTGACTCACCTCAAGCACAGGAGATGCTAATCAATGTTGTTGACCAAATGAGTGACTCAAGGGGTTGCAGGCCTGAATGGCTCAGGGGAACTCCACAGTGGGACGGTCTCTGATATCATCAGAGAACTTGGTAGAAAACCTTGCGGGGTGACCTCCATTATATCAGGGATCCCAGAGGAATAAACAATGAAGGGTTTATGTTCTACCTACGTCTAAGAAATATGTGGGGCAGTTCATAAAACTTTAAACAAAAGGATGATAAACTACCAAAACTCAACTGAGCTCTAAGCTTCCTGGCAAAATCCACCAAAGGGAAAACACAGCAAGTCATATATTGCTCGGAGTCCAACAACAACAACAACAAAATACCATTAATTTTTCTACTCAAAATAATAAATATATGGAGCTTGTTTCTATTCTCTGCACAGTGGTGTTTGTACGCCTAGGGTGACCTAGTGATGACTAACGACAGGGAGGGTGGTTCTGGAGGAAGGACCGTCTGAACCAGATCTGAGATAAAGTGAGAGGACAAGGTGCTGACATAAGGGGACAGGATTCCAGGCACGGACAACATGAGTCAGTCAGCCACATTTCCAGAGCATCTACTCTGAGCCAGGCCCTGTGCTGGCAACCAGGGGTGGAAATGTCCTGTGGCAACCCAGAAGTAAAGTCGATGTGATTTTGTTCCGGGTGATTTTATTAATCCCATCCTAAACTGGAGCCATAGACTGATAAAATCAAAGTGGTATGGAGGAAAATTCCATTGGAACTACCATTATTCAGCCATTAGTTTCACTCAATCTTTCTTCTCGGAGAAGGAAAACGCGAAATTGTAAAATTGCCAAATACGTTCAGGTTCGACCAGAGTGAATCTGATTGTGCCGTGTTACCCAATAAGTCATAGGCTGTCAAGGAGAGAAAGGCCCCAAGAGACTGATGATTGCACACTTAGGGATGGCAACGGATTTGTTCAGGGCCAGAAGGGCAGGTCGAGGCGAGGTGGGTCTAGGAAAACATGAGTCCCCTGATTCCTGTTCCAAGACTCCTGGGTCTATTCATTCCTGAGCAACATGCACCAAACTCCCAACGGTGTATGGTCCTGCACTGGCAACGGAGCAGAGAGGGTCGTAACTTCTAGCCCCTGCCCTCGAGTGGAGGATGAAGACAAGTGAATAATTCCAATGTAGTAAGGTAAATTCTGGGAGCCTGAGAAGCAGAGACCGCCCCAGGAGCCAAACGGTAGTAAGTCAACCCTGATCTATGCTTCCTCTGTGCTGGCCCTATCCTAAGCCCTTTCTTTATCTATTTAATTCTCCCAACAACCCAGTGATGTCAAGTTTCTTATTTCCCCCTCCTATTTTGCAGATGAAGAAACTGAGGCACAAGGAGGTTAAATTACTTGCCCAGAGTCTCACAGATAAGAGACAAGAGGAGCTGGAATCCAAATCTAAACAATCTGGCTCCAGAGTCTGCTCCCAACTCTACACTAAACCACTCCACTTAATCCAGACTTGGGGCAGGAGGAATCAGGACAGGCTTCCTGAAAAACACGAAGCCTGAATCTTAAGGATGCTTAGAAATTAGCCCATGGGACAAGGAAGAGAAATTGCATTCCAACCAGAGAGACTAGTATATGCCAAGGCCTGGAAACATCAGAAAGTCGGGGACATGGGGAAGGGCTATAAGTCAATAGGATTAAAATGCAGGAATTGAAGCGGGGTGGGGGGGGGCAATGTAAGCAAGGCTTTTTCCTTTCTGTCTAGATGCTCAGCCCTATTATCCACTATCCAGAGCCTAATACATATTCTGAGGTCCGAACGGTGCAAGTACATTATGGAAGCTCTCATGGTGTTGGTATGAAGAAATGGGATTTCTTTGTGATTAAGTGAATCAAGATGACCTCAAAGAAGAGGCAGGAAGTAATACCTTGTGTATTGTCACAGGAAAAATCTGTGCTCCCTAATCCGTGCTGTCCAAGTCCATTACCTCATATAGTCGCACCTAATTATTCCACCTTACAGAGAGATATGCACACTAATTAGGAAGAATGTTAACCACCATAGTGAAAATATTCCAAAGCAAATGAAATATTACTAGGAGCAAAGGGTGATTTGTTTCTGAGATTTTAAATGAGATCCAAAAATGCTAAAGGCTTCGTTTTAATTATACCTGGAAGGAGTTCTCCTGCATGCATCCCTTTTTTAGGCTTTCAGGCACGCAGCAGTCTGTGCCCCGTCCCCCACTGTGCAGAAATAAATAAATAAAAGGGTTTAAAAATCACATTTACTCTGATATCTTTGCATTACCCCCATTTGAGTTTTTAAATTACACTTTATTTTTTTCCCAAGGACAATATAACTTTTAAAAAAGGTTCATATTTTGAAGTGTATCTATCTGATCATTGCACAAATGTTTTCAGGAGAAATCACTATATTTCTCCAAGATGGGTATGGGTTTTGTCATAGATCAAAGTGAGAGGGAGGAAAAAAAGATAAATCATCAGAGATCCAAAAATACTTTTCATTTGGAGAAGATATCAGGCCATTTTGATGGGGCTGATGGACTCCCTGTTCTGTCTCCATTACCCAAGGCAGGCAGCCCCAGCCAGGAGCCAGCCACCGAGATGATATTCCCCATAAGATGGTCCTCAATATATATATATATATATGTATGATCTTCAACCTCTATTGATTGACCAATTTCACAAGCAAAGACTGGTGAAATGAAGCTGAAATGAACATCATGCTTTAACTCATTGAACCTATCAGGCCTGAGTTAATCTCACTGTCCACTGTCTCTGATAGAATTCAATTGATCAATCATGTTTCGGTGATAGTACCATTTCACTGGCTTATTGCTTCTTCATTTCAGAGCTTGACCTGTTAGATACACTCGGACTGGCTCGACTCCTCTTGGATACACAGAGATCAGCCTCTGTCTGCCAACGTGTGTCATCTCCTGCCCCAGTTGAAAATAACCAAAGAAGATTTTGTGTATATCTGTGGTGTGTTTTTCCACCAAGCACATGCACATCAATGGTGAGTTTATGATGGCATGGAATTGAACCAGCACGAATTACAAGAAGGGTTCTTCATTTGGCATGAAGGCACCCTCTTTCCCTTCTACATAGTTAAATTGACTTGTTTGGGCCCTGTACTCAGTACAGGCATATTCTTATATTATACTGGCAAGTGTGTGTGTCTAGACAGAGTAAGGCACATGTAAAGATGGTAAAAAACAAATAAATAGCTATCACCACTCCTCAAGTATATATTTACATTTATAAGCTAATCTGATTCTCAGGATAACTTCAGAGGTGGGCAAGAGATTATCATATTTAACAGATGAGAAAATGGGCTCAGAGAAGGGAAAGGGACTTGCCCAAAGTCACACAGCAGAGTCATCAGGCTAGGAGTGACTGAGAGTCCTGATGTCTCAGCTCCTGAGTGCCTCTTAGTCCACTGAGGCCAACCCTCGAGCAATTTCAGAATTTCAAAGCCAGGAGTCAGCCACTGAGATTATGAGATTATATTCCCCATAAGATGGTGGCATATTTATATATATAAAATCTTCAACCTCTAGTGATTAACCAATTTCACAAGTAAAGACTACTTGCTTTTCTGTCCCTGACTCCTGGATGAAGGAAACATCCTCAAAATTCAATTCAGAGAATTTTAGAGCTTAGGATGGATTCTAAAATCTCTTGCAGCTTCTTGTACAGCTTAGAAACTGAGACCCAGAGGGCAGGCAACTATCGTGCAAAGTCACCAAGACAATCAGCAGCCCAACCGGGACTCAAATATGGCTCCTGGGCCCAGGACTTTTTTTTTGCTTTCTCTCAGCACCTCTCTTAATTTATGCCAAGCCAATGAGCTCCTATCAACAGAGAGAACTTCATTCTCCACTGTCAACATGGCCCAATGCGCCGTTATGGTTCCTTCGTGGCATTTAATTTAATTTTCCCAACTGCAAGCCAAGATGCTGCACTTTGGGAAATCAGGGGATGGGCTCTGCCTGGCTGTCTGCCTGGGGGAGGTGGCTCTTGGAGCCACAAGGCTGAGCCCAGCATGCGGGTGTCTGGAGGAAGCCAAGGCAGTGACAGTTTGCAAATAAGGCTTGCATCTGCTCAGAGCTGGCAGAGCCTGCAAACACACTAATGGACTTTCCCTTGCCCTCGGGGAGCTGGGGACAAGCAATAAATAAAGCAGGCGCCTCTGGGGGGAGCCATTGCTGAGGCCAGAGACAGGGCTGACGTTAGGGACTTGTTCGGGGTTGGGGGAAGGGCTTCTGGGCCTCCCACGGCAGCAGGCTGCCTCTCTTACCCACACAATGACAGTCCACTTTCCAGTTACCCCTGTCTCCACATGCCAGATCCCCTAGTCTGTGTTCCAACTAGTCGGGTCCTTGTCTGGTCACACTGATACATTTACAATTCACTCCAGACACAGAAGGGATGTGGGTGGGGTAAGGGGCTCATATGGTGTGATCCGGCCACAATGTAGAGACCTCACTGGAGGAAAATGAGACAGAGGTCCTGCACCAGATGGCAACACCTCGCCCAGGAGAAAGCTGACGATGGGATGGTAACCCAAGTTCAGGTGATTAGGAGGGAAAGTCTGTTGGAGTTAGAGGACAGAGCTTGCCTCTGAAGTTTCCTATTAGACATTCTGGGCTGCCATCCGTTGGTGCCCCATCTCACTCTGAGCAAAATCCACAGTGGATCATGGCTTGCAAAGCCCTACTGTATGTGGATACCCTGTTCTGCAGGCCCACCTTCTTGCCCTCTCTCCTTGCACTCTCCTCCCACCTATCCTGCTCTAGTCATTCAATCATGCCACACGCACCTCTGCCTCAGGCCTTTGCATGTACTGTTTTTCCTCTCTGAAACATTTCTCCCCAGATGTCTGTTTGGCTCACTCCTCCCTCCCTTAGAGTCTCTGCCGTTTCATCCTTATGACCACCCTCTGTTAACCAGCATATACCCTACTTCTGGCCCACTTCATTCTCTATCTCCTTACCTAGCTTCATTATCCTCTACAACAGTTAACAAGCTGTTTGTTTTCCTTATTTATTTATTTGTTCTCTCTTCTCTCATTGGAATGTCACTCACAAGGGCAGATTTTTGTCTGTCTTGTTTATTGTTGTGTCCCCAGAACCTAGAACAATGCTTGGTACATAGCAGGTGCATGATAAATACTCACGGAGTAAAAGGATAAAAGTGGACACTTCATTCAAAGCGAAAGGAAAAGAACAGGTACAAAGAACACAGCCACACCTTGGTGACCTCTTCTTGGGAAAGAGTGCTCACTCCCTCACTAGGGGCATCTGATGCTCCTTTTCATGCTTGGCCTAGGGCTTAGGAGACAGAACTCTCTAAGGGAAAACAAAGGAGGCTTCAAGCCCTTGACTACCATTGAGGCCACAATGCCCAACGCTAAGTCAAGAGCCAGTAAATGAATGAATGACTCCCAGGGGAGAGGCTAAGCCTTGGACATATTTAAATGGCACAGATAGTAGCATACGAGTGCCACCTCTGGCTCTGCCATTTGCCAGCTGTGTGACCTTACTAATCTCACGTGAAATGGAGTCAATAAATCCCCCGGGGAGGACTAAACCGGACCAGTCCGTGGCCTGTTAGGAAATGGGCCACACAGCAAGTGGTGAGGCAAGCCAGCGAAGCTTCATCTGTATTTGCAGCCGCTCCCCAGCACTAGCATCACTGCCTCAGCTCCACCTCAGATCATCAGGCATTAGATTCTCAGAGGAGAACCAGTCCCTGGGCCAAAAAGGATGGGGACCGCTGCCTCAGAGAAAAACTCATTTGTTCCCATGGATCTCCACATGGGTGATCAGATGAGAGATTTTGGGAATCTGAGTTGTTTTTATTGGGAGGCATTATGGCCTCTGGCGGGCAAGGCTGGGGGTGCTGCCCAGCTCCATCCCGCACAATGAAGGATCACCCTGGATCCCACACATCTTTGGAATGACCCATCATCCATTCAGGTTGGTAAAAACGAATAAATATTTGAGCCATGAAACTAACTCTGTTTTACTTATACACACAAACTTGGTGATTTAATTTACACGGACTTTTCCAGGAATACAACCATCACATAAATTGGAAGAAGATTATGCTTTGCTTTGGTTGGAATTTTATCAAGACATGTTCGCAATTTCAGAAAATCAGTTTGCTGCTGGCAACACCATCAGAGGGATTTGTATAGCCAAAAAACACAGCTGTCCACATTTGTAGCCGCTGCATTCATGGTGATTCTATGTGTAAAAGCAAGCAGCTATTTTATTACGTCTTCATGCTCCAGCATTTACATAATGAAATATATAATCTTATTATGATTTTTTCTTTCTCTTTTTTGTTACAATTGGAGCATTGTACTGACCTTTTAAATTATGTGTGTGGGTAGGTTACATTTTCTCTAAATTTCACTTCAGGATAGCAAAGGAAGCGCTACAAAGGATTTGTTTTAAAGAAGGGACATCAAGTTGACAGGATTTAAAATCACTGTGTAAGATTTCCAAAGCCCCTCCAGTTCTGCCAGATAGGACTATCCCATGGGAGAGAATATCTTCCTAATCTGTCTTCCTGAAAAAGGAATATCTCCCCAGAAAGAGTTCTCCAAACACATTTTGAGGGACAGAAAGACAGGTGCTAAAAATGACTCTAAAATAAATGTACTTCCTCAGCCATGAATAATGAGAGGCTGTTCCTACAAGACAGCACCTGGATTCCACCTACCCTTTACAAAAACCCATTTCTCACGACAATAATCCAGCTAGGACTGTGTCAGGAAGAAAACCAGGTTCTGCGGCAGCTTCTCCTTCCTGCTGGAGCCTTCTCTCAGACGTTGATATCAAGGTAAAGAGCAAAAAGCCAAAGAAGAAAAAATACCTTGAAAATTCAGTGTTCCTCTGTCTTGCAAACATACAGATTGAGCTTTTGAGTTCAAGAGCAAGGAAGGTGGAACTAAGACTGGGGTGAGGTGGAAGAGCAAGAGGGGAGTCTACGTGTTGCTTCTGCCATTAGCAGAATGCAGGTACATCTCGTTTTATTGCATTTCACTTTTATTGTGCTTCGTAGACTTTGCATTGTTTTTACAAACTGAAGACCCTCCACCAGCATAAAGATTATGACTTGCTTAAGCTCAGATGATAGCTAGCATCTTTAGCAGTAAAGTATATTCTAATTAAGGTATGTACATTTTTTAGACATACTGCTATTGCACACTTAGTAGACTACAGTAGGGTGTAAATATAACTTTTCTATGCACTGGGAAACCAAAAAATTCATGTGACTCGCTTTATTGTGATATTTGCTTTATTGTAGTGGTCTGGAACTAAATCTGTAGTACCTCTGACTTCTGCCTGCAGTTAAGTGCACAGGCTCTGAAATCGGACTACTTGAGTTTAAATCCCAGCCCTGCAACTTAACTAACTGTGCGACCCTGAACTGGTTATTTAACCTCTCAGCTTTTCCACCTGCAAAAGGGAAATAGTGATAGTATCTATACTTCTCAAGGCTGCCGTCAACACAGTGCCTATCACACAGTTAGTGCTTCTGTATCACCACCAGCCTCATAAAGCTGAGAAAAGGGAGTATTCCTCTACCCCACCACACCTCCACTGGATTAGAGAGCACTGGTCCTGGCTCCATATCCCCTATAGACCACTTACACTCAACTAGCCCTCAGGATCATCAATTCCAACTCCCCCATTTCACAGTTAGGGATACTGAGGCCCAGAGAAGGGAAGAAAATAGACAGAGTTCACACAGCAAATTAGTGTTAGCTTCTCAGTCTAGATTCTATCCACAGCATCACGCTGCTTCTGAAACATTTTATGCATAAGTCTGTACATCTGTGGATGGGGGCAATTGTCACAGGGTGGCACCAGGGATCACTGAATTCAGTGACAGAGAGAAAAACCCAAATGAACCCTTATTAAGCCTTAGCTAACTCAAGAAATTTTGGCCATTAATCAGCACACAGTAGGTGCCTGACGTGTATTTATCACATGCATTTCATTATCATCTCTCACTGGACAATGAGTTCTCCAAGGACAGGGCCTGTTATATCCGAGTGCCTGACATGGTTGGGTCTCCGTAAATTTTGTTGAGTAAATGAGTAAATGATGGCATTCCTGGAAATAGAACTGAAAAAAGAAAAGAAAAAAAGAACCCCAGTGTCTCTAACCAGAAGCAAAGCCAAGAGACTGGAAAAAGGAAAGAAGTCCACTCCCTCATCCACTCCTTCCACATCTGCCCCTGTGCCAGGCCCCATGCTAGGGGCTGAGGGAGCCACTGGGGTGAATCAGAGGTGGGCCCTGCCTTTGGAACTCAGTCTGTCGGAGGAGGCAGTAGAAGGCTGCAGGGCTTAGAGGCAGCCACGTTACTGCCAGCCTTCTCTATGGGAGCAAGGAGGGCTTCCTGTGGGAGGTATCGTGCCAGAAAGCATGGGGATGCAGATGGCCATAGATGGAGATGTGTGGAAGGCCGTCCCTCCAGGGCGGAGGGCGCAGAGACGATGCCAACACATGTGGCGGGCTGAAGTCCAGGCCCGATTTTGTCAAGCCACGGCAGGCGGAGCAGGGATGCCTTGTGCCTTTTTCTACTTTTCCACTGATGCAAGAGACAAAAATTTGATGTCAGGGCATCACTCGTCACGGCGGGATGGGGTTGGGGGTGGGGGGGTAAGGAAGGGGGGTGCTGCGGGGACACCCAGGAGGATTGGTCATTTCAACAAACCAGCGAGGCATCTATAAACTCTCATCCCAGGTCCGCACTGTGGTCCGAGGGGGGCGCGCTGTGCAGTAGCCCCCCGAGCACCTCGGTGTACGCGGCCTGGCGGGCGCACAGCGGCCCTGGGGTGCCTGACCCCGGGGGGCCGGTCCCCCCGCCGCCCGCGGCCCTCGCCTCGGCGCGCATCGCCTGCCCTGGCCGCCGCCGCCGCGCTCCGCGGGGCCGGGGATGCGGACGTCCGTCGTTACCACACAGACTCGATTGTTCTCAGCAGGGCCCCGGCAAATAAAGTCGTTCATTACGGCCCCTCCCGGGCCGCCGGCTGCCCCCCGCGCGCCCGGCCGTCACCTGCCGGGGCCGCCGCGCGCAGCCCCGGGCCCACGGCGGGGCAGCGCCGGCCGGCCGGTGGTTTTATCTCTGGAACCGTCCATTGACTTATACTGATTGGCTTCCTGCCGCCAAATGTCAATTAAATTGCAAATGCTCGGCGGAGCCCGGGCGGGAGGGCCGCCGCCGTGCCGAGGGCGCCGCGCGCTCCCGTCTTTTCCTGCGCCCTGTCCTGATGCGATCGCATCTCCGTCTCCTTCCACATCGCACGGGAGGATCCTGATAACCTCCTGGAAGGCGTCTGCCCTCGGTCCCGGGCCAGGGGGCTCTGGCTTTTGCAAACCCCGGCCCTCCGCCCTCTGGAGAGGCTTTATTAGAAGGTGGCACCGCGGGGTCCCTGGAAATCCCTCAAAGGTCTTGGCATGCGACCGACTCCTGGTGCGACCTTGGACAAATCCCTTCCCGCTCTGCTCAGACCCGGCTTCCTTTGCCCGCCCGGGGTGCTTGAAGGAGATGGGGCGTTGGGGCATCCCATGTCCGGGTATGCGGACGGAGCAAGGACTGGCAAAATTGCTAAGATTCACGTGGCGCTAACTCTGTGCGGAGTCATTTACGGGCACGGTCCCTTCTCAGCGACTCTGAAACAGATTTTATTATTAAGCTTCTTTTACAGGCGACAGAACTGAGGCGCGGGTTAGAGAATGTGCCTGAGAGCTCCCAGCCAAGGAGTGGCGCATTGGGTTTCAGACTAGCGGCCAGACTTGGGAAGCCTGAGGTTTTGTGCTGTGAAGAAATAAGGCAAAGGGGACAAGGCGCTAACCTAGACCAGGGCATCCACCAAGAACTGTGCCAGGTGTTTTACATCCACTATGCAATTCTCACAGTAATTGTATGACCTAAGGATTATAGTCTCCATTTTACAGATGGGAAAACTGACCCTTGGAGAAGTTAAGGAATTTGTCCCAGGTCACTGAGTAAGCACATGAAATGAACTACAAGGACACTCTCATACCTCTAAAGCTTTACAGTTCACAAAGCACTTTCTCGTGCATTGCTTCTCACTGAATTTGCACAAGACTGAGGAAGTCATTCTGCTCTTTTGCCAATAAGAAAACCAAGGCCCAGAATGCTTGCCCAGGATCACCAGCATGGGAGTTCAAAGCCATCACTCAAACCCAGGGTCCTTTGACTCCAAATCCAGTGCTCAAGCTCTACCTCAAAGGGGCTCTGAGACAAAGATGACTCCGGCACAGGCTCTGCTGTTGTCCCCTCCTCGTTCTGAGGGGAGCTAGGACAGGGGCACAAGTCATAACTGGAGTCAAACTAGAAAATGCTTAAGGTCACAGGGAAGAGATGGAAAGGAGGTTCCTTGAAAAGAAGGCATTTGCTGGAGGAACCATACGTTAAGCCCCCAAAGAGATATAGTTGCTTTTCCTCCTCTGTCTTCCATAAACCTGTCTCTTTGCTGTTTCTATCTTCCTCTTTAAGGCTATGTCTTGGGAGAGAGGCACGCAGGTTCTTAACTGATAAAATGTGCCAGCCTTTAAAAGATACAAACCTTACTGATCGTCCTTTTCAGCAAAGAGATGTTAGCGGAACAAAAGTACCATTCAAAAGAGCTGGATAGCATTTGTGTCTCAGACAGAAGGGAAACGAGGAGAGAGAAGATGGAGGAGGAGGGAGGGGAAACAGCGGGGAGCAGGGAGGAGGGAGGTTCAGGAGCTAGAAGGGTTATATGGGCTCATTGCATCCAAATCAAGGACCCAGAGGGCAGGGACCTGACTGATCACACAGGGAGACAGTGGCTGAACGGGGACCGGGAACCAATTGTCCAATCTCTGCAAGATGCCCTCATCTACAACTTAAATTATTAGCTTCTGAAACAAGGAGATAAAATTCTGTCAATATAAATTCTAGTGGGTACGTTCTTTTCTTCTGACCCTAAACTGAATAGTCCTATCATTAAACCTAGCAATATAAATAAAATAATCATTTAAAAAGAACTAAAACAGAAGCCAACAAAGCTAATAGTTAGAAGTGAGTATCAAGAAAGCCTTCACTTAAGAAGTGACATTTGAGCTGGATTCTGCAGTTTGGGCATGTCAGCTGGGTAAATTGGTGGGGCAAAAGAGGACAGTTTACCACACAGTGGAAACAGTGTCATAATAAAAGGCACTCTTTACCAAGCCCATATCACACAATAGGGGTCATCCTGGGCACTTTATGTATTACCTCATTCACTGCACATAACAATCCAAGCAAAGGCACAATTGGTGCCCTCATTTTACATATAGGGAAACTGAGGCTCAGGGAAGTCAAATAACTTGCCCAAAGTCACATGAGTAAGCATTGGTAGCATCAGCACAAGAATGTCAGTTACCAAAAAAAAAAAAAAGAACCCCCAGAAGAACTACAACTCATGCAAGTAACCCTTAAGCTACAAGCAGAAAAGAACAAGTAGTACTCAGAAGATGGAAAGAGGTTTGGTATGACTGGAGTGAGCACGAAAAGAGGAGGGCAGAAAGGGATTCGGCTTGTGAGTCGGGCAGGGGGCTGACCACGGAAGGCCTTGCAACCTTGCTAAAAAGTCTGGCTGGCTTCTGAGAATAATGGGCAGATCTGAAGGGTGAAAATCCTTCAGGCAAGCCATTGATCAGAACTGTATTTCAGAAGTGCTGCTGGGGCTGCTATGGGGAAGGCAGACTGTGTGGAGAAGTCAGGAACATTGGAAGTGGGGACCTGCAAGGAGGCCACGGCAATAGTCCACGAACAAGAGGAGAGAGTGCTTGGACCAAAGCAGTAGCAGTGGGGCCTGAGAGAAATGAGCAGATTCAAAAGATATTTACATCAGAGATGCAGTGGCCTTGAGCAAACACCTGCCACAAGGCCTTGTGGCCACAGGCAGAGGAATAAACTTTCTGAGCTATGAAGATGGCAGAACACCTGCTCTGGCTAACTTAAATTTCAGAGAAAATAATAAAGACCAAACCCTCCCTTTCCTACAGCACAGGAAAAAATTTCAAAGCATTTTCCAACCTGCTATTTTACATGAAAGTCTGTGAGGGAGATATTAATATAATCTCCACAGATGGGAGGTGAGCTGCCCAAGATCACACAGCCGACAGAGGAAGATCCTGAATCTAACTCCAACTCCTGAGCTCTCTCTGGCACACCGCAGAATGTCGGAGCCCAAAGATCCTTAAAATCATCTTAAAATCTCCACATTTTAATGTGAGGAAAACAAGGCAGAGAGGAGTGACTTGCCCAAGGTCACACAGCAAGTAAAGGCTTACAATAGAAGCAAGGACTGGACTCCCAGAAAGGTTTGTATCAAGTCATCTGTGCCATGAGGTGATGAAGGACCAGACCAATCCCCAATGGCAATGGTCCCACCCCACGCCTCCCTGCCCTGACTAAATGCTGGCAGAGAAGTGAGACTTGGACAAATGGTCAGCCTACCTGGGCCCTGCTGCCACCCATCAAGGGACAAGGTTCCCAAGCTCGCAAATGGCCAATACACACTGCCCTGTTACCCCTCTTGTCCCTAACCCAGAAGGCAACTAAGCTGTCTTGGGTCAATGGTGCCACCTGGTGGCTGGTGCTGGGAAGTGTCTGACCCCTTTGTCACTTCATCCTTTCTAGTCTCTCTAGCCGTGCCTTTCTCTCTGTTCCCTCTAATAGCTCAGTTCGTCTCACTACAAGCAACCTCTTTCTCACACATCTCTTCTCTAGCATGTTTTATTCTTCCTCTCTCAATGCTTCTCAAGTTACCTGAGGACATTTCCTTTTACTCCCTCTCCTCCATTTCGTCCATTAGACCCAGGATAGACTAATGCAAGTGATAAACTTGTACCAACGAAAAGGAAAACTGGACATTTTGAAGTGAAATTAGATACACACACACACACACACACACACACACACACACACACACACACGAGTGACCAACCACTGGCATTCCAGAAAAACCCAGAAGCCCCTATGGAATCAGAAAACAAATCTCCCTTCTCAACAGTCTTTCAGACTTGCTTTTCCCCAAATGCCAGGAGTCAGGTACTAAACCTATTTCTTGTTTCCATTTTATTTTGTTTCATTCCTAATCAATATCATTTGCTGAGTTTTTTTCCCACCAAAACTATACCCAGGTGGGGTCTCAGAGGTCTGCAGGCTAGTACAGAGCTAAGCTGGGAAGGGGAGACATGGTTGGGTCCCAAATGCCCACTCCGTGCGCTCTTTGGGAGCACGAGGTAGCAGCCGTTGTACCTAAAGGAAGCCTGCTGGGGGGAGATCAAACTTCAAATCCTGCTGGAAATGAAAGGAAACTCAGTAGCTGTGCCTTTCTTAATGCAGCTCAAGTTTGAAAGAAAAGCAAGAAGCACTGCATACTCCAAAATGCTAAAAGACAAAGCCAAGGTGTATTGTTACTCCCTCCACAGCTCAAAGACCTACCATGGCTCCCACTGCCTTCAGGAGCTAAGAACAGGAGAAATCAATGGCACCTTTATTAAAAAAAAAAAAAAAAAAAACTACTTGGCTGCTGTCCCTAGCTGTATGAGTGGTAAGCAAGCTCAGAGTTTGCAGCAGCCTGAAGCAGAGGTTCTCAAGATCTAGTCCAAGGATCCCTGGGGAGCTGCCAAGATTCTTTCAAGGGATCTGTGAAGTCAAAACTATTGTCATAATAATACTAAAATTTCATTGGCTTTCTTCACTCTCATTCTTTTACAAGTACAGTGTAGTTCTCCAGAGGCTCTAGGATGTACAGTATCACAACAGATCAGATGCAGAAGCCGATATGAGAATACAGATGTCTTCTATTAAGTCAGACACTAAAGAGATTTGTAAAATCATAAAGCAATGCCACTCTAATTAAATATTTTGGTTTGGAAAATGCAGTTCTTTCTCATTTCAATTATTTTTATTATTTATATTACTATGCTTACTGTTATTTTTAATGAACTAATAAATACATATTTATGTTTTTGCTCTTTTTCATTAACTCACATAAACTAAAAACTTCTTGGGGTCCTTTATCATTTTTAAGAGTTTAAAGGGGTCCCAACATTTGTTTGAGAACCACTGGCCTAAAGTAATGCCAAGACGACTTGAGGTGGGACCAGGAGAAGCTCGGAATCTTGGCACTCAAAAGAACCTTAGGAATTCCTTGATCCTCTATTATAGAGGAAAAACCTGAGGCCCAAAGAGAAGGAATTACAGTTTCCCCAAGGTCACCAGCAAGTCAGCCACAGAGTCAGGACAAGAACCGAGAGTCCCTGGCTCCTTCCTTCCAGGTTCTTTCTCCTGCCTCATAAGCCTCCAGTAGTTTGGAGTGCTGAGAAGTACTCTGCAGCCAAGGATTAAACCATATTCCAAAGACAGAGACAACAGTGGGACCCCCTGCCTCACAAGGCAGCAGGGCAGTGGAGTGGGAAGAAAGCCACTCCATTCCGCCCTGAGTTTCAGACTGCCCTGGCAGGGGCCTGCCCACCACCGATGAGATTCTATCCCCGCTGCTGACCCCACACCCTTATTCTGGATGACCACAGAACCAACTCTCTAAATTGAAATCCTCACACTGTGTCACCCTGCCCTTCAGACCTCCCAGGGGTCTCTGAGACACCACTGCACAGCCCCATGGGAAAAGGAGCTGGTGGGGGAGGGGGGACCCTGAGCAAAACAGGTGGGCAAACAGGCGGGGCTGGGCAGAGGGAGTGTTCAGTGGTGTTGGCTCTCACGCACGCTCTCACATAGTGAATCAAAGTGAAACTCAGGGACCCGGGGGCCAGAAGGAACCGAAACCTGACCCACCGCCCAAGGGACAGGCCCTTGGCAGTCGGGAAAAGCCCAAGGAGCCCCTCCGTGACCACCTGGACTCATGTCCCCTGGCTTACCAAGGAAACCTCTGAAACCTGTCTGCCTGGGGCTCAGATGAGGGGCCAGGGACTGCAAGGCTGGAAGGACAGGAGAATGGCCAGCCAGGCTGAGAGAGAGAAAGCCGATCCTTACCATCTCTGCCACTAACCATCCCCTGCAGTCCCTGGGCAAGCCTGTGCCCACTGTGTCTGGACTACCCTGACTGGCAGGTGTGAACGACTTCAACCTCACTGTTCTTCGGGGCTGCCAAGAGGTGTGGCTCCCTGACCCTGTCCCATCTCCCCTTCCCCATCCACCATTGTCTGAGAGCCAGACTTCTCTGATCCACCCCCCAAACACACACACACACACACACACACACACACACACACACACACACACACGGCTCCATCCAGTCAGAGCCCTGCCTCCCACGGGCTTCAGCTGCCACAGACTGGGCTCAACCAAACTTGTTCTTTAGAGTCCACACTAAGACTCCAGAAGCTCAAAGGCATTCGAGCAGAAAAAAAGAGAGCACCATGTTGGTAACTAACTTAAAGTCATTTTAAATACAGGACAAGTCGAGCAAAGCATGACTGCTAGGCCGGCAATTGCCACCTGGGTTCTAAGTGATGCCCTCCCAGCAAGAACCTTTGTCCTCCTCATCCTTGTATCTGTATCTGTATGTAGGTTCATGTACCTACATGGCCAACCTGAGGGTACGTCCAAGGGACACCTTATGGAGGACCAAGGGGTGGGAAGCCTGCCTGAGTGAAACCTCAAGAGAGACCAAGACAAAGTGGTAATCACGTCCTTCCTTCTCTGTAGAGTGTGTCTGGCCTCCATGCCAGCCTCTAGTGAATCCGAGGGCCTTGGCCAACTGTGAAGGACTACTGGCTAGGCACTGATAACACCCCCCAGGGAGTGAGCTGCCTCTGGAAACCAGGCCAGGTCCACAGACCAGCCTCAAGGACAACATTCTAGGTAAAGGGCCCAGAGACTGGAAAGCTCAGAGAACACATAGGAAGAAGGGATGAGGAGGAGGAGTGGGAGGCCAGGCCAGAAGGTCAGGGCTCATTGTCAAGAGCTGAAGTTAACCCTGGGGGATTGGCAAGTCAGCTGCCCCTACCCGGGGTCAGGGTCCCTGGTGGCTTTCAATGGTGGGGTCAGAAGATGGACCTAGGAGAATGGGAGAAAGGAAGGGAAAGGAGAAACTGAGATTTGTCACATCGAATGGCTCTAGGGTACCAAGGATGTTCTGAGGAGCCCAATTTCTCCCAGTGGTTTTCCTGGGTTTTCACTGTGTAACCTGGTCCAACCCTTTTTCTTCTCCAAACCTGTTTTCCCATCTGAATAATGACTGGGTTGACATGTTCTAGATACTCTCTAAGGCCCTCCAGCTCTGATAGGGGAGTCTGAAGGTTCAAGCTGGTGACCCCATCTCCCAAGTGCCCAGGCCTTCCAGGCCCAGGGGTTTTGCCGTCTGCCTTCCATCCTGGAGGCCTCCACTGTCCTGTGGACCTAGAGCTGCTCTTCATAGGAACCTGAGGCTCTATCGACCCCTTCATTCTTCCATCAAGGGGGCGGAGAGACCAGGGTCCTGAAGGGAAAGGAAGCAAAAGAAATCGAGTGGCCCTTCGTTTTGCGGCTGACACCTGGGGGCACTGTTGTTCAGTCTTGAGGCCCACGGCAGTCGACTGTCACAAACAGGAAGTCGGGGGTGAGCAGATCAGCTAGTTTCAGCTGCCACATAGAACTACGGCTGGAGCCTGCTTGCCCTCAGCCTGGACTGGCCTCTCAGCCTCGGTCCTAGTCTCCCTCAGTGGCCATTTATTAGTGCTTACTACCCTGGGGCTACACCCTTCAAGAGTGTGACTTTATTTTATCCTCACAATAACCTACAAAACTTGTGCCATTTCTATTTTGCAGATGACGAAATAGAGGCTCAGAGAGATTAAGTAACTTGCCAAAGATTGCAGCACAGAAAGTCCTCCAATCAGTTCATCCCTGGCCTGTGAGCCTGTATCCTTTCCTCAATTCCTCAACACATTATTTTGGGCTCTCCAGAGATCAGAGGTCTGTGGGATCTTTGCAACTCCTGATTCAGGAATCCTGAGTTTTTCCACTCATCTTGTTCCTTTCTGGGAAACCTGAGAGGCATCTCCGTACTTTCTGCTCCAGACTTCTACCTTTTGTCCATGGCCCAGGAACAGCAGATAAGGTCCAGCAAAGGAAGAGGGTCCTACGAAAAGAAGGCCAGGGCCTGCCCATAGTCAGGAGGGCCCTGGGCCCCGACTGGCCCATGAGCTTCTGAAACCCCTTCCCTCTCCAAGATGGTTCCCATGGAGGTCTGCAGGACAGGGCTGAAGTGAGGCTCTCAGCCTGGAAGAGTCAGGGGAGAGAGGAGGTGGTAGGAGAGAGCAAGAGCGAATGCAAGGGGAGAGAGAGAGAGAGAGAGAGAGAGAGAGAGAGAGAGAGAGAGAGAGAAAAGAGTGAATGAGAAAAAGAGAGTGAAAGCTAGATGAGGAAACAGAAGCAGACACAGAGGAAGTCTCAATAAACAGGATATAAACAGGCAGATAACACTGGATAAGATGTACCCCCAAACAAAAGACATCAGAAGAGAAAGGAGATAGAAACTCCCAGAAAGAGGGATGGATAGTCATGACAGGAACCCCTGTTAAATGTCCCCAGATCTCCCCATGAGAGTCTTGCTGGACTTGGCATCTCTTGAAAGGACAAGGCTATTGCTGGGTTTTGGCCGACCTTCCTGTGCCTCCTCAGACAGAGAGTAGTCCAGGGCCCAAAAGGGCGGAAATTCCACCTGCAATGTACCCTCCACTGCCTAAAAAGAGACTTCTGTCCCTGGAATCCACACCAGAGCTGGATTGGGCGGCTTTCTGAACTAGTGAAAGGGATTCGCAGTCTGCTGACCTCATGTGTTCAGGGCCTTTCAAACTCTGGGGGGATGAGGGGAGGGGGAGGTCAACAGGACCTGAATGGGGACCCTGGAGACAGGCGGAAGGAGGCCCCACAAGAGATCAAAGGCCCAGGAAGGAACAGAGGGTCGGGGGCTGCCCTTTCACCCATGGCTGCTATTCACAGCCCGGTGTGCTCTGCCAAATTCAGCCCCACCACCACCTCCTCTGGGCCTTCTGGGGAGGGAGGCACCCCCTCCAGCTCTGTCCCCATAGCCCACAGGGATTCCTGAGGCCAGCTCCACAGCCTCTCCATGAAAACTCCCAGGTCGGCCCAACTAAGAGGCTGCGAGCCATGCTTGGGCAGCAACCTAACCTGATTCTCAGCGCCATCTACAAGCCTCCTGAATATCTCTGTGCTCTGGCCCGGTGCCAAGGGGCTGGGCTGTGTATAGAAATACCCCTGTGTGCTGTGGCCCCTGCCCAGTCAAAGCCATAGGAATGACAGACTCAGAGTCAGGTGGCAGGAGAGAAAAACAAGTAGGCAGAACCACTTTGAGACACAAGGCAGTAGCTGAAGCATGTAACTTCAGATTCTAACAGCCCTCGAAAATCACGGAGTCCAAATCAAAATGCCTTTTCTGGTTCTTCTGTCCCTCCTTTGTTCAGCCCCTGCTCACACCTCCAATGATAGGGAGCTCACTACCTTCCCAAGGTAATGCTTCCATCCTTGGCCCAGCCTGGCTATTGCCTGAAAGCTGTTCCTTGCACTGAGCCATACTCTGCCTCCCCGTAGCTTCCTTTAAATTACCTCAGCTCTGCCCTCAGAGGTCGCAGAGACCTTTTCTGCTGCCTCAGCCTCAGAATAGTTCATTTGAGATTTGGACACAGTGGCTACATTCCCAAGGCTTGTCTTGGAGGCAAATATTATAGGGAGAATCCTAGAATTTCTAGACTGAAAGGGCACTCGGCAATCCAGTGGTCTAACGTGTTCTAACTTATTTTTGTTTCAGAACTCTTATTTAAGAGTTTTCTGTGGCAGCTCAAAACATCAAACAGAAGCACTCCTGACTGAGACGCCCACACACCCTCCTCTCTACAGCCATTCTACCAAGGAGTATTTATTGAACATCTTCTATGTGCCACATACTTGTATTCAAGCCATATTATCCAAAACAGTAGCCACTAGCCACATGTGGCTACTGAGCACTTAAAACATACCTAATACAACTGAGGAACTAAATTTCTAATTTTATTTGATTTTAATTAATTAAAATTTAACAACAGAAGCAGTGGAAAATATTTTCCTCTTGATAAAGTGCCACTTCCTATAAAGAGTGTTCCCAGATCCTTTTGGTCAAAATCGGCCTCTCCCCTCCGGTGTCATCCCCCATCACACATCACTTCACATACTGCCCAGCGAAGGGGCTCTGGCCTTGCCAGTCTTGCCCACCAGCCTGTGAGCTCTAGAGGGAAGCCCCTTCTTTATTAGACTCTGTTACCACCCACCCCTGCCCTGACGTCTGGGCAGGAGAGTGGCACCAGAAAAATGCCCACAGTATGAAATCCAAGTCCAAGTTTAACCAGGACTGAACAAGCAACTCCACCTTGCAGAGCCCCAGTCATCCCATCTGAGAAATAGGAGTAAGGACACTCAGCAGTCTTCCTCTTGGCCCTCAAAGGACTCTCTTTCCCCCACAGGCCTTCCTTCAAGCTGCTGGGGTCTCCTGAGAAAAAAATGGTGCCATGGTCTGCGGTCCCAACGGGCCAGCCCACCAGTGCACCTGGCAATTCCCCTGTGTTTCCCCAGTGGCTGGTTCTTACTTTCTCACCACATTCTCAGTAGCAACCTGCTGACCATGGCCTTCTGCTGGCAACTCTTCCTGACATTGTCCCCTGGCTCTGCCCAGCTTCAGGCTGCTCCACCTCCAAAACATCTTTCTGTGGGGGCTGAGGGGCAGCAGGTGGTCAGACAATACCAGGGGACTGAGGCCTCAGGGGCTTTCCAGATCCTCCTAACATCCCAGGGCACACCAGCTGTGTGGCTTTGCCAATATCAAGGAACTCTCTGGGGCCTCAGTTTCCTCCCTTATAAAATGGAGTAGGGGGAGGCAATGTAAGGATGCAGGGAGACAGAGAGGGAGTTGGGGAAAGGGCAGCAGAGAGCACTAGGCAGAACTCCTTCCTGAGAGTTTTCTGATGCGAAGAAGGGTGCCTCTGCCCCACCTCTCTGCTCCACCATCTATACTCTACATGAAGCAAGGCAGAGGATGAGGTGGCTCTGGTTGTTGTTTGGGTCTCCCACTTTTCCCAATCCTATAAGCTTTCAAGACCATTGAATCATTCTCCCTTAGACCTCAGACCAGACTAGATCACCCCCCAAATCTTTCTGGGGATCAGGGCTCAATCATAAATTTCAAAACAGGGAGGATTCCAAAGATCATTCCATCTTACATCTAATTCCTAATGTCATTTCTAGCAGCCCATCAAGTGGCCACCTAGGCTTTACTTACATACCTCCAGTGACAGGGCACTCACTACCTTTCAAGGCAACCCCTTTTGTCCTAGACTACTCTCATATTTACAAAGTTCTTTTTTATACTGAGCTGAAAACTCCTCTACATCTGCAACACACTGGCATTTGAGGCCACACAGCAAAGTCTCGTTCCTCTTGCTTTTCATGTCAGCCCTCCAGATATTTGAAAGGAGACAACCCAGTCTTCCTCGTTCTTCTCATCTTTGTGCAAAAACACACTTAGAGCTTTGAGGTGTCCTCCAGGTACCCTGTCCATCCAGATTACATCCATCTGGACACACCCCAATTTGTCACTGTCCCTCTTAAAGGTCAATACCCCAAATGGTCCATAGTCCTCAAGAATAACCCGACCAGCACAGAGTAGTCTAGACCAACGACACCCACATTCTGACTGTTCTATACCTTTCAAGGCAGCTAGAGCGGCTAAACAGTGACCAGGGATCAGAATGAAAGCCAATACAGCACTCCACAAACACCGTAAAACAATCCCTCCAAATCAGGACCTGTCTGTTTGGTGGTAAACATCAAACCAGACTTTCCCTCTTTCCCCAAAAATCTCTTCTGAGGGACTCGTACTCAACGGGCTACTCCACCATAATCGAACACAGCTGGGCCCCACCTTGGGCACATCTGCTTCAAGTCCAAGTGACAACAGGAGAAAAGAAGACACCATCAACCCCATAAACCAACAGAAATGGTTAGCCCACTGCCTCCTACAGTAACCAGCACAGCCACCCACTGAGTTAAAGACTTCTGACATCTGCTCTGAGTGTCAGGAGCAGGGGAAAGAGGTGAGGCAGGTTTCCAAAGCCATGAATCATCCCTACAGGCCCCACAACTCCAAACAGAGGCCACAGGCCCAGCTTCTGCAATGCCTGGAACACGCAGACCACAGGCCAATCCACTGCTGGGCTGACTCAATTTTCTAGTTACAGATCTTAAGTACTTAGGCATGTGCTCTCCAGAACATACATCCCTTACAGGGAGCTGAGAAAGGGAATTGTGCAGAGCAACAGAATAATTGAATCAAGATTTCTGTCACGCTGTTCTCAGGCCCTAGACCACAGCCCGATTTTTTTTTTTTTTTTTTCCTTTCCTGACTAAGGTTTTACAATCTCCCAGGGGGAGATTCTCTTCTCAAACCCATTACTGTCAGCAGCGCTGGCAGCCCATCCAGGGGAAAGGAGAGCCGGGTGAAGGTAGGCCAGTGTCCAGGGTGGGGGCAGCCAGCTCTGGAAGCCCAGGTGGCACCACTGAGGGGTGGAGAAAAACCAACGGGGAAGACTGTCATCTTTGTAATCCCCAGGAGGCCTCTGCATTCCTTTCTTCCAGAGCCAAGATGAGATGATTCTTAACTCCCTCAGCCCCCACCATCACCACGGCTGGAGGCCCTCTCCTGGGAGAGGCGAACACAGCCCCTCAGAGACACCCCCACACACACACACACACACACTCCGGCTGCGCCGGTCTCACTGCAGGGCGGTGAGACCCGCCCCTCCCGCGCCTCCCGGGCTCGGTCTCAAAGGGACAGGGTGCTGTGCTTTTACCCTCCACACCCTGCCCTCAGGCGTCATATCTGCACACGAAAGGTCTTCTGAAGGCCACAAGGCTCACGACCCCGGGCTCTGCCTTTTTCCACGAAGGGGACGATACTGGGGGGAGGCGGGCGAGGTATCCACAGCCCCGGCCCGCTCCCTGTTTGCCCCTCCCCGTGTCCAGGGCCGGGCTGGGCCCGGGCTGGGGGGCCTGGGCGTTCTGGAAGGAAGGGATGCTCGGCGAGCATTTTTGCTTCCACCGCCGGCTGAGCGCCCTGAACGCGATCCGTCGGGTCCGTCCCCCGCAGGGCCGCGCCGGCTTCTCCTACCTTCATCTCGTTTGCGCTTGTTGGTGTCGGCGCTGGGGGACGTGATGCCCAGGATGCCGCTGATGGAGTACGAGGAGCCGGCCGAGTCCGTGCTCACCGACGACACCTGCGTCACCGAGCCCGTGGACACTGCGCAGAGGAAGAGGGGTGGTCAGGGCCCAGCAGGAGGGATGCGGGGCCGGCGCCGGGGAGGACGGAGCAGAGGGACAAAATAAAGGCAGTCACCCTACGCCGGGCTGCATGTGAAGGTGCCAGGACAGGGAGGGTGTGTGCTGAGGACATCTGCCCACACGTGGGCGATGAGGAGGGTCCTCAAGTCGTTTGCTCAGGTTCCCTGCTGCTGGGGAGATGACAGGGGAAGAGTGGACCGCGAGAAGACAGGCAGCCAGGAGGGCTGATGGTGCAGCAAGGAACAGGGAACAGCGTTAAGAAGGGCGTTAGTTCAAATGCCACCTGTCCAAGGATGCGGGAAGCAGGGGGATGGAGAAGAGAAAGAGGGAGCTGGGGCCCACCACTAGCCGGGGCTAGAAAAAAAGACCCAGACCTACTCAACAGACAAGCTCACTCCCGGCTTACACACCCATCCATCTCTGCCGACATAAATACCTGCGCACTCACACACATAGCCAAAAAACTCCAAATAGCAGACTGCCCCTTCTTTTTACAGTTCTTTACTGTCTTTTCTTCCTTCGGTTTACCTAGATTTTAATATTATTCTGTAATATTAGATAGTACTTCATATAATATGTAATCATATTGCTATTTATAATAATGGTGACATTTTCTGAGAACTTACTCTGTGACAGGCATCTCATTTAATTTTGAGAAAAATCTTATAAGCAAGGTCATGTTATCTTTCCCATTGGAAAGATAAGGGAACCAGGGCTCAGAAAGTAAGCGACTTGCCCAAGGTCACACAGCTAATAAGAAGCAGAGTGGGGCATGAAAATCAGAAACTAGATTTAACCCCTACAGTAATCTGTTCCTCACTAATAAATACTTAATGTTTCGCATGAATGAAGTGTTTTTCATTTAATGCTTGTGACAACCTGGAGTGTTATTATTCATCTCCATTTATCAAATGAAGAAACTGAACCTTCATGATTTGCTCAAAGTCATCTAGCCAATAAGCAGTCGCACCAGGACTCAGCCTCAGGTCTACTGACATAAAGTCTAACTGTCCCCCACCCAGAAATGTGGGCAGAGACTTTTGACTAAAGATCTCTGAGTTCCTAAGGCTAAAAATGGGAGAGGAGAGATTTGGGGCAAGTTTCACATTAACTCCCAGCCCCAGAGAACAAGAGAGAGACTAGTCAGTCGGTAGTCAGGGTCCTCTCAAGCTGTACAGCTGAATTTCTATTTCTGAGCTGTGGGAATTCTTTCTTGGTTCATTAAAGCCTACAGACCAATCTCAGACACATTTCCTTGGGCTATAACTAGCTGGAGGCAGGTGGAGCCGTCTTTGACTCAAAGTGTAGGAAATTACTAGAAATGGTGGTGATTGCGTGAGAAGCTGTTTGTTGCTTTCCTTGGAGCACATCCAGCTCTTGCTCCTACAGACCTAGAGGGAACCGTGCCTTTCTTCTCATATTTGAGTTTGATTTTAGAGCTTCCTTAGGAGACACAGAAGTAAAAATCGTTAACTTCTCTTTTCCTTCATCAGAAGAAGCTTTTCAAAATAGATTTATGCAAATCTCACAACCTTTTCTGTATTAAGGTGCAAAGAACAGAGGAGGAAGGAAGATCACAAGTCATTTGGTACTTTAAACAACAACAACCACATATAGCCAAGTTTCATCATGCTCTGACAGAACCAGCAAGTTTTGTTCCAGTATTTTGGGATTGCACTAGACTCAACAGACCAAGATTCCAATTCTGGCTCCACCGCTTACTGGGAATGAGACCTGGGCTAGTTATTTCATCTCTCTAAGCCTCCTTTTTCTCACTCCCCATTAAGTTAGTAAACTTTAAGGGGCTATACACATAGAAGATACGGTTTTTATAAAAAGCTCAGACACAAAACAAAGAATTCTGCTGACCCAATTGAAAGACTATTATTAGTCACTCTCAGTTTTATATCCACTGCTAAGTGATCTGAAATAGTTAAAAAACTGCAAGGGAAATCTCAGCCACAAACACTTCCCCAGGAGTCTTCCTCAATCCTCTTCACCCCAGCTCAACAGAGCCGGTGGTTCCCTCCCTTCGGCTCCCACAGCACCCTGTACTTTCTTCTTGAGCTTTATCTCAGTGTTTTGCAAACTTCTCTTTGCTGCATTCCCCCATCAGACTGAGAAGCCCTTGAGAATGGGGATTTTGTCCTGCCTCCTAATTAAAACATTGGTCTCTAATGCCAAGATCTGCATAGCAGGGGCTTAGCAAACAGTTTTTGAATGGATTACTAAATGAAGAATGATTTTATAGCAGGGAGGAATTCTGTCTTACCATCATCCAAAGAGGCAACCACAGAGGATCAGAGACCTCAGAGAGCGCCTGGTTTATGCCCTGAGAGGTGAAGGGACTTACAGTTTACTGGGCTGAGTTCATGACAGAGCTGGAACTATAAGCTAGGCCTGTCCCCCATCACCACAAGGAGTTCAAGGTTTTACTTAAAGGAGTGACAAAGGTGTGCAAACAGTACAGAATCTGAGGCGTGATTAAGTGGAATTGACAGGACCTGTGGCAACCAGAACTGCCAGAGTCCTACTAAATATAGTAAAATAACCTTATAGTAAAATAACCTTCCCCCAGCTAACCAGAGGGGTTTGTTTCCTTTATCCCAGGTGGAGAAATAATATGCCTTAAACAGACACATGTCATTTTCATCTCACAATCTTTGCAGAGGAGGGAAGGCAAGGGAAACTTCTGAAATCTTGAGTACAGTTGACCCTTGAACAGCTTGGGTTTGAACTGTGCAGGTCCACTTATACACAGCTCTTTTTCAATATATAGACAGCCCTCTGTATCCCCTGGTTTTGCATCTACAGATTCAACCAGCCAACTGCGGATAGCAAACAATATTTTCCATCTGCAGATGTGGAAGGTCAACCGTATGCATTGTTCTGTGCCACTTCACATAAGGGACTTGAATGTGCACAGATTTTAGTATCCATGGGGGGTCCTGGAATCAATCTTCTGCAGATACTAAGAGAAACTGAAGTTTTGGGGGAATCCAAAGTTGTACTCAGATTTTTGACTGTGAGGGTGGGGTCTTGGCCCCTAACTCCCACATTGTTCAAGAGTCAACCAGTCGGATGTATAACTCAAATTCTTAGAAGTCATGGTCACTTTCAGACTTCACTTGTGTCAGAAACTGCACTAGCAGCTCTGACAGTTCACAGAGTACCTGAGATCGAAGCAAGAGAGAGAGAAAGTTTGGGAAGTTTTGCCACATCTTCACTCAAGACTGCAAGTGCACAAAGAATTGTAGAAGGGCTGGTTGATAGAAGAAAAAACACATTCAAAACTACTTACTGACTAATGATGCAGAAAATGTTATGAATAAGTACCCCTTTCTTGATTTATTACTTTAATTATCTGACATTCTATAGACCCCCATTAGTGGATTTTTTTTTTTTTTGGCTTAGATTTCAATTTTCTGTCTCATGCTGAAAGCTATTTATCATAATAATCAGCAAAATTCAAAACCTTTTAGCAGTATTTATAAAATTCATTTACCGGGTTCAGCCCTTGGAGAATGACAAAGAAGGCGCATTAGTACGTGTGCCGAAGTGTTTTATGCAGAATTATCTGTCCATAAGAATGATTAAAAGTTCTTTAGAATATTTGGAGCCCATTAGATGTTTAAAAATTTTTTTAAAGTTCTTACCTATGCTGTGACTGGAAGCTGGGACTGGCTGGTTGGGTGGCTGTTGTACTTTTGTCCGGATGATCCTGTGGGCAATGGGAAAAAAAAGAAATGGCTATTTACCATGATGGAGAAGAGATCGCAACTAGCTTTGCACGGACAAACAGCTGGATCACCTGTCAATCTGGGGCAGAGGGGAGGAGAGATTATGAATCCAGGTGGGGAGTTAGGAGGTTAGAAGGGTGATGGACCGACTCAGCCACTGCCTCCCTGGGTGTCTCCAGGTAACTTGCACCCCTCTCTGGACCTCAAGTGCCTTTTCTGTAGAAAAGGATGATGTGTTTATGTTATGAATGTATTCTTTTCTCGGGAGCAAATCCAGCTGTGGAATGAAGGGACTGGCCCAAATGACCTCTCTGTACCCTGGCAGCCCTCACGCTCTGGTTTTTCTGCCCTTAGAGAGCCACAGGAGGAGTAACATGCCCGCTCATCAGAAATCACGAAGACAGGAGTATGTGTGAGTTACTATGAAACTAGAAAGGGTTAAAGTGCTGCCAGGAAAGGCTTGGTTTGGCTTTGCTAAGAGGAAGTCTGCAAAAGCCTTTTGGAAGCTCAATGGCGCTGGGAGACAAGGGGTGTCCCCGCCTGTCTTTCCAGAGACCTTGTTCCAGTTCTAATAGGAACCTGACTGTAACCCTGGGCAAGCCCTTTCCATTGTAGGCCTCCATACAATGAGGGAGTTGGAACAGAACACTTTTTTCTTACTTTAAGTAACTGAATCCTTTTCAGTTACACATATGCACACACAAAATCTTATGGGAAAGCCCAGTGTACAAAAGGGATAATAGCAGTGCTGTCTTCCCGTTGCTGCCTGGCAGCTCTGATGTCCTTCTGCCAAACCTTGGGCTTTGGGAAGCTTACTTTGTGAATTTCCAGCTGGGACAATGCATGGGGCTTCCATGAGTCCCTAAGCCCAGTGCATCGACCAAGGCTGGGCCAAAAGTCTCTTTGGGGGCTGCAAGAAAGTTCATGGGAGAAAGTGGATGATAATATAGTGTTCAGCTTCTTTGGAAAAGTTCTATTCAGCCTCAAACTATTATCCTTTAAAAGATAATTTTTAGAGTTTTTCCTAATCATAAAAGTGCTTTGTGCTTATTGTAGACTATTTGGACAACAACCTTAAAGAAGGCTCGAAAATCACATTTCGGTGTATAGTTGATGCTTGGACAACACAGGTTTGCCCTGCACGTGTCCACTTCTATGCAGATTTTTTCCAATAAATATACAGTAGACCCCCAGGATCCCCTGGTTTCAAATCTACAGGTTTGGTCGATGTGGAGGGCTGACTACATGCATTGACCTATATCATTTTATATAAGGAACTTGAGCATTCAGGATTCTGGTACCCACGGGGGACCCTAGAACCAATCTCCTGTGGCTGCAGAGGGATGACTGTAATTAAGTTTTGGGGGAGTTAAAAGTTATATGTGGATTTTCGACCGACTGGGGGTTGATGCCCATAATTCTTTTGTTGTTCAAGGGCCAACTGTATTTCTGTTATGCTAGCATTTCTGTGCATGTTTTGAAATGTGCTTTTTTACTTAAATCAGGATTAAACCATGTATACAGTTTTGTTTCTTGGTCTTTTCACTCAGCATTGTAGGAAAAGCTTTTTCACATTCCAGACCATTATTTCTGAAAGTTCGTTTCAAGCTGCACTGGGTCTCCAGCTTGTGCAAATGGACGAGAAGGGCAGAAGTGACAGGTGCCTCCTTTTAACCTTATCAGATTGTGGCCCTCTGTGCTCTTACGGCTCAGCACTGGGCACCAACGGCGCTGAGCGTCCTCAGCTGACAGCCTGGACTGAACATTTCTGTTCATACCACAGGCCACATGAGCCTCCATAGCCTTTTGCCCTTTTCTGAAAAGTCAGCATGAATGTCACCTCAAATACAGAGTGTTTGTTTGTATGTCTGTTTTCTGCAACATTTGAGCCACTTATTTTAACTAAGTACACATGGAGTGTTTTAACAAAAACCTGGGAACGAGGTAATATTTTTGATCACCTAGAATTAAGCCAACATTTGATCTAATCTTTGTATTTTTGTCGCCTCTATCTATATGCGTATGTGTACAGAGATATAACTATGTGAACATATGAATAAGCTAGTATATATACTTTATCTATATACTTTATCTATATTATGGTTTATGTATATACAAATATACGATAAAATATATCATAACTATTTCCCATTGAAGTCCAGCATAAAGTCCTAACTTTCCAAAGCACTGTCTGGCCATTAAATTTGCCCATAAGCAAAACAAAGAAAATTGTGTTTCCTTATTTTTCTTTTAAAATATTTATAAATCATTGGCAAAACATTATCAATTGTTATAAATGGTTGACGGGTAGCTACAATATAGTGATTAAGTATACAGGTTCCAGAGTCAGACTACTAGAGTTTGAATTCTCGTCTTGCCATTTTGGGTAGATTACTTAACTTTTCTGTGCCTTAGTTTCTTCATCTGCAAAGTGGGACTAACATTCATTCCTACTTCATAAAGTTATCATGATGATTACATTAAGAACTTTGAGCTGCAAAGTGGCTGCAGCACAGTACATGCTCAATAAATGTTAGCTGTTGGTATTGTCACTGGTATCTTCATAAAGATTACTGATCAGCTTCAATCTTAAAAGGTTCATGTATTCCACAAATGCCTTAAAAACACGTGGGATCCCCTTGGTGCTGGGGAGGAGAAGGTAGCCATCCCCACATCCACTTTTAAGGCTGCAGTGGGGTTGTCCTCAATGGTCACAATCCAAATTGTAGGGAACCCTCCAAAGCTGTCCCTAGGGATAGAGATTTTGCCCATCTGCTTGCAATGGCTGCCAAGAAAAGAACAAAAAGCATCACCTTCCACTGAGAAGTATGATAGTGGGAAGAACAAGACTAACTGAATCATAGCAATTCTAAAAAAATTGAAAATTAAAAAATGATAAGCAGCATCAAGACACATCACAATAAGAACCACCCCCAAGACCTTTTTCAAAATGAGAACTAGTTGGGGCTAATTTTCAGCTCACACTGAAAGTTATGCCTTTTACTTTGCTGGGGGTGAGCATGACCCTGGGTTCTGTACAAACAGATGGTCCAATGGGGAAGGGAGTTCAGCAATTGACCAGTTCCTATGAGTGAGGAAACATAAACTCAGACTGCTCAAGTGACTTGCTCACGGTCACACAGCAAGTCAGAGCCCATGCCTGAACACTTTTCTTGGAGCTACAACCAAAGAAAGTGGTCCCTGTAGTCAATACTTGCTATATGAGCATAAAACCTATTTGGATTCCAAACCCATTTAGATTCTGAGGATTAAAAGCCTGCAAAACTTTAGATATTACAAGCATTTGTAAGACATCATTTCAAAATTACCCCCACTCTTTTGAAAGGCTAGATCTTACCACCACCAACAACAACATCACCTCCCCACACAAAATTACACTGAAAGAGAAAATCATGACACCTTTAAAAAAAGAAATGTGGAGATAAGGCTAAGAAGTACCCATATCTACTGCACTGATCAAATTGCCATTAGTTCAGTAAAAATCTTGGGCCGTCAGCAGAGCTAAAATCCAAAAATCAAGGTTCCAACTGGGCCAAGCTTGGAGAGGGCCCACAGGTGACACCCAGGCCTGTGATTGATGTGGGGAGGAAAAAAGGAGTTGGTTAACAGTCTCAGAAGACTTGCTGCCCAAGTCAGGATTCAGAGCAGACTTAATAAACTATCATCCTCAGGCCACACCCATCACTGGGCAAGTTTTGTTTATCCTGCACAGTATATTTATTTTTATTTGAATTAGTTGCCGATATTTGTAAGTCGAGAGCTGTTACACAAATACATGAATTTCTAGCTTCTCTAGAAAAATTGAACACCTCGCTCTCACCTGGCGGCAATCAATTGGTGCTAATAAAGCTGCCCCTCTAAAATGGGAATGCCCCTCAAGTTTCCCTACCACTTCATTCCTGACTAGAATAGAAAAAGCAAGACTGCCATTTTGCCCACCATTTGACCAGCTCTGGGACAATCACCTCCACCTGACATTTAAGCTGGGTTTAAGACTCCATCATGCAGGTTGTACAGCAGCCCAGCACGTATTTGTTCTTAAGAAGCCACATCTACACGATGGTTTGTGACTCAGGAAATCTCCCACAAGCCTAGCAGAACTGTTCATTTCTGTGTCGCTTAACCCGACGTCAGTCATGGTTTCCCAGGCTGGTTCCCCAGGCAGACAGCAGGAAAGCACACATTTCTAGGGGTAGGCAGTGAAGATGACCCTGTGGCCACGAGAATAGCTACAAATCCAGCCACCACTTCTGCCCTAGCTGTTCCAAGTAGGGGAAAAATGAGAAGTTGACTCCCAGGGAAGCAAGAGCCGGGAGAGGGAGCTATGGACCCTTGTACACAGTGACAGCCATGAGACAGTTATTTAGAAGCCGCATCCGTTTGAATGTAGTGAAAGTTCTGCCTTTGTACAGCAAATAAAACTAATCTGGGATAGCTCAGGCTTTCTCAGTGACAGTGGGGGCGGAATGCAGCAACATGAGATTGTCCCACACTTAATTTATTTACATTGCAGCTTCAGTTCTTAAAGACACCAAAGAGCTCTCACTGAAGAATTTGGTGAGAAGCCAGAGAGTTCTCCCAAGAGGAGCCCAGGAGATGGCCATGGACTGCAGAGGAAGCCTGCGGAGAGGCAACAAAACATTGAGGCTGCGAGGCTCAGAAATGGAGTAGGAATGACTGTTTTACTCCTTGTTTCCCTTCTCACAGATCCTCAGTTCTGTCAACGGCAGAGTTCGACATTGCAGTGGTGGAAAGGGACCAACCCTCCTCTCACCATCAGGAAACCCGGGCCCTGCTCCCTTCTCAATCTCAAAATCATAGTTTCTCTGCTCTCTTCATCTGGGCCTCAATTGCTACACTATCACAGGACAGAGTTAAGCCTTGAAGGCTGTAGGAGACCACAGATATGAAACACCTTAGAAGCACAGCCAGCTGGGTCATCGTTATGGACTACGACAACCAGCACTAAGGGTCCCCCCTTTGCCCTCGGCACCGCTCCAGACACAAAGCATCAACTGATTCACCATTTCCCTAGACACTCATCAAGTACCCCCTTCACAGCTTTTGCCACATCTGTAATCGCTGTGCTCTATTTACTTCTTATGTTTCTTTCAAATAATACCTTTTCACTTGAATAGGCAATATTAGCTCTTTACTAGAATTGGGGGTGGGGGTTCATGTAGTTCACACTTACTGGTTTGGTGTGCTAGTTACACATTTCTAAAATATATTCAAACAAATTCATCACAAAACAATTTTCATCATGTGTTATAGAGGAGCACTGAAAATAAGTTCTACTTGTCCTACAAGGCATTTTTCTTTTCATTGAAATTAGTTGCCACCATTTAAAAATACAGATTTTATATATACAAATGCACAGACATACACACACACACAAACACGAGTCCTAGTTTCTGGCTTTTCTTTAAGAATGGGGAAGAAGATGTGGCAAACCTTGGGCCCACATTCCCAGCAGCATTCAGCTGGAGCTGAGAAGCAACTGCTCCTTCCATAGAGTTTGTGCTTTCTAGTTTCCCACAGACCCAACCTTCCGCTATTGTCTTATGCCTGCCCTGCTTCATCTGTTGCGTTATCTGCCTAGCTCCACACAGGCGTTAGAGTTTGAGAGCCCCACAGACAACCTTAGGCCATCTTTTGAACCACCAATTCCATGTACACCTTACACTGGGAAGTCTATGGGTCCCCAAAGGCTGACCCTGGGTTTGGCAGAGGTTCCTCTGCAGAGCAGGCCAACTACTTCACAGCTCTAGGCAGTACGTGCCTCGCTCCACATGAAGCCTTTTGGAGACCCAGGGGAAAAAATCATGTTGCTTTGTGTCATAGAAATCCCGCAATAAATCAAAAGCAGGGGACTCAAAAAACATACTTGGAGGCCCTCACAACCCAGAAAAAGAACAGGGTTATGCCTCCCAGGCCCACCAAAAAAGTTGTCATCTTGTGCCTAATTCAGGCTGTCCAGACCTCTAAGTGCATGCCAGCATCCCAGCCTGGACAAGAAGCCACCCTAGAACAGAGACTAAGGGACTGTGTGCCTGGTTCTCCTCTTTCTTCTCAGCATCTTACATGATGTCAAGGCCAAGGTAAAGGTTTGCTGAGAAAAGAAAAACAGGCTAACGGTTTATGAAATAGCAGGACTCAAAACGTCAGCACAGGTACTTGCACAGTGATTCTGTGCACGTGAGTCATTACAGAAGAAAGGACTGTCGGGACCAGAGAGGATCTCAGAGACATTTTAGTATGACCACTCTTCCTGTCTTGGGGTGAGCCCAGAGAGGCTCTGCACTGACAAGGGTAGAGCATGACCTTGAAGAAATAAAAACTGCTCAAGTTTTCAGTCTGCTGGTTTCTCTCTTCTTTGTGAAGTTTCCAGGACAATCGTCTCTGTTTATCTGACTTTATCCCTGACTCTGAGTTTAAGTGGAGTTGAAACTGCACCATCTATACTAGGAAACTTTCTTTCAGGAACTTATTTTTAAAGGTCTACGAGTTCTGTCAGATGTATCCTAGATCAGACTAATAGGAGAAGAGGCCATGGTGACTCCTAAGATCATCCCAAAACTGGAGCTCATGGCATTTCTCTGGTTCTTTCTGTCCACGAATAGGATTCGAGGCAATCGGGGAAAGGGCAACTCTTAAACTCCATAGCATCTTAGCATCTTAGATATCACTCTCAGAGATCATAGACCTACACCGGAACCACCAGGGCTGTGGGCTCAGAGAGAGAAAGAGCTCTGTCAAGGTCACACATTGAGTTTGTGGCAGAACCAGGACAAGGAGCTAAACCTCCCAACTCCGAGTCAGAGTTCTGTTCCCCATACTCAGTGGCTCAAACTCTGCCGAAACTGGAGGCAGGGATTTTCTTCCTGGGAAGCTCTGAGATGAGCCAATGCTAAGACCTTGAGACTGGGCTTCCAAGGAAGTGACGTTTGTAAAGTCCTAATCAGGACAATTCACTGTGCTCCGCACACAGAGTAGGATGGTAAAGGGAGTGATGGAAAATCACTCAGGGCTCAGAATAATCTCAAGCAGCCGGGCTGCTGGCATGGCCCTCTCCCTGGGCCCCAAACTCCTGCCCGCTTTGAAGAGAATAGAAGGCAATAGAAAGACCCATCTGGCCCCCTGAGCAGCCCTCCTGTCTGATGAGCTAAGGAGTCCTGATGAAAGGGGAGACCAGATCTTCAGATAAGGCACACCCAGTGCCTCCAGGATCCCCCAATGCCCCCAGATCCCTAGCCCCCCACAGGCAGCAGCCCCTCACCTGTTGATGGAACTGACGCTGGGCACCGTATCATTGTCACACACTCGTTCTGCCAGCAGCCGGTCCCTGATCTCCCAGGCAAACATGGTGGGATTTTGGCGTTTATACTCAGCGATTTTTTCCACCACTTTGGGTGTGGCGACCTTTGGTTTGGATCCTCCAATTACCCCAGGCTTGATGCTCCCTGTCTCATAATACCTAGGACCAAGGAGAAAGGAGCTTAGCCATGAGGAACCAGCAATATGGATGTTGGTGACAGAATAACAGGCTACTCTGTCCTGGAAATGTCTAGATTTGCACTATTCAATATGGTAGCCATTAGCCATATGTGGCTTTTGAATGTTTGAAATGTGGCTCATTTGAACTGGCATATGCTATAAACATAAAATAAACACCAGATTTTTAAAAATTAGTACAAAAAATGTAAATTATCTCATTAATCATATTTATATTGATTATATGTTGAAATAATAATGTTTTTATATATTTGGTTAAATACGATATATAATTAAATTAATTGTACTTGTTTCTTTTCCCTTTTTTACTATATTTTTAGAAAATTTTAAATTTCATATGTAGCTCACATTATATTTCTATTGGACAGCATTGGTCAGATTCATTCATTCATATTTATCTACCATTTTACAGTTTACAGAACACTTTCAAGTCAGTTTTCCCATTTGATCTCCACAATAGTTCTAAAGCACATAATTGCTTTGAATGACTGAATGAATAAATAAATGGGTCCCCATCTACAGCTATAAAACAGAGATCCATAGAGGTTAATAGATTTGCTCAGTGTCACACAACACCCAATGGCCAAACCAGGGCTGTGGCTGAGCCTCCTGAACTACAATTTCCCCAGAAAGTTGGCTTCTACCTTTCTTTCTCTAATTTGCCAGCTCTCCCACCCCCTAGCAGATTCCTCTACCTTCTGTAAAATCTTCCCCTCAAATAATGCAACCTACTTTTCCATAAGAAAAAAAAAACACAATAACTCTAGTGTAAAATTAAAGGGAGAGTTGGATTCTAGAATCAACTGGAAATTCGTGTTATAAAAAAGCCGAAACCTAAGCAATCAAAAAAACCAACCACAAGTCAGCAGCTCTTCCAGGGACCTCCCTTGAGGTAAATCTCTGTTTCTAAGGACATTTCCATGCTATCAGCTCTTCCTCGTTAACGCAAATAGGATGTCAGGGTTTTACAGTAAAACCGAGACCAGGGAGAAGAGTGCCATGAAAAATCATTTCAGGGGAAAAAAATGACTTGATTCTTTTTCTGAATCTGAGCCTTCACTGGATGTCTCTCTCAAAATTTACAGAGCAATTCTTGACTTCCTCCTGCCAAGAGATTATTTTGTAGTTGAAATTTCTTTTTAACCAAAAAGACATTTTAGAAATAAAAGGGGTCAAATATGTGGTAACAGAAAGAAACCTTAACTATGGGCGGTGAACACACAATGCAATATATATACATATGCCTTACTGTTAAATTGTACACCTGCAACCTACTGGATTTCATTCACCAAAGTAACCATAATAAAAAAATAAATTAATTTAAAAAATAAAATTAAAATTAAAAATATAAAAATAAATAAAAATTAGAAATGACTGGCAATTTTCAAACCTAACAAAGAGTTCATAATTGTTAAGGGAAAGAGGTGATCTTCTCATGAGATGGTGGGAAAGCTTACCCAGAACAACAACTGTTCACATCTAAAGAGGTGCTCAAATTCTCAGCCTGGATATGTCCGGTGAGAGCCAAATTAGTGAATATTTTAGAAACACATGAAATAATTTGGGAGCGGCGATGTGGAAGTAGAAATTCTATTTTTCATTGAGAAGAGTGAGTCTTGTACAAATCTGTACCATAAGACAAAACTCAACCTATCCTCCCTTTTTCTTTAATTGCTGAAAAATTATTAATCACAAATAGGTTTTTAGAAATATCTAAGAAAATATTTTTTGCCAGAAGTCTAGAAAAAGTGTCTAAATCAAGGCACACAACAATTTCCACAGCCTCCAATAGAAAGTCATTTTTAATATCAGTGCAACAACTTACTATTTAGGCACAGTGCTCTAAAGTTGACAAAGCTCTTCCTTGAATTATCTTGATCTTCACACCAATCCTGAGAGGCCAGTAGGGTTTTATGTAAAGGAAAACCAAGGACTAGAAGACTAACCGAATTTCAGCACTCCCTTCTGGAAGTCTGGGGCAGCCCCAGCTTTCAAAGCTGACTCTGAATCGAGTGCTCCTCCCACGAGAACAAACTGCTGCTTTGGTTGTAAAAATTTCAATAATAATAATCCTTTGCAATTGTAGAGAGCTTTACTATTTACTAGGAATTTTAACGTGCATTTTTTCCTTATATTCCCCCAATCAATAGTCATTGAGTGCCAGTCAGGACAGCCACCGTCACAGGCACTGTCGTAGGGCAGTGGTTACAGACACACAACCTAACAAACGTTAGTTGAATGGAACTGCAATACTCAGGCAGAAACTCTGAAGCGGGGGCAGGATAAATCTCCCCTCACCCCCAGCACTTTCCCTGCTTGCATGGCTGGGGGTGGCAGAGCCCAGGACTCTCTACCCATCCCACCTAAGCAGTACCAACCCAGGAGGCTATGCTCTTGACATGAGAGGTTTCTGTCTTCCTTTTGACTGACACATGAGCCAGGCACTTAAAGGGCAACCCTGACATTCCAAGAAACCCCAACTTGCAACTATGTCAAGTGAAGATTCAGACTAAAGAACCATTCTTTCATCTCAGCAAAACAGTCATGCGACCCTTTGGCTTACACACAATAGAGAATGGCAGCTACAAACGTACAGTTGTACTTCAGTGCAAAGAACACTAGTTCAGGAGTAAAGGGGTATAGATGCTAGTCAGTGGCTCTGACACTAACTTGCTGTGCGGCCTTGGCCAACTCACTTAGCATCTCTGGACCTAAGTTATCCTATTTGCATAATAAGCCAAGGATGTTTGCCCAGCCTGCCTTGCAAGGCTGTTGTGAAGACAGAAATTCAAAATGGTTAAGAAAAAGCTTTGCAAAATATAAAGAGCACGTGTTGTGGATTAAAATCCTCTGAGTGTCTATTCCTCTGTAACATACCACCCAATTCCAAACGGCCTGAACCTCCCAGACAGGCTCTAGTGAAAGCAGACAACAGCCAGGCTTTCTGGGTGGATTTAATGGGCTTCACATGCCACCAGGCTGTTCCTCAAGCCCCTCCAGAGCCTTGAGCTCTGAGTACTGAATGCCCACACTCCTGGCAGACCGCCACCTTCTCTAGATGACGGGGGTCTCTGTCAGCCCAAGGGGCTGCCTGCCTTACTATGCAGCCTCTGAAAGCCACAGCCACCATACACCACACACTCTCTACAATCTGTCACCCCGTGTGCACCCATCAAATTTTTCAGTGACCAAATAAAAAAAAAAATCAGTGGATGGAACAGCCCCAGTTCAGAAATTCCCAGTCACACTGTTTTAGGGCTGAACTTGTTTCTTAAAAGGCAGTTCTAATTAGAGTGACATTTTGTCCACTGTGGTTCTTAGTTATGAAAATAATGAGCTATGAAATTCCAATTTATTGTTGACAACTTAAACGGCTAGGCACCGGAGCGGCGCGTAACTTCCGAGTGCCACTCTACCTAGTGACAAATCTATTCTCGGCTGCGGGAGGCTGCCAGTTGGGCCTGGGAGGGTCCTTGTCCCCTTTAGTCTACAGGAAAAATGTGGAGGGCTTCCAGGCACCGAGACACAAGAACCTGGCATCTGAACGTCCCCTCTGAGAAGGGCTCAGCATCTTGCCCTGAGATGATTTCAAATAGCAAGCAAAATGTCGGCTCAGCAAAGATATCTCAGCAAAAACAAAGGAAAGGCCTTCTTTTTCTTTCTCTCTCCTTTTGTATAATGAAGCAGCTTCTCAAGAAGATATCTAAGACCCATTCGGCTCTCAGAGTCTAACACTGAGGCAATCTAAAATATTTTCCTTCTCTCTCTTTCTCTCTCCTTCTATCTTGTCTTCATTTCTGTTTCTTTTTTTTTTTTAATTGGTCATTTTCTCTGTTTTTTTTTTTTCTCTTTCTCTTTCCTCTATCTCCCTCTCCTCTATTTTTTTCTTCTACTCTTGCGCTCATCCTCTACCCAACAAAACCACCAGTTAACAGCACGCTGACATCCTGTCTTCCTCCTTTAACTCTCTGGCTGGGGTTTATTTGCTGCTGAGTGTTAAACAGGAGTGGAGCCCACAGCCTCCACGGCTAAGGTAGCAGAGGAATGAGGAAAAAACACAGGTATCAAGGCTCCTAAGGGTTGCCAGACCTCTGGCCCTGAAATTCCTTCCCTCGGCCTCCAGCAAGGTTCCCCAAGGTTAGAAACTGGGGTTCTCTCCACCTAAGAGAATTTCTTAAATTCCAGTAGATAAAAGGGAAAGAGCAAGCAGAAAGTCACGATGTCACTGACATACTTCAAAATATTTATTTTCCATTCAGGCATCTGTTCTCAAACCATAATGCACGTTACAGAACAAAGGTTGCTCTCTGACCCAGGGAGAGAAATCCTGAGAGAGCACTGAAGAGCTAAAGCAGAGACTGCTCGTGGCTGCCAGGGCAGACTGTGACAACTTCACAAGCCTGGAAACAAACCTGTGGCTTAGGTTTTGGAATATGGTGAGATGTGCATGGTCTGGAAATCCTTAAGCCCTCTTCCCGGCCCGAGTACTGTCTGGTTGGCTGGACCTGGGTCAGTTACTTTGCTTCTCTAGGTTTGTTTCCGCATCTCAAAACTGCTTGGTGCCCAGGCTCACCAGAGAAGATTAACAGGAGTGCTAAAGGCTGTGCAGCCCTCTGGGAGAATCAGCATTGTTAGTATTTTACTTGCAGCAAATTGCCAGGTCAAGTGGCAATTTTTAAATGTCAGAATGAAGAGTTAGTGTTTCTTTCAGTTTTTTCCCCTCTCTAATTTAATATATACTTAGGATGCCTATTACTAAGAAAGAAACAAAACAGAAAAAAAAAAAAAAAACTTCAGTGCAACATAATAAGGTTGACGATAACCTAAAACCGAAAATGACAGCTGACTTTTAAAAATCAAATACGCTTTTTGAAAACATTAAAATGAAACAATGGACTCTAGTAATTTTGGTGATTCTAACTTGTAGGTTTTCCACCCAGCCCTTCTCAGGACCTGAGCTCATCTAAGATGTGGCGGGGAATTCCCAAGAAACTCTTAGATTTTTTGAAAGAATTCATCAGGTTTTCAGAAAACATGTCATCCCTCCTAACTGAGTCCCCATTCCACGTGCCGCTGGGGTTTCCCAAGATTACTTTAAATTAAATGGCTTCGAAAGGGCTTTGCAAACTCTAAAGTGCTGTGCATGTGGGCAAAGTATCATCACGATTCTCAATACAACACTGGCGCATTGGACTGCTGCTGGGACATGTTCTGGGTTGTTATTTGAAAACTCAAGGGAAGCCTGGAGCTCCTGCCTTTACCTGCCAAGGATTTTGCTGACACAACCATGGCTGACTCGAAGCTGCCTGGAGATGTCGCAGGGCCTGACACCTTGATGAGCAAGTTCCACTATCCTTTGGCGGACTACATCCGGGAGTGGCCGTCCATTCACAAAAACCCCCCCAAGCTGATTCACTCCTCCATGTCCTGAAACAGATCAGAAACAAAAGGCAAGGGAAAGGGTGGTTAGAACCAGTCACATAGAAGGTGAAGCACCACTGTGAGCACCAGAGCCCTTCGGATCAGAAATGGCCACAGTCGTATGTCTTAAGCCTGGAGTCTAATCGTGCAGACTACATGAGTACCTTAGATTACTTTTTTAAAATTAATCTTAGCCTTTTGTCTGTCTTCAGTCAGTCAACTGGGCTATTGAGGGTAAGCATCCTCATATTATGTTTCCTTTAGTTACTAGCATTTTCCTGGTAATTCTTTTTTTTTTAACAATGAAATATATGAAGACTTCAGTCTTTACTAGGGACACAACTTATTATATACGTGATACTGAGGTGTAAAGAAGATCCTCGAGAGAAAATACATTTTAAAATATATCAAGTTTAAAGAGAGTCTTTAAAACATGAAACTCTTTTCCTTTTAATAAACATTTTTAAAAGTGAAATGTTCTACTCTAGCAAACCCAGATCTCAGGGGGAAAATGTTTTTTAAATCAGCAATCGGATTATGGGCTAAGGACTTTTTTAAATGTTTAAATAGTATTCTGAAGAATACTGAAACAAAGCTTAATCATTGCCTTGATAAAAACCCTTTCTTTAAGAAGGTGAGACCCATACCTCAATAAACCTGGCAGGGAAAAAACAAACAAAAAATGTAAGGCTGACGTGCATATTTGACCACTGAACACTCTCGGAGCACACAAAAGAAACAGGTCAGAGGATCACTTTCCACTCTACTGCGCCAGAATCTGCTATAAAGAAGTTTCCCTAAAAATTTCGGAGTATTTTTCAATTGCCAAGAGTTTTAAGTTGGTTCAGGAGAAATAAAGAAGCTGGACGTTTCTGAGTCCCAGGTTTTACAAGGGCTCTGGGATGTATTTTAAGTAAAAGGAGTCCAAAAAAGTATCTCCTTCATCCAATTAGCTTCCTTCTCTTAAATTAAGGTCCATCTGGAGAGAAACAGAAATCCAAGTAAATGAAGAGCTAAACCAGTAAACATAGGGTAATCCAGTATAGTAACATCATTGACCTTTAGCTGTTAATCAGCCAGTAACATCGCTAAGGACTATCAAAAGCCAAAAGCCAAGTTCAAGCATTTAACAACGCTGCTGGTAGCTCAGAGGCCAAAGGGGCAATCTCCTAAACTGAGAATTGCCTGGGACTGGACTATACCAGGGAAGCCAGGGCATCTCAGAGGACACACACACACACACACACACACACACACACACACACACTCCAAATCTAAAACATAAAAGAGCCACCTCATCTCAGCTCTTCCCCCCAGCACTCAACTACTATCCAGGTTCACAAACAACATCTGATGGAGGGGAAAAGGCACCCATAACATAACCTATTTCCTAAGAAGTGACAAAGTAATTCACTGAAGTCTCCTATGAGAGTCTGAATTGAATATTATCCCCAAATTTCCAAGCTCAGGCTAATTTCAAGGAAAAACAAAATTTTATAGATCTAAGCTAGATTTTCTCTCTGGTTTTCAAAATGAACTTTAGTTGCTTTTGGCTGTTCTAAAACACTCCAGATATAAGAAAGAGGAAAACCATCCTGAACAGGATTTTGCTGTTAGGAACACAACTGCATAGTATACCTAAAACAGAAAGACTGCAGCCACCCCTGGTCAAGGGCCTTAAGAAGGCTTTGTTCTGGGATTGAGAGCACCTAATAAAAAAGGGTTGTATGGATCTTTCAAGAATGGGCTAGATTTAAGAAGAAAGTAAATTCAAAATTGGTACCAGCTCATTGGAAAGGACAAAAAGGAAGCTAATAGCACTCAGCAAACTTTTAAGATAATCTATTAGTCCAGACATGTGGTCTACCTGCAATAGCCTGGTCCTTATACTATGCATGGCATAGTATATGGCAATTTAAACTTTCTGCTCAAAACACAGTAGCAACCTTCAGAAGACTCAAATTCCATGAGCAGTCCTGCAGAACATTTGTGAGCTATTGGGACTATTTTGCATCATGGAAAACTCCCAAGGGTTGGACACTCTAGGTGACAACAAACCACCAAACTTTCCATTCTTAAAGAGTAGGCTACCAGTATTCTTTCAGAATTTAGTCCACATGTCCATAGCTGACACCAGACCCAGCATAACCTGGGAGCCCCATAAAAGGCCCCCAAACCCACTTGGTCCTTTCTGCCTCATCATAGTCCTGTGAAATGGAGCATTTCAAGCATGGTAGGGAGGTAATTTATAACTGTGGTCTGAGAAGGCAATGTCTCCTAGTTACCCTGAGATTGGAAAGGATTGAAATGTGATGCCTGAGAGAAGGGAGGCAGGATGGGAAGAAGAAAAAAGGAAATGTGAGGTACAAAGAGTGGGAACTAAGTGAGACAGACAGTAAAGGGAGCCTGAAATGAAAGCTTCAAGTTAGAAAATCAGAGGAAGAAAAGGAATGGATCAGCCAGAACAGGTGAAGAAAAGAAAAGAGAGTGTGGTGTACAGTGGGAGACAAGAAGACCAGAAGAGAAAATGGAGGAAGCCCAGTATGCGGGCATATGGAGGACAAGGGACTTCTGTGGAAGGGGAACTCTATTTTCTGAAACCTCAAGTTCAGGCCTGCATCTCCTCTGAGAACCCAAGTCTCAGCCTCTACTTCCTGTGGACTCCAACTGGGTGAGGGCTCATCCCATGGGGGAGGCTAATGGGAGACACAGACTCAACTACACTTTTCAGAGCCAAGTAGAATTTACAGAGAGAATGACACAGAGACAGACTGAATGCAATCAAAGTAAAGCTCAGGAGATAAACAGATACAAGGAAAACACAGCCCTGTGCCCAAAAGACTGTCAGAAAAGGTTTTGGAGAAGGGTGGCAGGAGGAGAAAGGTTGAATCACAGATGCCTCTGGGACTTTTGTGGCTCTAGTCTGAAAGGGATGGCCTCCACAGATGCTCCTCAGGCCCTGATAAGAACATGCTGCCCACCAGGGGCCCTGTCCACATCCAGAGCTGGGCACAGGGTCTTGGGGAGAGAGTCTCTGCTGACTCAACCACAGATTGAACTCCAGGACTTACAGGTTCACTGACATTTCTCCTAGTGTCACCTGAGAGGATGAATGGACACACAAATATGCCAACAGGAACACAGGGAAAGAACAGGGATGAAATTTCCTTAATGAACTCTCTAAACAACTGTCCAGGTACTTACACACACAGACAGTGGGGCCATAGATACAAATATGGTTAAACCAGGTAGAGTGGTTTAACCATATGTACCCATCCAGACAGTCCACTCTTCTCTCTGGAATCTGAATCCCTCCCTTCCCTTGTCTGTGAATGCTTAAAGACCCAAGAACCAGTTCCAACTTCGCTTGTATGAACTTTTCTGTCAGTCCTTTTGTCTCTCCGACCTCAGTATCACACTCTGTAAGATGGGTGTAACTAAAGGTTTAGAGGACACTCAGGTAGGAGACTGGCTATACCTGGGGCAGGGAAACCTCTGGAGAGGTAGGAGACCATTGTACTGATGAAAGTGATGAGTCTGAAATAAGAGTGGAAGCAAGGAAAAACAGAAGACCATTTCCTGACAGTGCCTGCCCCTCCCCCACACCACCTTCCCACAGAAGCTGTCTGCTCCAAAGGAGAGGGGGAGGTCAGGGGTAGGGAAAGAAAATGAGGAGGTAAGACTTGGTCTGAGCCTCTACTATCTAAGCGATCTTTTAGGAGCTACTCTGCGCCATCACTCCCTTCAATCGCCAATAAACTGAGGCCCCAAAGCAGCCTACATTGTGCGAGCAAATAGCTTTGAGCATCGGAACCAAGGGCACTTCCAGAGAAGCCAGCTCTGGAAGCTAGAGTGGCTGGGGCCCAGCCCCCACTGTGCTGCCGGGGAACTTAAAAATGGGAGGGAGCACTTCTCGAGGAGGGGGCAGATGAAGCCGGGACAAGGAGGGACAGAGACGCAGGCATTAGCGGTTGGTTAACAACATCTAGAAGGAGCTGCCTTCTCTATCCTCATACACAGCTGGAAGACCACCGAATCTGATTCTATTTCCTCAAGGGCTTGGGCACGACCTCTGGGGTGCCCCTCTGCACTGAGGGAGGCAGCGAGGGTCTGTGGATTCCCGCCGAAGAGATGCACAGGGCCAGCCCTCCTTATTTTGTTCCCCAATAGCTCCTTGGCCGAGCTAAGGGTCTGCCTACCTCTCAGAGTACTGACCCTAACTCGTTTGTTTTCTGGCTCACTCTGCGAGATCAGAGCCTCCCTCGAGCCCAGATCAAGTGTGCGCCGGAGAGGAGTGCCGGGGGGCGCTGGGGTCACCATGAACTGGAAACCGTTTTGGCACAGGCCCCAGACGATGAAGAATCGTTTGGGCTGGGGCCGGAGCAAGCGGCTTCTCTGCGCAAACCTCCGCACAGCTTTGGTGGATTACCTCTGTCTCGGGAAATTGACACAAAGAGCAACTGACCTGCCGGCAGCCACCAGGGCCTCCTAGATCAGCATTTCTCTGCCTACCAGGCCACTCGGCCCTTCGGGGGGAAAAACGGACAAATTGGCCTGGTAACCTTGCCTTCTCTCCAGCCGGGTCTCTGCTGCCTTTGTTAAATAGGGGACCCACGACTGGATAAGCTGGATCCTGGGTTATCTGAGGAGTATCTGGCTTGGGGAGGTCTCTCTGCCATGAAGCAATCCTGTGACCTGCGGCGTGTTGGGCCCCGACCTGGGTACTGGGCTGGATGCCGCCAAAGCCTGAAGCCTTGCTCGGGTCCAGCTCTGCAGCGCGCATAAGGAAAACACGATTCGTTCCACTTGGCATCTACTTGAAACCTCCGAATCTAATCCAGCGCTAACTCAACGAGCGAGGAGCGCTCACCTCACAGGAGTCTATGCTAAAGGGTAAACTGGCAGATCCGGGCCGGTGAGGCAGCCGGCAGGCCAGCCTCGTGCGCACCCAAAATGACCCTTCCCGTCTCCTACACATTTGGCATCTTTCAGAAGGCAGGGGCGCCTGTCTGGTAACTAATTAGCGTCTTCCTGATTTATTTTTGCGGAGGGTGGTGGTGGGAAGGGAGCAGGGAAGAAGCCATTATGAGGCAAGCGTCCTGCAGTGAAGGACTTCACAGTGTCTTTAAGGGTCTGTGTATGAACTGGCGCCTTCTAAGCAAAAGCTCAGCTCAGGGAGCCCTCTATTTCGTTGATTTTTCATTTCCCACTCCTCAATTCCAGGACGTCTTTGGAGCTCTGGACCTGGTGTCCTCGCTTACCTCTCAGGCTCTTCCTTCACACAAACAAGCACACAGGCAGTGGTTGGGGCCCCATGTTCCCTCCGAGCCCGTCTGAGCAGCCTTGTGGCTGAAAAAAGGCGCTGTCGGAGTTGGGGTGTGGGGCGTTTTCTGAGACTCAGACTGACCTTTCGCTACAACTTTGTGCTTTTCAGCTAGCCCAGCCGGGGGCCCTCTCCAAGTCCCAGCCAGGATTCTCCCAGCTCGCTGAGATGTCGCTGCCAGAGCCCCCAGAAGGCTGCAGCCCGCAGCCTACGTTACGCGTTGGTGGAGGCGGGATTCCTGGTGCCAGGTGCTCCGAACTCGGGCGACCAGGCACGTTGTTCCACATTCCCTGCTTGGGAGCCCTGCACTTTGTAAACTTGGCTGAGCGGCTACAGAAGTCCTGGGTCCTTCCGGCCTTAGTACCTGCCCCGCAGTCCGGCACCCCCAATCCCGTCCCGGCCGGAGAGTGAGAGAAGCGAGCTCGACGCCTACTTACTATGCATGGATGCAAACGGGTCGTGCTTACAGTGTATTTCCATCGGGGCGCTCCAGACTGCAGACCGGCCCACGCCGCCGCCTCCCAGCGCCAAGGGGCTGCCCAGCGCGGCTAGGGAGCCGCGCCGCCAGGCCAGGCACTGTGCGAGCTGGGATCAGAAAACACTGCTGGAGCTTCGGGGTCTCTCTCGGAGCAGCCCTGCCGGAGATCGCCGAGAGCTGCGCCTAGAAGCGGAAAGCCGCGCTAGTGCAGTCTGGCTGGAAGCGGGAAGCCCAACTCCTGGTGGCTTCCCTCCCAGGCTGGCTCAGGCGGCGGCTCCAGACCCGGGGCGGGGTAGCTGCGGCCAAGGCGCCCGCAGTTTCGGGGGCATAGCGTAGGGGCTCGCCTCCAGGAGGACTAGGAACCCCTGGTCTCTCCGGTAGGAGAGGCTTTGAGGAGGCCTGCGGAATACACGGCTCTTGGCTTCACTCAGGGGGCAGCGAGGCCCGCGGGCAACCCGGCTGGTTCGGCGGCCTCGCTGCCTCTGGAGTCTCTCCTCCACCCTTCAGTCTTCACCAGATCCTTCCTCTTTCTGCTTCTCTGAGTCTCTGGGGCTTGCCCTCGCCACCTCAGTTTCTCTCCACTCGGCTCTCTGACGTTTCCGACGAAGTTGCAAAAAACTTCCTCTCTGGCGGCGCTGGGGACCAAGCAGGTTTGCAGACGCTTCCGCCACTGGCGTTGGGGCTGAGATTCCGGAATCCCTGGGGGCTTGGCAGCCCTCACACCCCGGGACCCGCTGCCTTCAAAGTTCCTGCGGCTCCCGCTGCTCCCCCATCGCTGGGACCAGGAATAGGGACAACAGCGACAATCTCCTCCTCGTTTGAGTATCTGCCTCACGCCCACCAACTCTTCGAGCCCCGCTGCCCTCCCTTTCTTGGGAGCCTGGTTCTACTGTCTTTCAGTTGCCTCTTCCGGGAGGGCCGCCGCGCCTGCCCCAGTCTTGGAACGAGGGACAGAAGACCGAGCGGAAGGTCCCCTCCACTAAGGCCGCCGGGACTGCTGATGCTGAGACGGAGCCGCTGTCAATTTTGCCCGCGTTGCCGCCGCCGCCGCCGCCGCCGCTAGCGCCAGCCCTCCGCCTGCTCGGCGCGCACAGTGCGCCACCGCGCCGCCCCGGAGCCGCTTTCAGGACCCGCTGCGTGTGGACAGCGCCGCCCGGGGCTCAGCCTCCCTCCGGGCGGGGGCGGGGGCGGGGCGGGGGCTAACATGCCAATCACGCCTCTTCAAGCCAATCAGAGCGGTGGCATCGGGCCCCGGCCCAAGGCACCGTCCCATTGGCTGAGCAGGCAGCGGGCTCCGCCTGATTAGCGGATACCTGGGCAATGAGAGAGAATGGGAGGCGGGGCTCGGGCGGCGGCGCCACGTTCATTGACAAACGCGCGGCGCGAAGGGCCAGTGGAGCGCGGACGGAGAGAGGGGGGAGGGGATACACACACAGTGCTGGCAGAGTCCCGCTGCAGATCCCGCGGGAGCCTGGCTTCCCCGCCGCGGCGTTGGGACCTTGGGACGCCCAGAAGTACTGGGGGCAGCTGAGGCGGGGTGAGAAGTGAAGCGGGGGGTGGAATAGGCTCCAGAAAACGCACAGACACACACGCACGTACACATACAACGGTTGTTGAAGGTGGACAAGGAGCGCAGTGGAGATCCCGCTTTCAATCTATCATCAGCTCGCGATGGACGCATAGTGTGCGCCCATCGTCCCCGTTCTGACCTCAGTTTCCTCGTCTGTAGAATGGGCAGAGTTGTCTTACTTAGTCTTCAATGTAGGCTCCTTCCAGTGGAAACATTTTATAATTATATCAAGCGCCTACTAAGCCGCTGCCGCCACCCTCTCCTCCATCTTCTTCCTCATTATAACCCCAGGGCCTACATGTCTGATATAACCGAAAGGCAGAGGTGTTGAGGTGTAAGAAATTTCATATTCTTTTAAAGTTAGTAACCAGGGTGCTCCTGGGGGAGGGGAGTATCTGAGGCTTTGGATTGGATTGGCCAAGCACTGAACCCTGAGTCCCTTTCCAGCCTCAGACCAAGAGCTGGCAGTTGCTTGGAGGGGATACTCATGAGCACAGCCAGAAAAATTCTGTCCTTAAGGGCAATTCTATATCCCGTGCAAGGCCTCTTGGGAGCTGAATGAACACAATCGTGTCCTATGTAAATGAAGCAGGCAGGCACATTCTATCTACAAGGGCCATGCCAAGCCATGCCAGGCCTGCTACCATGCTGCAGCTTTCACATGTTGCAAAAACCCAACCTTCCCTTTCTTGTGGAAGTTCTTGTTGCTTTTAAGAAAGAATGACTGGAAAATATAGCAGAACCCTCCTAGTCCAGAAGGACACGGTTTTTGAGCAGTGAGTCTCAGTTTCTCAAGAGTGTGAGGCCGTGGGACCAGTCAAAGGAACTGGTCTTTGGAAAAGAAGTATATGACATCCAGTCTATATATAGGCGGCAATAGTTTTGTGAACACTTAGGTCTGCCAGGACCCTGGCAGAGACACTGAAGACTCCTGGCCCAGAAGCTCATGGGACTGGTCCCACGTCCTACCATTTTGAATTCATAAGCGTTGATTCTCTAATATTAAACATAAATCCACCAAAACAATGGTTCTGAGATCCCTGTTTCAGACCTGGGCTTGTAAAGAAGACAGCACACGTTGAACCTGGGAGGACTCCCTGGCCATTCTCTGCTTCAGCCTCTCCTCTCTACCTCTGCCCCATTTCTCACACCCCTACACTGGATTGGTCCTTGGCCCATCTTCTGTTTCCGCCCCAGACCCAGCTGTCCCTTAACGGTAGATAAGTTTCTGGCCTGACAAGCTTCCCACCCCCTCCAGTGCACAGCTGCGGGAAACGGCCTCAGGCGGGCCTCTGGGGCCTCTGGAGGCTGCTGTGTGCACTAGGGTGACGTTATTTCTCCTTTGTCTGAACCCTGCCTGTTCGGATCTTCACATGCACTCACCCACCCGTCTTGAAGCAGGAGTATGGTACAGCGAAAAGGGACCAGGATGTCAGGGTTCCCCGCATTCACTCCATCGCTGGCGCACAGTGGATCGGAAGTAACTAAATTTCGACGTGATGGCTCTGCGTTCTCACCTAGGAGACGGGAATGTGGGGACGCCCTGAGGGATACTGCCAGTGACATCTCCACCTCCAGTCCCTCTCTTTGAGTTCATGCCTGGAAACAGATTCTAACATCTTTGAGCTAAAAGGACCCTAAGGCTAAGCTTTCTCCGTTTTACAGATGAGGAACCTAGGGCCGAGGAGGGATACGACTTGTCCAAGGTCACGTAGCAAGTCGGGGCTAGAGGAAAGTCTGGCTGGGAACCACTTTCTCAGAAGGGCCTTTCCAGAGCCACTTTCAGGATGGCTTTCTCAGAAGGGCCTTTCCAGAGCCACTTTCAGGATGGCGGGGCGTTGGGGGCAGGGAAATATGTTGCTAAATCAAAGAACCCAGGTAGGTAGGTATGCCCACACAAGTAAGTTTTCCTCCTCATACCTGTGCGGCTTAGACAGAATCCCTGGAGCGCTGCCGGGGTGGGATGGGGCCGCAGAAGTTGCCCGAACAGGAATACCTGATTCCCTTTTCACACAGGTGTTCTTGGCTTAAGGGCAGAGTTGGGCTGCCCGACCTGTGCAGCGAGAGCAGCCCGCTTTCTGCACCGTGCGTGCGCAGGGCACTAGGAGCTTCCCTCCGGGTCGAAGGTAAGTCACCGCTCTTGGAGCGGGCCGGACTCCGGGAACTTCTAATGCCGACAGCCAGATCTGCAATTCCGGCCAGTCTTACAGCCCACCAAACGGCGGCCCTGAGAAGTTCCGCTACTAGTCTGAGATGACACAGCGATTCCAGGACAAAGCCAGGCTATTGTGCCTCAGTCCTGCCGACCGACGCTAACTAGCCCCAGAGTATGGGAGAGAGACGAGCAGGGAGCCGGTCTCCACAGCTCCGCGCTGAAAGTAAGCCGCCCTCGGTCTGCGCGACAGTCGCATGGTTTCGCTCCCGCAGCAGCACGACTTTGGGCCCGGCTCTGTGTAAGCGCTAGAGGCGGGAGACTGGGGAAGGAAACCTCCAAGAAGAGAAATTCAATTTATGTAAATCGAATTGCCTCTGAAAGTTTTGCTACTGAAAGAAAGCCCATTGAGAATAACGTATGAGGAGCCCCAACACCTTCAGAGAAAAGTCTACCTCGGTCTTCTGCCACAAAACCTGGCTTCAGTCGGAACGCACTCCTTCCCACCTCCCCTTTCTCTTCTCCAAGATGGCTTCTCCACCACCCAGAGGTGTCCAGGGTTGGTATGGGCTGCCACAGAGCTCTTGAGCCTGAGATCGACTCCCACAACCCAAGTCCAGCCCATTTCCCACCTCTTGCTTCAGACAAAGCGAAGTCCACAGGGCTCAGACAGTTGCTCAGTTGTAAAAGTCAGAGATGACACAGCCCTCTCAGTCCTAACTGGGTGGGTCTTCTCTAATACTCAATATAAAAGCATCAAAGAGAGAAAACCATTGACCTGAAGTTACACAGCTAGTGAGGGCAGGGCCAATTCCTGCACCTGGATCAGGGATCTGATATGCCTGGCCCAGATCTGTTTGTAGAAATCATTAAAATGGAGGGGCGGAGGGAGGGGATGGGGGGGAATATGAATGGGACAATTTAACCAGATTTTCCAAGAACCCAATTAATAGTTTTTGTCAGGGTTTGTTATCATTACCAGCACATCTTGAAAGCCAGGGGCTCTGGAACTGCCTTTCTCTCTCTCAAAGACTTTAGGCAGGGACCTCTTTCTACTAGGGCTCAGCTTCCCCATGTATCTAATGGGGAGAAGAACACCTGAGATGAGGCCCCCACAGGGTTCTGAAAAATGAAGATTCATGGGTAAGGAATAGCGTTATCATTCCACCAAGCTCATTCTAGAGCTAGAAGTCTGGATGCTAGAAGGCTGGTCAGAAAGTGATCAGCCTATTTTAGTCTCCCTGACTTTGGGACGACTTAACTTCCACCACAGCTAGCTTTCCCAATAGTAGTTTTGCTCCAAGGGGATCCAGAGATATAAGGTGTGGTTCTGCCTCTTCTCTCGGCAGGAATGAGAGAAGTCTAAGGGCAGAGAAGTGGCCCTCCAGTCCTACTCTCGCCATACCTCCTGCTGTACCAACTCAACAAGTTCCTGCCCCTCTCTGGACTTGTTTTTCCTTTTTGGCACCACAGTGAAGAAGCTAGACAAGAGAATCCTTAAGGGGCTACTTCTCAGGGCTTACCTCGCCCAATCTTGGGCTTAGAGCAGGAAAGGCATACACTCCTTCCCCATTGCACAGGTGGGGAAACTAAAGGCAAGAGATGGAATAAATAGACTACAGTTCTGAAAACAGAAAAGAAAGTTCATGAGGCCCATAAAAGGCCTCAAAGATAGAAGATGGAGGAAGCCCATGCAAACCCCAAAACCAGACCTGGATGCCCCCAGCCTGGCCAGCTTCTCTGTTTCTCCTCTTACCCAGCCCAGGGCCCAGGCTGGTGCAGACTGGCAGAAATGCAGTGTCACCTGAGATGACCATCCTTCCCAGGCTGGCTGGTGTCCCTTACCCCAACCCCTCTAGAAGAGGGGGCGTGGCTGTTCAGATTTTTAAATTCTGGCTACCCTAAGGCCCCCCAGTCCCACCCAGACCCGCCTGGCTGAGGGATGAAATGCTTTATTGATTAAACGATTATTCAGGCGATTGAACTAATCAAAGAGCTCATCGACCGCCATGAATTACATTCTTCATAGACAGCTTGTCAGGAAAGGCAGCTAGGTCAGTCACGCAGACCCTCTCCTGGACCCTCACAGGCTTCTGACCCATTCCCAACACGTACACAACCCTTAGTCCCAGTGCAGGCAGCTCTGGGAGTCCCACCTACTAAGAGATCCACTGGAGATGAGTGGGATGGAACAGAGGGCATTTCCAGGTTTCCCTTCCTCGACCTGGAGAATCCTCTTCAATTGGGCCTGATTTCTACCCTAACTTCTCTTCGGTCATGATTTTGGAAACACATTTAAGCCCTGGGTTGGGGGGTATAAGTTTGCTTCTCTCTTTCTGCTTTCTGACCTATATTTAGGGCTAGGTAGGGTAGAGGTAAGAGACCATAGATCCACAAGAATGGAGAAAGGGAAGTTCTTGCCAGGGCCAGGAGTGTGTTTGGGTGGGTGTTAGCGCACTTGGCCTAATGAGTAAAAGAGGCTCTATATCAGGCTTTTACCTCAGGGCAGAGGCCGCCTGCTGCCTGTCACTTCCTTTCAGATAAAAACACACCCTGCTCTACCCACTGCACACAGGGTCCTGTGCCAGAAAGGCCTGTGCACATACAGGCACCAGAACTGGATGCCCAGCTTAAGTACACAGGTCCACCCACTTGTGCTCACCTCCATGGAGCGGCAACCACAAAATAAAACCTGAGCACACAGTAGGCACACACACACACACACACACACACACACACACACACACACACCAGTGTCAGAGACTTGTGTAGGTGAAAACGAAGGCAGGCTGGGGTTCCCAAGAAATGCCTCTACTAGCCTGTAGGCTGCCTGCTCTCACCTGCCAAGGTTGTCCCTGACACAGGAGACCCTTTTATACAAATGGTAGGCGTAACAGTTCCCACAATGAGAAGCAGTGCACACAACATATTGAGGGTCTGCACACCCTGAATTCAAGCACACCCAGAATTCACACCTTCACTCCTGGTTCTCCCAACACAATGGGACCTGAGCCGGACAGTTTGCAGGCTTAGCACAACAGAAGCCCACAGGCCCTAGACCCATCTCTGTGCCTAGAGGCTGACACTTCTGTGTGCATTGGCATGTACACAGCAAACAGCTATTCACATCCAAAAATGGAGCAGTCAATGTAACCATATCTTTCCCACTTCCAAATCACTTGAGATATGACAGGTGAACAAAGACCTTTAAAATTGTAGCTGTGTACTCAGACTCTTATCCACATTATATATATGCCACTCAGATACACATTTTGGATACTCAAAAGAACAGTACCCAGGGAACACCAACTCAAAAACACACACTAACATACTCATAAATACAAAGATATACACAGGCACATAAACTCTTGGATACACACTCAAACATTTGAAAATACATATTCAGGGGCACACAAACTCATTGTCACTTATGCACACTCTGAATCCACATGTAAACACACAGACCCAAACAAACTTTCAGACCTCTAGCTAGACACCTACATAAACATTCAGAAATAGAGGGAAAAAAAATAGACAAACTCTCAGGCTGATGCAGAAGTCTGAATAGATCGGTGAAAAAACATACAACACGCCTCAGACAGACCTGCAGTCAATCCCAGCGAAATTGAGGTGCACCCCCTCCCCCAGGGCCGACGCACGTGAGAACCAGCGCCTGGCTGGGTCCCCGGGTTAGAGCGCGTGGAGCCGGTATCGCGGTCCTACCTGTCCTGCCGGTCCGAGGAGTTGGGTAATTTTTCTCTAAATCCATTTTGATTTTTCAGAACTTGATGGAATGGACAGGGGGGAAAAAGTTTCCACTTTTTTTGTGCTTCTTTTTTTTTTTTTTTCTCCCTGGTGCCAGGGGCCGCTCACAGGTCGGAATAATTCAAGCCTTCCGCTCCCCCGCTGAGCTAGGGTAGCTGATCACTGAGCTGAAACTAAACGTTTTAGGTGGAAAAAAAGCGTCCGAAGGCACCGTGAAATGATTAAGGAACTAAAGAGCTTCTCGCCATGTGAGATCATGTCCTGTTCTCGCCAACATCACAAGATGTCCCCAGACACGCCGCGCCCCCAGCGTGCGGCCCCGCGCTCGCTGCCGGCCCAGAGCCGGGCCAGGGTGTCCGCGCTGCGCGGCCGGGCCTTCTCAGCTGGACAGACGGGGCGAGCCGGGCCGGACCGGGCCGGAGCAGTGCCGGAGGCCGGGAGAGCAGCGGTGCCGCCGCCGCGCTGCCCTGGACTTTTATAGGGGGCTGGGGGGAAGGGAAGGAAGGAAGGCTTCAGACGACCCGGAGCTAGCCCGCGCACTTACGGGAAGGGGGCCACCGAGGACGAGCCGGGAGCCCTGGCCTCGGGGCAGCACCTTCTACAAACCCCTGTGTCTTGGTGTCGCGGCCCTTTGCGCAGTGCGTGGGAACGGTGACCCCTCTAGGTGCAAATCCCGCCGCGTAGGCGGGTGCAGGCCCGGTTTTTGTTTTTAAAGAAATTAACCAATCTGCCAAGCAGATGATTTTGAGGGGGGTGCGAAGGCAAGAGGTCTTGCCAGGCATTCAGTTTCTTCAGATTCACCCCTAGGGCGGCGCCCGCCCCCACAACTCCTAGCCACCCCACCCCCACCCCACTTTGCAGCTCTGGTACTATTACTGGGTCCCCGACTCTAGGGCAATGCCAGAACCCTAAAGGCCGCAGTTCCCACTCAGACCCACTCAGACGCAGTTCTCTTCGCCACACCATGTCTCATTCTGGCCAGGAGCACAGAGGTTAAGCTGTGAAATGCTGGTGATAAAATCCGGACCTCTGCTTTGGAGCATCCGGGCTGAGCAGAACCATATCTGGAGGTCCTGGAGATTGGCTGGAGTCCTGGACACTTTACCCCAGCCCATGAATGAAATCCCTTGGCCCTCAAGCCCCAAAACGTTGCGGCGTCCTCGGGCCCCAGGACTTGATTCCAGAGGGGAAATCAGCCCGAGAGAGACTGGGCAGAGGTGTGGCATGTCCAGTCCGTTCTCTTCGGCCCAGGCTCAAGATTTCCCTCCCCTTCTCCTTCCCCAGTCCCGAGTCCAGCTGCTCCGCCTGGCCACTGGAAGTCCTTGGGGCCCTGTTGCGGGGTGGTCGCAGGGACACGGTTTTCGTGGCAGGGGGTTGGGGGGGGAGTGCGGAAAGCGCTCCGCAGGAGGACTCTCCGCCTGCCGGACAATGGCAGTTTCGGAAAGTGAATCGTCCTCAGCGAGGAGGTTGTTTGTTTTTTGGAGGGGTGGTCACGAGGCAGGGCCGCAACCTAGGGGGAAGAGCCCAGAGCTCGAGAAAAGGGGTGGGGGGCCTCAGCGGGAACCCGGCATCGCTTATCCACTGAGCCGATTTCGCCACAATCGGAAACGTGGTTGTGGATTCCCCGGCGGCCCCCCCACCAAGTAGTCTGCACAGTGCCCCTGCACCGCCTCCTTCCTGCAGCCTGCGGATCCGGGTCCCTGTCCAGCAATTTGATTTTGGGCCATCGCGGAGCGCTAAACTCTGCCCCACCGCAGCCGGGCCGCAGTCCCTGCTTCCCGCCCTCCGGTTTAGCCCGCGCGGGAAGGCTGCGCCGAGGAGGAGCGGCCTGTCTTCGCCTAGAGATCAAAAGCTCTCCCGGAATTGACATTTCACCCCGGGCTGGGGAAGGGGGTCTTTTTTTTTTTTTTTTTCTATTTAGATGATTTGTTTTGTTTTTGTTTTCTTTTTTCATTATCTGTGAGAGAGTCTTTTGTTTCAGGTGTTTTACATGTTGTTTTTTCGTGGGTTTCATTTTAGCGGGTTTTGCTCTGTGTGTCCTGATCTTTGGGGTAGGTTTTGTTTTCTGTCGCGTGATTTTGTGCGTGTCTTATACTCTCTCCTTGCAGGCTATTTTTGTGTGTCGTTTGGGCGGCGTTCCTTCTGCGTGGTGCTTTGAAGTGTTTTAATTTTTTATTAGTAGGTGTCGTTTGTGTGCTTTTCATTAGGCGAATTTTGTGTTTGTACGTGTTTTGTTTTCTTCGATTTTGATTTTTTTTAATGAGCCATGTATTTGGTAGAGGGTTTTGGTTTAGGTTTTCGTGTGTTGGCTTTAGTTTTTGTGTCTGTGGGATGCTTTGGTGAGTTTTACGTGTGTGTTTTGCCTTTGTGGGACTTTTGGATTAGGGAGGCGACACCAGCCATCACTCCGTACCTTTTCTCACTCAGGAAGGGCAGAAGATTAGGCCAAGTATCACGAATGCTGGGTCCCCGTGTTCCGAAATACCTGACCTCCGCGCCGCCGCGTTGTACTCTGCGCGCTCCGGACCGACGCAAAACAATTGTGTGTTCCCGAGGGGGCGCCAGTGCCCGGGTCAGAATTCACAGAGAACTCCTCCCCCTCGTAGGGTACCCAGGCCCAGCCGCCGTCCCGTTGCCCACCCCGTTTGCTGTGGGTCCGTCTCCCCTTGCGCCCGGCTAGTGTGCTTCAGACTTCCACGACTCCCGTTAAACCAAGGGAAGGCTCCCCGCCGTGGAGCAGGTAGCAAACGTCTTCGGAGGACACGGAATTGATGCTACGGCCCTAGAGATTCTGGGCAGAGGGCTAGGGATACGCGGAGTCTAGGCACAGATCGGCATCTGGACCCCTGAACCGAGCCCCCCTTCCCCCCATTTCACTTGTTCGCAGCTCTGCAATCCTAGAAATCAAACTCCACTCCGCTTTCGATTTGGAGAGCCTGCCCTGGTTCGCAACCAGAGACGCAGAAAACACAGCAAGAGAACGAGAAAGAGCCAGCGGGCGCCTTGGTAGCAGCGGCCTGCATGGCGGAACAGCGCTGGCACCACCTCAAACAGAAGCCAAACTGTAGTGCCCAGAAATGTCCCAAGGACAAAAAAGTCTTTCTGTCCACATTGTCGGAGTTGAACCTCGATACACCTGGATTTGTCTCATGCTGCGCTAGGGAGAGAAGGAAAGGCAAATTTAGAAACGCAGAAAGACATGCTAGCTAAAGCGGCAGGGGAATATGAGAAGAATCTATATAGGAAAAAAATATGTATGTATGTATGTATGTATGTATGTATGTATGTATGTATGTATGTATGTATGTATAGGAAGAGACAAGACTGTGGGAGAAAGGCCGATTGAAGGCCCAGGAAAGGGGCTGGCGAAGAAGCTCCTCCGGTCCCCGCGGGCTCTGGCATTCTCTGAGGGAGAGACAGCAGAAACCGAGAGCAGAGTCGCAGATGGGCTTGGCCTAGGCACGTTGCGCGCTTCCCTCCAGTTTAGGACGCTGCAATCTGGGGAGGAGGAGGCCGACGTCTCCAGGCGAGGAGCCGAGGTCGGGCTCTTCTCCTCAACCAGGAGGCACCCGAAAACTCCAGGGCTTGTGGAGCAGGGACTGGGGCCCGGTTCCGGCCTGGAGCCCTCCTCGACCCGAGACCTCCAGTCCGGAATCCAGCAAAGGCTGGGCCACCGCGGTCGGCCGCTGGGCCTCCCTCTGTGCGAGCCCTGGGCACAGCCGCTGGCAGCGACCGCGGCCTTCGGGCTCTGGGGTAGAGCTCGCGCAGAGAGTGGGTGGAAGCCGACGTCCAGAAAGAAGTGAGGAGGAGAAGGCCCCGCCCTAAAGCTGGGGGGCCCAGTTCTGGGAGCGGCTCAGGCAGCAGTTGGACTCGCAGGATTCGGGGTCCGCTCCCGGGCACGTGGCGCTGCGCCTTGGGCAGGCGGCGCCCCTAATGCCCAGCCCCGCCCCGCTTCGTTTGCCGGGCCTGGATGGTGTCAAGATTGTGGGTGGACGCCAAGTCGCCGCGAGTAGGTCCCTCGCAATACAAGCTTAGGGTCTGCATAGGGGTGGCACCAGGGTGGATAAGGGCGCCTCTTCAATCACGACTCCCGCTGCACGCAGCGCAAAACACGCGCAACGCAGGCCAGTCGCCGCCGCAGGTTTTCAAGCGGCGACCGCGGCGGAAAGGGTCCGAGGAATGGTGTGGGTCAAAGCTCCCATTTCTGCTGTCAGTGGGGTCCTCTGCACGTAAAGGGCCTCGAGCTCTGGCTGCTGGCTCGCTGGGGCACCATGTGCTAGGAGCTGTCTACTCGGGTATCGCTGGAGAACACGATGGGGCTGTGTTCGGGGAACCTGCGCTCATGTTGGGTTATTATTGCTATTGTTGTTTTACTTTACTGCCTTTCTTGCTTTAATTAAAAAGTGTTGTTGAGAGAAGCTACAAAGAGCGCAGACCCGGGTCGTTAGGATGGGTTCCTTTCAACTCAAACTCAGTAATTCAATTCCGTTCCACGACTGGTATCCGGCGCACAGGTGCACACGGCAGACGTCCAGTGGATGCCATATACATATGCACAGAGACGATTTGAAGGGAACTCTTGGAGAATTTTGAGATAAAATTCACTCTCCTGGAGTTACATTCAAAATATATGAATATGGAAAACAGGCAGTCAGTTATATTTAAAATTTGCCAACACGTCCAAGCAATCCATTATTACCTGAGAATCCAAAATGGGCATTGGAAAGATTTACTGGCACTCTGATCATTTAACATTAAAAACAATTGTAAATCAGTTTATTTCTCCATATATCTCCTTTTAAATTTAACGATGCTATAATTGGTAATAAAATCATATGTTGCTAAAGAAAGTTTACATATAGAATGTTTTATTTCCAGCAATATTTATAAGATGAATCGTTGGCTCTTCCCACCCCCTTTTCTTCTGTTATTTCTCCTTGTAATGTGAGCTTTAAATATTCATGCACCAGCCCAGACTTGCATTTATTTAATGTTTTAAACTAATAACATTTTAATGTGCTATAATTTGATTCCATGAAGTACTGGAAAATAGAGGAGCCTACTTTCACACGCGATTTTGAGTGAGTGCACAGGTTAAATGATTCTTTAAGTTTATGGACCCAGATCAGAACGTTAAACTGAAGTGAAGCCCTCCTATAAGTAGGCCCTTTAATGTTCTCACTTACGTCATTCTCCACTTTTCTGTAATAACTTCAGAGCTATAGCAGAGAATCACAGCACGACGAATGCTTTCCCTGGAGCCTGTAGTGTGACCTTGCAAAGTCTCATGGCAGGTTGTGGACTGATTTTTATTTTTATTTTATTATTTTTTTTTTGAGGGGAAGTTTTATGGGGAGGAGAAGGGACTGTGGGATATGAAGTCTCGATTTGAAAACATTCCTGAAATAAAACGGTGCCTGAAAACAAATCTTTCAGATTTGCTGCTGATCACTTATTTTTAGCAACTCGGCTAGCTATTTGCTGATAGCTTTCTTCAGGACTCAGCCCAGAGTAAGATGGAAAAGGCCAGCTGGGCTAGGTCCAAAGGGCCTTTAAAGTGATCCCTGAAACCAGCCCCAGTGTCTAGAGACACCACTCTATGTGTTTCACTTCTCCATTACTTTGTATTGGAGGTAGGGACCAGACCTTCAGACATTAAATACCAATTGCTGAAAGTTTGTCTACAAAAAGAAAAATTAAAGCTGTCCCCTAATTTATTTTCAGTCAGATGAAAGTCATTTGGCATACCAAGTTGGTATGAGGAGTTTATGAACATAGAACAGGAAAGTTATTTCTCCGCTTAGAACATGAAATGGGAAACCATGACACTGTATTCCCCTTATAAACATGTGTCTACTTATCACACAAGGAAACTAATGATCGGCTATTACTTAAGAATCCAAAATGGGGCATTAAAAAGGTTGAAAGTCTAGGACAAAATATGCCAAAAGAATCACACTAAATTATTCATACTAAGATGTTGTGAAAATTTCAGTGAAAGTAATTTTCAAGAGAAGTGTTGGTAATTTTCTTGTGAGATCTTTATAGATTTTCCCAGAAAAATAATTAAGGAATATCTACTTAGATTTTATATTTACAATATATATGTATATATGTGTGTGTGTGTGCGTGTATAAGCGGGCTGAGAGCTCCCAGATGGCTTCTTGTGAGGCACAAATTCTCAAAAACAAGGTATGAGATGGAAATAGTTTAGTGAATTGAAAAAGGGGCAATTTTTTCCTACTTTCATACAGCAGTTGGTGTCTCATTTCTCATGCATTTTGCGCATAGACTCACGTACCCCATGAAGTGACAAAAAAAGAATTAGGCAGGATGAAAACCTGCCAGCTATCTGCAGGCGGTGCCTCAAAGCCCTCCTTTGGACACTGTACTTTCCTGGTGGTGGGGAGTTTGCTGCCTCTAAACTAGGCCTGACCTTTTGTCTTTTGACCTCTGATGCATGAAATTAGGTAGCAAAAGAAAATGCAAAGAAAAGGATACAAAAACATGGAAAAACAGCCCTCCTTGACAATACGCATTGTATCAGATCATAGTGGAGTTGCCCTGCACAGCCCAGAGTGCTTGTTTATAAGGCTTGGGTCTTCTTGGCCACTGGAGATCCTGTTCTCCTTTGTGGGTGATCTGCATTTGTTAGGGGATGGATTAAGCACTCTTTTTAATTAAGCTCAGAGCTGGGTTTTGTCCTAGCGCCTTTTACCAAAGCCTGGTTAGTTAGCACTTGTTTCCTCCATTTCCTCTGGGTCCATCAGCATAGGCAGGGTGCCTGGGCTGACACAGCCCAGGCAGCTTTGGAGACCCAGAGGAAAGCTCTGCCCCTAAAGCCCTTCTGGCTACCTGGGCTAAAGCCAGTTCCCAGCTGGCATGGGGGAGGAGGAGAGGTGTGCTTCCTGGTCCGCAAGGGCCACATACCCCAAGTGGATATCCTCTACTCATTCTCCAGACATGGTGGGAGAATCCATTGCCCGAGGTACTGAGTTCCGTGCCACAATGGCCTAATGGGCCAGTCTAGTGCCCTTTACTGTCAAGAGTGCCAGGGAGGAGGGTGAGACCTTTTGTATAGAAGCCCTTGGTGAGTCTACACACAACAGTCATTTGATCCTCACAGCCACCCTGGGAAGGAGGGCACAGCCCAGTGTAAGGAGCCAAGATGCAATGTCACCTGTCCAGTGCAGACAGACCTGAAGTTAGCAGTAAGAGTGTGAGAATGAGTGTAAGCAAAGAGGGCTGTGAGAGAACCAAGCTGCGTGGTAAGGCCAGACTCTGGAAAGAGGGAGGTCAGAGCAGATCTTACTGGAAGAGTGACATAAACGTGTGTGAGGGTGAATATGATGTTACTAGATAGATAAAGACACAGAGGGCATAATTAATATTCCCATTTTGCAGATGAGACTACCGGATATTAACATATAAGCAAAATGCTATGACTAGAGCTGAGTGAGGTTTTGGGACATGGTAGGAAAGGCAATTATTTCTGAGGGAAGCAATTCATAGGGGAGTAAGACAAAAGAAAGAGGATGGATACGGTGGCAAAGCCCCTGTTGCACCTCCCTTAAGATTGCCAGAGCAGCAGCTGCAAATATTCTGCCCTTACCAGATGGAGTGAACGGACCCCAAGGGTCAGAGGGAGAGGTAAGAGAAAGGCCCTAGGACCAAAGAAAAGCTTAATTTCTATCAATTTTCTACATCCTGGTTTTGGGACTTTGGAATGATCATCAGAAACCTCAGCCTGGGAAAAACAAAACAAAACCAAAAAAATTTCAGCCTGGAATGCTCCCCACGCACCTTTATTCAATTCTCCCAGACTATGGGAGACCCTTCCAGAGCTACAGCTGGTTGCCACCACTCACTGCTCAGGCCACATAGCCCTGAGCATTCCCTTTCCTGTTTTCTTCTGTGTTGGCAATAAAGTATTTGTGTCCAGTCCTCACCACTTCCCTTAGTCTGTGAACTCCAGTGGCTAGGATTCTACCTTTGAGACTCAGGGTCTTTCAGCAGTAAATCATTCTGTCCCCTTAGAACAGTAGCTTCTAAACTTCAGTGGAAGAAGAATCACACACAGATCTCTGGGCCCCAACTCCAGAGGACTGATTTAGGGCTATGGGACATACCCTGGAACCTAAATGTTTAGTAACTTTGCCAAGTGAGTCAGATAAAGGAGGTACCTAAACCATCCATTGAGAAGCACTGGCTTCAAAGCTTTTCTAAGGCAAGGACTAAACCACAGTGATCCACTGACTCCTGCCTGCCTCATCAAGGCTACATCTGTCCAAACATTGAGCACTTGAAGCTTGCCAGGGTGGCAACAGCCAGATCCCAGAAGTATCAGCAACCCTATTTGTGCAAACTATTCTCATTGTGTTCCTGAAGGACTAAAGAACCATCTGTCCTCTCCTCTCATTTTTCATTTAGTTCCATTCAACAAAGAGAGTCCAGTGCTTAGTCTTAGAGGGAAATGAGACTCTGAGTTAGTCAAGTCAGAGGAACAAGCCTATACCATAAAGTAGAATCTAATCAGGCTTTTCATTAAATACAGTTAGGAAAATGAAGAAGGGATCCTTTCTTCTGGGGGAATCTATGAAGATCTCTTGAAGGAGGTGATATTTGATCTAAGCCTGGAAGACTGAGTTGGAAAAGATAGAGAGAAACGTGCTGTAAGCCAAGGGTTCAGAATGAACAATGGCTTAAAAACAGACACATTTGGCCTATTTAGGAACTGGCAGAGCAGGAGGAATAGAGAATGTTCCCTGGTGATGCAACTGGGACCCAGCAGAGGAAATGGAGACCCCAGGAAGATATAGTAAGAATTGCAGTAGAGCAATGTTATGGTTTGAAGGACTCAGTCACCACTCCCATGGAAACATCTGAATTTCCTTATGAGCTTTGCCAGACCCTCCTTCTTGCCAAGCCCATCTAGCTAAGCAGAGGTGACTGCCATCTGCTTTTGTGAGCTTTTGTGTCTGCATTATGCCTAGGGTCACTCCACAAGCAAGTGCATCAGGCTCTCTCTGGGTCCCACACTTCTGCTAATGTCTTTGGCACACTATCATAGCAATTTGTCCTCTTGTGTTCCTCTCATCAGAACAGGGAGAGGGGTGTCTGATCCATCTCTGCAACTCTAGCAGAACATGCGCATGACAGCTGCTCATTTTAGTTGAGGGTCTGATGAATGAATAAATGTGGTGAAGGGGAATCCTCTCTGGACCAGGTCTCTGCAGTCCATCACTCATGCTTTCTGCTGCATCACACACATCCTAGCAGTATGACTTCACCTCTCTGCCCCGCACTTTGCTAACTTGTATAACGGAGAGATTAATTGCCGCCCACTCAACCTACCTTTCAGGGCTATTGTGAAGAGCAAATGATATAATGGCCTGGCACTCTCATCATGAAATATTGTTACTGGAGGTTTAAATTTCCCAATGTTGTTTTTTTTTAAAATCTTTTTTTAGTTGACTCAATATATTTTTCCTGTGGTAGAAGATTGGATGGCCCAGCATTTGACAGGAGCTATGAATGAAGGTTTGTATAGGAAGAGGCCGACAGTAATCATGTGTTGAAAAATCGTGTGGTTCTTTTTTGAAGTATCCTTTGCCAGTACTGCAAGAGAGAATGCAAAGAACAAAAAATTCAACTCAAGCACATCTGAGAACCATAGGTTAACAGCTGTCATGATACTACTGCTAAATTTCTGAGAAAACAAGATTGGATCCAGAATTGCTGAGAAAAAAACACAGTTGGGCATAGCTGAAAGGGGAAGAAAACCTCAGATCTTCAAGAGAAAATGAAAAGACATAATTGCAGTCAACAGTGCATTAATGAGGTGAACTCTTCTATACACACATATCCTATACGTCGTGGAAAGAATGTTACTCTGTGGGAAAGAAGGCCCCAAAAAGTGAGTCATAAGCCATGTGTTCTATCTGATTCTCCACCAGCCCCTAACCCGGGAGTCTTCCAGTGGGCATTCTCTTCAGAAAGAAAGAAGTATAAGCCAGAGCCTCAAAGATGCTATAGCCAGTCATTTATAAATTGATGTGTTGCTAAAGTAATAATAAATCAGTAGACAGTTCATTAATAGCAAGGGGACTTGGGGTAGTGAGCCTCATTTAATTGTATAAGCTGAATCTAGGTTGGCTTCTCTACAGCATGCCTCAGCCTGAGCTTGAATGTCTCCAGTGACAGTGAGTTCACTAGTCCCTATGGAATTGGTATTATGGAATGGCTGCCAGGACATTCATTCCCTCATTGAGCACCCATCAGTTTCCACCTAACTTCTATCCACTGGTCCTGGTCCTGCCCTTTGGGGATCATTGCCCTCAGGAAGAGCAAACAAGGTGGCACAGTGAAGGTTCCTGTGAAGATATCAGTTCAGACAGTGTGAGGGGAGTGTCGACTTCTCCTCTATGTCATTGGACAAATAATCTGAGGTGGAAGAAGTGATCTTGGAATGTCCACTGGAGGAAGTACAATCAGGCATAAAAGCAGAAGCAGGATTATGAGGCTGAGAGTCCAATCTGCAGACAATTTCTAGAAGTCTATGCTCATGTCCGTGTCCCCATGGGCTACAGATTCCCACATAAATTTGTCTTTAAAAAATATTGCTACAAGCACCACTGTGAAATCTTTGTCTCTAAGGCAATCCTGGGAGGCTATTGAATCCATCCCCTTGCCCCATCTGACAGACAGAGAAACTGAAGCCCAGAGAAGGAAAGAGAATTGGCAAAGGTTCCACAGTGAGTTCGTGGGAGAGGTAGGACTAATGAAAATAACTAACATTACTTGAGTGCTCAATATTTACTGGGCATTGTGTTTTCCATATATTAGCAACATGAGTTGAGTGAAGTCTCAACTTGGAGGCTCAGAAACACTGAGATTTGCCCAGGGTCATACACTTAGGAGATGACAAAGCTAGAATTTAAAAGCCAGTTCTGACTTCACAGCCTAATTTCTTAACTGCTAACACTCAAACCACTTTCTTAAAATCCCATCTTCCTCCCTCCCCAACACTCACCACTTTCTTAAAATCCCATCCTTCTCCCTTCTCTCTCCCCACGCTTACCCTCACCTTTGTGTGGCCTTCATTATGCCATACTGACTCCTAAAGAAGGATACAGCAAAATGTTCCTATCTGTTGCTTTCATTGTATTTTACCTCACGTTTTTATTTAGTTCACAATAGTGTAACAATAAAGAAAATTATCTGTAGTCCTACTATTCTTACAAATGAACGATTCAGTGTTCCTTTTCTGTCCTGATATGCTGGCAAAATTGACGTAGGTAATTTATTAGTGTAGTTACAGCTTTGTATTCATCTTTCTTACTTCACAGTTTATCATTATAATTTCACGTGGTCTTTATAATGATTATTTAAAAATAAATGTTTTAATAATTATTTTAATGGCTGCTGCTTAATACTTTAACATTCCCTAGTATTGTTTCTTTAGAAGAACTAAACTTATCACTATCACGGATAACCTCAAATTGCAATTTTCATACCTCTCACTTTCTCCTTTTTTGTTGTTGTTATTTCCTAAAACCCCCAGATCTAGATTTTCTGGGTCAGAGGGCCTGAATTCTTGCATGGTTCTTGATATAGATGGGCATGTCACTTTGCAAAAGTCTTTTGTAAATGTATTTATTTTGTCTCTAGTAATAGATGAATATAATAATTTTGTACCACCCTTGTGCCCCAACCAAGGGAATTCTATTGACATATGAAAGATAACTTTATAAGCAACATTTTTACTTGTTAAATAAATGATTTGACACAACTGTCATCGGCTCTCTAATCTCTTATCTCTGTTGCTGTCATAAATAACATACCTTTACCAAGAATTTGAGGAAAGCAGCAAAGCAATCGTTACACTCACTTTATAGCTGAGGAAACTAAGTCTCAACTCAGGGTTTTGCCCAAGGATGCACAGCAAATAATTGGAAGTGCTGAGACTTTGGCAATATCAGTAGTTATAGTGAACCAAACACGATTGCATTTGTTTCTTATAACCTCCTGGAGTGTGTGTGTGTGTGTGTGTGTGTGTGTGTGTGTGAGAGAGAGAGAGAGAGAGAGAGAGAGAGAGAGAGAGAGAGAGAGAGTTAATCCTAGGGGTTTTTGAAGAAGCTGGGAAAATACATTCACATCAGGTACATTGGTAACTTCTTTTACCAAGCATCATAGACCTCCTTGTTTCCAATCATTACTCAAAGCTTGGGCTCGCTTTGGAAGAGATCTTTGATATAGTCTTGCCAGAGAATCCCTGAACTCCAGAGCTGGCAGGAATGTCAGAGATAATCTCATACAGCTGGTTTATTTTAAAGATAATGAAACTGTGTCTCAGAAAAGAGAGGACTTGCCCAGGTCCATTCATGAAGTTGGCAGCAGAGTCAACATCCACCTTTTTTCCATCCTCTGGTTTAAAATGTTGTCTAGAACACATTAGTGGGTCACTTGTGTTTTGTGAGATAGCAATAAGTGACTATTTTTAGAAAAGATTTTAGGGTCAAAACATTTGTGAAACACTGGATACCTTATGTTTTTTTTGGAGCTCCCTGGTGAAACAAGTCTGGTAACAATGAGTTAAAATAAAACAGGTTTATTTATTAAAAGACTTCCCAAAGTCTTTACTACTCCAAATGATTTTATCTTTATTTTATGTTTTGGTGTTTTTTAAATTTTGGACAAATATTTTCTTTTTACTAGATTTTATTTTTGAATAGAATATTTGTTCTATTTTTTGACTTGTTAGTACATATGTATGGCTCAGATTCAAAAAGTACAAAAGGAACCTGAGGAAAAGCTTCTTCCTGCCTCTGTGTCTCAGCCACTCAGGATCCCTCCCTGGTAATTTGGGCATCAGGTTTTCCACAATACCTCCAGAGGTATTCTGTAGGTATACAATACACTTAACAATATATCTTGGTGATCGTTCTACGTTGAAACATAAAGAGCTCTCTCTCGTTTGTAGTTTTTTTTTTCTTTAGCATGGTATTCTGATCAATATTTGAATTTCCAATTGGAATGTAGTCTTCACCCTCAAGGAGCACACGGTCCCTTGGAAAAATGAGGTGCATTCATTATGGTCTCCAAAAGAGGTAAAAAGTGCTGAGGGAAGAGCAAAGAAAGTGTGGTGGCCGTGTGGAAGAAAGAGAAGATCATTCTCAGCTATGTTTGGTCTGGGATGGGAGCTGGACCCTGAGAAGGTACTTGTGGCGGGTGAGCCTCATTTGAGAAATAGTGACAAGCAGTTACTCATCACAAGACCTTTGTTTTAAAACAAGAAAGGCCAGCATGTCTGTATCTGGTCGATGCCAACATTTAGATGCTGAGCACAAAAGCTTGATTTTTATTAGCTATATTTGTTGCCCATATAATGGAACCGATCTTAAAGTGGAAGTCAGACATGTATATCAGATATCATTTAGAATAATGAGTGTATTTTCCTAATCTTTCCAACACCAACCTTACAACTCATCTCAATAGCATGCATACTAATTAATTTGTTTTCCATATAGTAATAAGATTAACAACCTCGAATTTACACGGGGTACTGAGTCATGTTCAAACAAAACAAGTTCTAATGAGAAAAATTGGATGCAGCAGCAAATTATGTCCCACTAGGCAATCCAGGTTGATGTGTGTTTGTCTGTCTTTGCTACACATATTTTTGTCAGGAGCTCACTGTAAACAAGATGATTTCTTTCATGTTGGGTTAGTCTGGGTAAATTTGTTTAATGAACAACAAAGTCACTGTAAACATTGCATAAATCTCAGTGCCTTGCAGCATGGCTACGAATCTTTTAAGCTGCTTCGAAAAATAAAACCTGTTAACCACAGAAACAACATTGGGCAAAAACACTATTAATACATCAAGGCTCTTAGATATGCAGTCTGGCTCAGTCCATTCCTGGACAATTAAAGAGTTTGTGGCAAAGTGAGATGTGACTTTGTGTAGTCATTCTGCTTCCCCTAATCTGGGCCCCAGTTTCTTCCCTTGTCAACTAGAGAGAGCTGTCTAGGCCTGTGAAAGTCTCACCAGAGTCAGTTGGATGGCGGGGGCGGGCCGAGGGCTTTAAATACATGTAAGTGGCCAAGCTGTTTTACTATAACCCAGTGCTACTAAACTCCAATCTTTAGGAGGTGGGTTCTCAGAATCTGTATTTTTAAAAACAAGTTCAGGTGATATGATGACCAGCCTGCTTTAGGACTCACTGGACTAGATATATTACCAAGATCTTTTCCAGCTCTTATGGTCTCTTTATTTATGATCTCATGACCATAAAAATGCATAATTCTAAAAATGAATCTTGGAAGATACTGTTGCTCTGGTCTAGGCTAAGAAAAAGAACTGTTTGTGGTAGCAGGAAATTGGATTCTAGTCTTGGGTTCCCCTCAAGCTATACAGATGACACTGGAAAAGTCACTTTACTCTGGACCTCAGTCTCTTCACAAAACAAGGGCATTGGCTCTGGTAACATTGGAGGGCCCTTCCTCCCTGACATCCAGAGCCTAATTTCTGACCCCTTCGAGAATCATCCATTTGCACATAAATTGCCATCCAGTTGACTTCTGAAAACAGAAATTGGCATGAAGTCCGTTTGTAGCGATCTGCAGTAACCTACTCATTTTTTTTTTTGAGGATAGAGGAGTCTCTCCTTGTTCTTCTTTCATGGTGGGACCTGTTCCATCTGGCTCTTTTTCAAAGGAGCAAGAGGATGTGTCCTTGCTGACAACCAGGCACTTCCAAGACCCTCATGGCTTGTCAGACTCAACTCATCTCATCTTTTCTTGCTTCATGGGGCAGGATCTATACAAGACACCTCAATGCTTACTCCCCCACCCCTAGCCATAAATTCCAGCCCAGAGGCCCCTACATAGTAAGACCCCCAAAGCATCTAAGGAATGAATAAGTGAGTGAATGAACAAAAGTTGCATGAGGTGGCTTCCTGATATACCATTTGGTGCCTCTGTGCCTCGTGGTCCTCAGTGGGTTCTGTGCTCAGTGAGGTAGAAAAGAAAGAAGGCTTGCCAGGTCTACACACTGCAAAGGAGTGAGCAAAGAGCTTGGTCACTTTACCTGAATATCAAGTGGATCAGTTTTCTAACTCCCTATGAATGGGATCAGACTGGATGTATTCCCTGTGTCTTACTTCTTTCCCCCAACATTATACTCTTATTTCCTGACTGGAGTGGGGGTAACCTGTGTTCACTTTTGATTACTCATTAAACTATACACAGGTGCTTTATGCATTTTTCAGTATCTGTACTATATTCCACAATAAAAGAAGAAAATCTGAGGGAATTTAAGACAGTTACTGGTCAGTTTTGTCCTCAAGAGGCAGTCTAAAATGGGTGCTCTCTTTTAGCTGTGGGAAAGGTGACCTGGGTTTCTGCAAGAACTGGGGAAATTTTTTACTTGGGGACATTGCCTCAGAGCTTCCCAATTATCTTTTCCCATCATTTAGAGAGCATTCACTGGAGAGTAGCACTGCCTTCACTTTATACATCACACACAGCTCCTTGTGCCTCCCATAACAAGTCCCGATACATGTCTGAGCTTTGGTTTCTTCATATGTAAAATGATGATGTTGCCTACAGCATGTTGGGGTGGGAACAGGGAGTGCACATACAAATAAGGTATCGCCACCCAACTTGCCATACCTATGACTGGGTCTGAATCTATACATGTGGCAAAGTAACAGTGTGGAAAATGGGAGTTATAGGCTTTGCGTTCATAAACCTGGGAAAGAGTCAGTGGGGTGGGGGAATCATCTTCCATTAGGAGACCCAGTTCAGCAACACTTCAATATTACCTGCCTGGGCTGCCTTAACACGTACTCTGTGGGGAGTCAGGGTTTAATGAAGTAGGATAAACCACACATGCATAGTAGTTAGCCTCAGCACAGGCAGGATTAACTTTACACTCCATTTGCAAGAGCAAAGCTCCTCTCCTCGAGTTTGTTATAAGGGATTTAGAATCACAGTATGATAGAGCTGGAAGAGAGCCCCGAAGACATCATCATAATCCTCCCGCGTCATTTTACAGAGGGTCAGACCAAAGTCCAGAGGGTGGAAGGGACGTGCCCAAGGTCATCTACTAAATGAATGGCAGAGGTCAGGTCAGAATCCGGATCTCCTGATGCCCAGGCCTGTGTTCTCTCCATTTTGTCATGGATTACTTATGGCTGCCTTGTAAGAAAGGTAGGGTAACACATTTCTCTTGATGGCTTTGCTCTGTACCACTTTACACACACAGCCTCAATATTCAGGTTTCATGGGTGTATGAGCAAGCCACATGATGCTGTGAAAGAGGAATCTGTGTTGCACAGGTTTCATTAGAAACATCTGAGATCTTGGGTCACATTCTAAGAGCTGTATCCAAACCCAGGGACTAAAGTCAGGCATTTCTCATAATGATACTAGCAACAGCAATAACTAATACATATATAACACCTGTTATGTGCCAGGCTATGTTTTAAGCACTTTCTATATTTTAATTTACAACCTTACAATGTAGGTACAACCCTGTACATATTGGTATCATCCTCATTATCCAGAGGAAAACTGAAGCAGAGAGGTTAAGTGACATGCTCAAGGTCACACAGGTTGAAAGTTGCCCAGCTGAGATTCAAAGCAAGCAGTCTGGCTCCAGAGTCGGGGCTCTCCTAATCCAGCCCCATCTACCTTTCTTCCTAGTCTACATTTCATCTGGAGGCTACCCTCCAACACACACGTACTCCTTCCCTTTTTTGTGCATTGCCCTCTGCTCTGGTCATGCTAGACTGAGAGCTGTGGCTACCTGAACATGCCCTGAGCTTTCACTCATGCTCTTCTCTTTTCCCAAAAGGCCCTTTTGTATCTGTACCTGTCATAGATCTTCAAGGCCTGGTTCAAATGTTCCTTCTTTACGAAGTCTTCAAATCCAGAATTCGTCTCTTTCTTCTCTATTCTTGTTTTGAGGAGGATTATGAATGCTTTCAGAGGAACAGATGCTCTTCAGACCGACTTTCTACCCTTCTCCCCTCTGTTTGGTGCCCTGACAGGCTGACCTCTACAGACTCCATCAACAAGAACTTCTCATCCTCTTACTTCCCTTTAGGTTCAGCCAATGGGAGGCACCAGATAGAAAGCAGAGGATGGGAAAAGAGAAAAGTCAGAATATATATTTCTTTGGTGTTGTGAAAAGGATATAGCTGGGATGTGGGCTTAAAACAATGAAAAGTAAAATGCTTAAACTTCTTTTGTCTGGTTCTTCCGAGGAAGGTACCAATTCCTTAGCATGACATTCAAGGTCTTTTGTAATCTTGTTCCTGCTCAGATGTCTGTTACATCTCTGCCTATAGACCTCTCCATGACACACCATACCAAAGGCTTTGCATTTACTCAAATGAGCCAAGCTCCTCCACATTGTTGTAGTGTTGTACTTGCTCTTCCCTTACAGGAAAACTCTGCTCAGTGACACTTCTCTCAGGAAGCCTTCTTTGAATGCCCTCTTCAGCCCCATCAGACTGTGAGCTCCTCTAGATTAGGAACCACTTCTTACTTATCTTTGCATCCCCACTGCCTAGCATAGGAACTGCCATATGGAAGACACAGAGAATAGGGGATGACTCCTCATACATTTTTAAGTCTCACCCTTTACTAGTGTGGCCTGGAGCAAGTTGTTTAACTTCCCCAAGTCTCAGTTCCTTCATGTGAAACATTAGGACAATAATGCCACTTTTCAAGGCATTATGATGATTAAAAATAAAAAAGTAAGTAAAGGCCTATTACAGTGGCCAGAACACTATAAATGGTTGTCACAGTGGCTGTTCTTCCTATCATTGGGCAGATGCCTATTTTTTAGTGAGTTTGTAGCCACTCAGGCTTCCATCTTCCAGGAACAGTGAAGAGTCATCTCTAGATCCTCTTTCCTGGTTATCCAAGTGGTGGGGTAGACCAATCTCATAAAGACACAGCATCCTGGTGACCATTCTGAACACATTCAGTGGCAGGTACCAGGCTGCTTATGACCAGAGATCTCAAAAATGCAAGGAATGATTGAAGGCCACAAGATTCTAAGGTCTCGAGAGAAACAAGAATGTGCAGGGGGTCTTGGGAATAGAAAGGCCGCCTTTAGTACCTGAAGGGCCATGAAAAGAGTCCTCAAGTGCCTGTCTTTGACAAGGAGGGCCATGAGTGCTTCTGACCAGTTCTTGGAGCCAGGGACCTTTGCCAACATTACATTTTAGAGAGAAAAGTCAAGAATGAGTCAGTGGTATGTCTGAAGGAAGCAGAGGGAGCTAAAAGAGAAATCAAAACACTGGGGTGAGGGGAGAAGGAGGTGCAGCAGGGCCAGGAAAGACCAATGAGGTGGCCTGGACCCATGCTGGAGGTGGGGAAGAGCTGCAGAGGGTACGTAGGAGCCCAGAATGTTGTGGTCCCTAAAATTGACAACAGGCTTACAGGAGGAGGTTACAGAGAGGTAGATTTGGGTTCCTTCAGGGCTATATTTTTCTACTAACTAAAGCTGTCTACCTTAGTCAGGCTTAGTTTTGGTTTGTTAGTGACAGAAACCCAAATCACGAAAACTTAAGGGAAAAAGAGATTATTCATGTAGATGGCTAGTTCATGACAGAGCTTCAGGGACTTTAGGAACTTGAAGGATGTCATTGGATGTGTCCCCACCCCTTGCTGGTTCTTTCTCTGTGCTGGCTTCATTCTCTCACTGTGCAGATAAACATCGTAGACATAGCTGCAGATCCTAATATTACCCCATACAAGCTCAGTGACCCCCAGCAAAAAGAGAATACATAGTCCCACAGAAAGACTGATAGGTTGAGCTAGTGTCATATGCCCATCCCTGAGCCCATTATTTGGCCAGAAATAGGTGCTGTGATTGTCAGGTCTGGTCACATGCAGAACCAGGATCCAACTGGGAAATAGAAACCACTCTGAGCAGAGGGGATTTATTGGTTAGACACAAGAGACAAAAGAGGTTCAGAAGTCTCCCTGAAAACAGTGCAGTAACTCAGATGTTACCAACAATGAAGCCACTGCTATTGCTAAATTAGAGGGATAAGGGGAGAAGCTGTTTCAATGAAGGTTGAAACCATGGTGTATCTGTCCAGGGCGAGCTGGAGCCGAACCATGGAAGAAACGCAGCTGTAGCACAGTCTTCTCCTTTCCTCTTCCTCTATTCTCCTGCCAATACCTCCCATTAATCAGACCCACCAAAACTCGGCTGACATGGAAGCCTGGGACTGTGGGCCTGGGGTGAGGGTCAGCTCCCTCTTCCCTGCAATACAGAGAGGGGCAGGCGAAAGGTAAGGGATGGATATGAGGGCAAACAGGCCAGGAAGCAGCATACTAAGGCGTGTCTACATGGAATGAAGAAGTAGCAGTTCCCCAAGGAAGTTGGTACTGTTTCCAGAAGAGAGAAAGAATGCTGGACAGTATTGCCAACCATTCAAGTATGAAATGGGTTGCTTCATGAGGTAGTGGGATGTCTGTCACTGAAGGTGTTCAGACAGAGTCTGAATGCTCATTGCTCAGGGATCCTATCAGAGAAGGCATCGCTGGGAACATGAGAAGATGGATGAGACTGTCTCTTCCATTTCTTACTTTATGTATTTTCAACAAGGTTATTATTTTTACACATATTGTTTCTTCTATAAGCCTACACAATTCATTTTTGTGATTAACACAGAATAACAAATTTGTAAACTGCAAGCAGATTTGATTTGGAAAATGCTGAGGAATCTGGCACCATCAAGTGGGCCACAGATTGTATTTCTATCTTGCAACTGGCCCTTCATCTTATATCTTTGCTCCTGTGTCAGAAGCATACTTTTCAAAAATGGCCAGAGACTTTAAAGTTTACTTTTGCCTTTTGGCAGAACTGGTAAGTTAGGTTATTAAAGTTTTGTCTTCTTTCCTTGAAACTCCCAAAAGAAAAGAAATCACAGGAACAGATCTTGGCATGGAAAGAAAATGAAACAAAGAATGTAATCATCCCACTAGTGAATGGTTTTCAGACTGACATCTGTACATTAAGAATATGTAAAAATACCAATTTCATGCTCTGACAACTTATTCTGCATCAGGGGTGGGGTAATGCCTTGGGAATGCCAAATGTCAAAGCATTACATAATGTCAGCTATTCATGTGCTCCTTTGATGAGATATCACTGGGAATGGGAATTTCTTAAGGGAGAGATGTCTTAAAAAGAGGGAGGGAAGAGCAGAAGCATAAGGAAAGAAAAGAAAAGAAGGAAAAAGGGACAAAGGAAGGAAAAAGCTGTTGAATAAGAATAAACAACCATGCACAGAAAAGTTAATATATATATATTAACATACAGTTCCAAAACTAAGTGACCATATGTAGGGGTTACTTATCACTGTTTTGATTTTCCAGTTAGAATACCCATGTTTGATTTTTTCTTTCATATATGTAACTGTATTACTTTTTTGCCTGAATTTTTATCACATCGACAGAAATCTAAGTGTAAAGATTCATCCATGATCCTATTGCTGCATCAAATTAAACTTGCTTTTTCTGTTCTGTTCTAGTTCTTGTCCAGATACATAATTTTACACAGTGGCAATAATATTATAAGTAAGAACTCACACACTTTCTATTGGTACACACCAATTACCATTTTCCTGGTTCAGTTCTTTTCATCTCTCCCCAAGATGACTGCAACAATTGCTCAACTGGTCTCCCTGCCTCTGCTCCCATTCTGTTCCTTTATCCTTTTCCAATCTAAAGTGATGGTATTACTGGTAGTATAAAAATATAATCTTCTTATACTTCTGTTACTATTGTTATTTTTTCCCAAGGATGCCAGACCTATTCAGTCAAAACCTTGGGTAGATGGAGTGAAAACTGAGAGTTTGGACATTCTATTACCCTTGGTTGCAAATTACTGGACAAATGGGATAACACCTCTGGCCTTGCAGGATCAGCGGAATCCTTGAAAATTAAAAGAATATCTGCTCCCTGTTGTAAGATCTCCAAATGACTTTAAAACAGCTCTCTTAAAGGAAGGCTACTGAAACTAGGGGATTTTTGAAAAACTAGTGCATTGACTCTTTCTGCCTACTTAGTAACCAGAAGATTCTTCTACTTGCAGGCTGTGGTAACAAGAAGTGATGTGCTGTAAATGTAATAACTGGCACTGAGGGGGGAAAACAAGTCCTGATTTAAAATGGCTGCTGATGGTATAAATTCTCCTTCAATGACTGATGTCAAGTTACTAATTTGATGTCATTGAATGCATTGTTGGGAAGAGACGAGCAGTAGCATACCATTATCTAATATTTCTTCTGTACTGATACAATAGATATAAATTACTGTAAGAGAAATGATAATAGTATAATCATTGGGAAGTAATAAACTTTGAATATTTATTATATTAAATATAATATATGTAATTTAATTGTAAGTTTCTATAGTTTAATTTTAACAATGACTGTATTTAAAAACAGACTTGCAAAATTCCGGAAAACTTGGCAATTGGCTCTCATGAGCCAGTATGAACTCAGCTCAAGTACTGTTACTGCTTCCATTCTACCATGATTACTACATCATCCCTCACTTGCTCGGAGTCAACGCTCTCCTAACTGGCCTCTTACCTCTAGTCTTCCCCACCCCTACAACATCTCTAGTACCATAAAAACACATGTGACCCTATCATCCTGCCTAAAATTTCCATAGATTTTGCTTGTCCTGGGGATAAAACCAAATTCCCTACCTAGCATACATAGTCTTTGTGACCTGTGTCCAGCCTTCCTCTATAGTTTCCCAGATTATTATTTCATGGTGTTTTTCCTCTCCCTCTGCATTCCCTTACATTCTGTGCTACAGAATACAGCTTGCCTGCAATTTTGCTAACCGATGAGGCTGGGTCATGCCTTTAGGCCTCTACTCTGGCCGTGTCCTGCCTCCTCCCCAGATCTGGTTTCACCACAGAGAACACTTACTCCTCTTACCAGTTTCATAGAATCACTTCTTCTGGAGACTTTTCTCATTCTCTTAGTTATGTATGAACTCTCCCTCTTGTGGTTCCATGAACTTCAGAATACTTCTATCTTAGAAGCCAGTAGCACCTTATTTCACAAGTTTCTTTCTATTAGATTATAAGCACCCAGTATAGGACTAGGACAGAGCGGGAACTCAAGCAGTTGCCTGTTAAATGAATAAATAAGGGCCAAAAATGCTCTTAAGCTGACGACCCAAAAGCCTGGTCGCAAAGACCATGTGGTGAAGACCAGGAGGCTGGATCAGTCCTCTCTTTGCTCTTGATTAACCAAAAAAGCTGCTTCTTTTTACAGAGGTAGATGATCTCAGTGTGGGAGAGGAAATGAAAGATTCTAATGCTGTCAAGAAGGAAGTGTTCCTATTTCTGACACATACTAAAATACTGAGGGACTTGAAGACATTATGTTAAGTGAAAATATTACGCTAAGCCAGTAACAAAAACACAAATACTATATGATTTCCCTCATATTAGGTACCTCGAGTATCACATTCATAAAGAGAGAATTAGAATGGTAGTTACCAGGGTTTGGGAGGAGGGTAAAATGGGGAGCGAGTATTTAATGGGTACAGAGTTTTAGTTTGGGAAGATAAAAGCATTCTGGAAATGGGTGGTGGTGATGGTGGCACAACAATGTGAATGTACTTAATGTCACTGAACCATACACTTAAAAATGGTTAAAATGATTTATTTTTATGTTATGTATATTTTACCACAATTTTAAAAAAGGAGAGCCAGTTCCTAGATCTGAGCAGGTCAGAGGAAGGAGTGGAAATGTGCAGTGATGAAGCTTGTCTTATGACTGATCTCCCTCTTGCTCCCTCCAACACTGGCTCTTGGATAGGTCGTGCTTTGAGTAGTAATGCATGTGCACGGGGGGAATCAGGGATGAATAAGACAGAGTACCTTCCCTGGAGGAGTCCCTGCTGCAGATAGCTGGGGCAGGGATGTACGTGGGCCAAGTGCACAGGTGCGATGATGAGGGAGACTATATGGCATGACCCTAACTCTTCCCACTCTCTCCTTCCCCTTATGACCTCAAAGACATGCTTTTATCCAAGTCTCCCTAAAAGGAAATCTCACACTATTCCTGAAACCAAGCTTGTATGAGAAGATTTAATAGCATTAGAAGAAACATCTGGCTCTAACTATGAAGTTTGAAACAGGGCCTTTATATTTGCCACTTGGAATTAAGGCTAGCAAATCCTGCAGATGTTTTAAAAATAAACCAAAGTATCTCATGGACAATAGGAGAGTAATTGAAAATAAGCCCAGAGAGAAACTGAACATAGGCGTTCTGAAGAAACAGTTTCAATAAGCCCACACTACTATTTGTACAAGATCTATTAGCATTATCCAGTGCATACATTAAAGAATCTTAGAAGTTGGGAGCTTGAAAGGACCTGCCTTTGCAATTATTAAGTCTGGCTCTTCATTTTATAGATGAGGAAATTGAAGTGCACAGAGATAATGTGGCCTGGAAGTTCATATAGTAAAACTGTATTACACCTGAGACTATGACCCTATCCTTCTTGTTCAGAGTTCCTTATTTTCCTCTCGCCTATTGCTTTTCTTGAATAAAATTCTAAAGTTTTTGTGTGGGTGTGATATTTTCTCTTTTAGGACTGCAACTAATCAGTGAGGTAAATGTGAGTCCTTCAAAATGATAAATATATATTATTATGGGTTGACCTGTGTCCCCCAAAAGGATATGTTAAAGTTCTAACCTCCAGTAGCTCAGAATGTGACCTTATTTGGAAATAGAATCATTGCAGATATAATTAGTTGTTAATATATGGCCATACTGGAGTAGAGGGGACCCTTATCTAATCTAACATAACTGGTGGCCTTATAAGAGAAGAAGAGAGACTCACAGGGAGAAAATGGCCATGCGATGACAGAAACTAAGATTGAAATGATGTATCTATGAGCCATGGAATGCCAAGGACTGCTAAGAACCTCAGAAGCTAGGAAGAGGCAAGGAAGGAGCCTCTCCTAGAGCTGTCAGAGAGAGTATGGCCTTGCTGACGTCTTGATTTCAGACTTTTAGTCTCCAGAACTGTGCTAAATACATAAATTTCCATTGTTTTAGGCCACCGGTTTTGGGTAATTTGTTGCAACAGCCTTAGGAAACTAATACATATATATTGCAAGCACATGTTTTCCTGGACCAGGAGAGATGGAATCCATTAAGGCCTTTGTGGTGGAGGCAGTTATGGACCAAGAACTGGGCTAGGCTCAGCTTTTTAACAGTCCCAAAGTTCAAGCATCGAGCATGTCATTGTGAGATGCTAACCTGAAAGATTGGTAATGGATGATGAACAGAATCAGAAACAAAGAAAAAATGAATATTTTTATTCCTACTTAAATAAGCTGCAGCCCCAAATAATTATTGAATTATTAAATTCAATAATTCTGAATAGGATCCAGAGCCTGGTGGTTTGGATTAAGTCTCATCTCTCATATGTGTATATCTGACATAAAAAGCAGCAAGGTTCCTTTCTCATTCCTACCAAATTCCTCCTACCCCTACACCCAATCAAGGACTTCTATATATTCAAAGCCAGAAAAGACCGCATGCGGGGATTGGGTATGTTATACTAACCATTTTCCATGCACAACACATAGTAGATCCTCAGTAAATATTTATTTGAATGAATGAAACAACGAAGGTTATTACTAATCTTTTAAAATCTGTCGATCTGATTTATTAAAGGTTATAATGTTTTAATTTCCATTTATCTGACTATTTGGAAGATTGATTATCTCATGTTATTCAACTGCTTTTAGTTCTTTGTCTATAATTTTCCATTCATGTCTTTGGCTCTTTTTCTGTAGTGGCATCTAGTTTTCTAATTGACCATGGGAACTCTTTTTATATATGGGTAGTATCTTTTGGTGTATTTGAGGGAAATATTTTCTCCCACTCTGAGGTTTGTCTTTTAATTTCATTTATGCTATCTTTCTCCTTAAAATGCTATATTTAAATTTTTAAAATTTATTTGTAATTTCATTTATCAGTAATTTATTTTTTAATGGTACGAGGTAGATTCTAACTTCCTGTTTGCAGTTCTTTCAGCAGCATTTATGCAGTATTCCATCTTTTCTCCACTGATTTGAAATGATATCTTTATCACATGCCATAATACATGAGTTTGTTGTTTCTGACTTTTTGATGTTTATTCCTGCTGCAGTGCCACAAGAGATCCATTTAAGTCCTGATAGTCTGTTACCTTTCTGGTCCTCACCTGGTCACCTGTAGCTACTTTTTTCCTTTCATAGATACATGCCATTTACCCTTTGCCACCCAGCGCAGATCTTAGAATTCCTACCCATTGCTTTCCTGGTCGCATTCCACACAATTCTATGTTGTTTTCATCTAGTCAAGGTTTGCTCAGATGATATTTGAAGACAGGAAACTAGAGCCTTTGATAATGCTACTTGAACAGAACCAGAGTTTGTGTCTTCTAAGCAGCCTGGAGCTTTCTTTGGGTAATGTCAACAGATAGATAGACACCCTCTCTTACCAAGAAACCAAGGCAGACAGTAAAACCTCTCACTGTTCAAGCACAGCTGAGCACAGGTACAGAAGAAAAAAAGTTAGAGAATAAGTTTTGAGAGCAACAGCAAAGCAGAGCAAAAGGAGCCATTCTTGAGAGAGATGGGCATTGAACATTCTGAAGAAAATCCAGTAAAGTTCAGGCCTTTACTAGATGTGTACCACAGCAAAGCAAGAACAGGGATTACAAGGTTCATGAAAATATAGTTGTTGAAGACTGTAAAGAAAGTGTGAAGTTTGAGGCATGGAAAATAGGAAGAAAGACTCTTCTGTAATTACTAAGGTCTGATGCAAGTAACATGCTGTACAAATGCAGACTGGTATCAGTCATAGAAGAAAAGCAGATCCTGAGTGAAAGCAGAGGAAGAACATACCAACTCCATCAGAATAGAGACAGTCTTTTTAAGCTCCACTTTGTTAATGACTTCATCAGTTTGGTAAGAAACAATGAATATTAATGGCTGAAATACAAAGCATTACATTCATAAATTGTTGTATATAATTGTGCTTAAGTTGGTTGTTGTGAATTGTATACAAACTCATTTGATAGGGTGATCTTGACTATTCTTAGTTAATTTTTATCTGTTGTCAATGTAAAGTCCTGAGTAAAATAATTCGTGCAATGTTGATACAAAGACATGTTTGGACTAAAAACAACATGTTTCTTGAGTCTGAGACAGGCAGATGAAGAAAGCTGCCCCCTTACAGAATGAAACCTGAATAAGGTTTGTCTGTGTTTGAGCAAGTATGTCCCTTCATGCATTAGAATCTGTGGGATCAAGGGCTCATGGACATTTAAGATAAAGACATGCCTTTTGGAGTGTGCACATCATGTCAACACATTACTGATAACATGTTTCAAGATTTCTTGTATGAAATCTGATGATTCTTAAATAAATTAAAGTCTCAATAGTTTTCCTAGTCAATATTAATTGTGTAGCAAGTTAGATGTAAACCCTGAGGAATCAATTCCAACTAGGAATAATAACAAATGAGAATAGAGTTCTTGAAATACTAGCTCCTTATCCCTAGGATTTCATTGTAATGAGAATATCATCGTTTTTATAATTTAATTTACAGTATACATATTTTAAATTTTATGATTTTATAAGGAAAAGCAGTCTATAAGGAAAATTAAAATCCATCTGTATATGAATGTCCACATTTTTAAGAATTGATTTCATAGCCTGGATGAAAATTGCATGCTCTCTCCATCACCTTGCAATTTGAAGAACTGCAAAATCATGAATAATAAAAAAGGATGTTAAACTTTTCAAGAAAATCCAGATGGGTACCAATGTCATTGAGAATTCCTGAGAATCACCTTGATTGCTGCTTCAGACTAAGAGCCTAAATTGAACATCACTTACCAGTTGCCACGTATGGGCCTTAAGTGACAACACTTCCTATAATTACATTTTTAAATTGTATAGACACTAAGTCAGAATTTGTGGCAAAAGAAAAACATTCAGACTTTAAAGGGTAACATTGTTATTTCATTTGCCAGCCTCTATTTCTGCCCAACCATTAGGACTTTGATGGTGTAGAAAGAATGTGCCACCCAAAGAATTATAGGTGGTGACCTGGAAACCAGCGTTAACACTAACTTTTGCTGGGAACTTGCAAATCTCTTCTCTATTTTGGGCCTTAGTCTAAAACCTCTTCCACAAAATGAAGGAGTTTGTACTAGCTGTTCTTTCAGTCATTATTCTATAGTTTCTTATTCTGACATCGCTTGGAAGCTGGGATAACTCAAATTATTTCTCACAGGGCTTGAGACTGGGTAGGAAGAAGGCTTAAAATCTTCATTTCCAATATTTGGTAGCAGGGAAATGTGTTCATTTGTGGGTTGCTCATCACTTCTATGTTCCCCATCTCCCTTTCCAGAACACCATACTATGTTCTGGACACTCAGAGAAACATTCATTTCTTAACATATAAGACTTATACTTGTCAGTTTCCTTTGCTTCTCTTATTCTTTTGCCAGATTTTCTTGCCTTCTCTTACTTCTTACTTATCTTCTTACTCATTTTTTAATTTTTCCTTTTAATTTTATATTTTAACATAATTTCAGACAATCTGCAAAATTGGTAAAAAGATTTTTCATACATGCTTTACCCAGAGTCACAATACGTCAACTTTTTACCACATTTGTTTTATTGGTTATTACCACAGAAATTATTTCTTTCTCTCTCCTTATCCTTTCCCGCCAACACAATTTTTTACGAATCCGTTGAGAATCAGATTCAAACATGATACCTTTTTACTCCAAGAACTTCAGGGTGTACAGCCTTAAAAAAGACATTCTCTTACATAATGATAATATAAATATAAAAATGAGGAAAATAACATCGATATAGCATGGTCATCAAATCTATATTTATTTTGATTTTGACAATTGTTCCAATATTATCCTTTATGGCAAAAGAAAATCCCATATCATGTATTGCGTTTATTTTGTATCATGTTGCTTTTGCTGTTCTTCGACATGGAACAGTTCCTCAGTCTTTCTTTGTGTTCTATGACACTGACATTTTTGAGGAGATGGAGTCCAGTACTTTGTAGAATATCCTCTCATTTGTTTTTGATAGTTTCATCATGATTATATTCAGGTTATGTGCTTTTCTGTAGAAATACCACAGAAGTGATATGGTATTCATCACAATGAGGCATGTCTCATTTTTTTTTTAAGTAAAAGTCCCTCTTCATGTCCCTCTACTCCCTCTTCACTCCTCAGAGGTTATTGATTGGTATTCAGCCTGTATCTTCTCTATCCATTTATACCTCCATACAGACATACACATATCCTTTAACAATATAACAAAAATGGATACATAATACAACTATTGTTCTGCAATTTGTCTTTGTTTCACTTAACTGTATGTCTTAGAGATTGTCCTATGTCAATACATACAGATTCATCTCATTATTTTAAAAGCAGTATAGCTTTTTAAAAATAGTATAGATGTAGACTTGTTTATTTTATTCCCTACTGATGAATATTTGTTTTTATTTTTCTATCACAAACTATCTTTGTACATACATTTAAGAACATAGCTCATTTACAATTTTGATAGATACTGTCAAAAAGCTCCCCTAAGAGGCTTTTCAAATTTGTATTCCCATCCACTCTATATGAGATCATTGCATTTTTCTGATTATTAGTAATGTTGAACACCTCTTTATCATAGTTCAAGGAATAGGGATTGCTCCTGTGGATTGCCTTTTGGTGTTCTTTGCTATAGAATGCTGGCTTGTTGGTTTTTTTCTTACTAACCAGTTATCTGGCTTTCCCCTCTGTAGGAGGCTCCTTCACTACCGCTAAGCAGCCAGCTGCTCCCTCCTCTGCTATTTCACAGTGCTGCTCACTCACATTGTGTGACCCTCATTTGGCAGTCATTTCGTATTGAATCCACTCATTTCACAAATATTCTCTGTGAATCCACTATGTGCTTGGGCTTGGGCTAGGTGCTGGGTGTGGAGATAGGAGCAGGTCATCACAGTCTCTGCCCTCAAAAAGTTTAGTTTTGAAAGGCAGCTTTGGGCATAGAAAATAGAATGGGTTGGGGATTTAGAGAAGACTTGGGTTTGAATCCCAGCTATGTGATTTAGAGCAAGTCACATGACCTCACCAAGTTGCAATTTCCATACTAGTGAAATGGACTAACACCTCCCTGACAGAGTCATTTTGAAGAAGAAAGAGAGACAATATATCTTAAGTGGCTAGCAAGGACCTGCTACATAGTAGCCTTTCAGTGGATAAATAGTGTATGTTAGAAAGACACCGGTTAAGAGGTCAAAATGATTAGTTAGTTCTCAGAGGTTCTAGGTACCACTAATGAACTGGAACATAAGAAAGGAGGAAGTTTCTCCCTCTGCAGTGGAAGGGTTAGCATGAGTAATTTGTGCCGCTCACCAAGATCTTGGCTACAGTAAATCCCTATCTTGCCAGCGCTTTGAAGCAAGACAAGCCTCTTTGTCCTGGCCCTTCCCCCCAACACTGTTAATGTGCTACCACAACTGCCCTGGGGAAAGTAGGTGCTTCCTTCCTCAAATAAATGGGCCCTTTAAAACATTGTGCGTAAGAGAGGCTTCCGGTTACTTGTGCATGCTACCCACGATCTCAAAAAGTGCGGACCAGAGATTGCGTAAGGTGGAAAGAGAAATACTGTATGTATGTGTGTGTGTGTGTGTGTGTGTGTGTGTGCACGCGTGCACGCGCACATGCTTTTGTGCACGTGTGTACATGTGTGGCAACCTCAAAGGGAGAGACTCAAAGACCTGGATTGCAGACACAGTTCTGCCTCTGTTAGGTGACTTGGCGAGTCTTCTCTTCTGGGCTTCAGTTTTTCATCACTGCAATAGGAGACCCGATCTCATGATTTCTAAAAGTCATCTAATGAGAACTCACCATGTAAAGGCAGGGTGTGTGTGTGTGTGTATACACTATTCTCCTTAAAAACATCTTTATCCTTGGGATGTTTTCCCAGCTAGACTCTTAGGTCTACATGACCAGACTTTAAAAAAATTTTACCACTCTATCTACAGTTGCTAACACTGCCTGCCTCTTAGGAGATGTTCAATAAATGTTTGCAAAGAGAACCAATCTCAAGCTCATCTTTGAGGACTACTGCCAAGGGCCAGCAAATTGATAAAATGTTTTACTATTTGTCAAGTTGTACAGATGAGTGTATCATCACTAATTATTAAAATAAGGTGTTAGAAGAACGGAAGCCAGAGGCTCTCAACACCATTATGTAGCCTCCGGAGGTTTCCAAAGGACCACAATTCCCTTCAATCTTAAACAAGAGTGCAACTCTTCAAGGTTCACAAAGAGTTAAATCTGTGGTTCCCAAGGTGAAAAACAGCAGGAAGAGACCAAGTGTGAACTAGAGTTCAACTCCAAACTAGAGTTGGAAGGTACCTGTCTAAGGTCACCTAGCACACGGAAGTAAGAAGCCAGGCTCTCAAAGAGACTTCGCCGCTGCTAGGGGGTCCCTAGGTCAGCTGGCAAAGCCGCCTGCCGGATTAATTAATCCCAGTCCCCAGGCGGGACCTCGGCTCAGCTCCTGAGCCCCGTGGAACAGGGACAGGGGCCCACGAGGTCTAGAAGAGGAGGAGGCGGAGCCCATCCTGAACCGGCCTAGGGGTATCATGGGAGAGAGAGTCCTTCCCGAGGGTGCAGAAGGATGCGTGCTCCCCCTGTTTGGCCTGCAAGGAGCATCTCGTCTCCTCAAGCCATTCAGAAACAAAAAGGTGTCCCACGTGATGGATGTAACCTAGGTATCTTTGAGGGAAGCAGTGAAGGGAAAGGGGAAAAGCAAACAAGGGACACCACCAGATCCTCAGCAGGGCAGGAACGGGTTGGCAGCCGCCACGCATGCGCGCGCACGGCCCGCGGGGCGGGCGGGGACGGAAGTCGGCTCCCGGGAGCGCTGTTGTCCCCGGAAGTACCTTCCCTCCTGCGCGCGGACGCGTTTTCCTTACCTCATTTGTCCTCGCCCCTCCCCGTCCCTGTACGCGTTTTGGTTCCTGGTTGGTGCTTCCTGGTCACAGCCGCGGCAGTGAGTATGTGTGTGACGGACCCCGAGCAGCCTGTGGCCGGGGGACCCCCTGCCCGCCCGCCGCCTCGCCCGCCGGGCTGTGGAACTAGCGCGTGTGCCCTCGCCGGCCTGCGCGGCCCCCATGTGTCCCCTGCTCGTGGCGGGGCGCGGCTTGTGGCCCCTCAGTGGGGCTCTGCCCCAGGCGGCTCGGCTCCCCGGCTGGGGTGTCAGCTTCTCCCTGCCGGGCCAAAGCCTGAGGTCGAGATTGGAGAAGAGCTGGGCCCCCACGGCCTCGGTGGGGTGTGGGTGCTGCCTGTTTCCCCTCCATTACTTCCCGGACTCTTCCACCTTGCGGGGAAGCCGGTTGGTCATTTAAACGCAGAGGTCTGGCTGCACCGAGAGGGGGCCTGGCCTGTGAGGAGCGAACGGCCCTGGGCCGACACCAGCCTCTGTTAGAAGCATCAGTTGGCAGCTGTAGGGCCAGGAAATCTTCGGGAGATGTGCCCCTTCCCCTGTGTAAAACACGGGGATCTATCTGGACTATGTTCGCAGATTCCCTTTATTCCTCCCATCGCGTGAGCCCGCAGTTAACTTCGACTTTAAGGAAGAGCTGCCGGGGAAGTCGGAAAATTGGCTGAGAGTCAGCAGGCCTGAGGTCTAGCCGCGGCTGCTTAGGTGGTGACTCTAGGGGGTCTCATCTTAGGCAGGATTTACCTTTATTTCAGAATTGAATTAGGTGGGTTTGTTTGTTTGTTTGTTTGTTTTTTGTTTATTTTAGGCTCGAATAATAAGCTGCTCCGATGCGATTTTTCTATGTATCAATGAGAGCATTCGATTTAGTGACTTTTCAGGTCCCTTCCAAAGCTCGACTTCGTGTTTTGAATATTTAGGCTGTCGCATCCGAAGACTTTGAAGTGGGCGGGGTGTGTATTTCACACAGCGTTATGCTTTTGAGACAGTTGAGTATTGCCGTTTTCAAGGGAATCAAAGAGAGTGGGATGGGGAATGAAGTGAGGAAGTGGAAGTGAAGATTGTGAGATAGTTACAAGGATAAGATACTGGTAACAAAAGGGAAAGGTGAAGGAAGTGTTTTGAGGTAGGATTAGTTGTCATAAAAAGACATGCATCCCGAGAACAGCTGGACTTGTCTGAATAAATTCAGCATAATTTTCTCCCACCAACATCTTGTATTCGTTCTCATTTTCGGGACCATTGTTTCACATATTTGGATTCTCTAACCCAGTCAGATTTGCTTCAAAGTGAAAGTTATTTGAAGAATGGACACATTTTAGCACTAGAGTCAACTTAATAGTTTCTTTTTTTATATATATCTGTTGCTGTCAGAGGATAGTTCACTAAGAGTAAGTCAGATTTTAAGTTGAAAATAAACTTTATATTTGTCACTTTCCAATGAAAACTGGGTTTAATATCAATTCTTGAGACAGATACCTATGTTATCAAGAAGAAACATCTAGGCTAAACATTCTTTGAAAGGAAATAAGAGCAAAAAGTCCAGAATGACCAAATGGTAGACTGTTAGAGCAGAAGTATTAGCTTTAAAGATTGTGTAGTAAAGTCTGAAAGCTTAAATAAGCCTCAATTGTCTACTTTAAAAATTAAGGGAATGAATACTCCCACTTTTGAACAGTGAGAGCCTTTGCAGTTCTTTAGAGCTGTTTTATATTTGTTAAGCCATTTTAATTCTTTAGAGAAATTTCATTCCCAAACTATTATTTTTTTAACATAAGAACCTAAATCTTTTTTGGTTATGAGATTGCTATAATCTTTGAGTACCAATTTGGGAGACTCCTGAATGGTAAACTGACAAACTCAAATGTATGCTTTTCCTTCCAATTAAAATGCCTCTTTGGTAGTTTTTGTACTCCACTGGAAAGTAAAATGGATATTTGTGAGGTAAATTTAGTTGTTAGAACCAATGAAAATGTAGCTTTGAAGTAAGATTTCTTTGAAAAAAAAAATCTTTATTTGAAATTATTTTAAAAATTAAAAAGAAAAACTTAGCGAACACTTGGCTGGGAGGGAAATATGAATCAGTCCTAGCTCTGTTCTTAACTAGCTACAAAACCTTGGATAGGCTATCTCTCTGGACCTGTTTCGTTTTATGTAAATTGAGGGTGTTGTATGAAATAATCTGAAAGGTCTCTTCCAGATTTAAAATTTTGTGATTCTCATAGGGACCTCATCTAGCTAACTATGCTTGAGAATCATGTACATTGATCAGAAAGCTGAAAAAGCTATCTGAATCAAGATATATATATATATATTTCATATTTATCCTCTGAGTATACACTTTAAAAAAAATTAAATGCATTTGAATGTAATTAAAGTAGTAACATAAACCGAAACAGCCTCAGGCAAACGTTAACCCTGGCATGCATAAGCTACATAATGGAAGAGCAAGTTATGCTGAGCACAATTTTCAAGTACAGAAGATACAAAATCCTCTTAAAGGCCATAGGGGCTAAATTGTTAAATTTATTTTTCTACATTTCAGGGAAAGAGATAAACCCTTAGACCCACGGAAGTCAGTTTTTATTATATTTCTGTAGTTCATTTTTGGCATACATTCACAGGTGTGCCTATGGCTCTATTCTTAATCCCTTTCCTTTGGGATGGCTCCAAGAGTAGTACAAATTTGTAACTCTGTAATTTAGCTCTTTAATTTTTTTCTTTGCTACACCGGAATTATGTTTTATCTTAAGTCCACACTGGATCCTCAGGATGGATCCAGTGAGGATTTTGAAGGGAGCATAATTCCTTTGACTTCTTTTAGAATTAATTTACCTATTAAATAAAAAGGAAAGGATTCATCTTTTATTTGAATTCCTCTGAGGCTAACATTTCAATATAAACTGATAAATGCTATGAGCATTATTTATTATTCAGACAGCCACATTCACCTTGTGTGACAACAGCATAGCAACCTGAAGGACAGTGCAAGAAGGGAACAGGTACAAAAAAAACAAAACATACCTTTAAAAAAACTTATCTTTTAGAAGGAAAAAGGCATTAAGAGTTTGTTTCTGACCCCCCATCTTTATTGAGACATAATTGACAAATAGCATTATGTAAGTTTAAAGTGTACAACGTAATGATCTGACATACATATGTATGGTTATCACAAAAAGACACATCCACCACCTCACACATTTCCTTTTTTTATTGAGAATATTTAAGATCTACTCTTAGAAGATTTCAAGTTACAGTACAGTATTGTTAACTCAGAACTTGATCATATATTTTTTAAAATCCATCTTTATTGAGGTATAATTGACATATAACATTGTGTAAGTTTAAGGTGTCTAACAAAAGTTTTTTTTTTTAATTTTTGTAAAAAATTTTCATTCCAATAATTTCATTTTTGGCTCTTTTTTTATTTGGTTCTTGGAATCAGCTGATTTTATCACCAAAACTACCATCAGAACACACTGTCGTTTTGGGCAGAGATTTGGTAAACTGAGAAAACGGCCAGTCTTTGCAAGTTATCTGTATAGCTAAAAGGGGACTAGAAAGAATAAATTGTCATTGCCCTTGGTCTCTAGGTTGTCTCTGATTTTTGAACAAACATGAGTTAATTTTCCAGAGCTCTCAGTTTGATCAATATTCCATTAGTACTTAATTGAAACATCTACTGTATAGATTTTTTCTTGATGATATGAGAATAGTTGGAATAGTTGGAGACAACTGTGAAATTTATCTCATCATAATTTCTATATTTTAGGCACATATTAGATTTATCAGGGCTGAAGAACAAATGCTTGGTGATTTATTTATTATTCATTAATTCAGCAGACATTTGTAGAGGTCCCGCTAAATACCAGTTACTCAGCTTGGCTTTGGGGATCCATTGTTTACTAAGTGCGTGTAGTTCCCTGCCCTCTTGGGGTATGTGATCTGTGTTTGTGGGAGATTTACTTTGAATTAGTCATTAGACATTCAGTGGTGAGTGTTTTGAAACATAAAGTCTTATGGAAGCCTATTAAAGGGACACTTAATTTCATCTGGTGGGTCAAAGAAAGCTTCTCTGAGGAAGTGATGTTTAAGCTGAGTTGAAAGATAAGCAAGATTTAATATGCTCACTGTAAGAAAGTAAAGTTCTCCCAGAGCTAAGAGTTTTGCCTCAATTTTAGGTCCTTAGTAAGTTTGTATTTCATATACACCTTTATAGCTAGCACAGAAGCAAACCAGGTTTATTAGATATTTTTATGTATTTTTTTGGTCAGTGATCAGAAAGCTGTGAGATTAATTTTTAAATCGAGAATAAAAATCTACATAAAAATAGTAAAATTTAATTATTACCTGTTGTAGATTTTAGTCATAGCTGAAATAATATTCTTGTATGAGAATGTATATCTGAAAAGGTGAGATTCAGGACCAGGGAGAAGATGAAGAATGGAACAGATAGTGAGAATTACCTAAAATATTTTTATGATTTTTAACACGTTAGAGAAAAAGTATTTAGTGTCTTAGGCAGTGGATCTCAACCTATTTTTTTCCTTTCCCCCATACCTGCCAAGTGTGACATTTCCATTCATAACTGTAACCCAATTTGTTGATGGTCATTTTCATTTGAGAGAGGTGGGCATTATTAGAGTAAGTCATAATAAGATTTAGAAATCCTTGGGAAAAAAGGTGTTCTAAGAACAAGATTTTTTAATATGTCATTGAGAAAAGTGATGGCCTCTATATAAAAGTTAGCTCTAAGAGATGATGTCATTATGTACTCAGGTATGATCTGAACATTTAAAATACATTTCTTATATGACTTTCTCTTTTACAGCATCAAGGTTATTGACTTTCCATGATGTTTGGTGGTTATGAGACTATAGAAGCATATGAAGATGACCTTTATCGTGAAGAGTCATCTAGTGAACTGAGTGTTGATAGTGAGGTGGAATTTCAGCTCTACAGCCAAGTTCATTATGCCCAAGATCTTGATAATGTCATCAGGAAGGAAGAACATGAAGAAAAGAACTCTGGGAATTCTGAATCTTCTAGTAGTAAACCAAGTCAGAAGAACTTAATTATCCTTTCAGATAGTGAGGTGATCCAGCTATCAGATGGGTCAGAGGTCATAACTTTGTCTGATGAAGATAGTATTTATAGATGTAAAAGAAAGAATTTTAGAGTCCAAGCAAAAGATAAGACCCGAAGTCCTCCTGCTTCTCTTCATTCTAATGAGTTTGGTGATATGTGCAAGAGGGATACTGAGAAGCCTAACCCTGAAGAGAGATCAGGCACTATCCGAGAGGTCATGATTATAGAGGTCAGTTCAAGTGAAGAGGAAGAGAGCACCATTTCAGAAAGTGACAATGTGGAAAGCTGGATGCTGCTGGGATGTGAAGTTGATGATAAAGATGATGATATCCTTCTCAATCTTGTGGGATGTGATAACTCTGTTAATGAAGGTTAGTATCATATTGACCATTTTGAAAAGTAGTATCATCTTTAGAAGACTCCTTTCCTAGACAAAAGACCAGTAGGGTCTGCTTCATTTAATTCCTCACTTTTTGGTCTTTTTTGCCTTGTTTCTCATGAGACTTACTAATTGCTACTCTAATGGTGATCTGTGAACATCAGAAAGAGTATGTCAGAATATCAAAGACTCTGCTTCTGCTGTAAGCAGTTTCATAGCTTCTTCCTGTTTGGCTAAAGCCAGTTCTGGACCTGAAATCTTAGTTCCCCTCTCTCTGCTTGGTACTGCAGGTGAGTACTCCATCCACCTCTGACATTGGTCCTGTGCTCTCATTCAGCCAATTCTGTTGGGACCGCCTCTTTCTATGTGATTTGCTTACTTAGGAGTTAGCCAGTTAGCAAGAATGGGGAATGTCTGGTACACAGAGGACATGGAATTAGTATTAAGTTTTTAGGAACTCCACAGGTAGGAATCCACAGTAGACTGTAGGAGAGAATGCAAATTGTGAGAGTCACATTGAGGATTGAGATTTTGGTATTAGCTTTGTCCTCTCTGTCACATGTGGTCATCTAGTACTGATGCTTATCTTTTTAAAAAGTCTCTTTCATTCCTCACCCTTTATGCCTAATGCCTAGTTTCTTGGAATAGTTTCTAAATGATCTTTTTATATACCTTCCCTGCACACTGTTGTTAAACTAGTGGCCTTGAAATGTCCTTTTACTCATGGTAGTTGACAGCTACTCCAAAACCTTTCGTGATACCATCAGAGGAAATGATGACATTGAATGTAGATCATGCTTTGTAGCTCCAGAGATTGACAAACTTATTTTTTTAAGAGTTCAGATAGAAAATATTTTAGGTTTCCAGGTCACAGGATCTCTTATCTACTTAATTTTGCCCTTATTGTGGGCATGATACCTAAGAAATGTGATAGTTATTCCAACAAAATCTTGTTTATAGAAACACAGCCTCAGGCTGTGTAGTAGGCCAACCCTGAGAATTTGACAGCAAAAGGAAGAAAAGAAATACAATAGAACATAGAGCTAAGTCAAGTAAAGTTTTTAAGGGAGATCTGATAATGTTTTTAGGTAGAACAAAAACACTTTTGAAGGAAAGATTAAACCTGTTTGGTGGATTGGAGGGGGAATCGAGTAAGAGAAGGGGTCAGGTGTATATGTCTGAATTAGTTTTAAAAGGGTAAAGACACATCATTATTTGCTGTTATTAAATATTTGTAGAGGTAGAGAAGAACTGCATTGTTTTGGGGAGATATTTGTATTTATTCTTATTAAGAAATTAACATAAAATTAACCATTTTAAGATGTTCAATTTGATGGCATTTAGTAGAACCATACATCTGTCTAGCTCTAAAACATTTTCTCCACATCCAGAAGAAACCCCAAACCCACTGAACAGTCACTCTCATTCTTTCTTCTCCTAGACCTTGGCAGCCACTAATCTGTTTTCCAACTCTATGGCTTTACCTGTTCTGAATATTTCATATAAATAGAATCATACAATATGTGACCTTTGTGTTTGGCTTTCACTTTGCATAATGTTTTGGAGATTTATGCAAGTTGTAGCATGTATCAGTACTTCATTCCTTTTTAAGGCTGAATAATATTCCATTTTATGACTATACCACATTTTGTTTATCCATTCATCTGTTAATGTACATATGGGTTGTTTCCACCTTTTGATTGTTGTGAGTAGTGCTGCTGTGAACATTCATGTACATGTATTTACTTGAATACCCGTTTTGGGTATTCTTTTGGGCATATACCTGAGAATGGAATTATTGGTATTTCTATGTTTTACTTTTGGAGGAATCGCCAAACTTATTTTCCACAGTGGCTGCACCGTTATTAATTCCCACCAGTAATGTAGGAGGGTTCCACTTAACTGGATTGTTTTTATGATAACTTGTCATTGCAAATTTTTTTTGATTTGCTGATAAGCTTTTTGTTGTTTCTTACAGTTCTTTCTCCTAATTTGTTTTTTAAAGCTTTTGCTTCTGTTGGCTTATGTTTTTCTAGAATAGATTTTTTCACATAAATATTCCTTGTATGTTTTCATCCATTCATAGCTTTTAAAGAAACTGATTCATTCTTTATAGCTATGTCTTTAAGATTTAGTTTGTGTGTATTAGTACAAATGTTCACTATGAGACCAAAGTAATTACAAATAATTCTCGATTCCAAACATTCTGTGTATGTTTCTGTTTTCCATATTGAAATTTGTCTCTACTCTTTGCTCCTAGGATTTGTTTTTTTGTTCCAGTCAAATTGAAACAAATTCTGCAGTTCTGCAAATTAACTTGCTTAACTCTAACGGATATTCAAATATATATCCCTATTTTATTTCCTTGATCTACTAATTCTATAATCCTATTCCTTTCCAGTTAATAAGCAGCATATTTAGTAGTGATGTCTATTTGAGTATGTTGTTACTCTCTGATCATTATCTAATCATTACGTTGTTCATAAATAGATCTGGGAATAGATCTGGTTCAGTTTATGTAATAGTCTTTAGAGAAAAGATTTTTTTCATGTCAGTGGAAGTTTGTGGAAATTCTGGTATACTGTTGAAATGATTGTTAAAGAGCGGCACTAGCTATTTTGTGTACTGCTCTGCCTCCCCTCAAAACTCTCCAAACTGTGGCATATTTAAAATATTAATAGGCTATGAGAAGAGAGTATAAACTCCTTGAAGACGGGTCTTTAACATACTCAGAGGCCTCCTTATTTTAGAGTAATTCCTTGACATGTGTATTACTTTGTTTTTTATTAATTGCTAAATGAGAAAACATTTATTGAGCATCTACTCTATGTAGTCTGAATTTTGTGGTATTGTTTACATGCTCCACTGTCTCTTGTGTTTTCTGTGAATTGGTAGTTAGATCTAGAAGCTTGATTAGAGTCAGATTTCTCTCTCTGTGATTAAACCATCAACTAGATACGTAGATTAAGTTCCTTTGTTTCATTTTGCTTTTGATATGTTTATTTGTCAGTATTATCTTTTAAACATTTGAATTGTTTTGTAAGTGTTTAAAATGTTTATCAGGCTCCACATTCAAATCAACAAGACAAGGAAAAATATATTCAGAGAAGTCTACCTTCTATTTAGTATTCACCCTTATGGGTAACTATTAAGAGGAAATTAATGGTTTGCCTTTACATTTATCTTTAACCTTCTCTCTCCTTCCTTAAAATAAACAGTAATATAATATCCACACTTAGCTCTACCTTTTTTTTTTTTTTTTTTTCCATTTACAGTATGTCCTGGAGATCATGTCCATAGTAGTATGAAAAGATATTTTTCAGTTCCAGGACAGTGGATTATTTTTATGCCTTGTACAGTAATCTGAGCTGGACAGAAGGATGTAACAAATATTTTTTGGAAGCAAATGGATAGTAATTTAAAGTAATTGATGATTCATATACTTGCTTTAGTCTTAAAATATATTTTAAACAAATGTAGTCTAATTCTACTTTGAGAAGCATGCTTTATATTTATTTCTGATCGTAATGTTTCTTCTCATTTAGTAATTTTTAAAGACTTGGATTTAGCAAAAAATAAAATAATTTCAGGTTTTAAAAAGAAAATACCTTTTAAATAATGAAGAATAGAGCATTTCTAAAAGTTGAAGAGCCATATTAGTTTCTAGTATGTGACTTATAGTATAGAATTTAACATTAATGTAGAGCTCTTTCAGTATGTACAATTTGGGACATTGCTCCTTTCGTTTGTCAGCTTTTGGCTGACACAATGTGGATACCCAGCAAGTCTTAGGTGAATTTAATTGAAGTTCTTCCTTTGTATATAGAGTGGAGCTCTTTACATAGTACTACCTGAAGGTGAAATGAAATTATGACTTGATTAAAGTAAAACCACAGTGAATTTGAACAATTTTGAGCAGTAAGTCTTTCAACTATTTTCGTGTCAAGTCCCTTTCTCTCTTAAAAAATATACATATAAAAGTTTTGGATACAATTTCCGAGGAAGAACTCATTTAGAGGTAAATGCTGAATCCATGGCATTTATTTGGCATTCAACCAAAACTTGATAACTAATTAAAATGTTAGAGTGGGTTACCTATTTTAACTTTTTTTCAAATATGTTATATTTTATTTGATCTGAGTCTTTACATGTTCTGTTTTTATCTTCTACCAGGATCAGTTTCTACCTTGCCTGGCTAATACCTACCACAGGTCTCAATTTAAAGTTTACTTCTGAGTGAGGTAACAGACATAGGGTCTCAATTAGCAGTAGTTATTAGGTCTGTTACAGCTCCTCAATAGACTAGCTGTGACTTTGGGTGACTTAATTTCTTTATTGGCAAAAAAATAAATTTTATTAAGATTATAAAGCAAAAATGATACAGACTAAATTAATTAAATTAAAAATTAAAATTAAAACTAAATTAAAAATGGATAGACTAAATTAATGTATTAGGAAAGTATTTTGCCAAAACTCATAAGATCGGTTCCTGATCACTGTGGCAAGAAGCATAGGCATATGGCTTCCACTTTTTAAAAAATAAATGTATTTATTTAAATTAGTTTCAAGTATACAGTACATTGGTTAGACATAATTTGGTTTTTTTTTTTTTTTTTTTGAGCTAAAAGTTCTCAAGTTTTTTTTGAACCCAAGTTGCTTTTGAACAGCGTGTCTCTAGTATGGCAGTTTCCTTAACTAAATTTTATTTGATTTAGTTACATTTTATGATCTACTAATTAAAACTAAATCTAAAGTTTTAAAATCAATCCAACAATTACTTGTTGGATACTTCGAATGTACAAACCACTAAACCATTAAGATGTTGGGATTCAAGAATTGCTATGTGTTCCCTGCCTTTAGAAACCTAAAATGCATGACAATATGGAAATATGTAATACCAGAATTAAATGTATTTCCACAAATATAAGAGATGCCCCAGCACAGTATATAATCATTTCCAGATGAAAGTAATAGACTTTTTAAAAAGGATTACTGTACATAAGCAAAATATAAGACTAAATTGAAAAGTAGCCTTTTGAACTGACTCTTGAAGAATGGATAGGATTTAAAATTCAGGTTAAATGCAAGGGGGAAGAATAGAAGCTGAAAACTAATAGAAAGTTAACACTGTACGGTACCGTTAATGTTTAATTAGTGGTTTAATATGTTGTTGGGTATGATTAAACATATAGCATGTCCTTTGAGACACCACCTCAGCCTAAATAAGAAAGGGCATTTATGTTTTGTATGTTCAGAATGCTGTTTGAAGATTTCTTGGTCATTATTTTGTTCCTGGGTTTTCTACCTCTTTCTTGCTTATATATCATCTCCTTTTTATTTTTCTTTTTAACAAATTGGATATTTTTTGTAACTTTGTGGCAGATAGTAAAATTCTCTCAAGGAGACTAGGTGCTTCAAAAGGCATGACCAGCTTTTTAAAGTGTGTATTTTATGCAGAGCTGTTCAAAGTAGAGCATGTCTTAAACTATAGCTTTGGTGTCTCATAACTTGTGTCCTTCCTTACTATCTTTTAACATAGGAAAGGAACATATTTTGTTAGTTTGAAAACACTAATAAATTAAACTCTGCTTTCAGTTCTCCTTACATCTTTAAGGTTGTATTTCCATCCTCCCCTTTTTGCATTCTTTAGCTAACCATTCAGCTTAATTTCAATAAATATAGTTTCTTCAGAGATCTTATGGCCAAATAGGTCATAAGACTGGGTTGCTGTTTGACATTCTTCTCATTGATGTATACTTTAATTTCTACCTTATAATTGAAAAATTGTCACATGCAAGAGTTCCAATGACCGAAAGCATCAAGGAGCTCCCTCCCTGATGTTTTCAGTTTTTGTAAGCCTGTACTACACAATTCCTAAAGCTGCTTTTAAGCTGTGTCTCTAGTTGTAGCATGTCACCTTACACTTAACTATTGTACAGGCATCTTTTTATTTAATTTCTAATTAGCATAATGACTTGAACTGTGTTATTCACTGTTCCATGGTGAAGTTGTCATAGGGAGAGAAGAAATAAAAATGTTCAATTTTAACTTTACTTGTGAATGGAGTGAAGTTTGAAAGCCTTTTTTGGCCATTGTTCAGCAGACTGAAAATCTCATTAGAAGTCCCAGAAATGCTAAGGCAGCTTTGGGTTGGATTTTAATAACATTTTGGAATGTTGATATTGTATGTTGCTAATTTCTGTGATTTCACTGTCGATCAGCAAGTTAGGTATGCATTCTTCCAAAGTCGATTTACGACTTTTAGTCTCAATCCATTTACAGTAGCTTTTCTTTTTAACAGTGATAAGTACGTAAGGATTAAACTTTATATCGACATTTCTTTTAGAAACTGATTTGATTTTCCTATAAGATATATTAAATTTTCTAGCAACTACTTAATAAGAAAATGCCATTATACATATTTATTGAACTAATGACTTAGTTTGGTGCCATTACAATATTATTTACTCATCTAAGATTCACTTTTTTTTTTTAATGGAAAAGCATAATATTAGATGGGCGACATTTTCATTCTTATCTACTTGTCATAGGAACTTGAATCTGATGTCTGGGTAAAGAGTGTTTAAATGTAATTTTCTTATAGCTATAAAAGTAATGTATTACATATAATGATCACCTGTCTTAAGATAATTTATAGACAGTGATTTTTATTGTTGGAAAGTAAATCTGATGAGAACTACATATGATTAGATTCTAAAACATTTTTCAAAGATGTGAATGGAGAACATTTACTCTTTTTTTTCCTTGTTAAGAGTAAAGGCCATTCATATAGTTCATGTCTTTTAAGTAGGAGATCCTGTTTTTAAGACCGCAAGATTTATAGTTAATTTCCAAGTAGTTTACTGATCTCCTACTAACACTCTCCTGATTGGTAACACTTAATGAAGTAAGTGTCGACTTAATGGAAGTTTTACAGACAAAAGTTTTTAATCTCTCAATCATCTTTGTTTTGTTATCAATTAGTTATTTTGTCGTGGTTAAGTTTTTGACTTATTTACCAGATTGTATTGATTTTGCTTATAATAAAAAACAAATAATTGAGCATCCACTGTGTGTAAGGTCACATTTTCTTTTTAAATTATGCTTAAGAATATCTAAAGGAATAGATTTGACTTGTTTTATAGTTTTTGAATCTTGATCTGATACCATTAGCTCTGGATAGAGGCGTATTTCTGGGATATAGAGTTGGATTCGAGTGAAAATGAAATGTGATAGTAATACTTTATTTCAGAGTGGATCTTGTCTGCTAAATGTGTAACTTTTGTTTCTACGAGGTTTTTACCTTAGAATTCAGCTTTTTTTCAGTTTTGAAAAATTGTCAACTTTGGACTTGAGACCATCTGTTCTTATCCCCATCTTTTGCAAATACGTTTTAAGGAAAGACAGCAGAATTCTATAATGGGAAAATAATTTGTACTCCTTCTCCCCACTTTTGCCTAAATATATAGTTAATTTATAATTACCTCAAGATGAAAGAATGGCTGTTTAGAGCTACTTATTAAGTGAAAGTGTTTTTATTGGCAATTCCTTGAAGGGCGTAGGTCACATTTGATTTTGCTTTGTAACTGAATAGCGCCTGTAACAGAATTATCTACTCTAGGAAGAGAAAACCTCAATTTGTAGAAAACTTTTCAATACTTTTTCCATATTTGTTAATGAAAAATTCTAAAAATGTAGGAAATGGGCTGGATATAGCTGATAAATAAGATTACTTTACAAAGTAATGGAAAAATGCTTTGAAAAGTCAGGTGAGAGGAATTTAGGATGTAGAGGAAAATGACAAGTTTAACTGAAGAAAGGAGGTGTAATTTAAAGATGTGTAACCACATTGATTCTGTAAGTTACTCCTTATATTGTACTAGTCTTTTTTTAGTGTTAAATGATTGTATTTAAACAAAAATTACTTTTGTCAGTGGTTTTATGTAGAAAAAACATTTTCTACTTTTAAGGAGGATTTTAATTACCAATAAAATTTCATTTTTGTCTTAATAAGTTTTTGAAAATTATCTCACTCTTCCATATGATTAATATTTTGCTTTTCATTCAGTACCCCAGATTTACTCAAACTATTTTGGTTTGCTTTAAAAATGACATAAATTTTGTGGGAGGAATAAATATAACTTAAATATTGCTGTAAATTTGTTCTTGTTTTAATTTAGTATGATTGATTTTTATGTGCATAAAATACTTCCCTAGAAAAGGTTCATAATATTCAACCTAAATATTTTTGGAAAGGTGAGGTTCTGGTAAAAATTCATCAGGTAATAAGTTGTGGAATATTTGTATTGGTTTTTAACACCATGACTGTTTTAGTTGTTGTTTTGGTCTGTTTATTTTTCCGTTTGAAATGTTCCAGTTTGGGAAATATCCTTCATTACCAGATTTAACAGCTGAAATGTAATGTTTGTACCACTGATCATCTGATTTTTAGGTCATTTTGGTTCAACTAACTTTCTTATATCGTTCTTTACGTGTTAGTCAGAGGAGTTGTGTTCAGCTGTGCGATCCTGCCATCACTTAGGTTAACATCTGGAGCAGAAGGATCTTATCTCTGACTTTTCTTCCTCTTGTTAAAGTTTTTAATAGCTTTAACATTATTTAAATATGGAGTGAGATAGAATTGTGAGGCAAATTTCTGATTTGTTGATTTCCAGTAGTAAGCAAAGGAAACCTTTCTTCCTTTAGATGTATCATATACGTATGCTTATTTTAAGAGGAAAACACTTCATCTTCTTTATGATATAATGTAGATGGTTATTATTTTTTAATTAATAAAACTAATATAGTTTGTTTGGAAATCTCAAAAGATCTTTGGTAGTATACCTGCAACCTCAGCAATCCCTTTTTATCTATACAGATTTCCCTGCCTATTGTGGCCGTTTGCTCTCATTTAAATTTCCCATGGCTTTGGGTTGCAGACTTGGTTTTCTGCAAGAGTGCCCATGCTTACATGGTCATATATTCTGGGTGACTTTTCCACTTTTTCCTTTTTGTTATTTTGTTGATTGCTAACGGGAAAGAGGATCTTTTTTTTTTTTTTTTGACTTGTTTCTTTGTTTTGATCTTTCTTCCTTAGCTCATCTATTTGTGTGTTGTTTTGTTTTGTTTTGCAGATTGGGAAGAATTATTGTGTGGATTTAGATCCATGGGGACTATCAGGGAAAACTAATTTTGTTCTTGGTTTTGTTTTCTTAATAACAGTAGCAATTTAACTTTTGAGCCATTGAAAAGCTCAAAAGATATGTTAGCTTTATGCATGAAATTGGTAGAAAATTATTAATCCACAAATTTTCTATTCGTGGTTGCTCTACTGTTGGAATAAAAAAATATTATATTATAGTTGAATTAAGTAAATACTAATTAGCAGAAAGTAGTACTGTTATAAATTTTTAATTTAAATATTGTATAGTCAAAAGATATAGGAAATCAGTTGTAATCTGATATGATTTGTTTTGTAATTTTTGTTGTCCATGGTGTGTATATATTCAAATAGACATATGAATATACATTTTATTGAAGATATATTTTTTTAACTTGACCAGATCTTATATTCCTGCAAAACATGCTATTTTTCAAATGTGAAGAATTTTGTTTTATGTTAAGTCCTTGGAGAAGTGCTATGGCAAATTTAGTAATTGCTAAAACATTGAGTAATTTGTTCTGTTGTAAGGGAAAAGTAGAAGCCTCTAATCTTAACATCTCAAAATATTTTTCATTAATATCTAAAGACTTTAAAATATCAAATTAGTGTGATCAAAGCTACTTCTATTTTATATTTGTGTAGTGAAGGTACCATCATAAATAGCATTATGTAACTGAATTTTGTATTCATTAAGTTAGTATAAAATAATAAAAATTTCTTAGCATTTAAAAAATTATAATAATTTCCAAAAATACCATGACAAATCACGCGCAGTATTCTATTAACTAATAGGCTAAAAGAACGTTCTAATGTTGATATATAGTATGAAAAGGATTAATTTTGATATGCATAATTTTTAGGTATTTTTTGTTTGTTCATTTGATTATATACCATGGCAGTGAGGCGTCTGAAATTCTCTTTCTGAACGTTAAGTACACTGGGAATCAGAGTAAGGGCAAGCTGGCTTTTTTGCCTGCTAATTGTAGTTTTTTCTTGTGGATTTTAGTGCTTGTAGAATATGAAACTGAATGAATTTGTTATTCTCAAGAAAAATGGCATTATTGAATTTTTATTTTCTTTGTTATTTTTAGTTATAGTTCACATTTTGATTTCTATCTAATGATGTCTCTAGAAACAATTTCTCTTAAAATCAGTGAGTTTCAATCTAAGAAGAATATATATCCTGATAGTTTGATTAGCTGTTGTTTGACCATGGCAGTTAAAATAATCTTTTGAATTTTTACTCTTATCATAGTTATGGATGTTTCCTGTTTGTTGAATTATTCTCCCTAATTCTGATTAGTATATTTAAAGGTATTTTATATTTACATTTAATGTTCATATGTAATTATGGAGAAACACAAATAATCTCTGAAATATATTTATTTCTAGTATCTAATATTCACATCAAATAAGGGTATAACCTGTGATATGAATGATAATTCAATTATGAAAGTATGCAGCTTTAACACAAAACTTTTTTGTTAGCACATTTCACTAGCAAACATTTATATAAAATGTTATTCTTAAAGCTCATGACACAGATTTTGCTGTGTATGGCTTTAATAAGAAAGCACTATAGAGGTGACCCTGAAATTTATTATAGAAAGAACAAACTGGTGAAATGCTTTTATGCTATTAAAAAACTTCACAACCATCAGACAACTTTTTTTTTTTTTTAAGTCATGATTGCTTGATGCCTTTTGCAGTCTTTATTTGAAACTCGTTTTATACGATTTCTTTTTTGTCCTCCCTCTCTTTTTTCTTTTGGCAGTGGGTGGATGATTCTTTTTAAACTGAATGGTTAAACATGTATAGTAACTATTAAAGTATAATGGAAATACTTTTATTCTTGATAATTTTTAGTCCAGAAATGCTGTGAAGGTAAGCCAATGAGGGTGAAATTACATTGTGTCGTATAGAAACTAGAGTTTTCTGTTTAGAAAAGTAGGCTCTGCATTAGGGGTTGTTTGTGAAATATTTTACAGTTCTCTTATTGCTTGGTAAGTTTTAGGTGTTTTTATGTTACGATGTTCTAGCTGATGGTTGGTATTCTTGAAAAATACTTATCTTTGTATGAGAGAAGATAGGGAGTGAGAACAGAACAGGAATTGGGGGGAAAGAAAACCTTCCTAAAATGTTGACACTTGACAGGGAGTGCTTGAACTGCCTTTTCCTCAGAGTTCACTTAAACCTTGACATATTTTAAAAAGATTGATTGTGGTAAGTATTAAAATTTTAACTCTGGCTTTCATCCTAAATTAATTTAAACCTTTATAAAATTAACCAAACAATTCCTGATACTAATTACTGATGTTAAGTTATTGTGTTGAGTAATTAATAGTTCTTTGTGATATTTGTTTTTATTAATGTGATAAGCTGAAATTATAAAAGGTGTATAAGAGTGTAGAAATTGAGTTATGTAACATTTTGATATTTTGCTGTAGCCACAAATTAAAATATGTTTTGATATATAGTAATTTTATTTCTTAGTGTTATAGGATATTTATTGGCTTTCAGTATATAGAAAATTTAGACCTTTTAATTTTAAATATTTTTGTAAATTGAGCCATACTTTTTTAAAAAATGCAAAAACTTGAGGCAGTGTATAAAATATGCTCGTGTTAGTTAATTTAGTTTTTCAGTGATTAGACTTTGTAAAGTAGAAATGAGACCTGGGATTTTATTTTAAGAAAATATACTTAATTTTAAAGTGCTAATATTAGAACTAGAGAAATCTTGTCAAATATAGTAAATCTATATCCATAATTAATAATGCATAATTATTTTAAATTACTAGTTAGGAAGGTAAGAGATGCTAACATCTTCTTTGTTGGAAGTTATAAACTGTTTTGAAAAGGATGAAAGGGAGAAAAATAAACTAATTACAGGCAGATTTATATCATTCTGACATTGTATGTTATTGATGGGTTCGTGTCACAAAAGCCTGCAAAACTTCACAAAAGTATTAGGTATATTTTAATTCAGTAGTCTCGCTGAAAACTTTTGTGATACATCTAGAAAAATTTTTATATGGAATGTTTTTATTTTAAAGTTTAGTGATTCATCTAGGTGCCTGGTCTCAATTTCAGTTTTGTTAATTTAAACATTATTATTTGTTTAAAATTTTTGTTTTCAGTAATATGTTATTGCTTGGGTACAGTAGTCTTACTGTTTCAATTACATTTCATCCATTTATGACATTTTATCAGCCAGCTATTACTATTTTATTGTTCTCATGTTGTTATTGTACAGACTTCAAGTCTAAAGTAAGAGCTAGTATATATTACAGTGTATATGACCATTTCTAATTTGACCTGTTACTGTAAAGAAGGCTAACAAGTGTGTATGACCAGCCCACCCCTTCTGGAGCAGTTGAAAACAGGCCTCAGAAGACTCAAAGGAATTCTTTTAACTCCTAGCAGGGCCACGGGGTCAATGTCAGATTTAGTCATGCTGTTATTTTAGCCCAGTGGTCCAGAGAGATGACTGAAAAGTGAGTCTTTTATTTCTTTTTTTGTGTGGTTATTAACAGGATTAAATGTAAGCCATTGTGTACTTAGTACCAATTAGTTTCTCATCTGAGAGGTTCATTATGATTTTTTGTCAGCCTTGGTCTTGTAATATTTGTTTCATTGTTTGATTAGTTAAGGGGATGAAAGGACTGAAGAAAAGTTTTATAGCAGTGCTTTTAAATTCATTAGGAATTTTAATACATAGTCAACTTTGCAGATATGTAGACCTTGTTTGGAAAATGGACCACATTAAAAATTGGCATAGAATATGGTAAAGTTAATTGTTTAAAATTTTTCTTTTCCTGTTGTATTTCCTTTAGTCTTAAGCTATCTTTATTATATCAAATAATGCTTTTTTATTTCTAGAAGTTGGCTTTGAATTCTTATACATATTTCTAAAAATTATGTTCAGTTTGCTGTGTATATGTAACTGTTGGGAGGCGCACACACCAAAAAAACACCTTCAAAGTTAAAAAAAACTTTCATTTCCTAGATTACAAACGTAGATCGAGCTATTAGAAACAGACCATAAAAATTCTAAAGATCATTATTAGGTATAATAAACAAGCCTTAATTTAAAGGGAAGCAGCCTGAAAGTTGAGTTTTTAGGCTGTTTTAAGTAAAAATGCAAAGCTGTAAGAGTTCAGAGAAGAGGAGTGTACCTAACTTTTTAATTGATAGTCTTTTTAAATCCTTGACTTAAATTTTTTTTTTTTATTAAAATGAATATTTCAGTAACATTCCTCATTTAAAACATTGATTTAATTCAGTGAAGTTTTGGACAAAAAATGCTCTTATAAATTGGACTAGAGATGCTGATTCTAGTTGAAAGCAAGGAATATTACCCAGAATTATTTTGTTGGTAAATGATTATCTGGAGTAGTAGGTCTTATATCCTGTTGTTGAAGTGTACAACACACATTTTCACATGCCCTCGCCTTGAAATGAAAATGCCTGTACTAAGTCCCCTGCTTACTGTCAGTGTTTTTTGGTACCTAGATTACCTTATTATAGAGTTGTGTATTTAAAATTTTATAATCCAAATAATTATGACAGCATATAGATTGACAAATAAGGTTTTATTCTTAAACTGGTTTCAGGCATAGTGAATTTATAGTCCTTGCTTTTTAGTATTTGTTTATTCAGTTTTCTGAGAAATATATTTCTATAAAGTCTAGATGTATGTTATTTAAAATTTTTTCTTTTTAATTATAATATGAAGGGATTTAGATCCTCTAAATGAAAAACCTTGTTTATGACCTTATTACCACATGACTATAAGACCGGGTTACCAAATTATACCTGCTTTATTAAAATTGTTTAGTAATCAATCTTTCTTTACTCTCTCCACCCCCATTTTTAAAACAAAAAGTGTGAGGTAGCTGTATTAAGTTGCTAGATTTTTAATTAATAGGAAGTAAATAACTTCCTCTTGTGGTTTGTTGGTTTTCAGTTTGGAAAGTAATTTCTTTTGGTAGGTAAATGCAATTTTTGCTACTTAACATTTCCTCAGTATCTTTGGAAAATAAGAAGGACATCTTCAGTATAATGGCCTTGTAATATGGAAAAGGACAGATTTTAAAATAAAAAAAAATTTATTTCTTTTATTTTATTATGTTTGACTTTATAAGAAGCTGAAAGAAATAGATGTTAGGTTGGATATCAGGCTCAGTATTAAGTGCTCTGATGATCATATCATTTAAATAATTTAAAATTAACAAATACTTGTATTGATTGATCTAATATTTAGAAAATGTAGTTAATAAGATAAACTATTTGTTCCTTCTCTCTTAAAGCTGAATTCGGTTTAGGCCTCTAATAAAATTGGTCCAGAAATTAACATTGAAATAACTATAGGAAGTAAAAGGTGAAGGACAGGCAATCCTAAAATAATTCATTAGGACTTCTGTTTCTTTAGCATCTTTAATAGTGACTATTGTAAGCACATGAATCATATATATCAGTTTAGTAAATAATCACACCATTAACATTCAGCCACATTCTTTATAATTGCTACTCAAGCACCTTCAAACTATTGTGTTTTAAAAACAGTAGAAGTTTGGGAACTGTAGTAATTTCATTAAAAGACCACTACAGAATATGCTTTCTTGGTAAATAGAGGTCTAGGAATAATTGATGTTGTAATATAATTGAAAAATGTTTTGTCCCATAAAGACTACTTTTATACTTTGTTTTTCTAACCAGGTGAGGCCTAACAGATAAAGCAAAAACAAAACAAAACAAAATACTTTTTTGAAAGTGTCTAACATTGTTGAATGTAGAAATATAGGTGTGTTATCTTAGTTATTTCATGAAATTAAAACAGAAGAAAAAACTCAAAATATCTAAATCTCAAGAAGATAAATGGAAGTTGAGTGAAAGTGAATAGAATAGAGATCTAGTTTTTGAGTCTTCTAGCTGAATTTTATATCCAAAGCTTTAATCTTTGGAGTTTTACATTTCTTACAATGCAAGTGACTTTATTTTGTAATAGGCATGGCAATCATGCTAGGATTAAAAGTATTAGATTATACAGTACCTTTTATTAGCATCTAAGGAACCATCTGTATTTGAGTATATAGTAACTTAGAATTGATTTTTTTTTATGCTTTGTGATGCAGACCAAACCTTTGTGGCTTTTGAAAGAAAAAGAAAGCAGTATTTATTTTAACATTGTGTTTGATGAATTGTATTTCATTTTGCATGAAAGGTACTATAGATCCTTATCCACAAAGTAGTCATTTATCGACTATGATTTTATTGGTTCAGCCAGTCACTTTGACCAATTAAAAAATTTAGATTTTAAAATTAGTACTTAGCAGCTTATTTTTAATATATTGGAACACAGCAGAGTTTGATTATAAAGTAATTTTTGCCTCTTTTATAAAGATGCTCCGTAAAAACACTAATGGTAATAATGTTTATCAGTAATTATTCCTTGCTACTGAGTAGGAAAAAAAAGACTAGACTTGCCTCTCTCTCTCTCTCTCTCTTTTTTTTTTTTTTTTAGCCTTATAGGCATGTTGTAGGAATTGAATTGAAAGTCTGTAAACTCGATTATGGTTCTGATTTGGAACAAAGACATAAGTAACCTGACATAGCAAATAATAGCCAAAGAAATATGTTCCATATCTGTTCATTCAGCCAACCAGTGATCTTGATTCACCATATAAGGTGTGCTGATTCATACAGAGATGAATCAGGCATAGACCCTGACCTCAAAGGTCCTATAGTTTAATAGAAGAGACAGAGATGAGTGGTATAAGAAAACTTTGGGGGTACATAAGAGGAAAAGCTGCTTTCTTTCATGAGGGGTGGAGGTATATAAGGGAGATAGAATATGTCATGTGATTAGGAGGGCAGTAGACTTCATTTCTATTTTGAATAGAGCAGTATCTCTTATGCTGGGTTCCTCAAACTAAGTCCATTTGAGGGGATGATTTGTAATTCTATAAGAATTGTTAACATTTGTATTCTTATTTTCATGTTTAAAAGGGGTCTTATGCCAGTTACAAAGACAACACTTTGCAGTGATAATTCATAGTTGAAAGACATTTGTTATAGAATGAGACCCATTTCTTAAGTAATTGTTTCTCAATTTGAGGTTTGCCGACGATTTGATGTTCAAGAAAACTTTTATTTTTTTAAAGGGGTTCATACATTTCTAAGTTTGAGAAACAAAAGGTTAGGCCAGATAATATTTTGTGCTTTCTAGACCACATTTAAATCAATGGTAGGAAGTAAGTGGTCCAGAAGTGTCTGAGTAGTAAGGGGATCGCCTTTGGGATTAAATTTATTTTTTTTTCAGGAGACGAGGCAGCGTACTTCAGAAATGTAGCTGAGAGTTCACTATAAGTCCCAAAATACTTTGAATTTTTTGTTGAGTCACTACCATTTAGAATTTAAATTTGTGGCAGTGCTGATGAAAGGGCACAGCTTGTGTGATTTTAAACAATAATCAACTGTGAATTTATTAAATGGAGGGTAAACTTTCTAAATATATTCTGAACACAAACTAGACCTGTTAAAATGGTTTCTGTTATAAGCCTTTTTCTCTAGTTCTAAATAAGCTACTGTACAGTCTTTGTATAATTGATTACTTTTGGAGTCCAGTTTTACTTTCTGCTTATAGTATTACAACAAACAGTTTAATTTCACTGAAATTAATTAAATCTAGATTATTTTGTAGAGTATGGTCTAGGATTTTGTTTCATAAATTGAGAAAAAGCTCATAAGGAATAAACAAGTACTTTAATTTATAGTTCCTAGCCTTTAAAGGAATTTAGATTTTACATTGTGTAAATTGAACATGGTAAATTTAAGAATATCTGTACCAAATATCCCAAACATTGGAAAATTTGGGAGGAAAGCACTGAAGAATATTTCTCATTATTTCTCCCTTCTTTTCCTCTTAAAATTTTTTAGGGATAAAAATAACTCCTCCCCCCACCAAACAAAACTGATCAAAGAATTAGATGATGGCTTTTAGTTTCTTACATTTTTCTGAAATCTATCCAGGCTTTTAAAATGGGAAATTTTGGGTGATTATTATTCTTACCTGGGGAAAAGGCTGTTTTGATAAGGGAGAGGAAGTTAGGGTGACATTATTTGCTCACATCATACATAGAATAATTCCGATTCATCTGTAGAGTTTTATTATTGTTTTGCATGTAACATATACTACTTGGAGGATATTTTATTACCATTTGAGGTTCTTAATAGTTCATGTGTCAGTTTGCCGTTATGTAAAAATATGTTTAAGTTGCTTTGACAGATACTTTAAATAGCAGACACGAAACATGTGAATTTAGCATTGCCATCTTTTCTTTTGTTGTTGCCTTTCTTATTTTTTTAATCCCTGAGCAGTTGTAAGCATTCTTAAAATTTCCTGTGCACAGAAATTCCCTGAAACATTAAGAAGCTGCTAAAAGACTCAAGCTCTGAAAGAAGTCCCAAAGATACATCACTGCTTGACTGCAAACATTTTTAAGAAGTCACTGATTATAATGAACACAGCTTTAATGGCAGTTTTTCCTCTCCTTTTCAGGAGAATGTGACAGAGTGTCATTAAGGTTTTAGAAATGAATGCTCTTGAGGAAAGGAGGATCACTAGGACTACAATGATGCCCAGTATGTGGCCGTGGGATTCTCAGTTGGGCTCTTTTTAGGTTTTTAATCAGGTTGGGGAAGGGGGACGGAGAGGAAGGGAATGGGAATAGATGGAGCTTTGGGACACCTGTACACCAGCGCATTTTACTTTCTCATTGATCTCTTTAAGTATTGAATTTGTAGGGTCTAATGTAGAAATGTAAACAAAATTCTAAATCTTTTGAGGGCCAGTAAACATAATCAGCCCTAACTGTTTATATTTAGAAGCACATAATTCTTTTTTTTCATTTAACTTAAACTGTTTAGATATATTAAATCTGAAATTTCATTTAAATTGTAATTTCGCCTCTGCTCTAAGGATATTGTTTTAACCCATTGTTCTTTTGTATGGTGACAGTAATTGCCCTTGATATATTCTGTAGGTCAATTGGATTGTATCACAAAAGAGGCAAATAATAAATATGTGCCAGAAAGAGCTATGTTTCAGTACAGCGACAGGAAAGCAGATTTTTGTATCAGACATTGGAATAACATCTAGAGGCGCTGCATCACACATGGGTACAGATCTTTTTAGTGGAATGCAGGATGATAAAAGGAGTTATTTTGAAGTGTACAGCCACAATTTCCCCCTTTAGTTCTCTTAGCAATAACAAACACTGATCCTTATATTTAATGTGTAATATTTATGGTTTGTTTTATGATTTTTAAAAATGTTACTGTATGTATACAGGGCTTGAGAAGTTATTTTTCCTGTTAATGTCTTAACATAATGTTTCTGAACATTTTTTTTTTTTTTACTTCTTGTGGATCACTGTAGCGTTGGAATTTATAAAGAATGATTATTTATCTACTTCACTTTTTTATAGCTGAAGTCAGAAAGAAATTTCTAGAATACCTCAAGTGTGTTTCTCAGTGAGAGTAAATCTCTTCTATCTAAAATGATCCTTCTATCCTTAATTTTACTTGGGATTTTTGACATTAAAGCTGACATTGGAAAAGGTAGCTTTCATTTTACTTTTTTGGTCTTAGCTACCTAGGTTTTATAAAAATTATAAAATGATCTCCATCTGTTAAATCTTTAGAAATTTTTTTCCCTTTGACACTCGGGTGATGCTGGGCTTTTTGGAGCTCTGAATATAAATTTGGTTCTTCTGGTTTTTTTTCCTTGATAGGTAGCTCAGTGCTACATTAGCAATTCTTTATTTGAAGTGTTTATCCCCACACAAAATAATCCTCATGCACCCACCTTTTTTTTTTTTTTTTTTTAATGAGGAATTGAGACCAGCCGTATTCCAATGTCTTCTGGGAACCTAGGCATAAATTATAACAAGCTAACAGTGATGATAGTACACACTAGGAAGTGTTTGAGAATTTCCCTCAGGAGTGTTAAAGATTTCCAGGTATCTACATAAGGTTAAATAACCTGCCTTGAGTTATATAAAAAATACTACTATGTAGGAAATTGGTGAGACCTGAACTTCCCCCTTTCTTCCTTTTTGTCATATTTGCATTGACTTTTTTAAATAAACTTTTTTAGAACAGTTTTACAATTATAGGAAAACTCTAAAGATAGTACAGAGAATTCTCATATGCCCAACTCCCAGTTTCCCCTTATTAGTACTGTCTTATATTAGTGTGGAACATTTGTCAAAATTAATGAACAATTATTGACTCTTTGTTAATAACTAAAGTCTGTTTTTACTCATATTTCTTTATTTTTATCTAATATTCTTTTTTTTCTGTTCCAGGATCCCATCTAGGATAGCACATTACATTTAGTTGTCAGGTCTTCTTAGGCTCCTCTTGGCTGTGATAGTTTCTCAAACTCTCCTTGATTTTGATGATTGTCAGCTTTGAAAAATTTTGTAGGTATTTTGTAGAATGTCCCACAATTAGGATTTGTCTTTTATTTTCCTCATGGTTTGCCTGGAGATATGGGTTTTTGGAAGGAAGACCACAGAAATAAAGTGCCATTCTCATCACGTCTTGTCAGGTATAAATGCTGTCAACATGACTTGATGATGATGATAGCCTTGAACACCTGGCTGAGGTACTGTTTGTCTGGTTTCTCCACTGTAAAGTTACTTTTATGGAAAACATACCGTACTTTTAGAAAGGATGTCACTGTGTATAGCCTACACTTAAGTAACAGGGAGTTAATGCTCTACCTCCTTTATGATGAGATATATATATTTAAATTATTTGGAATTCTTCTGCACGGGAGATTATTCTGTTCATTCATTCGTTCATTCATTTATATCAGTATGGACTCATGGATATATATTTTATACTTTTGGTTATAATCCACTACTACATTTTTTTTGTTGTTTAGATGTTTCAGTTTTGGCCTTTGAGGGCTCTTTTACAACGCCTGTGTCTCTTGGACTTAATCCTATCATAGGTTTTTTTTTGTTTTGTTTTGTTTTGTTTTTGCCATTTCCTTTTTGGCATTACAAGATGCTATAGGTACATCTTGTATTTTTTTTTTCCCCAGACCTAGAATCAGTTATTTCTCAAAGGAGCTCTCATTCCTTCTGTTGGAGAATGATGTTAGAAAGTAATGTTTGAGCACTCAGTAGTTGTAGTTTTAACAGTTATAATGGATTGAATCAAATCAGACATATTTGAATATCTGCTTCTTGAAAATATTATATAAAATTCAGTGACTAATTCAGATAGTAGCCATGTCCATGGTTCATAAGAAAGATTTGATTTATATAGAAGTTAATCTAGATGTTTATATTGTAATGATAGGAACTTAAGACATTTTGTTTATTTGGTTGGTTTGTCTTGGTTCTTACTAAAGGTTTTTCAGACTTTTTATATTTTGGTTCTGAGGAAACTTATTCCCTAAATTTACTGTCTTTTATATCTTCATAAAACTCCTATTAGTGTTTTTGTAAACCCTTTTGTAATTCAGTTGTCACTTCTCAGAACTTGAGGTGTATGCTTTTCTTCTTGAGCATATAATAGAGTGCCTTGTATATGGCAGGTCTTTAATGAATGTTTCTTGAATGAATTCTCTAAATGAAGTAAAATTTTTTTGAAATTTATTTTCATAGAATGGGTAATCTAAAGTACAATAAAAGAGGTTAAAAATACTTTGTATAAACATTTTTGACCTTTTCTTAAGCTGTTAAATTCCTCATAAAAGAGATGATTATTAAAAAGATGGCCACAGTTATACTATAAGCCAAGCTTTGTTACTCTGGTAACAAAAAAAAAAAAAAAAAGCTGAAAGTTTATGAGCTTTTTCATTGGTTACTGGGAATGTTTAAGTAGATATGCCTTCATGTCATCATTTTTCTTTGTATTAGAATGTTAATACTATCACTTTCTTCAGTTTCCAAATTAGTTGGTATTTATTTACCCATGTTAGTAGTATTGTTTCATTAAAACATTTATTTGTCCATTCAATGTTAACAACTTTTTTGTGGTAAGACATTGTAATAAGTAAATGAATTTCCTGGCCAAAGGAATTTGTAATCTAGTGCAGTGTTTTTCAAAATGCAGGCTGTGGACACTGTGGTTCCTGCAAGGCCAAACTCTTTTAGGAATGGTGTGTAAAACTGTTGATGCCTCATCATGAATCAGTGCTGTGATAACAAACTGTATAGTGGTCATTGTGTTTTCACTACTGCAAACTCAATTGAAAAAAAAAAAAAAGTCTAGTTTTGCTTAATGTCCTTAATGAAGCAGAAAAAATGATTAAGTTTACTAAACCTCTACTCTTGTAATCACTTTTCCCCCATATTCTGTATGACAAAATGGAGAATACACATAAAACACTTCTGTTGTATCCTGGAGTATGATTGTTGTCTCATGAAAAAACATTTGTTCAGTTTTATGAGCTGAATTAGTCTCTTTTTGCATGAAACATTTTTACTTTGAAGAACAACTGACAAGCTATTCAGACTTGGGTATATTGCAGAAATTTTCTTGAAAATGAATCAAGGGAGCATGCCACATCAAGAAAAATAACTGTCAGCATTTGCTGCCAGTGATAAAATTTGAGCTTTTTCCCCCAAAATTAGAATTTTGGAAAACTTATATCTATCATGGTGAGTTTAACAAAGCTTGCCAATTCTTAAAGACTTTCTGATTAGATGAGTTGTGATATGAACAAAGTGATCTTTTTTTTTTTGTATAATGTGTGAACATTTGGAAGATTTTATAAATCAGTGAACCAGTATTTTCTGCATGATGTTATAAAATTGCATAAAGGATCCTTTCAAGGTACAAAATAGGTGAATGGATTTTAATGTTAACAGAGTAAAGTTCATTGTTACTGTTTTATATTTTACATTGCAACTAAGTTTTGTTAGAGTGTCAAGGAAGAATATTCCTAAATATCTGAGTAGCCAATAAAATACCCCTCTTTTCAGATTACAAATCTGCCAAACTTGATTTTCGTAGTAGTTCAACCAGAAAAGCATATCCTTACAAATTGAATGTAGAAACAGACATGAGAATCAACTACATTTTCACAGCACAGTCATTAAAGAGTTTTGTAAAACACTGCTACTCTTACTACTAGTTTTTTTGTTTGTTTTGGAAAATATAGCTGTTTTTTATTAAAATATTATTTATATTAACATATAATGACCTCATGTTACATGAATTAATACTTATTTTGAAAATTACTCAGCTTTAGTTTCTTACATGGTAAACATTGATAAATAACCCATGTAAAAAAGGCTTTTGGAATGCTCAATTTTTAAGAATATAAAAAGGTCCTGAACGAAAAAGTTTGAGATCCAGTTGTCTAGAATATGCAATAGAATACATACTTAAATATAGGGTTTTTGAATATAATAATAATTTGAATATGATAATAATTAAGAATGAAATAGAAATCTTTGTCTTGAGAGAAGAGAGGAAGTTTCTCCCTTGCTCAGAGAAAACCAAGAAGACTTCATGAAAGAAGAACGTATTAAACTAGATCTTGAGAATGTATACTTTCCTGGAGATAAAGATAGGATAAAAGAGGATGGTATTTAAGATAGCATCAAATGAACACTCTTTTAAAAAAAAATATATAAAGATATAGGCATTTTATACTCTTTAGAATCTGTCATTAGAAAAAGGATTTTGTACAGAATGTGTGAAAGATCAAGGAATAATGGGGTAACTAAGGTTGTTTACAACTTGGTTTGCAAATGTCAACAAAATATAGTAGTTTGCCTGTTGAATAAAATTGAGCTTATTTTTTTTTCTGCAGCGTATTAATTGTATTATAGTATGCCATTGCCACTTTCAATGAAATCCTCCTATTCTTGGAACAGCAGCCAATTCTAGGAATTAACAGAATTAGGTTACTTTGCCTAGTGGCACAAAACGTACCCAAGGTATTAAATCATTGGCTTTTCTGTTTGGGACACAATCAGAAATAAAGTTTAGAGATAAAAGTTGATTTGCATGCTGTTCACATTTATTCATACTTTAACGGGTATATTTTTCTATTCTGATTCCTATAATCCTTTTTGAAACAGATTTTCAATTGCAGTTATGTCCAGAGGTACAGAATTCTAATAAAATTTTAGGCTAAAGACTAAATTCAGAATTCAACTACAGTAACTTGATGCTATTGGTTGTGAAAATATTTTCTGCCTTTAGAATAATAAGCAAATATTAAAAATGTAGTTACCTAACAGATGACTATGTATTATGAAAAAATTTTGAAGGATTAATTATGTCAAGTAATATAAGAAACCAGTTTGGAAGAGGGAAAGAATGATAGTTTTATTTGAACTTTACCAAGTTTTTAAATGATTTTTTTTTTTTTTTTGTACTCAAAGTGGTAGAAGCAGAGTTGGGTGACAGTATGAGAACATTTTGATTGAGTAGGATTTGGTCATCTGTTATTTTTATGAGATTTTTGGAAAATTGTTTTAACTTTTCATTCCAAAGCCCTGAAGGTCTTGCAAAAATGTTCGTTTTTTCTATAACCATTGCTATGAAGTTACCAGAGTGTGGGACAGCATCTTTGGTTTTGTAGAATCTCTGATCTCTTCTTTGCTCTAAAATATCTCAAGAATGAAGGGAATAGAATTGCTATAGAATAAGTAGACATACACTCAGAGAACTTATTAGTCCATAAGGTCTCTGGCAATATGAAAAGGAGTAAAGAAAGCAGTGATTAACAATCTGTTTATAACATGGATCAAGCTTAATACTAATCTTCAAAAAATTTTAACTTAATTTCTTTCAAATAAGAATTTAAAGAGATTCCCTTAAACATTAATCATTAGGGCCTTCTGTGGTATACCTTATACACAGTACCACTGGTATTCCTTGCTTTGGCCCTCATGGCTGCCAGACACCCCACTTGAAAGATGTTATTGCAACCTTTGAAAATAACGTTTAAAGAATGTTGCAGCTGGAAGGACCTAAAAGATTAGGCCAGAATTTCTCAAATCTGGTTTTATGCCAGGATTTAACAGTATGTCCCCAGACCTATTGAATTAGCATCTGTGTGTGTGAGACCCAGGATTCTGTATTTTATCAAGTCTCCCTATGTTAGGCTGGAACGGATTGATTGGAAATCACTGCTTTAAGGCCATTGCATTCATTTTCTAGGTGAAAAATCTTGGGCCCAGAGGAGAACAGTGACATGTCAATCTGTATTCAGTTTGGTTTTCTTCTCTGCACAGCAGCTACAATTTACAGAGTATTTTGTGGTTAAATCATGATAGCTACAGAACTCCTTTAGTTGGTGGACCATGCTCAAGTGCTTCTTAAGAGGTAGCACTTCTGAACGTGACCTTTCAAGACATTGTCATGTCACACAATGTTTCTTGAGCTGTAGCAGGCAGACATTGAATCCTTTGCAGGGGAATGAGCCAAAAATCTGCTCCTTCATGTTAGTATCCTATGAGTGAGCATAGTCAGATACTTTGGGAAGTGGTAGAGCTATCTTCAGAAACTAGCTCTGAATAAAAACCTTTGAGCAAAATAGATAGATGACTTAGCAGAATGATACTTTTGTAAAAAGAAAATGTTTGTTAAGGTGTGATTGACATTTAAAATGTACAATTTGATAAATTTTGGTATATGTACATGCAAGTGAACAAATCTGAAATCTTCAGAAGTTTCCTCATGCCCCTATAAATCCTTGTCTCCTTCCCCTCCATACCTTTCTTCATCCCCAAGGAACTACTGCTTTCTGTCATGGTAGCTTAGTTTTGCATTTTCTAAAATCAGTCAATTTTATTGATTTTCAAAGAACCTGCTTTTGGTTTTTTGGTTTCTTTGATTTTTTTTTAATGATATTTTTTTTATTTTTCAATTATAGTTAGCATACAATATTATATTAGTTTTAAGTGTACAGCATAGTGATTAAACACCTGTATAACACTCAAAGTGGTCACCCCAATCTAATACCCCTGTGGCACCATACATAGTTATTATAATATTGACTATATTCCTTATGCTATATTTTATATCTTTATGATTGTTTTGTAACTACTAATTTGTACTTCTTAATCCTTTCTCCCTTTTTCACTAACCCCTCCCATCTGGTAATCCTCAAAATGTTCTTTGTATCTATGAGTTTGTTTCTGTTTCGTTTATTTTGTTCTTTAGATTCTACATATACTTGGAGTTGTATGGCATGCTTTCTCTATAACGCGTCACTCAGCACAATATCCTCTAGATCCATCATGAAATCTTTTTCCATCTCTTTTCCTACTGTGTGTGTCTTTTAATCTGAAGTGAGTCCCTTGTAGGCAGGCTATGTATTGGTCTTGTTTACTTGTTCATTCAGCCACCTATCTTTTGATTGGAGCATTTCTTTTTTTTTTTTTTTTGAAGTACTTGTTAATATATAGTTATTGCCATTCTTTATTCATATTTTTGATACATATTTTTTTTTTCTTAAGTCCCTCCAACATTTCTTGTAATACTGGCTTAGTGGTGATGAACTCCTTTAGCTTTTTCTTGTTTTGGAATCTCTTCATCTGTCCTTTGATTCTAAATGATAGCTTTGCTAAGTAGAGTAATCTTGATTGTATGTCCTTGCTTTTCATCACTTAGAATTTTTTGTGCTAAGCCCTTCTGGCCTGCAGTTTCTGTTGAGAAATTGGCTGTCTTATGGGAGTTGTCTTGTAAGTAACTAATTGCTTTTCTCTTGCTGTTTTAAGACTCACTCTTTGTATTTAACCTTTGGCATTTTAGTTATGATGTGTCTTGATGTGGGCCTCTTTGGGTTTGTTTTTTTTTGTGACTCTGAGTTTCCTGGGGTTATATGTCTATTTCCTTTACCGGGTTAGGGAAGTTTTCCATCATTATTTTTTCAATGAAGCTGAAAATATATATTCAGCTTCTTGTTCTCTTTCTTTAGGTATCCCTATGACACAGATATTGTTACCCTTAATTTTTTCCCATGGGCTTCTTAAATTATTCTGGTTACTTTTTTTTGCCATTTCAATTGGGTGTCCTTGACGTCCCCATCCCCTATATCAGTGTTTTGATCCTCTTCGTCCTCCACTCTGTTGATTCCTTCTTATATGTTCTTCATCTCAGATGATGTATTCTTTATTTCTTACTGATTCCCTTTTTTAACTTCCATTTCCATTTTTATGTTTTTTATCTCTTTGTTAAAGTTTTCACTGAGTTCATCTACAGTTCTCTTAATTTTATTGAACAACTTTATAAGCAGTGTTTTGAACTCTGTATCTGTGAGATTGCTTGACTCCATTATTCCTGGATCTCTGTTCTGTTCTCTCATGTGGTTTCTGCTTCTTTGTCTTCACGTTTTGGTACCCTTTCTGTGTCTTTCTGTGTACTAAGCAAAGCTTCTGAGTCTCCCAGTCTTATTAGTTAGCATGACTTTGTGTAGTAGGTGTCCAGCAGCACAGTCCTGAGAGGGGCTCAGCTACAGGCCCAGTTTATCCACAGCCAGTGCCCCTCCAGGGTCATCTGTTAAGATTCAGCAAGTAATTCACAGAGGCTTTACTTATAGTTGCCTCAAGAGGCAACACTAGAAACTGAGGCCAGCCGCCACCTGTGTGAGTCTTGGAGTTCGCTCAGTAAGGAGCACTGGACTCACTGAGGATACACCTGGATGTGGCTTGGGGGCGGTGGAGTTTCAAGGAATCCTCTAGGCGTATTGACTTCTGTTTTCCAGTTTGATGATGTTTTCAGCTATGGTGGTGGTATGTCTGCATACTGGGAGAGGGGAGGGCTCAACAGAGGAACAATGGATTCTGCTAGCACTTCCACCTGGGAGAGAGGCTTGCCTCTGGCCTTTTCTCGGACAACTCTGTTCCCCTGTAAGTCCCTGGTGCGCCCCCCGCAGTAGCTTACCCAGTGATGGTGCTCAGAGCAATCAGGTCTGTCATCGCAAAAGTCCAGTTGTAGACACAGCCCCTTTAAGAGCTGGCTGCAGCTGCCATAGCCTCTGTCCCACTAAGTTGCTGGGGACCTGGCAGCCTGGTGTTTTCGCTCCCTCCTACCTCCTACCATTGCAGGGTGATTTCTTATTTCTTTTCCTAGTTGTGGGGCTTCTGTTAATCTAGACTCTCCAGGCGACTCTGCTTGCTGTTTGCTCCTTGCTGCTTGCTGCTTGCTGTTTCTGTCACAACTTTGATGTGGTTGCAAAAGGGGATGAACAAAACTTTTATCATCTACACCATTTTGCCTGGTTCCAAGCATGGGCACCTCCCCGCCTAGCCTCTGCCTGGCTCCTGGGCAGCTGGGTGCAGCAGCTGCCCAGGAGCCAGGTGACCTTGTGCAGCTGACCTTGTGCCTTGGGGTGTGTGCTGGGTGACTGCAGCCATGTACCACCACCATGGAAGCAGCCCCGTGCTCTAAGGTACAGAGGGGCCCCCGGCCTCTCTTAAACTATTGATGTTTGCCAGAGTCTGCTTGGGTTTCCACTTGCTGTGCTGTGGCCTATAAACTCTGCTAATAAGCTGGGGCAGTGGTAAGGTTCAACTGTCTTGTCAGAGGTTTTATTATCCTTTATTACCTGACATTCAGTGCCTTTTTAACTGTTGTTTTGTATGTTTTGTCTTATTTTATTGTTTTTTGTTTGTTTGTTTGAATTTTTTTGGTGGTTGCAGGTGAGCTAGAAAATCAGATTCCTGTTACTTTTTCTTAATTGGAAGCAGGTCTAGTACTTACTCTTAATTTGTGTGTAATAAGTTTTTGAGTTTTAACTTTGTGTTACAGAGCACATTAGACTATTTCATCTGTACCCCTAAAATTTACTTTTGAATCTGCTTGTTGGGAAAATGAGGGTTCACTTTATATTTGGGATCTCCTTATATTTTGGCATATTCTGGCATGTTCACTATGTCCTCCATGATGCTCAGTAAAATGAATTACATGAGCATAGCACTCAGTATGTATTTGTAGATTCAATAAGTTAATGTTAATTTTTAAAGGGCCAGGTCCCATCATTCTAATCCTGTGCAGTTTATGTAGCAATTCTTTGAACTGTCAAATGATCTCCTAACAAGTTCTTACTGTTGTATTAAATAGTCATTTAAGTCTTAGCAGTAAATGAACTGGAAGGCCTAACTTTAAGTTCCTCTGTTTATCAGGAAACAAAAAATACGGCTTATAGTTAGAATTCTGCCTATAGTAGACTTAAAATGTCTGAGTCTACTAGGATGTAATCTTTCTTATCTTCAGTTGAGATTTGGTATCAATTCAAGGTAACCATCTTCCTGATGTCAGGTAGGAAGTTATTTATTGGCTAAAATTCTGGGATAAGCTCTTTCAAAAATACACAAATATTTCGTTATGGAAAGGGACCACATATTTCACTAGGGGACCTACATGCTAGAGTGAGGTGTCATCCTGAGAGATGCTTGGAGACCTTTGAGACTCTTTAACTTGTTTTTCCAGCCAGGTGTCTGCCAGATTTTCTGACCTAAGTGGAGCTCAAGTAGGAATTTCATTATGGAAGCTTGATCTTAATTTTGATTCTTGTGGTAACCTAACATTGTTGGTTTTGTATTTAATAGTCTCCAGAAATTCTTTAAGATAAATTTGATTTTATCATTGTCTAATGACTTTTGTAACATGGGGTTTTTGTCTGTTTTTTTTTTTTTCCCCAGGTGAGGCGATCCTTGGTTGACCTCACAGATTGCAAGGACCGTGTTTGCTTACAATCCCTTTTTAAAAATTTTTTACGCCTACAGCAGCTGATCTTCCTAGGTGGTCTCCCATCCAAGTAATAACCAGGCCCAACCCTGCTCAGCTTCCAAGATCAGATGGGATCGGGCTTGTTCAGGGTGGTATGGCCATAGACTGGGGCTATTGCTGTCAAAGAATATGTTTTTATCGAGTGTATGTACTGGCATTCCTTTGAATACAGAATAGACTATAAAGAAAAATTCTAAATTCTGAATCCCATTTCTTATTAATTTTAGTTATAGCAGTATTCTTTTCAAAAATTTTGAGTCAGTGGAAAATAACACAGAAATCATTGTGACCCCTGTTTCTTGCCAAGTTTAATGAGTTTATTGGTGGTAGCAGCTTCTCCCTGGATGTTTCTATGTCAGTGTAGTATGCAGATTTGTAATGTTGAGCAGTTGGTAAATTAAGAATGCATTTAATGTGTTTATTAGCCAAATGATAAAGGCGACAAATTTAATTTTTTAATTGACTTGTCCAAATCAGATTACATTAAATATGCCTATAACTTTGTCAGGGCCATTTGGCCAGGGTCTCTTTTTGCCTGCACTAAGTTTCATCTGGCCAGTCACCTTTGTAAAGAGCATGTGATTTTGACCAGCTGTCTTATAAATATGCCTTTGATAGAGGTATGAGCACCTTTTTAAAAAATTAAAACTAAGGGGTGCACTTTTTTCTCAAGCAGAAATAAAAACAAAACCCCCAAATAAAAACATGTTTGGGAGGAGGAGAGGATACTTAATTCTAAAATTTAAGAACATAAATGTTAACCAGTGTCACATAGGTCTGACTTTATTATAGAGTGAGATGTTCATTAAAAATGAATTTTTGAATTTACAGATCTTAGGGATAAAAAAAAAGTTTAGAAGTCATTTGATGCTATTCGATGATATCAAAAGTGTGATATTACTATTATATTATTTAGGAAACAGTCCTTTTAAGAGATATGTGCTAAAATATTTTGTGTGTAGTTCTCAGAAATGGAGTGGGGATAGATTGTTGGTAGTGGAGAGAAAAAGGTGGCAGAGTACAGTTCTGACACGTTCTATTGCTACTGAGTTGTTAGCATATCTGTAAAGGCTCATTTAAGCGGTATGAATTAAGTTGTATTAATCCACTTGAGAAACATCTTTGGGGACTTTGTGCTTTTTTGTTTTCTCCTGCTGATGCTGTTTAGTACCTCAATCAGAGGACCTTGAGTTCTACAGAGTAATTACTAATAAGCTTTATTGTTTTAGCTTATAATCACTTAAGAGGCTACCTTTTTCAATATTATTTATATTTGATTCACAGGAATGAATATTTTTTAGGTGAAAGAAATTTATTTTCTGTTAGATACATTCCAATTATCCCAGTAAGTTGCTGTTTACTCTGTGGATGATGTTGACCTGGCTGATCACAAAATTTATTAAATAAATGACATTTATATACTCAGTTGTTTAATGGTCAGTGATACTTGTGCTTTATGGGCTTTATGCCTTTTTAAGTTCTAATGTGCCTTCTGTATAAAGTTGTCAATTGGAGAACAAGATGAAGTTTAGAGGCAAAGTGCATAAAAGAAGACAAAGGATTGTGTATCTGTTGTTTTCATTGGTTTCCTTTTCTCTTTCTTATTCCCACTGTTTCAAGTATCATTTCTATGCAGATTATTTCAAAATCTGAGTTATCAGTCATGACCCTTTAATCAATCATGCCTTCAGGATTGCCCCATTTGGATGTCTTATAGTCTTTACAAACTCAGCTTGACTTATTGTCTTTCCTCTTAAACTGGTCTTATGGTACAGTGTCCTAAACATGTCTATGGTACCATCATTTCCCTAGTCAGAAAATCATAACATTAGTAATATGCATTGATGAAAATATTTTAATAGTGTTTGTTTATTCATCTGTTGATTAATTCAGCAACCATTTAATTCTTGTATGCAAAGAACTGAAGATATACAAATAGAGAAGATATCATTTATTCTGTAAAGGGGTTTATAATCATGTTGGGTAGAGACAGAAAATAGTGCTACTAATTACTAAGGACTATGGCTAATAAGCACAGCATGCATAGGATGCTGTGTGGACAGAGAGGGAGGAATCTTCCTAAGGATGAGTGTGGGCAGGAAAGGAGGGGAAGCTTGAGTTAACATTTTTGAAGACCACATAACAGAATAATATAAACTTAGAGGAAATGTTGAAAGGCATGACCATTCCAGGATGTAATTTGGCAATATATGAAGCTTTAAAGAATGATTAATCCATTTGATGCAGCAATCAAAGGAAATTATCTGAAACAAAAGAATTATGTATAAAGGGTTTGTTTTTATAACTCTTTATTGTGATTTACTTGTAGATTCATTTGCAGTTTTAAGAAATAATACAGAAGGAGCCTGTGTACCATTTACCCAGTTTACTCCAATGGTAACATCTTGCAAAACTATAATGTAACATTAGAACCAGTATATCAATTTTGATACAGTCAAGAGTCCAAATTTTTCACCACAAGGATCTCTCATCATGTTGCCCTTTTATAGTTCCTTTTTCCCCTACCATTCCTGACCCCTGCCAACCACTAATGTGTTCTCCATTTCTGTAATTTTGTAATTTTAAGAAATTATATAAATGGAATCTTACTGTGTTTGACCTTTTAGAATTGGCTTTTTCCAGCCCCTGGAGATTTATCCAAGTTATTGTGTGTATTACTAGTTTGTTCCTTTTTATTGTTGAGTTGTATCCCATGATATGGACGCACAGTTTGTTAACCATTCATCCATTGAAGGACACTTGGATTGTTTTCAGTTTTTGGCTATTATGAATAAAGCTGTTAGGAACACTCATATATGGGTTTGTATGAACATAAGTTTTTATTTTCTGGGATAAATAAAAAGCCCAGGAGTTCAGTAGCTGGGTTGTATGATAGTTGTATGTTTAACTTTTTAAGAAGCTGCCAACTTTTCCATCGTATCACTACATTTCATTTTCTCACCAGTACTGTATGAGTATAAAATTATGCTTGTTATTTTTAAAATGACAAATATCCAGCAAAAATTAAATAATTATGTATTTATATATTTATATATATATTTCTGATGATCCACACAGTATTCCATGATTGATATATATATATACTGTATGGATCATCAGAAATGTTTATACATTGACTTTTTTGCTGTTAACACTGGAAAATGGTTATTCTAAGTAGGAAAGCAGAATCTAAAATACTATTATCTCAGGTAGTAAATGCATCAAAAATGGCTGTGGCTTAAAAGAACTGTAAGTCAGGAATGTTGCAATGATATTTAAACACTAGTAGATTAAACGTACAGGCAGAAGGTAGTGACTGACATTTAGAAACATTATAGATGAAAAATACGCATATTCCAGGATGAAAACTGCAAAAGCTGGTTACTAAACCACCAACATAAACATGTTCTAAATTTCCCCAAACACAGTGATAATGGTTCTTAATTTATCATTTGAATAAAGAATGTTTATGGCAAGTATATATTGAAGGATTTTTATATTTAGCTTGATTCTAATGCCACTCCTAACAGCTGATGATATCCTTCAGGAAAAGTGGAGGATATATTCTTCTCTAATAGTTGTAAGTTATGTTATGGCATTATTGAAGGGCTTGGGTATTCACTATCTACAAAAACAAATTCTCATGAAAGTCAATACAGCAGCCTTAAGAATACCTGTTCCTGTGGTTTCCAGGTCAGGGTACCTATCATCTGACCATGGGAATATATATAAATGTCCTCATTCTTTAAAGTTCTTATCATCTCTCCTTAACTATTTAACAACATATGTATAAAACATATTTGACTTGTAACTATGTCTCTTAACTGAGGACTTTTATTCATTTTTCTGTTTGACAGCTCTAACTTTAATTTCTTGTGATTCCCAACTACCCCTCTCCTTCTGTTAGTTCAACTCCTCTCTGTTCATTTTATAGCCTGTGAGTCTCCATCTTCCACAAAACTATTTTGTTCTTTTCATTAGGAATTTGTTTTTCTTGCAGACCATATGATCTGCCCAGGCTTTCTACCAGGTGGAAGTATTTAATATTTTAAAAAGTTTTAAAATTCTTAAATAGTGTTGTCATAATCATTTTTTGTTGTTGTTGAAAAAGTATTAGGTTGAATCAATGTAATGGTTAAATATGGCAGTTTCATATTCTTCAGATGAGTATTTAGCTCTGTGGGTTAAATAACACGTTCATTAAGTTAACCCCATAGGTTGTTGCTTTAGTGAAAAAATGAGCACCAGATTTTAAACAACAGTCTATCACTATGTTTTGAGGAAATTTAGAACATTTTTATGTTGGTGGTTTAGTATTCAGCCTTTTGAAGTTTTCACCTTGAAATATGTATACTTCTCATCTTTCTAAATGTCAGGTCACTGCCATCTGCCTCTGACTTGTTTAATTTACTAGTGTTTATCCTTGCAATGTCCCTGAGTTATAGAGTTCTTTTAAGCCAAAGCCATTTACAAGAAGAATTGAAGAGACATAGAAATGTAAACCCCAAAAAGTATAGCACAGCTATGAATGCTGTAACTGGGAAGATACACCAGCTTTCATTGCTACAGTCAGTACAGAGCTAAAGCCTTGGACTAGTGGTTCTTTACCCTGGCTCTATATTGGGTAACTCAGAGAGTTTTTTTTAAAAAACTACTGATGCCCAGGAATTCTGATTAAATTGAGACCTGAGCAACAGTATTTTTAAAAGCCCAAGTTGAGAGGCTTTATTTTAGACCAACTTTAAAAACAAAGTCAGGTCAGAAGTGTTTGCAGATTTGGAAAAATCACATAGTGAATTAGAGAATAATCTGTGTAGTATGGGAAACACACCTGGATTGTGTTTTGATGTTTTTCTCCCTGTGATTCACCTAAAGAGAGTAGTTATTACAATAGTCATCTTGAACAATGTAAAATAGCAGTATTATTGAGTTTAGAAAAGTGTCATTGTAGTTTTTGTGAAGACAGGCTTAATTAAAACAGTGATAAGACAGGTGATTAAGATTGTCTCCATCGGTGATGTGATATTAATAGCATTTATACTTGAGATGATGTGAAGAAAATGTTACTTTATCTCTGTTCTTTCTCCCAAAACCCATAACCCCAGCCTAAACATGAAAAAAATATACAAATACCAATAGTGGGATGCTCTACAAAATACCTGATCAGTAGTCTTCAAAGCTAGCAAGGTCATTAAAAACAAGGAAAGTCTGAGAAACTGTCACAGCCTAGAAGAGCCCAAGGAGACCTGACAACTAAATGTAATGTGTTATCCTGGATGAAATCCTGGAACAGAAAAAGAACATTAGGTAAAACATAAACATGAAGAAAGTATAGATTCAGTTAATAATAAAGAATAATGGTTTATTAATTTTGACAAATGTGCCATACTAATATAAGATTTTACTAATAAGGGGAAACTGGGTTTGGGACATAGAAGAATTCTGTACTATGTTCACAATTTTTCTGTAAACCTTAAACTATTCTAACCTTAACTAGTAATTTACTGAAAATGATACCTTGATGGTTAGGACACTATGCTGATGAGTGTGTGATTTCTAGCTAGCTTTTTTAACTAACCTATGTCAGGATATGGATGTGTCAGTCCAAATTCATAACTCCTAGAGGAAAATCAGGATGGGTTCACACTGTATTAAGGGTAGAGCACTAACATTATGTGTTTATAATTTAGAGTACATTTCAGTGTTATGTACAGTTCCAGCACCCCTACCCCATCCTACAAAAAAGAAAAAGGGGAAAAAGAAAAAATAAAAAGAGAAGAAAGGGGAAAAAGAAGGAAAGAAAGAGAAGGCAAAATAGAAGGAAGGAAAGAGGAAAAGTAGAAGGGGAAGAAAGGAAAGAGAAAGGCTCAGTGGTTGGCACATAACCTGTATATTTTTAAGGTTGTAAGGATGCAACTAAATTATAGATGAGTTGTAAATGATATAACTTGGTATTGGTACATGATGTTGGAATAACTCACAGTGAATGTTATATGCAGTGATATTAAGTCTAGGTTGTAGCAAAAGTATTTGTTTATTTAAAGTAATGAAAGTAAGTGTTGGGTTCCAGTGGAAACAACAGATAGCCATTAGATTTTTTTTTTGACACTTGTGAAGGTAAATGTGAAAACATGTTAGAAATGTTAGCATTCCAGTTGTATAGAGAACAAGTGACTAAAATGGACTGGGCTTTTTATAAGTAGGGTGAATTGACGATTTTTTGGATATAGTGATGTTGTATATGAAATTAATGATCTGTATTGATGAGTAAAGTCAGTCATTTTATTTTGGAAAGCCCTGTAATGTTGCTTGTTTTATCTATTTTTTGATAAAGTGTTTTCCTTTTACCTTTTTGTGTTTGACCATCAGATTCTTGATAGTAGGTGATCATTGTTTCTTTGCCTTTTGCTGTGATGTAGTATTTTATTTCCTTAGCCTTGGATGTATCTTGATCTTCAGAATAACCAGGCATGCTACTTACATGAAACAGATAAGCATAACCATGTAAATCTTCATTGATTCCCTGAGAGGTGGTGTGTTTTTTCTTTTTCCTTAAAAAAAATTTTTTTGTTGGCAGCCTTAATAATGTTTTCATAAAATATGATGGATTTATAAGTCTGTTTAACATGCCTTTCCCTTTTTGTCTTAGTGCTTTGCTTCTAAGTTGCAGATGCAGTGGCTGAACAATATGCTCTGTGGTGTGACAGGTAAATTTCCCAATTTACCTGCCGTAATAGTGTGCTGTGTAATGCCATTCAATCATCTCTGAATTTTACTTGCCTGATTAGTTGAGTGAAGCAGATTTTCAATTTAAATGTAACTTCATCTGCTTGATTAAAAATGTAACAGAACATTATCTACTGCAAATAAATTTCAGTGGAAGAGATGATTTTGCCTGTTTAAAAATAACATCTGTTTATATTGGCTGGAAGCAGACGATTAATACTTCTCTAATTTCGAGGTTTACCAGTCCAGCTCACCTTCTCTTTGCATGGGTAGTTGAAATTGATGGCTGTCGAGTATAAACATTTACCTGTTGATGTTTAGTTGATGGATTTCTTTTTTAAGGATAATACAGAATCCCATCATTGGGCATTCATTTATTTGCTGCTCATCAAGATGATTGACAGTTTTGCCAACAACATGGAAAAAGGATCTTCCTTCCAATGCATATGAGAAAAATTTTACCCCTGAGTGATGAGTGCCCTACAGAAAAACAGATTCTTGTGAATTCTTTTTCATAGTTGATATTTATTTGAGTTCGGGGTTTAGAGTCCATGAGTATAAATTTAAGTCAAGTATGTACTAAATGAGGGTAGGTAGTGCTCTCCTGCTAGCATCTTTCATCAAGTGATTATATGTGTAGGCCATGAGGATAACGAGGAAGAGAGATAGGAAAAACCAAAATGGTTATTTTTCTCCCCGGCACTTAGCATAGTGTTAGGCATGTAGAAGACCACTCAATAAATATTTATTGAATTTGAATTAAATATTAAACCCAGGGTATATTTGATATTCTATAAATGTAACAAACCAGATTTAATTGGCATAAGTAATGTAGTTAAAAATTATAGCAAAGAGATTATAGAATACTTGTTGTCTCTTTAAAAAATGAAAACTTTTCTTTAGCAGCTTATTAGAAATATTATTTTAAATACAGAATTCTTATATAAATATCCTGTAGGAAAAAGAAAGCTTTGCTCATTGTTAATTTTCCTAAGTGGTAAGTAAAATGGAGTTCCAAAAATAGATGTAAAACTATTGGAATACTAATAAAAGAGTAATACAATCCAGTTTTTAATATGCTTAGTATACAGTAAAACAGGATTTGTTTTTAAAAATTCGTATAGTTTCATAATCTTTTTTTAAATTCTGCATTTATTTTGGTAAAATAGTATTCTGAACATGTCACTTATTTGTAGAATAGTTTTGCATAATTTTGATAACATTTTATTTTTCATAAAGCAAACAAAAATATTATTGACTTGAAAGTGCACTACAGGGAGTGAGTATCCATTTTTTTCAAAATTTTAGTTAACATTTATATTGTAAATGTTGCATGTTTTTTCTGACATACAATATTTTAGAAGTTGTATTATTTTAGCCCCTCACCACAATTACTCAGAAAAATGAACTCTTTTTCCTGGTGGGATTTTTGGGTAGAGAGGAATCTTTTCTGTTAAACCCGTTTTGCTGTCATTTTTTCAGGGTATTAAAATGAGTTCCAAACAGATTATATGATATGTACTTAGTTTAATGTTTGTTTATTTTTAGATGTTTACTCCTTTTACTTTCTCTTCCTGTTCCACTTCCTGTGGATAGCATGTAAATAAATCTTGAAATTTGGGACAGGAAAAGTGGAAGAGGTTAATCCACTTCTGGTGCTGACATAATTTTCAAAGTAGCTGATTCCAAGGATGAGCAGAATGTATTTTATTTAATAGCTATGAGAGATGGATTTTCATAAACTTTTATCCAGAGTAACTAGATTCATACATTCAGTATGAAGAGTGTTATGAAAATGTAAAGTTCATTAATATTCTGTATATTTTTATCCCCTTGAATGTAATTTAGAGATTATATACTGTAATAGGATTTATGACATTACACTGTTTAATCTTTAGGGTGTTACTAACACATCAAGGACAGTTGACAGTACCTGAAGTTTGCCTGAATTTTAAGAATGTATTATTACTATTACGGGACATCAGGAATTTACTGAACACGAAACAAAATTTATACTGTTTTTTTTTTTCCTGCAGGCCAAAAATTAAATCTTTAAGAACTAACAATATGAATTAAAGATGAAATGATTTATTTCTAAGGTTAGGCTTTAATCACTACATGGTTATGGCATTTCTTCAAAGTATTTGTTTCTGTATCTGAATTTGCCCTTAGTAACCTAACTGGGATTTGTAAAATAGAACAATCTTTTCTTTCCAGTTTGGCACTCAAAAGGAGCTCTGACTTAAAAAAGGTTCTAAAATAGAAGACAAGCAAAACTTTTTTTGCTTAACCATCCTCAGTGCTTTTTTTCTTTGTGTACAACAAATATGTTGATATTTTACTGGCATAAGATGTGTATTTTACTTGAATCTTTAAGTCATTGTTCAGTTTTTTTCTTTTTAATTCTGTTATCATTTCTTTTACGTTCGATTGGGATAGTTTAGATTGTAAGCTTCTAAAAGGGTAAAGAATCTATCTTTTCAGCTGTGGTCTTCACAATATCATTCACAAGTAGGTACTCACAAGCCATTTCATGTCATTGTTTCTGCTTTGGAAGAAGAGAGGATCAGTGGAAAGAAATGAGGAAAATGGCTGAGCCTTTAAAAATCTATGGAAATCAGAGTTTTCACAAGTTTTCCTTTAAAAGGTGCACATGGTAGTTAACTATTTCGAGTTGAGGTTTACTCGGTATATCTTTTGTCTTGTGTATTATAACTACATACAGTGAAAATCCCATTAGACACTGTTACACATTTTGCTTTTTGTTTTCAACATACTTTAAAGATCTCAGGAGAAGAAGGACTATTAACCATTTCTGTTGCTTATCTCTTATTGTAATGTTTATGTTTCATTCTGGTGTCTTATTTTTTCTCTTTGAAGAACTTTCCTTAGCAATTCTTTTAGAGCAGATCTGCTTGAGGTGAATTCTCTTAGTTTTCCTTCATCTGAGGCTATCTTTATTTCACCTTCATTCCTTAAGGATATTTTCCTTGAGTATAGAATTCTGGGTTGAATTCATTTTGTTAGGTCTTAAAAATGTCCTTCCACTTCCTTCTGGCCTCTGTGGTTTCTTTTGAGAAATTCTCTGTCATTTTAGTTTTGTTGCCCTTTAAGTAACGGAATGCAAGTAAAGCTGAAAATTTGAGTTTTCAGTCATTATTTCCTCAAATGTTTTTTGTGTACCACACCCTCTCATTTCCTTCTTGGACTCCAGTGAAATGAGTATTATATCTCTTCTTTTCTCGTAAGCTCCTGAGGGTGGGCTTTAAAAACAAATGAATGAATGTGTCTGTTTTTTTCCCCTTCTGTTCAAATGGATATTCTCTATCTTCAAGGTTACTAGCTATTTCTTCTATCATATTCATTTGGCTCTTGAGCCTATCCAATGGGATTTTTATTTTGGTTATTTTAATTTTCAATTTCTAAATTTTTCTTTTGTTTTTTTACATTTTTATTCAAAGAGATTTTTCACCTTTCCATTTATTCTAAGTGTTTGCTCTTTTTGGAACATTTTCATAGTAGCTTCTTTTGAAAGTCTTTGTCAAGTAAATTTATGTGTTATTTCAGTGTTGGCATCTGTTACTTGTCTTATAAGTTGAAGTTTTCCTGATTCTTGATGTGTCAAATTATTTTGGACTATATCCTGGACAATTTAAGTATTATATGATAATACTGCCTTGTTTAAATCCTATGGTAAATGTTAATTTTTTTTTGTTTTAGTAGGGAATCAATCTGGTTGGGTTCAGTCTGCAAGTTCTAACCAGCTCCTGTGAGTTGTTCTGATATGTCAGTTCTTTTTACAAAACCTTTCCAGTACAGTTTAGGTCTTTCCTGCATATATGCCAAATAGTGGCCAGCCTGGAAACTGGGTGTTGTCTGTCCCATAGTTCAGTTCTCAGAGTCTGTGGTATGCTATTTAAGCATCAGCTCCATACATACGCAGCTTAGCAGTTAGCCCAGAAGTTCATAAACTAATGGGATCACTTTCCTGAGCTTCTCCCTCTTTACAATCTCCCTGGTACTTTTTGATTACCTAAATTTCCCTCTTTTGGTCCTCCACAGAGTTGGGGCTTTAATTACTCCCTTCTGCTGTGTACTTCTTGCAACTGTGCCTACATGTCAGATGAAGTAGCAGGTAGACAGAAAAAAGTAAACAACAGGAGTTCGTGTTATCCTCTTGAAGAGGAAGGTTTCCTCTCTCTGAGTTTATAGACTCCAGATCCCATTGCTGCGGTCGCTGCCTCGACTGCATCACAAACTTGCTTACAGTCTGGGGTACAAAAGAATGTTGAAAAGAACAGAGACCTGAGGAATTGACTCTAAGTGTTAGGAGACTGCTTTCCTTGAAGCTTAAGCTACTAGAGGGCTTGTCCCTGGAGTTCCCTCTATCTGCCTGAGTGCCCACTTGTTTCTGCTGTGTTGTGTTTAGGCCTGAGGATACCAAGGGGGCACCAGTTTGGTGATAATGAGAATTCTGATCTTCCCCAGTCTGCCTTCAAGAGTTCTTAAATAGTTGCTTTATGCCTTCTGTCCAGGTTTTATACCTGCATTCCGTGAGAAAGACAGGGTAGAGTGTGCTTATTTCATCTCATTAGGACTAGAACTCCTGATATATGTTTGAAATCGCCAAAAGATTTAGAGCAAGTGAAGCAATTTGTAACTCTAGGGTGTGGGTTTCCCCTCTGATTTTATACCTCATGTTCTTTAAGAGTACACGTGTTAGAACCCCCATCAGGAAACTAGCCTATTTATGGGTACATTAAAAGTGCAAATTTAGAAAAACATTTTGGACACTGGAAGCCATTGGGATTTTTGCCTTTTCAGAGAAACACAGTAAGTCTTTTTTTATGTAAATCTTTCTAATTTGTCATAGGAAACATTCTAGCCCATTTTCCAGCAAGTTTCCTTTTTGTTTGTTGTTTTGTTTGTTTATAGTAGTTAATTAGGTTTTGCTTTTTTATCATTAGTGCATTTTTTGAAAGTATGTTGAAAATTTTTCTTTCTCATATATACTTTTTATTTCATCCGTTCTTTATCTGTCCTTTCTGTATGTTTTTATTATTATATTCAGCCCTCCCTTCACCCCTCCATTTAGCTAAAATGGGTGGATAGGAATTATATAGGGGTGCTTCCCTGAGAGTTTAAACTCAGTCTAGGAAAAGGTCGACAATGTTCTCCCCCAAATACTGTCTGCCTCAGTGGTCCCCCTGACTAATTAGAATTCCAAAAGTCATTAATAACCACTTAAATTAATCAGATTATACCTGTAATTGCTAAAGGTGAGGTTCAGACATTCTTTAACTCCCTATTGATGAACTCAAACACCAGTCAAAACTGGGTAGGAATTCAACATTTTATTTTTATTTCTGCCTAAAAACTCCATGATATAAAGGTTACATAGACCATTCCACCTGCTCACTTGCAGCAGTCTAGTTTACAACAATGTAAAGAAGCCCTGCCAATAACTCAGCTTTCATTGAAGACAAAAGCTAAATAGATTGATGTGAAAATACATTCACATTGTTTGTGAGAGTCCTTTGGGGCAGAGCTGTAGAAAACTCCTAGTATAATAATCTTATTAAGTGCAAAAGTATTTTTAAAGAGCTAAACATTCTCTCAGTAACTGATGTTGCAACAGTAATTTGACAGTAGAAGTCTCCGGAGAGACATTAAGCAGGTGGAAAAACAGCTATAATTTCAAAACTTTAGATAAAGAGGTGTGGGAATTGACCAGTCTTAAGAGTCAGAAGAAAACCTACCAAAAAAAAAAAAAAAAAAAAAAAGGGAGGAGGAGGAGAAGAAACTCTACAGTTTATCTAGTTCAGATTTCCTCATATAGATTCTTTCACCAACATATTGGACACAGTCACCCAGTCTCTGTGTAAACATCTCAGTAATAGCAATTATTAAAAAGGCAGCCCATCTAGTAATCAGATGACTTGTCATTGTCAGAGAATCCTGATCTGAAATTAATAGCTATCATTTGTTTTCTTTACTTCTTGAATTATAGAGCATTATTTGAATACAGCTACAAGTTTGCCTCTTTTCCCACTCTGCCATCTTTGACCCTGCCACTAGATTAGGTGTGTATTTTTGAAATTTAAAAACATACTGGAGAATAAAATGTTAAATAAGCATGCTTGTAAGAGAGCACTCTTTATACATGGTCGAAGTTGAAAATTTTTAAAGCAAGAATAGGAACAATAAGATAAAATGTATATCTCCATGTAGCAGACTGTTTCTCAAAGAATTATTCTTTTCACTGCTAATATTGTGTCAGCTCTGGAAAAGTCTAGGTTCAGGTACTAAGTAAGGAAAATTAGTTTGAGAAAAAGACATCTTACTGGAATCTACATAGCGCTCCTTCAACAAAGATATCAGTCAGTAGATGTCATGCTCTACACCTGTCTAAAATGACTCATTTCTTTTCCTGATTACCACTTATAGATTTTTCCCTTTTTTAGAAAACTTTATACAAAATGTAAACTTTATACATTGGGATTATTCTTTGGACCACATCTTTTCTTTGAATGAAATAAGCTTTGAGATGCTTATTTAGATGTTCAATGGAACAGTGTGGAGAACAGTAATTGTGTTTGGGCTAAAGAATTAATCCATTTAGTCATGGGAAGCATTACTTAGCTTTTCCATAGCAGCTGAATTGTAGTGCAACTTAGGCACTATTTTAGGATTTTAGCCTCAAATAGAAACTTAGAGGTGAACGTTTATTTGTATTGATGAACGTATGCTTTTGAATAACGAGCCATTCATTTCATTGAAAGTGAAATTGTTTTTCAATTCAGTTTGTATGTTTAACTGTGAATTAAAAGCTATATCTTTGTATTACTCAAATTTTTTAAAAATTGGGATCTTTTAGTCAGAAAAATAATTTAACAGAGAAAGTATTCTATAAATAGTAATTGAGATAGCTTCAGAAATGACTTTTAACTTCAAAAATTTTTAATGGTACTACTATACTTCTGTACTGTGTCAGTCACGCATTCTAATAAAATTACCTGTATCGACTAATTATTTTCTTAAGATAAACTTACTGAATTTTGATATCTAACAGGCTGAAAACATAATTTTTAGAATGTTACATTTCTACCTCAAAAGAATAATTATGTAAAGCGTTTTTTAAAAATTGTTAATTTAAATGATTGGATAAAAGGAATTTCTCAGCTTATAAAAGAGACCTGCACATATGCACCTGTACTGTAGTCTGCCAAGATCTGCAGCCCGAAGAAAAATCTAACTTTTTTTTTAACTTTGTGCTTAAAGTTACCTGTTTATGCTGTTGGATTTTTCTCTTTATTTCATATTACATTTTATATTTACTACCAATTAATGTATTTATTAAGCATTTACCATATACCTTATTACAGAGTTTAACTGTACTGAGATGGATGGATATATGATAAGACAGGAAGAAACAAATTCTGGTTTCAGCCCACACCTTCAAAGCAGAAAGCTAAGGCCATTTAACACACCTCCAAACCTATTTTTAAACTTCCCTCAAAAAATTAGCCCTATGTGTGTGGGTGTGTACGTACATGTAGAGTGGTCTGAACCTTCTTTGAAGTTGTCTTTTTTAGAAAAAGCTTTATTGAGGCATAATTCATATGCCATATAATTTACCCATTTAAAGTATATAATTCAATACTTTTAAAAAATTTTATTCATAGAGCTGTGCAACCATCACCATAATTAATATTAAAACATTTACGTTTCTCCCAAAAGGATTCCATGCCCATTATCATCACTCCTCCATTATTCCCCAAAACTGTGAGCCCAATGCAATCACTAATGTACTTTCTGCCACTATAGATTTGCCTATTCTGGGCATTTCATATAGAATCATATAATATATAGTTCTCAAGATTGGCCTCTTTCACTTAATAATGTTTTCAAGGTTAATTCATGCTACATAGCATGTATCAAAACTTAATACCTTTTTATGACTGAATAATATTCCATTGTATGGGTATAGTACATTTTGTTTATCATCAATTGATGGGCATTTGGGTTTTCACTGTTTGGTTACTAGAAGTGATATTGCTATGAACATTTGTGTACAAGTTTTCCATGGACAAATCTTTTTCTTTTTAACATCTTTTTAATTCTATTAGGTATATACCTAGGAATGGAATTGCTGACTCTTACTCATTTTTTTTTTTTAAGAATGCATACTTTACTGTTAATGTCTGTTTCCTCCCTTACAGTCTCACTTGATCTCTCCAATCAGGCTCTAATTTCTTTTCGTTATCATCCTTCTTTCTCTACTAGAGGAAAATGTATTTATCTTTCAAAGCATGGCTCAAATATATCTCCTTTGTGAGACAATTTCCAGTCATAGCCATCACATTATTTTTGTACAAATCTTTAGCATTTGACTTACATTGCTATTGTATTAAAATTTGTGATATTTATGCAATGTGATTATGCATATGTTTCACTAGAGTTTGAATTCTTGACTACAGAGATTGCCAGGAATCTTTGTGGTTTTTTTGGCAAAATGCCTGACACACAACACTTAGTTTAATTTTCGGGGTCTTCTTGCTCAGTTTCTCCGTGATATAAATCCATCTTACACACTACTGATTTTCCTAATATTTCTCACACTAGCATTCAAGACTTTGTGGTTTCCACGTCATCAGCCAAAGTACTCGTTTTTTCTCAAGATTTTCTTGCTTTCCAGTTCTCTCATTTCTTCCTGTTTTTCCACCTGTGCAGAATGTTCCTTTTTATTCTGTCTTAACTTTTCGATAGCCTTCTTACCATTTCAAGCCATTTGTGAATCAGGTCATCAGATATGTATTCCTAACTGACATTTAAGAATGTTCATCTATATTCCTAGGGTTAACCTAAGCTTTAGAATCTCTATTTTGCATTTATATTGTTTTCTTAGGTTTAAACCAGAGAACAGAATGTATATTTAGGCAGACTCTAGTTTTTAAAGCCTATTTTACAGATTGCTGGTACAGATGAAAGACCACCAGCACCCATATATGTAACTCCCTACTCTAGTTACCCAGAACAATTCTTCCTTCTTTTGTATTCCCCCATACTACTTTTCTTTTTTTAAAATCCTGTTACGATGCTCTTCTTTTCCCATAGTAGGTGTACATGCAACTTTCTAGTAATCCTTTGCTGATGATGGGCCTGTGAATGAATTCTTTATGGAAGGTACTCATCTGAATGACTGTATGTTTGCTAGGCAGGCACCTAGGTAACTGAGTACCTTTCAGTGCAAATGTTTCCTGGGCATTTAAGTTGGATTTCTGCTTTTCTGGAGGGCATATATTTACTTATGACAGTTTAAAAGTACACTTCATTTTTCATTGATAGAAACAATATTAACTAGGTGTAAATAGATGACAGTGTGATAATAAAGCCAATCTATTCTTAAAAAGAGAATGGTAGTTTCATGTAAATCTGTGTCAGAAATATCAAAATGAACTTATCCTGGGTTGATAGCTTCTATTCACTTTTGATAGCCCAACTTTAGAAGAATGATAGTGATAAGGCATTAGAATCAAATTACTCTCCAAGAGGCCAAAGGCAGCTTAAGAAAGTTTTAAAGATGGAAGAGATACTGAGTGTTGTGTAAAAAATAGGTAGAGAACTATATTATGGAAAAAAGAATATCGAAAGTATATAGGCTTTGGATTCAGATAGACCAAGGTTTTTTGTTTCAGTTTTGACAGTGAGCCTCAGATTTTTTCTGCTATACAAAATGAAGATGATAATACAAAAAAATTTTAATTAGACATGAATGAGAACCTGCGAAATGCAGTTAGCACAGTACCTGCACAATAGTAGCGACATTTAAATATTCTTTCCATCAATGTTTTTTAATCAAATTGTTTCTATTTTCCCTCCTAATTAGTCCAAATCTATCAAAGTCCACCTGAAATCTCATCTTTTTTGAAGCTTTTCCTTTTTGACCTTTGTGACCTGATTTTCCTTATCTTTAAAATGCAAGAATTGAATTGAATACCTAGACCCTTCCTACACTTGATTATGATTCTCAGAATCAGACTCAGAAATTAATACTGCTGTTTGAACTACTGGCATTTACCTATACCACACAATAGAGTACACTGATCTTGTACTTGTTGATATTATGTTTTCATATGAATATGGATGTATTGAGAACAGACTCTGAACATCAGACAAATGCTGTTCTCTATCATTCATACTATAGCGGCATTTAAATAGATAGAGGAATATTACTTTTGTTTTGTTGGGTTAGTATTTTTAATGAAAAGTTGGATGATGGTTGGAGTCCAGATTGGATTACCTGATTTCACTGTGATTTAAAAAGATAATACAGAGGTCCTCTGAGAGACTTTAGAGCCTACTTAGTAAGTGGGAAGGGTAGTATAGAGTTAAACAGAAAGCCTTGCAGTTTAAGACCAAGAATCTTAGATCACGGGACTAACAATAATATTGTCTTCTTAATTTAATAAGTTTATCAAAGAATATTCAAATGAACAAGTGTAACATGATTCTATAGCAGGCAAAAGAATATTTGAAAAGTTCTAATTTTAAGAACTAGGCATATTTTTAGTGGTGCAGTAATTTTGAGACTTAGTAGAGTAGAACTCATACCTTATAGAAAATATTTTGTTTCACCTTTCCTTTTATGTTTTCTTTAATAGTTCTTTGTTTCATTGTGACCAATTTTTGCACTATAAAATATATTAATCCGTTTTAGCAAGTTACTGTTTATTTTTTATTTAAAAATTTTTTTATAAATTTTATTGGAGTAACATTGGTTAATACAATTATATAATTTTCAGGCGTACATTATAATTTGACATCTGTATATTCTGTTGTGTGTTTACCACCCAAGCAAGTTACTGTTTAAAACTGAGTATTTAAAATTAACTTTTTTCTCTAATGTGTTCATTTTTGAACTCCCTGTCCTTTTATATAAATATTTTATTTAAAATATTATAAATATTTGCTTTTTTGTTTAATGAAATTTACTATCATGGTTATTTTAATGTCATCTAAGGCCATTAAAAATTCTCCCAAAATAATTTGGGATATTATTAAATTGTTAAAATCTATAGGTTTTTTGTCTAAGTAGAAATAAAATTTTAGAGTATCCTTTTTTTTTTGAAGGATTAAGCCTTTATTAATGATTGCAAGTGATTGTTGGGTAATTAAAATAATTGTAACTTAAAATTCATATTATATATCATAACATGTTAAGAAAATTTGAGTGCACTGATGTGTTTATTTGAATACCTAATAATGTATTAACAAATTATAGCATAGTAAATTGTTATAAATTAGTTGTGTTTTATTAAGAGGTCACTGTTGTATTTTATTCTTATAAGGAAGGGGAAAAACACAATTCAGAATGATTTATCAAAGCTAAGGTAGAAGAAGTTGTTAAACACTTTAGACTTAGACTTTTTCTTCCCATTCTAGTGTGATACTTTAAAGACAGCTGCTGCAGATAAACTCTAGAGCCCCAGATGGTGGTTGCCTAATCCTCATGAGAATTCATGTCCTGGAAGCAACTCTTATCTCTCCAGACCTGACATTGTCTGTGAGCTTTCACTAAGGAGGGAATAATATAAACATGCTAAGCATGAGTTTCACTTCTTTAATATGTCAAAGACACAGGAAGTTATAGTAACTTATAGCAAGAACAGTGTTCATATTATTAAAGGTGTTGTTATTTAAAGCACTTGATACTAACCTGTGATGAGTGATGGGAGTGTGGCTTGAGAGGAAAAAACACAATGAACATTTTCGTAAAACTGCCACTTCTCCCAGTATCACAAATTCAGAGAGATAGAGTTGTCATTAAGTGTGCAGTACCAAAAGAATTCACCGGTATGTGATTTGCTCTAACAATTTAAAACAATTTATCCTATAAATGAATATTTCGTTTTATGTTTCCCACCCAGTTTTCCTTTCTATTTGGAAAGTGAAAATAACTATTGCACTATTCTGAATTTACTGTTTTGTTTAGAAAAAATTCCAGAAATCCAATTTGTGAGATCTGGGTCTGTGACAACTAGAAATGGTTCTCTCTTTAGGGTAGCAACCAAATGTTCTGAAGTGGGTTTGAAAAGATTTGATCTATTCCATGCAAGTGTCACATTGAATATGTGAACAGGGATGTTGACACTGTCATCATGAATAATTGTTGCATCACCCTTCATTTGAGAGGATATGACTCTGTAGGCAATGTGGGGCCTTTTCTCCCTGAAAATAATAAAATTTATAATCAAATGAGAAATTATAATGTCCCTCATAATATAACTGTAGCCTGTCTTTTAAGTTTTATATCTCTTTCCTCTAAATACTCTGTTCTGTAGCCACTCTGGACCTCTCAGAATATCCAAAATGCTTAGACTAGTCCCAGATTCTGTTGTGCCCTTTTATGTTATACTGTTTCTCATTTAATTTCATTTTCCTGAAGAGCCTTTCCTTAAAGGAGCTTCTAGTCATTCTCTGAGACTCAGCTTAAAAATTGCTTCTTCGGTAAATCTTCTGCAGTTCGGATCATTTAATTTTCTTTTCTCTTATAGTGTCATATAGCAAGAGTAATCTTCCTAAAATACCAGTTTGATTGTCTCAAAAAAGTGCATTTCATATCAGAACCAGTGTATCAGCCTAATGGTCTTCCTTTTTTCTGGTCCATGTTAACCAGTCTCATCTTCTCTTTCTTCTTGGCTACTTCCCTGTCCTGAAATGACTTAAGTTATTTCTTCCCCTGAGCTTACTTTATGCTTCTTTGCAGTGGAATGCTCCCCCCATGTTTGTCTATTTTAATCTTTCTTGTGTTTTAAGTTCTTGTCAAGTATTGTTTTCTTCACGAGGCTCCCACATTCCAAGTTAGAAATCACAGCACTGTTGAACATACATTATGTGTACAACATTATGCTAGATTTGGTTGAATACAGAAACTAGTAAGAAAAGTCCTGATCCTTAAAGAGTTTATAGTTTAAAAAAGATGACTATCATACAAGGTAGAAAGTGTTTGATGCCATAAAAGAGAAAGCATTCAGTTTATAGGAGACATTACTTTCAACTAGAATACTCATGAAAGACATATTTTAAGTAATTTGTGTTAATTGCCACCTCTGTTCAACTGGGAGTTCTTGATGATAGAGCTAGCTCACTCAAAGTTTGCATATTCTGCAGTGTCTATCTAGCACAGTATCTCAGGGAGGAGTGAGAGAAAAAAATAAATTTGAAAGATTAGTGAGATAGAATTGAGTAAAATCCAAGCTTCAGTTATTAGATAGGACTGGTGACAGGATGAAGGAAGAGGCATCAAAAAGTTTTTACACTGAATTGATGATCAGCCCTTGGTGTGTTTGTCATAGTTTCCTTGCTTTATGAAATTCTTTTGCCTACCATGTGCTAGTGTAGTCTGAAATGGCCTGCTTACCACCTGTATACTTTAGTGGTCTACCCACTGAGCTCATTTTCTATTGCTTCCTGTTGCTGTCACATTTGCTTCACTCACCCCTCCCCGCCCGCATTCTCTTTTTGGGGTTCTGTTTCCTGTAGTACATTAAAAGGCCAATGAAAACATGCCCCAGATGGTGCTGTTCTTTATCATGATCTCTCGCCACTTTGTGTTCCTATTTAAAAGAGCAAACACAAAGCAAAACAAAAAGACACATGCTGCTGGTTTGTAACCCAGCTGGCTCTGATTTCTCTTATTCTTGTCTTTGCTGTTCTCCCTCATTCTTGACTTCTACTCTGTTTCTTTTTCTTACTCTGCTCCCATTTCAGCTTTCCTGTTTGTATGCACCACCATTGTAAAATCCTTTATACTCTCTCTCTTACTGGATCATGCATTCTCTTATTGTTGCTTCCATTCTGAATCCCCTCTTTTTGTCTGTTTTCTCTGTTTCTGTTTTCGTGTCTGCTCATCATCTTTACCCGATTTGTTTTTTCTCTATTTCGCTTCTGCATTTATTATCCTCAACTCTCCTTTTCCCATTCTTTACTGTATATTGTTTTAAAAAGTAAACAAATAGAAAACCCCAAAGCTGAAAACAAAACATATAACTCCCTAGCTGTATCTAAGCCTCATATTATACTTCATTTCCATATTCCCTATTGTTTTAATTAGAGCCGACTCCATGCTTTTCCTTTCATTTATTATTTTATCTGTTTCCCATATTTCTTCCCCATAATAAATCTTAAAAAGCAGTAATTCCAGCTGTGCTCCATTTTTATTCTCACTCCATGCACTTCCTCTTTCCATTATTCTTCCAATGGTGTGTGTGTGTGTGTGTGTGTGTGTGTGTGTGTGTGTGTGTGTGTGAGTGTGAGTGAGTGTGTATGAAAGCTTTGAGGAAGGTATGGCTAATGTGCAGTTATGCAATACTGAGTCCTGCAATACTGGCTATTTTACCTCTTAGAAGCCTTATCATTGAGGCTAGAAGCAGAAGCTAAATCAAAAAAGAGAACAAAGAGTCAAATAAAGTGGAGGGTGTTTATAGTGGTTTTTGTTAATTATGCTGTGTGGAAAATGCACAGGAAGGATAAGTAGACCAAAAGTGGACCATTGGGAGGCTCTTTCTTTGCTCAATATATACATATATAATATATGTTATATATATATTTATTCCCTTCTTCTGACTGTACCTAACATCCAAGTTCTGTTTATTAGAAATGCATGTGATCAACTGGTCTTTTAAAAATACAAATGTCTTATGATATTAAGTCTTATTTAGACCTTGTGTGAATTACTCTTAAGCAGATTGTGAATAGGAATGTTCATTTTACTGAGTGTGCAGTCAGGCCAGTGAAAGGAGGACAGGCTCTAATAGAATGGGCTGTTGGGGATAAGAGTGTCAAGGCATTCTGTTGTAACTTTTGGAATTCATTGCGTTTTTTAACTGAAGGAGGTATTACTGAAGCTCTAGCTTAATTTATTTTATATGTGAAAAAAAAAGATAGTTTAGAGAGATTGACTTGTTTAGGTCTTCTAGCTTCTTAGTGATGGTAAAGGGACAATTCTATTCATTGTTCTCATTATAGCATCATGTTTTCATGCTACAGTAGATTCCTTGTCATTCCTTGACTTGAAGTGGGAGAAATAGGATCAAAGAGAAAAAGGAACAAAAGGTAATATGTCTATTTGCCCTACCAGGTCCTTCTTCCTTTCTACTTTTGTTATCAACATATTATTATAATCTGCATTTCCATATTTGGAGAACAGATGCCACTTGAATAACTAAGGATCTGTTGTATTGCCAATAGAAGAAAACAAAAATATTAGATATTTATTAAAGAGAAAAGCTAATTAAAAGTATATTTAAAAATCTCTGCTGTTTTATGTTCATCAAAAACACAACTTCTAAGATGATCACTTTTTGTCTAGAAATTTTGAATGAGTGGGAGGGAAGCCAAAACTGACTGGAGAGTCAAGTGGTACAACATTACTTGAAAAAGTTGAATGTGTTTAAATCAGCAGGTTCCAATGACATGCATCATAAGGCACTTAAAGATTTGTCAGATATCATTGCAGAGGCACTAGCAAATTACCATGCACAGGATGTGAAAAGGGCAGAGTAATAGTAGTCCTTCTAAGCCACCACTTTTGTTAATCTAGTGCTCTTCACCTCCCTCTAAAGCTGTAAAAACAAAGAAGCTGTACAAAACTCACATTATTTGCATTGCTTTGGCCCTTGAAAGCACCATTTGCCTAGCGATACCCCATTTTCATTTGTCATTTTTTCAACTTATACATTCTAAATATAAATCCAGTATGGGTTTTAAGAGCTTGTATAAAATCTGTGGAAAATAGTAAAAATAATGCTTCCATTCACAAGTGTTTCTAGAGCTCTGCTTTTCGGAGTACTTTTAACAGACTGTCTCACTTCATCCTCCAACCTACCCAGAATGTTTCTGCTGTACTATGTAAAGATACAGATTTGTATTCATTAGATTCAGTTTGTTATTATTAATCCAGATCTTCTTGTTTGTTTATATGTTATATATTTTCCTGCTTCCACAAAAGGATTTGAGATAGATTGAGATAGGATGCATATACACTAGCACAGTTAAAGTCATAGAATAAAAGATCATAATTTTCCTTCTTCTAGAAATCAGAAGTGAAATGAGTAGTGCACTTAAAGATTAAATTTAGCTCGCAGCTTTGGCAGCCAAAACAAAAGGAAATATAATGCACTATAGTTTTTGTTTAAAGAGAAGCAAATTACTTTTTACCTAATTTCATAGTTATTTATGTACACTGTTAAGTCTCTAAACTCCATATGGATCCCTGTTTCTACTCATAATGAGTGAACAAGTGGTTGAATTTGATTTCTTTTGAAGAAAGTACTTATTTTGGCACTGAAATCTAAGAGAAAATTTGTTACTTGAATTCTTATGAAAGAAACACTGAGTAATATAAATTATAGACAACTAACCAAGGTTTTATAAAGGGTGCAAAACTTATTCATATAGACCTTAATGAAACTCACCCTTACACATGTATGCATGTGCGCGCACACACACAGTAGATAACTGGGAAGGGCAGGGTGGTTTCTCAAACAAATCATCAGCTTCAGTCAGATGAACCGAGTTCTAGTCCCAAATCTACTGCTTCGGGCTCTGTGGCTTTGGGCTCTGTGGCTTTGGACAAACTGTGTGTAATGTTGCTTGAGTTTCCGTTTCCTCAGTTGGAAAATAGAGCTATTAATACTGTTCGCAAAGGGATTGGGGTTGATTAAATGAAGTAATCCAGGTAGCTACTCAGCAGTTTATGGGTTTTTGCAGCCATATAGTTCTATTTTCATCCTTCTTCTCAGTCCTTTGCTGTAGTGGTCATCTGTAATGCACGTATTTTCACTGCAAAGCCCACAATAAACTGTTGCAATTTTTGCTTTAGTCATATACTTTTTTAGTATTTAGGAAGAAAAATATATATATTTCTAATTTATATTCTCTCTCTTTCTCTCCCTCCCTCCCTCCCTCCTATTATATCTAGTCTAGTGCTTTTCATTTCTTTCTGAAAATCTCAAGTATCTCTCCACTTGGTATCTCTTCAGCCTGAAGAACTTTTTTATTGTTCTTGAAGTACAAATCTGCTGGTGATGAATTCTTAGTTTTCATTTATCTGAAAAAGGTCTTTAACTTGCCTTCATCCATTTTTTTCTGGATGTTTATTGAGGTACAATTTACATAATGTAACATTCACTCTTTTAGGTAGACAGTTTGGTGAGTTTTGACATGTGTTAAATTTATAGCCTTTACTACAGTCAAGATGAAAATTTCTATCACCCCAAAACATCCTTATTCCCTTTTATAGTCAGTTTTCTTGCAGTACCCTCATCCCTTGGTATCAGCTAATCTGATTTCTGTCCTGATAGTTCTGCTTTTTACAGAATCTCATGCAGAGAATTAGACAGTATATAGCTTTCGTATCTGATTTGTTTTACTTAGCACAGTATTTTGGAGATTCAACCATATTGTTGGATGTTATTGCTGAGTAGAATTCCATGGATTGATTGTACCATAGTTTCTTTATCCCTTTGATGGACATTTGGGTTGTTTACAGGTCTTGGCTGTTATACATAGAGTTGCTTTAAATACTTGTGTACCTGTCTTTAAGTGAAGTATGTTTTTATTTCTCTTGGATAAATACATAAGTGTTTATCCAAGTGTTTTTGCTTGCTCACGTGGTAAGTATGTCTAACTTTATTAAAAAATTACCACACTGTATTCTAAACTGGTTCTACCACTGAACATTCCCAGAGCAAGGTAATGAGGGTTACATGTGTTCTACAGCCTTGTTAGCACTTGATATTGTTATATTTTTAAGTCTTAACTATAGTATTAGGTGTGTAGAAATATCTTATTTTAATTTTAATTTGCATTTTGCCAATGGCTTTTTGTTGAACTTTTTCTTAATGCTCACATTTGACATGTATATATAATATTTAGTGACTTGTCTATTCAGCTCTCATCCATTTTTAAATTGGGTTGTTTGTTGTTTCTTATTAAAATGTAAATATTCTTTACAGATCCTGATGAAAGGACTTTACCATACTTTTGCAGTTATTTTCTTCTATGGTTTGTCAGTTAATTTTCTTAACAGTATCTTTCAAAGGACAAAAGTTTTAAATTTTGATAACTTCTTGTTTTTTTCCTTTATGATATATACATTTTATGTCTTGTTAAAAAAAAAATATATATATATACATATATATATTAGCCTAAGATTATAAAGGTTTTCTTCTAGAGGTTTTATAGTATTTATACATTTGGATTTATGATTAATTTTGAGTTAATTTTTGTATATACTGAAAGTTAAAGTTGAGGTTGATTTTTTACATGTCTTTGACCATTTGTTCCAGAACCATTGTTTGAAAAGACAATTCATTCTCTGTTGAATTACCGTGGCACCTTTGTTGAAATCTATTGGCCATATAAATTAGGGTCTATTTTATGGTTTCTGCTGTGTGAGATTTCTACATATCTGTTCATAACCCAGTTTCATACTAAGTCTGGAAATTGTGCAGGTTATTCTTTTAATTTTGTTCTTTTTCATACTGTTGCTTTATCTTTCGATTTCCATTTTATATTTTATAATTAGCTTTTTAAAAATTCTGCTGGGACTTTGGTTTGGTTTTTGTTGAGTCTCTACATTAATTTGGAGAAAAATTAATATCTTAGTGATAATCTTCTGATTTATTGCCATGGTCTATATTCCATTTATTTAGGTTTTTAATTTTTCTCATCTTTTTTTTTTTTCTTTTTTTTGAGTCTACTTGTTTTGAACACTTACTGGTAAATTTATCTTTGTTTTTTGGCAATATTGTTAAGTGGTACTTTTTAATCTAATTTATGATTTTTGGCTTATAGTATGTAGACCTAAAATGAAATTTCTTTAAATTGCCTTTAATCCTGCAACCTTACTAAACTCATTTGTTCTAGTATCTTTTTTGCAGTTTTCTTAGGATTTTCTACATAAACTGTCATACCGTATGCAAATAAAGAGTTTTACTTCTTCTTTAATTTGTTAATTGTTTTCTCTTTTTTCTTTATTTTACGGTCAGGACCTGCAAAGTATATTGAATAGAAGTGGTGAGAGCATTCTTGTCTTCTTTCTGATCTCAGAGTGAAAGGATTCTCTTTCACTAATATTTATGGGATTAGATGTAGAGCTTTGTAGAGGTCGTTTATCAGGTTGAGATAGTACTTTTCTATTCTTAGTTTATTGAAGAATTTTATTAGGAATGGCCACTGGATTTTTTACATGCGTTTTCTGTGTATGGTGAGATGATCACATTTCTTTTTTTTTTTTTAAGAGTTCATAAACATCATTTAGGTCATGGTTAAAATACATGAATTAAAGCATCCTTGAATTCCTGTGAGATAAACTTCACTTGTTCATGATATATTATTTACTGTATATATTTCTGGAATTAATTTACAGCAAGTCATTGTTTTTTCATTGTTTTTACAGCATTGTTTTGGTATAACATTGATGCGATGTGAGAACTTAACTCTTGTTTATTAAGTCTGTTATATATTTATTATTAGCCTATGGTTAAATTGGTTTCATTATAGTTTGTTTTTTTATAAAAGTTCCAAGAACCTATCAAGAATGTTAAGTGAGGATTTTAAATTTTAAAAAGATTTTTTGCCTTTGTGTTCGTTAGGGATATTGGTGGTAATATACTTTTCATCTCATATTTGTCTGGTTTTGATTTGGTAAGTGTAATTTAAAAATCATATTCAGCAATTTAAAAAAGTTTAGATGTTGTATCAGTTCTAAAATTTCTATTTCTTTTTTATGGTTTCTGTTTTTCTGCTGTGATTTCCTATGTTTAATTATTTTGAGCATTTTTTTAAATTAACGAACTTTATTTTAAAAATAGTTTTAGGTTCACAGTAAAATTGAGCAGAAATTATAGAGACTTCCTATGTACTCCCAGTCCCTTCACCATAACACACATGCATAGCCTCCCATACTATCAGCATCTGGTACCACATTGATAGTAGGGGAGGTTGTACGTGTGTGTGTGTGTGTGTGTGTGTGTGTGTGTGTGTGTGTGTGTGTGTGTGTGTGTATGGGGCACAGGGGTACATTTGTTACCGTTGTTGAACCTACATTGATAACGTCATTATCACCAGCTAATCAATTATTTCTTTCGTGGGTTTGTCTTTTACTGTTATATCTAAAAATTTATCACCATACACAAGGTCATCTATGTTTTTTCTTATTTTATCTTCTAGGAGTTTTATAGTTTTGCATTTTATATGTAGGTCTATGATTCATTTTGAGTAAATTTTTGTGAAGAGTGTTGGGTGTTTGTCTAGATTCATTTTTTGCATGTGGGCGACCAGTTTGTCAGCACTTTTGTTCAAATGGCTCTCTTTGTTCCATTTTGTTGCCCTTGCCTTTTTGTCCCATTCTGTGTATTTTATGCTTTTTGCAGTTATCCCAAGGTTTTTAGATATTTTGTTCTTCTTTTTTTCAGTCTTTAGTTCTCTTACCTTTTCTTTTACAGGTTTCTAGTGAGATATCCTCAAGCTCAGAGATTCTTTCCTCAGCAGGTCCAGTCTGTTAATGACCTCATCAAAGGCACTCTTCATTTCTCTTATTATATTTTTTATCTTTAGCATTTCTTTTAGATTCTTTTTAGAATTTGTATCTCTTAGCTTATATAATACATCTGTTTTCACACGGTGTCTACTTTTTCCATTAAAGTCCTTTGCTTATTAATCATAGTTTGAAAAAATTTCTAGTTCGATATTTCCATATTCCTTCCATATCTGATTCTGGTTTTGATGCTTGTTCAGTCTTTTCAAGCCGTGTTTTTGCCTATTAAAATACATTGTAATTTTTTGTTGAAAGGTAGACATGATGTACCTGGTAAAAGGAATTGCAGTAAATAGGCCTTTAGTAATGTAATGGTAAGGTGTAGAGGCTTGGGAAGAGTTCTGTATGTAGTGTTAGAATTGGATCTCAGTCTTTTGGTGATCCTCAGGGCCTGGACTGTGAACTTCACTGGTGCTTTTTAGGTTTTGTTTTGTTTTCCCTCTTGGTGAGGCAGGGGTCTAGAACTGAGTATTTTTTCTTCCCCATAGGAAAGGCTAGAGGGAACTAGAGTTGAGTATTTCTCTCCCCTGAGGTAAGTTAGGCTCTGATAAATACTCCAACAGGTTACACTCTGGTAAAATAGTTTCTTCTAGAGGCAAGCTTTATTAAGAACAGAATGCTCTGGCATATTTCAGAATGGTTCCTTTTCCTCTGCCCCTTCTGGATATATAAACAGATTTTTCTCTGACATTCACTGTGAATTTCTGGTAAAACTCCTGGTAGGTAAAACTCATGAAAGAGTGGGGGACCCCTTGTGACTTGGTACCCCTGAATTTTTTTAACTCTCAGACTTGTCTAAACTGAGCCTCTAAGCAATTCGTCAGTTTACATTTCCCTACCCTGTCACTGGTTCTGCGAGGTTTCTGTGCCAGTTAAGTTGTGATTCTCTGTATTTGCCTCTCTGTTTCTGCAATTTCTGGGTCAGCAGTTTGCCCTTCACTTCTTTGATGGATCTAAGAAGAGTTGTTGGTTATTGGTTTGTTCAGCTATTTTTCTTATTGTAAGGATGGAGTGACGATTTTTAAGCTTACGTGTAGAACCAGAAACTGGAAGTGTGTAAGCATATTTTGGTTTACTTTGAATGTAGTAGTAATAGCTACTTTAGAATCGAATTGTTACCTGCTTCTTCCAACATGTTAGTCATTTGGGTTCAGTCTCCATTCATTGCTCTTTCTCTTGAGTTTGGGTAACATTTTCTGTTTCATCATGTATCCAGTAATTTGGGACTGTTTTGGTAGATGTTCTACAGTACACTGTAGAGTCTTTGGTTTGTTATGTTTCTCTGAAGAGTGTTTTCATTTTTCCCTCTTTTTAAAAAAATTCTCTCAGAGCGAACACTACTTTGACTGTATTTAAACTTCACACTTTAATTTTCTTACAGTTGACCCTAGGTGGCATCTCCTTAGTCCTTTGTGCCTTAGCTGGGCAGTTTGCATTGTGTTCCATGCATGCATAGTTCAGTGGTCAGCTATATGTTTAGGCATACTTTATAGAATTTTAGGTCTACACCTCTCAGAGTCTGGTGTTTAGATTTCCCCTCCTACTTTCCAGCTACTGTGGAACCCCCAGTCTCTGACTTCTGACTCTTTAACCAATAAGACTGTAACTTTATCAATACTTTAGCTATTCTCCCTTCTCTCATCCACACTGGTGGCACTAGTGATTGGCAGTAGTAGATTCAGGTAAAGAGTTATGAAAAAGTAGAAACTAACCCTATGTTGTTCTTTTCTTACGTATTCACTTTCCTCCATTTTGTTTATTCTGTAATACCCTCATTTTAATCAATCCATGATTCCATATTTAGGATTTCACCTGCTTCCTACATTTTATTTGTAAGCTCCAAATCAATACTCACTGAACTTTTAAAGACATGTGCAGAGCAGCAAAAATTTGAGTCTAACACATATGCTCCCAGCTGAGGTCAAACAAACAGACATTGATGTTCTGTCTCCTTGTTTTGCTTTTATTTGGTGGTGACCAGAGGTTGGAGATGTTGGGCGATAATGCAGCGTAGTACAGGAAGTTCCTGCTCTGGGGCCTCTTGGACAGAATTTGAAACCCAGTTTTGGCACCTGTTAGTGGGGCACCTTCAGGCAAGTCACTTAACATCTCTGAAGCTTGTTTTCTCTTTTTAAAATAAAATAGAATCTACCAGGATGAGTTGTTTTTAGGATTTAAGATTATAATCTATGTGAGGTATGTGTGTGTGTTGCCATTGTTGTTGTTTTGCTGCCTTACAGCATAAATAAGCTTTCTTTCACCATCTCCTGGCTCTCTGGTTTCTTATGGCCAATTTCCAATCCTTTCCTGCTGGCTTGATTTTGTCTTTCCTCTAGTGACCGGCCCTCATCTTCCTGGCTTCTTATTTGTCAGGAAGGGCGTTGTATGTGTGCACTTTATCCCTGAATGCTGAGAGAATACTTGTCAAACTGACAGATGGGGTGACTACTGGTTGCCACTTGACATGAAGAATGACACCTAAAAGTCTGCTTTTGTAGCTGTGGGTCTTCAAGAGACTGTGTGAGAGGCTGTATTATCAAGTAGAAATAACCATATTGATAAACATTTAGTACTTGTGATATAAAATATTCTTTCTATAAACTTATATTTCTTCCTTATACTGTTCATGGTGGTCTTATATCATAGGTCTTTTTCATAGGATAAATAAGAGTATATAGAAAACATTAAGATTTTTGAAGACTGGTGTCTAATAATGAACTAGATATATTATTTCATTCATTTATTCTATACATCTTCCTCTGTTTTGACACCTGCAATGGCTCTCTTATGCTCACTAAAATATAACTCTTGAAACCAGCATTTAAGGCAATTCATAATTTACTTCCTAACCTGCCTTATTTTTTTTTCCAGATCATTCTCGTATTCCTATACTCTGCTCCACTGTTTTTCAAAGGGGTTTTTGCAGCCTCTAAAGGATGCTCTTGGACAGGTGGCAGTTAAATTGTCAGGATTCTGTCTCTTTCCCATCTTTGACCAGAGCCTTTAGGGTTTCATCTCTTTTGAACATTTGGCTTTCTTTAAAATATGGTTCTGTAACTCAGAGAAGGTTTGAAAGTCACTTCGTTTATTAGTCTGTGTGTCTCATAGTCTCTCTGTCTTTCTCTCTCTCTCTCTCTCTCTCTCTCTCTCTCTCTCTCTCTCTCAAAGCCCATATACACACTTCTTGGATTTTCTTTTTTTCTGTAGTCCCCTCTGCCTGCGATGCTAATGCTTGCATGTGATCATTTATATAGTGGGTTTTGGTGGTTACATGGGACAGTGTGACAATTTTAAACATTTTAGTCCTCAAGAACCTCCAGGGAACTGAGAATAAACTATTTACTTGATCAAAATCCTAAGGATTAATGTGTTTTGTTAATTTATGGTATTGTATGCATGATGGACAAAGAGATGCTTTTCCTAAATGTTAGAAATATTAAATATTGAGTTTGGGCCAAATTTTTTTCAACAAAAGTATGTTTCTAAAATATTGATGAAGTTTAGTAAGAGAATGTGATTTTGGCATTCATATGGTTGCCTCATCTATGTTTTGTTGTTGTTTTAATATTGTACTTCATATATAAAGCCAAGACAGATTACATTCTGCTTTTGAAATTTTTTTTTCTGGTTTTATTTACTCTAAATTTTACAGAGCAGTTTGTTTTTTTTAAAAAAACTCCAATTGCTATTTTGCAATCCTAGTCCTTCTCCTTAGCTCCTTGATGAAATGGTAGCTTAGAATTTCCTTCTCTTAATAGTTACTAAAAACTATTGCATTATAATATAGTTTTTAAAAACAATATTTTCTTTCCATCTTAGTTGAAGAATGCTGAATTCTTTAAAGTTGCTTTGATTCACACTAGAGGTATTTTCTTTGCATTTACATAGCAGTTAATAAGTATATTTTGTAATTAGAGTTTAATTTCCACATACTTTTAAAACTTCAGTTTTTGTGTCTTTGAAATATGTTAATGACATGATATTAATTGTTTTGTATTTAACATTTTTCACTTTAGAATATGAGTAATTGTTACCTAGTAGGCTGTTAAAGATAATTGTTGCTAGTGTAAAACATTCAAAATCATTTCTCTTAGAAATCCTGTAGCTAAGCAGTGATTTTCAACTATGGGTACTTTTGCCCCCAGGAGTCATTTTTGGCAATATTTGGAGACATTTTTGATTGTCATGACTTAGGGGAGACACTGTTGGCATCCAGAAGGTAGATGTCAGGCATAATGTTTAACATTCTAAACTGCACAAGGCAGCCCCCTACAACAAAGAATTTTCTAGCCCAAAATGTCAGTAGTACCAAGATCGAGAAACCCTGAGTTAAAGATAGGTATCAATCTTGTACCCCACCTAAAAAACATTTATTTTACTTATAAGAGAAATAATTTTAGTTTTATCTTTCTGTACAGGCATACAGATTTAGTCAGCCATTGTCTTGATAATACCTTAAAAATGGGTAGTACATATTACATTAGAAAAGAATACATCTTTAAAAAAATTATTTTCTTCCTAAAAGGAAGGAATAATTGTGAAAGGGCTGTCTTTTCTTTCATTTTTTGTTTTTTCCTTTTTCCTTTTTTTTTTTTTTGTTGTTGTTGTTTAAGTTAGCTATATGTATCATTGTAATGAAATGAAAGTTAGAGAATTGTAGTAGTTATTCCTGCCAACAATAGAACTCTAAGGCCTTACTGTCAGTTAGGGCAGGTCAGTCTTACTTTAGGGGACCCATGTAATGAATAGATCAGGTCACTTTATTGGAGGAATTACTTTCCTCTAAGGATTAATAAAGAAAATATTGATAATTTCCATTATTTCTTTATCGCCTCATACCTCAAACATGGGGTTAGTAGATTCTGTACATATACACTAACATTAAAGTAGTGTTAATTGCTTCTATATTCTGTACCTTTCTCCGTGCTCATAAAGAGCATTTAAACACACACACACACACACACACACACACACACACATTTGAGTCATTGTTTTTACATCCTTCTCTGAGACATACTTTTTTTGCTTTTTCTATATAACATTCCTTGGCTAATTAATACAGAGCTTGACCTTTTTATTTAACAGCTATATGATGTTTTATAGAATGTATAAAATAGATGTTTCAGAGTTTGTTGAACTCTTGGATATTCAGTTATTTTCAGGTTTGGTTTTTTTTACCACATTAATAATCTGAGTGCAGAAAATATACTTTTGTGCAGAATTTGAAATGAAAATTTGAAATGAAATTGATTTATTAATGTTTATTGCAAACTTAATAGTGAGGATAATCACAAATCATTTGACTTTGAATTTTTTTAGAATTTGTATTTGACCAATATTTAGTTTCAAACTCTGTAATAACTTTAATTAAACCACAGAGGATCCTGCCTTTATGCCATTTTGAGATAAACGTCATTACTGCTCAGCCTGGCTTGACCAATGCCTTTTCTTTATTTAAGGGAGGTAAGCAATCCTTACTTAACAAAATATAACAAAAAACCTGTAGGCCCTGGGGCTATGGAAAGAAATGCTTAGAAATTATCTGGGTAAATATATTAAGAAATACTAGTTAAAATTTCAGAAGCAGATCATTCCAGGCAAAGAAAACTTTTGTTCATTTATTGATAAAAGGATCATAATATCTGTCAAATAAGCTGTCAAATTTAGAAGTACTTTTTAATGTTTGAAATATGTTTACCTGATGAATATACATCTCTAGATACTGAATAAATCTTTTAGATCATTGATCTGCAAGGCAAGATGGTATAAACATAGGCTAGATGCATGGATTTTATTCCTAGCTGTGCTGTTGTTGACCATTTGAACAAACATGCCAGGTTTTCACCTCCTGGGGTCTCTTTTTATTTTCCCTATTGGAAACTTGATTGTTTCTAAAGTTTTTTTAGTCCAAAATGTTCTGATTTTTTTTTGCATATCCTTTTAAAGAAGTATATGACATAACCATATGTTTATTTAATAACACTCTGTTTTCAAACACAACATTTCTCTGACTCAGTGTCAAGTAAATCAGCAGCATTGAAAAGCCAAGTGAGAACTGGAGGTGATAAACATGTTTACATAAAAAGTACTATTAAAGTTTTTAGGTCCTTAATCAATATTTGGTATGAGATTTGTTCAGTAGTATTTTGTCTGTGTTAGAATTCATCAACCAAGAAAATTATAGATATTTTCATCATTTATTCTCATTTTTGTTCCCCTAATAGACATTTGAAACCTCTATTTGCATATCTAAGTGGCAAAGCTCTAAACTTAAATTATCCAACAGGCTAACTAAAATCATACTAAAACACTCATTAACACATTTGAGTACACAAAGTTCAGAATGTGAATTATCTAGTAGTGAGCAATGCTGCACTAAGTTTATCTTTATGTTGTCAGATTGTTCTTATGTTAAGAACTAATTTTCAAAGAAGATACTGTTTTTGATATATAGAAAGGGAAATAATGAATGTTTTATAAGGTTGAATGAGCTGTGCATTTTGAAACTGCTATTCATCGGAAACATTTTTATGATAGTTTAGCTTTTTCAACTGATTCATTGTGCTGATCTTTTCTAAGTCTATTTAAATAATTTTTAATGTCTTAACTAAAAGAGTATAATTTTTGAGTTGTATTTTTGATTCATGTGCTGTTTTCCTGATCAATATACAAATGGAATTAGTTTTCTGGTAACAGAATGCCTCTGTGTTCCCCTCCCACCCCAAGATTCTTATTTTAACCTCTGGCATTAGCTTTTCAAGCCAACATTTATTTTCATAATTATGTCTGATAATTCTATACCATAATTGCTGGAGGGATGTAGTTAGTGAAAACAAATTTAAGGCAGTTAAGATATTATTCTTCTCCAACATTAGGAATAATGAAGTTGAATTTCATGTCATATACTGTCTTGTAGTAGTTATTTGGAGGTTTGGATCATCAAAGTCTTTGTGAAGCTAATACCATAACCCAGGCAGTTGAAGGAAGGGGTTTATTTCTGATGTAACCTCAGAAAATAGGGTGCAGGAAAATAAAAACTTTATTTTATAGATTAAGGCTTATCCTGTGTTATATTAAATTTTAATAACATTGATATTCTGCTTACTTTATGAAACCTTTTATTACAAACATTTATGAATATGAACATCTCATTTGACTCCTGATGAACAGAGGGAAAAATCTAAATTAAAACTTTAAATACCACTATTTAATTACCCAAATGGCTTTGACTGTGTTAAAGAGTGCCTGGGATTATTCTGTTTTTCAATTTGTTTTAATGCTTCCTTGGTAAAAGCTGATGGATTCCCAGGCCCATTGCTGTCACTGATGAACTATATAAAGATAAATGACATTATGGTAAATTCCACTTAATGACACATTTTTAATTTTCAGAACACAGACATTTTCAGGCTAGTGAATGAAGGCTAATTACCTCAAGATCAGAACAAAATAACTCCTCATTTCGAAAGATAATAGAAAAGAAATGTTGCAGATTAATGATGCTATTTATCTTTAAAGGAAAAAAATTTTATCTTTATCCAGATAGCATAGCTCCCTGAGGAGCATGGTTATAAAATGAATCTGAAGTCGCAACTTAATAGGTTATTAAAATTGTTTGAGTGCAGGCTCTCCTGCTTTAGTCTTTCCATAAATTTAAATTGAAGGTCTGCTGTATTCAAAAAGGAGCAGCTTGTTTATGAGACCAGAGGGAGCAACATACGTTACTGACAAAAGATGCACTTAACCTCATTCTAATATCTTGTTTTTTTATTTCTCTGAATGAAACTCAACTATTTGAGAAAGTATTTTGAAATTTGTTACCTCTCTTAATTAATACCTAAGTGGAGGGACCATACTTTAAGATTAAAATAAAAATTAGAGCTGTAAACACATAGAGGCCTTTACTAAATATATATAAATAAATTTGTAATCTGATTTAATTGCACATAGTATGTATACACACGTATATTTTTTAACATTTTAATTTTGTTATCTAAGTGAGGAGAAAATATCTTGGCCTGTGAAGGTATGATTTTGTGGTCACAGTTGGAATTAATGTAGGAATTGTTCAATAAATCATTATTCACAGTTAAAGGATTAGCAATAATTCTTTTGCTATACTCCCACACAAGTAACAAATAGTGACTCAGAGAATATTACTTGATCATAGAGGCTTTAAACTGTTCTCGACATATTAAACTCTTGCCTTTTGCTCTAAGTAATGTAAGTATATTTTTACTAACAAGAGCATATAGCATTTTCTGTAATTTTCATTTTTGTCTCTTAGATAATACATGATTTGCCTTATAGAGTGATGATATTTCTGAGCCACAGAAAAATATCTGTGACCATGAAAGCAAATGTGTGTTTTTTGCACCTGAAAGAAATTTTAACATATTATTGTGAGATATATTACCCCTTTCCAATTTTATCTACTGTAAATAGAAGATATGTTTATCTCATAAGGACAACAGTGTGCTAATTACTCACATTATTTTAATATAAAATTTTTCTGTTAAGACTTATTTCTTTAGAAAAATTAAGAAAGGAATTCTTTGTAATCATAATGGCAGCATACATTTGATTTTATGTTAACTGTTTAACATAAAAGCCTCCTTTTTATTTTTAAAGTTCTTATTTAAGTATTTTTGTCTCTGTAAACTAGAGTAATTTCTAACAAAATAATTTAAACTTTTGAATCTGGAATTGATTAGTCATATTTACTAAAAACTGAGAGAAAGTACTAAAAATGTACTTTCTGTCAAATCCTCTATGTCACTGTTGTTAGCATTAGTACTTAATTATTACTAGTTATTTTACATTTCCAACAGTATTCCTACCAGGCTTTTTAATTCTTTATTTGTTATAGGTGCATCCATCTTACAGTGACTTCAGGAGACAAATTGATAAAATATCTGAAAGTTATTCCTTATCGACAGGAGATAATCCTACTGTGGAAACAAATGTGATTATTTTAATATTGAAATAATTTTCTTCCATAACAATCTTTATGATTCTTGAAAACAATATTTGTGAATATGAAAAGAAATGTTTCTTGCATGTACGAGAAATTTTAGTAATTTCTCATTTGCATTCTCAAACGATTTTCAGTGAAGCAAGCAATGTATGCTATAAATGTGTATTATTTTACAACAATTATTTGATGGTTTTCTGATTTACTCTATCTCAATCATTTAAAAATTATAACAATTTTTAGGAATTAAGCAACCTTTTTAAAAATTAAATTAATTGGGGTGACATTGGTTAATAAAGTTATATAGGTTTCAGGTGTACATTTCAGTAATTCATCATATGCGTATTGCATTGTGTCTTCACCATCTAAAGTTAACTCTCTTCTACCAGCCTTCTTCAGTAAAGGTGAATTAATTCTAAAGATATTTACATGCAACTTAGGCAGAGAAATGTAATGAGTTGTCAGGGTTGTATTTTAGAGTCAGCAGTAACCCTACAATGAATATAAAAATGTCACTTTTTCTAAATTTTTTACTTCCAATGATGATCATCTTAAATGAATATTCTGTTTAAAATCTCTGCTTATGTACTTTGAAAATTCTGTTCTAAGGCAAGTCATTGATCCTTTAGATTTAACCCTCTTCTAGTTTTTTCCTGACAGATTATGATATTATAGTGTATCAGTGACCTGTATGCAAAAAAGGGACAAATGTAAGGCAATTGAATTGCTAATCATAGTTTCATAGCAAGGATCACAAGCTAGTTACTGTTATACCTTCTTCAAAATTCTGGAATTCTGTTTGGATCTGTTTGTGATAGGTAACAGATAGATCTAACTGTAAAGGGCATAAAAGAAGTCATTGTGGATTTAAACTCTCATATTTAATCAGAATGATAAGGCCCTATCAGAAATCACAAGCCATTGTAAAGTGCTTTTGCTTTCTACTTTACTTCTAACTGATTCACCAAGTTAACTATCATGATAATGGTTAAGGGCATACAATCTGGAGTTGAAGTCTAGATTGCAGTTTTACCATTAGCTCTAGCTTCCTTTGTGATCATATATAAATTCTTTCTCCTTCTGTGAGTCTGTTTTTTTTTCACCTGTGTAAATGAAGAATTTAACACAATTGCAGATTGTATTGCACAGAGCTTTAGAGGGAAGAAGAGTGGACATTAGAGAGGGTTCATCTGGCAGGCTTCTCTTTAGTCTACATCTCCCTTTTCTACATCTTCTGCTCAACCAGAGCAACTCTGGGTGGTGGTGGTGGTGGTGGTGGTGTTTTTGTTGTTAGAGTTTTTACTTTTAATTTTCATTTATTTTTGTTATAGCTTTCAGATTAGGACTCTGATTAAGATTTGATTGAGAAAAAAGTACTTCTTAAAAAACAGAAACCATAAAAGAAGATCTTAAAAACGCTGCTACCCTAGGTCAGAGAGTGGCCCATTATCTAATTCTGGTTCAACACCTGCTTTTGTAAAGAAAGTTTTCTTGAAACAAAGTCACACTCTTTTGTTTACATATTGCCTAAATCTGCCTTTGTGGCATAGTTGAGTAGTTATAATAGAGACTGTATAGCATGCAAAGCTCAAAATATTTATCTGGCACTTAGTAAAAAGTTTTCTGACTCCTGATTAGGTACTCACCAATCTTATACCTGTATATTAGTTCCTAGAAGTGGCTTAATTTCTGCTGTATGCATTTCTTCTCCTTCCCAGACTGAACAGCAATTCTTCGCCAGTTCCTCTTGCTTTAAAACATTTAGGACTAATCTTCATTAAAACTATGCCTATTCATTCAGCCTCTGTATTTTCATAGCACTTTTTGAAGACCAGTTTTTTTTTTATGTGCTTATTAATAGTCCTAAAGGATATAAAAGGAAACGTTGTTATAGAAAAATGCTTCATGACCCCAAGATAATTGGGTAGGCAATATTGTTACATTTGAAATGGTTATAGGATATTTAAGACATAATCTGGTAGATTTTCAGATTATACAAGTCTAAAAATAAATTCGGTAGGAATTTAAAGAAAGTCAATATGACATGAATTGTCCATGAAGGTTTTATTGTTTGCTATTTATTTTTTAAGAATTGTGATTTGAACTGATCTTTGAAGACTAGACAGAATTTGAAAAGATATCATGGGTGAGGAAGATATAGAAAATAAAATGAACCTATATGCAGTAAAGGTCTTTGGGCTCATTGGAACAGTGGAAATGAGGCTGCGTTAATAAGGAAAGAGACGATAGATTACTAGATGGCAGATGATGTGGTAGACCCTTGTAAATCATGTTGTGTTCCTGAGTAAAGAGGCGATGAAATCATTATTTGTACAAGTAATCAGTGAGACCAGTTAGGCAGCTATTGATCAGTCCTATGCTAAGGTCTTCAGAAGTTATGTAAGATTTATAATATGATCACTTATTTTTGAGGAGTTTATGTTCTGGATAGACTGTTAAAACAGATGATCATAAAAGGAAAGTTATCAGTCACATGGTTGTGTCCATTGTGAGTTACTGACAGTATTATGGGAGTTTGAAGAAGGGAAAAGTTAAAAGTCCTGAAAAGTTTCTTACAGGGCTAGCTAGCATTTGTGCAGGGCCTTGAAAGATAAGGAATTCTGGGAGGCAAAATTCTGGAGGTAGAGGAAAAGGTATTGGCAAGGAGAAGGAAATGAGCAAAGAGGTGGAAGTAAACATTAAGTTTTGTATGAAGAACAATAAAGAAAGAAGTCTCAGATAAATTGAAAATTGAGTGTAAGACTGAGTAATATGATTGGAAAAATAAGGAATTTTGGGGAGTGGTTTTGTGAAGACTATGAATGCAAGCTGAGCAAGTTGGATTTTTTTCTCTAAAGCTTTTTCAAGCTTTTTTCTCTGCACAAGTAGTGGAACTGTCTCTTCAAGCAGAATGTTGCTACTAACCTCAGTGTGTAAAAAATATTAAAGCAGAGTTTCTTTGATTGACTCAGACATTGAGGAACATGGAGCTTTACTTACCAAGTCCCACCAAAGTAGACACAGAGGCATATCAGTGGAACCCTTATTGCTCTGTGGAACACAGTTTGAAAAATACTGTTCTAAGCTTCACAAGCTGTTGAAAGTTTTTCAATTGGTATAGTAAAATGTTGAGAATACAATTAACTCATCAGGATGCAAGATAGAGTTGGGGAAACCTGAGTTAAGAAAATCATTATAGTCTATGGCTATGCCACCCTGAATGTGCCCAATCTCGTCTGATCTTGGAAGCTAAGCAGGGTCGGGCCTGGTTAGTTTTGGATGGGAGCCCTCCTTGGAATACCAGACACTGTAGGCATTTAAAAAATAATAATAGTAAAGAAAAGAAAATTTCTTTTTGATTTAAGGACCCGAGAAAGGATGGTGGTAGTGAAATAGAAAGGGACAGAATATGAATAAAATTTTCACAGTGAAATCATCCATAGTGTGGCAGGATTATGAATTAGATCACCAAAATCAAATATGTGAATAAGGAATAGCTAAGGGAAACCATTTAGGATAATAGAAGATGAGAAAATACCAAAGAATTTATAAACAGGCAAGGATAATAGAGATAAAGTGTGGACCGTTTTAAGATATGGGTAGTCAATATTGGATTCTGCAGAGGAACATGGGAACTAATTTTGGAGTGAGTCATTGGATGGTGTTAGAACACAGTTCTTAAAAGTATAAAAACATAGTTTCTTTGAGTAGAGATCATGGTTATGAGTGACAAGATTAAGGTGAATGAGAATGGAACAGAGCATAAACCCAAGAAAAAGTGAAAATAAAAAATGAGACTTATTGATCAATTGAATATAGGAAATAAATGGGAGGAGAGTGAAACATGATTCCTACATGACTTCTAAAAATGATTTTAGTGGATGGTTAAAATGTTGCTTTATTGTAAACTACAAGTTTAGAAATTATATGTAAACATGAAGCGCTAGTTATTTACTCATTAACAAATAAGTTGAGTTTGTGTAAGGCATTATACTAAATTCTGTGAAGAATTCAAAAGTGAATTAGATATGAATATCTCCTTTCAAACTATGTATCATTTTCAATAGCAAAGTGAATGAACAAACAACCTCAGGATAAACTTAACAAATGTATAGAATCTATGAAGAATATATATATAAATCAACTGAGAGATATTAAAGAAGATAGAGAGCATACTTGATTTCTGGATGGGAAGTTCCTATTATTAAGATACCAGCTCTCCACAAATTTTTTTATAATTATAACAACCATGGAGCAAAGTTACAGAAGGATGAGTTTTTAGTTGTAGGTTACAGAAGGGGCAGCTCAGGACTGATCTGTGATGTGTTGAGAAAAAATTACCTGAGGCTTGAGAAAGAACAGTTAGAGGGTTATCATGCAAAGCATTTTGGCTATAAATTTGCCTCTCAGAACTGCTTCTGCTGCATCTCATGTTTTGGTATGTTATGTTTTTGTTTTCAGTCTTAAAGTGTTTTCTAAACTACCTTAGTGATTTCTTTTTAGTCCATTGGTTCTTTAATTTCCACTCATTTGTTTATGTTTTTCAGATTTCCTTTTGTCATTGATTTCTAGTTTTTTTCCATTGTGGTCAAAGAAGATACTTTTTATGATTCAGTCTTAAAATTTATTGATACATGTTTTTTGGCCCAACATGTAATCTATGAGTTTATCCTGGAGGATGTTCCATGTGCACTTGGGAAGATTTGTGTATTCTGTTGTCATTTGATAGAAATACACACATACACACACACACGTATATATATATGTATAGATGTACATACTTATGTATATATTTGTTAGGTCTAGTTGGTTTAATAGGATTTTTTCAAGTGCTTGATATCCATGTGTCTAGTTGTTTGTTTGAAAGATGAGTAGTCACACATCTTCAGCTATTATTGCTAAATGGTCTGTTTCTGTTAATTTCTTTTTTCTGCATATTAACTGTACTTTCTTTACATGCCTCATATTTTTTTGTTGGAAATTAGACATATTATAATGTGGCAACTTTGGAAATTTGATTTTTCCTTCTTGCTAGGGTTTGTTGCTCCTGCTTCTTGTAATTGTTGCTTAGTCGCTTAGTGACTTTTCTGAACTGATTTTCTAAAGTATATTCTTTGTTATGTGTGGCCACTAAAGTATCTGTTCTGTTAACTTAGTTATCAGCTAGTGATTTGACAGATATCTCCTTTAATGCTGGGAAACCTCCCCTACCACCAACACAACCACCATAAAACTCCCTGCTACCTTTTTAATTCTTTGCATATGGGCTCTGTATCATGTATTGTGCATACCTTTAACATTCAGCTGAGCAATTTATGGCATGAAAGTCAGCCAGAGGTGGGAACTTAGAGCCTTTCCAGATCTTTTTGGGCATGTGCCTAGCAGTAGTCAGGTTTGTGGCCTTCTGCGTTCCCTGGAATATGCAGGAGTTTTCAAAGCCCTTATTCCCCAAAACATCTCCTTTAGCCTTTCCTTCTAGGCTTTTCATTTTTTATATTGTTTGCCCCAACTGTTGTCCCTTGCCCAGCATGGCAGCAGTTAAGACATTTGCCTTTAAATATTTTTTACAGACACTGCCCCCCCTCCCACCGCCCAAATAAAACCAACACAAATACATGCCTTACCACTTCAGCCATGGGAAAGTTAGGTGAAATAAAGTCAAGCCACCAGACAGATCAGAACAAAAAATTACAACTCTTTGAGAAAAGGTTTATATTATTCCCTCTGGTGCTTATAACCTATATCAAGAATGTTGGCTCTTGTCTTTCAAGGCTGTCACTGAGCTGAGGACTAGAGTATAGTATCTTGGTAAGTTAAAATGACACAAAGCTCTCTTACCAAAATTCAGTTGGCTTTTTCTTCATTAAGTATTCTCGAGATGGATGTAAGCTTTTGATTTGATTCCATAGTTTTGAAAAAGTTGATTCTGACAGTTTCTTCAGCTTTGTTGCTTTTTGCAGAGGGGTGGGCTTTTGGAGTTTTCTACTCTACCATTTGCTGACATCATCATTTGTAAAAGAGGGGAATCTATAGTATTACATACAAATTCTAGGAAGGAAGGGAGGGAGGGAAGGAAGGAAGAAAAGGTCACAAATCAGTGATCTAAACTTTTATCTCATAAAACAAGAAAAAGAAAAGTACACCCAAAGTAAGCCATCAGAAGGAAATGAAGAGCAAAAATTAATGAACTAAACAACAGAAAAGCCATAAAGAAAATGAGCGAAGTCAAAAGCTAATCCTTTTTTAAAAAAATAGTCTTCTGAAAAACATCTAGCCAGATTGATCAGGAACAAAACAAGTAAAGTTGTAAATTACCAATACCACTAAGGAAAGAAGGGACATTACACAGACCCTACAGATATTAAAGGATAAAAGGGGGTTTTATGAAGAATCTTAATGAGTTCAACAACTTTGAAAAAGACAAATTTCTTGAACGACACAGGCCAAGTTTAGTTAAGAAGAAATAGATCACCTGAATAGCTCTGTTAAAAAGTTGAATTTGTAACTACCAAGTTAAAAACCTTCCCATAGATTAAATTCCAGGTTCAAATGGCTTTCAGATGGTAGATTGGTATACCAAACTTTAAAGAAGAAATAATACTAATTTTATACAGCTCTCTCAGAATATAGACAATGAGGTAATGCTTTCTAATTCATTTTACAAGGCTTGCATTACCATGGCAAGGCATAATATTCTTCATGAAGAGAGACACAAATATCCTTAAAATATTAGGAAATGAATCTTGTAATATATAAAAAGCTTAAAATGTCATGACCAAGTAAGATTTATTCCAGGAACATGAGGTTAGTTTAACATGTGAAAATTAATCAGTGTTATTCAGTATATTAATAGACTAATGGAGAAAAACCATATGATTATCTCAGTAAATGCAGATAGAGCATTTTACAAAATTCAACACCCATTCATGACAGATTTAAAAAGAAAATTTGGCAAACTAGGAATAAAAGGGGAGCTTTCTTAACCCCATAGAGGGCCTCTTTAAAAAACCTACAACTAAAGACTGAATACTTTTACTATACAATTAGGAACAAGACAGAGCTGTCCCTTGTCAGCAGTTCTGTTTAGTATTGTATTGGAAGTTGTGCCATAAAGCAAGAAAAAGAAATGAGCATACAGATTGTAAAGAAAGATATAAAATTGTCTCTAATTGTAGATGACATGAGAATTTATTTAGAAATCTATAAGAGACTCATAAAATAGTTACTGGAACTAATAAGCTTAGCAAAGTTTCAGGAAACAATTGTATTTCTGTATATTAGCAACGAACAACTGGAAGTTGAATTTTTTAAATGCCTTTTACCATATTATCATAAAATGAAATACATAGTGTTAATTGTAACAAAAATTTGTAAGCCCTTTACACTGAAAACTATAAAATGAAGAATAGAAAATTTAAAAATCTAAATAAATGAAGAGCTACACCATGTTCAGGGATCAGAAGAGTCAATATTTTTAAGTGTCAAGGTTTTTTTTATTTTTATTTTTTTCAGATTTATCTATAGAGTCAATCCAATATTAATCAAAATCCCGAGGCTTTTTCTTTTAGGTGAAATTTTCTAAGTTGATTATAAAATGTGTTTAAAAATGTAAAGGCCCTACAATACTGTGATCAGGTGATCAAGGCAGTATAATGTTGTTAGACCTATAGATATATATGGCAGGTCCCACCAGGGGAACAGGAAGGCTTTTTAACAAATTGATGCTGTACCAGTTGGCTTTCCATGTATCATAGGTTTAAATTTTAGTAAGGACTAAATCTGTGAGAGTTCTAAAAGAAAATAGGAGGCAATTTGAGTAACCTTGGGTTAATCGAATATTTTTAAAATAATAATAAAGCACAAGCTATTTAAAATGTAGAAATATTGAGCTTAAAAAATTTATTCTTTAAAAGATACTTTAAGAAACTGAAATAACATAGGTATATTATATATAAAAACACTGAAAATGCAAACCACAGGCCTGGAGAAAATATCTGCAAAATACAAGTTTACTACATAAACTCATCATTCAATAAGAAGATGGACAACCCAAATAAAAATGGTCAACAGATTTATAGATATTTACTTTCGAAGATATACGGATGGTAAATACATTCCTTAAAAGATCAGTATCATTAGTCATTAGGAAAATGAAACTTAAAACCACCAGATACTACTAACATCTGCTAGAATAAGCTATGAAAAGATGGACAATTTCAGATATGAGGAAGATGTGAACAAATAAGAACTCACATAAATTGCTGGTTAGAAAGAAAAATTACATAGCCTTGTTTGGAAGAGTTTTGTCAAGTTAAATATGTACCATAACACCTGACATAGCAATTCTCCCAGGTATTTACTCAAGAGAGATGAAAACATGTCAAAAAATGACTTGTATTTAAATATTCTTAGCAGCTGTTTTCATAATAGACAAGAAGCTGAAATAACCTAAATGTCAATCACTTGGTGATCAGTAAGCAAATTGTGGTATATCCATTAAAGGAACAAAATACTGGTACATTCCATAATAAGGAAGAGTCATTTTCAAGTCATTTCTTCCCTTTCACTTTTTTTTTTTTTTATAAAAGTATTAATGCATCTTTTTATTGCTTTAACTGGTAAGATTGGAGAGGAGACTTGCTAGGTCAAATTCAGAAATCATTTCCTGAGAGTGTGAGGTGCTTCTGGTTTGTGCTTCATGTTTTATCCTAACCAGTATTAATTCACATAGGACAGTATTCCCAACTTCATGATGTTAATTTAGGGGTTTAAGTACATCTTTGTTCCTGTTCCATCTCTAAATGACATGTGTATGGATTGCTGTAGATGAGCCCTCTCAGGGAAATACTTGCTTTAAAAATAATATCATCTCAGAAGTTAAAGTACATTGATATGTGAGTCATTTTAAAATTGAAGGGTATTTTTATATTTGTTATTTCATAAAACATTATTCTAGGAATATCACCAGATCTACTATCTATTGGTAAGTTAGGCAGTGAAGTTCCCACTGTGTACACAGGATTTCTCCACGTGTAGTAGGAGATACAAAACTAGCCCACAAAGACTGCCTCTTTTTGAGAGCTTTACAGTTTACTTATGATGCCATGTTATCCATCTTGAAAGGTTCCCTTGATGGTATTTTATTTAGGTGTTTTTGGTTATGAACTCGTGACAGACTTGGACTAACCAGGAAGTACATCCTGATTCAGCCTACCTGGTCTTCAGAGACCACCTTGACCTCATGATAATTGAGAAGAAATTGAATTTAGATGTTTAGGCAACTATATTGTTCAAAGCTTTATAATATTTAGCAGAAGTGATAAATCATAAGTGAGTCAAATTCTAAACAGCAAAAAAGACTAACAAATCAAGTTTTTTTATTTCTTAAATGAAATCCATCTTTTAAAACATTTCTTTTATTACATATTGTTATAACTATGAAGGCATAGCCTTTTATCTTAATGTTTAGAATATATATGTGAATTTTTCAGAACTGAGTTTATAATTTTTAGATATATTTAGACTGTTATATATTTGTGGAGAATGCTTTTTACTCTTTTGCAGTCCATTTTTTTATATGTCATTTTGCTGCCTTCGTCTTCTGTTCTGAAATAAAGTAAGAAAAAGCAACTTGAGAGTGATATGTTTACCTATTGAAGGTAAATTACATCTATGAAAGAATTCACTCCAAGTAATTTTGATTCTAATCTATATTCAAATTTATATTACAGAAAACAGACATTGAGATTTTAAAAATTATATCAAATTGACATTTTTTGTGAGTTGAATCGTAAACTAGATTACTTATTTGATCAAATTTATTCTAATCTTTGACATATTTTATATAATTAATATATTTCATGTTTTTAGAAATAATTTTAAAATGAGTTACATTTTTACTATTAAAATATGAACATATTCTTTATGTTGTCAACTAAATTGCAAAAAGGGGCATAAAAATAAATTATATCTTTTCTTTCTATTACAGATATTCTAGACAGTGTTTAGAAATGGCATTTTCTCACTTGGTTATTTGTTTTCATTTTTAGCCATTGCTAAATGTGTAGTGTTAATGGCATACAACACTTACATTAGATCTGAAGGTAGATTGTTCTATACTTTAGTCCCCCATAAGATCAAATGTTCAATCCACCAGATTTTTTTAATGTTTTATTTTGAAATATTTCAAATCTATAAAAACTTACAGGAATAGTAATAATAGGAATAATAATAAAATAATTATACCCTTAACCTAGATATTTAATAATTGTTAGCATTTTTGCCATAATTGCTTTCTCATCTTCTCTCCTTCCTTCCTCCTCTCTTCTTCTACAAACACACACACACACACACACGCACGCACACACACACCCTTTTTTATTATTATTATTATTATTATTATTATTATTATTATTATAATGTTTTGGGGATTAGTTGAGAGTAACTTATAAACATCGTGGTCTTTTATCCCTAAATATTTCAGAATATCATAACTATCTTACATAACTATAACATAGCAAATTCAAGAAATTTAACATTGATAAAATTCTTTTATCTAACATACAGTCCAAATTATAATTTCACTAATTGTCCCAATAATGTCTTTTACTAGTCTGTTCTCAGCCCTCTGTCTCCCTTCAAATCACGATCTGTTCTAAATCAGGAATTACATTTATTTGTTTCATGAGTCTCCTTTAATTTTGAATAGTTTGTCAGTTTTTGTTCGTTTTTCATGTTATGGATGTTGACATTTTAAAAGAGTATTGCTGAATTGTAGAATGTCATTTAATTTGAATTGGTCATAAGTAGATTCAGGTTCTACAATTTTTGGCAAAAATACTGTGTAAGTGATAATGTGTTCTTATTGCATCACATCTGGAAGCTCATGTCTCAGATTTTCCTGTTGGTGTCAGCTCTGATCACTTGATTGAGATGGTTTCACCACATTTCTCTATAATAATGATACATTTTTTTTCCTTTGTAAGCAGACTGTAGGGAGATACTTTGAAATGATGTGACTATCCTGTTTTCAGCTAACTTTAACCTAGTGGTTTTAATATCCATTGATGATTCTTGCCTCAATCAATTAATGCTGTTCAAGTTTAATTCACCAAATTTTGCATACACAATTCTTAAGCACTTCTATAAAAAATACCATATGCATATGTAAATATAACATAATCAAATACTTTGATTAACATAATATTTGTATTACTTTCCTGTTGCTGCTATAACAAATGACCACAAACTTGGTTTAAGACAACAGAAGTTTATTCTGTCATACTTCTAGAGGCCAGAAGTCCAAAATCGGTATCACTGGGCAAAAATCAAGGCATTAGCAGGACTCCTTCTGGACATTCTAGAGGAAAATCTGTTCCTTGCCTCTTCCAGTTCTAGTGGCTGCCACTATTCCTTTGCTTGGGGCCACATCACTCCAAGCTTGAAGTGCAGCATCTTCAAATCTCTGTTCTATCTTCATACTGCCTTCTCTGTCTCAAATTTTCCTCTGTCTCCCTCTTATAAGGATTCTTGGTTGTGCTTTTTATGTTATTTCAAATGCTAGATTTTTCCTAATACAACCCAGAAAACTCTGTAAGTTGTGTTTTTGTTTAAATTATCTCATTTTACTATAACCTCCGAAGATAGGAATTAAAATTATTCCAAATGTTGTCATTTTCCTCAGCTAATTTTAAGCAGATGATCTGGGATAAATGTAGACTCTACCAATTCTCTCTCCCCCTCCCCATCCCCCTCTCTCCCTCCCTCTCCCCCCTCCCTCTCTTCTGTCTCTCTCCCTCTCTTCCTCCCTTGGCTTTTGGACTTTTAATTGGATTTAGTGGTATAATATCCTTATAAAGATTACTTTTTATTTATTTTGATTGGGCTTCTTACTAAGAGAACTTTTTTGCAAATTTTTTTCTTAATTGTGGACAAGTGTCAGTTGGGATATGACAATTCTGTTTGAACCTTTAAAGATTATGATCTCCTTAAGGACAGATTCTGTGGTCTTTATCCATAAATTCCTGCACTATTTGCCTTGTTTAGTGGCCAATTCAAGTAACAATAACATAGATACATTGCCAACTCAGCATTCATCCACCATCTTTTAGTACTGCAGTGGAGATAAGAATTACTGGGAGTAGCAGATAGTGACACTGTATAAAGGAATGACAGGAAACTGACAGGATCAAGAATAGATGGCAGAGGCTTTTAATATACTGGGCTCTTGGTTGCAAATAACAGAATCCAAAGGAAGGGAGGGGAGGAAAAGGGAAGGAGAGGGGGCAAAGATAAACCTAGGCAATTATCTGGCCTTGGCAAAGGTATATTATTCTAGAATATTCTGGAGACCTAAACATTAACACTAACTCTCTCCCTCTTTTTTCATTTCTACTTTCCTCTTTGCTGCCTTCATTCTTAAGCTGGCTAGAGTTGGCAGAATAATGGATTTTGGCAGCTTCAAACTGACATGGTCGTTTAATGCCTATGTCTCTGACAAAAACAGTGCCTCTTATAATTCTGGTAAAAGCTCTGTGAGGTTCTTTCATTGGTTCAGCTTGAATTATTCTTGATTTAGTCAGTGGGATCTGATACTTGGATTGGTCAGGCTGGAAACGTGTACCCACTCCTCTTAATGGTGGGGATGTGAAGAAGGGTGAAGTGGAGGAGGAGTGATCATCACTCATCATCCAAACCATATAGAATGATTTCTCCAATAAGAAACACTGTTCTGTTTCCATAGGAAGGGGATGGGTACTAGAGAGGTAAAATTTTATCTATTACAAGGCCAAAATCTTGTGGCATCTGATACAGAATCCTATATACATTACACTCAATAATGTTTTAATAAAATATGGTTAAATAGTCCTTTTGAAAACTTCAGCAATTCTTTCAGGGCTCTTCTATTTGTCATTTAAATGTTTCTCAGGGTATCTCAATGGAGATATTTCAGCCATTTTTTTCAACAATTATTTATTGAATGCCTATTACACTATTCCATCTACAGTATCATTTAATCTTTTCAAAGTATAATTTTAAAAATAACTTTGATGTTTAGAACTAGATTTTAAGACAATTGAAAAGTGATTTTTTTCATCTTTTATCTCAGTATGTCAGTTAACCCCGCTAAAAGATTTATGCCAACTAAAGTACACCAAGTTATATTTTAAAACATATTTTAACCAAGGCTCACAGGCTATCTCTTTACCTTTTATTTATCTAAAGTGCCTGCGCAAAGCATACTATAAGCCTCATCTGGTAGACCCATGCATAGCATAGTGCAGCTTACTCAATTTATCTACCTTGGAAGGATGAAAGGCTAAGTTGAAAAATCATTTATCAGTTCCACTTCAGTTGTTACATTTTTGCCTCAAAAACATCCTTCCATCTCCTGAGTCTCATAATCTCTTGCCTTTGAGGTTGTTTCATAGACATGCTTTCACTCAAACGCCTTCAATTTGAACTTCTTCAAGAGGGGTGCCTATCTCCCAGGAGTTGCCTCCAGGGACTATTTTACAGCTGTTATTTTACCTCCTCCCATCGAGCTTGTTGAAGAAAGTTCTCTTACCAAAGGCATTTCTGTTAGGAAACCAGTACTAGTCAAGCCATATAGCAGCTTTGTGGAGACTGAGCACCTAACCTAGAATTTCTTCAAGAAGACACAAAAACAAAATCAGTAAGAAGGCACAGGATACCCTTTTGCCCTTCAAAATGAACTTCAGGTGCCCCGGCTTTCATGCTTTGAATGAATGTATCCCACTGGAGTGAGATTATACTTTTGGCTTTACATGAAAATAGTTCTCTGAGAAATGTGACATTTAGCCATATTCCTTTCAGATTCACAAGCCCTAATTGGAATTACTCTCTGTGCTGTTTTCTAGCAAGATTTAAGTTTTCATGAACAGGTAGTGATCCTATCCACATGTTCAACATTCTGTTTTCCCCCTGTATCTCCTTCCTTTTCTCCAACATCCTTCCCCTTAACTATGTCATTTAAAAAGTTATTCTTTAAAATTATTGTTGTACTACTTCTTATTTACATTCATCTCGTTAACCATACTGAAAATCTCTTAGAACCAGGAACTCTATGCCCTGTATTTATTTTGTACTTTTACATGAAAGTCAAGTAAATATTATTTGGGACAGTGGTACTTAGTAAAATAATTAATCAATTTTTATCATCTAAATTTCATGGCAGACACAAAGGTAAATAAGACATCGTTCCTGCTTTTGAGGAACTTTTTAATCTTATAGGAGAGATAGGATATGCGTGCAAGTTTAATATAAAAAGATCATTAAAGAGTGAGCAATCAGTTTCTCCTTAGGAAATCAGGGCAGGCTTCCTGAAGGAGTTGGTGTTTGAGCTACCAAGAGATTATGGAATATTTTAATTTACTCTTCATTTTTCTGGATTACAACATTATATATAGAAGAGACATTTAAAGGGAAATAATAGTGATCATAACTCCTCATGTGTATAGTTCTTAGTGGTTGGTTGGCAAGGCTCTTTCACATTAACTTCTGAACATTTGTGTTTCATAACCCTGAGACTAGAGATTATTATTGACAGGTAAAACTCTTACCTATTTAACTTTCAGAGTTTATTTTGTTTTCTGATTGCCTTGATAATTAGGAAAAAAGCATTCTCATTCTTGACTTCTTCTGCCATGGTCTTTTGTCCTCGAGATTAGCACTCTAGAAGAAAGGAACAATTTTTTATTCTAGGCATCTGTACTGAAAAGTCAGTACTATCCTGCTTGACCAGATTTGTTTGTGACCTTAAAATATTTTCTAACATTACTTTTATCAAAAAAGATAAGGGAAAAGGGGATGGAGTAGGAACTTTTGCCAGTTAGTTTGAAGCATTCTTGAATATTTTATGTATCTTTTGTCTGTTCATAGGTGTTTATGAGGTGTTTCTGGAAAAAATACCTAGTAAGATAATACCAAATACTTAGATTGTGTCATATCTTACTAAATAGTTTTTCTCTTAACAGGTATATTTTAAGTATTTGGCTCCTTTTTATGTGTGTGTTCAAATATTCTTTGAGAAGTAGAGAAAAGGGAAAAAGAAACCTTAGGTTACTAAAATAATGAGGTTTTTTTTTTGTGCATGTGTTACCAGAAAATTGCTTAATGATAAACTTCTCCCCATACACCTGTTTTTAAAATGGCCTTTATTAAAGGCAGAATTTGGTTTTGGTTTTGCCAAAATCAAATTTTATTCTTTTGCTATTATTCAGAAGACTGTGTCTCACCTGATTGATCATTCCAGCTACTTTACTTTGCTTCAAAGCATCAAAATCCCATTTGCCCCACTGCAGGGTTGGCATAAGAATGAATGTGATGGCAGCAATTAACATTATGATTGTAGTAAATTCTTATAAAGAAAACAGCAGTTTCATTAATATCTAGCTTTTTTTTTTTTTTAACCCACAGTCACATCATTAATAAGAAATGGTAGTTGGGGGGGAAAAGTAGGAAAAGGTGCTTTTTTGTAAATAATTATGAAATTATTTTCATTCTTAACCCTTATGGGATCAAAAAATAAGCATATTCTATGGTTATTTTCCATGTTGATTGTTTCTGCCGTGTGGCTTAGGCTTCTTTATAGTTATGGTTAATTTTGCTTTTAAACTTTAGAAACAACACAACAAATTGGGAAGTCAGTGTTATACATAGATTAAAAGAAATTCATCACTAATTAGAAAAAGCCAAAGGACTTAATAGTACACCCTCATTCACACACAGATTTAGCATGTTTCCTAGTTACTAGATCATTGTATTGCCTGTGTTGCAGGACTTATTTCACTTGAATCTAAAAATAATAATGTCCTGGGTTTCAATTCTTATTAAAAAGAACATTATCTAAGCATTTATATAAAGCAAAAGCAGCCATTCTTGGCAATCTCCAGTGTTTACTATTTTTCGTAATTATGATTGTTTTATATAGACTTGTCTTTTTGTTGTAATTAGATTCTTATTGTAATGCCTTTGCTCTTTGCTCTGTGATGTTGCTTTGTTGGTTTGTTCATCTACCTTGTAGACCTTGATGACCCTCATGTTCTAGTTCTTTGGCTTTATACTAGGCTGAACCAAAAGAAAGCACTTGGTTGCTAGCAAAAGAGCTGAACAAAGGCAGGAAGGGAGGGTTTTAAGCATGGGATACTGCCATAGAAAACAGCAAATATATTTTAGCTCAGTCAATAAAAACCAGCTTCTTCTGTCAGGGTAGGCCACTGCACTATCATTTTTATTATTGGCCATCCCTTAGCCTCTGTACATTGTTGAAAAAAGTTATTTTTTATCACAGAAAGATTTAACAGAATTGGCCTGTTTGAACCATTTAAAGTTGAGGGAAGTTGGTTTTCTACATCATATAACCATAATGGGGGCAGCCTGCCTTTTAACTGCATTGTGCTTCATCTGTACATTTAGTTCAGGGTGAGATTTATTCATAAAGCTTTTAAGCAAAGACTTTTTATTTTTACTGTTTTTAAATATCAGTACTGAAGGAAAATGTATGGGAACAATTAAGATATGATCAGCAGACATTAAAATAGAGGAAAACATTCGACAATTTCCTTGGATATCAAAGTAAAAAAGAGGCGTATACCACACTGAAGTATGTTGCTGGCATTATGGAATGGCGGTAATGAGTTTTTCAGTTCTGTTTTAAGATTGCAGGAACTAGCAGGTTTAAACAAATAATTGCTTTAAAATATTAGCTGTCCAGATATTTTTATAGCAAAATGATATATTGAAAGCCAATTATTAGAATAATGGTCAACATTGCCCCTAGGTTTTAATTTCTACATCATTTGAAGACAAGAAGTTGCTGGTGAGGTTTTGGGATCTAAAGGTCATTAATATGTCTTGCAGTATACATATGAGTCTGTGAATGTTACTTGTTGTATATTAGTGACTCTATGTGAAGAAAACAAATATAGAAAAATCTTTAAAAACTCCTTACCTACCTTTTTTTATGATTAGTGTTTGTTTTCTGAAGGCTAGTTCAAGTCCTCTTTGCTTTCCCACAATAAAATAATTCAGTACATTCTATGCTTTAGATTGTTACAAATTGACTCGAGTTTCCAAGTATATTAAATTTATATTTTCAAAGGTTTATTTGCTGTTTAAGTATTGTTGGAGAATTTGTTTCATATAGGTTACATTATGATTTATTGCAAAATTCTTATAAAGTGTTATATAAATGTCAGATAAAATATTGATGTTTAAAAAGGTTTGTGAATAAGAAATCTTAAATTATTTTCACATTACTTAGGAATAAACCAAAGGGTGAATTTTTTTTTTACATTCACTGAATAATATTCATTTAAAACAGTTTTTACATAGGAAAAGAAAAGCACATTTTATACTCAGAATTCTTAAAGGACAAGAAGCTGTAGGAGTAGCAAAGGGGAAGATTGAGATGGGCAGACAACATATTTCTTCCTATTTAGATGGAATTGAACAAAATATGTTCTTCTTCCTAACATACCATCATTTTTTTATTGTTAAGAAAAAGTAATTCAACTAGGATTAAACACATTTAATATAAAATGTTGATACAGAGAAAACAGCCTAGAAATATATGCTTGTCAACAATTTAGATACATTTTTAGATTTTTAATATGGATACTAATTATAGAAATTTTGCAGTTACAAAGTGTCTAATAAAATTTTACATTTTAAAAACAACCAGTTCATTCAACAGAATAATTTCCAAAATTTATCTATGCTTCTTAACATACTTGGCCTTCTTGTTACACTTGGACTTCTCATTCATTTTATAAAAGGATTCATGTAGATAATTGTATATATATGACAGTAAGATGTCTGGAATAAAGATGTTGTTCTTGATTTTGATTTTAAGGTTCATTTAAGAATTTTACTTCTAAATATGCCAAACTGTTAGCTATTTAGATATGTTCTGATGATAGCTAAAATTTTACTGTATACCTGGGTGTTTTGTGTGGTGTTTCTAATGAGCATATAACAAAATTCCATAAATGGAAAGCTTTTTTTGACTTAAACTCTTGATTCTTCCACATTAATGCTAGTAAAATTGATGTATTCTTAATTCTAAGTAGTGGTATTTTATAATGCCATAGCAAAAGCATGGTTGGAAATGAGAAGTGCTGTCTCTTAGAAGTTCTCTCATATTTCAGCTAAAACATACTCAGCAAAAAAGATATGTAAATTAAAAGAAAATCTCCAGTTTTCTATTCTGAGTAAAGCTTTGATTTTTGCTGATTCAGGAAGTAAGGTTGACATTGGAGCTTCTCATTTCATCTGGAATAATCACTTTTTCCTTTTGAAAAGTCTTTCATTTTAGCAGCAGTATCTCCTAAAACAGTTCATTTTGCATGGATGAACCTGTTTTTCTCTAGATAACACAGAAAATACAACTATCATAAACGGTAACCTGCTTTCTATAGTATTGCTTTCGTGGGTGCCCAGTGAAATACTAAAGTGCCAGGCTGTTCATTCTGGAGATTTCACTGATTTTCTTAGCTGCATCCCGGCCCCTACTCCCCAAATGACAACCCCCAACTGGAGAATTTTGTAACTCCAAATTGACTGCTACAATAAAATGTTTAACCCCAGGGTTAGATAAATAAGATGCTGACTACCTAATGAAGGTGGTTAATATCAATAGAGTCTCCCCTAAGCCACTGGATCATCAGTTTAGGATCGTTCAGAATATATAATTCCAGTTCTTGAAACAGTGCACTGTATTTTTTTTTTTCTGTTAAAATAGGTGTTGGATTATTATCTTAACTGATTCCAATATTTTCTCAGATTTTTCCATTAGTATTTTTCTCTCATGTATCAAGATATGCTTAAAAATCTAAATAAATAATAATGAACTTGCTTTTATTATAGGGTAAGTGCATAGGGTATCCAACTGCATTCCAAATCTTTGTCAGCCAAAATAAGGAACATATAAACTGCTTATTTGTTTAAATTAGTATTGAACAAAATGGAAAGCATTTATTTTTTAAAATGTGTTCTGGTGTAATCTACATATAATTTATTAAAATTTCCAAACAAAGATCAAATTTTGAAGTTGTTGGACTTCTGCCAAATTATGCTAAAAGCAAATTGAGTTTTTCTTTAGCATCTGTGGTAAATAGAAATGTATATGTGATGTTTTAATTTTACTAGAGTTACAAACAGATCCATTGTGTTTCAGGTATGTAATTTCTGTACTGTATGTATGGGGGTACTTCCTTGCTTCCCACAGTATTTAACAGTGCTCTCAGAGGATGAAATGTATGCTTATTTTATTGTGTATACAACATATATTTCCCTTGCTATTTGGACTGTTAATGCTCTGTAATACAAAGTACTTATATGAAATTTTGTATTCTGTGTAGACAGTGGTTTTAAACTCTTCCTGATAGTGCATTTTCTGGTATTAATGCAGTAAAGCCATGATGACAGGATGACATAGTGAAGCTCTTATTAAAAGCATGTTCTAATTGTTGCAGCGATATTAATGGAAATCTAGAGCTTGCAGCCTCGAGTTATTTCGAATTGTATATTTTATATTTACAGTTTACATTTACATATTAATTTTATCTATTAAGAATTGCTTTCAAATTAAAAGATTTACATATGCTTAAACAAAAGCATGAAATTAGATTTGAACTCCAGAAACCAATTCATTGTATCCGCACACTAAATGGTTTTGCATTAAGGAAAGACAGATTCAATGAGAAGTTTGGCCCTCACATTTCAAAATACCCTGAAGGAAAAGCAATCATGGGAGTCATATATGTATATTTATCTATTATGAAAAAAACATATTTCTTTTATTTTAGAGAGCTAAAATGCTCAAATTTTGTGATTAACATTTAAGCTTTTCAGCCAAAACATAGGGAAGAATTATGGTGGGAATTTTATAATTATTTCTGAGTGAAGTTCATTACATACAAATAACACAGCTTTAAAAGAAATTGATGAATAATCCATTTGAAATTTATATGTACTGTTTTCATCTTGATGTCATAGGTCTACCTTATAAAATTTAAGCATATTACGAAAACAGATTTTAAGAAGCCCTATTTTCCTTAGAAAATTCTAAACCTTTGTGTAAAATTAGCAGATCATCTCACCCTATGAAATTATTTCAGCATTGTATATTGCTAGCTATACATACCTTGGAAACTTTTTAATCCAGCTAATTCTTTTTTGACAAAGTATCACTTGCTGTTTTAAAAGAGCTTAATTTAGAGGAGACGTCAACATTGCTTCCTCTTTTGCTCAGTTTTAGGAATTATACCATTTCGTAGTTCACTGGTACATAAATTATAAGTGCCACGGAAAGCACTGTGCAGTGCTCAAGAACCATGCTTTCAGAGTTAAAACTGAGTTTATATATACACATACTACATATTTTTAAAGCTGTGGAAAAACTATTCAGACCACCTTTGTGGACTGTGCTCCAGGAGTTATCATGCTTTCTTTGCAGACATGGTTGATTGGAAAACAACAACGAAATAATTGTCCAGACTGGCTACTTAAATAACTTTTTTAATCTTTACTGTACAACTGTATCAGCAAAGCATTGATCAAAGTTCAAATGGAAAGACTGACAAGTCTAACTAGTCTGTTTTCATTAGCTAATTCACAAAGAGAATTGTACAATAGGCTGGATTTTCTCGTAGTATGAACAGTATAAAATTGTGTGATGTGAGGACATGATTCTAGAGTTTGTCTTGTGTTTCCGAACTTCCTCTCTTGCACATCTTGGTTCTCATTGTATTCATTTTTATAATCTGTCAATAAGGATTTAACCTTAAATTAAGCATTTTTAGATATGTCTATTGTCTTCCAGTGGTGCTTTGTAGTGCCATATGGTTGCGGCTCAGCTTGACTTACAATCTTAGACTTTTTGCTTCTTATGCTAGCCATTTTGCAAAGATACCCTGAGCTTCTTTGTGGTACAGGTCAAGTACTTGTGGAATGAACTGTAAGAAGCGAACTTTCGTTGTACTGAAATATCTTCGTAAAAAAATTACCCCAGCCCATAGTTTTTCAGTAGATACATTTCTTAATTAGAGCACCCATTTTATTTTAGGCAGAGTGATTTTTAAAAAGCAGCTCAATTTATAAATGAGTATTTAATGAAAAGATTACTTTTAAAATACCTTATCCATATGAATTCTTTAAAAAGCAATTGTTAATGTGTTTAAACAATTTGACTTAAAAACTTTTTGCAAAGTGAAGGAGATATTTAATCTTCATGTATTAATATGTAATGGATGATGGTAAATTATTTCTGCCAAGATTTTTTTTTTCCTTTCTAAAGCCTAACCTTATTATTTTCACTTTTCTTTTTTCTTTTTTAAAAAAAACAGTGGTGATGTTTTGCTCTGCTTGTTTAGTTGTGACTGCCATGAGGATTCTGTCATGATTGATCAGTGAGGGCCACTATCTTTTTTCATATTTATTCACTATGGAAGAGAATCCACGTTTGGGTTTTTCTGTTTTTCTTTTAGTGAGTAATAAAGAATTGGGGGGGGCATTTGTTCCATTGAATAATTTATAATAGTTAATTTTCCTGTGAGAACTCACCAAAACATGATAGATATATCTCACTTAGGAAAAAAAGTTGTCTATATGGTGAATAAAGCCTTGATATATAAAATGGATATATCAAATACTTGATGTACCAAAACTTATTTTCTCAATTATTTTACAGTATAAAATTAGGGAAACATTATTCCGGAAAACAAGTTGGTTTGTAAGACAAAAAATCAAATTTAAGATCTTTGTAGAAGAAAAGAATCACTTTCAGACATAACAATACTAAGTCAGATTATGGAATACAAGGTAGAAAAGCTTTTTTATATTTGGCACAGTAACTTAAATGTAAATATAAGCAGCACAATTAAATAAGTCAGTAGTTTTCAGATTCTTATCTCCTTGAAATGCTCCAGTAGAATATATAGCTCTTCTCTAATGTTCAATATTCTGCCTTCTGGTACTTTGGAGAAATAGCTATTTTTAGAAATTAGGTTAAAATAAGCAAAAGACAAGATTTGACATGTAAATAGTTGAAACTGTAATTTAAAATATAGTAGTAAATTATTAAATATGCAAATAATTTTTTGGAAGACAGAATAGTAAACCAAATTCAAATGAACAAATTGTTGTTGAGCATCTACCAGTACAATGGATACTGTAAAGCTGTGACATTGCCTTCAAGTAGCTGGCTCCGTAGCTTGGCAGAGCGTTAAATACATAAATGAATATTCACAATAGAAAGAGATAGTGACTTGATAGATATAAATACAGGACATCATGAGGGCACATAGGAAGAATTCTTAATTCAGTTTAGGGAGAAGAAGTAAGACTTCCTGGAGGAAAACTGAAGCAAGACTTGAAGGGTAAAGTAAGTGTAAGCTATGGAGTTGAGAGAGAGCGGGTTCAAAAATAGCAAGTACGTACCCCAAGTGTTACCAGTTTGTTAAAGATTTATGTATAATTATTAGATGTGGCCGGAACATAGATTGTGAAGATGATGGAAAATAGTGAGAGATTAGTCTACAGTGATAACTTAGGACCAGATCATGAGGGGCCTTAAAAGTGTCAGAAAACTCAAGGATTTCTAGAAGGGATTTTTAGTAAGATAGTGACATCCGTTTTGCCATTAAGAACGTGATTTTGGCAGAAGAGTAGAAGATAATGGATGGCTTAGCAGGTGAGAGTAAGAAAAGTATAAGTATAGACTGGTTGCTTTTGAGAATAGGTGAGAATACCATTCTTCTAGATAGTGAATACTAGGGAAGAATCACATTTGAGAAAAAGAAGGATAAAAATACAGTAGTCAAAATTGTGCTTCATATAGAATCAGGAGATGTAAAATGTTTTTTTGACTGTCACTCATGAGCCATATGATAACATAAGGCAAATCATTTACTCTCAGTACCCTTATGTTTGGCATCAGCATAGGATAATGCTTTGTTGGCCAATTCATTATGTTCTGTGGCCATGTAAAAGCGAGATGTGAATATATTATGAAATATTTACCATACTATGCAAATATAGCATATTATTTAATATAATAGGGAGTATATTTATTAAGTACATTGCTGTGGTGTTATACACTGGTGTAAACTGTGGACCATCATTTGGGGCAGAAAAGTAATTTTTTACAGTGACTTTTGCTGTAATGGTATTTTTTTATTATGAAATTTGACCTAGTTTCTTTATTAGTGATTTAAGAATAAGGAAGGAAAGAGGCCTATCCTTTACTAAGCACTGTATTATCTGTATATTTTACGTATTTCACATGTACTTTACATATGATATATTCTTTAGCTCTCTTAATCCTTTATACCTTACTACACAGCCTTGTGAAGGTAGGTAGGTATTTTTATTCCTGTTTTCCAATTAAGAAAATGAATGATATCAGGTAACATTCCCAAAGTCTCATTGCTGCTCACTATTAAATGTCAAATTAAAATCTTGAAAAGGGACCATCGTAAAGAGGAATGAGCAAAAAAACATTTCCGTAAAGGATATATAACATTTCTGCATTAAAGTGTGCTTAGATAGGAATTAAAACACTTTTTATTTATTCAGTTTATTGGAAACTTGAAAGTCTATTATATGACTCTGTTGTAGGTGCAGTAATATTTATATCAGTATGTTGTTTTGTTTCTGAAAGTGATTTCCAAGGTAGCACTTAAGAGCATTAAGATTTCAAAGACATTGGCCCAATTTTGATAAAGTCAGAAGCAAGATATTTTTTGTTTTCTTCATTACTTCACTTGACAATAAGATAAGTCATAAGCCAGAGGGATACTGCAATTTTATGAGAACAAAAACTTGTTTCTCAGCTCTTTTCTCTAGCTATGGAACTATTAAAAGTAGTTTTTTGTGTTCTTATGTGTATAGTCAACATAAATGATAGTAGAATATATTTGTACAGTTTTAAATTTTAAGATTTAAGTACTTTCACATACTTTTTCATATAATACAATTCTTAGAGAAGGTGATCAGAACAGGTGTTAACCCAATTTAATGTTTGAGGAAATAGGTTCTAAGGTGAAGTTTCAGATCTAGGGCTTTTTCTATCATACCACGATACCTCTAGACGTGCAATCTGTTTATAAATAAAAAGAAATTAATATTAGTATAATGTTACTGCAACTTTTTTATTTTCCTACCTGGAGTGTTTCAGTAGAGATTCTTATATTGTTCAAAAGTTAAACCAAATGTTTGTTTATACTCTTTTAAACTTTGCAAGTGCAGTTAATCCAGATTTTTAACCCAATTACAGTGTCGAGGAGCCAGAGATCTCTGGTGATAGAACCTTTTTAAGGATGTAGAGGCCATATGGAGGGAATGTTCAGTGAAAGTAAGGAAAAAACCATTTATTAGATACTTGCTCAGTATACCTATTGTATATAGCTATATACCGCCAGGTGCCTTCATGTCATTCCAGCACGACACCATAATGGAATCAGTAGGTATGTCATAATTCAAGTAAAGCTTGCTGTTATGAATGCTAGCTTATAGTCATGTACTGAATACTTTTCAAATGTTACTGCGTTGGTCATTGTTCATATTTCTCTACCTGGAGTGCTTTGTTTCATCTCAGTCTGCCAATTCAATTCAACCAGCCTTCAAAAACAGCTCAACTGATAACTTCCTTTGTAAAGCTTTCTCTACTTCAACTAGTGATGATCTAAATTTTTATAGCACTTGATAACATTCTTAATGCAAATGTCATTTGTAACTTTATTATTTTGGTTATTTGTGGATATATTAGGCCCTTTTTTTTTGTTGTAATTACAGAATATAGTCTACCTATAACTCTGAATATTATCTTTTCCCTTATGTTTCTTGGTCAGTTCCTAAACCCAGTTTCCTATAAATCTACTTTTTGCAGAGTGGGTTGGGGAAGAAATGGGGAGATTGTTACACCAATAAAATTTCTGCTTCTTATGAGGTTTGTTAATATAAGTGTTCTATGACATGGCCTCTTTTTAATTTTTTTAATTTTTATTTTTTTGGTCAAACTTATATTGGAATTATGGCAAGGCTCTTATCATTTGATTATAGTCAGTTATTTTCTGACCTTTGGATCATAGAGCTGATAAGTAGTGGAGCCCCTTTACTTTCAGTGTTTACTTGAACTAATTCTATGAGTGTTTAGGATAGAGTATGAGAATCAGAGATTGGAAAAGAAATTTACATTAAAGATTTTTGAGAAATAGCTTTGTAAATACGTAGTCTGTTACCTGTACTGCTGTTGATTTTGTATTTATCATAGCCAAGTTAATATTTTAAAACATTGCCTGGGTACATTTTCCACTACTTTAAAAACCCTCGGTGACTCACTGTTGCCTAAAGAATAAATTTTAGCTTTGATATGTTTTAATTTCTCAGTACTTCCTATACTCTATTTGGACCACTCACTAGTTTGTCTTCCACCATCTAAATCATTTCCCACATTTCTTTTCTAGATCTGAGTTCTGTCCTTCTTTCAAGGTCTGTTGGATACCCCCTCCCAATTTTTCTGTTTACTGAGCTCATGTAACTTTTGTTAGGTTACACTATGTGCTTTTCTTTATTGTTTCTGATTTTTTTTATGTTTCTGAAATCTACTCCCTCTGTAGTATAAAGCTGCAAAGATACAGCTGTGTTTTACTCTACTACTCTAGGGCCTATTACATGGGACATAGAAAGCATGTGCTCATTAAACAATAATTAAGAGGATAAAAATTGTAGATATGTTTTCTTTTGCCTATCCAAGTGCTTGCAACTTGACCTAGATATTGGGCTGCCAGAGTATTTGGGTCGCTTCTACTCCTTATGAGAGTGCTGGAGAGGAGAGCAACCTGTGGACCTTTCAGCCAACTTGGTACCATTAATTGTAGTGACAGTATGATGGATGTTTTGGTATTGGGATCTGTTGCAGATATCAAAGAACCTTAGAAAGGGAAAATGATTCCCTCCTTTTCAATGTTATATCTGAATCCTGCTCTGGAGCACATTGCCGATCATTCTCTGACCCTGTTCCCTACCAAATATACAGTTTACCCTGCTCTCTATAGAAACCAATTCCCAGGCCCAGTAAACCAGAAAGTTTAGCAATAAGGAATTGTTTCAATAGAATAGGAATGTTTTTGTCTATAGATTTTCTAAAATGTTCATCACTCTAATTATCAGCTCACATGACACCCTTTATTCATATGATTAATCAAACATGTTGTTTTTTTTTTGTAGCTCTTTTGGACTACAGTATAATCAAGAATGTGTAGAGTGTGGGCATCCTGGGTTTGCCAAGTTCTGTGCTTTCAAGTGATGGTTCCACCCACCCTTCTACTTAACTCCTAGAGACAGCATGGTGTTGTGGAAGAATCATGAGCTTTAGTGACAGATTCAAATTCCTGTTCTTCTAGCAGTACAGCCCTGTTGAGATTACTTATCCTCATAGTTAGACTTCTTCATTTAAAAAATTATTTTATTATAGTGTTATTGTAAAGATTAAATAAGTTCTGCGAAAGAATCTGTTACAGTACTTAGTACATAATAGTTTCCCAGTATATATGCCTTCCCGGTATGTCTAGCTTATGCTGGTTTGTCCAGGACTTTCTCTCTTTTAGCAGTGAAAGTCCTACGTGTCCTAGGAACCTCCTTCCTTCCTCCCATCTCTCTCTCACACATTTTATTTTTGCAGACTTACTGGCCATTCTTTGAATAAGTGTAGTCAAGTGTGGTTATTATCATAGTTCTTTTTTTACTTTATATGTTAGACTTTAGAGTGGACCTGAATAAAGTTCCATAGGTTGTATGTATAAGTGTGTGTGTGTTTGATTGTTTCATGGCATTATGAAGTTGCATTATTCATTTTCTTTGTTAATTGACCCAACCAGACCCTTCATTTATTGGGTGGTCTGAACTGGGGGTTAGGGAGGCTTATGAATTATATGGTAAAATGGTGCTATTATTAAAGTAGTGATTTTGATCTTCGCCCCTACAGATGGGTTCTAATTACCTTAAGGAACTGTAGATCCTATTTACATGCCTTTATCTGCCTAGAATGCATTTTTTATATTAAAGTACTTCATCCTGGAAACCAGTCCTTTTAGATTGAAGTTCTCTCAGTCTAGACATGATTATTTACAAAATGATTCTTTGTAGACTGTTGTAATTTTCCACCTTTATTTAAATACTTATTTAAATATTTGAATAGCTATTCTAATGTCAACTTAATGCATTTGACAAGCAAAGCTACCTTGTTTTCTAATGAGACAATAAGTTACAATTATGGTTTCTTTATATTTTCTTTTTGTTTCTAATCTTTTGCTTTATCTTTCCTGGCTCCAATTCTAAGTGTTTTTTTGTTTGTTTGTTTGTTTGTTTTGTTTGTTTGTTTTGTTTCTTTTATTACATTCAAATAGAAAACAAATATCTGGTATTTTTGTCAATGTCATGGCCTTATGTCAAGATGTTAAAAGGTATCTCTCCAAATTATTGTTCTGTTATAGTTACTTCTTTCAAAGAAGGCCTCTTGTATAGCTATTTGTTGAATTTGTGTACCTACTGAATTAGTCAAAGATCTAGCTAAAACCATTTTTTTCTTTACCTCTCCCCTCCCCCCAAACTTGCTTTTGTTATGTATTGGCTTGCTAATCCTTGTGTTGAGCAGTATCAGACATCACCTTTCTCGGGGGCAGTTAGTCCACTCTTCCGCTTTCTTTGTCAAAGGGCTCCCTTAATAGGAGAAGTCAACAGGGAGGACAAAAAGGATTGAAAGTTGTATTTAATCAGGGTCAGAGAGGTGGTGTTCAGAGTGACGGGCCCACAGGCAGGCTGGCCTTTTATGCTTGCCGACGCAGATGGTCCCAGAGCATTCAGCTAAGTGAAGAGAAAGCTGCCCAGTGAAAGCTATTGTAGGGTAGCATCGTTACAGTTGAGAAAGGTTGCCAGGGGTAACTAGAGAGTATCACCAGTATCGTGTGATCACTAGTCTGTGCCATTGAAAATGTTAGACTGAGGATTGTATTGGATCCCTTGGCATCTTGATGTTCATATGTAAGCAGTATTAGCTTACATTAGTGTTTTTAATTTAATTTTTCTGTTTTGCTCACTTTGTTTTTTGTCTTGCTTTTTTTAGTACATAAAACATTTATATTTGCAATTTTAACAAATCTTCTAACAGCAAAGGTTTTGTCTATTATAGTTTGGCCTAAACTATACCAAATAGTTTAAATTTTTGCAAGTAAATTGGATTTATGGAAATAGGATCTAATATTTCTCACATGAAGAGCTTGAAGTTGATTTTCCATTGCTCAGAAGCCACCCCACTATATCCAAGATGAATAAGTTTTTTTTCTTTTCTATGTAGTTTTAAGTAACTTATAAAAGACTATGTTGAGGTATTTATCTGAAAGCAGGAGCTATAACCTTGAGTGAAAAGTTGTGATCAAGAGCTCCCAAATATTTATGAAATCTATCTTAATTTTTTGCCAAAGGCGGAAGTTAAAATATGCATCCCAAATGAGCCAGAGCCAAGTAGTGTAACAATCATTGCTCTTAATATACTCTGAATGTGATTTTAATAGCCAATTTTGGAATTCTTTAATTTTACTCTTTCTTGTCCTTTAGATATTTTAAAGAAATACTTAATAGTCACCAACAAAATGTAAACCGCTAATCTTTTGCACTCACTGAAGGAAAATACATAGAAATGTCTTTTTAGTGTAAAAGCGAAATTTGAAATGTAACTAAAATTCCAGGTGAAGTGATAATAGTCTTGCATATAATTGTTTTAACATAATTACTAGTCAGCCCACGTTAAGTTAGCCTTATGCTAGCCAGAGCTGATTTTGGCTTAATACTTCCTACCCACCTGTTGGTAAAACATTGAGTAAAGACAAACCGAATGCCATATTGTAGTAGGAACATTGGTGTTTAAGAGTTAATAATTACCAAAGATCACATTGTTTTTATTAGTCTGTTACAAGTGAAGTCAGACTTTTACAGAAAAATCTTAAACTGATACTAATGAGAGCTAGTTTTCTCTTTTATCTTAAAATATGACTGAGTCATTTTATTTTAGACTCTCAGTCACTTCCCTAAGTAAAAGCATTTGTCACAGAAAAAAATCATAAATCTAGTGAAATGTAGAACAAGCATGCTTATGTTCATTATAGTAAGTTATAGCATTCTAGGAGGTCTACAGATGTTGGTAAATTCATTGACAAATTCACCTTTTATGTTGTTAAAAAAATCAACAGATAATGTGGTTTCCTTTTATTTCCTGAAAAACAAATGAAGATTAGCAACTAAATTGTGCTATCCATTTATTGTCATTGTTCTTTTTATTTTTTTTAAGAATGATAATTTATAAGTCTAATGAAAAAATGTTTGTTAGTTTGTGTCACTTATAATGGAGGTTAGCTTTCGAGGATTTATGAATAAAGATGGCAGCATTGAAGTAAATTTTAATTACATTGCTTCTTTAATGAATCTTGGTAAGTCAAGATATTAATGTTATTGAAATTTACGGCTGTTCATTATTTTTATTCTATTGATCTTTTTTTTCGTTTTTATCTATGTACAGATATAGATTTGTTTGAATGTGGTAAACAGTGAACCTGAAGAATAAAAGAACAAATTTTAAATTTACATTCCATTAATTTTGATTTAAATTGACCATGTGATGTGCACACCTATATAGTAGGACCAGAGGAGTTGACATCAAAGATTTACACTAAACTCCAACAGAGATTTCTTACCACTTTGGTCTTTGAATCACAGCAGGTTACATGAATATGAAAGGAAACATAAAATTACTATCTATTGATAGTCATCTCAGTAAAGATTAGAAACAAAATTGTTTTTAAGATTAACGGGTATAGTTATAAATAAATATCTTTCTTGTTATAGCTTAAAGTTGACTTTTTAAATGCAGACTGTTTATGAAATTAAACCGTCCTATCACCATATGTTTTTAAAAGTGTGAGTTTAGTTGTATGTCTATTTCTATTTTTAGACTGGAAATCAGGAGCCGAAAACTAACTTAGAGTTTGCTGATTTTTAAAATTTTGCTAAAATGTTAATCAAGATTGTTTTTTGAGTCTTTTATTATGTTATTAATAGTAATAATGTATGAGGGTTATAACATTAATGATTGGAAAGTATAGCAGAATCCATTAAGAATAGTGATGTTAATAGGTCTGTCTCTGCATTTAAATATATGTGAGTTATGAAGAGAGAGTAGAACCAGAGCATTCATGGATTATTCATTATAATGCATACCATTGTATCAAAAACTGGCAAGTTTATTCGATCTGAACGGTTTCATACTAACTGCTATACATAGTAGATACTCAAATGCTCACTGAGTAAATACATTTAAGACAATATTTTTGAAAGTTGGCTAACACAGTTTAGAAAAAGAATTGTCTTTAATGGGAAATTACTGCTTTTGTGGTCAAGTTATAAAGAACTATGAAATTTTAAAATACTGTTAACCTTTCATTGTTAGTTTTAATGTTACCTGGGAAAATTCAGAAGGCTCTTTGGAGTTTTGAGGATCTCAAGGTTCATAATTATGAATATCAATTTTTTTTTGAAGGGGGAATGATCATGACAAGAATTTCAAATGATAGAATCTAGGAAAAAGCACTAAAAGGAGTCAGAGGTTTAGAATTAAGCCATTAATATGGGAGTTTATTACTTATCCATAAACAGATAGTAATATCTCTACTTACTTCAAGAATTTTTATATACTTGAAATTAGATAAAGGACTTGAACATACTTCTAAAACTGTAGAGTGCTATGTGGATGAATGATTGTTCTAATAATCACCAGTATTACTCACAATTGCTGTTACTGCTACTGTACTGTAACTAGTGTTAGAAGAACTTGCTGGTATGTTTATAGTTTGATATTTGCCAACATTGAGCATTTCAATTCAGCAACTTCAGGAAAACAAAAATATAAATAATAATTGAGTAGATATTAATGATGAGCATGGTAGTTAGTACTCTGTTCAGCTCTTTGGGAATCCATATTGGTTACATATCATGGGGATTTAGCTCTTTGACTTGATTCATTTCATGAAAATGAGACCAGATGACTCATGGTTTGTTCTGTAATACAAGTAATGGGACTCTAAATGAATGAGCTTCTTTGCTCAGCCAAATTGTCTTAACAGTGATGAGAGAAAGGTCCTAAGATCTTTGTAAAATTTTGAATTAATAAATATTTTCTGCCATATAATATATTTCCTTCCAACAGATATTTTTAATTGACCTGTTCAGATCAACTCTAACAGGTGACTCTTTAATGTAAAGGGATGTTTTTACAAAGAAACAATACTTTTTTGTTTACATAATGAAACCATGGTAAGGTGCTAATGCTGATTAAGTTTATTCACTTGCTTCCAAACAGCAGCCTGTTATTGGTTGAATATACCTTTCAGATTCATGAGTCAGTAGAATTTACAAATTACTATAGGTCATTGATATTTGTGTTTCTTTCTAAATTTCAAAAACACTTTTTATATTAGCCAGCAAACTATAGCAGCGGATCTCAAAGAGTGGTCTTGAATATCTGGGAGTCCCTGGATGCTTTCAGAGGATCTTTGGGGTCTAATCTATCTTCATATATAAGAAATTTGCATTTTTTAACTATGTTTGACATTTGCACTGATGGTGCAAAAAGTAGTGAGGAGTAAAATTGCTCTTTCTTTAGCACAGATCAAGGCTATTGCACTAAACCATGATACTTTAGTTTTTCTATATACCCATAGTTTTAAAAGCTAGGCTACTTTCGCTTAAGAATGATCTTGATGAATGAATAAGAAATAATTTTATTAAATACAAATACTTCCATAATGTCTTTTTAATATTTTATATGGTGAAGTGGAAAGTACTCATAAAGTATAACTCAGTGAACCAATATTTTCCACATGGCTGATACATAATGTTACAAAATCATCATACATGGATGAAAAATCCATTCAAGGTACAAGACAGGCAGACCGATTTCAGAATTCACATTGTAACTAACTTTTAAGAAATTGCCACTTGTTGAGTTTGGTGTAGTATTAAAGAATAGTATTCACTGTTATCTTAAATGAGTGTTGAAATACAGTTCCTTTTTTCAACTGCATATCTCTGAGGCCAGATTGTCTTCATTTTCTTTAACTAAAACAACATATCACAACAGATTGATTACAGAACTAGGGATGAGAATCCAGCCATTTTCTATTAAGCCAGACAAAAATACAAAACAATGCCACTCCTAGTTTTTTTATTTTGGAAAATATATATTTTTTTTCATAAACATTATTTATAGTAACATAATGGGTTTATTTATTTTTAAATGAATTGGGAACTATTTAAATTTTTTTTGCAGTCCTAATATGTAATGGTAGATGTTAATAGATATAATAATCCACATAAAAAAAGGATCTTTGGGGTTCTTAACAATTTTAAGAGTATTGAATAAGAGTCCTGAGACCAAAAAATTTGAGAACCTGCTAATTTACAGTTACTTAATCAATCATAGTAAAATGCAAATTTAAAAAATCCCAGATACCTTTTCTGCTTCTTACCAATGAGTTAGTATCTATAAGTTAGTGTTTGCTGTTTGCAATTTTAATATAGAGATGTTGAGATCAATGATAGTTATTTTAATATTTCACAAATTACATGAATGTTTGTTGGGAAAGGATTATAAAAAAATGATTGTAGAAGGTTGCAAGGTACAATTAGTGACAAGTAAAATGGGCTGGGCATTAAACTGTCAACAGAGCTAACTGTACAAAGTTTGTACTTGTAAGAAATTGAAACTGATCCTGGATAATTTAAGTAGGAAAGGGATATTGGATCTTAGAATTTCTGATAGAGTTGGATAAACAAGCTTGGAGGCTTTTTCTCCAGGAGAAATGCAAATCACATTGCAGACCTTGTCCTGTAGAAGCAGTGCTGTGGCTAGTCCCATAAGCAATGGTTTGCACTGCTCACATGACCAACATCAGCAATGTTGGATACCAGATGTAGCTATTAGAACCTGGAAGTGGTTGTAGCTGCTGGATCCTGTCACTAAAAGGGATCCCACATGGTCTCTGCTGTGTTTTCTTGCCAGCTTCTATTCAAAGAATATGGCAACTGTATCTTAATGGTAGAAGTGTGCAAGGAAGAAAGCAGATATCTGACATTTCACCTTCTCTAGGAAGCCAGGTAGGCCTCATAAGATAAGGGCTTTCCTAAAAAGAGAAAGGAGGTTGGGTCTGGGCAGTTTAAATACAAACAAACAACAACAATAACAACAACAACAACAAAAACATGCAAATTGAAATTTACTTATAAGGGAAATCTCATCTCTGTATTGTTGATTTAGTAAGTATTTAACAACTGTGTATAAATTGCTGTGTCAAGATCCGTCATCATGGGTGAATGAGACACTGTCAGTGTCCTTCTAGTTCATTGCCTGGTAGAGGAAATAATAACCTGTACATAAATGACCAGAATACAAGGCAGATTGTAACATGTACACCACTACAGATTACTTTCATAACACTTACACCGTCTTTTAATTTTCAGTTTACGTGTGTGTCTCTCCCACTATTGTTTAAACCCTCAATGGTTTAATTATTTTTAATGTTTATTAAATTATACTTGCAAACTTTCAAAAGTTAGTGGTTTCCAGATTTTGTAATGAAAGACAGCATTCTGTCATTACCACCATGCCACCATTTCACCCTTCCCCAGAGTCATTATGATCAATTATTTTAGCTGTTTCTTTTGATTTTTACCTCTGTTCTTCTTAGTTACATTCTTATAATTCTCGATTTTTCAGTTTTGGAATTTTCTAGAGACTTCTCATTATAGAAGATAAGATTTATGTTTCTCTGCCTCTTTCTCTGGCTCCATGCATACATTCTCCCCATCTTCCCTATATAATTATAATGTCCTTTTGGTTAGATTAGATATCAGTGTTTTACATTATTATGACTTATAAATTTAATTGAATAGCTGAATCATTAGATAAAATCCTGAATTTTCCTCTGCTGTACTGTTCCTACCTTTCCCATCCCACAGTATTGTCTTTTTCTGTGTGCATTATTTACTTAGTTTCCATGTGCTTATTACTAAATCAACTCAAAGTTTTTTTTAAATTATCTAAATCTCTTCCCAGTGTGCTCAGATACTTTGAGATTTCATTCAGTTTTCATCTTTTTGGAGAAATTGTGACTATATAATCTTGGTCTGGTTGCCCTGTATGTTAACTGGTGCCACTATTCATTCTGGAAAATCCCTTCACTATCATCCGAGGAATTCATTTTGTTTTCCTACTGTGGTGAAGCTTCTATTTCCTATATCCCATTTCATCTTCATTGGTTTACATACTCATTTTGAGTTTATCTCCAATAATGTCCTGAGAAAGGATGCATAGAAGTGGAACTCTTAACACTGAAAATTATTTTCTTTCAGATTTTGGTGGCATTGGTCCAAGTCTTGCTAATTTCCAGTCTTCTTGTTCAAATGTCTAGAGCTGTTCTGATTTCTGATCCTTTGAATGTGACTTGCTGTTTTTTTGTTTATAAATCTCTGGATGTATATGATTCTGGGTTTCTTTTCATCTACTGAAAGGTAGACTTTTCAATCTGGAAATGTATGCCTTCCTTTCTGAGAACTGGTTTTTTATTATTTTTTTGAAGATGTCTTCTCTTCCTTTTTCTTTGTTCTCCCTTTCTAGATATGTTTTTCATATATTGGACTTCCTGAATTAGTGCTCTAATTTTCCTTTTTTTGTCCTATCATATAACTCTGTCTCCTTGCTCTACTCTGTGAGAGATTTCCTCAACTTTATTTTCCCATACATCTATTGAGTTTTTTTTCTCTTTTTTTTTGCTATTATGTTTTTTTTATTTTCTAAGGATGAGTGGTTATATCTATGTGTCTGTCTCATCTGTCTGTCTGTTTTCTGAATGTTTTTTAAATTGTGTGTGTGTGTGTGTGTGTGTGTGTGTGTGTGTGTGTGTGTGAATTAATGAAAAAGATTTTGGGTTGATTTAGTGATAATTATATAGAAAAGAAAGTTAAAAAATAACTTGGAGGGACTTATGGATACAATATTTTATATCAGAATATTCTTTATAACTTTATTTTAATTTTTTTATTTCTGAATAACCTGTTTTCTCCAAATTGCCTTTTCTGGGTTTCTTTTGTGTTGGTCTTAGCTTTTATTTTATATGATTATCAAATGTTTGATAATTCTTAGTTTTTACTCATGATTAAAAGCAGGAAAGTTAATAGATTGAATGCCCAGAGCTTATGTCGAGTGCTTGTCAGTATAATCTTCACCTATGGAAATTTAGCTGATTCATTTTTCTGGAGAAAAAAAACTTTATGTGAACATATTTAAGACTTTATTCTAGACTGATTAGAGTTCTAGGAAAAGAGAGAAAGAGTATTTGAATCATCTGCCTCAAGAGAAAAGGCCTGGTTGACAGTATTCTAAGAGCCAAGTTAGGGAATAGTGCTGGGGGCGGGGGGTCTCAGTCCTTTAAGTACATATGTTCACTTCATCTTTTGTTTCAGTTTGTTATCCCTGCCTCCTTTTTTAATTTCTGATCTCCTGAAAATTAACTTTCAGTCATTTGCCAAAGTGCAGATAAGATAGTTCCCCAGTTGCACGGAATGAGAAGAGGAATTCGGAGGCCATTTGACTCTTTAAAGCCTTTACTGTCATTTAAGTAGGTTTTGGTGAAGGAACAGCTAGCTATCTATATATGCATGCATTAGTCCTGTATCTTTATCTGGAGTGAAAACCTAATTGGAGGTTGGGTTGGTGGTCCTAAAATGTTAAGCTTGGGAGCTTTGTTTATGTTCTAGACAGTAGTTAGGTATAAAAAGTCTTGGATGAGAAATTGATCTGATGGAAGTTTTCTTGTAAACTGGAGGACTCAAGAGACCAGATCATGAAGTAATGGAGCATGATATCTGATCAGATCCCCTCCTGATAGCTAGAGCAGTTTACTTCTATCGTGACTTTGAGCAGCGTGCTTTACTTTTTGTTCTTCCATTGCTTCAGTTGTAAAATAGGTCGATTTTTACTTCAGAACCTGCTTTACTGGTCTTGCAGCGATTTTATAAGTTTTAGATGATAGGGAAATTATTTTTCGGTATTCTGAGAGTTACAAATTGGAGGTATTGGGGAGAAAATAATAAAATGGGTAAAATCTTAGCCTTCATGATCAGGATTATGGACTTAGGGATCACAACACAGAAGTTAGAACAGAGAAAGGTGGCCAGAGATGCTGTCAGGACAAAACAGGTAGGGGAAGGTATGGAGCTCTGTTTAAGGTTGCCTTCCAGAAGCAGGGGAGTTTTGCAGGACAACAGCTAAGCATTGAGAACTTTTGGATTAGCCTCTCAGGGCAGAGCTGGGTACAAATTCAGTGTAACATGAAAACTCAGGTCCTTGTTTCAAGAGCAGGAAGTATAAATAAGGGTACTAACACATTTAACGCTTTTTCCTTTAAAAATATGTTCTTATTTATAACACATAACAGGTAATAGCAATACATGAGTCACAATGTAAAGTTACAAATTATAAAAAATAATGTATGGGGTTATGATTTTATATAACACTAGAAATCATAATAGTTTATCAGAGTAATGTCTTGATTCATCATTTGATTTTTCTGGCTCACTTTTCTGCAAAGTCAGTTTTTAGGTCATCAAACTTCAGCAACTTCATTTTAATTGATATAACTGAAAATGTTAGTCACTCTTGGCAAATGCCAGATTGCAAGTAATTTTTGACAGTTTTTAATTTTAAGAATGGTCTTTCCAATGATACAGTTTTTACTGGAGCTGTTAAGAACTTTTTATAAGCTTTGACAACATTGGAATAATTTCTGAACTATTTCAAAATATTGACTTAGAAACATATAGAGCTGATGAGTTTTACAAAACAGTTTTTCTAAATATATGTAACTATATGAATCAGTGTTGTGTAAATTTAATTTTAAATGCAAATTTATACAATAGCATTTAAATATTTCCTTGACCATTTTTTATAATTTGTGGAGGCTGTACAGAAAACCAAAAGTGACTTCATGACTTGTATACAATTCAAATGCCTAGTTATACATTCTATCACTACATCTTCAATTATAAGAAAAAATTAATTTTAAAATTGTCTTCCTCGTTAATAATTTGTTCATCCAAAGCTTCATGTGAAAATAGTGTTCTTTTTTCATCAAATGTGATAATCTGTAATTCTCTTTCTAAGCCTGTGGGTATTGCTTTGCAATGTTATGACAGTTTTCAAAACTAGAGATTCCAAATTCTTTAAAGAATTCTAATAACTCCTTAACATCTTAATGTCATGGATATACTTTTAGTTTGCAATAATTTACTGACCAAGTTTACTGTCTGAGCATTGATATATACTGTCATGACTCTCAGGCCGAAGACTTAACATTTGCATGTTTACCACTGGGACAGGGTTCAAGGACAGATGGATAAGCTGACTTTCCACTGCACATTCCCATGCAGAGGCCCTCCTCATTCCTGCAGCCATTGCCACTATGGCCACCAACAGTGTGGGTTCAGTCCTGGTTGACCCTTGAGTCCTTACGGTACCTCAAATTTACTTAGGTGTGTACGTTTCTGTGGGGCAGCCAAAGCCAACTGTTTGGTGCTTATGCTGACATTTCATATTTCCTTTGCTGGTGTTCCACTGCCCCATTGATCTTCACCTACCACAGGTTCAGAGATAAAATGATTAAGAATTTCAAGATGGCAAAAACAGAGTATTAAATCAAACACAGACTCTTTCTGAGAGTGCACCCTGTGTGACTGTCAAATTGCACACCCAGTAAACCATCGCTGTCTAATTTTATGAAAAAGTTTGCTGCCAAACTGCCTTTAAATTCAGCTGTTTAGGACTTCCCTAAGATGAACTATTTGGGGCCTCTGCAGTCTTTAGGGACAGAGATATGGTAGTTTCCATGCAGGTGTTTGATGAGTTTCTTTTAAAAACTTCAGTGAACTTTGTTTGATGCTTCTGGAGGGGCCCTATGGAAGCTGAACTCCCTAGCAACCAGAACTGTGACTGAATCAGGCTGGGGTTCTAAGAGGCAGTACTTTGCAGTGGAGTTCAGAAGAATAACAATGCCAAATTAGTTTGCTTTATTTTATTTATCTTGCTTTTGGTTACCATTTGAATTTTATTATTATTAATCTCCTTTTTGTTTAAAGGGAAGAGAACTATGGATTATTATTTAGTTCTGACCCATGGCTACTTGATTAATTATGTGTTCTTATATAGCCTACTGGTCCTCAGTGCTAGTAACTGGAGTTTTAGCAGTTGCTGATACCACAGTTTCCCCACCCCCTTAATCTGTTGCCCATGTGAGAGAGAATTTTAAAGAAGAAAATTAAGAAAAATATCTCTGATAGCCTCATTATTTTTTATTCTTTAGAACTGTAATAATATTTTTAGAGGAAGTCTTCTTCCTAAATGCTTTTTATTTTTGTTAAACAGGGGTTGAAACAATCAGTGTATGTGGAAGATAAGTCTACATTAGTAAACATAATGACTATAATTGCCAGTTCTGTGTTTTTCTGTTCATCTGTGCTCCAGTATGCTTCTCAGAAAATTTTCTTACTAGCTACTTGTAATGTCTTATACTGTTATCCTTTATCTGTTTAGAATTCTTAATAGCATTGTCTTTACTCCTTCAATATTTGAATATGGAAAGTGTAAGTGAGGTAGAATATCCCCTTGATGGCAAGTAAAGGAATTCCCATCTTTACTGACAGCTGCAGTGGTGAGCTGCCCTCTCCTGGTCATCTGTGCCATCTAGAACTCCCAGTGGGTCCTAAGGAAAATCACTTTTTGACAAATAGATGTTTTAATTGTCTTCGATACTAACATGTTGTATTTTGTGACTCTACAAAGAAAAGCTCTGTTATAGCTCCTTTTCATTTTTTAGAAAAAAATTATTGACAGAAAAGATGGAGCCATCTTCTCTCTCTCACATGTTCTTGTAGGCATTCTTCTCACTTGAGATTTTTGCCCATTACTTCAGTTTTAATGGGTAGAATCTTTTCCTTTGTTTACTAAATTCTTGCTGTAAACAAGAAGATATTTCTTGTTATATTTATCCCTTACTGGGAAAAATGATTTCAAAACTACTTAAATAAGTGGATTAACCGAGTTTTTCTTTTTATGGAATACAATTTTTGTATATTAAAGATGAGCATCAGATTTTCTCTATTTTAGTTAATAATTTCATGTTGGAAATGAGTTAATGATGACTATTATTAAAATCAGTGCTTCTGTTTTTAGTTTTTAATTTTAATTTTATATTCTTTATGTCTTATTTCTTATAAACCCATTGGTACTTATTTTACACTTTGACCTTGTGGATCTGTGGAATTAACATCAACTTTCATGCTACCAAAACTATAAAACCAGAATACTGAAAAGAATACATTTTAGTATTTCACTCCCTTGGTGAGAAGTAGCATTTATACCTGCCTTTTTTCGTGATTTACCAGATCTTTTTATGTACTCCTGTAGTTTAAAATTAGGGCTGCAGGGGGGTAGGGGGTGCCCTCTGGTTTTTATTGTATTTCCCTGTTAAATTTGTAGCTTCGTACTACTTGTTGATATGTCTGTTAAAGACACATACAAGACTTTTCATGATGTTATTTCTCAGGTTCATTTTAATATCAATAGATTGCATTCTTTACTAAGGGAAGATATTAATATCATATATCCTCCTTAAAATCCTGCAGTTGAGATCAAAAGAGTAGAGTTGAATGTCTTTAAACCATTTCATTTATTAGTCGTTTTCTTTCCAGACAATTTAATGTAATTGTTTTCTTTACTTGGCTAATTTCATTGTGTATTATAAATACATATTTGAGGAAGACTATGGGTGCAAAGACTAATTTGGGTCTTCAAATATTCATTCCTAATTAGCTGGAATTTATTTTCTTTTTCAAGTAAGAATGAAAAATCCAAGAAATAAATTTGAATCTGAGAGATTTAAAAAACCTAATCAATACTTAAAATCTATTTTTAAGAAGTAAAATATTAAATATTAAAACTTGAAAATCAAGTCAAAATTGTGGGAAGTAATTATTTACAATAGAAGCAGATCATGTACCACTTTAGCCCCCACCCAGTCTGTTTTGTCTTAGTAAAAATTTGTGGATAGCTGAGACCTAACCCTAAACTTGGTGTCTATGGATAAATAAGAGCCCAGAATTTTTAAACTCGATAAATGCCTTACACTTTAAAAAAATCTTAAAATGTATCAAGACTCTGCTTGTCATTGATGATATCAATTAAAAGTTTTAACACCTGATTTTGAGCCCCTGGTATACCACTTACTGTTGCATGACAAACTTGCCTAGTTTTCTCCTTTATAAGATGGAAGTATTAATTCCCATAATGGATGCTCATGAAGATAAAGAATATTAAGAGCATTTGGTAAACTGTTAAATGGCACACAAATGTAAAATGGTATTACTTGTAAAATAAAAATGCACATAAAACTTTTTTAATCCACCATATTACCAAAGGGAAAAAAGATATTATAGCCTATGCTAAACTAGGCTTAATGGAAGACTTAATTTTTCTTCTCGTAATCACTTAATTACATTTCTGTGTCTAACTTGTGCACTGATAAAGATTTTCAACTTTGTGTGTGTGAGAGGATGTGGAGGGCAGTGAATTGTATAACTTTAATGCAACCCATTGTGTTGCATGAAGACCAAAACAGGATTTGCATATTTAAATATTTTTTCCTCATTAAATCTTACCTCCATACTACAAAGGACTAGAAAAATAGGCATTTCATATATCAGTCTTTATCATTTCCTCTGAGATTCAAATGATAGTTTTTGGATGTGTTTCCTCATAAAAGTGCAGTTAACCCCATAAATTTCAAGCAGGAATAGATCTTTGTCTCCCTTTCTATTGCTTAGGAACCTTTAAAGATGCCATTTTCTCTAGATCTCATCATGGCAGTTAGACTTCAACTCTAGTCAGAGAAGAAATTGTTCATGAATAGAGATGTGTTTGAGGTACAAGACCAGGCTCTTCTAATGTTTAGAAGTTGAATTGGAACAAAACAAGCATTGATCTGTGTATTCCTGCATTTGAGTTTGTATTTTTGAATTTATGTATGTGTGTGACAGTGTAAGGTACAGGATAAATTTGGTAGCCTAGGAAACCTGTATTCCGTCAGGAGAGAAAACAGATGTTCTTCCTCCTGGTAAAGAACTGCAGCTATCCATTTAGCAATTATGAATCTCTTCCCTAGATAATACCCTTGAGAAAGGAGTCTTTCCGCTGGCAAAATCAAGAAGTATACAACCCATTTTTTACTGTATGGGACTGAATCTGCATACATTTGTCCTCTTTATGTCTTCCCTTTAAACAACGGTGGATACGGAGTCCAATTCGAATTACACAACTGCCTCACAGGACCAAAATGTTTACTTCCTAGGATCAGTGAGTAGAAGACGTTAGAGTTAGAAAGTTTTCCATTCCCCCCATCCTCAATCCAGCCTAGTTGTTTCTAGGTGTGTTGTATTTTTGTTTTGTTTTTTACCATTTTCTTATTTGGGGTTGTTTTGCTTGAAATATAACTCTCCAAATTTTATATATGTTTCTCTGGAAAAGGCCAAATCTTGATTCTACTTAGATAATGCCTTTCAGCTTTTTCCTTCCCCATGCTACTACTGTGATTAAAACCTTTATTTTTTTACCTGTACTATTATAATCAGCCACTTTGTCACTTTACTCTCTTCCCTTCAGTTCTTTACACATTGCTCTTGGACTATTATTCACAAAATTGATGTCTTATCATGGCTTTCCCTTTTTCAGAGACCTTCAGTGGCTCCCCATTGCCTATAAGCTAAGCTTAGCCTGTTCAGCCTAGAATTTAAACCCTCCAGTAATCTGGCCCTAGTCTATTATTTTTCCAGCCTATGTGCAATGCATTCTTTATCATGAGACAAATTGAATGATTCAGTCTTCCATATCTCACTCCCTCTTTGCTCATCCTCAAATTAGGTGCTTTCTTCCTTCATCCCCTCCCCAATTCTCTGCATGTTGGAATCCTACCTCTTGCTCAAGATCTTGCCATAATACCACCTTCTTAAGGTCAGACTAGAAGAAGAGAATAGGAACTGTACTTTCTATAACAATATAGTAAAAAATAACACTTGAATTTCTTTTTTAAACCAAAATGATTGAACCTACCTCATTATAGAGTTTACCCAAGAAAACATGTGTGACCTTCCCAAATGCAAATGTTTAATATGTAGTTTTGTTACTATAGTTAAGAAGAATTGGGGTGGGGGAGTATGTCAGAATACACCTTTATTGTACTGACATAAAAACACTGTTTTCATATTATTATGGATTGGCAGAAAAAGTACAAAATCACAGATTAACAATTCTTAAGTAAAACATATATTAGAAATTATATTCTCCAAATTATGATTAATATTGAGCAAGTTAAATTTACCACCTTATAAAAGAATTTATAGATTATAAATAATAGAATTAGAAAATTTGACTATAATATGGATAGATTATCTTTCCTATTACAGTTGTCTCCCCTTATCTGTAGTTTCACTTTTTATGGTTTTAGTTACCTATGGTCAACCATGGTCCAAAATTTTAAATGAAAAATTCCAGAAGTAAACAATTCATAAGTTTTAAATTGTGCACTGTACCAAGTAGCACAATGAAATCTCTTGTTATCCTACTCCATCCCACTCTGGACATGAATTCCCCCTTTATTCAGCTTATTCACACACTCTATGTGCAACCAGCCTGTTAGTCACATTGTAGCCATCTCAGTTATCAGGTTGACTGTTGTGACACTGCAGTGCTTGTGTTCAAGTAACCTTTATTTTAAATAATAATGGCCCCAAAGCGTAAGATTGGTGATACTGGCAATTTGAATATGCCAAAGAGAAGCTGTAAAATTTATGTATGTATAGGAAAAATTGGAACATATCCCCTGTAGGTGAGGGGATACATCCTTGGCATAAAATAAAACTAACCAATGCATGCATTTTCTAAAGGCAGATTCTGCCTCTAGTGCTGCTTAGTTATCATTATAGAAAAGGTTGATGCCAGTAGCTTACATCCAAAGCAAAATTCAAATCCAACTAAGACTGTACCAGTGCACAGTTCTAGGAGGCACTATTACCTTGTTTACACCGTGTTTAGACAGAAGTCTTTTAGCTTGCATTAGAATCGGAACTAATAAAGACCTATGGGTTATTTATTTGGGAAAACTTCTGATTAGAAAGATAGTTCTGAACCTTAGGCAACCTTAAACTCCTTATGCATCTGCACACATTTTTTGTGACACCACCAGCCATAAGATCCATTGAGTTTCCCAGACATGGCAACCAAATCTCAAACTGGAGTGAAAAAGAATAAGTAGGCACACACATATCTGCAGAGGGCAGGTTTTACAATTCTCAGCAAAGAGGAGAAAACACTCCTTCAGAACCCTTCAAGCAGAAGTTTGGCACTGGGAAATTGGGGTTCCATGGCCACCTTCTTTCCCAGGTGCTCTCTAACATTTCATTTTGAAATATCCAGCCCAACACTCAACACATTTTGTGGCTGGAAGTTTTTTAATGTAATTTTTCAAAATATTTTTAAATTTTTAACTTTTTGTTTTGAAATAACGTAGACTTATACCAAAAATAATTTAAGACTTATGAGAAATTCCCACATGCCATTTACCCAGCTTCCACAGTTGTTAACATCTTACCTCTGTAGTACAATTCTCATAATCAAGGAACTAACAATGATATGATATTATTAACTAATGTATCAGAATTTATTAAAATATCATCGGTTCTCCAACTAACATTTTTTTTCTTGGTTGGAATCTAACTAGAATCCCACATTACATTTAGTTGTCATAATATCATCATCTTTTTAAATCGGGGACACTTTCTTTAGTCTCTCTTTGTCTTTAATAACTTTGACTCTTTTAAAGAATACTAGCCAGTTATTTTGTAGAATGTCTTTTCAATTTGCATTTGTCTTATGTTTCCTCATGATTAAATTCCAGCTGTGCTATTTTGGCAGGAATGCCACAGGAATTGTGTCCTTGGCAGCATAGGGTTATTTATGGTCTCATTACAAAAAAAAATTTTTTTTAAAACATCAAGAAACCAAAAGCTTAAAAATCAGTAAGACTTAAGTGATTAAAAATGTATCCTGAGAATTCTAGGAATATATAATTATGTTTCTAAGATCAAAGTTATGATACAGAAAATAGATTTGATTTTATTGCTTTCTGTTCATGAAAAAGTTATCTACCATTTTGTTTCCCATAGCAAAGAGCATGATAATTTTCCCATTTGTTATCTAGAAGATCTGATAAGAATATATTGGAAAATAAGGTTTGTAATTAATCAGTAAAAGGTAATATCTTGAGAGGGTCCTCATTAAAAAAGTGGTTTCATTGACTTTTTGAAGCTGTATAAACTGGCAAATTGACTATTGTTTCTCTAGAAGTATCTGGTTTAAAAAAAAGAATTATCTGTCTTCAGAAAATGACTGTTTTTGTTCCTTTCTCTAGCATGTAAAAAAGATGGACAGCATATTTTAATTCTTAGGTCACGTCAAATTTAGAAAAGGAATTATACCACATTCAAAGAAAAACACCTTTATTTCTACAAGTTTCTTTGGAGAAGGATTTTTATCTTTAGTTTGTCTAGACTCTATGAAATATAAGTATTTATAACCCTAAATAAGAAAATTTTTAATGTATTGTACACCCATCCAAAGCCCTCAGTCAATTTCCTAAAATGTAACTAAAACAGTAAAGTACCTATATCTGAGAAATCATTTTAGGAAATGAAATATAAAAATGAACATCCCGTTCATAAAGCATTGTTAAAAATGGCATTTACAATTTGCATGCCGTACATAGACATTATATTTACAATACACACCAGATAACACAAAAAATAAATTTACTGGGTTAAAATGCAGATAAAAGTTTACTGTAAAAAATACAGAAACTTTCTGTAATGAATTTTCACTCAAGTGAGGTGGAGCTTGGAGAAAGGTAAGGAAAGGAGTAATGTTAAATTAGCCATTTTCATTTGTTACAAGGGCTGATGATATAACCAAAATGTGCAAAGAAAGGGTAAACTATTTCAGGTACACACACAGAGAGACAAGCTAACAGTACTACAACTGACTTCTGAATTGGAAGATTTTCATAAATCATCATGGAAGGTAGTTAGTATTTTAGGGTAAAAATTGCAAAATGGAATTTTACCCTCCTGTTGTTACATCTGTGAATCTCTTTTCAGTGTTCTTGTTGTTCTACCAGTTATATTTGGAAGATAACTTGAGACTTTTACATAGTGAACTTTTCGGGAAATAAGTTTGAAATTTACTATATAAACGTTGGTCAAAAACATTGTATTAAGAGACAGAGGTATTCTACCAAGAAGACATTCTATGGGGTGTGCCTGTATATTTAATTTATTCATTCAGACACAGTTTGGAAAGGCTTTGGCAATAGTTCATTAGGTTCATTAAAATCATCCATATTTATTGGCTAAGATATTTAGTATAACAGCAAAGGAATCTGTGATTTTGGTGACCTGTGTTGATCCTTAGAGACAGAGCTATGATTAAGGTGAGATGACTTCCTAACTTACTGTTGTCATCATGTTACTAGCCAGACTGATTGTATTCAGTTCTAGAATGAACCTTGCTGTTTCATTTTTCCGCCTAGCATTTCTTCTTGCTGGAAATCTTCCCTTTTCTATAGATGTGATTCTTATTCATCAAATTAAATCTTCTTAAAGATGGAGATTTCCTCCTTGATCACATCCACCTCTTCTGTGAATCTTGTTAGCATTAATTATATTAATTTCACTTTTTCATGTATTGGTTTTATCCTTATTCTTTTTTCTGTTTTACTTTGTTTCTCAGAAGAGAAACTGTATTTTTAGACTTTTTGTACCCCACATGCTTAGAACAGCGCCTAATATATAGGAAACTCATCATAAGGTTTTTGTGAAAGTCCTTGGTATTTCTAAAGTGCTCTCAAAATGAACAGACTATTATTAGAAGATAATGAGAGTTCACTTACTAAACATATTACTATCTACCTGGTCAATAAGGTATACATAGGTTCCAGACATAACAAATGTTTATTTACAAAGAAACAAAATAGTAAACTTCAAAAATTATGAATGTCCTCCTAAGTCCTGTTTTTCTCACATCACAAAAACAATACAATTTTAATGTTTCAGAGAGCTAGTTCTCTTAGCCATGGAACTCTATAGTTGTCAATTTGTCATCATGTTGAGTACCCTATTCATTTGGTGTTTCAACAAATATATTGAATAATAACTACTATGTGCTAGTCTAGGAATACAAAATGAACCCAACTGCTATGAAAGAAAAATAAAACAATGCTATGAGAATATATAATGGAAACCATAACAAAGTATGGAGGCGAAGGAAGGCTTTCATGGATGATATTTAAACTGAAATCCAAAAAATGGGAAACCATCGCCCAGCTCATGAAAAAGACCTTGACATTACCGCTGAAGCATATCCTTCTCTACCATGTTTCATCTGTCCCCTCCTCCATAGATACATTCATTACTCTAACGCTTACAGTAATCATTTCCTTGCTTTTGTTCTTTTAACATCTCTTAACAGTAGAGTTTATCTTTGCCCCAAGCATCCTTTATACTTTTACATATTTACATATGCATATTAGTTCATATGTTTTCAAACTTAGATAATTTGTTATATCTTTTAAGTATACTTCTGAACTTCTCATTAGCCAGCAGTGCATCTGTAATTCGTTCGTGTTGATATATATAGCTCCAGTTCATTTATTTTTAACTGCTGTAGTATTCTGTTATATGCTTGTACCACTGATATATCTATTCTGTTATTGATGAACAGTTAGATTGTTAGAAATTTTTTGTATTTTCAAATAAATCTGTGCATACATATATATTTTTTATTTTGTTATTATTATTATTATTATTATTATTATTATTATTTTGCATGTCTCGATGCATATATATAAGGGTTACTCTAGAGCAAGGATTGGCAACCTGGTCCAAAGGCCAAGTGCTTGTTTTTGTAAATAAAACTTTAATGAAACAGCCATGCTCATTGGCGTATGTGTTATCTGTGACTGCTTTCAGCCTATAGTGACATAGTTGATTAGTTGAGAGAACTTATGACTCACAATCTTAAAATATTTACTATCTAGCCTTTTAAGAAAAAGTTCACTGACCCCTGATCTTAGAGTGTGTAGCTAGGAGTAGGATTACTGGGTTATAGGAATAATCTTCAACTTCCCTACATTTTGCAGAGCATCCTGCGGGCATGATTATGTGCATTCTTGATCACCTACCTCCTAATCAGTATTTGGTATGTCAGAATTTTCTGTTTTGTAGTTGTCTCTTTGTTTACCTTGCTGTTTCTCTGATTACTGGTGAGACTGAGCATCATTTCATGTTTATTGGATCTTGTATCATTCTTTCATCTTTTGCTGTTTGTATCTTGCCCATTTTTTCTATTTGCTATTTGTCTTTTGTTCTTCATGATTTGTGGCCTATTTTATATCTTCTAGATATGAATCCTTTGTTGATTGCATGTATTACTGTTATTTCCTCCCAGACTGTGACTTATCTTTTAATTTTTCTTAATAAAGTCTTAAAAAGAAAAAAAGAACAATCCTTTTTATTTGGAAACAATTTCAAATTTATAAAAAGTTGAAAAAATAAAAGCAGTACAAAGAATACCTGTATACCCTTTATCCAGATTCACTTATTGTTTACATTTTACTGCATATGCTTTATTGTGTGCTAGCTCACACCCTCTCTATAATATGTATATATGTATGCAAATACGCATACAATTCTGAATCATAAGATACAGCATGCCTGTCCTTTAACTCCTGCATGATTCGGTGTCTGTTTCTTAAGAATAGAGATATTCTGTTATATAACTACAGTATAGCTGTCAACTTTATAAATTTATATTGATACGATTTTATGTAAACTAATTACTAATTACACTGATTTTTTGGTATCTTTTAATGTATACAAGTTTTAAATTTTAATGTTATTTTACCAGTCTTTTATTTGATAGTCTCTGTCTTTAAAAATCCTTCTCATCTCTGAGATTTTAAAATATATTATTTATTTCCTTATATAATTTTTAAAAATTCGCTTTCTATATTTTGAATTTTAAACCCTAAGCTTGGAATTGTTGTTTTTTTTTTTTTGTATAATGAGAAATAAGTTCTAATTTTGTTTTTTTCCATTATCCCAGCACCATTTGTTGTATAAGCCTTCCTTTCCCTATAGAATGGCACCTGTGTCATATATTAAGTTTATGAATGCAGATCTCCCCTTGGGCTACGAGTCTATTCATATACCCAGACTACACTTTGTTAAGTATTAGCACTTAATGCTAATTTTTGCTATCTGGCTGAACAAGCCTCTCCAGCATGTTCTTTTCAAATTTAACATGAATTGCTTATACAGAAACCAACTCACATAATCATCACCTCATTAAAATTTAGGATATTACCAGCCCAATGAAATCCTCAGTTTGCTCCTTCCTGATCATAACCTTTTACCTTCTCCCAAGAGGTAGCCTGACTTTTGTGATAACACTTTCTTGATTTTCTTTATAGTTTTATCACTGATATGTACCTTAAACTATTATCTAGATTTGCCTGTTTTTGAGATTTATATTTATGGACTTGTACGAGATAAATATTTTTGTATATGTCTGTCTTCCTTTATATATAATGTTATGCAGCTTTGGTTCATTTTGTTGGTTTTTTAATTGATGTAGGATACTTCATTGTATGACTATACCAGAGTTTGTTCATTCTTCTGTATATAGAAATTTTGACTGTTGCTAACAGTGTTCTTAATGTGCATGTTTTACATTTCTGGTATGTACCTAGGACTGGAATTGTTTTATCCTGTGGTTTGCATATCTTACACTTTAGTAGATAATGATAAACTCTTTCCAAAGTGGTTGTACCAGTGTACATTCTAACCAACAGTATATAGGAGTTCCCATTTTCCACATTTTTGCCAATACTTGATATTGTTAGTGTTCTTAATTCCATCTATTTTGGTAGGTGACTAGTAGTATTTATTGTGACTTTAATATGTATTTACCTAATAACTAAATGAAGTCCAGTATCTTTCATGTTTCATGTTTATTGGTCATTTAGAGATCTTCTTTGTGAAGGGCCCATTTTAAGTCTTTTTTAATTTTTTATTTATTTGTCCTAATAACTTGTAGAGAGAGGATTATTATATCTTCTGGATATGAATCCTTTATATGTTGGGAAAAGATCTCCCTCCCACTCTGTGGTTTGCCTTTTCACTCTATTTAATAGGGTATTTTGTTTTGTTTTGTTTTGTTTTGTTTTGTTTTGTTTTGTTTGATGAACAGAAGTACTTGATTTCAGTATAGTCAAAAGTTATCAAATTTGAATTCATGCTATACCACTTACCTACTGTGTGACCTTGGCCAGCTTTGAGCTCTAGTTTAAGTATAAATAGTTGGTAATAATATTTATGTCATAAGGTAATTGAGAAGATTAAATAACATGATGCACTTAAAGAGCTTTTCACCTAGCAATCCTTCAGTAGATGTTAATTGCCTTCCCCATCTTTTAGGGTGTTCATTTTCATACTGTCTTTTGGGAAATTGGATCTTATTCATGAGCTATTTGCAAATGAATGTTTTGGAAATTAGAATCTCATATAATTATCCCAGGAATTTAGAATGTGGCCTAAAATAGTAAATCATAATGAATTTACCCAGAGAACTAAAACATAACATTTTCTATCAGTATTGGACCCTTGAATAATAAAACTCATGACTGTAGTTTCTTATCCAGAAAGTGAGAGCTGTAGTTAAAAAGAATCTGAACCCTGTATATAATGCATCATCTTCTGAAACTGAGGTTAAGTCTTTTTGCCTCCAAGGTGAAAGCAAAGTTTCTTAAATGAGAAATTGCTGTCACTCCAAGTCAAAGTATCTTCCCCCTCTTTGGAGCTTTCTGCTGTATACTGATGATTTTCATTTTGCCCTATTTCATCATTCATTCAGTCAACAAATATTTACAAAGTACCTCTTAATATGTATCAAGCCCCATGTCAGAGGAGAGGGACAGAGCAGTGAATAGTAAAGACTCAGTCCTTGCCTGAATGATGCCCAGAAAGAAGAGTGGAAGATTTTTTTAAAGGTTATACCATGCTAAAAAAGTATTCCCAGAGTTCTGCTCTGGTAATGACAGAAATGTTCATAATGGACCAACTTTCTACAGATAATTATACTCTGAACAAAATACAATACTATAAATGTACACACGTATTTCACTTTAAAGTATTTTTTAATACTTAAAAATATAAAACATCTGAAAGTATTGGAGACCAACCAAAAGCGGGCAGAAACTGATAGGGAGTCAACACTTGGAATAAAGGAGCATCATTGGATAAATTTCCTGTTTTTATAACTCTTTGTCTGAGGACAGTCACTTATTGGTACAGCATGGGGATCATTGGAACTCAGAAAGAAATTTCCAGTCTTACTTGGCTTTGGAAATCAGAAAAGAGAGGCTACGACATCAACTGAAAAGTGAAGGGAAATTCACGGATGAGGAAACCCAAATCATGCATGTAAATATTTGCCAAATTTTTGATTTTTGAACAAAACATCAACACTCTTTAAAGGAACATAACAGAATCCATAGTTTCCAGAGTATCATTCACAAGGTTCAAGATGTAACCCAAAATTCCCACACATATGAAGAAACTGGAAAATTTAATGCATTCTCAAGAAAAGGCAATCAGTGGACACTCTTTCTGAGATAACTCAGATGTTGGAATTAGCAGACAAGGACTTGAAAGCATTTATTTTGACTATGCTTATAACATATAAAAAATAACAGAAATAAAATCTCAGTGAGGAAGTAAAACTACAAAAGAGAACTAAATGGAAATTATATAAAAGTTAACTGGATGAGCTTAATAGCAGATTGAAAATGTCAGTGAACTTGAAGACCAAAATTATCTGAAAAAGAGAAAAAATACTTTAAAAATAAATTTTAAAGAGCGCAGCTTCAGTGACCCATTGAACAAAATTAAAAGACCTAGTATGTGTCGTTGGAGTCCCAGAGGATAGGAAAAGGAAAATACATTTTAAAAGAATATGGGAGAAATCTTTCCAAATTTAGTGAAAGGTATAATTGTATATATTCAAGAGGCCATAATCAAATTAATGAAAACCAAAGATGAGAAAAATTTTGTAAATAAAATGTGGGAAAAGATTTAACTTATACTAAGAGTAAGCATGTGAAAACTAGAGTGCTCATACTAATATCAGGTACGTACACTTTGAGACAAAGGGCAGTACAGTAGTCCTTGTCCCCACCTCCCCTTATCCTTGGTTTTGCTTCCTACAGTTTCAGTTGCCCACGGGCAATGAAGGTCTAAAACTATTAAATGGAAAATTCCAGAAATAAACAATTTATTTTTTTTTATATTGCACACTGTTTTGAGTAGCATGATGAAATCTTGTGCCATCTCACTTCATCCGACCCAGGACATGAATCACCTTTTTGTCCAGTGTATTCACTCTGTAAATGCTACCTGTCCATTGGTCACTTAGTAGCTATTTTGTATATCAGGTCAGTTGTCAGAGAGAGACCAAATTCACTTAACTTTTATTAAAGTATATTGTTAGAATTGTTCTATTTTATTATTATTGTTAATCTCTTACTGAGCCTACTTTATAAATTAACCCAATTCTCATTTAGAAGAAAAAATGCCACTCACTGCCAGCATTAATTAATTTTCCATAAACACATTCTTTGAGGCTACAGCAAATCTGACTGTTTTTCGGTGTGAAAATAAAATATAAAACTGTCCTTGGAGTTATTTCCAAACAGAACTTGTCTCTAATCCTAAGGTAACAGAGAGGGAAAAAAATATATAATACATATATATATATTATATGTATATAATATATATAAATTAGATTCATCAAATGAATCTTTGGCTAACAACTGTTCGAGAACACATCAAATTAAATTAGAAATTAAAAAGATATCTGAAAAATCCCCATGGGATATTTCGAAATTAAACAACATACTACTAAATTGAAAGTATTTTAAAATTGTTTTATTACTGCTTAATTAATTACTGCAGCTGGTTATCTCACATCTCTTGGTTTTCACCATTTTGTTATAAAGGTTGAAAAGGTGAAATACGTTTCCCTTAGTTGTGCATAGGTTTTCTCAAGTCTTTTTTTTTTGTCCTGTATTTGGAATAAAGTACAGGATTATGAAACATTTTATTTGTAACCTATTTAAATTATCTCTTTCCTTTTGGGGGACTAGGGTCAGTATTTAGTATTCTGTTTTTGTCTAAGAAATTGGTGTAAGTATTTGTGATCTTTGCAGAATTTTCTTAGAAATCCTTCAGGTACTTCCTTTTGCTGAACTTTCTCTCTTGTACCACCCTTCACCACAACCCCACCAACACCAACTGCCTCCATCTCATCCACCTTCAATCCAATCCCACCCCAGCTCAAGAATCTATTTTGAGTTCTCTCTTGAATTTTTGTCACCTGTTTATTTGGACTTTATAGAGTGTTCCAGGTATTGTTACTTCTATATATGGTTCTGTTATTTACTCTGTCTTCTCAATGGATAATTTTGGAATCTTCTCTCACTGTACTGACTTCTGTGGGTTCCTGCCAGTTTTAACCCATAGTCTTTTTATCTTGGTGTTTCTTACAATAATTTTTTCATATTAATTTATCTGTTTTCATTGTTTTTATTGGATTTATTTCAGAGGATTTCCCATTAGAAATCCTATCATTAAAAGACTTATATTTTTATTTCCATAGAAGACAGTAGTTAAAGTCAGTTCAATACATAGAGGGCAAAGGGAACTGTCTCTGCTTTGTGTATGGTGTCAAGCTGGTACAGAAAAAAATTTTCAGAAAATAAACTTGGAAAATATTCCCCAGGTCTTCAAATACATCTTTTATCACAGGTATTTGTACTTAATCAGTCTCATTTTGAAAACCATACTTCATTTTATACTATTTGGTATTGATTTTTGCAGTACAGAAATACTTTTGAGGACTAGAATTTGCCAAGGGAAGGAAATTTTAAGTTTGAATATAAACACTAACTTTGGCTAGTATACATGTAAAAATTTAATACCCTCAGGTCCTAATAACTAACCTATTTGTCTGGCAGGTTCCATTTCCTAAGCTAAGGACTCCCAGAGAACTGTCACAAAAGAGATGAGTTATGACCTGCTTTGGTTATTAAAATATGCAAATAGGGGTAAATGTTCTTTAATACTTTGCATTTAAAATTTTGTCTTTTAATAAAGACATGCATTTTATCCTTATTCTGGTTTATGGTTCTTAAGGTCATAGAGATCCAACTTCCTTCCAATTTTCAAGCCTCTTTTCTCTAAAGCCTTTTGAGCAAGCTGTGTAATAAAGCATCTCAGTTTACAATCTCTTCAGAGTAAAGTGTGATACTACCAGCATCATCTCCACTCTCAAGATTTTGAGACTTTGTCAGAATAAGAACATACTATCCAAGTTCATCAAAAGTTGGTAAAATATTGTTTAATGGGTATAGAGATTCAGTTTTGTAAGACGAAAAAAGTTCTAAAGATGGATGGTGGTGATGGTTGCACAACAGTATGAATTTACTTAATACCACTGAATTGTACAGTTAAAAATGGTTACAATGGTAAATATTACTTATATTTGACCACCAAAAAAATTTTTAAATAAAAAGTTAGTAAGAAAATTTAAGCAAGAGGGCCTTGAATCATTTTTTTTTTCTCTTAATGAAAATGGCATTGGTCCTAGAGGCAAAACTCATCTTGCTCTTGATTTTAAGAGCTGCCCTAGCTGCTTGCAGTCAACAGATGGGAATTGTAATATAATAATATATATAAAAAATATTTTAGTGCAATGTTTTTTTTGTTCCATAGTGTTCAGAAATCATTTGGGAGAAATAAAGACTAGGTAGCCAAGGTGTATCCATCATATCCTAATATTAATAATCATCGTTCTTTAAAAATTTTTATATAATCTAAATTTTCTTAATTTCAGGTGAAACAAATTTTAAAATTGTTTTTTTGTTTGTTTGTTTTTACTTCCCACCCCAAGATATCACATGTCTAGATCTAACTACAGCCTCTCTAAATAGTCCCATTGTTTGAAAACAGAGAAGTCTATCATGGAAAAGTAGATTCCTTTTGTCCCTCCCTGCTTGAATTTTTATTTTAAGATGAATAACAGGGAAAATTTAACAGGGCTCTCTCTGATTTTTTTCTATCCCTCTTTTTCCCTCTTCTCATTACTACTTTAATGTTTTGCTTTTATTTGAAAATATTTCTAAGTTATTTTTTAAAAGAAGATTTGAAGGGTGCAATTTTTTTATAGACACTTTTGTCAGATTGTAGTAGTAATAGTGATAATAGGGAAAAACAGTTCCAACTCTTACAAAATTACCAGAAGGGGAATTTTCAAGTTTATTAAACAGAATAGACAGTTAGTTTGGTTTAGTCTTCAACATAAACTGACCTTTTGGAGTCTAAAGTTCTATATTGTGCTTGAATTTTCCATTGCGAATGAAACATTCCACTGTCCCTTTTTACTGTTTAACTTAAGCTGCAGTGAACACTGGGAGAATAGCCTTGTGGCTGAGCTGCTTATTTTTTTTTTTTTTAATCTATTCATTTTATACTTTCAGACAGATTTTTCCCTGGGGTGAAACAAAGGTTAACTGAAATTTCTTCTGTTGTGTACCTGAACGAATCAGCAGTTTGAGAAGGAAATCCCATTGATGGGCCAAGAGAGTGACAGGCTCTATTTAAAGAATTCCCCCGACTGTGTGGTAGACCAGCCATGCCATGAATTTAACTGTTCCTGTGGTCCCCATACTTGTACCCACCAAAAAGAGAGAGAGGGGGAGAGAAAGCGACTTTGTTCTGCAAACGTAGCCCTAAGCTTTGAAAACCACGAGCTATTGAGTTTTGTGAATTCAAGTTAGACAGCAACAGAGGCCAAGACTCTAGGGGAACAATATCTGAAAGGGAGTACACAAAAACAGGTAGAAACTGTTTAACTGTTTTATTTCTCTGTGTGTATACAGATTTATGCGTGTTTATACACATACCTAAAAAAAAAACCTATACCTTTTTCTTATGTAGCTAGTCCTAATTATATTTAAGCAATATGTGTGTTTAATATTTTAATTTTTAAATTTTTTTTTGTTTTCGCAGCTTTTTTTTACTCCATAGAAGTATTCTGATTCTTGCAGGACATAATTATGTGTATTGCAAATAAGAGTAAACACATTATGAGTTTAAAGGGTTAAAAAAACCCAGACCTTTATATTACCTCTGTAGGAGCTTTACTTTCAGGGCAGCTCATGTATTTTGTATTTTTCCTGTTTAAGGGAAGCTGCTTTAAATATGAAAAGATGGTATCTTGAGTTGGATTAAATATCCTTAATTCATGTGTATTTAACCTCAGGAGTGGTGAGGCTTGTTGAAAATCCAGCTTTTAACCCTGCCTAGTAGGCCTGAATAGTGCATACTGCATAGGGGTTATAAATAGTATTTTTCTGAAGTGGGAGGTTACTGTGTATTCCCAGGGGGGCATGAACTGTTTACATTTCTAATAAATATTTCACATGTATTGATAATTCATATTTCTATTTACAAGTTTAAGATTTAATCAAAACTGCCTTTGTTATTTGAAGCTTTTCTTATCAAAAGTTTCTTAAGTGTATGCTGTCTAGTGTGGCTGGGACTGTATGGAGATTTTGTAAGACTGGAATTCATAGAGAAAATAATACGGATTGGTTTGTCTCGGGATTTTAAAGAAGCAAGTACCCTTTGTCTTGGTTCCTGAGGGAGAAAAAGTAAGAATTTATGTTAATGATCATATAAGGGCTGGATTCATGCTCTCAAATGAGAAATTGTAGTCCAGAGAGATAAAATGATTAGTACAAAATTATTCAGTATATTTTAAAAGAACCTGGGTCTCAGTTCATATCTGTTGTTTACTTGCACAATAAACTACTTCTCTTTTATTCTCAGATGGTATTTTAAAAATCATTGCTTTCATATTTGTCAATTATGCCTCAGCAAAGTTGAAGAAAAATCACTTCTCTTTCTCCTTTTCTTCTATTTCCTGACCCTTGTCACTCGTTCTTTTTTGTTCCATGTCTTTTTTCTTTCCTCTCTTCTTTTTTTCCAACATTGTTTCTGTTACAAATAGATTAGAGCAGTGTAAGTTAAGAGCAGTGTTTGGGAGAGTGGATCTGTCCAAATACTTCATATGGCCTATAAAAGGCTACATTATTCTTTTGGATGTTTTTTTTTTTTTTAATCAAAATTGTATTTACCCTGCTAATTGAGCAAGCTATATAGCCATCAAATACTTTTTAGTTGTTACTTTCATAAACAGAAGAGCTACTCAATGCCATGAATAGATAGATGTCAATTTGTTTTTAAAGATCAATAAGGACAGTGGACATCTTTTTTAGGAAACTATTTGGTTCTTCTGAGTCTGTTTATTAAATAATATTTATTGAATACCTACTATGTGCCAGCTACCATGCAAGAGGACAGAGATACATTGGAGAGTAAGATGAAAATGGGTTCTGCCCCCTTATAGATTAGAGTTAACTGCAGCTAGAAAGTTGGAACATTATTTTTATAAAACTGAAGTTCCAGATTCTCAAAGACCAGCACTGCTCTTCAAATAATACTATTCATATCTATGTCAGAATATTATATTAAAAGTAGTAAAATACAATTTGAAATTCAAGTTGATTTTTCGTTAGTAATTGCCATGTGCTACATAAAAAAAAATAACATTGTAGAGATGAAAAGCAATGATTTGATTTGATAAAACCAGAAGTCTATTGATAATAATTTAGAGAGGTGATATAGCATATTGGTTAAGAGATTAGCCTCCAGTCTGCCACTTAGAAACTTTGTGGCATTAAGCATTTTATTTAAAAATTCCTATAAACCTCACCCTTTTTCAAGAAATGAAAGTAGTAATGTCTTCCTTTATAGGATTGTTGTGAGGGTTAAATTAGAAAAATAGGTAGAATGGTTGACATAGTACCTACCACAGAATAAGCTCTTTGTGTTCTGTATCCTTTAAAAAGTCTTGGGTCTACAGCATGCCACCCTGAACAAGACCAATCTTATCTGATCTTGGAAGCTAAGCAGGGTCGGACCTGGTTAGTACTTGAATGGGAGACCACCTAGGAAGACCAGGTGCTGTAGGTGTAAACAAAATGAAATTAAAAATAAGGGATTGTAAACTGACAAGGTCCTTGCAAGGGTTGCCTCACCTAAAAAAATTAAATAAGTAAAAGTCTTGGGTTTTTTTCCTCTGGAAGGGTCTGTTAGTGGAGATTTGAAAAGGAACAATTTTATGTATTATGCATATTTTCTTTGAAGATATTACACATTAAAATTAATTTTTTCAAAAATCAGTATGAACATTTATACAAAAGCATACTGGGATGATTCAAATTTTTTATTTTCCTTTGAACACAATATTTTATGTAATAATTTCTAATCCCGCATAACTTCTTGCTTGTACTCTGTCAATCTCAACTTTTGAGTAATAGTTATCATAAATATATCAGTAAATATGTGTGTTTTGAAGTTAAAGACAGTTTTGTCAGTAATCTTTCTGGAGCTAACTTGAAACCCCTGAGTAGTTTATGGGTCTTGTTTTCCATGTGATATCCAAATTCTCCCCTACATACTGAATCATCATCTAGTGGCATGTTAGAAGAAGTTTTAAGGGAATAGGGTGCCAAATTATAGATGATGAATATTTCCTTTGAGGTCAGACTACTCAAACAGTTGCCTATATTTACTGCTTCCAGATTCTCTCTTCCAGTTCTCTTCAATTCAGTCAAATTTTTACCTCACCACAAATTTTTACCTCATGCAAACTTATCAGAATCACCAGTGACTGCAAATAAATCCAAGAATCAGTTCTCAGCCTTTATCTTACCCTGACCTAAGAGTGGCATTCTCCATAACTGATAATACCTCCTTCTTGATAGGTTTTCTTTAGTTGGTTTGTAGGAAGTCGCCCTTCTCTCCACCAGTTTTCTTCTCACCTCACTTTTTATTCTTTCTTTTTTCTTACTCCCCTTGTCTTCTTCCTCTATACTCAGTCCCTTGGTACTACCACCCATTTTTGTTCTAAAGGCCATCTCCTTGCCACAGTTGGCAGACTTATATGTCCAGTTCAGATCTGTCTTCTAAATTCAAGAGTAGTATATCTAGTGTCCTATTTAACATCTTTCTTTGGATGTCAACTAGGTGTTGCAAATTCATTTCATCCAAAACTAACTTCATCTTCCCCGAAAATATGTGTGTAATCTGGGAGTCATCCTTCACTCTGTTTTTCCTTATTACATTCATATCCAGTTCATGAGGAAATCTTGTTGGCTCCACTTTCAGAATATCTTCAGAATTCATCCACTTTTCAGCACATCTGCTATCATTCTGGTCAGAGGTGTTGTCATTTGTTGATTGAATTATTGCTGTGGCCACACAACTGGTCTCCCTGATTCTGTAGTTGCTTCTCCCTTCCATTTTTTATTCTTAAAAGAATAATTCTTTAAATTATCGGTTAAATCATATCACTCCTCTACTCAAAACGCTCCACTGACTTCCCATTTCACTCAGCATGAAAGAGAACCCTTGTGAAGGGCCTACAAGGTACTTCACAGACTGGTACTTCTGTACTTCTTTGACTTAACCTCTCCCTCACTGACTTTGCTCTAACCACACTGGTCCCCCTGCTTGCTATTTGTCACACACACCAGGAACATTTGTCTTTCAGGACTTTGCTTTGGCTGTTTCCACTGACTGGGATGCTCTTACCCCAGAAGTGCTTGTCACACTCCCTGATCTCCTTTAAGTTTTTTCTTAAATGTCAGTAAGGTCTACTTTGTCCACCCTATGTAAAATTGTAACTCGTACCCAACACTCCCAGTGTCTATTATCCTACTCTACTTTTTCTTTCTTCCAAAGTATCACCATCTAACACATAATTTACTTATTCATTATATTTGTTGTTTATTGTCTCTTTCTCTCACTAGAACGTAAGTTCTACGAGAGCAGCACTCTCTGTTTTGTTCACTGATTTGGCAGTAGCTCAGTAAATGTTTGTTGAATGAATGAATGAATGGTAAGAGTTGAAAATAATCATAATGTTTAACCCTTGGTGTACCATAAGGTTCTTTAGACCCAGTTTTAGTTTGAGTTTCTTTTTTAAACATTTAACTATTTTTTTAAGAATTTACATTTTATGGTTTTTATTTTTTGGGGGGGGGTCTTACAAAAGAACAGAGAAAATTTACTTTTCTTTCTAGAGTAAAACTCATTCTATTTCAGAATTACTGTGTGGGTCAATTGGATCCTTTTATAAGTCTAAGAGAGATTATGAGATCCTAGTGATCTTATTTTTCCCCTATTTTGAAACATATTACCATTTCATCATTGCAAGAATAATTTTATCATTACTCACTAATTATTCCCAACTGTGCTAAAAAAAAAAAAAAACTAAGCTAATAGGAAAATAGAAGAATGATAGAATTGCCTAGAATGATGATGTAATAGTGAAATGAGTTACCATTGTTGCATCATCCTTTAGCATTCTTATTGTATTGCCCAAAGCACTGCATTATCTTTCAAGAATATATTTTAAAAATCTAGAGACATCATCTTTTATTTGCGTTCATTAAACAAATTTGAGAACTTCAAATCTACATTTTCTGTTCAAAATGGCAAATGGAAGAAAATTAACAGAGGAAGACATTTCATAATTATTAGATGAATCAGAATGTAAATGCAAAGAGACAGATAACAATACCTAAACTTTAATGATATGATGAACTTGATCTTTTAAATGAAATCTCAGACTGTGACTTTTCAGAGAATATCATAAATGAATTTTTTCCAACTCAAGAATTGATGAGTGAACGGTATATCTCTAAGTACAAAACTGAATAGATTATTTTCCTCTGGGTAGTCATTCAACACAGGAAATTCTTTACCACATAATATTTTATGACAAGAATCTGTACCATCCTGCTTTGATAAAAGGAAGTGTGAGTGAATTCTTTCATATTTTATAATATTTGTGTACCAAAATTTACTTGGTATATTTTGTTTCAAGTGAGCAGGTGCTAAAGGTAGACGTTTATGCAAGGGTGATTAGAAGGAAATACAGAAGAAAAAAGTGGATTCTAATTGGTGTTTATTAATCTAAAAGTGAAAATGTTTTATAATTATGGAGCAAAGAAGAAATCTATTTGAAATCTGAGATAAGTCTTTACAAAATGGATGTTTCAAACTCATGAGAATCAATGAGCAGTTAAGATGTATTCCAGGATGTTGCCAATTTCAGGTATATTTAGCTTCAAAAACAGGAATATATAAAATAATAATTTGGGTTTGCCATGTTTAAATTCTTATTAAGATTTCCAAAAAAAACATTTTTTCCGTTATCTCTTTATTCCTCTATAAATAATTTATGAAATGACTTAAATTATTAACAGGCACTTCCCTAATACTGGAGCTATGAAAATGACTAAAACTTAGCCTTTAAGAGAGGTTAGGTGCTAGTGGCTGGCATGGTAGTTGAGTAGGCTTTTCAGGACAAGGAAATGAAACAACTGGAAATAACTAGGCTGGTATTAAATACAGGAAAATGAAAGTTATGTAAGAAGGGAAACAGTGTACTACTATATAGTCATAAGGTGAATTTTAATCTGAGCTTAAAGAGGATAGAGGGAGAAGAAATTCAAATAGGATGTTGTAAGAAAATTTTATTAGGAATTTAGATATTCATGTTTAAATAGCAAAATGAACATTATTTAGAAGTATGCAGAGATATATCAAACGAAATAGCTAAAGAGTTTAAAGTGTTTGCCTTCGGAGAGTGGGAGCTGGAGTAGGGAAGAGAACTGCTATTTTTTAATGCACTTTTTTAGTATTAGTAGAGTTTTATAAACCATGTGCATGTATTACTTTGATTTTAAAAAATTAACTAAATACAAAAGTATAAATTTAAAGAGAAAATTTGGTTGGTATATACCAAATGAAGTTGAAGGCACAGGGACACCCAATAATCCAAAACCCAAGGTCATGATCAAATGATGATGACTGGAAGGAAACCAAAGTATTGGCTTGGAAAGACATTTCGAAGATCTATACTGTGGAATAATAAGATCTGGCCCGGTTGGATGAAGGGGGTGAAGCATTGGGTTGAGATGAAAATAAATTTACATTTTAAGCCATTAATACCAGCAAGGAAGAAAGTTGAGCCACTTTCAAGTGGGATTGTCAAAATGAGTTTTGCTTTAAAAGTTATGTTTGCAATGACTATAATATATAGATATTTGTGACATATCCTGTAAGCAATTATAAATGTAAGCTTGGATATATTTCTTCTAAGGTCCAAAGAGTGATTTGAAGAAAATCTGACCAAAATAAATGATAATAAAAGCAAACTGTTTTGGAGTGGCTTGTTTCTCCAAGAGAGGTGAATAGAGAACCAGATATTGAAGGAAATACATATGTTCACACAGACAAAGCTAATGATAGTCACAGAAAAAGATGATTCGGGGGCAAGGAAGTGTTGAAGAAGGATGACTGAAAGAATATAGCTTCCAGTTTGGTATTGTATTTTTATACCAAGTTTTATATTGCCATTAAATCTTCTCTAGAAACCAACAATATATTTTTAAGTAGTCTCTTGATTAAATTTGCTTTAGATGTGCTTGTCATTTTACAGATATCTTCCTTTTTGCCTTTGAGGTGGGGGTGGGAGTAGAGATGGAGGTGCAGACCATAGTATGCCTTTAAAAGAAGAATAAACAACTCCATTTTCCTATCATCTTGACTCTTTCTGTTAATTTTTCCCTTTCTGTTCTTGTTTCTTAGTATAATTTGAGAAGTCTTTTATTTCTAAATATTTCTTGACTAGGTGATTCACTGACTAAATCCTTGTGGCACAGGGAATGGGGGTTAAGAGAACTGTGTGTATCTATCAGCCTTTGTATGACTGATAACTTTGCAAGATCTCTGTATAACGCTATGCTAAGCACCTGTGTTTATTTCCTCTTTCTTCTTCCTCCTCTACCTCTAAAAAAAGAAAGGCTAAATCCTCATTTATCGTTTACATACATTTAAAAATATGTTATTTCTGGTAAATTTAATATGATTTAAAATAAGACGAACAATTTGATGCCTAACTTGCAAATTCTTCTATTGAAACTTGTTTTATTTAAACTGTTTCCAGCACAAATTTTTAACAACTAAAATGGTTTTGTGATCAATGTTAAATGGAAATGTATAAATAAGAAAAAACGGAGACAGAAATAAAGAGCAGTTTGAAAAGAAAGCAAGTTGAATAAAGTGGCTCAACCCTCAAGGGATTTGTTTGTGGTATTGTGTATATTTCAAAAGTTTCCGTTGAAATAACAGATGCTGCTGCTGAAGTTGGGAATAGTAACTTCATTTGTGGCTGGTTCAGTTGCTTATTAGAAGTGAGAAGATCCCAGGGGGAAATCTGGTTTAGTGGAGGTAGGCTCAGGAAAGGATATGACATAAATAATATGACAGCTTCATCTTTGTGATCTTTAACCCATAAGCACTGGCTAGATACAAGCGTGATTATCTATAAATGTCAATTATCTTTTATTCCGCATGTATCCTGTGTCTGCCAAGTGATGTTATTCAATAACAGTGATTTCTTCAGTTCTTTTTTATTTAGTTCCTAGTGTTGTTTACTATAGAAATTGCAAGTTTTAAATCTTAAAATTTTAATAATAAAAGTTTTAAAAGTTCTTTTCAAAGTCTTATTGAACGTGTATGTGTGTGTGTGTGCGTGTGTGTGTGTACACATACACAATGACAGTTCATTAAATTATCTAATTGGCTTATGTATCCCAATTTAGAATAGTGTGGATTCACACAATTGGGCATATGAATATGTTCTATTTTTTTCTTTTTAATTTTTTTCTAATATAATTCTAAGTATGCAAGATGTGCTGATAACTAGGTAGGTATATTAAACAAATGTGGTCTTAGTCCATAGAGCACTTATGATGTATTTAGGGAAATAAAATATTCATTAATACATCTCCTAATACAAGGTTTAGAAGTGCTCGCTAGCCTGAGATACAAATAAGGTGATTTTAGACTATGAGCAAAGGTAGAAAATACTTCTACAAGACAGTAATTAAAAGAGGAAATGTTATTTAGGTAATTCATGCAGTAAATATGGTCCCCATGATAACTAAGCAACCGTGCTGTGACATATGGAAGGTAGAAATGACATGGTTTAAAGTCCAGGATGTCGTAGAGTTGAGAGTGATCCTCTCTGCTTTTGAAGGGTATCGGGGAAGACTTTAATGGAGAAGGCGACACATGATAAGAGGGACCTGAAGACCCAAGTCCCGGTTCCAAGTGGGTGAAGTTAGGGATGGTTTGTGTTCTAGAAAATACATGCATAGGCAGAGTTGCAGAGAACAACAGGACCTATGGGGGAATTGTTAGGCATATGTAGAGTATTGGGACTGAGAAGATGAAGTTGGAGAAAGAGAAAAGGACCCAAGCATGGAAGGCATTGCGTGGCATACGGAGGAGTTTTACATTTATCCTGTAGTATTGAGAACCATTCAGGGCAGAATGTATTTACGTTTTCCATTTTAGGAACATTACTCTGTTAACAGTGGAATGGAAAGGGGGTTGTAGTACTAGAGATAGTCAGAAGTTATTTTAATAACCTAGGTAAGATATTAAGTGTCTCTGGGCCGGTGTAATGACATTGAAGCTGTTGTGGGTCAAGAATTTTCACAATTTGGTGGGTTATTATATAAAAGATGAGAGGGAAGAGTTGAGGTTTTTGATTTGGAAAATAGAGTATGGTACAGGTTGAGACAGAGGATACAAGGAGAAGTAGGGTAAACTAATTTGTCTTTTATGCTATAACTGTCAAATTATTTAACCTCACATTATCTGGTGCGAGGATTATTCGCGATCTTCTCCACTTTTTTCTCCTTTGTTTTCTTGACCATTTCACTGTGTTTTAGAGGAGTGAAAGAGTGCCATTCCATGGGTCAGTTTTGTCTGTATACTGCGAGTGAGTGACGATATTGAGAAGGCCCATAATCTTGGTTCCTTGGTTTTTGCATGTGTATACCAACCAGTGTCTTTTTTTCCCCCAAGCCCCAACTGTGAGCTGTCTATAGACTCACAGATTATTTGGGGAGAGAAACATTTGCTAAAGGACTTACATACTTAGTATTATAAGAAAGACTGTTTAGGAGCGGCAGTCATAAGTTAATTGCTCATTTGTAGTCTACATTCACTATTTCTTGTTAAGTAGCCCATTTTCCCATATAATAATGGGCTTTTCGTCTTTTTTAAAAGTTTGCTGATTAAATTAGCATTTTTGAAAATGAAGTCATGGCTACTTAGTTAACACAGTAATTGATTCTGTGCCCCAAAATAGCACATATTACTCTATAGCAAGCACCTGGTCTTAGTCATCTTTCTGTTTCCTGCACTCTTTTATGTGAGAAATAGTAATTTTTCTTTTTAAATTAACTTGACACTGCATTAAATGAAAATATTTTACACTTTGAGAAAAGTCGCAATTATATTAAATTGTAGTAGTAGACTAAATTTCTATATCTGGTTTGCTGAATGTTAAATTCAAGTGTATTATATGCTGAGAAAATCATAAATACATACCTTCCCACTAAATTTGATGAAATCTACAATTTTAGAGGTTAGAAATTAGGATATTTAGAAAATCTGAGGCATCTATGGCCTTCTTTTAAGAAGCGGTGGTATTAGACTCAGGAAAGATTCTTCTTAGTCCCAGGTATCTGTATTGCAAACAGCCAGCTGGCTGTGCTGAACTGAGTCCTGTAATCTTTGGAAAACATTTTTTTAACTCCTATTTTCTGTCAAATTATCCCAAAGTTAGAGAGAACTAGCTCTATAATTGTCTGTGGCTACTCTTTCAGCAAAGGAATGACCTTTAGCTATTCCCACCCACCAAAGTATAGGCAGACTAAGAATAATCAAAGCATAATATGAACTGACTTTGATCCTAAGAAATGTAGTCCAAACTCTCTCTTAGATCCTTTGAAAACTGAATGCAGTCTTATGGATAAATAGCTATGTTAGCACTGCATTTTGCAGAAAGCACCAATTGCCATTTTTGTAGGTAGCGTCTAAATAAAAAGGAACACTTGTATAACTATAGCGTACAAGGTTCTCCTGAGGATAAAATGTATATTTAAAACAATTTATAGACTGAATCACCATAAAAATATGAAATATTTATCTTCATTACCATGCAGTAATGAGAGAGAGAGAGAACAGAATAGTTCCTCAAATAGGAGAAAATATGTTAAAAAAAAAAAGATGTAAGTTTATGGGTTCACTTTTTTGATATAAAATTTATTTCAAAAAAGGAAATATTCTGGTTGTTACTTAGTGTTAAAAGAATACCCTATGATGTTGTTTTTACTGTCTCCATCCTCCACATTACTGCCCTAGTAAAAAGATACCTGCTATACTATTCCTTGGAGAGCTTACACAGTAGGAGGTGAAGACTTTTAATGTTAACCTGAAGGAAAACCTCTGAGTTGGAAGAATAGGTTTAATATTAATGAAGTCTTCATATGTGTTTCAGATAAAGTCTCATAAGTAATATTTTACTACTCAGTATTCTTTATATATAAAAAGGTCTATAGAAATTCCTAGTAAAGGAATTATTACACCCTTTGTTCCAGTCAAACGGTACTGTTTCCTATATCATTTTTCCTCTTTCATTATGTTGCTTCTGCCATTCCTTTCTACTAGTGTTCTTCATCTACCCTATTAAAACTCTACACAAGACTCTGTGTCCAACCATATTTTGTTAACTTATACTGCACTTGCCCTCCTGATAACAGATAATGAACTTTAACATTAAAATGACTATTATACATAGAGATTTAAAGAGAAAGATGAATATAATAAAGTAAATGAAAGATATAAAAGATATGAAAAAATTTTAGTGAATTGGCATAACTACAGATCAGTTAGCAAATTTTCAGACATTGAACAGCAGGCAATACTGGACCATGATTCATGAGAATATGGAAACAAATGAGATCCACCCTACAGTCAACCTCGTTTCCTGCCTAGACACTTTTTGCATCATGGTGCCAAGAGAGGAAACCCAAGCACAGTGTGGCAGTCTCACTAGATATGACAGAGATCAGAGTTCTGAGAGACTAAGGAAGCTGTAATTTGTGGGACAGAGAGTATCAAAGAAAGGGAGCTACAGAGAGAAATAACTCCGGAAATCTGCGTAAGAGCATCCACTAATACAAAGGATAGTTAGTTCTTTTCTGCACGTGAATAGGGTGAAACTCCATTAGATGTGAACCAAAACCTGCTTGCTGTAAACTGAACAATTCCCAGAATTTACCTGAGTTCTCATTAGCCTCAGTGCAGAGACAGTGTTGGACACCTGAGACATTCATCAAAGACCTCAGAAAGTACATCTTAGTAGTAAGGCTAAATTAGCCCTAGAGTACTCTAAAGCCTATTGTGGATCTTCCCTACAAGAGAAATGGAAGATATAAAAGAGAACCAAATGGAACTTCTAGAACTGAAATATATAGTATGTAAGATTTAAAAATTCCCTGGTTTGGGCTTAAGTACAAATCAGATGAATCAAAGGAAAAATGGAAGAGGCTATTATGGACAACTTTGTGCTAATAATTTTGACAATTTAGAATAGATAATTCTTTGAAAGTCACACGTTACCAAAACTGGGCAAAGAAGAAACAGAAAATGTAAATAGCTCTCTATCTACTAAAGAAATAGAATTACTATTTAAACACCTTCCTACATATAAAATTCCTGGCCCACAAACAAGAACCTAGGTGACTTTACTGTTACATTCTATCAGATATTTTAAAAAGAAATAACACCAGTACTACACAAACTCTTCCCAACACTTAACTCTTATGAGGCCAGTTTTACCCCAATATCAAAACCAGACAAAGACATTATAAGAAAGGAATAAATCAATATCCTTTATGAACACAGATGTAAAAATTCTTATTAAAAAACTAGCAAATTGAATTCTGCAATATGTGATAAAGAATAATACATCGTAACCAAGTGAGGTCCATCCCAGAATACAAAGCTAGTTTAACATTTGAAAATGAATCACTGTAATTTAGCATAGTAACAGAAACTGAGAGGAAAAACCTTAAGGCCATCTCAGTTGATACAGAAAAGGCATTTGATAAAATTCAACATTTATATTAAAAACTCTTAGAAAATTAAGAATAGAATTTCCTCAACCTGTTATCAAAGATCTACAGTAAATAGCAAACTGTGAAAGATTGAATTTTTTTTCCCTCTAAGATTGGGAATAAAACAAAGATTATCTGCTGTCACCACTTATATTGAGTATCATACTGGAGATCTTAAATAATGCAGTGAGGTAAGAAAAAAAAGTAAAAGACATACAGATGAGAAGGAGGTGTTTAAACTGTCTTGTGTCACAGGCGATGTGATAGTATATTTATAGTAAATTGGAAGGAATCTACAAAAAGCTTCTAGGACTAAACTGAATTTAGCAAATTTGCAGGATGCAAGGTTAGTAAACAAAAATCAATTGTATTTCTATAAACTTGTAACTAAAAGTTGAAAAATGGAATTTAAGAAAGCCACTTACAATAACAAACATGAAATTCTCAAGGACAAATTTAATTAATATATATGCAAGACCTGTTTGCCAAAAACTGTAAAACATTCCTTAGAAAAATTTTAAAAGACCAAAATAAATGAACAGATACACCATATTCATGTTTTGGAAGATTTGACATTGTTAAAATATCTTCCCAAGCTGATAATAGACATAGCATAGTATCAAAATCCCAGCAGGCTTTTTTTTTTTTTTTTTAGAAATTGATGTTTGTTTGTTCTAAAATTTCTACAGAAATCAAAAGGGTCTAGAATAGCCAAAGCAATCTTGAAAAAGAACAAAATGGTTGGAAGGCTTATTCTACATGATTTCAAGATCTTTTTTAAAAAAGCTTTAGTAATTAAAACTGTAATATGGTATAATTTATTTTACAAATGATGCTGGAACAACTGGATATTTATTTGGAAGGAAAATGGGTAATAACTAAACATAAAAAGCTAAAATTATAGAATTTTAGGAAAAAACACTTGTAACCTTGTGCTTATAAACTTGCATAGGCAGATTTCTTTGGGCACAGAAAACATTAATCATAAAAGGAAAAGTCAAGTTTATTAAAACTTTTTTTCCTAATAACACTTTAAAATAAATGAAAAAGCAAGCCACTCTGGGAGAAAATACTTGCAAATCTCATGTCTGATTAAAGACTTCTATCTAGAATATATAAAGAACTCATGTGACTGAATATAAAGAAGACAGACACCCCCTACCCTCCAAAAAGTGACTATCAACCCAATTTAAAAACAGGCCAGAAATTTGAAGTTTTGAAAGAAGATATGTGAATGGCAAATTAACATGAAAAAATACTCAACTTCATTAGTCATCAGAGTGGTGCCATTAAATCCTAATGCAATACTACTTCACACCCACTCTAAGAGTAAAGTTTAAAAACTGACAATTCCGAATGTTGGTGAGATAATGAAGCTACTAGAACTCTCATACATTGCTGATGGGAATATACAGTGGTACAACCACTTTGGGAAAATTCGCCAGTTTCATATAAAGGTAAATAGACATCTAACACCTTCTATCATTCTACTCCTAGGTGTTTTCCCAAGGGAAATTTTTTAAAAGGAAAACTTGCTAGAATGTGTGTTGCTGCTTTATTTATAATTGCCCCAACCTGGGAACAACCTAAATGTTCATCAGGAGATGAACAGTTAAATTATTATATCCATATAGTGGAATGCTGCTTGGCATTAGAAAGGAACAAACTACTACTACCCAGCAACATGAATGAATCTCACAAATATTCAAAGTAAAAGAAGCCAGATGAAAGTAGTACATAATATGTGATTCTCTTTATATGTGGCCCTACAATAGGCAAAATGAATCTATCATGGGAGAAAGCAAATTAGTGGTTACCTGGACTGGGGGGTTGACTGCAAACATGTACGAGGTGACATTTTGAGATAATGGAAATGTTCTACATTTGATGACCTGTGGTGGTTACACAGGTGTATACATTTGTCAGTTTGCATCATACTGTGTTTTTTACATGGGTATATTTTATAATATGTAAATTACACCTCAATAAGGTTTCCTTTATGACACAGCTTCTGTGACTTTTTTTCCCCTTTCTCCTTAAATTCAGACAACTATTCTTCCTCTTAATTTATCATAGCATTTTGTTTGACCAAATGCTATGATAACTCCTTTCATTTGTCTCCTTGTGTTTTACTAGGTTATAAGCTCTTATTCATCTTCATTTACTCTATAGCACCTTGCTCATTGTAACCTTTCAATACATGTTTGTTAAATTGAGTTGATTTAATGCAAAGAAAGAGTTCTCAGCTATTGCTTTGATTACAGTTCTGAAGACTGAAGAGAATCACAGTCCTGGATATTAGTAAGAAAAGGCTCTGAAGCAGCCAGGAGTTGATATTAGGCATCTTTAAGGCATTTCTATTTTGTATTCTATGACATGGGATGGTTAACACATGGATGGTGAGTGCTCCTGAGCCCTGTGGGAAGTTGTCTTTAAGGCAAGACAGCCAATGCTAGTGCAAAGGGCTGGAGGATATAGGTAATGTAGACTACTTGACAGTATGTTTGATTCCAGTAACGAATGAAAATCTGATCGAATCACAGAGATTTAGTGCTAGAAGTTACTATAATTAACTATTTAATCCAACCCATTATTATTCAACCCCAGAGAGGGTAAATAACCTGCGCAGAGCCACACAGTGTGTAAGAGTTAGGGTTAAGATGGAACCCAGGTTTCTCTCAAGTTCCATACCAGGAATTTAACAAAGTGGAGAACTGGCTGTGGAATGAATTCTAATGAGTTACCCTTAGACAAAGCTCTCATTACATTGGAACTTGGAGTTAAGAAGCAAAGAGGATAGATAAAAGGGCTAGTAAAGGTCAGGATTCAGCTGTCATTTCCAAGGTTGAACCAAAACTGGAACCATGGGGAGAGCCAAGAGTTGACTTACATGTCCTTGATCATTTCTTTGTTCATTTACCAATGAGAAGTCTGATTTCATCTGTAATTGAAACCTATTTTGTATACTTGTTAATAGATTTTCTGCAGTAAGAATATACTGTAGCATATTGAAGAGGAGTTAGTACATAACCCAGAATATTGCTGCATTCAACAGGAATATTAAAATTATCTAAATGGAGTTGATCTCCCTCTTTCAGACCTTCTCTTTTTTCAGTGTTCTCTTCTGTGTGTAAATTTATTAAGGGGTTGGGGGTGGTAACAGTTGCTGTTTTGTATTTCACTGGTTTGGGATTCTTTTTTAAAGGACAATATGAAGTCAGTTTTATAATTAAAATGAGTTTAAGTGGTCATTTTGAATTTTAATGATGGAGGACATTGAGATACAAAAGGCAGCTTTGAAAGTTACAGCAAAGCATGCTCCTTAGTTGAAGCCTTTGAATGAAAGAATAATAGCTATTGGATGGTGATGATGAAGGAATAGGAGCTGCTGCTGTTTAATGTATTCTCCACTCTCAGTATATGGATGCAGCCTCCAAATTTTACAAAGAAAATAATCATCAGCACAGCATCTCTGCTCTCCTATTGGTCTTTTTGCAAAGCAGCCTCTTGGGCTTTCTTAGTAAAAGTATTTTATTTTAAAATATATCTCTAAACGCTTACTCCTGGTAGGCCTGGGAAAATGTAGATTACTTCATGTCACTTCAAAATTTCTTTCAAAGAAAAGAGTCAAGCTCAGTTTGTGTTTTTGAGATAGAGAAAAGGAGTAGATAGGAGGAAGGAGGAAATCTTAACTTTGCTTTGGCGGGGGAAAAAAATCTTTCAGTCTTTTGTTGACACCACAGCTTCTGCATTAGTCATATGTCCATTCCTCCTTGGCCATGGTGGACCAAAGGAATAGCAACCATGTGCAGGTTTATAAAGAAGCAGTACAAAAAGAAGAAAACAGCTGGAAAAAAAATGTAGTGCTCCTCATCCCCCTAGGTTTTCACAGTTATATTTTTAGATTGGTCAATGGTTTCTGGCTATTTGGCATCCTTTTTTGCTTTTTTATTTCACTATTTTTGATGTTATTTTTTTTTTAAGTACTGAATTCTTAGCCTTAATGGTGAGGTAGTATTCAGTCTTTTTTTTTTTTTTTTTTTAATGTTTTAGTGCAAGTCAACTACAATGGGGAAGCTAGTGGGCACAGTTAATGCTGATGTTGGAATGAAAAACTTTTACTTACTTGGATTCAAATGGTGGGGGCCTTCGAGTTAACTGCCAATGGAGAGAGTAACAAGAAACAGAGGGTGCAGGAGCACTCATTATGGAGTAAGTCACTGAATAGCCAAAGATAAAGATTTGTATACCAATTTAATAAAAGGGAGGATTTAGGGCTTTAGAGGATGGAAGATTTTGATGATGCTTATTTGAAGTTTTTTGTTTGTTTGTTTGTTTTTGTTTTTGGAATGTCCTTGTAGCCAAAGTCATTTGCTTCCCCGATAGAACTGGGGGAAGGGAGTCAGATATGGTCTCAGACTTTCGAAGCTCTGCCATAGTCAGATAAGGGAAATTTCACATAAGATTTTTTTTTGCCTCTGCTGTTGGGTTTTTGGTCCCTTCACTGATTTTCTAATATTTGTTTACAGTGTGATGATTTTCAAAGCATTTTCAAGTATCTAATAGGATTCTCACAGTATTTTGTAGGTAGTAAGGGCAAATACTATTATTCCCAGTTTATAGGTAAGGAAACTGAGGTTAAGAGCGATTGTTTGTCCAGAGCCACACAAGTAATAATGGAGCCAAGATAAGAGATGAAACTATTCATATCTCTCACTACATCTTTGGGATCCAATTTCAGTACTAAAAAATTACATAATTTATTGTCAATCTATAAATGCTTTAAAGGGTCAAGGCTGAGTAACACTTTGTTTGTTTTGTAGGAGAAGATGGTGTAAACTGGTTCATCAGTGATAAAGACATTGAGGTAAAAATCGAATTGTTTTTGAAGTTATGAATAATAGATTACTGATTTCCTTTGATTTTTGGTTTTCGTTCACTTCATTATGATAACCTAAATTTTTTAAAAATAGCAAGAGCCCAAGTTTGATTTCAGTATATGGGTGATTGAATTTTTCAGATGTGTGGTTTAGCCTTGATTCTTGTCAGTCGCCATAATGAGTTAGTCCCCTTTCCCTTCTGTTTCTTCTCTACAGTAGTGAGTCCTCTCAACTCTATTGCTGGGTACCACTAAAGATCAACACCGGAAATAACTGCTTCTTCAGTGTAAGGAAATGGTCAGGCTATATTTAGGATATAGCAGGTGTTTATTAACCTTAATTGTGGCAGATGGCTAGAAAAGAGAATAATTTTACAACTTGGTAGGAGAAAAGTTTTGAGTTAATTAGATTGTGTCTTCTTGAGTCCTACTTGACTAATTCAGCAGAATAACTAGTAAAGATGAAAGTTTTTTCAAAGATGGAATTCTACCAAACAATATAAAAGCATGGTTGACATTTACATATTCTTCTTTAGATATCCATATGACATGCTTTGCTGATATTTTCTAGCAAGATACTGGATTGTGGCTAGAATATGGGACAGCTAGAACTGGGCCATTGTAGGCAGAATGGATTTTAAAAGGACTCTTTTTGAAGGAGATTATCTCATTCTGTTTTGGAGATTATATCCAGTTTATAGGCTACACGAAAGAAAGAATGTATTCAAGTAGCTATGTGATTTTATAACTTTATAAAAGGCAAAATCATTAAAAAAAAAAAAACACACACACACACACACAAGCTTCTCATACAGATATAGAAGTCAGCAATATCTTTGACTCTGAATGCCACCAGAATGTCTAAATGATGAATATCAGGACTCTATTAGAGTTGTTGAGAAAGATACCAAAAAAGTGGAACCAAATGGAGAAGTATAAAAGAATGGGGAGGAGTGGCAAAAAGTAGAGTTGTCTTTATGGCACCCCCTTTTAGGTTTTTATAATTCCTTTTAAGAACACAAAGTTGCTTGTTGTTAGATTCTAAATTAAAAAGACTGTGACTGTTAATTCTCTTGAACAGGGTGAAATAATTTAATTCTTGATTTTTTTTCCCCCCTCAGGCCCAGATAGGTAATAATAGATCATCAGGAAGATGGACCCACCGATACTATACAGCCAACAAAAATGTTACCTGTAGAAATTGTGACAAATGCGGCCATTTGTCAAAGAACTGCCCTTTTCCACAAGTATGTGAAATATGTAGTATTTCTTTTACCTTGCTAAAATCAAAATCTTAGAGTTGAAATTCAGTAACCTTAGAATTCAAATTTTATGTAATATTTGTGTTAAATGTCTTGCTAATTTTTCATGTAGGTAATAGCCTAGAGTAATAGCAAAGGAAGAACAATAAATTTAGATTCAGATAAACCTGGAATCAATTTCAGTTTCCCATTAGTAGTTGGACAACTTTAGGCAAATCATTCTATCCTCTGTTCCCTCTCTGTTTTCTTGTCTATTAAAAGAAAATTGAATCAGATGATTCTTGAGACCCTTTTCACTTCCAAACCTTCTACTCTATGAGACAGTTTGTTTCATTGTGGGATAATTTTTGTAGTTAGAAAATTATAATTTTAGGCATTATAAATGTTTACTGAGATAAATTAAACAGATACAGCATACTTTGGAATAATGCAGAACTAAAGCTCTTAGATATTCTCTGACACATAATAAGCACTTAACAAACTTTCCTTCTGTGACCTATTCCCTATTCCCATGATTGTCTTTCAAATATTTGAGACAGCTCTCATGTTTCCTCTTTGTCTTTGCTTCTCCAGGCAAAGCAGTCTCTTTCTATATCTGTTCTTCCTATGAGTCAGTTTCCAGATCCTCATCATCCTACTTTCCCTCTCAGACACATTCTACTTTGCCAATGTTCTTATAAGACAAGGCATAAGGAGTAAATTCTAGCTAATAGTACAGGCAGACTAATAAGGCTTTCTGGCAACCACAGGATACAGATAGCTTGTGATAAGGCTCTAGTTTCAGACATTTGTTTGATTTTATAATTATGCTCAAGTTTGACCTGCATTGGGTTCTCAAAATTGGAAATAACTTCTTATGGAATTATACAGAAAAAGAAAAATTAATCTTCTATTTTAAGACAAATATTTTTCTAATGAGATTTTCTGTTTGTTTGCCACATAGAAAGTCCGCCCCTGCTGCCTCTGCTCCAAGAGAGGACACCTCCAATATGCCTGTCCGGCACGCTTTTGCTTAGACTGTTCTTTGCCTATGTCTTCCACTCACAGATGTCTTGAAAGACCTTCCTGGAGAAAACGATGTGACCGATGTGATATGATAGGCCACTATGCTGATGTGAGTATCCTGCACATAACTAATTTGTCAGGCTTTGGGGACAATGTGCCAATTTGTAACTATCTGTCAGTGTATCTAAAAGAGTGTTTACTGTGTTGAGTATATGATGAGAGTCATGTCCCTTTAGCCACTGGTCATGTAAAGCAGTGCTCTAATATCTCTGGTTCAGGGTCCTACAGAATGGTTTGTCATTAGGCGGCATCACAAATACAGTAAAACCATGCTTGCTCATTTTGCTCAATGTGCTTGCTAAGTAAAAGTTGAAATTACAGAGGTATGTAATAAATAACATTTAAACTTTACCTACTCATGCATACTTAAATGAAAATATATACACACTTAGTAGTTGTGTACAGAGGTCTATGTGAGGCCTGGTTTGATGCTGCTTATTGATGGCTCTTGCTGGTACAACAGTCTTATGGATGAAGGACAAGCCACCAGTACTTTGAATTTGCTTATCTTAGTTCTTTCTTTAGATTTTATAAAACAAAAGTAAATTAGAAGACATTCCAGTTACTTGTAGCACATTAAATTTTAGCACATTGTTATTTTGGACATCATTTTGTACAATATATAAGTGTATGGGGTTCTAGTCACAATTTCAAAGACCAGAAGGGCTATAGAAGTAAATAAATAAAAAAATAAGAATGTTTTCTCTTTAATTTATACTTCCCAGAGATTTATAAATTATTTATAATTTAAGTATACTTATAGCCTTTGCTCAATAAATACAGCTTTCTGATGAGATGAATTTCTGATTAAAACAAACGAGAATATGAGTGTGTGGTATATGCGTTTCTTATGCAAATAATAGAACAATTATTTATTGTAATTTTTAAAGGATCTTTTTAAATGAATAAAAATAGGGTTACAGTTTTCACACACTGACTTACACCTTGATTTTTTTCTACTTTGGAAAGTTTGTGAATGTGTCTCTGTATCAGCCCATGAAGACCTACCTTTCTCATGCTAAGTTTTATCCCATTGTATGGATGTACCAGTTTACCCAGCCATTCATTTAGATTTATATTGTAAATCTACCAATTCTACCAATTCATTTAGATTTATATTGTAAGCCATTTTTTTAAGCAAACAATACTGCAACAAACATCTTTATATATATATTCATGCATGTAAGAGTATTTTGGTGAATCAAATTCCAAATGGAATTGTGTAATTAAAGGATATGTGCATTTATGTCTAGGTTAACATTGTCAAATTTCTCTTCTAAAATACTATATCAATATATCCACCTGCCAGCAGAGTGCTCTCAACACTAACTATAATTGATGTTTAAAATTTTTAGCCAATCAAGTAAGGAGAAAATGGTGCCTTATTGTTTTAATTAGTCACATTGAATATAATTGCCTAGAGAATATATATGTATATAGCATAGAGATTGAAGTTATTTCATTTTAAAATAGTTTAAATTTATTTTTCACAAGTAAATTCTAAGTTGTCTTTGTTTTATACTGTTCTCTGCATTGTTAGCCATTAAAGGGTAGATTCTTAAGAGCTACCAATTATAATTTTCTTAGCAAGGTTTTCTAATTTGCCAGCTATGTTTAATAGTGTATTTTTTATTCCTTTTTTCCAAAGAGCTCTTATAAATATGGTCTTATTTGCCTGTGATAACAGAAAGGGTTCGGACATTATCATGAGCAGTTTTTTTTAAATAAGAAGTGTTTCAATACAGAACAGTTAAGAATGATTTGTAAAAGGTTATATAATCAGCTCTGAATTAAATCTATAACCCATTCTACTTAACGTCTTAATTTTGGTCTCTAATATATGTTAAACTCTTTATCTAAAATGGCCTTGAGGATTAATAACTCCAGTGAATATAAGTTTTTAAGATAGGGTTAGGCTACGGGCCGACTTCGGAGAAGACTGCATCTTTTCCCCTAAATCTGCCAAGATCTACTATTGGGTTTTTTTTTGTAATTACGTGCTGAAGGTTCTGGACACTAACTGATCTTTTTCCAATGTGCCCAACTGGCATTTAGCATTCCTTTGGAGCCCATTCAAACGTGAACTTCACTGACTCCTTCTAAAGAAGCATAGTCTTTCCACCATGCCAGAAGCTCTTCATGAGGATTCACTTGGAAGCACTCATTCTGGCCTCAAGTTACTGAAGCTATTCAACAAGACACATATGTGCTTTAAATCTGTCTGGAAACCTGTCCTCCACAGAAAAGACTGTGTTTCCCTGCAACCCTCTCACATGCTTGCTATCACCCTTTCTTGACCCACATACCTCTGAATTAGATTGATTAGGATCATCCTCTTTCTTACTAGCCATGTCTGCCTCTAAATCATTACCATTTCTTTATGGAGATATCTTTGGCTCATTTAAGGCTCATACCTTCTAACAATACTGTCCTCCATCCCTCTTTATCATTTTAATCTTCTCAGCTATTGGACTTCCTGCTCATTCATAGAGGATTTCTGAAGCTCTGGTTATCTATAGATGCCCTAACCCCTTATAAATTAAGGAAATCAAGAAATTTCCATTTTTACTTTATACATCCCTGTAAGCTACACACAGGTCTTTATAATGTCAGAGTAACAGTTATATGGATAATTTATAATGAAAACTGGTGAGTCATGTTATATTCTTGCTGTAATAATGAATATGAATTTTTTTCTTTTCTGAACTCTACTTGAAAAATGCCTCATTTGTTAAGTACTATACGTATTTGGTTGAAATTCCAGAGTTTTACAGTGTAAAAGATGGAAAGATAACTCAAGGCCTACTAAAGTCCAGCTTGCTTCATGGGTACCTTCCAAAGGCAGATGAGGTATATATGAAGAATTGGTAGATTAAAGAAGGAATCAGAGATGACCCCGATGAAATAAATTCACTATAGGAAATAGGAAACTTGAGAAAAATTTAATTCATTCTTCACGATCCAAACAGAGAAGATAGAGGAGAAACAATCCAAAGCAAAATGATCAAAAGAAAGTCTTATCAAAAGAGCACCCACTGAATATCGAGAAAAAAGACCCACATCTTAGACATATGCTAATGAAATTTCTGAATGTCAAAAATTATACAAACATCCAGACAGAAAAAACATGCGTGCGCGCACACACATACACACACACACACAATCAAGTTTGCATCAAACTTCCCTGCAATACTAAATGCCAGAAAGCAGGGGAGAAATTTCTAGAGGCTAGAACACCTGAGAAAAATAGATGACACAGCCACGCTGTTGTTCATTTGTGAATTTATTGAAAAAGTCAAAGGATAAAATAAGCAGCAGTTAACAGTGAAACCAGGAAAGCCTGGCATGTATGCCTGAATACTTCTTGTTAATCTCTCTTTTAAATTAATATGAAATTTAGAAAAAAATATTTTAAAAACATCCAGTTTAAAACCTATAATAATGTGGACCATTGATAATTCTAATAAAATAAAAGCTTTTTTTTTAATTACAAAAAGAAAAAAACATATAATTTGTAGATTTCTAACTGAAAATGAGGCAAAGAAAACTTAAACAATATAACAAATGATGGGGGGAAATGGAAACAGCAAGAGTATTGTTTTTAAAAGTATGAGGAAAAAAATAGAACCAAACATATCAAGTATCACAATAAATAAATGTATCTAATTAAACGCTTTTATTAAAAAACAAAAACACCAGTGTCAGACATCATAAAGGAAAAGGGAGAATGGATTTAATTAAAAAAAAAGTTTGATTATCTAGAGACCATTAATAAAATTAAATGACAAATCACAACTTGGAAAAGACTTTCATAAACTATACAATAGGTTAATTACCTGAAATATATAAAAAGCCCTTACAAAATAAAAGGAAGAAAGAAATGCCTCAATATAATCCTCTTAGAGAAGTTATTCTGAGAAAGTACATTTGGATAATCTTTCTGGAGTTTAGTTATAGATTTTTGCAAAGATATAGCTGTAAGAATATTCATCTCAGAGCTGTTTATAATAATAAAACTTTGAGGCATCCCAAATATTTGATGTCGCAGTGCCTTAGTAATTTACATATGATTCATATAATGGAATACCATTCAGCTATTTAAAAATGATTTAGAGACTACGGCTATGCCACCCTGAACACATCCGATCTTATCTGATTTCAAAAGCTAAGCAGGGTCAGGCCTGGTTAGTGCTTGAATGGGAGACCACCTAGGAATACCAGGTGCTATAGGCATCAAAATAAATAAATAAAAATTTTAAATGATGTAGAAATGAATATTGAATATGGAGATACTAGTTCATTAAATTAAAATGCATAAATTACTTAATAGTATATGAAGTATAATCCTGTTTTCATGTAAATATACATATTTCTGTATGGATATAGATTTGCACAGAAAAAAGTTTGTAATGAAGTATTCCAAAATGTTTACCATAGTTACAGTTACTATAAATAAGGCAAGAGGGAAAGTCTAGTAAGGAAGCTGGAGTCATTATTATTGTTTAAACATTGTGGAAAAAAGGAATTAGGTAAGCTTGAGAAAACTGAAGAAGGGTTTATAAACTTTGAGAATGGTGTGGAATACTTTTGTTTTTAATCAAGCTTTTTAAGTTTTTTAATTCCAAAATTTAACTATAAAAATGTGGTCAGATTATCTGATCAAATATTCTTTTCCATGTATTTTGAACAACTGAGAACACATTACTGAGTATAGATCTCAGTTGGATATAAAATAGGTACATTATGTGTAGTCGATGCTCATTGATGTTTCTGAAATTTTTTCTACAAAGTGTGGCCACGAGCAGATATATCCTGACAAAAATCTATATTTTTGATTGGTCCTTTTCTTTTGGATTTTTCCCCCTCATTTTCTTATGAACAGGTCACTTAAACTGTGAGTTTTTGCTTTCTCTTAAGTTTGGCCATATCCAAGCATTGACTCTTCTGCAATAGATTTCACTTATTTCTGCTACTGTATTGATTCCAATTTCCCTGTGACCAATTTTTGCTTCAGAAATATGGAGAATGCCAAATTGACATCATCACAGCAATAATGAATACAACTGTGTGCTTGCTATGTGTCAGGCATTGTTCTAAGGACTTCATACTTACAACTCTTCAACTGCCACAACAGCCCAAAGAGCTGTTGTCATCCCCATTCTATCAATGAGAAAACACAGTGAGTTGTATAAGTTGCCCACGATAGTCCATAGTGGAACCAGAATTTGAATAAACCGTTTTGGCTTTAGAGTTTCTGATATGGGCTGCTACATCATCATACTTAATTTTATTGACTCTCTAT